>CM075653.1:76967638-79467638 GCA_037953625.1 Crotalaria pallida
CCTGATAAATATTACCCTTAATTCCCAAGTATTAAAAATGTGAACTTAAAAATTCCTTTTTAGTTTAGTAAAATCACCTGTCAAACGGACGGAGTTTTGTCTGTTTTTCGGACTTTCCAAAATTTAACTTGTATAAACAATTTTCAAATAAACAACTAATAGCCAGCAGGGCTTCAGATTATATTTCTAAATCATATCAAGGCCCCATGGGCTCCAAATATATCAGAGTAATAGCGGAAAATACTAAGTTTGAGTGTCATAACCAAAACATATAACTTGTCAAAATAAAACATCCTAAGCCTCACTTAAAATATGAATAATAAATTTTACATCAAAATAGTGTAGGAGGCTTAAGTTCATAATATTCTTCCATATCCCATAATAACCCTACTCTCCCTATAAGGGAAAGTACTCCTGCTCGGCCGGGGGCTGTGCCAACTCAATCTCCATACCTGAAAATGTAAGGGAGTGAGCATTGCACATGAAATAGAAGGCAGTTTCTAACTAGACATAACGACCCACTAGGTCAAGCACAATTAGCAAATAAGCATATACTCACATATTGCACACCATACTCATTCCATTATTTCCATACTCATTATTTATTTCACATTTCCATTTTCATTATTCCATTTCAACATCCATTTCCATTATTAATTTGTTCATTTCACATACTCATTTCATTTCAATACATCACCTCAAATCAGAGGCCAATGAACAATTTTCATTCAACACATTTGTCACCTCAAAACACAGGCCCTTATACTTTTCCATATTTAAATTATGTGTACCTCAAGTCAGAGGTCAACAGTCAGTTCTTTATTTCATCCGGTGTCCCTCAGGTCAGAGGTCAACACCCATTAACATTAATTTCATCTTGTGTCCCTCAGGTCAGAGGTCAACACTTTATTTCATTATGTGTCCCTCAGGTTAGAGGTCAACACTCATTCACCTTAATTCATACGGTGTCCCTCAGGTCAGAGGTCAACACCCATTCACTTTATTCCTTTCCGTGCCCCTCAGGTCAGAGGTCAACACACACTTTCATTTTTATTCATCCGGTGTCCCTCAGGTCAGAGGTCAACACTCTATTACTTTCATTCATTTTGTGCCCCTCATATCAGAGGTCAGCCAAATCATCACTTTCCATTAATCGTCACCTCAAAACAGAGGCCAACGCACTTATTACATTTTCATTTCACATTACATCAAATTAGAGGTCAAATCATACTTTCACCATCTTATACAAACAACTTAACACATACAATCACTAATACACTTACACACATTTCCCATTCATTCTTTATCCATACTCATTCCCTATATTATTTATCAAATCTTTCCTTTAATCGTCACCTCAAATCAGAGGCCAACGCATAAACCACATTCTCAATGTTCGGCGCCTCAATTCAGAGGCCAAGAATTATTCACTTTCTTGTTCAATTAATTGTAACACATTTAAATACAACAACACACATTCCACAACTAATGATTCATGTAATTACCTTATTCATTTCCTTTCTCAGTTACCACAATCATACCAAATAGTATTCTCTTTCATAGTCCAACATTTATATTACACTTCATTTCAAGTTACATATTTCACCTTCTTACCTATTTGCTTTATCACCACATAATAAAATCACCTTTTACTTTTTGTTTACACACAATCATTTGCTTCCATCCGTTATTCACAAGTTTAATTCATAAGCCATGACCTTTGTTCACAATTGACAATATTTAACATTTAAACTCATTTAGCATTTAGGTACAAACACGCACATTCATCACATATAGTCGTTTCCATTCCATTTTTTTTCTTCCTATATCAATTTACTCCATAGAACCTACATTTACTTGCAACATCAATCAATTATTATTTTATCCACAACATGACAATTAAACCAATAATCATAAAAATCATTTATGTCAACTTCGCTTTCACATTACCCAATTTCTCATGTACTTCAATATAATCATTAACCAAATTTCATTTATCAAATAATTCATTCTTATATTATTGGCTTTCCTTTTCCTAGCCTTAACATCCAATCATCATGCACATTTAATTAATTAGAATTTCATATTCAATAACCTAGGAATTTATAATCTAATGTTCTCCCCTAACACATAACCCTAACAAGCATTATATACTAACTAGAACCTACTCCCTAGAACAAGGCAAAGCTCACCATATCCACTCCCTTACCTTAACCAAAGAGAGGGAAAGTGGAAGAACCTAAGCCTTCGCTCCGCACGCTCCCAAAACAAAGAGCTCCAACGCACGAAGGTAACGAGAGTGATGATAATCTTCCCTAAATCAAAGGAATGGGATGAGGATGAAATTATTGCCCCATTTCAAGAGGAAATTCGAATTTCCCCAAAGAAGGGAAAGAGAGAGCAAATCCAAATTAGAGAGAGAGGAACTTCAAGAATCATGAATACTTACTTGGAGAGACAAGGAGGGACTTGATAATGGACCTTGGAGTGATTCCCTTAAGGTTTGGTGGATTTGGGATGAGAGGTTTTGTGCCCTAGAGAGAGAAATTTCGAGTTCTTTGGCAAAAATCACGCGTGAAATGATTTTATTTTTTTTCCACTGCAGGATCGTTTAATCGATTATTAATCGATTAAGGGTTTCAAACATTCTGGACTTAATCGATTAAGCTGCAGCTTAATCGATTAAGTTGCAGGATTTTCAGCACCCCGACTTTGAATGGTCATAACTTCTTCGTTACCCGTTGGATCTTCCTCAAATTTTAAAGAAAGCTTCCCTACATACCAATCTTCACATCCAACGGTGGAATTTGTGCTTAGAGTTGTAAATCTTTTATTTTGAATTTCCTAATATCCTATGTTGTTAACCCTAAATCAAGCCTTCAATCCACTATTTTTAACTCAATATCATCATTTCCTTCACTCTAAGCTTGGCCATCATCAATTATACTATGAATTAAATTTTGGATGTTACAATTCTCCCCCACTTATTGGAATTTCGTCCCCGAAATTCCATTAGGTTTTGTAAATGGAGAATCACCCCGGTGATAGGACTCACGATTCCTTTCTTTAATCCCCTTTGGTTTCTTCCGTCAGTCCTTCGATTTGCCCTTACCTAGACAGAATTTAAATTAGGGTAGGAAGTGCTCCCACACTTGGCATCAACATACCCAATTACCGCTTTGCTAAAGGGTGTGGGATCGGGTTAATCCGCCTCCGATCGTCCTTCGGATAGATGCAAGATAGGAGTTGCATTAGCTAGATACGAGAAAACTCGAAATATTTAACATTTCCAGAATAGTTTTAGAATCTTTGTAACATCCCCATTTTTAATTCCAAACATAATAAGAGTAATAAAAAGAAAAATAGCACTAACTAATTGATTATTGATATGGCTAAGTGATTAGTTCAATTAAAATGTTAAAAATAATTATACTATTTGAAAACCATGCTTTCTATACTTTAATATATTTTGACATTTTATATGTTGAACTTGTTTTAAGAATTTTAAGATTCTTAACTTAATAATTTTATATAAGTACTTACTAAATGCTTACATTTTATTATTAGTATTTTTTTGAGATTTGCAATAAACAAATAAAGAAAAATTGTATCAGTGTTTTAAATCATACTAACACAAGTAATAATAATAATAGTAATAATAATAATAATATTAAATAAAAATAAAAAGAATAATAATAATAATAATAATAATAAATAAAAATAAAAAGAAAAATAATAATAATAATAATAATAATGTAATAATAAAAAAATAATAATAATAAAAAAAGGAAGGGGTTCGAACACCCCCTCCCCATCTCCTTCTCCAACCCAGCCGACCCTAATTTGGGGCAACACCAACTCCCTCCTTCCTCCCCAGTTCCGACCACCGTGAGTCCAGCAACCCAGGACTACATCTCCACCACCACCCACTCTTGCCGAAGAGGCCATCGTTGCAGTTTTCTCTCTCCCTCTCTGTGTATTCCCTGGTTCGCGCTCCTTCTCCACTCCCTCACCGCGAGATGCGGTTCGCAGCAACGTCGGCGCCGCCCCAACGCTCGCAACCACCACCTTTGTGTTTCTCCCCCATTCACGAAGCAGGTCTAGCCGTCGTCACACTTGTCCTTCTCCAGTCGCGATTCGCGACTCTCAACCACCATGGGGTCGCCGCCGCTGTTCCCTGTTGCTGCTGCCATGAAGACGCGTCGCTGCCACCGCCACCTGTCGTTGCTGGGCTCTTCTCCATCAAGCTCGCGACGCCCCTTTTGGCCAGAACAAGTCACCGCCGCCGTTGCTAGTTGTTGCTGGCTGCTGCTGCCATGGAGGCCGCCGCTGCCAAGGACGACATTCGCCTCCTCTTCGCCGTGTGTGCCTTGTTGTGGGTTCAAACCAAGCCGTCGTCAGTGGAGTTTTCGCGGTGCATCAATACGTTGCATCAGAACCGTGGCCGTTCTCGCCACCGAGACCGGTCGTGGACACCGTTGCTGCCATGAAGGAACTTGAAGCTTTTAGGGCTGTGTTGGTGTGGTTTAAACCGATTCAACCATGAACCGTATTGGACTGGTGCAACCGTGGTTGGATCGGGGTAAATCGGATCGTCGTGAATCGAGGCGGTTGTCTTCCCTGCTGAGGATGATGAAAGAAATTCAGGACCAGCCGCAGCGTGGAAATCAATGGACATCATCATGCGGAATGAGTAGGTATTTGACGAAATTAAGAGTTAAAGCGTCTAAAGGTAAGGGGTTCTTTACCTTGCTTTAGGGAGTATTTTCTGATTAGTATATAATACTTGCTAAAAATATGTGGGTATGCTTGTGATTGACTATTCGGTAATTAAATTAAATTAAATATAAAGTAAAAAAGTAAATAAACTGAACTATAAATGGATACTTGTGATTAAATATGCAGGCTAAGTGCTATATATTATCATGTATGTTTATTTGAAGAACATGAACTCTGGTTGTTAATTGTGAATGATTATAAATGATTATTGTTCTGTATGTCTGGCTGAATTGTGATGTTTGTGTCCTAAATGTGTATCACGTAATAAATTGAATAATAAATATAAGAAAGTATGTATGTATGGGATGTAAAATAATAAATAAAAGAAAGTATATACGTATGAGATGTAAAAACTAGAATGAGAACTAAGGAATAGAAAGAGTTAAAAATGTCGTGGCATAAACTTAAGGGAATTGAAAATATAAAATGTGAAAATTGTGTATGATTGTATGATGTGTGTTGAATGACGAATGAGATAACAAATTAATAATAAAAGGCAAAAGAGAAAAGGATAATTATAGAGAAATTAAAGAGAAAAGATACTAAATGAAAAGAATAACTAAATAAGATAAATTAAATGAGGATGAGAATAATAAAAGGATACCTGTCACAGGTTAGGTCGGGAGGACCTGGTCGTAAGACCCTGTGGCCAATTGATAAAAGAATTAATAAAAGAATGGGCCAACGCAGGTTAGATCGTGGGATCTGGTCGTAAGACCCTGTGGCCAACGCAGGTTAGATAGTATGATCTGGTCGTGAGACCCTATGGCGCAGGTTAGGTCGATAGATCTGGTATTGAGACCCTGTGACATAGGTTAGGTCATATGAATCTGGTTGTGGATAGATGATAAAGGAAATGTTTGGTGCAGGTTAGGTTGGTGGGCCTGGTCGTGAGACCCTGTAGCCAAATTAATAAAAAGAAAGAAGTAAAGAAAGATTAAAAAGAAAGAAAGAGAAGTAAACGATAAAAATATAAAAGGAAGAAATAATGAATGAATGCAATATTGAAAGATAATAGGATGTGAGTGAGAGAAAAGAGAATCAACAGTGCCTGAAAAAGATAACAGAACGAAGGATATGGGTTTAAGAGTGGCTAAGGGAACTATTGTTTGTGTGTGATGCATGCTTGGTTTGATGATTGAAAATATGTGTTACGTGCTAAGTGTGTTTGACTTAGTAGGTCATTATGTTTAGTTAGGAACTACTTTCTACTTCATGTGTAAAGCTCACCCTTACAACCATTTTTCAGGTTTTGAGATTGGAGCTTACACAGTTTTTGGCCGAGCAGGTAGAACCTCTACTACGTGGAGTATCTGTTTATTATTTACGAGTGGACTGTAGTTTTAGATATGTTAAAAACTACTATTCTGCAAATTAAAAATATGTATTAGTTGTACGCCCCTATTTGTGATATTCGGGGCATTAGGATCTGTTTCTGGATAATATTTATATCGTTTTATGTTTTAAAAGTTTGCTGGACTGAACAGGTTAAGCAGGTACAAAATTGGAAAATTTGGGAAAGTCCGTAAAACAGAGGAAACTCTGTCCGTTTTTCCGGAAAAATATTCTTAAGTATTTTAATTTAAAAAGAAATTTTCAGTTACCATTTTTATAAAAACCAAATTTAACTAAATATTTGTGAGGGTGTTACAATCTTTCCCAGAATAGATACCCTGGGATCGAGGCATGCAAAGATGTTTGTAGGATAGAACGCCTTAGAGTTTATTTTCTCACCAGGATTGACTAGCACCTGTAAGGTTTAGGATCTTTCAAAAACACAAGCATTCATGAACAAGAAGCACCCCAATGCTTAGTTGATTAGAGCAGACACAATTCCTACTAAATGCCCCACAATCAACTTCTTCCATGAATCGACTAAAAAGATTAGGAAGGAAGAAGTCCACGTTAGTTCCAAGATTTACCCAACTACCAAATGTGAAGGGTACAACAACTTGCCGTTGGCTGAGTCAATTATTAAGATGTTTGGTCTCAACGTAGGGATTTTACAAATTCGGCAAAACCGGCTATTCTTATGAGTGGTTATCTAAGAACCGGGAAAAGATTCGAAGCAACTGTCAAATTGCTTCAAGATTGATTTAGTTGATATGATGGTTAAGAATAACTTCTGGAGAGCTGTCTTAACTCATCCAAGGGATTAGCACTTAGCTATACTACTTTGGAACAAGTAGCATATACCAAGACTTCTTTTCTTTAGAACTATTTTCTATCTACTCTCTAACTCTATATGAAGCTTTTGAACGAATGTTTCGGGGTAAGGTTGACTTCACTTACAAGAATTATTTTCCTTGGATGTCACTTCTTTGGTTGTCTACTTTCACTTTAAAGGTTACAATGATAGCATTTATTGATAGATGCAAGAATTGAGGTGATCAATCCCATCCTCACGTCTACCTACAACACATCACTGTCGGGTTCTATCAATAATGTCATCATTTAACAAATGCAAGGATTAGAGTGATCAGTTCTAACCTTACATTACGTCAAATAACAACATCACAACATAGTATTGGTCACTTGATACTAGAGTTCTCAAATTTAAGAATTCTTTCTAAGGTCTTTCATATGTTATCTATAAGAACATAATTGTATTTGGAAAGGCAGATTTCCAACATGTTTTTAAGCAGTTCTAATCTAAGACATTACTAATCCCCTATTTAGCTAACTAAGGAGAAAACTATCTCCACCACAATCGAACTTAGAAACATTACGCATGGACTTGGCAAACATTAGTTACCTGCGACCATATCCGCTGGGTCCACCTCGTCACGCTCGACGGTGAATAACTTCCCCTTCTGCAATGATGGACCACCACGGGCCTTCTGTGCCTTAGCAGCATTAATTTCCTTCTTCATTGTGTTCTTAGGACAATTTGAAGCAAAATGTCCGGGTTGTCCACACTGAAAACATAACCCCTCCTTTCGACCCAACGTCCAGCACACTCCCCTATGCATCCTGCCGCAGTGCTGACAAGTCGGTATTGGACCATAAGCATTCACTGGTTGTCCGGATTCCCTAGGAAACGTGACCCCGGAATGAGAGTATGGACCAGACTTCTGAATCGGTCCCTTGCCCCTAATAGGACCAGACAATCTCTAAGATGCCCTGCTTCGCTCCCCTTCTTGTTCCTGTTTGAGAGAATCTTCATAAGCACTGGTCATGTTCACTAGTTGAGAGAGATTAGAGATTCCCTGATAGACAAAGACAGTTTTGATCTTGGAATTGAGACCAGCCTAAAACTTGATACACTTAGTGCGTTCATCTGCATCCCGATAGCTGCCAGAATAACGAATGAGATCCTCAAACTGAGCTGCATATTCTCCAACACTGAGGCTCCCTTGCTTCAGCTCAAGAAAAGCCACTTCCTTCTCCCTCCTTACATTTTCCGGAAAGTACTTTCCCGGAAAATGGATCTTGAAAAGATCCCATGAAATAAGCTCATTAGCTGCTTCCAGACCTCTCCTCTGTTGGTCCCACCAATGTTCCGCCTCACCCATCAGAACATACTCCACTAGTCGCATATACTGGTCACCTGGTGGCTGCAGTGAGCGAAACACCTTCTCCATCTCCTGGAGCCATCTTTGAGCTCCATCGGGATTGTAACCCCCTTCAAACTTCGGCGGATCGCTTTTTCTAAAGCGGCCCATCCAGTCAATCTCCACTGGTGGTGGTGGAGGAGGCTGGAGTGCTGCTGCAGCAGCTGCTGCAGCTACAGCAATGTTCTGGGCTTGATTTGCTGCAGGTTTGCAAGATTATCAGCTTGTTGCTGCTGAACTTGGGCTTCGTTCTACTGCAATTGAACCAGAGTTTCGAGAATTGCAGCAATCCTATCATTATCAGCCCGTCTCCCTGCCATACTGTTGAGTCATGGAAGGGAAACCAGTTAATGATAAAATAATTAAATAAAACTACTAATATCCTATAACTTCACTTAGACACTAAACTAAGTACTTGGGTTACTCGCTCGGTGAGTAACCATAGGAGTAGTGAGTCATACTCCAAAGGCCGAGGGAAACTGCTCTGATACCATAAATGTAACACCCTAATAAATATTACCCTTAATTCCCAAGTATTAAAAATGTGAACTTAAAAATTCCTTTTTAGTTTAGTAAAATCACCAGTCAAACGGACGGAGTTTTGTCTGTTTTTCGGACTTTCCAAAATTTAACTTGTATAAACAATTTTCAAATAAACAACTAATAGCCAGCAGGGCTTCAGATTATATTTCTAAATCATATCAAGGCCCCATGGGCTCCAAATATATCAGAGTAATAGCGGAAAATACTAAGTTTGAGTGTCATAACCAAAACATATAACTTGTCAAAATAAAACATCCTAAGCCTCACTTAAAATATGAATAACAAATTTTACATCAAAATAGTGTAGGAGGCTTAAGTTCATAATTTTCTTCCATATCCCATAATAACCCTACTCTCCCTGTAAGGGAAAGTACTCCTGCTCGGTCGGGGGCTGTGCCAACTCAATCTCCATACCTGAAAATGTAAGGGAGTGAGCATTGCACATGAAATAGAAGGCAGTTTCTAACTAGACATGACGACCCACTAGGTCAAGCACAATTAGCAAATAAGCATATATTCACATATTGCACACCATACTCATGTAGGATTCTCATGTTTTGATGCTAACAATCTATCTCCAAGCAACAACATTGGCAACAAGCAAGCTATACCACATGAAGATTAGAATTAGGATTTTTATTAATTCTATTTCAATGTAATCTTTATTTTATGCAATGCATCTCATTGGTGTGGGTAGCTTAGGTGATTTTAAGAATATTTAAATAATGTTTGATTAAGAGTGAAGATACTTTAAATCTTGATTAAATAGCTCTATTAAAAGTTTTGTGAAAATCTTTTTAGAAAAACTTTGTTTTTATTCAAACTCTGATCAGTTTACTCGAGTAATGAGTATTGGATCACTCGAGTAATTTATGTCATGACAGGTTAATCGAGTAATGGTTTACACCTCACTCGAGTAACTTAATCTGACGTGTTTTAATCGAGTGAAGTTATATGGTTTACTCGAGTAATTCAATCAGTTTTTGGAAAATTATAAAAGGACTTAATTTTCTCTTTCACATAAGATACACATTCATTCTTTCAATTTTATATACACTTTCAAAAGCAATTCAAGAGCTATTTTTTACATCTTTCAAGAGCTATCAAGATTCAACAAGAAACTTTTCATTCTTCACTCTATTTCTCTCATTGTTCAAATATTCTTGAGATCATATTTTTGTTCTTAGTGTTTGTTGAAGATTTGCAATTTGTGATTGCATTATTGAAGTTTCAACACAAGTGAAGAATCTCACAAGGAAGACTTTGAGGATCAAATCAAAGCAAGAAAAGAGGATTGGTTGGAAGCATCTTCAATCAATTAGCAAGGAAATCTAGAATACTCAAAAGGGGTAGATTAGATCAAAGTGTTTGGTATACACTTTGAAGTTGGGTTTTAAGATAGGAGAACTAAGAATCTAGTTGCATCTTAAAACATTGTAAAATCTACATTTGAAGATTTCTAGTGAAGAATCTCTCTTGGTTTAAGAGGGGACTGGAGTAGCTTTCAAGTGGGTGAAAGTGAACCAGGATAAATCCTTGTGTCTCTTTTATTTTCATTCCTTGTATTGCATTAATTCATTAACAATTGCATTATTAGGTTAGAATTGGGGGTTTTTCAATTCTACTCAATTGATCTAAAATTGCATGTTAATATTACTTGAAATTGTTCATTTTAATCATTCATAATTTGTTGAATCATCATAGCATTGTAATTCTTGAAGAACTCCATTGAAAACTGAGTTTTAATTGAATTTTACCCAGTTTACTCGAGTAAAGTTCTTGTCACTCGAGTAATCTGCTTTCAGTTTATGAACAATACTCGAGTAGGTTTTCTGTTACTCGAGTGATTTAAAAATAGCTTTCGTAATACTCGAGTGATTTTCTGAATACTCGAGTGAAATTATTTTTGCTTGCGTATTACTCGAGTAATCTGAATTGAATTTTTAAGAAAACTTATTTTCATAAAACCATTCTCTTAGGTGATCGAAAAATCTGTAATAAGGCTTCAATATTCTATTCACCCCCCCTCTAGACTATATTGAGCCGCTTGTTGTTTTCCAACAAGTGGTATCAGAGCTCGGACGAAAAATCCGAGCCTTAAAAAGCTTTTTCGAAAAGATCCTTTTTACTTGGAAACAATGGGCTCAATTTCAAATCCTTTTGGTGGTGAAGGAACTTCCATTAATCGTCCTCCACTATTCAATGGTGAGGGTTACGCTTATTGGAAGGTCCGCATGAAAATTTTTATTCAAGCCATAGATATGGAAATTTGGAACGCCATAGAGAATGGACCTTTTGTTCCTCAAACGAAAGTAAATGATGTTGTTTCTATAAAACCAATATCGAGTTGGGACAATGATGATAAGAAGAATGTTGCATTTGATTTAAAAGCTAAAAATATCATCACGTCCGCTCTTTCTTATGATGAGTTCTTTCGAGTATCTCAATGTGTTGATGCTAAACAAATATGGGACACATTACAAGTCACACATGAGGGCACTTCGGAGGTTAGAAGGGCTAGGCTAAATACACTCATGCATGAATATGAACTCTTTCGTATGTTACCTAATGAAAATATAGGTGACATGCAAAAGCGGTTCACTCATATCATTAATCATCTTTCTGCACTTGGAAAAGTTATAACTAATGGTGAAGTTGTTAATAAGATTTTGAGATGTCTTAGCAGGGAATGGCAACCTAAGGTGACGGCCATTATGGAAGCTAGAGACGTGGATCAAATTGACTTAGCAACTCTATTCGGAAAGCTTCAAGAGCATGAAATGGAGCTTGGGCGGTTATCCATGAATGAAGATGCCGATAGAAAGAAAAAGGGGATTGCTCTTAAATCAACTTCAAAGTCCCTTAAGGCACAAGAGGAAAACTCTCAAGTGGATGACTCGGACTCCGATATAGACGATGAGATCCTTGGTTTGGTAGTTAAAAAGCTTGGTAGGTTCCTTAAGAAAAAGGGGAACTTTAATAGAAATAGACAAAGAGATTCTAATGACGCACAACCAAGAAATAAGACAAACAAGGATCACATCAAGTGTCATAGATGTGGAAAGCTTGGTCACTATCGATCAAAATGCCCAACTAATTCTAAGAAGTCAGATGGTGACAACTCTAAGTTCAACTCATCTAAAGGAAAAAGGGCTTACATAGTATGGGATGAAGTGGAGAGTCAATCAACATCTAGCTCATCGGATGATGAAGAACTTGCAAATCTATGTTTGATGACGAAGCTTGATGAAGAGGAATCTTCGAGCATTAAATCAAGTGAGAACGTCAATGAGGTAGATTATCTTTCCGATGCTAGCTCTAGTTCTAATTCTCCTTCATTCAATGAATTGTACAATGTGTATGTAGAGATGCATAAAGAGTTGAAGAAACTTGCTAAAATAAATGTTGAAAGAAAGAATTTCATAATGAAGCAACATGAAAAGATAATTGAACTTCAAAAAGATTTGGAAGAACTTAAGCTTCAAAATGAAACTCTTGAACTCATTTATGCAAACTCTACATGCAATTGTAAATTGAAATCAAATGAGACTCCATCTTGTGAAAATTGCAAGTCTTTGGAAAAAGAAGTTTTTAATTTGAATGATCGACTTGCAAGGCTCATGAAAGGAGATACTTCATTAGATCATTTGCTTTCAACTCAAAGGAACAATAGCAATAGATCTGGTCTTGGCTATACCAAACCTAAGAAACGCAATTATCGCAAAGTTGGTGGATTTTCAAAGAATAAGATTTCTAAAAACCCAACTTGCCATTATTGTGGGATCTTTGGGCATACCACGAATAAATGTAATATAAAGAAATTTGGTATACCAAGTGGAGAATATATTTGGATTGTTAAGGGGACTTCTCCCCATGCTAACAACAAAGGACCCAAGACCACTTGGGTACCTAAGTCAACCAAATAATATCTTTCTTGTAGGTGTGTCTTCGAACCAAAGAGCACAAATGGTACTTGGATAGTGGTTGTTCGAGACACATGACGGGAGACAAGACGCACTTCATGGAACTTACTCCGAAAAATGATGGATTTGTGATATACGGCGACAACAACAAGGGCAAAATTCTAGGAGTCGGGAAGATCGGTAACGTATCTAACCTTGTCATAGAAAATGTCCTATACGTAGAAGGCTTAGAACACAACTTGCTTAGTATAAGCCAACTATGCGATATGGGCAATTATGTGACTTTTACTCCGGAATTATGTTTCATTAAGTCTTCTATAGATGATAGTGTTAAGTTTGTTGGTCGTCGCTCTAATAACACTTACTTAATTGATTTGGATGAGATAACTTCACTATTTTCAAAATGTTTCAAATCTTTTGATGATGAAATTCGTCTTTGGCATAGACGAATTGCTCATGTGAATGTGAATCAATTAAACAAACTTTTGCGAAAAGATTTAGTGATTGGTTTGCCTAAACTAAACTTTAAGCTTGATGGCATTTGTGACTCTTGTCAAAAGTGCAAGCAAGTTAAAAGTTCTTTTAAACCTAAAAATGTGATAAGCACAACAAAGCCTTTGGAGTTAATCCATATGGATTTGTTTGGCCCTTCACAAATTAAAAGTTTAGGTGGCAATTACTATGGATTTGTTTTAGTAGACGATTTTACTAGATTCACATGGACTTTATTTTTATCCGCAAAAAGTGAAGTTTATAAATGTTTTAAAAGTTTTGCCAAACTCATCCAAAATCAACTAAGTTTGAAAATTGTGTCTATTAGAAGTGATCATGGAGGTGAGTTTGAAAACACTAGGATTGATGCGTTTTGTGATAAGTTTGGTATTGATCATCAATTTTCGGCCCCTAGGACTCCGGAGCAAAACGGAGTTGTAGAAAGGAAGAATAGAATATTAGCGGAACTTGCTCGTACTATGTTGAATGAATCAAATGTTCCTAAATATTTTTGGGCCGATGCGGTAAACACCGCTTGTTATGTGCTTAATAGGGTTCTTATTCGTCCGCATTTAAATAAAACACCTTATGAACTTTTAAAAGGGCGAAAGCCAAATATTTCACATTTTCATGTTTTTGGGTGTAAGGTGTTTGTTTTAAATAACGGAAAGGAACCGGTCGGCAAGTTTGACTCCAAAGCCGATGAAGGTATATTCATAGGTTATTCAACCCATAGCAAAGCATATAGAGTCTACAATAAAAGAACATTAACCGTTGAGGAATCCGTGCATGTTGTATTTGATGAATCTTCGAAAGGAGATTGTGTTGTTTCTTGTGATAATGATAATATAGGTACATATTTGGATCATGAGAAGTCAACATCACAACAAATGGAAGAGAATCAAATTGAAGATGGAGAGGTGCAAGCACAAGATAAAGACTTAGCACAAGAGACTCAACCTCAATTACCAATAGCTTGGAAGTCCAACAAAAATCATCCGATTTCTAATATCTTAGGTGACATTGCGAAGGGAGTGGTAACCCGACGCACTTTAAATAATTTTTGTTATTATGTTGCCTTTGTATCTCAAATAGAACCTAAGAATATCAAAGAAGCTCTTCAAGATGATCATTGGATTATGGCCATGCAAGATGAATTAAATCAATTTGAAAGAAATCAAGTTTGGGAGCTTGTGCCAAAACCTAATGATCGTCCTGAAATTGGTACTCGATGGGTCTATAGGAATAAGTTAGATGAATCGGGTATTATTGTTAGGAATAAAGCTAGGTTGGTAGCACAAGGTTATAGTCAAGAAGAAGGAATCGATTACGATGAGACTTATGCTCCTGTTGCTAGACTAGAAGCTATTCGTATTCTTCTCGCTTTTGCTTCAATAATGAATTTTAAATTGTATCAAATGGATGTTAAGAGCGCCTTTCTTAACGGATACATTCAAGAGGAAGTTTACGTGTCACAACCTCCCGGATTCGAGAGTTTTGAGCATCCGGACTATGTTTTCAAACTGAAAAAGGCTTTGTACGGTTTGAAACAAGCTCCTAGAGCTTGGTACGATCGTCTAAGAAATTTTTTGTTACAAAAAGGTTTTAAACGAGGCACCGTTGACACTACTCTTTTTATTGAACGTTCCGGTAAGAATATTTTATTGGTTCAAATATATGTTGACGATATTATATTTGGTGCTACTAACGATAACTTGTGTAAAAAGTTTTCAGACTTGATGCAAAGCGAATTCGAGATGTCGATGATGGGAGAGCTTACATTCTTTCTTGGCCTTCAAATAAAGCAGCTTAATGATGGCATTTATATTCATCAAAGTAAATATTGTAGAGAGCTTCTCAAACGTTTTGGGATGGATTCGTGCAAATCCGCTTCAACACCAATGAGCGTTGCATGCTACCTAGATCAAGATGAGGCTGGAAAAGCGGTAGAGGTAACGAAGTATCGTGGTATTATTGGTAGTTTGTTATACTTAACTGCATCTAGGCCTGACATCATGTTTAGTGTATGTATGTGTGCACGTTTTCAATCAAAACCGAAAGAGTCGCATCTAACTGCTGTCAAAAGAATAATGAAATACTTAAAGGGTACAACGAATACTGGACTTTATTATCCTAGGGATGCTTTTCTAAAACTTATAGGTTATTCGAACTCTGACTTTGCCGGTTGTAAAGTTGAGAGAAAAAGTACAAGCAGAACTTGCCACTTGATTGGTAATTCACTTGTATCGTGGTTTTCTAAAAAGCAAAATTGTGTAGCTTTATCAATCGCGGAGGCCGAATACATAGCAGCAGGTAGTTGTTGTGCTCAAATTCTTTGGATGAAGCAACAATTATCTGACTTTGGTTTAAATTTGACAAAAATCCCTATAAAGTGTGATAACACTTCGGCAATTAATTTGACTAAAAATCCAGTATTACACTCAAGAACAAAGCATATTGAAATTAGGCATCACTTTTTGAGAGATCATGTTCAAAAAGGTGATTGTGTTATTGAGTTTGTTCAAACTTCGGATCAATTAGCTGATATCTTTACAAAACCATTACCAAGGGACACATTTTATAAAATTCGAAGAGAACTTGGTATTTTTGATGAATCAACTATTAGCTAATTGTATTTGATGCTTTTAGAAATCACCTTCAAGCCTATTTCAATGTGATTTGTATTTTGAGTTGTTGTTATATCTTATTAAAGTGTTTCTTAACTTTTTTGATATGTTGTTATGTGTGTATGTTCTCTATAATGTGTTAATTGCTTTATTTGTATGTGTGTTTCTTGCTAAATGCTAAGTGTTTCTATGTGTTTGTGCATGAAAAATGATTTTTGCATGCAAAATTGAAATTTTTACAATTCTGGGCAGTTCACTCGAGTACCAGATATTTCACTCGAGTAATTTTAAAATCTCTTTCGTATTACTCGAGTGATTCTGTCTGTCACTCGATTATTTTTAAAATGACTTTCGTATTACTCGATTAATTCATTCATCACTCGAGTAAAAACGTTTTACCTTTCGGCATACTCGAGTAACTTTAATTTTCACTCGATTATTGCTCAAATCACTCGAGTGACGCATGAACATTACTCGAGTAACTTACGTGATTTTAAAACCTGAACTGCTGAAATCAGTTTCATTTTTTCGTTTCTCTCTCTCTTTTTGTTCGACTTTCTCTCTTCTCTCTCATATGGTTCTTCATCAAATCATCATTTTCAGCCACAAAAACTCACAAATCATACAAATTTCTTCCATATTTCATCATTATATCATCATTTCTATTCCTTTCACTCATCCTTTTCACCAATTTTACCCAAAATCCGAAAATCCCCAAATCAAAACCCTAACCACAAAACCGAATCAATGTCTTCTTCCTCACAAATTCAACCTCCTCGAAAGAAAGCTAAGCAAGGAGCAGGTCGCAATGATCCCTGGTTTTCTGGAATCAACCGAGACTTGCGGGAACCGAAATTTATCAATCGCTCTTTTGGTCTTACAAGGTATGTTAAGTTTGCTTGGTTGCATAAGGAGCAATTTCAGTTTGTAGAGGATTTAGAATTTCAGAATTTGCAGCGGTTTTTGGAATTTGAGACTCATTATTACCCTAGGCTTGTTAGACAATTTTATCAGAATTTTACTAAGCTAGATGGTGAGTATCAAACAATGGTTAGAGGACATCATTTTGTTATAAAGCCTGAAGATTTGACAATGCTGTTTGGTTTAGAAAACAAGGGAACTTATATTGGTGATGATGTCTGTCTGGATTTGAATGTGGATACTAATACGATTTATACTGATTTGATGCGTACTGGTGAATCTTGGGGTGATAGGACTACTAGAACTGTATCACCTTTGCATGCTGTGGATAGAGTGCTTATGTACATTGTCTCTTATTGTTTGATTCCGAAATGCAATCAAAATTATGCTCAATTGCAAGATGATGATCTTATTTTGTTTCATGGGATTAAAAAGAGATATGAGATGAATTGGAATAAAATGTTTTTAGCTCGTATGGAAGCTGCTGCTCAATCTCCTCCTACTCAATTCTTGCCATATCCTATGCATGTTACCAAGATCATGAGGTATTACCGTGTTCCAATCCCTGATGATGAGCCAGCTGAAAAGGAAAAGAAAAATAACTGGTGTCTTAATGAGTCACACATTAGTTATATGAAAATTGCTTGGCATAGGGAGAGTCGCACTTGGTTATGGAAATCACAGATTAAGGAAATGGCTGAAGCTGCAAAGGCTGCCAGAGCTTCAGGTTCTAGGAAAAGGAATTTACTTGATAGGGCTGGTGCATCTTCTTCTGTTCCTCCTCCTTCTATTGATCCGATGGATACCGATCGTGTTGAGGATTCTTTTGATTTTGACAATCTTGGTACTCCGTTTGATGCACAGGCTGCTCATGATTCATTGGTTGAGCACATCAACGCTCAATTTGCTCAGTTGGAGATGAGACAGGATGTGAAGAATATTGCCATGGAGCATCGTCTGATGGATTATATGTCTGGCCTCTTTTCTCACCATTTTCCTCCTCCTCCACCTGACTCCTAGACCCGTGGATGCTGATGATTGTTTGATGATGATTTCTGTTTTATGTTTCATATGCATATTTCTGACTATGTTATGTTTCTGTTTATGTTTCATGTTTATGACTCTGTTGATACTACATTTTAGGACCTTGTGTATGGTCTAGTTTGGTTTGTTTCGTTTGATGGTGTGCTATGGTTGATATCTTTTTGCTTTACACTATGATTTGCTGCATAGTGTGATACTCTGATATTTTGGATTATGGTGCTATACTCATTATGCGTTTATTGTGGCACTATTGTGGTTTATTTTGGTATTGTCTTTATTGTTATATATTCTTATATATATACCAATGTGAACTACTTACCTTCAACTTTTGGCAAAGGACTTTTCTCAATTTTTTTTTATCTTTTTAATGATGCCAAAAGGGGGAGAATATTTTGTTGATGTTGTTCTTGTAGGTTAAGTTTTATTATATTTTTCCTAGATGTTTTACATTTAGGGGGAGTATGTTAAAACTTAGTGCTTAATTTAAAAGGAGGTTTGTAGGAGGTTTGTCATCATCAAAAAGGGGGAGTTTGTAGGATTCTCATGTTTTGATGCTAACAATCTATCTCCAAGCAACAACATTGGCAACAAGCAAGCTATACCACATGAAGATTAGAATTAGGATTTTTATTAATTCTATTTCAATGTAATCTTTATTTTATGCAATGCATCTCATTGGTGTGGGTAGCTTAGGTGATTTTAAGAATATTTAAATAATGTTTGATTAAGAGTGAAGATACTTTAAATCTTGATTAAATAGCTCTATTAAAAGTTTTGTGAAAATCTTTTTAGAAAAACTTTGTTTTTATTCAAACTCTGATCAGTTTACTCGAGTAATGAGTATTGGATCACTCGAGTAATTTATGTCATGACAGGTTAATCGAGTAATGGTTTACACCTCACTCGAGTAACTTAATCTGACGTGTTTTAATCGAGTGAAGTTATATGGTTTACTCGAGTAATTCAATCAGTTTTTGGAAAATTATAAAAGGACTTAATTTTCTCTTTCACATAAGATACACATTCATTCTTTCAATTTTATATACACTTTCAAAAGCAATTCAAGAGCTATTTTTTACATCTTTCAAGAGCTATCAAGATTCAACAAGAAACTTTTCATTCTTCACTCTATTTCTCTCATTGTTCAAATATTCTTGAGATCATATTTTTGTTCTTAGTGTTTGTTGAAGATTTGCAATTTGTGATTGCATTATTGAAGTTTCAACACAAGTGAAGAATCTCACAAGGAAGACTTTGAGGATCAAATCAAAGCAAGAAAAGAGGATTGGTTGGAAGCATCTTCAATCAATTAGCAAGGAAATCTAGAATACTCAAAAGGGGTAGATTAGATCAAAGTGTTTGGTATACACTTTGAAGTTGGGTTTTAAGATAGGAGAACTAAGAATCTAGTTGCATCTTAAAACATTGTAAAATCTACATTTGAAGATTTCTAGTGAAGAATCTCTCTTGGTTTAAGAGGGGACTGGAGTAGCTTTCAAGTGGGTGAAAGTGAACCAGGATAAATCCTTGTGTCTCTTTTATTTTCATTCCTTGTATTGCATTAATTCATTAACAATTGCATTATTAGGTTAGAATTGGGGGTTTTTCAATTCTACTCAATTGATCTAAAATTGCATGTTAATATTACTTGAAATTGTTCATTTTAATCATTCATAATTTGTTGAATCATCATAGCATTGTAATTCTTGAAGAACTCCATTGAAAACTGAGTTTTAATTGAATTTTACCCAGTTTACTCGAGTAAAGTTCTTGTCACTCGAGTAATCTGCTTTCAGTTTATGAACAATACTCGAGTAGGTTTTCTGTTACTCGAGTGATTTAAAAATAGCTTTCGTAATACTCGAGTGATTTTCTGAATACTCGAGTGAAATTATTTTTGCTTGCGTATTACACGAGTAATCTGAATTGAATTTTTAAGAAAACTTATTTTCATAAAACCATTCTCTTAGGTGATCGAAAAATCTGTAATAAGGCTTCAATATTCTATTCACCCCCCCTCTAGACTATATTGAGCCGCTTGTTGTTTTCCAACAACTCATTCCATTATTTCCATACTCATTATTCATTTCACATTTCCATTTTCATTATTCCATTTCAACATCCATTTCCATTATTCATTTCAACATCCATTTCCATTATTAATTTGTTCATTTCACGTACTCATTTCATTTCAATACATCACCTCAAATCAGAGGCCAATGAACAATTTTCATTCAACACATTTGTCACCACAAAACAGAGGCCCTTATACTTTTCCATATTTAAATTATGTGTACCTCAAGTCAGAGGTCAACACTCAGTTCTTTATTTCATCCGGTGTCCCTCAGGTCAGAGGTCAACACCCATTAACATTAATTTCATCTTGTGTCCCTCAGGTCAGAGGTCAACACTTTATTTCATTATGTGTCCCTCAGGTCAGAGGTCAACACTCATTCACCTTAATTCATACGGTGTCCCTCAGGTCAGAGGTCAACACTTATTCACTTTATTCCTTTCCGTACCCCTCAGGTCAGAGGTCAACACACACTTTCATTTTAATTCATCCGGTGTCCCTCAGGTCAGAGGTCAACACTCTATTACTTTCATTCATTTTGTGCCCCTCATATCAGAGGTCAGCCAAATCATCACTTTCCATTAATCGTCACCTCAAAACAGAGGCCAACGCACTTATTACATTTTCATTTCACATTACCTCAAATCAGAGGTCAAATCATACTTTCACCATCTTACACAAAAACTTAACACATACAATCACTAATACACTTACACACATTTCCCATTCATTCTTTATCCATACTCATTCCCTATATGATTTATCAAATCTTTCCTTTAATCGTCACCTCAAATCAGAGGCCAACGCATAAACCACATTCTCAATGTTCGGCGCCTCAATTCAGAGGCCAAGAATTATTCACTTTCTTGTTCAATTAATTGTAACACCTTTAAATACAACAACACACATTCCACAACTAATGATTCATGTAATTACCTTATTCATTTCCTTTCTCAGTTACCACAATCATACCAAATAGTATTCTCTTTCATAGTCCAACATTAATATTACACTTCATTTCAAGTTACATATTTCACCTTCTTACCTATTTGCTTTATCACCACATAATAAAATCACCTTTTACTTTTTGTTTACACACAATCATTTGCTTCCATATCCGATATTCACAAGTTTAATTCATAAGCCATGACCTTTGTTCACAATTGACAATATTTAACATTTAAACTCATTTAGCATTTAGGTACAAACATGCACATTCATCACATATAGTCGTTTCGATTCCATTTTTTTTCTTCCTATATCAATTTGCTCCATAGCACCTACATTTACTTGCAACATAAATCAATTATTATTTTATCCACAACTTGACAATTAAACCAATAATCATAAAAATCATTTATGTCAACTTCACTTTCACATTACCCAATTTCTCATGTACTTCAATATAATCATTAACCAAATTTCATTTATCAAATAATTCATTCTTATATTATTGGGTTTCCTTTTCCTAGCCTTAACATCCAATCATCATGCACATTTAATTAATTAGAATTTCATATTCAATAACCTAGGAATTTATAATCTAATGTTCTCCCCTAACACATAACCCTAACAAGCATTATATACTAACTAGAACCTACTCCCTAGAACAAGGCAAAGCTCACCATATCCACTCCCTTACCTTAACTAAAGAGAGGGAAAGTGGAAGAACCTAAGCCTTCGCTCCGCACGCTCCCAAAACAAAGAGCTCCAACGCACGAAGGTAACGAGAGTGATGATAATCTTCCCTAAATCAAAGGAATGGGATGAGGATGAAATTATTGCCCCATTTCAAGAGGAAATTCGAATTTCCCCAAAGAAGGGAAAGAGAGAGAGCAAATCCAAATTAGAGAGAGAGGAACTTCAAGAATCATGAATACTTACTTGGAGAGACAAGGAGGGACTTGATAATGGACCTTGGAGTGATTCCCTTAAGGTTTGGTGGATTTGGGATGAGAGGTTTTGTGCCCTAGAGAGAGAAATTTCGAGTTCTTTGGCAAAAATCACGCGTGAAATGCTTTTATTTTTTTCCACTACAGGGTCGTTTAATCGATTATTAATCGATTAAGGGTTTCAAACATTCTGGACTTAATCGATTAAGCTGCAGCTTAATCGATTAAGTTGTAGGATTTTCAGCACCCCGACTTTGAATGGTCATAACTTCTTCGTTACCCGTTGGATCTTCCTCAAATTTTAAAGCAAGCTTCCCTACATACCAATCTTCACATCCAACGGTGGAATTTGTGTTTAGAGTTGTAAATCTTTTATTTTGAATTTCCTAATATCCTATGTTGTTAACCCTAAATCAAGCCTTCAATCCACTATTTTTAACTCAATATCATCATTTCCTTCACTCTAAGCTTGGCCATCATCAATTATACTAGGAATTAAATTTGGGATGTTACAAGTATGTCGACTAATTTGTGGATATATGTGAATTTTAAAGGTTGTATGTGTTATTTTGATTTGATGATGGATAGTGCGTGATGTGAATGGCTAATTATAATAGGAAAGATAATGGGAACAGGAAAAAGGAAAGAAAATGCAATGGAAATAATTTTGATAGAAGAAGTGTTATTGGTATGTAACTTGAACAGGATTAAAGGTTATGAGTTGGATATTATGCTAATATGGGAAAATAGTTATAAGGGCTAATGTTAAGGGTGATAAGGTATGGTTATGAAAGGTAAGTGTTGAATGTGAATAGTTGATATTTGAAATGTGAAACTATATGTCAAAGTTTAAGATCATTTGTGCTATACTGTTATGTAATGTTGATTGGAATGGATTACAATTATGCTTGTTTGTGAATTATTGATGGAATGGTGATTATGATTATAATTAATTAATGGACTGGATTTATGATTAGCTGAAAATGGTAAAGGTAACTAAAGTGGAAATTGATCAGTGGGGCCCGGAACACTAGGTACCCGGCTAGGTGTTCCAATTACCTGTTAGGGACAATTACCTGCCAGGCCAATTACCCATCAGGCCAAACCGCCTTGTAGGCGCCGGGTGACCCACAGGATCAGTTTTCCACACCAATAATTTGATTAAATAAATGGAATGGTAAAAGTACATAGTCCTACAGGTTATGGTCTGGATGGGTGTAAAGTCCTGGGCAGGTGTTCCAAGTCCCTAGATAGGTGTTCCAATTACCTAGCGGGTATCCAAATCCTAGTGGTGTACGGTAAAAAGGGAAGTGTTTGCAGATCACTGTCTGTGGTCGCTCACACTGCGTGTGTAGATCTCTGCTTGGGGTTACACACATTAATGGAAAATGAATAATGGAAAGGGTAAAAAGGAAAAGGGAAGTTTATGTAGATCTCTGTTTGAGGTTACATAAATGAGATGGAGTGTATGCATATCACTGATTTGTGGTTGCATACATTGTGTGTAGATCTCTGTTTTGGGGTTACACACAATGGTAAGGTGTAGATCTCTGATTTGAGGTTACACCTAATGAAATAGTGTAGATCTCTGATTGAGGTTACACACAATGACAAAGGAATTAAGGGAAAAGGAAATAAGAATGGAAAAGGTAACATAATGTAAACGAAAAGGAATAAGGAAAGGAATTTGGATAATGGAAAATGGATAAAAACGAATGTACTTGGAAATGGGAATGGAATGAATTGGTTGACCCATGACTTGATTTGATTGTTATTCTTAAGTTTATATTATGAGCTTTATATTATCCTCTGATTCACTGTGTTGTGAAAAGGTCTCACCCTTAATGGTTAACATTTTAGGTGATTGCTAAGGAGCTTGTGGATCAGAGTGGCGCAGCGGAAGAATGGAAAGAAGGGAAATTTAAATTTGTGCTACTTATATTGTAAATGGATGCCCAAAGTTATTGTAAATTTGATTTGTGAAAAGAAATTTTTAGATACACTATTTTAAATATAAACTTTTACTTACTATTTTTGCATATAAAATAAGGGTGTTACAGTCTGCATTGTTTCCCGAAGAATTTGACTCCCAGGAACAGTTAAAGGATTGTACTCCTGATACTTATTCCTCGAAGGTGGTCTCCGGTCTCGATCATTCCTCTCCTGCCTTCCACCAAAACGTTCGTCACGCTTTTGAATCTTTTGACCTTGAGGGTCAGCTCGCTGTCGGTCATCTCTAAATTTTTTCCCTTTGTGGAATTCCTCCAAGTTGATGAATTTATTTGACCTTTGTCTCAGCTCGTCCATATCCTTTGGAGGTTTCCCGATTAGTGATTTTCTGAAATCCCCCGGCTGCAAACCTTGTGTAAATAATAACACTGCCACACCTGGTTCCAGACGGGGAACAGAACTAGCTTCTGTATGGAAGCGTGATAAGTAATATTTCAATGGTTCATCATGCTTTTGTGTGACAGCAGCCAGTGTGTGGTCGGACTTTGGCCGGATGCAGCTGGCCGTGTATCTATTTAAAATCACTCGTTTCATCTCCTCCCATGAATTAATGGAATTTCGAGGGAGAGATGAATACCACCGCAGTACCGAGGGCTCAAGGGTCAAAGAAAATGCTCGGCATTTCATTCGATTGCCGCCTCCGTAATAATTCATTGCCCCCCTCATAAGAAACTATATGGTCAACAGGGTCGGTCAGGCCATTATAAGGTGGTACGTTGGACGGGCCTAAGTATCCCTGAGGGGTTTCAAAATCCATGATATATGGGGTAAAAGGATGGCTAGGGTGGAAATCACCCTGATCGTGATTTGCAGTTGGGTTGGTATGGAAATTTTGAGGTGGAGGGAGTTGCATTACAGGAAGAGGTAGAGGATCTAAAGTCTGAGTTATTTGATTATTAGGTTGTAGGGTACCTGGTTGTTTTTGAGAGATCCTTGCCATTGTCTGTTGTTGAAGATCGGCGATTGCTCGGCCTTGCTGCTCAATTAAAGTTGTCTGTCTGTTGAGTATGCTAATCATCTCTTGCTCACGAGCACGAGCCGATGCAGATGTGGCATAAGATCTACTAGTGGAATGGCTATGGCGGGAATTACCGTTGGCGGTTCTTCCTGAATTTAATCTGGTTCTAGGGGTTACACTTATATGGTCGGGGTTTGGTGGGATTGGCGGAGTTACAGTCCGTCGAGTATTTCGCCCATGATGGGCTCGGGTTCCAGTGGTTCTAGCCGTGTTACGGGTAGTTGGGGCTGCGCTGCTTGAGTCACCATGGGTTGAGGGAGGTGGTGTAGGAGGGGGTGGAGGAGGCGGTGGGGGTAGTATAGTCCGTAAAACTTGAAGGGGTTGGGGATTGCTCCCGGCTCTGGGGTGAGGAGATTGTGGAGTTTGAGAATGAATGGCGTGATTTCCACTATGGTTTTGGCTATGATTTGGGGGAGGTTGGCTTTGTGAATTGTTTAGTGGTAGTGGGTTACTTCTTGCTCCCGGATTGTTTAGTGGCTGCAAGTTAGTTTCTCGATTTTGGTTGAGAATATCTCGCAAGTCACCCACAGATTGTGGCTGTGGATCATTGTTGTTAGCGTTTCTGGGTCTACCACGAGAACGGCCAATGCGATCACGAAGATCACCAACTTGGCTTCTTGTAGTGACCATGGTGGTGATGGGAATGATATATTACTCAGATCCCCACAGACGGCGCCAATGTCGTGTCCTTAGTCAAGATCAACCTTGAAGCTATGGAGGAACTTCGAAGAATGATCTCAACGAAGAGATTAATGTAGGACTTTTAGGATTTCTGTATATCCAGTTGGGATAAATAGGATCTACCTAGTCAACAACGTGTGTGCTAGTGTCAACTTAGGGATGAGAAGACGTACCTTAGCCCCTATAGCATGGTGGTTCTTATAGGGGATTACCTGTATGTCGTGGGCCGTTCTGATCAGGCTTCTGAAGAGGAAGAACTCAAATAGGATCCGTAGAGGATATGATAAGATCATATCCGTAAATCCTGTAAGCGATAGACTTCATCCAATACTGTTTTTATCTTACCAAGAGTCGTGGGAATCTAGGAGAAGCAGTTAAGCGTGATGAGACTGTAAGTGATAAGGATAAGGATGAGAATCCTGTGCTCGGGGTTAATCTCATTGGCACGTAACTTCCCAATGAAAACCCAGTTTGCTCGGTGTAACATTCCGATCGTAGGCCTTGTCCCAGTGTCTAAACGGTCGGACTAAGGTGATTTCTGTCGGGTAACGCTCGGTCTACTACATGTCCACTACAATTTAAATGAGATATAAAATAATTCAGTATGGTTATCTAATGTAGCATCAAACACCGTGCACCATATATGTGTATATACACTACTGAATTTGTGATTGTGAGAATGAGAAGTGAGAGAGAGTGAGAAAGAGAGGGAAATAGAAATCTGAAAAATCTGTTATGAATAGAAAATTTGGTTACAAGTGAGGTAACCCTTACTATTTATAGTAGGAGCCAACACATTAAAGTTAAGCTAGTAAGCTGACGGCTCTTAAGCATTTAAACTAAAGCCTATATAGACTACAATACATAGTCAGTATTTAATTGTCCTCCTTAGAAACCAAACCAAGACTACTATACAAATAATGCAAATTACTCTAAATAGTGGTGCACTGTTCAAGCTTTGTCTCTTGATCTAACATGATTCTAAAGATATGTTTATTTGATTTGGAGTGCTTTAAAAATGATCTCAAACTTTATTGTTTGACAGATTTTAGATTTAGTTCCCACCCTTACACATCTGTTCAAGCTTCTTTGTTACTCTGCATTGGTTTGCAAAATAAAAACATTTCGTACATTGAGGTATGCTTACCAACTTACTAATTACTTCTAGCACGCAATCAGTTGTTGAACCTTTAGGAAATTTCTAGGTTATCTTCATTATTCTTTTTAAAGTTTGTTGTCATATGTTGGTCAATTTATCATGATAGACATGGAGTCAAGCAACGAGTCACTCATTGCTTGATTTTGTTTGAGGTTTGAGTAGACCACCTTGTTTTTGCTATGATTTCAATATATATATATATATATAAGCTGCTCAAATATATATGTATTTATAGTTTATTCTAGTAGTCAGCACTCAGCAGTACGCTGACTACCACCTGTAAGCGCAGGAAGTAGAAGCTGACAAGTGCTGAGTTCTTGTCTCCTATAAATAGGAGCTTCTCATTATATAATCATTTGCTTACTTTCATTAATAGAAAGTTACAATCTCTCTCTTTCTCTCTCTTCTCTCTCTCCCCTCAGATTATTACTCCCTCCGTCCCTAATTATAAAGCCCTCTTGACACTTTTATTTTGTCCCTATTTATAAAACCCTTTACCAATTTTCAATGAGCATTAATTACTTTTTTTCCACAAACACCCCTATTTATTTGACACTTTTTAGATTCCCAATAATATTAATAGGGGTAATTTTGAAAATACATATCAAAAGTTCACATTTCCAATAAAATTAACTAAATTATTCCACTTTCTTAATGGACGTGAAATCTTCCAAGAGGGCTTTATAATTAGGGACGGAGGGAGTAGTTTCTACTATGGTATCACGATCATTTTCTTCTCGATCTGTGAAGTTTCAGTGATTGCGCTCCTTCTTCTTACTTCAATTCTCCGCTGCTGCTAGTGTGAATCGCTTTGTCTTCTTCCTTCTTCAGTTTTTCACTTCTCGTGAATCACAACATTCGCATCTCCTCTTCTTAGCTCTTCGCGCTATTTTTAGTTTTTCTTCTCGGTTTCGCGTGCGATTTCTACATCTGTGGTTTTATGATTTCCAATTCTGTTGCTCACGATTTTCAAGCTTTTGTGGATTTGTGATTTCTATTGTGTTTTGCATTTGTTGATTTGCACTTGCACTTTGCAATTTTGTGCACCTGTGGTTTTGCGATTTTTACTAGTGGCTTTGATTCTTCTACTCCGTTTTCTTATGGCTAGTTTTTCGGCACCGCCGTGTCCTCTGCGGTCTTCGCCACTGCAACCTCCTTTAAATACGGTGTTTTCACCGGTTACTTTCTCTCATACTATTTCTGCAAAACTCAGTGACAAAAACTACTTAGTTTGGAAGCAACAAGTTGAGGCGATTATGTCTTCTCATTGCCTTCAGCAATTTGTGGTAAATCCACAGATCTCGGTCATGTATCTCTCTGAAACTGATCATGAGTTTGATTAGCTATTTGAATTGGGAGGAGCAAGATCAACATCTTGCTTTGTGGCTTTTACAATCCCTTTATGAATCGGTACAATCCAGAGTTCTTGGTTGCACACAGATTTGGGACACAATTCATGACTATTTCAATTCGTTGATTAGGGCTAGGATTCAACTCCTTCAATCTGAATTTTGCTCTGCTACTTGAGTATTTGAGAATTTGTTAGTAGGATAAAAGCATTACTGTTCTCCCTTGCTGCTGTTGGTGATACCATCACAAATAGAGATCAGGTTAGGTTAGGGCTGTATTGGATGGATTGCCACCTGAATATGAGGCTTGTCACTTCTGTGTTGATTAAGGATGCCTGTCACTTTAGGTGCTCTAGAAGCTTTGTTGCACAAGAGGTCTATTTGGAAAGGATGCATCGAACTGTTAATGATGCGTTCTCAGCTAATGTGGCACATTCCAGGGTTTCTCTTCTCCATCCTATTGTACCTCTTCCTTCTTAGTCTCAATATGTTATTCATCAATACTCCACACAACCCCAGTAGCCTTCACCTGCCTCATTTCAACCTTCTCCTCATTTTGTGCAACCAGCAGCTTCCTATCAGACTCAGCAATCAGCGACACCTCTTGTTCCACAGTCTCAGGGTCAGTTGGCTACCACAGATGCGGATTCTTCCAGTGAGTGTGATGACTCTAATTCTAGGAAACCAAGGAATAACTCCAGCAACAAATCTAGGAACAATAGGAGCATAAACTCTGGTAGGAACAATCCTAATCGCAATTCAAGCTCTAGAAATTTGTCTAAGTGTCATATTTTGTGCATTTGATGCTATTATGTCCCCTCAATCCTTCTGTTTCTTCAGTTTCTTCTGTTCTCCCTCCCTCTCTTCATTCTAATGCATGCATACCATCTTCGGCTTCACCAACTATTTCTTTACTTGAATCATCCTCCAACACCAGTTCATATTTACCTCCTGTTCAGCCCACTATTGTTCTTCCTATGCTTACTAGAACTAAAACTGGGACTATTAGACAGAGGATTCCTGCAGCAGCCTTTCTTGCTAATGTTGAACCTACGAATGCCAAGGTTGCCTTGACTATACCTACTTTGAAAGAAGCTATGGATGCTGAATATCAGGTCCTCATTAAAAATGGTACATGGACTTTAGTTTCTCTGCCGGCAGGGAGAAGTGGTATTGGCTGCAAGTGGGTTTTCAAAGTTAAAGAAAACCTAGATGGTTCTATGAATAAGTACAAAGCGCATCTTGTTGCTAAGGGTTGTCACCAGCAGAATGGTTTTGATTACAATGAGACATTTGCTCCAGTGGTCAAACCTGCAACTGTTAGAGTGGTTCTTACTCTTGCTCTCACCTTTAAGTGGGATATTCAGCAGATTGATGTGAATAATGCCTTCCTTAATGGTGTTATGGACATAGAGGTGTTTATGCAGCAAGAAATATTTTAGTTTTCCCAAGGCTTTGATCTCAAATTCCTTGGCCAAAGATTGACTCAAGACCTGTTGTTCTCTCCTATTATCTCCAGTCAATATAATGTCGTCCACATACACTAGCAACACTGTTGCTCCTGTAACACTCCTTGTATATCATCTTACTTTATAAGAAAAGTAATAAGTTTATGAATACTTGGACTTGTTATCGTTGGAAAAAGATCTGAAAATAAGAATTTTCCCTTCCCTTGAAAATTCCTTTTCACAAACACTTGATTAGTAATGAGGTTGACTAACAAAATCAGAGTTTGCGGAAACATAGTAAAGTAGTCATATTATTCCCCCAAATATATTAAGTGTAACAAGTCCATGAATACCAAATAAATATTATTATGAAACCAATTTCATCTTATGATACCTCTTTCAAAATGTGTATCATATAAATACTATTAAAATAGAGATGTTATAGAGCTGGTCACTGGTCCTCTGTCCAAACATTCATCTATTCGGATCCTCGATATCTGCACAAAGGGTTCCCGACCCACACTTTCTATATTCTGCATGCACCTAAAGGACATCTCCCTCACTGACTTTTGTGCAAGCTAGATGCACGATCAACACCTAATAAGGGCATGGGGGTTAGCTATACATATTCGCATAATCAAATGAGAATAACACTAACATCCACAAGTCAACATGTAGCAAATCATAATGCATATTCATATGAGCACACCCGGTTAATCATAATAATTCTTTCAATGCAGGTGGCATGATGCATGATTTTCATCCACAACTGAGGCCTCTAACAAAGTCCATCTTGGACGTCCATCCAATACACTGTTGTGTTCCTGGAACACCGACATTCGTTCCCAGAACGTAATGCCAAACCATACTTGGATAAATAAGCATCACTCTCAGAGTGTGCATCACGTTCCCAGAACGCATAAAAACCAGGTCCCGGACACTGGCCACATTCCCAGAATGTGTCATCAAGTAGGTTACAAATTTGGTACTCCCGGAGTACCCTCCTCATATTCCCAGAATATGATAAACGTTCCTACCAACCCATCTTCCATTCTATATGCATGAATGCACAATCATTAAGGTTGGTTTTTATCTTTAATTCTATTATTATACCAATGTGTTCCCAGAACACTAACATACGTTCCCAGAACGTATCGCAAACCATACTTGGAATATAATCAAGCACCACTCCCTCACGTTCCCAGAACGTATATAACCAGGTCCCAGACACTGGCCACATTCCCAGAATGTGTCATCATGTAGGTTGCATCAATTTGGTACTCCTAGAGTACAGGGTCATGTTCCCATTAATTCCATTATTATGACTTAGAAAACACAACTTCTGATTGATATCTTGAGGTATGGCTTTACTCATAAAATTCACCTTTGAATTTAAATTTAGCATATGCTCATAGACCTGGATTGAGAGAATGTAATCATTGGTATTAACAATCCTTACTCAAAAACTTAACTTTTATTTTTAAGTTTCATGTACTAACCGGTTACATCATCACCTAACCAGTTAGAATTACAGACCTGAGTATAAAACCATTGGTTTTCAAAGATTCTTTTCTTGAATTCTCTACTCAATCCAATAACAAGGTCTTAGCATAACAGAATACCTCAAGTTCAACACATAATATCATTCAAAAGATCTAAGTCATAATCCAATTTCATTTATGCATAATTTCCTCTTGAAATTATTATTTGATATTAAGGTATTAACTCATCACCTCCAATCTAAACCAAACAGTGCTCAATCACAGAGTTTTAGATTGGTCTTTGTATGAAATTCTAGCTTAAACTTGAGTACAAATGGTATGGACACTTAGCCAATTTCAGAAATTCATTTTCTTTGAAAATTGACAGTATCTAATCGGTTACAAATTTCGACTAACCGGTTAGATTAGGCATAAAATACACTGTAAAGTGAGGTTTTGCATACCATTTTCTACCATACTCAAATCTAATCAATTTCATTCATAAATAGATTTCACATACCTTAATACTAGTGTGTTCAACCACATAAACATATCTATCTTGCATGCATTCATTTTAGATACTCAAATTGCACATAATTGCACATATTTCACAACTTAATACATCAATTCACATAATATCCAAGTAAGTCATGAATCCAACATCAATATAGCTTGCATGCATCTAGATAACATTGCTCATAACAATAATTGAACTCAATTTGGCCTCCAAGCCACTTAACCATTTTAACTTATGCCCTTTGAGTCTCTTGGTGACTCATCCTATGTTCTATCACAATTTATTCTCATTCTAGAAAATAGTAAGCTTCCCCCTTACCTTAGGTTCGTGCTTGAACATGATTTTAGCAGAGATTTGAGGTAGACCACCAAACACCCAAAGCTCCTCCTCAAACTAGAACCGTTTTGACAGGGTAGATTGATCAAGTAATTTGGAACATGAAATGGACATGGAAATTAGGGAAAATGATCATTATCAAAACCATGCAACATGAAATTTGAAAGGAAGTCAAGCCTAGAACAAGAGAAGGCTTGAGCTTACCAAAATCGAAGCTCAAAGTCAGTTCCAGAAACCCAATACAGAACTGTGACAATTTTGAACCTCCAACTTCGTGAATCGATTTCTCCTAGCTCAGGAACTCTCAACTCACAAACCTTATATCAATACAAAGCCCTTGATGTGAGCTTTGTAACAGTGTATCACTCGTTTTCTAACTCTCAACATAGACTGAGAATCAAACAAAAAAACTATGGAACCCTAAACAGAGCTTCAGCACTTCAGATCAACAAATGAGCCAAAAATCTCAATCAATAGGGCTATTTATAGAGAAATCAAGCTAACATGCATCAAGACACGTAGCTCCCACTACGATTAAGATGATTTCGTGGCGAATTCTGGGTTAAAACGCATGATTACTCATCAAACGCACTAACCCAGTTTTCTGAGTTCATCGTGTAACCGGTTACACAGCCCTTCTAACCAGTTACATACTGATAAAATTCAAAAATTAATAATTTAATTACTCTTTCTTCAAAAACCTTTTTAATATTGCAATTAGGTCCCAACCCAAGGACTAAATTACAATATTCACATTTTTGTACAAAATAACCATATAAAAATATATCTCATATTTTTATATATAAAAACACATGATGCACAAAAACTAAAACCTTCAAAACTAATATAAATCAATTATAAAATAATTGTTATAATTAATTTCTTGGTTATTTGGGAGACAAAAATTAGGGGTGTTACAGCTCCCCCTGACGCAGAATGTTTAATGAACAATGTATGATCTCCTTGACTTTGTTTGTATCCTAAGGCTGTCTTAACTTCACTAAACCTTCCAAACCAAGCCCGAGGAGACTGTTTCAGCCCATACAAGGTCTTTTTTAGCTTACATACTGTGCTGGCAGCCACATTCACACCATATCCTGGAGGCACTTTCATATAAATTTCCTCCTTGACAGCAAGAGATAAGATCACCCTGACAGTATTCATTTTAACAACCGGAGCAAAGGTTTCTGAATAATCGATCCCATAGGTTTGAGTGAACCCTTTGGCAACTAGCCTTGCCTTGTATCTCTCCATTGACCCATTAGCTTTGTATTTTACTGTATACACCCACTTGCATCCAACCGGCCTTTTTCCTGCTGGTAAAGTAACTAATTCCAAGGTTTTATTCTTCTCTAGGGCCTCCATTTCTACATCCATTGCTGGTTTCAAACTTTCAATTTTCTATCGGACAATGCCTCGGATAAGGTAGTGGGTATGGAGGTAGTGTTAAGGTTCACGAGGAAAGTTCTATGGGTTGGTGAAAAATTATTAAATGAGATAATTTGAGAGAGGGTATAAAGGCTGCTTGGTGCATTTTCTAGTTCCTTTTCTAATGGCAATTGGGAGGTCTGCATTATCTTAAATAATTTCGGTTTCTTCTTCACCCTGTGAAGTTGGGAAATTTGAAATTACCTCATTTGAAGAAAGTGAGTTGGACTCTTGGACTTGTATAGATTCTGGAATGACCTTTGACCTTTTTGTGTACACCTTTCCAAATCTCTCATTAGGTTCAGGTTCTGTTTCATTTGGAAGAGTGGCCTCATTTGACTTCGGGTAAGTTTCAAAAGAAGGTGGAGACACAACGGTGTTTAACTCGGGTTTTGTCGCAACTAAAAAGTTGGGTAGGTCAGGAAACCTAAGATCTATTTCCTTATCTTCCCTAGGATTCTCCCCCTGAAGATAAGGTTGAGTGAAATAGGCTTCTTGCTCGTTGAAGGTTACATCATGTGACACAAAGAACTTTTTGGATGGAGGGTGATAACATTTATATCCTTTTTGAGTTGAAGAATACCCAACAAAAACACATCTTAGAGCTCTAGGATCAAGTTTTCCCCTGTCTTGATTGTGGATAAGAACGAAAGATACACAACCAAATATCCTAGGTTTAAGATTGTTTGTAGTGGAAAGATTTGGGTAAAAACAAGAAAGCACATCCATTGGGCTTTTTAATTCTAAGACCCTAGAGGGTAATCTATTGACAAGATGAGTTACTGTGAAAACAGCTTCTCCCCAAAAAGTTTTTGGAACATTTTTCTGGAACAACAGGTCCCGGGTTTGGTTTAAAAGGTGCCCATTTTTCCTCTCCGCAATACCATTCTGTTGTGGTGTTCTGACACAAGAAGACACGTGTATTATTCCCTCCCTTTGATAGAAGGGAGTAACAACTTGATTAAAATAGTCCTTGGCATTATCTGACCTAAGTCTTTTGATTTTCACACCAAACTGGTTTTTAACCATGGAGAAGAAATTTGGGAAAACAGTGCTTACTTCAGACTTATGTTTGAGTAAGAAAATCCAAGTAACCCGGGTACAATCATCAATGAAGGTTACAAACCATCGAGCACCCGACACATTTGGAATAGTAGAGGGACCCCATACATCTGTATGAACAAGATAAAAAGGAAATGTGCTCGCTTCTTTTATTACTTATTGGGAAGGGTACACGCTCGTGTTTAGCAAGCTCACACACATCACAATGAAGACTCTCAACATCTAATTTTGTAAAAAGTGAGGGAAATAGAATTTTAATAGACCTAAAAGAAGGATGTCCTAACCTACAATGATAAAGAAAAATCTTCTCCTTATTGGATAACATAGACTCAGATATAAGGGAGTGGGGAAAATTGTTCTTAACCATGATAGACATATTTGGTTCTTCAAGATAATAAAGGTCGTTCCATTCTCTAGTATAAGAAGAAAGAAACTGATAGAGAGAGAAGAGAGAAAGAGAGAGAATAGGTGCAACTGAATTTTGTTATTTTATTATTTCAGAGAATGAATGATAAGCTTAAGCTATTACACGTGTGAGCACTCTATTTATAGAAAGCAGGGATATGAGACTTAATGACAGCTGTAAGTCACATGCAGCCACATGCCAGTTGGCCTAGCTAATACAATATAATAACTAACAACTTAAGCTAAGCAAAATATGCTTCTCTAGCCTATACTCTAATATCTAGCATGTCCAATTGTCTTCCTCCAATCCTTGTCCTGAAATACACAGTGACTACGGTGAAAAATAACATTACAAGATAAATCTTCTGTAAGTTTTTGTACAGAGACAAGGTTGGTGGATAATTTTGGAACATGGAGAACATTTTTTAGGGTTATTGATGGGTTTATTTGGATGTTTCCAATACCAGCTACAGTAACAAGAGTACCATCTGCTGTAGCAATTTTCTTATTGCTTTGACAAGGTGAATATGTGGAGAAGTGTTGGGATAAAGGTGTCATGTGGTCTGTGGCTCCTGAATGTAGTATCCAAAATAGGGTAGAAGGTTTCTCTGAGACATTTAATCCAAAAGAAAATTGAAGCTTACCTGAATATGCCAAAGCACAAGTACTTGTTGGTTTTTCCATGCTGCTGAGAAAAGACCTCAATTTTTCTATCTCATTTTGATCAAAACTGCTGGAAACAAGCTTTTTCTCTTCATTTGTTCCAGCAACTGCAACATGAGCTTGTCCATTTTTCCTTTAAGGTCCCCCCCTTTTTCCCCATTCACGACTAGGAGGGTTTCCATTCCGTTTCCAGCAATTCTCACAGGTGTGACGTGACTTGTTGCAATAGGTGCACCACAATCCATCATTCTTCTTGGACTCAGTTGCTGGACCACCTTTCATATGTTCAGCCACCAAGGCTAAACTATCAATAATTGGGGTATCCAACATCAAAGTCCTTCTGCTCTCTTCACCTCGTACAATAGCAACCACTTCATTGAAACAAGGAAGTTTTTGCCTCCCTAAAATTTGAATTCTAACTTGATCAAAATCAGAATTTAGGCCAACGAGGAAGTCATAGACTCTGGACTCTGTCTTGCTCAATAAACTCCTTCAGGATAGTTGTATTATCAAGACATTTAGTTTTTATCACTCGATAATGATCCAGTTCCAACCGTAGAGACTTCAATTGATTGGCATATTCAGTAACAGTTTTGTTCCCCTATTTTGCTGCAACTGTTTTCACCTTTACTTCATATAATTGGGCTGCATCTTTGGCTTTGGAATAGGTCTTCTCCACAGCATCCCAAATCTCCTTTGTAGTGTTGAGAAACATACAAGTGTCACTAATTTTTGGTATCATTGCATTCCATAGCCAAGCCATAATTATAGAGTCTTCTTGGTCAAACTTAGGATCTCCGTTTAGGTACAATACCTGTTAGGTGACTCAGCTTCCTCTTTCCTTTAAGCACTGTACGAACAAGTTGGGACCACTTCAGGTAATTCTTCCCATTCAACCTATATGCAGAATGGATATTCTGCAATTCTCCTGGTTGTTGAGATTGTGTATCTCTTGTTTCTTTGACCATGTCCTATACTTCCTCCTCCCCCTCTTTGTTCGAAATATTAAGGTCTGAAAATTATAGACCAATAGTGCAACTGGTAGTGGACAGAGATCGACAATGAAGGCCTATCTGAAATAGAAGGACAGGTCTAGAATTGTTGGCAATGAAGGCCAATCTAATTATGGAATGGGTAATTTACGGTGTCAGCAGAAAGCAGAGGCAGCCCTTGATCAGAACTGCTCTGATGCCATGTAGTAAATTAGGGTTTGAATAATTATTCATTGAACAACCATCTAGATTATATACAGAGGTCTTAGCACTAATTTAGGAAACAAAAGATGTCTCCTTGACCTAGGCTGTAATCCCTTGATTTATGGGATTTGTACAAATTACAAAATAATTACAAATCATTATACTAAATAAGGAGATAAATTATAAACATTCTTGAACCATTTCATGCAGATTCTTACACTCCCCTCGGCATTTATGCATACACAGTATGCTGATTTGGCCACAGATCCTGATGATCACAAATCTACATCAGGATCAGCAGTTTATATTGGTCCTAATCTTGTTTCTTGGTGGTCAAAGAAACAATAGTAGGTAGCACATTGAAGTGCAGAAGAAGAGTATAGGAGCTTAGCCAATACTGCTGCTGAAATGTTGTGGATTCACAGTCTTGTAAAAGAACTCAGTTTCAGTACTACTACCCCTATTATTTACTGTGACAACTAGAGCACTATTATATCGAACTCGATTTATTTTGGGTTCGTGAGAAAGTTATTGCAAAGAGGATTCACGTTGTTCGTTGCAGACATCCTCACAAAGCTTTGGCTAGCACCCGTTTTCTTCTTGTCAAAGATAAAGTTGAGAGTTGTTGACAGGCGTTAGGTTTAAGATATGAGTAGTGGTTTATCATCAAGGGAGAATAATAGACATATTCATGCTTTGTAATGTTTTCTGGACCTCTTAGATGCTTTGTAATTGTCGTGTCCTTAACCAGAATCAGCCTTGAAGCTATGGAAGAGCCCCAAAGAATGATCCCAATCAAGATATTAATGTAGGACTTTTTAGGATTTTTGTGTATCCAGTTCGGATATACAGGTTCTCCCTAGTCAACAATCGTGTGTGCTAGTGTCAACTTAGGGATGAGAAGACGTACCTTAGCCCCTATAGCATGGTGGTTCTTATAGGGGATTACCTGTGCGTCGTGGGCCATTCTGATAAGGCTTCTGAAGAGGAAGAACTCAAGTAGGATTCGTAGGGGTTATCATAAGATCATATCCATAAATCCTGTAAGCGATAAGCTTCATCCAATAGTGTTTTTATCTAACCAAGAGTCGTGGGAATTTAGGAGAAGTGGTTAAGCTTTGATGAGACTGTAAACAATAAAGATAAGGATGAAAATCCTGTCTCGGGGTTAATCTCATTAGCGTGCAACCTCCCTGTAAAAACCCAGTTTGCTCGGTGTAACATTCCGATCGTACGCCCTGTTCCAGTGTCTAACCGGTCGGACCAAGGTGATTTTGGTCGGGAGGCGCTCGGTCAACTATAGGTCCACTACATAAGCCCCCAAGCTCGGTGGGGTGATTTGAGCCCTTCCGAGTTAATGGGACGAGCAAACTGTTTTCCGACCGAACTTTGTTAACGAAAAGTGAGATCCGATCATCCAAGTGCTTCTAACAGGGCTGTCGCTTGATTGACCCAAAAGTGACCCTTCAATTCCACTGACGCTTCCACGTGTCCTTTCCCATACCGGGAAGTGAAACGTTATGATTTCAAATTTGCAGAAAGCGCCACGTATTCAGTTTCATCACAAATGGGCTTTTACTGATTCGGCCCAAGTCTTTGAGATAGTGGAGGGAACTTCTAAAGTGAATTTCAAGGAGCGGTTTTCTCAAAAATCATTTCCTTTGATAATCAAAATTAGAAACTTCTCAACTCTTCTCTCTCTCCTTCTTTCACCGTTTTTTTGGAATTTTGATCAACGATGTCAAGGGTTACCAAAGGAGTTCTTGCCGCCATTTCGTCCTTCTTTCTTGCATTAAGTCCATTTCCGTCTCCGTGGTCTTCGTTTTCTCTTCGATTTCTTGGTTATTCATCATCAACAGGTAACGAACATTTCCTTCATTATCTGATTATTTTCTCTTTCTTCTATGAATGTTTACGATTTTTGCATGTGATTGCTTCTGTCAACTGCCATGGGTTCTGAGTTTAGAACTTCTATGACTATGTTTAGAACTTCAATTATCACACATTAGCACTAGCCATGCCCCTTCTTTTTTTTGATTTCGAACAGAATCTAGGGCTCTATTAGAACCCTTGCTTTGTCCCCCAAAATACCCTTCTTCTTTTGAGATACTTTACCCTTCTTCGTCGTTTTTGAGCGATCGCCGTATTGTTTATTAGGATTATTTCACGTTTTTCTGCCCTTAAACTCTTAGGGTTCGTATCGAAGCCGTGGTAAACATGAGTGAGAATTCTGTGAACTCTGATGTACCAAGAACACACAAATAAGAGAACCCAGATGTTTGCACTAAACCAATAGCGATGCCTTTTCCTCGGTCTTTGAAAGAGTTCAGACAGGGTGTGATACACTATAGGATTGCTGAGAGGGTAGAACATAAGAGGTTAAGGAGGCAACAGAGAGGTATTCGATATTTCAATAGGTTTGGGGGAATTCTGCCCAGAAAGGGAGGTGTTCCTCTACCGACCGTATTCATAAGTTTTTGATCAGAAATAATCAAGTTTTATTGCTTCTGACTCCGCGTGTGCCTCCTTTTCCTCAGGTATGAAGAGAAAGTGCGTATCAAATCCTAAACTCTACCCACTTCCACCAGACGCTGGTCAGTATAATTGGGTTGACCGAGATGTTGTAGGCACTCAATCTGAGCTCTCGACCGAGGAATCACTACAGCAAACCAGAGCTATAATTTTACCTTGCCCTGGTGATGTTGCTGGGAACTTGTATTCCATAAGTCCGGTAGGTCCGAACGAAAGAGTTTGCACTCGTATTCCAGAGGGTAGGACTGGTTTTTATTTTTACGAGGAAGTGATTACTCGGTTAGGGGTTAGAATGCCTTTTACTAACTTTGAAATAGACGTCTTGAACACATTGAGAGTAGCCCCTTCTCAATTGCACCCGAACGCTTGGGCCTTTGTTAGAGGCTTTCAACAGGTTTGCTCTGCTATGGATTGGTCTTGTACTATTCCTATTTTTTTCTACCTGTTTTCTCCCCAATGTAATGCCTTTGAGAAAGGGTCCCCTAAGCGACCCTGGGTTTCTTTGAAGTCCCGGAATGGATACGCTCTTTTTACCAAATACTCCGAGTCTTGGAAGGGATTCAAACCTTTCTTTTTTAAGTATAATTTTGTTGGAAATGGTGTATGTTGGTTCACTCGTCCTGGTGAGGAACGACCAATCCCTCGGTTCCCTCTTCAATGGAGTGCAAGCTTTTTCAATTGGGGTATTGCGTCATATGCGTCGGATTGGAAAGAACTTGCCGAGTATGAGAAGGACGTATGCCGAGCGGTTGAGAGTTACTTAGCCGCCAATGGGAGGATAGAAACGAGGGATATAGTAGATATCCCTTCATCAGATGTCAAGGCTGAGCTTGGTAAACTATTTTCTTTCTACTATTATACTCGCGATATATTCAGATCTAATGTTATTCCATTTTCTTTGCAGATAAAATGGCCACTCGCATGTCTGCCCTGCTTCAAGGTGGCAAGAAAAGAAAAACTCCTGCAACTAGTGTGGCTTCCGGATCTTCAAATCTGAGCACTTCGAGTTTAAGTACCTCTGCCCCTTCTGCTTCTCCGGTCGAGGTATCTCCTCGGCCACCTTCCAATGTGGTTGCTATTGCTGCTACAGTTTCGCTGGGCCCGAGCGGTCAAGTCCAAGTTTCCTCTCCCCCTCAACAACAGACTCGTCGCCGAAGGTTGGACAAAGGCAAAGAAAAAGTGTCCGAGGGGGCGAATATCAGGTCTGAGGGGACAAGTACCAAAGCTGCCACTGCTCCAACTTCTACTGCTACTCCACCAGAAACATCAATTTGGGACCATGAATTAGATGAAAAGTTTCCCAAGTTCGTCTGTCCAGAATCTGACTTTCCTCGGTTAGGAACTCTCAGTGTCGATGAGTGGTCACACTGCAACATGACTTTGACGAAGTACTTGCTTCGAGGTGCCAATTTAACTTACTTTTTGGCCAAACAATCGGAAGATCTGTTTAAAGGTATGAACCTTGAGCAGAAAGAGGCTCGAGAGATGCACGCAGCTCAAGAAGCTAGTCTTTCGGACGAACTGGTTCGAGTGAAAAATGAATTGGAGAATTTGAAAGCCGATAAAACCGAGCTGATCAAGGAGAGAGACTCTTTGAAAATTTCTCAAAAAGCTGCAGAAGATAAGAAGAAGGAAGTGGAAGAGGCACCGAAGAAGGAGCTGCAGGAGAGCCGCCAGAAGGTTGATGAACTGAAATCTGAACTGGAAAAATCTGCTGCTGCCACTAGGAAAAAGCTCTTCTTCACAAGAAAACGGCGGCGACCAATTTTTACAAATTGGAGCAAGGTTGTTGATGATTCCTTCATTTCAGCAATCAAACAAATTCAATTTCTGAACCCTGAAACTGAGTTTAGGGTGGTCGGAGCTCATCCCTTTCACAGCGTTGAAGATGGGAAATTGATTGACCTTGAAACTAAGGCCGAAGTTGATCTGTAAGCGGAAAATCTTCCCAATCCTCTTGTTGAGCTAACTGAGGCTCCAGAATTTGATGACAAAAATATTGTTTTGTCTGATGTTGAGGAATGATCATGATAGGATTGGTGGTCGGTTTTTATCTACTTTTCTGTTTTGTAAGATCCCCTTTTTGCTGCTCGTTGTGTTCGAGCGTTTTATTCAAGGTTGTTTTGAACAAGTTTCTTTAATCCTTTTAGAACTGAATTTATCTTAATTTGCTGTGTATGCAAATCATGTTGCGTGGTGTATTTTTGTTGTTTTTGGTTTCGTTCGTCACGCGTCCAATAATATTTGCCGAACAAAAAGACTTGTCAAAATCATTGGGTGAAGAATCGCTTTATTCGTATGTATAATTATGAGTAGAACTCGGATCGCCTACTTTAGCCAAAGCGGGATCCTCGGACCGCGAAACAAGGAAAGTGATTTCCTGAATTCGGGCGTTCTATGAATACGTTGTTGAACTCTTGTAAAGAGCTGTATCTCGATTTCGCTCGGTGGCTAGCCGAACCAAATGAGTCGTACGTCGTTTCACAATGTTCATAAAAAAGAGAATTTCAAAGAAATTGATGTATTTTATTGATAAGGGAATACAAGGATGAAATTGCTCATTTGCTAAATAATTCCTAACAATTTATCCCTAATCTAAGAAGGATGTTAACCTTCGTTTATTCAACCTAAACAATTTTGAGCAATAGACTAAACTAATTGTAAACAGAGGTAAAAAGAAAATGAGAGCTTAGCTGTAATAAGCTCTGAGCTTGGCCACGTTCCAGCTATTATTGATTTCCGTGCCCGAGAGAGTTTTTAACTTGTAAGCGCCCGTTCCAGATTTAGCCTTCACTCGGTATGGACCTTCCCGTTTTGGCTTCAGCTTTCCAACTCCAGCATTTCCTTTGCCGATATCCGCTCGGCGAAGGACCAAGTCTCCAATTTCAAAACTTCGTGGTCGAACCTTCTTGTTGTACTCTCGAGCTTGTCGTTCCTTTATTTTTCTTTCATGAGCTGCAGCATTCTTTCGAATTTCCTCAAGTAGGATGAGTTCTTCGCTGAGCATATGGTCATTAGCCTCTGAAGGGCATTCAAGCATCCTAAAGGTAGGGATTCGCTTTTTGATTGGAATGACTGCGTCATAGCCGTAAGTCAAACGAAAAGGAGTTTCACCTGTTGAGGAGTGTATAGTTGTCCTGTGTGGCCATAGAACGCTCGGATGTTTATCCACCCAAGTGCCAGCTGCATTGCCAAGTTTCTTTTTAATTCCGTCCAAAATGGTTCTGTTGGCGGCCTCGGCTAATCCATTTGTTTGCGGGTGCTCAACAGAACTGAAATAGTGAGTGATTCCCAGGTCGGTTGCTAATTGTTGAAAATGAGAAGCAGCAAATTGCGACCCATTGTCAGTAACTATGGCATGAGGCACTCCAAACCGAGAGATGATTTCCTTTACAAAGAAAGATTGAACACGGGCTGTAGTGATGGTTGCTAACGGTGCCGCTTCTATCCACTTAGTAAAGTAATCAATGGCTACTACCGCAAACTTTAGTTGTCCAGGTGGAGTAGGAAATTTTCCGATGATATCCATTCCCCACTGATAAAAGGGCCAAGGGGTGCCGAGAGAATGTAACTCTTTTGCAGGTCTTTGGTAAATATCATTGTGAAATTGGCATTGAACACACTTCTTAACATGCTCCATGGCGTCTTTTTGCAGTGTGGGCCAGAAATAACCTGCTTGGATTATTTTCCGAGCTAGGGATTTTCCACCCATATGATGGCTGCAGACTCCACCGTGGTTCTCCTCAAGGATTTCTTCAGCTTGAGATGGATTGACGCATCTGAGCATGGGTGAACCGAACCCTCTCTTATAAAGAACACCATTAAGAACCATGTATTGAGCTACCCTTTTAACCAATTTCCGAGCCTCTGTCTGATCTTGGGGAACGAAACCGTGGTGCAAGTAGGTAAGAATTGGATCCATCCATGATTGATATAATGAAACTGCTAGAATGACACTTGGTTGGGGAATGGTTTCCTGTATCAACGTCTTGTTGTTTTCCGACCCCTTCGTACTTGCCAATTTAGATAAAATATCGGCCCGGGAATTTGAATCTCTCGGGACATGGGAAATGTCAAACTCTGAAAAATTGGAGATAATTCGCTTTACCTCCTCAAGATATTTCTGTAAGATGGGCTCCTTTGCCGAGTATTGTCCCTTGATCTGAGAAACCACTAATTGAGAGTCGCTGAATACTGACACTCGTTCTGCTCCAAACTCATGAACCATCTTGAGGCCCGCAAGGAATGCTTCATACTCTGCCTGATTGTTTGAGGTTTGGAACTCAAACTTCAATGAATACTCCATGCAAAGTCCATCGGGATTTTCGATGATGACACCAGCTCCGGCCCCTTTCCTGTTGCTTGAACCATCTACATACACTGACCACACTTTCTGAGGAGTATACGAGAGAATATCGGTGAATTCAGTTACGAAGTCAGCAAGAACTTGAGATTTCATCGCCTTCCTTGGTTCAAAGGTGATGTTAAATTCAGACAATTCTACTGACTATGAAACCATTCTGCCAGCTAGGTCGGGCTTGTGAAGAACCTGTCTAAGAGGTTGAGCTGTTCTCACTACGATTCGATGTGCTTGGACGTATTGTCTCAGTCTCCAAGCAGATATGACCAAACAATATGCAAGTTTCTCAAGTTTTTGATATCGTAACTCAGATCCCTGGAGAGCTCGGCTAACGAAATAAATTGGGGCCTCTAGTCCCGAATCATCTCGTACCAAAACTGAACTGACCGCTGCTTCCGCTACCGACATGTATAGAATGAGATTTTCACCAGACAGAGGGCTATGAAGGACTGGTGGACTGGAAAGATACTCCTTCAATTGAACAAAAGCTTGCTCGCAGTGATCATCCCAAAGAAAATCTTTATTTTTCCTAAGGAGTTGGTACCATGGCAAAGCTTTCCGAGCGGCTTGGGACAGGAATTTGGAGAGGGCCGCCACTCAGCCTGTGAGCTGTTGGACTTCTTTGAGACTAGATGGACTTCTCATTCCGAGGATTGCTTTGCATTTTTCAGGATTGGCTTCAATACCCCTCTCGGTTAGCATGAAACCGAGAAAAGATCCGGCAGGGACTCCGAACACGCACTTTTCAGGATTTAATCTCATGGAGTACTTTCTTACTCGGTCCAGTATTGTCTTGAGGTCCTGGGCATGGTTTTCTTGCTGTCTGATTTTTGCGATAATGTCATCAATATACACCTCCATGTTTGAGCCGATCATGCCTTGAAAAACCTTATTCATCATCCTTTGATAAGTAGCTCCCGCATTCTTCAATCCGAAAGGCATGACGTTGTAACAGTAAGTTTCCTTGTCGATGATGAATGCGGTTTTATCTTGGTCAGCAGGGAACATTGGTATCTGGTTGTAACCAGAATAAGCATCCATGAACGAAAGGAGTTTGTATCTAGCCGAATTGTCGACGAGCTTGTCAATGACGGGAAGTGGGTACTGGTCTTTTGGGCAGACCTTGTTCAAGTCTGTGTAGTCGACACACATCCTCCACTTCCCGTTGGGCTTTTTGACCAAGACGGTGTTAGCTAACCAGTCTGTGTAGTCGATTTCCCGAATGAAACCAGCTCGGAGTAATTCAGCGACCTTTTCCTCAATGGCTGCGGCCTTTTTGGCACTAACTTTTCTCTTGCGCTATGCAACTGGCTTTGCCCCCAGAAGAATACTCAACTTATGACAGATAAAATTGGGGTTGATTCCCAGCATATCGGCCGAGGTCCATGCGAACAGATCCTTATTTGCTATCAGCAGAGCGGACAATTCATCTTTAACATTCATGTGGAGGTCAGAAGCGATTTTTACTTGTCTAATGGGATCATCAGTCAATGTTAGGAATTCCCATTGCCCCTTTGGAGTCGGCTTGTTTCTGTCGGATTCATCCCGCATATCAAGATCCACCAGATTAATATTACCTTTTCCGAGGGAGATTCTTTCCAAGTTGTTCTGGTCCTTGCTCTTAACTTTTCCCAAGCTAGCATTGTAACATTTCCGTGCTGCCTCCTGCTCGGCCTTGACTGTTACCACCTTGTCATCTGTTCCAACGAACGTCATAGCTAAATGGACTGTTGACATTACCGCTCCGAACGCTTGCAAGGAAGTTCTTCCGAGGATGGCGTTGTAGGCTGCCGGACAATCAACTACCAAGAATTTGATTATCTCAGTTCTGGCTGAAGGCTGTTGTCCGAGGGTAACATGAAGTTGTATGTATCCTTTGGGCTTGATGGTGTCTCCTATAAAACCGATCAATTCTCCCTCGAACGGAGTGAGATTGCATTCCCTGAGTTTAAGAGCTATGAACAGAGGGACAAACATGATGTCCGCCGAGCTCCCTTGATCGATAAAGACACGTTTTACCTCATAATTACCAATAAGGGCAGTGACTACCATGGGATCATTATGACCTGGAAGGATTCCGTCCAAGTCGTCATCGTTGAAAATGATGGGAACGTTTTTTGTTGACCTTTTGCTAATGGGCTTCTGACTTACGGCCAGAATTTGGTTAATGTACTTCTTCCTGTCGGCCTTTTTATCCCCTCCCTCGGCAAACCCTCCAGCAATAGTGTTGACTAAGAATTCGTTGTTTGTTGGGTTTGTGTCGGTGACCGGGGCAGGGTCGGTTCTTTGTCTCCCTGCATTTCTATCATCTGGCGACCTACTCCTTTGACGCTTGGACTTTACTGGTGAATGGGATCTGTTCCTACCTCTCCGCCCCGCTGCATCTCTGATGTACTGTTGTAGCTTACCATCTCTGATCATTTCTTCAATTAAATCTCTTAACCAAATGCATTCGTCGGTCGTATGCCCATAACCTTTGTGGAAGTCACAATATTTCGACCTATCAAGCTGTGCGCCCTTTCTCAAAGATGGAGGTCTTTGGGCGGAGCGTAAGTCAGTCTGCATTGTTTCCCGAAGGATTTGACTCCTTGGAACAGTTAAAGGAGTGTATTCCTGATATTTATTCCTCGGAGGTATCCGTCGGTCCCGATCATTCTTGTCTTGTCTTCCACCAAAACGTTCGTCACGTTTTTGTTTGTTCTGACCTTGAGGGTCAGCTCGTTGCCTCTCGTCTCTGAATTTCTGACCTTTGTGGAATTCCTCCAAGTTGATGAATTTATTTGACCTTTGTCTCAGCTCGGCCATATCCTTTGGAGGTTTCCCAATTAGTGATTTTCTGAAATCCCCTGGCTGTAAACCTTGCGTAAATAACAACACTGCCACACCGGGTTCCAGTCGGGGAACAGAACTAGCTTCCGTATGGAAGCGTGACAAGTAATCCTTCAATGGTTCGTCTTGCTTTTGTGTGACTGCAGCCACTTTGTGGTCGGATTTGGGCTGGATACAGCTGGTTGTGTATCTGTTTAAAAATACATGTTTCATCTCCTCCCAAGAATTGATGGAATGTCGAGGGAGAGATGAATACCATCGTAGTACCGTGGGTTCAAGGGTCATGGAAAAAGCTCGGCATTTCATCCGATCGCCACCTCCATAATAATTCATTGCCCCTTCGTAAGAAACTATATGGTCTACAGGGTCGGTCAGGCCGTTATAATGTGGGACGTTGGATGGACCCAAATATCCTTGTGGGGTTTCAAATTCCATGATATATGGGGTGAAAGGATGGCTAGGGTGAAAATCATCTTGGCCTTGGCTGGCGGCAGGATTTGAATGGTAATTTTGTGGTGGGGGAAGTTGCATTACCGGAAGTGGCTGAGGATCCATGGTTTGTGTCATTGGGTTATGTGGTGGTATGGCATTCGGTTGGCTTTGAGCGATCCTCGCCATCGCTTGTTGTTGAAGGTTGGCGATAGCACGTCCCTGCTACTCGATTAAAGTAGTTTGTCTGTTAAGTATGTTGATCATCTCCTGCTCCCGAGCGCGAGCAGATGTCGATGTTGCATAAGATCTACTGGTGGAATGGCTATGACGAGAGTTTCCATGGGTTGTTCTTCTTGGATTCAATCTGGTTCTAGGTGTTTTACTTATATGGTCGGGGTTAGGTGGGATGGGCGGGGTTATAATCCGTTGGGTATTTCTCCCATGGTGCGCTCGGGTTCCAGTGGTTCTAGCGGTATTACGGGTAGTTGGGGCTGTGCTACTGGAATCACCATGGGTGGAGGGAGGTGGTGTAGGAGGGGGTGGCGGAGGTGGTGGGGGTAATATTGTTCGTAAAACATGAAGGGGTTGGGGATTGCTCCCAGCTCTAGGGTGAGGAGATTGTGGTGTTTGGGAATGGGTGGCGTGATGTCCACTATGATTTTGGCTACAATTTGGGGGTAGCTGACATTGTGAATTACTCGGTGGTTGCGGATTATTTCGTGCTCCAGAGTGAGACGCGCGTGGTAATTGTAAGTTATTCTCACGATTCTGGTTGAGAATATTGCGCAAATCACCGGCAGATTGCGGCTGCGGATCATTGTTGGTAGCGTTTCTGGGTCTGCCACGAGTGCGGCCAATGCGATCACGAAGATCACCAACTTGGCTTCTGGTGGTGACCATGGTGGTTGTCACGCTCCTTTTATTATACTACTTTATTAAAAGGAGTTCTCTTCTGTTACTAAAATAGAAAGTATGGACTTGCTCGAGTAGAGATATAATTATAAAACTCTTTAAAATTCTTATAGAATAACTTGGTGTTTATTTGTGGTTATTAAAAGCCTTTCCTTAGTCATTTATGAAAACATTTCTTATTATAGCGAAATACCGTAATTATCAGAGTAAGCGGAAAATAGTGACCTTGACTTGATAATTCACATTCATAAACTATTGATAGGAAAAGAGTAGGTATATATATATATATCATCATCCATAAAAGTCACATACAACCAAGTCAAAGTCGAGATAGCAGGTGTTACGAAAATACAAGTCCATAATATAAACTAAAGATAAGACCACCTCACTGAGATCTCTCAAAAATATGTACAATATATATATAGAGCAAAATGTGAAATCTCCAAAGGTGGTCCAGTGATCCTCCTCCATAGCCTGATCTCCAGAGTCTCCAGCAGCTGCTCCACCCGTCCCACATCCTAATAATCTATACTATGCATCACCTGGTGGATCCCCAACTCCCCACTGGCTCCCAGTGGAGTGCTCGACCGGCTCGTCCTCACCATCGCCCTCCTCCGGGTCCTCCTCTACCTCCTCCGAATGAGTGGGTATCCCACCACTGGGCACTGGGTCCGCTGAGGGTGTCCCCTGAACCGGACTCATCGGACTAGGTATAGGAGTCTCCTCTCAAATCACTCGAGAAGCAGAGGGGTGAGATCTAGTAGCAGCTCGAAAACGGAAAGAGTGGAAGCGACGAGCAGGTCGAGTCGGGGGTGGTCCATGATAAGTATAGAAAGGGGGTACATGCAAAGTATAGACGATAGGGATGCGAAACCTACAAGGACGGACACGATCCAAAGGGTTGGGGTGATACAGAGTCACCTCCACCTCACCCTCAAATGTGGCTCGATGGTCCTCGTAGTACCACACTCCGCTAGGGAGCGGGCGCAACTCGATGCAAGCTAGATAGCGTGCCATCACCTAATATGGGCAATAAGGGGTAAGCACATAATTCACATAATCGAATAAGAATAAATAAAACATGTAACAATAGCCAGTTACAAATATCCAATGCAAAGGTAAATGCAGATGAATGTATTCCATTTATATTAATACCATTAATTATGAGTAATGATGCATGTCTCCCAATTCCATTGTCCATTGAACGTTCATTCCAATAATTCACATACATGACCAACATGTATTGTGGAACTGCTCGGATAGTGTGCACACAACGTCACCAAGACGTAACAGCATTCCCAAATGCTGCCCACATTACCAAAATGTGTCATCGAGCTAGTTACCACCGAATTATCCCCAACCTTACACCATGCATGTATGCACATAAAAATTATACACCAAGATTAACCAATAATCTTATTATGTGCATCCAATATTATTCCTTCAGTAGGTTAAACTGTTGTTAATAATTTCCCAGTCCTTTTATTGGAACATGACACTTTTCCCATAAGCATAATTGATCTTAATCGATATCCCATTAGGTATGTTAAAAGTAAAATTGTGTTTTTGTCCTGATCCCAAAAATACTCGAGTAAACTTCTCCAGACTCGAGTGTTTCCTTGATTTATCAAAGTACTCGAGTGTTCCTCCTGGTACTCGAGTGTTCTTTGTTTCCAGAACTAAATTTGCAAAGATTCAACCATATACTCGAGTGTTCCAGGCAAGACTTGAGTGTTCTTTCATTTCCAGAAATATACTTTAAAAATTTCCAGAATACTCGAGTGTTCTATATGAATACTCGAGTGTTCTTGAGTTTTCCAGAAAATTAGTTTCTCAAAACAGGCAAAATACTCGAGTATTACCCATAATACTCGAGTGTTTGCAGACAGACAGCACTAAAATCAAGTTTTAACATACCAATTTCGATTATAGTCCATTCCAGTCCAAACCAAAGATCAATATAGCTTACATTACACATTTTAAACATGTTCCAACACAGAATTAACAACATTTAACACTAAATCACAAATTATCCATAATTATGCATAAAAATGCATGTGACCAAATAAACATGTCCAAACCTTCAGTTAAGTCCAGAAAGGCCTCCAAGCCTCAAACCTATTTCAAACTATGCCCATAGAGTCATTTATTGACTCTCAACCTAATTCCACACAATATACTCTTATTCTAGTGAATTAATAGCTTCACCCTTACCTCAAATTCGTGACTCAACTCTGAAATTGCAGAGAAATTGGCTGGAGATGCTCAAACCCAAAAATCCTTTGCATGCAGCCACAGTTTGAACAGAGCACCAAAACCAGAGAATTTAACATGCAAAATCGTTTTAAAAATTGGGGAAAATGATTAGAATCAATTCTCTGCAACTTAAACTAGAGGTATAAACGAATTTGAGGGTCATAGGGTCCAGGAGCTTACCACAATCCAAGCTGGAAGTGAGCTCCAAGCTTCAAGTTTCTGAACTTGGCCACAGAAAACACCTCACTTTCGAGCTTCGATTCCCCTTCCTCAGGCAACCACAACTCTCAAATCTTAGGTCTTTGTAAAGCTCGTGATGTGAGCTTTACAATGATGTGTATCTCTCAACTCAACTCTCATAATCAGAGGAGAACGTGGAAGACGAAATTGAAAACCCTAACTCTATATTTTCAGAGAAAAACCAACCAAATCCTCCATCATCTTCAACCAAAGGCTTAAATAGACATTCCCACTCGTCATGCAACTCGACACGAAGGTCCTTAATGTGTACTCATGGTGTTTTCGTGTCAATCTCGGGGAATCGTCGTGTGTTGACTCATCAACCGCACTAACGAGTCCTCCACTGACTCGATTACTCGAGTATTTCCAGGAATACTCGAGTGTTTTGGTCAAACTTTCAAAAATATTTATTTTAATACCCTTTCCTCCAAAATCTTCCTAATATTGCTTCTAGGTCCTCTTCCAGGGACTAATATGTAAAAACCTTATTTTTACATATTATCTTCTTGCTCCAATAACTCTCTACTTTCGCACATACTAATACTAACTTATCATAGACTTAATTTATTTATTAAACGTAATTATGATTAAGAAAGAAATTATAAAATAATCCTTCATAAATCATAATCATATTACATCAGGAAGCGAAAATTTGGGGTGTTACACTACTCCCCCACTTAACAGGAATTTCGTCCCCGAAATTCAGTTTACAAAAATAACTCAGGATAATCCTTGCGCATTCGATCCTCTAATTCCCAGGTTGACTCGAATACATTCCCACTTTGCCACATAACTTTGAACAACGGAATCTCCTTTCCTCTAAGCTGCTTAGTCCTCCTATCTTCCACTTTCACTGGACCAGCTTTAAAGGTTAGGTTTTCCCGTAAGGTTAAATCATCTGGACGAATTTGAAGGATCGAGGTTGGATCATGCACAAACTTTTTCAATTGAGAGACATGAAAAACATTGTGCAGGTTGGCTAAAGATGGCGGGAGAGATATTTGGTAAGCTACAGGTCCTATTCGCTTAAGGATTTGATAGGGACCTATAAACTTAGGTGACAGCTTCTGAGGTTTCAGTGCTCTACTCACACCCTTTAGCGGTACAATCCTGAGAAATACATGATCACCTTCGGCAAACTCTAAAGGTCTTCTTCTTCGATCCGAATAACTCTGCTGACGACTAACCGCAGTCCTGATCTTTTCTTGAATCATTCTAATCCTTTCGGTTGTCTGTTGCACCACATCCGGACCAAGATGTAAATTCTCCCCCACTTGAAACCAGCATAGCGGGGTTTGGCATTTTCTCCCATACAATGCCTCAAACGGTGCCATACCGATACTGGTATGGTATCCGTTGTTGTATGTGAATTCTGCGAGTGGTAGTATCTGATCCCAACTTCCTCTTTCTTCCAACACACAAGCTCGCAAAATGTCCTCCAAAGTTTGGATGGTCCTTTCGGTTTGTCCATCGGTCTGAGGGTGATAAGCTGAACTCATCTTAAGCTTCGTCCCCAGAGCTTGATGCAGACTTGACCAGAATCTAGACATGAATCTCGGATCACGATCCGAAATAATACTAGATGGTACTCCATGCAATCGCACCACTTCCCGAATATAAATCTGGGTAAGTTTCTCCAAAGAGTAGTGCATATTCACCGAAATGAAATGCACCGACTTAGTAAGATGATCCACAATTACCCAGATTGCATTATGGTTTGCAACTGTCCTTGGCAATCCAGTCACAAAGTCCATGGAAATGCTATCCCACTTCCATTGTGGAATATCTAGGGGTTGTAACACTCCCCCAGGCTTCTGATGTTCCACTTTAACCTTTTGGAAAATTAAACATGACGATACATATTCTGCTACATCCTTCTTAAGACCAGGCCACCAGAACATGCTTTTCAAATCTTGGTACATCTTTGTCGATCCAGGGTGCATACTCATTTGACTCTTATGAGCCTCATCCAAAATCATCCTCCTAATCTCCAAGTTCTTCGGTATACAAATTCTCGTTTTAAAACGAAGAATTTCATCCGGCCCTTCTGAAAAATCCGACTCCTTTCCTTTTTCCATCAATTCCCTCTTTTCTAACAATTCCGGATCTTCACGTTGCAATTCTCGAATTCGAGTCAAGAATTCACTAGAAATTTGCAACATACCCAACACAATCTGACCTGGTTCCACTTGCATCACCAGGCTTAGATCCCGAAACTTTTCTATTAATGCCGCTTCCTTGATCATCATGGAGATCACATAAATCGCTTTACGGCTCAAAGCGTCTGCTACAACATTAGCCTTACCAGGATGGTAATGAAGCTCAAAGTCGTAGTCTTTCAAAAATTCCATCCATCGACGCTGCCTCATATTTAATTCCTTTTGATCGAATAAATACTTCAAACTCTTATGGTGACTAAACACCCGAAACATAGTGCCATAGAGATAATGCCTCCATATCTTCAGTGCAAAGACTATTGCAGCAAGTTCCAAAACATGGGTGGGGTAGTTTACCTCGTGAACTTTCAGTTGCCGAGATGCATACGCCACAACCTTTCCCTCTTGCATTAGGACACTCCCAAGTCCTTGTCCCGATGCATCACAGTACACTTCGTACTCCTTGTGAGGGTCAGGTAAGATTAACACTGGTGAGGATGTTAATCTTTCCTTAAGCATCAGAAAACTCTTTTCACACTTCTCATCCCATACAAATGGTTGATCCTTCCTAGTCAGCTTGGTGAGGGGTAATGCAATCTTCGAAAATCCCTCAATAAATCTTCTATAATATCCGGCCAATCCTAAGAAACTTCTGACTTCAGTGACCGTCTTTGGTTGAACCCACTGCAAAACTGATTCCACCTTGGCTGGGTCAACTGCTATGCCACCTTCCGAGATCACATGCCCCAAGAACTGAACTTCTTTTAACCAAAACTCACACTTAGAGATTTTGGCGTAGAGTTGCTTCTCCTTCAAAATCTTCAACACTACTCGGAGGTGTTCGGCATGTTCTTCCGGACTCTTAGAATATATCAGGATGTCATCAATGAAAACTACCATGAATGAATCCAGATATGGTCTAAAAATCCGATTCATGTAGTCCATGAAAATGGTTGGTGCATTTGTTAATCCGAACGGCATTACGACATACTCATAATGTCCGTATCGAGATCGAAATGCGGTTTTAGGGATATCTTCCTCCTTGATTCTGATCTGATGATATCCAGATCTCAGATCGATCTTAGAAAACACCGAAGCTCCTCTCACGTGATCCATGAGATCATCTATCCTTGGCAAAGGATACTTGTTCTTTATAGTCACCTTATTCAACTGTCTATAATCCACGCACATCCTAAGGCTTCCATCTTTCTTCTTGACAAACAACACTGGAGCACCCCATGGGGATACACTTGGCCTAATAAGTTGTTTTTGCAGTAATTCCTCAATCTGGTTCTTCAATTCGACCATCTCAGGTGGTGCCATTCTATAAGGAGCAATAGAAATGGGACCAGTTCCTGGAATCAACTCGATTCCAAACTCAATCTCCCTCTTGGGTGGTAATCCTGGCATCTCTTCGAAAAACACTTCTGGAAATTCCCTTACAATCGGAATCTCCTCCACAGACTTTTCTCCTTTCTCCGGCTCAACGACAGAGACCAAACAGAGATACTTCTCCAAAATTGGGTCTTTGAACAAAAGCGTCTTCTTAGCACAATCAATAACTACGTGGTTGCTAACCATCCAGTCCATACCCAAAATCACATCCATTTGGGACAAAGGTAGACATATCAAATCTAACTGAAAGACTCGGTCTGCTATCCTAATTTTATAATTAGGACACACCTTTGAGGCGATTACAGGAGAGTTAGTAGGGGTCTCTACCCTAAGATAATAGGGTGATTCAGACACAGGCAATTTCAAACGATTCACACATTCAAATGACACAAATGAATGAGTGGCTCCTGAATCGAATAAAATTCTACAAGGTTGATCATTGAGTAGATAAGTACCTTGCATGAGTCCTGGAGTCTGATTCGCTTCAGCACCACTAAGGGTGAAAACTCTACCTTGAGTTACCGGCCTGTCCGTAGAACCTCTTTGAGCGTTCTTGGGTGGTTCCTTGCAATCACGAGAAAAATGACCAGGTTTCCCACAGTTAAAGCACCCACTGTGAGACCAGCAGAACTTTCCAAAGTGATGACGCCTGCACTTCTCACAATAAGGAGCATTATTGTAAGAGGTGTTTCGATCATCAGACATCTTGCCCTTCCCCCTATTCTTATGAGAATAAGGGCCTTTATTACGGTGGTCATGCCCCTTCCGTCTCTGTGGACCATATCCCGAATGTTCCTTCTTTCCTTCCACAATCTGAACTGCCTCCGCCCTTTTATCATCCTCATACATCCTACACATATCAACCAGCGTAGGGAAACATTGAATCTTTTGATAATTGAACACCGACTTCAATTCGGGTCTCAGTCCTCCCTCAAACTTGATACATTTACTCCTCTCATCCGGATTCATCTGATAGTAAGGGGAGTATTTCATTAGTTCTTCAAATTTCGCAACATATTCACCTACACTCATGCTGCCTTGTTTGAGTTGTAGAAACTCAACCTCTTCCTTTCTCCTTAAATCCTCAGGAAAATACTTCTTGAGAAATTCTCCCATGAATACTTCCCAAGTTACCTCTCTTCCTTCATGAGCGAGCAACTGGGCAGTATGATTCCACCAGTGTTCTGCTTCTCCCTCCAGCATGAAAACAGCATAAGCTATTCTCTGGGCATCGGAGCATTCTAAAGTTCTAAAGATCTTGTCCATCTCCAAGATCCACTTGTTAGCTTCTTCTGGTTTAAATCCACCAGCAAACTTTGAGGGATTGCAACTCCTGAAATCCGACAAAGTTTTGGCTTCTGCAGCCACCGCACCCGCTGGAGGTGGATTAACGGGCTGAGGTTGATGTTGCTGCTGTTGATTCTGCTGCAAATTCTCCAACACTGTAGCCATCCTTTCCAGCAGTTCGTTCGTTTGGTTTCTATATCGTGATGCCATAGTGAACCTGTACTATGGACCTAGGTCATTAAAGAGCTGTCTAGGCTTGAAGTCTATCTAGTTCTATTCTAAACTATCGTCAATAGAACTAAGACCATATAAAATGAGTCAAATAACTAAGGGACTTTTACCCAGCTGTAGCAGTTTCTGACAGATCATGCTTGAGAGGATCAAGAATCAGGACCATTTTGCTCTGATACCACAAAAGGTGTCACGCTCCTTTTATTATACTACTTTATTAAAAGGAGTTCTCTTCTGTTACTAAAATAGAAAGTATGGACTTGCTCGAGTAGAGATATAATTATAAAACTCTTTAAAATTCTTATAGAATAACTTGGTGTTTATTTGTGGTTATTAAAAGCCTTTCCTTAGTCATTTATGAAAACATTTCTTATTATAGCGAAATACCGTAATTATCAGAGTAAGCGGAAAATAGTGACCTTGACTTGATAATTCACATTCATAAACTATTTATAGGAAAAGAGTAGGTATATATATATATATATATCATCATCCATAAAAGTCACATACAACCAAGTCAAAGTCGAGATAGCAGGTGTTACGAAAATACAAGTCCGTAATATAAACTAAAGATAAGACCACCTCACTGAGATCTCTCAAAAATTTGTACAATATATATATAGAGCAAAATGTGAAATCTCCAAAGGTGGTCCAGTGATCCTCCTCCATAGCCTGATCTCCAGAGTCTCCAGCAGCTACTCCACCCGTCCCACATCCTAATCATCTATACTATGCATCACCTGGTGGATCCCCAACTCCCCACTGGCTCCCAGTGGAGTGCTCGACTGGCTCGTCCTCACCATCACCCTCCTCCGGGTCCTCCTCTACCTCCTCCGACTGAGTGGGTATCCCACCACTGGGCACTGGGTCCGCTGAGGGTGTCCCCTGAACCGGACTCATCGGACTAGGTATAGGAGTCTCTTCTCGAATCACTCGAGAAGCAAAGGGGTGAGATCTAGTAGCAGCTCGAAAACGGAAAGAGTGGAAGCGACGAGCAGGTCGAGTCGGGGGTGGTCCATGATAAGTATAGAAAGGGGGTACATGCAAAGTATAGACGATAGGGATGCGAAACCTACAAGGACGGACACGATCCAAAGGGTTGGGGTGATACAGAGTCACCTCCACCTCACCCTCAAATGTGGCTCGATGGTCCTCGTAGTACCACACTCCGCTAGGGAGCGGGCGCAACTCGATGCAAGCTAGATAGCGTGCCATCACCTAATATGGGCAATAAGGGGTAAGCACATAATTCACATAATCGAATAAGAATAAATAAAACATGTAACAATAGCCAATTACAAATATCCAATGCAAAGGTAAATGCAGATGAATGTATTCCATTTATATTAATACCATTAATTATGAGTAATGATGCATGTCTCCCAATTCCATTGTCCATTGAACGTTCATTCCAATAATTCGCATACATGACCAACATGTATTGTGGAACTGCTCGAATAGTGTGCACACAACGTCACCAAGACGTAACAGCATTCCCAAATGCTACCCACATTACCAAAATGTGTCATCGAGCCAGTTACCACCGAATTATCCCCAACCTTACACCATGCATGTATGCACATAAAAATTATACACCAAGATTAACCAATAATCTTATTATGTGCATCCAATATTATTCCTTCAGTAGGTTAAACTGTTGTTAATAATTTCCCAGTCCTTTTATTGGAACATGACACTTTTCCCATAAGCATAATTGATCTTAATCGATATCCCATTAGGTATGTTAAAAGTAAAATTGTGTTTCTGTCCTGATCCCAAAAATACTCGAGTAAACTTCTCCAGACTCGAGTGTTTCCTTGATTTATCAAAGTACTCGAGTGTTCCTCCTGGTACTCGAGTGTTCTTTGTTTCCAGAACTAAATTTGCAAAGATTCAACCATATACTCGAGTGTTCCAGGCAAGACTCGAGTGTTCTTTCATTTCCAGAAATATACTTTAAAAATTTCCAGAATACTCGAGTGTTCTATATGAATACTCGAGTGTTCTTGAGTTTTCCAGAAAATTAGTTTCTCAAAACAGGCAAAATACTCGAGTATTACCCATATTACTCGAGTGTTTGCAGACAGACAGCACTAAAATCAAGTTTTAACATACCAATTTCGATTATAGTCCATTCCAGTCCAAACCAAAGATCAATATAGCTTACATTACACATTTTAAACATGTTCCAACACAGAATTAACAACATTTAACACTGAATCACAAATTATCCATAATTATGCATAAAAATGCATTTTCCACAACTTAACATACCAATTCCAATTCTACATATATCCATTCCATTTTCAGCATTGGTACACCTTGCATGTGACCAAATAAACATGTCCAAACCTTCAGTTAAGTCCAGAAAGGCCTCCAAGCCTCAAACCTATTTCAAACTATGCCCATAGAGTCATTCATTGACTCTCAACCTAATTCCACACAATATACTCTTATTCTAGTGAATTAATAGCTTCACCCTTACCTCAAATTCGTGACTCAACTCTGAAATTGCAAAGAAATTGGCTGGAGATGCTCAAACCCAAAAATCCTTTGCATGCAGCCACAGTTTGAACAGAGCACCAAAACCAGAGAATTTAACATGCAAAATCGTTTTAAAAATTGGGGAAAATGATTGGAATCAATTCTCTGCAACTTAAACTAGAGGTATAAACGAATTTGAGGGTCATAGGGTCCAGGAGCTTACCACAATCCAAGCTGGAAGTGAGCTCCAAGCTTCAAGTTTCTGAACTTGGCCACAGAAAACACCTCACTTTCGAGCTTCGATTCCCCTTCCTCAGGCAACCACAACTCTCAAATCTTAGGTCTTTGTAAAGCTCGTGATGTGAGCTTTACAATGATGTGTATCGCTCAACTCAACTCTCAGAATCAGAGGAGAACGTGGAAGACGAAATTGAAAACCCTAACTCTATATTTTCAGAGATAAACCAACCAAATCCTCCATCATCTTCAACCAAAGGCTTAAATAGACATTCCCACTCGTCATGCAACTCGACACGAAGGTCCTTAACGTGTACTCATGGTGTTTTCGTGTCAATCTCGGGGAATCGTCATGTGTTGACTCATCAACCGCACTAACGAGTCCTCCACTGACTCGATTACTCGAGTATTTCCAGGAATACTCGAGTGTTTTGGTCAAACTTTCAAAAATATTTATTTTAATACCCTTCCCTCCAAAATCTTCCTAATATTGCTTCTAGGTCCTCTTCCAGGGACTAATATGTAAAAACCTTATTTTTACATATTATCTTCTTGCTCCAATAACTCTCTACTTTCGCACATACTAATACTAACTTATCATAGACTTAATTTATTTATGAAACGTAATTATGATTAAGAAAGAAATTATAAAATAATCCTTCATAAATCATAATCGTATTACATCAGGAAGCGAAAATTTGGGGTGTTACAGTGGTGGTGGGAATGATTTGTTACTCAGTCCCCACAGACGGCGCCAAGGTCGTGTCCTTAACCAGAATCAGCCTTGAAGCTATGGAAGAGCCCCAAAGAATGATCCCAATCAAGAGATTAATGTAGGACTTTTTAGGATTTCTGTGTATTCAGTTGGGATATACAGGTTCTCCCTAGTCAACAATCGTGTGTGCTAGTGTCAACTTAGGGATGAGAAGACATACCTTAGCCCCTATAGCATGGTGGTTCTTATAGGGGATTACCTATGCGTCGTGGGCCATTCTGATAAGGCTTCTGAAGAGGAAGAACTCAAGTAGGATTCGTAGGGGTTATGATAAGATCATATCCATAAATCCTGTAAGCGATAAGCTTCATCCAATAGTGTTTTTATCTAACCAAGAGTTGTGGGAATTTAGGAGAAGTGGTTAAGCTTTGATGAGACTGTAAACGATAAAGATAAGGATGAAAATCCTGTGCTCGGGGTTAATCTCATTAGCGTGCAACCTCCCTGTAAAAACCCAATTTGCTCGGTGTAACATTCCGATCGTACGCCCTGTTCCAGTGTCTAACCGGTCGGACCAAGGTGATTTTGGTCGGGAGGCGCTCGGTCAACTATAGGTCCACTACAGTAATGTTTGCTGGACCTCTTAGATCTAAGTTCTAGTCTCCTATAAATAGGAGTTTCTCATTACGTAATCATTTGCTTAATTTCATTAGTAAAAAGTTTGTTACACTCTCTCAGATTATTAGTTTCTAATAATTTCACATTCTCTACATGTCGTTTCATTTAATAGGGACAACTGGAGTTGACAAGAAAAATTATATTGTCTCAATTATTTAAATCTATGAGAACGTTCTACAATTATTTAAATGGCCGTGCGTCCAAAGAAATTGAATCAAACATGCCCAGATTGAAAAAAGTAAGTTTTTCTGTAGTGTTTTTGCCTTCTGTCACTGAAGTTAATAAACTGCCGTGCATAGGGACCTATTCTACTAATTTTACTTATTTTATCCTTCACTGATCCTACGCAATTTTTTGGGTGATGTTCATTCTTGTCCCCAGATTGTCATGGAACCTCATAGTGTATCTGTGGATGAAGACCTCAATAATGCAGCTAAACAAGTTAAGGTGGTATAGTCATCTGTTATATTTTGTTGATGATCCTACCTAATCCCCATTATTGCTTGTTTCCGCCTCCAATTTTTTTGTTGTCATCTTAAATGATTCTTATTATTTATTGTATAGGATGATATGAAGTCCAAAGCTGAAGCACCCATTACTCCTGAAGTGCGTGAGCATTATGCCAGGCGAGACAGAGACATTGACTTAGGTAATGCCTTGAAGAAAAATGGTGGAAAAATACCCAAAGATGGTGTTGTTTGTTTAGAGTCCAGCAGGAACGGAGTCAAGCCTGGAAAGGAAAAGTTAAGTTACAAGAGTGATAAGAAGTGGAGCAAAGACAATCACAACAATAAATTAAGTAAAAGGAAGAGGTCTTAACTTAGAACCATCCAAGATTATTTTCAACTTTTTGTTTGTTTATCTTTTTGAACAAATAATTGGATTCCTTCAACTGTTGTTGTGTTAAATCAGTTTGCTTTAATTTTTGCCAGACTAAATTATGTTAGCTGTTTTCAGTAGCTTGGTGTATTTATCATCATAGCATAAGTTTTAATTTTAATGATTAAAAATGTCGTTATGATTGAGCATTTGGAAGAATTTAGTCAAGGAAGCTTTTACACTCCTATTCGGTTTTCACTTTTAATATACTATTACTATTGTAATGTTTGAGGAAAATGTTAACAAATGTTCGTAGGGTATTTTTAAAGAGACTAAAACTTGCATATTGTAAGAACTACAATCGGTGGGTGAAATAACTAGGAGACACTAGGAGAACACCTAGAAGGGGGGGTTGAATAGGTGTTAGAGAAACCTTGAAAGATTTTCGAAAGAAATAAATCGAAATGATTAAAACAAATGATTTTTACAAAAATTTAAGCTTCTTAATCGATTAACTTCAGTACTAATCGATTAATGCCGAAGCTAACTTTTGAACTAATCGATTAACTAAGTTGTTACTCGATTAATGCCGAAAGCTGCTTAAAAACTAATCGATTAATTATCAACTTAATCAATTAATACGCTTAAAATCTGACAGAAATTCAGTTTTAATCGGAATACGAAAATCAATCAATTAACACATAAGATCAGAAATAAAGCGGAATTGATTAACACCAATATTCTTATTGATTACCTAGGTTATGAAAATGATTTTCCCCAAATCAATTTGCACAATTAAGATTCAATTCAATCAATTATGAAAATCAATCTTTTCTAGGTTTTCAACCAAGAACAATATTGAAATGACTTGAATGTAAAGAGTTAAGAGTTTAGAGATACGACACAGAGATTTATCCTGTTTCACTTTCATCCACTTGAAAGCTACATCCAGTCCCCTCTTCAACCAAGAGAGATTCTTCACTATGAGGAATTAGAGTTCTCAAATTACAAGTAAATGCCTCTCAAGACTCCCTTCTTGATAGCCTCCAAGAGATACCACACTCTTGTCTTGCAACCCTATTGAATCTAATCTAACCTCTTCCCTTGCTTGCCGATATCCCCACAACAAGTCTTCCAATTGCTTTGAGATGCTTCAAAGACTTCCACTTGCTTGGTGATGCCTCACACCAAGACTTCCAATTGCTTGTTAACCCAACAAGACTTCCAAGATAACTTTGCTTGATGAACAACCACCAAGTCTTCCTTGTGTTGTAAAATGTTTGCCTCCTTTGCAATGATTACAACTCAATGAAAACAACGACAATCCTATGAATCTCTTTCAATAGCTATGAAAATATCAACATAAGATATTCAAAGATTCTTGATCAAAGAATGTAAAAATAGAAAGCTTTGATCTATGAAAGTGAGAGAGAGTGGTGTGGCTTTGAGAAATTTATTTGTTCTAAAGTGTAATAAAAAAATTCACAAAGGTTAGGAAAAAGTTTATATAGAATACCGAAAAGTTAGTAACATTAGAAACTGATTTTGAGAAGTTAAAAACGTATTTTAAAAACCAGTACTACAGGTGTTAATCGATTAACACATGGCCTTAATCGATTAACCACTGTAGCATGTGTGTTAATCGATTAACTAAACCCATTAATCGATTAATCACTGTTCAAATCAATTAAAAACTTGTTTTTTCAAAACTAAACCTTTCCTTTCAAACTTTTAAGCCACCTATTGATTTTAGGTTAAGTGAAAACTCAAATTATGATATAATCATGACCTTGATAGAGATTCACTACCCTCTAAAAACTCTACCCAAACTCAAACTAAAAGACTCAAATTAAAGATATTACAATTAAACACAAATTGAATCTTCATGAGCTTGCTCTCTCTTCATCATTTGTTGAGTGTTGTTTGCTTGTTGAACTTCTTCAAACCTTGAGCTTGATCAAACCATTTGTAGCTTGTTCAAAACCTTTGTCATTATCAAAACATTCTCGGTGGATCTAACAATCTCCTCGTGTGATCTAACAATCTCCCCCTTTTTGAAAATGACAAACATGTTTTGAATTTGTTTGAAGTTCTCCTCTAGAAGTTGTTGATGCTTGAAAACTTGATCATTTGGTGAGACTCTTGCTACCCCTCAATTAATGCTTTTGACATTTGAATCCAATTGAGTTAAGCTTGATTCTCCCCCTATCTTCAACAACTTTGCTCAACCTATATAAGAACAACAAAACAACCCTTTCTCCAAACAACCATTTCTCCCCGTTTTAGCATTATCAAAAAGTAATATATACTAATTGAAATATAAAATTCTAAGCCAAAATAGAGAAATTATAACAATCATTTCTTCACAACATTGATACCAATTAATAAATGATACCAAATGTAAAACTAAAGATCTATACTTTGAAATGTGATACCAATTGGAGAGAAATATGACAATGAAATATAATACCAATTGTAACTAGAAAGTTATCATATCACTTAACAAAGTAAGATATCAATTGTAAAGAAATATCATAAAATCAACAATAGCATGATAAACATATAATGATCACACAATGATACTAATTATGAATTTTGTAGAAATAATACCAAATTTTCAAATGATTAATAGCAAGATTAGAATATACCAAATGTAAATTCAATTGTGAATACTTGCTATGTCTTGTAAGAAATTCACTTGATACCAATTTTGAATATCCAACAATATCAATCGTACCAAAATGTAGGAGTTTCACTTGAGATTTGAAGAAGCAAATAATGAATAACACTTGTAAGCCTTTTGCTCTTCAATCACACCTACAAAACTATCATGCTTTGCCTTTTGGTATCCAAATAGTCTTGGATCCATTTTTGTTAGTTAAGGGACTCTCACCCTTCTTAACCCAAACAAAATTTCCTTTAGGTATACCATGCACTTTAATATAACACACATTTGAAGTATGTCCATGAGTACCACAATAGAAACATGTTGGTGCATTTGAAAAATCAACAACATTTCTATGAGACTTACTCTTAGCATTAGTATAACCCAAACCAAACTTGTTTGAATTTTCTCTTTAAAAATTTAACAATGTGCGCAATCTAATATCACCACTTGTGAAACTTGCAAGCTTATTTTTCAAAATAGCATTTTCATCTTTAAGCAACTTGCAATTCTCACAATCAACCACAATATTCAATCTACTAGCACAATCACAAGAAGAACTAGCATAAATGAGATCAAGAGTTTCATTTTGAAGATTAAGCTCATCAACTTGTTTTTGAAGTTCTAAAATCTCTTGTTGATGTTTCAAAATGAGCTTCTTCCTTTCAATGTTTTTCAAAGCTAGTTTCTTAAGATGTTCATGCATTTCTTCATAAGCATTATATAAAATTTCATATTTGGAATAAATTTCGGATTTGGTTTCACTTACATCGCTTTGTTCACTTGATTCATCATTTGAACTTTCCTCTTCATCTACTAGAGCTATCAAGTTGAGACAAGCGGCTTCTTCATCATCCGAAGAACTACTTGATGTGCTTTTCTTGTCTTCTTCATCATCACTATTCCAAACTATGTATGCCCTTTTGTGTTTTGCATTTTTCTTCTCTTGCTCCTTCTTCTTGAGATACTTAGAGCATGAGTACTTGAGATGACCGGGCTTTCCACATTCATGGCAAACTACTCCTTCTTCTGTTGTCTTGGTCTTGTAGTGTGGGGAATTCTTCTCTTTACTTTTGTCTTTGTTCAACCTTCCTTTTCTCCTTAGAAGCTTACTAAAATTTCTTAGTAGAAGTTTCATCTCTTCTTCATCAATGTCCGAATCGGAATCTTCATTATCATTATCATCGGAACTCTCTTCTTTTCTATATGACCTTTGAGCTTTAAGAGCGATTCCTTTTCTTTCCTTGTACTTATCCGACTCTTCATGCATATGCAAACGTCCAAGCTCCATTTCATGTTCTTGAAGCTTTCCGAAAAGTGTAGCTAAATCCATGGTGTCCAAGTCCTTTGATTCAACAATTGCGGTAACCTTAGGTTGCCATTCCCTACTTAGACATCTTAAAACTTTGTTAACAAGTTCACAATTCATGAAAGTTTTTCCAAGAGCAATGAGATGATTAAGAATATGAGTAAAACGTTTTTGCATAATACATATAGATTCATTAGGCAACATACGAAACAATTCATATTCATGCATCAAAGAATTTAATCTAGCACGCCTAACTTCACTAGTGCCTTCATGTGTGACTTGCAAGGTGTCCCACATTTGTTTGCCATTATGACATTGGGAGACTCTAAATAACTCATCATAAGATAGAGCGGAGGTGATGATATTCTTAGCTTTTAAATCATATTGAATTTTCTTTTTATCATCATCGGTCCACTTATCTTTGGGAACTAATTGAGATACACCTTCTACTAGTTTTGAGGGAATATGAGGACCATTTTCAATGGCTTCCCAAATGTTCATGTCTATGGCTTCTATAAAAATTCTCATTCTAACTTTCCAATAAGCGTAACCCTCTCCACCAAACATAGGAGGGCGGCTAATTGAAGCACCTTCACCACCAAAGGGATTCGTAGAACCCATTGTAGTTTCCTCAAGGATCTTTACGAAAAAGCTCTATGCTCGTGTCTTTCGACCGAGCTCTGATACCAATTGTAAGAACTACAATCGGTGGGTGAAATAACTAGGAGACACTAGGAGAACACCTAGAAGGGGGGGTTGAATAGGTGTTAGAGAAACCTTGAAAGATTTTCGAAAGAAATAAATCGAAATGATTAAAACAAATGATTTTTACAAAAATTTAAGCTTCTTAATCGATTAACTTCAGTACTAATTCATTAATGCCGAACCTAACTTTTTAACTAATCGATTAACTAAGTCGTACTCGATTAATGCCGAAAGCTGCTTAAAAACTAATCGATTAATTATCAACTTAATCGATTAATACGCTTAAAATCTGACAGAAATTCAGTTTTAAACGGAATACGAAAATCAATCAATTAACACATAAGATCAGAAATAAAGCGGAATTGATTAACACCAATATTCTTATTGATTACCTAGGTTATGAAAATGATTTTCCCCAAATCAATTTTCACAATTAAGATTCAATTCAATCAATTATGAAAATAAATCTTTTCTAGGTTTTCAACCAAGAACAATATTGAAATGACTTGAATGTAAAGAGTTTAGAGTTTAGAGATATGACACAGAGATTTATCCTGGTTCACTTTCATCCACTTGAAAGCTACATCCAGTCCCCTCTTCAACCAAGAGAGATTCTTCACTATGAGGAATTAGAGTTCTCAAATTACAAGTAAATGTCTCTCAAGACTCCCTTCTTGATAGCCTCCAAGAGATACCACACTCTTGTCTTGCAACCCTATTGAATCTAATCTAACCTCTTCCCTTGCTTGCCGATATCCCCACAACAAGTCTTCCAATTGCTTTGAGATGCTTCAAAGACTTCCACTTGCTTGATGATGCCTCACACCAAGACTTCCAAGATAACTTTTCTTGATGAACAACCACCAAGTCTTCCTTGTGTTGTAGAATGTTTGCCTCCTTTGCAATGATTACAACTCAATGAAAACAACGACAATCCTATGAATCTCTTTCAATAGCTATGAAAATATCAACATAAGAGATTCAAAGATTCTTGATCAAAGAATGTAAAAATAGAAAGCTTTGATCTATGAAAGTGAGAGAGAATAGTGTGGCTTTGAGAAATTTATTTGTTCTAAAGTGTAATAAAAAAAATTCACAAAGGTTAGGAAAAAGTTTATATAGAATACCCAAAAGTTAGTAACATTAAAAACTGATTTTGAGAAGTGAAAAACATATTTTAAAAACCAGTACTGCAGGTGTTAATCGATTAACACATGGCCTTAATCGATTAACCACTGTAGCATGTGTGTTAATCGATTAACTAAACCCATTTATCGATTAATCACTGTTCAAATCAATTAAATACTTGTTTTCTCAAAACTAAACCTTTCCTTTCAAACCTTTAAGCCACCTATTGATTTTAGGTTAAGTGAAAACTCAAATTATGATATAATCATGACCTTGATAGAGATTCACTACCCTCTAAAAACTCTACCCAAACTCACAAACTAAAAGACTCAAATTAAAGATATTACAATTAAACACAAATTGAATCTTCATGAGCTTGCTCTCTCTTCATCATTTGTTGAGTGTTGTTTCTTGTTGAACTTCTTCAAACCTTGAGCTTGATCAAACCATTTGTAGCTTGTTCAAAACCTTTGTCATTATCAAAACATTCTCACTAGATCTAACAATCTCCTCGTGTGATCTAACACATATTGTTATAGAAAGATGTCATTTTTGTTGTTTTCGAGAAATTGATTAATGCTATTTTGTGATTGGCTTACTATTTTTAGTAGTAACCTTAACATACAAGAACCATTTATTTATTTGATATATATTTTATTAGAGTTTATTATGTATGAGTTGACAATATATTATCCATCATTCATTTGCATTTTTATTCAAAAATCAATGATTTTAAACTCTTGGATGATGGATGATGTATTGATAATATATAAATTGTAAGTACACTTGAAAAACACCAGCTCATTCTTAACATTAGGTGTTGTAATAGTATTAGCTTTGCCCGTTGGGGCACGGGGAAAATTCATTGAGGCAATTTTATATATTTAGTCTAGTCATGACAAGTGAGGATGATGGTAATGAAGAGATATTATAGAAACTTAACTTTGAGGAAAGAAAAAAAGGAGTAATATGTCACATTTGTTTCTATTTTTTATGTATTCATTAGTTTAATCCCTCGTAGAGTGGAATGTGTGTCAGACCTAAATACGCCTTTGGAAAGGCCATAATGTGGGGGGGTTAAAGGCTGGCTCAAATAAAAAAGTTCTTGCTTGACCCTTGTTTCTCGATTGAAGGGAGAAGAGAAGGTGTCGGTAATATTGCTACCGAGTGTTTTTGGTTTGATGGGTTGTTCTTGGGGCCGAAGCCTTGGTGGTGGTTCATTCGGTTTTCCTCGCTATATTCTGCTCGTGGAGATCGATTATTGCCTTGCCTTGCAGATGAATTCGGGTGGTCTGCATCTATAAGATTTCCAAGATCTCTTCCTCCTTCCTGTTGTTGCAAACGATCGATCCATCAATCAGGTTAGGTAATCGATTAGGTGATCGCAGGTATGACACCCTAAAAAATAATACCCTTAAATTAAGATTAGTTATTAAGTTACTTGAAAATTTCGATTAAAATTCGATAGAGTTTCCTTTGTTTTTCGAACTTTTCAAAATTTAGTTTTCCTGCTTAACATGTAATAATCAAGTTCAACCAGACCGAACAGACAGACAAGAATATGTCATCATACATAGTCATTAACATTGCTTTAAGTATAAATAAGTTTATGGAATTGTTTCCCTACTAATCATGCAACATCATCTAAATCAACATATATCACATGATCATAAATATAGAAATGGGGTTTTCTTATTTAGTAAATATTCACTTTGCATACTTCACATATACTTTCAAGTTAGCATTCATTTTCATAACAGTCATCAAAGCATCAGTTGAAGCCACAACAGAACACATATATTCATAAATATTAAAGTGGGGTTCTTTTTTTCCTTTGTTTTATTATTCTGTTTTTAGAAATATCAACTACCCTAAGGTTCATGATGCACCTTGTTGATATGGGTAGTACAAATCAATTCATTTAAGCCTTCCTGTACTATGTAGTCCCATACCTACACAGTCTCAGGATCACTCTCTCATTCCCGTGTGTCGGTTCATTCATGTACCCCTCCCTTAGAAGCCCGCTAGGAGCAGCTCGTTGTCTGTTCCTTTTGCATCGACGATCACTCCCCACCCTCATCAGTCCGGACCTTACATGTCCACCAGCTTCTGCCTGGTTTGTCCCAAAATTATATTTTACTAATATACCCCTAATACATAACTTTCCCCTAGAGTATATAATAACCTATAACTCATTATGGTAATTATGATAATTCACTTACTAGTCCAAGTTCCTATCAGATACCGAACTAAAATGAGAGGGATGATAGGAAGAAAATTGGTTGGGAGATAATGGTGTAAGAGAATTTGGTTGTGAGGTAGTGATAGGATTGTGAAAATATTATAAGCATGTAGGATTAAGAAGAATAAATATGTAGAATTGTTGTCAGGTTGTGCAGATAGAATTGTAAAACTTAAAGTCTGAAATCAGAGAAGGTTGAAATGAAAGAAAGAATTGTACAATATTAGTACACCTTTTAATAATGTAAATCCCTAAGTTTTATACATATTTTTCGTATAAATAATCCTATATTTTAAATAAAATAATTTTAATAATTTTACTTCCTAAATTATTCACCTAATAAAATTTAGAGTGTTACATATATTCATAGACACCAAGCCACTTAATTAATGATTAGTTAATTGACTCAAAGATAATTAAAAGTTATCCTCACTAAATATAGATATACATATACATATATAGCTTTCATTCTTTTCAATCCTTTATATTTTCTTTTAATCCTTATGTTTAAGGTTTAGTAAAATGTCTCACCCCTTGCGGCTTAATATTTTTATGTAAAACTCGGATGAGCGATGAACCAGAGATTCACAATGGTGAAGGTTAAGGAAAGAATTTTTTTTAAGAAGTTCTTATTCCATGTTGTAAATCCCAGATTTTCAACAAAATCTTAATTAATGTTAGATTTGTTGGAAACCCAATAAGCGGCCTAACAATCTACTAGAGGGGGGTGAATAGTAGTTGGAAGCAATAATACCAATTTTTCGCGATGAGTTGAAATAGGTCGGATAATGCTTGTTTGTTAAACTAAAAATGCTGACTTTGGGCCGAGCAGATTCTGATAATCGGTTATCTAAACCGACTACCGATTATCCGAGCTGCACACTCAAAGATCAGGTTTGCAACGGAAATTTGCTAGCACTATCCGAGCACAAATATAAGTTAAACAAGGCCGACTAAATGCTTGGCCGATTAAATGCTCGGAATAAAAATGAAAGTAGTAAAGAGAAATGAGACACCGAGATTTATACTGGTTCACCCACCAACACGGTGAGCTACGTCCAGTCCCCCTTAAAACCTTTAAGGAGCTTTTAATAAAATCAAATAGATAGAGATTACACGGGATCGATTAACCCACCAAGAGAGTTCCAAACTCTTGGATTCTACCTAAATGATATAGATGCCGAGCAACGTCCTCGGACTTTAACAAAGTCTTGAAACCTTCAAGACAGCTTGAAACCTTCAAGGATTTGCACCAAAGAACCTCCTTGGATTTTTTCTCAGGAACCTCCTAAGACTTCAATAGCCAAGAATCTCTTGGACGAGCATGGAAACCTTCCAAGACTTTCACCGCTTGAGAACACCTCAAGACTTGAAGAAATGATTGAGTGAATGAGATGGCTCCAACCCGAACTCAAGTGTGTTTGAATCTGAAAGCTTGATGAACAACTGAGTATTCGGTTAAGTGTTTGAGAAAGGATTTTGCAAAGAACGTTTTGAGACTTGGTTGCAAAATATGACAGTTTCTCTTTTGTATCTATCGTTCTCTTTGCTCTTGTGTATTTCAGAGAATGAAAGTTTTGCACTTGTTCACTTGTTGATCTTCTCTATTATATGCTTCTTTTCTTCTGAAGAGAAAAACCAGCCTTTTATAGTGATGCCACCATGCAAGATATAGAAGAGAGAGTGGAAAATATCTTGTCCTTTGCAACGGATATACTGGACAATTTCTGCATTGTACAGAGATGTTTGTCCTTTGTTTAGCTGTTTCCACTTGTTTGTAACGTTCTAAATTTGTCTTTCTTGCATTCCTGATTTGATTTTCAATTTTGAAATCTTTAGGATGGTGACATATGGGTACTGAGAGATAAGGACAAAATTTGCCAGCCATGCATCGTACTATAATGTTAGTACAGAGACAGAGTGGTGCATGCAGCGTCGAACTGCTGAAGGACGAAGATGAACAGTGATGCCGAGCTTGACAACCAGTTCGAGTTTGGGGACAGGAGTGAAAGATCTGATCTAAGCTGACCGAGCTAATCTTTCAGCCGACTTCCTTAAGCCGAGCTTGAGAACTTCTGAACTGAGATGATCTGAGGCCAAGCTTGAAAACTTCTGAACTGAACTGGTCTGATGCCGAGCTTGAAGACTTTTGAACTGAATTGAGCTGATGCCGAGCTTGAAGACTTCTGAACTAGGCTTGACGAAAGCTCGAGCTTGACATCATCACTAAGTTTGACATCTTCACCGAGCTTGACATCGGCACCGACCTTGGGGTCTTGAGTGATTAATCTTCTTGATGACCAGTGTTGTCGAGCTTGATGAAAGTTCAAGCTTGACAACTTCACCGAGCTTGGGAACTTGAGTGATTAATCTTCTTGATGGATTGTGTTCCTGAGCTTGACGTCGGCTAACTGAGTCTGCTTTGAGCGAACATTGTTGTCGAGCTTGAGGTCGGCTAACTCAGTCTTCTTTGAGGGATCAGTGTTGCCGAGCTTGAGGCCGGCTAACTTAGTCTGCTTTGAGCGATAGCTCGGATTGATCACTTCCGAGTACGCCTGAGCTGACACTGATTTTCTCCGACTTCATACCGAGCTGATCAACATACCGAGCTTGATTTGATTTCCAGGATACTTCATCGCTGATTCATTTGGCTTCATCAAACCTTGGCTGAGAACCGATCACATGATATATTTGTCGTCATCAAACCGAGCTTGTTCATTTGTCTTCATCAAAAACTTTGATTCAACAATCTCCCCCTTTTTGATGATGACAAATTCTTGTTGATTTTGTGATGGTCTTGATCAGTTCTCCTGAACATATGCTCAAAGATCACTCCCCCTGAACATCAGCTTTCTCCTTTCTCCCCATTGATATATGGTCGAGTTGAAAGTCTTCAGTGGCCGAGCTGAAACTATCTTTCTCCCCATTGAACAACATCATTCCTTTCTCTTTTCTCCCAAATTTCGTACATCTAAAACAACAAAAACAACAACTACCTTTCTCCCCCTTTTGGCATGATCAAAAAGGAGCCGAAGAATTAAGCACATTGCCAAAAGAGTGTATAACAGAGAGAAGGTAAAAATAGATATCACTTGTTGAAAATAGAAGTATACCAATTTGTTAGAAAGGGCATACACTTGTTAAAAAAAATAGTGATACCAATTGTTGAAAATAGAAACAAATTTTTTTGCCTTACTCCCCCTATCAATAATATGGACCTGTCGCGTCCTTGGTCAAGATCAACCTTGAAGCTATGGAGGAACTTCGAAGAATGATCCCAATGAAGAGATTAATGTAGGACTTTTAGGATTTCTGTATATCTAGTTGGGATAAACAGGATCTCCCTAGTCAACAACGTGTGTGCTAGTGTCAACTTAGGGATGAGAAGACGTACCTTAGCCCCTATAGCATGGTGGTTCTTATAGGGGATTACCTGTATGTCGTGGGCCGTTTTGATAAGGCTTCTGAAGAGGAAGAACTCAAATAGGATTCGTAGAGGATATGATAAGATCATATCAGTAAATCCTGTAAGCGATAGAATTCATCCAATACTGTTTTTATCTTACCAAGAGTCGTGGGAATCTAGGAGAAGCAGTTAAGCGTGATGAGACTGTAAGTGATAAGGATAAGGATGAGAATCCTGTGCTCGGGGTTAATCTCATTGGCATGTGACTTCCCTATGAAAACCCAGTTTGCTCGGTGTAACATTCCGATCGTAGGCCTTGTCCCAGTGTCTAAATGATCGGACTAAGGTGATTTCGGTCGGGTAACGCTCGGTCTACTACAGGTCCACTACATAAGCCCCCCAAGCTCGGTTGGGTGATTCGAGCCCAGTCGAGTTGAAGAGATAAATAAATTGTTGGCCGATCAAAAGTAGGTATAGTTTGAGGAAAAGGGAAATATCTGGTTGTTTCAAAGCATGCAACAGAGTCGTCCTTTCGTTGTCATGGAAAAGACCTTTTAGTGCTTCCTGCATTTCCATGTGTCCCTACTAATATCGGGAAGTGAAACGTTATGATTTCAAAACGTCAGATGTACCTTTACAAGATAAATGGGCTATCGCTGACTTGGCCCAAATCAATAGGTAGTGGAGGGAAACTACTAAAAGAAAAGATTGGGAGCGGTTTTCAAGATTTAGTATTATTTCAAAATTAGAAATTCATTCCACTCTTCAACTTTTCTCAACTTCTTTTCTCTTTCACTCTTGCCTTCTTCACTTCCTAAAGAACCTTTCTTCTTAAGTTTGAGTGGCAGATTCATAGTGTACCAAAGGGAGATTTTCACTAATTTCACTCTCATACTAAGCAGCATTCGAGTTCTTTGGCACTAGTATCATCTTCAATCGCATATTAACAAACAAGTAACGAACACCTTCTTCGAATTCTTGTATCTTCTTTCTCTTCTTTTTTGAAATATTGCATGCGTCTGTTCGTGTTATCTGTTAGGAGTACTGTGCTTAGATTTTTGTTGCTGTAACTCTGCTACTGACCATGCACTTTCTTTTATCGATTTTGAACGAAGTCTAGGATTCGCTGAAAACCCTTGCTCTATCCACCAGAATACCCTTATATTTTTGAAATTCCTTGCCCTTCTTTGTCGTTTTTGAGCGATCGCCGTAGTGTTTCTTAGGATTATTTTATGTTTTGCTGCACTTAATTTCTTAGGGTTTGTACCAAAGCTGTGGTAAACATGAGTGAGGATTCTGTAAACTCTGATGTACGAAGAACACACGAAGAAGAAAACCCAGATATTTGCGTTAAACCAATAGCAATGCATTTTCCTCGGACTTTGAAAGAGTTCAGACAGGGTGTGATTCACTATAGGATTGCTGAGAGGGTAGAACGGAAGAGGTTAAGGAGGCAACAGAGAGGTATTCGATATTTCAATTCGTTTGGGGAAATTCTGCCCAGAAAGGGACGTGTTCCCCAACCGACCGTATTCATAAGTGTTTGATCAGAAATAATCAAGTTTTACTGCTTCTGACTCCGCGTGTGCCTCCTTTTCCTCAGGTATGAAGAGCAAGTGCGTTACAAATCCTGAACTCTACCCACTTCAACCAGACGCTGGTCAGTATGATTGGGTTGACCGAGAGGTTGTAGGCACCCAATCTGAGCTCTCAACTGAGGAATCTTTAGAGGAAACCAGAGCCATAATTCTGCCCTGCCCTGGTGATGTTGCTGGAAACTTGTATTCCGTAAGCCCGGTGGGTCCTAACAAAAGAGTCTATACTCGTATCCCCGAGGGCAGCACTGGATTTTATTTTTATGAAGAAGTGATTAGCCGTCTAGGGATTAGGATGCCTTTTACCAACTTCGAAATAGATGTTTTGAATACACCGAAAGTGGCCCCTTCTCAGTTGCACCCGAACGCCTGGGCCTTTGTTAGAGGTTTTCAACAAGTTTACTCTGCCATGGACTGGTCTTGTACTATTCCCATTTTTTTCTACCTGTTTTCTCCTCAATGTAATGCCTTTGAAAAAGGGTCCCCTAAACGACGTTGGGTTTCTTTGAAGTCTCGAAACGGATACGCTCTTTTTACCAAGTATTCCGAGTCTTGGAAGGGGTTCAAACCTTTCTTTTTTAAGTATAATTTTGTTGGAAATGGTGTATGTTGGTTCACTCGACCTGGTGAGGTGCGACCAATCCCTCGGTTCCCTCTTCAATGGAGTGCAAGTTTTTTTAGTCGGAGGATTGCTTTGTACGGGTCGGAATGGAAAGAGCTTGCCGAACATGAGAAGGACGTGTGTCGAGCGGTTAAAGGCTACTTGGGCGCTAATGGAATGATTGAAACAAGAGATATAGTGAATATCCCCTCGACTGATGTCAAGGATCAACTTGGTAAATTATTACTTTTTGCTTCTTACTTGTTAAACATTTTTGAGATCTGATGGCTCTTGGTTTCTTTTGCAGATAAGATGGCTGCTCGAATGGCTGCACTTCTCCAGGGAGGGAAAAAAAGAAAAGCTCCTGCTGCAAGTGTGGCTTCAGGGTCTTCAACCCTGAGAACTCCCAATTTAAGTACTTCTGCTCCTTCTGCTTCTCCGGTTGAGATGTCTCCTCGGCCATCTTCCAATTTGGTTGTTGTTACTATAGTTTCACCGATCCCAAGTGTTCAAACCCAAGTTTCCCCTCCCCCTCAGCAACAGACTCGTCGTCGGCGGTTGTATAAAGGGAAAGAAAAAGTTTCTGAAGGAGCAAGTGTTAGGGCAGAGGGGACGAGTACCAAAGCTGCTATTGTTCCTACTCCTACTTCGACTCCCCCAGATGTCCCGATTTGGGATCGTGAGTTGGATGAAAAATTTCCCAAGTTTATCTGTCCGGAATCTGACTACTCTCGGTTCGGAAATCTTAGTGCCTCTGAGTGATCTCGCTGCAATATGACTTTGACCAAGTATTTGCTCCGAAGCGCCAACTTAACTTATTTTCTGGCCAAGCAATCAGAGGATTTGTTTATCAGCCTAAACATCAAGCAAAAAGAGGTTCGTGCGATGCATGCGGCTCAAGAAGCCAGTTTATCCGATGAGCTGATTCGGGTAAAGAATGAGTTGGAGAATTTAAAAGCTAATAAAACCGAGCTGACCAAGGAACGAGACTCTTTGAAAGTTTCTCAAAAGGAGCTGCAGGTGAGCCGACAGAGGATTGACGAGCTAGAGTCTGAAGTGAAGAAATCTGCTGCGACTGCCCAGAAATTTAAGGAAAAGGCTCTCTTTTTCAAGAAAAAGGCAGCGACCAACTACTATAACTAGGGTAAGGGTGTTGATGATTCCTTCGTTTCTGCTATTAAATAGATTTAGCTTCTGAACCCTGAGACCGAGTTTAGAGTGGTCGGTGCGCATCCTTTCCGCTGTGTAGAAGATGGAAAGTTGATTGATCTTGAAACTAAGGCTGAAGTTGATTTGCAAGCAGAGAATCTTCCTAATCCTCTTGTTGAACTGACTGAGGCTCCTGAATTTGATGATAAAGATATTGTCTTCTCTGATGATGAGGAATGATCTTGATGGGCTTGGTGGTCGGTTTTTATCTGTTATCATTTATGTTCGTATGTAGGATTTCTTTTTTGCTGCTCGTTGTGTCCGAGCGTTTATTCATGCTTGTTTTGAAAAAGTTCCTTTAACTTTTTTCGAACTGATTTTAAATTAATTTGTTGTTTATGCAAATCATATCATTGCTTGATGAATTTTTGTTGCTATTGGTTTCGTTCGTCACGTGTCCAATAGTATTTTTCGAGCGAAAACTCTTAGGAGAAGCTTATCGTAATTCTTGGGCATAGAATCACATTATTCGTATGTATAATCAATTGTGAGTAGAACTCGGATCACCGACTTTAGCCGAAGCGGGATCCTCGGACCGCGAAATAAAGAGGGTAATTTCCTGAGTTCGGGTGTTCTATGAATACGTCGTTAAACTCTTGTAAAGAGCTGTGTCTCAATTTCGCTCGGTGGCTAGCCGAACCAAATGATTCGCAGGTGATTTCACAATGTAAACAGATAGTAGAAATACCAGAAAAATGTACTTTATTAATAAAGGAATACAAAGATGAAACTACTCATAACTAAGAAATGAAGTTGCTCATACCTAATAAATTCCTAACAGTTTATCTAAGAAGGGTGCTATCCTTCGTTATTCATCATAAACTAATTTGAGCAGTCTATAAATGAACTAAACTATCTTCAAACAAAGAAAATAAAATGAGAGCTTTGTGAGACCCACAATTTTACCCAAATTTATTTGAGAATTTATATTTGAATTTAAAATATTATATTTGATTTTTGATAAGTTGTGATACCTGAATTTAATTAAAATCGTATGAATTATATATATATATAGATATTTGTACACGTGACATATATATTATATACATATGCCTACCAAAATTTTCTCTAATATATTTTAATTATATTCTTAGAATGAAATATTTTAAGGTATAGTATTTGATTTAAATGATCTTAGAAAATGAAATGCTTTTGAAGGATTAAGGTGTTCTATCTTCAGAAATTCATATCTTTTAAGCCGTACGTCGAAAAATTACAAAGGATATGTCAAAACGATCGTATCGAAGTGTAGATTATGAAAATTTAAAGTTTTGATTTTTATTTTTGATTTTTCAATGTTTTATCACTGCTACAGTACTGAACGAATTTGTGAGCTTTAAGTGTGAAAATGTGGTTTTAATGCATTTAATGGCTCTTTGACCAAAAAAAAATATTTTTATGAATAGAAAATGTATTTTTAAAATACCTGATTGGCTGCACCGTCCAAATAAAATATAATTTCGTATTTTTTTTAAATTATAAATTAATTTAGCTTATGAAGTGCATTTTTGGAGGAAATGATCTTAGAACTTCAAAAATTCATAACTTTCAAACCGTAAGTCCAAAAATTATAAAATTTATATGAAAACGATCGTATTGAAATGTAGTTTCTAAAAATATAAGAATTGTAATTTTTTGAGGTATCCTTCGAAAATATTTCTCTGCTGCAGTAACTGTATGATTTTATATGCTTTATTTTGATTGGTTTTAAGGAGGTGAATTCAAAGTGAGTCAATGGAAAATTTTATCCTCACTAGGACCAAGGAGTGCCATCCAAATGAAGGAAAAAGAGAGGAAAATATCTTCTGAAAATTAGTGGAAGCATCTCTTGGAATTAAGGCTTTAGGAGTTAGAAAAATCCCCATAAATACACATTCATGTTCCAAAGTAAAAATTGAAAATGGTTGACTCAACTTGGGAAGGGGGGGACAAATTTACATCAGAGCTTTGGGGGAAATGTATTCTCACTTCACCTATAAATAGAACCCAAGACCCCTCCTATTTTCACACATGATAAACAAATCATTTTTGAGAGGAAAAATTAAGAAAAGTCTTGAGAAATTGAGGAGAAGGGCATGGCATTCTTTGGTTGAGGAAGGGAAATTTTCATACTCATTTTGAAGGTCATCTTGCTAAGGAAGAAAGGTAACTCTATAATCTTATTTTGATTTCTTATTTTTAAGCTATTACTTTGTTATAACTAAAATAATAATACTTTTCTATATATGGCTATGAATCTCTTAAAAACTAAATCTCTAATCTCTTCCTTTCTATATTATAATACAATGGAAAAATGAATTATGATATATGTATATAAGTTTTTGTTTTGTTGGTCAAATGAAAAAAGAATAAAAAGGGACAAAAATTGTTTAAAGAGAAATAATCTCCCCTTTTTATCCTAGGATGGCCGAATATTTTAGAGAAGGAAGGAAGTAGTATTTAAATTTTATTTGATGGTAAATTATTCTTTTTATGTATTGTAAATATTTATTATTGTTATGATCTTCTTTTTGGTTATGTAATTCACAAGTTTAAATCTCTAAATACTCTTTTGATATAGAATTGTGTATAGGAATGGTGTTTATTGGTCATATGAACAAGGAATGAAAGAGACTCAAAATGAGGTTTAAAGAAACTAAGATTTCCCCTTTTGTTTTATTGTGATGATCGAAATTATCTCCTAATCTCTTCTGTGATTAAATAAAATCATAGACTAAAGTCTCAAATCTCTTCTTTGGTATTGAATAAAAAAAATTTTCATTTTGATTGTTGATATAATTCTGTTGGAAGTCAAATGAATGAGGCTTAAGAAAAAGGGACAAAGCAAAAATTGTTTAAAGAGAAAAATAATCTCCCCTTTTTCTTGGCCTTGAGGACTGAATTTTTGAAGAGGAAATAATAAATAATATTCTGAAAATTTTGTGCTCTTACAATATAGAAATTTATATTTTATAGAAATTTTGTATCTGTTTGAAGTATTTTATTTCTTTTGTTTGGATTCAAGATGAATGTATAAGGAATGGAAACTAAATAAGATTTTGAAAATTTTGTGTTACTGAAACTATAAGATTTAATGTAGTATTAAAAAGAAAAGAAAAATTTTAGTCTTTTGCCTTTTGGCCGTGATATATATATATATATATATATGGTAATAGTTGTTGTTATTATAAATGTTATGTGACTTATTTCTTAAAAAGAGTTTGAATAAATGGGTGATTGTTTGATCTCTGATGTTGTAAAAGTTAAATGAAAATAGTTTATGAAAACAAATAGAATTCTGGATTTTTTTTTTTGGTGTTACTAGTGAGGTATAATTGATTTTTGAGTAAAAGTTACAAATGGTTTATATTATTTTGTTTGGTAATTTTAGGAGTAAGTGAGTAATTTTTATTTTGTGTTTGTGTAAATATATGACTATGTAGTTAGTAGCATTGTAAATTAGTTGCTGTACAAAAAGTAATTTTCCTTAAGAAGTGATTATTTTCCTTAAGGAATGATTTACTTTCCAAGTGTTGTATATTCTAATACAAAATCTTTTGATTTCAAAGGTTATTTAAGAAAGTGGTATTCGTTAAAGTATGTTTTCCAAAAAGGAATTATTTTAAGTTATCTAATGCCTTAAAAAGGGTTTCTGTTTTAAAAAGGGATTTCTGTTTTAAGGTACTTTGGTACTTTGGGTTTAGTCCTTACATTAGTGAATAGATAGTATAAGGTACTTGCTTGACATTGATTGTATGTCGTTCATCGTTTAAGAAATAAAGGGAATTAAAAGTGAACGAGCTGTTGGAATTGTGGACACGAAGATTGAATCAGAGTAAGCGTGGATCTCAGGTGAGAGAGCAACCTTCCTAAGACATAATGGCACTGAGGTAGCATTAGGGCGTTCCGTATCATCTCAAAGGTCGGAACTAGGAATCTATAGGTTGAGTAGTAAGACAGCAAATGTGTGTGTGTTCCGCCGTCCTTACAAAAAATACGATTCCTCAATATTATGTCTGTTAATAATTGTTATATCATGTTTTATATTCTGAAGTTGTATATGGTATATTGCCTTAATGATTTTGGAAATGATAAAATGATAAGTGATGAGATAACAAATATGTTGGGATTATTTTTGAGATAATGATTTATCCTATGGAAGTGTGCTCAATGTATATTGAATTGTTGATCCTATGAAAAAGACTTGAAATATGTGGAAGTATTATTGTGAAAATAAATTATGAGAAATGATTATTTGAGAATCGTTGTTAGTGTACAGTGATGGTGCGAGCGGCACAATGACTTTATTATATCCCTTTAAGTGACTGGCCACGTGAATGACTGTGTCGTGGTTTAAGTCTTGTGGAATCCACTGTACTATAGGGAGGTGTTTGCTATTACCCTTAGAGGTCGAGGCCCGTTAGAAGCGAGGCTTAGAATGGGTCGACCAAACTAGGTTAATAAAAGACTTAAAAGACTTAAAAGACTTTAAGCTTAAAATCCTTTCTAACTACGTTGAGAGAGAAGTAGTGGAGAGGAAAGATACCGTATACTTGGAGGTCGTGCATCCCTCCAAGTGGTGATTGTGATAGGGGAGGGCAATGACGGTGACTCATCAAGAAGCCTATGAGCGCTTCCCTAGGCGGGACGATGTTACAATGATCAAGGTCACCTGCTGGGCGTTGATCGTAGCGAGGACTGCACGTACAACTAGGGATAGAGCTGTCGCCCCCTTGAGCAAATCTTAGATGGTGTAGAGGGAATCCGAACAAGGCTAAAAGTCACTGATTTTCTTACGACGATCATGGCGGTTGGCCATATTGATGGTTCCAACATGGCGGATCTCGATTTGTTTACTATGTTTTGTTTGCTGGCCAACATGCATGGTTTCAGCTGGTATGTACCCTTTGACTTCGATGCCTGTGTGGTTAGGATTCCTATGCGTCCCATCTGCTTTCCGAACTAGGTTGTGGTTGGATATTGAAGGAGGAGATGTATCGTGTGTGCTAACCTATCCTTGCCTCAATGATTTCCCTCCCTAAATCATTGATGGTTGTGAAAAGACTTAGGGGAAAGTTATGAGTATGGAACACTTGAATAATGAGATTAAATTTTGATGATATGATAAGGATAACGTAGTCATGTTATGATTATGGTGATCCCATGATAACTATGAGATGTTAATGGGATAATGTTATAATGTAAAGCTTATGCTTTGTTAAAGTTGTATGTGTGTGAGTTCTAATGTGATCCCTTAGAGTAAATCCATGCCGTCGACGACTATTTCGTCCGGATCGTTGACTCTCTCTCTTCTTTCCTTTCCCTGTGGACATTGGGGACAATGTTCATAGATGTCAGATCATGTAGCATTTCAAGTGATGGTTGCTTAAATTGGAAGATGATCGTGAGATGAAGTATATCTATAAGGAGGATGCAAAAGCGGAAAGCCGAGGGATCTTTCAGATACTTGTGATGGAGGATAGCAATGAAGAATAGTAGTCTAAGTTAGTAGATTCCTTATTTTGTATTCCATCTTTGGATGGGTAGGACATGATTACTCTATCCCGAATGTAACCCCTGTTGTAATAAATGATTCTTTGAAATGGAATAAAAGAAGTTTCTTTTGTTATATATCATGTTCATAAAGTAATTAAACTATTTTTCCGCAAGTTAACCATCGACTAAATATGACCTTGAGAAAATGAGTTTTTGGAAATGTGTTGGATGGTAACATCTCTTTTTCGAAATGGAATTTTATGACGCGAGTCTAAGTACCAAAACATTTTTGTAAACCAAATGAATCAAATTGTATTTATGAAAACCTTTTTGTAAAAGAATTAAACTGAATTGATTTTGATGATGTTATAAAAAAAATGGCGCAAATTTTTAGTGAAAATTCTAAGTCCAAATTGGGGTGTTACATTTAGTGGTATCAGAGCGATGGTTGTCCTTAGTGGCCTTAAACATAGCCTTATATGCTTTCCTTGTGTGACTCTGGTTGTGTTTGTTTGTGTCTGAGTTGTAACGGTTTAGTCTTAGAGTAAACTAAGGTTTAGAGTTGGTGCAGAATTGAAGATGCATTGTTTGGCAAGTCAAGGCAATGGTAGCAATGACGTGAACCCTGAATTCCTAAGAGGACTAAGATTAGGATTAAAGTTAGCTTTCCCACATTTGGAGTTTCCGAAGAGTGGATCGGGACAAAGTGAATCATTGGTAGGAGACCTTCCGACGGGAGAAGCAAAGGAAAAACCTATTATTGGAAAAGATGCAGTATTATGAAGATTGTCAGAGAAGAATTGAGTTCGAGTCAAGGCATTACCCTACCTCATTCCCAGTTCTTGTAAAAACCCAATTACCCTTTCATCTAGTTATTGCGCCTGATTTTCGCATTTTGACGATGATTGACCCTTGAAACTAAAAAGGCTTCCTGTTTAACAGAAAATACCCAGCCTAATAACCATATTTCCGTCAAATTATTCAACCAAATGCCAAATTTTAGTAAAATTCAAAGTTCTTTTCTCGAATTTTCGTGATTAAAACATAACCCTACCACATAAAGTTATGAAGGAAGTAACACTTGTATGCATAGCACGTGAATTTTAGGAGGCTGAAGGGACAAGGTGATGGTACGGTTGTGTGAAAAATTAGGAATTTTGGGAATATTGGTTTAGGGTCAGTCCCTAAGTGGTGCTAAGAAAGAAATTAGTCGAGTAGTTAGAAGGTAAACATAGTCTTAGGGTGGGCTTTGATGTAAGGTTGAGTAATAGATGGAATAAGCTTGATCAAAGTTGGGGAGCAAAAGGTTAAGTAGAGTCTATGTTAGAAAAGTGTAGTGACAAGTACCCGTACGGCATAAGTGGTTTGAGAATAAGCAGTAACTCAGCTGATGATTTTGGTTTTGATATGCATACAAGAAATTACTTCTGGATTGACACCAAGTTCGAAAATAACAAACTCTTCTTATCAAGTCTATTATGTAAATACCAGTATCCCTTATGAATAATTCATACCCACTTACCTTTAATACTTCTGGTTTGACCAAACTACTATGGTAACAATTATTGTTTGTTCCCTACCCTTGAACTTGACTCAATTTGGCTCCCGCGCGGCGTTACGTCAAAGGCTGACCAATAAAAGAGTAGTGATCAACGAAGACATCGAAAGAAGGATATATCCTCGAAAGAAGTAAATGACAAGTGAAGGGTCGTGAGAATGTATAAATAACCCTGTTTGTTTTCTTGCTTGTTCCTGTTCGTATTTCTCGGGGACGAGAAATCTTTAAGTTGGGGAGGATTGTGAGACCCACAATTTTACCCAAATTTATTTGAGAATTTATATTTGAATTTAAAATATTATATTTGATTTTTCATAAGTTGTGATACCTGAATTTAATTAAAATCGTATGAATTATATATATATATATATAGATATTTGTACACGTCACATATATATTATATACATATGCCTACCAACATTTTCTCTAATATATTTTAATTATATTCTTAGAATGAAATATTTTAAGGTGTAGTATTTGATTTAAATGATCTTAGAAAATGAAATGCTTTTGAAGGATTAAGGTGTTCTATCTTCAGAAATCCATATCTTTTAAACCGTACGTCAAAAAATTACAAATGATATGTTAAAACGATCGTATCGAAGTGTATATTATGAAAATGTAACGTTTTGATTTTTATTTTTGAGTTTTCAAAGTTTTATCACTGCTACAGTACTGAACGAATTTGTGAGCTTTAAGTGTGAAAATGTGGTTTTAATGCATTTAATGGCTCTTTAACAAAAAAAAAATATTTTTATGAATAGAAAATGTATTTTTAAAATACCTGGTTGGCTACACCATCCAAATAAAATATAATTTCGTCTTTTTTTTAAATTATAAATTAATTTAGCTTATGAAGTGCATTTTTGGAGGAAATGATCTTAGAACTTCAAAAATTCATAACTTTCAAACCGTAAGTCCAAAAATTATAAACTTTATATGAAAACGATCATATTGAAATGTAGTTTCTAAAAATATAAGATGTGTAATTTTTTGAGGTATCCTTCGAAAATATTTCTCTGCTGCAGTAACTGTATGATTTTATATGCTTTATTTTGATTGGTTTTAAGGAGGTGAATTCAAAGTGAGTCAATGGAAAATTTTCTCCTCACTAGGACCAAGGAGTGTCGTCCAAATGAAGGAAAAAGAGAGGAAAATATCTTCTGAAAATTATATTTTATAGAAAATATCTTCTTACAATATAGAAATTTATATTTTATAGAAATTTTGTATCTGTTTGAAGTATTTTATTTCTTTTGTTTGGATTCAAGATGAATATATAAGGAATGGAAACTAAATAAGATTTTGAAAATTTTGTGTTACTGAAACTATAAGATTTAATGTAGTATTAAAAAGAAAAGAAAAATTTTAGTCTTTTTCCTTGTTTGTTTTTGGCCGTGATATATATATATATATATATATATATATTAGGTAATAGTTGTTGTTATTATAAATGTTATGTGACTTATTTCTTAAAAAGAGTTTGAATAAATGGGTGATTGTTTGATCTCTGATGTTGTAAAAGTGAAATGAAAATAGTTTATGAAAACAAATAGAATTCTGGATTTTTTTTTTGGTGTTACTAGTGAGGTATAATTGATTTTTGAGTAAAAGTTACAAATGGTTTATATTATTTTGTTTGGTAATTTTAGGAGTAAGTGAGTAATTTTTATTTTGTGTTTGTGTAAATATATGACTATGTAGTTAGTACCATTGTAAATTAGTTGCTGTACAAAAAGTAATTTTCCTTAAGAAGTGATTATTTTTATGTTATTAATAGTCAAAGTAATTATTTTAAGTATATGAAATTATATAACTAAACGTATTTGAAAATTTAAAGAGTATTTTCTTATATATATAATTATGGCCGAAATATATTGAAGAGAAGAAAAACAATGCTTGATAATTTTCTTAATTGATTTGATGATTGTTTGTTATGAATGAATGGTTATTTGTGTGTGTTATGTATTCTGATCTGAAAATTTTCTCAATTCTGAAAATTATTATTTTCATAAGGTATAAGGCCCCAAATAATGATTTTTTATATGTGTTTATCATGCTTAACTTGTTTATATGTAATTAAAGTATGTATAGGAATGTTAGAGTCTGTTCGTTTAAATTTTTGAAGTAATGCAACTTTATTTTGTGTTGCTGACCAGAAAAGGGTTTCATATAGTTACATGATATTTAAATGTTAATTAGATAATAGAACTTGTAATTAAGTTACAGGAAAAAGTAGCATGAGTTTTGAATAAACTAACTATAAGAAAAGTAATTTTTGAGTTTGTATTATAATGTTGTCCAGAATCTTAGTTTGAATTATATCAACCCTAGAACTTGTTTTGACTTGATAAATGAATAAGTTTATATTCTAGAATGATTATTGATGTGTTAGGTGTTTGTGTAAATGTTAAAATTGATTTTTAAGAATGTGTTTCTTGGCTGTCCAAATAATTATAAAAGATTGCACCAAGTTTAAGCTATTTGTTTAAGTGGCTTATGTTAATCTTTGAATGGTAGTTGTTATATAAGCATTTGGAATTGATTTATGAGTTAATGAAAGTACGAATAGTCTCTTTTGATTTAATCGATTAAAGTCCTAAATTTTGTATTATATTTATAGACCTTAGGATGTGTATATGGTAGTATATGAATGATAGAACATGTTTATTCCAATTTTTAGAATTGATGCAACTAGATTTTGGTGGCTGTCCAGCAAGCAAAATTATTTTGTTCAACTTATATTTAACCATATTTTTATACTAGAACTTGTAAAGAAATTTTAGGAAAAAGTGACATGTCTTTCCGATAAACCAGTGGCGAGAAAAGTGATTTTTCAAGACTTGTAGGGTCTGCTGTCCAAAATTCTAGATTTGTTGCATCAACTATAAAAATTGTTTTGGAATGAATTAGTATGAGGATTTTTATAGGACCTTTAATATGAGTGTATAGAGTATAAAAGAAATTATAAAAGTGATTCTGTGAAAGTATGATTTGATTTTATTTATTTAAATAAAGTGTTGTTTTATTTGTATAAATGTGTGGATGATAATGGTTGTATGTCTTTGAAAAGTGATTTTGACTTGATGATTGGTTTTAAAGATTTTATTTAGTAATGTTTAAGAGGTCTTGATTTTCGGCGAAGGAATGATTTACTTTCCAAGTGTTGTATATTCTAATACAAAATCTTTTGATTTCAAAGGTTATTTAAGAAAGTGGTATTTGTTAAAAGTATGTTTTCCAAAAAGAATTATTTTAAGTTATCTAATGCCTTAAAAATGGTTTCTGTTTTAAAAAGGGATTTCTGTTTTAAGGTGTAACATCCCGCATTTTCTGGACCCAAATAATTCGATAAGATTTTATTTAAAAATGATTTTCAGGATTTAAGAAAGGTTTTCAGTGAAATGTTTTGGAAAAATGATTTTTATTTGAGTTGATTTCATTTTGAGAAACGAATTTCCTTATTATCAAAATAATTTCAAGTTTAAATAAATTTCTTATTTCTTTTGAAAATCTTTGATTTACGTGAAAATGTAGTTTTATTTCAAATTTGAGTAAAGTTTATTTTTGAGATTTAATTAGTAAGATGAATTGATTTCCTTAAAGTTTGTATTTTTGAATTTTTGGAATTTTTGGATGTGAGTTTGCGTGATGAATTATGAATATGAAATTTAATTAGTTAATTTAAATAAATGAATGCATAAATTGTGCATGGTATATGTGTGTATGTCGTATGCTTAAGAATGAAACATGATGTACATGAGAAAATATGAGTTAAATGTATGCATTATTTTATGCTATGTGATGATGAATTGAAATGAAATGAAAATGTATGCGCATGTGTGTGTGAATGTTCGGCCGAATAGGAATAGAAGGGGAAACCAAGTGAGTTTGATTTTCTTACCCATTAAGAAATAGGAAATTCAAATAGAAATAGGATTAGGAAGCCATGAAGAGTGCATTTTCTTAAGTGGCAAGAGAATAAGGAAGTAGGAGGAGGCTAGGTTGATGACTCATGATAGCTAAGGGAGACTTTCCTTCAACCTTGTCCCTCCATTGACAAGACCTCTCCCATGCAAACTTTAGAATTGCCCAAATCGCCCCTTGAACAACCCCTTGAACCGAGGACCAAATAGGAAAATCCCAAGCCATTGCTCTTGCTTATAGAACCGTGTAGGATTGTGTTGGTTAGCCATTCTCCATTCTCACACACTCCATTTCTAAACACCTTGTCCAAGAAACATCAAACTCTTGTGACTTTAGAGAGAAAAGAGAGAGGCCATAAGAAAGAAGGAGAAAACAAAAAGTGCAAACCTAAAGGTCTTACTCCAAACATCCCTAAATTCTTTCTCAACCTTATCAACGAAGAAAATCACCCACCCACCTTAAAGAGGAAGAGACCGAAGCACAACCCTAGGAAGAGGAGAAGAGGACTTGAAGTTTGAGGATTTTAGTTAGAGACCTTGATCTAAGGTAGTTATTTAAGAAAAGTTTAGTGTAGTTATTTTGGTTTGTAAAGGACTTTATAAGGACTTTTGTTCAAGTTTAATTCTTTTGTGATGCATGTCTTTATTTTCTTGTGATCTTGAATTGTTGTTGCTTTGCATGTAAATTTTAGGCTTGATCTTGAATGTTTGCACTTGGGTATTTTGATTGTTGACTTGTTCTTCACGGTTTTCCTAGGATTTGAGTTTAAGTTTATATTTTTGTTGTAATCTTTCCTTGCATGTTATCTTTGCGGTTTGATTTTGAATAATTGTGCTTGGATGTTTAATTTTCATTTTGTTCTTCACGGTTTTGTGCAAGTTTTGTATTTAAACTTATGTTTTTGCTTTGATCTTGTGTTGCATGTTTTGATCTATGCTTTATTCTTGAGAAAATGTGAAACTTGAGTTTTATGTATTAGTTTGAGTGCAAGTCTTGATTTTTCCTTGGTGCATGTACGGTTCCTCTAAGAAAACAAACATAACAAGATTTAAAAATAATTTTGATAAGAATTTGTATGAGGATGATGATGATTTGGTTAGTTTTAAAGAAATGAAACGTTGTTTTAAGAGTTTTGTATGATGTGATCTTGTGCCTTGTCCTTTGCATGTGAAGATAATTTGTAGGACTTTGCCTTAATGCATGTAGTCATTCGGCCAAACCTAGGAAAAAGGGAAGAGCATACTAGATCATCATTTTGGTTACATGAATGTTGAAATTATTTGAATTAGAAATCATAAGTACATGCATGAAAATCCTTAGATGCTTGTGACATGAACCTTGATTTTTGGTGTTAAGGAATTAAATTTCTAATTTATGAAAACTTTGTGAGAAGCTCACGGTTTTGCATGAAAGAAGGTCTAAGTTATTTCATTTTGATTTGCATGTGTGTTTGATGATAAGGATTAAGGATTTCTAAACCTATGGGGCCTGAATCTTTGATTGAAAACCTAAAAGTAAATTTTATGTCCCATTCGGTTTAGGAATAAATCCTATTTAAGCTATTTCATTTTCTTATGTGTATTGTTTGAATTAATTTGGTATGAATGAAGTTGACTTGAAAAATGTTTGTGTTGAGTGTTTTCTCATATGAGCCATTCGGTTTTGGCACAAATTTCTTTCAAGCTATTTTTATTCTTTATGTTATATGGTTTGAGTTGATCTTGGAATAAACTAAATTGATTGGTGTAGGTTTGCATGATTTTATTTGTGTTCTATTCGGTTTTAGGTATGAAAGTAAAGAAAATAAATTAACTTCTCCTTTGTGTGTTGATTTAGGTAATGATTAACATGATTTTAATTAAGTGTGTTCATTTCTTTAATTATTTAGGATGTTTACAAGAAGGATGACATACTTGTCATATGTGCATGCGCTAATGATCATTAGGCTTGAGCATGAACTTTGTTTCATATAGGATAGAATTCGGCCATGCATAAGAATTAGGTGCATGTGTTTGATTTTTGTCTTATATGCATGAATGATGAATGGTTTGTGATTTTATATGTGCTTGTGTGTGTTTGAATGATTTCAATATTCTTGAAAGGTTTTAATTTAATTACGTATTATTTTCTTTTGATTCGGTTTTGGGGAAAATAAAATGAATCAAATGATTTGGTTAATTGAAAAGTATTGTTTTGAAAAAGATTTTTCTTATGATTTCTGAAGTTCATGGTTTTAATTTAATAAAAAGATTCTTTTTAAGAAAACCTTAAGATAAATGTGTCCTTTTTAAGAAGCCAAGAAATTATTTATGTTTTATTAAGTAAGTTTTTGAAAAGAAATGATAAAGTGATTTTTGTTTTGGGATAATTATACAAGAACAATTTCTAATAAGTGTGATGTCCTAGACGGTGAGGACCTCCAAGGGTGTGGGAGATGACCTTCAAAGGTACCTCTGTCTAGGGTTGATCTGTGATGTTTGGGGGAATCCTCAGATGGCTAAGGGAAAGAGCCAAGAAGCAACCCTAATCACTGGTGTGTGAGGATGGCAATTAGGGTTAGAGGACGTACCTGAGCCCCATGTAGTACGGAGCTACTTATAGGGGGGAGCTGGTTGCCCTAATGGGCTTGCTTTAGGCCCAAGTAGGGCCAGCCTGTACTGAGCTAGGAGTGGATAGGTTGTCCTTGTGGATAAGGTAGTGAGCTGTCCTTGTGGATAAGGTAGTGAGCTGTCCTTGTGGATAAGGTAGTGGGACGTCATCATATCCTAGATGTCGGACTTGGGGAGGTGTCGGACCTGGATGTCGGAACTGAGTGGAAACACGAGGTCGGCCTGTATCGGGCATCTGTTCGGCCGTTGAGCATTGAGCTCGGCCAAGCGCTCAGAAGGCTTCCGGAAGGGTCCTCAGGACTTCGGCGAGGCGGTTTAAGGACCTCGGCCAGGCCGAGTCCACCACATAAGCCCCCCAGCTCAGTCAAGGCTATCGGAGCCTTGTTCCGAGGTTCTGGTTTAGGTCTCTTCCCCAAATCCACCTCATAAGGTCCGAGTCTACCACATAAGCCCCCCAACTCGGTCAAGGCTATCGGAGCCTTGTTCCGAGGTTCTAGGGAGTTCGGACGATGAGTTGTTGGTAAGTTGGATCCAGCTGTTTCTGATGTCCTTTCATTATGACAGATCAGGTTTGACAGTTGTCAAGTCACCCGTACCGATGTGACGTTTGGTTTTACTGGATCTGACCCATGTCAGAAATCACGACCTTCGAAGCGTCATCATTACTGTGACGTTGCTCGAGGTCCACTATTTCAGCTGCTGCATGACACGCGTCCCAATTGGTATGGCTGCATGTTGGGTTGGGCCTTTTAGGCTTGGCCCAACTTTCGAAAGTGGAGGGAAAGTGGTTCCTCTTCCCTTATCTAGGCACAAACCGTTCTGCTTCTTCTTTCCACCACACAGCTGCACCTTCTTTCAGTTACACGAGATCCACTCTCCCACCTTCTCTTGAGATTACATTCTGGAATTGTGCTCTTCTCTCCTTCTTTCTCCGCAGATACCAAATCACTCTCCACCCCCTTCGTTCTTCGCGGTTGCATACTTGAGGTATTCTCTCACTTCTTTTTCCCTTTTGTTTTTATTTCTTCTCCTTCCCTGTTCTGGTTCACCTGGGTAGGATTTAGGGTTCTAAAGTTCTGTTTCTATAGGGGTGGTTTTTTCTGTCTGTTGGGTTTTGTGCTAGCCTTGGGGGATCCAATTGGTGGCTTATAATGTTTCTGGGTTTGGGGCGTTTTAGGACTTGCTTTGCGGGTTTTTGCACTGCTTTTTCTTTTTCCAGGAATTGAAGGGATACACTGGGTTTATTATGAGTAGGGGACGGGTTAGGGAATGGTCTGTAATGACTTCCTTATCCCGTAGTAGTAACGAGGAAGAGGACGACCCCTCTTCCTCCTCCTGCTCTTCCTTGGAGGTCGACGAGGAATATGAGTCTAACCTAGGGATAGGTTTTAGAGGAATATGAAGGATAAGTTTGAGAGGTTGATCCCGTTGAGGTAGCCTAACCTCGGGATTGTTGGCGGAGGAAAGAGTGGATATGAATGGGGGGGGTATCTGTGGTAGAGGGAAGGTGCTCGCCCCTCGGGACGACTTCGAGGGGGGTTTCTGGGGGGTTATTTTGTAACCCGTAAGACTGACATCGAGCTTCCCTGTTCTTCCACAGGTACCATGCCGCCCCGGAGATGTGTAAGCTGGCCTGAGCTGTATCCTGCGCCCACCGATGCCGACCAATATCTATGGGTCGACGTGGAGCCGAAGGGAGTGCGGTCTAATCTGGATTCCGAGGATAAACTTTCCGACGTGAAGAGAGTTATATTACCCTGTTCGGGCGACGCCGCTGGTACTTCTTACGAAGTTCTTCCCTGTTCGGCGAATGACCGAATTTTCACCAAGACCGATGTCAACTCCTTCTTTTTTTATGCCGATTTAATTCACAACCTTGGCGTTACCTTGCCGTTTACTGACCTTGAGATGGGGGTTCTGAAAGAGCTCGGCCTAGCTCCCTCGCAACTCCACCCCAACACTTGGTCATTCTTGAGGGCGTTTCAGAAATATTGTCGGGCCAAGGAATTAGTATGCACACTCCGACATTTTCTGTGGATGTACAACCCGTTCATCAATAACAAAGACGGGGTCACTGGGCGACTTTGGGTATCGGCCAAAGCCCGAGCTCGCTGTGGGCTCTTCGGGATGTTTACGGAATCCTGGAAGCACTTTAAACCCAGGTTCTTCAAGTATAAATTTGTGGGTGCTGGCCGACCTTGGTTCCGGGACGAGACGGGTCCGAGGTTTCCCCTAGAGTGGACCTCGGAGTTCTTTGACCGCCACCTTGGTACTCCCCAAAGGTGGTCGAGCGCGACTCTTGATGCGGACGAGGCTGCCACAGTCCATCACTTTCAAAATGAATATCAAGCTCAGAAAGTCCAACTTGATATTGGGGTTTTTATGAAGTGTTCTGACAATGACGTATTAGCCAAAATTGGTAGTTAACCTCGCTCTTGTGACTTGCAAAAATATGTATACAAACACACTTTTTTTTTTAATTTGTCTTCGTCTCTTCTTTTTTGTTTGCAGAGGAATATTGGTCAGCGATGTCGTCTAAGGCGTTGAAGGTTGCGCTGAGTCGCAAAAGGAAGAAGTCGGAGAGCACTTCCACCGATGCCGCGATGGCCGAGACGACGTCAGCCGACTCCGCTCTACCACATTCTACTCAGCCTGCGGTGATCGCTACCTCGTCCCCTCCTCAGCCTCCCTCTCCCAGTAACGAGCCTGTCCAAGTTGCTGGTGCCCCAAGGCCAACAACTCCTACTACGACCGAAGGGTTGGCTTATCATTTAAGAAGGTCGACTAACTTTTTCAATGTGTTGGCCGATGTCGCCGATGACGTTGCGGAAGGCGTGTCGCCGGCCAGGAAGAAGGCCCGGTCTGATATGGCGGCGGAGGTGGCGGAGCTGAGGGAGACTAAAAACTCGGCTGAGCAAAAGTTGGTCGAGTTAAAGGAGGAGCACCGGCGGAAGTTAGAGGAGCTCCGGAAGAGTCAGGAGGAGGCCCTGGCCCAGGCGACGGCGGTTGCAAAAGGGGCAGGTCGGCAAGAAGGGCTAGCCGAGATGGAGAAGGTGAGAACACCGTTGAAGAGAAGAGCCGCTCAACCTCTTAAACACAAAGTAGCCGCACGTGAAGCGGATTTCAACCTTGAGAGGGCGGCGGGTAAAGTTTTTACCAGCGCGATAGAGCAGATTCTGCACCTGAACCAAGGGCTCCAAATGCGGTACCTTGGCGCCTCTGCTGGTTTCGGGGTGGAGGATGGGAAACTGGTCGATTATGACAAGGACGGGCTTGAAGTCGACCTAAACCAACCCAAGGAGAACCTGCCCGACCCTTTGGTGGAGAAGGCAGATGAGGAGTTCAACTCGAACTCGGTTGTCCTATCAGATGTCGAAGATGAAGCAGCGTAAGTCCCTTATGCTGGGCAGCTTGTGATTTGTGACTTGTCAATGTTTTTTGTAACATGTTTGACAGTGTTGGATTGTATTTAACTTTATTGTGTACAACATTTTGTTCTTATGCAAGTTCTTTCCCGTTTCAACTTGTTGCATACTATCAGTCTATGCAAGTTTCTATTCTAACTTGTTGCATTCGTACAGAGTCCGAGGTCATTTTTAAATAACTAAGTAGAACTACCTTTGAGGATACAAGTTTTCTGTCAACTTGTTGTATTTGGATTTGATCGGATTTAAAACTTACCAATGTTAAACTCGGACGACTCAGTAAGTGCAGTAATCTTATAAGTTTTCCTCTGAATAAAGGTACTGTATATAAGTGCATACGGTAGGGAACTCGGATCTACCCACTTTAGCCGAAGTGGGTGTCCTCGGCCCCGATGTAAAAGAGTGCTGAGTGACGCTATGTATAAACATTTCACAGCAGTCTGTTCTTTATCGGGTGTCCCTTGTACACTGTGCATATGAGCCGATCTTATCTGGGAGACGTTGGCTGTGCATAGCGCCATGCAACATTTAGGTGGCTAGTGCTAAATGAGAAGCTAGTACGTACGTATATAAAACTGTGGCACTTGAGTATGAGCAAGTTTGTACTTTTCATTAATTACCATGAGTACATTGCTTATAGATTGAGAAGGTGGGTATGTCCCCACGTGGAAAATGAGAGCATGATTAGGAAAAGTAAGTGCGAAATATTAATAGAAATGAAGATAAAATTATGAAGATAAAATTTAAACTTTTAACTGGGGCAGCCGATAACACCTGAGGTAAACCTAGCTGAAGTAGGTTCTCAGTTTTGCCACGTTCCAAGAATTTTTAAGCTCGGCCGCTTCAAGGGTTTCTAGTCTATATGCCCCAGAGTGTGTTTTTGAGATGACTCTTTAGGGCCCTTCCCAGTTTTGAGCAAATTTCCCGTCCCTTCAGTTTTTAAGACCGATGTCGGCCCTCCTAAGAACGAGATCGCCGACCTCAAAAGACCTGGGTTGTACCGCTTTGTTATACTGCTTGGCTTGCCTTTCTTTCGCTTTCTTTTCCCGAGCAGAAGCGGCGTCCCGGATCTCCTCGGCCAAAATCAAGTTTTCCTTTATCAAATTTCCGTTTTCCTCCTCGGGTCTGTCCCTCATTCGGAAGGAATGAATTCTTCGTTCGATGGGGATGACCGCATCACAACCATAGGTGAGTCTGAAGGGGGTTTCTCCGGTTGAGGACTGAACTGTGGTCCTGATTGACCAGAGGACCTCGGGTAGAAGATCGGCCCATGCTCCTTTGGCCTGTGTGATTCTCTTCTTGAGGCCATCAACGATAGCTCGGTTGGCGGCTTCTGCTTGGCCATTAGTCTGGGGGTGCTCAACCGAGGAAAAACAATGGGAGATCCCGAGACTCTCAGCTAACATCTGGAAGTTGTTGGCGGCGAATTGATTGCCGTTGTCGGTGATCAATGTGAGGGGAAGGCCGAAATGGGAGATGACTTGTTTTATGAAAAACTTCTGGATCCTTGCCGAAGTGATGGTTGCTAGGGGCTCAGCTTCGATCCATTTGGTGAAGTAGTCTATTGCTACCACGATGAATTTTAGTTGGCCTGGAGCCGTTGGGAACTGTCCCACAATGTCCATCCCCCACATGCTGAAAGGCCAGGGGGAGGCTAGAGAGTGGAGCTCCTCGGACGGTTTCCGGTAAACATCACTGAAGAATTGGCATTGAGGACATCGTCGAACATGGTCAATGGAATCCATTACTAAGGTTGGCCAGAAATATCCGGCCCTTAGTATCTTTCTCGCCAAGGATTTTCCTCCGACGTGATGGCTCCCCATTCCTCCATGGACCTCGTTCAAGGTCTCCTGAGCTTCCTCGGAGGTAAGACATCGGAGGAGTGGAGATGACATTCCTCTCCTATAAAGGACTTCATCAATAATAACATACTCAGCTGCTTTTCTCTTAAGTTTCTTTTCTTCTGATCGAGGCCGTACCCGATCAAAATAAAAGGTGTTTATTCTGTAGTACTAGGAAGGTGATCCTAGGTCGTTTCCCAGCGAATATCGGTCTAGGCAAAGTATCAAACACGTAGTGTGCAGTAAATGTGGTCTTATGTTGGTCCTCTGGTGCAATGCAAATTTGAAAATAACCAGAGAATCCATCTAAGAAGCAATAATGAGATTTACCTGCCAGGCGGTCCAACATCTGATCAATGAAGGGGAGAGGGAAATGATCCTTGCGAGTCGCCTGGTTGAGCTTTCTATAATCAATGCAGACTCTCCAACTGTTCTGCACTCTAGTGGGAATCAGCTCATCCTTCTCATTTTTGACAACTGTGACACCAGACTTCTTGGGGACAACTTGCACCGGGCTCACCCAAGTGCTATCTGAAATTGGGTAGATGATACCCGCTTGGAGCAGCTTGGTGACCTCTTTCTTAACCACATCAAGAATCTGGGGGTTCAATCGTCTTTGGGGTTGTCTCACTGGTTTAGCCCCATCCTCCAACAAAATGCGGTGCATGCACATGGAGGGGCTAATTCCAGGAATATCCGCTAAAGTCCATCCAATTGCCCTCTTGTTCTTTCTTATCACATCCAGAAGTTTCTCCTCTTGATCAACAGAAAGTGAGGTAGAGATGATCACTGGGAGTTTCTGTTCATCCTCCAAGTAAGCATATTTGAGATGAGGAGGGAGGGGCTTCAGGTCCAATGAGGGTGCCTGCATAATAGATGGAACTAAAGGGACAACAGAAATGGATTCTGCTGCCTGCACCTGAACAAGTGAATCAGACTCATGCATAATAGATATGGGGTTAGGGTTAGCATAATCTGAATCTATAACATATGAATCATCAGATGCAGTGGCAGAGTCTAGAAACTGAGCTATTTCGGTGCATGCGGTGCACCATCCAGAGTTAGTGCACGATGGACAAGTAAATGAATCAGTGAAAGATGGCAATTCAAAATCATGATGCAAAAAGTCAAGCATATGCTCATCTATCAAATCATCAAGCAAGTCCACATGGAAAACAGAGTGATCCTCAGGAAAATGTTTCATAGCATGGAAAATGTCAAATCGGATCACACTGCCATCAAACTCCATGGAAAGTGAACCTGAATGCACATCTATCTTGGTTCGGGCTGTTTTCAAAAATGGCCTCCCCAAAATAATAGGAACAGCATTACGGGGAGAGTCATCTTCCATATCAAGTATGTAAAAATCAGCAGGGAAGATCAACTCTTCAACCCGAACCAAGACATCCTCTATCAAACCTGCAGGGTGGGCAGTACTTCTATTTGCCAATTGAATCACCACACACGTAGGTTGAAGAGGTCCAAGAGAAAGAGACTTAAAAACAGACATAGGCATGACATTTATGGATGCTCCTAAATCTAGCATAGCATTTTCAAACTTAACATTGCCTATGATGCAAGGTATAGAGAAAGTTTCAGGATCCTTACATTTTTCAGGAATGTGAGGGATAGGTTTACCTATGAGAGCGGAGACATTCCTTCCCATGCTTATCCTCTCATTGCCCTTGAGTCTTCTCTTATGAGTGCACAACTCCTTAAGGAACTTCGCATACCTTGGAATCTGTTTTATTGCATCAAGAAGGGGTATGTTGACTTCCAGCTTCCTGAATGTGTCAAGAATGTCCTTGTCCACCTCTTCCACCCTTTTGTTTTGAGGCACTCTTGGTGGGAATGGAAGAGGAACAGGAGGAGGTTGTAGGACAACAGCAGGGCTTGTGGTTGAAGTTGAGGAGGGTTGAGTTGGATGATTCTCTTTGGTGCTAGCATGCTTACCTTCATCTACCACTTGGCTCTTCCCCTTAGAGGAAGCTAGAGCATCATTGTTGAGGTGAGGTTGTGGTGTGGGTGTGACAATCTGCTTTCCCGACCTCAGGTTGATGGCACTCACATTCTGATTCTGAGGGTTGATCACAGTTTGGGATGGCAACTTGTCAGAATTTTGAGATTGCAAGTTGTTGAGAGAAGTTGCCATTTGACCCATCTGATTTGTCAAAGTCTGAATGGATGCCTCTTGTCTCTGAATGGATGCTCTAGTCTCTTGTTGAAATTGGAGGTTTTGCATGGTCATTTGCCTCACCAACTCCTCCAAGGTAGGTTGGTTGGATGGAGGGGCTGATGGTGCAGGATGAACCACTTGCTGCTGTTGTTGTTGCCTTTGCTGCTGGATTGGAGGAGGTACATATGGTGGTCTGCTCGGTCCAGCGGTGTTCTGAAATGGAACATTAGGAGGAGGTTGTTGTTGTTTTTGTTGATCAGACCACTTCAGATTGGGATGATTCCTCCATCCAGGGTTGTATCTATTGGAAGAGAGGTCATGATTGTGTTGTTGTGGGCCTCTATTGTTGTATATGTTTGCTGCATAGGCCTCGGGTTGGTCACCACTTGTCATCGGTTGTTGCTGCTGAAGGGAAGGGCATGCATCTGTGGGGTGCTCAATGGATGTGCATATGCCACACACTCTAGCAGGAAGTATCATCTTTTTCTGATTGACAGCCAATTGTGTGACCAATGTTGTGAGAGAATCAATTTTCTGCTCAAGCTTCTCAACCTTGCCCGAGTCTGCACCAACATCATTTACATCCCTCACAACTATTGCATCACTGTTGCTTCTTGCATGGAATTGTTGACAGTTGGAAGCCATCGTCTCAATTTTGCTCCTGGCTTGTAAGGGTGTCATATCTCCCAATGTACCACCACTTGCAGCATCTACCATGTTTCTTTCCATGAAGTTGAGACCTTCATAAAAGTACTGGATGAGAAGCTGCTCTAAGATCTGATGGTGAGGGCAGGAAGCACACAACCTCTTGAATCTCTCCCAATAATCATAGAGACTCTCTCCATGTTGTTGTCTGATACCAGAAATTTCCTTTCTGATTGCAGTGGTCCTATTTGCAGGGAAGAATTTTTCCAGAAATGCCCTCTTCAAGTCATCCCAGCTTGTGATGGAACCAGGGGCCAAGTCAGATAACCAATCTTGTTCTAGACCCTCTAAGGAATGTGGAAATGCTATGAGACAGACATGATCATCTTGCACATCATGTGGTTTCATTGTGGTGCACACTATAAGGAATTTCTTGAGATGCTTATGAGGATCCTCACCTACAAGTCCATGAAACTTGGGCAATAAATGAATTTGTCCTGTTCTAAGCTCAAAAGGAACATCCTCATCAGGATACCGGATACACGAGTCGTCAATAGTGAAGTCAGGTGCAGGCAGCTCCCTAAGTGTCCTTTCCCTTGGTGGGGGTTGAGCCATGTTATCACAATGTATAGAATCAGATTGAATAAAAGTAGAAGGAATAGAAGAAATAGAAACAGAATCAGAATTAGATGGACTATAAGATGACTCTGACTCACTACCTAATGACTGATTCCTATTTTGTCTAACTAATCTGTGATAAGTTCTATCAATTTCAGGGTTGTAAGGATGCAAATAACTTGGGTTGCCCCTAGTCATGTACTGAACAGAACAACATCAACCATAGCATACTGTAATAGATATGCATGACCAAAATCGGCAACAAAATTTTTTATTTTTAAAAATTTTTTATTTATTTTTTTAAGCACCCTAAAATCATGAAAACAAATCATAGAAAGTTTGAGGACAAAATTCAAAAGGGAACCAAGTCAAAGAATTAAAACAGTGACCAAAAACTAAGAAAATAGAACTTGTAAAATAAAAAAGAAATAGTAAACAGGCTTTTTCGGGATCCAAACGAAGGGGTTTTCTGACAAAGTGAGAAAAATCAGATTATTCAGAAAATTCCCTTCGATTTGATATAAAATTCGTCAAATTCCGAGTTACGGATCAAAAGTTACGCCTATTTATAGTAAGTACTGCTGAAACTTGGAAAATTTTTCTGGAACTCACAACCAGTGCCTATCTGAGTGTCTGTGATGCATCAACACACTAATATATGATGAAACAAGTGTGGATACCAATTTTCGTGCAAAAATTCCACCCACAGCTATGTTGAATGGCACTCACAGAATCACTAGAATAGCATCAGTTGTGCAGAACAGCAAATCAGCAAACAGGGCAACTTTCAATCAGTTATCAGAATGCTTATTCACACACTAACTACACTAACTAATCTAACTAACTACTGTATGATCTTTGGCAAGAACCGATAATCCCCGGCAACGGCGCCAAATTTTGATCGAGGTCGTACCCGATCAAAATAAAAGGTGTTTATTCTGTAGTACTAGGAAGGTGATCCTAGGTCGTTTCCCAGCGAATATCGGTCTAGGCAAGTATCAAACACGTAGTGTGCAGTAAAATGGGGGGGGGGGGGGTTTGTGTGTGACAAATGTGAAGAACAAAACATAAACAGAATATAAAAACTAAGAAAATCAGAAACAAAAGCGGGCAAACCCCTTTGGCTACGTACACTACTCAATCCTAGCTCACTAAAGATCGATTCCTCTCCTCTCCTCTGTCCAACTCGTGATAACCAAATACTAAGCAAAAATTCAGTTATCACTCCAAACCCTAACTTCTAATTAAGCATCAGAAACCAGAATTGGAGTTTTTACGAGTTAATACAAATTAAGCATTTATATTCATGTATTATCTCTACGAAATGGAATTAAGCAAACCACTACACATCGATAAACATGAAAACTGTAACACCCCAATTTGGACATAGAATTTTCACTAAAAATTTGCGCCATTTTTTTTATTAATATTATCAAAATCAATTTAGTTTAATTCTTTTACCAAAAGATTTTCATAAATACAATTTAATTCATTTGGTTTACAAAAATGTTTTGATACTTAGACTTACGTCATAAAATTCTATTTCCAAAAAGAGATGTTATCATCCAACACATTTCCAAAAACTCATTTTCTCAATGTCATATTTAGTCGATGGTTAACTTGCGGAAAAATAGTTTAATTACTTTATAATATATAACAAAAGGAACTTCTTTTATTTCATTTAAAATAATTCCATATTACAACTGGGGTTACATTCGGGATAGAGTAATCATGTCCTACCCATCCAGAGATGGAATACAAAATAAGACTATCCTATACTACTAGTCTTCATCATTCTTCCACTACAACTGTCTGGAATATTCTTTGATTGCTGCTTCTGCTTCCTCCTCGTATGTAGGTCGTCTCGTGATCCTCTTCCGACTTGAGCAACCGCTACTTGAGATAGTACATGATCTGTCATCTGTGAACATTGTTACCCAATGTCCACAGGAAAAGGGAAATAGAGAGAGTAAGCACTTCCGAACGATATGATCGTCGACGGCGCGGGCTTACAATAGGGGAATATTAAGACCATACAAACCTATCATAGCGTACATCATTATTATCATTACCTTATTCCATTTAATACCATAAAGTCCTTTCCAAAAAAGGGTATACCTCATAACTGTTATAATCAATTATCTTTAAGCTCTAAGTTTTATTATCGTAACCACCGGAAATTCGAGAAGGGGTACCACCACCGAGGCTCAAGGGTTTGGTAGCACACACGTTACATCTCCTCCATCATTCCAACCACATCCTAGTTCGGAAAGCAGATGGGAAGCACAGGAATCCTAACCATGCTGGCATCGATGTCGAAGGGTACGCACCAGAGAGTATTCAACAACCGAAGTAAAATCATTTCATCAATACAGTTTCCAAAATACAGCGACATCTAGCCCCATTTGGGTTCCCTCTCACCATCTAAGATTTGCTCAAGGGGGCGACAACGCTATCTCTAGTTGATCGTGCAGTTCCTTGCTACGACATTGCCTACTACCGAAAGATAAGTCCTTGTAGTCTTGTCCCGCCTAGAGAAGCACTCGAGGCTTCTTGACGTTCACCGTCCTTGCCTTCCCCTATCGCAATCACCACTTGAAGAGATACCTACCTCCAAGTATACGGTATCTTTCCTCTCCACTACTTCACTCTCAACGCATAGGTTTAGGAGAGGGTTCCTAAGTCTTTTAAGTTTTTTAAGTCTTTTAAGTCTTTTAAGTCTCTTCTTAAACCTAAGTTTTGGTCGACCCATTCTAAGCCTTGCTGCTAACGGGTCACGACCTCTAAGGGAAACATCAAGCACCCTCTACAGTACAGTGGATTCCACAAGACTTAGACCACGGCACAGTCATCCACGTGGCCAGTCACTTAAAGGGGATATTTAGTAAAGTTATTTTGTGCCGATTGCACCATCACTGTACACTAATATCGCTTTCGCAATTCCACATTATTCTTTAACCATTCTTATATTTCATAATAATATTTCCAAGATATGCCAAATCCTTCTCATAGAACGACCGGTCGATAAACACAAAGAACTCTTCTCATAAGAACCACCGAACATTAATTATCTTTCCATAAGATGAACCGTTATTTCCAAAATATAATATACAATTCAAAAATATACAACATGGCATAATCAATTATCAACCGACATACAATAAATATCGAGGAATCGTGTTTTTCGTATAAACGGCGGGATACACACTCAATTGCCGTTTTACTACTCGACCGATAGATTCCTAGTTCCGACCTTTGAGATGATACGGAACGTCCTAATATTACCCTACATGCCACTATGTCTTAAGAAGGCTTCTCTCTCACCTTGAGTTGAAGCTACGATTTAGTGTCCTCCTGAGTTGAAGTCACGTCACCCGAATCCGAACAATTTGAAAGCCTTTGCCAAATAATATTTACAAATAATTCCATAAATAACTACTCAGCTCCAATTAAGCAAACCACAAGATACATATCCTTAACAACCATTTTCTTTATCACTTTTAGGAAATCCAAAAGACTTGAACCAAAACTTCCAATACTTAAAAATAAATCATACTTTACAAAATCAAAACCTTTAAAACGTCAATGGAAATTTTTAGAACTAATTATTAAATCAAAAGAGATTATTAACTCAAAATCAACAACAACTACCACTCAAGGATTAACATAAGCCATTTAAAACAAATAACTTAAACTTGATGCAACCTTTTTAATCATTTGGACAGCCAAAAAACACATTTTTAAAATCAATACAAACACTTAACACATCAACAATCATTCTAAATTATGAACTCATTCACTTATCAATTCAACACAAGTTCTATTTTAAATATCATGCAACTATATATATATAAGAATCTTCTCTGGACAGCAACATGAAATAAAGTTGCATTACTTCACAATTACCCAAAAATTCATTCATTTCAATTTCCTACTAACAGATTCACATCCAAACTCTAAAAATAAAATTAAGCTTAAGAAATAATATTTTTCCACACTTATTCAATTATGGACAGCACTTAAATTATTTCAATCCACCTTAAATCCTATAGACATACTACTAAGGTCAATATAAAACAAGTCTGGACAGCCACCCAAACAAATTGCACTTATCTAATGAAATACTATAACTTGCCTAAAAATTCTTAACATTATATTTTTATATCAAAATACAACCCACTTCTTATTTACTAAATTCAAACAATATGATAACTATACCCAAACATACACTCATACATTAAAATCATTTTTATAATTACTTAAATCAATTCATTAAATTTGGACGGTATACAATACAAACTCAAAATCACTTTTACAAGACATTCCACATACAAGCACCAGTAAGACAACAATTTAGTAAACAACTAGAACATTAAGACATACATTTACAAAGTCACTTTTATATTTCATTTTTACTTCTAAACACTTATACTAAAATCTTAGCATGAAATTTACATATTGATTTAATCCAAAACAATTTCTATCATTGATACAACTAATTTAGAATTTTTGGACAGCATACATACTCTAACTTAAAAATTCAATTACTTGCAAACAGAATATCGAAATCACATGCCGATTTTTCCTACATTCAAATCACAACCTCTACTATAATAAAACAACTAAAATTAAATAAAAAAAACTAGTTCATCTGCTGTACAGCCACAGAAAAGTTGCATCAATTCAATTAAGGTTCAAGCAAACAACTCAGATACAATTCCTACTTATGCTACAATTTTAAAAAATACAAATACTTCAAATAAAATATCAATTTTCATGCATTCTAAATTTCTAGACAGCAACTAAATATTTTCATAAGATCAAAGCAATTAATCAAAACACTTATTTCTATTGATTTCTATATCATATTTGCACATACAAACAAAGTATCACTAACATTCTCAAAAATAGTCATTTGGGATCTTAAATAAATAAATTTTTCAGATTTAAAAATAAATTCCCAGAATAAAAATGAAACTTTCAAAATTAATCTTTTCCATATAAACATATAATATATTCTATAAACACACTAAAACAATCATCAAATCAATTAGAAAAATTCAATAAATTTAATTTCTTTTTTCTAAGAACTTCGACCAGCATAAATAAAAATTAGAAAAATATTTTCAATTCCTAAAGCATCCATATAATATAATTACATCATTACGTACACTAAAAACAAAACAATACAAGAGATCTATTCCTTAACAAAATATAAAATAGACTTCTTTTAAGAGAATAATTGAATTTTTTTCCAGCAAATAATATTACAAATATATCAACCACATACTCATAAAATAAATCAAAAACACCAGTTCTTATAGGTTTATAACAACTACCATTTTTCCTATTTCTTTTAAACAACCAACTATAATTTAACTACAAATCATGCAACAAATAAATTATAAAAATTACTTAGAATAATAACCTCACGGTTCATTATTATTATTTTTCCAGAAAAATTTTTTTTTTATTCATATTCAATTACTAATTGTTCTTATCAGACTCAAATCCAAACAACAGAAAATCAAATAAAATCAAACAATAACAATTACAACAAAATTCCATAACATATAAGTCCATACACTTCATTTGCATTAAAATTTTCCAGAATATTATTTTATTTTCAAAAACCATTTTTAGTTCCTTTAAATCATTTAAATTTTACTTTTACTTTAAGGAAAATACTTATTCTTCTTTAGAGATTCACCAAAACTCAAGTACACATGAAATACAACATATAATATAATCTATATATATATATATATACATATATGTCACACGCCCAAAATAAATAAAATAAAATAAAAAAATCCTTTTTAATTCCTTTTTAAATTTTCTATTCCCTTTATAAATCAACAATACAAATACACATACCAAAACACACAAATAAATCTTCAATCTTTTTACTATACATACCACGGTTCATACATATATATAGAACCAGAGATTAAAATTTTTCTATTTATCATTTACTCATTGATTATTATTTCTTAATACAAAGACATAAAACAATGAAAAGAAGAATACCAAATTATTTAATCTTACAAATTTTTTTCCAAAATTCATATGTTCTAAGAAACAAAATAAACCCATAAAAATAAATTAATCAATCTCATCAGAATATTTAGTCATCTTAAGAATTTTAAGAAAAGGGGAGATGAATCCCTTTAAACACTCTTTTGTGTCCCTTTTCCCATTCTTAATTCATATGACTTCAAAAATAATTTCACATACTCAAAAGTAACTTTAAAATGAAAATAAAAGTTCAGAACATAACTATAGAAAATTTCAGAAGACTGAATCAAAACTTAAAATCAAAATAACTTAAAAATAGCTTAAATACAAAAGTGATTTTAGGAATACCTCTACTCCTTAAGCTTTTTAGAAAACTTCAAGCAACCAAGCAATTCCTTCCTCCCTCTAGCTTACTCGTCCCACTCTCTCTATTTTTCTCCTTGGAATGTATTTTTTTTTTCTTTGTGAAACTATCAGAATTTTGTGTGTGAAAGAGGTGAAACTAAGGCTTTCTATTTATAGGTGTTTGGAGGTGCATTCCCCTTCATATTTCTGACCTAAATTTCGTGGCCCCTCCTCCAAGTTCCATTCAAAAATTTTCAAATACTACTTGGAACATGAACTAGCATTAAATGAGACTTTGTTGATTCCTAAGGCATTTTAATTCAAGGATAACTCTCACAAACTTCAGAACTATTCTCCCCCTCTTTCCTCTAATTTTTTGGATGGTGCATATATTAAAAATAGGAGAGAAAATTTCTCATTGGTTCATTGTGGAGGTGCCTACATAATTACCCAATCACTTAATTATTTAAAACTTGATTTTCTACCTACTGTACAAAATTTTTCGCAAACAGTAAAATAAAAATATTATTTTTACATATTAAGATTCTAAATTTCAATACGATCATTTTCATATAAAGTTTGTAATTTTTGGACCTACGGTTTGAAAGTTATGAATTTTTGAAGTTCTAAGATCATTTCTTCAAAAATACACTTTCTAGGCTTTCCAAAAATTTAAAAATAATAAAAATACGAAAATACACTTAATTTGAAAAATAATACATTATACCACTTCAGAAATGTATTTTGATTTAAAATAAAATAAACTTTTAGTCAAAAGATTATTAAATGCATTAAAACCATACATTGGTTCTCAAAACTCAAAAATTCGTTTCTATTGCAGCAGTGATAAAATTTTGAAAACTCAAAAATAAAAATCAAAACCTTGCATTTTCATAATCTAGATTTCGATACGATCGTTTTGACATATCATTTGTAATTTTTCGACGTACGGTTGAAAAGATATGAATTTTTAAAGATAGGATACTCTAATCCTTCAAAAATCAAAAATCATTTAAATCAAATACTTTACCTTAAAATATTTTCATTTAAATAAACTAGGGAAAACATTGGTATATAATATATATACCTATATATATATATATATCACGTGTATATACATATATACCCATATTTTTAATTAAATCCAGATATCAAAATCAAGCATAATTTCCAAATTTCAATTATAAAATCACAAATAATTTGGGATAAAATTGTGGGTCTCACAATCCTCCCCAACTTAGAGATTTCTCGTCCCCGAGAAATACGCACAAAGACAAGCAAAGAAACAATCAAGATTACCACTTGGAGTTTTACTTTCTTCAAGAGCATCTCTTTCCTTTAATATCTTTGTTGATCAACACTCTTTTTACAAGTCAGCCTTTGACGTAACGCCGTGCAGGAGTCGAATTGAGTCAAGTTCAAAGGTAGGTAACAAACAATAATTGTCACGATAGTAGTTTGGTCAAACCAGAAATGTTAAAGGTAAGTGGATACGAATTGCTCATTAGTATTTAGAGAATAGACTTGGTATGAAGAGTTTGTTATTTTAGAATTTGGTGTCAATCCAGAAGTACTTTCTTGTATGCATATCAAAACCATAATCACCAGCTGAATTACTACTTATGCCATACAGGTACTTGTCACTACACTTTTCTAACATAGACTCTACTTAACCTTTTTACTCCCCAACTTTGATCAAGCTTATACCATCTATTACACAACCTCTCATCAAAATCCACCCTAAGACTATGATTACTTTCTAACTACCCGACTTTTCACTCACTAAATCTCCTTCTTAGTTCCACTTAGGGACTGACTCTAAACCATTATTCCAAAATTCCTAAGATTTAACACATTTATACCATCATCTTTTCCCTTCAGCCTCCTAAAACTCATGTGTTATGCATACAAGTGTTACTTCCTTCATAACTTTTATGAGGTAGGGTTCTGTTTTAGTCACGAGAATCCAAGAAAAGACTTTGAACTTACCGAAATTTGGCATTTGGTCGAATATTTGGATAGAATGTAATCATTATATTGGGTATTTTCTGACAAAAAGGAAGTCTTTTTAATTTGAAAGGGTCGAATTATCGCAGAAATCAAGGTCACAACTAGATAAAAAGGCATTTGCATTTACAAAAATTGAAAATAACGTAGGGTAATGCCTTGACTTGAACTCAATTCACCTCCGACAGTCTTTAAAATGCCACACCTTTCCAAGAACCGGTTTCCATGTTCATACTAGAATTTATACACCTCATACTTTAAGCACAACATTCGTTGAACTCACAAAGATTTCAATATTATTGTATCATAAAAAGCAAAAAGAAGGAATAATCCTTCAACATAGCCAGTCAAGAAGCAAAAGTAAAATCCAACAAGAGAAGCAAACATACTAGTAGTGGATAACTCCACACCGTTTAAACAACATTTAAAATAACGAAAAACTCCTAAGGCACAAACGTAAACACTGTCGTTACTTCTTCTGATCATAGCGAAGACCCTTCCATATCCCAGCAGGCCGATTAGAACCTAATTCGCGTCTTGGCTCTGAGCAATCTTTTGAGATGTGTCATGGTTTGTTGCAGTTAAAGCAGTTCGGGTTTTCATAAGGGCAGTTCGGTCCATAATGGTTCTTATTGCAGCGATTGCACAACGGAATTACTCCTCCCTGTCCTTTTTCACCATTTCCATTACTACGAGCATTACCATTGCTGTTGTTGTTGCTTTGATGGTTATTGTTGTTGTTACGCTCATTTCCATGCCTATTCCGATTGCCACTGCTATGATTGTTGCCTTTGGCTGAATTATTTCCTCTTGTTTTATTGTCCCTTCGTCCACTTCCTTGTCTATAAGGGCCTTGATATCGGGCTCCACTATTTCGGTTTCCATTTCCTGAGAGGTGCCTCACAGGACCACCACTTGTAACTTGTGCAGCTGACTTCTCTGTTGAATCCTTCGACTTCAGACCACTTTCCACAATACTCCCTTTATTCACCAGGGTTGTGAACACAGCAATCTCCATATGAGCTAAAGCTTGCTTAATTTCCAGCTTCAGTCCATCCAAAAATTTTGCACACTTAGACCTCTCATTCACAGCTTCCCCATAGTAAGGCATGAACTTTGCTAGATTCTCAAATTTTGCAGCATACTCCCCCACAGTCATGTTACCTTGTTCCAATCGCAGAAATTCCAATTCCTTAGCTGTCTTCAGATGTTCCGGAAAGTATTTCACCAAAAGTCTATCTTTGAATTGATTCCAAGTTAGTGCTCCAAGTGCTCCTCCTAATGCTTGTTTCTCATTGTGCCACCAGTCGGCCGCTTCTCCTACCATCATGTATCCAGCATAGGCGATCTTTTGCTCATCGGTGCATTGCATCATTCCTCCAAAAATCCTTTCCAAACATGCTATCCAGGCCTCTGCCTCTTCTGATGCGAAACCTCCAGCAAATTCCTTTGGATTCCTACGACAAAACTCGTCGAGTCCTCTGATTCCTTGCCCACCAGCGTTCGCATTCTGATTCTGCTGAAGTTGTTGATGCATAAGGTTCATGTTGTCCCTTACTCCTGCTAAGACCGCAACTGTCTGAGCCAAAATAGCAGCTGGTTCCTCATTCCCTTGTCGACGTGCCATCTTGCTTCTGTACGCGGGATTGGAGTCTTAGGTCAAGCAAAGGGTTGTACAAGGTAAGCATATTGGGCTATGCTCGAGCCGAAAGGGTAACTATACTATAACTACCAAACAGAGTCACACAATGAAAGCATATAAGGCTATGCTTAAGGCCACTAAGGACAACCATCGCTCTGATACCACTAAATGTAACACCCCAATTTGGACATAGAATTTTCACTAAAAATTTGCGCCATTTTTTTTATTAATATTATCAAAATCAATTTAGTTTAATTCTTTTACCAAAAGATTTTCATAAATACAATTTAATTCATTTGGTTTACAAAAATGTTTTGATACTTAGACTTACGTCATAAAATTCTATTTCCAAAAAGAGATGTTATCATCCAACACATTTCCAAAAACTCATTTTCTCAATGTCATATTTAGTCGATGGTTAACTTGCGGAAAAATAGTTTAATTACTTTATAATATATAACAAAAGGAACTTCTTTTATTTCATTTAAAATAATTCCATATTACAACTGGGGTTACATTCGGGATAGAGTAATCATGTCCTACCCATCCAGAGATGGAATACAAAATAAGACTATCCTATACTACTAGTCTTCATCATTCTTCCACTACAACTGTCTGGAATATTCTTTGATTGCTGCTTCTGCTTCCTCCTCGTATGTAGGTCGTCTCGTGATCCTCTTCCGACTTGAGCAACCGCTACTTGAGATAGTACATGATCTGTCATCTGTGAACATTGTTACCCAATGTCCACAGGAAAAGGGAAATAGAGAGAGTAAGCACTTTCGAACGATATGATCGTCGACGGCGCGGGCTTACAATAGGGGAATATTAAGACCATACAAACCTATCATAGCGTACATCATTATTATCATTACCTTATTCCATTTAATACCATAAAGTCCTTTCCAAAAAAGGGTATACCTCATAACTGTTATAATCAATTATCTTTAAGCTCTAAGTTTTATTATCGTAACCACCGGAAATTCGAGAAGGGGTACCACCACCGAGGCTCAAGGGTTTGGTAGCACACACGTTACATCTCCTCCATCATTCCAACCACATCCTAGTTCGGAAAGCAGATGGGACGCACAGGAATCCTAACCATGCTGGCATCGATGTCGAAGGGTACGCACCAGAGAGTATTCAACAACCGAAGTAAAATCATTTCATCAATACAGTTTCCAAAATACAGCGACATCTAGCCCCATTTGGGTTCCCTCTCACCATCTAAGATTTGCTCAAGGGGGCGACAGCGCTATCTCTAGTTGATCGTGCAGTTCCTTGCTACGACATTGCCTACTACCGAAAGATAAGTCCTTGTAGTCTTGTCCCGCCTAGAGAAGCACTCGAGGCTTCTTGACGTTCACCGTCCTTGCCTTCCCCTATCGCAATCACCACTTGAAGAGATACCTACCTCCAAGTATACGGTATCTTTCCTCTCCACTACTTCACTCTCAACGCATAGGTTTAGGAGAGGGTTCCTAAGTCTTTTAAGTTTTTTAAGTCTTTTAAGTCTTTTAAGTCTCTTCTTAAACCTAAGTTTTGGTCGACCCATTCTAAGCCTTGCTGCTAACGGGTCACGACCTCTAAGGGAAACATCAAGCACCCTCTACAGTACAGTGGATTCCACAAGACTTAGACCACGGCACAGTCATCCACGTGGCCAGTCACTTAAAGGGGATATTTAGTAAAGTTATTTTGTGCCGATTGCACCATCACTGTACACTAATATCGCTTTCGCAATTCCACATTATTCTTTAACCATTCTTATATTTCATAATAATATTTCCAAGATATGCCAAATCCTTCTCATAGAACGACCGGTCGATAAACACAAAGAACTCTTCTCATAAGAACCACCGAACATTAATTATCTTTCCATAAGATGAACCATTATTTCCAAAATATAATATACAATTCAAAAATATACAACATGGCATAATCAATTATCAACCGACATACAATAAATATCGAGGAATCGTGTTTTTCGTATAAACGGTTGGATACACACTCAATTGCCGTTTTACTACTCGACCGATAGATTCCTAGTTCCGACCTTTGAGATGATACGGAACGTCCTAATATTACCCTACATGCCACTATGTCTTAAGAAGGCTTCTCTCTCACCTTGAGTTGAAGCTACAATTTAGTGTCCTCCTGAGTTGAAGTCACGTCACCCGAATCCGAACAATTTGAAAGCCTTTGCCAAATAATATTTACAAATAATTCCATAAATAACTACTCAGCTCCAATTAAGCAAACCACAAGATACATATCCTTAACAACCATTTTCTTTATCACTTTTAGGAAATCCAAAAGACTTGAACCAAAACTTCCAATACTTAAAAATAAATCATACTTTACAAAATCAAAACCTTTAAAACGTCAATGGAAATTTTTAGAACTAATTATTAAATCAAAAGAGATTATTAACTCAAAATCAACAACAACTACCACTCAAGGATTAACATAAGCCATTTAAAACAAATAACTTAAACTTGATGCAACCTTTTTAATCATTTGGACAGCCAAGAAACACATTTTTAAAATCAATACAAACACTTAACACATCAACAATCATTCTAAATTATGAACTCATTCACTTATCAATTCAACACAAGTTCTATTTTAAATATCACGCAACTATATATATATAAGAATCTTCTCTGGACAGCAACATGAAATAAAGTTGCATTACTTCACAGTTACCCAAAAATTCATTCATTTCAATTTCCTACTAACAGATTCACATCCAAACTCTAAAAATAAAATTAAGCTTAAGAAATAATATTTTTTCACACTTATTCAATTATGGGCAGCACTTAAATTATTTCAATCCACCTTAAATCCTATAGACATACTACTAAGGTCAATATAAAACAAGTCTGGACAGCCACCCAAACAAATTGCACTTATCTAATGAAATACTATAACTTGCCTAAAAATTCTTAACATTATATTTTTATATCAAAATACAACTCACTTCTTATTTACTAAATTCAAACAATATGATAACTATACCCAAACATACACTCATACATTAAAATCATTTTTATAATTACTTAAATCAATTCATTAAATTTGGACGGTATACAATACAAACTCAAAATCACTTTTACAAGACATTCCACATACAAGCACCAGTAAGACAACAATTTAGTAAACAACTAGAACATTAAGGCATACATTTACAAAGTCACTTTTATATTTCATTTTTACTTCTAAACACTTATACTAAAATCATAGCATGAAATTTACATATTGATTTAATCCAAAACAATTTCTATCATTGATACAACTAATTTAGAATTTTTGGACAGCATACATACTCTAACTTAAAAATTCAATTACTTGCAAACAGAATATCGAAATCACATGCCGATTTTTCCTACATTCAAATCACAACCTCTACTATAATAAAACAACTAAAATTAAATAAAAAAAACTAGTTCATCTGCTGTACAGCCACATAAAAGTTGCATCAATTCAATTAAGGTTCAAGAAAACAATTCAGATACAATTCCTACTTATGCTACAATTTTAAAAAATACAAATACTTCAAATAAAATATCAATTTTCATGCATTCTAAATTTCTAGACAGCAACTAAATATTTTCATAAGATCAAAGCAATTAATCAAAACACTTATTTCTATTGATTTCTATATCATATTTGCACATACAAACAAAGTATCACTAACATTCTCAAAAATAGTCATTTGGGATCTTAAATAAATAAATTTTTCAGATTTAAAAATAAATTCCCAGAATAAAAATGAAACTTTCAAAATTAATCTTTTCCATATAAACATATAATATATTCTATAAACACACTAAAACAATCATCAAATCAATTAGAAAAATTCAATAAATTTAATTTCTTTTTTCTAAGAACTTCGACCAGCATAAATAAAAATTAGAAAAATATTTTCAATTCCTAAAGCATCCATATAATATAATTACATCATTACGTACACTAAAAACAAAACAATACAAGAGATCTATTCCTTAACAAAATATAAAATAGACTTCTTTTAAGAGAATAATTCAATTTTTTTCCAGCAAATAATATTACAAATATATCAACCACATACTCATAAAATAAATCAAAAACACCAGTTCTTATAGGTTTATAACAACTACCATTTTTCCTATTTCTTTTAAACAACCAACTATAATTTAACTACAAATCATGCAACAAATAAATTATAAAAATTACTTAGAATAATAACCTCACGGTTCATTATTATTATTTTTCCAGAAAATTTTTTTTTTATTCATATTCAATTACTAATTGTTCTTATCAGACTCAAATCCAAACAACAGAAAATCAAATAAAATCAAACAATAACAATTACAACAAAATTCCATAACATATAAGTCCATACACTTCATTTGCATTAAAATTTTCCAGAATATTATTTTATTTTCAAAAACCATTTTTAGTTCCTTTAAATCATTTAAATTTTACTTTTACTTTAAGGAAAATACTTATTCTTCTTTAGAGATTCACCAAAACTCAAGTACACATGAAATACAACATATAATATAATCTATATCTATATATATATATATACATATATGTCACACGCCCAAAATAAAGAAAATAAAATAAAAAAATCCTTTTTAATTCCTTTTTAAATTTTCTATTCCCTTTATAAATCAACAATACAAATACACATACCAAAACACACAAATAAATCTTCAATCTTTTTACTATACATACCACGGTTCATACATATATATAGAACCAGAGATTAAAATTTTTCTATTTATCATTTACTCATTGATTATTATTTCTTAATACAAAGACATAAAACAATGAAAAGAAGAATACCAAATTATTTAATCTTACAATTTTTTTTCCAAAATTCATATGTTCTAAGAAACAAAATAAACCCAGAAAAATAAATTAATCAATCTCATCAGAATATTTAGTCATCTTAAGAATTTTAAGAAAAGGGGAGATGAATCCCTTTAAACACTCTTTTGTGTCCCTTTTCCCATTCTTAATTCATATGACTTCAAAAATAATTTCACATACTCAAAAGTAACTTTAAAATGAAAATAAAAGTTCAGAACATAACTATAGAAAATTTCAGAAGACTGAATCAAAACTTAAAATCAAAATAACTTAAAAATAGCTTAAATACAAAAGTGATTTTAGGAATACCTCTACTCCTTAAGCTTTTTAGAAAACTTCAAGCAACCAAGCAATTCCTTCCTCCCTCTAGCTTACTCGTCCCACTCTCTCTATTTTTCTCCTTGGAATGTATTTTTTTTTCTTTGTGAAACTATCAGAATTTTGTGTGTGAAAGAGGTGAAACTAAGGCTCTCTATTTATAGGTGTTTGGAGGTGCATTCCCCTTCATATTTCTGACCTAAATTTCGTGGCCCCTCCTCCAAGTTCCATTCAAAAATTTTCAAATACTACTTGGAACATGAACTAGCATGAAATGGGACTTTGTTGATTCCTAAGGCATTTTAATTCAAGGATAACTCTCACAAACTTCAGAACTATTCTCCCCCTCTTTCCTCTAATTTTTTGGATGGTGCATATATTAAAAATAGGAGAGAAAATTTCTCATTGGTTCATTGTGGAGGTGCCTACATAATTACCCAATCACTTAATTATTTAAAACTTGATTTTCTACCTACTGTACAAAAATTTTCGTAAACAGTAAAATAAAAATATTATTTTTACATATTAAGATTCTACATTTCAATATGATCATTTTCATATAAAGTTTGTAATTTTTGGACCTACGGTTTGAAAGTTATGAATTTTTGAAGTTCTAAGATCATTTCTTCAAAAATACACTTTCTAGGCTTTCCAAAAATTTAAAAATAATAAAAATACGAAAATACACTTAATTTGAAAAATAATACATTATACCACTTCAGAAATGTATTTTGATTTAAAATAAAATAAACTTTTAGTCAAAAGATTATTAAATGCATTAAAACCATACATTGGTTCTCAAAACTCAAAAATTCGTTTCTATTGCAGCAGTGATAAAATTTTGAAAACTCAAAAATAAAAATCAAAACCTTGCATTTTCATAATCTAGATTTCGATACGATCGTTTTGACATATCATTTGTAATTTTTCGACGTACGGTTGAAAAGATATGAATTTTTAAAGATAGGATACTCTAATCCTTCAAAAATCAAAAATCATTTAAATCAAATACTTTACCTTAAAATATTTTCATTTAAATAAACTAGGGAAAACATTGGTATATAATATATATACCTATATATATATATATCACGTGTATATACATATATACCCATATTTTTAATTAAATCCAGATATCAAAATCAAGCATAATTTCCAAATTTCAATTATAAAATCACAAATAATTTGGGATAAAATTGTGGGTCTCACAAAAACAGAGAAGAGAAAACGAAATTGCATTAATAACAAGAGCTCAAGAGTAGATAATACAATACCAAAGGGATTAACCCTTGAAGTCTAGCCTTCCATGGCCATAAATGAAGAAAAACGAGTAGAAAATGGGGAAGAACAAAATCCTAGCAGCCACCACCACTTAGGAGAGCCAAGAGAGAAGTTCTAACCTAGAGAGAGAGTGAGAAATCTGAAAATGGGAGTGTGTTCTTGGGGGTTACACGAATTTCCCCTCTTTAGTCATGAAAATGGGCCTAAAACATGGGCCCAAGTCCTAAGAAACACTATTCTGAAAATTACAATTAAAAAGGGACCTAAATGCAAATTACAATCTTCACTTCAATGCTTCAATCTTCATTTCCAAACTCCCCAAAGTGTCCTTGTGCCAAATATTACCTGAAAATAGAAATAGAATTAATTAGGCTAAATAATCCCAAATTAAACAATATTCGGAATATTAGTCCAATAAACTCAAAATCACTAAATCAAGCTAATCATGTCAAATGGGCAACAAGTATCAATAATAGGAGTAAAATAATGCAAGGAATAATGGGAAATAAAATGCTTATCAGCTTCCTTTTGATCGGCAGGGAGTATTCCATGTTCGAGGTACGCCCTGATCGGGTGCATCCAGTTCGGCGATACCGAAATGGCCATTACTACGCTTGGGGTTGCGATTTTCTCTTGAATGAGGCTTTTATTATTCCCTCCGCCTTTTGTGCTTGCCAACTTGGAAAGCACATCGGCTCGGGAATTTGAACTGCGGGGGATATGGGTGATGGAAAATTTTTTAAAATCGAGAGCGAGGGATTTAACTTTGTCGAGATATTTCTGCAGGATGGGTTCCTTGGCTTGGTAGTCCCCAACAACTTGGGAAACCACCAACTGGGAGTCGCTCATTACTTGAACTTCGGACGCACCGAGCTCTTTGGCCATGCAGAGGCCAGCAATGACTGCCTCGTACTCGGCCTGATTATTCGAAGTTAAAAACTCGAACTTCAGGGAATACTCGATGTTGAGCCCTTCCGCGTTTTCCAAAATAACTCCAGCTCCTGCACCCTTTTGATTGCTTGAACCGTCAACATATATTACCCAAATATCCGAGCTAGAGGTTTGGTGGGGCTCTGTAAACTCGGACACAAAATCTGCTAACACTTGTGACTTGATTGCCTTCCTCGGTTCATAGGAGATGTCGAACTCGGACAGTTCGATTGACCAGGCCATCATTCTCCCCGCGAGGTCGGGCTTTTGCAGAACTTGTTTAATGGGCTGGGCGGTTCGTACGACGATAGGGTGGCTTTGAAAATATTGTCGTAACCGCCGTGCAGCGAGGATAAGACAGAATGCAAATTTCTCAATCTTGGAATACCGAAGCTCGGGGCCCTGGAGAGCTCGGCTTATGAAATAAACGGGGAATTCACTCCGACCCTCATCTCGAACCAACGCGGAGCTAAGGGCTGACTCCCCAACGGAGAGGTAAATAAAGAGGTTCTCCCCCTCACGGGGGCTGGAGAGAACTGGAGGGGAAGAGAGGTATTATTTCAGAGCAAGGAAAGGGGCTTCACAATCCTGATCCCAATTGAAAGTTGTGCCCTTTTTCAAAAGTTGGTACCAGGGTAAGGCCTTTTTAGCAGCTTGAGGAAGAAATCTAGACAGAGCCGCCATCCTGCCAGTTAATTGTTGCACCCCTCTGAGGTCGGCAGGGCTTTTCATCTCCAGTATAGCGCGACATTTGTCGGGGTTTGCTTCGATTCCTCTCTCGGAGAGCATGAACCCGAGGAAAGCGCCAGCGGGGACTCCGAAAGTACACTTCTCCGGATTCAACCTCATCCTATGGGTTCTTACCCTTTCCAGGACCGTGGTTAGGTCTTTGGCATGGTCTTCCCTTTTCTTACTCTTTGTGATCATGTCGTCGATGTAAACTTCCATGGTAGCGCCAATGATCCCGTCAAAAACTTTATTCATCATCCTTTGATAGGTTGCGCCAGCATTCTTAAGGCCGAAAGGCATGACGGTGTAACAGTAAGTTGCCTTTCCGGTCGTGAATGTGGTCTTATCTTGATCAGGAGGATACATAGGGATCTAGTTATATCCCGAATATGCATCACTGAATGATAACAATTGGTAACCTGCCGAATTATCGACGAGCTGGTCAATAATCGGCAGTGGATATTGGTCCTTGGGGCAGGCTTTGTTGAGGTCGGTGTAATCTACGCACATCCTCCAACTACCGTTTGCCATTTTAACCAGGACTGTATTTGCAACCCATTCGGCGTATGGGACTTCTTTTATAAACCCGGCTTCGAGCAACTCGGACACCTTTTCCTGGATAACTTTTGCCTTCTCAGTTCCGACCCGTCTCATTTTCTGCGCCACCGACCTTGCTTTCGGGTCTACACTGAGCCTGTGACAGATAAAGTTCGGGTCGATCCCCGGCATATCGGCCGAGGTCCAGGCGAACAGGTCCAAATTAGCTCGCAATAGTGCGATGATTTCCTCCTGTACATCCTTAGGGAGGTCGGCACCCACCTTGACAGTTCTGCTGGGGTCGGCGGGATCGATGGGAACTGCCAACCACTCTCCTTGAGGAGACGGTCTGAGGTCATCTTGTTCAGCCCGGACGTCCAACTCGGCCAAAAGGACCTTTCCTTTGGCTAGTGTCGGACCCGAGAGTTCTTATTGCTCTTTCTTACTTTCCCGTAGACTCGCGTTGTAGCATAGTCGGGCTCTGGGCTGATCAGCTTTGACGGTGACAAGGTTGTCGTCAGAACCAACGAATTTCATTACAAGGTGAACTGTTGAGACCACTGCTCCAAAGGCTTGAAGGCAGGTTCGTCCCAGTATCACATTGTAGGGGGATTCATAGTCAATTACCAAAAACTTAATAAACTCCGTTCGGGCCGAAGGTAGTTTGCCCAAGGTCACCGGGAGGAGGATGGCTCCAAGGGGGCGTCTTGTCTCGCCCGTGAAGCTGATAAGATGCCCTTCAAAATGTACGAGGTCGGCGGATCTTAGTTTTAATGCTTGAAATGTGTGGAGAAAAAGAATGTCGGCCGAGCTCCCTTGGTCAACGAGAACTCGGGCGACTTCGAAGTTGCTAATCATGGCCGCGATCACCATTGGGTCATTGTGATCCGGGATGATATCTCCTAGATCCTCATCAAAGAAACTAATTGGGATGTTCCGGGATGGTTTCTTACCCATAGGCTTGTGGCGAACGGCTAACACCTGCTGAACATACCTTCTCCTTTCCGACTTCCTTTCGCCGCCACCGGCGAAACCTCCAGAGATAGTGTCCACCCAGAAGTTTGCCGGTATTTTGAGCAGATCCTGTATAACCAAATTTCTTGGATGTTGTTGGGACCCATCAGGAGCTGAGGCTTGAATGGTGTTTTGATGCGACGATAGTGACGGTGGGTAAGGAGGGGGGGTGGTAGGGACCTTGCTGCCCGGCTAACCCCAAGGTGCGACCGCAGGTCTTTGATTGAAAACCTAAAAGTAAATTTTATGTCCCATTCGGTTTAGGAATAAATCCTATTTAAGCTATTTCATTTTCTTATGTGTATTGTTTGAATTAATTTGGTATGAATGAAGTTGACTTGAAAAATGTTTGTGTTGAGTGTTTTCTCATATGAGCCATTCGGTTTTGGCACAAATTTCTTTCAAGCTATTTTTATTCTTTATGTTATATGGTTTGAGTTGATCTTGGAATAAACTAAATTGATTGGTGTAGGTTTGCATGATTTTATTTGTGTTCTATTCGGTTTTAGGTATGAAAGTAAAGAAAATAAATTAACTTCTCCTTTGTGTGTTGATTTAGGTAATGATTAACATGATTTTAATTAAGTGTGTTCATTTCTTTAATTATTTAGGATGTTTACAAGAAGGATGACATACTTGTCATATGTGCATGCGCTAATGATCATTAGGCTTGAGCATGAACTTTGTTTCATATAGGATAGAATTCGGCCATGCATAAGAATTAGGTGCATGTGTTTGATTTTTGTCTTATATGCATGAATGATGAATGGTTTGTGATTTTATATGTGCTTGTGTGTGTTTGAATGATTTCAATATTCTTGAAAGGTTTTAATTTAATTACGTATTATTTTCTTTTGATTCGGTTTTGGGGAAAATAAAATGAATCAAATGATTTGGTTAATTGAAAAGTATTGTTTTGAAAAGATTTTTCTTATGATTTCTGAAGTTCATGGTTTTAATTTAATAAAAAGATTCTTTTTAAGAAAACCTTAAGATAAATGTGTCCTTTTTAAGAAGCCAAGAAATTATTTATGTTTTATTAAGTAAGTTTTTGAAAAGAAATGATAAAGTGATTTTTGTTTTGGGATAATTATACAAGAACAATTTCTAATAAGTGTGATGTCCTAGACAGTGAGGACCTCCAAGGGTGTGGGAGATGACCTTCAAAGGTACCTCTGTCTAGGGTTGATCTGTGATGTTTGGGGGAAGTCCTCAGATGGCTAAGGGAAAGAGCCAAGAAGCAACCCTAATCACTGGTGTGTGAGGATGGCAATTAGGGTTAGAGGACGTACCTGAGCCCCATGTAGTACGGAGCTACTTATAGGGGGGAGCTGGTTACCCTAATGGGCTTGCTTTAGGCCCAAGTAGGGCCAGCCTGTACTGAGCTAGGAGTGGATAGGCTGTCCTTGAGGATAAGGTTGTGAGCTGTCCTTGTGGATAAGGTAGTGAGCTGTCCTTGTGGATAAGGTAGTGAGTTGTCCTTGTGGATAAGGTAGTGGGACGTCATCATATCCTAGATGTCGGACTTGGGGAGGTGTCGGACCTGGATGTCGGAACTGAGTGGGAACACGAGGTCGGCCTATATCTGGCATCTGTTCGGCCGTTGAGAATTGATCTCGGCCAAGCGCTCAGAAGGCTTCCTGAAGGGTCCTCAGGACTTCGGCGAGGCGGTTTAAGGACCTCGGCCAGGCCGAGTCCACCACAATAAGAAAGAACTATTTGAGTTCCAGTAATAATCGGGAAGCTGTTACGAGTGCCGCATCGGGGATCAAGGAGCATATAGTGAGAATTGTCGTCAATCGAGGTGAGAGAGAAGTTTCCCCTAAACACCGTGGTCTGTAGGTAACTTATTAAGTGTTTCGACCATCTCAAAAGTCGAAACTTAGTGTCCCGAGTCAGTACGAGTGAGTCAGTGATTTATTTATTTGTGTCTGCATGATAATATATTGTTTAGTTGCTTACTTATAAAGTTAATTATGTATGATAAGAGCGGATCGATTGTGATGCACGAGAATATTATAAACTATAGTAATAATGAATAAAAGACGTATATAAGTAGTAAGAGATGGTAAATGAATAAAGGATGAAAGACTAAGTGATGAGAGCTGAATATTGAGCCAGAGCTTGGGGTGTCAATGTGGAATGATTGCTTTCTGAGGTCTAGCTACGAGGGGATATAAGGGTGGAGTTGTGGAGTTGAACTCCCTTGTTCTTGTTTTAGTTTGGGAACTAGTGTTGAGTTGAGCTTGCTCCTCCACTAGTACTCAGCAAAGGGTTATTTTTGTTGGAAAAGAGATTTTGGAAAAGATTGTGAAGAAAAATTTTTGAATGGATCTTTTGGAGAAAGGTCGGAAAGGAACTTTTTGAAATGATTTTCTAAAAGAGGTTGAAAAATCTCAATTTCGAAAACTGTTTACGAAACAACATTTTTGAAAAGAGTTTATAAACCATATTTTGGAGTCTTTATTTTTGAAACCTTATTTCTTTTGGAAACGTTCTTGTTGGAAAGGATATTCGGAGAAAATCCATTTGAAAGGGAATTTGTGAAGGATTATTTTGAAATAGTTTGGAAATGAGTTGTGAAACCGTGGTTTTGAAAGAAGGTGGTGAAATATTTGTGAAATGTTATTTTGAAATTTTCGAATGGATGAGGAGTTGAGGAAATTGATGTGTTATGGAAAGGCCAGCTCTGTGCTATGTTGAGATACGAATTGTTTTGAGAACATTAGCGGTCGGGACTCGTCGAAGGGATGTACTAAGGATGAGCTGACCAATAGGATAACCTTTAATTATTAAAAGACTTTTAAAAGACATGTACTAACGCGGTGAGATACGAGAGTTAACCCGAAGTAGTGGAGAGGAAGGAACGATAAGTATCTGCGGATACTTAGGACGAGATTGCATTAGGGGAGGACAATGACGGTGATACGTCAAGAAGTCTAGAGTACTGTTCTAGGCGGGACAATTCCACAAGTGGCACACTAACGTGGTGGGCACTGGGTCTAATGCTGTGGCACGTCCTGCTTTGCAAGCTAGAACTAGTACTGTCGCCCCCTAGATTGCAAATCGAGAACATTGAGAGGGACTGGAGTGGGGCATTTTGTTTGCCACTGCGAGGCAGTGAGCCTGATTATTGAATTGATATTATTGAGGCTGAGTCCTCCTGGTCTGGGACCATTTGTGTTGACAGCTGTCGTGCCCGCACGGTAAAGGTCCTGTACTCCTGTTTGCTTCCGACTAGGTTGGGCGGTGACCGAGGAGATGTAGACGAGTGTGCTCACTTGAAAGCGTTTTCCTCAATGATGATTTAAATCCCCCACATCATTGACGGACTCCAATTCATAAAACTTAAATAAGAAAGGAAATAATTATATACGTATATAAATAATATAATCGAATGAAAGCGTGAATAAGAACGAGCTTGTGTAGTGACGAGATCAGAGTACGCAGCGGAAGCTTTCTATGGAATGTGATGAGAATATGCATAAGGTAGTAAGGAAGGAAAGGTAGTGGTGTGAAGTAAGTATTCCTAAGATTATATTTATGTGCTGTCTGTCGTATGGTTTGTCTATTTTAATATTTTACCTACTGTAATTCCACACTGTTGGCATAACATGTCTGGGAATACTTACTCTCTCAATTGCTTCTGTCTATGGCTATGTACCTATCCCTATGTTGTCAACCTATAGTCTATGGACCTTGTTAAGTTCACATTCGAGATTCGCGACGAAGGCCGATGGGAAGTAAATCGCCATGGTTGGGAATGGCGTGGAGTGTCTGAAGTTCGTATCTTCGATCCCGACCATACCCTTCGAGGGACCGAACCGGATTCCCGTAGATGTCGTTTCGTGCTTTCGGATGTACAAGTTGGTGAACCGGCAGATTACCATGGTGGTTATCCAATGTCGTTACCTACACGTATCGACCCTGAAGCAGAGGAACTAGAAGAACTGGATGAAGCCTTGAATGAGCTATCTGACGATGCATTTGACGCCATGGAGGAGAGTGAACCTGAAGAAGATTCCGAGGAGTACATGGAAGAGGAATATCCGGACGCAGAAGTGATCGACGTCGACCCGAGTAAGGCACCTCCAGCTGATTCTTCGTCTTCAGCTTAGGAGATTCGTTGGTAGTTTCTTTTCTTTATCTTGAAGTATTATATTTCTTTGTATTTGCTCTGCTAAACCATTGCGGTATCCTGATGTAATCCCCAAACTGATTCTAATGAAAGTTATTTTGGGCACCACTAACTCTGATTACAAAAGTTAACGGGCAATGACACTCGAGTTGTGAAGGTTCAAGTTGCAAAGTGTGGTGTCACGTGACACTTCGGTTTGGAACTTGAAACTTAGTATGATGTGTGAGAACTCTACCTTTAATTAAAGAATTTTGAAAATGTAACGATTCTCCTAATCATGCTGCTCAACTATGAAAAAAAAATTAAAAAAAATTTGCCCATATTTTACCTCATTTTGTACAAAGAGAAAAAGTGGTTTCAAGTTGCCAAATCGGGGTGTTACATAAGGTACTTTGGTACTTTGGGTTTAGTCCTTACATTAGTGAATAGATAGTATAAGGTACTTGCTTGACATTGATTGTATGTCGTTCATCGTTTAAGAAATAAAGGGAATTAAAAGTGAACGAGCTGTTGGAATTGTGGACACGAAGATTGAATCAGAGTAAGCGTGGATCTCAGGTGAGAGAGCAACCTTCCTAAGACATAATGGCACTGAGGTAGCATTAGGGCGTTCCGTATCATCTCAAAGGTCGGAACTAGGAATCTATAGGTTGAGTAGTAAGATGGCAAATGTGTGTGTGTTCCACCATCCTTACGAAAAATACGATTCCTCAATATTATGTCTGTTAATAATTGTTATATCATGTTTTATATTCTGAAGTTGTATATGGTATATTGCCTTAATGATTTTGGAAATGATAAAATGATAAGTGATGAGATAACAAATATGTTGGGATTATTTTTGAGATAATGATTTATCCTATGGAAGTGTGCTCAATGTATATTGAATTGTTGATCCTATGAAAAAGACTTGAAATATGTGGAAGTATTATTGTGAAAATAAATTATGAGAAATGATTATTTGAGAATCGTTGTTAGTGTACAGTGATGGTGCGAGCGGCACAATGACTTTATTATATCCCTTTAAGTGACTGGCCACGTGAATGACTGTGTCGTGGTTTAAGTCTTGTGGAATCCACTGTACTATAGGGAGGTGTTTGCTATTACCCTTAGAGGTCGAGGCCCGTTAGAAGCGAGGCTTAGAATGGGTCGACCAAACTAGGTTAATAAAAGACTTAAAAGACTTAAAAGACTTTAAGCTTAAAATCCTTTCTAACTACGTTGAGAGAGAAGTAGTGGAGAGGAAAGATACCGTATACTTGGAGGTCGTGCATCCCTCCAAGTGGTGATTGTGATAGGGGAGGGCAATGACGGTGACTCGTCAAGAAGCCTATGAGCGCTTCCCTAGGCGGGACGATGTTACAATGATCAAGGTCACCTGCTGGGCGTTGATCGTAGCGAGGACTGCACGTACAACTAGGGATAGAGCTGTCGCCCCCTTGAGCAAATCTTAGATGGTGTAGAGGGAATCCGAACAAGGCTAAAAGTCACTGATTTTCTTATGACGATCATGGCGGTTGGCCATATTGATGGTTCCAACATGGCGGATCTCGAGTTGTTTACTATGTTTTGTTTGCTTGCCAACATGCGTGGTTTCAGCTGGTACGTACCCTTTGACTTCGATGCCTGTGTGGTTAGGATTCCTGTGCGTCCCATCTGCTTTCCGAACTAGGTTGTGGTTGGATATTGAAGAAGGAGATGTATCGTGTGTGCTAACCTACCCTTGCCTCAATGATTTCCCTCCCTAAATCATTGATGGTTGTGAAAAGACTTAGTGGAAAGTTATCAGTATGGAACACTTGAATAATGAGATTAAATTTTGATGATATGATAAGGATAACGTAGTAATGTTATGATTATGGTGAACCCATGATAACTATGAGATGTTAATGGGATAATGTTATAATGTAAAGCTTATGCTTTGTTAAAGTTGTATGTGTGTGAGTTCTAATGTGATCCCTTAGAGTAAGTCCATGCCGTCGACGACTATTTCGTCCGAATCGTTGACTCTCTCTCTTCTTTCCTTTCCCTGTGGACATTGGGGACAATGTTCATAGATGTCAGATCATGTAGCATTTCAAGTGATGGTTGCTTTAGTTGGAAGATGATCGTGAGATGAAGTATATCTATAAGGAGGATGCAAAAGCGGCAAGCCGAGGGATCTTTCAGATACTTGTGATGGAGGATAGCAATGAAGAATAGTAGTCTAAGTTAGTAGATTCCTTATTTTGTATTACATCTTTGGATGGGTAGGATATGATTACTCTATCCCGAATGTAACCCCTGTTGTAATAGATGATTCTTTGAAATGGAATAAAAGAAGTTTCTTTTGTTATATATCATGTTCATAAAGTAATTAAACTATTTTTCCGCAAGTTAACCATCGACTAAATATGACCTTGAGAAAATGAGTTTTTGGAAATGTGTTGGATGGTAACATCTCTTTTTGGAAATGGAATTTTATGACGCGAGTCTATGTACCAAAACATTTTTGTAAACCAAATTAATTAAATTGTATTTATGAAAACCTTTTTGTAAAAGAATTAAACTGAATTGATTTTGATGATGTTATAAAAAAAATGGCGCAAATTTTTAGTGAAAATTCTAAGTCCAAATTGGGGTGTTACAAGCTTAGCTGTAATAAGCTCTGAGTTTGGCTACGTTCCAACTGTTATTGATATCGGTACCCGAGAGAGTCTCCAACCTGTAAGCGACAGTTCCAGATTTAGCCTTCACTTGGTATGGACCTTCCCATTTTGGCTTCAGCTTTCCAACGCCAGCATTTCCTTTACCAATATCCGCTCGGCGAAGGACCAAATCTCCAACCTCAAAGCTTCGCGGTCGAACCTTCTAGTTGTAGTCTCGGACCTGCCGATCCTTTACCTTCCTTTCATGAACTGTCGCATTCTTTCGTACTTCTTCAAATAAAGTGAGTTCTTCGCTGATCATACTGTCATTAGTTTCCGAAGGACGTTCGAGCATCCTAAAGGTGGGGATTCGCTTTTTCGATTGGAATGACTGCGTCGCAGCCGTATGTCAAACGAAAAGGGGTCTCGCCTGTTGAGGAATGTACAGTTGTTCTGTGTGACCATAGAACGCTCGGAAGTTTATCTGCCCAAGTGCCAGTTGTGTTGCCAAGTTTCTTTTTTATACCTTCCAAAATGGTTTTTTTGGCGGCCTCGGCTAATCCATTGGTTTGCGGGTGTTCAACGGAACTGAAATAGTGAGTGATTCCCAGGACGGCTGCTAGTTGTTGAAGTGAGAGGCTGCGAACTGCGATTCATTGTTAGTGACTATGGAATGAGGCACTCAAAACCGGGAGATTATTTCCTTTACGAAGAAAGATTGAATTCGGGCCGTAGTGATTGTTGCTAATGGCGCCGCTTCAATCCATTTGGTAAAGTAATCAACGGCCACGACCACAAACTTCAGCTGTCCAGGTGCCATGGGAAACTTTCCGATGATGTCCATTCCCCATTGATAGAAAGGCCAAGGAGCTCCGAGAGAATGTAGCTCTTCTGCCGGCCTTTGGTAAATATCGCTGTGAAACTGACATTGAACACACTTCTTAACGTGCTCCATGGCATCTTTTTGCAGTGTAGGCCAGAAGTAACCTGCCCGGATTATTTTCCGAGCTAGGGATTTTCCGCCCATATGATGGCTGCAGATTCCATCGTGGATCTCCTCAAGGATTTCTTCAGCCTGAGATGTATTGACGCATCTGAGCATGGGTGAACCGAAACCTCTCTTATAAAGAACACCATTAAGAACCGTGTATTGAGCTGCTTTCTTAATCAATCTACGAGCCTCTGTCTGATCTTGGGGAACGAAACCGTGCTGCAAGTAGGTGAGAATCGGATCCATCCATGATTGAGATAAAGAAACTGCTAGAATGACGCTTGGTTCGGGAATGGTTTCTTGTATCAAAGTCTTGTTGTTTTCCGACCCCTTCGTACTTGCCAATTTAGATAAAATATCGGCTCGGGAGTTTGAATCTCTCGGGACATGGGAAATGTCAAACTCTGAAAAGTTGGAGATAATTCGCCTTACCTCCTCAAGATACTTCTGTAAGATGGGCTCCTTATCTGAGTACTGCCCCTTAATCTGAGAAACCACTAATTGTGAATCGCTGAATACTGACACCCGTTCCGCTCCAAACTCATGAACCATTTTGAGGCCTGCAAGGACTGCCTCGTAATCTGCCTGATTGTTTGAGGTTTGGAATTCAAACTTCAATGAGTACTCCATGCAAAGTCCTTCGGGATTTTCAATGATGACACCAGCTCCTGCTCCTTTCTGTTGCTTGAACCATCTACAAATTCTGAGGAGTATCCGAGGGAATCTCGGTGAATTCAGTTACAAAATCAGCAAGAACTTGAGACTTCATCGCCTTCCTCGGTTCATAGATTATGTCAAACTCAGACTGCTCTACTGACCATGAAACCATTCTGCCAGCTAGGTCGGGCTTGTGAAGGACCTGTCTAAGAGGTTGAGCTGTCCTCACCACGATTCGATGTGCTTGGAAATATTTTCTTAATCTCCGAGCAGATATGACCAAACAGTATGCAAGTTTCTCAAGCTTTTGATATCGCAGCTCAGATCCCTGGAGAGCTCGGCTAACAAAATAAATTGGGGCCTCAAGTCCCGAATCCTCTCGTACCAAAACTGAACTGACCGCTGCATCCGCCACTGACATGTATAGAATGAGATTTTCACCGGAAAGAGGGCTATGAAGGACTGGTGGATTGGAAAGATACTTCTTTAATTGAACAAAAGCTTGTTCGTAGTAATCATCCCAAAGGAAGTCTTTATTTTTCCTAAGGAGCTGGTACCATGGCAAAGCTTTCCGAGCGGCTTGAGACAGGAATCTGGAGAGGGCCGCTACTCGACCCGTGAGCTGTTGGACTTCTTTGAGACTAGCTGGACTTCTCATTCCGAGGATTGCTTTGCACTTATCTGGATTAGCTTCAATACCCCTTTCGGTTAGCATAAAACCGAGAAAAGATCCGGCTGGGACTCCGAACACACACTTTTTAGGATTTAATCTCATGGAGTACTTTCTTACTCGGTCCAGTATTGTCATGAGGTCCTGGGCATGGGTCTCTTGCTGTCTACTTTTTGCAATAATGTCATCAATATAAACCTCCATGTTTGAGCCGATCATTCCTTGAAAAATCTTATTCATCATCCTTTGATATGTAGCTCACGCATTCTTCAATCCGAAAGGCATGACATTGTAACAGTATGTTGCCTTATCGGTGATGAATGCGGTTTTGTCTTGGTCGGCTGGGAACATTGGTATCTGGTTGTAACCAGAGTAAGCGTCCATGAAAGAAAGGAGTTTGTGTCCAGCCGAATTGTCGACGAGCTTGTCAATGACAGGAAGTGGATACTGGTCTTTTGGGCAAACTTTGTTTAAGTCAGTGTAGTCGACACACATCCTCCATTTCCCATTGGGCTTTTTGACCAAGACGGTGTTAGCTAACCAGTATGTGTAGTCGATTTCCCGAATGAAGCCAGCTCGGAGTAATTCGACAACTTTTTCCTCAATGGCTGCGACCTTTTCTGCACTAACATTTCTTTTGCGTTGTGCCACTGGTTTTGCCCCTGGAAGAATACTCAATTTGTGGCAAATAAAATTAGGGTCAATCCCCAGCATGTCAGCCGAGGTCCATGCGAACAGATCCTTATTAGCAATCAGCAGATCGGAAAGTTCATCTTTAACACTCACGGGGAGATCAGAACCGATTTTGACTTTTCTGATGGGATCATCACACATTGTTAAGAACTCCCACTGCCCCTTCGGAGTAGGTCTGTTTCTGTCAGATTCATCCCGTACGTCAAGATCCGCCAAGTTAATGTTACCTTTTCCAAGAGATATTCTTTCTATATTGTTCTGATCCTTGCTCTTAACCTTTCCTAAACTTGCATTGTAGCATTTTCGTGCTGCTTCCTGCTCGGCTTTGACTGTCACTACCTTGTCATCTGTTCCGACGAACTTCATAGCTAAATGAACTGTTGACACTACTGCTCCGAACGCTTGTAAGGAAGTTCTTCAGAGGATGGCGTTGTAGGCCGCTGGACAGTCAACTACCAAGAACTTGATTATCTCAGTTCTGGCCGAAGGCTGTTGTCCGAGGGTGACAGGAAGTTGGATGTATCCCTTGGGCTCGATGGTGTCCCTCGTAAAGCCGATCAATTCCCCTTCGAACGGAGTGAGATTGCATTCCCTAAGTTTTAGTGCTTTGAACAAAGGGAGGAACATGATATCTGCCGAGCTCCCTTGATCGATAAAGACGCGTTTTACTTCGTAATTACCAATAAGGGTTGTGATTACCATGGGATCATTATGACCTGGGAGGTTCCCTTCCAAATCTTCATCGTTAAAAATGATGGGAACGTTTTTCGTCGATCTTTTGCAAATAGGCTTTTGGCTCACAGCTAGAATTTGGTTGATGTATTTCTTTCTGTCGGCTTTCTTCTCTCCTCCCCCGGCGAACCCTCCGGCAATGGTCTTAACCAAGAACTCATTATTCGTTGGATTTGTGTCAGTTACTGGGGTGGGTTCGGTTCTCTGTTTTCCTGTATTCCTATCATCTGGTAATCTACTTCTTTGGCGTTTGGACTTCATTGGAGAATGGGATCTGTTCTTACCTCTTCCTCGCGCTGCGTCTCTGATGTACTGTTGCAGCTTACCGCTCTAATAATTTCTTCTATTAAATCTCTCAACCAAATGCATTAGTCGGTTGTATGTCCGTATCCCTTGTGAAAGTCACAATATTTTGACCTATCACGTTGTGCGCCCTTTCTTAAAGACGGAGGTCTTTGGGCAGAGCGTAAGTCGGTCTGCATTGTTTCCCGAAGAATTTGACTCCTACGAACAGTTAAAGGAGTGTACTCCTGATACTTATTCCTCGGAGGTGGTCTCCGGTCTCGATCATTCCTCTCCTGCCTTCCACCAAAACGTTCGTCACGCTTTTGAATCTTTTGACCTTGAGGGTCAGCTCGCTGTCGGTCATCTCTAAATTTTTGCCCTTTGCGGAATTCCTCCAAGTTGATGAATTTATTCGACCTTTGTCTCAGCTCGGCCATATCCTTTGGAGGTTTCCTGATTAGTGATTTTCTGAAATCCCCAGGCTGCAAACCTTGTGTAAATAATAACACTGCCACACTTGGTTCCAGACGGGGAACAGAACTAGCTTCCGTATGGAAGCGTGATAAGTAATCTTTCAATGGTTCATCATGCTTTTGTGTGACAGCAACCAGTGTGTGGTCGAACTTTGGCTGGATGCAGCTGGCCGTGTATCTATTTAAAAACACTCGTTTCATCTCCTCCCATGAATTAATGGAATTTCGAGGGAGAGATGAATACCACCGCAGTACCGAGGGCTCAAGGGTCATAGAAAATGCTCGACATTTCATTCGATCGCCGCCTCCGTAATAATTCATTGCTCCCTCATAAGAAACTATATGGTCAACAGGGTCGGTAAGGCCATTATAATGTGGTACGTTGGATGGGCCTAAGTATCCCTGAGGGGTTTCAAAATCCATGATATATGGGGTAAAAGGATGGCCAGGGTGGAAATCACCCTTGTAACACTTAAACTTAATTACGATAGCTCTAACGCAATTAGTGAAATTAGTGAGGAAAATTTTCGCAAGGTTTCGTTTATAAATCGAACTTTCTCAAGTAAAGCAGAAACCTGTCAGAAACCAGAATATTCACATATATAACATTTAGTTTAGGGTCATCATTAGTTTAGGGTCATCATTACACGACCATTTGATTTACAAAGTTCATAAAGTTGCTACATAATCCAAAATATAGGTTGTGGTTTGTCAATTATACATCAAAAGAAAAGGATGGATACACATCCTCACAACCTTTTTACATAACACATATTTACATCAAAATAGAAAAGTATTTATGCGTGCAGCTGACATGAACTAAGGTAATGCAGTTACACTCCCTCAGTCGGAGTGTAAGGATCCTCGGCAGAGGGAATAGTAGCTGGGTCCTCGTCAGGGGTACCTAAATTGTCAACATGTAAGGGTGAGTAAACTTGAATTTAGATTAGAGAAAACATTTGAAAATAACAATAAGTAATAACTAAGCATATTCACACTCATCAAGCAATTAGTAAGGCAATTTCAAGGATAATATCTATGTATATATAATATATACTTATAGTGCAATGCATCATTGTACAAACACATGGTTAGGCAATGCACGTCCCACTGTAGGGATCTAATTCATGAGTCCGACATTAAAAAATTTATTTTCACTTTCTTAACTTTAACAATTTAATCGGATTCAATGAATTAGTCCTTATGCATTTCTGTCACACCTTCACTTTAACATTTCCAATTTAACTTTAACTTTAACTTTAACCTTTCCCTTTTCAATACCATTTCAACAACCTCACATACACCCTCCACTCTGGGGAAAAACCGACCAGGAGTAAGCATTTCTCAACCTCTGATTGGGTGCTTCACATCCTCTAGGAATGTCGCTCACCCGCTTGCACAATACGTCACACTCCTCAAGGGTAGTGTTCAACGTACAATTTGGCTTGATTGACCAAATTGGCTCTAGCAGAAATCACTCTCACTGGCCAAGAAGAACTCTAAAGTAATGAAATTACTATAGTTTGCATGGAACCAATCCCCAACACAGGAATCAAACCCATGTCCTTTGCAGGATCAAAGTTCCCTATAATAATCCCAGTGATTTACTTCAGTCCTCACGAATAGAAACGTATGTTTTTCCCCTACTCCTAACGTCCCCGGTACTCCATGAATGATGTAATTCGCAAGTGCTTTCCAATTTAATTGTAAACCCATTTATACGTTAGAAAATTACATTAGTTTGGTTCAAACTAAATTGGAAAGTATTTTTCCCTAATTAATGCATAACTATTAATACTTTACCTTATTATTTATAAATATATCAGTACACACAATATCATATCAATTAACAATATTGGACAAATTATAACAAATTCAAAACATAAACAACAAAATAGCAACTATAACCTAACCCTAACTTGGGATTTTCTAGCTAATCCATACCCTCCTAATTATAATCTTAATAGAACACCTAAATATACATAATTAAGTCCTTATTACTAGTTTCAAATATTTCCCCCAATCTAAACTCAATTTAAACCCCTTACCTCTTGAAGGGTAGAGGAGACTTTGAAACTTCAAGAAATAACCACCAAAATCCTATGACCAAGCTCCTTAGCACTCCTTCCTTTGATTCCTATTTATTTCCAAGCTCCTATGATGAAGATAAGGCTTTTCTTGAGTTGATAGCTCAACTTAGTTCTTGGTGGAGGTTGGGGTGTTTTTGAGAGAAAAGAAAGGAATAACACCAAGATGGAAGAGGAAGAAGATGATTGGGTTCAATGATGATGATGGATAAACACTTGTTCTTGCGTGCTAATGGATGAGAAGAAAAACTCTATGAAGAAGGAGAAGAAACTCGTTGGAGAAGAAGAAAGAAAAAGAGGGAAAGCTTTGTGATGTTGATGATGATGAATGAACTTATCTTTTTCTTTCTTTTCTTTTTTAACCACATGTCTTGGCCACCATGGGATTTGTGTGGCTGAGATTGGTTGCTTCCAAAGCAACCCACGAGTTTTGTGGTCCCTACCTCTTATTTTTTTTTCAGACTTTTCAAGCAGTAATCGATTACTGCCCCTAGGTAATCGATTACTCCCTTTGATGCAACATTTCCCATACAATTTTCAGAGCACACATAATTGATTAAACCCTATGATGTAATCGATTACTTTATAAAATAATCGATTATTTTGACCTTGATAATCGATTATTATGCTGCAACATTTTGTGTACTCATACCTGAGAGCATGTAATCGATTACAAACCTCAATGTAATCGATTATCTTAAACAAAACTCCAAACTTTGATGATTCCTAACTCTCCTTCATTTCCTTAAGTTCCTAAACTAACCTATGCTTGGATTTCTACATCAAACCTACTTCTATACTAAGGAATCCTCACAAATACTTAGCTTAAATCACATTATACTGAAATCTAAATTGAGGATGTTACAATTCACCCCCACTTACCGGAATTTCGCCCTCGAAATTCAAGCTGCCTGAAATAAAAGGGGATGAGAAGCTTTGAACTTGTCCTCCAACTCCCACGTAGCTTCCTCTACGTTGTTGCGATTCCAAATCACCTTTTCCAAGGGAATCTCTTTGCCACGAAGCTGTTTAATCCTTCTATCCTCAATTCTAACTGGCTGCATCTCAAAAGTCAGGTTCTCCCTCATCGGAACCTCTTCTTCTGGGATGACATGAGAAGGATCAAACACATACTTGCGAAGCTGGGAAACGTGGAACACATCATGAAAATTGGATAACTGAGGAGGAAGAGCTATTCTGTACGCCATTGATCCGACCCTTTGCAGAATCTGATACGGGCCAATGAATCTGGAAGTGAGCTTTTTGGGTTTCAACACCCTTCCAACACCTGTGGTAGGAACCACCTTATGAAACACATGCTCACCCACTTCAAATTCCAAAGGCTTCCTCCGCTTATCCGCATAACTCTTCTGTCGATCCTGTGCTACCTTCATTCTTTCCTGAATCATCTTCACTTTCTCCGTTGTGTCTTGGACAACATCAGGACCCATCAACTGTCTCTCCCCCACTTGGAACCAGCATAGGGGAGTCCGACATCTTCTACCATATAATGCTTCATAAGGAGCCATTCCGATGCTAGAATGGTAGGAGTTATTATAAGTAAACTCTACCAAAGGCAACAGTTGCTCCCAACTCTTCTGTTGTTCCAAAATACAAGTCCTAAGCAAATCTTCTAGGGATTGAATAGTTCGTTCAGTTTGTCCATCTGTCTGAGGATGGTAGGCAGAACTGAGTTTCAATTCTGTCCCTAAAGCTTGCTGAAGACTTTGCCAGAATCGTGAAAGGAACCTTGGATCACGATCTGAGATGATATCAGAAGGCACCCCATGCAACCTGATAATCTCCTTAACATATAACTGTGCCAGCTTCTCCATAGAATACTTCATATTTATGGGAAGAAAATGGGCAGACTTTGTCAATCTGTCCACGATCACCCACACTGCATCCAATCCAGCTGTGGTCCTTGGCAACCCTGAGACAAAATCCATTGCTATATTGTCCCATTTCCACACTGGAATCTGCAAAGGATGCAACACACCTCCAGGTTTCTGGTGCTCTATCTTGGACTTTTGACAAGTTAAACATCTAGCCACATAACCTGCTACATCTCGTTTCATGCCTGGCCACCAAAACAATTTCCTTAAATCCTGATACATCTTCGTCGTGCCTGGATGCAAACTTAATTTTCTCTTGTGTGCCTCTTCCAGAATAGCTTCTTTCAACTCTGGATTGGATGGAACATAGATTCTATTCCGGAATCTAAGAACTTCATCTGCACCTTCATGAAAATCAGCCTCATTCTTGCTTGCGGCTACTCTTTTTCTTTCTTGCAATTCAACATCCTCAAGCTGCTTCTGTCGAATCGCATCCAAAAATGTGTTGGTTATCTGCAACCTCCCAACACTTATGCTCTCTTTCTTGAATTGGATTCCAAGATTGAGATTTTGAAAATCCTCAATCATCTCCAATTCTTTGACCATCATGCAACTAATATGGAGGGCTTTTCGGCTAAGCGCATCAGCAACCACATTAGCCTTTCCAGGATGGTACTGCAAGCTGAAATCATAATCCTTAAGAAACTCCACCCATCTCCGCTGTCTCATGTTCAACTCCTTTTGGTCGAACAAGTACTTAAGGCTCTTATGGTCGCTATACACTTCAAATTTCGTACCATAAAGATAATGCCTCCATATTTTGAGAGCAAAAACGATAGCTGCAAGCTCCAAATCATGTGTAGGATAGTTCTCCTCATGCGGCCTCACCTGCCTAGAAGAATAAGCAATCACTCTTCCTTCTTGCATGAGAACACATCCCTGTCCTTGACTAGAGGCATCACAATAAACATCAAAATTCTTCTTTGGATCCGGAAGAACAAGAACAGGAGAAGAAGTCAACTTGTCCTTGAGTTCTTGAAAACTCAGCTCACACTTCTGATCCCAAACAAAAGTTGTCTCCTTTCTTGTCAACTTGGTCAATGGCGAAGCTATCTTGGAAAAATCCTTGATAAACCGTCTATAATAGCCTGCCAATCCAAGGAAACTCCGAACCTCCGTCACTGATTTAGGCCTTTCCCACTGCAATACGGCCTCAACCTTAACAGGATCCACTGCAATGCCCTCTTTGGTGATAACATGGCCCAAGAAATTGACCCTCTCAAGCCAAAACTCACACTTGGAAAATTTAGCATACAGCTGTTTCTCCTTCAAAGTCTTTAGGACTATCCTGAGGTGCTCCCGATGCTCATTGGGATCCTTTGAGTATACAAGAATATCGTCAATAAAGACAACTACAAAGGAATCCAAGTAATGTCGGAAAACACGGTTCATATAGTCCATAAAAATTGCGGGGGCATTTGTTAGACTGAACGGCATTACCACATACTCATAGTGGCCATACCGTGATCTAAAAGCAGTCTTGGGTATATCCTCTTCCTTCACCCGGATTTGGTGATAACCAGATCGAAGATCGATCTTAGAAAACACCGCTGCACCACGCAATTGATCCATCAAATCATCGATGCGTGGGAGAGGATACTTGTTCTTGATCGTCACCTTATTCAGCTGCCTGTAATCTACACACAACCTGAGGCTTCCGTCCTTCTTCTTGACAAAAAGAACCGGTGCACCCCAGGGCGAGACACTAGGCCTGATGAACTTCTTTGCTTGCATATCCTCTATCTGCTTCTTCAATTCTTCCAACTCAACTGGAGCCATTCTATGCGGAGCCAAAGAAATAGGTCCAGTTCCTGGCACCAGGTCAATACTAAACTCCACCTCACGTACTGGTGGTAAACCAGGAACTTCATTTGGAAAAACCTCCGGGAACTCATTCACTATTGGGATCTGGTGGATTAATGGTTCTTTGTGGGTTTCTATAGCAGTGAGATTTAACTTTGGTTCTTTGGGTGGATTAAAGATTATGGTCTTTTTGTGGCAGTCTATTAGGACATGGTTTTCTGACATCCAGTCCATACCTAAAATTATATCTAATTGGGTCAAAGGCAAACATATAAGGTTTGTCTGGAAAGTGTGGTCATTTACTTGAAGAGTACAACTAGGACACATTTGGGATGTAATGACTGAAGGGTTAGTTGGGGTAGTTACTATGAGTTTAAAAGGAGCTTCCATAACAGGTAAATTTAATCTACTAACACATTCTAGGGATATAAATGAATGAGTTGCACCACTATCAAATAAAATTCGGCAAGGCATTCCATTAAGAAGACCAGTACCTCTGATCAGCTCCTCTGACTGCTCTGCCTCCACACCACTCATAGCATACACTTTGCCATAAACCGCAGGCTGAGCTTGACTTGTCTGCCCCACTGGAACATCCCTTCCTTGACCTTGGTTTGGACAATTAGCAACACGATGTCCAAACTGTCTGCACAAGAAACATGGACCCACTTGACCTGGATACAACAACCTCCAGCACGTATCCCCATGGCGTTTTCCACAATGTTGGCATTGTGGAAAAGATGGAACAACACCAGGAACAGCAATAGGAACTGACTTGCCTGCAACAGGAACTGCTGCTTTCCCCGCAACTCCCTTAACCCTGTTATCTCCACCCCTGGAATAATGTAAGGGTAGTTCCTCTGGATGGAAGGTCCCTTACCTTTGTCCCTCACTGGACCAGCAACCCTCTGGGCTGCTCTTATACTCCTGTCATTTGCTTCCTTCACTAACAAATCCCCTTCATACATTCTGCACATATCAACCAGCTGTGGATAATTTCTGATCCTCTGGTACCCAAGAGCCAACTTGATATCGGGCCGAAGACCGTTCTCAAACTTGACACATTTAGAACCCTCATCTGAATGGTGCTGGTAATATGGAGAAAACTTAATCAGCTCTTCAAATTTGGAGACATACTGCCCCACCGACATACCCCCTTGTTTCAATTCCAAAAACTCAATCTCCTTCTTTCTTCTGACATCTTCCGAAAAGAACTTGCCCAAGAACCTCTCCTTAAACCATTCCTATGTAATCTGCTTTCCTTCTGCCTCCAAGAAATGACGAGTGTCCTCTCACCATGCCTCCGCCTCACCAGAAAGCATGAATGAGGCATACGCCACCTTCTCCTCATCTGTACATGGCACGGATTTGAAGATCTTCTCTATATCTTTCAACCATTGTTGTGCTCCTGTTGGATCAAACCCACCCACAAACCTTGGGGGGTCCAACTTCTTAAAATCAGCAATACCATGAGCTTGCACTAGTGGCTGGGGTTGAGGAGACTGATGATTATTAAAATTTTGGGCCTGCTGAGCACTGGCCTGAACCAAATTCTCCAATATGTTGGTTTGATTGGAATTGGTCCGAGATAGGTCCTCCAAGACCTCGGATATTCTTTCGAATACTCGATTTTGTCGAGTGCCCTCCCACCATGCCTCCGCCTCACCAGAAAGCATGAATGAGGCATACGCCACCTTCTCCTCATCTGTACATGGCAAGGATTTGAAGATCTTCTCTATATCTTTCAGCCATTGTTGTGCTCTTGTTGGATCAAACCCACCCACAAACCTTGGGGGGTCCAACTTCTTAAAATCAGCAATACCATGAGCTTGCACTGGTGGCTGGGGTTGAGGAGACTGATGATTATTAAAATTTTGGGCCTGCTGAGCACTGGCCTGAACCAAATTCTCCAAAATGTTTGTTTGATTGGAATTGTTCCGAGATAGGTCCTCCAAGACCTCGGATATTATTTCGAATACTCGATTTTGTCGAGCTGCCATTCTAGATCTTGAATCACAGAATGATTAGTAAGAATCACATCCGCTAAGAAAATTAAAACTAGAACTAGCTACTCATTACATAAGAAATGAAAATGAACTATTTATTAACTACTTTGATGATACTCTCATGTGGAGTAGCACCTCAGGAGTAGGAAAGCCATACTCCACAGCCGAGGAATGCAACTAATGCTCTGATACCATAAATGTAACACTTAAACTTAATTACGATAGCTCTAACGCAATTGGTGAAATTAGTGAGGAAAATTTTCGCAAGGTTTAGTTTATAAATCGGACTTTCTCAAGTAAAGCAGAAACCTGTCAGAAACCAGAATATTCACATATATAACATTTAGTTTAGGGTCATCATTACACGACCATTTGATTTACAAAGTTCATAAAGTTTCTACATAATCCAAAATATAGGTTGTGGTTTGTCAATTATACATCAAAAGAAAAGGATGGATACACATCCTCACAACCTTTTTACATAACACATATTTACATCAAAATAGAAAATTATTTATGTGTGCAGCTGACATGAACTAAGGTAATGCAGTTACACTCCCTCAGTCAGAGTGTAAGGATACTCGGCAGAGGGAATAGTAGCTGGGTCCTCGTCAAGGGTACCTAAAATTGTCAACATGTAAGGGTGAGTAAACTTGAATTTAGATTAGAGAAAACATTTGAAAATAACAATAAGTAATAACTAAGCATATTCACACTCATCAAGCAATTAGTAAGGCAATTTCAAGGATAATATCTATGTATATATAATATATACTTATAGTGCAATGCATCATTGTACAAACACATGGTTAGGCAATGCACGTCCCGCTGTAGGGATCTAATTCATGAATCCGACATTAAACAATTTATTTTCACTTTCTTAACTTTAACAATTTAATCGGATTCAATGAATTAGTCCTTATGCATTTCTGTCACACCTTCACTTTAACATTTCCAATTTAACTTTAACTTTAACTTTAACCTTTCCCTTTTCAATACCATTTCAACAACCTCACATACACCCTCCACTCTGGGGAAAAACCGACCATGAGTAAGCATTTCTCAACCTCTGATTGGTTGCTTCACATCCTCTAGGAATGTCGCTCACCCGCTTGCACAATACGTCACACTCCTCAAGGGTAGTGTTCAACGTACAATTTGGCTTGATTGACCAAATTGGCTCTAGCAGAAATCACTCTCATTGGCCAAGAAGAACTCTAAAGTAATGAAATTACTATAGTTTGCATGGAACCAATCCCCAACACAGGAATCAAACCCATGTCCTTTGCAGGATCAAAGTTCCCTATAATAATCCCAGTGATTTACTTCAGTCCTCACGAATAGAAACGTATGTTTTTCCCCTACTCCTAACGTCCCTGGTACTCCATGAATGATGCAATTCGCAAGTGCTTTCCAATTTAATTGTAAACCCATTTATACTTTAGAAAATTACATTAGTTTGGTTCAAACTAAATTGGAAAGTATTTTTCCCTAATTAATGCATAACTATTAATACTTTACCTTATTATTTATAAATATATCAGTACACACAATATCATATCAATTAACAATATTGGACAAATTATAACAAATTCAAAGTATAAACAACAAAATAGCAACTATAACCTAACCCTAACTTGGGATTTTCTAGCTAATCCATACCCTCCTAATTCTAATCTTAATAGAACACCTAATATACATAATTAAGTCCTTATTACTAGTTTCAAATATTTCCCCCAATCTAAACCCAATTTAAACCCCTTACCTCTTGAAGGGTAGAGGAGACTTTGAAACTTCAAGAAATAACCACCAAAATCCTAAGACCAAGCTCCTTAGCACTCCTTCCTTTGATTCCTATTGATTTCCAAGCTCCTATGATGAAGATAAGGCTTTTCTTGAGTTGATAGCTCAACTTAGTTCTTGGTGGAGGTTGGGGGGTTTTTGAGAGAAAAGAAAGGAATAACACCAAGATGGAAGAGGAAGAAGATGAATGGGTTCAATGATGATGATGGATAAACACTTGTTCTTGCATGCTAATGGATGAGAAGAAAAACTCTATGAAGAAGGAGAAGAAACTCGTTGGAGAAGAAGAAATAAAAAGAGGGAAAGCTTTGTAATGTTGATGATGATGAATGAACTTATATTTTTCTTTCTTTTCTTTTTTAACCACATGTCTTGGCCACCATGGGATTTGTGTGGCTGAGATTGGTTGCTTCCAAAGCAACCCACGAGTTATGTGGTCCCTACCTCTTATTTTTTTTTTCAGACTTTTCAAGAAGTAATCGATTACTGCCCCTAGGTAATCGATTACTCCCTTTGATGCAACATTTCCCATACAATTTTCAGAGCACACATAATCGATTAAACCCTATGATGTAATCGATTACTTTATAAAATAATCGAGTATTTTAACCTTGATAATCGATTATTATGCTGCAACATTTTGTGTACTCATACCTGAGAGCATGTAATCGATTACAAACCTCAATGTAATCGATTATCTTAAACAAAACTCCAAACTTTGATGATTCCTAACTCTCCTTCATTTCCTTAAGTTCCTAAACTAACCTATGCATGGATTTCTACATCAAACCTACTTCTATACTAAGGAATCCTCACAAATACTTAGCTTAAATCACATTATACTGAAATCTAAATTGAGGATGTTACAACCCTGATCATGATTTGCAGTTGGGTTGGTATGGAAATTTTGAGGTGGAGGGAGTTGCATTACAGGAAAATGTAGAGGATCTAAAGTCTGAGTTATTTGATTATTAGGTTGTAGGGTACCTGGTTGGTTTTGAGCGATCCTTGCCATTTCCAGTTGTTGAAGATCGGCGATTGCTCGGCCTTGCTACTCAATTTAAGTTGTCTGTCTGTTGAGTATGCTAATCATCTCTTGCTCACGAGCACGAGCCGATGCAGATGTGGCATAAGATCTACTAGTGGAATGGCTATGGCAGGAATTACCGTGGGCGGTTCTTCCTGGATTTAATCTGGTTTTAGGGGTTACACTTATATGGTCGGGGTTTGGTGGGATTGGCGGAGTTACAGTTCGTCGAGTATTTCTCCCATGATGGGCTCGGGTTCCAGTGGTTCTAGCCGTGTTACGGGTAGTTGGGGCTGTGCTGCTTGAGTCACCATGGGTTGAGGGAGGTGGTGTAGGAGGGGGTGGAGGAGGCGGTGGGGGTAGTATAGTCCATAAAACTTGAAGGGGTTGGGGATTGCTCCCGGCTCTGGGGTGAGGAGATTGTGGAGTTTGAGAATGAATGGCATGATTTCCACTATGGTATTGGCTATGATTTCGGGGAGGTTGGCTTTGTGAATTGTTTGGTGGTAGCGGGTTACTTCTTGCTCCCGAATGGGACGCGCGTGGTGGCTGCAAGTTAGTTTCTTGATTTTGGTTGAGAATATCTCGCAAGTCACCCACAGATTGTGGCTGTGGATCATTGTTGTTAGCGTTTCTGGGTATACCACGAGAACGGCCAATGCGATCACGGAGATCACCAACTTGGCTTCTTGTAGTGACCATGGTGGTGGTGGGAATGATATATTACTCAGAATTCCCACAGACGGCGCCAATGTCGTGTCCTTGGTCAAGATCAACCTTGAAGCTATGGAGGAACTTCGAAGAATGATCCCAACGAAGAGATTAATGTAGGACTTTTAGGATTTCTGTATATCCAGTTGGGATAAACAGGATCTCCCTAGTCAACAACGTGTGTGCTAGTGTCAACTTAGGGATGAGAAGACGTACCTTAGCCCCTATAGCATGGTGGTTCTTATAGGGATTACCTGTATGTCGTGGGTCGTTCTGATAAGGCTTCTGAAGAGGAAGAAATCAAATAGGATTCGTAGAGGATATGATAAGATCATATCCGTAAATCCTGTAAGCGATAGACTTCATCCAATACTGTTTTTATCTTACCAAGAGTAGTGGGAATCTAGGAGAAGCAGTTAAGCGTGAGGAGACTGTAAGGATAAGGATAAGGATGAGAATCCTGTGCTCGGGGTTAATCTCATTGGCATGTGACTTCCCTATGAAAACCCAGTTTGCTCGGTGTAACATTCCGATCGTAGGCCTTGTCCCAGTGTCTAAATGGTCGGACTAAGGTGATTTCGGTCGGGTAACGCTCGGTCTACTACAAGTCCACTACAGGACCGAACATACAACCTTTCTCCCCCAAGAAGAATATGAAAGATGTCGAGGAGAAAATTGGCAAGCTTTTGAAAGTGATAAGCAAATATTTGAGTAAATAAAAGAAAATATGAGCAGTTATACATTGACATAAGACATTGGAGTTTGGTGAAACCGACCAGTTAGCTTATACTAGATTCTGTTGAAACTCATGTTTTCCCTTTATGATGTTTTGATGATGACACAACACAACTCAATATAATATGTTTGAACAAGTTCATGTACAGTGTTGATGCGAAGATCGCTTCCTGATTGAAGATCTAGTCTTTTAGGGCTTAGACTTTTGTGTAAAGCAAAAGTTAATCTAAAAGCACTCAAGTATATTTTATTTTGCTAGATTATGATGATGATATGTTTAGTTCTTGAAAAATCTAGAAGAAGTATTTTTAAAACCTTTTGCTCCAGGAAAAGTTTTATGAAAATGCTTTGTGAAAACCTTTGGTTACAAATTTTTATAAAAAACTGTTTTTCCTGTGGAGTAATCGATTACCCCTTCTGGACTAATCGATTACTTGCTGCAACTTGTACCCAGAGAGTAAGTAATGGATTAATTAGGTTCATGTAATGGATTACTTCCTTGAACTGGTCATTTGAGTGACAGTAATCGATTACTTGAAGCTACTAATCGATTAGCTTTTAATGCTGCAACTTTTATGAAAAACCTGAGAGCAAGTAATCGATTACAATGACCAAAGTAATAGATTACCTTTTCAAATTTTTTGAAAAACGTGCTGAAATCAATCTGATTCCCAGAATGATTTATTTCCTTTTCTGGACGATCACGATTCTGATTTATGGCTACTTCTTCTACCTTTTTGAAAACACACTTGACACACACATCTTCTTCTTCTCCTTCTCTATTCTTTGAAAAACATTTTCTGAGAAGAATCACCATCATCATCATATTCATATTTTCTAATTCAAAAAAAAACCTTGAGTTCGCTTTAGATTAAGTTTTTGCTATAGGACTTGATTGTAGTATCTGCTCTATCTAGAGAGCCTTATTGTAAGTTGCACACATTTCTTTGTGCAAATCATTATTCTTTGTAAGGGGAGTGTTTACCCTTAGTATTTAGGGAGTGTTATCCCTTAGGTTGAACGTCTGTTGCGTTCATAGGGCGAGATCCCTTTGTTGGGTAGTGCTAGACGAAAGGTGGGTCACCTAGTAGTTAGGCTATCTGTAAAAATCTAGGAAAGATTTTCCTAGTTGTTGTTGAGGTCCCTGGAGAAAGGAGGTTCCTAGTAGCTTGCGGGGCGCTCTGGTTGTACTCGGGGACGCGTTGCGTCTTGGTATAGTGAAAAGCTCAAGTTGGTCGCTTGAGGACTGGATGTAGGCGTTGTTTGCCGAACCAGGATAAAAATCCCCAGTGCATATTTTCTATATCCCTTATCTCTTTACTTTTCGCTTTCATTTTGTGATAATCATATTTTGCGAATAATTCTATTTGAAACTATTTAGCACGAGAATTGCGTTTTCTTTGTGTTGATTTAATCAATCTTGTGTATAGTACGATTTCAATAGATATAAATATTCCTTCATTTCTGTGCTTAAAACGTTTTCAATCGTCCTTTAAGTCTTCCGCTACGTTTAAATCTCTTTAAAGTTTTTAAGAACGTTTGATTCGATCGTTTTTCAATGTTTTTCAATTTGCCGAGCGGATCAAAGACAGAAATCAACACAAGGAACTGGTTCATTTGCCGAGAGTCATAGCATGCGCTGATTCATTTGACTTCATCAATGCCTTGGCCGAGAACCGAGCTATTTGTCTTCATCAAAATCTCTTTGATTCAACAACTTCTACTTCCTAAGTTGTAAAAAATCTGGTTCGATTGAACCGAACTAGAACTAAACTGAACCAATTTATAAAAAAATCCAGATCTGATCCATTTTTAAATGGATCGGATAAAACTTAATATAATAGGGATTTGATTTTCTAACACCCCTTTTTGGGTTTTGACCCCCCTTTTAAATTTTTTTCCAAAAATACCCTCCCTTCATCTGTTTTTCTTTCTTCACCACCCCCCTTCATCTTCTTCTTCTTCTTCTTTCTTTCTTCTTTAACCCCCCTCCATCTTCTTTATTTTTTTTCACCTTCTTCTTCTTATTCTTCTTCCTCACACACTCACACTCACTCCCTCACACATACACACACTTACTAATTGACCCCCAAACTCACCCACAATCACCACCACTCACTTACTACACTATATTGTTTTTTCGTGTAAAAAGTGCCCTACGCCAATAATAAATAAATAAAACATTAATAATATTAAAATTTACCTTGATTCAATACTCTTTGATATATGTATGAGCTTCAGCACACCTTTTGAACACACCTTTTGGTTAGAGCTTCGTGCTGATAACGTGTTATGAAACGTATGAAAATAAGGAAAAAGAGAAGGAGGAAATAATATATTGTAATATATTCAGTGTACATTTTACATCATAGTTGAGTCCTATTTATAGGGAGATAGGAAACTCTAATATGGAGTGGTATCAACTAAATATAAAAACAATCCACCCTAATATGGAGTGGTATCAACTAAATATAAACACAATCCAATAGATAGTCATCCACTAATTAGATAGATATGAACTGTTTATAACAATTATTATAATTTCACTTTTAAAATTGGGATTTTGGGATATAAGGTGAGGTTTGTAATCTACGACTCAAACTTAATATAATAAATCGGATATCCACTCCAGGCCATTTAAAAACAGCCTAGTTCACCCCAAAAAAATAAAAGTAAGAAAAGAAAAGAAAACAGCCTATAATTTGTTAGAAGTGAGAAGTGAGAAACGCGTTACATCGCTGTTTCAGGAAGGAGAGACTCGCGAAGATTGAGAACCGCAACACGCGAAGACGGAGAACGCTGAGTCGCTGATGAACTCGCGAATCGAGTAAGTGACCGATGTCCCTTTCTTCTCAATCTCTATGAACAAAGTCCATTTCTTCGCAACATTTCTTTTCCCAATTTCTAAACCCTAATTTCTTTAATCTCTTCATTTGTTAAATATGAGCCCTAATTTCTTCGATTCTACCCTAAATTGTTTGACCCAGGTTGTAAAACGTTATTGGGTAGCTGATTTTTCATTGTTTTGATTTGGAGCTGAAGTTGTTGTGGCTTTCTGTGAAGAAGAACTCACTCTATGACTCTGCAACAGCCAACAGGTTCTTGTTGAAAGTACTTGGCACCTTTTCATGGTTCTTGTTGTTCCTGTTGAAATATGAGTCTTAAGAAGTTTTTTTATGCGTTTTTTTGATGCACTGTTATTAATTTTTAGTTGGGTTCACGATTCAATATATATGTAAGTATGAGTATATATGCTGCACAGTTATTATTATCTATGCACAGTTTGGTGTCTATGCAGTATGCACAATTTTTTACCCGTAAGAAACACTTCATCACAGAGATTATAGACAAAAATTTGATAGATTGAAACCGAACCGAAACTGCAAGGTTTTTTTTATTGGATCAAATTGGATTTGGTAATATAATGGGCCGAACCAAACCGAACCATAGCATATTTTATAACTGGATCGGTTGATTTTGTCCCAAAACCGAACCACAAACACCTCTACTTGGCTCTATCTGGTCCGTCTCTTAATCCTTTCTACTAAATTGATGCAGAGGGGTCTTCTGGATCCCGATAAAGTTGATCAATTTTCTTTGTTTGCTGAAACTGGGGGATTAATTTATTGCAAATATATCGATTCAGAAAGAATTCTTGGCAATACTTTTGGAATGTGTATACTTCAGGTATCTTACACTTCCTAGTAGCTGAATGTTTGAATCACTATCTTTTTAGCTTGCCTTTATCCTCCATTTTTACCAATAAACCAGTTTTGCCATTTTTTTTCTTTTAGGACTTTGAGGCATTGACACCAAATCTCCTAGCACGAACTATAGAGACTGTGGGGGGAGGAGGATTGGTTGTTCTGCTACTCCTTCTCTATCCTCACTGACCAGTCTGTGCACCATGGTAATGGTAAGGATGCAGATTCACCAGTGTTGATCTTCTTTTTACCTCTCAAAAGAAATTTAATTATTTATAAGAGTTCCCCGTCTTTAGTTGGAAATTGTTTTCAGGATACTTGTTTTCTTTTTCTGCATTGCATTTGTAGCACATCATAAGTCTCTTGTTGTATATTTGACATCTATAGAAATGCCTGGTTTTTTCAAGAGAAAGATGTTGGTCATTATTTGTGATAACTCTATCAATAGCTCTAATGAAATATTTGGAGCCTTCTTAATTATAAGAATAGTATTCTATTAATGGCAATTTAGACCACACAGGCATACTTCTTTGAATGTCTCATTGAATTCAACATTCATGTGATTCACTTGTGCAGGATGTACACAAAAGATTTCGAACCGAATCCCACTCTGAGGCCACTGGGCGCTTCAATGAACGCCTCTTATTATCGCTTGCTTCTTGCAAAGCATGTGTGGTCTTGGATGACGAGCTAAATGTGTTGCCAATTTCATCTCACATATGGTCTATTACCCCAGTTCAAGAGGTACCATTTTTGTATCTTTAAAAATACATATATCTTGGAAAGCATGTTGGTTATTTACTTCTGCTATGGATTGAAAGACCAACTTTTAAAGTTTGGAAAAGTGCACAATGAATTCTTTGTTTTATATTTCCATGGGTTTAAATTCTATGAGACTGGCATGCATTGTTGCATGACCGTAATTTTCTATCTTTGAATGAGCGCTAGTCTCGGTCTCACTGAATTGTACCTAACAACTAATCATATTGAGTGACATTGCAATTTTTATTACTATAGGGATGTGAGGAACTGTCAAAGGCAGAATTGGACCTTAAGGAACTTAAAGAACAACTGAATGAAAATTTCCCTGTTGGACCATTGATTAGGAAGTGTTGCACATTTGACCAGGTGGGATTGTCTACTCTGCCAACCAAATTGGTTGTTATGTTTGTTGAATGAGACTGAGTTTTACATGGTTTTTGTTAATAGGGTAAAGCTATAGTCACATTTCTAAATGCAATTTTGGACAAGACATTTCGTAGTACTGTTGCCTTGTTGGCTTCTCGTGGCCGTGGAAAATCAGCTGCTCTTGGTTTGTCTATTGCTGGAGCTCTTGCTGTGGGGTACTATACTTTTCATACATACATTTATTTTCATGGGTGGTGGATAAAGCAATTTTTTTAGGATCTCACTGGAAAATAATCTTTGTAGGTATTCAAATATCTTTGTAACTGCACCTAACCCTGAGAATTTGAAAACATTGTTTGAATTTATACGCAAAGGCTTTGATTCACTTGAGTACAACGTAGGTTCTCTCCCTCATCGACATCCGTAACCATTTTCGCTTAATTAAGATATATTAGTTTCGAAAGTGCTAATGATGGTAGCTTGTTAGTTTAACTTTTGTAATGGATGCGACTAGTAAGTAACCACTGGCATTTAAATTTGATTGCTAAATATGGTTTGTTACCCATTCAAATCATATCATAATAATGTGGTAGATATTTGGATTAGTTTATTCTGATCATAATGTTGTAAAGGATATTCTAGCTCTCTTGTTCAGAGAAAAAAAAATAAAGTGTGTAGAGCCAAGGGGCATGAAGTGTTTGCATGCTAGGTTCAAACTTTGGTGATTGCCTCTCCTGCCTCACTAAAAAAACTAAAAAAAAATGTCTGAATCTAAAGAAACAAGAAAATAAGTGTGTTTATCAATTTAAGCAAAGTTCAGCAGTGTAACATCCCTTAATTTTAGATCCCAAATAATTCGTGCTTTGTGATTTAAAAGCTTTGCCTTAGCTTGATGAGTAAGAGCTTAATCTTGTCTAGATAGCAAATCGTGATTAGGGTTAGATCAAACCTAATTTATTAGGTCTAGACTTGTGTGATTTTAAATTGATTTGGTTTAGTTAGCTAATAGTTAGTCTTGAGTTAGATTAGCTTGGTTAATGAATGGCTTAAGAGTTAAGTGGGCTAGATTAAGTCTAAATGAACCAAATGGGCCTTGGGAAGTGATGTTGGGCCATGAAAGTGTGATGGCCCATGTGTGTGAGTGTATGGCCGTGGCATGTGTGGTGTGTGCAACCATGGAGTGAAATTTTGAATGCATGAAGGAAGTGAGGTGTCAACATCCCATTTCATGCATGTGGTCAAAGTATTAGGTGTCCACACCACATTTCTTTCCTTTGCATGAAGGGTTGAGGTGTCCACACCAAAACTCACCCTTATGCCACCTTACCTCTTCACATTTGACCATAACTTTTATAAAATATGCCTTGTGTTGATGAGCCTCATTTTTGGCTCCCTTCTTCGTAGCATCCTCACCACACCACCTTCTTCTTTTCTTCTTCTTCTTCTTCCTTTCCAAGAGGCTCACGGCCACCCTCCCAAAACACCACCATCCAACCCTTTTCTTCCATTAAAACCAAGAAAACCTTACATATCCTAAACCTAGATCATGAATATGCATCATGCATGAGTGATTGAAGCTTAGAAGTTCAAATCCAACTCCTTCCCTTTCTTTTGGAAGCTCACGGCCAAACCCCCATCACCACCTTAATCAACCTAAACACTCACCAAACACAAAGAACCTTGGCATATTCATACCCTAGATCATGAATATGCCACTTACTTGAAGTTGTGTTGAAGAAATTTCAAACCAAAACCATAACAAGCTCACGGCCAAGCCTTGATCAAAGCACTAGGATCCTTAGCTTGGTAGATCAAGAGGAGTCTTAGAGTCTTAGAAGCTTGAAGTCAAGTTCCAAGGGTCCAAGGAGGGAGATTGCTCACGGTTTTGGTGAGGAAGAAGGCCAAAGGTTCTTAGTTCTCTTTTAGTGTCTTCAAGAGGTATGGAGAGAAGTTTACACTTTTGCTAGAATAGGTCTTGAAGCTTAGAACTAGGATTGAGTCACCATGAGACTCAAGGGCACTAGTTAGACTTTGATTTTTGGGCTTGGAGGCCGAATTTGATGAGTTTTGGTATGTGATTGTTTGATGTTTCTATGCTGAATTATATGGATATGTTATGTGTTATGAGTAATTACTTATGTTATGTTGTTAATGAATTGTTCTATGTTGACTTTTGTGAACATGTTATGTTGTTAATGAGTTGTTCTATGTTGAATTGTGTGATCATGTTATGTTGATTAGAAACCGAATAGGTTAGGTTACTAAGGGAATGTATAGATCCTTGAAAGAACTAGGCTTAAGAGTTGACCCCAAAGATTTGAGTTAATTAGGCTCTAATTGTGAATTAGATAAGATGATCAAGTGTTGATCATCACGGTTTAGGGTTCTAAACCTTGATTAGTAACCCTAATCCCCTGATTAGTCAACTAATCCCCGATTAGTTGGACTTAATCCTCGATTAGTAACCCTAATCCCCTGATTAGTCAACTAATCCCCGATTAGTTGGACTTAATCCTCGATTTGAAACCCTAATCCCCTGATTAGTCAACTAATCCCCGATTAGTTGGACTTAATCCTCGATTTGAAACCCTAATTCCCTGATTAGTCAACTAATCCCCGATTAGTTGGACTTAATCCTCGATTAGTAACCCTAATCCCCTGATTAGTCAACTAATCCCCGATTTGTTGGACTTAATCCTCGATTAGTAACCCTAATCCCCTGATTAGTCAACTAATCCCCGATTAGTTGGACTTAATCCTCGATTAGTAACCCTAATCCCCTGATTAGTCAACTAATCCCCTGATTAGTCAACTAATCCACGATTAGTTAGACCTAATCCATGATTAGTCGGATTTAATCCGTGATTAGTCAATTAAGCTTGACTTAACCCATGATTAGTGAGACTAAACTCCTGATTAGTGAGATTTAGTCCAAGATTAGTGGACTTAGTCCACGATTAGTCAGCTGGAAGTCAGTTAAACCTAGTCTTAACTGATTAGGACTCACTTAACCGAAGTCTTAATTAGTTAACCCTTGTTTATCCCAAGTTTTAGTCACTTGAGGTGACTTAGGTCAAGAAATGATGGGACCTTGACCGAACACTCAGACATTAGCTTGACCTAGACTTAGTATGACTCTGCTATGTCATCTGTATGCTTAGATACTTATGGATACATGTTGGACGTCTATGGCTATGTATGTATCCATGCTGGACTGATGTCAAATGGTCATGACATAGTTGGACTAATAATAAACAATGGAACTCGAACATGTGCATGATAACCTAGGATTGCAAGAGTTGCATTGATACATACATGACATGAGCTAGGTTATCAGACCAGTCCCAATCTGAGGAACACCTACGCAGGTGGAAACACCGTAAGGCGTGCCTTTCCTACGCCGGTGAACCTGTGAACTGTTTTTGTATCTGAACTTGAGATTTTATGAAAGCCTGCACAGGGTTCACCGTAAGTCGTGCCTGTTTAAGCTGGTGGAAACACTGTAAGTCATGCCGTTTATGCTGGTGGACACACTGTAAGTCGTGTCTTTTATGCTGGTGGAAACACCGTAAGTCATGCCTTTTACGCTGGTGGAAACACAGTAAGTCGTGCCTGTTTATGCTGGTGGAAACACCGTAAGTCATGCCTTTTACGCTGGTGGAAACACTGTAAGTCGTGTCTGTTTATGCTGGTGGAAACACCGTAAGTCATGCCTTTTACGCTGGTGGAAACATTGTAAGTCGTGCCGTTTATGCTGGTGGAAACACCGTAAGTCATGTCTTTTATGCTGGTGGAAACACTGTAAGTCGTGCCGTTTATGCTGGTGGAAACACCGTAAGTCATGCCATTTACGCTGGCAGACGTGCCGTAAGCCGTGCCGCGTCTGGGACGCACCGTTCCTCAGATCTGGACCCGGTGGACATAGAGGCCTCATAGTCAAAGTTGGAGAACATGTACATGCATCATGCCACTTACCTTGAAGATAATAACTAAACTGGTGTTTGCTCATATGTATATGCATTTTTGCACTGGTGACTACTGCTGTTTATCTGGCTGTGAATGTTAGGGCTTAGGCATATTCGATTATGCGACTGTGTTAGGCTTACTCTCCTGCCCTTGTAGGTGATGGCCAGATGCCTGCCTTGCATCGAGATTCGTCCGCTCCCTGATGGTGCTTGGGGTTGGACGAAACCGGTGATCCCTGACTATGGAATAGCTGCAGTGGACCAGCGACCAGCTCTGATGATACTCTTTCTTTTTGAGTTTTACTTTTTGTAAAAGTTGTTTTTGGTGAGGTATTGTCATAGTGTTTTTCTAATGGACTTGTAACTATTTTGTATCAGACCTTTTATGACTTATTATCTACAATTGTGGTTCACTTTACGCATTTCAATATTCCGCTTGCTCTTAATAAGTTTAGAAATCTGGCATTCATCCGTTTTAAAGAACTCGCAATTGAGGGACTAAAGGTTTCATTTATGAAAATATGATTTATTGCAAAAACCCCTCGACTGCTTTTCAACTTCTTTTAACTTTCCGGATTTCAACTCCCTGATTTTACTTTCCAATCAAGTGTTTTAAAAAGAAAAATTTTTCCACCCTAATTTTTGGAAAAACTTACAAGTCCAAATGATTTCGAAAACCTTTTGGAAAAACGAGCGCGTGACACCTTTTTGTGGTATCAGAGCTGAAGGTCCTGCACCTGGTCCATAGTTACTCCTTTTTAGACTAAGATAGTTGTAGGATTAAGATAGTTGTAGGACTTCAGTTCCCTTAGGTCTATTGTGATACTTAGCCTTTAGTGTAGGTTCACAATGGCAGCTAGGAATCAACGTAACTTAGCTGACGTTTTAGATAGGATCACTACGGTGATCGAGAACATGCAACAACAAGCTAACCAACCACCCCCAGACCAAGCGGGACAAGTCGAGTTCCGTAGTCTGTCCGAATTCCGAAACTGTAACCCTCCGAGGTTTGAGGGAGGTTTCAAACCCGATGAGGCTAACAAGTGGATAAGCGAACTGGACAAAATCTTCCAAACCTTAGGATGTACGGACGCTCAGCGGGTGACCTACGCCACGTATATGTTGTTTGGGGAAGCTGAAAACTGGTGGAAGCACGCTGTTCAACTCTTGACTCATGAAGGTCGGGAAGTCACATGGCAAGTGTTCATGGAAAAGTTTCTGGATAAGTACTTTCCCGAGGATCTGAGGCGGAAGAAGGAGGTAGAGTTTCTGCAACTGCAGCAAGGCGATATGAGTGTGGGTGAATACACGGCTAAGTTCGAGGAGTTGCTTAAGTATTCTCCTTACTTTCAGCAACACCCTGACGAACGAAGCAAGTGCATCAAGTTTGAGAATGGGCTAAGACCGGATCTAAAGGCAGCTTTCAGTTATCAGAAGATTCAGAACTTCTCAACTCTGGTCGACATGTACCGGGTTTATGAAGATGATAAGAGGGCTAAGGAGCTATACCTGCGAAGTAAGAGGAATCAACAGAGTTTCGGGTCACAGAAGCGCAAGGAGTCGAACTTTAGAGGCCAAAGGCCGCACTTCAAGCACAAGGGTAAAAGCAAGTCATTGGGACAAGTAGAAAGTTATCAGGGAAGCGCTCCGTTGTGCGATAAGTGCAAACATCATCACTTCAGAGAGGTCTGTCGGAAGTCGTTCTCTGGTTGCTACAAGTGTGGTAAGCCGGGTCATTGGTCAAGAGACTGTAGAGAACCCGAGAAGAATGACTCGAAGGGATTGGTGAATAGACCTATGGCTAGGGGGAAGGTGTTTACTCTCAGTGGTGCTGAAGCCAACCAAGCCTCTGATCTCGTGCAAGGTACCCTTCTTCTCAATAGTCAACCTTGTAAAGTTTTGTTAGATTCCGGAGCTACTCATTCTTTTGTTTCATATGAATGCGTGAATCGTTTGAACTTGCCCCTATCCGATTCACCATATTGCTTTAGAGTAGAAACCCCAACAAATTCCCCTGTCCTTACTTCCAAAGTCTGTCTAAACTGTTTGGTCGAGGTATAAGGCCGCGTCTCGAGTGTAGACCTAGTCTGTTTACCTTTGTCACAGTTAGATGTCATTCTGGGTATGGATTGGATGATGAGGAACCAAGTGATCATCGACTGTGATAGGAGAATAGCCTTATACAAAGACCTTCAACCCTCGAACCCCGAACCCAAAGGCTTCATGTGTTTGTTCTCAACAACGAGGGAAGAAGAGGAGAAAGAGATAGGAGGAATACCAGTAGTAAAGGAGTTTCCGGAGGTGTTCACGGACGATGTACCGGGGTTGCCGCCAAATCGAGAAATCGAATTTGGTATCAATCTAATCCCAGGAGCTGGCCCAATCTCTATAGCACCGTATAGGATGGCGCCGCCGGAAATGGCTGAGTTGAAGAAGCAAGTAGAGGAGTTGCTACAGAAACACTTGATCAGACCAAGTGTGTCTCCCTGGGGTGCGCCAGTGTTGTTTGTGAGAAAGAAGGACGAAAGTCTGCGTATGTGTGTGGACTACCGGCAGTTGAACAAGGTGACCATCAAGAACAAATACCCTCTACCAAGGATAGACGATCTTATGGATCAAGTTCGTGGAGCTTCTGTTTTCTCGAAGATAGATCTAAGATCTGGGTACCATCAGATAAGAATTCGGGAACAGGACATTCCCAAGACGGCGTTACGGTCTCGCTATGGGCACTATGAGTACGTAGTGATGCCGTTCGGGTTGACGAATGCTCCTGCTGTCTTTATGGATTACATGAATAGGGTCTTCAGACCGTACTTGGACTCGTTTGTAGTGGTCTTTATAGATGATATTCTGATCTAGTCAAAGAGTCCAGAGGAACATGCAGAACACTTAAGGATTGTGTTGAAAGTTTTAAAGGAGAAACAGTTGTACGCCAAACTCTCGAAGTGCGAGTTTTGGCTGGAGGAGGTTAAGTTTTTGGGACACGTGATCTCGAAAGGAGGAATAGCTGTCGATCCAACAAAGGTTGAATCAGTTCTTCGGTGGGAACAACCTAAGACGGTGACGGAGGTCCGGAGTTTCTTAGGACTTGCCGGGTACTACCGAAGGTTTATAGAAGGATTCTCGAAGATCTCCCAACCTTTGACGAAGTTGACCAAGAAGGATCAACCTTTTGTATGGAACTCGAAGTGCGAAGAGAGTTTCCAAAAGCTGAAGGAAAAGCTGACCACTTCACCGGTGTTGATCTTACCTGGTCCGCAGAAGAGTTTCGATGTGTACTGCGATGCTTCAGGGCAAGGCCTCGGATGTGTGCTGATGCAAGAAGGCAAGGTTGTGGCATACGCGTCAAGGCAGTTGAAGGTGCAGGAGGTGAATTATCCGACGCACGACTTGGAGTTGGCCGCAATAGTTTTTGCTCTTAAGATCTGGAGGCACTATCTCTATGGCACTGTGTTCTGAGTATTCAGTGACCATAAGAGTTTAAAGTATCTCTTTGACCAGAAGGAGCTGAATATGAGACAACGTCGGTGGATGGAGTTTCTCAAGGATTATGACTTTGAACTCCACTATCATCCTGGAAAGGCGAATAAGGTTGCCGATGCCTTAAGCAGAAAGGCATTGCATGCGAGTGCCATGATGATTAAAGAGGCTGAGTTGCTGGAGAAGTTTCGGGATATGAGTTTGGTAATGGAAGTCGAGCCAACAAGCTTAAAGTTAGGAATGCTGCAGATCACGAATGAGTTTATGACTCTGATCCGCGAGCGACAACAAGAAGATGGTGAGCTTAGTGAAAAGAAAAGATTGGCATCTGAAGGGAAAGAACCGAACTTCTAGGAGGGAAAGGATGGGCTTCTTCGTTTCAAAACGAGGATATGCGTTCCAAAAGACGCAGAACTTAGAAGAATGATATTGGAGGAAGCGCACAAGAGTCGGATGAGTATGCATCCGGGAACAACTAAGATGTATCAGGATTTGAAAAAGTTATTCTGGTGGTCTGGATTAAAGAAAGATGTGGCTGAGTATGTAGCATCGTGTCTGATTTGTCAAAAGACGAAGGCCGAGCATAAGAAGCCAGGAGGAGAGTTACAATGTTTGGAGGTCCCCCAGTGGAAATGGGACAGCATATCGATGGATTTTGTGTCAGGATTACCAAGGACGGACCGGAATTTTGATGCCATATGGGTTGTAGTAGATCGGTTAACTAAATCAGCGCATTTTATCACTATCAATATGCATTATTCGATGGAAAGGTTTGCTCAACTTTACATTGATGAGGTGGTACGACTGCATGGTATACCATCCAGTATACTGTCTGACCGTGATCCAAGGTTTACGTCTCGGTTTTGGAACAGTCTGCATCAAGCCTTGGGCACAAAGATAAAAATGGGATCTGCTTATCATCCTCAAACTGACGGACAAACGGAGCGAACCATTCAGACATTGGAAGATATGTTAAGAGCGTGTGCCTTGGAGGAGCAAATAAGTTGGGATAAGGTGTTACCGTTGGTGGAGTTTACCTATAATAACAGTTATCATGCGTAGAGTATTGGGATGGCACCATTTGAAGCGTTGTATGGTAGAAAGTGTCAGACAACACTATGTTGGTTCCAAGTGGGGGAGAACGCTTTGATCGGTCCAGAACTGGTACAAGAAACAACTGAAAAGATTAAGATGGTACAAGAGAAGATGAGGACTGCTCAGGGAAGGCAGAAGAGTTATGCGGATAAGAGGAGAAGACCTCTTGAGTTTGCAGAAGGAGAGCATGTTTTTATCAAGATATCCCCGATGAAAGGTGTAGGTAGAGCGTTGAGGACCAAGAAACTTTCACCCAGATTCATTGGTCCGTACCAAATCCTTAGGAAGATTGGCCCAGTTGCGTACCAGATAGCCTTACCACCATCCTTTTCTAGTCTGCACAATGTCTTTCATGTTTCACAACTTCGGAAGTTTGTGCATGACCCCAACTCTATCCTAGATATCCGACCCGATGACCTGTCTGTGCGAGAAAACCTAACTCTAGAAGCTGGCCCAATTTTTATAGCGGACCGCCGAATCAAGCAACTTAGGGGAAAAGAAATACCCTTGGTTACAGTTGTCTGGGAACACAATGGTGTTCAAGAGTCAACTTGGGAACCCGAAGCTATGATGCGTAGAGAATATCCTGAGTTGTTCCAGTAAAGCCGAATTTCGGGGACGAAATTCCTGTAAGTGGGGGAGAGTGTAACATCCCTGAATTTTAGTTCCCAAATAATTCGTGCTTTGTGATTTAAAAGCTTTGCCTTAGCTTGATGAGTAAGAGCTTAATCTTGTCTAGATAGCAAATCGTGATTAGGGTTAGATCAAACCTAATTTATTAGGTCTAGACTTGTGTGATTTTAAATTGATTTGGTTTAGTTAGCTAATAGTTAGTCTTGAGTTAGATTAGCTTGGTTAATGAATGGCTTAAGAGTTAAGTGGGCTAGATTAAGTCTAAATGAACCAAATGGGCCTTGAGAAGTGATGTTGGGCCATGAAAGTGTGATGGCCCATGTGTGTGAGTGTATGGCCGTGGCATGTGTGGTGTGTGCAACCATGGAGTGAAATTTTTAATGCATGAAGGAAGTGAGGTGTCAACATCCCATTTCATGCATGTGGTCAAAGTATTAGGTGTCCACACCACATTTCTTTCCTTTGCATGAAGGGTTGAGGTGTCCACACCAAAACTCACCCTTATGCCACCTTACCTCTTCACATTTGACCATAACTTTTATAAAATATGCCTTGTGTTGATGAGCCTCATTTTTGGCTCCCTTCTTCGTAGCATCCTCACCACACCACCTTCTTCTTTTCTTCTTCTTCTTCTTCCTTTCCAAGAGGCTCACGGCCACCCTCCCAAAACACCACCATCCAACCCTTTTCTTCCATTAAAACCAAGAAAACCTTACATATCCTAAGCCTAGATCATGAATATGCATCATGCATGAGAGATTGAAGCTTAGAAGTTCAAATCCAACTCCTTCCCTTTCTTTTGGAAGCTCACGGCCAAACCCCCATCACCACCTTAATCAACCTAAACACTCACCAAACACAAAGAACCTTGGCATATTCATACCCTAGATCATGAATATGCCACTTACTTGAAGTTGTGTTGAAGAAATTTCAACCCAAAACCATAACAAGCTCACGGCCAAGCCTTGATCAAATCACTAGGATCCTTAGCTTGGTAGATCAAGAGGAGTCTTAGAGTCTTAGAAGCTTGAAGTCAAGTTCCAAGGGTCCAAGGAGGGAGATTGCTCACGGTTTTGGTGAGGAAGAAGGCCAAAGGTTTTTAGTTCTCTTTTAGTGTCTTCAAGAGGTATGGAGAGAAGTTTACACTTTTGCTAGAATAGGTCTTGAAGTTTAGAACTAGGATTGAGTCACCATGAGACTCAAGGGCACTAGTTAGACTTTGATTTTTGGGCTTGGAGGCCGAATTTGATGAGTTTTGGTATGTGATTGTTTGATGTTTCTATGCTGAATTATATGGATATGTTATGTGTTATGAGTAATTACTTATGTTATGTTGTTAATGAATTGTTCTATGTTGACTTTTGTGAATGTAACACCCTAGGATTTTTTACCCTTAATTCCCCTTTAATAAAATACGGACTTAAAAATTTCTTTTTAATTATATTAAAATCAACCGTCAAACGGACGGAGTTTTGTTTGTTTTTCGGACTAATCCAAAATTTGACCTGTGATAAACAATTTCAAATAAACAACTGATAGCCAGCAGGGCTTCAGATTATATTTCTAAATCAAATCAAGGCGCCACGGGCTCCAATGATATCAGTATGCAAAAAGATAAATCAGAGTATTAGCGGAAATACAAATTTTAAGCATTAAAACCAAAAGTTATAGCTTTAGCAAAACAAAACATCCTAAGCCTCATTCGAATTATGCATATAAAATTTACATCAAAATAATATCAGAGGCTTAGGTCCATACTATACACTAAACCCCTAACACCCTACTCTCCCTGTAAGGGAAAGTACTCCTGCTCGGCCGGGGGCTGCGCCAGCTCAATCTCCGAACCTGAAACTGTAAGGGAGTGAGCATTGCACAAGAAATAGAAAGCAGTTTCTAAGTAGACATAACAACTCACTAGGTCAAACACATTTAGCAATTAAGCATATATTCACATATTGCACACCATACTCATTACAATATTTATTCCACATTTCCATTCTCATTATTCATTTCACCATCTGTTCCCCTGTATTTATTTTCCCCGTTTCAAAATAATTCCCTTTTTAAACCCTTACCTTTCCCTTATTTTTACGGTGTATGTATGTCTCCACCAAATCGAAGGCCTACATACATACACCAATCACGATGTATGTCTCCACCAAATCGAAGGCCTACATACATCGCGTTCCCATTACCATACCTTGTCCAATTTTATTCCCTGTTTCCTTTATTCATTTCCTTTTATTTACGGTGTATGTATGTCTCCACCAAATCGAAGGCCTACATACATACACCAACCATGATGTATGTCTCCACCAAATCGAAGGCCTAAATACATCGCGTTTCCATTACCTTTACCTTATCCAATTTTATTCCCTTTTTAAATTATGTGTCCCTCAGGTCAGAGGTCAACACTCCAATACATATTTTATTCGGTGTCCCTCAGGTCAGAGGTCAACACCCAACTCATTATTTAATTCGGTGTCCCTCAGGTCAGAGGTCAACACCCAACCCATTATTTAATCCGGTGTCCCTCGGGTCAGAGGTCAACACCCAACCCATTATTTAATCCGGTGTCCCTCAGGTCAGAGCTCAACACCCATTCATTCCAATTCATATCGTGTCCCTCAGGTCAGAGGTCAACACATTTTACCATTCATATTGTGCCCCTCATATCAGAGGTCAGCATATTCATCACTTTCCATTACTCATCACCTCAAATCAGAGGCCAACGCATTTAATCACATTTCCATATTCATTACCTCACATCAGAGGCCAAAACATACTTTCATATTCTCACATCAACAATTATATCACATTTAAACGCAACAACACACATTCAACAACTAATCATTCATGCAAATTCCTCATTCACTTCCTTTCTCAGTTATCACAATTATGCCAAATAGTGTTCTCCTTTATAGCCCAACATTTTGATTGCCCTTCATTCTAATTTACATATATCACCTTTTACTTTTTAATTACTCGTAACCATTTTACTTCCGTTTCCCATATTCACAAGTCCAATTCATAATCCATAACCTTTGTTCACAATTGATAATACTTAACATTTTTACTTATTTCACAATTTGATACTAATATGCACATTCATCACCTCTAATCATTTCCATTCCCTTTCTTCCTATATCAATTTATTCCATAATAACTACATATATTGGCAACATCAATCAATTATCATTTAATTCACAACTTTACAAATAAAGACATTAGTCATAGAAATCATTTATGTCCACTTCGTTATCACATTACCCAATTCCTCATGTACCTCAATATAATCATTAACCAAATTTCATTTATCCATTAATTCATTCCTATATTATTGGGTTTCCTTTTCCTAGTCTTAACCTCCATTTCATCATGCATATTTAATTATTTAGAATTTCATATTCAATCACATAGGGTTTTATAATCTAATTTTCTCCCCTAACACATAACCCTAACAAGCATTATATACTAACTAGAGCCTACTCCCTAGAACAAGGCAAAGCTCACTATATCCACTCCCTTACCTTAAACCAATAGAAATGGAGAAAAATCTTCCAAGCCCTAGCTCCTAAGTTCCTTAATCAAGAGCTCCAAGGATTGAGTGGAAAGAGAGAGATTCTTGACCTCCATGAAACAATACAGCGCAAATGAGTCATAAATTTGTCAAACTCATGACACAAAATTCGTATAACCATGGAAGGGAGGAGAGAGAAATTCGTATGAGCTCTAGGGAGAGAGAGAGTTGAAATCAAGGGCTTGGCACTTACTTGGAGTGAGAAGGAAGTAGATGAGGTTATGCTAGTAGTATGGTCTTGGTGGTTCCTCCATGGTTGAGAAACTTGAAGATCAAGAGGAGAGAGAGAGAGGGAAATTCGTGTGAGAGAGAGAGAGTGGAGGAGAGTGACTCTCAACACATTTTCTTGATGGGGTTTTGATGGAGAATGATGATTATGGCTTGGTTTAACTTAAAAACAAGTGTTTATGGAGTGGGTGATGAGATTGAAGCCTAGGTTTTAAAGAGAGAAGGGAAAGAGATGAGGGATGTTGATGATGGGTGATTGTTGGCTGAACCACGTTTTTAAGGCTGTCTGCACAAAACACTCGAGTGTTTTCCAAAACACTCGAGTGTTTTCTTTAAAAACACTCCAGTCTTTTCCAAAACACTCGAGTCTTTTCCAAAAGACTCGAGTAGTACCTGAGATCCCCATTTTCCAACTGACCAGAACACTCGAGTCTTTTCCAAAACACTCGAGTGTTTTGCCCAGTACCCCATTTATTCATTTTCCTATTTTCCTCCTATTTTCTTCCTGCTTCAATTCGAGATAACTTCTTCGTTCACCGTCGGATCTTGCTCAAATTTGACGAGTGACTTCCTAAAAATCATACCTTCATATCCAACGGTGGGAATTGTGTTTTAAGTCTTAAATCTTTTATTTTGAATTTCCTAATGTCGGGTGTTTATAACACCGAAAACTCGATTTTTAACACTCGTTTGGTCTTCTTTAAATTTGCTTTTCGATGCCAATGCTCCTTGACTCCTATATGGCACTCAAAGCACTCCTAATCCATCATTTTAAGTCCCTTCTATGAAAATCCTTTCTTCCAAATCTTACTATAATTCTAATTATTGTTAGAATTAAAATTCGGGATGTTACAGTGAACATGTTATGTTGTTAATGAGTTGTTCTATGTTGAATTGTGTGATCATGTTATGTTGATTAGAAACCGAATAGGTTAGGTTACTAAGGGAATGTTTAGATTCTTGAAAGAACTAGGCTTAAGAGTTGACCCCAAAGATTTGAGTTAATTAGGCTCTAATTGTGAATTAGATAAGATGATCAAGTGTTGATCATCACGGTTTAGGGTTCTAAACCTTGATTAGTAACCCTAATCCCCTGATTAGTAAACTAATCCCCGATTAGTTGGACTTAATCCTCGATTAGTAACCCTAATCCCCTGATTAGTCAACTAATCCCCGATTAGTTGGACTTAATCCTCGATTTGAAACCCTAATCCCCTGATTAGTCAACTAATCCCCGATTAGTTGGACTTAATCCTGGATTTGAAACCCTAATCCCCTGATTAGTCAACTAATCCCTAATTAGTTGGACTTAATCCTCGATTAGTAACCCTAATCCCCTGATTAGTCAACTAATCCCCGATTTGTTGGACTTAATCCTCGATTAGTAACCCTAATCCCCTGATTAGTCAACTAATCCCCGATTTGTTGGACTTAATCCTCGATTAGTAACCCTAATCCCCTGACTAGTCAACTAATCCCCAATTAGTTAGACTTAATCCTCGATTTGAAACCCTAATCCCCTGATTAGTCAACTAATCCACGATTAGTTAGACCTAATCCATGATTAGTCGGATTTAATCCGTGATTAGTCAATTAAGCTTGACTTAACCCATGATTAGTGAGACTAAACTCCTGATTAGTGAGATTTAGTCCAAGATTAGTGGACTTAGTCCACGATTAGTCAGCTGGAAGTCAGTTAAACCTAGTCTTAAGTGATTAGGACTCACTTAACCGAAGTCTTAATTAGTTAATCCTTGTTTATCCCAAGTTTTAGTCACTTGAGGTGACTTAGGTCAAGAAATGATGGGACCTTGACCGAACACTCAGACATTAGCTTGACCTAGACTTAGTATGACTCTGCTATGTCATCTGTATGCTTAGATACTTATGGATACATGTTGGACGTCTATGGCTATGTATGTATCCATGCTGGACTGATGTCAAATGGTCATGACATAGTTGGACTAATAATAAACAATGGAACTCGAACATGTGCATGATAACCTAGGATTGCAAGAGTTGCATTGATACATACATGACATGAGCTAGGTTATCAGACCAGTCCCAATCTGAGGAACACCTACGCAGGTGGAAACACCGTAAGGCGTGCCTTTCCTACGCCGGTGAACCTGTGAACTGTTTTTGTATCTGAACTTTAGATTTTATGAAAGCCTGCACAGGGTTCACCGTAAGTCGTGCCTGTTTACGCTGGTGGAAACATTGTAAGTCGTGCCGTTTACGCTGGTGGACGTACTGTAAGTCGTGTCTTTTATGCTGGTGGAAACACTGTAAGTCATGCCTTTTACGCTGGTGGAAACACTGTAAGTCGTGCCTGTTTATGCTGGTGGAAACACCGTAAGTCATGCCTTTTACGCTGGTGGAAACACTGTAAGTCGTGCCGTAAGCCGTGCCGCGTCTGGGACGCACCGTTCCTCATATCTGGACCCGGTGGACATAGAGGCCTCATAGTCAAAGTTGGAGAACATGTACATGCATCATGCCACTTAACTTGAAGATAATAACTAAACTGGTGTTTGCTCATATGTATATGCATTTTTGCACTGGTGACTGCTGCTGTTTATCTGGCTGTGAATGTTAGGGCTTAGGCTTATTCGATTATGCGACTGTGTTAGGCTTACTCTCCTGCCTTGTAGGTGATGGCCAAATGCCTGCCTTGCATCGAGATTCGTCCGCTCCCTGATGGTGCTTGGGGTTGGACGAAACCGGTGATCCCTGACTATGGAATAGCTGCAGTGGACCAGCGACCAGCTCTGATGATACCCTTTCTTTTTGAGTTTTACTTTTTGTAAAAGTTGTTTTTGGTGAGGTATTGTCAGAGTATTTTTCTAATGGACTTGTAACTATTTTGTATCAGACCTTTTATGACTTATTATCTACAACTGTGGTTCACTTTACGCATTTCAATATTCCGCTTGCTCTTAATAAGTTTAGAAATCCGGCATTCATCCGTTTTAAAAGAACTCGCAATTGAGGGACTAAAGGTTTTATTTATGAAAATATGATTTATTGCGAAAACCCCTTGACTGCTTTTCAACTTCTTTTAACTTTCCGGATTTCAACTCCCTGATTTTACTTTCCAATCAAGTGTTTTAAAAAGAAAATTTTTCCACCCTAATTTTTGGAAAAACTTACAAGTCCAAATGATTTCGAAAACCTTTTGGAAAAACGAGCGCGTGACAAGCAGACCTAGAAAACATGTGGTTTTTAATATAAATATGTTGTAAAACCTATTAACACAGTTTATGCATCCGAGAACCATAGCCTGTATCGAGTATTGTAGCTTGCTTGATTACCTCTTACTCATAATATTTTTAATAGCTATTATGTACTAAATTTACCTTAATAAATTCAATGTCAGAGATGAGAAAATTTTATGAAAAGATTCCAGATGTTGGGCATGTCCTACAGTTCTAGGAGTACCCATGTATCAGAGATATTATGTTATGTAATAGATTAGCATAGTCTAGTTAGCCTTAAGCTGATAGCTCATCACTTAACTTAAGTTGTTGAGCCTCTTCTATAAATAGAAGTGAGCCTTCATTATTGTAACTAACTATTCATTTCAATGAAAACATAATTTCAAGTTTGTGATCTCGATCTCCTCTTCTTCTCAAGTTTGCGATCTCGATCTCCAAAATCAGCTTTTCTTCTCAAGTTTGCGATCTCGATCTCCTCTTCTCACTTAGTTGAGTATTTTCTGTTAATTTTTTGTTGCAATCATGGCTTCAATTCATGAATCTCCACCTCATTCTCCAATTCATGTTACAACTGTGACTACTGTGTTTACTCCTATGACTTTTTCACATTCTATTTCTACAAAATTGACCCCTCAAATATAACTGGCCCCAAGACCACTCTTCCTGGACAGGATCAGATTTACATGGGTAATGAGTCAGGTATACCAATAACAGGAATTGGTACCAGTTCCTTTTCTTCTCCTATTTTTCCCAACACTGTTCTACATCTTAAAAATCTATTACTAGTGCCTTCCATAACTAAAAACTTAGTGAGTGTCAGTAGGTTTGCAAAGGACAACTTTGTCTTTTTTGAGTTTCATGCTGATCGTTGTTTTGTGAAGTCTCAGGATTCCAATGTTATCCTACTTGAAGGCACACTTGGTGCTGATGGGCTTTACATTTTCCATGACATTCTCCAGCCACAGTCCAAGCCACAGTCCAAGTTACAGTCCACTTCTAGTTCTCACATTTCATCTACTGCTATAGATTCTAGACATGTTCCTGATGCTGTTTCAATTAGTAATAATGCTTTTTTCTGAGCTTCTTTCGGAGATCTTCAAATCTGCTGTGGATAGTGGTTTGGTTAAGATGTCAGCAATTTGAAACTCGGAAGGCAATTGTTGAACAGCCAAAGACATGGCTTGAACTTGTTCTCAAACAAAGAAGAGATCAAGAGCAATATGTTTTGTCTTATAGTGTAGAACAGGATTGTGTGCAAGAGCTACAGTGCTTAAGTTGTCACAAAAAATGACTGGAGCTTTATATGGAACATGTAGTTCAGTAAGGAGAGATTTGACCCACATAAGTTCTGTAGAAGCCAAAGCTAAGGATCTGTATTCTACTTCAGTACTAGACCTGCTGACAGAATTCTGCTTTTTAGACCACCAAGTTACTAGGTTAGGGCCTACAAAAGGAGCAGCCCCTGATACAGACCTTATATCATCAACATCAGTAGCCCAATCAGCATCACAAAACCTAGTAAGAGTGAGAGGACTGCGAGTACGTGCTGCTTTTATAATGAGACCATGATGTATTGTACCCTTAAGATACCTTAGAATACGTTTGACCGCAGCCCAATGAGTGTCAAGAGGTTGAGAGAGATATTGACAAACCTTGTTGACACTAAAGCTGATTTCAGGTCTAGAGATAGTGGCATACTGCAATGCCCCAACCACTAATCTGTAAAGAGTTGCATCAGGAAGAGGAGACCCTGAATTTTTGGTGAGTCTGCAACTACCAGCCATAGGTGAGGAAATACTATTAGCATTTGACATATTAGCTTTTTCAAGTAGGTCCCTTATGTACTTAGATTGGGACAACATTAAACCACCACCAGGTAATTTGATGACCTGAATTCCTAGAAAATAGTTAAGTTCACCTAAGTCTTTTAGGGAAAAGGAAGTGTGAAGTTTAGTCACTAATGTGTCTGTGAAGGAGGAGTTAGAGCCAGTAACTATAATATCATCAACATAGACCAGAATATAGGCTGTGATTGTAGCTGAAATATAGTAGAAAAGGGAATTGTCACACTTGTTCACTTTGAAGCCAAAACCCATCAGTGTGCCTTTGAGTTTCTCAAACCACTGTCTTGGAGCCTGTTTAAGGCCATATATATAGACTTGTTTAGTTTACAGACAAGAGTTTTATCCTCATGTTTGAAGCTTGGAGGTTGTTGCATGTATACCTCTTCATTGAGTGTGCCATTTAAAAAGGCATTATTGACATCAAGTTGTCTTAGAGTCCAGTTGTTGGTGAGAGCAAGAGTGAGAATTATTCTAACTGTAATAGGCTTGACTATTGGCGAGAAAGTTTCAGAGTAATCAAAACCTGGCTTCTGATTATAGCCTTTGGCAACTACTCTAGCCTTGAGTTTATTAATTGTGCCATCTGAATTTTCTTTAATCCTAAAAACCCATTTGCAGCCTATGGCCTCTATGTCATCAGGAAGTGGGACCAGTGTCCAAGTATTGTTATTTATAAGTGATGTATATTCAGCATCCATAGCCTGCTTCCAGCCAGGATCAGCAAGAGCCTCTTTGACAGAGGTAGGTTCAGTTATAGCTAGATGAATCGAGGGATACAACATCTTAGTAATCCTAGACTTAGCTCTAGTTTGCATGGGATGAGAGTTGTTAGGATGAATATTAATAGGACTAGGGGTATCAGAGGAAGAATTGGATTCTGATGCTGCAAGCTGGTCAGAACCTGATGCTACAGGTTGTTCTGAACTTGATGCTGCAGGTGAGGAATCAGAAATTCTGATGGTTGAGGAAGAAGAAGGAGATGAGACAGCTAATGGAGAAGTAATTGGGACATTGGCTGATCCTGAAGCGAGAGGAAAAGTAGCAGGTGAGGAAGAAGGATGACTGTAGGTATCTGCAGAGGAAGCAGTAACAGAGAAAACACATGTATGTTGATCTGTATTGAAGAGACCAGAGAGAGAGAGAGAGAAGAGAAAGAGAGGAGAGAGAATACGTATTTTTTATTATTAAGATCTGAGAGGGGAATATACATTGGGATACTATTTATAGAAGAGTCTAGATGAGACTCTCTTAGCTGTCAATAACAAATTTTGACAGCTGGCTAACTAATACAATATAACCCACTAACTGATTTTTCTAATACAATATAACCCACTAACTAATTTATTATATACTAACTACTCCCTCCGTTTCACAATGTTTGGCCTTTTAGCCTTTTTTTCTTGTTTCACAATGTTTGGCCTTTTATATTTTCAATACACAAACATATTTTTTTTCCAATATTAACCTTTCATTCAATAATTTCTCTTACTCCTCATTAATTCTACTTTTATCATCTCTCTCATCTCTAAACCACTATACATTAATTAATGGACATACTTACCAATAAAAATTAAATACTATTACAATTTTCAATAAGGATTAAATAGGGGCATTTTAGACAAACTATACATAATACTTACAATAATTAACATTTTCTTAATCTGTGTGCCCAGACCTAAAAGGCCAAACATTGTGAAACAGAGGGAGTAATTCAAAGAGTGTAAACACAAGTAAACCGAAGTTTACTTGTGTCCACTTCTATATACTCTATTAATATATATCTGATTCTTATACCATGTGATGATTTTGGTATACCTATTTACTCTGACACAAGTAAAATACCCATTACCTAGTGGTTGTTATTATTGGTTTGGTGCCTTACCATCTTCTCTTCATTCACTTATTTGGTTAAGGGTAAAGAAAAGCGATTGACCATAGAAATTTTCTAAATTCTATTGATGGTAATTCAAATTGATTCTACTTTGTTCAAATAGTATTCTATCTCCTAATTATGAATCCAATCCGACCTCATTTGCCCTTTGTTTTGTTTGTGCATAGAAAGTTGATTGGAGCTTGTTACTTTGTTTAAGAGTGTTATGTTTTCCATTGTGAACAGGAACATATTGATTTTGATGTTGTGAAAAGTGCAAATGCTGAGTTCAAGGGAGCTACTGTGAGGATCAATATTTACAAACACCGCAGACAGATAGTTCAGGTAAGTTTGTTGCTGATACTTCTGAATTAAGGGTGGCCCAGTGCATGAGGCTCCCACTTAGTGGGGTATGGGGAAGGTAGATGTATGCAACCTTAACCCCGCAAGCGGAGCGACTATTTCTATTATTCGAACCTGTGATCTCTTGGCTACTAAGCAACAGCCTTAAAAATGTTTTGATATTCATGAAATTTTGCTACGAGGTTACATGTAAATAATTTTGGACTTGTTTATCTTAATTTCTGATAGTATATACTTCCACATGAGCATGAAAAGCTTTCACAAGTTGAACTGTTGGTTGTTGATGAAGCTGCTGGTATTCCACTACAGTTGGTGAAGTCTTTGCTTGGGCCATATCTGGTCTTTCTATCATCTACTGTTAATGGGTATTACTAGTTTTTAATTTTTTTGAAACGATATATATCACACCAAAATCAGCTCTTCATGACAAATTATCAATTCTTTCGAATTATTAGCCATTTCCTTTTTTCTCTTCAATCAAGTTTGATGTGTCTCCTTATTTAAAATTGTTTTTCTGGTGTAACCTGGTTGCTGAAAAAGCTATTTTCTTTTACTCATGGAAAGTTATGAAGGTACCGGACGCTCTCTTTCACTAAAACTTTTGCAGCAATTAGAAGAGCAAAGTCGTGTGCCTGCTAAGAGCACAAAGGGGTCTGTTTCTGGTAATTACTTACTTTTGGTTATAAGAATAAACAATGTATGTGTCATGAATAGTTAAGAGTGGAAGTACTTTTAAAATGGTTTAAGAAATCAAAAGCTGTGGTTTTGAACGATCCATTAAATGATTGCAAAACATAATTTTTTTCGAAGGTGCTTGAGTTATTGCTAAATTTTATATCTTTCAGGTTTTCTGTTTGAGAAAATAGAACTGAGTGAATCCATCAGATATGATTCTGGGGATCCGATTGAAATATGGCTCAACGCACTGCTTTGCCTAGATGTTTCAAATGCCATCCCTATTCTTAGCAGGTATTTCTAGCTTATTTCATGTTTACTTGGAAGAAGAGACCATTTTTTATCTCCATTTATGGTTCTTTTGTCCTGAAATCAGGTTACCTCCACCTAGTGAGTGTGATCTATACTATGTTAATCGGGATACTCTCTTTTCTTACCACAAAGATAGTGAAATATTTTTACAGGTAAAACCAAATTTATCTGATAATGTTTGTGAATTGTGATTAATATTTTCACCTTTCTAAATGAGCTTCTAAAGTACTTGTGTATACCCAGAGAATGATGGCCTTATATGTTGCATCACATTACATGAATTCTCCAAATGATCTGCAACTGATGGCAGATGCTCCCGCACACCACTTATTTGTACTACTTGGTATACTTGGTTTTTCGATCTAGTTATTCTTTCCCCCTCTCTTTCTATACATGACTTGAATTAGACATGTAATATTTTTTTGACAGGACCTATTGATGAATCAAAGAATCAACTTCCTGATATTATGTGTGTTATCCAGGTTTGCTTTTTCGGTTGTGTGACTCCCTTTTGTGTTTTCTACTTGCTTTAAGTTTGCAATTTTTTGTTACCTATGGTAATACTCAAAATAATTATACTCAGTGCTCCTATTTTATTTTTATTTTACCTATGGTAAAACTAAAAATGATTATACTCGTGCTCTTCATTTATTTTAATTATCCAGGCGCACTAGTACAAGAGTCACTAGGTACACTTTTATTTAATGACCTAGAAATAGTAGAAGTAGGAAACTGCTGAGTTGTAGAAGACAAGATGGACCGAGGCTGAAGCGCATCATAAAACCTATAGAGACCATAAGCTCCAACAGAGCCTTCAAGAAGAATAGATTTGGTGTCCTGTGATTTCACACAACTAGAGTAATAGGATGAAATTCAAAATAAACTGAATTGTCTTTTGCAAACCTACTTACACTTGCTAAATTTTTAGTGATAGTAGGAACTAACAGTTATTAAGAGACAAAGTAGAAGTAGGACACATGGGAGAGGGAAAAACACTGGTACCAATTCCTGTGATTGGAATGCAGAATCATTACCCATAAGGATTTGATCTTGACCTGAAAGAGGAGTTCTTAAGTGAGTAAAATTTGCTGGATCTGCCGTCAGATGATGTGTAGCACCAGAATCTGGGTACCACAACTTAGAATTGTAGGCCTGCGGTTCCATAAGCATTGCTTGAGGAGGTCTTATAGCAGGAAAAGAGGGTTGTGGAGCCCAAGTAGAAGGTCCAGGACCTAGGATAGAAGGTCTAGGAGCAATGAGTAGTGGTGCAACCATTTGTTGAAAAGGCATAGCATTCTGATAGGGAAAGTAGGCAGCAGGAAAGTGAGGAAACTGAGGAAACTGAAACATTGGAGATGGAGCAGGTACAGATGATTGACCCTTGTTGGATTTCTGAGATCTGTTTGCAGACTGATTATCAATGTTAGAACACATGACAATATCCACCCTATTCCAACATTTTAAGGCCTCATGGCCAGGTTTATCACAGAGTTGGCAACGCACTTTATAACATCCCGAATTTAATTCTAATAATAATTAGAATAATATTAAGATTTGGAAGTAAGGATTATCCTAAAAGGGATTTAAAATGATGGATTAGGAGTGCTTTGAGTGCCATAAAGGAGTCAAGGATCAATGGCATTGAAAAGCGAATTTAAAGAAGACCAAACGAGGGTCAAAATCGGTGTTTTCGATGTTTTAAATTCGCTAACTAGGGAAATTAAAAATAAAAGATTTAAGACTCCAAATGCAATTTCCACCGTTGGATATGAAGATATGAATTTTAGAAGGTTGCTCGTCAAATTTGAGCAAGATCTGACGGTGAACGAAGAAGTTATGGCTATTTGAAGTTGGGAGAAAATAGCTAAAAAATAGAAAAATGAAGTAGCAGTATCTGATCATTTCGCTTAAGCGAAAATATTTCGCTTAAGCGAAACTGATCCAGTGGCAACACAAATGAGGTTCGCTTAAGCGAACGGATTTGTCTTAAGGGAAATTACTTCGACCTGCAACTTTAAAGTCGTGTTTTAGGTTGAAACCCCCATCCCCAACCCCATTTTCTCTCTCTTCTCTCTCTCTCCCTCCTTCCTCCACCACCACGAGCCACCGGCCGCCGCCACCACCGCCTCCTTGGCCCTTCCTCTTTCCCCTTCTCTCTCTTGGCTTTGCTCTCTCTCTCTCTCCTTCCCTCACAATCTCCCTCCTCACACTCTCTCTCTCTCCACCGCCACACCCACCTCCGACCGCCACCTCCACACGAACCACCACCACTATCCACCACCACCACCATCATATTTCTCTCTCCCTCTTCCCCTTTGACTTTGGTCTCCCTCCTCTCTCTTCGGTCTCTCTCTTCTCTCTCTTCCCGATCGGAGCCGCCACCGTGGCCGCCGATCGAACCGCCACGGGCCACCACCATCATAGCCTCTCCCTCATCCCTTCCCCTCTCACATCCACGAGCCTTCTCTCTCTCTCCACGGACGTCACCGGCGCTGTTACCGACCCGTGATCGTGCCGGGCTCGTGTTGGGAACGTCGAAGCTCGAAGCTCTTGCCTTGGTCCAGCCGCGATCGTTCCCGCTAACGAGGAGCAACACCGATGCCGTCATCGTCGCCGAGCTAAAATCCAGGTTCTATTTAAAAAGCCCGAGGTAAGAGGGTTCGCGTTACCTTTACTTAAGAAGTAAATTCTAGGATGCTATAGTGGTAGCTGAGAATAGGATAATTAAAAAGTATGTTAATGCACCTTAGGGTAACCCACGTTGATATAAAGGAAGTAAATAAAGTTGTAAATAGGAACCACACTTTAGGGAATAAAAGGAATGAGCGTAGAATAAGGCCCGGAACGAATGAGTGTAATTAGAATATTAAAAGAGTTAGAATAAAACGAAAACATGAGTAATCATAAAAATAAGACCTTAGGGGAAGTAAAAGGACAAAAGGGGTAAACGAAATAGGCAAAGAAAGAGTAGAATTAATGAATTAAAAGATAATAAGTATAATAGTACCCGAAGAGTAAAGTGAGGTAAAAGAGGGATTAGTAATGGAAATAATACACATGTACAGGACCGATTAGGGCAATAGGTGCAAAATAATGAATTAGATTTAAAAAGGAAATAGGAAAACGATAAGCGGATTAATAAGATGATAATAAAATGAAGAGAGAGTACATTATGAGGGAAGTTAAGTAGAAGACTGTAATAAAAAATTGAGAAGCTAGATTCAGCTAATAGAGAAATTAAATAAAATGAAATTAATGAATTAGGGATAATAAGTTAAGTAAGAGTGAGAGATAAATGAAATAAAGAAATAACTAAGAATTAGTAACGAGAACTAGAATATACTCTACTTGACCGTATTAATTAGAGTTGGATAAAATCGGGGAAAGCTAACAGAAGGAAAAGAGTAAAAGTAGAAAATGTAGAAAATATGACAAGTTATAAACGAAAATAAAGATTAAAAGAATTACTTAAATTATAAGAAGAAGAAAAGAAAGAGAAGAAGAAAAAGGAAAAGAAAGAAGGATATTGAAAATAGTGAAAAGTAGACAATGTGATGATAAGTCCCTAAGTAAAGAAATGAAATAAAAGAGGAAAAAATATAGTAAATCAGAAAAGAGAAAAGATATATGACAAAGAAAAAGAAAGAAAAAGAAAGAGAAAGAAAAAGAGAAAGAGAAAGAAAAAGAAAGAAAAAGAAAAAGAGAAAGAGAAAGAAAAAGAAAGAGAAAGAAAGGAAAGAAAGTAAAAGTCCGATGCGAGCCTGTGAAGACGTATCGGCATCGATGCGAGCTTGGGAAGGCGTGTCGATTAAAAAGGAAAGTAAAAGTCCGATGCGAGCCTGTGAAGGCGTATCGGCATCGATGCGAGCTTGGAAAGGCGTGTCGATTAAAAAGGAAATTGGAAGTCCGATGCGAGCCTGTGAAAGCGTATCGGCATCGATGCGAGCCTGAGAAGGCGTGTCGATTAAAAGGAAAAATGGAAGTCTGATGCGAGCCTGTGAAGGCGTATCGGCATCGATGCGAGCCTGAGAAGGCGTGTCGATTAAAAGGAAAATGGAAGTCCGATGCGAGCCTGGTAAGGCGTGTCGATTAAAAAGAAAAAGAAAAGAAAATGAATAATGAATAGGGGAACTCCTAGCGCTCAGTACCGTACGGCTGGCTGGGGCTGGACTACCTAATGAAAAATGGAAAAAGAGAATAAAGAATAGGAAAGAAAGAATGAAAAGAGAATCAATAATTAAAAGAATGTGAGAATAAGGGAAGAATTAAAAGAGATTAATTATGTGAATAACTAGGAATAAAGTAGATTAATAATTATATAGGCTTAGTTATTTGCTATGTCTTCTTTTAGGATTTATCTTTTTAAATTCTGTGTAATGCTACCCTTCTTGATATAATTTTACAGGTACGGAAGCGGAGCTTACACTGTTGCGGGCCGAACTAGAAACTCTCCACCACGTGGAGTGTATTTGTGATACCCTGAGCGGATTCTATTTTTAAAACTGTTATTTTTGTAATTTAAAATGCGTAGTAATTGTATGCCCTGAAATTGTACTAATTGGGCTTTAGGATCTGATCTGGTTATTGAACTATTATGTTTTAAGTTTTTAAATATTCTGGACTGACAGGTTTTAAGAAGAGAATTTTTGGGAAGTCCGAAAAATAGAGGAAACTCTGCCGGATTTTCGAAAAACCTTTTAAAAGAAATCAAATTCTAAAATGAATTTTCAAACTCTGATTTTATTAAAATTTAAAATTTACTAATTAAAGTGAGGATGTTACACACTTTGTTTTTGCCATATTTCCCTGTGTAAGACGTTTTGGAAGTAGTTTTGGTGCAGCAGAGTGACCTGCAGAATCAGTACTATTAGAGTCAGACTCAAACGGATTTGTTGATTTATGTGGTTTTGCAGCAGTAGCCTGAGGCTTAATAGGTGCAGTTGGAACAAACCCTACACTTGCAGCTGACTGTGTAGGTGCAATAAATTGTTGTGCTGGATACTGAGAAGGAAAGGATTGCACAAGGAATTGTTGAGAGTGATAATACACCATACCCTGAGAAGGTGCACCTTGAGAAGGCTGATTTGAAGGCTGAAACTGATTCTGCTGAATCTGACCCTGAGCAAGATGGACTGAGAAGGCATCATTAACCACTGGATGCAACTTCTCTAAGTAAGCTTCTTGAGCCATTAATAGAGCCTCCAAAGCACCAATAGTCACTGGAGTTTCTCGGATCAACAGAGAGGTTACAAATGCCTCATACTCTGAAGGCAAGCCATTCAAAACAATTCTGACCTATTCTTTCTTAGAAACAGGTTCTCCAACAGCAGCTAATGAAAAGGCTAATGCCTTTATCCTAGCAATGAACTCAGTAATGGTCTGTGTTCCTTTCTTAGACGAGCGCAAATCAGATTCAAGCATCTGACTTTGTGCTTTAGTGAGTGAACTGAAGTAGTAATGTAATTCATCCCAAACTTGATAGGCATGAACACACCCTAGAACCCTAGCCTGAACAGGTTCAGAAAGGGATTGTAATAACCACGATACAATATGTTGATCTTGTTCTTCCCAATTCAAATAGTTAGGGTTTACTCTATCAAATTCAATATCATCATCTGTAAGATATTTGGCAGGAATATGTTGATTAACTACAAAATGTTGAAGTCTGTGTGAAGGGAATATTATTGTATGAGAGTGTATATAGATGAGGTTAGCACAATGAGAGAGTTAGTTAGGAACTTTGTGGTTACACCTTGAGGTGGGGCAGAGGGTGCTCTATGCATCTCTGAGGGAACTTTGCTCTGGGGGTTATAGGGGTTTTTCTCCTTGTAATCATTTTTATTTCAGCATATAATACGAAATATGAACATAATATTTTCATATTTCCATAACTCTGATTTTGGGTTCCTAACAATTTACAGGTTTGCCTTGAAGGGAAGATATCGCGTGTGTCAGCAATGAAAAGTTTAAATAAGAGTCTTAAACCTTCTGGAGATCAAATACCGTGGAAATTCTCTGAGCAATTCTGAGATTTAGATTTTCCTTCACTCTCAGGTGGTTGCATCGTACGCATTGCTACTCACCCTAGTGCCATGAGGGTAACTTCTATTTTCTAATGCATCGTTTTGTTTAACCAGATTCTTTTGAAGTTGCAACAATCCTCTTATCTTTGATTTTCATTCTTTATTTTCAGCTTGGATATGGTTCACAAGCAGTTGAGCTTTTAATACGGTCAGTGATTGGCTTCTTTCTTACTATGATTTTACCTTCTGTTTTACACTAGAGTTTTCATGAGCATTGAGTGTTCTTTAGAAGTTTTAAATTTAATATAGATTAGTTTAGGGCTAGCCTTGATTAAAAGTAGAAAACTCCATTTTCTAGTGCAAGGCATGCCTTTGTACCTGGTGGTCATAGGTTCTTGTCTTGGTAGCAGCTTCTATATCTATGGAGTAGGGCTATGCACATCCAACCCTCTTAAAAATGTTGTTTGGCTTGTCTATGAATCATCCGGTTCATTAATACTCTGCTATAATTCATTTTTGTGCCGTTAGTATGCCTATAATTTCTGGCAGTTGCAGTTGTTTCTTTATGTCTAAAAAAACAGATTTTTTGATACATGGAAGGTAGGGAAATTTTTTTTATTTTATTTTTTTAAAATTTTTTTATCACGACTGATTCCTTTTGTAGAGATTATGGATAGGGAGAGTTCCTTGATAAACCTTTTTCATTCAAATGTGGAGGAGCCGTCACTTAGTCAAAAATCACTTAATCACAATACTGAGAAAGACCTACTGGCTGCAACTTGGTGCTCATTTTCGTCTTAAGTATGTCAAAATGTTTAGCATAATATCACCAATTAATCATTTTCATACTGTCTGCAGTTACTATGAAGGACAGCTTACTCCTCTCTCTGATATTGTTGTTGAGGAGGAAATGCAGACTTTGCCAATTAGAGTTACAGAAGCTGCAAAGAATGTATGTTACTTCTTAGTCCCTTTATGTGTATAGTTTTTGGTTTTCATTTCTGTCTGAGGCTTTGAGTTATGTATAGCATAATGGCTTGGAGCTATCCACTAGTCTTTTTGTAGTCTAGCTGATTAGCAGTTTGGTATGGGTAAGACCAAGATTCAGTCAATAAAGAAAACATTTCATAAAGAAAGTCAAATTTTGGTTTTAGGCAGGTCCTTGCCTATGTATGTTGCACTTGGCAACAACAACAAACACCGGGTTTTTTCTCACTCGGGTTTGTCCAGCTTCTTGATCATACACGTGTCATAATGCCCCGTCATGTCTTAAGCTTAAATTGTTACCACTTCCGTAATAATTTGATCCTCTTAGCTTTTAGATAGTTTATTGGCTATTGACTGAGTTTGAACATACATCCAAGACTGCAATTCAAACAAAAATGACTGGCTATATATAATGCGCGATTTCTGTGCTTTTAAGTATATAAATTTTTGTTCATCTTTTTTGTGATACTATTTGTTACTGTAAAGGGAGAGAGTAGAGAGAGAGAGATAGAATCGGAGAGAGAGAGAAAGAAAGGGAGGGAAATGTAAAACTGAAATTCTATTATAGTTACAAGCGAAGGCTAAGCTTCTATTTATAGAAGCTGCCAACACATCAGCTAACTAATAAGGTTTAGCTGTCACAACATAACTAATACAACCAGCTATTCTAACTTGAGTTACATAAGCTTAACTACTCTAATACTTTTAATCCAGGTTTCATTACTTGAAGAAAATGTAAAACCTAGAGCAGATCTTCCTCATTTGCTAGTACATCTGTGTGAAAGGCGCCCGGAGAAGCTCCATTACATTGGCGTCTCCTTTGGACTTACTTTGGACCTTTTCAACTTTTGGAGAAAGCTTAAATTTGCCCCTTTTTACATTGGCCAGAATCTAGTTAAGTGTTTTTCTCCTCATAAGCAGTAGACAATGATACTAAAGTATTTTTTGTAACAAACAATTACCATGTTTCCTCATCCTAACAGAATACCGTGACTGGTGAGCATTCATGTATGGTCCTGAAACCACTGAACAATGATGAAGTTGAAGTTGATGGATCAATTCAGTGGGGCTTTTTCAGTCCATTTTACAAAGGTCTGTTCATCTTCATTTTCTGATAATCTCTGTTAAATATCTATGACTGATTCATTTTGTTAATTTTTTGATTATTTACGATGTTCTCTGTTTGTAGATTTTAGGAAAAGATTTACTAGTCTTTTGGCTTCCACGTTTCGTGCCATGGAATGCAAGCTCGCCATGAGGTTAGCATTAACTATTAAGAATTTCATAGTTCTCAGTTCTCAGGTATTGTCATGAATGTTCTAAAATTCCTTGATTTCTTGGAAATTAGGAGTTATTGAAATATTGTCTAAGATCAATGATTGAGAGATATTAGAGTATTAGAATCTAAGCATGTATTTTGCTTGTATTATATTTTTGAATTGTTAGTTAGTGTAGTTGATATGTTAGTTGTCCAGCTGTAGCCAGCTGGCGTGTGCTTACTTGACAGCTGTCAAGTAAGTCACACTACTCTACTCTTCTATAAATAGATGTAAAATCACTCAATGTACCTTACCTTTCATTTTGACCAAATTCAGAAATAATAGAATAACAGAATTTTCTCTCTTTCACTTTCTCTCTCATTCTCTATCTTAGTTTCTCTTTCTTACATGGTATCAGTTGCAAAACCATGGCTTCTGCTCCGCCATTAAACACTGTTCCGCCGCAAAATTCTTCTTCTCTCAACCTTCCTCTTCCTTCCGTCAAGCTTCATGATAAGAACTTTCTCAATTGGAAGCAATTTGTGCTTTCGGTGCTTCGTCTGAATCATGTAGAGTATCTTATCAACTTACCAGTTGCGCCACCGGAATATCTTTCCGATGAGGATCGCGAGCTCCGACGAGTGAATCCTGAGTTTCTCCAATGGGAGGAACACGATCAATCTGTTTTCGCTTGGCTCCTGAACACGCTTTCTGAATCAATCCAACCTCGTGTTGTTGGATGCGATCATGCGTGGGAGGTTTGGGATGAAGTCAACAATTATTGTCAATAGCAGACTCGCGCTCGAAGCCGCCAATTGCGTTCTGAATTAAAAACCCTAACGAAAGGGGGAAAATCAATCTCTAATTATCTAATGCGAATTAAGATGATAGTTGATTCCCTCATCTCTATTGGATCGCCGATTTCTGTTACAAAGCATGTTGATGTTATACTTGAAGGTCTTCCAGCAGAATATCGACCTCTTATTGTTGCTGTTGAAAGTCACAGTACCGCGCCTTCGCTCACAGAATTGGAATCTCTTCTTCTCACTTATGAATCGCGCATGGAAAGAGCTCAACAAAAAACTTTGTCAAATGCTATGTCAGTCAATGTGGCAGGATCTCAAGCGCGTTCTGATTCGCGCTCACCGGTAAATTCTCGCTATGAAAATCGCAATAATCATCAATATCGCAATGATAATACTGCATATCGAAATGATAACAATAGGATAGATAAATCTGATTTTCATAGTGAACGTGGTGGTCGTTTGGATAATTCTTCCTATAGAAATGATAGATATGATAATTCTGGTTATCGTGGTGGCCGTGGTATTGGCCGTGGTGGTGGTCGTTTTCGTGGTGGTGGTCGTGATCGTGGTGGAGGTCGTGGTGGTTCCCGACCTTACTGTGCATATTGTGACAGATTTGGCCATGATTTGTCACAATGTTGGTATGCACCACATGATGCTCACATAACCTATGGACCTCCACAAGCATATGGTGTTCCATATTATCGTGCAGCACCTACTCCTTCAGCTCCACCAGGCTATGATCTTGTACCTAGAGGTGCATATAGGAACACTGTTCCTCATCAGAATCAGCAGCATCATGCCTATTATCATTCACAGCATCCAGCATCACCACTTTCAGTGTCCTCCTCTGTTGATTCTGGTCTTCTTCATCCACCACTGAATCCTAATCCAGTTGCTATGATTGCAACAAGAGCTCAACCAATTTGTTACCCTGATTCTGGAGCAACCAATCATCTTACCTCTGACAACAATTTGGTTCAACATCCAGTTGAGCAGTTCAGCAATGAACAGATATACATGGGTAATGGTCATGGTTTATCTATTAAAGCTATTGGTTGCTCTGCCTTTAATTCATCATATTGCTCTCAAAAATCACTTAAACTAAATAAGCTTTTACTAGTTCCAACCATTTCCAAAAATCTTTTAAGTGTCAGTCAATTTGCCAAAGACAATAATTGCTTCTTTGTCTTTAAAGCTAATGAGTGTTTTGTGCAATATCAGGACACTAAACAATTGTTGCTGAAAGGAGCTCTAACTCCTGATGGGCTCTATAGTTTTCATCCTACTCATATTCCATGCCAAGCTTCAAATAATACTACTGTTGCAAGTTGTAATTTCTTTGAATCTAAGTCTAGTGTTAATGTAGCTACTATATCACTTTCTGTTTCTAATAAAAGTACTACTGTGTACTCATTATGGCATTGTAGGTTAGGCCATCCTAATGAGAATATTGTACAAAAAGTAATGAATCATTGTAAGATACCACATTCCAATAAAACAGTCTATGATTTCTGTTCTGCTTGCTGCTATGGTAAAGCTCATAGAATTCATTCTCCTGCATCTACAACTAGTTATTCATCTTCTTTTGACTTAGTTTATATTGATGTGTGGGGACCTTCTCCTAATCTGTCCTCTAGTGGTTTCAAATACTATTTGTCTATAGTTGATGCACATACTCGATATACTTGGCTGTTTCTTTTAAAACAGAAATCAGATTCTATTCTAATGTTCAAAACTTTTATAACAATGGTTGGAACTCAGTTTAATACAACTATAAAAGCTGTTCAAAGTGATTGGGGTGGTGAATTTAGGCCACTAACTACTTACTTACAAACCATGGGTATTAACCATAGGGTCACTTGTCCTCATACTCATCATCAAAATGGTACTGTTGAGCGGAAACATCGCCATATTGTTGAAACAGGTTTATCAATATTAGCTCATGCTCATTTACCATTAGTTTATTGGGATCATGCATTCCAAACAGCTGTCTACCTCATAAATAGACTACCTAGTACTTGTATCAACAATCAGGTTCCATTTAACCTACTTTACAAGTCTGGCCCTGATTATTCTTTGCTAAGGGTATTTGGTTGTGCATGTTATCCTCTGTTAAGACCTTATAACAAACACAAACTTGATTTTCATTCAAGTGAGTGCACTTTTCTGGGTTACTCACCCTCACACAAAGGTTACAAATGTCTTAGTTCAGAAGGCAAAATTTACATCTCTAAAGATGTAATCTTTAATGAATATAGCTTCCCCTTCTCTACTGCAACAACAGACATTGATTCAAAAAATACAACTATTAGTTCAACAACCTCCTTCTTTCCTACAACTTCTCCTACCAATCTTATATCTCCCTCAAATACAGCTTCTGAACTTGCTGCCACTTCTTCAGTTCCTACTACTACATCTACAGCAGCTTCTCCTCCTTTAGCTTCAGGTTCTCCTGTTTTACATCAGCCTTTATCAAGTGCTTCACCTCCTACTACTGATAATTCATCATCTACCTATGTTCCTCCTCATACTACTTCTAGGGATACCTCAACTCACCCTATGCAAACAAGATCTAAATCAGGCATTTCCAAAGCTATTGTTCCTAGGGTTCTTCTAGCTCATTCTGAAGTGGAACCTACCTCAGTTAAAGCAGCTCTCTCAAGTCCTGAATGGAAAGAATCTATGCAAGCAGAGTATGATGCTCTCATCAAACTCAATACCTGGACATTAGTACCTCTGCCTCCTGATAAAGAAGCTATAGGAAATAAATGGGTTTACAGAATTAAAGAAAACCCAGATGGATCAATTCATAAACGAAAATCCAGATGGGTAGCTAAAGGGTTTCATCAAAAACATGGACAAGACTACAATGAGACTTTATCCCCTGTAGTTAAACCTGTTACAGTTAGAATTATCTTAACTTTGGCTGTTACTAACAAGTGGGATCTTCAACAACTAGATGTCAATAATGCTTTCCTCAATGGTACATTAGAAGAAGAGGTATATATGAAACAGCCACCTGGTTTTGTTCATAGTGACAAAACTCTAGTTTGCAAACTGAACAAGGCTATATATGGACTTAAGCAAGCTCCTAGGCAGTGGTTTGAAAATCTGAAAAATACTCTGCAGAATTTGGGTTTCAAAATTAGTAAGTGTGATAACTCCTTGTTTTTGCTGAAAACTCCTACTTATGTGCTATATGTCCTAGTTTATGTTGATGACATCATAGTCACAGGATCCTCCAAGACACAAATAGCCAAACTAATTCAGCAACTGAGTTCAGTATATGCTTTAAAACAATTAGGCAAACTAGACTACTTTCTTGGCATTGAGGTCAAACATCTTTCTAATGGCACAATTCTTCTCAATCAATCCAAGTACATCAGAGACTTGTTGGAAAGAGAAAATATGGCTAATGCAAAAGTTATATCTACCCCTATGATGAGTAGTTGCAAACTCTCAAAATTTGGGGGTCAAGATGTAGCTGATCCTACTTTCTACGGGTCAATTGTTGGTACACTGCAGTATGCTACCATTACAAGACTTGACATCACCTTTAGTGTGAATAAAGTGTGTCAGTATCTCTCCAAACCACTTGAAGAGCATTGGACTGCAGTTAAGAGGATTCTTAGATATCTAAAAGGTACAATCTCTCATGGGCTGTTATTTCAGCCTACTGATCCCCATCTGCCTCTAAGAATTCAAGCCTTCTGTGATGCTGACTGGGCAGGGGACCAGGATGACCGAAAATCAACTTCAGGTGCCTGTATTTTCTTAGGTTCTAACCTAGTTACGTGGTGGTCAAAGAAGCAACATAATTTTCTCTCTTTTACTTTCTCTCTCATTCTCTATCTTAGTTTCTCTTTCTTACAAGAGACTTCCATAGGAAGGCCTACTTGCAAATCTGCACACAAGATTTTGACACTCATTATTTTTTAAATTGATAAACTTAAATAAAAGGACATGAAATTCAAATGTCACAATCTTGTTTGTAGGTTTGCATGTAGATCTCACTAAGTAGGTTTCTTAATCATTTTTCATTGTCTAATGGATCATACTGATGAATAATGTTCTCTACATCTTTATTTTATTTTTTTAAAACATAAGTATAATTAGAGAAGATAAGTAAGTACAAAAGCTGGGGATGATATATGTTTCTATTATTGAACGGAATACATCCCAGAAAAGCCCATCTAAACTGTAGACTGTAGAGGCAGATTAAGAACAAAGCTATCCTTTTCACATGCCTACTAGTCTTTCTGAATCGGGAGAAAAAATACAACACAAAAATTCGGAGATATAACCTTGTGTGATCTAAATGAAGAATACCATAACCTTAGAGAAGACCTCAAACCTGCAAAGGAGAATAGCATGATAAAGTTTTACCTATTTGGAGAATTAGTGAGAAACTAGACTTAATGTTTACTGGAATACACCGGAGAGGAGCTCTTTCAATTTTTTGGAAGAAAGAGGAGATTATCTTCACTTTCTTTTTCTTGACCCTTAGATATTTATATTCCACTTTGTTTTTGACTGAAGATTTAATATATTATTACAGGACTTTCTAACGCATGAAATGGAAATAAGCAGTCTGACTTGTAGGCGAAGGGATTTGCTTTTCTCCCTTTCCAGTTTATTCAAGTTTTTGAAATAAGGATCATATGGTTTTTACAAGATAGAACAATTACTCTTGCTTCTGCACATTATTATTTTTATTATTATTTTTAGGAAAGGAGTTGCTTTTGATCTGAGAAATTTATATGAAGTTAAATTCATGTTTTTATCCTTCCATGAAATTATAACGTTGCTGAATAATCTTATTCATTGATTGGAATTCTGATCTAAAAGTGCTCATGTTAAAAGCTTCAGGCCATTAAGAGTTCCTTGAACTTTTAATATATCTCCATTTTTTAAGTGCTCATTATTTTGATAATTTCAGGATCATAGATCCAAAAATTAATTTCACAGAGCAAGAGCATACAACGACTGCTTCTGATATATTTTCGGGGTTATCACCATATGATATGGAGCGATTGAAGGCTTATGTTGACAAACTTGTTGACTTTCCTCTGGTGAGTTCTCAAATGTTGGATACTGATCAGTTTTTCTTAACGGTTTATTAATGATGACCAGTCTGATGCTTTATTGGTAGTTGAATATTGTCATTCTGTTCCTAAATCCTAGCAGTTCTCACTCCCTATGTAAAAGGTGATTAATCTTGCTTTGACTACCTCCCTAACCAAAACTATTTTTATATTTTATGGCAAGCTTAAAAATGTATAGATGCTTCAATGTTGCGGAATGTTATTGCCATTTAATTTGTCCTCGTTGTTCACTCCCTAAAGTAAATATCTTAAGTTCGTGTATCGCATGATAATTTTGATTGGTTAAAGTGAAATGGCCTGACAAATTATATTAATATTCACTTAAATTTGCATCATTGCACAAGCATCAGTATGTGAGAATTTTGATGGACCAAAAACCAGTAAATGAGATGATGATGAGCCTAAATTTAAATGAGATATAAAATAATTCAGGATGGTTATCTAATGTAGCATCAAACACCGTGCACCATATATGTGTATATACACTACTGAATTTGTGATTGTGAGAATGAGAAGTGAGAGAGAGTGAGAAAGAGAGGGAAATAGATATCTTAAAAATCTGTTATGAATAGAAAAGTTGGTTACAAGTGAGGTAACCCTTACTATTTATAGTAGGAGCCAACACGTTTAAGTTAAGCTAGTAAGCTGATGGCTCTTAAGCATTTAAATTAAAGCCTATATAGACTACAATACATAATCAGTATTTAATTGTCCTCCTTAGAAACCAAACCAAGACTACCATACAAATAATGCAAATTACTCTAAATAGTGGTGCACTGTTCAAGCTTTGTCTCTTGATCTAACATGATTATAAAGATATAATTATTTGATTTGGAGTGCTTTAAAAATGATCTCAACCTTTATTGTTTGACAGATTTTAGATTTAGTTCCCACCCTTGCACATCTGTACTTCCAGGAAAAGATCCCAGTTAACTTGTCACCTGTTCAAGCTTCTTTGTTACTCTACATTGGTTTGCAAAATCAGAACATTTCGTACATTGAGGTATGCTTACCAACTTACTAATTACTTCTAGCACGCAATCAGTTGTTGAACCTTTAGGAAATTTCTAGGTTATCTTCATTATTCTTTTTAAAGTTTGTTGTCATATGTTGGTCAATTTATCATGATAGACATGGAGTCAAGCAACGAGTCACCCATTGCTTGATTTTGTTTGAGGTTTGAGTAGACCACCTTGTTTTTGCTATGATTTCAATATATATATTATATATATATATATAAGCTGCTCAAATCTATTAGAGTAAATGTATTTATAGTTTATTCTAGTAGTCAGCACTCAGCAGTACGCTGACTGCCACCTGTAAGCGCAGGAAGTAGAAGCTGACAAGTGCTGAGTTCTTGTCTCCTATAAATAGGAGCTTCTCATTATATAATAATTTGCTTACTTTCATTAATAGAAAGTTACAATCTCTCTCTTCTCTCTCTCCCCTCAGATTATTAGTTTCTACTATGGTATCACGATCATTTTCTTCTCGATCTGTGAAGTTTCAGTGATTGCGCTCCTTCTTCTTACTTCAATTCTCCGCTGTTGCTAGTGTGGATCGCTTTGTCTTCTTCCTTCTTCAGTTTTTCACTTCTCATGAATCACAACATTCGCATCTCCTCTTCTCAGCTCTTCGCGCTATTTTTAGTTTTTCTTCTCGGTTTCGCGTGCGATTTCTACATCTGTGGTTTTATGATTTCCGATTCTGTTGCTCACGATTTTCAAGCTTTTGTGGATTTGTGATTTCTGTTGTGTTTTGCATTTGTTGATTTGCACTTGCACTTTGCAATTTTGTGCACCTGTGATTTTGCGATTTTTACTAGTGGCTTTGCACAAGAGGTCTATTTGGAAAGGATGCATCAAACTGTTAATGATGCGATCTTAGCTAATGTGGCACATTCCAGGGCGTCTCTTCTCCATCCTACTGTACCTCTTCCTTCTTAGTCTCAATATGTTATTCATCAGTACTCCACACAACCTCAGCAGCCTTCACCTGCCTCATTTCAACCTTCTCCTCATTTTGTGCAACCAGCAGCTTCCTATCAGACTCAGCAATCAGCGACACCTCTTGTTCCACAGTCTCAGGGTCAGTTGGCTACCACAGATGTTGATTCTTCCAGTGAGTGTGATGACTCTAATTCTAGGAAACCAAGGAATAACTCCAGCAACAAATCTAGGAACAACAGGAGCATAAACTCTGGTAGGAACAATCCTAATCGCAATTCAAACTCTAGAAATTTGTCTAAGTGTCATATTTTGTGGATTTGATGCAATTATGTCCTCTCAGTCCTTATGTTTCTTCAGTTCCTTCTGTTATCCCTCCCTCTCTTCATTCTAATGCATGCTTACCATCTTCGGCTTCACCAACTATTTCTTTACTTGACTCATCCTCCAACACCAGTTCAGATTTACCTCCTGTTCAGCCCACTAATGTTCTTCCTATGCTTACTAGAACTAAAACTGGGACTATTAGACAGAGGATTCCTGCAGTAGCCTTTCTTGCTAATGTTGAACCTACGAATGCGAAGGTTGCCTTGACTATACCTGTAACACCCCAAAAATTCCTCGTATTTATTTACAACCCTAAAGAAATTTATTTTTGAGAAAAACATTTTTGAACGAGTATTTTCCTAAATGATTTTCTGAAATCATGCTCCACCTCTAGAAATTGAGTTTTTAAAAGTCTATGTGCTTGGTGTTTTCATAAAGGTATTTACGATTTTGTTTGAGTTATCTTGTGGTGGACTAGAATTACCCCCTAAGTGTGTATACGGTTTTGGTATGTATAAGCATGCTTAGGAATCTATGAGGATTTAATTATTAAAGATAATGAATGTGAGAATGTATGAGAAAATATATATGCATAAACAATGTGTGATGCATGAATGTATGTGAATATATGTGTGTATGTATGTGTGTAGTACCGTGTGAATGAGTGTGTATATGCATGAAGATGTGTGTGTGTCGTGTAAGTGTCTGTGCATGAGTATGTGTATGTGTAAATATATGTGTGTGCCGCGTGTATGAGTGAGTAAGTGGAAGCCTAGGAATTTCCCAAGATGTAACCAAATGAACTAAGTTCTCAACCAAGCCCTTAACTAAACCCTAACTAAGAGTTGAAAACCCTAATGGAGAGCCAAAAGTCAAAAGCCTAGAATGACCCTAAGTCCTTATGCTCCCTATATTGTCCCCTTAAGCAATGCTAACATCCACCCATGCAATTTTAGGAGAAGCCGAATTTACCCCTCTTTTCCAAAGCCCTTGGCCGAATTGCATGAAGGCTAAAATAGGAAGCCATAAGATTTTATATAAGCCTTGGCCTTGAAATGCATTTCCTTCACTCTTTCGTCCAAACATCAACACAAACACATGTTCTAAGAGCTCCTCAAACTCTTAGACAAAGAATTAGAAAATAGAGAGAAAGAAGAAGGAGAAACCGTGAGTTAGGAGGAAGAAGAAGGAGAGTCCAAAGCCAAAACTTAGGAATCCTTGAAGAACAAGTGTTGAAGACCTTTTCTTTCTTCGTATAAACCGAAGACCTAGAAGTTTTAGAAGTAGTTTTGATTTGTGATCTTGTAATCTTATTTTCTTTTTCTCTTGCATGTTAATTTTGTGGTTTGATCTAAGGTGCATGAGATGTTCTACCTTGATCTTGTAATTTTACTTTCTTTCCTCTCATGCATGTTTATTTTTGTGGACTTTTAAAGACCTAAACAAATTTGTAATAAGTATAGGTTATGTGTGATGATTCGGTTGGTGTTGATCATGATGTTTCTTGGTAGATCTCCATGTTTTTCAAGTTAAATTTCCTTGATCTAAAGTTTTGCTTATGATCTATGAGAACTTGAAATAGATCTCCTTGCATGATTAATTTTTATGCTTGGAACCGTAGATCAATGAGTGTTTATGTGTTTGTTTGTTAAAGTAATGCTTGATCTAAACTTGTTTGATGATTTTTAGTCTTGCATGTTGGTTGAAAATGATTTATATGGTTTTGAACTCTTGCATGTTTCGGTTTTGATTTAATCCTGATGAAAGCTTTGATTTAGGTGTTGATTTTTTATTTTTGTTTTGATTTTAAGCCTTGTATGTAAATTGTGAAATAAAAGCCTTTATATTTTATTTAAGTGTGCCTCGGTTTTGGCCCCTTTTCATCTCAAATAGTTTTAGTCTTTGATTTATGTCAATGTGTAAAATTCATGATGTAACACCCCGATTTGGAAAACTCGAAAACAACATTTTAAACTACTACTTAATTCTTTCATTACAAACAGGGATTTTTTTTTTATTTTTTTTGAAACAATATAAAACTCATTGGTCAAGTTTCCCAAAATTAAGGTATTACTTTCAAAACCTTTTCCTCAAAAACTTTTGCCCAAGTTTCTAAAAATAGTTTAATATTGAAAACTTACTTCGACAGATTGGTGACACATCTCACTTTTAGAAAACATAACTGATTTGCTTGAAACGGTTATCTGTCTTATTAAGACAATCATTCAGAAAACAGTTTTGAAAACGGACCATAAAGGTTCTTACAAAAGTGGTCACCACAGAACATCGGTGCCATTCTTACATAACCTTTTCTTTAACAAAACGTTTCAAAAGATAAGGGGTACACTTGATAAGCATAACAGCAAGGGTCCATCGGGAACCTAGCTATAACTACTAGCAGAAGCTCTTTCTCGATCCACACGTAAGTCTTCAAAAGCAATCTTTGTCGCCCATCAGTAGCCCTCTCGTCGGCGCATCACGATCAGTAAGTCCTCCCTTTGAGAGTAGCATCACCAGCTCCGCTATCTTTTAGAACCAGAGGTTCATCATCATATATGCACAAGAAGTTGAGAGAGTAAGTTATCCGAATGGAATTACTCCCATCGACTTCTTGGAATTACACTAGCGACGCATACCAGAACGTAACAAACAATACAAACAGCATAAACAGATAATTATGCAAAATGCATGAGGATGCAATGCAATCGTCGCATTAGCTAACTCTTTATCTTTCACTTAAGGGAATCCTTTTAATTGGTTATCTCGCAAGGTTGAATCTCTCAGCAATTCGTTTCTCAAAATCGAAGTCTCTTAGTTCACACATCTCGAGTCCATCGTGTCGGAATTCAAGCTTTAGGGTTTCGGGTTCAGGTCTACATCTCCTCGTATTCCATCCACCTAGTCGAAAGCAATCAGAAGTACAGGATCTCTACCACACCGGCTTCAGGAGACCACACCAAGATACACTATAAAATTGCCCGGGAAAAATAAATGTCATGACAAAAGGGTGTCGACCTCCACCGTGTTCAAGCATCCCTCTTCCAATCCTGATTTAGTCAAGGGGGCGTCAGTCATCTGTCTAGTGATTATGCAGTACTTTAGCTACGACACCAGACTACTCACCCTACCCGGATGGTCAACCCAGGTCACTGTAGCTCTTCCCGCCTAGACAGACTCCTCATAGGCTTCTCGACGAATCACCGTCATTACCTTCCCCTATCCTAACCATCAAGTGAGTACCACGTAGGTAAACACCGTGTCTTCCTCTCCACTACTTCGGGTAAAGGTTTCAAGTCGTAAAGGTTATATTCGATTATCCTAATGTCGACCCATCCTAAGTCGCCTCCGTCATATAGCACCAACCATATGCGGGTTACTTCTTGTGGGACTCGACTACTATATTTGACGGGCTCCGACCCATCCTGTGTCGTGCTCAGCACGTAGCCACAACCATATAGATACACTTTTCAACATGTGGCTAACCGCCATTCAGATACACTTTCACATGTGGCTAACCGCCATTCAAATACACTTTCACATATGGCAAACCGCCATTCAGATACACTTTCAGTTTGTGGCTACGGCCGCACAGATATACCTTCAACTTGTGGCTATGACCACTTAGATACACTTCCAATCATGTTTCAGAAATCGTTGCATCCACACTCCAGTCATCGTCATCGTCACAGCATCCGCTCGTTCCACGCTCTCGGCGCATCAGCATCATCCGGTTCCATTACGCGTTTCACCCTCTAGAGTATCGCTCTAGTCGTCAGGGGGATTTTCTTATAGTTTTCTATGTCTCTTCTATTCTTATCTTATAACGCGGGATGATGCATTATGCATATGCAATGATCATAAGCAGCAATATATCTCACCATAAACAAACAGATCAATCAATCAGTATCATATAATAGTATAGGTCTGAGTCTTCGTATACCGCGATACAAACAATCACACAATTTATCGGGTATACTACTGGCTACGTTAGACCTTTACTCCGACTTTGAGAGAGTACGGAGTGTCCTAGCATACTCACTAGACACCAAAGCGTCTTAGGATAACTTCTCTCTCACCTGGATTCGCAGTTACCGAATCTACAAGTTCCGAGTGATTCGCTTCCTTCCTTGTCTGCCCGACTCCAACTTCTTTCAAGTCCCAAAAGGTAAATATATGAGTATTAAACTTTACTTAGTTATTATTCTTAGAATTATTCTCAAAGCAACTTAAGAAAATCCAAACATCGTCTTTATTTAAAATCGAAACATTAACTCTTTTGCTCGAACTTGTCCAAAATCAAACGCTAACTCTTATACTTTAAAATCATGAGAAAATAATCAATTAAATTAATTTAAAACAAAAGTTTCCTTTCTAGTCTCTCTTGGACAGCAATGAGATCATTTCCAAAGACACCGAAAAATTGCACTTTTCAAGCCAACTTTATCTTGGATCAATTACCCATGAAAACTAAACTTTAAAACGCTTTGAAAACACTTTAAAACAAGAAATACATCTTAGAAAATTCTGGACAGCATTATGTCCTAAGTTTTGAATTCATTTTTCCATTGTTTAAAACCAATTCAAAAGCACAAACAACCAAGAATCATGAAAACAATCAAGTAAACACCTAAATCAACAACTCATCAAGTTTAAACACTTAGAATCACATGTGGGCAGCAAGGTACTCAAGTAAAGCAAATCATTTAAACACTTCCATGTACTCTAAATCTTACTTAAGAATCGTAGACAACATTCACTCAACTCAAGCATCACATAGTCACAAGTTATCAAGTTACGTCAAGCACAACATGTTCACATACTCTCTCACACATATAACTAAATCAAATAAAGGAAATCAAACTTTTGAGCTCACATAAACCGAATCATGCTTCCCACAATACTGAACAAATTTAGTTCACACTTATCCTCATGAAACCGTATGCTCCCTTAGGTGTTCAAAAACCATTCTCTCAAGAAATAACTTCACAAATCAACGCACAATTTTATGACATAATCACATACATATTCAAGAAAATTTAACTCAAAGTCTAAGGTTCAAACCGTGACCTAGACTAGGTTTTCCTCAAAAACATTTTCAAGAATTCAAGACTTAAGGACAACTCTAGACCCAACAACAATTTCACATAATTCATCAAGCAAGTAAAAACATAACCCTAGCATAGACTCCTACACAAAACCGTGAGCATGCATAAGTTTCCAAACAATTTTTATTTCATATTAAATACTTAAGATCAACACAAGGTTCATGGAAATCATATACACATAACATAAATCCAACATCAAAACCTCTAACCTAAAAATCAAGTACAAACCGTGGCTATCATAGAAGATCACACAATTTATATTCACCCAAACATCACTAAATCTCAAGATCACAACATGCAAGGGGCCAAACAAAATAAAACCAAGCTTAATAACATAAAACCGTGGCTAACCACAAGGAAAATCACCAAGGAAATCAATCATTTTCAAAGATCTTTACATTAAGACTCAAGATCATGAAGAAAAACATTTTCTTAATAAAACTTTTAGAATCAAGCTTAGAGAAATAACATGCATCAACACTTCTTCAAACAAAATCAAAGTTTAGAAGGAAAGAATGAAAACGAAAAAGAATCAAAGAAAAAGGTTTAAAACTTTTAAAATCGTAAAGCAAATTCTTACTTAATCAAAACTTTAAAGAATTCAAGTCCAAAGTCTTTGATCTCTCTTTTTAGTCCTCATGGTTTCTCCCTCCTTTTCCTAGGTCCATTGGTTTCTCTTTTCCTTTTCACTAGCTTGGCTTGATCTTGCTTAGGTGATGAAGAAATTAAGGTGTTAAGGTTTGGTTCTTCTCCTCTCACAATTCGGTTTCTCTCTCTCTTTCACTTTCTCACCAAGAGTTTGACGATTCTCTTGGTGTTATGTGTTTGGTTTTGGAAAAGAAATGAAGAAGGTGTGTGTGTTGATGAAAGAATGAAGGAGATGAAGAGAAACTCACTCCTTCCACACGGTTTTAGTGGTGTTTGCGGGTGGGTGTTGATGTTGCTTGAGAGAAGAAAGAAATGATGAAGGAACAAGAATGAGAAAGGGAAATGAACTTCCTCTTGGTCCTTCACGGTTTTGGCCCTCTCTTTCTCTTATCTTTCTCTACTTTCACTTAATTGCCATCAAGGGCTTGCATGGGGGGCTTGGTTGCAATTTCTTTGGTCTTGGTTCTTTCCCCACGGCTCCTTCCTCTTTCCTTCCTTTTCCTCACTCTTTCTTCTTTTAAGTCATGCTTAGGTCATGTAGGTGATGTCATGGTGTTGACTAAAAGGCATGCCACTTGGCAACCATGCAAATAAGCTTGGTGGCTAGGCTATGCTTGTGATTAGATTAGATTAGATTAGCTAATTAGGTTTAAGGCACTAATTAGGGTTCTAATCGTGATTAGGGTAGGATTAGGATAATTAATCTAGGTTTAGTCCACTAATCCTTAGTAATTAAGGCTTAATCAAGGATTAAGGCACTAATCAAAAACTTAATCTTGGGTTTAAGGAAAACTAATTTTGGATTAGCTCACTAACCAAAAGAGTTTAGGGTTTAAGAGAGTGATTAAGCACTTAATCAAAGCTTAAGAGCTCGATTAGGGTTTAATCCACGATTAGGGCATCAATTAGGGTTTCCAAAGGTGATTGGACTTTGATTCTTTGAAGTTTAGAGAAAATAATTTTCCATGAAATCATATAAATCAATAAAACAAAAATCTTAATGAAAACCCTAAACAATCTAGCACACGAAGTCACACACACAAGCAAATCAAATTTCAAAGCATAAGAATTTATCATGAAATCAAAACTCTTTTTAGATCAATTCTTTAATTAATTAGGTTAAAACAATTTCTCGATTAGGGACTTGTAGAAGTGAGTCAAATGGCAGATGTTACATCCTCCCCAACTTAGAAATTTCTCGTCCTCGAGAAATCACGTACCTGTTTCAAACAAATGAGGGTACGAGTCCCTCATGCTACTTTCACGCTCCCACGTAGCATTTTCACCATTCACAGAATTCCAAATAACCTTAACTAGAGGAATTTCCTTTCCTCGAAGAGTCTTTACACTCCGACCGTCTATTCTTAAGGGCAAAGTCTCGTACGTTAGATTTTCCTTGAGTTGAATAGAATCGGGTTCGATGATGTGAGAAGAATCACCAATGTATTTTCTAAGTTGTGACACATGAAAGACATTGTGTAGGTTATAAAACATTGGGGGTAAGGCAATTTCATAAGCTACTGGTCCTACACATTTCAGGATTTGGTAAGGTCCTATAAATTTTGGGGTAAGTTTTCGAGTTTTAAGCACTCTGCCAATTCCAGTAGTGGGCACTACTCGCATGAATACATGGTCACCTTCATTAAACTCGATAGGAGTCCTTCTCTGATCATTGTAACTCTTCTGCCGGCTTTGCGCACTTCTCATCTTCTCCTGAATCATCTTAATCTTTTCTGTTGTTTGCTGAACCATTTCCGGGCCTAGAAGAAGATTCTCTCCCGTCTCAAACCAACATAACGGCGTTCTGCATATCCTCCCATACAAAGCCTCATAAGGAGCCATCCCTATGCTCGAGTGATAGTTGTTGTTGTACGTGAATTCAATCAGTGGCAGTAGGGCATCCCATTCTCCGGCTTGCTCCAATACACAAGCTTTAAGAAGATCCTCTAGTGATTGAATGGTCCTTTCCGACTGTCCGTTCGTCTGAGGATGATAAGCTGAACTCAATTGAAGTCTTGTTCCGAGTGCAGCATGTAGACTATTCCAAAACTTTGAAACGAATCTCGGGTCTCTGTCTGATATGATGCTTGTCGGCACTCCATGGAGTCTCACTATCTCATTAACATATATGGTTGCTAGCTTCTCCAATGGATACTTCACATTGACAGGTAGAAAATGAGCGCTTTTGGTTAATCGATCGACAATTACCCAAATAGTGTCAAATCCTCTTCGGGTCTTTGGCAAAGCAGTTACAAAATCCATGGAAATACTGTCCCATTTCCAACTTGGAATTTCCAATGGTTGTAACACTCCACCGGGTTTCTTGTGCTCAATTTTAGCCTTCTGACATACTAGCCACCTCGAAACATACTCTGCTATTTCTCTTTTCATACCAGACCACCAAAACATCTTCTTCAGGTCTTGGTACATCTTAGTTGCTCCGGGATGGATACTCAGCTTACTCTTATGAGCCTCTTCCAAAATCATTCCCCTTATTTCCTTGTCTCGTGGCACACAAATCCGATCTTTACGCTTCAGCACTCCGTCAGCTCCTACTTGGAATTCAGCCTCTTTTCCTTTCGAAACCAACTGCTTCTTTGCTTGCAACTCCGGATGCTTGGATTGTCCTTCCTTGACTTGATCCATAAACTCATTCGATACAACCAGCATTCCTAAGATCATACTTCGCGGATTCATCCTAACTTCCAGGTTCATGTCTCTGAATCGCTCAATCAACTCCATCTCTTTCACCATCATTGCAGACACATGCAAAGATTTCCTAGTCAAAGCATCTGCTACTACGTTCGCTTTCCCCGGGTGATACTGTAGCTCGAAGTCGTAATCCTTCAGAAATTCCATCCATCGCCTTTGTCTCATGTTCAACTCCTTCTGATCAAAGAGATACTTAAGACTCTTATGATCGCTGAATACCTCGATCCTTGCTCCATAGAGGTAATGTCGCCATATCTTCAGAGCAAAAACTACCGCAGCTAACTCCAAATCGTGAGTTGGGTAATTCTGCTCGTGAACCTTCAGTTGTCTAGAGGCGTAAGCCACAACTTTTCGCTCTTGCATCAGGGCGCAACCTAAACCTTGCTTCGACGCGTCACAATAAACACTGAAACTCTTCTCGGGATCAGGCAACACAAGCACTGGAGCTGTGGTTAACCTCCTCTTAAGCTCTTGAAAACTCTCCTCGCACTTCGTTGTCCACACGAACGGTTGTCCCTTCCAGGTTAACTTCGTCATTGGCAAGGATAACCTTGAAAATCCTTCGATAAAATGTCTATAATATCCTGCCAAACCGAGAAAACTTCGAATTTCCGTCACCGTCGTTGGCACTTTCCAGTCCAAAACCGCCTTTACTTTAGCCGGATCCACTGCTATTCCTTCCTTCGAGATTACGTGACCCAAGAAATCTACTTCTTCCAACCAAAATTTGCACTTCGAGAGCTTCGCATATAACTGCTTCTCCTTCAAAGTCTGCAAAACTATCCTCAAATGTTCCCCATGTTCCTCCTTGTTCTTGGAATAAATGAGGATATCGTCTATGAATACTACCACGAACGAATCTAAGTAAGGTTGAAAGATTCTGTTCATGTAGTCCATAAACACTGCAGGAGCATTAGTCACCCCGAAAGGCATGACTAAGTACTCAAAATGTCCATATTGGGTCCTAAAAGCAGTCTTTGGAATATCATCTTCCTTTACTCGAATTTGGTGATAGCCCGATCGAAGATCGATTTTTGAAAACACCGCAGCTCCTCTTAACTAATCCATCAGGTCATCTATCCGTGGTAGAGGATACTTGTTCTTGATCGTCACCTTATTCAGCTGGCGATAGTCGACACACAACCTCATACTACCGTCCTTCTTCTTCACTAGCAAAACTGGAGCTCCCCACGGCGACACACTGGGTCTGATGAGTTGCTTTTCCGCCAATTCCTCGACTTGCTTCTTCAGCTCAACTAGCTCCACTGGTGCCATTCGGTAGGGCGCTCTAGAGATTGGTCCAGTCCCCGGTATCACATCGATTGAAAACTCGACCTCTCGAACAGGTGGTAATCCAGGAATATCGTCAAGAAATACTTCTGGGAAGTCTCGAACCACAGGCAGTTCGTGAATGTGATTGTCCACGTCGACGTCCAAAGAAGTTGAGATCATGTATACATGGGCTCCCTCCTTCAGAGAAGCCATGACTTGATTGGTAGATACGTGCTTGGGTAAGGATTCGTCAAGGTTTTCAAAAAAATAGGGTTTTAGTGAAACAATTCAACTGAACATGGTTAGCGGATAACCAGTCCATTCCTAGGATAACATCGATTTGGGATAAGAGCAATGTTATCAGGTCAGTGGGAAAAGTCCTATCATCTATCACTATAGGGCACTTAGGGCAAAAAGTCGAAACTGTGACCGGGTCACTAGTAGGGGTAAACACAAGCAAATCATATGGTAGAGAAGCTACCATTAAGTGCAACCTACTCACAACATCATTCGATATAAAAGAGTGTGTGGCACCCGAATCATACAACACATTCAAGGAATTCTCGCGTATAAGACATGTACCTTGGATAAGACCGTCATGGTTTGAAGCCTCTACACCGCTCATCGTGAAGACTCTTCCTTTCTCCTGAGGCTTAGAAGCAGTCGAAACATTCCTCTCTTGCCTTTGCTTGGTGCACTGGTTTGCATAGTGGCCGGTTCCTTGGCAGTTGAAACAAACTACCTTAGAACGACATTGACCGAAGTGGTGCCGACGACACTGGGGGCAGTACGGAGCTGAAGTTCTAGAGTTCCTATCAACATTATTGGGACGATTCCTACTCCCATTGTTGCTCCAAGTGTTGGCGTTCCAATTACCCCGGTTGCCATTGTTGCAATTGTTGTTCCTTCGGAACCACGATCCTCTATACTGATTATCCCTTCTTCCTCCATACCGATCGTAGGGTCCTCGCCCATGCTGGGTTCCTTGCCTTACATTCTGGTAATTAGGGTTGTTCCTCGTTGGTCCATGGGAACTCGAGGGTACGGCAGCCTTATTGCCCACATTCTTCGTCTTAAGTCCATCCTCATAGATTCTGCACCTACTTACTAAGAGCGGGAAACTATTGATTCCCATGTGTATGAAAGCCATCTTAATCTCAGTCTTAAGTCCATCGAGAAACTTTGCGCACTTCGACTTGTCGTTTCCGGGCTGATTGTAGTGCGGCACGTACTTCACCAGTTCCTCAAACTTCGCAGCATACTCGCCGACCGACATATCTCCTTGAATCAGGTGCATGAATTCTATCTCCTTCTTCAACTTCATATTGTTAGGGAAGTACTTCTCTAGGAACCTTTGCCTAAAGGAGTCCCAAGTAACAGCTTGTTGTTGAACCTCCATAACTTGCCGAGTATTCTCCCACCAGTCAGATGCCTCTTTGGTTAACATGTAGACCGCGTAGGTTACCTTCTGAGCATCGGTGCACTGCATAGCGGTGAAGATCTTTTCTAACTCCCTAATCCACTCATTAGCGTTCTCTGATGCATATCCACCGGCGAATTCCTTAGGGTTCCTCTTACAGAACTCATCTAATCCCCTATATTCCTGAGGTCCTAAGTTTTGGTTCTGGTTGTTCTGCTGGGCTTGCTGATGCATTGCGTTGAGATTCTCATTCATGCCCAGAACAGCAGCAGTCAGCTCGTTTAGCATGTCCTCGGTGTTCCGAGCTGCTTCAGGAGCATGTCTACCTCTTCCTCTTCCACACATCGTGAGCTATATTCATTAATGCACTAACGATTCAATATACCTACTGACGCATCTAATCACACAGCCTAAATATATCTAGAGAGCACACAACAGAGAACATGTAAGTCCATGTTCAGGCCATATGGACAACCATTGCTCTGATACCACCAAGTGTAACACCCCGATTTGGAAAACTCGAAAACAACATTTTAAACTACTACTTAATTCTTTCATGACAAACAGGGATTTTTTTTTTATTTTTTTTGAAACAATATAAAACTCATCGGTCAAGTTTCCCAAAATTAAGGTATTACTTTCAAAACCTTTTCCTCAAAAACTTTTGCCCAAGTTTCTAAAAATAGTTTAATATTGAAAACTTACTTCGACAGATTGGTGACACATCTCACTTTTAGAAAACATAACTGATTTACTTGAAACGGTTATCTGTCTTATTAAGACAATCATTCAGAAAACAGTTTTGAAAACGGACCATAAAGGTTCTTACAAAAGTGGTCACCACAGAACATCGGTGCCATTCTTACATAACCTTTTCTTTAACAAAACGTTTCAAAAGATAAGGGGTACACTTGATAAGCATAACAGCAAGGGTCCATCGGGAACCTAGCTATAACTACTAGCAGAAGCTCTTTCTCGATCCACACGTAAGTCTCCAAAAGCAATCTTTGTCGCCCATCAGTAGCCCTCTCGTCGGCGCATCACGATCAGTAAGTCCTCCCTCCGAGAGTAGCATCACCAGCTCCGCTATCTTTTAGAACCAGAGGTTCATCGTCATATATGCACAAGAAGTTGAGAGAGTAAGTTATCCGAATGGAATTACTCCCATCGACTTCTTGGAATTACACTAGCGACGCATACCAGAACGTAACAAACAATACAAACAGCATAAACAGATAATTATGCAAAATGCATGAGGATGCAATGCAATCGTCGCATTAGCTAACTCTTTATCTTTCACTTAAGGGAATCCTTTTAATTGGTTATCTCGCAAGGTTGAATCTCTCAGCAATTCGTTTCTCAAAATCGAAGTCTCTTAGTTCACACATCTCGAGTCCATCGTGTCGGAATTCAAGCTTTAGGGTTTCGGGTTCAGGTCTACATCTCCTCGTATTCCATCCACCTAGTCGGAAGCAATCAGAAGTACAGGATCTCTACCACACCGGCTTCAGGAGACCACACCAAGATACACTATAAAATTGCTCGGGAAAAATAAATGTCATGACAAAAGGGTGTCGACCTCCACCATGTTCAAGCATCCCTCTTCCAATCCTGATTTAGTCAAGGGGGCGTCAGTCATCTGTCTAGTGATCATGCAGTACTTTAGCTACGACACCAGACTACTCACCCTACCCGGATGGTCAACCCAGGTCACTGTAGCTCTTCCCGCCTAGACAGACTCCTCATAGGCTTCTCGACGAATCACCGTCATTACCTTCCCCTATCCTAACCATCAAGTGAGTACCACGTAGGTAAACACCGTGTCTTCCTCTCCACTACTTCGGGTAAAGGTTTCAAGTCGTAAAGGTTATATTCGATTATCCTAATGTCGACCCATCCTAAGTCGCCTCCGTCATATAGCACCAACCATATGCGGGTTACTTCTTGTGGGACTCGACTACTATATTTGACGGGCTCCGACCCATCCTGTGTCGTGCTCAGCACGTAGCCACAACCATATAGATACACTTTTCAACATGTGGCTAACCGCCATTCAAATACACTTTCACATGTGGCTAACCGCCATTCAAATACACTTTCACATATGGCAAACCACCATTCAGATACACTTTCAGTTTGTGGCTACGGCCGCACAGATATACCTTCAACTTGTGGCTATGACCTTTTAGATACACTTCCAATCATGTTTCAGCAATCGTTGCATGCACATCCAGTCATCGTCATCGTCACAGCATCCGCTCGTTCCACGCTCTCGGCGCATCAGCATCATCCGGTTCCATTACGCGTTTCACCCTCTAGAGTATCGCTCTAGTCGTCAGGGGGATTTTCTTATAGTTTTCTATGTCTCTTCTATTCTTATCTTATAACGCGGGATGATGCATTATGCATATGCAATGATCATAAGCAGCAATATATGTAACACCCTAATGAATTATACCCTTAATTACCAAGTATTAAAAATGAGTACTTAAAAATTTCTTTTTAGTTTAGTAAAGTCACCCGTCAAACGGACGGAGTTTTGTCTGTTTTTTGGACTTTCCAAAATCTTCAACCTGATAAACACATTTATATGAAATCAACAGGAGCCAGCAGGGCTCAAAGATAAATATATAAGTATCGCATAGTTGCCCCTTGGGCTCAAGTGTAAAACATCACTGTGTCAGAGTGCCAGCAAAATATTAAGTATGTAAATCAAGAGGCCATAACAACAACTATGCTCAAAAAGAATCATATACCCTGCACAAAAGAAACTAGCCTAAGCCTCACCCAAAAAGCATATATAGCTCATATACATCCAAATATACGGAGGCTGAAGTCAAAAATAAAAATATCTAATCCCCATAACCCTACTCTCCCTGTGAGGGAGAGCACTTGTCTTTCAGGAACTCCATCCATCTCCTCTGTCTCATATTCAACTCCTTTTGATCGAAGGGATAACGGAGACTCTTGTGGTCACTGAACACCTCAAACTTTGTGCCATACAAGTAATGTCTCCAGATTTTCAAGGCAAACACCACAGCTGCTAATTCCAAGTCATGAGTCGGATAATTCTGCTCATGCTGTCGCAACTGCCTGGATGCATAGGCCACAACTTTGCCTTATTGCATAAGTACACAACCCAAGCCTTGCTTTGAAGCATCACAATACACGTCAAAGGGTTGGGTTGGTTCTGGCAAAGTTAGAACCGGTGAACTTGTCAATCTCTTCTTTAGTTCCAAGAAGCTGCTCTCACACTGCTGCGACCATTGATAAGGGACATCTTTTCTGGTTAGCATTGTCAATGGAAGAGCCAGTTTGGAGAAACCTTCAATAAATCTCTGATAGTAACCTGCCAATCCCAAAAAGCTTCTGATTTCTGTGACTGTTGTGGGTCTCTCCCACTTTAACACCGCTTCCACCTTGGAGGGATCCACAGCAACTCCCTTTGCCGAAATCACATGTCCCAGAAAATGGACCTCATCCAACCAAAAGCTACATTTAGACAGCTTGGCATACAACTGCTTCTCTTTGAGGACCTGCAGTACAATCCTCAAATGCTCCTCATGTTCGCTCGGACTCTTAGAATAAATCAGGATGTCATCAATGAACACAATGACAAAAGAATCCAAGTATGGCATGAAGATCCTATTCATGTAATCCATGAATATTGCAGGAGCGTTGGTCAATCCGAAAGGCATCACCACATACTCAAAGTGCCCATAACGCGTCCTGAAAGCAGTTTTTGAAATGTCCTCTTCACGGATGCGGATCTGATGGTATCCCGATCGGAGGTCAGTCTTAGAGAATACTGATGCACCCCTCAACTGATCCAACAAATCATCAATGCGAGGGAGCGGATATTTGTTCTTTACCGTCACTGCATTCAATTGCCTGTAATCAGTGCACATCCGAAGGCTACCGTCCTTCTTCTTGACAAAGAGGATAGGAGCACCCCAGGGTGATACACTTGGCCTGACAAGTCCCTTTGCTAATAGCTCCTCCAACTGCTTCTTCAATTCTTCCAATTCTGGAGGCGCCATTCTGTAAGGTGGAATAGAAATTGGGCCTGTACCAGGCTTCAGATCAATACTAAACTCAACTTCTCTTCTTGGAGGCAATCCGGGAATCTCCGTAGAAAAGACTTCTGGAAATTCACGGACCGCGGGAATTTGACTTACATCAGAAACTTCATCAACTTCCATGGTAGACAGGGTAGCATCATTAAAGATGACTGCTTTCTTACGACAGTCAATTAGAACATGATGTTGAGCCATCCAGTCCATACCCAGAATAACATCTAATCTAGTCAAAGGCAGACAAATGAGATTGATTTTGAATTCCCGCTCCAGAACTTGGAGTGGACAATCCAAACATATCTGAGAAGTAATAACTGAAGAATTCGTAGGGGTAGAAACTGACAACTTATAAGGCATTTCTATAGTAGACAACCCTAGTCTCTTCATGCATTCCATGGAAATGAATGAATGGGATGCACCACAATCAAATAAAACACCACAAGAATTGCCATTAACATGACAAATACCTCTGATCAGCTCATCATCATCTGTCACCTCTTCGCCATCTAGAGTGTACACCTTCCCCTTCTGCATTGGCTGACTCCCACCAGATTTCTGGGCACTAGCCACATTGACCTCTCTCTTCACAGGATTTTTAGGGCAGTTGGAAACAAAGTGCCCGGGCTGTCCACACAAGTAACAAAGTCCATCTCTTCGACCCATATTCCAGCACACCCCCTTGTGTTGCCTCCCACAATGTGTACAAGTAGGAACAGGACCAAGAGATAGTGCAGATTGCCCTGCTCCTCTAGGGACTGAAGGTCTGGGATTAGAATAAGGGCCATATTTCTACATAGGACTCTTGCCCCTAATAGGAACAAACAATTTCTGAGATGCCCTGCTTCGCTCCTCTACTTGTTCCTGCTTGAGTGAATCTTCATAAGCACTGGTCATGTTCACTAGTTGAGAGAGACTAGAGATTCCTTGATAGACAAAAACAGTTTTGATCCTGGGATGGAGACCAGCCTCAAACTTGATACATTTAGTGCATTCATCTGCATCCCGGTAGCTTCCCGAATAGCAAATGAGGTCCTCGAATTGAGCTGCATACTCTCCAACACTGAGGTTCCCTTGCTTCAGCTCAAGAAAAGCCACTTCCTTCTCCCTCCTTACATTCTCTGGAAAGTACTTCCCAAGAAAACGGACCTTGAAAAGATCCCATGAAATAAGCTCATTAGCTGCTTCCAGACCTCTCCTCTGTTGGTCCCACCAATGTTCCGCCTCACCCATCAGAACATACTCCACTAGTCGCATATACTGGTCACCTGGTGGCTGCAGTGAGCGAAACACCTTCTCCATCTCCTGGAGCCATCTTTGAGCTCCATCGGGATTGTAACCCCCTTCAAACTTCGGCGGATCGCTTTTTCTAAAGCGGCCCATCCAGTCAATCTCCACTGGTGGTGGTGGAGGAGGCTGAAGTGCTGCTGCAGCAGCTGCTGCAGCTACAGCAATGTTCTGGGCTTGATTCTGCTGTAGGTTTGCAAGATTATCAGCTTGTTGCTGCTGAACTTGGGCTTGGTTCTGCTGCAATTGAACCAGAGTTTCGAGAATTGCAGTAATCCTATCATTATCAGCCCGTCTCCCTGCCATACTGTTGAGTCATGGAAGGAAAACCAGTTAATGATAGAATAATTAAATAAAACTACTAATATCCTATAACTTCACTTAGACACTAAACTAAGTACTTGGGTTACTCGCTCGGTGAGTAACCATAGGAGTAGTGAGTTCATACTCCAAAGGCCGAGGGAAACTGCTCTGATACCATAAATGTAACACCCTAATGAATTCTACCCTTAATTAGCAAGTATTAAAAATGAGTACTTAAAAATTTCTTTTTAGTTTAGTAAAATCACCCGTCAAACGGACGGAGTTTTGTCTGTTTTTCGGACTTTCCAAAATCTTCAACCTGATAAACACATTTATATGAAATCAACAGGAGCCAGCAGGGCTCAAAGATAAATATATAAGTATCGCATAGTTGCCCCTTGGGCTCAAGTGTAAAACATCACTGTGTCAGAGTGCCAGCAAAATATTAAGTATGTAAATCAAGAGGCCATAACAACAACTATGCTCAAAAAGAATCATATACCCTGCACAAAAGAAACTAGCCTAAGCCTCACCCCAAAATCATATATAGCTCATATACATCCAAATATACGGAGGTTGAAGTCAAAAATAAAAATATCTAATCCCCATAACCCTACTCTCCTTGTGAGGGAGAGCACTCCTGCTCGGCCGGGAGCTGTGCTAACTCAATCTCCGTACCTGAAAGATAGTAAGGGAGTGAGCATTGCACATGAATAGAAAAGCAGTTTCTAGGTAGACATAACAACTAACCAGGCCAAACACACTTAGCAATTCATACGCATAAATCACAATATCCACACAAGCATACCACATTTTCCAATCCCATTATTTTATAAATGCCGATTCCCTTTTTAGTTAGTTCATTTCCACCATTTAATTCCCTTTTATTCACTTTCTCCGTTCCCCATAGAAATCCCTTTTTAAACCCTTACCTTTTCCTTATTTTTTACGGTGTATGTATGTCTCCACCAAATCGAAGGCCTACATACATCGCGTTTCCATTACCATACCTTGTCCAATTTTATTCCCTTACCTCTTTCCTTATTTTTACGGTGTATGTATGTCTCCACCAAATCGAAGGCCTACATACATACACCAATCACGATGTATGTCTCCACCAAATCGAAGGCCTACATACATCGCGTTTCCATTACCATTACCTTGTTCAATTTTATTCCCTGTTTCCTTTATTCATTTCCTTTTATTTACGGTGTATGTATGTCTCCACCAAATCGAAGGCCTACATACATACACCAATCACAATGTATGTCTCCACCAAATCGAAGGCCTACATACATCGCGTTTGATTTACCATTTACCTTCTTTTATCCATTGTTCTTTCCTTTTTTTCCTTTTTATTTAGGGTGTATGTATGTCTCCACCAAATCGAAGGCCTACATACATACACCACCGACGATGTATGTCTCCACCAAATCGAAGGCCTACATACATCGCCCCTTTTTTGTTGTATTGTCTCCCCCAAATCGAAGGCCTACAATACAACCCAAACTTTTACGATGTATCGTCTCCCCCAAATCGAAGGCCTACGATACACCACCATATTTATGCCTTATCAATTGTCCATATTATATGCCATTACTTCGTCTACCAATTCCATTTAATATTTATCAATTCATTCCGATCACAAAAACCATCACAAATATAACCAAATAGCCACAATTTACATTACACATAAACAATTAGAGTGCAAATAACAACCAAACTTCAACTTTCCATATAATTATATAATAACCACATTTTGTTCACATGTCCCAATTATTGATTCAGAGTCCTAAATTAGGGGTTCATACCATTTAATTTTTCCTCCATTAATACCTAACCTTATTCTCAAATTCTTAGAGTTCCATAATTAATAATTAAGCTTATGTTCACCATTTTCCTTAGTTTCTAAATTGGGGTTCCTAATTTCCAATCCTAACACATAAACTCCTAACCAATCATTATATCTAAACACAAACCCTCTCCTAGAACAAGCCAATGCTCACTATAACCACCCCCTTACCTTAACCAAAGAGAGGGAAAATGGAAGGACCCAAGCCGTAGCTCCAAGCGCTCCCAAAACCAAGAGCTCCGAACGCACGAAGATGGAGGTAGTGATAATAATCTTCCCTAAGCCAAAGGAATGGAATGATAATGAGATTATTGCCCCATTTCCATAGAGAATTCGGATTTCACAAAGAGGGGAAAGAGAGAGAGAGAGAGAGAAAATCCAAATTAGAGAGAGAGGAACTTCAAGAATCATGAGTACTTACTTGGAGAGACCAAGAGGGACTTGATGATGGACCTTGGAGTGATTCCCTTGAGGTTTAATGGATTTAGAATGAGAGATTTTGTGCCCTAGAGAGAGAGTTCGAATTTTGTCAAGAATGAGCGTGTGAATCGCTTTTATTTTTTTCTCACAGTACAGCCTTTAATCGATTAGTAATCGATTAAGCACTTTCAAACTTTCTGACCTTAATCGATTACTCTGCAGCTTAATCGATTAAGCTGCTCAGTTTTGCAGCATTCATACTTTGGAAGGCCATAACTTCTTCTCTACCCGTTGGATCTTCCCCAAATTTTTACACAAGCTTCCTCACCTATCCTACTTCACATCCAACGGTGGAATTTGTATTCTAAGCTACCAATCTTGTTATTCTTATTCCTCAAAGTCCTATGTTTTAAACTTGAATTTGCATGTCTAATTGGCCAATTTTCTAACTTAAATCATAATTACTTCTATCCTAAGACTGATCGAGGCCGTACCCGATACAAATAAAAACAGTTTAAGTATAGTACTAGGAAGTGACTCCTAGGTCGTCTCCCAAGGAATATCTTATCAAGCAAAAGGTCGAACACATAGTATGCATAGAAAACAGGGGGTTTTTTTTGTATTGAATATTGAATAATTGAAATCAAAACAGAATTAAATCAAAATGAAGAAACAGATAAGGAAAAGCGGATAAACCCCTTTGGCTCGCGTTCACAACTCTATCATCGGTCACAAAAGATAAATTTCTTTCCTCTTCACTGTCCAACTCGTGAGAATTAAATACTAAGCGAAAATTCAATTCTCACCCCAAAACCCAAACCTCTAATTAAGCATTAAAAGCCAAAGCATGGAGTTTTTACGAGTTTGCATAAATTAAGCATTCATACACATGGATTATCTCTATAGAATGGAACTAAGCGAACCATAACATATCAATAAGCATGAAAACAGTGAATAAAAACGAAATAGCATTAAGAACAAAACCTCAAGAGTATGTGATACATTACCAAAGGGATTTAACCTAAGAGTTTAGCCTTCCATGAAGAAAAATACCAAAAAACGTGTAGAAAAGGGAAGAGAGAGAAACCCTAGCAGCCACCACAAGCTTGGAGAGCAAAACTAAGCCTTCTCTATGAGAGAGAATGTAAAAAAACGTGGAATGGAAGGTCTCCCTAGGGTTTACACGAATTTAGCTTTTTAAATCTCAAAACGGGCCTAAATCATGGGCCCAAATCCTAAGGAAAGCTTATCTCTAAATTAAATCTAAAAATATCTTATAGATAAAATCTAAATCTTAAAAGATATAACTAAATCTCAACTAATCCTAAAGATAGATTACAATCTTCACTTCATCATATAACTTCTCTTCCAAAATTAAATCTTCATTCCCAAAATGTCCAAAAAGCCCTTGTGCCAAATATGACCTGAAAATAGAAATAGAATTAATTAGGCTAAATAATCCCAAATTAAACAATATTCAGAATAGTAGTCCAATAAACTCTAAATCACTAAATCAAGCTAAACAATGTCAAATAGGCAACAAGTATCAATAATAGGAGTAAAATAATGCAAGGAAAAATGAGAAATAAAATGCTCATCAAATACCCCCACACTTATCCTTTTGCACTCCTGGGCAAAACTAAGAATTAGGACTGAGAAAATCAATATGCACCAAAGTGAATCATGCAACAAGATTACTAAAACTAATGAATGCAAACCTAAGAGATTACATACTTCACAATGAATTCTAGGAAATGCAAAGAAATGGGCAAAATCGAGCACACGAAGAAAATAAGGACCAAAGAATCAAGGCATCCATGAACATCATCCAATTATTTCAAATATGCAAAGAAAACCAATGACATCAAGAGGGTAGTCACAAAGATGATAGAAACTCACAAGGATCACTCAATAGTGTTTACACTCAAGTGTTTAAGGTTAATTAGTGTTTACACTCAAGGCACATCATGAAAAACAAACACAACCATAGGCTTGACAAGCCTCTAACATCAACAATCAACACACATGCACATTAAGATCAAAAGGTCTTTTCAGGGTTGTAATGGGGCCAAGGACAAGGTAGGATAAAAATATGGGAAATGTAGCTAAAACCCAGGGAATAGAGGAGCAATGGGGAACAAGTAAAAAAAATAAGCACAAACCACCCCAAAATGAAATGGTAAACATAACAACAACCTCTAATTCCAATCCTCTATGCCTCAATCAACCCTTTATTCCATTTTTTTTTCTTTTTTTTTTCTTCTTCTTCTTCTTTTTTTTTTTTGAATTGCATTACATTGCAGAACTTCATGAACGAAAGAAAAGAAGTAACAACAAAAATGGCATAATGAGATAAAGCCATAATTACATCACCCACCATAGAGGCAAAACCCAGAACTCACAAGAGATGAAGAACAAAGCACCCTCGCTTACTTAATACCCATTCCCAAAACAATTCCAAAGCTCCAACATTCCCTAAGGTTAGGACAATCATGGTTTTTCAGTCATAGGCTTGTAATGAGCTAAAGAACAAAGAAAAGGGATATAAAGGCTCAAAGGGGCTATCAAAGGATAAATTCATTCAAGGTAGGCTCATATGGCTAGTGGCTTATTCAAGAAAAAACAATGCCTAAATCATTTCAAAATGTGCATGGGAATATCAAGTATCAACAAGAGTCAAGTCAAGTTCTAGAGTGCAAGTAATCCAGAGTGCAATCACACATGAAAGAAAAATTAGGTGGCATATATAGCAATCCACCCACAATTAAGGCTCAAATCCTCACAAAAGGGACAATTTTATCACAGTGTTACCACCTCTTAATTATCAAAAGCAACTTTACACACAGAAATGAATGAATTCAGACAAAAGATACCAAGACTCTACTAAAATGAAGCAAAAACATGCAAGAAAATGCCCAAAACTTAGCAAAACCTAAAAAATCAAAGCAAAAATATGCAACCTAAACTACTCTCCCCCCCACACTTAAATCACACATTGTCCTCAATGTAAAACAAATAGTAGAATCAGACAGATATAGACAAGTGGAATAAAAGTAGTAAAGAAGGAGAAAAGAAGACTCCCTAAATCATGGTGGGTCAAAAATGGGGTCGACCAATGAGGCTTCCTCCACAGGTGCATCATCCAAAGAAGGGGTAGTGAGGAAAGGCTTGAGTCGGTGACCATTGACTTTGAAGCTCTTGTCTGTGGACTCACTCTTGATCTCCACAGTGCCATAAGGAAACACCTGGGTGACTACAAACGGTCCAATCCATTTAGAGCGGAGCTTTCCACTCATGAGTCCAAGCCTAGAGTTGTAGAGCAACACTTTTTGACCAACCAAGAACTCCTTTCTGGAAATTGATCTATCATGGAGCTTCTTGGTCTTCTCTTTGTAGAACTTGGAATTCTCATAGGCCTCCAAACGGATCTCATCTAGCTCACTCAACTGCAGCTTCCTCTCCTCACCCGCTTGATCAAGAGCTAAGTTACATTGCTTCACAGCCCAATATGCATGGTGCTCTATCTCCACAGGCATGTGGCATGCCTTACCAAAAACAACCCGATAAGGTGACATCCCTATGGATGCCTTGTAAGCAGTCCGATGGGCCCATAGAGCATCCTCCAATTGTGTGCTCCAATCCTTTCTATTAGGCTTCACCATCTTCTCCAAAATCCGCTTGATCTCTCTGTTTGAAATCTCAGCTTGCCCATTGGTTTGGGGGTGATATGGTGTAGAAACTTTGTGCACAACCCCATACTTCTTGAGCAAAGCTTGCATGGATCTATTGCAGAAGTGTGTGCCTTGATCACTGACTATGGCTCTAGGTATGCCAAACCTGCAAAGGATATTAGTCCTGACAAAATCTACAACAACCTGAGCATCATTAGTCCTGGTGGCCTTAGCTTCCACCCATTTGGATACATAATCCACAGCAAGTAAGATATAATAAAAACCAAAAGAAACAGGAAAGGGGCCCATGAAATCTATACCCCAGACATCAAACACCTCACAGAACAACATAGATTGTTGCGGCATCTGTTGCCTCCAAGATAGGGTGCCTCCTGCCCTTTGGCATTGCTCACATGAGCTGCAGATTTTGCTTGCATCCTTGAAGATGGTAGGCCAATAAAATCCAGAATCCAGCACCTTTCGTGCTGTCCTTTGAGTGCCAAGGTGGCCTCCAACTGGTGAAGCATGGCAAAATTGGAGAACCGATTGGATCTCCTGGTCTGGAATGCACCTGCGAATGACCTGATCACTGCAAAAATGCCACAAATAGGGGTCATCCCATACATAATACTTGGCATCGCTCTTCAATTTGTCTCTTTGAGCTTTGGATGCCAAGGGTGGAAAAACAGATGCAACTATATAATTTACAATATCAGCAAACCAAGGAGTAAGGGGAGGGGGATGTGAAACATGCAAAACTAAAAGCTGCTCATCCGGGAAGTCATCCCGGATAGGAAATGCATCCTCCTCTCTCTCTATTCTACTCAAGTGGTCTGCGACAAGGTTATGTGCACCACTCCGATCCTGAATCTCAAGATCAAACTCCTGGAGGAGCAACATCCATCTAATCAACCTAGGTTTGGAATCTGTCTTTTTCAAAAGATACTTCAGAGCAGCATGATCAGTATACACCACAACCTTAGAACCTAATAGATATGATCTAAACTTATCAAGTGCAAAGACAATGGCTAACAGCTCTTTTTCAGTTGTGGTGTAATTAACTTGTGCTGAATCTAAAGTCCTAGATGCATAATAAATCACATGAGACATCTTACCAACCCTTTGGGAGAGAACTGCTCCCAAAGCATAATTCGAGGCATCGGTCATGAGCTCAAATGGGAGAGTCCAGTCAGGTGGTTGGATGATGGGAGTGGTGGTGAGTGCTCTCTTTAGCTCATCAAATGCCTTCTTGGATTGGTCTCCAAACTCAAATGTGGTATCCTTTTGAAGCAAGTTGGATAGTGGAAGGGCTATCTTGCTAAAGTTCTGAATAAACCTGCGATAGAAACCTGCATGGCCAAGAAAAGAACGCACCTCTCGCACGCAAGAGGGGTAAGGCAAATGTGATATGACATGCAGCTTAGCAGGGTCAACCTCTATGCCCTTATGCGAAATAATGTGCCCTAAGACTATGCCTTGTTCTACCATAAAATGACATTTTTCAAAATTCAAGACAAGGTTAGTCTCAATGCACCTATTAAGCACCTTAGACAAACTATCAAGACATGCATCAAAAGAGGAACCATATACACTAAAATCATCCATGAAGACCTCTATGCAATGCTCAAGTAAGTCATTAAAAATACTCATCATACATCTTTGAAAAGTGCCAGGAGCATTGCATAGGCCAAAAGGCATCTTCCTATAAGCAAATGTACCAAAAGGACAGGTAAATGTAGTCTTATGTTGGTCCTCTGGTGCAATAAATATTTGGAAATAACCAGAGAAACCATCTAAGAAGCAATAGTGAGATTTACCTGCCAGGCGCTCCAACATCTGATCAATGAAGGGAAGAGGAAAGTGATCCTTGCGGGTCGCCTGGTTGAGCTTCCTATAATCAATGCAGACTCTCCAACTGTTCTGCACTCTAGTGGGAATCAGCTCATCCTTCTCATTTTTGACAACTGTCACCCCGGACTTCTTGGGAACTACTTGAACCGGGCTTACCCAAGTGCTGTCTGAAATGGGGTAGATAATGCCAGCTTGCAGCAGCTTGGTGACCTCTTTCTTCACCACATCAAGAATCTGGGGGTTCAACCGTCTCTGGGGTTGTCTCACTGGTTTAGCCCCATCCTCCAATAAAATCCGATGCATGCACATGGAGGGGCTAATACCAGGTATGTCTGCCAAAGTCCATCCTATTGCCCTTTTGTTTGCTCTAATCACATCCAGCAGCTGCTTCTCTTGATCAACAGAAAGGGAGGTAGAGATGATCACTGGAAGTTTCTGCTCAGCCTCCAAGTAAGCATATTTGAGATGAGGAGGAAGGGGCTTCAGGTCCAATAAAGGTGCCTGCATCACAGATGGAACTAAAGGAGCAGCAGAATTGGATTCTGCCGCCTGCACCTGAACAAGTGAATTAGACTCATGCAAAACAGAAATGGGGTTAGCATGATCTGAATCTATATCATATGAATCAACAGATGCAGTAGCAGAATTTAAAAACTGGTCAATTTCAATGCATGCAGTGCACATTTCGGAATCAGAACATGCAGAACAAGTAAATGAGCTAGTGAAAGATGGCAAATCATAATCATGCAAAAAGTCTAGAACATGCTCATCAATCAAATCATCAATCAAGTCAACATGAAAGACAGAGTGGTCATCAGAAAAATGTTTCATAGCATCAAAAATATTGAATCGAACCACACTGTCATCAAATTCCATGGAAAGTGTACCTGCATGCACATCTATCTTGGTTCGGGCTGTTTTCAAAAATGGTCTCCCTAATATGATAGGGACAGCACTACGAGAGGTGTCCTCTTCCATATCAAGAATATAAAAATCAGCAGGAAAGATAAGCTCTTCAACCCGAACCAGGACATCCTCTATCAAACCTGCGGGGTAGGCAGTTGGAGGTCCAAGTGAAAGAGACTTGAAAACAGACATAGGCATAACATTAATAGATGCTCCTAAATCTAGCAAAGCATTCTCAAATTTAGTATTACCTATGATACAAGGCACAGAGAAAGTTCCAGGATCCTTACACTTTTCAGGAATATGAGGGACGGGTTTACCTATAAGAGCAGAGACATTTCTTCCCATGTTGATCCTCTCATTGCCCTTGAGCTTCCGTTTGTGTGTGCATAGATCCTTTAAGAACTTTGCATACCTTGGAATCTGCTTGATTGCATCAAGAAGGGGTATGTTGACTTCCACCTTCCTGAATGTGTCAAGTATCTCTTTGTCAATCTCTTCCATTTTCTTGCTTTGAGTCACCCCCCTTGGTGGGAAAGGAAGAGGAATGGGGGGTGGTTGTTGGGCAGCAGCAGGTGTTGTGCTTGAGGAAGGCTGAGCTGGATGGGATTTTCTGGTACTTGTGTGCTCACTCTCCTCGACCATTTGGGTCTTCTTGTTGGGTGAAACTAGATCATCTTTGTTGAGGTCAGATTCTGGTGTGGGTGTGACAATCTGCTTCCCTGACCTTAGACTAATGGCATTCACATTCTGGTTTGGATTGATCACTGTTTGGGATGGCAACTTGTTAGAATTCTGAGATTGCATAGTGTTGATTGCTATTGCCATCTGTCCCATCTGATTGGTCAAAGATTGAATGGAGGCCTCTTGTCTTTGAATGGATGCTCTAGTTTCCTGTTGGAATTGGAGATTTTGCATGGTCATCTGTTTCATCAGCTCTTCCAATGAAGGCTGCTGCTCAGTACTAGGAGCTGGTGGTGCAGAATTAGCCTGTTGTTGTCTCTGTTGCTGGACTGGAGGAGGTACATATGGTGGTCTAGAATTGTTCTGAAATTGAACCTGTGAAGGTTGCTGCTGATCAGACCATCTCAGGTTGGGATGGTTCCTCCAACCAGGGTTGTATCTATTGGTAGAGAGATCAAAGTTCTGTGGCTGCTGGTTTCTACTGTTGAAGATGTTGGCGGCATATGCCTCAGGTTGGTCAGCACCAGTCGTGGGCTGCTGCTGCACAGAAGGGCATGTATAAGTGGGGTGCTCAGCGGATGTGCATATGCCACATAATCTAGCAGGCAGAGACAACTTCTTCTGGTTGATGGCCAATTGAGTGACCAAAGTTGTAAGTGAATCTATCTTCTGTTCAAGCTTCTCAACCTTACCAGAACTTGTGCCAACATCATTCACTCCTCTCACTATGTACAACACTGATTATGATAATAAAGGTTAATCGATTAGTGAGTTAAACGTTAATCGATTAGCACGAATTAACATAGGTTAATCGATTAGTGAGTAATACGTTAATCGATTAGTTACTGTTGTTTCAGAAAAATATTAGTTACTGTTGTTTCAAAAAAATAATATTTTGTTTAAAAGCTTTTCTTTTCTACTTTGTCAAGGTTACACACTCTTTCAAAATTTTCTATAGAGAAACATACTTTCAATATTCTTTCAAGAGCTATTGCTATTTTCAATTGTGCTATCAAGATTCAACAACTTTCAATCTTCTTCACTTACAATCAATTCAATATTCTAAGTTCTATTGAGATTCAAGTTTTTTCTAGTTTTAGTATTTTGTGTTGGAGCTATTCACAACAAGGGGTTGTATCAATCAAGCTTTCAACAAAGAAGTGAAGATTCACAATTTGAAGTCTTTGAAGAATATCAAAGCAAGTGGAAAAGAATTTGGTTGGAGAGCATCCTTCAACAAATTCAAGAGGACAAGATACAGATTCATTTGGGTAGATTAGCAAAGAGATTGGTACTCTCTTTGTAAGGGGGTTAAGATAGGATAGCTTAGAGGGAGCTGCATCTTAACATTGTAATCTAACATTTGAAGTATCTAGTAGAAACTCTCTATCTTTGATAGAGGGGACTGGATGTAGCTTTCAAGTGGGTGAAAGTGAACCAGGATAAAATCTTGTCTTCTTGCTTTTATTTCTTCTAGCATTCATTAACCAAGAACAATTTAATTAGGTTTAATTTGGGGCTTTTTCAATTCCTTAACAATTAAACTAAATTGGCTTGGTAAATTTACCTTGTATTGCTCATTCATTCATTCATAATTTGTTGATGCATCAAGGCATTGAAATCTCCATTGAATTCCGATTAAAACTGAATTTTCATCAGATACTATTCAGATTAATCGATTAAGACGATTATTAATCGATTAGTTTTTAAGTTGCTTTCGGCATTAATCGAGTAACGCTTTAGTTAATCGATTAGTTTGAAAGTGAGCTTCGGCATTAATCGATTAATACTGAAGTTAATCGATTAATCAGTATATTTTTGTAAGAAAATTTAATTTCTCAAATCCATTCTCTTTAGTGGTATCGATTAGTGAGTTAAACGTTAATCGATTAGCACGAATTAACATAGGTTAATCGATTAGTGAGTAATACGTTAATCGATTAGTTACTGTTGTTTCAGAAAAATAATATTTTGTTTAAAAGCTTTTGAAAAATACTTTGATCAATACTTTAATTAGAGCTATTTTATCAAGATTAATCTTTCTTCACTTAATAACCAAACAATATTTAAAACCTATATTGAGATTCCTAAAGCTACCACCCACTTTCATGATATGCAATAAAATATTACATTGATTAGAAATAAAATAAACTTAATCTAATTCTAATCTTCATGAGTGGTGCTTCCTTGTTGAATGTTGTTGCTTGGCTTTAGGTTGTTAGCATCAAAACATCATAACTCTACATTGTGTATAGTACGATTTCAATATATATAAATATTCCTTCATTTCTGTGCTTAAAACGTTTTCAATCGTCCTTTAAGTCTTCCGCTACGTTTAAATCTCTTTAAAGTTTTTAAGAACGTTTGATTCGATCGTTTTTCAATGTTTTTCAATTTGCCGAGCGGATCAAAGACGGAAATCAACACAAGGAACTGGTTCATTTGCCGAGAGTCATAGCATGCGTTGATTCATTTGACTTCATCAATGCCTTGGCCAAGAACCGAGCTATTTGTCTTCATCAAAATCTCTTTGATTCAACAACTTCTACTTCCTAAGTTGTAAAAAATCTGGTTCGATTGAACCGAACTAGAACTAAACTGAACCAATTTATAAAAAAATCCAGATCTGATCCATTTTTAAATGGATCGGATAAAACTTAATATAATAGGGATTTGATTTTCTAACACCCCTTTTTGGGTTTTGACCCCCCTTTTAAATTTTTTTCCAAAAATACCCTCCCTTCATCTGTTTTTCTTTCTTCACCACCCCCTCCATCTTCTTCTTCTTCTTCTTTCTTTCTTCTTTAACCCCCCTCCATCTTCTTTATTTTTTTTCACCTTCTTCTTCTTATACTTATCCCTCACACACTCACACTCACTCCCTCACACATACACACACTTAGTAATTGACCCCCAAACTCACCCACAATCACCACCACTCACATACTACACTATATTGTTTTTTCGTGTAAAAAGTGCCCTACGCCAATAATAAATAAATAAAACATTAATAATATTAAAATTTACCTTGCTTGAATACTCTTTGATATATGTATAAGCTTCAACACACCTTTTGAACACACCTTTTGGTTAGAGCTTCGTGCTGATAACGTGTTATGAAACGTATGAAAATAAGGAAGAAGAGAGGAAATAATATATTGTAATATATTCAGTGTACATTTTACATCATAGTTGAGTCCTATTTATAGGGAGATAAGAAACTCTAATATGGAGTGATATCAACTAAATATAAACACAATCCACCCTAATATGGAGTGATATCAACTAAATATAAACACAATCCAATAGATAGTCATCCACTAATTAGATAGATATGAATTATTTATAACAATTATGAATATAAGGTGGGGTTTGTAATCTACGACTCAAACTTAATATAATAAATCGGATATCCACTCCAGGCCATTTGAAAACAGCGTAGTTCACCCCAAAAAAATAAAAGTAAGAAAAGAAAAGAAAACAGCCTATAATTTGTTAGAAGTGAGAAGTGAGAAACGCGTTACATCGCTGTTTCAGGAAGGAGAGACTCGCGAAGATTGAGAACCGCAACACGCGAAGACGGAGAACGCTGAGTCGCTGATGAACTCGCGAATCGAGTAAGTGACCGAAGTCCCTTTCTTCTCAATCTCTTTGAACAAAGTCCATTTCTTCGCAACATTTCTTTTCCCAATTTCTAAACCCTAATTTCTTTAATCTCTTCATTTGTTAAATATGAGCCCTAATTTCTTCGATTCTACCCTAAATTGTTTGACCCAGGTTGTAAAACGTTATTGGGTAGCTGATTTTTCGTTGTTTTGATTTGGAGCTGAAGTTGCTGTGGCTTTCTGTGAAGAAGAACTCACTCTGTGACTCTGCAACAGCCAACAGGTTCTTGTTGAAAATACTTGGCACCTTTTCATGGTTCTTGTTGTTCCTGTTGAAATATGAGTCTTAAGAAGTTTTTTTATGCGTTTTTTTGATGCACTGTTATTAATTTTTAGTTGGGTTCACGGTTCAGTATATATGTAAGTATGAGTATATATGTTGCACAGTTATTATTATCTATGCGCAGTTTGGTGTCTATGCAGTATGCACAATTTTTTTACCCGTAAGAAACATTTCATCACAGAGATTATAGACAAAAATTTGATAGATTGAAACCGAACCGAAACTGCAAGGTTTTTTTTATTGGATCAAATTGGATTTGGTAATATAATGGGTCGAACCAAACCGAACCATAGCATATTTTATAACTGGATCGGTTGATTTTGTCCCAAAACTGAACCACAAACACCTCTACTTGGCTCTATCTGGTCCGTCTCTTAATCCTTTCTATTTTATTTTGGGTTATGGATTTCTCCTTCAATCCGAGTCCTTAATTTTTGTACTTGCGTTCACTGTTCTTTGGTTCTTCAAAATATTTATTGTTTGAATTTTGCTCCATAAAGCATAGATATGTTGATTCAATGTTTGAATACGGGGTTGGGTGTCATTATTTCTAATGAGGAGTGTTGCCATCCATCTTACTAAAAAGGAAAGGTTTCTTAGTTGTGGGTGGGCTAAGTGCTGAGAACAGCATGGTTTCCCATTCCCTACATTATCTTCAAATACCACCGCTGATAGCCGGATGGTGCAGCATTGTGTCAACCTCAATTGAGGCCACTACAGTGTGACCAAATTTAGATGTGATATTAGCAATATTTCATGTTAAAATTGGAATATTTTCAATTCAGTGGGTTTACTTGTTATTATTATCTCTCATGATAACTTAAATTTCATAGCAGCAAGAATGAGGAAGAAGGTGGACGAGCGAATCAGAACACTGATTGAAAATGGTGTCAAAACAAGGCACAGGTCCATGTTTGTCATCATCGGCGACAAGTCTCGTGACCAGGTAATCCTGCTTTCTACTGCAACAAGCATTTTCTTTTTACAGACTCGTCAGTCTAAGTTAGTATATAAAGTGGATAGTAGTATAGTATGGGACCGTATTTTATGGAACGGAGCAAAATGAAATATTAAATTATTAATGTCAATGAAATTAAGACTAGTGCAATTTGAGTGCTAAATGCAGTCTCTACTGTGTGCAGATTGTACATCTTCATTATATGCTTGGCAAAGCACAGATCAAATCCAGGCCAACTGTTTTATGGTGTTATAAGGAAAAGCTTGAACTGAGCAGGTTTGGTATAATATTAAATGTGATATACATTGGTTTTGTTTGAACGTTGAGAGTTTTCTTGATTGAGATGATTCTGAATGCAGTCATAAAAAAAAACGAAAGAGGTAGACTACTAAATTGATGCAGAGGGGTCTTCTGGATCCCGATAAAGTTGATCAATTTTCTTTGTTTGCTGAAACTGGGGGATTAACTTATTGCAAATATATCGATTCAGAAAGAATTCTTGGCAATACTTTTGGAATGTGTATACTTCAGGTATCTTACACTTCCTAGTAGCTGAATGTTTGAATCACTATCTTTTTAGCTTGCCTTTATCCTCCATTTTTACCAATAAACCAGTTTTGCCATTTTTTTTTCTTTTAGGACTTTGAGGCATTGACACCAAATCTCCTAGCACGAACTATAGAGACTGTGGAGGGAGGAGGATTGGTTGTTCTGCTACTCCGTTCTCTATCCTCACTGACCAGTCTGTGCACCATGGTGATGGTAAGGATGCAGATTCATCAGTGTTGATCTTCTTTTTACCTCTCAAAAGAAATTTAATTATTTATAAGAGTTCCCCATCTTTAGTTGGAAATTGTTTTCAGGATACTTGTTTTCTTTTTCTGCATTGCATTTTTAGCACATCATAAGTCTCTTGTTGTATATTTGACATCTATAGAAATGTCTGGTTTTTTCAAGAGAAAGATGTTGGTCATTATTTGTGATAACTCTATCAATAGCTCTAATGAAATATTTGGAGCCTTCTTAATTATAAGAATAGTATTCTATTAATGGCAATTTAGACCACACAGGCATACTTCTTTGAATGTCTCATTGAATTTAACATTCATGTGATTCACTTGTGCAGGATGTACACAAAAGATTTCGAACCGAATCCCACTCTGAGGTCACTGGGCGCTTCAATGAACGCCTCTTATTATCGCTTGCTTCTTGCAAAGCATGTGTGGTCTTGGATGACGAGCTGAATGTGTTGCCAATTTCATCTCACATATGGTCTATTACCCCAGTTCAAGAGGTACCATTTTTGCATCTTTAAAAATACATATATCTTGGAAAGCATGTTGGTTATTTACTTCTGCTATGGATTGAAAGACCAACTTTTAAAGTTTGGAAAAGTGCACAATGAATTCTTTGTTTTATATTTCCATGGGTTTAAATTCTATGAGACTGGCGTTGCATGACCGTAATTTTCTCTCTTTGAATGAGTGCTAGTCTCGGTCTCACTGAATTGTACCTAACAACTAATCATATTGAGTGACATTGCAATTTTTATTACTATAGGGATGTGAGGGACTGTCAAAGGCAGAATTGGACCTTAAGGAACTTAAAGAACAACTGAATGAAAATTTCCCTGTTGGACCATTGATTAGGAAGTGTTGCACATTTGACCAGGTGGGATTGTCTACTCTGCCAACCAAATTGGTTGTTATGTTTGTTGAATGAGACTGAGTTTTATATGGTTTTTGTTAATAGGGTAAAGCTGTAGTCACATTTCTAAATGCAATTTTGGACAAGACATTTCGTAGTACTGTTGCCTTGTTGGCTTCTCGCGGCCGTGGGAAATCAGCTGCTCTTGGTTTGTCTATTGCTGGAGCTCTTGCTGTGGGGTACTATACTTTTCATACATACATTTATTTTCATGGGTGGTGGATAAAGCAATTTTTTTAGGATCTCACTGGAAAATAATCTTTGTAGGTATTCAAATATCTTTGTAACTGCACCTAGCCCTGAGAATTTGAAAACATTGTTTGAATTTATATGCAAAGGTTTTGATGCACTTGAGTACAAGGTAGGTTCTCTCCCTCATCGACATCCGTAACCATTTTCGCTTAATTAAGATATATTAGTTTCGAAAGTGCTAATGATGGCAGCTTGTTAGTTTAACTTTTGTAATGGATGCGACTAGTATAGTAAGTAACCACTGGCATTTAAATTTGATTGCTAAATATGGTTTGTTGCCCATTTAAATCATATCATAATAACGTGGTAGATATTTGGATTAGTTTATTCTGATCATAATGTTGTAAAGGATATTCTAGCTCTCGTTCAGAGAAAAAAAAATAAAGTGTGTAGAGCCAAGGGGCATGAAGTGTTTGCATGCTAGGTTCAAACTTTGGTGATTGCCTCTCCCGCCTCACTAAAAAAACTAAAAAAAAAAGTCTGAATCTAAAGAAACAAGAAAATAAGTGTGTTTATCAATTTAAGCAAAGTTCAGCAGACCTAGAAAACATGTGGTTTTTAATATAAATATGTTGTAAAACCTATTAACACAGTTTATGCATCCGAGAACCATAGCCTGTATCGAATAATGTAGCTTGCTTGATTACCTCTTACTCATAATATTTTTAATAGCTATTATGTACTAAATTTACCTTAATAAATTCAATGTCAGAGATGAGAAAATTTTATGAAAAGGTTCCAGATGTTGGGCATGTCCTACAGTTCTAGGAGTACCCATGTATCAGAGATATTATGTTATGTAATAGATTAGCATAGTCTAGTTAGCCTTAAGCTGATAGCTCATCACTTAACTTAAGTTGTTGAGCCTCTTCTATAAATAGAAGTGAGCCTTCATTATTGTAACTAACTATTCATTTCAATGAAAACATAATTTCAGTTTTCTCTCTCTCACACACACATAATTTCAGTTTCCTCTCTCTCTCTCTCTCTATATATATATATATATATATTTATATATATATATCTGATTCTTATATGGTATCAGAGCTATTTTCGCACGTGCGAAGTGAGATCCTGTTGCAATCGCGATTCTTCTTCTATTGCGATTCTTCTTCTCTTGCGATTCATATTCTGCGATTTTGATTCCGATTCTCTCTCTTCTCACTACTTGCGATTCGCACTGAGCTTCTTGATCCTTCGATTCAATTCATGGCTTCTGCTCCTTCTTCTCCGCCGCATCCTTTGAATTCAGTCTTCACTCTAGTGACATTTTCGCATTCTGTTTCTGCGAAGCTTTCCGACAAGAATTATTTCGTCTGGAAGCAACAAGTTGAAGCTGTTATTGCTTCCCATCGTCTTTAGCAATTTGTGTCGAGTCCACAAATTCCTCCATGATATCTTTCTGAAGATGACAGGGAGTTTGATCGCATAAACCCTAATTACCTCAACTGGGAGGAGCAAGATCTGCACCTGCATCCTGGCTGTTACAATCTCTTTCTAAACCGGATCAAGCTAGGGTATTAGGTTGTGAACATTCCTATCAAATTTGGGATGAATTACACTCCTATTTCAGTTCTCTGATCAAATCAGAAGCCAAATGCTTTGTTCAAAGTTTTGAACTTCCAAGAAAGGAAGTCAGAGTATAACTGAATATGTGGCCAAAATCAAGGCCTTGGTTTTCTCCTTGGCAGCAGTTGGAGAAACAGTGTCACAAAGGGAACAAGTTAGAACTGTTCTTGATGGCTTGCCTTCAGATTATGAGGCATTTGTGATCTCCTTGCTAATCCAAGATGATCCAATCACTCTAGGAGCTCTAGAGGCCAGATCGGTTACTCAAGCATATCTGGAAAGAATATATTAGTGTATATAGCTTAGTTAGCTTTATGTAACTTAAATTGTATTGTGTACAGCTGTCATATTAATTGACAGCTGTCACCTTAAGTTAGTTGGTTTCCCTTACAACCAACACTTCTATAAATAGAAGTGTGAGGTTATTTTGTAGTTGACTGATTCTAATACAATAACTGAATTAGTTTCAGATTCTCTCTCTCTCTCTCTCTTCTCTCTCTCTCTCATCAGATTCTAACATGGTATCTAGAGCTTCTCTCTCAAAATTCGATCCACCTTCTTCTCTCTCATGCAAAATGCTTCTGGATTCTTCTCTACAACTCTGATTCTCTGCTTCCACCTCAATCTTCTTCTTCCTTCTCAGATCGCGTGTTCAATTCAGCAATTCTTCAAGGTGCGATTTGCGATTTGCGATTCTCTAAGATTTGTGAAATCGCGAGTTCTTCTCAGTTCTGCATCTTCGATTCCGATCTCTGCTGTGGTTTGCTGAAGTTCTGTTCTCTGATTGTGAGTTCTCACTTGTGTTTTTGAGCTTGCTTCAATTTGCGCGCCAAAATCAGCTTTTCTTCTCAAGTTTGCGATCTTGATCTCCTCTTCTCACTTAGTTGAGTATTTTCTGTTAATTTTTTGTTGCAATCATGGCTTCAATTCATGAATCTCCACCTCATTCTCCAATTCATGTTACACCTGTGACTACTGTGTTTACTCCTGTGACTTTTTCACATTCTATTTCTACAAAATTGACCCCTCAAATATAACTGGCCCCAAGACCTCTCTTCCTGGACAGGATCAGATTTACATGGGTAATGAGTCAGGTATACCAATAACAGGAATTGGTACCAGTTCCTTTTCTTCTCCTATTTTTCCCAACATTGTTCTACATCTTAAAAATCTATTACTAGTGCCTTCCATAACTAAAAACTTAGTGAGTGTCAGTAGGTTTGCAAAGGACAACTTTGTCTTTTTTGAGTTTCATGCTGATCGTTGTTTTGTGAAGTCTCAGGATTCCAATGCTATCCTACTTGAAGGCACACTTGGTGCTGATGGGCTTTACATTTTCCATGACATTCTCCAGCCACAGTCCAAGCCACAGTCCAAGTTACAGTCCACTTCTAGTTCTCACATTTCATCTACTGCTATAGATTCTAGACATGTTCCTGATGCTGTTTCAATTAGTAATAATGCTTTTTTTTTAAAATAAAAGTGTAACTAATCCTAGTTCATGTTCAGTTTTCAGTGTAACTACTACTACTTCTACACACTCATTGTGGCATAGTAGGCTAGGTCATGCCAATGATCAAGTTGTAAAGGCAGTCTTACATTCATGTAATATTCCTTGTCAATTCAATAAAAAGGATACTTTCTTTTGTGATGCTTGTGCTGTTGCCAAATCCCATAAATTACCCTCAAGTCCTTCTATTACAGTTTATCAACATCCTTTTGATTTAGTGTGTGTCGACTTGTGCGGTCCGGCACCTACTTTGGCATCCACTGGTTTTAAGTACTATATGTGGCAAAAGGGTATCATCAAAGGCACTTTCTCTCCAGTAGTGAAACCAGTTACTATTTTGGTGGTTCTCACTTTGGCACTTACTCAAAAATGGGATGTTCAACAAATTGATGTGAATAATGCATTTTTGAGTGGTGTGATTTGCAAGAAGTTTTCATGCAGCAACCAGAGGGTTTTCAAATTGGTGTTAACTCTATGGTCTGTATGCTAAACAAGGCAATGTATGGTCTTGAGCAAGCACCTAGGGCATGGTTTGAAAAGCTGGGTGATACTTTACTGTCTCTTGGTTTTAGAAAATGCCGATGTGATCATTCTCTTTTCATCCAGAACACTTCCTCTCACAGATTGTTTGTTCTCTGCTATGTGGATACAAGAGAAGTGAAAAATACAGAAACTAGAGAGAGAAGAGAGAGAGAGAAGAGAAAGAGAAGAGAGAGAATACGTATTTTTTATTAGGCTAAATTACTCATTTGGTCCCTTACCTTATTTTTCAATTTCAAATTGGTCCCTTACCTTTTTTTTGTTTCTTATTGGTCCCTTATGTTTCTTTTCACTGTCAATTTGGTCCTAGAATCACTATTCATCCTATGTGTCAAAATCATATTGGTCCACGTATATATTGTTGGAGAGAGAAAGTGACACGTGTCCATAACATATTGGTCCACATAGGATGAACAGTGATTCTGGGACCAAATTGACAGCAAAAATAAACATAAGGGACCAATATGAAACCAAAAAAAGGTAAGGGACCAATTTGAAATTGAAAAATAAGGTAAGGGACCAAATGAGTAGTTTAGCCTTTTTATTATTGAGATCTGAGAGGGGAATATACATTAGGATACTATTTATAGAAGAGTCTAGATGAGACTCTCTTAGCTGTCAATAACAGATTTTGACAGCTGGCTAACTGATACAATATAACCCACTAACTGATTTTTCTAATACAATATAACCCACTAACTAATTCATTATAAACTAACTAATTCAAAGAGTGTCAACACAAGTAAACCGAAGTTTACTTGTGTCCACTTCTATATACTCTATTACACCCCTCTCAAACCAAGGGCTGGTTGAATGTCTGCCCTGGTCAGAATTCTGAGCTTCTTTCGGAGATCTTCAAATCTGCTGTGGACAGTGGTTTGGTTAAGATGTCAGCAATTTGAAACTCGGAAGGCAAGTGTTGAACAGCCAAAGACTTGGCTTGAACTTGTTCTCAAACAAAGAAGAGATCAAGAGCAATATGTTTTGTCTTAGAGTGTAGAACAGGATTGTGAGCAAGAGCTACAGTGCTTAAGTTGTCACAAAAAATGACTGGAGCTTTATATGGAACATGTAGTTCAGTAAGGAGAGATTTGACCCACATAAGTTTTGTAGAAGCCAAAGCTAAGGATCTGTATTCTGCTTCAGTACTAGACCTGATGACAGAATTCTGCTTTTTAGACCACCAAGTTACTAGATTAGGGCCTACAAAAGGAGCAGCCCCTGATACAGACCTTATATCATCAACATCAGTAGCCCAATCAGCATCACAAAACCTAGTAAGAGTGAGAGGACTGTGAGTAGGTGCTGCTTTTATAATGAGACCATGATGTATTGTACCCTTAAGATACCTTAGAATACGTTTGACCGCAGCCCAATGAGTGTCAAGAGGTTGAGAGAGATATTGACAAACCTTGTTGACACTAAAGCTGATTTCAGGTCTAGAGATAGTGGCATACTGCAATGCCCCAACCACTGATCTGTAAAGAGTTGCATCAGGAAGAGGAGACCCTGAATTTTTGGTGAGTCTGCAACTACCAGCCATAGGTGAGGAAATACTATTAGCATTTGACATATTAGCTTTTTCAAGTAGGTCCCTTATGTACTTAGATTGGGACAGCATTAAACCACCACCAGGTAATTTGATGACCTGAATTCCTAGAAAATAGTCAAGTTCACCTAAGTCTTTTAGGGAAAAGGAAGTGTGAAGTTTAGTCACTAATGTGTCTATGAAGGAGGAGTTAGAGCCAGTAACTATAATATCATCAACATAGACCAGAATATAGGCTGTGATTGTAGCTGAAATATAGTAGAAAAGGGAATTGTCACACTTGTTCACTTTGAAGCCAAAACCCATCAGTGTGCCTTTGAGTTTCTCAAACCACTGTCTTGGAGCCTGTTTAAGGCCATATATATAGACTTGTTTAGTTTACAGACAAGAGTTTTATCCTCATGTTTGAAGCTTGGAGGTTGTTGCATGTATACCTCTTCATTGAGTGTGCCATTTAAAAAGGCATTATTGACATCAAGTTGTCTTAGAGTCCAGTTGTTGGTGAGAGCAAGAGTGAGAATTATTCTAACTGTAATAGGCTTGACTATTGGTGAGAAAGTTTCAGAGTAATCAAAACCTGGCTTCTGATTATAGCCTTTGGCAACTACTCTAGCCTTGAGTTTATTAATTGTGCCATCTGAATTTTCTTTAATCCTAAAAACCCATTTGCAGCCTATGGCCTCTATGTCATCAGGAAGTGGGACCAGTGTCCAAGTATTGTTATTTATAAGTGATGTATATTCAGCATCCATAGCCTGCTTCCAGCCAGGATCAGCAAGAGCCTCTTTGACAGAGGTAGGTTCAGTTATAGCTAGATGAATCGAGGGATACAACATCTTAGTAATCCTAGACTTAGCTCTAGTTTGCATGGGATGAGAGTTGTTAGGATGAATATTAATAGGACCAGGGGTATCAGAGGAAGAATTGGATTCTGATGCTGCAGGTGAGGAATCAGAAATTCTGATGGTTGAGGAAGAAGAAGGAGATGAGACGGCTGATGGAGAAGAAATTGGGACATTGGCTGATCCTGAAGCGAGAGGAAAAGTAGCAGGTGAGGAAGAAGGTTGACTGTAGGTATCTGCAGAGGAAGCAGGAACAGAGAAAACACATGTATGCTGATCTGTATTGAAGAGACCAGAGAGAGAGAGAGAGAAGAGAAAGAGAGGGGAGAGAATACGTATTTTTTATTATTAAGATCTGAGAGGGGAATATACATTGGGATACTATTTATAGAAGAGTCTAGATGAGACTCTCTTAGCTGTCAATAACAAATTTTGACAGCTGGCTAACTAATACAATATAACCCACTAACTGATTTTTCTAATACAATATAACCCACTAACTAATTTATTATATACTAACTACTCCCTCCGTTTCACAATGTTTGGCCTTTTAGCCTTTTTTTCTTGTTTCACAATGTTTGGCCTTTTATATTTTCAATACACAAACATATTTTTTTTCCAATATTAACCTTTCATTCAATAATTTCTCTTACTCCTCATTAATTCTACTTTTATCATCTCTCTCATCTCTAAACCACTATACATTAATTAATGGACATACTTACTAATAAAAATTAAATACTATTACAATTTTCAATAAGGATTAAATAGGGGCATTTCTAGGTAGTCGATCGCTGCCAGTCGCGGTGCGATCCCGGAAAAGCGTAGCGGCGCGGCGGCGGTTGCGACGCGAAACGCCGTCGCTTCCCAGAAATTCGCGGCTCTGTTGCGGCCGTCTCACCCGCGACAGGGTTTCCCCCTGAGAAAACCGGAAACCCGACCCGTAACCCCATCAAACCCGGCGGCGGCGGCTGAGACATAAGGTGATAAGGGATAAGGAAACCCTAATTTTTTTAAAGTGAAATGGGCCTTTGTTATTGGGCTTAACAGTTAACACTATGCAAATCAGAATAACATGCAACCAAAAAAATTGGGCTTAACACTACAAAATTAGAATCAGATTACAACAAAAAAAAAATCAAAAGACACTATACAAATCAGAATCAGATTACAACAAAAAAAAATCAAAAGAAACTAAAAAGACAGGCATTACTACGTGCAAGTATGCAACCTTGTTTCTTATTTCTTCCTAAACACTTCATCTTCTCCTCTTTGATCAACATGTAACACGTTGATCTTCTCAAAGCAGCTGCATACTCCTTTCATCTTCTTCCATCTTTTTCTTTTTCATCACTCTTCTTCTCCTATTCACTATTCTTCTCAAAGCAGCATATGTGCATACTGCATACATACCGCAGAAGCAACATACGTGCATACTGCAGATTGCAGAGGCAGCATACTCCTTTGTCCTTCACTATTCTTCCTTAGTTCCTTTTCTATTCTTTATCCTATTCTGACAAAAGTCATTCTTTTGCTTGAATTTGAATTTTGAAATATTACAAAATTTTGGGTTTTATTTTTCAGCATATATATGTGTATTTGTGTAGCATAATATTTAATTTTTCAGCACTATATATATGTCTCAATAGCGGCCATCCCGCTACCCGCTATCCCGCTATCCCATTTTAGAGGGTGGCCGCTCCGCGACGCTATTTGGGATTGACTACCTAGGGTCATTTTAGACAAACTATACATAATACTTACAATAATTAACATTTTCTTAATCTATGTGCCCAGACCTAAAAGGCCAATCGTTGTGAAACAGAGGGAGTAATTCAAAGAGTGTAAACACAAGTAAACCGAAGTTTACTTGTGTCCACTTCTATATGCTCTATTAATATATATCTGATTCTTATACCATGTGATGATGTTGGTATACCTATTTACTCCGACACAAGTAAAATACCCATTACCTAGTGGTTGTTAATATTGGTTTGGTGTCTTACCATCTTCTCTTCATTCACTTATTTGGTTAAGGGTAAAGAAAAGCGATTGACCATAGAAATTTTCTAAATTCTATTGATGGTAATTCAAATTGATTCTACTTTGTTCAAATAGTATTCTATCTCCTAATTATGAATCCAATCCGACCTCATTTGCCCTTTGTTTTGTTTGTGCATAGAAAGTTGATTGGAGCTTGTTACTTTGTTTAAGAGTGTTATGTTTTCCATTGTGAACAGGAACATATTGATTTTGATGTTGTGAAAAGTGCAAATGCTGAGTTCAAGGGAGCTACTGTGAGGATCAATATTTACAAACACCGCAGACAGACAGTTCAGGTAAGTTTGTTGCTGATACTTCTGAATTAAGGGTGGCCCAGTGCATGAGGCTCCCACTTAGTGGGGTATGGGGAAGGTAGATGTATGCAACCTTAACCCCGCAAGCGGAGCGACTATTTCTATTATTCGAACCTGTGATCTCTTGGCTACTAAGCAACAGCCTTAAAAATGTTTTGATATTCATGAAATTTTGCTATGAGGTTACATGTAAATAATTTTGGACTTGTTTATCTTAATTTCTGACAGTATATACTTCCACATGAGCATGAAAAGCTTTCACAAGCTGAACTGTTGGTTGTTGATGAAGCTGCTGGTATTCCACTGCAGTTGGTGAAGTCTTTGCTTGGGCCATATCTGGTCTTTCTATCATCTACTGTTAATGGGTATTACTAGTTTTTACTTTTTTTGAAACGATATATATCACACCAAAATCAGCTCTTCATGACAAATTATCAATTGTTTCGAATTATTAGCCATTTCCTTTTTTCTCTTCAATCAAGTTTAATGTGTCTCCTTATTTAAAATTGTTTTTCTGGTGTAACCTGGTTGCTGAAAAAACTATTTTCTTTTACTCATGGAAAGTTATGAAGGTACCGAACGCTCTCTTTCACTAAAACTTTTGCAGCAATTAGAAGAGCAAAGTCGTGTGCCTGCTAAGAGCACAAAGGGGTCTGTTTCTGGTAATTACTTACTTTTGGTTTTAAGAATAAACAATGTATGTGTCGTGAACAGTTAAGAGTGGAAGTACTTTTAAAATGGTTTAAGAAATCAAAAGCTGTGGTTTTGAACGATCCATTAAATGATTGCAAAACATAATTTTTTCGAAGGTGCTTGAGTTATTGCTAAATTTTATATCTTTCAGATTTTCTGTTTGAGAAAATAGAACTGAGTGAATCCATCAGATATGATTCTGGGGATCCGATTGAAATATGGCTCAACGCACTGCTTTGCCTAGATGTTTCAAATGCCATCCCTATTCTTAGCAGGTATTTCTAGCTTATTTCATGTTTACTTGGAAGAAGAGACCATTTTTTTATCTCCATTTATGGTTCTTTTGTCCTGAAATCAGGTTACCTCCACCTAGTGAGTGTGATCTATACTATGTTAATCGGGATACTCTCTTTTCTTACCACAAAGATAGTGAAATATTTTTACAGGTAAAACCAAATTTATCTGATAATGTTTGTGAATTGTGATTAATATTTTCACCTTTCTAAATGAGCTTCTAAAGTACTTGTGTATACCCAGAGAATGATGGCCTTATATGTTGCATCACATTACAAGAATTCTCCAAATGATCTGCAACTGATGGCAGATGCTCCCGCACACCACTTATTTGTACTACTTGGTATACTTGGTTTTTCGATCTAGTTATTCTTTCCCCCTCTCTTTCTATACATGACTTGAATTAGACATGTAATATTTTTTTGACAGGACCTGTTGATGAATCAAAGAATCAACTTCCTGATATTATGTGTGTTATCCAGGTTTGCCTTTTCGGTTGTGTGACTCCCTTTTGTGTTTTCTACTTGCTTTAAGTTTGCAATTTTTTGTTACCTATGGTAATACTCAAAATAACTATACTCAGTGCTCCTATTTTATTTTTATTTTACCTATGGTAAAACTAAAAATGATTATACTTGTGCTCTTCATTTATTTTAATTATCCAGGCGCACTAGTACAAGAGTCACTAGGTACACTTTTATTTAATGACCTAGAAATAGTAGAAGTAGGAAACTGCTGAGCTGTAGAAGACAAGATGGACCGAGGCTGAAGCGCATCATAAAACCTTTAGAGACCATAAGCTCCAACAGAGCCTTCAAGAAGAATAGAGTTGGTGTCCTGTGATTTCACACAACAAGAATTAGGATGAAATTCAAAATAAACTGAATTGTCTTTTGCAAACCTACTTACACTTGCTAAATTTTTAGTGATAGTAGGAACTAACAGTTATTAAGAGACAAAGTAGAAGTAGGACACATGGGAGAGGGAAAAACACTGGTACCAATTCCTGTGATTGGAATGCAGAATCATTACCCATAAGGATTTGATCTTGACCTGAAAGAGGAGCTCCTAAGTGAGTTAAATTTGCTGGATCTGCCGTCAGATGATGTGTAGCACCAGAATCTGGGTACCACAACTGAGAATTGTAGGCCTGCGGTTCCATAAGCATTGCTTGAGGAGGTCTTATAGCAGGAAAAGAGGGTTGTGGAGCCCAAGCAGAAGGTCCAGGACCTAGGATAGAAGGTCTAGGAGCAATGAGTGGTGGTGCAACCATTTGTTGAAAAGGCATAGCATTCTGATAGGGAAAGTAGGCAGCAGGAAAGTGAGGAAACTGAGGAAACTGAAACATTGGAGATGGAGCAGGTACAGATGATTGACCCTTGTTGGATTTCTGAGATCTGTTTGCAGACTGATTATCAGTGTTAGAACACATGACAATATCCACCCTATTCCAACATTTTAAGGCCTCATGGCCAGGTTTATCACAGAGTTGGCAACGCACTTTGTTTTTGCCATATTTCCCTGTGTAAGACGTTTTGGAAGTAGTTTTGGTGCAGCAGAGTGATCTGCAGAATCAGTACTGTCAGAATCAGACTCAAACAGATTTGTTGATTTATGAGGTTTTGCAGCAGTAGCCTGAGGCTGAATAGGTGCAGTTGGAACAAACCCTACACTTGCAGCTGACTGTGTAGGTGCAATAAATTGTTGTGCTGGATACTGAGAAGGAAAGGATTGCACAAGGAATTGTTGAGAGTGATAATACACCCTACCCTGAGAAGGTGCACCTTGAGAAGGCTGATTTGAAGACTGAAACTGATTCTGCTTAATCTGACCCTGAGCAAGATGGACTGAGAAGGCATCATTAACCACTGGATGCAACTTCTCTAAGTAAGCTTCTTGAGCCATTAATAGAGCCTCCAAAGCACCAATAGTCACTGGAGTTTCTCGGATCAACAGAGAGGTTACAAATGCCTCATACTCTGAAGGCAAGCCATTCAAAACAATTCTGACCTGTTCTTTCTTAGAAACAGGTTCTCCAACAGCAGCTAATGAAAAGGCTAATGCCTTTATCCTAGCAATGAACTCAGTAATGGTCTGTGTTCCTTTCTTAGACGAGCGCAAATCAGATTCAAGCATCTGACTTCGTGCTTTAGTGAGTGAACTGAAGTAGTAATGTAATTCATCCCAAACTTGATAGGCATGAACACACCCTAGAACCCTAGCCTGAACAGGTTCAGAAAGGGACTGTAATAACCACAATACAATATGTTGATCTTGTTCTTCCCAATTCAAATAGTTAGGGTTTACTCTATCAAATTCAATATCATCATCTGCAAGATATTTGGCAGGAATTTGTTGACTAACTACAAAACGTTGAAGTCTGTGTGAAGCAATCACAGCTTCAACTTGTTGTTTCCACATCAGATAGTTCTTATCTTTGAGTTTTGCAGAAATAGAATGAGAGAAGGTAACATGAGTGAATACCGAATTTAAAGGTGTTGGAGCGGGAAGCCATTGAAGAAAAATTACAGGATCGGGAATGAAGAAGATTGAAGCGCACAAAGCCAGAAGAAGAGGAGATTCTACTGTTCACGATTCTACTGTTCAAGATTTCTACTGTTCGCGATTCTATTGTTCACGATTCTACTGTTCGCGATTTCTACTGTTCGTGATTTTCTGGTGTTGCGATTCTCAGAAAAGAGAAGGAACACAAGTGAAAAACCCTAGCGGAACTGAGAAGATAGAAATCGCAGAAATCGCACCAGAGAAGAAGAAGCACAATCGCAAGTGAGAAGAAGCAAAACAGAATCGCAATCACGGATGCTGTTGAGAAGGATGAAGCGATCACACCCGAGAAGAAGGAAGCGCAATCGCAAGTGAGAAGAGGAGATTCAGAATCACAAGTGAGAAGAGAGAGCTTTGGCGCGCAAAAATTGCTCTGGATACCATGTTAGAAAGAGTAAGAAGAGAGAGAGAGATAAAATGAATTATGTTATTATTAAAATGTTGGTTACAAAGGATAGCACACCTATCTATTTATAGAAGGAGTCTCAACCAACTTAAGTTACATGACAGTTGTCAGCTTATAAACTAATAGCTGAGTATACATAAACTAAACTATTATATACAATATCTAACACTGTCTCGCTTCCTATCCCAGCCAATAAAAATATGACAACTAAGAAAGAGATGACACGTCATTTTTCCTCAAAATTAATTCTTCATTAAATTCCAAACGTAAATTATCATTGTCTCTCTCACAACGCCCTTTCTTTCCTCTAAGATATTTCTCTGACTCCATGGCTGTATATTACTATGTGGTACCGCTTGCATTTTCTACCACTTTGTTATTTTCTTCTACTTAATCACAAAAACCACTCTCTTGAGTTTTAACCAAACCGTTTCAATTTCAGAATTTCTTCTTCTTACCCTTTCAATTTGAAATATCTATAAACAATTTTCATTTTTCCTAACCAGTAGAAACAAAACCCATTATTATCCTTTAGAGTAAAAATCAATTAGATTAATTTGATTTTCATTGTTTTCATCAAATAAAATTGACATAAACCAAATTCAAGATTTTGCTTCAATTCAAAGTTCTAAAACATCGGCCAACGACCAAACATAATTAGAGGGAGGATATGGGTTTGGATTGAACCATGAAAGGAAGAGAAAAAAGAAAAGAGGTGGTGACCTGAGCCATGGCAAAGATCCAAAATCTGTGCAACACAGATCCGAGATCTGTTAAATTGCTTTCTTAATAGTAGCGATCTAGTCAAGCTAATACATGGATAGGAAAGGTTGGACCTTGAAAAGAAAATGAGAGGCCTAAAGAGGCAATGGCGATTTCGATAATAATGACGCAAGCGATTGTTTTAGTGCAGAGAGAGAAAATCTCAGCTAGAAGAGAAAAGGAATTCCATGTTCATTTGTTCTTGCTGTATAATATGGCGGTTAAACAGAGAAGTGGAAGTTTAAATGGTGTTGAAGGGTAATTCAAGATTTGATCCACCTTACTCAATTCAGTTTTGGGTAGTGGCTACACTTATGGAGGAATTGATTGCAAAGGAAACAGAGTATGAGTTTCAAACTTTTGAAGTTATTGATCTAGCTACCATTTCTATGAGCCATATGTCTTTCTCTTTGCCCTCTAAGTTGGTCTTAGATGTGTACATCAAAGAAAGCCAATGGGACCCAGGTGGACATGCATATACTTCATGGGCAGCGATAGCATGTTTCAAGCTATGGGACCCCTATGGGAACTTATTTTGTAGCTTCCACAAGTTTCTCATCGTCAACAATGCAGTTAGAGCTTACAAAACATCTCAAGAACTCTCTACATCCATATTTTTAGATCACAGCCTTGAAGACAAGGCTGAAGTTAAGGGGGCGGTTTGGATAGGACCCTGAAGGTTACTAGGGGTATAGGTGGAAAAAAAGGGAATGAGAGAGGAATGTGAGTTGTCACGTAGTTATTGGCTGGGGAAGGGATGAGAGTGTATATAGATGAGGTTAGCACAATGAGAGAGTTAGTTAGGAACTTTGTGGTTACACCTTGAGGTGAGGCAGAGGGTGCTCTATGCATCTCTGAGGGAACTTTGCTCTGGGGGTTATAGGGGTTTTTCTCCTTGTAATCATTTTTATTTCAGCATATAATACGAAATATGAACATAATATTTTCATATTTCCATAACTCTGATTTTGGGTTCCTAACAATTTACAGGTTTGCCTTGAAGGGAAGATATCGCGTGTGTCAGCAATGAAAAGTTTAAATAAGAGTCTTAAACCTTCTGGAGATCAAATACCGTGGAAATTCTCTGAGCAATTCCGAGATTTAGATTTTCCTTCACTCTCAGGTGGTCGCATCGTACGCATTGCTACACACCTAGTGCCATGAGGGTAACTTCTATTTTCTAATGCATGGTTTTGTTTAACCAGATTCTTTTGAAGTTGCAACAATCCTCTTATCTTTGATTTTCATTCTTTATTTTCAGCTTGGATATGGTTCACAAGCAGTTGAGCTTTTAATACGGTCAGTGATTGGCTTCTTTCTTACTCTGATTTTACCTTCTGTTTTACACTAGAGTTTTCATGAGCATTGAGTGTTCTTTAGAAGTTTTAAATTTAATATAGATTAGTTTAGGGCTAGCCTTGATTCAAAGTAGAAAACTCCATTTTCTAGTGCAAGGCATGCCTTTGTACCTGGTGGTCATAGGTTCTTGTCTTGGTAGCAGCTTCTATATCTATGGAGTAAGGCTATGCACATCCAACCCTCTTAAAAATGTTGTTTGGCTTGTCTATGAATCATCCGGTTCATTAATACTCTGCTATAATTCATTTTTGTGCCGTTAGTATGCCTATAATTTCTGGCAGTTGCAGTTGTTTCTTTATGTCTAAAAAAAACAGATTTTTTGATACATGGCAGGTAGGGAAATTTTTTTTATTTTATTTTTTTAAATTTTTTTTATCACGACTGATTCCTTTTGTAGAGATTATGGATAGGAAGAGTTCCTTGATAAACCTTTTTCATTCAAATGTGGAGGAGCCGTCACTTAGTCAAAAATCACTTAATCACAATACTGAGAAAGACCTACTAGCTGCAACTTGGTGCTCATTTTCGTCTTAAGTATGTCAAAATGTTTAGCATAATATCACCAATTAATCATTTTCATACTGTCTGCAGTTACTATGAAGGACAGCTTACTCCTCTCTCTGATATTGTTGTTGAGGAGGAAATGCAGACTTTGCCAATTAGAGTTACAGAAGCTGCAAAGAATGTATGTTACTTCTTAGTCCCTTTATGTGTATAGTTTTTCGTTTTCATTTCTGTCTGAGGCTTTGAGTTATGTATAGCATAATGGCTTGGAGCTATCCACTAGTCTTTTTGTAGTCTAGCTGATTAGCAGTTTGGTATGGGTAAGACCAAGATTCAGTTAATAAAGAAAACATTTCATAAAGAAAGTCAAATTTTGGTTTTAGGCAGGTCCTTGCCTATGTATGTTGCACTTGGCAACAACAACAAACACCGGGTTTTTTCTCACTCGGGTTTGTCCAGCTTCTTGATCATACACGTGTCATAATGCCCCGTCATGTCTTAAGCTTAAATTGTTACCACTTCTGTAATAATTTGATCCTCTTAGCTTTTAGATAGTTTATTGGCTATTGACTGAGTTTGAACATACATCCAAGACTGCAATTCAAACAAAAATGACAGGCTATATATAATGCGCGATTTCTGTGCTTTTAAGTATATAAATTTTTGTTCATCTTTTTTGTGATACTATTTGTTACTGTAAAGGGAGAGAGTAGAGAGAGAGAGATAGAATCGGAGAGAGAGAGAAATAAAGGGAGGGAAATGTAAAACTGAAATTCTATTATAGTTACAAGCGAAGGCTAAGCTTCTATTTATAGAAGCTGCCAACACATCAGCTAACTAATAAGGTTTAGCTGTCACAACATAACTAATACAACCAGCTATTCTAACTTGAGTTACATAAGCTTAACTACTCTAATACTTTTAATCAAGGTTTCATTACTTGAAGAAAATGTAAAACCTAGAGCAGATCTTCCTCATTTGCTAGTACATCTGCGTGAAAGGCGCCCGGAGAAGCTCCATTACATTGGCGTCTCCTTTGGACTTACTTTGGACCTTTTCAACTTTTGGAGAAAGCTTAAATTTGCCCCTTTTTACATTGGCCAGAATCCAGTTAAGTGTTTTTCTCCTCATAAGCAGTAGACAATGATACTGAAGTATTTTTTGTAACAAACAATTACCATGTTTCCTCATCCTGACAGAATACCGTGACTGGTGAGCATTCATGTATGGTCCTGAAACCACTGAACAATGATGAAGTTGAAGTTGATGGATCAATTCAGTGGGGCTTTTTCAGTCCATTTTACAAAGGTCTGTTCATCTTCATTTTCTGATAATCTCTGTTAAATATCTATGACTGATTCATTTTGTTAATTTTTTGATTATTTACGATGTTCTCTGTTTGTAGATTTTAGGAAAAGATTTACTAGTCTTTTGGCTTCCACGTTTCGTGCCATGGAATGCAAGCTCGCCATGAGGTTAGCATTAACTATTAAGAATTTCATAGTTCTCAGTTCTCAGGTATTGTCATGAATGTTCTGAAATTCCTTGATTTCTTGGAAATTAGGAGTTATTGAAATATTGTCTAAGATCAATGATTGAGAGACTTACATAGGAAGGCCTACTTGCAAATCTGCACACAAGATTTTGACACTCATTATTTTTTAAATTGATAAACTTAAATAAAAGGACATGAAATTCAAATGTCACAATCTTGTGTGTAGGTTTGCATGTAGATCTCGCTAAGTAGGTTTCTTAATCATTTTTCATTGTCTAATGGATCATACTGATGAATAATGTTCTCTACATCTTTATTTTATTTTTTTAAAACATAAGTATAATTAGAGAAGATAAGTAAGTACAAAAGCTGGGGATGATATATGTTTCTATTATTGAACGGAATACAGCCCAGAAAACCCATCTAAACTGTAGACTGTAGAGGCAGATTAAGAACAAAGCTATCCTTTTCACATGCCTACTAGTCTTTCTGAATCGGGAGAAAAAATACAACACAAAAATTCGGAGATATAACCTTGTGTGATCTAAATGAAGAATACCATAACCTTAGAGAAGACCTCAAACCTGCAAAGGAGATTAGCATGATAAAGTTTTACCTATTTGGAGAATTAGTGAGAAACTAGACTTAATGTTTACTGGAATACACCGGAGAGGAGCTCTTTCAATTTTTTGGAAGAAAGACGAGATTATCTTCACTTTCTTTTTCTTGACCCTTGGATATTTATATTCCACTTTGTTTTTGACTGAAGATTTAATATATTATTACAGGACTTTCTAACGCATGAAATGGAAATAAGCAGTCTGACTTGTAGGCGAAGGGATTTGCTTTTCTCCCTTTCCAGTTTATTTAATCTTAGCAAGTTTTTGAAATAAGGATCATATGGTTTTTACAAGATAGAACAATTACTCTTGCTTCTGCACATTATTATTTTTATTATTATTTTTAGGAAAGGAGTTGCTTTTGATCTGAGAAATTTATATGAAGTTAAATTCATGTTTTTATCCTTCCATGAAATTATAACGTTGCTGCATAATCTTATTCATTGATTGGAATTCTGATCTGAAAGTGCTCATGTTAAAAGCTTCAGGCCATTAAGAGTTCCTCGAACTTTTAATATATCATCATTTTTTAAGTGCTCATTATTTTGATAATTTCAGGATCATAGATCCAAAAATTAATTTCACAGAGCAAGAGCATACAACGACTGCTTCTGATATATTTTCGGGGTTATCACCATATGATATGGAGCGACTAAAGGCTTATGTTGACAAACTTGTTGACTTTCCTCTGGTGAGTTCTCAAATGTTGGATACTGATCAGTTTTTCTTAACGGTTTATTAATGATGACCAGTCTGATGCTTTATTGGTAGTTGAATATTGTCATTCTGTTCCTAAATCCTAGCAGTTCTCACTCCCTATGTAAAAGGTGATTAATCTTGCTTTGACTACCTCCCTAACCAAAACTATTTTTATATTTTATGGCAAGCTTAAAAATGTATAGATGCTTCAATGTTGCGGAAAGTTATTGCCATTTAATTTGGCCTCGTTGTTCACTCCCTAAAGTAAATATCTTAAGTTCGTGTATCGCATGATAATTTTGATTGCTTAAAGTGAAATGGCCTGACAAGTTATATTAATATTCACTTAAATTTGCATCATTGCACAAGCATCAGTATGTGAGAATTTTGATGGACCAAAAACCAGTAAATGAGATGATGATGAGCCTAAATTTAAATGAGATATAAAATAATTCAGGATGGTTATCTAATGTAGCATCAAACACCGTGCACCATATATGTGTATATACACTACTGAATTTGTGATTGTGAGAATGAGAAGTGAGAGAGAGAATGAGAAAGAGAGGGAAATAGAAATCTGAAAAATCTGTTATGAATAGAAAAGTTGGTTACAAGTGAGGTAACCCTTACTATTTATAGTAGGAGCCAACACGTTAAAGTTAAGCTAGTAAGCTGACGGCTCTTAAGCATTTAAACTAAAGCCTATATAGACTACAATACATAATCAGTATTTAATTGTCCTCCTTAGAAACTGATCGAGGCCGTACCCGATCAAAATAAAAGGTGTTTATTCTGTAGTACTAGGAAGGTGATCCTAGGTCGTTTCCCAGCGAATATCGGTCTAGGCAAAGTATCAAACACGTAGTGTGCAGTAAATGGGGGGGTTTTTGTGTGTGAGAAATGTGAAGAACAAAACATAAACAGAATATAAAAACTTAAGAAAATCAGAAACAAAAGCGGGCAAACCCCTTTGGCTACGTACACTACTCAATCCTAGCTCACTAAAGATCGATTCCTCTCCTCTCCTCTGTCCAACTCGTGATAACCAAATACTAAGCGAAAATTCAGTTATCACTCCAAACCCTAACTTCTAATTAAGCATCAGAAACCAGAATTGGAGTTTTTACGAGTTAATACAAATTAAGCATTTATATTCATGTATTATCTCTACGAAATGGAATTAAGCAAACCACTACACATCGATAAACATGAAAACAGAGAAGAGAAAACGAAATTGCATTAATAACAAGAGCTCAAGAGTAGATAATACAATACCAAAGGGATTAACCCTTGAAGTTAGCCTTCCATGGTCATAAATCAAGAAAAACGTGTAGAAAGGGGGAAGAACAAAACCCTAGCAGCCACCACCACTTGGGAGAGCCAAGAGAGAAGTTCTAACCTAGAGAGAGAGTGAGAAATCTGAAATGAAAGTTGTGTCTTGGGGGTTACACGAATTTCCCCTCTTTAGTCATGAAAATGGGCCTAAAACATGGGCCCAAGTCCTAAGAAACACTATTCTGAAAATTACAATTAAAAAGGGACCTAAATGCAAATTACAATCTTCACTTCAATGCTTCAATCTTCATTTTCAAACTTCCCAAAGTGTCCTTGTGCCAAATATTACCTGAAAATAGAAATAGAATTAATTAGGCTAAATAATTCCAAATTAAACAATATTCGGAATATTAGTCCAATAAACTCTAAATCACTAAATCAAGCTAATCAATGTCAAATGGGCAACAAGTATCAATAATAGGAGTAAAATAATGCAAGGAATAATGGGAAATAAAATGCTCATCAAATACCCCCACACTTATCCTTTTGCACTCCTGGGCAAAACCAAAAGATAGGACTATGAAGATCAATATGCACCAAAGTGCATCATGCAACAAGATGACTACAACTAAGAAATGCAAACCTAAGAGATTACATACTTCACAATGAATTCTAGGAAATGCAAAGAAATGGGCAAAATCAAGCACACAAAATGGTTAAGGATCAAAGAGTCAAAGCATCCGCGTACATCATCCAATTACTTCATGTATGCAAAGAAACCAATGACATCAAGAGGATAGTCACAAAGATGATAGAAACTCACAAGGATCACTCTAAAGTGTTTACACTCAAGTGTTTGGGGTTAATCATTATTTACACTCAAGGCACATCATGAAAAACAAACACAACCATAAGCTTGACAAGCCTCTAACATCAACCATCAACACACATGCACAAAATGATCAAAAGGTCATTTAAGGGTTGTAATGGGGCCAAGGACAAGGTAGGATAAAAATATGGGAATGTAGCTAAAACCAAGGGAATAGAGGAGCAATGGGGAATAAGTAAAAAGTAAGCAAAATCCACCCCAAAATCAACAACCACTAATTCCAATCCTCTTTGCCTCAACAACCTTTTATTCACTTTTTTTTTTCTTCTTTTTTTTTATTTTTGCATTTTTTTTTTTGTATTTTTGTCTTCTATTTTTTTTTTGTTTTTGAGAGATATACAAAAAGAAAAGAAGAAACAACACAAATGGCATGAAGATGAAGCCATAACTATAACAACCAATGAGGCAAAACCAAGAACTCAACCAATTGAAGCATAGAGCACACTTCTTACCTAATACCCATTCCCAAAACAATTCCAAAGCTCCAAAATTCCCTAAGGTTAGGACTATCATGGTTTTTCAGTCATAGGCTTGTAATGAGCTAAAGAACAAGGAAAGGGATAAAAAGGCTCAAAGGGGCTAGCAAAGGATACATTCATTCAAGGTAGGCTCATATGGCTAGTAGCTTATTCAAGAAAGAAAGTGCCTAAATCATTTCAAAATGTGCATGAGCAATCAAGTATCAACAAGAGTCAAGTCAAGTTCTAGAGTGCAAGTAATCCAGAGTGCAATCACACATGAAAGAAAATTAGGTGGCATATATAGCAATCCACCCACAATTAAGGCTTAAATCCTCACAAAAGGGACAATTCTATCACAGTGTTACCACCTCTTAATTATCAAAAGCAACTTTACACACAGAAATGCATGAATTCAGACACAAGATACCAAAACTCTACTAAAATGAAGCAAAAACATGCAAGAAAATGCCCAAAACTAAGCAAAACTTAAAAAAAAAATCAAAGCAAAATATGCAACCTAAACTACTCTCCCCCACACACTTAAATCACACATTGTCCTCAATGGAACACAAATAGCAGAATCAGACAGATATAGACAAGTGCAATAAAAAGAGTAAGGAAGGAGAAAAGGAGACTCCCTAAGTCATGGTTGTTCAAAAGTGGGGTCGACCAATGAGGCCTCCTCCACAGGTGCATCATCCAAAGAAGGGGTGGTTAGGAAAGGCTTGAGTCGGTGGCCATTGACTTTGAAGCTCTTGTTCGTGGACTCACTCTTGATCTCCACAGTGCCATAAGGAAACACCTGGGTGACTACAAACGGTCCAATCCATTTAGAGCGGAGCTTTCCACTCATGAGTCCAAGCCTAGAGTTGTAGAGCAAAACTTTTTGACCAACCAAGAACTCCTTTCTGGAAATGGAGTTATCATGAAGCTTCTTGGTCTTCTCTTTGTAGAATTTGGAGTTCTCATAGGCCTCCAAGCGGATCTCATCTAGCTCACTCAACTGCAGCTTCCTCTCCTCACCCGCTTGATCAAGAGCTAAGTTACATTGCTTCACAGCCCAATATGCACGGTGCTCTATCTCCACAGGCAGGTGGCACGCCTTACCAAAGACAACCCGATAGGGTGACATCCCTATGGGTGCCTTGTAAGCGGTCCGATGGGCCCACAGAGCATCCTCCAATCGTGTGCTCCAATCCTTTCTATTAGGCTTCACCATCTTCTCCAAAATCCGCTTGATCTCTCTATTTGAAATCTCAGCTTGCCCGTTGGTTTGGGGGTGATAGGGTGTAGAAACTTTGTGCACAACCCCATACTTCTTGAGCAAAGCTTGCATGGATCTATTGCAGAAGTGTGTGCCTTGGTCACTAACTATGGCTCTAGGTATGCCAAACCTGCAAAGGATATTAGACCTGACAAAATCTACAACAACCTGAGCATCATTAGTCCTGGTGGCCTTAGCTTCCACCCATTTGGATACGTAATCCACAGCAAGTAAGATATAATAAAAACCAAAAGAAACAGGAAAGGGGCCCATGAAATCTATACCCCAGACGTCAAACACCTCACAAAACAACATAGGTTGTTGCGGCATCTGTTGCCTCCAAGATAGGGCGCCTCCTGCTCTTTGACACTGCTCACACGAGCTGCAGATGTTGCTCGCATCCTTGAAAATGGTAGGCCAATAAAATCCAGAATCCAGCACCTTTCGTGCTGTCCTTTGAGTACCAAGGTGGCCTCCCACTGGTGAAGCATGGCAAAATTGGAGAACCGATTGGATCTCCTGGTCTGGAATGCACCTGCGAATGACCTGATCACTGCAAAAACGCCATAAATAGGGGTCATCCCATACATAATGCTTGGCATCGCTCTTTAATTTGTCTCTTTGAGCTTTGGATGCCAAGGCAGGAAAAACAGAAGCAACCAGATAATTAACAATGTCTGCAAACCAAGGAGTTTGGGGAAGGGGATGGGAAACATGTAAAGATAAAAGCTGCTCATCCGGGAAGTCATCCCGGATAGGAAATGCATCCTCCTCTCTCTCTATCCTGCTCAAGTGGTCTGCGACAAGGTTATGCGCACCACTCCGATCCTGAATCTCAAGATCAAACTCCTGGAGGAGCAACATCCACCTAATCAACCTAGGTTTGGAATCTGTCTTTTTCAAAAGATACTTCAGAGCAGCATGATCAGTGTACACTACAACCTTAGAACCAAGCAAATATGATCTAAACTTGTCAAGTGCAAAAACAATAGCCAAAAGTTCTTTTTCAGTTGTTGTGTAATTAACCTGTGCTGCATCTAAAGTCCTAGAAGCATAATAAATCACATGCGACAGCTTACCAACCCTTTGGGAGAGAACTGCTCCCAAAGCATAATTTGAAGCATCAGTCATTAGCTCAAATGGGAGGGTCCAATCAGGTGGTTGGATGATGGGAGTGGTGGTCAGTGCTTTCTTCAATTCATCAAATGCCCTCTTGCATTGGTCTCCAAATTCCCATGGGGCATCCTTTTGAAGCAACTTGGAAAGAGGAAGGGCAATGTTGCTAAAGTTCTGAATAAACCTGCGATAGAAACCTGCATGACCAAGAAAAGAACGCACCTCTCGCACGCAAGAGGGGTAAGGCAAATGTGATATTACATGCAGCTTAGCAGGGTCAACTTCTATGCCCTTGTGCGAAACAATGTGCCCTAAGACTATGCCTTGTTCTACCATGAAGTGGCATTTTTCAAAATTCAAGACAAGGTTAGTCTCAATGCACCTGTTAAGCACCTTAGTCAAATTATCAAGACATGCATCAAATGAGGAGCCATAAACACTAAAATCATCCATGAAGACCTCTATGCAATGCTCGAGCAAGTCAGCAAAAATACTCATCATACATCTTTGAAATGTGGCAGGAGCATTGCATAGGCCAAAAGGCATCTTTCTATATGCAAATGTGCCAAAAGGACAGGTAAATGTGGTCTTATGTTGGTCCTCTGGTGCAATGCAAATTTGAAAATAACCAGAGAATCCATCTAAGAAGCAATAATGAGATTTACCTGCCAGGCGCTCCAACATCTGATCAATGAAGGGGAGAGGGAAATGATCCTTGCGAGTCGCCTGGTTGAGCTTTCTGTAATCAATGCAGACTCTCCAACTGTTCTGCACTCTAGTGGGAATCAGCTCATCCTTCTCATTTTTGACAACCGTGACACCAGACTTCTTGGGGACAACTTGCACCGGGCTCACCCAAGTGCTATCTGAAATTGGGTAGATGATACCCGCTTGGAGCAGCTTGGTGACCTCTTTCTTAACCACATCAAGAATCTGGGGGTTCAATCGTCTTTGGGGTTGTCTCACTGGTTTAGCCCCATCCTCCAACAAAATGCGGTGCATGCACATGGAGGGGCTAATTCCAGGAATATCCACTAAAGTCCATCCAATTGCCCTCTTGTTCTTTCTTATCACATCCAGCAGTTTCTCCTCTTGATCAACAGAAAGTGAGGTAGAGATGATCACTGGGAGTTTCTGCTCATCCTCCAAGTAAGCATATTTGAGATGAGGAGGGAGGGGCTTCAGGTCCAATGAGGGTGCCTGCATAATAGATGGAACTAAAGGGACAACAGAAATGGATTCTGCTGCCTGCACCTGAACAAGTGAATCAGACTCATGCATAACAGATATGGGGTTAGGGTTAGCATAATCTGAATCTATAACATATGAATCATCAGATGCAGTGGCAGAGTCTAGAAACTGAGCTATTTCAGTGCATGCGGTGCACCATCCAGAGTTAGTGCACGATGGACAAGTAAATGAATCAGTGAAAGATGGCAATTCAAAATCATGATGCAAAAAGTCAAGCATATGCTCATCTATCAAATCATCAAGCAAGTCCACATGGAAAACAGAGTGATCCTCAGGAAAATGTTTCATAGCATGGAAAATGTCAAATCGGATCACACTGCCATCAAACTCCATGGAAAGTGAACCTGAATGCACATCTATCTTGGTTCGGGCTGTTTTCAAAAATGGCCTCCCCAAAATAATAGGAACAGCATTACGGGGGGAGTCATCTTCCATATCAAGTATGTAAAAATCAGCAGGGAAGATCAGCTCTTCAACCCGAACCAAGACATCCTCTATCAAACCTGCAGGGTGGGCAGTACTTCTATTTGCCAATTGAATCACCACACCCGTAGGTTGAAGAGGTCCAAGAGAAAGAGACTTAAAAACAGACATAGGCATGACATTTATGGATGCTCCTAAATCTAGCATAGCATTTTCAAACTTAACATTGCCTATGATGCAAGGTATAGAGAAAGTTCCAGGATCCTTACATTTTTCAGGAATGTGAGGGATAGGTTTACCTATGAGAGCGGAGACATTCCTTCCCATGCTTATCCTCTCATTGCCCTTGAGTCTTCTCTTATGAGTGCACAACTCCTTAAGGAACTTCGCATACCTTGGAATCTGTTTTATTGCATCAAGAAGGGGTATGTTGACTTCCACCTTCCTGAATGTGTCAAGAATGTCCTTGTCCACCTCTTCCACCCTTTTGTTTTGAGGCACTCTTGGTGGGAATGGAAGAGGAACAGGAGGAGGTTGTAGGACAACAGCAGGGCTTGTGGTTGAAGGGCTTGTGGTTGAAGTTGAGGAGGGTTGAGTTGGATGATTCTCTTTGGTGCTAGCATGCTCACCTTCATCTACCACTTGGCTCTTCCCTTTAGAGGAAGCTAGAGCATCATTGTTGAGGTGAGGTTGTGGTGTGGGTGTGACAATCTGCTTTCCTGACCTCAGGTTGATGGCACTCACATTCTGATTCTGAGGGTTGATCACTGTTTGGGATGGCAACTTGTCAGAATTTTGAGATTGCAAGTTGTTGAGAGAAGTTGCCATTTGACCCATCTGATTTGTCAAAGTCTGAATGGATGCCTCTTGTCTCTGTATGGATGCTCTAGTTTCTTGTTGAAATTGGAGGTTTTGCATGGTCATTTGCCTCACCAACTCCTCCAAGGTAGGTTGGTTGGATGGAGGGGCTGATGGTGCAGGATGAACCACTTGCTGTTGTTGTTGTTGCCTTTGCTGCTGGATTGGAGGAGGTACATATGGTGGTCTGCTCGGTCCAGCGGTGTTCTGAAATGGAACATTAGGAGGAGGTTGTTGTTGTTGTTGATCAGACCACTTCAGATTGGGATGGTTCCTCCATCCAGGGTTGTATCTATTGGAAGAGAGGTCATGATTGTGTTGTTGTGGGCCTCTATTGTTGTATATGTTTGCTGCATAGGCCTCGGGTTGGTCACCACTTGTCATTGGCTGTTGCTGCTGAAGGGAAGGGCATGCATCTGTGGGGTGCTCAATGGATGTGCATATGCCACACACTCTAGCAGGAAGTATCATCTTTTTCTGATTGACAGCCAATTGTGTGACCAATGTTGTGAGAGAATCAATTTTCTGCTCAAGCTTCTCAACCTTGCCCGAGTCTGCACCAACATCATTTACTTCCCTCACAACTATTGCATCACTGTTGCTTCTTGCATGGAATTGTTGACAATTGGAAGCCATCTTCTCAATTTTGCTCCTGGCTTGTAAGGGTGTCATATCTCCCAATGTACCACCACTTGCAGCATCTACCATGTTTCTTTCCATGAAGTTGAGACCTTCATAAAAGTACTGGATGAGAAGCTGCTCTGAGATCTGATGGTGAGGGCAGGAAGCACACAACCTCTTGAATCTCTCCCAATAATCATAGAGACTCTCTCCATGTTGTTGCCTGATACCAGAAATTTCCTTTCTGATTGCAGTGGTCCTATTTGCAGGGAAGAATTTTTCCAGAAATGCCCTCTTCAAGTCATCCCAGCTTGTGATGGAACCAGGGGCCAAATCAGATAACCAATCTTGTGCTAGACCCTCTAAGGAATGTGGAAATGCTCTGAGACAGACATGATCCTCTTGCACATCATGTGGTTTCATTGTGGTGCACACTATATGGAATTTCTTGAGATGCTTATGAGGATCCTCACCTGCAAGACCATGAAACTTGGGCAACAAATGGATTAGTCCTGTTCTAAGCTCAAAAGGAACATCCTCATCAGGATACCGGATACACGAGTCTTCAATAGTGAAGTCAGGTGCAGCCAGCTCCCTAAGTGTTCTTTCCCTTGGTGGGGGTTGAGCCATGTTATCACAATTAACAAAAGCAGAATCAGATTGAACAAAAGAAGAAGGAATAGAGTAAGCAGAAACAGAAGCAGAATTAGAAGGACTATAAGACGACTCTGACTCACTATCTAACGACTGATTCCTATTTTGTCTAACTAATCTGTGATAAGTTCTATCAATTTCAGGGTTGTAAGGATGCAAATAACTTGGGTTGCCCCTAGTCATGTACTGAACAGAACAGCATCAACCATAGCATACTGTAACAGATATGCATGACCAAAATCGGCAACAAAATTTTTTTATTTTTTAAAATTTTTATTTTATTTTTTTCAGCACCCTAAAATCATGAAAACATATCACAGAAAGTTTGAGGACAAAATTCGAAAGGGAACCAAGTCAAAGAATTAAAACAGTAACCAAAAACTAAGAAAATAGAACTTGTAAAATAAAAAAGAAATAGTAAACAGGCTCTTTCGGGATCCAAACGAAGGGGTTTTCTGACGAAAGAAAAATCAGATTATTCGGAAAATTCCCTTCGATTTGATATAAAATTCGTCAAATTCCGAGTTACGGATCAAAAGTTACGCCTATTTATAGTAAGTGCTGCTGAAACTTGGAAAATTTTTCTGGAACTCACAACCAGTGCCTATCTGAGTGACTGTGATGCATCAACACACTAATATATGATGAAACAAGTGTGGATACCAATTTTCGTGCAAAAATTCCACCCGCAGCTATGTTGAATGGCACTCACAGAATCACTAGAATAGCATCAGTTGTGCAGAACAGCAAATCAGCAAACAGGGCAACTTTCAATCAGTTATCAGAATGCTTATTCACACACTAACTACACTAACTAATCTAACTAACTACTGTATGATCTTTGGCAAGAACCGATAGTCCCCGGCAACGGCGCCAAATTTTGATCGAGGCCGTACCCGATCAAAATAAAAGGTGTTTATTCTGTAGTACTAGGAAGGTGGTCCTAGGTCGTTTCCCAGCGAATATCGGTCTAGGCAAAGTATCAAACACGTAGTGTGCAGTAAATGGGGGGGTTTTTGTGTGTGAGAAATGTGAAGAACAAAACATAAACAGAATATAAAAACTTAAGAAAATCAGAAACAAAAGCGGGCAAACCCCTTTGGCTACGTACACTACTCAATCCTAGCTCACTAAAGATCGATTCCTCTCCTCTCCTCTGTCCAACTCGTGATAACCAAATACTAAGCGAAAATTCAGTTATCACTCCAAACCCTAACTTCTAATTAAGCATCAGAAACCAGAATTGGAGTTTTTACGAGTTAATACAAATTAAGCATTTATATTCATGTATTATCTCTACGAAATGGAATTAAGCAAACCACTACACATCGATAAACATGAAAACAGAGAAGAGAAAACGAAATTGCATTAATAACAAGAGCTCAAGAGTAGATAATACAATACCAAAGGGATTAACCCTTGAAGTTAGCCTTCCATGGTCATAAATCAAGAAAAACGTGTAGAAAGGGGGAAGAACAAAACCCTAGCAGCCACCACCACTTGGGAGAGCCAAGAGAGAAGTTCTAACCTAGAGAGAGAGTGAGAAATCTGAAATGAAAGTTGTGTCTTGGGGGTTACACGAATTTCCCCTCTTTAGTCATGAAAATGGGCCTAAAACATGGGCCCAAGTCCTAAGAAACACTATTCTGAAAATTACAATTAAAAAGGGACCTAAATGCAAATTACAATCTTCACTTCAATGCTTCAATCTTCATTTTCAAACTTCCCAAAGTGTCCTTGTGCCAAATATTACCTGAAAATAGAAATAGAATTAATTAGGCTAAATAATTCCAAATTAAACAATATTCGGAATATTAGTCCAATAAACTCTAAATCACTAAATCAAGCTAATCAATGTCAAATGGGCAACAAGTATCAATAATAGGAGTAAAATAATGCAAGGAATAATGGGAAATAAAATGCTCATCAGAAACCAAACCAAGACTACTATACAAATAATGCAAATTACTCTAAATAGTGGTGCACTGTTCAAGCTTTGTCTCTTGATCTAACATGATTCTAAAGATATGTTTATTTGATTTGGAGTGCTTTAAAAATGATCTCAACCTTTATTGTTTGACAGATTTTAGATTTAGTTCCCACCCTTGCACATCTGTACTTCCTGGAAAAGATCCCAGTTAACTTGTCACCTGTTCAAGCTTCTTTGTTACTCTGCATTGGTTTGCAAAATCAAAACATTTCGTACATTGAGGTATGCTTACCAACTTACTAATTACTTCTAGCACGCAATCAGTTGTTGAACCTTTAGGAAATTTCTAGGTTATCTTCATTATTCTTTTTAAAGTTTGTTGTCATATGTTGGTCAATTTATCATGATAGACATGGAGTCAAGCAACGAGTCACTCATTGCTTGATTTTGTTTGAGGTTTGAGTAGACCACCTTGTTTTTGCTATGATTTCAATATTATATATATATATATATATAAGCTGCTCAAATCTGTTAGAGTAAATGTATTTATAGTTTATTCTAGTAGTCAGCACTCAGCAGTACGCTGACTGCCACCTGTAAGCGCAGGAAGTAGAAGCTGACAAGTGCTGAGTTCTTGTCTCCTATAAATAGGAGCTTCTCATTATATAATCATTTGCTTACTTTCATTAATAGAAAGTTACAATCTCTCTCTTCTCTCTCTCCCCTCAGATTATTAGTTTCTACTATGGTATCACGATCATTTTCTTCTCGATCTGAGAAGTTTCAGTGATTGCGCTCCTTCTTCTTACTTCAATTCTCCGCTGCTGCTAGTGTGGATCGCTTTGTCTTCTTCCTTCTTCAGTTTTTCACTTCTCGTGAATCACAACATTCGCATCTCCTCTTCTCAGCTCTTCGCGCTATTTTTGTTTTTCTTCTCGGTTTCGCGTGCGATTTCTACATCTGTGGTTTTATGATTTCCGATTCTGTTGCTCACGATTTTCAAGCTTTTGTGGATTTGCGATTTCTGTTGTGTTTTGCATTTGTTGATTTGCACTTGCACTTTGCAATTTTGTGCACCTGTGATTTTGCGATTTTTACTAGTGGCTTTGATTCTTCTACTCCGTTTTCTTATGGCTAGTTTTTCGGCACCGCCGTGTCCTCCGCGGTCTTCGCCATTGCAACCTCCTTTAAATACGGTGTTTTCACCGGTTACTTTCTCTCATACTATTTCTGCAAAACTCAGTGACAAAAACTACTTAGTTTGGAAGCAACAAGTTGAGGCGATTATTGCTTCTCATTGCCTTTAGCAATTTGTGGTAAATCCACAGATCTCGGTCATGTATCTCTCTGAAACTGATCATGAGTTTGATTAGCTATTTGAATTGGGAGGAGCAAGATCAACATCTTGCTTTGTGGCTTTTACAATCCCTTTATGAATCGGTACAATCCAGAGTTCTTGGTTGCACACAGATTTGGGACTCAATTCATGACTATTTCAATTCGTTGATTAGGGCTAGGATTCAACTCCTACAATCTGAATTTCGCTCTGCTACTTGAGTATTTGAGAATTTGTTAGTAGGATTAAGGCATTACTGTTCTCCCTTGATGCTGTTGGTGATACTATCACAAACAGAGATCAGGTTAGGTTAGGGCTGTATTGGATGGATTGCCACCTGAATATGAGGCTTGTCACTTCTGTGTTGATTAAGGATGCCTGTCACTTTAGGTGCTCTAGAAGCTTTGTTGCACAAGAGGTCTATTTGGAAAGGATGCATCAAACTGTTAATGATGCGTTCTCAGCTAATGTGGCACATTCCAGGGTTTCTCTTCTCCATCCTACTGTACCTCTTCCTTCTTAGTCTCAATATGTTATTCATCAGTACTCCACACAACCTCAGCAGCCTTCACCTGCCTCATTTCAACCTTCTCCTCATTTTGTGCAACCAGCAGCTTCCTATCAGACTCAGCAATCAGCGACACCTCTTGTTCCACAGTCTCAGGGTCAGTTGGCTACCACAGATGCTGATTCTTCCAATGAGTGTGATGACTCTAATTCTAGGAAACCAAGGAATAACTCCAGCAACAAATCTTGGAACAACAGGAGCATAAAATCTGGTAGGAACAATCCTAATCGCAATTCAAACTCTAGAAATTTGTCTAAGTGTCATTTTGTGGATTTGATGCAATTATGTCCTCTCAGTCCTTCTGTTTCTTCAATTCCTTCTGTTCTCCCTCCCTCTCTTCATTCTAATGCATGCTTACCATCTTCGGCTTCACCAACTATTTCTTTACTTGACTCATCCTCCAACACCAGTTCAGATTTACCTCCTGTTCAGCCCACTAATGTTCTTCCTATGCTTACTAGAACTAAAACTGGGACTATTAGACACAGGATTCCTGCAGCAGCCTTTCTTGCTAATGTTGAACCTACGAATGCCAAGGTTGCCTTGACTATACCTACTTGGAAAGAAGCTATGGATTCTGAATATCAGGTCCTCATTAAAAATGGTACATGGACTTTAGTTTCTATGTCGGCAGGGAGAAGTGGTATTGGCTGCAAGTGGGTTTTCAAAGTTAAAGAAAACCCAGATGGTTCTATGAATAAGTACAAAGCGCATCTTGTTGCTAAGGGTTGTCACCAGCAGCATGGTTTTGATTACAATGATACATTTGCTCCAGTGGTCAAACCTGCAACTGTTAGAGTGGTTCTTACTCTTGCTCTCACCTTTAAGTGGGATATTCAGCAGATTGATGTGAATAATGCCTTCCTTAATGGTGTTATGGACATAGAGGTGTTTATGCAGCAAGAAATATTTTAGTTTTCCCAAGGCTTTGATCTCAAATTCCTTGGCCAAAGATTGACTCAAGACCTGTTGTTCTCTCCTATTATCTCCAGTCAATATAATGTCGTCCACATACACTAGCAACACTGTTGCTCCCCCTGACGCAGAATGTTTAATGAACAATGTATGATCTCCTTGACTTTGTTTGTATCCTAAGGCTGTCATAACTTCACTAAACCTTCCAAACCAAGCCCGAGGAGACTGTTTCAGCCCATACAAGGTCTTTTTTAGCTTACATACTGTGCTGGCAGCCACATTCTCACCATATCCTGGAGGCACTTTCATATAAATTTCGTCCTTGACAGCAAGAGATAAGATCACCCTGACAGTATTCATTTTAGCAACCGGAGCAAAGGTTTCTGAATAATCGATCCCATAGGTTTGAGTGAACCCTTTGGCAACTAGCCTTGCCTTGTATCTCTCCATTGACCCATTAGCTTTGTATTTTACTGTATACACCCACTTGCATCCAACCGGCCTTTTTCCTGCTGGTAAAGTAACTAATTCCCAAGTTTTATTCTTCTCTAGGGCCTCCATTTCTACATCCATTGCTGGTTTCAAACTTTCAATTTTCTATCAGACAATGCCTCAGATAAGGTAGTGGGTACGGAGGTAGTGTTAAGGTTCACGAGGAAAGTTCTATGGGTTGGTGAAAAATTATTAAATGAGATAATTTGAGAGAGGGTATAAAGGCTGCTTGGTGCATTTTCTAGTTCCTTTTCTAATGGCAATTGGGAGGTCTGCATTATCTTAAATAATTTCGGTTTCTTCTTCACCCTGTGAAGTTGGGAAATTTGAAATTACCTCATTTGAAGAAAGTGAGTTGGACTCTTGGACTTGTATAGATTCTGGAATGACCTTTGACCTTTTTGTGTACACCTTTCCAAATCTCCCATTAGGTTCAGGTTCTGTTTCATTTGGAAGAGTGGCCTCATTTGACTTCGGGTAAGTTTCAAAAGAAGGTGGAGACACAAGGGTGTTTAGCTCGGGTTTTGTCGCAGCTAAAAAGTTAGGTAGGTCAGGTAACCTAAGATCTATTTCCTTATCTTCCCTACGATTCTCCCCCTGAAGATAAGGCTGAGTGAAATAGGCTTCTTGCTCATTGAAGGTTACATCATGTGACACAAAGAACTTTTTGGATGGAGGGTGATAACATTTATATCCTTTTTGAGTTGAAGAATACCCAACAAAAACACATCTTAGAGCTCTAGGATCAAGTTTTCCCCTGTCTTGACTGTGGATAAGAACGAAAGATACACAACCAAATATCCTAGGTTTAAGATTGTTTGTAGTGGAAAGATTTGGGTAAAAACAAGAAAGCATATCCATTGGGCTTTTTAATTCTAAGACCCTAGAGGGTAATCTATTGACAAGATGAGTTACTGTGAAAACAGCTTCTCCCCAAAAAGTTTTTGGAACATTTTTCTGGAACAACAGGGCCCGGGTTTGGTTTAAAAGGTGCCCATTTTTCCTCTCCGCAATACCATTCTGTTGTGGTGTTTTGATACAAGAAGACATGTGGATTATTCCCTCTCTTTGATAGAAGGGAGTAACAACTTGATTAAAATAGTCCTTGGCATTATCGGACCTAAGTCTTTTGATTTTCACACCAAACTGGTTTTTAACCATGGAGATGAAATTTGGGAAAACAGTGCTTACTTCAGAGTTCAGACTTATGTTTGAGTAAGAAAATCCAAGTAACCCGGGTACAATCATCAATGAAGGTTACAAACCATCGAGCACCCGACACATTTGGAATAATAGAGGGACCCCATACATCTGTATGAACAAGACAAAAAGGAAATGTGCTTCTTTTATTACTTATTGGGAAGGGTACACGCTCGTGTTTAGCAAGCTCACACACATCACAATGAAGACTCTCAACATCTAATTTTGTAAAAAGTGAGGGAAATAGAATTTTAATAGACCTAAAAGAAGGATGTCCTAACCTACAATGATAAAGAAAAATCTTCTCCTTATTGGATAACATAGACTCAGATATAAGGGAGTGGGGAAAATTGTTCTTAACCATGATAGACATATTTGGTTCTTCAAGATAATAAAGGCCATTCCATTCTCTAGTGTAAGAAGAAAGAAACTGATAGAGAGAAGAGAGAAAGAGAGAGAATAGGTGGAACTGAATTCTGTTATTTTATTATTTCTGAGAATGAATGATAAGCTTAAGCTATTACACGTGTGAGCACTCTATTTATAGAAAGCAGGGCTATGAGACTTAATGACAACTGTAAGTCACATGCAGCCACATGCCAGCTGGCCTAGCTAATACAATATAATAACTAACAACTTAAGCTAAGCAAAATATGCTTCTCTAGCCTATACTCTAATATCTAGCATGTCCAATTGTCTTCCTCCAATCCTTGTCCTAAAATACATAGTGACTACGGTGAAAAATAACATCACAAGATAAATCTTCTGTAAGTTTTTGTACAGAGACAAGGTTGGTGGATAATTTTGGAACATGGAGAACATTTTTTAGGGTTATTGATGGGTTTATTTGGATGTTTCCAATACCAGCTACAGTAACAAGAGTACCATCTGCTGTAGCAATTTTCTTATTGCTTTGACAAGGTGAATATGTGGAGAAGTGTTGGGATAAAGGTGTCATGTGGTCTGTGGCTCCTGAATGTAGTATCCAGAATAGGGTAGAAGGTTTCTCTGAGACATTTAATCCAAAAGAAAATTGAAGCTTACCTGAATACGCCAAAGCACAATTACCTGTTGGTTTTTCCATGCTGCTGAGAAAAGACCTCAATTTTTCTATCTCCTTTTGATCAAAACTGCTGGAAACAAGCTTTTTCTCTTCATTTGTTCCAGCAACTGCAACATGAGCTTGTCCATTTTTCCTTTAAGGTCCCCCCTTTTTTCCCCGTTCACGACTAGGAGGCTTTCCATTCCGTTTCCAGCAATTCTCACGGGTGTGACGTGACTTGTTGCAATAGGTGCACCACAATCCATCATTCTTCTTGGACTCAGTTGCTGGACCACCTTTCATATGTTCAGCCACCAAGGCTAAACTATCAATAATTGGGGTATCCAACATCAAAGTCCTTCTGCTCTCTTCACTTCGTACAATAGCAACCACTTCATTGAAACAAGGAAGTTTTTGCCTCCCTAAAATTTGAATTCTAACTTGATCAAAATCAGAATTTAGGCCAACGAGGAAGTCATAGACTCTGGACTCTGTCTTGCTCAATAAACTCCTTCAGGATAGTTGTATCATCAAGACATTTAGTTTTTATCACTCGATAATGATCCAGTTCCAACCGTAGAGACTTCAATTGATTGGCATATTCAGTAACAGTTTTGTTCCCCTGTTTTGCTGCAACTGTTTTCACCTTTACTTCATATAATTGGGCTGCATCTTTGGCTTTGGAATAGGTCTGCTCCACAGCATCCCAAATCTCCTTTGCAGTGTTGAGAAACATACAAGTGTCACTAATTTCTGGTATCATTGCATTCCATAGCCAAGCCATAATTATAGAGTCTTCTTGGTCCCATCCGTCAAACTTAGGATCTCCGTTTAGGTCCAATACCTGTTAGGTGACTCAGCTTCCTCTTTCCTTTAAGCACTGTACGAACAAGTTGGGACCACTTCAGGTAATTCTTCCCATTCAACCTATATGCAGAATGGATATTCTGCAATTCTCCTGGTTGTTGAGATTGTGTATCTCTTGTTTCTTTGACCATGTCCTATACTTCCTCCTCCCCCTCTTTGTTCGACATATTAAGGTCTGAAAATTATAGACCAATAGTGCGATTGGTAGTGGACAGAGATCGACAATGAAGGCCTATCTGAAATAGAAGGACAGGTCTAGAATTGTTGGCAATGAAGGCCAATCTAATTGTGGAATGGGTAATTTACGGTGTCAGCGGAAAGCAGAGGCAGCCCTTGATCAGAACTGCTCTGATGCCATGTAGTAAATTAGGGTTTGAATAATTATTCATTGAACAACCATCTAGATTATATACAGAGGTCTTGGCACTAATTTAGGAAACAAAAGATGTCTCCTTGACCTAGGCTGTAATCCCTTGATTTATGGGATTTGTACAAATTACAAAATAATTACAAATCATTATACTAAATAAGGAGATAAATTATAAACATTCTTGAACCATTTCACGCAGATTCTTACACTCCTCTCGGCATTTATGCATACACAGTATGCTGATTTGGCCACAGATCCTGATGATCACAAATCTACATCAGGATCAGCAGTTTATATTGGTCCTAATCTTGTTTCTTGGTGGTCAAAGAAACAAGAGTAGGTAGCACGTTGAAGTGCAGAAGAAGAGTATAGGAGCTTAGCCAATACTGTTGCTGAAATGTTGTGGATTCGCAGTCTCGTAAAAGAACTCAGTTTCAGTACTACTACCCTTATTATTTACTGTGACAACTAGAGCACTGTCATATCGAACTCGATTTATTTTGGGTTCGTGAGAAAGTTATTGCAAAGAGGATTCACGTTGTTCGTTGCAGACATCCTCACAAAGCTTTGGCTAGCACCCGTTTTCTTCTTGTCAAAGATAAAGTTGAGAGTTGTTGACAGGCGTTAGGTTTAAGATATGAGTAGTGGTTTATCATCAAGGGAGAATGATAGACATATTCATGCTTTGTAATGTTTGCCGGACCTCTTAGATGCTTTGTAATGTTTGCTGGACCTCTTAGATCTAAGTTCTAGTCTCCTATAAATAGGAGTTTCTCATTATGTAATCATTTGCTTAATTTCATTAGTAAAAAGTTTGTTACACTCTCTCAGATTATTAGTTTCTAATAGAATCACATTCTCTACATGTCGTTTCATTTAATAGGGACAACTGGAGTTGACAAGAAAAAATATATTGTCTCAATTATTTAAAGCTATGAGAACGTTCTACAATTATTTAAATGGCCGTGCGTCCAAAGAAATTGAATCAAACATGCCCAGATTGAAAAAAGTAAGTTTTTCTGTAGTGTTTTTGCCTTTTGTCACTGAAGTTAATAAACTGCCATGCATAGGGACCTATTCTACTAATTTTACTCATTTTATCCTTCACTGATCCTACGCAATTTTTTGGGTGATGTTCTTTCTTGTCCCCAGATTGTCATGGAACCTCACAGTGTATCTGTGGATGAAGACCTCAATAATGCGGCTAAACAAGTTAAGGTGGTATAGTCATCTGTTATATTTTGTTGATGATCCTACCTAATCCCCATTATTGCTTGTTTCCGCCTCCAATTTTTTTGGTTGTCATCTTAAATGATTCTTATTATTTATTGTATAGGATGATATGAAGTCAAAAGCTGAAGCACCCATTACTCCTGAAGTGCGCGAGCATTATGCCAGGCGAGACAGAGACATTGACTTTGGTAATGCCTTGAAGAAAAATGGTGGAAAAATACCCAAAGATGGTGTTGTTTGTTTAGAGTCCAGCAGGAACGGAGTCAAGCCTGGAAAGGAAAAGTTAAGTTACAAGAGTGATAAGAAGTGGAGCAAAGACAATCACAACAATAAATTAAGTAAAAGGAAGAGGTCTTAACTTAGAACCATCCAAGATTATTTTCAACTTTTTGTTTGTTTATCTTTTTGAACAAATAATTTGTTGTGTTAAATTTTAAAATGCTTTCGCACTTAATCGATTAATGATCTTTTAACTCGATTAAGGTACTTTCTACTCGATTAAGGGTCAAACTAATTGATTAAGGGCCTCACTAATCGATTAATGCGTGAATTTTATAAAAAGACGTTTTCAGCACACTTGCTCATTTTTCTTCTTTCTTTTTCTCTCTTTTCTCCGAATTCTCTCTTCTTCTCTCATGTTCGAAAATCGCATAGTCATCACAAAGGGCTACTGTAACTCCAAATTTAACCCATTTCTTCCCTAATTTCTTCCTCCCAACATCATCCCTACTAAAATTCGTCCTCAATTTCACCAAAAATCTACAAAAATCGATTTTCCCCCAAAATTCCGAAACCCTAACCCTAGAACCGACCCTAACCCTCTTTTCCAGCACATATGGCCTCCTCCTCCTCTGATCCTCCACGCAAGAAGAGCAAGCCGCACAAGGATAGGAACAATCCGTGGTTTTTACAGGCTGAGCGTGATTCAAGGGCATCGAAGTTTGATAATCGGCTATTTGGGATCATAAGGTACATTAATTTCGCTTGGTTAAGAAGTAAAAGGTTTCAATTTCATGATGATCTCCTTGCTCAGAATGTTCAGAAATTCTTAGAATTTAATACACACTATTATCCTAAGTTGGTTAGGCAATTCTATCAGAATTTTACTGTTATTGATGGTGTGTATAAAAGTCAAGTTAGGGGTGTTCATTTTGTTGTTAAACCTGATGATTTAAGACTGTTGTTTGGTTTGGAAAATAAGGGAACATATTTTGGGGACAATGAATCTGTTGAACTTGAGGTTGACCCTGCAACTGTATATCAGGATGCTGTAAGGGATGGTGAAGTATGGGATAAGGGTACTAAAATTGTTACTTTGCTGAATGCTGATGATAGAGTTTTATTATACATCATAGCATATTGTCTTCTTCCAAAAGGAAATCAAAATTATGCTCAAGTTCAAGAGGATGACTTGCGACTTTTTTATGGAATTAAAAAGCATGTTGAAATTAATTGGAATAAGATAGTATTAGCTAGGATGCATGCAGCTGCTCAATCTGCATCTACACAGTATCTTCCCTATCCAATGCATGTTACTAAGCTACTTAGGCATTATGGAGTTCAAATTCCTGATAGTGAACCATGTGAAACGGATCCGGAAAAGAAGTGGTGTTTGAATGCTCATCATATTAATTATACGAGAATTGGATTTCATAGACCTACTAGGACTTGGTTGTGGAAATCTCAGATTAAGGCAATGGAGCAAGCTGCTCAACAAGTGCCTCCTACTCCTCCTGCTGCACAGGCTGCTCCTCCTCCTGTTGTTGATCCTATGGAAATGGATCAAGGGGCAAATCTTGAGGATTTTATTGATTTTGATAATTTGGAACAACCATTTGATGCTCAGGCTGCTCACACTTCACCTGTTCAACATATAGATGAGAGATTTGATGCTATGGAGCAACGCATTGAGCTTCAGAATAGGGCTATGGAGCAACGTTTGATGGATCACTTTGCTACTTTCTTCCACCATCCTCCTCCTAACCCTTAGTCCTCATGGTCTTTATGCTGATTTTCACATGATTTTCACATGTTTTTGCTGCACATTACTCACTGACTTTGCTGCTGATTTTACTGGGTTTCTCATGGTTTTTGGTACTTGTTTTATGGCTGGACAGTTCTTATTTGCTATGGTTGATGTCTTTTAGGGTCTGTGTATGACCTAGTTTAATTTCTTGTTATATTTTGATGCTATGACTTGGTATCTGGATTTAGAAATTTGCACTCTTATTATGACTATTATGTGGTATATGGACTTTATTATTATATGGTCTCGGTTATGGCCAATCTTGTTTTGATTACCTGCATTTTATGTCTTTTAATTGTGCTTATTATATATATACCATTGCCTAGCACTTACCTCCAACTTTTGGCAAAAAGTTTTTTTTTAAATAATATCAATTCTTTTTAATGATGCCAAAAGGGGGAGAAAATGTTTGTTGATGTTGTTCTTGTAGGATAAGTTTTTAAATATTGTTCCTAAGTGTATTACATTTAGGGGGAGTATTTAAAAACTTAGTGCTTCATTATAAAGAAGGTTTGTCATCATCAAAAAGGGGGAGTTTGTAGAGTTATGATGTTTTGATGCTAACAACCTAAAGCCAAGCAACAACATTCAACAAGGAAGCACCACTCATGAAGATTAGAATTAGATTAAGTTTATTTTATTTCTAATCAATGTAATATTTTATTGCATATCATGAGAGTGGGTGGTAGCTTTAGGAATCTCAATATAGGTTTTAAATATTGTTTGATTATTAAGTGAAGAAAGATTAATCTTGATAATATAGCTCTAATTAAAGTATTGATCAAAGTATTTTTGAAAAGCTTATTTTTAATCACTTTTTACAGTGGTTAATCGATTAGCTTAATAAAGGTTAATCGATTAACGCGTATAACTGTACAACACTGATTATGTTAATAAAGGTTAATCGATTAGTGAGTTAAACGTTAATCGATTAGCACGAATTAACATAGGTTAATCGATTAGTGAGTAATACGTTAATCGATTAGTTACTGTTGTTTCAGAAAAATATTAGTTACTGTTGTTTCAAAAAAAAATAATATTTTGTTTAAAAGCTTTTCTTTTCTACTTTGTCAAGGTTACACACTCTTTCAAAATTTTCTATAGAGAAACATACTTTCAATATTCTTTCAAGAGCTATTGCTATTTTCAATTGTGCTATCAAGATTCAACAACTTTCAATCTTCTTCACTTACAATCAATTCAATATTCTAAGTTCTATTGAGATTCAAGTTTTTTCTAGTTTTAGTATTTTGTGTTGGAGCTATTCACAACAAGGGGTTGTATCAATCAAGCTTTCAACAAAGAAGTGAAGATTCACAATTTGAAGTCTTTGAAGAATATCAAAGCAAGTGGAAAAGAATTTGGTTGGAGAGCATCCTTCAACAAATTCAAGAGGACAAGATACAGATTCATTTGGGTAGATTAGCAAAGAGATTGGTACTCTCTTTGTAAGGGGGTTAAGATAGGATAGCTTAGAGGGAGCTGCATCTTAACATTGTAATCTAACATTTGAAGTATCTAGTAGAAACTCTCTATCTTTGATAGAGGGGACTGGATGTAGCTTTCAAGTGGGTGAAAGTGAACCAGGATAAAATCTTGTCTTCTTGCTTTTATTTCTTCTAGCATTCATTAACCAAGAACAATTTAATTAGGTTTAATTTGGGGCTTTTTCAATTCCTTAACAATTAAACTAAATTGGCTTGGTAAATTTACCTTGTATTGCTCATTCATTCATTCATAATTTGTTGATGCATCAAGGCATTGAAATCTCCATTGAATTCCGATTAAAACTGAATTTTCATCAGATACTATTCAGATTAATCGATTAAGACGATTATTAATCGATTAGTTTTTAAGTTGCTTTCGGCATTAATCGAGTAACGCTTTAGTTAATCGATTAGTTTGAAAGTGAGCTTCGGCATTAATCGATTAATACTGAAGTTAATCGATTAATCAGTATATTTTTGTAAGAAAATTTAATTTCTCAAATCCATTCTCTTTAGTGGTATCGATTAGTGATTTAAACGTTAATCGATTAGCACGAATTAACATAGGTTAATCGATTAGTGAGTAATACGTTAATCGATTAGTTACTGTTGTTTCAGAAAAATAATATTTTGTTTAAAAGCTTTTGAAAAATACTTTGATCAATACTTTAATTAGAGCAATTTTATCAAGATTAATCTTTCTTCACTTAATAATCAAACAATATTTAAAACCTATATTGAGATTCCTAAAGCTACCACCCACTCTCATGATATGCAATAAAATATTACATTGATTAGAAATAAAATAAACTTAATCTAATTCTAATCTTCATGAGTGGTGCTTCCTTGTTGAATGTTGTTGCTTGGCTTTAGGTTGTTAGCATCAAAACATCATAACTCTACATTGTGTATAGTACGATTTCAATATATATAAATATTCCTTCATTTCTGTGCTTAAAACGTTTTCAATCGTCCTTTAAGTCTTCCGCTACGTTTAAATCTCTTTAAAGTTTTTAAGAACGTTTGATTCGATTTTTTCAATGTTTTTCAATTTGCCGAGCGGATCAAAGACGGAAATCAACACAAGGAACTGGTTCATTTGCCGAGAGTCATAGCATGCGTTGATTCATTTGACTTCATCAATGCCTTGGCCGAGAACCGAGCTATTTGTCTTCATCAAAATCTCTTTGATTCAACAACTTCTACTTCCTAAGTTGTAAAAAATCTGGTTCGATTGAACCGAACTAGAACTAAACTGAACCAATTTATAAAAAAATCCAGATCTGATCCATTTTTAAATGGATCGGATAAAACTTAATATAATAGGGATTTGATTTTCTAACACCCCTTTTTGGGTTTTGACCCCCCTTTTAAATTTTTTTCCAAAAATACCCTCCCTTCATCTGTTTTTCTTTCTTCACCACCCCCTCCATCTTCTTCTTCTTCTTCTTTCTTTCTTCTTTAACCCCCCTCCATCTTCTTTATTTTTTTTCACCTTCTTCTTCTTATACTTATCCCTCACACACTCACACTCACTCCCTCACACATACACACACTTAGTAATTGACCCCCAAACTCACCCACAATCACCACCACTCACATACTACACTATATTGTTTTTTCGTGTAAAAAGTTCCCTACGCCAATAATAAATAAATAAAACATTAATAATATTAAAATTTACCTTGCTTGAATACTCTTTGATATATGTATAAGCTTCAACACACCTTTTGAACACACCTTTTGGTTAGAGCTTCGTGCTGATAACGTGTTATGAAACGTATGAAAGTAAGGAAGAAGAGAGGAAATAATATATTGTAATATATTCAGTGTACATTTTACATCATAGTTGAGTCCTATTTATAGGTGTAACACCCTATAATTTTTACCCTTAGTTCCCCCTATAATAAAATACGGACTTAAAAATTCCTTTTTAATTATATTAAAATCAACCGTCAAACGGACGGAGTTTTGTTTGTTTTTCGGACTAATCCAAAATTCAACCTGTGATAAACAATTTCAAATAAACAACTAATAGCCAGTAGGGCTTCAGATTATATTTTCTAAATCATATCAAGGCCCAATGGGCTCCAAATATATCAGAGTACATACTGTTCAGAGTTTTCAGCGGAAAATAGCAAGTTAGAACATCAAAAGCCAAAGCGTGATATTTTATCAAAACAAAGTGTCCTAAGCCTCACTCAAAAATATACATTACATTTTCTTCAACAGAACATAGGAGACTTAGGTCTATAATGTACTCTAAACCCATAACACCCTACTATCCCTGTAAGGGAAAGTACTCCTGCTCGGCCGGGGGCTGTGCCAGCTCAATCTCTGTACCTGAAACTGTAAGGGAGTGAGCATTGCACATGAAATAGAAAGCAGTTTCTAACTAGACATAACAACTCACTAGGTCAAACACATTTAGCAAATAAACATATATTCACATATTGCACACCATCCTCATTACAATACTTATTCCACATTTCCATTCTTACTATTCATTTCACCACTTGTTTCCTTGTATTTATTTTTCCCCATTTCCAAATAATTCCCTTTTTAAACCCTTACCTTTTCCTTATTTTTACGGTGTATGTATGTCTCCACCAAATCGAAGGCCTACATACATACACCAATCACGATGTATGTCTCCACCAAATCGAAGGCCTACATACATCACGTTCTCATTACCATACCTTGTCCAATTTTATTCCCTGTTTCCTTTATTCATTTCCTTTTATTTACGGTGTATGTATGTCTCCACCAAATCGAAGGCCTACATACATCGCGTTTCCATTACCTTTACCTTATCCAATTTCATTCCCTTTTTAAATTATGTGTCCCTCAGGTCAGAGGTCAACACCCATTCATTATAATCCATTTTGTGTCCCTCAGGTCAGAGGTCAACACTCCAATACATATTTTATTCGGTGTCCCTCAGGTCAGAGGTCAACACCCAACCCATTATTTAATTCGGTGTCCCTCAGGTCAGAGGTCAACACTCATTCATTCCAATTCATATCGTGTCCCTCAGTTCAGAGGTCAACACATTTTACCATTGATATTGTGCCCCTCATATCAGAGGTCAGCATATTCATCACTTTCCATTATTCGCCACCTCAAATCAGAGGCCAACGCATTTAATCACACCACCATATTCATTACCTCACATCAGAGGCCAAAACATACTTTCATATTCTCACATCAACAATTACATCACATTTAAACACAACCACACACATTCAACAACTAATCATTCATGCAAATTCCTCATTCACTTCCTTTCTCAGTTATCACAATCATATCCAATAGCATTCTCATTCATAGTCCAACATTTATATTATACTTCATTTCAATTTACATATTTCACCGTCTCACATTTTCGCTTTAACACCACATATTAAAATCATCTCTTACTTTTTCTTAAACATAGTCCTTTTACTTCCATTTCCCATATTCACAAGTTCCATTAATAAGCCTTGACTTTTGTTCACAATTAATAATACTTAACATTTAAACTCATTTAGCAATTAAATACAAATACACACATTCATCACATTTAATTGTTTCCATTCCCTTTCTTCCTATATCAATTTATTCCCCAACACATACATATATTAGCTACAACAATTAATTATCATTTAATTCACAACCTTGCAAATAAAACCAATAATCACAGAGACCATTTTTGTGTCAACTTCATTATCAATTACCCAATTCCTCATTTAATTCAACTTAATTAATAACCAAATTTCATTTATCAGATAATTCATTCTCATACTGTGGGGTTTCCTTTTCCTAGTCATAACACACAATCATTATGCATACTTAATTAATTAGAATTTCATATTCAATAACCTAGGGATTTATAATCTAATTTTCTCCCCTAACACATAACCCTAACAAGCATTATATACTAACTAGACCCGACTCTCTAGAACAAGGCAAGCTCACTATATCCACTCCCTTACCTCAAACACTTGGAGATAAGGTGATTTTGCTTGCTCTACACTTGAAAGCCTTGCCACCAATTGAGTTAGAGTCCAAAGGAAGAGGGAGGAACCTAATATAATAGCCGTAGCAAGAAAAGATTAACATTCATGTAATGAGTCATGCTAAAACTCAAGAAAAGTGGAGCTTCCATGACTTAAGAATCAAAAACCACCATGGATGGAGGAGAGAGAAAGGGAAAACGAATTTAGAGAAAGAAAAGAGGAAATCCATGACATTAAACACTTACTTGAAGTGAAGAAGGAAGAGATTTGTTGATGGAATGAAGAAATTCCACTTGCTCTTGGTGGATTTGATGATGGAGAATGGAACCCTAGGGGAGAGAAAGAGTGAGGTTCGAATTTGGAAGAGAAAGAACGTGTGCTGCACTTTATTATTTTCTGCATCTACAGCGTTTAATCGAGTATTACTCGATTAAATTCCCCCCTCCTTCAGGTCTTAATCGATTAAGCTGCAGCTTAATCGAGTAAGTTGCAGTATTTTCAGCACCCCAACTTTGAATGGCCATAACTTCTTCGTTAACCGTTGGATCTTCCTCAAATTTTGACACATGCTTCCCCACATATCCTACTTCACATCCAACGGTGGAATTTGTGTTTAGAGTTGTAAATATTTTATTTTGAATTTCCTAATATCCTATGTTATTAATCCTAAATCAAGCCTTTAAACCACTAGTTTCAACTCCATATCATTACTTCCTTCACTTTAGGCTTGACCCATCATCAATTATACTAGGAATTAAATTTGGGATGTTACAATAGGGAGATAAGAAACTCTAATATGGAGTGATATCAACTAAATATAAACACAATCCACCCTAATATGGAGTGATATCAACTAAATATAAACACAATCCAATAGATAGTCATCCACTAATTAGATAGATATGAATTATTTACAACAATTATGAATATAAAGTGAGGTTTGTAATCTACGACTCAAACTTAATATAATAAATCGGATATCCACTCCAGGCCATTTGAAAACAGCATAGTTCACCCCAAAAAAATAAAAGTAAGAAAAGAAAAGAAAACAGCCTATAATTTGTTAGAAGTGAGAAGTGAGAAACGCGTTACATCGCTGTTTCAGGAAGGAGAGACTCGCGAAGATTGAGAACCGCAACACGCGAAGACGGAGAACGCTGAGTCGCTGATGAACTCGCGAATCGAGTAAGTGACCGAAGTCCCTTTCTTCTCAATCTCTTTGAACAAAGTCCATTTCTTCGCAACATTTCTTTTCCCAATTTCTAAACCCTAATTTCTTTAATCTCTTCATTTGTTAAATATGAGCCCTAATTTCTTCGATTCTACCCTAAATTGTTTGACCCAGGTTGTAAAACGTTATTGGGTAGCTGATTTTTCGTTGTTTTGATTTGGAGCTGAAGTTGCTGTGGCTTTCTGTGAAGAAGAACTCACTCTGTGACTCTGCAACAGCCAACAGGTTCTTGTTGAAAATACTTGGCACCTTTTCATGGTTCTTGTTGTTCCTGTTGAACTATGAGTCTTAAGAAGTTTTTTTATGCGTTTTTTTGATGCACTGTTATTAATTTTTAGTTGGGTTCACGGTTCAGTATATACGTAAGTATGAGTATATATGCTGCACAGTTATTATTATCTATGCGCAGTTTGGTGTCTATGCAGTATGCACAATTTTTTTACCCGTAAGAAACACTTCATCACAGAGATTATAGACAAAAATTTGATAGATTGAAACCGAACCGAAACTGCAAGGTTTTTTTTTATTGGATCAAATTGGATTTGGTAATATAATGGGCCGAACCAAACCGAACCATAGCATATTTTATAACTGGATCGGTTGATTTTGTCCCAAAACTGAACCACAAACACCTCTACTTGGCTCTATCTGGTCCGTCTCTTAATCCTTTCTATTTTATTTTGGGTTATGGATTTCTCCTTCAATCCGAGTCCTTAATTTTTGTACTTGCGTTCACTGTTCTTTGGTTCTTCAAAATATTTATTGTTTGAATTTTGCTCCATAAAGCATAGATATGTTGATTCAATGTTTGAATACGGGGTTGGGTGTCATTATTTCTAATGAGGAGTGTTGCCATCCATCTTACTAAAAAGGAAAGGTTTCTTAGTTGTGGGTGGGCTAAGTGCTGAGAACAGCATGGTTTCCCATTCCCTACATTATCTTCAAATACCACCGCTGATAGCCGGATGGTGCAGCATTGTGTCAACCTCAATTGAGGCCACTACAGTGTGACCAAATTTAGATGTGATATTAGCAATATTTCATGTTAAAATTGGAATATTTTCAATTCAGTGGGTTTACTTGTTATTATTATCTCTCATGATAACTTAAATTTCATAGCAGCAAGAATGAGGAAGAAGGTGGACGAGCGAATCAGAACACTGATTGAAAATGGTGTCAAAACAAGGCACAGGTCCATGTTTGTCATCATCGGCGACAAGTCTCGTGACCAGGTAATCCTGCTTTCTACTGCAACAAGCATTTTCTTTTTACAGACTCGTCAGTCTAAGTTAGTATATAAAGTGGATAGTAGTATAGTATGGGACCGTATTTTATGGAACGGAGCAAAATGAAATATTAAATTATTAATGTCAATGAAATTAAGACTAGTGCAATTTGAGTGCTAAATGCAGTCTCTACTGTGTGCAGATTGTACATCTTCATTATATGCTTGGCAAAGCACAGATCAAATCCAGGCCAACTGTTTTATGGTGTTATAAGGAAAAGCTTGAACTGAGCAGGTTTGGTATAATATTAAATGTGATATACATTGGTTTTGTTTGAACGTTGAGAGTTTTCTTGATTGAGATGATTCTGAATGCAGTCATAAAAAAAAACGAAAGAGGCAGACTACTAAATTGATGCAGAGGGGTCTTCTGGATCCCGATAAAGTTGATCAATTTTCTTTGTTTGCTGAAACTGGGGGATTAACTTATTGCAAATATATCGATTCAGAAAGAATTCTTGGCAATACTTTTGGAATGTGTATACTTCAGGTATCTTACACTTCCTAGTAGCTGAATGTTTGAATCACTATCTTTTTAGCTTGCCTTTATCCTCCATTTTTACCAATAAACCAGTTTTGCCATTTTTTTTTCTTTTAGGACTTTGAGGCATTGACACCAAATCTCCTAGCACGAACTATAGAGACTGTGGGGGGAGGAGGATTGGTTGTTCTGCTACTCCGTTCTCTATCCTCACTGACCAGTCTGTGCACCATGGTGATGGTAAGGATGCAGATTCATCAGTGTTGATCTTCTTTTTACCTCTCAAAAGAAATTTAATTATTTATAAGAGTTCCCCGTCTTTAGTTGGAAATTGTTTTCAGGATACTTGTTTTCTTTTTCTGCATTGCATTTTTAGCACATCATAAGTCTCTTGTTGTATATTTGACATCTATAGAAATGTCTGGTTTTTTCAAGAGAAAGATGTTGGTCATTATTTGTGATAACTCTATCAATAGCTCTAATGAAATATTTGGAGCCTTCTTAATTATAAGAATAGTATTCTATTAATGGCAATTTAGACCACACAGGCATACTTCTTTGAATGTCTCATTGAATTTAACATTCATGTGATTCACTTGTGCAGGATGTACACAAAAGATTTCGAACCGAATCCCACTCTGAGGTCACTGGGCGCTTCAATGAACGCCTCTTATTATCGCTTGCTTCTTGCAAAGCATGTGTGGTCTTGGATGACGAGCTGAATGTGTTGCCAATTTCATCTCACATATGGTCTATTACCCCAGTTCAAGAGGTACCATTTTTGCATCTTTAAAAATACATATATCTTGGAAAGCATGTTGGTTATTTACTTCTGCTATGGATTGAAAGACCAACTTTTAAAGTTTGGAAAAGTGCACAATGAATTCTTTGTTTTATATTTCCATGGGTTTAAATTCTATGAGACTGGCGTTGCATGACCGTAATTTTCTCTCTTTGAATGAGTGCTAGTCTCGGTCTCACTGAATTGTACCTAACAACTAATCATATTGAGTGACATTGCAATTTTTATTACTATAGGGATGTGAGGGACTGTCAAAGGCAGAATTGGACCTTAAGGAACTTAAAGAACAACTGAATGAAAATTTCCCTGTTGGACCATTGATTAGGAAGTGTTGCACATTTGACCAGGTGGGATTGTCTACTCTGCCAACCAAATTGGTTGTTATGTTTGTTGAATGAGACTGAGTTTTATATGGTTTTTGTTAATAGGGTAAAGCTGTAGTCACATTTCTAAATGCAATTTTGGACAAGACATTTCGTAGTACTGTTGCCTTGTTGGCTTCTCGCGGCCGTGGGAAATCAGCTGCTCTTGGTTTGTCTATTGCTGGAGCTCTTGCTGTGGGGTACTATACTTTTCATACATACATTTATTTTCATGGGTGGTGGATAAAGCAATTTTTTTAGGATCTCACTGGAAAATAATCTTTGTAGGTATTCAAATATCTTTGTAACTGCACCTAGCCCTGAGAAGTTTCAGTGATTGCGCTCCTTCTTCTTACTTCAATTCTCCGCTGCTGCTAGTGTGGATCGCTTTGTCTTCTTCCTTCTTCAGTTTTTCACTTCTCGTGAATCACAACATTCGCATCTCCTCTTCTCAGCTCTTCGCGCTATTTTTGTTTTTCTTCTCGGTTTCGCGTGCGATTTCTACATCTGTGGTTTTATGATTTCCGATTCTGTTGCTCACGATTTTCAAGCTTTTGTGGATTTGCGATTTCTGTTGTGTTTTGCATTTGTTGATTTGCACTTGCACTTTGCAATTTTGTGCACCTGTGATTTTGCGATTTTTACTAGTGGCTTTGATTCTTCTACTCCGTTTTCTTATGGCTAGTTTTTCGGCACCGCCGTGTCCTCCCCGGTCTTCGCCATTGCAACCTCCTTTAAATACGGTGTTTTCACCGGTTACTTTCTCTCATACTATTTCTGCAAAACTCAGTGACAAAAACTACTTAGTTTGGAAGCAACAAGTTGAGGCGATTATTGCTTCTCATTGCCTTCAGCAATTTGTGGTAAATCCACAGATCTCGGTCATGTATCTCTCTGAAACTGATCATGAGTTTGATTAGCTATTTGAATTGGGAGGAGCAAGATCAACATCTTGCTTTGTGGCTTTTACAATCCCTTTATGAATCGGTACAATCCAGAGTTCTTGGTTGCACACAGATTTGGGACTCAATTCATGACTATTTCAATTCGTTGATTAGGGCTAGGATTCAACTCCTACAATCTGAATTTCGCTCTGCTACTTGAGTATTTGAGAATTTGTTAGTAGGATTAAGGCATTACTGTTCTCCCTTGCTGCTGTTGGTGATACTATCACAAACAGAGATCAGGTTAGGTTAGGGCTGTATTGGATGGATTGCCACCTGAATATGAGGCTTGTCACTTCTGTGTTGATTAAGGATGCCTGTCACTTTAGGTGCTCTAGAAGCTTTGTTGCACAAGAGGTCTATTTGGAAAGGATGCATCAAACTGTTAATGATGCGTTCTCAGCTAATGTGGCACATTCCAGGGTTTCTCTTCTCCATCCTACTGTACCTCTTCCTTCTTAGTCTCAATATGTTATTCATCAGTACTCCGCACAACCTCAGCAGCCTTCACCTGCCTCATTTCAACCTTCTCCTCATTTTGTGCAACCAGCAGCTTCCTATCAGACTCAGCAATCAGCGACACCTCTTGTTCCACAGTCTCAGGGTCAGTTGGCTACCACAGATGCTGATTCTTCCAATGAGTGTGATGACTCTAATTCTAGGAAACCAAGGAATAACTCCAGCAACAAATCTAGGAACAACAGGAGCATAAACTCTGGTAGGAACAATCCTAATCGCAATTCAAACTCTAGAAATTTGTCTAAGTGTCATTTTGTGGATTTGATGCAATTATGTCCTCTCAGTCCTTCTGTTTCTTCAATTCCTTCTGTTCTCCCTCCCTCTCTTCATTCTAATGCATGCTTACCATCTTCGGCTTCACCAACTATTTCTTTACTTGACTCATCCTCCAACACCAGTTCAGATTTACCTCCTGTTCAGCCCACTAATGTTCTTCCTATGCTTACTAGAACTAAAACTGGGACTATTAGACAGAGGATTCCTGCAGCAGCCTTTCTTGCTAATGTTGAACCTACGAATGCCAAGGTTGCCTTGACTATACCTACTTGGAAAGAAGCTATGGATTCTGAATATCAGGTCCTCATTAAAAATGGTACATGGACTTTAGTTTCTCTGCCGGCAGGGAGAAGTGGTATTGGCTGCAAGTGGGTTTTCAAAGTTAAAGAAAACCCAGATGGTTCTATGAATAAGTACAAAGCGCATCTTGTTGCTAAGGGTTGTCACCAGCAGCATGGTTTTGATTACAATGATACATTTGCTGCAGTGGTCAAACCTGCAACTGTTAGAGTGGTTCTTACTCTTGCTCTCACCTTTAAGTGGGATATTCAGCAGATTGATGTGAATAATGCCTTCCTTAATGGTGTTATGGACATAGAGGTGTTTATGCAGCAAGAAATATTTTAGTTTTCCCAAGGCTTTGATCTCAAATTCCTTGGCCAAAGATTGACTCAAGACCTGTTGTTCTCTCCTATTATCTCCAGTCAATATAATGTCGTCCACATACACTAGCAACACTGTTGCTCCCCCTGACGCAGAATGTTTAATGAACAATGTATGATCTCCTTGACTTTGTTTGTATCCTAAGGCTGTCATAACTTCACTAAACCTTCCAAACCAAGCCCGAGGAGACTGTTTCAGCCCATACAAGGTCTTTTTTAGCTTACATACTGTGCTGGCAGCCACATTCTCACCATATCCTGGAGGCACTTTCATATAAATTTCGTCCTTGACAACAAGAGATAAGATCACCCTGACAGTATTCATTTTAGCAACCGGAGCAAAGGTTTCTGAATAATCGATCCCATAGGTTTGAGTGAACCCTTTGGCAACTAGCCTTGCCTTGTATCTCTCCATTGACCCATTAGCTTTGTATTTTACTGTATACACCCACTTGCATCCAACCGGCCTTTTTCCTGCTGGTAAAGTAACTAATTCCCAAGTTTTATTCTTCTCTAGGGCCTCCATTTCTACATCCATTGCTGGTTTCAAACTTTCAATTTTCTATCAGACAATGCCTCAGATAAGGTAGTGGGTATGGAGGTAGTGTTAAGGTTCACGAGGAAAGTTCTATGGGTTGGTGAAAAATTATTAAATGAGATAATTTGAGAGAGGGTATAAAGGCTGCTTGGTGCATTTTCTAGTTCCTTTTCTAATGGCAATTGGGAGGTCTGCATTATCTTAAATAATTTCGGTTTCTTCTTCACCCTGTGAAGTTGGGAAATTTGAAATTACCTCATTTGAAGAAAGTGAGTTGGACTCTTGGACTTGTATAGATTCTGGAATGACCTTTGACCTTTTTGTGTACACCTTTCCAAATCTCCCATTAGGTTCAGGTTCTGTTTCATTTGGAAGAGTGGCCTCATTTGACTTCGGGTAAGTTTCAAAAGAAGGTGGAGACACAAGGGTGTTTAGCTCGGGTTTTGTCGCAGCTAAAAAGTTAGGTAGGTCAGGTAACCTAGGATCTATTTCCTTATCTTCCCTACGATTCTCCCCCTGAAGATAAGGCTGAGTGAAATAGGCTTCTTGCTCATTGAAGGTTACATCATGTGACACAAAGAACTTTTTGGATGGAGGGTGATAACATTTATATCCTTTTTGAGTTGAAGAATACCCAACAAAAACACATCTTAGAGCTCTAGGATCAAGTTTTCCCCTGTCTTGACTGTGGATAAGAACGAAAGATACACAACCAAATATCCTAGGTTTAAGATTGTTTGTAGTGGAAAGATTTGGGTAAAAACAAGAAAGCATATCCATTGGGCTTTTTAATTCTAAGACCCTAGAGGGTAATCTATTGACAAGATGAGTTACTGTGAAAACAGCTTCTCCCCAAAAAGTTTTTGGAACATTTTTCTGGAACAACAGGGCCCGGGTTTGGTTTAAAAGGTGCCCATTTTTCCTCTCCGCAATACCATTCTGTTGTGGTGTTTTGATACAAGAAGACATGTGGATTATTCCCTCTCTTTGATAGAAGGGAGTAACAACTTGATTAAAATAGTCCTTGGCATTATCGGACCTAAGTCTTTTGATTTTCACACCAAACTGGTTTTTAACCATGGAGATGAAATTTGGGAAAACAGTGCTTACTTCAGACTTATGTTTGAGTAAGAAAATCCAAGTAACCCGGGTACAATCATCAATGAAGGTTACAAACCATCGAGCACCCGACACATTTGGAATAGTAGAGGGACCCCATACATCTGTATGAACAAGACAAAAAGGAAATGTGCTTCTTTTATTACTTATTGGGAAGGGTACATGCTCGTGTTTAGCAAGCTCACACACATCACAATGAAGACTCTCAACATCTAATTTTGTAAAAAGTGAGGGAAATAGAATTTTAATAGACCTAAAAGAAGGATGTCCTAACCTACAATGATAAAGAAAAATCTTCTCCTTATTGGATAACATAGACTCAGATATAAGGGAGTGGGGAAAATTTTTCTTAACCATGATAGACATCCCCCTTTTTTCCCCGTTCACGACTAGGAGGCTTTCCATTCCGTTTCCAGCAATTCTCACGGGTGTGACATGACTTGTTGCAATAGGTGCACCACAATCCATCATTCTTCTTGGACTCAGTTGCTGGACCACCTTTCATATGTTCAGCCACCAAGGCTAAACTATCAATAATTGGGGTATCCAACATCAAAGTCCTTCTGCTCTCTTCACTTCGTACAATAGCAACCACTTCATTGAAACAAGGAAGTTTTTGCCTCCCTAAAATTTGAATTCTAACTTGATCAAAATCAGAATTTAGGCCAACGAGGAAGTCATAGACTCTGGACTCTGTCTTGCTCAATAAACTCCTTCAGGATAGTTGTATCATCAAGACATTTAGTTTTTATCACTCGATAATGATCCAGTTCCAACCGTAGAGACTTCAATTGATTGGCATATTCAGTAACAGTTTTGTTCCCCTGTTTTGCTGCAATTGTTTTCACCTTTACTTCATATAATTGGGTTGCATCTTTGGCTTTGGAATAGGTCTGCTCCACAGCATCCCAAATCTCCTTTGCAGTGTTGAGAAACATACAAGTGTCACTAATTTCTGGTATCATTGCATTCCATAGCCAAGCCATAATTATAGAGTCTTCTTGGTCCCATCCGTCAAACTTAGGATCTTCGTTTAGGTCCAATACCTGTTAGGTGACTCAGCTTCCTCTTTCCTTTAAGCACTGTACGAACAAGTTGGGACCACTTCAGGTAATTCTTCCCATTCAACCTATATGCAGAATGGATATTCTGCAATTCTCCTGGTTGTTGAGATTGTGTATCTCTTGTTTCTTTGACCATGTCCTATACTTCCTCCTCCCCCTCTTTGTTCGACATATTAAGGTCTGAAAATTATAGACCAATAGTGCGATTGGTAGTGGACAGAGATCGACAATGAAGGCCTATCTGAAATAGAAGGACAGGTCTAGAATTGTTGGCAATGAAGGCCAATCTAATTGTGGAATGGGTAATTTACGGTGTCAGCGGAAAGCAGAGGCAGCCCTTGATCAGATTTGCTCTGATGCCATGTAGTAAATTAGGGTTTGAATAATTATTCATTGAACAACCATCTAGATTATATACAGAGGTCTTAGCACTAATTTAGGAAACAAAAGATGTCTCCTTGACCTAGGCTGTAATCCCTTGATTTATGGGATTTGTACAAATTACAAATCATTATACTAAATAAGGAGATAAATTATAAACATTATTGAACCATTTCACGCAGATTCTTACACTCCTCTCGGCATTTATGCATACACAGTATGCTGATTTGGCCACAGATCCTGATGATCACAAATCTACATCAGGATCAGCAGTTTATATTGGTCCTAATCTTGTTTCTTGGTGGTCAAAGAAACAAGAGTAGGTAGCACGTTGAAGTGCAGAAGAAGAGTATAGGAGCTTAGCCAATACTGCTGCTGAAATGTTGTGGATTCGCAGTCTCGTAAAAGAACTCAGTTTCAGTACTACTACCCCTATTATTTACTGTGACAACTAGAGCACTGTCATATCGAACTCGATTTATTTTGGGTTCGTGAGAAAGTTATTGCAAAGAGGATTCACGTTGTTCGTTGCAGACATCCTCACAAAGCTTTGGCTAGCACCCGTTTTCTTCTTGTCAAAGATAAAGTTGAGAGTTGTTGACAGGCGTTAGGTTTAAGATGAGTAGTGGTTTATCATCAAGGGAGAATGATAGACATATTCATGCTTTGTAATGTTTGCCGGACCTCTTAGATGCTTTGTAATGTTTGCTGGACCTCTTAGATCTAAGTTCTAGTCTCCTATAAATAGGAGTTTCTCATTATGTAATCATTTGCTTAATTTCATTAGTAAAAAGTTTGTTACACTCTCTCAGATTATTAGTTTCTAATAGAATCACATTCTCTACATGCCGTTTCATTTAATAGGGACAACTGGAGTTGACAAGAAAAATTATATTGTCTCAATTATTTAAAGCTATGAGAACGTTCTACAATTATTTAAATGGCCGTGCGTCCAAAGAAATTGAATCAAACATGCCCAGATTGAAAAAAGTAAGTTTTTCTGTAGTGTTTTTGCCTTCTGTCACTGAAGTTAATAAACTGCCGTGCATAGGGACCTATTCTACTAATTTTACTCATTTTATCCTTCACTGATCCTACGCAATTTTTTGGGTGATGTTCTTTCTTGTCCCCAGATTGTCATGGAACCTCACAGTGTATCTGTGGATGAAGACCTCAATAATGCGGCTAAACAAGTTAAGGTGGTATAGTCATCTGTTATATTTTGTTGATGATCCTACCTAATCCCCATTATTGCTTGTTTCCGCCTCCAATTTTTTTGGTTGTCATCTTAAATGATTCTTATTATTTATTGTATAGGATGATATGAAGTCAAAAGCTGAAGCACCCATTACTCCTGAAGTGCGCGAGCATTATGCCAGGCGAGACAGAGACATTGACTTTGGTAATGCCTTGAAGAAAAATGGTGGAAAAATACCCAAAGATGGTGTTGTTTGTTTAGAGTCCAGCAGGAACGGAGTCAAGCCTGGAAAGGAAAAGTTAAGTTACAAGAGTGATAAGAAGTGGAGCAAAGACAATCACAACAATAAATTAAGTAAAAGGAAGAGGTCTTAACTTAGAACCATCCAAGATTATTTTCAACTTTTTGTTTGTTTATCTTTTTGAACAAATAATTTGTTGTGTTAAATCAGTTTGCTTTAATTTTTGCCAGACTAGATTATGTTAGCTGTTTTCAGTAGCTTGGTATATTTATCATCATAGCACAAGTTTTAATTTTAATGATTAGAAATGTCGTTATGATTGAGCATTTGGAAGAATTTAGTCAAGGAAGCTTTTACACTCCTATTCGGTTTTCACTTTTAATATACTATTACTATTGTAATGTTTCAGGAAAATGTTAACAAATGTTCGTAGGGTATTTTTAAAGAGACTAAAACTTGCATATTGTTATAGAAAGATGTCATTTTTGTTGTTTTCGAGAAAGTGATTAATGCTATTTCGTGATTGGCTTACTATTTTTAGTAGTAACCTTAACATACAAGAACCAATTGTTTATTTGATATATATTTTATTAGAGTTTATTATGTATGAGTTGACAATATATTATCCATCATTCATTTGCATTTTTATTCAAAAATCAATGATTTTAAACTCTTGGATGATGGATGATGTATTGATAATATATAAATTGTAATATAAATTGATAATTTTTATTAGCTTTGCTCGTTGAGGCACGGGGAAAATTCATTGAGGCAATTTTATATATTTAGTCTAGTCATGACAAGTGAGGATGATGGTAATGAAGAGATATTATAGAAACTTAACTTTGAGACATTTGTTTCTATTTTTTATGTATTCATTAGTTTAATCCCTCGTAGAGTGGAATGTGTGTTAGACCTAAATACGCCTTTGGAAAGGCCATAATGTGGGGGGGGGGGGGGGGGGGGGGGGGCCTTTGGAAAGGCCATAATGTGGGGGGGGGTCTACATCTATAAGATTTCCAAGATCTCTTCCTCCTTCCTGTTGTTGCAAACGATCCATCAATCAGGTCGATTAGGTGATCGCAGGTACGACACCCTAAAAAATAATACCCTTAAAATAAGATTAGTTATTAAGTTACTTGAAAATTTCGATTAAAATTCGATAGAGTTTCCTTTGTTTAACTTTTCAAAAATTAGTTTTCCTGCTTAACATGTAATAATCAAGTTCAACCAGACCGAACAGACAGCAAGCATATTTCATCATACATAGTCATTAACATTGCTTTAAGTATAAATAAGTTTATGGAATTGTTTCCCTACTAATCATGCAACATCATCTAAATCAACATATATCACATGATCATAAATATAGAAATGGGGTTTTCTTATTTAGTAAATATTCACTTTGCATATTTCACATATACTTTCAAGTTAGCATTCATTTTCATAACAGTCATCAAAGCATCAGTTTAAGCCACAACAGAACACATATATTCATAAATATTAAAGTGGGGTTCTTTTTTTTCCTTTGTTTTATTATTCTGTTTTTAGAAATATCAACTACCCTAAAGTTCATGATGCACCTTGTTGATATGGGTAGTACAAATCAATTCATTTAACCCTTCCTGTACTATGTAGTCCCATACCTACACAGTCTCAGGATCACTCTCTCATTCTCGTGTGTCGGTTCATTCATGTACCCCTCCCTAAGAAGCCTGCTAGGAGCAGCTCGTTGTCTGTTCCTTTTGCATCGACGATCACTCCCTACCCTCATCAGTCCGGACCTTACATGTCCACCAGCTTCTGCCTGGTTCGTCCCAAAATTATATTTTACTAATATACCCCTAATACATAACTTTCCCCTAGAGTATATAATAACCTATAACTCATTATGGTAATTATGATAATTCACTTACTAGTCCAAGTTCCTATCAGATACCGAACTAAAATGAGAGGGATGATAGGAAGAAAATTGGTTGGGAGATAATGGTGTAAGAGAATTTGGTTATGAGGTAGTGATAGGATTGTGAAAATATTATAAGCATGTAGGATTAAGAAGAATAAATACGTAGAATTGCTGTCAGGTTGTGCAGATAGAATTGTAAAACTTAAAGTCTGAAATCAGAGAAGGTTGAAATGAAAGAAAGAATTGTACAATATTAGTACACCTTTTAATAATGTAAATCGATTACCTTTTCAAATTTTTTGAAAAACGTGCTGAAATCAATCTGATTCCCAGAATGATTTGTTTCCTTTTCTGGACGATCACGATTCTGATTTATGGTTGCTTTTTCTACCTTTTTGAAAACACACTTGACACACACATCTTCTTCTTCTCCTTCTCTATTCTTTGAAAAACATTTTTTGAGAAGAATCACCATCATCATCATATTCATATTTTCTAATTCAAAAAAAAAACCTTGAGTTCGCTTTAGATTAAGTTTTTGCTACAGGACTTGATTGTAGTATCTGCTCTATCTAGAGAGCCTTATTGTAAGTTGCACACATTTCTTCGTGCAAATCATTATTCTTTGTAAGGGGAGTGTTTACCCTTAGTATTTAGGGAGTGTTATCCCTTAGGTTGAACGTGTGTTGCGTTCGTAGGGGCAGATCCCTTTGTTGGGTAGTTGTAAGACCCGGGCTGATGAGGGCGGGGAGTGATCGCCGGTGCAGGGAGGCACAGACAAGGAGCGACTCCTGGCAGGCTTCTAAGGGAGGGGTACATGGATGAACCGACGCACCGGAATGAGAGGGTGTTCCTGAGACTGTGTAGGTATGGGACTACATAGTACAGGAAGGCTTAAATGAATTGATTGGTACTACCCATATCAACAAGATGCATCTTCTTTTCGGTAGTCCATCACTTAAGAACTCCATGGTTAAGCGTGCTTGACTTGGGGTAATTCTGGGATGAGTGACCTCCTGGGAAGTTTTCCCGGGAAGTGTGCGAGTGAGGACAAAGCACGCTGAAAAGACTCGTGTTGGTATGTGGGGACAGTTGCAATCCATTTGCCTGTCAGGGATGTTACAAATGGTATCAAAGCGGCTCCTCTCCCAGTACGGTGTGGTTCGGGGACGAACCAGGCGGAAGCTAGTGGGCATGTAAGACCCGGGCTGATGAGGGCGGGGAGTGATCGCCGGTGCAGGGAGGCACGGACAAGGAGCGACTCCTGGCAGGCTTCTAAGGGAGGGGTACATGGATGAACCGACACACCGGAATGAGAGGGTGTTCCTGAGACTGTGTAGGCATGGGACTACATAGTACAGGAAGGCTTAAATGAATTGATTGGTACTACCCATATCAACAAGATGCATCTTCTTTTCGGTAGCCCATCACTTAAGAACTCCATGGTTAAGCGTGCTTGACTTGGGGTAATTCTGGGATGGGTGACCTCTTGGGAAGTTTTCCCGGGAAGTGTGCGAGTGAGGACAAAGCACGCTGAAAAGACTCGTGTTGGTATGTGGGGACAGTTGCAATCCATTTGCCTGCCAGGGATGTTACAGTAGTGCTAGACGAAAGGTGGGTCACCTAGTAGTTAGGCTATCTGTAAAAATCTAGGAAAGGTTTTCCTAGTTGTTGTTGAGGTCCCTGGAGAAAGGAGGTTCCTAGTAGCTTGCGTGGCGCTCTAGTTGTACTCGGGGACGCGTTGCGTCTTGGTATAGTGAAAAGCTCAAGTTGGGACGCGTTGCGTCTTGGACTGAAAGAGTACAAGCGGAACATGCCATTTGATTGGTAGTTCACTTGTATCGTGGTTTTCTAAAAAGCAAAATTGGGTAGCTTTATCAACCGCGGAAGCCGAATACATTGCGGTCGGAAGTTGTTGTGCTCAAATCCTTTGGATGAAGCAACAACTCTCGGATTTTGGTTTAATCTTGTCAAAAATTCCTATTAAATGTGATAATACATCCGCAATCAATTTAACTAAAAACCCGATATTGCATTCAAGAACAAAACATATTGAGATTAGCCATCACTTTCTTAGAGATCATGTTCAAAAAGGTGATTGTGTTATTGAGTTTGTTCAAACCTCAGATCAATTAGCTGATATTTTTACAAAACCATTACCAAGAGATACTTTCTATCGTATTAGAAGGGAAATTGGTATTTTTGATGAATCTACAATTAGCTAATTGTATTGGAAGTCATTTTTAGTTCATCACCTTAAGCCTATTTCATTATGCTTTGTTATTTGAGTAGTTGTAACTTGAAAATATTTCATAATACTCTAAATTAGTAGTTATGTGTGTATTTTTCTATGATATGTTTGCTTATTTGATTGTGTGTGCTAAAGGCTAAGTGTTAATATGTGTTTGTGTGCATGAAAATTTTTACAAAATTTCAAAAATTTGAGCTCTGTGCAATATTAATCGATTAATGACTTTTTAACTCGATTAACTTTTAAACTGCTTGCGCACTTAATCGATTAATGACTTTTTAACTCGATTAATTTTTAAAATGCTTGCGCACTTAATCGATTAATGACCTTTTAACTCGATTAAATTTTAAAATGCTTTCGCACTTAATCGATTAATGATCTTTTAACTCGATTAAGGTACTTTCTACTCGATTAAGGGTCAAACTAATCGATTAAGGGCCTCACTAATCGATTAATGCGTGAATTTTATAAAAAGACGTTTTCAGCACACTTGCTCATTTTTCTTCTTTCTTTTTCTCTCTCTTCTCCGAATTCTCTCTTCTTCTCTCATGTTCGAAAATCGCATAATCATCACAAAGGGCTACTGTAACTCCAAATTTAACCCATTTCTTCCCTAATTTCTTCCTCCCAACATCATCCCTACTAAAATCCGTCCTCAATTTCACCAAAAATCTACAAAAATCGATTTTCCCCCAAAATTACGAAACCCTAACCCTAGAACCGACCCTAACCCTCTTTTCCAGCACATATGGCCTCCTCCTCCTCTGATCCTCCACGCAAGAAGAGCAAGCCGCACCAATCCGTGGTTTTTACAGGCTGAGCGTGATTCAAGGGCACCGAAGTTTGATAATCGGCTATTTGGGATCATAAGGTACATTAATTTCGCTTGGTTAAGAAGTAAAAGGTTTCAATTTCATGATGATCTCCTTGCTCAGAATGTTCAGAAATTCTTAGAATTTAATACACACTATTATCCTAAGTTGGTTAGGCAATTCTATCAGAATTTTACTGTTATTGATGGTGTGTATCAAAGTCAAGTTAGGGGTGTTCATTTTGTTGTTAAACCTGATGATTTAAGACTGTTGTTTGGTTTGGAAAATAAGGGAACATATTTTGGGGACAATGAATCTGTTGAACTTGAGGTTGACCCTGCAACTGTATATCAGGATGCTGTAAGGGATGGTGAAGTATGGGATAAGGGTACTAAAATTGTTACTTTGCTGAATGCTGATGATAGAGTTTTATTATACATCATAGCATATTGTCTTCTTCCAAAAGGAAATCAAAATTATGCTCAAGTTCAAGAGGATGACTTGCGACTTTTTTATGGAATTAAAAAGCATGTTGAAATTAATTGGAATAAGATAGTATTAGCTAGGATGCATACAGCTGCTCAATCTGCATCTACACAGTATCTTCCCTATCCAATGCATGTTACTAAGCTACTTAGGCATTATGGAGTTCAAATTCCTGATGGTGAACCATGTGAAACGGATCCGGAAAAGAAGTGGTGTTTGAATGCTCATCATATTAATTACATGAGAATTGGATTTCATAGACCTACTAGGACTTGGTTGTGGAAATCTCAGATTAAGGCAATGGAGCAAGCTGCTCAACAAGTGCCTCTTGCTCCTCCTGCTGCACAGGCTGCTCCTCCTCCTGTTGTTGATCCTATGGAAATGGATCAAGGGGCAAATCTTGAGGATTTTATTGATTTTGATAATTTGGAACAACCATTTGATGCTCAGGCTGCTCACACTTCACTTGTTCAACATATAGATGAGAGATTTGATGCTATGGAGCAACGCATTGAGCTTCAGAATAGGGCTATGGAGCAACGTTTGATGGATCACTTTGCTACTTTCTTCCACCATCCTCCTCCTAACCCTTAGTCCTCATGGTCTTTATGCTGATTTTCACATGATTTTCACATGTTTTTGCTGCACATTACTCACTGACTTTGCTGCTGATTTTACTGGTTTTCTCATGGTTTTTGGTACTTGTTTTATGGCTGGACAGTTCTTATTTGCTATGGTTGATGTCTTTTAGGGTCTGTGTATAACCTAGTTTAATTTCTTGTTATATTTTGATTCTATGACTTGGTATCTGGATTTAGAAATTTGCACTCTTATTATGACTATTATGTGGTATATGGACTTTATTATTATATGGTCTCGGTTATGACCAATCTTGTTTTGATTACCTGCATTTTATGTCTTTTAATTGTGCTTATTATATATATACCATTGTCTAGCACTTACCTCCAACTTTTGGCAAAAAGTTTTTTTTTTCAAAATAATATCAATTCTTTTTAATGATGCCAAAAGGGGGAGAAAATGTTTGTTGATGTTGTTCTTGTGGGATAAGTTTTTAGATATTGTTCCTAAGTGTATTACATTTAGGGGGAGTATTTAAAAACTTAGTGCTTCATTATAAAGAAGGTTTGTCATCATCAAAAAGGGGGAGTTTGTAGAGTTATGATGTTTTGATGCTAACAACCTAAAGCCAAGCAACAACATTCAACAAGGAAGCACCACTCATGAAGATTAGAATTAGATTAAGTTTATTTTATTTCTAATCAATGTAATATTTTATTGCATATCATGAGAGTGGGTGGTAGCTTTAGGAATCTCAATATAGGTTTTAAATATTGTTTGATTATTAACTGAAGAAAGATTAATCTTGACAAAATAGCTCTAATTAAAGTATTGATCAAAGTATTTTTGAAAAGCTTATTTTTAATCACTTTTTACAGTGGTTAATCGATTAGCTTAATAAAGGTTAATCGATTAACGCGTATAACTGTACAACACTGATTATGTTAATAAAGGTTAATCGATTAGTGAGTTAAACGTTAATCGATTAGCACGAATTAACATAGGTTAATCGATTAGTGAGTAATACGTTAATCGATTAGTTACTGTTGTTTCAGAAAAATATTAGTTACTGTTGTTTCAGAAAAATAATATTTTGTTTAAAAGCTTTTCTTTTCTACTTTGTCAAGGTTACACACTCTTTCAAAATTTTCTATAGAGAAACATACTTTCAATATTCTTTCAAGAGCTATTGCTATTTTCAATTGTGCTATCAAGATTCAACAACTTTCAATCTTCTTCACTTACAATCAATTCAATATTCTAAGTTCTATTGAGATTCAAGTTTTTTCTAGTTTTAGTATTTTGTGTTGGAGCTATTCACAACAAGGGGTTGTATCAATCAAGCTTTCAACAAAGAAGTGAAGATTCACAATTTGAAGTCTTTGAAGAATATCAAAGCAAGTGGAAAAGAATTTGGTTGGAGAGCATCCTTCAACAAATTCAAGAGGACAAGATACGGATTTATTTGGGTAGATTAGCAAAGAGATTGGTACTGGGGGTTAAGATAGGATAGCTTAGAGTGAGCTGCATCTTAACATTGTAATCTAACATTTATTTGAAGTATCTAGTAGAAACTCTCTATCTTTGATAGAGGGGACTGGATGTAGCTTTCAAGTGGGTGAAAGTGAACGAGGATAAAATCTTGTCTTCTTGCTTTTATTTCTTCTAGCATTCATTAACCAAGAACAATTTAATTAGGTTTAATTTGGGGCTTTTTCAATTCCTTAACAATTAAACTAAATTGGCTTGGTAAATTTACCTTGTATTGCTCATTCGTTCATTCATAATTTGTTGATGCATCAAGGCATTGATATCTCCATTGAATTCTGATTAAAACTGAATTTTCATCAGATATTGTTCAGATTAATCGATTAAGACGATTATTAATCGATTAGTTTTTAAGTTGCTTTCGGCATTAATCGAGTAACGCTTTAGTTAATCGATTAGTTTGAAAGTGAGCTTCGGCATTAATCGATTAATACTATATTTTTGTAAGAAAATTTAATTTCTCAAATCCATTCTCTTTAGTGGTATCGATTAGTGAGTTAAACGTTAATCGATTAGCACAAATTAACATAGGTTAATCGATTAGTGAGTAATACGTTAATCGATTAGTTACTGTTGTTTCAGAAAAATAATATTTTGTTTAAAAGCTTTTCAAAAATACTTTGATCAATACTTTAATTAGAGCTATTTTATCAAGATTAATCTTTCTTCACTTAATAATCAAACAATATTTAAAACCTATATTGAGATTCCTAAAGCTACCACCCACTCTCATGATATGCAATAAAATATTACATTGATTAGAAATAAAATAAACTTAATCTAATTCTAATCTTCATGAGTGGTGCTTCCTTGTTGAATGTTGTTGCTTGGCTTTAGGTTGTTAGCATCAAAACATCATAACTCTACATTGTGTATAGTACGATTTCAATATATATAAATATTCCTTCATTTCTGTGCTTAAAACGTTTTCAATCGTCCTTTAAGTCTTCCGCTACGTTTAAATCTCTTTAAAGTTTTTAAGAACGTTTGATTCGATCGTTTTTCAATGTTTTTCAATTTGCCGAGCGGATCAAAGACGGAAATCAACACAAGGAACTGGTTCATTTGCCGAGAGTCATAGCATGCGCTGATTCATTTGACTTCATCAATGCCTTGGCCGAGAACCGAGCTATTTGTCTTCATCAAAATCTCTTTGATTCAACAACTTCTACTTCCTAAGTTGTAAAAAATCTGGTTCGATTGAACCGAACTAGAACTAAACTGAACCAATTTATAAAAAAAATCCAGATCTGATCCATTTTTAAATGGATCGGATAAAACTTAATATAATAGGGATTTGATTTTCTAACACCCCTTTTTGGGTTTTGACCCCCCTTTTAAATTTTTTTCCAAAAATACCCTCCCTTCATCTGTTTTTCTTTCTTCACCACCCCCCTCCATCTTCTTCTTCTTCTTTCTTTCTTCTTTAACCCCCCTCCATCTTCTTTATTTTTTTTTCACCTTCTTCTTCTTATTCTTATCCCTCACACACTCACACTCACTCCCTCACACATACACACACTTACTAATTGACCCCCAAACTCACCCACAATCACCACCACTCACATACTACACTATATTGTTTTTTCGTGTAAAAAGTGCCCTACGCCAATATTAAATAAATAAAACATTAATAATATTAAAATTTACCTTGCTTCAATACTCTTTGATATATGTATAAGCTTCAACACACCTTTTGAACACACCTTTTGGTTAGAGCTTCGTGCTGATAACGTGTTATGAAACGTATGAAAATAAGGAAGAAGAGAGGAAATAATATATTGTAATATATTCAGTGTACATTTTACATCATAGTTGAGTCCTATTTATAGGGAGATAGGAAACTCTAATATGGAGTGATATCAACTAAATATAAACACAATCCACCCTAATATGGAGTGGTATCAACTAAATATAAACACAATCCAATAGATAGTCATCCACTAATTAGATAGATATGAATTGTTTATAACAATTATGATAATTTCACTTTTAAAATTGGGATTTTGGAATATAAGGTGGGGTTTGTAATCTACGACTCAAACTTAATATAATAAATCGGATATCCACTCCAGGCCATTTGAAAACAGCCTAGTTCACCCCAAAAAAATAAAAGTAAGAAAAGAAAAGAAAACAACCTATAATTTGTTAGAGGCAAGTTCTAAAATGCGCAAGTTTTACCATGCGCAGTAAGAGAATGTAGTTGCAAACTTTAGGGTGCAACGGTGGGCCAATGATGCACATGCATCAACACTAGCGTGACCATTAATATTAAAGCTACTATCATCTGACGGTCCATAATAGAAACTGGGACCTAGAGTATCGGTTAATGCTGGGGCAGTGATAAAATGAAACAATACAATATTGCCTCTAAAAAAATCCTTAAATGTGTTTTTCTTACTTATTTATCAATCATTGATACAGTATACAATGTTTAATATTTTTCATTTATTTTTTTACTTTAATATGGGACAAATTTTTTTGCATTTTTTTACCAAGATAATGGGACGGAGGGAGTAATTTTTTCTTACAAACTAGTTAACCCTAAACCCAAAATACTAAATGTAGAATAATTCCATTATACTTATTCGGACTTGAATATTATATATATTTTGGTTTAAAATATATGATAAGTTAATCAACTTTCTTAAATGTCATTTATTTTTCAATGGTCATTTCATAAAAGAGTACTAAAAATATGTGATCTTGAATAATTGTTTTTCATTCCCAATGCAAATTTCGTAAAATATCTGTACTCATTTATAAGTTAATTTTATGAAATGTATAAGGAAATGAAATGAATTAAAGCCGTTAATAAGTGTTAAATTGGTTTTTTTCGTAAAATATACGAAAATCTATAAGGATCAAAGCGAGTGTTTTTTTATAGTGATATTCATGGGGTCCTTTATGTTACTCTCATCAGACTAAATATTTTTGTCTTTAGTGTTAGAGTAGTTTATAATTTTCAATAGGAGTGTTTATTTGACGTCGAGAATTATGGAGTAGTATCGATTAACTCTAACTTAAAGGACCACATTATTGTTAAGCATAACAGAAACATAAATGTGTAAATTTAATGAGAAAGGCCACATTTTTTGTGCGTTAAAACCTGATGGAAAATATCTGCAATTGTAGACAAGTTATAATCAATAATGGTAATTTTGTTAGGGTTAAAAGAAATACAATGATATAATTGACATAAATATTTTAAAAATAGTAGAAGTCCTCCAATAAAAAAAAACTTAATATTTATTGGAATTTATTAAAGAGAAAGTATATGTAAGTATTTATTTGTAGGGTTCAATATAAAGTGAAATATATGTAGATATAAAGTGAAATATGAAGTACGTGTTAATTTCATTGGGCAGAAGTATGTATTTAAAAAAACGTACCTCAATTCTTTGAAGTATGTAAAAAAAAACACATAAAGACGTAGCGTTGGACCTTGAAGTATTTGGTTTTTGGTTACATAAAGGTGTCTTGCCTTGAGGTAGTTGTTGTGTGTTTACATACGTCAAGATCCTGAAGTACGTGTTATTTTATTGGCCAAACCACAAAGAGCTGGAAAAAAACCACATAAAGTCGTAGTTCAGGGCATTGAAGTAATCCTTTATTTTTTATCTAGTATGTCTTCGTCAGAGGTATTTTTGGAATACTTCAGGAGCCTTAAGTACGTCTCATTTTCAATGGTCAGAGGTGGCTATGTAAAAAAACGTACTTCAATTGTTTAAAGTATGTGGCAAAAAATGAACAGATGAACACGTACTTGTGTTTCTTGAAGTTCATTGTTATTTGTTTGCGTATAAGGCATTGCGTTGAGGTACTTGTTCCTTGTTTACATACCACAAGAGCATGAAGTACGTGGTAGTTTATTGCACAAAGTTCAGGGCGTTGAAGTACTTGTCATTTGTTTGCATACCTGAACCCCACGATGAACGTTTTTTCTGGCGTACTTCAGGGCACTGATGTACGTGTTATTTTCATGGGTAGGTGGAATGTATCTTACATACTTCATTGCTGTGAGGTACGTTATACTTTGGTGGTGAAGATGTAAAAATATGGTAAAAAAGGCATAAAGACGTTTTTTAAGGTATTGAAGTGATACAAGTTTGATGTCAAAAACGTCAGGGACGTAAAGTACATGGTAATTTTTCTAACTACAGAGTCGTGAAGTGAGTGTTATGTTAGTGCAACTGAAACATGTAAGGGGCAAAAGAAGTAACTCGATAAAAAGCTAGAAATTTTCCAATATTAACATATAGAAGAGTTGAAGAAGAAGCATTCCAACGTGCTACACCTAACATGCCTCAAAGAGGTAAAGTTGAAAGTCCCCCATGGGAGGAAGCATGCCTCATAGAAGCAAACAAAAGGCTAGTGTATATAATCCATACAATAAAGCTAAAGATGTACAAAATCCTAAGAAATAGGCAATCCTACTGATTTGTTGTTATCCTTTTGCTCCTCCTGACATAGACACCTTGCACTCCAGCACGTGTCTGTTGCTGTTGTTGTGGCTGCTCTGGTTGAGTCGCTGTTGCACTTCGTCCCCTCCTGACATAAACACCCTGCACTCCATCCAGTTGTGTGTGTTGCTTTTGTGGAGCTTGCTCGGGTTGATTGGCTGTTGCACTTCGGCCCGTCCTGACATAGACACCCTGCACTCCACCCTGTTGTGTCTGTTGCTGTTGTGTGGGTTGGTCGCGTTGATTCGCTGTTGCACTTCGGCCCCTCCTGACATAGACACCATGCACTCCACCCCGTTCTGCCTGCTGCTCTTGTGCGGGCTACTCGGGAAGTTCCTCTTGTGCGGGTCGGTCGGGAACTTCCTCTTGTGCGGGCTGCTCGGGAAGTTCCTCTTGTGCGGGCCGCTCGGGGACTTCCTCTGTGAGGGGTGTCAAAGTTAGCTGCCGAATGTAGTGAATGGCTGCCATGTCCAATTGTCCAGTTTGTTGCATCAGTGCTATGGTGTCATCAATCCTTGTTAGTCTTGTTTGAGCTTGGTTCTAAAAATAGTTCATAAACTTATTAGGCACGTAGGTTTATAGAATGTTAACATACAAAATGAGGGAAATAATGTAATGTACCAGCATCTTATCCTCCGGACGAGCAACCAGAGTCGAGGTGTGATAGAGGAATGGGTGGCCAACTTTGTGAAACCATTGCAAAATATCCCGGTTCACTTTGGCCCAAATAAGTGACCGACTGCCCTTTATCTTCCTCGCCAATAACGTGCAGCTCCCATTGTTCGAACGCCTCATGTATCTCAGAAAATGCAGGCACGACGGAGGGTGGCATCCGAGGTATTTGCTGTATATATCCGAATTGCCGAACCACCCTCTCAGGGAGGTAACGAACCCGTGCAGTTCCACATGCGAGGTAACCAGAGTAAAGGGCAGCCTCCTCAAAGGCACGGTGTTGTCTATGCTGTGGGCTGTTCGGGTCTGGGTCATAGGGTTGCCAATGACACTGGCCGGGCGTGAGTTGTTCCAGGAAAGCGTTGAAGTGCGACTCTGACCTGGAACTGGCTTGCGATGGCTGCCACCTAAATAGCCTGGGCAGGGACTCATCGCAACCGTGATTCCGGATAGCAGAGGATCCGATGAACGGGAAATGCTCGAATATCCAAGCCTGCAAAATGAGAAGTTGTAAAATCAATATAAAATCAATGTATGTGAGCCTAAAAGTTAAGAGTAATTATCTGTATAATCGTACCGTGAGAAGAGAAGTATAGCCAGCGAGGGAGAGGTTTTTCGCCTTAGAGGCAAAAGAAAGATGATCATATAGAAATGCTAAAGCGCTGGCACCCCATGCGTATTGGTGAATGCTATGAATATCTGCAAATGCCTGTAGGTATTGGACACCTACTGCGGTGTTGCTCTTATCCGTGAAGAGTGTTTTTCCCAAGAGGTAGAGCAAGTAGCATTTTGCAGCAAGCTCATAGCGGGAAGCATCCACGAAATGTTGGTACCAAAGCTTCAATGCATGAAAGCTAACAGAACCGGTGCGTGTCGTTTCACACGCAGAGAAGGCGTCCGTGTATTCCAACTCCAAAAATTCATTCAAAAGTGAGGCTCCTTCGCGTACCGTTGGTTTCAACCATGGCAACAGCACCCCGGTGACAGGGATGTGCAACAGGGATGAGACATCATCCAGGGTTATGGTCATCTCCCCAATCGGCAAATGAAAGGTGCTGGTGTCTTCATACCACCTATTGACGAAGGCACCCAATAGCCTTTTGTCAACGCAGCTGTAAGTGGCACCCACAAGGGGCGCCAATCCAGATCGCACGACGATCTCCCTCACCTGGGGAGGCACCTCGTGTAATCTAGGTAGGGAGAAGCTGTGGTTGTAACACCTGTTCAACACTCGCTCCTGCAAAATCCATACAAAAAAATCATTATAAGTATATGATAAAATTTAAAACCTGTTGTGAATAAGTTGTAAGTAACCATGCGTAAAACGTACTTGCCCATGCCATACTAGCTTGGCATTGTGCTGGGGATAACTCTTCAGCAATGTTAGGTCCTGAAGGTCTGGATTGGATTCTTCGTGCTCATCTTGCAGATGTTCGGCTTGTTGATCTAAGGGTGCATGTTGAGTCGGTTCGTCGTGCAACTCTTCGACGGAATGAATGGGTGGTGGAGGCGGTGCTTGTGATGATGAGCCTTCCCCTTGCTATGAGAGATTGTTTCTGGTTGATCTTGTCATGTATTGGCGCTTATCGTTACCTTGTTCAACCGCAGGCATGGCCGTACCCGTTTTTCTCTTACGTGTCATTTCACTGTTCATAGTTAGCAAAAGCCATTAAAACCGAAGCAAAAAACCGGGAGAAAATGTTAGCAGTACCAATGATGTAGAGAAAATAAACGATAACTTGCTAGTGTATGATAAGTTATTATTAACATAGGGATAATTATACGAACACGTAAGAATTTTGAGATAAAAGCGAAATTAAAATAACTTCCAAGTTTCATATCAGTGATTTGATAGTATTTCTCCCCGAGTTGAAATTGAATGAAGAGATGTGTTGTTGTGGTGTTAGGAAGAAATTACTAAGCTGGCCTTGTCTGCGTTGCAAATATTGAAGACATAAATAATAAACCTGGTACTGCTGCGATATTTTTTGAACAACAATCATAAGATTTTAATAAAAACATCACAATAAGTGCACAACAAGGTACAAAGCATGGAATCACCCAAATGCAAAAACAAACAAACAGCATTACATGTCTGACATGCGTAAAAAAATGGACAAAAATGGAACAACAAACAGCATATAAGAATAATAAAGGCGTATAACACGAGGTATGTGATCAGTACATCAATCGAAGCAGACCTTAGACGATGAGTACAAGAGTAACAGTGAACAAAAAAAAAATAATTTTACCATTGGTCCTGCGTCCTTGGAATACCAAATTGACACCAAAAATAATAAGATAGCCATGCAGGTCACAATGGCATTGATGTAGTTGCCATGCGTGTGACAATCCCAAATTGGGAATTTTTTCAAATTTTTAAAGCAAAAGAAGACAAACCTACACCGATTAAGCAAGTTCTTCTAGATCTCCTGCTTTGAATTGAATGAAGGTATTCGTTTTGAAGATGGAGATTGATGAGTGGCAAGCTTCAAGCGGAGGAGCACATACACGAGTTTATTTGCACCCTACAGAATACTTGACCGAACAAGGGATGATGGAGTAGGGACCGAGGTAGGCAGCGAGGTCGGAGAGAGGGAGTAGGGGACGCACAAGAGTGAGATAGAGGGAGGAGCGGCGAAGCACCCGCTGCTCTACAAATGAGGGCACGAGTGGCAGTTGTGATTGGCAGGGTTTGCAAGGGACTGGTGTTGAAGTTGAAGTGAGAGGGAGGGGGAGCGATGGTTGAGTGAGAGAGTGGTGGAAACCGAGAATGAGAAAGTCACAGTGTGAAGGGGTGGACAATCGTGTGGTTGGGGTGTGTAGTGAAAAGGAGAAATTTTTTTTTGATATTAGGATTAAAGGAAATAAATGCCCGAAAAAATTTGTCCTTTTGGGGAAAAAAAATAAGGCTTCTCATATAAGCTTCCATCTGTGCCATCAGTTTAGGCGGGAACACTGAAACATTTTGAATGCAATATAACTAATGAAAATGTTTAAAAGTGCCCTTAGGGCACTTCTTAAGTGGTTAAATATGGTTAACAGTTAAGGGAAAATGCACTTTTTTGGATTCTCGAGAAAGTATATATCTTGGACTTATGAATTTTTTCCACTTTTAGTATTCTTAACAAGTGCCGTTAGGGCACTTGTTAGCAAGACCCTACGAGTAATAGTGTTATAGTTATAATTAAATTTATAATTATCGAAAATATAATTGTAACTATAAATTATGTTAAATCACAAAATATTCCTACCACTGGTAAAAGATTTTTAAAATTTGTTATAAATTGATTGTAGAAATAAGTGATAAAAGTAGGTTTCTGTTATATAGACAAATTTGTAATGATTAAGAGAAATTAACCCTTTTTAAAGTTATGATTAAAATATTTATCTTTATTTGGAAATGAGAAGGTGGGAGTAATAAATATAGTTATTTTAATATTGAATTCCCCCTAGCTTATTTTCGTTAAGGTATTTACACCCTAACATATTTTCACACCCTAATCCTAACCCTAACCGTAAAGGGTGGCATATTCATTTTGAGTCATAACACATGATTATAATTTGTAAAATGTTAGCCACCAACGACTTCAATGAACCAAAGTTGTCATGTGTAGTGTGCACCCCATGTCTAAATAGATTGCTACGGACAAGTGAAGGCAACCGCCAAATCGGTTATCCGGTTAAAAAGCAAAACATTATATACGTGCTTCAAGCGTAAGAAGTAGGTGTTAATTCATAAGACTTTGGTAGGATTCCATTTTTTTAATTTGTCTGTCTTGCAATATACTTACATCAAGCTTAAGAAGTAGGGGTTAATTCATTATATTTCGGTTGAAATATTTAAATAATTTTAAATAATTTTTGAACTTACTTCAAGCATGAGAGGTAGGTGTTAATTGATTATAGCTCGGTTGTTATTTTTAAATAATTTTTGAACTTACTTCAAGCAAGAGAGGTAAGTGTTAATTGATTATAGCTCAGTTGTTATTTTTTAATTAATTTATTAACATACTACAACCATGAGAGGTAGGTGTTAATTCATTAAACCGCGGTTGTTAATTTTTAATTAATTTATTAACATACTTCAACCATGAGAGGTAGGTGTTAATTCATTAAACCTTTGTTGTTATTTTTTAATTAATTTTTTAACTTACTTCAACCATTAGACGTAGGTGTTAATTCATTAAACCTCGGTTGTTATTTTTTAACTTACTTCAACCCTTAGAGGTAGGTGTTAATTCATTAAACCTCGGTTGTTATTTTTTAATTAATTTATTAACATACTTCAACCATGAGAGGTAGGTGTTAATTCATTAAACCTCGGTTATTATTTTTTAATTAATTTTTTAACTTACGTCAACCATTAGAGGTAGGTGTTAATTCATTATACTTTTCTTCATGACTTTTTTTTAATAAATAAATTACCCTCTACGTCTAACGATTGACGTAGGGGTTGGTTGTTGTTCATTATACATACTTCAAGAGTAAGAAGTACGTTTTAATTCATGATACTTTGGATGATTTAAACAAATTCTGGTTGATTCATCATATTGGTTGATTTATTTCGATTTTATAAACAAATTACCCCCTACGCACGTCTCTTGATTGACGTAGGGGTTTGTTGGATTGCATATACTTCAAGCGTAAGAAGTACTTCTGTTGTTATTTTTTAAATAAATTTAGAACTTACTTCAAGCGTGAAAGGTAGGTGTTAATTCATTATACTTTGGATGGTTTCTTATTTTTTTAATTAAATTTGCCCCCTAAGACGTCCAATGATTGACGTAGGGGTTGATTGGTTTTCATTATACTTACCTGAAGCGTAAGAAGTAATTGCTATCTCATTTGCAAACATATACATAGTAGATGAAAAAACCAAATAAATACATACTTCAGCGCGATGAAGTAATCAGATATATCACGGAATGTTTCATGGGCATTTAGTATGGGCTATTTATTTGATGTACTCCATGTACGTGAAGTAAGTTATTTATGTGTTATTACAATTTCATCACTTTGGTGTTTTGATTTAAGTATATTTGGACATATGGTTGTGACTTTCATGAATACAGCAAATTATCGAGGGAAAAAAAGAAAGACATCATGGTCCTTATGTATTTGTGCATAATACAGTGTACTTCAATAATCATAACAGTAAATACAAAATGCCAGAGCAATTCTACACCTGCATCATTAAAATTTACATAATTGACCAAATTCCAGAGCAATACTAGACCTACATCATTAAAATTTACATAACTGACCAAATGCCAAACCAAAACTAGACCTACATCCCTGCAATGCCCGAAGTGGAATCTACAAAATACACCTCCCCTGTGAATGACCAATCCAATTAGAGAAAATGGTAACTGGCCAGGCAGCAACACAACCAGCAATGAGGAATCTCACCTTCACTCTCTCGTTGGCCAATTTTTTTTGCACTTTGATAACTTTTTTCTTCGACGTTTCACACCCATTGCAAACATATGGGACACTTGGCATCGGGGCATTTACGTCAACTTGGGATTTTGGTAAATTTGGAATGGGTTTTTTGACCTCCTCAGCCTCATCCTCCTCATCTGAGGCCTCGTCCGCCCACTTGAAGTACTGACACTTGTAGTCTCTGTTCTGCATATATCATTTAGTTGGTTTAGTAATTTATATGTGTGAGTGGATGATTTATTGTAGAACGTGTAAATGAAATTTTTGCAAAATGTGTGGAGGGTAAGGAGGCACGCACACTCCAATTTCCACATTTCCAAAATCTTCTATGAGGGTTTCTTTCTGTATGAGATGTTAGGAGATGGACAAAAGCACCACAGTGGCAGCGTTTCCTCCGTGAAACCATGAGGGTAGGAGCACCAGATGTGCAACTTCGACTTGAGGAAGCCATTGCTGCTGAAATATAAATTGCACAGTGAAGTAAAACTTTGGGGAATTTAAAGGGCGAATGTATAGTGTGAACCGTGATATCGGGAACACCTAATTGTCACTCCTTTTTAAAATCATACTCTTGTAACCCATTTGGACAACAAATTTTGATGATTAATACAAGAAAGAAACCCTGATAGAAGTGGTGTTACCTTATCGGATGACAGGGATGAACAAACGGCACCGGGGGAGTCACGGTGGAGGAGAACGAACAACGGCAGGGAACTAAAGATGGGACGACGACGAACAGATGCCGAGAATGGTGTGTGGGTGTACAGTCCCCACCAATTGCTGTGAACTGAGAGAACCCTATGGTTTGATGCCCAGACCAATTGCTGTATTAGATGTTTAAGTTTGGAACCCTTAGGCCAACACATATGGATAGTAATGAAGCATGTGCCGTTGGATCAGTGGTAATGGACGGTGGGAGAGGGGATCACCTCTGTTTCACGGGGATCACGGTTTCTGCCCGTTGGATGAGTGACTATGAACGCCCAGGATTTAATTAAGGTGAAACCATTTTTTAGGTGGTTAAAAAAAATTTGACCATGTATTTGTTACTACATTCAAATACTTCTATTGTAGTGAGATTTTATTTTAATATTCGGTACTCGGAGAAAGAAAAAAATATTGATAAATTAACCATGCAAAAAAATTAGTGGTTGGGGTTCAAAAAAAACAAAAAAAAAACATGAGTTGGCATATATCATACGTATCACGATGAAGTGAACTTAACAGGAAAGCCTTTCATGAATATATTTCGACATTTCACACAAGATGTTTGAAATTTGAACCTCCATTGCATTAACCTTGTAGAAATTAAAATCAACGATGCTTCTGCTCATAGAACTCTGTAGCCTTCTAAGCATTGACAAGGCCGCATCTTCTCGTGCCAAATGCTCGGTGGACGCAAATCTACCCATACTAACTGGTGGGCGACCTAGGACATGGAAATTAACAGCAACGTAGTACCTATAAAATATTCTCCCGTTATGAGTAATTCTTTTTTGAAGGGTGTATCGAGGTTGCTCCAACCGTCGACCTCCTGCAAAGCCTTCGAGCCAGTGTTGCATGCTAAATCTAAGTAAATGGTCTGTATACATCGCCTCGTCAACGAATAACGGTTGACAATGCCCTGAGTAGGTAAGGTAATTAGCGGCATAGAGGTTAAGTATGTAGAGATCATTATAAAGATAATTATGAAAAATGCTTATTACCTTCGGTGTTGTTGAAGACAAACACTTCGTTAATGAGGTTGGCCGTAAGGTTTTGTGCATTTTTTAAATGAGTCATACGATCGTTCAACATACTAATATGTGATTCGAGTAGTTTTATGTTGTGGTAGTTAAAGTCAATAATAACTTTGCCCAGCAACGGTTGAAGCCGCCGGAGAATTCCAACTGCTGCATGTTGTTTTGCTAACTCGGGAGTTGTAGCAAACTTGCCAACAGATGCCATCGTTCGTCCTTCCCTTGGGTTTACTATCCTAGCTTTGTACCGATAATGAAACGTATTGTTATTTTCAACAGTGTCTACCATTTCGTAGCTGGGTCCAGTGATATTGAAAGTGTCAGCAACCTCAGTTAACCATGCACACGTATTATACTCAATCAAATAGTTGTCATAAGGTTCTTCATTAAGGCATGGAGGGAAGGAACTTCCTACATGGGACACGAAAAATTTTTGGGATCAAATATATGCAAATTTCAACTACCTTCTATTTACCATGTAGAGTAGATTGTGAGATATTTAATTACAATTCGATTTTAGATACCTGAGTCATTCGCTTCGCAATTAAACACGATTCTTGGGTAGCACAATATCTGCCGAACTTGGGTATCGTTCTCCAGTGCTTCCTTGGCTTGTGCAATGGAGGTGTGTGCCCTTGCACATCCTCCAGTCCATGAGCTTATTTGTGCATAGCAGTCCACCCAAGAGGTGTATACTCCCGACAGTCTACCAACATGAATTGCATAAACATGCCTATGGTCATGCTCATGTGCGATTTCGGAATGCATGACTGAAGTTTCTTTACTATGTAGTAGAAAGATGAGGGGCTGACGTTTGTATATATAGGGATCTTGTGTGCTTGAAGTTTGATTACTTTGTTTATAATACTCCCTCCGGTCCTATATATTGGTCACATTCTATAAAGTTTTCTTGGTCCTTATTATAAGTGAATTTATATTTTCAATGCTTCATTTATTGATTTGTCTATTTTTAGCCCTTATTAAAGACTTTGATTATCCATGTGTTTTATTTTTTTATTAATGAGTACGAATTTTTCAAAAAAAGTTAATGGGGTATAATGGTAATGTTACACTATATTATCATGTAATTCATAAAACCATGTGACCACTTTCATTGTAATGTTACACTACATTGTGTCCTATATTTAGGACCGGAGGGAGTATCCAACAACAAAATATGAATTATGATGTTATGGGGTATAGTGTACAGCTGCCCAACAGTAAATGCTCCCAATTACTCCATCCAATTGTCACATTATGCAAAGTACGTAAGCCCGAATAATAACCTCTCCCTCTGGTTCTATTGATAGGACATACTTAAACATGTCAGACGGACCAATGAGGGTAGTTAGATAGCTTTAAACTTTAAAAAAAATTAATTGAACATTACAGTCTTATCCTCCTAACTTGCCTTGTGAATTCAAAAATGTGTTACTCCCTCCGTTCCGAATTATAAGATCCTCTTAACACTATTATTTTGTCCCATTTTATAAGGTCCTTTATCTATTTTCAATGAGCATTAATTCTTTATTTCCGCGAAAACTCTTACAATTTTATTTAACACTTTTTAGATTTCCAATAATATTAATAGGGGTAATTTTGAAAATACATATCAAACCTTCACAATTCCAATACAATTGACTAAATTATTCCACTTTCTTAATGGACGTGAAATCTCCCAAGATGGTCTTATAATTAGGGACAGAGGTAGTACCTCACATTAATGGACAAAGGGCAAATAAGAGAAAATAGCAATAAATGCCTCATAGCAAAATACTTATATAAATTAATTCCTTCTTTGCTGATAAACACGTATAAAGGTCAATACTTTTTACATTTCAGTGAAAATTTATAGGGGTAGGTTTGAATAAAAATATCATAATTTCGCATTTTCAATGTCACATTCCTAAAAAATCTCTTGAAACTCTCCCAATGTAACTCTCCAAAATGAACTCAAATTTTTATAAATTAGAGAAAATAAAATACAATCAACATTCCTCTTTAATAACCCTAAAAATGGTTAGATTTGCTTTTTACTCTCTCCGGTCTTATTTATAAGACCCTTTTGGGGTATTTTCACTTTGGTCCTATTTATAAGATCCCTTTTCAATTTTCTTTAGCATTTAATTACTTCTTTCCACTAATACCCCAATAAAGTCAAAACTTTTTGGAGTTCCAATAATAATTATAGGGGTAGTTTTGAGAAGGTATATCAAATTTTCACATTTCCAATGCCACTAACATATTTATCCACTCTCCTTGATGGGAGTGAAATACCTCAAAAAGGGTCTTATAAATAGGACCGGAGGGAGTAATTTGAATCAGAGGGAGTAGGTTTCACGGACCTCTATAAAGCTAGAAGCTACTCAAGTATCAATTAATGATACTCAAGGACCCTGCACTACTCCCACCCACCAAACGAACCACAATCACATACTCCTCATCTACCAAAAGGAACATTTACTCCTCACATACCAAAAGGAACAGTCACTCCTCACCAACAAACGAACCACATTCACTTATTGGCACATCCAACCGTCCCAATTCACTTACTGATAGGAGCAGGCTGCATCATCACCAACGACAATGGAAGGGTCAGTGGGTGCACCATTAAATATGTCCAGTTTCTTAATTTCATTGTTGCTTGATAGTCAGAACACCATGTGAGCACTCATTAATGACATAAATTTAATTTTTTTTTCGGGTTTTTTAGGTTAAATCAAGATCCAGGTATGTCATAAAAGAATCCTGACAAACATGTGTCCAGGTAATAACATTTTCCACCATCCACCATAGATTCGATTGATCTTCGTTCTTTTCCATATATTTTTGATCCAAATAATTAAAATAAGTTAAAAAATTGAGGGGTTCTCATACTAAAGGGGTTCTCGCAAGTCTACCACCCTATTGATAAGGGCACCGTAAAAAAAAATTATAAAATAAAAAAATAAAATAATAAAATAATATTTTACCCAACATTAAAGGGGTTCTCATACTACCACCCTGTTAGTGCTGACATCAAAGGGGTTCTCTTACAATTTTGTATGTAGGAGTGTATTATCATGTGTTATAAGATGTCTGCATAGTTGAGTTTTACTTCTTACTTCCTTATTTAGTTATGTAATCTTCAACCTAATAAAAAAGTCACTTTATATTTTCTTATGCATCATTTATGACCATTTTCTCATTTTTGGCCTTATTGAATGAAATGACTTTCTATCTGTAATTACGTTAAGTATGCCCTATAATAAGGTCCGGAAAGAGTATAATGTTCTCTATTCTATGCAGCCACTTTTCACAAATTAATTAATCGTTTAATAGGAAAATCTTAATTAATGTTCAGTGTTGACAGTATTCCTAACTATGAATTTTTTTGGAAATCACAACCTTGTTTCGGATGTTTGTTCAGTTATGACAATGTAATGACCTATCTCAAAGAGCAGTCGCTGAAGATGGATAGAATACTGTTATTCGTAGAGGTACCATACCATTGCACATTCGTTATTGTAACATACAACCATTATGTATAAACTATTATATTGGTTTTTAATAATTTTTGTTTCTAAAATCAGACTCTCGGAAAACAAGTAAAAACATTGGAAGCTAGCAACTCAGAGATGAAGACCCTTCTGAATGTCATCAAAAGTGCTAACCGTGGGAGCATCACATCCACTATTACCACACCACATAACCTGATTAAGAGGGAATTGGGATTTGACGTCAGCCATCAAAAGGACAACAAATTCGATAACACGCTTTTCTACGAAATATCGGATGACTCCGATGAGGATAAAGATGACATGGACAATGATGACGTTGAAGTGGTAAAGGTCAAGTCGAAGACGAAAATTTCAAACAAAGCACCCAAGAAGGTTCCTCCAAAGTTTACCAAGGAAGGACTTGGATCGTCAAGCAAGGCCAAGGTATACCCGTCACCAAGTGTCTACCATTTCTCTAATCTAAGAAAATTTTCATACTAACCTTTCTGTTGCAACTTGAGTTTAATTTTCAGCGTGTTGTTTCCCGGACACCGTTAAGCAAATCTCCACCAAAAAAAGTTTTTAGGACATCATCACACACACAGGCAGGCAGCCTAAAAAGGCAGAAAGTAGAGCCTCAGTCATCTGTCGCTAGCCCACAATCATCCAACATTCCACTGAAATCTGCTAAGATATCAACGGTTACACAATCCTTTGATGCTGCACAGAATGTGGATCCAACAATCGAACTGCCAGAGGTTGGAGTATAAATTTTTAATCATATTATACCCGTAAAGAATAGTAATTGCTCAAGATGAGGTAATGTTCATTTAAATTTTCAGAATCTCCGTGGGACTGTATTCCCAGTCCCGACGAATATGAAGTTGTCAGCGCTGGACCAATGCATAGCAGTGATTCTTTTTGGTGCACATATGGAGGCGAGGTATGTCCTCATATTATTTTCACCAGCTACCTTATATAACTACTTTTTAAATTATCGTTTGTTTCAAAACTGGTGAGATGCTCACACATGTACATTCATATTGTTTCAGTGAACTGATATTTAGGCACAAGAACCGCTCATTCAAGCGGTGGCAATTTCAGAACATGTTGTTAGAACGTCCTATTTCTACAGAGGTTGACCCTACATACTTAACCATTAATCACACTTGTGTTATTGTTTACAACTTCTGGGATTGACTTGAACGGCTAATGGTTTAAATTTTAGCTAGTAGAACTCATGTCATTGAAGATGACCTGGGATCAGCGCGTAAGCACCAGTGCAGCCACAACATGGTCACTCCCTCCGTCCTTTGCAGTAAGTTAACTCATCTGCTTTCATCACTTTGAAGGGCCCCCATTTGTGTTCCGATTACCTGCTATACTAATGGTATACAATTATTTGCAGGAAGATGTTATTAACAACATTCAAATTCAAATCATTGTTGAGAAATATACGGAGGATTGGCTCATCCATAGCAATGCCCTGCAACAGGTATTTACATCGTCAATCAAATGCCATTGTCACCTAACAATTAAATGCAAGTTAATAAACAACGTAATGTTTGACACGATTGTTGTTCGCTCTTATAGATTTATGTCCCCGTTTATGATCTTGGTGCTGGCCACTGGTTTCTGATTGTTGTCTCATTCAAGCATCAGAAAGTTTTCTGGTTTGACTCATTCAAGGCACCAACCTTCCTTCTGGACCGCATGTATCAGACACACTTACTGGTAAAGCACACTCTCCCTTTGTTGAGGACTGTAGATGTTGAATGTGTGCAGTTTGTATATAAATAACATCTGCTTCCTCCTTTCTAGACTAATACAATTAACTTGCTGTTGCCAAAATTTCGTTCCTCCATTGATGAATCTCCTATAGATGTTGATATAAAAGATTGGCCTTTGTCCAATCCCCAAGGACTAGTGGAAAGTGGACACAGGTTATAGACAAATAATAAAGTGTCAAACATACTCTTTTTAGAAGTTTATTCCGCACATAGCAATTTATAATTGTAACCATTACTGATTACATTTCCGTTCATAATTGTGTAGTGCTGACTCTGCTTTTTGGGTCTTGGAGTGGTTACATATGGAGGATACATTCCAGGACTTCAGCGTAGGAAAGGTATGAAAGACTTACATAAATAGTTACATTGTTTGGCAAATACGATTTTAATGCATGAACAACGTACAGATTGATGAAGAACAAGTTATTATGCGGACTGCACTTACATTGGCGAAGAGTAAGGCTAACTTGCTATGGACCAAGTTGGAGGGCGACGCTACGATGCTTTTTTCCAAATATACTTCATAGGGTTGTGCATCACTGTTTTGATCCACCACATTTCGTTTACTGTCCAGCCCAGCAGTGGAAATCAATATTTTGGAACATATTTTTAGGATAGAACTACTTAGTAGCATCACTTTTGGCTGGTTACTTCCGTGCATGTATGTCATGCATGTCTTTTGTAAGTACTTATTCCTTGTGCTCTATCAGGGTGCGATAGTAATCACCGGATGTAGGAAATCTCTTGAACAAACTCCTTATTCGTGGTATGTATAGGAGTTGGCCGACCAAGACTACTACTTCTCACACTTGGTTTTGGCTACTTGATGCTATGCAAGTATCCAAGACCAAGTGTTGTAAATATTCGTGGTATGTCTTTTGCAAGTGATGCTAATGATAAATTAAAATATTTTGTACACTACAAATTTATTATCTTACCTTATCTCTTACCTGAATAATTGATGCATACTGTTGACCCTTTTGTGAAACGGGGTTCATACTAATTTGATGCATACTCTTACCTTAACTCTTACCCGATGGTCCCGAAATGTTTGTGAAAATACTTTCAGGCCACAAAGTATGTATATAATTAACCACAAACGCATATACTTCACGTCTTTTATGTATTCCTTGTTTTTACGGTCTTCAACAACGTCACCCACACTAATTTCTTATACAACTGGTGGGACGTATACCAACTCCTGGCCATTTAGTGTTGTTAGTTTTTGGCACAAACTTCACGGTCATGGTGTAAACGAGAAAATAGTTTTCTGTGCCCGTTAATATGTATGAAACAGACCCTTACTTCAGGGACAAGAAGTACGTAAAAAATTACCCAATACGCATCTACTTCATGTCTATGAAGTTCTCATTATTTTTACCTACTTTCAACACCCATGGTCATCAGAGTTTTCTTCAACTTTAGAAAGACGTTTAGGAGCTAATGCAAGAGCATGTTATACTTGTTACTTCATTCCAATTACTTCAAACGTGTCGAATTAAAACTATCAATGAAGCGAAAATAAGTTTGAAGGTGACGGCTTCAATGCACCAAAGTTGGCCACTCCTGCGTGTGCCTCGAGTGTAAAATCATATGTATGAAAAAATTTGGAAACCGGCGACCGGTATTTCTGGGTTTGAAGTAAAATATTTAAAAATTGGTATTAACAATTCAGTGAATATGTGTCAGACGGGAAAGAGAGAGAGGAGAGAGAAACAGAATAAAAATAAGCTATAGTAACATACTTCAATGCTGCGAAGTATGCTTTATTTTTTTTTTGTTAAACAGTACATACTTCAGGGTTGAGAAGTACTCCCTCCGTTTCACTTTAAATGTCTTCTTGGACTTTTCCACATAGATTAACATATACATTAAGATAAGGGTAAATAACGAAAAACAATATTAAATGTTGCCTAGTTTTGGTGGAACGACACTTAATTTGAAACAAAGTTTTGATGTTAAAAAGACACTTAATGTGAAACGGATGGAGTATGTGTTATTTTTTTTTTTTTGTGTAAAAGAGTACAAACTTCAAGTTTGAGAAGTGTGTGTTAAATTTTCTTTTTGGTATCACAGTACATACTTCAAGGCTTAGAGGTATGTGTGACATTTTTATTTTTGGGTAAAATATTAAGGTTGTTGGGTGGTGTATGGGTCGCAATTATAAGGGTTTAGGGTTTATGGTTAAAGGTTTAGGGTTGTACAAACAATACGGTAGGCCCAACAAGAATGTTAAAACAAATACACAAAAGCATATACTTCACGCAGTTGAAGTACTGCTTCCTTTTACGTACCTCAGGACCTTAATGTACATGGTGTATTTCAACTCCAAAAAAGACGTTTATGCTCTGACATAAGGTCCATTCATATTTGTTACATCCTCGCACATACTTCGCGGGATTGGAGTGATTAATATTCTACTGCTGGAAATATAATCGAAATCACTTCATGACGGACGAAGAAATATGTCGATAATAACCCCGTACAACCATACTTCATGTTCACGAAGCAATAATTTATTTTTTGCACTTCATGCAGTAAGCTACATTTTGCACTTCAATTTGTGGAAACGACCATTTAGATTTGCTAGTTCTTTAAACCTACGTTCACGCGTTCATTTTACCACATATTACACGACCGTGAAGAATACGCTAATAATTTGTCCCTACATGAGGTACCAAAGGGACTTGTTATTTTCATGGAGCTGAGAGAGCTACGATTAAAAAATGAGATACTTCATCTCCCTCAAGTATGTACAAAATTAGCACCCACAACAAAAATCACATGTACTTGTTACTAGTTCACCATACTACAACCCTGTGAAGTACGTTTTTTTTTACCATGTACATAAACCCATATCACAGTTCACGCCTGTACATAGACAAATATTGGCCATTTTCATACACACAATGTGAGGGGTTACAAAATCAGCTACCACAAAATTAACAAAACATGCTGTCCGACATGCTTTTGTACTCAATTCATAAAAGGCAAAATTAAAACCAAGATTATTTCAAACAAACTAGGGCTAAACATCAATTCATAAAAGGCAAATCACTATCCAACAACACAAGTGACATAAATTTCCAGTATGCCAAGCACTACATATCTTAATATGAAGGAGTAACAACCTTCATTCCAAATTGTCAATGAGTACTTGTCAAGCAACACACTAAATGAAACTAAAAAAAAAGGAAAAACAACGATTCATCACTGCATCAGGCATCGAACATTAGACAACAAATTTTCAAACATATCCGCTGCACTGCATACCCCTCTGAAAGTAAGGTTCATGAATTAAAAGACAGTCATATGGGCTATGAAGGTTCAGAATTCGCTTCTAATTCATACTCCAAGCTCCTCGTAAAGGCTCCTAATTCAAGCCAACCACCACCTACAGTAACAGTGCACATCAACAATTATACATTAATATACTAAACCAAAATTTGCCACTACATCAGTTTAACATTTTTACAAAAAAAAACGGGTTCAATAAAATACATACCTACTGCGAATCCTCCAAAGCATCTTCAGCAACCCATTCAGTGGGATCACAGTCATTTCTTTGGGGGCACCTCCTCGAGTTATGATCAACTTCTCTGCATGAAGTACATTTTTGAATCCTCTTTCGTTTGCCTCGTCCGTCCCTTACATGTATGCCGCATCCCTTGTTCCTTAGCAACTCCAGGATTCTTAACAGAGGCACCCGCTTCATTGTTTGATGGACCAATTTCACTCCAATTTCCATTCGCTTCCATTTCCTTTAACTCCTTATGCACTTTCTCCCTCAGCTTTGTGAACTCCAACACCGATTTACTTGCAACGTTACACATCCGCATACAGCTGTGAAGTAATGCAAGATAACTACTGTTCCGCGCTGCACCTGAATTACCTGCACCTTCATTACCACCGAGTAGCAGTCCCTCTTTCGCATCTTTCCTCCACCTGCCCAACACAAGAGTATCAGGTAGGTCTTCAATATCCATGTGTACCAACACCACAACTATATGCTCACAGGGCAAACCAAACGACTCCAGTCCCTTGCACGAGCACTCAAACGACATTTCTTCACGCTGATATGAAACATACCACTGACCCTGCTTCTGAGATCTTCTCTTCCCATATGGCCTTATGGTGTGTATCACACTGGCAGATGTCTCATGGGAACCAATTACTTTAACATGTCCAGCCTTCAGTAGGATTCTCTGAAACTTATAAAATACTTCCAAACTATAAACACTTGCACCACTTTTCTCTAACCACCGCAGTTGGGTCTTCATCACCGGTTTCGAAAACCAAGACTTGAAATCAGCTTCATGCTCATTATTCTGCATATAATCCAAGCACATATGGTAATGATGCAGGAAATCGAATAGGCTATCTCGAGACCCAACATACATACCCATCTTCGAGTGTAGTCCTTCGCATCTAGAAGTGGTGTAACATCCCAAATTTAATTCCTAGTATAATTGATGATGGGTCAAGCCTAAAGTGAAGGAAGTAATGATATGGAGTTGAAACTAGTGGTTTGAAGGCTTGATTTAGGATTAATAACATAGGATATTAGGAAATTCAAAATAAAAGATTTACAACTCTAAACACAAATTCCACCGTTGGATGTGAAGTAGGATATGTGGGGAAGCATGTGTCAAAATTTGAGGAAGATCCTACGGTTAACGAAGAAGTTATGGCCGTTCAAAGTCGGGGTGCTGAAAATACTGCAATTTAATCGATTAAGCTGCAGCTTAATCGATTAAGACCTGAAGGAGGGGGGAATTTAATCGAGTAATACTCGATTAAACGCTGTAGATGCAGAAAATAATAAAATGCAGCACACGTTCTTTCTCTTCCAAATTCGAACCTCACTCTTTCTCTCCCCTAGGGTTCCATTCTCCATCATCAAATCCACCAAGAGCAAGTGGGATTTCTTCATTCCGTCAACAAATATCTTCCTTCTTCACTTCAAGTAAGTGTTTAATGCCATGGATTTCCTCTTTTCTTTCTCTAAATTCGTTTTCCCTTTCTCTCTCCTACATCCATGGTGGTTTTTGATTCTTAAGTCATGGAAGCTCCACTTTTCTTGAGTTTTGGCATGACTCATTACATGAATGTTAATCTTTTCTTGCTATGGCTATTATATTAGGTTCCTCCCTCTTCCTTTGGACTCTAACTCAATTGGTGGCAAGGCTTTCAAGTGTAGAGCAAGCAAAATCACCTTATCTCCAAGTGTTTGAGGTAAGGGAGTGGATATAGTGAGCTTGCCTTGTTCTAGAGAGTCGGGTCTAGTTAGTATATAATGCTTGTTAGGGTTATGTGTTAGGGGAGAAAATTAGATTATAAATCCCTAGGTTATTGAATATGAAATTCTAATTAATTAAGTATGCATAATGATTGTGTGTTATGACTAGGAAAAGGAAACCCCACAGTATGAGAATGAATTATCTGATAAAGGAAATTTGGTTATTAATTAAGTTGAATTAAATGAGGAATTGGGTAATTGATAATGAAGTTGACACAAAAATGGTCTCTGTGATTATTGGTTTTATTTGCAAGGTTGTGAATTAAATGATAATTAATTGTTGTAGCTAATATATGTATGTGTTGGGGAATAAACTGATATAGGAAGAAAGGGAATGGAAACAATTAAATGTGATGAATGTGTGTATTTGTATTTAATTGCTAAATGAGTTTAAATGTTAAGTATTATTAATTTTGAACAAAAGTCAAGGCTTATTAATGGAACTTGTGAATATGGGAAATGGAAGTAAGAGGATTATGTTTAAGAGAAAGTAAGAGATGATTTTAATATGTGGTGTTAAAGCGAAAATGTGAGACGGTGAAATATGTAAATTGAAATGAAGTGTAATATAAATGTTGGACTATGAATGAGAATGCTATTGGATATGATTGTGATAACTGAGAAAGGAAGTGAATGAGGAATTTGCATGAATGATTAGTTGTTGAATGTGTGTGGTTGTGTTTAAATGTGATGTAATTGTTGATGTGAGAATATGAAAGTATGTTTTGGCCTCTGATGTGAGGTAATGAATATGGTGGTGTGACTAAATGCGTTGGCCTCTGATTTGAGGTGGCGAATAATGGAAAGTGATGAATATGCTGACCTCTGATATGAGGGGCACAATATGAATGGTAAAATGTGTTGACCTCTGACCTGAGGGACACGATATGAATTGGAATGAATGGGTGTTGACCTCTGACCTGAGGGACACCGGATTAAATAATGGGTTGGGTGACCGGATTAAATAATGGGTTGGGTGTTGACCTCTGACCTGAGGGACACCGAATAAAATACGTATTGCAGTGTTGACCTCTGACCCGAGGGACACAACATGGATTATAATGAATGGGTGTTGACCTCTGACCTGAGGGACACATAATTTAAAAAGGGAATAAAATTGGATAAGGTAAAGGTAATGGAAACGCGATGTATGTAGGCCTTCGATTTGGTGGAGACATACATCATGGTTGGTGTATGTATGTAGGCCTTCGATTTGGTGGAGACATACATACACCGTAAATAAAAGGAAATGAATAAAGGAAACAGGGAATAAAATTGGACAAGGTATGGTAATGGAAACGCGATGTATGTAGGCCTTCGATTTGGTGGAGATATACATCGTGATTGGTGTATGTATGTAGGCCTTCGATTTGGTGGAGACATACATACACCGTAAAAATAAGGAAAAGGTAAGGGTTTAAAAAGGGAATTATTTGGAAACGGGGAAAAATAAATACAAGGAAACAAGTGGTGAAATGAATAATAAGAATGGAAATGTGGAATAAATATTGTAATGAGGATGGTGTGCAATATGTGAATATATGTTTATTTGCTAAATGTGTTTGACCTAGTGAGTTGTTATGTCTAGTTAGAAACTGCTTTCTATTTCATGTGCAATGCTCACTCCCTTACAGTTTCAGGTACAGAGATTGAGCTGGCACAGCCCCCGGCCGAGCAGGAGTACTTTCCCTTACAGGGATAGTAGGGTGTTATGGGTTTAGAGTACATTATAGACCTAAGTCTCCTATGTTCTGTTGAAGAAAATGTAATGTATATTTTTGAGTGAGGCTTAGGACACTTTGTTTTGATAAAATATCACGCTTTGGCTTTTGATGTTCTAACTTGCTATTTTCCGCTGAAAACTCTGAATAGTATGTACTCTGATATATTTGGAGCCCATTGGGCCTTGATATGATTTAGAAAATATAATCTGAAGCCCTACTGGCTATTAGTTGTTTATTTGAAATTGTTTATCACAGGTTGAATTTTGGATTAGTCCGAAAAACAAACAAAACTCCGTCCGTTTGACGGTTGATTTTAATATAATTAAAAAGGAATTTTTAAGTCCGTATTTTATTATAGGGGGAATTAAGGGTAAAAATTATAGGGTGTTACATTATGGTATCAGAGCAGTTTCCCTCGGCCTTTGGAGTATGAATTCACTACTCCTATGGTTACTCACCGAGCGAGTAACCCAAGTACTTAGTTTAGTGTCTAAGTGAAGTTGTAGGATATTAGTAGTTTTATTTAGTTGATTCTATCATTAACGGGTTTCCCTTCCATGACTCAACAGTATGGCAGGGAGACGGGCTAATAATGATAGGATTGCTGCGATTCTCGAAACTCTGGTTCAATTGCAGCAGAACCAAGCCCAAGTGCAGCAGCAACATGCTGATAATCTTGCAAATCTACATCAGAATCAAGTCCAGAACATTGCTGTAGCGGCAGCAGCTGCTGCAGCAGCACTTCAGCCTCCTCCACCACCACCAGTGGAGATTGACTGGATGGGCCGCTTTAGAAAAAGCGATCCACCAAAGTTTGAAGGGGGTTACAATCCCGATGGAGCTCAAAGATGGCTCTAGGAGATGGAGAAGGTGTTTCGCTCACTGCAGCCACCGGGTGATCAGTATATGCGATTAGTGGAGTATGTTCTGATGGGTGAGGCGGAACATTGGTGGGACCAACAGAGGAGAGGTCTGGAAGCAGCTAATGAGCTTATTTCATGGGATCTTTTCAAGACCCGTTTTCTGGGAAAGTATTTCCCGGAAAAGGTAAGGAGGGAGAAGGAAGTGGCTTTTCTTGAGCTGAAGCAAGGGAGCCTCAGTGTTGGAGAATATGCAGCTCAGTTTGAGGATCTCATCCGTTATTCTGGTAGCTATCGGGATGCTGATGAGCACACTAAGTGTATCAAGTTTGAGGCTGGTCTCAACCCCAAGATCAGAACTGTCTTTGTCTATCAGGGAATCTCTAATCTCTCTCAACTAGTGAACATGACCAGTGCTTACGAAGATTCTCTCAAGCAGGAACAAGCGGGGGAGCGAAGCAGGGCATCTCAGAGATTGCCTGGTCCTATTAGGGGCAAGGGACCGATTCAGAAGTCTGGTCCATACACTCATTCCGGGGTCACGTTTCCTAGGGAATCCGGACCAACAGTGAATGCATAGGGCAGGATGCATAGGGGAGTGTGCTGGACATTAGGTCGAAAGGAGGGGTTATGCTTTCACTGTGGACAACCCGGACATTTTGCTTCAAATTGTCCTAAGAACACAATGAAGAGGGAGATTAATGCTGCTAAAGCACATAAGGCCCGGGGTGGTCCATCCTTGCAGAAGGGAAAGTTATTCACCGTAGAGGGTGATGAGGTGGACCCAGCTGATATGATCGCAGGTAACTAAAGTTTGCCAAGTCCATGCGTAATGTTTCTAAGTTCGACTGGGGGGTAGATAGTCTTCTCCTTAGTTAGCTAAATAAGGAATTAGTAATGTCTTAGGTTAGAAGTGCTTAAAAACATATTGGAAATCTGCCTTTCCAAATACAATTCTGTTCTTATAGATAACATATGAAAGACCTTAGAAAGAATTCTTAAGTTTGAGAACTCTAGTATCAAGTGACCAATACTATGTTGTGATGTTGTTATTTGATGTAATGTAAGGTTAGAACTGATCACTCTAATCCTTGCATTTGTTAAATGATGACATTATTGATAGAAACCGACAGTGATGTGTTGTTGATAGACGTGAGGATGGGATTGATCACCTCAATTCTTGCATCTGTCAATGAATGCTATCATTGTAACCTTAAAGTGAAAGTAGACAACCAAAGTAGTGACTCCCAAGGATAAAATTCTTGTAAGTGAAGTCAACCTAACCCCGAAATATTCGTTCAAAAGCTTCATATAGAGTTAGGGAGTAAATAGAAAATAGTTCTAAAAGAAATGAAGCCTTGGTGTATACTACTTGTTCCAAAGTAGTATAGCTAAGTGCTAAAACCTTGGGTGAGTTAAGAAAACTCTCCAGAAATCATTCACAACCAATCCTATCAACTAAACCAATCATTGAGCAATTTGGCAATTACTTCAAGTCTTTTCCCGTTTCTTAGATAACCATTCATAAGAATGGCCGGTTGTGCCAAATTTGTAGAATCCCTGCGTTAAAACCAACCCAATCTTGATAATTGACCCAGCCAATGGAAAGTTGTCGTACCCTTCACCTTTAGTAGTTGGGTAAATCTTGGAATTAATGTGGACCTCTTCCTTCCTTTCCTTTTTAATCGATTCATGGAAGAAGTTGATTGTGGAGCATTTAGTAGGGATTGTGCCTGCTCTAATCAACTAAGCATTGGGGTGCTTCTTGTTCATGAATACTTGTGTTCTTGAAAGGTTCTAAACCTTACTGGTGCTAGTCAATCCTGGTGAGAAGATAAACTCTAAGGCGTTCTATCCTACAAAAATCTTCGCATGCCACGATCCCAGGGTATCTATTCTGGAATGCTAAACATTTCGAGTTTTCCCGTATCTAGCCAATGCAACTCCTGCCTTACATCCATCCGAGGGACGATCGGAAGCGGATTCACCCGATCCCACATCCTTTAGCATAGCGGTAATTGGGTAAGTCGAAGCCAAGTGGGGGAGCACTTCCTACCCTAATTTAAAATTCGGTCGAGGTAAAGACAAATCGAAAGAGTGGCAGAAGAAACCAAAGGGAATTAAAGGTAAGAATTGCAAGTCCTATCACCGGGGTAATTCTCCATTTACTAAACTTAACGGAATTTCGGGGACGAAATTCCAATAAGTGGGGGAGAATTGTAACATCCCAAATTTAATTCCTAGTATAATTGATGATGGGTCAAGCCTAAAGTGAAGGAAGTAATGATATGGAGTTGAAACTAGTGGTTTTAAGGCTTGATTTAGGATTAATAACATAGGATATTAGGAAATTCAAAATAAAAGATTTACAACTCTAAACACAAATTCCACCGTTGGATGTGAAGTAGGATATGTGGGGAAGCATGTGTCAAAATTTGAGGAAGATCCAACGGTTAACGAAGAAGTTATGGCCGTTCAAAGTCGGGGTGCTGAAAATACTGAAACTTAATCGATTAAGCTGCAGCTTAATCGATTAAGACCTGAAGGAGGGGGGAATTTAATCGAGTAATACTCGATTAAACGCTGTAGATGCAGAAAATAATAAAATGCAGCACACGTTCTTTCTCTTCCAAATTCGAACCTCACTCTTTCTCTCCCCTAGGGTTCCATTCTCCATCATCAAATCCACCAAGAGCAAGTGGGATTTCTTCATTCCGTCAACAAATCTCTTCCTTCTTCACTTCAAGTAAGTGTTTAATGCCATGAATTTCCTCTTTTCTTTCTCTAAATTCGTTTTCCCTTTCTCTCTCCTACATCCATGGTGGTTTTTGATTCTTAAGTCATGGAAGCTCCACTTTTCTTGAGTTTTGGCATGACTCATTACATGAATGTTAATCTTTTCTTGCTATGGCTATTATATTAGGTTCCTCCCTCTTCCTTTGGACTCTAACTCAATTGGTGGCAAGGCTTTCAAGTGTAGAGCAAGCAAAATCACCTTATCTCCAAGTGTTTGAGGTAAGGGAGTGGATATAGTGAGCTTGCCTTGTTCTAGAGAGTCGGGTCTAGTTAGTATATAATGCTTGTTAGGGTTATGTGTTAGGGGAGAAAATTAGATTATAAATCCCTAGGTTATTGAATATGAAATTCTAATTAATTAAGTATGCATAATGATTGTGTGTTATGACTAGGAAAAGGAAACCCCACAGTATGAGAATGAATTATCTGATAAAGGAAATTTGGTTATTAATTAAGTTGAATTAAATGAGGAATTGGGTAATTGATAATGAAGTTGACACAAAAATGGTCTCTGTGATTATTGGTTTTATTTGCAAGGTTGTGAATTAAATGATAATTAATTGTTGTAGCTAATATATGTATGTGTTGGGGAATAAACTGATATAGGAAGAAAGGGAATGGAAACAATTAAATGTGATGAATGTGTGTATTTGTATTTAATTGCTAAATGAGTTCAAATGTTAAGTATTATTAATTTTGAACAAAAGTCAAGGCTTATTAATGGAACTTGTGAATATGGGAAATGGAAGTAAGAGGATTATGTTTAAGAAAAAGTAAGAGATGATTTTAATATGTGGTGTTAAAGCGAAAATGTGAGACGGTGAAATATGTAAATTGAAATGAAGTGTAATATAAATGTTGGACTATGAATGAGAATGCTATTGGATATGATTGTGATAACTGAGAAAGGAAGTGAATGAGGAATTTGCATGAATGATTAGTTGTTGAATGTGTGTGGTTGTGTTTAAATGTGATGTAATTGTTGATGTGAGAATATGAAAGTATGTTTTGTTGGAAAACTACACTCGGTGGGTGAAATAACTAGGAGCACTAGGAGAACACCTAGAAGGGGGGGTTGAATAGGTGTTATAGAAACTTTGAAAGATTTTCGCAAGAAACAAATCTAAACGATTAAAACCAATGAAAATCAATCAATTAACAAATATTATATCAGAGATTAAGCGGAAACAATCAACACCAATATTCTTATTGATTCACCTAGGTTATGAAAATGATTTTCCCTTTATCAATTTTGCACAATAAAGATTCAATTCAATCAAATATAGAAAAATCACTTTTTCTAGGTTTTCAATCAAGAATACAATTAAAGACTTGAATGTAAAGAGTTAAAGAGTTTAGAGATACGACACAGTGATTTATCCTGGTTCACTTTCATCCACTTGAAAGCTACTCCAGTCCCCTCTTCAACCAAGAGAGATTCTTCACTATGAGGAATTAGAGTTTCTCAAATTACAAGTAAATGCCTCACAAGACTCCCTTCTTGCTAGCCTACAAGAGATACCACACCCTTGCCTTGTAACCCTATTGATATCTAATCTAACCTCTTCTCTTGCTTGCCGATACCCACAACAAGTCTTCCAATTGCTTGCTTCACTCACAAGACTTCCAATTGCTTGTTCTTCAACAAGGCTTCCAAGTGCTTGATGAAATGCCTCACCAAGGCTTCCAAATAACTTTGCTTGATTCCACAAAATCAAGGCTTCCAATGTTGTAGAATGTTTGCCTCTTGCAATGATTACAACTCAAATAAAAACAAAATAACAATCCTATGAATCTCTTTCAAAAGCTATGAAAAGATCAACATGAGAGATTCAAAGTTCTTGATCAAAGAATATGAAAATGAGAGCTTTGATCTTGAGAGAGTGAGAGAGAATAGTGTGGCTTTGATTCTTTGTAAAATTGTGTATCAAAATGATTCTAGTTGATAGAAATGATTAGGAAAAGGTTTATATAGAATACCCAAAAGTTGGAGCAACTTAGAATAGCTTTTGAGAAGTGAAAAACGTATTTAAAACAGTTACAGACCCTGTTTACTCGAGTAAAATAAGTGTTAATCGAGTAATACGAAAGTCTGATAAATTTCACTCGAGTGAGACCAAAAATACTCGAGTAAAAGTGCAGATAATCGATTATCAAAAGTTTGTTAATCGATTATCAGTTCAAAATACACTGTTAATCAATTATCAAAATCTGTTAATCGATTATTAACATTAAAAATCACTTAAAACTTGTTTTCTCAAAAACTAAACCTTTTCTTTCAAACCTTTAAGCCACCTATTGATTTTAGGCAAAGTGAATACTCAAAATATGATATAATCATGCAATCAAAAGAGATTCACTACCCTCTAATAAACTCTACCCAAACTCATAAACTAAAAGACTTGTGAGGCAAAAGATAAAACATTAAAACACAAACTACCAAACTAAGCCTTCATGAGTTGGCTCTCTCTTCATAACTTGATGTTTGTTGTTGCTTGTTGAGCTTGAACTTGATCAACACACTTGAAGCTTGTTCAAAACCTTTTGTAGCTTATTCAAAACCTTTTGGCATTTATCAAAACATTCTTCATGGATCTTACAATCTCCCCCTTTTTGAAAATGACAAACATGTTTTGAAATCGTTTGAAGTTCATTGAAGTTGTTGATGCTTGAACCATTTGATCACTTGGTGAGACTCTTGCTCCCCCTCAATTAATGCTTTTGACATTTGAAATCCAATTGAGTAAGCTTGATTCTCCTCCTATCTTCAACAACTTTGCTCAACCTACATAAAAACAACAAAACAACCTTTCTCCAAACATACCATTTAAAAATTTCTCCCTTTGTTTCAAAACATCATATTTCTCCCCCTTTGGCATTATCAAAAAGAAATATATACCAATTGTAACTAAACAAATACCAATTGAAATAAGATCTAAGCCAAAATAGAAGAAATATAACCAAAGCATGGATAAAATAACACCAATTTGTAGAATTTTCTCCTTGATACCAATTGAAGTAGCAAATGAATGAATATCACATGAAAGTCCTTTTGCTCTTCAATCATACCTACAAAAACAATCATGCTTTGCTTTTTGGTATCCAAATGGTTTTGGATCCATTTTTGTTAGTGTAGGGACTCTCACCCTTTTTCATCCAAACAAAATCTCCTTTAGGTATACCATGCACTTTAACATAACATACATTTGAAGTATGTCCATGAGTACCACAATAGAAACATGTTGGTGCATTTGAAAAATCAACCTTTGAAAAATCAACAACATTTCTATGAGATTTACTCTTAGCATTAGTATAACCCAAACCAAACTTGTTTGAATTTTCTCTTTGAAAATTTAACAATGTGCGCAATCTAATATCACCATTTGAGAAACTTGCAAGCTTATTTTTCAAAATAGCATTTTCATCTTTGAGCAACTTGCAATTCTCACAATCAACCACAATATTCAATCTACTAGCACAATCACAAGAAGAACTAGCATATATAAGATCAAGGGTTTCATTTTCAAGATTAAGCTCATCAACTTGTTTTTGAAGATCTAAAATCTCTTGTTGATGTTCCTCAATGAGCTTCTTCCTATCAATATTTTTCTTAGCTAATTTCTTGAGATGTTCATGCATTTCTTCATAAGCATTATATAACATTTCATAATTTGAAGAAATTTCGGATTTAGTAAGACTTACATCGCTTTCGTCACTTTGCTCACTTGATTCATCATTTGAGCTTTCCTCTTCATGTACTTGAGCTATCAAGTTGAGACAAGCGGCATGTTCATCATCCGAAGAACTACTAGTTGTGCTTTTCTTGTCTTGTTCATCATCACTATTCCAAACTATGTATGCCCTTTTGTGTTTTGCATTTTTCTTCTCTTTCTCCTTCTTCTTGAGATACTTAGAGCATGAGTACTTGAGATGACCGGGCTTTCCACATTCATGGCAAACTATACCTTCTTTTGAAGTCTTTGTCTTGTAGTGTGGGGGATCCTTCTCTTTACTTTTGTCCTTGTTCAACCTTCCTTTTCTCCTTAGAATTTTATTGAACTTTCTTAGTAGAAGCTTCATCTCCTCTTCATCAATGTCCGAATCGGAATCTTCATTATCATCATCATCATCGGAACTCTCCTCCTTTTGATATGACTTTTGAACTTTAAGAGCAATTCCTTTTCTTTCTTCATACTTGACCGATTCTTCATGCTTATGCAAACGTTGAAGCTCCATTTCATGTTCTTGTAACTTTCCGAAAAGTGTTGCTAAGTCCATTGTGTCCAAGTCCTTTGATTCAACAATTGCGGTAACCTTAGGTTGCCATTCCTTACTTAGACATCTTAAAATTTGTTAACAAGTTCACAATTCACGAAAGTTTTACCAAGAGCAATGAGATGATTAACAATATGAGTAAAACGTTTTTGCATAAAACATATAGATTCATTAGGCAACATATGAAACAATTCATATTCATGCATCAAAGAATTCAATCTAGCACGCCTAACTTCACCAGTGCCTTCATGTGTGACTTGCAAGGTGTCCCACATATCTTTGGCATCTTTACATTGGGAGACTCTAAAGAACTCATCATAAGATAGAGCGGAGGTGATGATATTTTTTGCTTTTAAATCATATTGAATTTTTCTTTTATCATCATCGGTCCACTTATCTTTGGGAGTTAGTGTAAGCACACCTTCTACATCTTTTGAGGGAATATAAGGACCAATTTCAATGGCTTCCCAAATGTTCACATCTATAGCTTCTATAAAGATTCTCATCCTAATTTTCCAATAACCATAACCCTCTCCACCAAACATAGGAGGGCGATTAATTGAAGCACCTTCACCACCAAAAGGATTCGTAGAACCCATTGTAGTTTCCTTAGGATCTTTAACGAAAAAGCTCTATGCTCATGTCTTTCGACCGAGCTCTGATACCACTTGTTGGAAAACTACACTCGGTGGGTGAAATAACTAGGAACACTAGGAGAACACCTAGAAGGGGGGGTTGAATAGGTGTTATAGAAACTTTGAAAGATTTTCGCAAGAAACAAATCTAAACGATTAAAACCAATGAAAATCAATCAATTAACAAATATTATATCAGAGATTAAGCGGAAACAATCAACACCAATATTCTTATTGATTCACCTAGGTTATGAAAATGATTTTCCCTTTATCAATTTTGCACAATAAAGATTCAATTCAATCAAATATAGAAAAATCACTTTTTCTAGGTTTTCAATCAAGAATACAATTAAAGACTTGAATGTAAAGAGTTAAAGAGTTTAGAGATACGACACAGTGATTTATCCTGGTTCACTTTCATCCACTTGAAAGCTACTCCAGTCCCCTCTTCAACCAAGAGAGATTCTTCACTATGAGGAATTAGAGTTTCTCAAATTACAAGTAAATGCCTCACAAGACTCCCTTCTTGCTAGCCTACAAGAGATACCACACCCTTGCCTTGTAACCCTATTGATATCTAATCTAACCTCTTCTCTTGCTTGCCGATACCCACAACAAGTCTTCCAATTGCTTGCTTCACTCACAAGACTTCCAATTGCTTGTTCTTCAACAAGGCTTCCAAGTGCTTGATGAAATGCCTCACCAAGGCTTCCAAATAACTTTGCTTGATTCCACAAAATCAAGGCTTCCAATGTTGTAGAATGTTTGCCTCTTGCAATGATTACAACTCAAATAAAAACAAAATAACAATCCTATGAATCTCTTTCAAAAGCTATGAAAAGATCAACATGAGAGATTCAAAGTTCTTGATCAAAGAATATGAAAATGAGAGCTTTGATCTTGAGAGAGTGAGAGAGAATAGTGTGGCTTTGATTCTTTGTAAAATTGTGTATCAAAATGATTCTAGTTGATAGAAATGATTAGGAAAAGGTTTATATAGAATACCCAAAAGTTGGAGCAACTTAGAATAGCTTTTGAGAAGTGAAAAACGTATTTAAAACAGTTACAGACCCTGTTTACTCGAGTAAAATAAGTGTTAATCGAGTAATACGAAAGTCTGATAAATTTCACTCGAGTGAGACCAAAAATACTCGAGTAAAAGTGCAGATAATCGATTATCAAAAGTTTGTTAATCGATTATCAGTTCAAAATACACTGTTAATCAATTATCAAAATCTGTTAATCGATTATTAACATTAAAAATCACTTAAAACTTGTTTTCTCAAAAACTAAACCTTTTCTTTCAAACCTTTAAGCCACCTATTGATTTTAGGCAAAGTGAATACTCAAAATATGATATAATCATGCAATCAAAAGAGATTCACTACCCTCTAATAAACTCTACCCAAACTCATAAACTAAAAGACTTGTGAGGCAAAAGATAAAACATTAAAACACAAACTACCAAACTAAGCCTTCATGAGTTGGCTCTCTCTTCATAACTTGATGTTTGTTGTTGCTTGTTGAGCTTGAACTTGATCAACACACTTGAAGCTTGTTCAAAACCTTTTGTAGCTTATTCAAAACCTTTTGGCATTTATCAAAACATTCTTCATGGATCTTACATGTTTTGGCCTCTGATGTGAGGTAATGAATATGGTGGTGTGACTAAATGCGTTGGCCTCTGATTTGAGGTGGAGAATAATGGAAAGTGATGAATATGCTGACCTCTGATATGAGGGGCACAATATGAATGGTAAAATGTGTTGACCTCTGACCTGAGGGACACGATATGAATTGGAATGAATGGGTGTTGACCTCTGACCTGAGGGACACCGGATTAAATAATGGGTTGGGTGACCGGATTAAATAATGGGTTGGGTGTTGACCTCTGACCTGAGGGACACCGAATAAAATACGTATTGGAGTGTTGACCTCTGACCCGAGGGACACAAAATGGATTATAATGAATGGGTGTTGACCTCTGACCTGAGGGACACATAATTTAAAAAGGGAATAAAATTGGATAAGGTAAAGGTAATGGAAACGCGATGTATGTAGGCCTTCGATTTGGTGGAGACATACATCGTGGTTGGTGTATGTATGTAGGCCTTCGATTTGGTGGAGACATACATACACCGTAAATAAAAGGAAATGAATAAAGGAAACAGGGAATAAAATTGGACAAGGTATGGTAATGGAAACGCGATGTATGTAGGCCTTCGATTTGGTGGAGACATACATCGTGATTGGTGTATGTATGTAGGCCTTCGATTTGGTGGAGACATACATACACCGTAAAAATAAGGAAAAGGTAAGGGTTTAAAAAGGGAATTATTTGGAAACGGGGAAAAATAAATACAAGGAAACAAGTGGTGAAATGAATAATAAGAATGGAAATGTGGAATAAATATTGCAATGAGGATGGTGTGCAATATGTGAATATATGTTTATTTTCTAAATGTGTTTGACCTAGTGAGTTGTTATGTCTAGTTAGAAACTGCTTTCTATTTCATGTGCAATGCTCACTCCCTTACAGTTTCAGGTACAGAGATTGAGCTGGCACAGCCCCCGGCCGAGCAGGAGTACTTTCCCTTACAGGGATAGTAGGGTGTTATGGGTTTAGAGTACATTATAGACCTAAGTCTCCTATGTTCTGTTGAAGAAAATGTAATGTATATTTTTGAGTGAGGCTTAGGAAACTTTGTTTTGATAAAATATCACGCTATGGCTTTTGATGTTCTAACTTGCTATTTTCCGCTGAAAACTCTGAATAGTATGTACTCTGATATATATTTGGAGCCCATTGGGCCTTGATATGATTTAGAAAATATAATCTGAAGCCCTACTGGCTATTAGTTGTTTATTTGAAATTGTTTATCACAGGTTGAATTTTGGATTAGTCCGAAAAACAAACAAAACTCCGTCCGTTTGACGGTTGATTTTAATATAATTAAAAAGGAATTTTTAAGTCCGTATTTTATTATAGGGGGAATTAAGGGTAAAAATTATAGGGTGTTACAAGTGGTCCTCAAACCAACAAAAAACAAACCCCTGATGTGAGCAGTAGCCCACATGTCCTTCTTTTCGTATGCATTTGCAACCCACTGATTCTTTCTCACCCTGCACCGTCTTACCAAAGCTTTCCAATGCATCTCAAACTCATCAACTTCATAATCATACAACATACATCGGTTAAAGCCTTTCGTAAACTCCTTGTTTTTAACATTCGCAGAGGCATTACGCGACAAGTGCCAAGCACATAGTCGATGATGCGCCTGTGGAAAAACTCTTCTGATTGCATTCCTCATGGCCAAATCGCCATCAGTTATTACACATTTCGGACTCTTCGCATTCATAGCTTTGAGAAACTGCTGAAGAACCCAAACATATGTTTCCTCCGTTTCATTAGACACAATGGCAGTGGCAAACATAACAGTCTGCAGATGGTGGTTAACACCGGAGAAGACGACCACGAGACACTTATACTTGTTACGCCCATATGTTGCATCAAAGGCGAGAACATCACCAAAGATTTCATAGTCATATTGCGATATGCCATCGCACCAAAACAAGTGTTCAAGCTTCCCATCACCGTCTTGTTGATGGCTCCAAAACAACTGTCCATCCTTGCAAGTCAACTCCTTAAGGTATCTAATGCTCGCTTTCGCATCACCATCCTGCAACCTCCGTTGTCGAGCAATCTCGTTATACATATCTTTGCGTCGGAACCCAACCAAGTGGAAGCCACCCGCCTGTATTGCGAAGGATGCATAGATTTTGGGCACACTTATACCAATGCTTAACATGTGGTTCATCAATGCGATATCGGTCTGTGTCATTTTCCTATGCGATCTCAACATTCCACCATGGTCCTTTTTACTAACCAATTCATGATTGTGAACATCATCAAACATCCCAATTATAAAACGACCATTATCAGGATTGATATTCACACGATAAGTGGCTTTGCATCCACACCGCGTCAGTGGTCGTTCACTCCTCTTTCTACCAACCATTTCTCGATATTTCCTCTCACGCAGACCATGATTTGAACAAACAAAAGATTTCCAAGTGATGTTCTTATGATTATCATAACCACACTGATATTTCCTTAGGATGAAACCCTTTACACGCGCATACTCATTAAAAAACATGTACGCCATTTCAACATCAACGAAGTCAATCCTTTCTAGCTGCTCCAAACTAACCTTCTCAAAGCAAATTTCCCAAATATCATCCACTTGGTCAACCTGGATATACTTAACTTCGGTTTCACCACAACTATCTTCAGCCTCGGCGTAACCCCCCTGCACAACATCAACATGCACCTTATTAACATTCCAACAGACATCATCAATCACCCCATAATACAACAAGCAACCTAAACAACCCAACTCAAATTCAAAGACTCGACATATTCAGTTAAGCACTGTACAACTCTCTAACTTACTACCAAAAAACATATCACTTTCGATTTATTACCAATATAGAAAAAATATTTCTACGGATAGTAAGAAATCTAAATAATATTAGGTGCACAACTATCTACCTCACTTTCTTCATTGGATTCCCATGCTTCATCCTCTGTCCCATTTTTGGTATCTTCCTCCTATCAAAAGAAATTAGGTGAAATAGTAAGGCAACCATTTTTTAAGATTCATATACATATACAGAAAAAAATAAAAAATAAAAAATAAATTAACCCGAACCTCATTGCTAGATGCCAGGTAATTGGAATCATACCAATCCCCGCTGAATTCTCCACAATTATCATCGCAATAAATTACTTCATTAGCTTCAGCTTCCGAACTTGCTTCAATATTTTCATCGACCGCACATTCCATATCTTTAAACAAATTCAGCATGAGTCAAAAGGCCCTTTTCAGCATCCCGTTTTAGGACCATACTATTAATGCACACTCTCAACCAATTAGGAGTTTGTAAAATACTCCAATATTGAGTTTAAATAATCGACTACGATAAGCAGTCAAATTTAATAAATAAGAGAGGGAGGATCTCATTATATAGCTATTAACACTAAGGTAGCATTTGGTGCAGCAACAAGGCAGAATAGGAATGAGACAACACACATATGAAGAATTGAATTGCACAAACACAAGACTCATAACCTAATAAGTAATGCCCTTAACATTCTCTAACACTAGCATTATTATGTTTACTTTAGGGATTTGGGAACTTTAGGGATTTGGGAACAACAAATTGAATTGAAAACACTATACCTAATGCATAAATAGCAAACAACATCTGTGAAAAATGAAGGTGAAGTTCGTATACCTCCAAACTATGTGATGAAAAGGATGCCGGTCTGAGATAAGATGGAGACCTTGGCCTCTCTTTGGTGGCAGCTCGCGGTCTGAGACGAAGAAGAAGCAAGAACACCGAGAAGCAAGAAGCGATCACGCCCTTACACGAAGCAGGAACCACGAAGCAACGAAGGCAGCAGCACACCGAGAACGAAGAAAACGAAGGAAGAAGAAGCAAGAGAAGCTCCGATCCATGGAACGAAGAACAAGATCCGATCTGAAATTTTTTTTTTACTTTTACTTCTAATTAATTTTAACCGGTTGGAGGGACTTATTTGCAAGGTAATAATTAGGGTAATTTTTCCTTTTTTACTGTCTCATTTTACTTTTTACCGTGGCTTTTTACTACAACTTTACATTTTCAAACTCACTAATGAGCATGATAGACGCTGCCTTTGTTAGAAGTGAGAAGTGAGAAACGCGTTACATCGCTGTTTCAGGAAGGAGAGACTCGCGAAGATTGAGAACCGCAACACGCGAAGACGGAGAACGCTGAGTCGCTGATGAACTCGCGAATCGAGTAAGTGACCGAAGTCCCTTTCTTCTCAATCTCTTTGAACAAAGTCCATTTCTTCGCAACATTTCTTTTCCCAATTTCTAAACCCTAATTTCTTTAATCTCTTCATTTGTTAAATATGAGCCCTAATTTCTTCGATTCTACCCTAAATTGTTTGACCCAGGTTGTAAAACGTTATTGGGTAGCTGATTTTTCGTTGTTTTGATTTGGAGCTGAAGTTGCTGTGGCTTTCTGTGAAGAAGAACTCACTCTGTGACTCTGCAACAGCCAACAGGTTCTTGTTGAAAATACTTGGCACCTTTTCATGGTTCTTGTTGTTCCTGTTGAAATATGAGTCTTAAGAAGTTTTTTTATGCGTTTTTTTGATGCACTGTTATTAATTTTTAGTTGGGTTCACGGTTCAGTATATATGTAAGTATGAGTATATATGCTGCACAGTTATTATTATCTATGCGCAGTTTGGTGTCTATGCAGTATGCACAATTTTTTTACCCGTAAGAAACACTTCATCACAGAGATTATAGACAAAAATTTGATAGATTGAAACCGAACCGAAACTGCAAGGTTTTTTTTGATTGGATCAAATTGGATTTGGTAATATAATGGGCCGAACCAAACCGAACCATAGCATATTTTATAACTGGATCGGTTGATTTTGTCCCAAAACTGAACCACAAATACCTCTACTTGGCTCTATCTGGTCCGTCTCTTAATCCTTTCTATTTTATTTTGGGTTATGGATTTCTCCTTCAATCCGAGTCCTTAATTTTTGTACTTGTGTTCACTGTTCTTTGGTTCTTCAAAATATTTATTGTTTGAATTTTGCTCCATAAAGCATAGATATGTTGATTCAATGTTTGAATACGGGGTTGGGTGTCATTATTTCTAATGAGGAGTGTTGCCATCCATCTTACTAAAAAGGAAAGGTTTCTTAGTTGTGGGTGGGCTAAGTGCTGAGAACAGCATGGTTTCCCATTCCCTACATTATCTTCAAATACCACCGCTGATAGCCGGATGGTGCAGCATTGTGTCAACCTCAATTGAGGCCACTACAGTGTGACCAAATTTAGATGTGATATTAGCAATATTTCATGTTAAAATTGGAATATTTTCAATTCAGTGGGTTTACTTGTTATTATTATCTCTCATGATAACTTAAATTTCATAGCAGGAAGAATGAGGAAGAAGGTGGACGAGCGAATCAGAACACTGATTGAAAATGGTGTCAAAACAAGGCACAGGTCCATGTTTGTCATCATCGGCGACAAGTCTCGTGACCAGGTAATCCTGCTTTCTACTGCAACAAGCATTTTCTTTTTACAGACTCGTCAGTCTAAGTTAGTATATAAAGTGGATAGTAGTATAGTATGGGACCGTATTTTATGGAACGGAGCAAAATGAAATATTAAATTATTAATGTCAATGAAATTAAGACTAGTGCAATTTGAGTGCTAAATGCAGTCTCTACTGTGTGCAGATTGTAAATCTTCATTATATGCTTGGCAAAGCACAGATCAAATCCAGGCCAACTGTTTTATGGTGTTATAAGGAAAAGCTTGAACTGAGCAGGTTTGGTATAATATTAAATGTGATATACATTGGTTTTGTTTGAACGTTGAGAGTTTTCTTGATTGAGATGATTCTGAATGCAGTCATAAAAAAAACGAAAGAGGCAGACTACTAAATTGATACAGAGGGGTCTTCTGGATCCCGATAAAGTTGATCAATTTTCTTTGTTTGCTGAAACTGGGGGATTAACTTATTGCAAATATATCGATTCAGAAAGAATTCTTGGCAATACTTTTGGAATGTGTATACTTCAGGTATCTTACACTTCCTAGTAGCTGAATGTTTGAATCACTATCTTTTTAGCTTGCCTTTATCCTCCATTTTTACCAATAAACCAGTTTTGCCATTTTTTTTCTTTTAGGACTTTGAGGCATTGACACCAAATCTCCTAGCACGAACTATAGAGACTGTGGGGGGAGGAGGATTGGTTGTTCTGCTACTCCGTTCTCTATCCTCACTGACCAGTCTGTGCACCATGGTGATGGTAAGGATGCAGATTCATCAGTGTTGATCTTCTTTTTACCTCTCAAAAGAAATTTAATTATTTATAAGAGTTCCCCGTCTTTAGTTGGAAATTGTTTTCAGGATACTTGTTTTATTTTTCTGCATTGCATTTGTAGCACATCATAAGTCTCTTGTTGTATATTTGACATCTATAGAAATGTCTGGTTTTTTCAAGAGAAAGATGTTGGTCATTATTTGTGATAACTCTATCAATAGCTCTAATGAAATATTTGGAGCCTTCTTAATTATAAGAATAGTATTCTATTAATGGCAATTTAGACCACACAGGCATACTTCTTTGAACGTCTCATTGAATTCAACATTCATGTGATTCACTTGTGCAGGATGTACACAAAAGATTTCGAACCGAATCCCACTCTGAGGTCACTGGGCGCTTCAATGAACGCCTCTTATTATCGCTTGCTTCTTGCAAAGCATGTGTGGTCTTGGATGACGAGCTGAATGTGTTGCCAATTTCATCTCACATATGGTCTATTACTCCAGTTCAAGAGGTACCATTTTTGCATCTTTAAAAATACTTATATCTTGGAAAGCATGTTGGTTATTTACTTCTGCTATGGATTGAAAGACCAACTTTTAAAGTTTGGAAAAGTGCACAATGAATTCTTTGTTTTATATTTCCATGGGTTTAAATTCTATGAGACTGGCATGCATTGTTGCATGACCGTAATTTTCTCTCTTTGAATGAGTGCTAGTCTCGGTCTCACTGAATTGTACCTAACAACTAATCATATTGAGTGACATTGCAATTTTTATTACTATAGGGATGTGAGGGACTGTCAAAGGCAGAATTGGACCTTAAGGAACTTAAAGAACAACTGAATGAAAATTTCCCTGTTGGACCATTGATTAGGAAGTGTTGCACATTTGACCAGGTGGGATTGTCTACTCTGCCAACCAAATTGGTTGTTATGTTTGTTGAATGAGACTGAGTTTTATATGGTTTTTGTTAATAGGGTAAAGCTGTAGTCACATTTCTAAATGCAATTTTGGACAAGACATTTCGTAGTACTGTTGCCTTGTTGGCTTCTCGCGGCCGTGGGAAATCAGCTGCTCTTGGTTTGTCTATTGCTGGAGCTCTTGCTGTGGGGTACTATACTTTTCATACATACATTTATTTTCATGGGTGGTGGATAAAGCAATTTTTTTAGGATCTCACTGGAAAATAATCTTTGTAGGTATTCAAATATCTTTGTAACTGCACCTAGCCCTGAGAATTTGAAAACATTGTTTGAATTTATACGCAAAGGCTTTGATGCACTTGAGTACAAGGTAGGTTCTCTCCCTCATCGACATCCGTAACCATTTTCGCTTAATTAAGATATATTAGTTTCGAAAGTGCTAATGATGGCAGCTTGTTAGTTTAACTTTTGTAATGGATGCGACTAGTAAGTAACCACTGGCACTTAAATTTGATTGCTAAATATGGTTTGTTACCCATTCAAATCATATCATAATAACGTGGTAGATATTTGGATTAGTTTATTCTGATCATAATGTTGTAAAGGATATTCTAGCTCTCGTTCAGAGAAAAAAAAATAAAGTGTGTAGAGCCAAGGGGCATGAAGTGTTTGCATGCTAGGTTCAAACTTTGGTGATTGCCTCTCCCGCCTCACTAAAAAAACTAAAAAAAAAAAGTCTGAATCTAAAGAAACAAGAAAATAAGTGTGTTTATCAATTTAAGCAAAGTTCAGCAGACCTAGAAAACATGTGGTTTTTAATATAAATATGTTGTAAAACCTATTAACACAGTTTATGCATCCGAGAACCATAGCCTGTATCGAGTATTGTAGCTTGCTTGATTACCTCTTACTCATAATATTTTTAATAGCTATTATGTACTAAATTTACCTTAATAAATTCAATGTCAGAGATGAGAAAATTTTATGAAAAGGTTCCAGATGTTGGGCATGTCCTACAGTTCTAGGAGTATTAGAGTAGTTTATATTATGTAACTTAAGGCATTAAGTCATAGAGCTAGTTATTAGTTGACAGCTGTAATGACAGCTGTCATAGCTAGGCTTAGCTTATCAGCTTCTATAAATAGAAGCTGATCACATTATTGTAACTAACTTTCCATTTCAATACAATTCAGTTTTCAGTTACTCTCTCTCTCTCTCTTCTCTCTCTCTCTCTCATCAGATTCTAACATAATGTTGTGGATTCAAAGTCTGCTTGCTGAACTTGGTTTCAGATCTACTAAGCCTATTATCTACTGTGATAATCTTAGTACAGTGATGCTGTCTAAGAATCCAGTTCTACACTCTCGCACCAAGCACATTGAACTCGATTTGTTTTGGGTTAGAGAAAAGGTTATTGCCAATAAATTGGTTGTTGAACATGTTCCTGGTGATCATCAAGTGGCTGATGTCCTCACCAAGCCTTTGTCTAGTCTCAGATTTACTTTGCTAAGAGACAAATTCAATGTCACAGATGCCTTTCAAGCTGCTCACAGAAATGTTCCTATACTGCTCACAGGAGGCTGATATTGAAGGGGGAATATTAGAGTAGTTTATATTATGTAACTTAAGGCATTAAGTCATAGAGCTAGTTATTAGTTGACAGCTGTAATGACAGCTGTCATAGCTAGGCTTAGCTTATCAACTTCTATAAATAGAAGCTGATCACATTATTGTAACTAACTTTCCATTTCAATACAATTCAGTTTTCAGTTACTCTCTCTCTCTTCTCTCTCTCTCTCTCTCATCAGATTCTAACAAGGAGTACCCATGTATCAGAGATATTATGTTATGTAATAGATCAGCATAGTCTAGTTAGCCTTAAGCTGATAGCTCATCACTTAACTTAAGTTGTTGAGCCTCTTCTATAAATAGAAGTGAGCCTTCATTATTGTAACTAACTATTCATTTCAATGAAAACATAATTTCAGTTTTCTCTCTCTCACACACACATAATTTCAGTTTCCTCTCTCTCTCTCTCTCTCTCTATATATATATATATATATATATATATATCTGATTCTTATATGGTATCAGAGCTATTTTCGCACGTGCGAAGTGAGATCCTGTTGCAATCGCGATTCTTCTTCTATTGCGATTCTTCTTCTCTTGCGATTCATATTCTGCGATTTTGATTCCGATTCTCTCTCTTCTCACTACTTGCGATTCGCACTGAGCTTCTTGATCCTTCGATTCAATTCATGGCTTCTGCTCCTTCTTCTCCGTCGCATCCTTTGAATTCAGTCTTCACTCCAGTGACATTTTCGCATTCTGTTTCTGCGAAGCTTTCCGACAAGAATTATTTCGTCTGGAAGCAACAAGTTGAAGCTGTTATTGCTTCCCATCGTCTTTAGCAATTTGTGTCGAGTCCACAAATTCCTCCATGATATCTTTCTGAAGATGACAGGGAGTTTGATAGCATAAACCCTAATTACCTCAACTGGGAGGAGCAAGATCAGCACCTGCATCGTGGCTGTTACAGTCTCTTTCTAAACCGGATCAGGCTAGGGTATTAGGTTGTGAACATTCCTATCAAATTTGGGATGAATTACACTCCTATTTCAGTTCTCTGATAAAATCAGAAGCCAAATGCTTTATTCAAAGTTTTGAACTTCCAAGAAAGGAAGTCAGAGTATAACTGAATATGTGGCCAAAATCAAGGCCTTGGTTTTCTCCTTGGCAGCAGTTGGAGAAACAGTGTCACAAAGGGAACAAGTTAGAACTGTTCTTGATGGCTTGCCTTCAGATTATGAGGCATTTGTGATCTCCTTGCTAATCCAAGATGATCCAATCACTCTAGGAGCTCTAGAGGCCAGATTGGTTACTCAAGCATATCTGGAAAGAATATATTAGTGTATATAGCTTAGTTAGCTTTATGTAACTTAAATTGTATTGTGTACAGCTGTCATTATGACAGCTGTCACCTTAAGTTAGTTGGTTTCCCTTACAACCAACACTTCTATAAATAGAAGTGTGAGGTTATTTTGTAGTTGACTGATTCTAATACAATAACTGAATTAGTTTCAGATTCTCTCTCTCTCTCTCTCTCTTCTCTCTCTCTCATCAGATTCTAACATGGTATCTAGAGCTTCTCGCTCAAAATTCGATCCACCTTCTTCTCTCTCATGCAAAATGCTTCTGGATTCTTCTCTACAACTCTGATTCTCTGCTTCCGCCTCAATCTTCTTCTTCCTTCTCAGATCGCATGTTCAATTCAACAATTCTTCAAGGTGCGATTTGCGATTCTCTAAGATTTGTGAAATCGCGAGTTCTTCTCAGTTCTGCATCTTCGATTCCGATCTCTGCTGTGGTTTGCTGAAGTTCTGTTCTCTGATTGTGAGTTCTCACTTGTGTTTTTGAGCTTGCTTCAATTTGCGCGCCAAAATCAGCTTTTCTTCTCAAGTTTGCGATCTCGATCTCCTCTTCTCACTTAGTTGAGTATTTTCTGTTAATTTTTTGTTGCAATCATGGCTTCAATTCATGAATCTCCACCTCATTCTCCAATTCATGTTACACCTGTGACTACTGTGTTTACTCCTGTGACTTTTTCACATTCTATTTCTACAAAATTGACCCCTCAAATATAACTGGCCCCAAGACCTCTCTTCCTGGACAGGATCAGATTTACATGGGTAATGAGTCAGGTATACCAATAACAGGAATTGGTACCAGTTCCTTTTCTTCTCCTATTTTTCCCAACACTGTTCTACATCTTAAAAATCTATTACTAGTGCCTTCCATAACTAAAAACTTAGTGAGTGTCAGTAGGTTTGCAAAGGACAACTTTGTCTTTTTTGAGTTTCATGCTGATCGTTGTTTTGTGAAGTCTCAGGATTCCAATGCTATCCTACTTGAAGGCACACTTGGTGCTGATGGGCTTTACATTTTCCATGACATTCTCCAGCCACAGTCCAAGCCACAGTCCAAGTTACAGTCCACTTCTAGTTCTCACATTTCATCTACTGCTATAGATTCTAGACATGTTCCTGATGCTGTTTCAATTAGTAATAATGCTTTTTTTTTAAAATAAAAGTGTAACTAATCCTAGTTCATGTTCAGTTTTCAGTGTAACTACTACTACTTCTACACACTCATTGTGGCATAGTAGGCTAGGTCATGCCAATGATCAAGTTGTAAAGGCAGTCTTACATTCATGTAATATTCCTTGTCAATTCAATAAAAAGGATACTTTCTTTTGTGATGCTTGTGCTGTTGCCAAATCCCATAAATTACCCTCAAGTCCTTCTATTACAGTTTATCAACATCCTTTTGATTTAGTGTGTGTCGACTTGTGCGGTCCGGCACCTACTTTGGCATCCACTGGTTTTAAGTACTATATGTGGCAAAAGGGTATCATCAAAGGCACTTTCTCTCCAGTAGTGAAACCAGTTACTATTTTGGTGGTTCTCACTTTGGCACTTACTCAAAAATGGGATGTTCAACAAATTGATGTGAATAATGCATTTTTGAGTGGTGATTTGCAAGAAGTTTTCATGCAGCAACCAGAGGGTTTTCAAATTGGTGTTAACTCTATGGTCTGTATGCTAAACAAGGCAATGTATGGTCTTAAGCAAGCACCTAGGGCATGGTTTGAAAAGCTGGGTGATACTTTACTGTCTCTTGGTTTTAGAAAATGCCGATGTGATCATTCTCTTTTCATCCAGAACACTTCCTCTCACAGATTGTTTGTTCTCTGCTATGTGGATACAAGAGAAGTGAAAAATACAGAAACTAGAGAGAGAAGAGAGAGAGAGAAGAGAAAGAGAAGAGAGAGAATACGTATTTTTTATTAGGCTAAATTACTCATTTGGTCCCTTACCTTATTTTTCAATTTCAAATTGGTCCCTTACCTTTTTTTTGTTTCTTATTGGTCCCTTATGTTTCTTTTCATTATCAATTTGGTCCTAGAATCACTATTCATCCTATGTGTCAAAATCATATTGGTCCACGTATATATTGTTGGAGAGAGAAAGTGACACGTGTCCATAACATATTGGTCCATATAGGATGAACAGTGATTCTGGGACCAAATTGACAGCAAAAATAAACATAAGGGACCAATATGAAACCAAAAAAAGGTAAGGGACCAATTTGAAATTGAAAAATAAGGTAAGGGACCAAATGAGTAGTTTAGCCTTTTTATTATTGAGATCTGAGAGGGGTATATACATTAGGATACTATTTATAGAAGAGTCTAGATGAGACTCTCTTAGCTGTCAATAACAGATTTTGACAGCTGGCTAACTGATACAATATAACCCACTAACTGATTTTTCTAATACAATATAACCCACTAACTAATTCATTATAAACTAACTAATTCAAAGAGTGTCAACACAAGTAAACCGAAGTTTACTTGTGTCCACTTCTATATACTCTATTACACCCCTCTCAAACCAAGGGCTGGTTGAATGTCTGCCCTGGTCAGAATTCTGAGCTTCTTTCGGAGATCTTCAAATTTGCTGTGGACAGTGGTTTGGTTAAGATGTCAGCAATTTGAAACTCGGAAGGCAAGTGTTGAACAGCCAAAGACTTGGCTTGAACTTGTTCTCAAACAAAGAAGAGATCAAGAGCAATATGTTTTGTCTTAGAGTGTAGAACAGGATTGTGAGCAAGAGCTACAGTGCTTAAGTTGTCACAAAAAATGACTGGAGCTTTATATGGAACATGTAGTTCAGTAAGGAGAGATTTGACCCACATAAGTTCTGTAGAAGCCAAAGCTAAGGATTTGTATTCTGCTTCAGTACTAGACCTGCTGACAGAATTCTGCTTTTTAGACCACCAAGTTACTAGATTAGGGCCTACAAAAGGAGCAGCCCCTGATACAGACCTTATATCATCAACATCAGTAGCCCAATCAGCATCACAAAACCTAGTAAGAGTGAGAGGACTGCGAGTAGGTGCTGCTTTTATAATGAGACCATGATGTATTGTACCCTTAAGATACCTTAGAATACGTTTGACCGCAGCCCAATGAGTGTCAAGAGGTTGAGAGAGATATTGACAAACCTTGTTGACACTAAAGCTGATTTCAGGTCTAGAGATAGTGGCATACTGCAATGCCCCAACCACTGATCTGTAAAGAGTTGCATCAGGAAGAGGAGACCCTGAATTTTTGGTGAGTCTGCAACTACCAGCCATAGGTGAGGAAATACTATTAGCATTTGACATATTAGCTTTTTCAAGTAGGTCCCTTATGTACTTAGATTGGGACAGCATTAAACCACCACCAGGTAATTTGATGACCTGAATTCCTAGAAAATAGTCAAGTTCACCTAAGTCTTTTAGGGAAAAGGAAGTGTGAAGTTTAGTCACTAATGTGTCTATGAAGGAGGAGTTAGAGCCAGTAACTATAATATCATCAACATAGACCAGAATATAGGCTGTGATTGTAGCTGAAATATAGTAGAAAAGGGAATTGTCACACTTGTTCACTTTGAAGCCAAAACCCATCAGTGTGCCTTTGAGTTTCTCAAACCACTGTCTTGGAGCCTGTTTAAGGCCATATATATAGACTTGTTTAGTTTACAGACAAGAGTTTTATCCTCATGTTTGAAGCTTGGAGGTTGTTGCATGTATACCTCTTCATTGAGTGTGCCATTTAAAAAGGCATTATTGACATCAAGTTGTCTTAGAGTCCAGTTGTTGGTGAGAGCAAGAGTGAGAATTATTCTAACTGTAATAGGCTTGACTATTGGTGAGAAAGTTTCAGAGTAATCAAAACCTGGCTTCTGATTATAGCCTTTGGCAACTACTCTAGCCTTGAGTTTATTAATTGTGCCATCTGAATTTTCTTTAATCCTAAAAACCCATTTGCAGCCTATGGCCTCTATGTCATCAGGAAGTGGGACCAGTGTCCAAGTATTGTTATTTATAAGTGATGTATATTCAGCATCCATAGCCTGCTTCCAGCCAGGATCAGCAAGAGCCTCTTTGACAGAGGTAGGTTCAGTTATAGCTAGATGAATCGAGGGATACAACATCTTAGTAATCCTAGACTTAGCTCTAGTTTGCATGGGATGAGAGTTGTTAGGATGAATATTAATAGGACCAGGGGTATCAGAGGAAGAATTGGAATCTGATGCTGCAAGCTGGTCAGAACCTGATGCTGCAGGTTGTTCTGAACTTGATGCTGCAGGTGAGGAATCAGAAATTCTGATGGTTGAGGAAGAAGAAGGAGATGAGACAGCTGATGGAGAAGAAATTGGGACATTGGCTGATCCTGAAGCGAGAGGAAAAGTAGCAGGTGAGGAAGAAGGATGACTGTAGGTATCTGCAGAGGAAGCAGGAACAGAGAAAACACATGTATGCTGATCTGTATTGAAGAGACCAGAGAGAGAGAGAGAGAAGAGAAAGAGAGGAGAGAGAATACGTATTTTTTATTATTAAGATCTGAGAGGGGAATATACATTGGGATACTATTTATAGAAGAGTCTAGATGAGACTCTCTTAGCTGTCAATAACAAATTTTGACAGCTGGCTAACTAATACAATATAACCCACTAACTGATTTTTCTAATACAATATAACCCACTAACTAATTTATTATATACTAACTACTCCCTCCGTTTCACAATGTTTGGCCTTTTAGCCTTTTTTTCTTGTTTCACAATGTTTGGCCTTTTATATTTTCAATACACAAACATATTTTTTTCCAATATTAACCTTTCATTCAATAATTTCTCTTACTCCTCATTAATTCTACTTTTATCATCTCTCTCATCTCTAAACCACTATACATTAATTAATGGACATACTTACTAATAAAAATTAAATACTATTACAATTTTCAATAAGGATTAAATAGGGGCATTTCTAGGTAGTCGATCGCTGCCAGTCGCGGTGCGATCCCGGAAAAGCGTAGCGGCGCGGCGGCGGTTGCGACGCGAAACGCTGTCGCTTCCCAGAAATTGGTCGCCGTCGTCGCGGCGGCGTCGAGGCCGCGAATCGCGGCTCTGTTGCGGCCGTCTCACCCGCGACAGGGTTTCCTCCTGAGAAAACCGGAAACCCGACCCGTAACCCCATCAAACCCGGCGGCGGCGGCTGAGACATAAGGTGATAAGGGATAAGGAAACCCTAATTTTTTTAAAGTGAAATGGGCCTTTGTTATTGGGCTTAACAGTTAACACTATGCAAATCAGAATAACATGCAACCAAAAAAATTGGGCTTAACACTACAAAATTAGAATCAGATTACAACAAAAAAAAAATCAAAAGACACTATACAAATCAGAATCAGATTACAACAAAAAAAATCAAAAGAAACTAAAAAGACAGGCATTACTACGTGCAAGTATGCAACCCTGTTTCTTATTTCTTCCTAAACACTTCATCTTCTCCTCTTTGATCAACATGTAACACGTTGATCTTCTCAAAGCAACTGCATACTCTTTTCATCTTCTTCCATCTTTTTCTTTTTCATCACTCTTCTTCTCCTATTCACTGTTCTTCTCAAAGCAGCATATGTGCATATTGCATACATACTGCAGAAGCAACATACGTGCATACTGCAGATTGCAGAAGCAGCATACTCCTTTGTCCTTCACTATTCTTCCTTAGTTCCTTTTCTATTCTTTATCCTATTCTGACAAAAGTCATTCTTTTGCTTGAATTTGAATTTTGAAATATTACAAAATTTTGGGTTTTATTTTTCAGCATATATATGTGTATTTGTATAGCATAATATTTAATTTTTCAGCACTATATATATGTCTCAATAGCGGCCATCCCGCTACCCGCTATCCCGCTATCCCATTTTAGGGGGTGGCCGCTCCGCGACGCTATTTGGGATTGACTACCTAGGGGCATTTTAGACAAACTATACATAATACTTACAATAATTAACATTTTCTTAATCTGTGTGCCCAGACCTAAAAGGCCAAACGTTGTGAAACAGAGGGAGTAATTCAAAGAGTGTAAACACAAGTAAACCGAAGTTTACTTGTGTCCACTTCTATATGCTCTATTAATATATATCTGATTCTTATACCATGTGATGATGTTGGTATACCTATTTACTCCGACACAAGTAAAATACCCATTACCTAGTGGTTGTTAATATTGGTTTGGTGTCTTACCATCTTCTCTTCATTCACTTATTTGGTTAAGGGTAAAGAAAAGCGATTGACCATAGAAATTTTCTAAATTCTATTGATGGTAATTCAAATTGATTCTACTATGTTCAAATAGTATTCTATCTCCTAATTATGAATCCAATCTGACCTCATTTGCCCTTTGTTTTGTTTGTGCATAGAAAGTTGATTGGAGCTTGTTACTTTGTTTAAGAGTGCTATGTTTTCCATTGTGAACAGGAACATATTGATTTTGATGTTGTGAAAAGTGCAAATGCTGAGTTCAAGGGAGCTACTGTGAGGATCAATATTTACAAACACCGCAGACAGACAGTTCAGGTAAGTTTGTTGCTGATACTTCTGAATTAAGGGTGGCCCAGTGCATGAGGCTCCCACTTAGTGGGGTATGGGGAAGGTAGATGTATGCAACCTTAACCTCGCAAGCGGAGCGACTATTTCTATTATTCGAACCTGTGATCTCTTGGCTACTAAGCAACAGCCTTAAAAATGTTTTGATATTCATGAAATTTTTCTATGAGGTTACATGTAAATAATTTTGGACTTGTTTATCTTAATTTCTGACAGTATATACTTCCACATGAGCATGAAAAGCTTTCACAAGCTGAACTGTTGGTTGTTGATGAAGCTGCTGGTATTCCACTGCAGTTGGTGAAGTCTTTGCTTGGGCCATATCTGGTCTTTCTATCATCTACTGTTAATGGGTATTACTAGTTTTTACTTTTTTTGAAACGATATATATCACACCAAAATCAGCTCTTCATGACAAATTATCAATTGTTTCGAATTATTAGCCATTTCCTTTTTTCTCTTCAATCAAGTTTGATGTGTCTCCTTATTTAAAATTGTTTTTCTGGTGTAACCTGGTTACTGAAAAAACTATTTTCTTTTACTCATGGAAAGTTATGAAGGTACCGGACGCTCTCTTTCACTAAAACTTTTGCAGCAATTAGAAGAGCAAAGTCGTGTGCCTGCTAAGAGCACAAAGGGGTCTGTTTCTGGTAATTACTTACTTTTGGTTTTAAGAATAAACAATGTATGTGTCGTGAACTGTTAAGAGTGGAAGTAATTTTAAAATGGTTTAAGAAATCAAAAGCTATGGTTTTGAACGATCCATTAAATGATTGCAAAACATAATTTTTTTCGAAGGTGCTTGAGTTATTGCTAAATTTTATATCTTTCAGGTTTTCTGTGTGAGAAAATAGAACTGAGTGAATCCATCAGATATGATTCTGGGGATCCGATTGAAATATGGCTCAACGCACTGCTTTGCCTAGATGTTTCAAATGCCATCCCTATTCTTAGCAGGTATTTCTAGCTTATTTCATGTTTACTTGGAAGAAGAGACCATTTTTTTATCTCCATTTATGGTTCTTTTGTCCTGAAATCAGGTTACCTCCACCTAGTGAGTGTGATCTATACTATGTTAATCGAGATACTCTCTTTTCTTACCACAAAGATAGTGAAATATTTTTACAAGTAAAACCAAATTTATCTGATAATGTTTGTGAATTGTGATTAATATTTTCACCTTTCTAAATGAGCTTCTAAAGTACTTGTGTATACCCAGAGAATGATGGCCTTATATGTTGCATCACATTATAAGAATTCTCCAAATGATCTGCAACTGATGGCAGATGCTCCCGCACACCACTTATTTGTACTACTTGGTATACTTGGTTTTTCGATCTAGTTATTCTTTCCCCCTCTCTTTCTATACATGACTTGAATTAGACATGTAATATTTTTTTGACAGGACCTGTTGATGAATCAAAGAATCAACTTCCTGATATTATGTGTGTTATCCAGGTTTGCCTTTTCGGTTGTGTGACTCCCTTTTGTGTTTTCTACTTGCTTTAAGTTTGCAATTTTTTGTTACCTATGGTAATACTCAAAATAATTATACTCAGTGCTCCTATTTTATTTTTATTTTACCTATGGTAAAACTAAAAATGATTATACTCGTGCTCTTCATTTATTTTAATTATCCAGGCGCACTAGTACAAGAGTCACTAGGTACACTTTTATTTAATGACCTAGAAATAGTAGAAGTAGGAAACTGCTGAGCTGTAGAAGACAAGATGGACCGAGGCTGAAGCGCATCATAAAACCTTTAGAGACCATAAGCTCCAACAGAGCCTTCAAGAAGAATAGAGTTGGTGTCCTGTGATTTCACACAACAAGAATTAGGATGAAATTCAAAATAAACTGAATTGTCTTTTGCAAACCTACTTACACTTGCTAAATTTTTAGTGATAGTAGGAACTAACAGTTATTAAGAGACAAAGTAGAAGTAGGACACATGGGAGAGGGAAAAACACTGGTACCAATTCTTGTGATTGGAATGCAGAATCATTACCCATAAGGATTTGATCTTGACCTGAAAGAGGAGCTATTAAGTGAGTTAAATTTGCTGGATCTGCCGTCAGATGATGTGTAGCACCAGAATCTGGGTACCACAACTGAGAATCGTAGGCCTGCGGTTCCATAAGCATTGCTTGAGGAGGTCTTATAGTAGGAAAAGAGGGTTGTGGAGCCCAAGCAGAAGGTCCAGGACCTAGGATAGAAGGTCTAGGAGCAATGAGTGGTGGTGCAACCATTTGTTGAAAAGGCATAGCATTCTGATAGGGAAAGTAGGCAGCAGGAAAGTGAGGAAAGTGAGGAAACTGAAACATTGGAGATGGAGCAGGTACAGATGATTGACCCTTGTTGGATTTCTGAGATCTGTTTGCAGACTGATTATCAGTGTTAGAACACATGACAATATCCACCCTATTCCAACATTTTAAGGCCTCATGGCCAGGTTTATCACAGAGTTGGCAACGCACTTTGTTTTTGCCATATTTCCCTGTGTAAGACGTTTTGGAAGTAGTTTTGGTGCAGCAGAGTGATCTGCAGAATCAGTACTGTCAGAATCAGACTCAAACAGATTTGTTGATTTATGTGGTTTTGCAGCAGTAGCCTGAGGCTGAATAGGTGCAGTTGGAACAAACCCTACACTTGCAGCTGACTGTGTAGGTGCAATAAATTGTTGTGCTAGATACTGAGAAGGAAAGGATTGCACAAGGAATTGTTGAGAGTGATAATACACCATACCCTGAGAAGGTGCACCTTGAGAAGGCTGATTTGAAGGCTGAAACTGATTCTGCTGAATCTGACCCTGAGCAAGATGGACTGAGAAGGCATCATTAACCACTGGATGCAACTTCTCTAAGTAAGCTTCTTGAGCCATTAATAGAGCCTCCAAAGCACCAATAGTCACTGGAGTTTCTCGGATCAACAGAGAGGTTACAAATGCCTCATACTCTGAAGGCAAGCCATTCAAAACAATTCTGACCTGTTCTTTCTTAGAAACAGGTTCTCCAACAGCAGCTAATGAAAAGGCTAATGCCTTTATCCTAGCAATGAACTCAGTAATGGTCTGTGTTCCTTTCTTAGACGAGCGCAAATCAGATTCAAGCATCTGACTTCGTGCTTTAGTGAGTGAACTGAAGTAGTAATGTAATTCATCCCAAACTTGATAGGCATGAACACACCCTAGAACCCTAGCCTGAACAGGTTTAGAAAGGGACTGTAATAACCACGATACAATATGTTGATCTTGTTCTTCCCAATTCAAATAGTTAGGGTTTACTCTATCAAATTCAATATCATCATCTGCAAGATATTTGGCAGGAATTTGTTGACTAACTACAAAACGTTGAAGTCTGTGTGAAGCAATCACAGCTTCAACTTGTTGTTTCCACATCAGATAGTTCTTATCTTTGAGTTTTGCAGAAATAGAATGAGAGAAGGTAACATGAGTGAATACCGAATTTAAAGGTGTTGGAGCGGAAGCCATTGAAGAAAAATTACAGGATCGGGAATGAAGAAGATTGAAGCGCACAAAGCCAGAAGAAGAGGAGATTCTACTGTTCACGATTCTACTGTTCAAGATTTCTACTGTTCGCGATTCTATTGTTCACGATTCTACTGTTCGCGATTTCTACTGTTCGTGATTTTCTGGTGTTGCGATTCTCAGAAAAGAGAAGGAACACAAGTGAAAAACCCTAGCGGAACTGAGAAGATAGAAATCGCAGAAATCGCACCAGAGAAGAAGAAGCACAATCGCAAGTGAGAAGAAGCAAAACAGAATCGCAATCACAGATGCTGTTGAGAAGGATGAAGCGATCACACCCGAGAAGAAGGAAGCGCAATCGCAAGTGAGAAGAGGAGATTCAGAATCGCAAGTGAGAAGAGAGAGCTTTGGCGCGCAAAAATTGCTCTGGATACCATGTTAGAAAGAGTAAGAAGAGAGAGAGAGATAAAATGAATTATGTTATTATTAAAATGTTGGTTACAAAGGAGAGCACACCTATCTATTTATAGAAGGAGCCTCAACCAACTTAAGTTACATGACAGCTGTCAGCTTATAAACTAATAGCTGAGTATACATAAACTAAACTATTATATACAATATCTAACACTGTCTCGCTTCCTATCCCAGCCAATAAAAATATGACAACTAAGAAAGAGATGACACGTCATTTTTCCTCAAAATTAATTCTTCATTAAATTCCAAACGTAAATTATCATTGTCTCTCTCACAACGCCCTTTCTTTCCTCTAAGATATTTCTCTGACTCCATGGCTGTATATTACTATGTGGTACCGCTTGCATTTTCTACCACTTTGTTATTTTCTTCTACTTAATCACAAAAACCACTCTCTTGAGTTTTAACCAAACCGTTTCAATTTCAGAATTTCTTCTTCTTACCCTTTCTATTTGAAATATCTATAAACAATTTTCATTTTTCCTAACCAGTAGAAACAAAACCCATTATTATCCTTTAGAGTAAAAATCAATTAGATTAATTTGATTTTCATTATTTTCATCAAATAAAATTGACATAAACCAAATTCAAGATTTTGCTTCAATTCAAAGTTCTAAAACATCGGCCAACGACCAAACATAATTAGAGGGAGGATATGGGTTTGGATTGAACCATGAAAGGAAGAGACAAAAGAAAAGAGGTGGTGACCTGAGCCATGGCAAAGATCCAAAATCTGTGCAACACAGATCCGAGATCTGTTAAATTGCTTTCTTAATAGTAGCGATCTAGTCAAGCTAATACATGGATAGGAAAGGTTGGACATTGAAAAGAAAATGAGAGGCCTAAAGAGGCAATGGTGATTTCGATAATAATGACGCAAGCGATTGTTTTAGTGCAGAGAGAGAAAATCTTAGCTAGAAGAGAAAAGGATTTCCATGTTCATTTGTTCTTGCTGTATAATATGGCGGTTAAACAGAGAAGTGGAAGTTTAAATGGTGTTGAAGGGTAATTCAAGATTTGATCCACCTTACTCAATTCAGTTTTGGGTAGTGGCTACACTTATGGAGGAATTGATTGCAAAGGAAACAGAGTATGAGTTTCAAACTTTTGAAGTTATTGATCTAGCTACCATTTCTATGAGCCATATGTCTTTCTCTTTGCCCTCTAAGTTGGTCTTAGATGTGTACATCAAAGAAAGCCAATGGGACCCAGGTGGACATGCATATACTTCATGGGTAGCGATAGCATGTTTCAAGCTATGGGACCCCTATGGGAACTTATTTTGTAGCTTCCACAAGTTTCTCATCGTCAACAATGCAGTTAGAACTTACAAAACATCTCAAGAACTCTCTACATCCATATTTTTAGATCACAGCCTTGAAGACAAGGCTGAAGTTAAGGGGGCGGTTTGGATAGGACCCTGAAGGTTACTAGGGGTATAGGTGGAAAAAAAGGGAATGAGAGAGGAATGCGAGTTGTCACGTAGTTATTGGCTGGGGAAGGGAATATTATTGTATGAGAGTGTATATAGATGAGGTTAGCACAATGAGAGAGTTAGTTAGGAACTTTGTGGTTACACCTTGAGGTGGGGCAGAGGGTGCTCTATGCATCTCTGAGGGAACTTTGCTCTGGGGGTTATAGGGGTTTTTCTCCTTGTAATCATTTTTATTTCAGCATATAATACGAAATATGAACATAATATTTTCATATTTCCATAACTCTGATTTTGGGTTCCTAACAATTTATAGGTTTGCCTTGAAGGGAAGATATCGCGTGTGTCAGCAATGAAAAGTTTAAATAAGAGTCTTAAACCTTCTGGAGATCAAATACCATGGAAATTCTCTGAGCAATTCCGAGATTTAGATTTTCCTTCACTCTCAGGTGGTCACAACGTACGCATTGCTACACACCCTAGTGCCATGAGGGTAACTTCTATTTTCTAATGCATGGTTTTGTTTAACCAGATTCTTTTGAAGTTGCAACAATCCTCTTATCTTTGATTTTCATTCTTTATTTTCAGCTTGGATATGGTTCACAAGCAGTTGAGCTTTTAATACGGTCAGTGATTGGCTTCTTTCTTACTCTGATTTTACCTTCTGTTTTACACTAGAGTTTTCATGAGCATTGAGTGTTCTTTAGAAGTTTTAAATTTAATATAGATTAGTTTAGGGCTAGCCTTGATTCAAAGTAGAAAACTCCATTTTCTAGTGCAAGGCATGCCTTTGTACCTGGTGGTCATAGGTTCTTGTCTTGGTAGCAGCTTCTATATCTATGGAGTAGGGCTATGCACATCCAACCCTCTTAAAAATGTTGTTTGGCTTGTCTATGAATCATCCGGTTCATTAATACTCTGCTATAATTCATTTTTGTGCCGTTAGTATGCCTATAATTTCTGGCAGTTGCAGTTGTTTCTTTATGTCTAAAAAAAACAGATTTTTTGATACATGGCAGGTAGGGAAATTTTTTTTATTTTATTTTTTTAAATTTTTTTTATCACGACTGATTCCTTTTGTAGAGATTATGGATAGGGAGAGTTCCTTGATAAACCTTTTTCATTCAAATGTGGAGGAGCCGTCACTTAGTCAAAAATCACTTAATCACAATACTGAGAAAGACCTACTGGCTGCAACTTGGTGCTCATTTTCGTCTTAAGTATGTCAAAATGTTTAGCATAATATCACCAATTAATCATTTTCATACTGTCTGCAGTTACTATGAAGGACAGCTTACTCCTCTCTCTGATATTGTTGTTGAGGAGGAAATGCAGACTTTGCCAATTAGAGTTACAGAAGCTGCAAAGAATGTATGTTACTTCTTAGTCCCTTTATGTGTATAGTTTTTCGTTTTCATTTCTGTCTGAGGCTTTGAGTTATGTATAGCATAATGGCTTGGAGCTATCCACTAGTCTTTTTGTAGTCTAGCTGATTAGCAGTTTGGTATGGGTAAGACCAAGATTCAGTCAATAAAGAAAACATTTCATAAAGAAAGTCAAATTTTGGTTTTAGGCAGGTCCTTGCCTATGTATGTTGCACTTGGCAACAATAACAAACACCGGGTTTTTTCTCACTCGGGTTTGTCCAGCTTCTTGATCATACACGTCTCATAATGCCCCATCATGTCTTAAGCTTAAATTGTTACCACTTCTGTAATAATTTGATCCTCTTAGCTTTTAGATAGTTTATTGCCTATTGACTGAGTTTGAACATACATCCAAGACTGCAATTCAAACAAAAATGACAGGCCATATATAATGCGCGATTTCTGTGCTTTTAAGTATATAAATTTTTGTTCATCTTTTTTGTGATACTATTTGTTACTGTAAAGGGAGAGAGTAGAGAGAGAGAGATATAGAATCGGAGAGAGAGAGAAAGAAAGGGAGGGAAATGTAAAACTGAAATTCTATTATAGTTACAAGCGAAGGCTAAGCTTCTATTTATAGAAGCTGCCAACACATCAGCTAACTAATAAGGTTTAGCTGTCACAGCATAACTAATACAACCAACTATTCTAACTTGAGTTACATAAGCTTAACTACTCTAATACTTTTAATCCAGGTTTCATTACTTGAAGAAAATGTAAAACCTAGAGCAGATCTTCCTCATTTTCTAGTACATCTGCGTGAAAGGCGCCCGGAGAAGCTCCATTACATTGGCGTCTCCTTTGGACTTACTTTGGACCTTTTCAACTTTTGGAGAAAGCTTAAATTTGCCCCTTTTTACATTGGCCAGAATCCAGTTAAGTGTTTTTCTCCTCATAAGCAGTAGACAATGATACTGAAGTATTTTTTGTAACAAACAATTACCATGTTTCCTCATCCTGACAGAATACCGTGACTGGTGAGCATTCATGTATGGTCCTGAAACCACTGAACAATGATGAAGTTGAAGTTTATGGATCAATTCAGTGGGGCTTTTTCAGTCCATTTTACAAAGGTCTGTTCATCTTCATTTTCTGATAATCTCTGTTAAATATCTATGACTGATTCATTTTGTTAATTTTTTGATTATTTACGATGTTCTCTGTTTGTAGATTTTAGGAAAAGATTTACTAGTCTTTTGGCTTCCACGTTTCGTGCCATGGAATGCAAGCTCGCCATGAGGTTAGCATTAACTATTAAGAATTTCATAGTTCTCAGTTCTCAGGTATTGTCATGAATGTTCTGAAATTCCTTGATTTCTTGGAAATTAGGAGTTATTGAAATATTGTCTAAGATCTATGATTGAGAGACTTACATAGGAAGGCCTACTTGCAAATCTGCACACAAGATTTTGACACTCATTATTTTTTAAATTGATAAACTTAAATAAAAGGAAATGAAATTCAAATGTCACAATCTTGTGTGTAGGTTTGCATGTAAATCTCACTAAGTAGGTTTCTTAATCATTTTTCATTGTCTAATGGATCATACTGATGAATAATGTTCTCTACATCTTTATTTTATTTTTTTAAAACATAAGTATAATTAGAGAAGATAAGTAAGTACAAAAGCTGGGGATGATATATGTTTCTATTATTGAAAAGAATACAGCCCAGAAAACCCATCTAAACTGTAGACTGTAGAGGCAGATTAAGAACAAAGCTATCCTTTTCACATGCCTACTAGTCTTTCTGAATCGGGAGAAAAAATACAACACAAAAATTCGGAGATATAACCTTGTGTGATCTAAATGAAGAATACCATAACCTTAGAGAAGACCTCAACTGCAAAGGAGATTAGCATGATAAAGTTTTACCTATTTGGAGAATTAGTGAGAAACTAGGCTTAATGTTTACTGGAATACACCGGAGAGGAGCTCTTTCAATTTTTTGCAAGAAAGACGAGATTATCTTCACTTTCTTTTTCTTGACCCTTAGATATTTATATTCCACTTTGTTTTTGACTGAAGATTTAATATATTATTACAGGACTTTCTAACGCATGAAATGGAAATAAGCAGTCTGACTTGTAGGCGAAGGGATTTGCTTTTCTCCCTTTCCAGTTTATTTAATCTTAGCAAGTTTTTGAAATAAGGATCATATGGTTTTTACAAGATACAACAATTACTCTTGCTTCTGCACATTATTATTTTTAGGAAAGGAGTTGCCTTTGATCTGAGAAATTTATATGAAGTTAAATTCATGTTTTTATCCTTCCATGAAATTATAACGTTGCTGCATAATCTTATTCATTGATTGGAATTCTGATCTAAAAGTGCTCATGTTAAAAGCTTCAGGCCATTAAGAGTTCCTTGAACTTTTAATATATCTCCTTTTTTTAAGTGCTCATTATTTTGATAATTTCAGGATCATAGATCCAAAAATTAATTTCACAGAGCAAGAGCATACAACGACTGCTTCTGATATATTTTCGGGGTTATCACCATATGATATGGAGCGACTAAAGGCTTATGTTGACAAACTTGTTGACTTTCCTCTGGTGAGTTCTCAAATGTTGGATACTGATCAGTTTTTCTTAACGGTTTATTAATGATGACCAGTCTGATGCTTTATTGGTAGTTGAATATTGTCATTCTGTTCCTAAATCCTAGCAGTTCTCACTCCCTATGTAAAAGGTGATTAATCTTGCATTGACTACCTCCCTAACCAAAACTATTTTTATATTTTATGGCAAGCTTAAAAATGTATAGATGCTTCAATGTTGCGGAAATTTATTGCCACTTAATTTGGCCTCGTTGTTCACTCCCTAAAGTAAATATCTTAAGTTCGTGTATCGCATGATAATTTTGATTGCTTAAAGTGAAATGGCCTGACAAATTATATTAATATTCACTTAAATTTGCATCATTGCACAAGCATCAGTATGTGAGAATTTTGATGGACCAAAAACCAGTAAATGAGATGATGATGAGCCTAAATTTAAATGAGATATAAAATAATTCAGGATGGTTATCTAATGTAGCATCAAACACCGTGCACCATATATGTGTATATACACTACTGAATTTGTGATTGTGAGAATGAGAAGTGAGAGAGAGAGTGAGAAAGAGAGGGAAATAGAAATCTGAAAAATCTGTTATGAATAGAAAAGTTGGTTACAAGTGAGGTAACCCTTACTATTTATAGTAGGAGCCAACACGTTAAAGTTAAGCTAGTAAGCTGACGGCTCTTAAGCATTTAAACTAAAGCCTATATAGACTACAATACATAATCAGTATTTAATTGTCCTCCTTAGAAACCAAACCAAGACTACTATACAAATAATGCAAATTACTCTAAATAGTGGGGCACTGTTCAAGCTTTGTCTCTTGATCTAACATGATTCTAAAGATATGTTTATTTGATTTGGAGTGCTTTAAAAATGATCTCAACCTTTATTGTTTGACAGATTTTAGATTTAGTTCCCACCCTTGCACATCTGTACTTCCAGGAAAAGATCCCAGTTAACTTGTCACCTGTTCAAGCTTCTTTGTTACTCTGCATTGGTTTGCAAAATCAGAACATTTCGTACATTGAGGTATGCTTACCAACTTACTAATTACTTCTAGCACGCAATCAGTTGTTGAGCCTTTAGGAAATTTCTAGGTTATCTTCATTATTCTTTTTAAAGTTTGTTGTCATATGTTGGTCAATTTATCATGATAGACATGGAGTCAAGCAACGAGTCACTCATTGCTTGATTTTGTTTGAGGTTTGAGTAGACCACCTTGTTTTTGCTATGATTTCAATATATATTATATATATTATATATATATATATATATAAGCTGCTCAAATCTGTTAGAGTAAATGTATTTATAGTTTATTCTAGTAGTCAGCACTCAGCAGTACGCTGACTGCCACCTGTAAGCGCAGGAAGTAGAAGCTGACAAGTGCTGAGTTCTTGTCTCCTATAAATAGGAGCTTCTCATTATATAATCATTTGCTTACTTTCATTAATAGAAAGTTACAATCTCTCTCTTCTCTCTCTCCCCTCAGATTATTAGTTTCTACTATGGTATCACGATCATTTTCTTCTCGATCTGTGAAGTTTCAGTGATTGCGCTCCTTCTTCTTACTTCAATTCTCAGCTGCTGCTAGTGTGGATCGCTTTGTCTTCTTCCTTCTTCAGTTTTTCACTTCTCGTGAATCACAACATTCGCATCTCCTCTTCTCAGCTCTTCGCGCTATTTTTGTTTTTCTTCTCGGTTTCGCGTGCGATTTCTACATCTGTGGTTTTATGATTTCCGATTCTGTTGCTCACGATTTTCAAGCTTTTGTGGATTTGCGATTTCTGTTGTGTTTTGCATTTGTTGATTTGCACTTGCACTTTGCAATTTTGTGCACCTGTGATTTTGCGATTTTTACTAGTGGCTTTGATTCTTCTACTCCGTTTTCTTATGGCTAGTTTTTCGGCACCGCCGTGTCCTCCGCGGTCTTCGCCATTGCAACCTCCTTTAAATACGGTGTTTTCACCGGTTACTTTCTCTCATACTATTTCTGCAAAACTCAGTGACAAAAACTACTTAGTTTGGAAGCAACAAGTTGAGGCGATTATTGCTTCTCATTGCCTTCAGCAATTTGTGGTAAATCCACAGATCTCGGTCATGTATCTCTCTGAAACTGATCATGAGTTTGATTAGCTATTTGAATTGGGAGGAGCAAGATCCACATCTTGCTTTGTGGCTTTTACAATCCCTTTATGAATCGGTACAATCCAGAGTTCTTGGTTGCACACAGATTTGGGACTCAATTCATGACTATTTCAATTCGTTGATTAGGGCTAGGATTCAACTCCTACAATCTGAATTTCGCTCTGCTACTTGAGTATTTGAGAATTTGTTAGTAGGATTAAGGCATTACTGTTCTCCCTTGCTGCTGTTGGTGATACTATCACAAACAGAGATCAGGTTAGGTTAGGGCTGTATTGGATGGATTGCCACCTGAATATGAGGCTTGTCACTTCTGTGTTGATTAAGGATGCCTGTCACTTTAGGTGCTCTAGAAGCTTTGTTGCACAAGAGGTCTATTTGGAAAGGATGCATCAAACTGTTAATGATGCGTTCTCAGCTAATGTGGCACATTCCAGGGTTTCTCTTCTCCATCCTACTGTACCTCTTCCTTCTTAGTCTCAATATGTTATTCATCAGTACTCCACACAACCTCAGCAGCCTTCACCTGCCTCATTTCAACCTTCTCCTCATTTTGTGCAACCAGCAGCTTCCTATCAGACTCAGCAATCAGCGACACCTCTTGTTCCACAGTCTCAGGGTCAGTTGGCTACCACAGATGCTGATTCTTCCAATGAGTGTGATGACTCTAATTCTAGGAAACCAAGGAATAACTCCAGCAACAAATCTAGGAACAACAGGAGCATAAACTCTGGTAGGAACAATCCTAATCGCAATTCAAACTCTAGAAATTTGTCTAAGTGTCATATTTTGTGGATTTGATGCAATTATGTCCTCTCAGTCCTTCTGTTTCTTCAGTTCCTTCTGTTCTCCCTCCCTCTCTTCATTCTAATGCATGCTTACCATCTTCGGCTTCACCAACTATTTCTTTACTTGACTCATCCTCCAACACCAGTTCAGATTTACCTCCTGTTCAGCCCACTAATGTTCTTCCTATGCTTACTAGAACTAAAACTGGGACTATTAGACAGAGGATTCCTGCAGCAGCCTTTCTTGCTAATGTTGAACCTATGAATGCCAAGGTTGCCTTGACTATACCTACTTGGAAAGAAGCTATGGATTCTGAATATCAGGTCCTCATTAAAAATGGTACATGGACTTTAGTTTCTCTGCCGGCAGGGAGAAGTGGTATTGGCTGCAAGTGGGTTTTCAAAGTTAAAGAAAACCCAGATGGTTCTATGAATAAGTACAAAGCGCATCTTGTTGCTAAGGGTTGTCACCAGCAGCATGGTTTTGATTACAATGATACATTTGCTCCAGTGGTCAAACCTGCAACTGTTAGAGTGGTTCTTACTCTTGCTCTCACCTTTAAGTGGGATATTCAGCAGATTGATGTGAATAATGCCTTCCTTAATGGTGTTATGGACATAGAGGTGTTTATGCAGCAAGAAATATTTTAGTTTTCCCAAGGCTTTGATCTCAAATTCCTTGGCCAAAGATTGACTCAAGACCTGTTGTTCTCTCCTATTATCTCCAGTCAATATAATGTCGTCCACATACACTAGCAACACTGTTGCTCCCCCTGACGCAGAATGTTTAATGAACAATGTATGATCTCCTTGACTTTGTTTGTATCCTAAGGCTGTCATAACTTCACTAAACCTTCCAAACCAAGCCTGAGGAGACTGTTTCAGCCCATACAAGGTCTTTTTTAGCTTACATACTGTGCTGGCAGCCACATTCTCACCATATCCTGGAGGCACTTTCATATAAATTTCGTCCTTGACAACAAGAGATAAGATCACCCTGACAGTATTCATTTTAGCAACCGGAGCAAAGGTTTCTGAATAATCGATCCCATAGGTTTGAGTGAACCCTTTGGCAACTAGCCTTGCCTTGTATCTCTCCATTGACCCATTAGCTTTGTATTTTACTGTATACACCCACTTGCATCCAACCGGCCTTTTTCCTGCTGGTAAAGTAACTAATTCCCAAGTTTTATTCTTCTCTAGGGCCTCCATTTCTACATCCATTGCTGGTTTCAAACTTTCAATTTTCTATCGGACAATGCCTCAGATAAGGTAGTGGGTATGGAGGTAGTGTTAAGGTTCACGAGGAAAGTTCTATGGGTTGGTGAAAAATTATTAAATGAGATAATTTGAGAGAGGGTATAAAGGCTGCTTGGTGCATTTTCTAGTTCCTTTTCTAATGGCAATTGGGAGGTCTGCATTATCTTAAATAATTTCGGTTTCTTCTTCACCCTGTGAAGTTGGGAAATTTGAAATTACCTCATTTGAAGAAAGTGAGTTGGACTCTTGGACTTGTATAGATTCTGGAATGACCTTTGACCTTTTTGTGTACACCTTTCCAAATCTCCCATTAGGTTCAGGTTCTGTTTCATTTGGAAGAGTGGCCTCATTTGACTTCGGGTAAGTTTCAAAAGAAGGTGGAGACACAAGGGTGTTTAGCTCGGGTTTTGTCGCAACTAAAAAGTTAGGTAGGTCAGGTAACCTAAGATCTATTTCCTTATCTTCCCTACGATTCTCCCCCTGAAGATAAGGCTGAGTGAAATAGGCTTCTTGCTCATTGAAGGTTACATCATGTGACACAAAGAACTTTTTGGATGGAGGGTGATAACATTTATATCCTTTTTGAGTTGAAGAATACCCAACAAAAACACATCTTAGAGCTCTAGGATCAAGTTTTCCCCTGTCTTGACTGTGGATAAGAACGAAAGATACACAACCAAATATCCTAGGTTTAAGATTGTTTGTAGTGGAAAGATTTGGGTAAAAACAAGAAAGCATATCCATTGGGCTTTTTAATTCTAAGACCCTAGAGGGTAATCTATTGACAAGATGAGTTACTGTGAAAACAGCTTCTCCCCAAAAAGTTTTTGGAACATTTTTCTGGAACAACAGGGCCCGGGTTTGGTTTAAAAGGTGCCCATTTTTCCTCTCCGCAATACCATTCTGTTGTGGTGTTTTGATACAAGAAGACATGTGGATTATTCCCTCTCTTTGATAGAAGGGAGTAACAACTTGATTAAAATAGTCCTTGGCATTATCGGACCTAAGTCTTTTGATTTTCACACCAAACTGGTTTTTAACCATGGAGATGAAATTTGGGAAAACAGTGCTTACTTCAGAGTTCAGACTTATGTTTGAGTAAGAAAATCCAAGTAACCCGGGTACAATCATCAATGAAGGTTACAAACCATTGAGCACCCGACACATTTGGAATAGTAGAGGGACCCCATACATCTGTATGAACAAGACAAAAAGGAAATGTGCTTCTTTTATTACTTATTGGGAAGGGTACACACTCGTGTTTAGCAAGCTCACACACATCACAATGAAGACTCTCAACATCTAATTTTGTAAAAAGTGAGGGAAATAGAATTTTAATAGACCTAAAAGAAGGATGTCCTAACCTACAATGATAAAGAAAAATCTTCTCCTTATTGGATAACATAGACTCAGATATAAGGGAGTGGGGAAAATTGTTCTTAACCATGATAGACATATTTGGTTCTTCAAGATAATAAAGGCCATTCCATTCTCTAGTGTAAGAAGAAAGAAACTGATAGAGAGAAGAGAGAAAGAGAGAGAATAGGTGGAACTGAATTCTGTTATTTTATTATTTCTGAGAATGAATGATAAGCTTAAGCTATTACACGTGTGAGCACTCTATTTATAGAAAGCAGGGCTATGAGACTTAATGACAGCTGTAAGTCACATGCAGCCACATGCCAGCTGGCCTAGCTAATACAATATAATAACTAACAACTTAAGCTAAGCAAAATATGCTTCTCTAGCCTATACTCTAATATCTAGCATGTCCAATTGTCTTCCTCCAATCCTTGTCCTGAAATACACAGTGACTACGGTGAAAAATAACATTACAAGATAAATCTTCTGTAAGTTTTTGTACAGAGACAAGGTTGGTGGATAATTTTGGAACATGGAGAACATTTTTTAGGGTTATTGATGGGTTTATTTGGATGTTTCCAATACCAGCTACAGTAACAAGAGTACCATCTGCTGTAGCAATTTTCTTATTGCTTTGACAAGGTGAATATGTGGAGAAGTGTTGGGATAAAGGTGTCATGTGGTCTGTGGCTCCTGAATGTAGTATCCAGAATAAGGTAGAAGGTTTCTCTGAGACATTTAATCCAAAAGAAAATTGAAGCTTACCTGAATACGCCAAAGCACAATTACCTGTTGGTTTTTCCATGCTGCTGAGAAAAGACCTCAATTTTTCTATCTCCTTTTGATCAAAACTGCTGGAAACAAGCTTTTTCTCTTCATTTGTTCCAGCAACTGCAACATGAGCTTGTCCATTTTTCCTTTAAGGTCCCCCCTTTTTTCCCCGTTCACGACTAGGAGGCTTTCCATTCCGTTTCCAGCAATTCTCACGGGTGTGACGTGACTTGTTGCAATAGGTGCACCACAATCCATCATTCTTCTTGGACTCAGTTGCTGGACCACCTTTCATATGTTCAGCCACCAAGGCTAAACTATCAATAATTGGGGTATCCAACATCAAAGTCCTTCTGCTCTCTTCACTTCGTACAATAGCAACCACTTCATTGAAACAAGGAAGTTTTTGCCTCCCTAAAATTTGAATTCTAACTTGATCAAAATCAGAATTTAGGCCAACGAGGAAGTCATAGACTCTGGACTCTGTCTTGCTCAATAAACTCCTTCAGGATAGTTGTATCATCAAGACATTTAGTTTTTATCACTCGATAATGATCCAGTTCCAACCGTAGAGACTTCAATTGATTGGCATATTCAGTAACAGTTTTGTTCCCCTATTTTGCTGCAACTGTTTTCACCTTTACTTCATATAATTGGGCTGCATCTTTGGCTTTGGAATAGGTCTGCTCCACAGCATCCCAAATCTCCTTTGCAGTGTTGAGAAACATACAAGTGTCACTAATTTCTGGTATCATTGCATTCCATAGCCAAGCCATAATTATAGAGTCTTCTTGGTCCCATCCGTCAAACTTAGGATCTCCGTTTAGGTCCAATACCTGTTAGGTGACTCAGCTTCCTCTTTCCTTTAAGCACTGTACGAACAAGTTGGGACCACTTCAGGTAATTCTTCCCATTCAACCTATATGCAGAATGGATATTCTGCAATTCTCCTGGTTGTTGAGATTGTGTATCTCTTGTTTCTTTGACCATGTCCTATACTTCCTCCTCCCCCTCTTTGTTCGACATATTAAGGTCTGAAAATTATAGACCAATAGTGCGATTGGTAGTGGACAGAGATCGACAATGAAGGCCTATCTGAAATAGAAGGACAGGTCTAGAATTGTTGGCAATGAAGGCCAATCTAATTGTGGAATGGGTAATTTACGGTGTCAGCGGAAAGCAGAGGCAGCCCTTGATCAGAACTGCTCTGATGCCATGTAGTAAATTAGGGTTTGAATAATTATTCATTGAACAACCATCTAGATTATATACAGAGGTCTTAGCACTAATTTAGGAAACAAAAGATGTCTCCTTGACCTAGGCTGTAATCCCTTGATTTATGGGATTTGTACAAATTACAAAATAATTACAAATCATCATACTAAATAAGGAGATAAATTATAAACATTCTTGAACCATTTCACGCAGATTCTTACACTCCTCTCGGCATTTATGCATACACAGTATGCTGATTTGGCCACAGATCCTGATGATCACAAATCTACATCAGGATCAGCAGTTTATATTGGTCCTAATCTTGTTTCTTGGTGGTCAAAGAAACAAGAGTAGGTAGAACGTTGAAGTGCAGAAGAAGAGTATAGGAGCTTAGCCAATACTGCTGCTGAAATGTTGTGGATTCGCAGTCTCGTAAAAGAACTCAGTTTCAGTACTACTACCCCTATTATTTACTGTGACAACTAGAGCACTGTCATATCGAACTCGATTTATTTTGGGTTCGTGAGAAAGTTATTGCAAAGAGGATTCACGTTGTTCGTTGCAGACATCCTCACAAAGCTTTGGCTAGCACCCGTTTTCTTCTTGTCAAAGATAAAGTTGAGAGTTGTTGACAGGCGTTAGGTTTAAGATATGAGTAGTGGTTTATCATCAAGGGAGAATGATAGACATATTCATGCTTTGTAATGTTTGCCGGACCTCTTAGATGCTTTGTAATGTTTGCTGGACCTCTTAGATCTAAGTTCTAGTCTCCTATAAATAGGAGTTTCTCATTATGTAATCATTTGCTTAATTTCATTAGTAAAAAGTTTGTTACACTCTCTCAGATTATTAGTTTCTAATAGAATCACATTCTCTACATGCCGTTTCATTTAATAGGGACAACTGGAGTTGACAAGAAAAATTATATTGTCTCAATTATTTAAAGCTATGAGAACGTTCTACAATTATTTAAATGGCCGTGCGTCCAAAGAAATTGAATCAAACATGCCCAGATTGAAAAAAGTAAGTTTTTCTGTAGTGTTTTTGCCTTCTGTCACTGAAGTTAATAAACTGCCGTGCATAGGGACCTATTCTACTAATTTTACTCATTTTATCCTTCACTGATCCTACGCAATTTTTTGGGTGATGTTCTTTCTTGTCCCCAGATTGTCATGGAACCTCACAGTGTATCTGTGGATGAAGACCTCAATAATGCGGCTAAACAAGTTAAGGTGGTATAGTCATCTGTTATATTTTGTTGATGATCCTACCTAATCCCCATTATTGCTTGTTTCCGCCTCCAATTTTTTTTGGTTGTCATCTTAAATGATTCTTATTATTTATTGTATAGGATGATATGAAGTCAAAAGCTGAAGCACCCATTACTCCTAAAGTGCGCGAGCATTATGCCAGGCGAGACAGAGACATTGACTTTGGTAATGCCTTGAAGAAAAATGGTGGAAAAATACCCAAAGATGGTGTTGTTTGTTTAGAGTCCAGCAGGAACGGAGTCAAGCCTGGAAAGGAAAAGTTAAGTTACAAGAGTGATAAGAAGTGGAGCAAAGACAATCACAACAATAAATTAAGTAAAAGGAAGAGGTCTTAACTTAGAACCATCCAAGATTATTTTCAACTTTTTGTTTGTTTATCTTTTTGAACAAATAATTTGTTGTGTTAAATCAGTTTGCTTTAATTTTTGCCAGACTAGATTATGTTAGCTGTTTTCAGTAGCTTGGTATATTTATCATCATAGCACAAGTTTTAATTTTAATGATTAGAAATGTCGTTATGATTGAGCATTTGGAAGAATTTAGTCAAGGAAGCTTTTACACTCCTATTCGGTTTTCACTTTTAATAAACTATTACTATTGTAATGTTTCAGGAAAATGTTAACAAATGTTCGTAGGGTATTTTAAAAGAGACTAAAACTTGCATATTGTTATAGAAAGATGTCATTTTTGTTGTTTTCGAGAAAGTGATTAATGCTATTTTGTGATTGACTTACTATTTTTAGTAGTAACCTTAACATACAAGAACCAATTGTTTATTTGATATATATTTTATTAGAGTTTATTATGTATGAGTTGACAATATATTATCCATCATTCATTTGCATTTTTATTCAAAAATCAATGATTTTAAACTCTTGGATGATGGATGATGTATTGATAATATATAAATTGTAATATAAATTGATAATTTTTATTAGCTTTGCTCGTTGGGGCACGGGTAAAATTCATTGAGGCAATTTTATATATTTAGTCTAGTCATGACAAGTGAGGATGATGGTAATGAAGAGATATTATAGAAACTTAACTTTGAGGAAAGAAAAAAAGGAGTAATATGTCACATTTGTTTCTATTTTTTATGTATTCATTAGTTTAATCCCTCGTAGAGTGGAATGTGTGTTAGACCTAAATACGCCTTTGGAAAGGCCATAATGTGGGGGGTTAAAGGGTGGCTCAAATAAAAAAGTTCTTGCTTGACCTTGTTTCTCGATTGAAGGGAGAAGAGAAGGTGACGGTAATATTGTTACCGAGTGCTGTTGGTTTGATGGGTTGTTCTCGGGGCCGAAGCCTTGGTGACGGTTCATTCGGTTTTCCTCGCTATATTCTGCTCGTGGAGATCGATTATTGCCTTGCCTTGCAGATGAATTCGGGTGGTCTACATCTATAAGATTTCCAAGATCTCTTCCTCCTTCCTGTTGTTGCGAACGATCCATCAATCAGGTTAGGTAATCGATTAGGTGATCGCAGGTACGACACCCTAAAAAATAATACCCTTAAAATAAGATTAGTTATTAAGTTACTTGAAAATTTCGATTAAAATTCGATAGAGTTTCCTTTGTTTAACTTTTCAAAAATTAGTTTTCCTGCTTAACATGTAATAATCAAGTTCAACCAGACCGAATAGATAGACAAGCATATGTCATCATACATAGTCATTAACATTGCTTTAAGTATAAATAAGTTTATGGAATTGTTTCCCTACTAATCATGCAACATCATCTAAATCAACATATATCACATGATCATAAATATAGAAATGGGGTTTTCTTATTTAGTAAATATTCACTTTGCATATTTCACATATACTTTCAAGTTAGCATTCATTTTCATAACAGTCATCAAAGCATCAGTTTAAGCCACAACATAACACATATATTCATAAATATTAAAGTCGGGTTCTTTTATTTCCTTTGTTTTATTATTCTGTTTTTAGAAATATCAACTACCCTAAGGTTCATGATGCACCTTGTTGATATGGGTAGTACAAATCAATTCATTTAACCCTTCCTGTACTATGTAGTCCCATACCTACACAGTCTCAGGATCACTCTCTCATTCTCGTGTGTCGGTTCATTCATGTACCCCTCCCTAAGAAGCCTGCTAGGAGCAGCTCGTTGTCTGTTCCTTTTGCATCGACGATCACTCCCTACCCTCATCAGTCCGGACCTTACATGTCCACCAGCTTCTGCCTGGTTCGTCCCAAAATTATATTTTACTAATATACCCCTAATACATAACTTTCCCCTAGAGTATATAATAACCTATAACTCATTATGGTAATTATGATAATTCACTTACTAGTCCAAGTTCCTATCAGATACCGAACTAAAATGAGAGGGATGATAGGAAGAAAATTGGTTGGGAGATAATGGTGTAAGAGAATTTGGTTATGAGGTAGTGATAGGATTGTGAAAATATTATAAGCATGTAGGATTAAGAAGAATAAATACGTAGAATTGCTGTCAGGTTGTGCAGATAGAATTGTAAAACTTAAAGTCTGAAATCAGAGAAGGTTGAAATGAAAGAAAGAATTGTACAATATTAGTACACCTTTTAATAATGTAAATCGATTACCTTTTCAAATTTTTTGAAAAACGTGCTGAAATCAATCTGATTCCCAGAATGATTTATTTCCTTTTCTGGACGATCACGATTCTGATTTATGGTTGCTTCTTCTACCTTTTTGAAAACACACTTGACACACACATCTTCTTCTTCTCCTTCTCTATTCTTTGAAAAACATTTTTTGAGAAGAATCACCATCATCATCATATTCATATTTTCTAATTAAAAAAAAAAACCTTGAGTTCGCATTAGATTAAGTTTTTGCTATAGGACTTGATTGTAGTATCTGCTCTATCTAGAGAGCCTTATTATAAGTTGCACACATTTCTTCGTGCAAATCATTATTCTTTGTAAGGGGAGTGTTTACCCTTAGTATTTAGGGAGTGTTATCCCTTAGGTTGAACGTGTGTTGCGTTCGTAGGGGCAGATCCCTTTGTTGGGTAGTTGTAAGACCCGGGCTGATGAGGGCGGGGAGTGATCGCCGGTGCAGGGAGGCACGGACAAGGAGCGGCTCCTGGCAGGCTTCTAAGGGAGGGGTACATGGATGAACCGACGCACCGGAATGAGAGGGTGTTCCTGAGACTGTGTAGGTATGGGACTACATAGTACAGGAAGGCTTAAATGAATTGATTGGTACTACCCATATCAACAAGATGCATCTTCTTTTCGGTAGCCCATCACTTAAGAACTCCATGGTTAAGCGTGCTTGACTTGGGGTAATTCTGGGATGGGTGACCTCCTGAGAAGTTTTCCCGGGAAGTGTGCGAGTGAGGACAAAGCACGCTGAAAAGACTCGTGTTGGTATGTGGGGACAGTTGCAATCCATTTGCCTGCCAGGGATGTTACAAATGGTATCAAAGCGGCTCCTCTCCCAGTACGGTGTGGTTCGGGGATGAACCAGGCGGAAGCTAGTGGGCATGTAAGACCCGGGCTGATGAGGGCGGGGAGTGATCGCCGGTGCAGGGAGGCACGGACAAGGAGCGGCTCCTGGCAGGCTTCTAAGGGAGGGGTACATGGATGAACCGACACACCGGAATGAGAGGGTGTTCCTGAGACTGTGTAGGTATGGGACTACATAGTACAGGAAGGCTTAAATGAATTGATTGGTACTACCCATATCAACAAGAAGCATCTTCTTTTCGGTAGCCCATCACTTAAGAACTCCATGGTTAAGCGTGCTTGACTTGGGGTAATTCTGGGATGGGTGACCTCCTGGGAAGTTTTCCCGGGAAGTGTGCGAGTGAGGACAAAGCACGCTAAAAAGACTCGTGTTGGTATGTGGGGACAGTTGCAATCCATTTGCCTGCCAGGGATGTTACAGTAGTGCTAGACGAAAGGTGGGTCACCTAGTAGTTAGGCTATCTGTAAAAATCTAGGAAAGGTTTTCCTAGTTGTTGTTGAGGTCCCTGGAGAAAGGAGGTTCCTAGTAGCTTGCGGGGCGCTCTGGTTGTACTCGGGGACGCGTTGCGTCTTGGTATAGTGAAAAGCTCAAGTTGGGACGCGTTGCGTCTTGGACTGAAAGAGTACAAACGGAACATGCCATTTGATTGGTAGTTCACTTGTATCGTGGTTTTCTAAAAAGCAAAATTGGGTAGCTTTATCAGCTGCGGAAGCCGAATACATTGCGGTCGGAAGTTGTTGTGCTCAAATCCTTTGGATGAAGCAACAACTCTCGGATTTTGGTTTAATCTTGTCAAAAACTCCTATTAAATGTGACAATACATCCGCAATCAATTTAACTAAAAACCCGATATTGCATTCAAGAACAAAACATATTGAGATTAGCCATCACTTTCTTAGAGATCATGTTCAAAAAGGTGATTGTGTTATTGAGTTTGTTCAAACCTCAGATCAATTAGCTGATATTTTTACAAAACCATTACCAAGAGATACTTTCTATCGTATTAGAAGGGAACTTGGTATTTTTGATGAATCTACAATTAGCTAATTGTATTGGAAGTCATTTTTAGTTCATCACCTTAAGCCTATTTCATTATGCTTTGTTATTTGAGTAGTTGTAACTTGAAAATCTTTCATAATACTCTAAATTAGTAGTTATGTGTGTATTTTTCTATGATATGTTTGCTTATTTGATTGTGTGTGCTAAAGGCTAAGTGTTAATATGTGTTTGTGTGCATGAAAATTTTTACAAAATTTCAAAAATTTGAGCTCTGTGCAATATTAATCGATTAATGACTTTTTAACTCGATTAACTTTTAAACTGCTTGCGCACTTAATCGATTAATGACTTTTTAACTCGATTAATTTTTAAAATGCTTGCGCACTTAATCGATTAATGACCTTTTAACTCGATTAAATTTTAAAATGCTTTCGCACTTAATCGATTAATGATCTTTTAACTCGATTAAGGTACTTTCTACTCGATTAAGGGTCAAACTAATCGATTAAGGGCCTCACTAATCGATTAATGCGTGAATTTTATAAAAAGACGTTTTCAGCACGCTCATTTTTCTTCTTTCTTTTTCTCTCTCTTCTCCGAATTCTCTCTTCTTCTCTCATGTTCGAAAATCGCATAATCATCACAAAGGGCTACTGTAACTCCAAATTTAACCCATTTCTTCCCTAATTTCTTCCTCCCAACATCATCCCTACTAAAATCCGTCCTCAATTTCACCAAAAATCTACAAAAATCGATTTTCCCCCAAAATTCCGAAACCCTAACCCTAGAACCGACCCTAACCCTCTTTTCCAGCACATATGGCCTCCTCCTCCTCTGATCCTCCACGCAAGAAGAGCAAGCCGCACAAGGATAGGAACAATCCATGGTTTTTACAGGCTGAGCGTGATTCAAGGGCACCGAAGTTTGATAATCGGCTATTTGGGATCATAAGGTACATTAATTTCGCTTGGTTAAGAAGTAAAAGGTTTCAATTTCATGATGATCTCCTTGCTCAGAATGTTCAGAAATTCTTAGAATTTAATACACATTATTATCCTAAGTTGGTTAGGCAATTCTATCAGAATTTTACTGTTATTGATGGTGTGTATCAAAGTCAAGTTAGGGGTGTTCATTTTGTTGTTAAACCTGATGATTTAAGACTGTTGTTTGGTTTGGAAAATAAGGGAACATATTTTGGGGACAATGAATCTGTTGAACTTGAGGTTGACCCTGCAACTGTATATCAGGATGCTGTAAGGGATGGTGAAGTATGGGATAAGGGTACTAAAATTGTTACTTTGCTGAATGCTGATGATAGAGTTTTATTATACATCATAGCATATTGTCTTCTTCCAAAAGGAAATCAAAATTATGCTCAAGTTCAAGAGGATGACTTGCGACTTTTTTATGGAATTAAAAAGCATGTTGAAATTAATTGGAATAAGATAGTATTAGCTAGGATGCATACAGCTGCTCAATCTGCATCTACACAGTATCTTCCCTATCCAATGCATGTTACTAAGCTACTTAGGCATTATGGAGTTCAAATTCCTGATGGTGAACCATGTGAAACGGATCCGGAAAAGAAGTGGTGTTTGAATGCTCATCATATTAATTACATGAGAATTGGATTTCATAGACCTACTAGGACTTGGTTGTGGAAATCTCAGATTAAGGCAATGGAGCAAGCTGCTCAACAAGTGCCTCTTGCTCCTCCTGCTGCACAGGCTGCTCCTCCTCCTGTTGTTGATCCTATGGAAATGGATCAAGGGGCAAATCTTGAGGATTTTATTGATTTTGATAATTTGGAACAACCATTTGATGCTCAGGCTGCTCACACTTCACTTGTTCAACATATAGATGAGAGATTTGATGCTATGGAGCAACGCATTGAGCTTCAGAATAGGGCTATGGAGCAACGTTTGATGGATCACTTTGCTACTTTCTTCCACCATCCTCCTCCTAACCCTTAGTCCTCATGGTCTTTATGCTGATTTTCACATGATTTTCACATGTTTTTGCTACACATTACTCACTGACTTTGCTGCTGATTTTACTGGTTTTCTCATGGTTTTTGGTACTTGTTTTATGGCTGGACAGTTCTTATTTGCTATGGTTGATGTCTTTTAGGGTCTGTGTATGACCTAGTTTAATTTCTTGTTATATTTTGATTCTATGACTTGGTATCTGGATTTAGAAATTTGCACTCTTATTATGACTATTATGTGGTATATGGACTTTATTATTATATGGTCTCGGTTATGGCCAATCTTGTTTTGATTACCTGCATTTTATGTCTTTTAATTGTGCTTATTATATATATACCATTGTCTAGAACTTACCTCCAACTTTTGGCAAAAAGTTTTTTTTTAAATAATATCAATTCTTTTTAATGATGCCAAAAGGGGGAGAAAATGTTTGTTGATGTTGTTCTTGTAGGATAAGTTTTTAGATATTGTTCCTAAGTGTATTACATTTAGGGGGAGTATTTAAAAACTTAGTGCTTCATTATAAAGAAGGTTTGTCATCACCAAAAAGGGGGAGTTTGTAGAGTTACGATGTTTTGATGCTAACAACCTAAAGCCAAGCAACAACATTCAACAAGGAAGCACCACTCATGAAGATTAGAATTAGATTAAGTTTATTTTATTTCTAATCAATGTAATATTTTATTGCATATCATGAGAGTGGGTGGTAGCTTTAGGAATCTCAATATAGGTTTTAAATATTGTTTGATTATTAAGTGAAGAAAGATTAATCTTGATAAAATAGCTCTAATTAAAGTATTGATCAAAGTATTTTTGAAAAGCTTATTTTTAATCACTTTTTACAGTGGTTAATCGATTAGCTTAATAAAGGTTAATCGATTAACGCGTATAACTGTACAACACTGATTATGTTAATAAAGGTTAATCGATTAGTGAGTTAAACGTTAATCGATTAGCACGAATTAACATAGGTTAATCGATTAGTGAGTAATACGTTAATCGATTAGTTACTGTTGTTTCAGAAAAATATTAGTTACTGTTGTTTCAGAAAAATAATATTTTGTTTAAAAGCTTTTCTTTTCTACTTTGTCAAGGTTACACACTCTTTCAAAATTTTCTATAGAGAAACATACTTTCAATATTCTTTCAAGAGCTATTGCTATTTTCAATTGTGCTATCAAGATTCAACAACTTTCAATCTGCTTCACTTACAATCAATTCAATATTCTAAGTTCTATTGAGATTCAAGTTTTTTCTAGTTTTAGTATTTTGTGTTGGAGCTATTCACAACAAGGGGTTGTATCAATCAAGCTTTCAACAAAGAAGTGAAGATTCACAATTTGAAGTCTTTGAAGAATATCAAAGCAAGTGGAAAAGAATTTGGTTGGAGAGCATCCTTCAACAAATTCAAGAGGACAAGATACGGATTCATTTGGGTAGATTAGCAAAGAGATTGGTACTGGGGGTTAAGATAGGATAGCTTAGAGTGAGCTGCATCTTAACATTGTAATCTAACATTTGAAGTATCTAGTAGAAACCCTCTATCTTTGATAGAGGGGACTGGATGTAGCTTTCAAGTGGGTGAAAGTGAACCAGGATAAAATCTTGTCTTCTTTCTTTTATTTCTTCTAGCATTCATTAACCAAGAACAATTTAATTAGGTTTAATTTGGGGCTTTTTCAATTCCTTAACAATTAAACTAAATTGGCTTGGTAAATTTACCTTGTATTGCTCATTCATTCATTCATAATTTTTTGATGCATCAAGGCATTGAAATCTCCATTGAATTCCGATTAAAACTGAATTTTCATCAGATATTGTTCAGATTAATCGATTAAGACGATTATTAATCGATTAGTTTTTAAGTTGCTTTCGGCATTAATCGAGTAACGCTTTAGTTAATCGATTAGTTTGAAAGTGAGCTTCGACATTAATCGATTAATACTGAAGTTAATCGATTAATCAGTATATTTTTGTAAGAAAATTTAATTTCTCAAATCCATTCTCTTTAGTGGTATCGATTAGTGAGTTAAACGTTAATCGATTAGCACGAATTAACATAGGTTAATCGATTAGTGAGTAATACGTTAATCGATTAGTTACTGTTGTTTCAGAAAAATAATATTTTGTTTAAAAGCTTTTCAAAAATACTTTGATCAATACTTTAATTAGAGCTATTTTATCAAGATTAATCTTTTTTCACTTAATAATCAAACAATATTTAAAACCTATATTGAGATTCCTAAAGCTACCACCCACTCTCATGATATGCAATAAAATATTACATTGATTAGAAATAAAATAAACTTAATCTAATTCTAATCTTCATGAGTGGTGCTTCCTTGTTGAATGTTGTTGCTTGGCTTTAGGTTGTTAGCATCAAAACATCATAACTCTACATTGTGTATAGTACGATTTCAATATATATAAATATTCCTTCATTTCTGTGCTTAAAACGTTTTCAATCGTCCTTTAAGTCTTCCGCTACGTTTAAATCTCTTTAAAGTTTTTAAGAACGTTTGATTCGATCGTTTTTCAATGTTTTTCAATTTGCCGAGCGGATCAAAGACGGAAATCAACACAAGGAACTGGTTCATTTGCCGAGAGTCATAGCATGCGCTGATTCATTTGAATTCATCAATGCCTTGGCCGAGAACCGAGCTATTTGTCTTCATCAAAATCTCTTTGATTCAACAACTTCTACTTCCTAAGTTGTAAAAAATCTGGTTCGATTGAACCGAACTATAACTAAACTGAACCAATTTATAAAAAAAATCCAGATCTGATCCATTTTTAAATGGATCGGATAAAACTTAATATAATAGGGATTTGATTTTCTAACACCCCTTTTTGGGTTTTGACCCCCCTTTTAAATTTTTTTCCAAAAATACCCTCCCTTCATCTGTTTTTCTTTCTTCACCACCCCCCTCCATCTTCTTCTTCTTCTTCTTTCTTTCTTCTTTAACCCTCCTCCATCTTCTTTATTTTTTTTCACCTTCTTCTTCTTATTCTTATCCCTCACACACTCACACTCACTCCCTCACACATACACACACTTACTAATTGACCCCCAAACTCACCCACAATCACCACCACTCACATACTACACTGTATTGTTTTTTCGTGTAAAAAGTGCCCTACGCCAATAATAAATAAATAAAACATTAATAATATTAAAATTTACCTTGCTTCAATACTCTTTGATATATGTATAAGCTTCAACACACCTTTTGAACACACCTTTTGGTTAGAGCTTCGTGCTGATAACGTGTTATGAAACGTATGAAAATAAGGAAGAAGAGAGGAAATAATATATTGTAATATATTCAGTGTACATTTTACATCATAGTTGAGTCCTATTTATAGGGAGATAGGAAACTCTAATATGGAGTGATATCAACTAAATATAAACACAATCCACCCTAATATGGAGTGGTATCAAATAAATATAAACACAATCCAATAGATAGTCATCCACTAATTAGATAGATATGAATTGTTTATAACAATTATGATAATTTCACTTTTAAAATTGGGATTTTGGAATATAAGGTGGGGTTTGTAATCTACGACTCAAACTTAATATAATAAATCGGATATCCACTCCAGGCCATTTGAAAACAGCCTAGTTCACCCGAAAAAAATAAAAGTAAGAAAAGAAAAGAAAATAGCCTATAATTTGTTAGAGGCAAGTTCTAAAATGCGCAAGTTTTACCATGCGCAGTAAGAGAATGTAGTTGCAAACTTTAGGGTGCAACGGTGGGCCAATGATGCACATGCATCAACACTAGCGTGACCATTAATATTAAAGCTACTATCATCTGACGGTCCATAATAGAAACTGGGACCTAGAGTATCGGTTAATGCTGGGGCAGTGATAAAATGAAACATAATACAATATTGCCTCTAAAAAAATCCTTAAATGTGTTTTTCTTACTTATTTATCAATCATTGATACAGTATACAATGTTTAATATTTTTCATTTATTTTTTTACTTTAATATGGGACAAATTTTTTTGCATTTTTTTACCAAGATAATGGGACGGAGGGAGTAATTTTTTCTTACAAACTAGTTAACCCTAAACCCAAAATACTAAATGTAGAATAATTCCATTATACTTATTCAGACTTGAATATTATATATATTTTGGTTTAAAATATATGATAAGTTAATCAACTTTCTTAAATGTCATTTATTTTTCAATGGTCATTTCATAAAAGAGTACTAAAAATATGTGATCTTGAATAATTGTTTTTCATTCCCAATGCAAATTTCGTAAAATATCTGTACTCATTTATAAGTTAATTTTATGAAATGTATAAGGAAATGAAATGAATTAAAGCCGTTAATAAGTGTTAAATTGGTTTTTTTCGTAAAATATACGAAAATCTATAAGGATCAAAGCGAGTGTTTTTTTATAGTGATATTCATGGGGTCCTTTATGTTACTCTCATCAGACTAAATATTTTTGTCTTTAGTGTTAGAGTAGTTTATAATTTTCAATAGGAGTGTTTATTTGATGTCGAGAATTATGGAGTAGTATCGATTAACTCTAACTTAAAGGACCACATTATTGTTAAGCATAACAGAAACATAAATGTGTAAATTTAATGAGAAAGGCCACATTTTTTGTGCGTTAAAACCTGATGGAAAATATCTGCAATTGTAGACAAGTTATAATCAATAATCGTAATTTTGTTAGGGTTAAAAGAAATACAATGATATAATTGACATAAATATTTTAAAAATAGTAGAAGTCCTCCAATAAAAAAAACTTAATATTTATTGGAATTTATTAAAGAGAAAGTATATGTAAGTATTTATTTGTAGGGTTCAATATAAAGTGAAATATATGTAGATATAAAGTGAAATATGAAGTACGTGTTATTTTCATTGGGCAGAAGTATGTATTTAAAAAAACGTATCTCAATTCTTTGAAGTATGTAAAAAAAACACATAAAGACGTAGCGTTGGGCCTTGAAGTATTTGGTTTTTGGTTACATAAAGGTGTCTTGCCTTGAGGTAGTTGTTGTGTGTTTACATACGTCAAGATCCTGAAGTACGTGTTATTTTATTGGCCAAAGCACAAAGAGCTGGAAAAAAACCACATATTGTCGTAGTTCAGGGCATTGAAGTAATCCTTTATTTTTTTATCTAGTATGTCTTCATCAGAGGTATTTTTGGAATACTTCAGGAGCCTTAAGTACATCTCATTTTCAATGGTCAGAGGTGGCTATGTAAAAAAACGTACTTCAATTGTTTGAAGTATGTGGCAAAAAATGAACAGATGAACACGTACTTGTGTTTCTTGAAGTTCATTGTTATTTGTTTGCGTACAAGGCATTGCGTTGAGGTACTTGTTCCTTGTTTACATACCACAAGAGCATGAAGTATGTGGTAGTTTATTGCACAAAGTTCAGGGCGTTGAAGTACTTGTCATTTGTTTGCATACCTGAACCCCACGATGAACGTTTTTTCTGGCGTACTTCAGGGCACTGATGTACGTGTTATTTTCATGGGTAGGTGGAATGTATCTTACATACTTCATTGCTGTGAGGTATGTTATACTTTGGTGGTGAAGATGTAAAAATATGGTAAAAAAGGCATAAAGACGTTTTTTAAGGTATTGAAGTGATACGAGTTTGATGTCAAAAACGTCAGGGACGTAAAGTACATGGTAATTTTTCTAACTACAGAGTCGTGAAGTGAGTGTTATGTTAGTGCAACTGAAACATGTAAGGGGCAAAAGAAGTAACTCGATAAAAAGCTAGAAATTTTCCAATATTAACATATAGAAGAGTTGAAGAAGAAGCATTCCAACGTGCTACACCTAACATGCCTCAAAGAGGTAAAGTTGAAAGTCCCCCATGGGAGGAAGCATGCCTCATAGAAGCAAACAAAAGGCTAGTGTATATAATCCATACAATAAAGCTAAAGATGTACAAAATCCTAAGAAATAGGCAATCCTACTGATTTGTTGTTATCCTTTTGCTCCTCCTGACATAGACACCTTGCACTCCAGCACGTGTCTGTTGCTGTTGTTGTGGCTGCTCTGGTTGAGTCGCTGTTGCACTTCGTCCCCTCCTGACATAGACACCCTGCACTCCATCCAGTTGTGTGTGTTGCTATTGTGGAGCTTGCTCGGGTTGATTGGCTGTTGCACTTCGGCCCCTCCTGACATAGACACCCTGCACTCCACCCTGTTGTGTCTGTTGCTGTTGTGTGGGTTGGTCGCGTTGATTCGGTGTTGCACTTCGGCCCCTCCTGACATAGACACCATGCACTCCACCCCGTTCTGCCTGCTGCTCTTGTGCGGGCTGCTCGGGAAGTTCCTCTTGTGCGGGCCGCTCGGGGACTTCCTCTGTGAGGGGTGTCAAAGTTAGCTGCCGAATGTAGTGAATGGCTGCCATGTCCAATTGTCCAGTTTTTTGCATCAGTGCTATGGTGTCATCAATCCTTGTTAGTCTTGTTTGAGCTTGGTTCTAAAAATAGTTCATAAACTTATTAGGCACGTAGGTTTATAGAATGTTAACATACAAAATGAGGGAAATAATGTAATGTACCAGCATCTTATCCTCCGGACGAGCAACCAGAGTCGAGGTGTGATAGAGGAATGGGTGGCCAACTTTGTGAAACCATTGCAGATATCCCGGTTCACTTTGGCCCAAATAAGTGACCGACTGCCCTTTATCATCCTCGCCAATAACGTGCAGCTCCCATTGTTCGAACGCCTCATGTATCTCAGAAAATGCAGGCACGACGGAGGGTGACATCCGAGGTATTTGCTGTATATATCCGAATTGTCGAACCACCCTCTCAGGGAGGTAACGAACCCGTGCAGTTCCACATGCGAGGTAACCAGAGTAAAGGGCAGCCTCCTCAAAGGCACGGTGTTGTCTATGCTGTGGGTTGTTCGTGTAACACCCTATAATTAATTACCCTTAATTCCCCTTATATTAAAAATATGAACTTAAAAATTCATTTTTAAATTATAAAAATCAACCGTCAAACGGACGGAGTTTCGTTTGTTTATCGGACTTTTCCAAAAACTTTAACCTGATAAACGCATGTATATAATATCAACAATAGCCAGCAGGGCTCAAATATAACCATATGCAGCACATAGTTGCCCCATGGGCTCAAGTGTAAATCATTTTGTCAGAGTGTCAGCAGAAATGCAGAGTATGCAAATCAAGAGGCTATATCTGCAACTATGCCCAAAACGAATCATAAACCATGCACAAAGAAACTATCCTAAGCCTCTATCTCAAAAAGCATATACAGCCCATATACGTCAAATAGTATGGAGGCTTAGGCCAAAAGTAAATGTCTAAATCCCAACCCTACTCTCCCTGTGAGGGAGAGTAATCCTGCTCGGCCGATCCTGGTGTATACTCCAACTCAGTACCTGAAAAATGGTAAGGAGGTGAGTATTACACAATAAAATAGGGAAGCAGTCTCTATTATGCTATACTGAACCACCAGGCCAATCACATATAGTCAAATAAAGCACGTTTCACAATTAAGCACTCCCAATGAGAGGTATACGCATATCATATTTATTTAGTTCTTATTAAGCTATGCTAAGGCATAAATTCATAAATTCCATCTTGATTCAATAGTGCATTAATCATAAAACAATAATTGCTAAACCTTTTCCATTCAATTTACCATGTAGCACAATTTAAATTTCAATTCTCTATATTATCATCATAATTCATTCTTTCTCTTCTCTTTCCTTTATTCCATTCATAAAATTTATTTCGAACCAATGTACTTCACCTCCACACCGGAAGGTACCTCATACATTTGAGCCTATGGGTACTTCACCTCCACACCGGAAGGTACCTCATACCATTGTACTTCACCTCCACACCGGAAGGTACCTCATACAATTTGGCCATTGGGTACTTCACCTCCACACCGGAAGGTACCTTATACCGTTGTACTTCACCTCCACACAGGAAGGTACCTCATACATTGGGGCCTATGGGTACTTCACCTCCACACCGGAAGGTACCTCATACCATTGTACTTCACCTCCACACCGGAAGGTACCTCATACAATTTGGCCGGTGGGTACTTCACCTCCACGCCGGAAGGTACCTCATACACCACTAAATAATTCCGGATCTTTAAATCTTTAAATTTCGTTTCCAATCTCCTGGATTTTCATCAATTATTCATACCATTTTATTTTCACTTCCCAAAGTGTCATTTTTCTTAGTCTATATCAACATGTTCAATACCACTCATAATTTCCAGGCTCAATATAATTTAGCACAATGTTCTCCACTTAAATCAATTTCAAAATCACAATCGCAAATAACCTCACCTATCAATATTCAATCAAATATCAAGTCACATTTGCACCTAACATCACATATCAATATACTTATAGGCATAATCACAGTGTAATATATTACTAACTATCCTAGGATTCCTTATCAAAACTAACAAACACCTCCTAGCAACCCAACATAAACATAATACAACCTACCCCCTAGAATAAGGTAACACAAACCTCCTTACCTCAAGCTCCTAGAGATAGAGAGAGAATGGGAGCCTTGGAACAAGCTTGAGAAATAGCCACAAATCAAATGGATAGGGAGGAACCTAAAATCAATACAATAAAGGGACAAATTGTTAAGCCTTTACCCCAAAATCATGAGGGAAATTCGTGCCCTATTCAAGATCCCTCGAGGAGGATGATTAAAGCTTCATGGGAGGAAGAGGGAGAAAGAGATTCGAGTTCTAGGGAGAGAGAAATAGAAGAATCACAAACGCAAACACTTACTTGAAGCAACAAGGAAGGACTTGGGTGATGAAATTGGAGTGATTCCCTTGTGGATTGATCAATTGGAATGAGTGGATTAGTGCCCTAGGAGAGAGAGTTTCGATTATGGCAAGAAAGAACGCGTGCTGCACTTTATCATTTTCTGCATCTGCAGCGTTTAATCGAGTATTACTCGATTAAACTTCCCCCCCCCCTTCAGGTCTTAATCGATTAAGCTGCAGCTTAATCGATTAAGTTGCAGGATTTTCAGCACCCCGACTTTGAACGGCCATAACTTCTTCGTTAACCGTTGGATCTTCCTCAAATTTTAAGGCAAGCTTCCCCACATATCCTACTTTAAATCCAACGGTGGAATTTATGTTTTGAGCTACCAATCTTATTATTTTAATTTCCTAAGTTCCTATGTTTTAAACCTAAGAGTGCATGCAAATTTGGCTAAGTTTCTCACCTATGCTCTCATTTCTTCTACCCTAAGACCATCACAACATAAATTACAATATAAATAAAGTTTGGGATGTTACAATCCTCTCCCACTTACCCGAATTTCGTCCTCGAAATTCAGTTGTCATTGAACAAGTGTGGATGAGATTGTCTGATCTTTCTTTCCAACTCCCAAGTAGCCTCCTCCACATTGTTCCTGCTCCATATGACTTTCACCAAACTAATCTCCTTGCCTCTTAGCTGTCTCACTTGCCTGTCTACAATCCTCACTGGTAACACCTCAAAAGTCAAATTCTCCTTCAACGGCAAATCGTCCAATGTGACCACATGAGTAGGATCATGAATGTATTTTCTTAGCTGTGAAACGTGGAATACATCATGAAGCCTAGCTAAGTGAGGGGGCATAGCAATTCTGTAAGCTACCGGACCAACCTTCTTCAAGATCTCATAAGGTCCAATAAATCGAGGAGTTAGCTTCTTGGACTTAATGGCTCTACCAATCCCTGTGATCGGGGACACCCTCAGAAACACATGATCCCCGACATCAAACTCCAAGGGTCTCCGGCGCCTATCAGCATAATTCTTCTGGCGATCCTGGGATGCTTTCATCTTGTTCTTGATCATTGTGATCTTCTCAGTTGTTTCTTTCACAATATCAGGACCTGTCAACAGATTCTCTCCTATTTGGAACCAACACAGAGGCGTCCTGCACTTTCTACAGTAGAGAGCCTCGAACGGTGCCATGCTAATACTAGAGTGAAAACTGTTATTATAAGTAAACTCCATCAACGGCAGTAACTGCTCCCAACTACCAGTCTGCTCCAGAACACATGCTCTCAACAAGTCCTCTAGTGTCTGGATAGTACGCTCAGATTGTCCGTCTGTCTGCGGATGGTAAGCTGTACTGAATTTCAGCTTAGTACCCAATGCCTCCTGAAGACTCTGCCAAAATCTAGACAGAAATCTCGGATCACGATCGGATACAATACTGGTAGGAACACCATGCAACTTGACTATGTCCCTAATATACAACTGAGTCAACTTCTCTAGAGTGTACTTCTTGTGAATCGGAATGAAATGAGCACACTTTGTGAGACGGTCCACAACCACCCAAACTGCATCACATCCTGCAGCCGACCTAGGTAGACCCGTCACAAAATCCATAGCTATGCTATCCCACTTCCACTCCGGAATCTCAAGTGATCGCAACGGACCACCCGGCTTTTGATGCTCAATCTTAACTTTTTGGCAGGTAAGGCAATGAGATACATGATCTGCTACATCGGTTTTTAACTTTGGCCACCAATAAATCCTTTTCAGATCTTGGTACATTTTTGTTGCGCCAGGATGGAAATTCATTTTGGTCCGATGTGCCTCCCACAGGATATCCCTTCTGATCTCGAAGTCCATGGGAACACATATCCGACCCCTAAATCGGATAATGCCATCTGAACTCTTTACAAAATCGGGCTCTTCATTTCCCGATGCCCCTTCCAACAACTTCTGTAATTCTGCATCATCAGCTTGTCTTTCTCTAATAAGACTCATCAAGTCATTAGTAACCTGCAACATTTCTAGAACAATGCTCTTCTCTTTCACTTGCATGTTCAAATTGAGGTCACTGAACTCTTGGATTAACTGCATCTCCCTCACCATCAAATTGCTGACATGCAAGGTCTTGCGACTTAATGCATCAGCCACTACATTTGCTTTGCCTGGATGATACTGGAGATCGAAATCATAGTCCTTCAGAAACTCCATCCACCTCCTCTGTCTCATATTCAACTCCTTTTGATCGAAGAGATAGCGAAGGCTTTTATGATCGCTAAAGACTTCAAACTTTGAGCCATATAGATAATGCCTCCAGATTTTCAAAGCAAAAACTACAGCCGCCAACTCAAGATCATGAGTGGGATAGTTCTGCTCATGTTGCCTCAACTGTCTGGATGCATAGGCTATGACTTGCCCTTGCTGCATCAGCACACAACCCAACCCTTGTTTTGAAGCATCACAATACACTACAAAGGATTGAGTCGGATCCGGCAAAATCAACACTGGAGAACTAGTCAATCGCCTCTTCAACTCTTGGAAGCTCTCTTCACATTCTGGGGACCATTCAAACGGAACACCTTTCCGCGTAAGAGTAGTCAAAGGAAGGGCTAGTTTAGAAAACCCCTCAATGAACCTCCTGTAATAACCAGCCATACCAAGGAAGCTTCTAATTTCTGTGATGGACTTGGGTCTCTCCCACTTAAGCACCGCTTCCACCTTAGAAGGGTCAACAGCAACTCCCTTCTCAGAAATCACATGCCCCAGGAAATGCACTTCATTCAACCAGAAACTACATTTAGAAAACTTGGCATAGAGGTGTTTGTCTTTGAGAACTTGGAGCACCGTTCTCAAATGCTCTTCATGCTCCTTCTGACTCTTGGAATAGATAAGAATGTCATCAATGAACACGATGACAAATGAGTCTAAGTACGGCCTGAAGATCCTGTTCATGTAGTCCATGAAGATGGCAGGTGCATTCGTGAGACCGAAGGGCATCACCACATATTCAAAATGCCCATACCGAGATCTAAAAGCAGTTTTAGGAATGTCCTCCTCTCGGATACGGATTTGATGATATCCAGATCGGAGATCAATTTTTGAGAAAACTGCGGCTCCCCTAAGCTGATCCAACAAGTCATCAATGCGTGGGAGCGGATATTTATTCTTCACCGTCACCGCATTCAACTGACGGTAATCAGTGCACATGCGAACACTTCCATCCTTCTTTTTAACAAAGAGGATAGGAGCTCCCCACGGGGAAACACTCGGTCTTATGAAACCCTTCGCCAAAAGCTCCTCCAACTGCTTCTTTAACTCTTCCAACTCTGGAGGAGCCATTCTATACGGCGCTTTAGATACCGGGCCGGCACCAGGCATAAGATCAATGCCAAATTCTACTTCTCTGGCTGGAGGCAATCCAAGAATTTCAGCTGGAAAAACGCCCGGAAACTCACAAACCACTGGGATTTTGCTAATATCCGATGCTTCCTCATCATCCATGGCCGACACAGAGACTTGACAGAAAATTACTGACTTCTGGCTACAATCAAGAAGGACACGGTTCTGGGACATCCAGTCCATGCCTAGAATGATATCCAGCTTGGTTAAGGGCAGACATATTAAATTCACTTTGAATTCCCGCTCCAATACTCGAAGAGGGCAATCCAAGCACATCAAAGATGTAACCACAGCTGAATTTGTAGGGGTAGAAACAGACAATTTAAAAGGCATCTCAACAGCAGATAACTTTAATCTTTCCATGCAATTGACAGAAATAAAAGAGTGTGTAGCTCCACAGTCAAATAGAATACCACATGCAATGTCATTTATATGGCCAATACCTCGAATCAGCTCATCAGCCTCAGTCACCTCCTCTCCATCAAGAGTGTACACCTTCCCCTTCTGTAGTGGGCGACCATCACCAATCCTCTGCGCCTTAGTCACATTGGCTTCTTTCTTAACTGCGTTCTTTGGGCAGTTAGTTGCAACATGACCGGGTTGCCCACACTTGAAACAAGTGACACTTGGTTGATTCTGAGTCAAATTCCAGCATACTCCTCTATGATGCCTGCCACAATGAGGGCAAGGCGGAATAGGACCAGGTGAACTCCCCAGAGGGCCTGCATAGGGGCCTAGTCGCTGCACCGCTCCCTTGCCCCTGATAGGACCACCAGTTCTCTGCACAGTCTTGCTTTTATCTTCTGCCATTTTCCTCTTAAGCCCCTTCTCGTAAGTGCTCGCCATGTTGACCAAGCGGGCCAAATTGTCAATGTTGTGATACTCGCAAGAGAGGCGAATATCAGTCCTGAGTCCAGACTCAACTTGATGCATTTGCCACGCTCACTGGCATCCCGATAGTCAGAGAATCGGATAAGATCTTCAAATCTAGCTGCATAATCCCCAACTGACATGGAGCCTTGAGTCAGTTGGAGAAAGGCAATCTCCTTTTCCCTTCTCACGTCCTCAGGGAAATACTTCCCTAGAAAGAGACCCTTGAATACTTCCCATGAAACCACCGGATTGGCTGCCTCCAATCCCCTCCTCTGCTGGTCCCACCAGTGCTCAGCCTCATTGGTTAGCATGAATTCCGCCAGTCGCACATGCTGCTCCATGGGTGGGTGAATAGAGCGGAGGATCTTCTCGATCTCCTGAATCCATCTCTGTGCTCCATCAGGGTCATTTCCACCCTCAAAACGAGGTGCATCATTCTTGCGGAACCTAGCCATCCAGTCTATCTCAACTGGAGTTGGTTGCATAGCGGCTGCTGCGGCTGCTGCGGCTGCGGCAGCTGCCATCTGCTCTCCTTGCTGCTGCTGCATCTGTGACAGATGCTCCAGAATGGCTGCAAGCCCATCATTAGCAGCCCTCCTTCCAGCCATACTGCTTAACCAAAGAGAGCAGAAAAATAAGACTTAAATACTTAATGTATACAAAATACTATAATCATACTACTAATTTCCTAAACTTTTACTATGAGCATTCATTACTCGCTAGGTGAGTAATCGTGTGGAGTTTGCATAACTCCAAGGCCGAGGAGAAACTGCTCTGATACCATAATTGTAACACCCTATAATTAATTACCCTTAATTCCCCTTATATTAAAAATATGAACTTAAAAATTCATTTTTAAATTATAAAAATCAACCGTCAAACGGACGGAGTTTCGTTTGTTTATCGGACTTTTCCAAAAACTTTAACCTGATAAACGCATGTATATAATATCAACAATAGCCAGCAGGGCTCAAATATAACCATATGCAGCACATAGTTGCCCCATGGGCTCAAGTGTAAATCATTTTGTCAGAGTGTCAGCAGAAATGCAGAGTATGCAAATCAAGAGGCCATATCTGCAACTATGCCCAAAACGAATCATAAACCATGCACAAAGAAACTATCCTAAGCCTCTATCTCAAAAAGCATATACAGCCCATATACGTCAAATAGTATGGAGGCTTAGGCCAAAAGTAAATGTCTAAATCCCAACCCTACTCTCCCTGTGAGGGAGAGTAATCCTGCTCGGCCGATCCTGGTGTATACTCCAACTCAGTACCTGAAAAATGGTAAGGAGGTGAGTATTACACAATAAAATAGGGAAGCAGTCTCTATTATGCTATACTGAACCACCAGGCCAATCACATATAGTCAAATAAAGCACGTTTCACAATTAAGCACTCCCAATGAGAGGTATACGCATATCATATTTATTTAGTTCTTATTAAGCTATGCTAAGGCATAAATTCATAAATTCCATCTTGATTCAACAGTGCATTAATCATAAAACAATAATTGCTAAACCTTTTCCATTCAATTTACCATGTAGCACAATTTAAATTTCAATTCTCTATATTATCATCATAATTCATTCTTTCTCTTCTCTTTCCTTTATTCCATTCATAAAATTTATTTCGAACCAATGTACTTCACCTCCACACCGGAAGGTACCTCATACATTTGAGCCTATGGGTACTTCACCTCCACACCGGAAGGTACCTCATACCATTGTACTTCACCTCCACACCGGAAGGTACCTCATACAATTTGGCCATTGGGTACTTCACCTCCACACCGGAAGGTACCTCATACCGTTGTACTTCACCTCCACACCGGAAGGTACCTCATACATTGGGGCCTATGGGTACTTCACCTCCACACCGGAAGGTACCTCATACCATTGTACTTCACCTCCACACCGGAAGGTACCTCATACAATTTGGCCGGTGGGTACTTCACCTCCACGCCGGAAGGTACCTCATACACCACTAAATAATTCCGGATCTTTAAATCTTTAAATTTCGTTTCCAATCTCCTGGATTTTCATCAATTATTCATACCATTTTATTTTCACTTCCCAAAGTGTCATTTTTCTTAGTCTATATCAACATGTTCAATACCACTCATAATTTCCAGGCTCAATATAATTTAGCACAATGTTCTCCACTTAAATCAATTTCAAAATCACAATCGCAAATAACCTCACCTATCAATATTCAATCAAATATCAAGTCATATTTGCACCTAACATCACATATCAATATACTTATAGGCATAATCACAGTGTAATATATTACTAACTATCCTAGGATTCCTTATCAAAACTAACAAACACCTCCTAGCAACCCAACATAAACATAATACAACCTACCCCCTAGAATAAGGTAACACAAACCTCCTTACCTCAAGCTCCTAGAGATAGAGAGAGAATGGGAGCCTTGGAACAAGCTTGAGAAATAGCCACAAATCAAATGGATAGGGAGGAACCTAAAATCAATACAATAAAGGGACAAATTGTTAAGCCTTTACCCCAAAATCATGAGGGAAATTCGTGCCCTATTCAAGATCCCTCGAGGAGGATGATTAAAGCTTCATGGGAGGAAGAGGGAGAAAGAGATTCGAGTTCTAGGGAGAGAGAAATAGAAGAATCACAAACGCAAACACTTACTTGAAGCAACAAGGAAGGACTTGGGTGATGAAATTGGAGTGATTCCCTTGTGGATTGATCAATTGGAATGAGTGGATTAGTGCCCTAGGAGAGAGAGTTTCGATTATGGCAAGAAAGAACGCGTGCTGCACTTTATCATTTTCTGCATCTGCAGCGTTTAATCGAGTATTACGCGATTAAACTTCCCCCCCCTTCAGGTCTTAATCGATTAAGCTGCAGCTTAATCGATTAAGTTGCAGGATTTTCAGCACCCCGACTTTGAACGGCCATAACTTCTTCGTTAACCGTTGGATCTTCCTCAAATTTTAAGGCAAGCTTCCCCACATATCCTACTTTACATCCAACGGTGGAATTTATGTTTTGACCTACCAATCTTATTATTTTAATTTCCTAAGTTCCTATGTTTTAAACCTAAGAGTGCATGCAAATTTGGCTAAGTTTCTCACCTATGCTCTCATTTCTTCTACCCTAAGACCATCACAACATAAATTACAATATAAATAAAGTTTGGGATGTTACAGTTCGGGTCTGGGTCATAGGGTTGCCAATGACACTGGCCGGGCGTGAGTTGTTCCAGGAAAGCGTTGAAGTGCGACTCTGACCTGGAACTGGCTTGCGATGGCACTACTGGAAAATAAGGTTTTGAAATCGGGGTTTTAAAATCGGTCGTTGTAAAGCCGATTTAAAAAAAAACGCGGTGGCAATTTTGTAAATATAATCTAACTTTTGAAATCGGTCGTTAAACACCCGATTTCGTAAGTATTTTTTCTTTTTTAAATTTTAAATTTTTTATCTTTTGAAATCGGTCAAATTGACTGATTTCGTAAGTATGTTTTCTTTTTTTAATTTTTAATTTTTAATCTTTTGAAATCGGTCAAAACGGCCGATTTCGTAAGTATTTTTTTATTTTGTTAAATTTTAAATTTTTTTATCTTTTAAAATCGGTCAAAACGACCGATTTCGTAAGTATTTTTTCTTTTTTTTTAATTTTCAATTTTTTATCTTTTAAAATCGGTCAAAACGACCGATTTCGTAAGTATTTTTTCTTTTTTTTTAATTTTTAATTGTTTATCTTTTAAAATCGGTCAAAACGACCGATTTCGTAAGTATTTTTGAAATCGGTCACTGTTGACCGAGTTAGAATGTAGAAATGCGTTGGCATTTTTGGAAATAATTTTTAATTTTTTAATCTTTTAAAATCGGTCAAAAACGACCGATTTAGAAAAAATAAAAAGTCGAGTTTCTAAATCGGCCATACTGACCGATTTAACAAGTTTTCCCCAAAATTTGTATGGCGCGCACATAAACACTAATACTCGTTCCAGCCAAATAAGTCACAGCAAAACCTAATACCCATTCCCTTCTTCGTCTCACTCTACCGCCAGTCTCCTCTCCGGTTCGTCTCCTTCGTTCCCTCTCGCCGCCGCGCTACTGGTCTTCTTCGCCATCTCTTCCCTCTCGCCGCCGCCATCTCCTAGGTTTGTCTCTCTCCTCCTTTTCTTCTTCGCCGCTCTGCTGCTCTCCTTTCTGTCTCTCCTCTTATAAGCCATAAGCTTATGTAATTGAAAGTTTTGTTCTTTTTTCTTGTTGCTCTGTGTATATTTTTTAGGAGCCTTTGCTATCTGTCTCTTTTGGTTTTTCCTTGACTATCTTGTAATTCCTTTAGTACCTCTGGTACTTGGTTTTAATGAATTTTTCGTTCCAAAAAAAAATAAAATTGACTTATCAAAATAGAGCTTATAATTAGAGCTTTTTGACTAGCTTATAAGCCCCTGTGATGCCAAACACACTAAATTAACCAGCCATTGTCAAAATCAGTACTAAATTTACTTTTTCTTAACTGATGAAACACACTAAATTAACCAGCCATCTCTCTTCTTTGCTATATAACTGAATGGGTTTTCTTTTTAATTATGGTGCATCAGATTTGTTTACATCCGCTGCACTCTCATAGTTTTGCAACATGCATTTGTTTTTGGAAATTTGGTCATTTGTTTTGCTGGTTTGGTTAAACTTGCTGCATAATACAGTCTAGTTGCATATCATTCATTCATGCATTCTAGTTACTGTTCATACTTTATCTTATTTATATAAGTGTATCAGTGCATAATACAGTCTTAATTGCCAATTAACTTGCTTCATTCATTTTGTTATTCTACTTGAACTTGGATTTGATTAATAAATAGTGATATGAATTGTTTATATTGCCAATTCAATAAACTTTCCACAGAAATAGTGGTTAGACATTGACAAACAACTTCTCTCTATTAGGGCTTTTGATTTAATTTTTTCCTTTCTCTGTTTTATGCTTTGATTTAAAATTTGATTTTTTCACCTATTGGTTCACTGTTATTAGGATTTCTAGGTAATATTATTGATTTAATGTTTATTGTTTCAAAAGTTTAATACCTTTCATTATAGTATCTTTTATGCCTGATATATTGTAGACTTTCTAGTCAAATTTGTTTCCTGAACTTTGCTCTTGCTTATGTCAATTTATGACTTTAGGACTTTCTGCTCCAATTGGAAACAAATTAAATTTTATGTATGGGACAATTACTAATGGGGATTTTGATGGGTATCAATGTACCTTGTATTCTGATGTGGTCAAAGCTTTAGATCTTAGTTATCATTTTGTTTTACAAAGTTAAGTTGCATTACTACTATGATTCATGTTCACTGAGTTCTAATATTTTGTTTTTTTGTGTTCCGTTTCTTCTCCCTCCAGCTCGCGAGCTCCTTCACTCCTCTGCACTCTCTCACTCCGGTGTTCACTTCATTTTCTTCCTCTGCAGGTACTAATTTCATTCTTCTTTCCTTTTCTGTTCCTTTCGACATGGAAGGATGTAAAAATTGAATTATTCATTTAAAATCTTATGGCACTTTTTAATTTTGAATATAATATAATCTTATAGTAGGAGTGATTACATAATATAATTTGTTTGAAATGATGATAAAATTGAATTATTCATTTAGGATCACCCCTGTTTGGTTGAATAATTAGATATGGACCGTAGTTGGATAAATGCTGATCGATTGAGTGATGAGTATGCTCGTGGAGTGGAAGAGTTTTTGGAATTTGCAAAAGCCAATGACCGTGATAACAATGGGCTATTTCACTGTCCATGTGTAGAGTGTGTCAATGTTGATCGGAGAACAATTAGGGAAATAAGAGATCATCTCATTTTTCCTGGGTTTTGCAAGAGTTATACAAAGTGGATATGGCACGGTGATCCAATAGGTATGAAGAGCGAGTCTCAGAGTGTCGAAGTTGATGACAGAGTTATGGAGGATCATCTGGAGGACATGATCCGTGATATTGGACCAGAGTCTTTCCACCAAGCGCATGTGTATGAGAGTTTGACTGATGATTTGGCGACTCCTTTGTATCCCGGGTGCAATGATGATTTGACACGATTGTCAACCGTGTTAAAATTGTTCAATTTGAAAGCGAGGAATGGGTGGACTGATAAAAGTTTTACCGAATTGCTTAAGTTATTGAAAGACTTGCTTCCAGAAGGGAATACCTTGCCTGACTGCAACTATGAGGCGAAGAAGGTGTTGTGTCCAATGGGTATGAACTATCAGAAAATTCATGCTTGTCCTAATGATTGCCTATTGTATAGGAAAGAATATGCAGATTTGCATGAGTGCCCTGTATGTGGGAAATCACGCTACAAGGTGAAGGATGGTGATGATTCTAGTCTTCATGACGAGAGCAAGAAAAGGCCTCCTGCTAAAGTCTTATGGTATCTTCCAATAATTCCAAGGTTCAAGCGATTGTTTGCTAATGAAATTGATGCGAAGAACCTTATATGGCATGCAGAAGAGAGGAAATGTGATGGAAAGATTCGTCATCCTGCCGATTCTTTGCAATGGAAAAAAATTGATTCTTTGTTTCCCGACTTTAGCAATGATCCAAGAAACCTTAGGCTTGCACTTGCTACAGACGGAATGAATCCTTTTGGTAGCTTGAGTAGTCAACATAGCACATGGCCTGTTCTTCTGATGATTTACAACCTCTCTCCTTTTTTGTGCATGAAGCGGAAATATATGATGTTGTCCATGTTGATTTCCGGACCAAAACAACCGGGAAATGACATAGATATTTATCTTGCTCCCTTGGTTGAAGATTTGTTAATTTTGTGGGAAGAAGGTGTGGATGCATTTGATGGCTATCGTCGTGAAAATTTCAAGATGCGTGCCTTGTTATTCTGTACCATAAATGACTTCCCAGCATATGGGAACTTAAGCGGATATAGCGTGAAGGGGCATCATGCATGCCCTATATGCGGAGAAGACACATGTTATCATCAACTTACCCATGGAAGGAAGACAGTTTACCTTGGGCATCGGAGATTTCTTAGGCGTGATCACCCTTATCGCAGACTCAAAAAGCGTTTTAATGGAAAGGCGGAGCACGAAATTGCTCCCGAGCCTTTAAGTGGAGAGCAAGTTTATCAAAAGGTTAAGGATATCCATGTTGTCTTTGGGAAGGGTAAATAGAAGACGAATGAAAAAACCATATGGAAGAAGAACTCGATTCTCAACATGCTCCCCTATTGGCATCTTCTTGATGTGAGACATTGCATTGATTTCATGCATGTTAAAAAGAATGTGGGTGAAAGTCTTACCGGCACGTTCCTCGACATCAAGGGCAAGACAAAGGATAACTTGAACTCTCGTCTAGATTTGCTTGCCATGGGTATAAGAGAGGAGTTAGCTCCACAGGAAAGAGGTAAACGGACGTATTTGCCTCCGGCATGCTACACAATGTCAAAGTTAGAGAAAATGAGTTTCTGTGGTTGTTTAGCTGGCACCAAAGTTCCGCAGGGCTATTCTTCAAAAGTCTCAAGCCTTGTCTCAATGAAAGATCTCAAATTGGTTGGCCTAAAGTCCCATGATTACCATGTGTTGATGCAACAATTACTACCCGTGGCTATTCGTGGTATCTTGCCTAAAGAAGTGAGGCGCACCATCACTAGGTTGTGCTTCTTTTTCAATGCTTTATGCAGTAAAGTCATTGATTCGGAGGAATTGGATGAGTTAGAGAATGAAGGTGTTGTAATCTTGTGCCAATTGGAGATGTATTTTCCTCCCTCATTTTTTGACATTATGCTTCACTTGATTGTTCATCTAGTGAGGGAGATTAGGTTGTGTGGCCCCGTTTATTTACGATGGATGTACCCTGTTGAGCGATACATGAAGATCTTGAAAGGGTACGTTAAGAATTTATACCGTCCTGAAGCATCCATTGTTCAGAAATATATTGCTGAGGAAAGTATTGAGTTTTGTTTGGATTATTTGGGAAAAGCAAAACCTATAGGCCTTCCGGAGTCTCGTCACAATGGAAGGTATGATGGTGTTAGAACACATGGTGTACATGTTAAGAGCATGAAACGGGAGGAAGTGCTAAAGGCACATTTTTACATCTTGAATAATAATGACGATGTTCAACCTTACATAGTTACTCACAGAAACATTATCAAGGATAACAACCCTCGAATGAGTGAAAGGTGGTTGTTGAAGGAGCATAATAAGACTTTCATGAAATGGTTTGAAGAACAAATTGTTAAAGACAATACTGTTTCTGATACATTAAAGTGGCTAGCACGTGGGCCTAATTTTGATGTAATATGTTCCAGTGGATTTGATATCAACAATTATTCTTTTTATACAAAGTCCCTCGATGACAAGAGCACTGTTCAAAATAGTGGGGTTATGCTAGTTGCCAATGCCATGCACTTCTCCAAAGTAAACGATAAAAATCCTATCATGGCATCCACATCTTACTATGGGGTGATTGATGAGATTTGGGAAGTAGACTACAATAAATTCAGTGTGCCTGTTTTCAAATGTCGATGGGTCAGCATGAATGCCATACAAAAAGATGAGATGGGATTTACATTGGTTGACCTTAACAAATTAGCTTACACTGAAGAGCCTTTCATAATGGCTTTCCAAGCAATTCAAGTGTTTTATGTTAAGGATCCTTCTAATGAGCAATTGTCAGTTGTTCTGCAAGGAAGAAGCGTACCTGGTTGTGATGATCTTAATTCTACTCTTGAGTCTCATCATTCAGGAATACCAACTTTTAGTGAGGATCACGAAGATGAGACAGATATTGCACATGCAACTCGGGAAGATCATCATGAAGGAATTTGGGAGAATAATCCTATTCCTAAATGACTATGTATGTCTAATTAGTTTTGAATCATATTTAGTTTATCGTGTTAATTTATGGTTATTGATATTTCTAATTTCTAATTATACTTCTTTTATGCAGGCTCATGGATTCTACTAATCCTCCTCCCACAAAAAATGTTAGGGGCCCGACACGGTTGGCCTCATTGACTAAAAAACGTCTTGACGGTGAAAAAGTGCATGTTGACCTTGATGAAAGCTTGGATGCTACGGGGCCAGAAGCTAAAAGATTCAACACTTATGTGGGTTTACTAGGCCGTAGTAAAGTGTCAATACTAATCGATCATTGGAATCATGTATCGGAAGAGACGAAAAACCATATTTGGGAATGTTTACAGGTACCATCACTACTACCATTCCTTATGATTCTTTTTAATCGATATAATATATATTTTGATTCATGTAACTAATCATTATGTTTGTTGTCTAATGTAGATCACTTACGATATTCCCGACAATGGATTGTTAAGGAAAAAATGTCTTTCAAGTGCTGCTGTTGCATGGAGACAGTTCAAGACAAAACTCACAAATAAGTACATATTTGGACCAAAGAGTCATATTTCACCTTGTTTGAAATATAAATTTATTGCTCCGGAAGTTTGGGAGGAATTTGTTCGAGGTCGACATACTCCTGAGTTTCAAGTAAGTTATGTACTAACCATTACTAATAATACACATTATGTGTTATTGTAAGAGTAACATGTATTCTTTCACCATTGGTAGGTCGTGAGAAAGAAGGCTCAAGATATTTCAGCGATGAATTTGTACCCTCACGTAACGTCTCGTGGAGGATACAAAATGGTAACCGAGCAGATTATAGAAGAAAAGATCAAAAGACATAAACTTGAATGTGAGAAAAATCCTGAACTTGATCCTGATGCTCCCCCGTCTCCACCATTACGTGGTGAGAAATGGAAGAAAGCTCGCATACGGAAGAAGACAGGAGCGTATGTAAACCAGGCTACAGAAGTTGTTGCTGGCAAGATTGTAAGTAAATAACTAAATTTATTATATAATAAATACATCTATCTGTGCTTATGCTTATGATTATGATTATATAATAAATTTATTTATTGTAGGACTCTTTGACCCAAAGTTGTAGTTCTCAAGGAACGGAGCTTGTAGGAAAGAATGACATCCTTACTACTGCATTGGGGCGACCAGAGCATTCTGGTCGTGTTCGGACAGCTGGAAAAGGTGTGGGGCACCGACAGTATTGGGGTGCATCATCATCATCCCAATCTATGTCTTCCATGAAGAAGATGGTGGGTGCTCAATTAGAGGCTCAGGTGGAGGCTAAGGTGGAGGCTAAGCTCCAAGAAAGAGTGGATGCCATGAGAGCACAACTCATGGAAGAAGTTAAACAAATGATGCTATCTAATGGTTTGAGTCTTTTTCAAGAGCCTGTCGAACCTCCACGTCATACACCTAGAAGCACTAAAGGGAGCAATAATGTAATATTAGATATACCGAATGATGATGATGGTGGTGGCCTTCAGCCCAAGGACATATATAACTTATATGTTGAGGAGCCAGATCTCCGTATTGTTGCGAGGGCCAATGTTTATGAATCAACAACCATACACAATATGCCAATACCGAAGGGATTTACGAAAGTGGTGGTTGTCGAAGTCATAGATGGAGATGCTGAAGTGCCACACGAGACTGATGAAGTTAAAACCGTAGGAGAAGCCCTCAAGAGCTTCATATTGTGGCCTACTCCACTCGTCAAGCATAGCTCGGACACGGTATAATTAATTCATTCTCATTTATTTGTAATTATTTTCTTTTATCTTTTATTCCTTTCACTAGTAACATTCCTATTTTGTTGTTTAGGGAATGTCCAAAAAACCAATTCAATCTCAAGATGTTGCACCTAAAGAAGATGATGAGCCGGCTATGCCACGTGCATTGTCACTGGCCTTTAAATTGAAAAGGACAGAAAGAGTTTTACGGCTAGTTATTGGTAAGGTGATTACTGGGTTGGATCAAGACATAGAAAACTTTATTGATGGGAAGATAATAGAGTGGATGATTAGATGTTCTGAGGTTGATATACCAGCGATACAAGCATGGATAGTGTAAGTTAAATAAAACTATCTTAGGTAACTAGACTAGTTTAATATACTCAAACAGTTATTTAATGCTAACACAAAACTTATTATATTTTAGGTATTTACATGGCTTATGTGTCTCAAAAGGCATACATGAAGAATACGGATTCTTAGAACCTCAGCACATAGCACATGGACAATCCTCAAATGATGATATTCAGAAATACATTAATATGAGGATTACTAGTGGAAGACATAAATTTTACTTAGCACCTTATCTTATCAGGTAAATATTAATTCTATAATATGCTCCAATAAGTTTCCTTTAGGTTATAATTATGTATTGCTTAATAACCATTATTCTCTTGTAGTCATCATTGGCAGCTATTGGTCATTTGTCCCAGTGAATCTTATGTGGTCTTGTTGTGTTCATTATGGTGGAACATGAATAAGAATATGGAACAGATTTTGACAACGTGAGCAATTTTACTTGTTATACAAATTCTTTAGTGTAGTTGTATTATTATCCAACATATACAAAATATACTTATCATTGTTATTTTGTAAAATAGAGTGATGGAAGCACACAATAGAAAGAAGATGAAAATCATTAAACCCAAGGTATTTTTTTAAGTTTTACTATTATTAACCCAAAGCTACTGTATAGTATCTGAACTGTGATATGGACTCTTGATGATACTTACTACGATATAAAACTGATTATGGATGATATGATATGTGTTGTTGCATTCTGACTTCTGACAGGATGTATTACAAATTTTGGGAAAGTCCTTATTTTAGAGGAAACTCTGCCAAAATTTTCCTTTAAATTTTAAAATTAATCTAAAAAATAATTGGTGTTGTATCGAAGGTTGCATTCTTCTTGATTTGAATTTGTCTTCTATGTTGATATATAATTTTATTTAATATTTCAAATGTTGTATGTTGTAGTGTGCAAAACAACAGGGGAGCGTACATTGTGGGTATTATGTTATGATAAATATGCTCACCATTATCATGACAAATATTTCCAACAAATGGAATGAGGTAATTGAATATGAGTTTGTATTTTGAGTTTATTGAACAAAGTAATGAGGTAATTGAATAATCTTTATCTCATTTATATTTCAGGCCATGAATCACAGTCCTCAAGGTCCCATACCACAAGAATGCATTGACAATGTTATTGAGCGCTGGTCATCATTTATACTTACTCTCAATACTTAACTTTTGTAACTCTTGATCATGAGTATTTTGTTAGTTTGATAAGTATTTTGCTTATGAATTTTTCTTGGTTAGGTTCTGTATTTTTCTACTTCAAGATTGTTAGTTTGATATGAATCTTGCTTATGAATTTTAGCTTGCTTAGGTTCTGTAATTCGGTTATATATTCTTCAACTTTTGTAACTCTTGCATATTTTGTTAGTTTGATAAGTATTTTGTATTTTCTACTTCAAAATTGTTAGTTTGATATGAATTTTGCTTATGAATTTAGCTTGGTTAGGTTCTGTAATTGGTATTCTTCTGTGTAAAGAAGAAAATTTTTAATTTCATGCAGCAGGGGATGTGTAGATAATGTGTTATTAAAAAAAAAAAAAGACTTTTAAAATCGGTCTTTATGACCGATTTCAAAAATAATTTATGAAATCGGTCGTTATGGACGATTTCAAACATAATTTATGAAATCGGTCGTTTTGGACGATTTCGAAGATATTTATGAAATCGGTCGATACGACCGATTTCAAAAATAATTTATGAAATCGGTCGTTTTGACCGATTTCAAAAATTATTTTTGAAAATCGGTCGTACGACCGATTTCATAAATTATATTTTCAAAAATAATTTTTGAAATCGGTCAAAACGACCGATTTTAAAAGATCCACTTTTAATTCCACCTTTTTCAACATCACCACAGCAACCGATTTCAAAAGTCCAAAATGACCGATTTTAAAACTACTTTTTCCAGTAGTGTGGCTGCCACCTAAATAGCCTGGGCAGGGACTCATCGTAACCGTGATTCCGGATAGCAGAGGATCCGATGAACGGGAAATGCTCGAATATCCAAGCCTGCAAAATGAGAAGTTGTAAAATCAATATAAAATCAATGTATGTGAGCCTAAAAGTTAAGAGTAATTATCTGTATAATCGTACCGTGAGAAGAGAAGTATAGCCAGCGAGGGAGAGGTTTTTCGCCTTAGAGGCAAAAGAAAGATGATCATATAGAAATGCTAAAGCGCTGGCACCCCATGCGTATTGGTGAATGCTATGAATATCTGCAAATGCCTGTAGGTATTGGACACCTACTGCGGTGTTGCTCTTATCCGTGAAGAGTGTTTTTCCCAAGAGGTAGAGCAAGTAGCATTTTGCAGCAAGCTCATAGCGGGAAGCATCCACGAAATGTTGGTACCAAAGCTTCAATGCATGAAAGTTGACAGAACCGGTGCGTGTCGTTTCACACGCAGATAAGGCGTCCGTGTATTCCAACTCCAAAAATTCATTCAAAAGTGAGGCTCCTTCGCGTACCGTTGGTTTCGACCATGGCAACAGCACCCCGGTGACAGGGATGTGCAACAGGGATGAGACATCATCCAGGGTTATGGTCATCTCCCCAATCGGCAAATGAAAGGTGCTGGTGTCTTCATACCACCTATCGACGAAGGCACCCAATAGCCTTTTGTCAACGCAGCTGTAAGTGGCACCCACAAGGGGCGCCAATCCAGATCGCACGACGATCTCCCTCACCTGGGGAGGCACCTCGTGTAATCTAGGTAGGGAGAAGCTGTGGTTGTAACACCTGTTCAACACTCGCTCCTGCGAAATCCATACAAAAAAATCATTATAAGTATATGATAAAATTTAAAACCTGTTGTGAATAAGTTGTAAGTAACCATGCGTAAAACGTTCTTGCCCCTGCCATACTAGCTTGCCATTGTGCTGGGGATAACTCTTCAGCAATGTGAGGTCCTGAAGGTCTGGATTGGATTCTTCGTGCTCATCTTGCAGATGTTCGGCTTGTTGATCTAAGGGTGCATGTTGAGTCGGTTCGTCGTGCAACTCTTCGACGGAATGAATGGGTGGTGGAGGCGGTGCTTGTGATGATGAGCCTTCCCCTTGCTGTGTGAGATTGTTTCTGGTTGATCTTGTCATGTATTGGCGCTTATCGTTACCTTGTTCAACCGCAGGCATGGCCGTACTCGTTTTTCTCTTACGTGTCATTTCACTGTTCATAGTTAGCAAAAGCCATTAAAACCGAAGCAAAAAACCGGGAGAAAATGTTAGCAGTACCAATGATGTAGAGAAAATAAACGATAACTTGCTAGTGTATGATAAGTTATTATTAACATAGGGATAATTATACGAACACGTAAGAATTTTGAGATAAAAGCGAAATTAAAATAACTTCCAAGTTTCATATCAGTGATTTGATAGTATTTCTCCCCGAGTTGAAATTGAATGAAGAGATGTGTTGTTGTGGTGTTAGGAAGAAATTACTAAGCTGGCCTTGTCTGCGTTGCAAATATTGAAGACATAAATAATAAACCTGGTACTGCTGCGATATTTTTTCAACAACAATCATAAGATTTTAATAAAAACATCACAATAAGTGCACAACAAGGTACAAACCATGGAATCACCCAAATGCAAAAACAAACAAACAGCATTACATGTCTGACATGCGTAAAAAAATGGACAAAAATGGAACAACAAACAGCATATAAGAATAATAAAGGCGTGTAACACGAGGTATGTGATCAGTACATCAATCGAAGCAGACCTTAGACGATGAGTACAAGAGTAACAGTGAACAAAAAAAATAATTTTACCATTGGTCCTGCGTCCTTGGAATACCAAATTGACACCAAAAATAATAAGATAGCCATGCAGGTCACAATGGCATTGATGTAGTTGCCATGCGTGTGACAATCCCAAATTGGGAATTTTTTCAAATTTTTAAAGCTAAAGAAGACAAACCTACACCGATTAAGCAAGTTCTTCTAGATCTCCTGCTTTGAATTGAATGAAGGTATTCGTTTTGAAGATGGAGATTGATGAGTGGCAAGCTTCAAGCGGAGGAGCACATACACGAGTTTATTTGCACCCTACAGAATACTTGACCGAACAAGGGATGATGGAGCAGGGACCGAGGTAGGCAGCGAGGTCGGAGAGAGGGAGTAGGGGACGCACAAGAGTGAGATAGAGGGAGGAGCGGCGGAGCACCCGCTGCTCTACAAATGAGGGCACGAGTGGCAGTTGTGATTGGCAGGGTTTGCAAGGGACCGGTGTTGAAGTTGAAGTGAGAGGGAGGGGGAGCGACGGTTGAGTGAGAGAGTGGTGGAAACCGAGAATGAGAAAGTCACAGTGTGAAGGGGTGGACAATCGTGTGGTTGGGGTGTGTAGTGAAAAGGAGAAAATATTTTTTGATATTAGGATTAAAGGAAATAAATGCCCGAAAAAATTTGTCCTTTTGGGGAAAAAAAATAAGGCTTCTCATATAAGCTTCCACCTGTGCCATCAGTTTAGGCGGGAACACTGAAACATTTTGAATACAATATAACTAATGAAAATGTTTAAAAGTGCCCTTAGGGCACTTCTTAAGTGGTTAAATATGGTTAACAGTTAAGGGAAAATGCACTTTTTTGGATTCTCGAGAAAGTATATATCTTGGACTTATGAATTTTTTCCACTTTTAGTATTCTTAACAAGTGCCGTTAGGGCACTTGTTAGCAAGACCCTATGAGTAATAGTGTTATAGTTATAATTAAATTTATAATTATCGAAAATATAATTGTAACTATAAATTATGTTAAATCACAAAATATTCCTACCACTGGTAAAGGATTTTTAAAATTTGTTAAAAATTGATTGTAGAAATAAGTGATAAAAGTAGGTTTCTGTTATATAGACAAATTTGTAATGATTAAGAGAAATTAACCCTTTTTTAAGTTATGATTAAAATATTTATCTTTATTTGGAAATGAGAAGGTGGGAGTAATAAATATAGTTATTTTAATATTGAATTCCCCCTAGCTTATTTTCGTTAAGATATTTACACCCTAACATATTTTCACACCCTAATCCTAACCCTAACCGTAAAGGGTGGCATATTCATTTTGAGTCATAACACATGATTATAATTTGTAAAATGTTAGCCACCAACGACTTCAATGAACCAAAGTTGTCATGTGTAGTGTGCACCCCATGTCTAAATAGATTGCTATGGACAAGTGAAGGCAACCGCCAACTCGGTTATCCGGTTAAAAAGCAAAACATTATATACGTGCTTCAAGCGTAAGAAGTAGGTGTTAATTCATAAGACTTTGGTAGGATTCCATTTTTTAATTTGTCTGTCTTGCAATATACTTACATCAAGCTTAAGAAGTAGGGGTTAATTCATTATATTTCGGTTGAAATATTTAAATAATTTTAAATAATTTTTGAACTTACTTCAAGCATGAGAGGTAGGTGTTAATTGATTATAGCTCGGTTGTTATTTTTAAATAATTTTTGAACTTACTTCAAGCATGAGAGGTAAGTGTTAATTGATTATAGCTCAGTTGTTATTTTTTAATTAATTTATTAACATACTACAACCATGAGAGGTAGGTGTTAATTCATTAAACCGCGGTTGTTAATTTTTAATTAATTTATTAACATACTTCAACCATGAGAGGTAGGTGTTAATTCATTAAACCTTTGTTGTTATTTTTTAATTAATTTTTTAACTTACTTCAACCATTAGACGTAGGTGTTAATTCATTAAACCTCGGTTGTTATTTTTTAACTTACTTCAACCCTTAGAGGTAGGTGTTAATTCATTAAACCTCGGTTGTTATTTTTTAATTAATTTATTAACATACTTCAACCATGAGAGGTAGGTGTTAATTCATTAAACCTCGGTTATTATTTTTTAATTAATTTTTTAACTTACGTCAACCATTAGAGGTAGGTGTTAATTCATTATACTTTTCTTCATGACTTTTTTTTAATAAATAAATTACCCTCTACGTCTAACGATTGACGTAGGGGTTGGTTGTTGTTCATTATACATACTTCAAGAGTAAGAAGTACGTTTTAATTCATGATACTTTGGATGATTTAAACAAATTCTGGTTGATTCATCATATTGGTTGATTTATTTCGATTTTATAAACAAATTACCCCCTACGCACGTCTCTTGATTGACGTAGGGGTTTGTTGGATTGCATATACTTCAAGCGTAAGAAGTACTTCTGTTGTTATTTTTTAAATAAATTTAGAACTTACTTCAAGCGTGAAAGGTAGGTGTTAATTCATTATACTTTGGATGGTTTCTTATTTTTTTAATTAAATTTGCCCCCTAAGACGTCCAATGATTGACGTAGGGGTTGATTGGTTTTCATTATACTTACCTGAAGCGTAAGAAGTAATTGCTATCACATTTGCAAACATATACATAGTAGATGAAAAAACCAAATAAATACATACTTCAGCGCGATGAAGTAATCAGATATATCACGGAATGTTTCATGGGCATTTAGTATGGGCTATTTATTTGATGTACTCCATGTACGTGAAGTAAGTTGTTTATGTGTTAATACAATTTCATCACTTTGGTGTTTTGATTTAAGTATATTTGGACATATGGTTGTGACTTTCATGAATACAGCAAATTATCGAGGGAAAAAAAGAAAGACATCATGGTCCTGATGTATTTATGCATAATACAGTGTACTTAAATAATCATAACAGTAAATACAAAATGTCAGAGCAATTCTACACCTGCATCATTAAAATTTACATAATTGACCAAATTCCAGAGCAATACTAGACCTACATCATTAAAATTTACATAACTGACCAAATGTCAAACCAAAACTAGACCCACATCCCTGCAATGCCCGAAGTGGAATATACAAAATACACCTCCCCTATGAATGACCAATCCAATTAGAGAGAATGGTAACTGACCAGGCAGCAACACAACCAGCAATGAGGAATCTCACCTTCACTCTCTCGTTGGCCAATTTTTTTTTCACTTTGATAACTTTTTTCTTCGACGTTTCACACCCATTGCAAACATATGGGACACTTGGCATCGGGGCATTTACGTCAACTTGGGATTTTGGTAAATTTGGAATGGGTTTTTTGACCTCCTCAGCCTCATCCTCCTCATCTGAGGCCTCGTCCGCCCACTTGAAGTACTGACACTTGTAGTCTCTGTTCTGCATATATCATTTAGTTGGTTTAGTAATTTATATGTGTGAGTGGATGATTTATTGTAGAACGTGTAAATGAAATTTTTTCAAAATGTGTGGAGGGTAAGGAGGCACGCACACTCCAATTTCCACATTTCCAGAATCTTCTATGAGGGTTTCTTTCTGTATGAGATGTTAGGAGATGGACAAAAGCACCACAGTGACAGCGTTTCCTCCGTGAAACCATGAGGGTAGGAGCACCAGATGTGCAACTTCGACTTGAGGAAGCCATTGCTGCTGAAATATAAATTGCACAGTGAAGTAAAACTTTGGGGAATTTAAAGGGCGAATGTATAGTGTGAACCGTGATATCGGGAACACCTAATTGTCACTCCTTTTTAAAATCATACTCTTGTAACCCATTTGGACAACAAATTTTGATGATTAATACAAGAAAGAAACCCTAATAGAAGTGGTGTTACCTTGTCGGATGACAGGGATGAACAAACGGCGCCGGGGGAGTCACGGTGGAGGAGAACGAACAACGGCAGGGAACTAAAGATGGGACAACGACGAACAGATGCCGAGAATGGTGTGTGGGTGTACAGTCCCCACCAATTGCTGTGAACTGAGAGAACCCTATGGTTTGATGCCCAGACCAATTGCTGTATTAGATGTTTAAGTTTGGAACCCTTAGGCCAACACATATGGATAGTAATGAAGCATGTGCCGTTGGATCAGTGGTAATGGACGGTGGGAGAGGGGATCACCTCTGTTTCACGGGGATCACGGTTTCTGCCCGTTGGATGAGTGACTATGAACGCCCAGGATTTAATTAAGGTGAAACCATTTTTTAGGTGGTTAAAAAAAATTTGACCTTGTATTTGTTACTACATTCAAATACTTCTATTGTAGTGAGATTTTATTTTAATATTCGGTACTCGGAGAAAGAAAAAAATATTGATAAATTAACCATGCAAAAAAATTAGTGGTTGGGGTTCAAAAAAAACAAAAAAAAACATGAGTTGGCATATATCATACGTATCACGATGAAGTGAACTTAACAGGAAAGCCTTTCATGAATATATTTCGACATTTCACACAAGATGTTTGAAATTTGAACCTCCATTGCATTAACCTTGTAGAAATTAAAATCAATGATGCTTCGCTCATAGAACTCTGTAGCCTTCTAAGCATTGACAAGGCCGCATCTTCTCGTGCCAAATGCTCGGTGGACGCAAATCTACCCATACTAACTGGTGGGCGACCTAGGACATGGAAATTAACAGCAACGTAGTACCTATAAAATATTCTCCCGTTATGAGTAATTCTTTTTTGAAGGGTGTATCGAGGTTGCTCCAACCGTCGACCTCCTGCAAAGCCTTCGAGTCAGTGTTGCATGCTAAATCTAAGTAAATGGTCTGTATACATCGTCTCGTCAACAAATAACGATTGACAATGCCCTGAGTAGGTAAGGTAATTAGCGGCATAGAGGTTAAGTACGTAGAGATCATTATAAAGATAATTATGAAAAATGCTTATTACCTTCGGTGTTGTTGAAGACAAACACTTCGTTAATGAGGTTGGCCGTAAGGTTTTGTGCATTTTTTAAATGAGTCATACGATCGTTCAACATACTAATATGTGATTCGAGTAGTTTTATGTTGTGGTAGTTAAAGTCAATAATAACTTTGCCCAGCAACGGTTGAAGCCGTCGGAGAATTCCAACTGCTGCATGTTGTTTTGCTAACTTGGGAGTTGTAGCAAACTTGCCAACAAATGCCATCGTTCGTCCTTCCCTTGGGTTTACTATCCTAGCTTTGTACCGATAATGAAGCGTATTGTTATTTTCAACAGTGTCTACCATTTCGTAGCTGGGTCCAGTGATATTGAAAGTGTCAGCAACCTCAGTTAACCATGCACACGTATTATACTCAATCAAATAGTTGTCATAAGGTTCTTCATTAAGGCATGGAGGGAAGGAACTTCCTACATGGGACACGAAAAATTTTTGGGATCAAATATATGCAAATTTCAACTACCTTCTATTTACCATGTAGAGTAGATTGTGAGATATTTAATTACAATTCGATTTTAGATACCTGAGTCATTCGCTTCGCAATTAAACACGATTCTTGGGTAGCACAATATTTGCCGAACTTGGGTATCGTTCTCCAGTGCTTCCTTGGCTTGTGCAATGGAGGTGTGTGCCCTTGCACATCCTCCAGTCCATGAGCTTATTTGTGCATAGCAGTCCACCCAAGAGGTGTATACTCTCGGCAGTCTACCAACATGAATTGCATAAACATGCCTATGGTCATGCTCATGTGCGATTTCGGAATGCATGACTGAAGTTTCTTTACTATGTAGTAGAAAGATGAGGGGCTGACGTTTGTATATATAGGGATCTTGTGTGCTTGAAGTTTGATTACTTTGTTTATAATACTCCCTCCGGTCCTATATATTGGTCACATTCTATAAAGTTTTCTTGGTCCTTATTATAAGTGAATTTATATTTTCAATGCTTCATTTATTGATTTGTCTATTTTTAGCCCTTATTAAAGGCTTTGATTATCTATGTGTTTTATTTTTTTATTAATGAGTACGAATTTTTCAAAAAAAGTTAATGGGGTATAATGATAATGTTACACTATATTATCATGTAATTCATAAAACCATGTGACCACTTTCATTGTAATGTTACACTACATTGTGTCCTATATTTAGGACCAGAGGGAGTATCCAACAACAAAATATGAATTATGATGTTATGGGGTATAGTGTACAGCTGCCCAACAGTAAATGCTCCCAATTACTCCATCCAATTATCACATTATGCAAAGTACGTAAGCCCGAATAATAACCTCTCCCTCTGGTTCTATTGATAGGACATACTTAAACATGTCAGACGGACCAATAAGGGTAGTTAGATAGCTTTAAACTTTAAAAAAAATTAATTGAACATTACAGTCTTATCCTCCTAACTTGCCTTGTGAATTCAAAAATGTGTTACTCCCTCCGTTCCGAATTATAAGATCCTCTTAACACTATTATTTTGTCCCATTTTATAAGGTCCTTTATCTATTTTCAATGAGCATTAATTCTTTATTTCCGCGAAAACTCTTACAATTTTATTTAACACTTTTTAGATTTCCAATAATATTAATAGGGGTAATTTTGAAAATACATATCAAACCTTCACAATTCCAATACAATTGACTAAATTATTTCACTTTCTTAATGGACGTGAAATCTCCCAAGATGGTCTTATAATTAGGGACAGAGGTAGTACCTCACATTAATGGACAAAGGGCAAATAAGAGAAAATAGCAATAAATGCCTCATAGCAAAATACTTATATAAATTAATTCCTTCTTTGCTGATAAACACGTATAAAGGTCAATACTTTTTACATTTCAGTGAAAATTTATAGGGGTAGGTTTGAATAAAAATATCATAATTTCGCATTTTCAATGTCACATTCCTAAAAAATCTCTTGAAACTCTCCCAATGTAACTCTCCAAAATGAACTCAAATTTTTATAAATTAGAGAAAATAAAATACAATCAACATTCCTCTTTAATAACCCTAAAAATGGTTAGATTTGCTTTTTACTCTCTCCGGTCCTATTTATAAGACCCTTTTGGGGTATTTTCACTTTGGTCCTATTTATAAGATCCCTTTTCAATTTTCTTTAGCATTTAATTACTTCTTTCCACTAACACCCCAATAAAGTCAAAACTTTTTGGAGTTCCAATAATAATTATAGGGGTAGTTTTGAGAAGGTATATCAAATTTTCACATTTCCAATGCCACTAACATATTTATCCACTCTCCTTGATGGGAGTGAAATACCTCAAAAAGGGTCTTATAAATAGGACCGGAGGGAGTAATTTGAATCAGAGGGAGTAGGTTTCACGGACCTCTATAAAGCTAGAAGCTACTCAAGTATCAATTAATGATACTCAAGGACCCTGCACTACTCCCACCCACCAAACGAACCACAATCACATACTCCTCATCTACCAAAAGGAACATTTACTCATCACATACCAAAAGGAACAGTCACTCCTCACCAACAAACGAACCACATTCACTTATTGGCACATCCAACCGTCCCAATTCACTTACTGATAGGAGCAGGCTGCATCATCACCAACGACAATGAAAGGGTCAGTGGGTGCACCATTAAATATGTCCAGTTTCTTAATTTCATTGTTGCTTGATAGTCAGAACACCATGTGAGCACTCATTAATGACATAAATTTAATTTTTTTTATCCGGGTTTTTTAGGTTAAATCAAGATCCAGGTATGTCAGAAAAGAATCCTGACAAACATGTGTCCAGGTAATAACATTTTCCACCATCCACCATAGATTCGATTGATCTTCGTTCTTTTCCATATATTTTTGATCCAAGTAATTAAAATAAGTTAAAAAATTGAGGGGTTCTCATACTAAAGGGGTTCTTGCAAGTCTACCACCCTATTGATAAGGGCACCGTAAAAAAAAATTATAAATAAAATAATAAAATAATAAAATAATAAAATAATATTTTACCCAACATTAAAGGGGTTCTCATACTACCACCCTGTTAGTGCTGACATCAAAGGGGTTCTCTTACAATTTTGTATGTAGGAGTGTATTATCATTTGTTATAAGATGTCTGCATAGTTGAGTTTTACTTCTTACTTCCTTATTTAGTTATGTAATCTTCAACCTAATAAAAAAGTCACTTTATATTTTCTTATGCATCATTTATGACCATTTTCTCATTTTTGGCCTTATTGAATGAAATGACTTTCTATTTGTAATTACGTTAAGTATGCCCTATAATAAGGTCCGGAAAGAGTATAATGTTCTCTATTCTATGCAGCCACTTTTCACAAATTAATTAATCGTTTAATAGGAAAATCTTAATTAATGTTCAGTGTTGACAGTATTCCTAACTATGAATTTTTTTGGAAATCACAACCTTGTTTCGGATGTTTGTTCAGTTATGACAATGTAATGGCCTATCTCAAAGAGCAGTCGCTGAAGATGGATAGAATACTGTTATTCGTAGAGGTATCATACCATTGCACATCCGTTATTGTAACATACAACCATTATGTATAAACTATTATATTGGTTTTTAATAATTTTTGTTTCTAAAATCAGACTCTCGGAAAACAAGTAAAAACATTGGAAGCTAGCAACTCAGAGATGAAGACCCTTCTGAATGCCATCAAAAGTGCTAACTGTGGGAGCATCACATCCACTATTACCACACCACATAACCTGATTAAGAGGGAATTGGGATTTGACGTCAGCCATCAAAAGGACAACAAATTCGATAACACGCTTTTCTACGAAATATCGGATGACTCCTATGAGGATAAAGATGACATGGACAATGATGACGTTGAAGTGGTAAAGGTCAAGTCGAAGACGGAAATTTCAAACAAAGCACCCAAGAAGGTTCCTTCAAAGTTTACCAAGGAAGGACTTGGATCGTCAAGCAAGGCCAAGGTATACCCGTCACCAAGTGTCTACCATTTCTCTAATCTAAGAAAATTTTCATACTAACCTTTCTGTTGCAACTTGAGTTTAATTTTCAGCGTGTTGTTTCCCGGACACCGTTAAGCAAATCTCCACCAAAAAAAGTTTTTAGGACATCATCACACACACAGGCAGGCAGCCTAAAAAGGCAGAAAGTAGAGCCTCAGTCATCTGTCGCTAGCCCACAATCATCCAACATTCCATTGAAATCTGCTAAGATATCAACGGTTACACAATCCTTTGATGCTGCACAGAATGTGGATCCAACAATCGAACTGCCAGAGGTTGGAGTATAAATTTTTAATCATATTATACCCGTAAAGAATAGTAATTGCTCAAGATGAGGTAATGTTCATTTAAATTTTCAGAATCTCCGTGGGACTGTATTCCCAGTCCCGACGAATATGAAGTTGTCAGCGCTGGACCAATGCATAGCAGTGATTCTTTTTGGTGCACATATGGAGGCGAGGTATGTCCTCATATTATTTTCACCAGCTACCTTATATAACTAATTTTTAAATTATCGTTTGTTTCAAAACTGGTGAGATGCTCACACATGTACATTCATATTGTTTCAGTGAACTGATATTTAGGCACAAGAACCGCTCATTCAAGCGGTGGCAATTTCAGAACATGTTGTTAGAACGTCCTATTTCTACAGAGGTTGACCCTACATACTTAACCATTAATCACACTTGTGTTATTGTTTACAACTTCTGGGATTGACTTGAACGGCTAATGGTTTAAATTTTAGCTAGTAGAACTCATGTCATTGAAGATGACCTGGGATCAGCGCGTAAGCACCAGTGCAGCCACAACATGGTCACTCCATCCGTCCTTTGCAGTAAGTTAACTCATCTGCTTTCATCACTTTGAAGGGCCCCCATTTGTGTTCCGATTACCTGCTATACTAATGGTATACAATTATTTGCAGGAAGATGTTATTAACAACATTCAAATTCAAATCATTGTTGAGAAATATACGAAGGATTGGCTCATCCATAGCAATGCCCTGCAACAGGTATTTACATTGTCAATCAAATGTCATATTCACCTAACAATTAAATGCAAGTTAATAAACAGCGTAATGTTTGACACGATTGTTGTTCGCTCTTATAGATTTATGTCCCCGTTTATGATCTTGGTGCTGGCCACTGGTTTCTGATTGTTGTCTCATTCAAGCATCAGAAAGTTTTCTGGTTTGACTCATTCAAGGCACCAACCTTCCTTCTAGACCGCATGTATCAGGCACACTTACTGGTAAAACACACTCTCCCTTTGTTGAGGAATGTAGATGTTGAATGTGTGCAGTTTGTATATAAATAACATCTGCTTCCTCCTTGCTAGACTAATACAATTAACTTGCTGTTGCCGAAATTTCGTTCCTCCATTGATGGATCTCCTATAGATGTTGATATAAAAGACTGGCCTTTGTCCAATCCCCAAGGACTAGTGGAAAGTGGACACAGGTTATAGACAAATAATAAAGTGTCAAACATACTCTTTTTAGAAGTTTATTCCGCACATAGCAATTTATAATTGTAACCATTACTGATTACATTTCCGTTCATAATTGTGTAGTGCTGACTCTGCTTTTTGGGTCTTGGAGTGGTTACATATGGAGGATACATTCTAGGACTTCAGCGTAGGAAAGGTATGAAAGACTTACATAAATAGTTACATTGTTTGGCAAATACGATTTTAATGCATGAACAACGTACAGATTGATGAAGAACAAGTTATTATGCGGACTGCACTTACATTGGCGAAGAGTAAGGCTAACTTGCTATGAACCAAGTTGGAGGGCGACGCTACGATGCTTCTTTCCAAATATACCTCATAGGGTTGTGCATCACTGTTTTGATCCACCACATTTCGTTTACTGTCCAGCCCAGCGGTGGAAATCAATATTTTGGAACATATTTTTAGGATAGAACTAATTAGTAGCATCACTTTTGGCTGGTTACTTCCGTGCATGTATGTCATGCATGTCTTTTGTAAGTACTTATTCCTTGTGCTCTATCAGGGTGCGATAGTAATCACCCGATGTAGGAAATCTCTTGAACAAACTCCTTATTCGTGGTATGTATAGGAGTTGGCCGACCAGGACTACTACTTCTCACACTTGGTTTTGGCTACGTGATGCTATGCAAGTATCCAAGATCAAGTGTTGTAAATATTCGTGGTATGTCTTTTGCAAGTGTTGCTAATGATAAATTAAAATATTTTGTACACTACAAATTTATTATCTTACCTTATCTCTTACCTGAATAATTGATGCATACTGTTGACCCTTTTGTGAAACGGGGTTCATACTAATTTGATGCATACTCTTACCTTAACTCTTACCCGATGGTCCCGAAATGTTTGTGAAAATACTTTCAGGCCACGAAGTATGTATATAATTAACGACAAACGCATATACTTCACATCTTTTATGTATTCCTTGTTTTTACGGTCTTCAACAACGTCACCCACACTAATTTCTTATACAACTGGTGGGACGTATACCAACTCCTGGCCATTTAGTGTTGTTAGTTTTTGGCACAAACTTCACGGTCATGGTGTAAATGAGAAAATAGTTTTCTGTGCCCGTTAATATGTATGAAACAGACCCTTACTTCAGGGACAAGAAGTACGTAAAAAATTACCCAATACGCATCTACTTCATGTCTATGAAGTTCTCATTATTTTTACCTACTTTCAACACCCATGGTCATCAGAGTTTTCTTCAACTTTAGAAAGACGTTTAGGAGCTAATGCAAGAACATGTTATACTTGTTACTTCATTCCAATTACTTCAAACGTGTCGAATTAAAACTATCAATGAAGCGAAAATAAGTTTGCAGGTGACGGCTTCAATGCACCAAAGTTGGCCACTCCTGCGTGCGCCTCGAGAGTAAAATCATATGTATGGAAAAATTTGGAAACCGGCGACCGGTATTTCCGGGTTTGAAGTAAAATATTTAAAAATTGGTATTAACAATTCAGTGAATATGTGTCAGACGGGAAAGAGAGAGAGGAGAGAGAAACGAAATAAAAATAAGCTATAGTAACATACTTCAATGCTGCGAAGTATGCTTTATTTTTTTTTTGTTAAACAATACATACTTCAGGATTGAGAAGTACTCCCTCCGTTTCACTTTAAATGTCTTCTTGGACTTTTCCACATAGATTAACATATACATTAAGATAAGGGTAAATAACGAAAAACAATATTAAATGTTGCCTAGTTTTGGTGGAACGACACTTAATTTGAAACAAAGTTTTGATGTTAAAAAGACACTTAAAGTGAAACGGATGGAGTATGTGTTAATTTTTTTTTTGTGTAAAAGAGTACAAACTTCAAGTTTGAGAAGTGTGTGTTAAATTTTCTTTTTGGTATCACAGTACATACTTCAAGGCTTAGAGGTATGTGTGACATTTTTATTTTTGGGTAAAATATTAAGGTTGTTGGGTGGTGTATGGGTCGCAATTATAAAGGTTTAGGGTTTATGGTTTAAGGTTTAGGGTTGTACAAACAATACGGTAGGCCCAACAAGAATGTTAAAACAAATACACAAAAGCATATACTTCACGCAGTTGAAGTACTGCTTCCTTTTACGTACCTCAGGACCTTAATGTACATGGTGTATTTCAACTCCAAAAAAGACGTTTATGCTCTGACATAAGGTCCATTCATATTTGTTACATCCTCGCACATACTTCGTGGGATTGGAGTGATTAATATTCTACTGCTGGAAATATAATCGAAATCACTTCATGACGGACGAAGAAATATGTCGATAATAACCCCGTACAGCCATACTTCATGTTCACAAAGCAATAATTTATTTTTGCACTTCATGCAGTAAGCTACATTTTGCACTTCGATTTGTGGAAACGACCATTTAGATTTGCTAGTTCTTTAAACATACGTTCACGCGTTCATTTTACCACATATTACACGACTGTGAAGAATACGCTAATAATTTGTCCCTACATGAGGTACCAAAGGGACTTGTTATTTTCGTGGAGCTGAGAGAGCTACGATTAAAAAATGAGATACTTCATCTCCCTCAAGTATGTACAAAATTAGCACCCACAACAAAAATCACATGTACTTATTACTAGTTCGCCATACTACAACCCTGTGAAGTACGTTTTTTTTTACCATGTACATAAACCCATATCACAGTTCACGCCTGTACATAGACAAATATTGGCCATTTTCATACACACAATGTGAGGGGTTACAAAATCAGCTACCACAAAATTAACAAAACATGCTGTCCGACATGCTTTTGTACTCAATTCATAAAAGGCAAAATTAAAACCAAGATTATTTCAAACAAACTAGGGCTAAACATCAATTCATAAAAGGCAAATCACTACCCAACAGCACAAGTGACATAAATTTCCAGTATGCCAAGCACTACATATCTTAATATGAAGGAGTAACAACCTTCATTCCAAATTGTCAACGAGTACTTGTCAAGCAACACTCTAAATGAAACTAAAAAAAAAAGGAAAAACAACGGTTCATCACTGCATCAGGCATCGAACATTAGACAACAAATTTTCAAACATATCCGCTGCACTGCATACCCCTCTGAAAGTAAGGTTCATGAATTAAAAGACAGTCATATGGGCTATGAAGGTTCAGAATTCGCTTCTAATTCATACTCCAAGCTCCTCGTAAAGGCTCCTAATTCAAGCCAACCACCACCTACAGTAACAGTGCACATCAACAATTATACATTAATATACTAAACCAAAATTTGCCACTACATCAGTTTAACATTTTTACAAAAAAAAAACGGGTTCAATAAAATACATACCTACTGCGAATCCTCCAAAGCATCTTCAGCAACCCATTCAGTGGGATCACAGTCATTTCTTTGGGGGCACCTCCTCGAGTTATGGCCAACTTCTCTGCATGAAGTACATTTTTGAATCCTCTTTCGTTTGCCTCGTCCGTCCCTTACATGTATGCCGCATCCCTTGTTCCTAGCAACTCCATGATTCTTAACAGAGGCACCCGCTTCATTGTTTGATGGACCAATTTCACTCCAATTTCCATTCGCTTCCATTTCCTTCAACTCCTTATGCACTTTCTCCCTCAGCTTTGTGAACTCCAACACCGATTTACTTGCAACGTTACACATCCACATACAGCTGTGAAGTAATGCAAGATAACGACTGTTCCGCGCTGCACCTGAATTACCTGCACCTTCATTACCACCGAGTAGCAGTCCCTCTTTCGCATCTTTCCTCCACCTGCCCAACACAAGAGTATCAGGTAGGTCTTCAATATCCATGTGTACCAACACCACAACTATATGCTCACAGGGCAAACCAAACGACTCCAGTCCCTTGCACGAGCACTTAAACGACATTTCTTCACGCTGATATGAAACATACCACTGACCCTGCTTCTGAGATCTTCTCTTCCCATATGGCCTTATGGTGTGTATCACACTGGCAGATGTCTCATGGGAACCGATTACTTTAACATGTCCAGCCTTTAGTAGGATTCTCTGAAACTTATAAAATACTTCCAAACTATAAACACTTGCACCACTTTTCTCTAACCACCGCAGTTGGGTCTTCATCACCGGTTTCGAAAACCAAGACTTGAAATCAGCTTCATGCTCATTATTCCGCATATAATCCAAGCACATATGGTAATGATGCAGGAAATTGAATAGGCTATCTCGAGACCCAACATACATACCCATCTTCGAGTGTAGTCCTTCGCATCTAGAAGTGGTCCTCAAACCAACAAAAAACAAACCCCTGATGTGAGCAGTAGCCCACATGTCCTTCTTTTCGTATGCATTTGCAACCCACTGATTCTTTCTCACCCTGCACCGTCTTACCAAAGCTTTCCAATGCATCTCAAACTCATCAACTTCATAATCATACAACATACATCGGTTAAATCCTTTCGTAAACTCCTTGTTTTTAACATTCGCAGAGGCATTACGCGACAAGTGCCAAGCACATAGTCGATGATGCGCCTGTGGAAAAACTCTTCTGATTGCATTCCTCATGGCCAAATCGCCATCAGTTATTACACATTTCGGACTCTTCGCATTCATAGCTTTGAGAAACTGCTGAAGAACCCAAACATATGTTTGCTCCGTTTCATTAGACACAATGGCAGTGGCAAACACAACAGTCTGCAGATGGTGGTTAACACCGGAGAAGACGACCACGTGACACTTATACTTGTTACGCCCGTATGTTGCATCAAAGGCGAGAACAACACCAAAGATTTCATAGTCATATTGCGATATGCCATCGCACCAAAACAAGTGTTCAAGCTTCCCATCACCGTCTTGTTGATGGCTCCAAAACAACTGTCCATCCTTGCAAGTCAACTCCTTAAGGTATCTAATGCTCGCTTTCGCATCACCATCTTGCAACCTCCGTTGTCGAGCAATCTCGTTATACATATCTTTGCGTCGGAACCCAACCAAGTGGAAGCCACCCGCCTGTATTGCGAAGGATGCATAGATTTTGGGCACACTTATACCAATGCTTAACATGTGGTTCATCAATGCGATATCGGTCTGTGTCATTTTCCTATGCGATCTCAACATTCCACCATGGTCCTTTTTACTAACCAATTCATGATTGTGAACATCATCAAACATCCCAATTATAAAACGACTATTATCAGGATTGATATTCACACGATAAGTGGCTTTGCATCCACACCGCGTCAGTGGTCGTTCACTCCTCTTTCTACCAACCATTTCTCGATATTTCCTTTCACGCAGACCATGATTTGAACAAACAAAAGATTTCCAAGTGATGTTCTTATGATTATCATAACCACACTGATATTTCCTTAGGCTGAAACCCTTTACACGCGCATACTCATTAAAAAACATGTACGCCATTTCAACATCAACGAAGTCAATCCTTTCTAGCTGCTCCAAACTAACCTTCTCAAAGCAAATTTCCCAAATATCATCCACTTGGTCAACCTGGATATACTTAACTTCGGTTTCACCACAACTATCTTCAGCCTCGGCGTAACCCCCCTGCACAACATCAACATGCACCTTATTAACATTCCAACAGGCATCATCAATCACCCCATAATACAACAAGCAACCTAAACAACCCAACTCAAATTCAAAGACTCGACATATTCAGTTAAGCACTGTACAGCTCTCTAGCTTACTACCAAAAAACATATCACTTCAGATTTATTACCAATATAGAAAAAATATTTCTACGGATAGTAAGAAATCTAAATAATATTAGGTGCACAACTATCTACCTCACTTTCTTCATTGGATTCCCATGCTTCATCCTCTGTCCCATTTTTGGTATCTTCCTCCTGTCAAAAGAAATTAGGTGAAATAGTAAGGCAACCATTTTTTAAGATTCATATACATATACAGAAAAAAATAAAAAACAAAAAATAAATTAACCCGAACCTCATTGCTAGATGCCAGGTAATTGGAATCATACCAATCCCCGCTGAATTCTCCACAATTATCATCGCAATAAATTACTTCATTAGCTTCAGCTTCCGAACTTGCTTCAATATTTTCATCGACCGCACATTCCATATCTTTAAACAAATTCAGCATGAGTCAAAAGGCCCTTTTCAGCATCCCGTTTTAGGACCATACTATTAATGCACACTCTCAACCAATTAGGAGTTTGTAAAATACTCCAATATTGAGTTTAAATAATCGACTACGATAAGCAGTCAAATTTAATAAATAAGAGAGGGAGGATCTCATTATATAGCTATTAACACTAAGGTAGCATTTGGTGCAGCAACAAGGCAGAATAGGAATGGGACAACACACATATGAAGAATTGAATAGCACAAACACAAGACTCATAACCTAATAAGTAATGCCCTTAACATTCTCTAACACTAGCATTATTATGTTTACTTTAGGGATTTGGGAACTTTAGGGATTTGGGAACAACAAATTGAATTGAAAACACTATACCTAATGCATAAATAGCAAACAACATCTGTGAAAAATGAAGGTGAAGTTCGTATACCTCCAAACTATGTGATGAAAAGGATGCCGGTCTGAGATAAGATGGAGACCTTGGCCTCTCTTTGGTGGCAGCTCGCGATCTGAGACGAAGAAGAAGCAAGAACACCGAGAAGCAAGAAGCGATCACGCCCTTACACGAAGCAGGAACCACGAAGCAACGAAGGCAGCAGCACACCGAGAACGAAGAAAACGAAGGAAGAAGAAGCAAGAGAAGCTCCGATCCATGGAACGAAGAACAAGATCCGATCTGAAATTTTTTTTTCCTTTTACTTCTAATTAATTTTAACCGGTTGGAGGGACTTATTTGCAAGGTAATAATTAGGGTAATTTTTCCTTTTTTTACTGTCTCAGCTTTTTACTACAACTTTACATTTTCAAACTCACTGATGAGCATGATAGACGCTGCCTTTGTTAGAAGTGAGAAGTGAGAAACGCGTTACATCGCTGTTTCAGGAAGGAGAGACTCGCGAAGATTGAGAACCGCAACACGCGAAGACGGAGAACGCTGAGTCGCTGATGAACTCGCGAATCGAGTAAGTGACCGAAGTCCCTTTCTTCTCAATCTCTTTGAACAAAGTCCATTTCTTCGCAACATTTCTTTTCCCAATTTCTAAACCCTAATTTCTTTAATCTCTTCATTTGTTAAATATGAGCCCTAATTTCTTCGATTCTACCCTAAATTGTTTGACCCAGGTTGTAAAACGTTATTGGGTAGCTGATTTTTCGTTGTTTTGATTTGGAGCTGAAGTTGCTGTGGCTTTCTGTGAAGAAGAACTCACTCTTTGACTCTGCAACAGCCAACAGGTTCTTGTTGAAAATACTTGGCACCTTTTCATGGTTCTTGTTGTTCCTGTTGAACTATGAGTCTTAAGAAGTTTTTTTATGCGTTTTTTTGATGCACTGTTATTAATTTTTAGTTGGGTTCACGGTTCAGTATATATGTAAGTATGAGTATATATGCTGCACAGTTATTATTATCTATGCGCAGTTTGGTGTCTATGCAGTATGCACAATTTTTTTACCCGTAAGAAACACTTCATCACAGAGATTATAGACAAAAATTTGATAGATTGAAACCGAACCAAAACTGCAAGGTTTTTTTTTATTGGATCAAATTGGATTTGGTAATATAATGGGCCGAACCAAATCGAACCATAGCATATTTTATAACTGGATCGGTTGATTTTGTCCCAAAACTGAACCACAAACACCTCTACTTGGCTCTATCTGGTCTGTCTCTTAATCCTTTCTATTTTATTTTGGGTTATGGATTTCTCCTTCAATCCGAGTCCTTAATTTTTGTACTTGCGTTCAATGTTCTTTGGTTCTTCAAAATATTTATTGTTTGAATTTTGCTCCATAAAGCATAGATATGTTGATTCAATGTTTGAATACGGGGTTGGGTGTCATTATTTCTAATGAGGAGTGTTGCCATCCATCTTACTAAAAAGGAAAGGTTTCTTAGTTGTGGGTGGGCTAAGTGCTGAGAACAGCATGGTTTCCCATTCCCTACATTATCTTCAAATACCACCGCTGATAGCCGGATGGTGCAGCATTGTGTCAACCTCAATTGAGGCCAATATTTCATGTTAAAATTGGAATATTTTCAATTCAGTGGGTTTACTTGTTATTATTATCTCTCATGATAACTTAAATTTCATAGCAGCAAGAATGAGGAAGAAGGTGGACGAGCGAATCAGAACACTGATTGAAAATGGTGTCAAAACAAGGCACAGGTCCATGTTTGTCATCATCGGCGACAAGTCTCGTGACCAGGTAATCCTGCTTTCTACTGCAACAAGCATTTTCTTTTTACAGACTCGTCAGTCTAAGTTAGTATATAAAGTGGATAGTAGTATAGTATGGGACCGTATTTTATGGAACGGAGCAAAATGAAATATTAAATTATTAATGTCAATGAAATTAAGACTAGTGCAATTTGAGTGCTAAATGCAGTCTCTACTGTGTGCAGATTGTAAATCTTCATTATATGCTTGGCAAAGCACAGATCAAATCCAGGCCAACTGTTTTATGGTGTTATAAGGAAAAGCTTGAACTGAGCAGGTTTGGTATAATATTAAATGTGATATACATTGGTTTTGTTTGAACGTTGAGAGTTTTCTTGATTGAGATGATTCTGAATGCAGTCATAAAAAAACGAAAGAGGCAGACTACTAAATTGATGCAGAGGGGTCTTCTGGATCCCGATAAAGTTGATCAATTTTCTTTGTTTGCTGAAACTGGGGGATTAACTTATTGCAAATATATCGATTCAGAAAGAATTCTTGGCAATACTTTTGGAATGTGTATACTTCAGGTATCTTACACTTCCTAGTAGCTGAATGTTTGAATCACTATCTTTTTAGCTTGCCTTTATCCTCCATTTTTACCAATAAACCAGTTTTGCCATTTTTTTTCTTTTAGGACTTTGAGGCATTGACACCAAATCTCCTAGCACGAACTATAGAGACTGTGGGGGGAGGAGGATTGGTTGTTCTGCTACTCCGTTCTCTATCCTCACTGACCAGTCTGTGCACCATGGTGATGGTAAGGATGCAGATTCATCAGTGTTGATCTTCTTTTTACCTCTCAAAAGAAATTTAATTATTTATAAGAGTTCCCCGTCTTTAGTTGGAAATTGTTTTCAGGATACTTGTTTTCTTTTTCTGCATTGCATTTGTAGCACATCATAAGTCTCTTGTTGTATATTTGACATCTATAGAAATGTCTGGTTTTTTCAAGAGAAAGATGTTGGTCATTATTTGTGATAACTCTATCAATAGCTCTAATGAAATATTTGGAGCCTTCTTAATTATAAGAATAGTATTCTATTAATGGCAATTTAGACCACACAGACATACTTCTTTGAATGTCTCATTGAATTCAACATTCATGTGATTCACTTGTGCAGGATGTACACAAAAGATTTCGAACCGAATCCCACTCTGAGGTCACTGGGCGCTTCAATGAACGCCTCTTATTATCGCTTGCTTCTTGCAAAGCATGTGTGGTCTTGGATGACGAGCTGAATGTGTTGCCAATTTCATCTCACATATGGTCTATTACCCCAGTTCAAGAGGTACCATTTTTGCATCTTTAAAAATACATATATCTTGGAAAGCATGTTGGTTATTTACTTCTGCTATGGATTGAAAGACCAACTTTTAAAGTTTGGAAAAGTGCACAATGAATTCTTTGTTTTATATTTCCATGGGTTTAAATTCTATGAGACTGGCATGCATTGTTGCATGACCGTAATTTTCTCTCTTTGAATGAGTGCTAGTCTCGGTCTCACTGAATTGTACCTAACAACTAATCATATTGAGTGACATTGCAATTTTTATTACTATAGGGATGTGAGGGACTGTCAAAGGCAGAATTGGACCTTAAGGAACTTAAAGAACAACTGAATGAAAATTTCCCTGTTGGACCATTGATTAGGAAGTGTTGCACATTTGACCAGGTGGGATTGTCTACTCTGCCAACCAAATTGGTTGTTATGTTTGTTGAATGAGACTGAGTTTTATATGGTTTTTGTTAATAGGGTAAAGTTGTAGTCACATTTCTAAATGCAATTTTGGACAAGACATTTCGTAGTACTGTTGCCTTGTTGGCTTCTCGCGGCCGTGGGAAATCAGCTGCTCTTGGTTTGTCTATTGCTGGAGCTCTTGCTGTGGGGTACTATACTTTTCATACATACATTTATTTTCATGGGTGGTGGATAAAGCAATTTTTTTAGGATCTCACTGGAAAATAATCTTTGTAGGTATTCAAATATCTTTGTAACTGCACCTAGCCCTGAGAATTTGAAAACATTGTTTGAATTTATACGCAAAGGCTTTGATGCACTTGAGTACAAGGTAGGTTCTCTCCCTCATCGACATCCGTAACCATTTTCGCTTAATTAAGATATATTAGTTTCGAAAGTGCTAATGATGGCAGCTTGTTAGTTTAACTTTTGTAATGGATGCGACTAGTAAGTAACCACTGGCATTTAAATTTGATTGCTAAATATGGTTTGTTGCCCATTTAAATCATATCATAATAACGTGGTAGATATTTGGATTAGTTTATTCTGATCATAATGTTGTAAAGGATATTCTAGCTCTCGTTCAGAGAAAAAAAAATAAAGTGTGTAGAGCCAAGGGGCATGAAGTGTTTGCATGCTAGGTTCAAACTTTGGTGATTGCCTCTCCCGCCTCACTAAAAAAACTAAAAAAAAAAAGTCTGAATCTAAAGAAACAAGAAAATAAGTGTGTTTATCAATTTAAGCAAAGTTCAGCAGACCTAGAAAACATGTGGTTTTTAATATGAATATGTTGTAAAACCTATTAACACAGTTTATGCATCCGAGAACCATAACCTGTATCGAGTATTTTAGCTTGCTTGATTACCTCTTACTCATAATATTTTTAATAGCTATTATGTACTAAATTTACCTTAATAAATTCAATGTCAGAGATGAGAAAATTTTATGAAAAGGTTCCAGATGTTGGGCATGTCCTACAGTTCTAGGAGTATTAGAGTAGTTTATATTATGTAACTTAAGGCATTAAGTCATAGAGCTAGTTATTAGTTGACAGCTGTAATGACAGCTGTCATAGCTAGGCTTAGCTTATCAGCTTCTATAAATAGAAGCTGATCACATTATTGTAACTAACTTTCCATTTCAATACAATTCAGTTTTCAGTTACTCTCTCTCTCTTCTCTCTCTCTCTCTCTCTCATCAGATTCTAACATAATGTTGTGGATTCAAAGTCTGCTTGCTGAACTTGGTTTCAGATCTACTAAGCCTGTTATCTACTGTGATAATCTTAGTACAGTGATGCTGTCTAAGAATCCAGTTCTACACTCTCGCACCAAGCACATTGAACTCGATTTGTTTTGGGTTAGAGAAAAGGTTATTGCCAATAAATTGGTTGTTGAACATGTTCCTGGTGATCATCAAGTGGCTGATGTCCTCACCAAGCCTTTGTCTAGTCTCAGATTTACTTTGCTAAGAGACAAACTCAATGTCACAGATGCCTTTCAAGCTGCTCACAGAAATGTTCCTATACTGCTCACAGGAGGCTGATATTGAAGGGGGAATATTAGAGTAGTTTATATTATGTTACTTAAGGCATTAAGTCATAGAGCTAGTTATTAGTTGACAGCTGTAATGACAGCTGTCATAGATAGGCTTAGCTTATCAGCTTCTATTTTATAGAAGCTGATCACATTATGGTAACTAACTTTCCATTTCAATACAATTCAGTTTTCAGTTACTCTCTCTCTCTTCTCTCTCACTCTCTCTCATCAGATTCTAACAAGGAGTACCCATGTATCAGAGATATTTTGTTATGTAATAGATTAGCATAGTCTAGTTAGCCTTAAGCTGATAGCTCATCACTTAACTTAAGTTGTTGAGCCTCTTCTATAAATAGAAGTGAGCCTTCATTATTGTAACTAACTATTTATTTCAATGAAAACATAATTTCAGTTTTCTCTCTCTCACACACACATAATTTCAGTTTCCTCTCTCTCTCTCTTTATATATATATATATATCTGATTCTTATATGGTATCAGAGCTATTTTCGCACGTGCGAAGTGAGATCCTGTTGCAATCGCGATTCTTCTTCTATTGCGATTCTTCTTCTCTTGCGATTCATATTCTACGATTTTGATTCCGATTCTCTCTCTTCTCACTACTTGCGATTCGCACTGAGCTTCTCGATCCTTCGATTCAATTCATGGCTTCTGCTCCTTCTTCTCCGCCGCATCCTTTGAATTCAGTCTTCACTCCAGTGACATTTTCGCATTCTGTTTCTGCGAAGCTTTCCGACAAGAATTATTTTGTCTGGAAGCAACAAGTTGAAGCTGTTATTGCTTCCCATCGTCTTTAGCAATTTGTGTCGAGTCCACAAATTCCTCCATGATATCTTTCTGAAGATGACAGGGAGTTTGATCACATAAACCCTAATTACCTCAACTGGGAGGAGCAAGATCAGCACCTGCATCGTGGCTGTTACAGTCTCTTTCTAAACCGGATGAGGCTAGGGTATTAGGTTGTGAACATTCCTATCAAATTTGGGATGAATTACACTCCTATTTCAGTTCTCTAATCAAATCAGAAGCCAAATGCTTTATTCAAAGTTTTGAACTTCCAAGAAAGGAAGTCAGAGTATAACTGAATATGTGGCCAAAATCAAGGCCTTGGTTTTCTCCTTGGAAGCAGTTGGAGAAATAGTGTCACAAAGGGAACAAGTTAGAACTGTTCTTGATGGCTTGCCTTCAGATTATGAGGCATTTGTGATCTCCTTGCTAATCCAAGATGATCCAATCACTCTAGGAGCTCTAGAGGCCAGATTGGTTACTCAAGCATATCTGGAAAGAATATATTAGTGTATATAGCTTAGTTAGCTTTATGTAACTTAAATTGTATTGTGTACAGCTGTCATATTAATTGACATCTGTCACCTTAAGTTAGTTGGTTTCCCTTACAACCAACACTTCTATAAATAGAAGTGTGAGGTTATTTTGTAGTTGACTGATTCTAATACAATAACTGAATTAGTTTCAGATTCTCTCTCTCTCTCTCTCTCTCTCTCTTCTCTCTCTCTCATCAGATTCTAACATGGTATCTAGAGCTTCTCTCTCAAAATTCGATCCACCTTCTTCTCTCTCATGCAAAATGCTTCTGGATTCTTCTCTACAACTCTGATTCTCTGCTTCCGCCTCAATCTTCTTCTTCCTTCTCAGATCGCGTGTTCAATTCAGCAATTCTTCAAGGTGCGATTTGCGATTCTCTAAGATTTGTGAAATCGCGAGTTCTTCTTAGTTCTGCATCTTCGATTCCGATCTCTACTGTGGTTTGCTGAAGTTCTGTTCTCTGATTGTGAGTTCTCACTTGTGTTTTTGAGCTTGCTTCAATTTGCGCGCCAAAATCAGCTTTTCTTCTCAAGTTTGCGATCTCGATCTCCTCTTCTCACTTAGTTGAGTATTTTCTGTTAATTTTTTGTTGCAATCATGGCTTCAATTCATGAATCTCCACCTCATTCTCCAATTCATGTTACACCGGTGACTACTGTGTTTACTCCTGTGACTTTTTCACATTCTATTTCTACAAAATTGACCCCTCAAATATAACTGGCCCCAAGACCTCTCTTCCTGGACAGGATCAGATTTACATGGGTAATGAGTCAGGTATACCAATAACAGGAATTGGTACCAGTTCCTTTTCTTCTCCTATTTTTCCCAACACTGTTCTACATCTTAAAAATCTATTACTAGTGCCTTCCATAACTAAAAACTTAGTGAGTGTCAGTAGGTTTGCAAAGGACAACTTTGTCTTTTTTGAGTTTCATGCTGATCGTTGTTTTGTGAAGTCTCAGGATTCCAATGCTATCCTACTTGAAGGCACACTTGGTGCTGATGGGCTTTACATTTTCCATGACATTCTCCAGCCACAGTCCAAGTTACAGTCCACTTCTAGTTCTCACATTTAATCTACTGCTATAGATTCTAGACATGTTCCTGATGCTGTTTCAATTAGTAATAATGCTTTTTTTTTTTAAATAAAAGTGTAACTAATCCTAGTTCATGTTCAGTTTTCAATGTAACTACTACTACTTCTACACACTCATTGTGGCATAGTAGGCTAGGTCATGCCAATGATCAAGTTGTAAAGGCAGTCTTACATTCATGTAATATTCCTTGTCAATTCAATAAAAAGGATACTTTCTTTTGTGATGCTTGTGCTGTTGCCAAATCCCATAAATTACCCTCAAGTCCTTCTATTACAGTTTATCAACATCCTTTTGATTTAGTGTGTGTCGACTTGTGCGGTCCGGCACCTACTTTGGCATCCACTAGTTTTAAGTACTATATGTGGCAAAAGGGTATCATCAAAGGCACTTTCTCTCTAGTAGTGAAACCAGTTACTATTTTGGTGGTTCTCACTTTGGCACTTACTCAAAAATGGGATGTTCAACAAATTGATGTGAATAATGCATTTTTGAGTGGTGATTTGCAAGAAGTTTTCATGCAGCAACCAGAGGGTTTTCAAATTGGTGTTAACTCTATGGTCTGTATGCTAAACAAGGCAATGTATGGTCTTAAGCAAGCACCTAGGGCATGGTTTGAAAAGCTGGGTGATACTTTACTGTCTCTTGGTTTTAGAAAATGCCGATGTGATCATTCTCTTTTCATCCAGAACACTTCCTCTCACAGATTGTTTGTTCTCTGCTATGTGGATACAAGAGAAGTGAAAAATACAGAAACTAGAGAGAGAAGAGAGAGAGAGAAGAGAAAGAGAAGAGAGAGAATACGTATTTTTTATTAGGCTAAATTACTCATTTGGTCCCTTACCTTATTTTTCAATTTCAAATTGGTCCCTTACCTTTTTTTTGTTTCTTATTGGTCCCTTATGTTTCTTTTCACTATCAATTTGGTCCTAGAATCACTATTCATCCTATGTGTCAAAATCATATTGGTCCACGTATATATTGTTGGAGAGAGAAAGTGACACGTGTCCATAACATATTGGTCCACATAGGATGAACAGTGATTCTGGGACCAAATTGACAGCAAAAATAAACATAAGGGACCAATATGAAACCAAAAAAAGGTAAGGGACCAATTTGAAATTGAAAAATAAGGTAAGGGACCAAATGAGTAGTTTAGCCTTTTTATTATTGAGATCTGAGAGGGGAATATACATTAGGATACTATTTATAGAAGAGTCTAGATGAGACTCTCTTAGCTGTCAATAACAGATTTTGACAGTTGGCTAACTGATACAATATAACCCACTAACTGATTTTTCTAATACAATATAACCCACTAACTAATTCATTATAAACTAACTAATTCAAAGAGTGTCAACACAAGTAAACCGAAGTTTACTTGTGTCCACTTCTATATACTCTATTACACCCCTCTCAAACTAAGGGCTGGTTGAATGTCTGCCCTGGTCAGAATTCTGAGCTTCTTTCGGAGATCTTCAAATCTGCTGTGGACAGTGGTTTGGTTAAGATGTCAGCAATTTGAAACTCGGAAGGCAAGTGTTGAACAACCAAAGACTTGGCTTGAACTTGTTCTCAAACAAAGAAGAGATCAAGAGCAATATGTTTTGTCTTAGAGTGTAGAACAGGATTGTGAGCAAGAGCTACAGTGCTTAAGTTGTCACAAAAAATGACTGGAGCTTTATATGGAACATGTAGTTCAGTAAGGAGAGATTTGACCCACATAAGTTCTGTAGAAGCCAAAGCTAAGGATCTGTATTCTGCTTCAGTACTAGACCTGCTGACAGAATTCTGCTTTTTAGACCACCAAGTTACTAGATTAGGGCCTACAAAAGGAGCAGCCCCTGATACAGACCTTATATCATCAACATCAGTAGCCCAATCAGCATCACAAAACCTAGTAAGAGTGAGAGGACTGCGAGTAGGTGCTGCTTTTATAATGAGACCATGATGTATTGTACCCTTAAGATACCTTAGAATACGTTTGACCGCAGCCCAATGAGTGTCAAGAGGTTGAGAGAGATATTGACAAACCTTGTTGACACTAAAGCTGATTTCAGGTCTAGAGATAGTGGCATAGTGCAATGCCCCAACCACTGATCTGTAAAGAGTTGCATCAGGAAGAGGAGACCCTGAATTTTTGGTGAGTCTGCAACTACCAGCCATAGGTGAGGAAATACTATTAGCATTTGACATATTAGCTTTTTCAAGTAGGTCCCTTATGTACTTAGATTGGGACAGCATTAAACCACCACCAGGTAATTTGATGACCTGAATTCCTAGAAAATAGTCAAGTTCACCTAAGTCTTTTAGGGAAAAGGAAGTGTGAAGTTTAGTCACTAATGTGTCTATGAAGGAGGAGTTAGAGCCAGTAACTATAATATCATCAACATAGACCAGAATATAGGCTGTGATTGTAGCTGAAATATAGTAGAAAAGGGAATTGTCACACTTGTTCACTTTGAAGCCAAAACCCATAAGTGTGCCTTTGAGTTTCTCAAACCACTGTCTTGGAGCCTGTTTAAGGCCATATATATAGACTTGTTTAGTTTACATACAAGAGTTTTATCCTCATGTTTGAAGCTTGGAGGTTGTTGCATGTATACCTCTTCATTGAGTGTGCCATTTAAAAAGGCATTATTGACATCAAGTTGTCTTAGAGTCCAGTTGTTGGTGAGAGCAAGAGTGAGAATTATTCTAACTGTAATAGGCTTGACTATTGGTGAGAAAGTTTCAGAGTAATCAAAACCTGGCTTCTGATTATAGCCTTTGGCAACTACTCTAGCCTTGAGTTTATTAATTGTGCCATCTGAATTTTCTTTAATCCTAAAAACCCATTTGCAGCCTATGGCCTCTATGTCATCAGGAAGTGGGACCAGTGTCCAAGTATTGTTATTTATAAGTGATGTATATTAAGCATCCATAGCCTGCTTCCAGCCAGGATCAGCAAGAGCCTCTTTGACAGAGGTAGGTTCAGTTATAGCTAGATGAATCGAGGGATACAACATCTTAGTAATCCTAGACTTAGCTCTAGTTTGCATGGGATGAGAGTTGTTAGGATGAATATTAATAGGACCAGGGGTATCAGAGGAAGAATTGGATTCTGATGCTGCAGGTGAGGAATCAGAAATTCTGATGGTTGAGGAAGAAGAAGGAGATGAGACAGCTGATGGAGAAGAAATTGGGACATTGGCTGATCCTGAAGCGAGAGGAAAAGTAGCAGGTGAGGAAGAAGGTTGACTGTAGGTATCTGTAGAGGAAGCAGGAACAGAGAAAACACATGTATGCTGATCTGTATTGAAGAGACCAGAGAGAGAGAGAGAGAAGAGAAAGAGAGGAGAGAGAATACGTATTTTTTATTATTAAGATCTGAGAGGGGAATATACATTGGGATACTATTTATAGAAGAGTCTAGATGAGACTCTCTTAGCTGTCAATAACAAATTTTGACAGCTGGCTAACTAATACAATATAACCCACTAACTGATTTTTCTAATACAATATAACCCACTAACTAATTTATTATATACTAACTACTCCCTCCGTTTCACAATGTTTGGCCTTTTAGCCTTTTTTTCTTGTTTCACAATGTTTGGCCTTTTATATTTTCAATACACAAACATATTTTTTTTCCAATATTAACCTTTCATTCAATAATTTCTCTTACTCATCATTAATTCTACTTTTATCATCTCTCTCATCTCTAAACCACTATACATTAATTAATGGACATACTTACTAATAAAAATTAAATACTATTACAATTTTCAATAAGGATTAAATAGGGGCATTTCTAGGTAGTCGATCGCTGCCAGTCGCGGTGCGATCCCGGAAAAGCGTAGCGGCGCGGCGGCGGTTGCGACGCGAAACGCCATCGCTTCCCAGAAATTGGTCGCGGTCGTCGCGGCGGCGTCGCGGCCGCGAATCGCGGCTCTGTTGCGGCCGTCTCACCCGCGACAGGGTTTCCCCCTGAGAAAACCGGAAACCCGACCCGTAACCCCATCAAACCCGGCGGCGGCGGCTGAGACATAAGGTGATAAGGGATAAGGAAACCCTAATTTTTTTAAAGTGAAATGGGCCTTTGTTATTGGGCGTAACAGTTAACACTATGCAAATCAGAATAACATGCAACCAAAAAAATTGGGCTTAACACTACAAAATTAGAATCAGATTACAACAAAAAAAAAATCAAAAGACACTATACAAATCAGAATCAGATCACAACAAAAAAAAATCAAAAGAAACTAAAAAGACAGGCATTACTACGTGCAAGTATGCAAACCTGTTTCTTATTTCTTCCTAAACACTTCATCTTCTCCTCTTTGATCAACATGTAACACGTTGATCTTCTCAAAGCAGCTGCATACTCCTTTCATCTTCTTCCATCTTTTTCTTTTTCATCACTCTTCTTCTCCTATTCACTGTTCTTCTCAAAGCAGCATATGTGCATACTGCATACATACCGCAGAAGCAACATACGTGCATACTGCAGATTGCAGAGGCAGCATACTCCTTTGTCCTTCACTATTCTTCCTTAGTTCCTTTTCTATTCTTTATCCTATTCTGACAAAAGTCATTCTTTTGCTTGAATTTGAATTTTGAAATATTACAAAATTTTGGGTTTTATTTTTTAGCATATATATGTGTATTTGTGTAGCATAATATTTAATTTTTCAGCACTATATATATGTCTCAATAGCGGCCATCCCGCTACCCGCTATCCCGCTATCCCATTTTAGGGGGTGGCCGCTCCGCGACGCTATTTGGGATTGACTACCTAGGGGCATTTTAGACAAACTATACATAATACTTACAATAATTAACATTTTCTTAATCTATGTGCCCAGACCTAAAAGGCCAATCATTGTGAAACAGAGGGAGTAATTCAAAGAGTGTAAACACAAGTAAACCGAAGTTTACTTGTGTCCACTTCTATATGCTCTATTAATATATATCTGATTCTTATACCATGTGATGATGTTGGTATACCTATTTACTCCGACACAAGTAAAATACCCATTACCTAGTGGTTGTTAATATTGGTTTGGTGTCTTACCATCTTCTCTTCATTCACTTATTTGGTTAAGGGTAAAGAAAAGTGATTGACCATAGAAATTTTCTAAATTCTATTGATGGTAATTCAAATTGATTCTACTTTGTTCAAATAGTATTCTATCTCCTAATTATGAATCCAATCCGACCTCATTTGCCCTTTGTTTTGTTTGTGCATAGAAAGTTGATTGGAGCTTGTTACTTTGTTTAAGAGTGCTATGTTTTCCATTGTGAACAGGAACATATTGATTTTGATGTTGTGAAAAGTGCAAATGCTGAGTTCAAGGGAGCTACTGTGAGGATCAATATTTACAAACACCGCAGACAGACAGTTCAGGTAAGTTTGTTGCTGATACTTCTGAATTAAGGGTGGCCCAGTGCATGAGGCTCCCACTTAGTGGGGTATGGGGAAGGTAGATGTATGCAACCTTAACCCCGCAAGCGGAGCGACTATTTCTATTATTCGAACCTGTGATCTCTTGGCTACTAAGCAACAGCCTTAAAAATGTTTTGATATTCATGAAATTTTGCTATGAGGTTACATGTAAATAATTTTGGACTTGTTTATCTTAATTTCTGACAGTATATACTTCCACATGAGCATGAAAAGCTTTCACAAGCTGAACTGTTGGTTGTTGATGAAGCTGCTGGTATTCCACTGCAGTTGGTGAAGTCTTTGCTTGGGCCATATCTGGTCTTTCTATCATCTACTGTTAATGGGTATTACTAGTTTTTACTTTTTTTGAAACGATATATATCACACCAAAATCAGCTCTTCATGACAAATTATCAATTGTTTCGAATTATTAGCCATTTCCTTTTTTCTCTTCAATCAAGTTTGATGTGTCTCCTTCTTTAAAATTGTTTTTCTGGTGTAACCTGGTTGCTGAAAAAACTATTTTCTTTTACTCATGGAAAGTTATGAAGGTACCGGACGCTCTCTTTCACTAAAACTTTTGCAGCAATTAGAAGAGCAAAGTCGTGTGCCTGCTAAGAGCACAAAGGGGTCTGTTTCTGGTAATTACTTACTTTTGGTTTTAAGAATAAACAACGTATGTGTCGTGAACAGTTAAGAGTGGAAGTACTTTTAAAATGGTTTAAGAAATCACAAGCTGTGGTTTTGAACGATCCATTAAATGATTGCAAAACATAATTTTTTTCGAAGGTGCTTGAGTTATTGCTAAATTTTATATCTTTCAGGTTTTCCTGATGCTGTTTCAATTAGTAATAATGCTTTTTTTTTTAAAATAAAAGTGTAACTAATCCTAGTTCATGTTCAGTTTTCAATGTAACTACTACTACTTCTACACACTCATTGTGGCATAGTAGGCTAGGTCATGCCAATGATCAAGTTGTAAAGGCAGTCTTACATTCATGTAATATTCCTTGTCAATTCAATAAAAAGGATACTTTCTTTTGTGATGCTTGTGCTGTTGCCAAATCCCATAAATTACCCTCAAGTCCTTCTATTACAGTTTATCAACATCCTTTTGATTTAGTGTGTGTCGACTTGTGCGATCCGGCACCTACTTTGGCATCCACTGGTTTTAAGTACTATATGTGGCAAAAGGGTATCATCAAAGGCACTTTCTCTCTAGTAGTGAAACCAGTTACTATTTTGGTGGTTCTCACTTTGGCACTTACTCAAAAATGGGATGTTCAACAAATTGATGTGAATAATGCATTTTTGAGTGGTGATTTGCAAGAAGTTTTCATGCAGCAACCAGAGGGTTTTCAAATTGGTGTTAACTCTATGGTCTGTATGCTAAACAAGGCAATGTATGGTCTTAAGCAAGCACCTAGGGCATGGTTTGAAAAGCTGGGTGATACTTTACTGTCTCTTGGTTTTAGAAAATGCCGATGTGATCATTCTCTTTTCATCCAGAACACTTCCTCTCACAGATTGTTTGTTCTCTGCTATGTGGATACAAGAGAAGTGAAAAATACAGAAACTAGAGAGAGAAGAGAGAGAGAGAAGAGAAAGAGAAGAGAGAGAATACGTATTTTTTATTAGGCTAAATTACTCATTTGGTCCCTTACCTTATTTTTCAATTTCAAATTGGTCCCTTACCTTTTTTTTGTTTCTTATTGGTCCCTTATGTTTCTTTTCACTGTCAATTTGGTCCTAGAATCACTATTCATCCTATGTGTCAAAATCATATTGGTCCACGTATATATTGTTGGAGAGAGAAAGTGACACGTGTCCATAACATATTGGTCCACATAGGATGAACAGTGATTCTGGGACCAAATTGACAGCAAAAATAAACATAAGGGACCAATATGAAACCAAAAAAAGGTAAGGGACCAATTTGAAATTGAAAAATAAGGTAAGGGACCAAATGAGTAGTTTAGCCTTTTTATTATTGAGATCTGAGAGGGGAATATACATTAGGATACTATTTATAGAAGAGTCTAGATGAGACTCTCTTAGCTGTCAATAACAGATTTTGACAGTTGGCTAACTGATACAATATAACCCACTAACTGATTTTTCTAATACAATATAACCCACTAACTAATTCATTATAAACTAACGAATTCAAAGAGTGTCAACACAAGTAAACCGAAGTTTACTTGTGTCCACTTCTATATACTCTATTACACCCCTCTCAAACCAAGGGCTGGTTGAATGTCTGCCCTGGTCAGAATTCTGAGCTTCTTTCGGAGATCTTCAAATCTGCTGTGGACAGTGGTTTGGTTAAGATGTCAGCAATTTGAAACTCGGAAGGCAAGTGTTGAACAACCAAAGACTTGGCTTGAACTTGTTCTCAAACAAAGAAGAGATCAAGAGCAATATGTTTTGTCTTAGAGTGTAGAACAGGATTGTGAGCAAGAGCTACAGTGCTTAAGTTGTCACAAAAAATGACTGGAGCTTTATATGGAACATGTAGTTCAGTAAGGAGAGATTTGACCCACATAAGTTCTGTAGAAGCCAAAGCTAAGGATCTGTATTCTGCTTCAGTACTAGACCTGCTGACAGAATTCTGCTTTTTAGACCACCAAGTTACTAGATTAGGGCCTACAAAAGGAGCAGCCCCTGATACAGACCTTATATCATCAACATCAGTAGCCCAATCAGCATCACAAAACCTAGTAAGAGTGAGAGGACTGCGAGTAGGTGCTGCTTTTATAATGAGACCATGATGTATTGTACCCTTAAGATACCTTAGAATACGTTTGACCGCAGCCCAATGAGTGTCAAGAGGTTGAGAGAGATATTGACAAACCTTGTTGACACTAAAGCTGATTTCAGGTCTAGAGATAGTGGCATAGTGCAATGCCCCAACCACTGATCTGTAAAGAGTTGCATCAGGAAGAGGAGACCCTGAATTTTTGGTGAGTCTGCAACTACCAGCCATAGGTGAGGAAATACTATTAGCATTTGACATATTAGCTTTTTCAAGTAGGTCCCTTATGTACTTAGATTGGGACAGCATTAAACCACCACCAGGTAATTTGATGACCTGAATTCCTAGAAAATAGTCAAGTTCACCTAAGTCTTTTAGGGAAAAGGAAGTGTGAAGTTTAGTCACTAATGTGTCTATGAAAGAGGAGTTAGAGCCAGTAACTATAATATCATCAACATAGACCAGAATATAGGCTGTGATTGTAGCTGAAATATAGTAGAAAAGGGAATTGTCACACTTGTTCACTTTGAAGCCAAAACCCATCAGTGTGCCTTTGAGTTTCTCAAACCACTGTCTTGGAGCCTGTTTAAGGCCATATATATAGACTTGTTTAGTTTACATACAAGAGTTTTATCCTCATGTTTGAAGCTTGGAGGTTGTTGCATGTATACCTCTTCATTGAGTGTGCCATTTAAAAAGGCATTATTGACATCAAGTTGTCTTAGAGTCCAGTTGTTGGTGAGAGCAAGAGTGAGAATTATTCTAACTGTAATAGGCTTGACTATTGGTGAGAAAGTTTCAGAGTAATCAAAACCTGGCTTCTGATTATAGCCTTTGGCAACTACTCTAGCCTTGAGTTTATTAATTGTGCCATCTGAATTTTCTTTAATCCTAAAAACCCATTTGCAGCCTATGGCCTCTATGTCATCAGGAAGTGGGACCAGTGTCCAAGTATTGTTATTTATAAGTGATGTATATTCAGCATCCATAGCCTGCTTCCAGCCAGGATCAGCAAGAGCCTCTTTGACAGAGGTAGGTTCAGTTATAGCTAGATGAATCGAGGGATACAACATCTTAGTAATCCTAGACTTAGCTCTAGTTTGCATGGGATGAGAGTTGTTAGGATGAATATTAATAGGACCAGGGGTATCAGAGGAAGAATTGGATTCTGATGCTGCAGGTGAGGAATCAGAAATTCTGATGGTTGAGGAAGAAGAAGGAGATGAGACAGCTGATGGAGAAGAAATTGGGACATTGGCTGATCCTGAAGCGAGAGGAAAAGTAGCAGGTGAGGAAGAAGGTTGACTGTAGGTATCTGTAGAGGAAGCAGGAACAGAGAAAACACATGTATGCTGATCTGTATTGAAGAGACCAGAGAGAGAGAGAGAGAGAAGAGAAAGAGAGGAGAGAGAATACGTATTTTTTATTATTAAGATCTGAGAGGGGAATATACATTGGGATACTATTTATAGAAGAGTCTAGATGAGACTCTCTTAGCTGTCAATAACAAATTTTGACAGCTGGCTAACTAATACAATATAACCCACTAACTGATTTTTCTAATACAATATAACCCACTAACTAATTTATTATATACTAACTACTCCCTCCGTTTCACAATGTTTGGCCTTTTAGCCTTTTTTTCTTGTTTCACAATGTTTGGCCTTTTATATTTTCAATACACAAACATATTTTTTTTCCAATATTAACCTTTCATTCAATAATTTCTCTTACTCCTCATTAATTCTACTTTTATCATCTCTCTCATCTCTAAACCACTATACATTAATTAATGGACATACTTACTAATAAAAATTAAATACTATTACAATTTTCAATAAGGATTAAATAGGGGCATTTCTAGGTAGTCGATCGCTGCCAGTCGCGGTGCGATCCCCGAAAAGCGTAGCGGCGCGGCGGCGGTTGCGACGCGAAACGCCGTCGCTTCCCAGAAATTGGTCGCGGTCGTCGCGGCGGCGTCGCGGCCGCGAATCGCGGCTCTGTTGCGGCCGTCTCACCCGCGACAGGGTTTCCCCCTGAGAAAACCGGAAACCCGACCCGTACCCCCATCAAACCCGGCGGTGGCGGCTGAGACATAAGGTGATAAGAGATAAGGAAACCCTAATTTTTTTAAAGTGAAATGGGCCTTTGTTATTGGGCTTAACAGTTAACACTATGCAAATCAGAATAACATGCAACCAAAAAAATTGGGCTTAACACTACAAAATTAGAATCAGATTACAACAAAAAAAAAATCAAAAGACACTATACAAATCAGAATCAGATCACAACAAAAAAAAATCAAAAGAAACTAAAAAGACAGGCATTACTACGTGCAAGTATGCAAACCTGTTTCTTATTTCTTCCTAAACACTTCATCTTCTCCTCTTTGATCAACATGTAACACGTTGATCTTCTCAAAGCAGCTGCATACTCCTTTCATCTTCTTCCATCTTTTTCTTTTTCATCACTCTTCTTCTCCTATTCACTGTTCTTCTCAAAGCAGCATATGTGCATACTGCATACATACCGCAAAAGCAACATACGTGCATACTGCAGATTGCAGAGGCAGCATACTCCTTTGTCCTTCACTATTCTTCCTTAGTTCCTTTTCTATTCTTTATCCTATTCTGACAAAAGTCATTCTTTTGCTTGAATTTGAATTTTGAAATATTACAAAATTTTGGGTTTTATTTTTTTAGCATATATATGTGTATTTGTGTAGCATAATATTTAATTTTTCAGCACTATATATATGTCTCAATAGCGGCCATCCCGCTACCCGCTATCCCGCTATCCCATTTTAGGGGGTGGCCGCTCCGCGACGCTATTTGGGATTGACTACCTAGGGGCATTTTAGACAAACTATACATAATACTTACAATAATTAACATTTTCTTAATCTATGTGCCCAGACCTTAAAGGCCAATCGTTGTGAAACAGAGGGAGTAATTCAAAGAGTGTAAACACAAGTAAACCGAAGTTTACTTGTGTCCACTTCTATATGCTCTATTAATATATATCTGATTCTTATACCATGTGATGATGTTGGTATACCTATTTACTCCGACACAAGTAAAATACCCATTACCTAGTGGTTGTTAATATTGGTTTGGTGTCTTACCATCTTCTCTTCATTCACTTATTTGGTTAAGGGTAAAGAAAAGCGATTGACCATAGAAATTTTCTAAATTCTATTGATGGTAATTCAAATTGATTCTACTTTGTTCAAATAGTATTCTATCTCCTAATTATGAATCCAATCCGACCTCATTTGCCCTTTGTTTTGTTTGTGCATAGAAAGTTGATTGGAGCTTGTTACTTTGTTTAAGAGTGCTATGTTTTCCATTGTGAACAGGAACATATTGATTTTGATGTTGTGAAAAGTGCAAATGCTGAGTTCAAGGGAGCTACTGTGAGGATCAATATTTACAAACACCGCAGACAGACAGTTCAGGTAAGTTTGTTGCTGATACTTCTGAATTAAGGGTGGCCCAGTGCATGAGGCTCCCACTTAGTGGGGTATGGGGAAGGTAGATGTATGCAACCTTAACCCCGCAAGCGGAGCGACTATTTCTATTATTCGAACCTGTGATCTCTTGGCTACTAAGCAACAGCCTTAAAAATGTTTTGATATTCATGAAATTTTGCTATGAGGTTACATGTAAATAATTTTGGACTTGTTTATCTTAATTTCTGACAGTATATACTTCCACATGAGCATGAAAAGCTTTCACAAGCTGAACTGTTGGTTGTTGATGAAGCTGCTGGTATTCCACTGCAGTTGGTGAAGTCTTTGCTTGGGCCATATCTGGTCTTTCTATCATCTACTGTTAATGGGTATTACTAGTTTTTACTTTTTTTGAAACGATATATATCACACCAAAATCAGCTCTTCATGACAAATTATCAATTGTTTCGAATTATTAGCCATTTCCTTTTTTCTCTTCAATCAAGTTTGATGTGTCTCCTTATTTAAAATTGTTTTTCTGGTGTAACCTGGTTGCTGAAAAAACTATTTTCTTTTACTCATGGAAAGTTATGAAGGTACCGGACGCTCTCTTTCACTAAAACTTTTGCAGCAATTAGAAGAGCAAAGTCGTGTGCCTGCTAAGAGCACAAAGGGGTCTGTTTCTGGTAATTACTTACTTTTGGTTTTAAGAATAAACAACGTATGTGTCGTGAACAGTTAAGAGTGGAAGTACTTTTAAAATGGTTTAAGAAATCAAAAGCTGTGGTTTTGAACGATCCATTAAATGATTGCAAAACATAATTTTTTTCGAAGGTGCTTGAGTTATTGCTAAATTTTATATCTTTCAGGTTTTCCTGATGCTGTTTCAATTAGTAATAATGCTTTTTTTTAAAATAAAAGTGTAACTAATCCTAGTTCATGTTCAGTTTTCAATGTAACTACTACTACTTCTACACACTCATTGTGGCATAGTAGGCTAGGTCATGCCAATGATCAAGTTGTAAAGGCAGTCTTACATTCATGTAATATTCCTTGTCAATTCAATAAAAAGGATACTTTCTTTTGTGATGCTTGTGCTGTTGCCAAATCCCATAAATTACCCTCAAGTCCTTCTATTACAGTTTATCAACATCCTTTTGATTTAGTGTGTGTCGACTTGTGCGGTCCGGCACCTACTTTGGCATCCACTGGTTTTAAGTACTATATGTGGCAAAAGGGTATCATCAAAGGCACTTTCTCTCTAGTAGTGAAACCAGTTACTATTTTGGTGGTTCTCACTTTGGCACTTACTCAAAAATGGGATGTTCAACAAATTGATGTGAATAATGCATTTTTGAGTGGTGATTTGCAAGAAGTTTTCATGCAGCAACCAGAGGGTTTTCAAATTGGTGTTAACTCTATGGTCTGTATGCTAAACAAGGCAATGTATGGTCTTAAGCAAGCACCTAGGGCATGGTTTGAAAAGCTGGGTGATACTTTACTGTCTCTTGGTTTTAGAAAATGCCGATGTGATCATTCTCTTTTCATCCAGAACACTTCCTCTCACAGATTTTTGTTCTCTGCTATGTGGATACAAGAGAAGTGAAAAATACAGAAACTAGAGAGAGAAGAGAGAGAGAGAAGAGAAAGAGAAGAGAGAGAATACGTATTTTTTATTAGGCTAAATTACTCATTTGGTCCCTTACCTTATTTTTCAATTTCAAATTGGTCCCTTACCTTTTTTTTGTTTCTTATTGGTCCCTTATGTTTCTTTTCACTGTCAATTTGGTCCTAGAATCACTATTCATCCTATGTGTCAAAATCATATTGGTCCACGTATATATTGTTGGAGAGAGAAAGTGACACGTGTCCATAACATATTGGTCCACATAGGATGAACAGTGATTCTGGGACCAAATTGACAGCAAAAATAAACATAAGGGACCAATATGAAACCAAAAAAAGGTAAGGGACCAATTTGAAATTGAAAAATAAGGTAAGGGACCAAATGAGTAGTTTAGCCTTTTTATTATTGAGATCTGAGAGGGGAATATACATTAGGATACTATTTATAGAAGAGTCTAGATGAGACTCTCTTAGCTGTCAATAACAGATTTTGACAGTTGGCTAACTGATACAATATAACCCACTAACTGATTTTTCTAATACAATATAACCCACTAACTAATTCATTATAAACTAACGAATTCAAAGAGTGTCAACACAAGTAAACCGAAGTTTACTTGTGTCCACTTCTATATACTCTATTACACCCCTCTCAAACCAAGGGCTGGTTGAATGTCTGCCCTGGTCAGAATTCTGAGCTTCTTTCGGAGATCTTCAAATCTGCTGTGGACAGTGGTTTGGTTAAGATGTCAGCAATTTGAAACTCGGAAGGCAAGTGTTGAACAACCAAAGACTTGGCTTGAACTTGTTCTCAAACAAAGAAGAGATCAAGAGCAATATGTTTTGTCTTAGAGTGTAGAACAGGATTGTGAGCAAGAGCTACAGTGCTTAAGTTGTCACAAAAAATGACTGGAGCTTTATATGGAACATGTAGTTCAGTAAGGAGAGATTTGACCCACATAAGTTCTGTAGAAGCCAAAGCTAAGGATCTGTATTCTGCTTCAGTACTAGACCTGCTGACAGAATTCTGCTTTTTAGACCACCAAGTTACTAGATTAGGGCCTACAAAAGGAGCAGCCCCTGATACAGACCTTATATCATCAACATCAGTAGCCCAATCAGCATCACAAAACCTAGTAAGAGTGAGAGGACTGCGAGTAGGTGCTGCTTTTATAATGAGACCATGATGTATTGTACCCTTAAGATACCTTAGAATACGTTTGACCGCAGCCCAATGAGTGTCAAGAGGTTGAGAGAGATATTGACAAACCTTGTTGACACTAAAGCTGATTTCAGGTCTAGAGATAGTGGCATAGTGCAATGCCCCAACCACTGATCTGTAAAGAGTTGCATCAGGAAGAGGAGACCCTGAATTTTTGGTGAGTCTGCAACTACCAGCCATAGGTGAGGAAATACTATTAGCATTTGACATATTAGCTTTTTCAAGTAGGTCCCTTATGTACTTAGATTGGGACAGCATTAAACCACCACCAGGTAATTTGATGACCTGAATTCCTAGAAAATAGTCAAGTTCACCTAAGTCTTTTAGGGAAAAGGAAGTGTGAAGTTTAGTCACTAATGTGTCTATGAAGGAGGAGTTAGAGCCAGTAACTATAATATCATCAACATAGACCAGAATATAGGCTGTGATTGTAGCTGAAATATAGTAGAAAAGGGAATTGTCACACTTGTTCACTTTGAAGCCAAAACCCATAAGTGTGCCTTTGAGTTTCTCAAACCACTGTCTTGGAGCCTGTTTAAGGCCATATATATAGACTTGTTTAGTTTACATACAAGAGTTTTATCCTCATGTTTGAAGCTTGGAGGTTGTTGCATGTATACCTCTTCATTGAGTGTGCCATTTAAAAAGGCATTATTGACATCAAGTTGTCTTAGAGTCCAGTTGTTGGTGAGAGCAAGAGTGAGAATTATTCTAACTGTAATAGGCTTGACTATTGGTGAGAAAGTTTCAGAGTAATCAAAACCTGGCTTCTGATTATAGCCTTTGGCAACTACTCTAGCCTTGAGTTTATTAATTGTGCCATCTGAATTTTCTTTAATCCTAAAAACCCATTTGCAGCCTATGGCCTCTATGTCATCAGGAAGTGGGACCAGTGTCCAAGTATTGTTATTTATAAGTGATGTATATTCAGCATCCATAGCCTGCTTCCAGCCAGGATCAGCAAGAGCCTCTTTGACAGAGGTAGGTTCAGTTATAGCTAGATGAATTGAGGGATACAACATCTTAGTAATCCTAGACTTAGCTCTAGTTTGCATGGGATGAGAGTTGTTAGGATGAATATTAATAGGACCAGGGGTATCAGAGGAAGAATTGGATACTGATGCTGCAGGTGAGGAATCAGAAATTCTGATGGTTGAGGAAGAAGAAGGAGATGAGACAGCTGATGGAGAAGAAATTGGGACATTGGCTGATCCTGAAGCGAGAGGAAAAGTAGCAGGTGAGGAAGAAGGTTGACTGTAGGTATCTGCAGAGGAAGCAGGAACAGAGAAAACACATGTATGCTGATCTGTATTGAAGAGACCAGAGAGAGAGAGAGAGAGAAGAGAAAGAGAGGAGAGAGAATACGTATTTTTTATTATTAAGATCTGAGAGGGGAATATACATTGGGATACTATTTATAGAAGAGTCTAGATGAGACTCTCTTAGCTGTCAATAACAAATTTTGACAGCTGGCTAACTAATACAATATAACCCACTAACTGATTTTTCTAATACAATATAACCCACTAACTAATTTATTATATACTAACTACTCCCTCCGTTTCACAATGTTTGGCCTTTTAGCCTTTTTTTCTTGTTTCACAATGTTTGGCCTTTTATATTTTCAATACACAAACATATTTTTTTTCCAATATTAACCTTTCATTCAATAATTTCTCTTACTCCTCATTAATTCTACTTTTATCATCTCTCTCATCTCTAAACCACTATACATTAATTAATGGACATACTTACTAATAAAAATTAAATACTATTACAATTTTCAATAAGGATTAAATAGGGGCATTTCTAGGTAGTCGATCGCTGCCAGTCGCGGTGCGATCCCGGAAAAGCGTAGCGGCGCGGCGGCGGTTGCGACGCGAAACGCCGTCGCTTCCCAGAAATTGGTCGCGGTCGTCGCGGCGGCGTCGCGGCCGCGAATCGCGGCTCTGTTGCGGCCGTCTCACCCGCGACAGGGTTTCCCCCTGAGAAAACCGGAAACCCGACCCGTAACCCCATCAAACCCGGCGGCGGCGGCTGAGACATAAGGTGATAAGGGATAAGGAAACCCTAATTTTTTTAAAGTGAAATGGGCCTTTGTTATTGGGCTTAACAGTTAACACTATGCAAATCAAAATAACATGCAACCAAAAAAATTGGGCTTAACACTACAAAATTAGAATCAGTGTGCCTTTGAGTTTCTCAAACCACTGTCTTGGAGCCTGTTTAAAGCCATATATATAGACTTGTTTAGTTTACAGACAAGAGTTTTATCGTCATGTTTGAAGCTTGGAGGTTGTTGCATGTATACCTCTTCATTGAGTGTGCCATTTAAAAAGGCATTATTGACATCAAGTTGTCTTAGAGTCCAGTTGTTGGTGAGAGCAAGAGTGAGAATTATTCTAACTGTAATAGGCTTGACTATTGGTGAGAAAGTTTCAGAGTAATCAAAACCTGGCTTCTGATTATAGCCTTTGGCAACTACTCTAGCCTTGAGTTTATTAATTGTGCCATCTGAATTTTCTTTAATCCTAAAAACCCATTTGCAGCCTATGGCCTCTATGTCATCAGGAAGTGCGACCAGTGTCCAAGTATTGTTATTTATAAGTGATGTATATTCAGCATCCATAGCCTGTTTCCAGCCAGGATCAGCAAGAGCCTCTTTGACAGAGGTAGGTTCAGTTATAGCTAGATGAATCGAGGGATACAACATCTTAGTAATCCTAGACTTAGCTCTAGTTTGCATTTCTAGGTAGTCGATCGCTGCCAGTCGCGGTGCGATCCCGGAAAAGCGTAGCGGCGCGGCGGCGGTTGCGACGCGAAACGCTGTCGCTTCCCAGAAATTGGTCACGGTCGTCGCGGCGGCGTCGCGGCCGCGAATCGCGGCTCTGTTGCGGCCGTCTCACCCGCGACAGGGTTTCCCCCTGAGAAAACCGGAAACCCGACCCGTAACCCCATCAAACCCGGCGGCGGCGGCTGAGACATAAGGTGATAAGGGATAAGGAAACCCTAATTTTTTTAAAGTGAAATGGGCCTTTGCTATTGGGCTTAACAGTTAACACTATGCAAATCAGAATAACATGCAACCAAAAAAATTGGGCTTAACACTACAAAATTAGAATCAGATTACAAAAAAAAAAAAAAATCAAAAGACACTATACAAATCAGAATCAGATTACAACAAAAAAAAATCAAAAGAAACTAAAAAGACAGGCATTACTACGTGCAAGTATGCAACCCTGTTTCTTATTTCTTCCTAAACACTTCATCTTCTCCTCTTTGATCAACATGCAACACGTTGATCTTCTCAAAGCAACTGCATACTCCTTTCATCTTCTTCCATCTTTTTCTTTTTCATCACTCTTCTTCTCCTATTCACTGTTCTTCTCAAAGCAGCATATGTGCATACTGCATACATACTGCAGAAGCAACATACGTGCATACTGCAGATTGCAGAAGCAGCATACTCCTTTGTCCTTCACTATTCTTCCTTAGTTCCTTTTCTATTCTTTATCCTATTCTGACAAAAGTCATTCTTTTGCTTGAATTTGAATTTTGAAATATTACAAAATTTTGGGTTTTATTTTTCAGCATATATATGTGTATTTGTGTAGCATAATATTTAATTTTTCAGCACTATATATATGTCTCAATAGCGGCCATCCCGCTACCCGCTATCCCGCTATCCCATTTTAGGGGGTGGCCGCTCCGCGACGCTATTTGGGATTGACTACCTAGGGGCATTTTAGACAAACTATACATAATATTTACAATAATTAACATTTTCTTAATCTGTGTGCCCAGACCTAAAAGGCCAAACGTTGTGAAACAGAGGGAGTAATTCAAAGAGTGTAAACACAAGTAAACCGAAGTTTACTTGTGTCCACTTCTATATGCTCTATTAATATATATCTGATTCTTATACCATGTGATGATGTTGGTATACCTATTTACTCCGACACAAGTAAAATACCCATTACCTAGTGGTTGTTAATATTGGTTTGGTGTCTTACCATCTTCTCTTCATTCACTTATTTGGTTATGGGTAAAGAAAAGCGATTGACCATAGAAATTTTCTAAATTCTATTGATGGTAATTCAAATTGATTCTACTTTGTTCAAATAGTATTCTATCTCCTAATTATGAATCGAATCCGACCTCATTTGCCCTTTGTTTTGTTTGTGCATAGAAAGTTGATTGGAGCTTGTTACTTTGTTTAAGAGTGCTATGTTTTCCATTGTGAACAGGAACATATTGATTTTGATGTTGTGAAAAGTGCAAATGCTGAGTTCAAGGGAGCTACTGTGAGGATCAATATTTACAAACACCGCAGACAGACAGTTCAGGTAAGTTTGTTGCTGATACTTCTGAATTAAGGGTGGCCCAGTGCATGAGGCTCCCACTTAGTGGGGTATGGGGAAGGTAGATGTATGCAACCTTAACCCCGCAAGCGGAGCGACTATTTCTATTATTCGAACCTGTGATCTCTTGGCTACTAAGCAACAGCCTTAAAAATGTTTTGATATTCATGAAATTTTGCTATGAGGTTACATGTAAATAATTTTGGACTTGTTTATCTTAATTTCTGACAGTATATACTTCCACATGAGCATGAAAAGCTTTCACAAGCTGAACTGTTGGTTGTTGATGAAGCTGCTGGTATTCCACTGCAGTTGGTGAAGTCTTTGCTTGGGCCATATCTGGTCTTTCTATCATCTACTGTTAATGGGTATTACTAGTTTTTACTTTTTTTGAAACGATATATATCACACCAAAATCAGCTCTTCATGACAAATTATCAATTGTTTCGAATTATTAGCCATTTCCTTTTTTCTCTTCAATCAAGTTTGATGTGTCTCCTTATTTAAAATTTTTTTTCTGGTGTAACCTGGTTGCTGAAAAAACTATTTTCTTTTACTCATGGAAAGTTATGAAGGTACCGGACGCTCTCTTTCACTAAAACTTTTGCAGCAATTAGAAGAGCAAAGTCGTGTGCCTGCTAAGAGCACAAAGGGGTCTGTTTCTGGTAATTACTTACTTTTGGTTTTAAGAATAAACAATGTATGTGTCGTGAACAGTTAAGAGTGGAAGTACTTTTAAAATGGTTTAAGAAATCAAAAGCTGTGGTTTTGAATGATCCATTAAATGATTGCAAAACATAATTTTTTTCGAAGGTGCTTGAGTTATTGCTAAATTTTATATCTTTCAGGTTTTCTGTTTGAGAAAATAGAACTGAGTGAATCCATCAGATATGATTCTGGGGATCCGATTGAAATATGGCTCAACGTACTGCTTTGCCTAGATGTTTCAAATGCCATCCCTTTTCTTAGCAGGTATTTCTAGCTTATTTCATGTTTACTTGGAAGAAGAGACCATTTTTTTATCTCCATTTATGGTTCTTTTGTCCTGAAATCAGGTTACCTCCACCTAGTGAGTGTGATCTATACTATGTTAATCGGGATACTCTCTTTTCTTACCACAAAGATAGTGAAATATTTTTACAGGTAAAACCAAATTTATCTGATAATGTTTGTGAATTGTGATTAATATTTTCACCTTTCTAAATGAGCTTCTAAAGTACTTGTGTATACCCAGAGAATGATGGCCTTATATGTTGCATCACATTACAAGAATTCTCCAAATGATCTGCAACTGATGGCAGATGCTCCCGCACACCACTTATTTGTACTACTTGGTATACTTGGTTTTTCGATCTAGTTATTCTTTCCCCTCTCTTTCTATACATGACTTGAATTAGACATGTAATATTTTTTTGACAGGACCTGTTGATGAATCAAAGAATCAACTTCCTGATATTATGTGTGTTATCCAGGTTTGCCTTTTCGGTTGTGTGACTCCTTTTTGTGTTTTCTACTTGCTTTAAGTTTGCAATTTTTTGTTACCTATGGTAATACTCAAAATAATTATACTCAGTGCTCCTATTTTATTTTTATTTTACCTATGGTAAAACTAAAAATGATTATACTCGTGCTCTTCATTTATTTTAATTATCCAGGCGCACTAGTACAAGAGTCACTAGGTACACTTTTATTTAATGACCTAGAAATAGTAGAAGTAGGAAACTGCTGAGCTGTAGAAGACAAGATGGACCGAGGCTGAAGCGCATCATAAAACCTTTAGAGACCATAAGCTCCAACAGAGCCTTCAAGAAGAATAGAGTTGGTGTCCTGTGATTTCACACAACAAGAATTAGGATGAAATTCAAAATAAACTGAATTGTCTTTTGCAAACCTACTTACACTTGCTAAATTTTTAGTGGTAGTAGGAACTAACAGTTATTAAGAGACAAAGTAGAAGTAGGACACATGGGAGAGGGAAAAACACTGGTACCAATTCCTGTGATTGGAATGCAGAATCATTACCCATAAGGATTTGATCTTGACCTGAAAGAGGAGCTCTTAAGTGAGTTAAATTTGCTGGATCTGCCGTCAGATGATGTGTAGCACCAGAATCTGGGTACCACAACTGAAAATTGTAGGCCTGCGGTTCCATAAGCATTGCTTGAGGAGGTCTTATAGCAGGAAAAGAGGGTTGTGGAGCCCAAGCAGAAGGTCCAGGACCTAGGATAGAAGGTCTAGGAGCAATGAGTGGTGGTGCAACCATTTGTTGAAAAGCCATAGCATTCTGATAGGGAAAGTAGGCAGCAGGAAAGTGAGGAAACTGAGGAAACTGAAACATTGGAGATGGAGCAGGTACAGATGATTGACCCTTGTTGGATTGCTGAGATCTGTTTGCAGACTGATTATCAGTGTTAGAACACATGACAATATCCACCCTATTCCAACATTTTAAGGCCTCATGGCCAGGTTTATCACAGAGTTGGCAACGCACTTTGTTTTTGCCATATTTCCCTGTGTAAGACGTTTTGGAAGTAGTTTTGGTGCAGCAGAGTGATCTGCAGAATCAGTACTGTCAGAATCAGACTCAAACAGATTTGTTGATTTATGTGGTTTTGCAGCAGTAGCCTGAGGCTGAATAGGTGCAGTTGGAACAAACCCTACACTTGCAGCTGACTGTGTAGGTGCAATAAATTGTTGTGCTGGATACTGAGAAGGAAAGGATTGCACAAGGAATTGTTGAGAGTGATAATACACCATACCCTGAGAAGGTGCACCTTGAGAAGGCTGATTTGAAGGCTGAAACTGATTCTGCTTAATCTGACCCTGAGCAAGATGGACTGAGAAGGCATCATTAACCACTGGATGCAACTTCTCTAAGTAAGCTTCTTGAGCCATTAATAGAGCCTCCAAAGCACCAATAGTCACTGGAGTTTCTCGGATCAACAGAGAGGTTACAAATGCCTCATACTCTGAAGGCAAGCCATTCAAAACAATTCTGACCTGTTCTTTCTTAGAAACAGGTTCTCCAACAGCAGCTAATGAAAAGGCTAATGCCTTTATCCTAGCAATGAACTCAGTAATGGTTTGTGTTCCTTTCTTAGACGAGCGCAAATCAGATTCAAGCGTCTGACTTCGTGCTTTAGTGAGTGAACTGAAGTAGTAATGTAATTCATCCCAAACTTGATAGGCATGAACACACCCTAGAACCCTAGCCTGAACAGGTTCAGAAAGGGACTGTAATAACCACGATACAATATGTTGATCTTGTTCTTCCCAATTCAAATAGTTAGGGTTTACTCTATCAAATTCAATATCATCATCTGCAAGATATTTGGCAGGAATTTGTTGACTAACTACAAAACGTTGAAGTCTGTGTGAAGCAATCACAGCTTCAACTTGTTGTTTCCACATCAGATAGTTCTTATCTTTGAGTTTTGCAGAAATAGAATGAGAGAAGGTAACATGAGTGAATACCGAATTTAAAGGTGTTGGAGCGGAAGCCATTGAAGAAAAATTACAGGATCGGGAATGAAGAAGATTGAAGCGCACAAAGCCAGAAGAAGAGGAGATTCTAATGTTCACGATTCTACTGTTCAAGATTTCTACTGTTCGCGATTCTATTGTTCACGATTCTACTGTTCGCGATTTCTACTGTTCGTGATTTTCTGGTGTTGCGATTCTCAGAAAAAAGAAGGAACACAAGTGAAAAACCCTAGCGGAACTGAGAAGATAGAAATCGCAGAAATCGCACCAGAGAAGAAGAAGCACAATCGCAAGTGAGAAGAAGCAAAACAGAATCGCAATCACAGATGATGTTGAGAAGGATGAAGCGATCACACCCGAGAAGAAGGAAGCGCAATCGCAAGTGAGAAGAGGAGATTCAGAATCGCAAGTGAGAAGAGAGAGCTTTGGCGCGCAAAAATTGCTCTGGATACCATGTTAGAAAGAGTAAGAAGAGAGAGAGAGAGAGATAAAATGAATTATGTTATTATTAAAATGTTGGTTACAAAGGAGAGCACACCTATCTATTTATAGAAGGAGCCTCAACCAACTTAAGTTACATGACAGCTGTCAGCTTATAAACTAATAGCTGAGTATACATAAACTAAACTATTATATACAATATCTAACACTGTCTCGCTTCCTATCCCAATCAATAAAAATATGACAACTAAGAAAGAGATGACACGTCATTTTTCCTCAAAATTAATTCTTCATTAAATTCCAAACGTAAATTATCATTGTCTCTCTCACAACGCCCTTTCTTTCCTCTAAGATATTTCTCTGACTCCATGGCTGTATATTACTATGTGGTACCGCTTGCATTTTCTACCACTTTGTTATTTTCTTCTACTTAATCACAAAAACCACTCTCTTGAGTTTTAACCAAACCGTTTCAATTTCAGAATTTCTTCTTCTTACCCTTTCAATTTGAAATATCTATAAACAATTTTCATTTTTCCTAACCAGTAGAAACAAAACCCATTATTATCCTTTAGAGTAAAAATCAATTAGATTAATTTGATTTTCATTGTTTTCATCAAATAAAATTGACATAAACCAAATTCAAGATTTTGCTTCAATTCAAAGTTCTAAAACATCGGCCAACGACCAAACATAATTAGAGGGAGGATATGGGTTTGGATTAAACCATGAAAGGAAGAGACAAAAGAAAAGAGGTGGTGACCTGAGCCATGGCAAAGATCCAAAATCTGTGCAACACAGATCTGAGATCTGTTAAATTGCTTTCTTAATAGTAGCGATCTAGTCAAGCTAATACATGGATAGGAAAGGTTGGACCTTGAAAAGAAAATGAGAGGCCTAAAGAGGCAATGGCGATTTCGATAATAATGACGCAAGCGATTGTTTTAGTGCAGAGAGAGAAAATCTTAGCTAGAAGAGAAAAGGATTTCCATGTTCATTTGTTCTTGCTGTATAATATGGCGGTTAAACAGAGAAGTGGAAGTTTAAATGGTGTTGAAGGGTAATTCAAGATTTGATCCACCTTACTCAATTCAGTTTTGGGTAGTGGCTACACTTATGGAGGAATTGATTGCAAAGGAAACAGAGTATGAGTTTCAAACTTTTGAAGTTATTGATCTAGCTACCATTTCTATGAGCCATATGTCTTTCTCTTTGCCATCTAAGTTGGTCTTAGATGTGTACATCAAAGAAAGCCAATGGGACCCAGGTGGACATGCATATACTTCATGGGCAGCGATAGCATGTTTCAAGCTATGGGACCCCTATGGGAACTTATTTTGTAGCTTCCACAAGTTTCTCATCGTCAACAATGCAGTTAGAACTTACAAAACATCTCAAGAACTCTCTACATCCATATTTTTAGATCACAGCCTTGAAGACAAGGCTGAAGTTAAGGGGGCGGTTTGGATAGGACCCTGAAGGTTACTAGGGGTATAGGTGGAAAAAAAGGGAATGAGAGAGGAATGCGAGTTGTCACGTAGTTATTGGCTGGGGAAGGGATGAGAGTGTATATAGATGAGGTTAGCACAATGAGAGAGTTAGTTAGGAACTTTGTGGTTACACCTTGAGGTGGGGCAGAGGGTGCTCTATGCATCTCCGAGGGAACTTTGCTCTGGGGTTATAGGGGTTTTTCTCCTTGTAATCATTTTTATTTCAGCATATAATACGAAATATGAACATAATATTTTCATATTTCCATAACTCTGATTTTGGGTTCCTAACAATTTACAGGTTTGCCTTGAAGGGAAGATATCGCGTGTGTCAGCAATGAAAAGTTTAAATAAGAGTCTTAAACCTTTTGGAGATCAAATACCGTGGAAATTCTCTGAGCAATTCCGAGATTTAGATTTTCCTTCACTCTCAAGTGGTCGCATCGTACGCATTGCTACACACCCTAGTGCCATGAGGGTAACTTCTATTTTCTAATGCATGGTTTTGTTTAACCAGATTCTTTTGAAGTTGCAACAATCCTCTTATCTTTGATTTTCATTCTTTATTTTCAGCTTGGATATGGTTCACAAGCAGTTGAGCTTTTAATACGGTCAGTGATTGGCTTCTTTCTTACTCTGATTTTACCTTCTGTTTTACACTAGAGTTTTCATGAGCATTGAGTGTTCTTTAGAAGTTTTAAATTTAATATAGATTAGTTTAGGGCTAGCCTTGATTCAAAGTAGAAAACTCCATTTTCTAGTGCAAGGCATGCCTTTGTACCTGGTGGTCATAGGTTCTTGTCTTGGTAGCAGCTTCTATATCTATGGAGTAGGGCTATGCACATCCAACCCTCTTAAAAATGTTGTTTGGCTTGTCTATGAATCATCCGGTTCATTAATACTCTGCTATAATTCATTTTTGTGCCGTTAGTATGCCTATAATTTCTGGCAGTTGCAGTTGTTTCTTTATGTCTAAAAAAACAGATTTTTTGATACATGGCAGGTAGGGAAATTTTTTTTATTTTATTTTTTTAAATTTTTTTTATCACGACTGATTCCTTTTGTAGAGATTATGGATAGGGAGAGTTCCTTGATAAACCTTTTTCATTCAAATGTGGAGGAGCCGTCACTTAGTCAAAAATCACTTAATCACAATACTGAGAAAGACCTACTGGCTGCAACTTGGTGCTCATTTTCGTCTTAAGTATGTCAAAATGTTTAGCATAATATCACCAATTAATCATTTTCATACTGTATGCAGTTACTATGAAGGACAGCTTACTCCTCTCTCTGATATTGTTGTTGAGGAGGAAATGCAGACTTTGCCAATTAGAGTTACAGAAGCTGCAAAGAATGTATGTTACTTCTTAGTCCCTTTATGTGTATAGTTTTTCGTTTTCATTTCTGTCTGAGGCTTTGAGTTATGTATAGCATAATGGCTTGGATCTATCCACTAGTCTTTTTGTAGTCTAGCTGATTAGCAGTTTGGTATGGGTAAGACCAAGATTCAGTCAATAAAGAAAACATTTCATAAAGAAAGTCAAATTTTGGTTTTAGGCAGGTCCTTGCCTATGTATGTTGCACTTGGCAACAACAACAAACACCGGGTTTTTTCTCACTCGGGTTTGTCCAGCTTCTTGATCATACACGTGTCATAATGCCCCATCATGTCTTAAGCTTAAATTGTTACCACTTCTGTAATAATTTGATCCTCTTAGCTTTTAGATAGTTTATTGGCTATTGACTGAGTTTGAACATACATCCAAGACTGCAATTCAAACAAAAATGACAGGCCATATATAATGCGCGATTTCTGTGCTTTTAAGTATATAAATTTTTGTTCATCTTTTTTGTGATACTATTTGTTACTGTAAAGGGAGAGAGTAGAGAGAGAGAGAGATAGAATCAGAGAGAGAGAGAAAGAAAGGGAGGGAAATGTAAAACTGAAATTCTATTATAGTTACAAGCGAAGGCTAAGCTTCTATTTATAGAAGCTGCCAACACATCAGCTAACTAATAAGGTTTAGCTGTCACAACATAACTAATACAACCAGCTATTCTAACTTGAGTTACATAAGCTTAACTACTCTAATACTTTTAATCCAGGTTTCATTACTTGAAGAAAATGTAAAACCTAGAGCAGATCTTCCTCATTTGCTAGTACATCTGCGTGAAAGGCGCCCGGAGAAGCTCCATTACATTGGCGTCTCCTTTGGACTTACTTTGGACCTTTTCAACTTTTGGAGAAAGCTTAAATTTGCCCCTTTTTACATTGGCCAGAATCCAGTTAAGTGTTTTTCTCCTCATAAGCAGTAGACAATGATACTGAAGTATTTTTTGTAACAAACAATTACCATGTTTCCTCATCCTGACAGAATACCGTGACTGGTGAGCATTCATGTATGGTCCTGAAACCACTGAACAATGATGAAGTTGAAGTTGATGGATCAATTCAGTGGGGCTTTTTCAGTCCATTTTACAAAGGTCTGTTCATCTTCATTTTCTGATAATCTCTGTTAAATATCTATGACTGATTCATTTTGTTAATTTTTTGATTATTTACGATGTTCTCTGTTTGTAGATTTTAGGAAAAGATTTACTAGTCTTTTGGCTTCCACGTTTCGTGCCATGGAATGCAAGCTCGCCATGAGGTTAGCATTAACTATTAAGAATTTCATAGTTCTCAGTTCTCAGGTATTGTCATGAATGTTCTGAAATTCCTTGATTTCTTGGAAATTAGGAGTTATTGAAATATTGTCTAAGATCAATGATTGAGAGACTTACATAGGAAGGCCTACTTGCAAATCTGCACACAAGATTTTGACACTCATTATTTTTTAAATTGATAAACTTAAATAAAAGGACATGAAATTCAAATGTCACAATCTTGTGTGTAGGTTTGCATGTAGATCTCACTAAGTAGGTTTCTTAATCATTTTTCATTGTCTAATGGATCATACTGATGAATAATGTTCTCTACATCTTTATTTTATTTTTTTAAAACATAAGTATAATTAGAGAAGATAAGTAAGTACAAAAGCTGGGGATGATATATGTTTCTATTATTGAAAGGAATACAGCCCAGAAAACCCATCTAAACTGTAGACTGTAGAGGCAGATGAAGAACAAAGCTATCCTTTTCACATGCCTACTAGTCTTTCTGAATCGGGAGAAAAAATACAACACAAAAATTCGGAGATATAACCTTGTGTGATCTAAATGAAGAATACCATAACCTTAGAGAAGACCTCAAACCTGCAAAGGAGATTAGCATGATAAAGTTTTACCTATTTGGAGAATTAGTGAGAAACTAGACTTAATGTTTACTGGAATACACCGGAGAGGAGCTCTTTCAATTTTTTGGAAGAAAGACGAGATTATCTTCACTTTCTTTTTCTTGACCCTTAGATATTTATATTCCACTTTGTTTTTGACTGAAGATTTAATATATTATTACAGGACTTTCTAACGCATGAAATGGAAATAAGCAGTCTGACTTGTAGGCGAAGGGATTTGCTTTTCTCCCTTTCCAGTTTATTTAATCTTAGCAAGTTTTTGAAATAAGGATCATATGGTTTTTACAAGATAGAACAATTACTCTTGCTTCTGCACATTATTATTTTTAGGAAAGGAGTTGCCTTTGATCTGAGAAATTTATATGAAGTTAAATTCATGTTTTTATCCTTCCATGAAATTATAACGTTGCTGCATAATCTTATTCATTGATTGGAATTCTGATCTAAAAGTGCTCATGTTAAAAGCTTCAGGCCATTAAGAGTTCCTTGAACTTTTAATATATCTCCATTTTTTAAGTGCTCATTATTTTGATAATTTCAGGATCATAGATCCAAAAATTAATTTCACAGAGCAAGAGCATACAACGACTGCTTCTGATATATTTTCGGGGTTATCACCATATGATATGGAGCGACTAAAGGCTTATGTTGACAAACTTGTTGACTTTCCTCTGGTGAGTTCTCAAATGTTGGATACTGATCAGTTTTTCTTAATGGTTTATTAATGATGACCAGTCTGATGCTTTATTGGTAGTTGAATATTGTCATTCTGTTCCTAAATCCTAGCAGTTCTCACTCCCTATGTAAAAGGTGATTAATCTTGATTTGACTACCTCCCTAACCAAAACTATTTTTATATTTTATGGCAAGCTTAAAAATGTATAGATGCTTCAATGTTGCGGAAAGTTATTGCCATTTAATTTGGCCTCGTTGTTCACTCCCTAAAGTAAATATCTTAAGTTCGTGTATCGCATGATAATTTTGATTGCTTAAAGTGAAATGGCCTGACAAATTATATTAATATTCACTTAAATTTGCATCATTGCACAAGCATCAGTATGTGAGAATTTTGATGGACCAAAAACCAGTAAATGAGATGATGATGAGCCTAAATTTAAATGAGATATAAAATAATTCAGGATGGTTATCTAATGTAGCATCAAACACCGTGCACCATATATGTGTATATACACTACTGAATTTGTGATTGTGAGAATGAGAAGTGAGAGAGAGAGTGAGAAAGAGAGGGAAATAGAAATCTGAAAAATTTGTTATGAATAGAAAAGTTGGTTACAAGTGAGGTAACCCTTACTATTTATAGTAGGAGCCAACACGTTAAAGTTAAGCTAGTAAGCTGACGGCTCTTAAGCATTTAAACTAAAGCCTATATAGACTACAATACATAATCAGTATTTAATTGTCCTCCTTTGAAACCAAACCAAGACTACTATACAAATAATGCAAATTACTCTAAATAGTGGTGCATTGTTCAAGCTTTGTCTCTTGATCTAACATGACTCTAAAGATATGTTTATTTGATTTGGAGTGCTTTAAAAATGATCTCAACCTTTATTGTTTGATAGATTTTAGATTTAGTTCCCACCCTTGCACATCTGTACTTCCAGGAAAAGATCCCAGTTAACTTGTCACCTGTTCAAGCTTCTTTGTTACTCTGCATTGGTTTGCAAAATCAGAACATTTCGTACATTGAGGTATGCTTACCAACTTACTAATTACTTCTAGCACGCAATCAGTTGTTGAACCTTTAGGAAATTTCTAGGTTATCTTCATTATTCTTTTTAAAGTTTGTTGTCATATGTTGGTCAATTTATCATGATAGACATGGAGTCAAGCAACGAGTCACTCATTGCTTGATTTTGTTTGAGGTTTGAGTAGACCACCTTGTTTTTGCTATGATTTCAATATATATTATATATTATATATATATATATATATATATATATATAAGCTGCTCAAATCTGTTAGAGTAAATGTATTTATAGTTTATTCTAGTAGTCAGCACTCAGCAGTACGCTGACTGCCACCTGTAAGCGCAGGAAGTAGAAGCTGACAAGTGCTGAGTTCTTGTCTCCTATAAATAGGAGCTTCTCATTATATAATCATTTGCTTACTTTCATTAATAGAAAGTTACAATCTCTCTCTTCTCTCTCCCCTCAGATTATTAGTTTCTACTATGGTATCACGATCATTTTCTTCTCGATCTGTGAAGTTTCAGTGATTGCGCTCCTTCTTCTTACTTCAATTCTCCGCTGCTGCTAGTGTGGATCACTTTGTCTTCTTCCTTCTTCAGTTTTTCACTTCTCGTGAATCACAACATTCGCATCTCCTCTTCTCAGCTCTTCGCGCTATTTTTGTTTTTCTTCTCGGCTTCGCGTGCGATTTCTACATCTGTGGTTTTATGATTTCCGATTCTGTTGCTCACGATTTTCAAGCTTTTGTGGATTTGCGATTTCTGTTGTGTTTTGCATTTGTTGATTTGCACTTGCACTTTGCAATTTTGTGCACCTGTGATTTTGCGATTTTTACTAGTGGCTTTGATTCTTCTACTCCGTTTTCTTATGGCTAGTTTTTCGGCACCGCCGTGTCCTCCGCGGTCTTCGCCATTGCAACCTCCTTTAAATACGGTGTTTTCACCGGTTACTTTCTCTCATACTATTTCTGCAAAACTCAGTGACAAAAACTACTTAGTTTGGAAGCAACAAGTTGAGGCGATTATTGCTTCTCATTGCCTTCAGCAATTTGTGGTAAGTCCACAGATCTCGGTCATGTATCTCTCTGAAACTGATCATGAGTTTGATTAGCTATTTGAATTGGGAGGAGCAAGATCCACATCTTGCTTTGTGGCTTTTACAATCCCTTTATGAATTGGTACAATCCAGAGTTCTTGGTTGCACACAGATTTGGGACTCAATTCATGACTATTTCAATTCGTTGATTAGGGCTAGGATTCAACTCCTACAATCTGAATTTCGCTATGCTACTTGAGTATTTGAGAATTTGTTAGTAGGATTAAGGCATTACTGTTCTCCCTTGCTGCTGTTGGTGATACTATCACAAACAGAGATCAGGTTAGGTTAGGGCTGTATTGGATGGATTGCCACCTGAATATGAGGCTTGTCACTTCTGTGTTGATTAAGGATGCCTGTCACTTTAGGTGCTCTAGAAGCTTTGTTGCACAAGAGGTCTATTTGGAAAGGATGCATCAAACTGTTAATGATGCGTTCTCAGCTAATGTGGCACATTCCAGGGTTTCTCTTCTCCATCCTACTATACCTCTTCCTTCTTAGTCTCAATATGTTATTCATCAGTACTCCACACAACCTCAGCAGCCTTCACCTGCCTCATTTCAACCTTCTCCTCATTTTGTGCAACCAGCAGCTTCCTATCAGACTCAGCAATCAGCGACACCTCTTGTTCCACAGTCTCAGGGTCAGTTGGCTACCACAGATGCTGATTCTTCCAATGAGTGTGATGACTCTAATTCTAGGAAACCAAGGAATAACTCCAGCAACAAATCTAGGAACAACAGGAGCATAAACTCCGGTAGGAACAATCCTAATCGCAATTCAAACTCTAGAAATTTGTCTAAGTGTCATATTTTGTGGATTTGATGCAATTATGTCCTCTCAGTCCTTCTGTTTCTTCAGTTTCTTCTGTTCTCCCTCCCTCTCTTCATTCTAATGCATGCTTACCATCTTCGGCTTCACCAACTATTTCTTTACTTGACTCATCCTCCAACACCAGTTCAGATTTACCTCCTGTTCAGCCCACTAATGTTCTTCCTATGCTTACTAGAACTAAAACTGGGACTATTAGATAGAGGATTCCTGCAGCAGCCTTTCTTGCTAATGTTGAACCTACGAATGCCAAGGTTGCCTTGACTATACCTACTTGGAAAGAAGCTATGGATTCTGAATATCAGGTCCTCATTAAAAATGGTACATGGACTTTAGTTTCTCTGCCGGCAGGGAGAAGTGGTATTGGCTGCAAGTGGGTTTTCAAAGTTAAAGAAAACCCAGATGGTTCTATGAATAAGTACAAAGCGCATCTTGTTGCTAAGGGTTGTCACCAGCAGCATGGTTTTGATTACAATGATACATTTGCTCCAGTGGTCAAACCTGCAACTGTTAGAGTGGTTCTTACTCTTGCTCTCACCTTTAAGTGGGATATTCAGCAGATTGATGTGAATAATGCCTTCCTTAATGGTGTTATGGACATAGAGGTGTTTATGCAGCAAGAAATATTTTAGTTTTCCCAAGGCTTTGATCTCAAATTCCTTGGCCAAAGATTGACTCAAGACCTATTTGTTCTCTCCTATTATCTCCAGTCAATATAATGTCGTCCATATACACTAGCAACATTGTTGCTCCCCCTGACGCAGAATGTTTAATGAACAATGTATGATCTCCTTGACTTTGTTTGTATCCTAAGGCTGTCATAACTTCACTAAACCTTCCAAACCAAGCCTGAGGAGACTGTTTCAGCCCATACAAGGTCTTTTTTAGCTTACATACTGTGCTGGCAGCCACATTCTCACCATATCCTGGAGGCACTTTCATATAAATTTCGTCCTTGACAGCAAGAGATAAGATCACCCTGACAGTATTCATTTTAGCAACCGGAGCAAAGGTTTCTGAATAATCGATCCCATAGGTTTGAGTGAACCCTTTGGCAACTAGCCTTGCCTTGTATCTCTCCATTGACCCATTAGCTTTGTATTTTACTGTATACACCCACTTGCATCCAACCGGCCTTTTTCTTGCTGGTAAAGTAACTAATTCCCAAGTTTTATTCTTCTCTAGGGCCTCCATTTCTACATCCATTGCTGGTTTCAAACTTTCAATTTTCTATCGGACAATGCCTCAGATAAGGTAGTGGGTATGGAGGTAGTGTTAAGGTTCACGATGAAAGTTCTATGGGTTGGTGAAAAATTATTAAATGAGATAATTTGAGAGAGGGTATAAAGGCTGCTTGGTGCATTTTCTAGTTCCTTTTCTAATGGCAATTGGGAGGTCTGCATTATCTTAAATAATTTCGGTTTCTTCTTCACCCTGTGAAGTTGGGAAATTTGAAATTACCTCATTTGAAGAAAGTGAGTTGGACTCTTGGACTTGTATAGATTCTGGAATGACCTTTGACCTTTTTGTGTACACCTTTCCAAATCTCCCATTAGGTTCAGGTTCTGTTTCATTTGGAAGAGTGGCCTCATTTGACTTCGGGTAAGTTTCAAAAGAAGGTGGAGACACAAGGGTGTTTAGCTCGGGTTTTGTCGCAACTAAAAAGTTAGGTAGGTCAGGTAACCTAAGATCTATTTCCTTATCTTCCCTACGATTCTCCCCCTGAAGATAAGGCTGAGTGAAATAGGCTTCTTGCTCATTGAAGGTTACATCATGTGACACAAAGAACTTTTTGGATGGAGGGTGATAACATTTATATCCTTTTTGAGTTGAAGAATACCCAACAAAAACACATCTTAGAGCTCTAGGATCAAGTTTTCCCCTGTCTTGACTGTGGATAAGAACGAAAGATACACAACCAAATATCCTAGGTTTAAGATTGTTTGTAGTGGAAAGATTTGGGTAAAAACAAGAAAGCATATCCATTGGGCTTTTTAATTCTAAGACCCTAGAGGGTAATCTATTGACAAGATGAGTTACTGTGAAAACAGCTTCTCCCCAAAAAGTTTTTGGAACATTTTTCTGGAACAACAGGGCCCGGGTTTGGTTTAAAAGGTGCCCATTTTTCCTCTCCGCAATACCATTCTGTTGTGGTGTTTTGATACAAGAAGACATGTGGATTATTCCCTCTCTTTGATAGAAGGGAGTAACAACTTGATTAAAATAGTCCTTGGCATTATCGGACCTAAGTCTTTTGATTTTCACACCAAACTGGTTTTTAACCATGGAGATGAAATTTGGGAAAACAGTGCTTACTTCAGAGTTCAGACTTATGTTTGAGTAAGAAAATCCAAGTAACCCGGGTACAATCATCAATGAAGGTTACAAACCATTGAGCACCCGACACATTTGGAATAGTAGAGGGACCCCATACATCTGTATGAACAAGACAAAAAGGAAATGTGCTTCTTTTATTACTTATTGGGAAGGGTACACGCTCGTGTTTAGCAAGCTCACACACATCACAATGAAGACTCTCAACATCTAATTTTGTAAAAAGTGAGGGAAATAGAATTTTAATAGACCTAAAAGAAGGATGTCCTAACCTACAATGATAAAGAAAAATCTTCTCCTTATTGGATAACATAGACTCAGATATAAGGGAGTGGGGAAAATTGTTCTTAACCATGATAGACATATTTGGTTCTTCAAGATAATAAAGGCCATTCCATTCTCTAGTGTAAGAAGAAAGAAACTGATAGAGAGAAGAGAGAAAGAGAGAGAATAGGTGGAACTGAATTCTGTTATTTTATTATTTCTGAGAATGAATGATAAGCTTAAGCTATTACACGTGTGAGCACTCTATTTATAGAAAGCAGGGCTATGAGACTTAATGACAGCTGTAAGTCACATGCAGCCACATGCCAGCTGGCCTAGCTAATACAATATAATAACTAACAACTTAAGCTAAGCAAAATATGCTTCTCTAGCCTATACTCTAATATCTAGCATGTCCAATTGTCTTCCTCCAATCCTTGTCCTGAAATACACAATGACTACGGTGAAAAATAACATTACAAGATAAATCTTCTGTAAGTTTTTGTACAGAGACAAGGTTGGTGGATAATTTTGGAACATGGAGAACATTTTTTAGGGTTATTGATGGGTTTATTTGGATGTTTCCAATACCAGCTACAGTAACAAGAGTACCATCTGCTATAGCAATTTTCTTACTGCTTTGACAAGGTGAATATGTGGAGAAGTGTTGGGATAAAGGTGTCATGTGGTCTGTGGCTCCTGAATGTAGTATCCAGAATAGGGTAGAAGGTTTCTCTGAGACATTTAATCCAAAAGAAAATTGAAGCTTACCTGAATACGCCAAAGCACAATTACCTGTTGGTTTTTCCATGCTGCTGAGAAAAGACCTCAATTTTTCTATCTCCTTTTGATCAAAACTGCTGGAAACAAGCTTTTTCTCTTCATTTGTTCCAGCAACTGCAACATGAGCTTGTCCATTTTTCCTTTAAGGTCCCCCCTTTTTTCCCCGTTCACGACTAGGAGGCTTTCCATTCCGTTTCCAGCAATTCTCACGGGTGTGACGTGACTTGTTGCAATAGGTGCACCACAATCCATCATTCTTCTTGGACTCAGTTGCTGGACCACCTTTCATATGTTCAGCCACCAAGGCTAAACTATCAATAATTGGGGTATCCAACATCAAAGTCCTTCTGCTCTCTTCACTTCGTACAATAGCAACCACTTCATTGAAACAAGGAAGTTTTTGCCTCCCTAAAATTTGAATTCTAACTTGATCAAAATCAGAATTTAGGCCAACGAGGAAGTCATAGACTCTGGACTCTGTCTTGCTCAATAAACTCCTTCAGGATAGTTGTATCATCAAGACATTTAGTTTTTATCACTCGATAATGATCCAGTTCCAACCGTAGAGACTTCAATTGATTGGCATATTCAGTAACAGTTTTGTTCCCCTGTTTTGCTGCAACTGTTTTCACCTTTACTTCATATAATTGGGCTGCATCTTTGGCTTTGGAATAGGTCTGCTCCACAGCATCCCAAATCTCCTTTGCAGTGTTGAGAAACATACAAGTGTCACTAATTTCTGGTATCATTGCATTCCATAGCCAAGCCATAATTATAGAGTCTTCTTGGTCCCATCCGTCAAACTTAGGATCTCCGTTTAGGTCCAATACCTGTTAGGTGACTCAGCTTCCTCTTTCCTTTAAGCACTGTACGAACAAGTTGGGACCACTTCAGGTAATTCTTCCCATTCAACCTATATGCAGAATGGATATTCTGCAATTCTCCTAGTTGTTGAGATTGTGTATCTCTTGTTTCTTTGACCATGTCCTATACTTCCTCCTCCCCCTCTTTGTTCGACATATTAAGGTCTGAAAATTATAGACCAATAGTGCGATTGGTAGTGGACAGAGATCGACAATGAAGGCTTATCTGAAATAGAAGGACAGGTCTAGAATTGTTGGCAATGAAGGCCAATCTAATTGTGGAATGGGTAATTTACGGTGTCAGCGGAAAGCAGAGGCAGCCCTTGATCAGAACTGCTCTGATGCCATGTAGTAAATTAGGGTTTGAATAATTATTCATTGAACAACCATCTAGATTATATACAGAGGTCTTAGCACTAATTTAGGAAACAAAAGATGTCTCCTTGACCTAGGCTGTAATCCCTTGATTTATGGGATTTGTACAAATTACAAAATAATTACAAATCATCATACTAAATAAGGAGATAAATTATAAACATTCTTGAACCATTTCACGCAGATTCTTACACTCCTCTCGGCATTTATGCATACACAGTATGCTGATTTGGCCACAGATCCTGATGATCACAAATCTACATCAGGATCAGCAGTTTATATTGGTCCTAATCTTGTTTCTTGGTGGTCAAAGAAACAAGAGTAGGTAGCACGTTGAAGTGCAGAAGAAGAGTATAGGAGCTTAGCCAATACTGCTGCTGAAATGTTGTGGATTCGCAGTCTCGTAAAAGAACTCAGTTTCAGTACTACTACCCCTATTATTTACTGTGACAACTAGAGCACTGTCATATCGAACTCGATTTATTTTGGGTTCGTGAGAAAGTTATTGCAAAGAGGATTCACGTTGTTCGTTGCAGACATCCTCACAAAGCTTTGGCTAGCACCCGTTTTCTTCTTGTCAAAGATAAAGTTGAGAGTTGTTGACAGGCGTTAGGTTTAAGATATGAGTAGTGGTTTATCATCAAGGGAGAATGATAGACATATTCATGCTTTGTAATGTTTGCCGGACCTCTTAGATGCTTTGTAATGTTTGCTGGACCTCTTAGATCTAAGTTCTAGTCTCCTATAAATAGGAGTTTCTCATTATGTAATCATTTGCTTAATTTCATTAGTAAAAAGTTTGTTACACTCTCTCAGATTATTAGTTTCTAATAGAATCACATTCTCTACATGCCGTTTCATTTAATAGGGACAACTGGAGTTGACAAGAAAAATTATATTGTCTCAATTATTTAAAGCTATGAGAACGTTCTACAATTATTTAAATGGCCGTGCGTCCAAAGAAATTGAATCAAACATGCCCAGATTGAAAAAAGTAAGTTTTTCTGTAGTGTTTTTGCCTTCTGTCACTGAAGTTAATAAACTGCCGTGCATAGGGACCTATTCTACTAATTTTACTCATTTTATCCTTCACTGATCCTACGCAATTTTTTGGGTGATGTTCTTTCTTGTCCCCAGATTGTCATGGAACCTCACAGTGTATCTGTGGATGAAGACCTCAATAATGCGGCTAAACAAGTTAAGGTGGTATAGTCATCTGTTATATTTTGTTGATGATCCTACCTAATCCCCATTATTGCTTGTTTCCGCCTCCAATTTTTTTGGTTGTCATCTTAAATGATTCTTATTATTTATTGTATAGGATGATATGAAGTCAAAAGCTGAAGCACCCATTACTCCTGAAGTGCGCGAGCATTATGCCAGGCGAGACAGAGACATTGACTTTGGTAATGCCTTGAAGAAAAATGGTGGAAAAATACCCAAAGATGGTGTTGTTTGTTTAGAGTCCAGCAGGAACGGAGTCAAGCCTGGAAAGGAAAAGTTAAGTTACAAGAGTGATAAGAAGTGGAGCAAAGACAATCACAACAATAAATTAAGTAAAAGGAAGAGGTCTTAACTTAGAACCATCCAAGATTATTTTCAACTTTTTGTTTGTTTATCTTTTTGAACAAATAATTTGTTGTGTTAAATCAGTTTGCTTTAATTTTTGCCAGACTAGATTATGTTAGCTGTTTTCAGTAGCTTGGTATATTTATCATCATAGCACAAGTTTTAATTTTAATGATTAGAAATGTCGTTATGATTGAGCATTTGGAAGAATTTAGTCAAGGAAGCTTTTACACTCCTATTCGGTTTTCACTTTTAATATACTATTACTATTGTAATGTTTCAGGAAAATGTTAACAAATGTTCGTAGGGTATTTTTAAAGAGACTAAAACTTGCATATTGTTATAGAAAGATGTCATTTTTGTTGTTTTCGAGAAAGTGATTAATGCTATTTTGTGATTGACTTACTATTTTTAGTAGTAACCTTAACATACAAGAACCAATTGTTTATTTGATATATATTTTATTAGAGTTTATTATGTATGAGTTGACAATATATTATCCATCATTCATTTGCATTTTTATTCAAAAATCAATGATTTTAAACTCTTGGATGATGGATGATGTATTGATAATATATAAATTGTAATATAAATTGATAATTTTTATTAGCTTTGCTCGTTGGGGCACGGGGAAAATTCATTGAGGCAATTTTATATATTTAGTCTAGTCATGACAAGTGAGGATGATGGTAATGAAAAGATATTATAGAAACTTAACTTTGAGGAAAGAAAAAAAGGAGTAATATGTCACATTTGTTTCTATTTTTTATGTATTCATTAGTTTAATCCCTCGTAGAGTGGAATGTGTGTTAGACCTAAATACGCCTTTGGAAAGGCCATAATGTGGGGGGTTAAAGGGTGGCTCAAATAAAAAAGTTCTTGCTTGACCTTGTTTCTCGATTGAAGGGAGAAGAGAAGGTGACGGTAATATTGTTACCGAGTGCTGTTGGTTTGATGGGTTGTTCTCGGGGCCGAAGCCTTGGTGACGGTTCATTCGGTTTTCCTCGCTATATTCTGCTCGTGGAGATCGATTATTGCCTTGCCTTGCAGATGAATTCGGGTGGTCTACATCTATAAGATTTCCAAGATCTCTTCCTCCTTCCTGTTGTTGCGAACGATCCATCAATCAGGTTAGGTAATCGATTAGGTGATCGCAGGTACGACACCCTAAAAAATAATACCCTTAAAATAAGATTAGTTATTAAGTTACTTGAAAATTTCGATTAAAATTCGATAGAGTTTCCTTTGTTTAACTTTTCAAAAATTAGTTTTCCTGCTTAACATGTAATAATCAAGTTCAACCAGACCGAATAGACAGACAAGCATATGTCATCATACATAGTCATTAACATTGCTTTAAGTATAAATAAGTTTATGGAATTGTTTCCCTACTAATCATGCAACATCATCTAAATCAACATATATCACATGATCATAAATATAGAAATGGGGTTTTCTTATTTAGTAAATATTCACTTTGCATATTTCACATATACTTTCAAGTTAGCATTCATTTTCATAACAGTCATCAAAGCATCAGTTTAAGCCACAACAGAACACATATATTCATAAATATTAAAGTGGGGTTCTTTTTTTTCCTTTGTTTTATTATTCTGTTTTTAGAAATATCAACTACCCTAAGGTTCATGATGCACCTTGTTGATATGGGTAGTACAAATCAATTCATTTAACCCTTCCTGTACTATGTAGTCCCATACCTACACAGTCTCAGGATCACTCTCTCATTCTCGTGTGTCGGTTCATTCATGTACCCCTCCCTAAGAAGCCTGCTAGGAGCAGCTCGTTGTCTGTTCCTTTTGCATCGACGATCACTCCCTACCCTCATCAGTCCGGACCTTACATGTCCACCAGCTTCTGCCTGGTTCGTCCCAAAATTATATTTTACTAATATACCCCTAATACATAACTTTCCCCTAGAGTATATAATAACCTATAACTCATTATGGTAATTATGATAATTCACTTACTAGTCCAAGTTCCTATCAGATACCGAACTAAAATGAGAGGGATGATAGGAAGAAAATTGGTTGGGAGATAATGGTGTAAGAGAATTTGGTTATGAGGTAGTGATAGGATTGTGAAAATATTATAAGCATGTAGGATTAAGAAGAATAAATACGTAGAATTGCTGTCAGGTTGTGCAGATAGAATTGTAAAACTTAAAGTCTGAAATCAGAGAAGGTTGAAATGAAAGAAAGAATTGTACAATATTAGTACACCTTTTAATAATGTAAATCGATTACCTTTTCAAATTTTTTGAAAAACGTGCTGAAATCAATCTGATTCCCAGAATGATTTATTTCCTTTTCTGGACGATCACGATTCTGATTTATGGTTGCTTCTTCTACCTTTTTGAAAACACACTTGACACACACATCTTCTTCTTCTCCTTCTCTATTCTTTGAAAAACATTTTTTGAGAAGAATCACCATCATCATCATATTCATATTTTCTAATTCAAAAAAAAAAACCTTGAGTTCTCTTTAGATTAAGTTTTTGCTATAGGACTTGATTGTAGTATCTGCTCTATCTAGAGAGCCTTATTGTAAGTTGCACACATTTCTTCGTGCAAATCATTATTCTTTGTAAGGGGAGTGTTTACCCTTAGTATTTAGGGAGTGTTATCCCTTAGGTTGAACGTGTGTTGCGTTCGTAGGGGCAGATCCCTTTGTTGGGTAGTTGTAAGACCCGGGCTGATGAGGGCGGGGAGTGATCGCCGGTGCAGGGAGGCACGGACAAGGAGCGGCTCCTGGCAGGCTTCTAAGGGAGGGGTACATGGATGAACCGACGCACCGGAATGAGAGGGTGTTCCTGAGACTGTGTAGGTATGGGACTACATAGTACAGGAAGGCTTAAATGAATTGATTGGTACTACCCATATCAACAAGATGCATCTTCTTTTCGGTAGCCCATCACTTAAGAACTCCATGGTTAAGCGTGCTTGACTTGGGGTAATTCTGGGATGGGTGACCTCCTGGGAAGTTTTCCCGGGAAGTGTGCGAGTGAGGACAAAGCACGCTGAAAAGACTCGTGTTGGTATGTGGGGACAGTTGCAATCCATTTGCCTGCCAGGGATGTTACAAATGGTATCAAAGCGGCTCCTCTCCCAGTACGGTGTGGTTCGGGGACGAACCAGGCGGAAGCTAGTGGGCATGTAAGACCCGGGCTGATGAGGGCGGGGAGTGATCGCCGGTGCAGGGAGGCACGGACAAGGAGCGGCTCCTGGCAGGCTTCTAAGGGAGGGGTACATGGATGAACCGACGCACCGGAATGAGAGGGTGTTCCTGAGACTGTGTAGGTATGGGACTACATAGTACAGGAAGGCTTAAATGAATTGATTGGTACTACCCATATCAACAAGATGCATCTTCTTTTCGGTAGCCCATCACTTAAGAACTCCATGGTTAAGCGTGCTTGACTTGGGGTAATTCTGGGATGGGTGACCTCCTGGGAAGTTTTCCCGGGAAGTGTGCGAGTGAGGACAAAGGACGCTAAAAAGACTCGTGTTGGTATGTGGGGACAGTTGCAATCCATTTGCCTGCTAGGGATGTTACAGTAGTGCTAGACGAAAGGTGGGTCACCTAGTAGTTAGGCTATCTGTAAAAATCTAGGAAAGGTTTTCCTAGTTGTTGTTGAGGTCCCTTGAGAAAGGAGGTTCCTAGTAGCTTGCGGGGCGCTCTGGTTGTACTCGGGGACGCGTTGCGTCTTGGTATAGTGAAAAGCTCAAGTTGGGACGCGTTGCGTCTTGGACTGAAAGAGTACAAGCGGAACATGCCATTTGATTGGTAGTTCACTTGTATCGTGGTTTTCTAAAAAGCAAAATTGGGTAGCTTTATCAACCGCGGAAGCCGAATACATTGCGGTCGGAAGTTGTTGTGCTCAAATCCTTTGGATGAAGCAACAACTCTCGGATTTTGGTTTAATCTTGTCAAAAATTCCTATTAAATGTGACAATACATCCGCAATCAATTTAACTAAAAACCCGATATTGCATTCAAGAACAAAACATATTGAGATTAGCCATCACTTTCTTAGAGATCATGTTCAAAAAGGTGATTGTGTTATTGAGTTTGTTCAAACCTCAGATCAATTAGCTGATATTTTTACAAAACCATTACCAAGAGATACTTTCTATCGTATTAGAAGGGAACTTGGTATTTTTGATGAATCTACAATTAGCTAATTGTATTGGAAGTCATTTTTAGTTCATCACCTTAAGCCTATTTCATTATGCTTTGTTATTTGAGTAGTTGTAACTTGAAAATCTTTCATAATACTCTAAATTAGTAGTTATGTGTGTATTTTTCTATGATATGTTTGCTTATTTGATTGTGTGTGCTAAAGGCTAAGTGTTAATATGTATTTGTGTGCATGAAAATTTTTACAAAATTTCAAAAATTTGAGCTCTGTGCAATATTAATCGATTAATGACTTTTTAACTCGATTAACTTTTAAACTGCTTGCGCACTTAATCGATTAATGACTTTTTAACTCGATTAATTTTTAAAATGCTTGCGCACTTAATCGATTAATGACCTTTTAACTCGATTAAATTTTAAAATGCTTTCGCACTTAATCGATTAATGATCTTTTAACTCGATTAAGGTACTTTCTACTCGATTAAGGGTCAAACTAATCGATTAAGGGCCTCACTAATCGATTAATGCGTGAATTATATAAAAAGACGTTTTCAGCACACTTGCTCATTTTTCTTCTTTCTTTTTCTCTCTCTTCTCCGAATTCTCTCTTCTTCTCTCATGTTCGAAAATCGCATAATCATCACAAAGGGCTACTGTAACTCCAAATTTAACCCATTTCTTCCCTAATTTCTTCCTCCCAACATCATCCCTACTAAAATCCGTCCTCAATTTCACCAAAAATCTACAAAAATCGATTTTCCCCCAAAATTCCGAAACCCTAACCCTAGAACCGACCCTAACCCTCTTTTCCAGCACATATGGCCTCCTCCTCCTCTGATCCTCCACGCAAGAAGAGCAAGCCGCACAAGGATAGGAACAATCCGTGGTTTTTACAGGCTGAGCGTGATTCAAGGGCACCGAAGTTTGATAATCGGCTATTTGGGATCATAAGGTACATTAATTTCGCTTGGTTAAGAAGTAAAAGGTTTCAATTTCATGATGATCTCCTTGCTCAGAATGTTCAGAAATTCTTAGAATTTAATACACACTATTATCCTAAGTTGGTTAGGCAATTCTATCAGAATTTTACTGTTATTGATGGTGTGTATCAAAGTCAAGTTAGGGGTGTTCATTTTGTTGTTAAACCTGATGATTTAAGACTGTTGTTTGGTTTGGAAAATAAGGGAACATATTTTGGGGACAATGAATCTGTTGAACTTGAGGTTGACCCTGCAACTGTATATCAGGATGCTGTAAGGGATGGTGAAGTATGGGATAAGGGTACTAAAATTGTTACTTTGCTGAATGCTGATGATAGAGTTTTATTATACATCATAGCATATTGTCTTCTTCCAAAAGGAAATCAAAATTATGCTCAAGTTCAAGAGGATGACTTGCGACTTTTTTATGGAATTAAAAAGCATGTTGAAATTAATTGGAATAAGATAGTATTAGCTAGGATGCATACAGCTGCTCAATCTGCATCTACACAGTATCTTCCCTATCCAATGCATGTTACTAAGCTACTTAGGCATTATGGAGTTCAAATTCCTGATGGTGAACCATGTGAAACGGATCCGGAAAAGAAGTGGTGTTTGAATGCTCATCATATTAATTACATGAGAATTGGATTTCATAGACCTACTAGGACTTGGTTGTGGAAATCTCAGATTAAGGCAATGGAGCAAGCTGCTCAACAAGTGCCTCCTGCTCCTCCTGCTGCACAGGCTGCTCCTCCTCCTGTTGTTGATCCTATGGAAATGGATCAAGGGGCAAATCTTGAGGATTTTATTGATTTTGATAATTTGGAACAACCATTTGATGCTCAGGCTGCTCACACTTCACTTGTTCAACATATAGATGAGAGATTTGATGCTATGGAGCAACGCATTGAGCTTCAGAATAGGGCTATGGAGCAACGTTTGATGGATCACTTTGCTACTTTCTTCCACCATCCTCCTCCTAACCCTTAGTCCTCATGGTCTTTATGCTGATTTTCACATGATTTTCACATGTTTTTGCTGCACATTACTCACTGACTTTGCTGCTGATTTTACTGGTTTTCTCATGGTTTTTGGTACTTGTTTTATGGCTGGACAGTTCTTATTTGCTATGGTTGATGTCTTTTAGGGTCTGTGTATGACCTAATTTAATTTCTTGTTATATTTTGATTCTATGACTTGGTATCTGGATTTAGAAATTTGCACTCTTATTATGACTATTATGTGGTATATGGACTTTATTATTATATGGTCTCGGTTATGGCCAATCTTGTTTTGATTACCTGCATTTTATGTCTTTTAATTGTGCTTATTATATATATACCATTGTCTAGCACTTACCTCCAACTTTTGGCAAAAAGTTTTTTTTTAAATAATATCAATTCTTTTTAATGATGCCAAAAGGGGGAGAAAATGTTTGTTGATGTTGTTCTTGTAGGATAAGTTTTTAGATATTGTTCCTAAGTGTATTACATTTAGGGGGAGTATTTAAAAACTTAGTGCTTCATTATAAAGAAGGTTTGTCATCATCAAAAAGGGGGAGTTTGTAGAGTTATGATGTTTTGATGCTAACAACCTAAAACCAAGCAACAACATTCAACAAGGAAGCACCACTCATGAAGATTAGAATTAGATTAAGTTTATTTTATTTCTAATCAATGTAATATTTTATTGCATATCATGAGAGTGGGTGGTAGCTTTAGGAATCTCAATATAGGTTTTAAATATTGTTTGATTATTAAGTGAAGAAAGATTAATCTTGATAAAATAGCTCTAATTAAAGTATTGATCAAAGTATTTTTGAAAAGCTTATTTTTAATCACTTTTTACAGTGGTTAATCGATTAGCTTAATAAAGGTTAATCGATTAACGCGTATAACTGTACAACACTGATTATGTTAATAAAGGTTAATCGATTAGTGAGTTAAACGTTAATCGATTAGCACGAATTAACATAGGTTAATCGATTAGTGAGTAATACGTTAATCGATTAGTTACTGTTGTTTCAGAAAAATATTAGTTACTGTTGTTTCAGAAAAATATTAGTTACTGTTGTTTCAGAAAAATAATATTTTGTTTAAAAGCTTTTCTTTTCTACTTTGTCAAGGTTACACACTCTTTCAAAATTTTCTATAGAGAAACATACTTTCAATATTCTTTCAAGAGCTATTGCTATTTTCAATTGTGCTATCAAGATTCAACAACTTTCAATCTGCTTCACTTACAATCAATTCAATATTCTAAGTTCTATTGAGATTCAAGTTTTTTCTAGTTTTAGTATTTTGTGTTGGAGCTATTCACAACAAGGGGTTGTATCAATCAAGCTTTCAACAAAGAAGTGAAGATTCACAATTTGAAGTCTTTGAAGAATATCAAAGCAAGTGGAAAAGAATTTGGTTGGAGAGCATCCTTCAACAAATTCAAGAGGACAAGATACGGATTCATTTGGGTAGATTAGCAAAGAGATTGGTACTGGGGGTTAAGATAGGATAGCTTAGAGTGAGCTGCATCTTAACATTGTAATCTAACATTTGAAGTATCTAGTAGAAACTCTCTATCTTTGATAGAGGGGACTGGATGTAGCTTTCAAGTGGGTGAAAGTGAACCAGGATAAAATCTTGTCTTCTTGCTTTTATTTCTTCTAGCATTCATTAACCAAGAACAATTTAATTAGGTTTAAAATTTGGGGCTTTTTCAATTCCTTAACAATTAAACTAAATTGGCTTGGTAAATTTACCTTGTATTGCTCATTCATTCATTCATAATTTGTTGATGCATCAAGGCATTGAAATCTCCATTGAATTCCGATTAAAACTGAATTTTCATCAGATATTGTTCAGATTAATCGATTAAGACGATTATTAATTGATTAGTTTTTAAGTTGCTTTCGGCATTAATCGAGTAAAGCTTTAGTTAATCGATTAGTTTGAAAGTGAGCTTCGGCATTAATCGATTAATACTGAAGTTAATCGATTAATCAGTATATTTTTGTAAGAAAATTTAATTTCTCAAATCCATTCTCTTTAGTGGTATCGATTAGTGAGTTAAACGTTAATCGATTAGCACGAATTAACATAGGTTAATCGATTAGTGAGTAATACGTTAATCGATTAGTTACTGTTGTTTCAGAAAAATAATATTTTGTTTAAAAGCTTTTCAAAAATACTTTGATCAATACTTTAATTAGAGCTATTTTATCAAGATTAATCTTTTTTCACTTAATAATCAAACAATATTTAAAACCTATATTGAGATTCCTAAAGCTACCACCCACTCTCATGATATGCAATAAAATATTACATTGATTAGAAATAAAATAAACTTAATCTAATTCTAATCTTCATGAGTGGTGCTTCCTTGTTGAATGTTGTTGCTTGGCTTTAGGTTGTTAGCATCAAAACATCATAACTCTACATTGTGTATAGTACGATTTCAATATATATAAATATTCCTTCATTTCTGTGCTTAAAACATTTTCAATCGTCCTTTAAGTCTTCCGCTACGTTTAAATCTCTTTAAAGTTTTTAAGAACGTTTGATTCGATCGTTTTTCAATGTTTTTCAATTTGCCGAGCGGATCAAAGACGGAAATCAACACAAGGAACTGGTTCATTTGCCGAGAGTCATAGCATGCGCTGATTCATTTGACTTCATCGATGCCTTGGCCGAGAACCGAGCTATTTGTCTTCATCAAAATCTCTTTGATTCAACAACTTCTACTTCCTAAGTTGTAAAAAATCTGGTTCGATTGAACCGAACTAGAACTAAACTGAACCAATTTATAAAAAAAATCCAGATCTGATCCATTTTTAAATGGATCGGATAAAACTTAATATAATAGGGATTTGATTTTCTAACACCCCTTTTTGGGTTTTGACCCCCCTTTTAAATTTTTTTCCAAAAATACCCTCCCTTCATCTGTTTTTCTTTCTTCACCACCCCCCTCCATCTTCTTCTTCTTCTTCTTTCTTTCTTCTTTAACCCCCCTCCATCTTCTTTATTTTTTTTTCACCTTCTTCTTATTCTTATCCCTCACACACTCACACTCACTCCCTCACACATACACACACTTACTAATTGACCCCCAAACTCACCCACAATCACCACCACTCACATGCTACACTATATTGTTTTTTCGTGTAAAAAGTGCCCTACGCCAATAATAAATAAATAAAACATTAATAATATTAAAATTTACCTTGCTTCAATACTCTTTGATATATGTATAAGCTTCAACACACCTTTTGAACACACCTTTTGGTTAGAGCTTCGTGCTGATCGTGTTATGAAACGTATGAAAATAAGGAAGAAGAGAGGAAATAATATATTGTAATATATTCAGTGTACATTTTACATCATAGTTGAGTCCTATTTATAGGGAGATAGGAAACTCTAATATGGAATGATATCAACTAAATATAAACACAATTCACCCTAATATGGAGTGGTATCAACTAAATATAAACACAATCCAATAGATAGTCATCCACTAATTAGATAGATATGCATTGTTTATAACAATTATGATAATTTCACTTTTAAAATTGGGATTTTGCAATATAAGGTGGGGTTTGTAATCTACGACTCAAACTTAATATAATAAATCGGATATCCACTCCAGGCCATTTGAAAACAGCCTAGTTCACCCCAAAAAAATAAAAGTAAGAAAAGAAAAGAAAACAGCCTATAATTTGTTAGAGGCAAGTTCTAAAATGCGCAAGTTTTACCATGCGCAGTAAGAGAATGTAGTTGCAAACTTTAGGGTGCAACGGTGGGCCAATGATGCACATGCATCAACACTAGCGTGATCATTAATATTAAAGCTACTATCATCTGACGGTCCATAATAGAAACTGGGACCTAGAGTATCGGTTAATGCTGGGGCAGTGATAAAATGAAACATAATACAATATTGGCTCTAAAAAAATCCTTAAATGTGTTTTTCTTACTTATTTATCAATCATTGATACAGTATACAATGTTTAATATTTTTCATTTATTTTTTTACTTTAATATGGGACAAATTTTTTTGCATTTTTTTACCAAGATAATGGGAGGGAGTAATTTTTTCTTACAAACTAGTTAACCCTAAACCCAAAATACTAAATGTAGAATAATTCCATTATACTTATTCAGACTTGAATATTATATATATTTTGGTTTAAAATATATGATAAGTTAATCAACTTTCTTAAATGTCATTTATTTTTCAATGGTCATTTCATAAAAGAGTACTAAAAATATGTGATCTTGAATAATTGTTTTTCATTCCCAATGCAAATTTCGTAAAATATCTGTACTCATTTATAAGTTAATTTTATGAAATGTATAAGGAAATGAAATGAATTAAAGCAGTTAATAAGTGTTAAATTGGTTTTTTCGTAAAATATACGAAAATCTATAAGGATCAAAGCGAGTGTTTTTTTATAGTTATATTCATGGGGTCCTTTATGTTACTCTCATCAGACTAAATATTTTTGTCTTTAGTGTTAGAGTAGTTTATAATTTTCAATAGGAGTGTTTATTTGACGTCGAGAATTATGGAGTAGTATCGATTAACTCTAACTTAAAGGACCACATTATTGTTAAGCATAACAGAAACATAAATGTGTAAATTTAATGAGAAAGGCCACATTTTTTGTGCGTTAAAACCTGATGGAAAATATCTGCAATTGTAGACAAGTTATAATCAATAATCGTAATTTTGTTAGGGTTAAAAGAAATACAATGATATAATTGACATAAATATTTTAAAAATAGTAGAAGTCCTCCAATAAAAAAAACTTAATATTTATTGGAATTTATTAAAGAGAAAGTATATGTAAGTATTTATTTGTAGGGTTCAATATAAAGTGAAATATATGTAGATATAAAGTGAAATATGAAGTACGTGTTATTTTCATTGGGCAGAAGTATGTATTTAAAAAAACGTATCTCAATTCTTTGAAGTATGTAAAAAAAAACACATAAAGACGTAGCGTTGGGCCTTGAAGTATTTGGTTTTTGGTTACATAAAGGTGTCTTGCCTTGAGGTAGTTGTTGTGTGTTTACATACGTCAAGATCCTGAAGTACGTGTTATTTTATTGGCCAAACCACAAAGAGCTGGAAAAAAACCACATAAAGTCGTAGTTCAGGGCATTGAAGTAATCCTTTATTTTTTATCTAGTATGTCTTCATCAGAGGTATTTTTGGAATACTTCAGGAGCCTTAAGTACGTCTCATTTTCAATGGTCAGAGGTGGCTATGTAAAAAAACGTACTTCAATTGTTTGAAGTATGTGGCAAAAAATGAACAGATGAACACGTACTTGTGTTTCTTGAAGTTCATTGTTATTTGTTTGCGTACAAGGCATTGCGTTGAGGTACTTGTTCCTTGTTTACATACCACAAGAGCATGAAGTACGTGGTAGTTTATTGCACAAAGTTCAGGGCGTTGAAGTACTTGTCATTTGTTTGCATACCTGAACCCCACGATGAACGTTTTTTCTGGCGTACTTCAGGGCACTGATGTACGTGTTATTTTCATGGGTAGGTGGAATGTATCTTATATACTTCATTGCTGTGAGGTACGTTATACTTTGGTGGTGAAGATGTAAAAATATGGTAAAAAAGGCATAAAGACGTTTTTTAAGGTATTGAAGTGATACGAGTTTGATGTCAAAAACGTCAGGGACGTAAAGTACATGGTAATTTTTCTAACTACAGAGTCGTGAAGTGAGTGTTATGTTAGTGCAACTGAAACATGTAAGGGGCAAAAGAAGTAACTCGATAAAAAGCTAGAAATTTTCCGATATTAACATATAGAAGAGTTGAAGAAGAAGCATTCCAACGTGCTACACCTAACATGCCTCAAAGAGGTAAAGTTGAAAGTCCCCCATGGGAGGAAGCATGCCTCATAGAAGCAAACAAAAGGCTAGTGTATATAATCCATACAATAAAGCTAAAGATGTACAAAATCCTAAGAAATAGGCAATCCTACTGATTTGTTGTTATCCTTTTGCTCCTCCTGACATAGACACCTTGCACTCCAGCATGTGTCTGTTGCTGTTGTTGTGGCTGCTCTGGTTGAGTCGCTGTTGCACTTCGTCCCCTCCTGACATAGACACCCTGCACTCCATCCAGTTGTGTGTGTTGCTATTGTGGAGCTTGCTCGGGTTGATTGGCTGTTGCACTTCGGCCCCTCCTGACATAGACACCCTGCACTCCACCCTGTTGTGTCTGTTGCTGTTGTGTGGGTTGGTCGCGTTGATTCGCTGTTGCACTTCGGCCCCTCCTGACATAGACACCATGCACTCCACCCCGTTCTGCCTGCTGCTCTTGTGCGGGCTGCTTGGGAAGTTCCTCTTGTGCGGGCCGCTCGGGGACTTCCTCTGTGTGGGGTGTCAAAGTTAGCTGCCGAATGTAGTGAATGGCTGCCATGTCCAATTGTCCAGTTTGTTGCATCAGTGCTATGGTGTCATCAATCCTTGTTAGTCTTGTTTGAGCTTGGTTCTAAAAATAGTTCATAAACTTATTAGGCACGTAGGTTTATAGAATGTTAACATACAAAATGAGGGAAATAATGTAATGTACCAGCATCTTATCCTCCGGACGAGCAACCAGAGTCGAGGTGTGATAGAGGAATGGGTGGCCAACTTTGTGAAACCATTGCAGATATCCCGGTTCACTTTGGCCCAAATAAGTGACTGACTGCCCTTTATCTTCCTCGCCAATAACGTGCAGCTCCCATTGTTCGAACGCCTCATGTATCTCAGAAAGTGTAGGCACGACGGAGGGTGACATCCGAGGTATTTGCTGTATATATCCGAATTGCCGAACCACCCTCTCAGGGAGGTAACGAACCCGTGCAGTTCCACATGCGAGGTAACCAGAGTAAAGGGCAGCCTCCTCAAAGGCACGGTGTTGTCTATGCTGTGGGCTGTTCGGGTCTGGGTCATAGGGTTGCCAATGACACTGGCTGGGCGTGAGTTGTTCCAGGAAAGCATTGAAGTGCGACTCTGACCTGGAACTGGCTTGCGATGGCTGCCACCTAAATAGCCTGGGCAGGGACTCATCGTAACCGTGATTCCGGATAGCAGAGGATCCGATGAACGGGAAATGCTCGAATATCCAAGCCTGCAAAATGAGAAGTTGTAAAATCAATATAAAATCAATGTATGTGAGCCTAAAAGTTAAGAGTAATTATCTGTATAATCGTACCGTGAGAAGAGAAGTATAGCCAACGAGGGAGAGGTTTTTCGCCTTAGAGGCAAAAGAAAGATGATCATATAGAAATGCTAAAGCGCTGGCACCCCATGCGTATTGGTGAATGCTATGAATATCTGCAAATGCCTGTAGGTATTGGACACCTATTGCGGTGTTGCTCTTATCCGTGAAGAGTGTTTTTCCCAAGAGGTAAAGCAAGTAGCATTTTGCAGCAACCTCATAGCGGGAAGCATCCACGAAATGTTGGTACCAAAGCTTCAATGCATGAAAGCTGACAGAACCGGTGCGTGTCGTTTCACACGCAGATAAGGCGTCCGTGTATTCCAACTCCAAAAATTCATTCAAAAGTGAGGCTCCTTCGCGTACCGTTGGTTTCGACCATGGCAACAGCACCCCGGTGACAGGGATGTGCAACAGGGATGAGACATCATCCAGGGTTATGGTCATCTCCCCAATCGGCAAATGAAAGGTGCTGGTGTCTTCATACCACCTATCGACGAAGGCACCCAATAGCCTTTTGTCAACGCAGCTGTAAGTGGCACCCACAAGGGGCGCCAATCCAGATCGCACGACGATCTCCCTCACCTGGGGAGGCACCTCGTGTAATCTAGGTAGGGAGAAGCTGTGGTTGTAACACCTGTTCAACACTCGCTCCTGCGAAATCCATACAAAAAAATCATTATAAGTATATGATAAAATTTAAAACCTGTTGTGAATAAGTTGTAAGTAACCATGCGTAAAACGTACTTGCCCCTGCCATACTAGCTTGGCATTGTGCTGGGGATAACTCTTCAGCAATGTTAGGTCCTGAAGGTCTGGATTGGATTCTTCGTGCTCATCTTGCAGATGTTCGGCTTGTTGATCTAAGGGTGCATGTTGAGTCGGTTCGTCGTGCAACTCTTCGACGGAATGAATGGGTGGTGGAGGCGGTGCTTGTGATGATGAGCCTTCCCCTTGCTGTGTGAGATTGTTTCTGGTTGATCTTGTCATGTATTGGCGCTTATCGTTACCTTGTTCAACCGCAGGCATGGCCGTACCCGTTTTTCTCTTACGTGTCATTTCACTGTTCATAGTTAGCAAAAGCCATTAAAACCGAAGCAAAAAACCGGGAGAAAATGTTAGCAGTACCAATGATGTAGAGAAAATAAACGATAACTTGCTAGTGTATGATAAGTTATTATTAACATAGGGATAATTATACGAACACGTAAGAATTTTGAGATAAAAGCGAAATTAAAATAACTTCCAAGTTTCATATCAGTGATTTGATAGTATTTCTCCCCGAGTTGAAATTGAATGAAGAGATGTGTTGTTGTGGTGTTAGGAAGAAATTACTAAGCTGGCCTTGTCTGCGTTGCAAATATTGAAGACATAAATAATAAACCTGGTACTGCTGCGATATTTTTTGAACAACAATCATAAGATTTTAATAAAAACATCACAATAAGTGCACAACAAGGTACAAAGCATGGAATCACCCAAATGCAAAAACAAACAAACAACATTACATGTCTGACATGCGTAAAAAAATGGACAAAAATGGAACAACAAACAGCATATAAGAATAATAAAGGCGTGTAACACGAGGTATGTGATCAGCACATCAATCAAAGCAGACCTTAGACGATGAGTACAAGAGTAACAGTGAACAAAAAAAATAATTTTACCATTGGTCCTGCGTCCTTGGAATACCAAATTGAAACCAAAAATAATAAGATAGCCATGCAGGTCACAATGGCATTGATGTAGTTGCCATGCGTGTGACAATCCCAAATTGGGAATTTTTTCGAATTTTTAAAGCTAAAGAAGACAAACCTACACCGATTAAGCAAGTTCTTCTAGATCTCCTGCTTTGAATTGAATGAAGGTATTCGTTTTGAAGATGGAGATTCATGAGTGGCAAGCTTCAAGCGGAGGAGCACATACACGAGTTTATTTGCACCCTACAGAATACTTGACCGAACAAGGGATGATGTAGCAGGGACCGAGGTAGGCAGCGAGGTCGGAGAGAGGGAGTAGGGGACGCACAAGAGTGAGATAGAGGGAGGAGCGGCGGAGCACCCGCTGCTCTACAAATGAGGGCACGAGTGGCAGTTGTGATTGGCAGGGTTTGCAAGGGACCGATGTTGAAGTTGAAGTGAGAGGGAGGGGGAGCGAGAGTTGAGTGAGAGAGCGGTGGAAACCGAGAATGAGAAAGTCACAGTGTGAAGGGGTGGACAATCGTGTGGTTGGGGTGTGTAGTGAAAAGGAGAAATTTTTTTTTGATATTAGGATTAAAGGAAATAAATGCCCGAAAAAATTTGTCCTTTTGGGGAAAAAAAATAAGGCTTCTCATATAAGCTTCCACCTGTGCCATCAGTTTAGGCGGGAACACTGAAACATTTTGAATACAATATAACTAATGAAAATGTTTAAAAGTGCCCTTAGGGCACTTCTTAAGTGGTTAAATATGGTTAACAGTTAAGGGAAAATGCACTTTTTTGGATTCTCGAGAAAGTATATATCTTGGACTTATGAATTTTTTCCACTTTTAGTATTCTTAACAAGTGCCGTTAGGGCACTTGTTAGCAAGACCCTATGAGTAATAGTGTTATAGTTATAATTAAATTTATAATTATCGAAAATATAATTGTAACTATAAATTATGTTAAATCACAAAATATTCCTACCACTGGTAAAGGATTTTTAAAATTTGTTATAAATTGATTGTAGAAATAAGTGATAAAAGTAGGTTTCTGTTATATAGACAAATTTGTAATGATTAAGAGAAATTAACCCTTTTTTAAGTTATGATTAAAATATTTATCTTTATTTGGAAATGAGAAGGTGAGAGTAATAAATATAGTTATTTTAATATTGAATTCCCCCTAGCTTATTTTCGTTAAGGTATTTACACCCTAACATATTTTCACACCCTAATCCTAACCCTAACCGTAAAGGGTGGCATATTCATTTTGAGTCATAACACATGATTATAATTTGTAAAATGTTAGCCACCAACGACTTCAATGAACCAAAGTTGTCATGTGTAGTGTGCACCCCATGTCTAAATAGCTTGCTATGGACAAGTGAAGGCAACCGCCAACTCGGTTATCCGGTTAAAAAGCAAAACATTATATACGTGCTTCAAGCGTAAGAAGTAGGTGTTAATTCATAAGACTTTGGTAGGATTCCATTTTTTAATTTGTCTGTCTTGCAATATACTTACATCAAGCTTAAGAAGTAGGGGTTAATTCATTATATTTCGGTTGAAATATTTAAATAATTTTAAATAATTTTTGAACTTACATCAAGCATGAGAGGTAGGTGTTAATTGATTATAGCTCGGTTGTTATTTTTAAATAATTTTTGAACTTACTTCAAGCATGAGAGGTAAGTGTTAATTGATTATAGCTCAGTTGTTATTTTTTAATTAATTTATTAACATACTACAACCATGAGAGGTAGGTGTTAATTCATTAAACCGCGGTTGTTAATTTTTAATTAATTTATTAACATACTTCAACCATGAGAGGTAGGTGTTAATTCATTAAACCTTTGTTGTTATTTTTTAATTAATTTTTTAACTTACTTCAACCATTAGACGTAGGTGTTAATTCATTAAACCTCGGTTGTTATTTTTTAACTTACTTCAACCCTTAGAGGTAGGTGTTAATTCATTAAACCTCGGTTGTTATTTTTTAATTAATTTATTAACATACTTCAACCATGAGAGGTAGGTGTTAATTCATTAAACCTCGGTTATTATTTTTTAATTAATTTTTTAACTTACGTCAACCATTAGAGGTAGGTGTTAATTCATTATACTTTTCTTCATGACTTTTTTTTAATAAATAAATTACCCTCTACGTCTAACGATTGACGTAGGGGTTGGTTGTTGTTCATTATACATACTTCAAGAGTAAGAAGTACGTTTTAATTCATGATACTTTGGATGATTTAAACAAATTCTGGTTGATTCATCATATTGGTTGATTTATTTCGATTTTATAAACAAATTACCCCCTACGCACGTCTCTTGATTGACGTAGGGGTTTGTTGGATTGCATATACTTCAAGCGTAAGAAGTACTTCTGTTGTTATTTTTTAAATAAATTTAGAACTTACTTCAAGCGTGAAAGGTAGGTGTTAATTCATTATACTTTGGATGGTTTCTTATTTTTTTAATTAAATTTGCCCCCTAAGACGTCCAATGATTGACGTAGGGGTTGATTGGTTTTCATTATACTTACCTGAAGCGTAAGAAGTAATTGCTATCACATTTGCAAACATATACATAGTAGATGAAAAAACCAAATAAATACATACTTCAGCGCGATGAAGTAATCAGATATATCACGGAATGTTTCATGGGCATTTAGTATGGGCTATTTATTTGATGTACTCCATGTACGTGAAGTAAGTTGTTTATGTGTTAATACAATTTCATCACTTTGGTGTTTTGATTTAAGTATATTTGGACATATGGTTGTGACTTTCATGAATACAACAAATTATCGAGGGAAAAAAAGAAAGACATCATGGTCCTGATGTATTTATGCATAATACAGTGTACTTAAATAATCATAACAGTAAATACAAAATGCCAGAGCAATTCTACACCTGCATCATTAAAATTTACATAATTGACCAAATTCCATAGCAATACTAGACCTACATCATTAAAATTTACATAACTGACCAAATGCCAAACCAAAATTAGACCCACATCCCTGCAATGCCCGAAGTGGAATCTAAAAAATACACCTCCCCTGTGAATGACCAATCCAATTAGAGAAAATGGTAACTGCCCAGGCAGCAACACAACCAGCAATGAGGAATCTCACCTTCACTCTCTCGTTGGCCAATTTGTTTTCACTTTGATAACTTTTTTCTTCGACGTTTCACACCCATTGCAAACATATGGGACACTTGGCATCGGGGCATTTACGTCAACTTGGGATTTTGGTAAATTTGGAATGGGTTTTTTGACCTCCTCAGCCTCATCCTCCTCATCTGAGGCCTCATCCGCCCACTTGAAGTACTGACACTTGTAGTCTCTGTTCTGCATATATCATTTAGTTGGTTTAGTAATTTATATGTGTGAGTGGATGATTTATTGTAGAACGTGTAAATGAAATTTTTTCAAAATGTGTGGAGGGTAAGGAGGCACGCACACTCCAATTTCCACATTTCCAGAATCTTCTATGAGGGTTTCTTTCTGTATGAGATGTTAGGAGATGGACAAAAGCACCACAGTGACAGCGTTTCCTCCGTGAAACCATGAGGGTAGGAGCACCAGATGTGCAACTTCGACTTGAGGAAGCCATTGCTGCTGAAATATAAATTGCACAGTGAAGTAAAACTTTGGGGAATTTAAAGGGCGAATGTATAGTGTGAACCGTGATATCGGGAACACCTAATTGTCACTCCTTTTTAAAATCATACTCTTGTAACTCATTTGGACAACAAATTTTGATGATTAATACAAGAAAGAAACCCTGATAGAAGTGGTGTTACCTTGTCGGATGACAGGGATGAACAAACGGCGCCGGGGGAGTCACGGTGGAGGAGAACGAACAACGGCAGGGAACTAAAGATGGGACGACGACGAACAGATGCCGAGAATGGTGTGTGGGTGTACAGTCCCCTCCAATTGCTGTGAACTGAGAGAACCCTATGGTTTGATGCCCAGACCAATTGCTGTATTAGATGTTTAAGTTTGGAACCCTTAGGCCAACACATATGGATAGTAATGAAGCATGTGCCGTTGGATCAGTGGTAATGGACGGTGGGAGAGGGGATCACCTCTGTTTCACGGGGATCACGGTTTCTGCCCGTTGGATGGGTGACTATGAACGCCCAGGATTTAATTAAGGTGAAACCATTTTTTAGGTAGTTAAAAAAAATTTGACCATGTATTTGTTACTACATTCAAATACTTCTATTGTAGTGAGATTTTATTTTAATATTCGGTACTCGGAGAAAGAAAAAAATATTGATAAATTAACCATGCAAAAAAATTAGTGGTTGGGGTTCAAAAAAAACAAAAAAAAAACATGAGTTGGCATATATCATACGTATCACGATGAAGTGAACTTAACAGGAAAGCCTTTCATGAATATATTTCGACATTTCACACAAGATGTTTGAAATTTGAACCTCCATTGCATTAACCTTGTAGAAATTAAAATCAATGATGCTTCGCTCATAGAACTCTGTAGCCTTCTAAGCATTGACAAGGCCGCATCTTCTCGTGCCAAATGCTCGGTGGACGCAAATCTACCCATACTAACTGGTGGGTGACCTAGGACATGGAAATTAACAGCAACGTAGTACCCATAAAATATTCTCCCGTTATGAGTAATTCTTTTTTGAAGGGTGTATCGAGGTTGCTCCAACCGTCGACCTCCTGCAAAGCCTTCGAGTCAATGTTGCATGCTAAATCTAAGTAAATGGTCTGTATACATCGTCTCGTCAACGAATAACGATTGACAATGCCCTGAGTAGGTAAGGTAATTAGCGGCATAGAGGTTAAGTACGTAGAGATCATTATAAAGATAATTATGAAAAATGCTTATTACCTTCGGTGTTGTTGAAGACAAACACTTCGTTAATGAGGTTGGCCGTAAGGTTTTGTGCATTTTTTAAATGAGTCATACGATCGTTCAACATACTAATATGTGATTTGAGTAGTTTTATGTTGTGGTAGTTAAAGTCAATAATAACTTTGCCCAGCAACGGTTGAAGCCGCCGGAGAATTCCAACTGCTGCATGTTGTTTTGCTAACTTGGGAGTTGTAGCAAACTTGCCAACAAATGCCATCGTTCGTCCTTCCCTTGGGTTTACTATCCTAGCTTTGTACCGATAATGAAGCGTATTGTTATTTTCAACAGTGTCTACCATTTCGTAGCTGGGTCCAGTGATATTGAAAGTGTCAGCAACCTCAGTTAACCATGCACACGTATTATACTCAATCAAATAGTTGTCATAAGGTTCTTCATTAAGGCATGGAGGGAAGGAACTTCCTACATGGGACACGAAAAATTTTTGGGATCAAATATATGCAAATTTCAACTACCTTCTATTTACCATGTAGAGTAGATTGTGAGATATTTAATTACAATTCGATTTTAGATACCTGAGTCATTCGCTTCGCAATTAAACACAATTCTTGGGTAGCACAATATCTGCCGAACTTGGGTATCGTTCTCCAGTGCTTCCTTGGCTTGTGCAATGGAGGTGTGTGCCCTTGCACATCCTCCAGTCCATGAGCTTATTTGTGCATAGCAGTCCACCCAAGAGGTGTATACTCCCGGCAGTCTACCAACATGAATTGCATAAACATGCCTATGGTCATGCTCATGTGCGATTTCGGAATGCATGACTGAAGTTTCTTTACTATGTAGTAGAAAGATGAGGGGCTGACGTTTGTATATATAGGGATCTTGTGTGCTTGAAGTTTGATTACTTTGTTTATAATACTCCCTCCGGTCCTATATATTGGTCACATTCTATAAAGTTTTCTTGGTCCTTATTATAAGTGAATTTATATTTTCAATGCTTCATTTATTGATTTGTCTATTTTTAGCCCTTATTAAAGGCTTTGATTATCTATGTGTTTTATTTTTTTATTAATGAGTACGAATTTTTCAAAAAAAGTTAATGGGGTATAATGGTAATGTTACACTATATTATCATGTAATTCATAAAACCATGTGACCACTTTCATTGTAATGTTACACTACATAGTGTCCTATATTTAGGACCGGAGGGAGTATCCAACAACAAAATATGAATTATGATGTTATGGGGTATAGTGTACAGCTGCCCAACAGTAAATGCTCCCAATTACTCCATCCAATTGTCACATTATGCAAAGTACGTAAGCCCGAATAATAACCTCTCCCTCTGGTTCTATTGATAGGACATACTTAAACATGTCAGACGGACCAATGAGGGTAGTTAGATAGCTTTAAACTTTAAAAAAAATTAATTGAACATTACACTCTTATCCTCCTAACTTGCCTTGTGAATTCAAAAATGTGTTACTCCCTCCGTTCCGAATTATAAGATCCTCTTAACACTATTATTTTGTCCCATTTTATAAGGTCCTTTATCTATTTTCAATGAGCATTAATTCTTTATTTCCGCGAAAACTCTTACAATTTTATTTAACACTTTTTAGATTTCCAATAATATTAATAGGGGTAATTTTGAAAATACATATCAAACCTTCACAATTCCAATACAATTGACTAAATTATTCCACTTTCTTAATGGACGTGAAATCTCCCAAGATGGTCTTATAATTAGGGACAGAGGTAGTACCTCACATTAATGGACAAAGGGCAAATAAGAGAAAATAGCAATAAATGCCTCATAGCAAAATACTTATATAAATTAATTCCTTCTTTGCTGATAAACACGTATAAAGGTCAATACTTTTTACATTTCAGTGAAAATTTATAGGGGTAGGTTTGAATAAAAATATCATAATTTCGCATTTTCAATGTCACATTCCTAAAAAATCTCTTGAAACTCTCCCAATGTAACTCTCCAAAATGAACTCAAATTTTTATAAATTAGAGAAAATAAAATACAATCAACATTCCTCTTTAATAACCCTAAAAATGGTTAGATTTGCTTTTTACTCTCTCCGGTCCTATTTATAAGACCCTTTTGGGGTATTTTCACTTTGGTCCTATTTATAAGATCCCTTTTCAATTTTCTTTAGCATTTAATTACTTCTTTCCACTAACACCCCAATAAAGTCAAAACTTTTTGGAGTTCCAATAATAATTATAGGGGTAGTTTTGAGAAGGTATATCAAATTTTCACATTTCCAATGCCACTAACATATTTATCCACTCTCCTTGATGGGAGTGAAATACCTCAAAAAGGGTCTTATAAATAGGACCGGAGGGAGTAATTTGAATCAAAGGGAGTAGGTTTCACGGACCTCTATAAAGCTAGAAGCTACTCAAGTATCAATTAATGATACTCAAGAACCCTGCACTACTCCCACCCACCAAACGAACCACAACCACATACTCCTCATCTACCAAAAGGAACATTTATTCCTCACATACCAAAAGGAACAGTCACTCCTCACCAACAAACGAACCACATTCACTTATTGGCACATCCAACCGTCCCAATTCACTTACTGATAGGAGCAGGCTGCATCATCACCAACGACAATGAAAGGGTCAGTGGCTGCACCATTAAATATGTCCAGTTTCTTAATTTCATTGTTGCTTGATAGTCAGAACACCATGTGAGCACTCATTAATGACATAAATTTAATTTTTTTTATCCGGGTTTTTTAGGTTAAATCAAGATCCAGGTATGTCAGAAAAGAATCCTGACAAACATGTGTCCAGGTAATAACATCTTCCACCATCCACCATAGATTCGATTGATCTTCGTTCTTTTCCATATATTTTTGATCCAAGTAATTAAAATAAGTTAAAAAATTGAGGGGTTCTCATACTAAAGGGGTTCTCGCAAGTCTACCACCCTATTGATAAGGGCACCGTAAAAAAAATTATAAAATAAAAAAATAAAATAATAAAATAATATTTTACCCAACATTAAAGGGGTTCTCGTACTACCACCCTGTTAGTGCTGACATCAAAGGGGTTCTCTTACAATTTTGTATGTAGGAGTGTATTATCATTTGTTATAAGATGTCTGCATAGTTGAGTTTTACTTCTTACTTCCTTATTTAGTTATGTAATCTTCAACCTAATAAAAAAGTCACTTTATATTTTCTTATGCATCATTTATGACCATTTTCTCATTTTTGGCCTTATTGAATGAAATGACTTTCTATCTGTAATTACGTTAAGTATGCCCTATAATAAGGTCCGGAAAGAGTATAATGTTCTCTATTCTATGCAGCCACTTTTCACAAATTAATTAATCGTTTAATAGGAAAATCTTAATTAATGTTCAGTGTTGACAGTATTCCTAACTATGATTTTTTTTGGAAATCACAACCTTGTTTCGGATGTTTGTTCAGTTATGACAATGTAATGGCCTATCTCAAAGAGCAGTCGCTGAAGATGGATAGAATACTGTTATTCGTAGAGGTATCATACCATTGCACATTCGTTATTGTAACATACAACCATTATGTATAAACTATTATATAGGTTTTTAATAATTTTTGTTTCTAAAATCAGACTCTCGGAAAACAAGTAAAAACATTGGAAGCTAGCAACTCAGAGATGAAGACCCTTCTGAATGCCATCAAAAGTGCTAACCGTGGGAGCATCACATCCACTATTACCACACCACATAACCTGATTAAGAGGGAATTGGGATTTGACGTCAGCCATCAAAAGGACAACAAATTCGATAACACGCTTTTCTACGAAATATCGGATGACTCCGATGAGGATAAAGATGACATGGACAATGATGACATTGAAGTGATAAAGGTCAAGTCGAAGACGGAAATTTCAAACAAAGCACCCAAGAAGGTTCCTCCAAAGTTTACCAAGGAAGGACTTGGATCGTCAAGCAAGGCCAAGGTATACCCGTCACCAAGTGTCTACCATTTCTCTAATCTAAGAAAATTTTCATACTAACCTTTCTGTTTCAACTTGAGTTTAATTTTCAGCGTGTTGTTTCCCGGACACCGTTAAGCAAATCTCCACCAAAAAAAGTTTTTAGGACATCATCACACAAACAGGCAGGCAGCCTAAAAAGGCAGAAAGTAGAGCCTCAGTCATCTGTCGCTAGCCCACAATCATCAACCATTCCATTGAAATCTGCTAAGATATCAACGGTTACACAATCCTTTGATGCTGCACAGAATGTGGATCCAACAATCGAACTGCCAGAGGTTGGAGTATAAATTTTTAATCATATTATACCCGTAAAGAATAGTAATTGCTCAAGATGAGGTAATGTTCATTTAAATTTTCAGAATCTCCGTGGGACTGTATTCCCAGTCCCGACGAATATGAAGTTGTCAGCGCTGGACCAATGCATAGCAGTGATTCTTTTTGGTGCACATATGGAGGCGAGGTATGTCCTCATATTATTTTCACCAGCTACCTTATATAACTAATTTTTAAATTATCGTTTGTTTCAAAACTGGTGAGATGCTCATACATGTACATTCATATTGTTTCAGTGAACTGTTATTTAGGCACAAGAACCGCTCATTCAAGCGGTGGCAATTTCAGAACATGTTGTTAGAACGTCCTATTTCTAAAGAGGTTGACCCTACATACTTAACCATTAATCACACTTGTGTTATTGTTTACAACTTCTGGGATTGACTTGAACGGCTAATGGTTTAAATTTTAGTTAGTAGAACTCATGTCATTGAAGATGACCTGGGATCAGCACGTAAGCACCAGTGCAGCCACAACATGGTCACTCCATCCGTCCTTTGCAGTAAGTTAACTCATCTGCTTTCATCACTTTGAAGGGCCCCCATTTGTGTTCCGATTACCTGCTATACTAATGGTATACAATTATTTGCAGGAAGATGTTATTAACAACATTCAAATTCAAATCATTGTTGAGAAATATACGGAGGATTGGCTCATCCATAGCAATGCCCTGCAACAGGTATTTACATTGTCAATCAAATGTCATATTCACCTAACAATTAAATGCAAGTTAATAAACAGCGTAATGTTTGACACGATTGTTGTTCGCTCTTATAGATTTATGTCCCCGTTTATGATCTTGGTGCTGGCCACTGGTTTCTGATTGTTGTCTCATTCAAGCATCAGAAAGTTTTCTAGTTTGACTCATTCAAGGCACCAACCTTCCTTCTAGACCGCATGTATCAGGCACACTTACTGGTAAAGCACACTCTCCCTTTGTTGAGGACTGTAGATGTTGAATGTGTGCAGTTTGTATATAAATAACATCTGCTTCCTCCTTGCTAGACTAATACAATTAACTTGCTGTTGCCGAAATTTCGTTCCTCCATTGATGGATCTCCTATAGATGTTGATATAAAAGACTGGCCTTTGTCCAATCCCCAAGGACTAGTGGAAAGTGGACACAGGTTATAGACAAATAATAAAGTGTCAAACATACTCTTTTTAGAAGTTTATTCCGCACATAGCAATTTATAATTGTAACCATTACTGATTACATTTCCGTTCATAATTGTGTAGTGCTGACTCTGCTTTTTGGGTCTTGGAGTGGTTACATATGGAGGATACATTCTAGGACTTCAGCGTAGGAAAGGTATGAAAGACTTACATAAATAGTTACATTGTTTGGCAAATACGATTTTAATGCATGAACAACGTACAGATTGATGAAGAACAAGTTATTATGCGGACTGCACTTACATTGGCGAAGAGTAAGGCTAACTTGCTATGGACCAAGTTGGAGGGCGACTCTACGATGCTTCTTTCCAAATATACCTCATAGGGTTGTGCATCACTGTTTTGATCCACCACATTTCGTTTACTGTCCAGCCCAGTGGTGGAAATCAATATTTTGGAACATATTTTTAGGATAGAACTACTTAGTAGCATCACTTTTGGCTGGTTACTTCCGTGCATGTATGTCATGCATGTCTTTTGTAAGTACTTATTCCTTGTGCTCTATCAGGGTGCGATAGTAATCACCCGATGTAGGAAATCTCTTGAACAAACTCCTTATTCGTGGTATGTATAGGAGTTGGCCGACCAGGACTACTACTTCTCACACTTGGTTTTGGCTACGTGATGCTATGCAAGTATCCAAGACCAAGTGTTGTAAATATTCGTGGTATGTCTTTTGCAAGTGTTGCTAATGATAAATTAAAATATTTTGTACACTACAAATTTATTATCTTACCTTACCTGAATAATTGATGCATACTGTTGACCCTTTTGTGAAACGGGGTTCATACTAATTTGATGCATACTCTTACCTTAACTCTTACCCGATGGTCCCGAAATGTTTGTGAAAATACTTTCAGGCCACGAAGTATGTATATAATTAACCACAAACGCATATACTTCACGTCTTTTATGTATTCCTTGTTTTTACGGTCTTCAACAACGTCACCCACACTAATTTCTTATACAACTGGTGGGACGTATACCAACTCCTGGCCATTTAGTGTTGTTAGTTTTTGGCACAAACTTCACAGTCATGGTGTAAATGAGAAAATAATTTTCTGTGCCCGTTAATATGTATGAAACAGACCCTTACTTCAGGGACAAGAAGTACGTAAAAAATTACCCAATACGCATCTACTTCATGTCTATGAAGTTCTCATTATTTTTACCTACTTTCAACACCCATGGTCATCAGAGTTTTCTTCAACTTTAGAAAGACGTTTAGGAGCTAATGCAAGAACATGTTATACTTGTTACTTCATTCCAATTACTTCAAACGTGTCGAATTAAAACTATCAATGAAGCGAAAATAAGTTTGCAGGTGACGGCTTCAATGCACCAAAGTTGGCCACTCCTGCGTGCGCCTCGAGTGTAAAATCATATGTATGGAAAAATTTGGAAACCGGCGACCGGTATTTCCGGGTTTGAAGTAAAATATTTAAAAATTGGTATTAACAATTCAGTGAATATGTGTCAGACGAGAAAGAGAGAGAGGAGAGAGAAACGAAATAAAAATAAGCTATAGTAACATACTTCAATGCTGCGAAGTATGCTTTATTTTTTTTTGTTAAACAATACATACTTCAGGGTTGAGAAGTACTCCCTCCGTTTCACTTTAAATGTCTTCTTGGACTTTTCCACATAGATTAACATATACATTAAGATAAGGGTAAATAACGAAAAACAATATTAAATGTTGCCTAGTTTTGGTGGAACGACACTTAATTTGAAACAAAGTTTTGATGTTAAAAAGACACTTGAAGTGAAACGAATGGAGTATGTGTTAATTTTTTTTTTTGTGTAAAAGAGTACAAACTTCAAGTTTGAGAAGTGTGTGTTAAATTTTCTTTTTGGTATCACAGTACATACTTCAAGGCTTAGAGGTATGTGTGACATTTTTATTTTTGGGTAAAATATTAAGGTTGTTGGGTGGTGTATGGGTCGCAATTATAATGGTTTAGGGTTTATGGTTTAAGATTTAGGGTTGTACAAACAATACGGTAGGCCCAACAAGAATGTTAAAACAAATACACAAAAGCATATACTTCACGCAGTTGAAGTACTGCTTCCTTTTACGTACCTCAGGTCCTTAATGTACATGGTGTATTTCAACTCCAAAAAAGACGTTTATGCTCTGACATAAGGTTCATTCATATTTGTTACATCCTCGCACATACTTCGCGGGATTGGAGTGATTAATATTCTACTGCTGGAAATATAATCGAAATCACTTCATGACGGACGAAGAAATATGTCGATAATAACCCCGTACAACCATACTTCATGTTCACGAAGCAATAATTTATTTTTGCACTTCATGCAGTAAGCTACATTTTGCACTTCGATTTGTGGAAACGACCATTTAGATTTGCTAGTTCTTTAAACCTACATTCACGCGTTCATTTTACCACATATTACACGACTGTGAAGAATACGCTAATAATTTGTCCCTACATGAGGTACCAAAGGGACTTGTTATTTTCATGGAGCTGAGAGAGCTACGATTAAAAAATGAGATACTTCATCTCCCTCAAGTATGTACAAAATTAGCACCCACAACAAAAATCACATGTACTTGTTACTAGTTCGCCATACTACAACCCTGTGAAGTACGTTTTTTATTTTACCATGTACATAAACCCATATCACAGTTCACGCCTGTACATAGACAAATATTGGCCATTTTCATACACACAATGTGAGGGGTTACAAAATCAGCTACCACAAAATTAACAAAACATGCTGTCCGACATGCTTTTGTACTCAATTCATAAAAGGCAAAATTAAAACCAAAATTATTTCAAACAAACTAGGGCTAAACATCAATTCATAAAAGGCAAATCACTATCCAACAGCACAAGTGACATAAATTTCCAGTATGCCAAGCACTACATATCTTAATATGAAGGAGTAACAACCTTCATTCCAAATTGTCAACGAGTACTTGTCAAGCAACACTCTAAATGAAACTAAAAAAAAAAGGAAAAACAACGGTTCATCACTGCATCAGGCATCGAACATTAGACAACAAATTTTCAAACATATCCGATGCACTGCATACCCCTCTGAAAGTAAGGTTCATGAATTAAAAGACAGTCATATGGGCTATGAAGGTTCAGAATTCGCTTCTAATTCATACTCCAAGCTCCTCGTAAAGGCTCCTAATTCAAGCCAACCACCACCTACAGTAACAGTGCACATCAACAATTATACATTAATATACTAAACCAAAATTTGCCACTACATCAATTTAACATTTTTACAAAAAAAAAACGGGTTCAATAAAATACATACCTATTGCGAATCCTCCAAAGCATCTTCAGCAACCCATTCAGTGGGATCACAGTCATTTCTTTGGGGGCACCTCCTCGAGTTATGGCCAACTTCTCTGCATGAAGTACATTTTTGAATCCTCTTTCGTTTGCCTCGTCCGTCCCTTACATGTATGCCGCATCCCTTGTTCCTAGCAACTCCATGATTCTTAACAGAGGCACCCGCTTCATTGTTTGATGGACCAATTTCACTCCAACTTCCATTCGCTTCCATTTCCTTCAACTCCTTATGCACTTTCTCCCTCAGCTTTGTGAACTCCAACACCGATTTACTTGCAACGTTACACATCCGCATACAGCTGTGAAGTAATGCAAGATAACGACTGTTCCGCGCTGCACCTGAATTACCTGCACCTTCATTACCACCGAGTAGCAGTCCCTCTTTCGCATCTTTCCTCCACCTGCCCAACACAAGAGTATCAGGTAGGTCTTCAATATCCATGTGTACCAACACCACAACTATATGCTCACAGGGCAAACCAAACGACTCCAGTCCCTTGCACGAGCACTTAAACGACATTTCTTCACGCTGATATGAAACATACCACTGACCCTGCTTCTGAGATCTTCTCTTCCCATATGGCCTTATGGTGTGTATCACACTGGCAGATGTCTCATGGGAAACGATTACTTTAACATGTCCAGCCTTCAGTAGGATTCTCTGAAACTTATAAAATACTTCCAAACTATAAACACTTGCACCACTTTTCTCTAACCACCGCAGTTGGGTCTTCATCACCGGTTTCGAAAACCAAGACTTGAAATCAGCTTCATGCTCATTATTCCGCATATAATCCAAGCACATATGGTAATGATGCAGGAAATCGAATAGGCTATCTCGAGACCCAACATACATACCCATCTTCGAGTGTAGTCCTTCGCATCTAGAAGTGGTCCTCAAACCAACAAAAAACAAACCCCTGATGTGAGCAGTAGCCCACATGTCCTTCTTTTCGTATGCATTTGCAACCCACTGATTCTTTCTCACCCTGCACCGTCTTACCAAAGCTTTCCAATGCATCTCAAACTCATCAACTTCATAATCATACAACATACATCGGTTAAAGCCTTTCGTAAACTCCTTGTTTTTAACATTCGCAGAGGCATTACGCGACAAGTGCCAAGCACATAGTCGATGATGCGCCTGTGGAAAAACTCTTCTGATTGCATTCCTCATGGCCAAATCGCCATCAGTTATTACACATTTCGGACTCTTCGCATTCATAGCTTTGAGAAACTGCTGAAGAACCCAAACATATGTTTCCTCCGTTTTATTAGACACAATGGCAGTGGCAAACACAACAGTCTGCAGATGGTGGTTAACACCGGAGAAGACGACCACGGGACACTTATACTTGTTACGCCCGTATGTTGCATCAAAGGCGAGAACACCAAAGATTTCATAGTCATATTGCGATATGCCATCGCACCAAAACAAGTGTTCAAGCTTCCCATCACCGTCTTGTTGATGGCTCCAAAACAACTGTCCATCCTTGCAAGTCAACTCCTTAAGGTATCTAATGCTCGCTTTCGCATCACCATCCTGCAACCTCCGTTGTCGAGCAATCTCGTTATACATATCTTTGCGTCGGAACCCAACCAAGTGGAAGCCACCCGCCTGTATTGCAAAGGATGCATAGATTTTGGGCACACTTATACCAATGCTTAACATGTGGTTCATCAATGCGATATCGGTCTGTGTCATTTTCCTATGCGATCTCAACATTCCACCATGGTCCTTTTTACTAACCAATTCATGATTGTGAACATCATCAAACATCCCAATTATAAAACGACTATTATCAGGATTGATATTCACACGATAAGTGGCTTTGCATCCACACCGCGTCAGTGGTCGTTCACTCCTCTTTCTACCAACCATTTCTCGATATTTCCTTTCACGCAGACCATGATTTGAACAAACAAAAGATTTCCAAGTGATGTTCTTATGATTATCATAACCACACTGATATTTCCTTAGGCTGAAACCCTTTACACGTGCATACTCATTAAAAAACATGTACGCCATTTCAACATCAACGAAGTCAATCCTTTCTAGCTGCTCCAAACTAACCTTCTCAAAGCAAATTTCCCAAATATCATCCACTTGGTCAACCTGGATATACTTAACTTCGGTTTCACCACAACTATCTTCAGCCTCGGCGTAACCCCCCTGCACAACATCAACATGCACCTTATTAACATTCCAACAGGCATCATCAATCACCCCATAATACAACAAGCAATCTATACAACCCAACTCAAATTCAAAGACTCGACATATTCAGTTAAGCACTGTACAGCTCTCTAGCTTACTACCAAAAAACATATCACTTCAGATTTATTACCAATATAGAAAAAATATTTCTACGGATAGTAAGAAATCTAAATAATATTAGGTGCACAACTATCTACCTCACTTTCTTCATTGGATTCCCATGCTTCATCCTCTGTCCCATTTTTGGTATCTTCCTCCTGTCAAAAGAAATTAGGTGAAATAGTAAGGCAACCATTTTTTAAGATTCATATACATATACAGAAAAAATAAAAAACAAAAAATAAATTAACCCGAACCTCATTGCTAGATGCCAGGTAATTGGAATCATACCAATCCCCGCTGAATTCTCCACAATTATCATCGCAATAAATTACTTCATTAGCTTCAGCTTCCGAACTTGCTTCAATATTTTCATCGACCGCACATTCCATATCTTTAAACAAATTCAGCATGAGTCAAAAGACCCTTTTCAGCATCCCGTTTTAGGACCATACTATTAATTCACACTCTCAACCAATTAGGAGTTTGTAAAATACTCCAATATTGAGTTTAAATAATCGACTACGATAAGCAGTCAAATTTAATAAATAAGAGAGGGAGGATCTCATTATATAGCTATTAACACTAAGGTAGCATTTGGTGCAGCAACAAGGCAGAATAGGAATGGGACAACACACATATGAAGAATTGAATAGCACAAACACAAGACTCATAACCTAATAAGTAATGCCCTTAACATTCTCTAACACTAGCATTATTATGTTTACTTTAGGGATTTGGGAACTTTAGGGATTTGGGAACAAAAAATTGAATTGAAAACACTATACCTAATGCATAAATAGCAAACAACATCTGTGAAAAATGAAGGTGAAGTTCGTATACCTCCAAACTATGTGATGAAAAGGATGCCGGTCTGAGATAAGATGGAGACCTTGGCCTCTCTTTGGTGGCAGCTCGCGATCTGAGACGAAGAAGAAGCAAGAACACCGAGAAGCAAGAAGCGATCACGCCCTTACACGAAGTCGGAACCACGAAGCAACGAAGGCAGCAGCACACCGAGAACGAAGAAAACGAAGGAAGAAGAAGCAAGAGAAGCTCCGATCCATGGAACGAAGAACAAGATCCGATCTGAAATTTTTTTTTTCCTTTTACTTCTAATTAATTTTAACCGGTTGGAGGGACTTATTTGCAAGGTAATAATTAGGGTAATTTTTCCTTTTTTTACTGTCTCAGCTTTTTACTGCAACTTTACATTTTCAAACTCACTGATGAGCATGATAGACGCTGCCTTTGTTAGAAGTGAGAAGTGAGAAACGCGTTACATCGCTGTTTCAGGAAGGAGAGACTAGCGAAGATTGAGAACCGCAACACGCGAAGACGGAGAACGCTGAGTCGCTGATGAACTCGCGAATCGAGTAAGTGACCGAAGTCCCTTTCTTCTCAATCTCTTTGAACAAAGTCCATTTCTTCGCAACATTTCTTTTCCCAATTTCTAAACCCTAATTTCTTTAATCTCTTCATTTGTTAAATATGAGCCCTAATTTCTTCGATTCTACCCTAAATTGTTTGACCCAGGTTGTAAAATGTTATTGGGTAGCTGATTTTTCGTTGTTTTGATTTGGAGCTGAAGTTGCTGTGGCTTTCTGTGAAGAAGAACTCACTCTATGACTCTGCAACATCCAACAGGTTCTTGTTGAAAATACTTGGCACCTTTTCATGGTTCTTGTTGTTCCTGTTGAACTATGAGTCTTAAGAAGTTTTTTTATGCGTTTTTTTGATGCACTGTTATTAATTTTTAGTTGGGTTCACGGTTCAGTATATATGTAAGTATGAGTATATATGCTGCACAGTTATTATTATCTATGCGCAGTTTGGTGTCTATGCAGTATGCACAATTTTTTTACCCGTAAGAAACACTTCATCATAGAGATTATAGACAAAAATTTGATAGATTGAAACCGAATCGAAACTGCAATGTTTTTTTTGATTGGATCAAATTGGATTTGGTAATATAATGGGCCGAACCAAACCGAACCATAGCATATTTTATAACTGGATCGGTTGATTTTGTCCCAAAACTGAACCACAAATACCTCTACTTGGCTCTATCTGGTCCGTCTCTTAATCCTTTCTATTTTATTTTGGGTTATGGATTTCTCCTTCAATCCGAGTCCTTAATTTTTGTACTTGCGTTCACTGTTCTTTGGTTCTTCAAAATATTTATTGTTTGAATTTTGCTCCATAAAGCATAGATATGTTGATTCAATGTTTGAATACGGGGTTGGGTGTCATTATTTCTAATGAGGAGTGTTGCCATCCATCTTACTAAAAAGGAAAGGTTTCTTAGTTGTGGGTGGGCTAAGTGCTGAGAACAGCATGGTTTCCCATTCCCTACATTATCTTCAAATACCACCGCTGATAGCCGGATGGTGCAGCATTGTGTCAACCTCAATTGAGGCCAATATTTCATGTTAAAATTGGAATATTTTCAATTCAGTGGGTTTACTTGTTATTATTATCTCTCATGATAACTTAAATTTCATAGCAGCAAGAATGAGGAAGAAGGTGGACGAGCGAATCAGAACACTGATTGAAAATGGTGTCAAAACAAGGCACAGGTCCATGTTTGTCATCATCGGCGACAAGTCTCGTGACCAGGTAATCCTGCTTTCTACTGCAACAAGCATTTTCTTTTTACAGACTCGTCAGTCTAAGTTAGTATATAAAGTGGATAGTAGTATAGTATGGGACCGTATTTTATGGAACGGAGCAAAATGAAATATTAAATTATTAATGTCAATGAAATTAAGACTAGTGCAATTTGAGTGCTAAATGCAGTCTCTACTGTGTGCAGATTGTAAATCTTCATTATATGCTTAGCAAAGCACAGATCAAATCCAGGCCAACTGTTTTATGGTCTTATAAGGAAAAGCTTGAACTGAGCAGGTTTGGTATAATATTAAATGTGATATACATTGGTTTTGTTTGAACGTTGAGAGTTTTCTTGATTGAGATGATTCTGAATGCAGTCATAAAAAAAAAAACGAAAGAGGCAGACTACTAAATTGATGCAGAGGGGTCTTCTGGATCCCGATAAAGTTGATCAATTTTCTTTGTTTGCTGAAACTGGGGGATTAACTTATTGCAAATATATCGATTCAGAAAGAATTCTTGGCAATACTTTTGGAATGTGTATACTTCAGGTATCTTACACTTCCTAGTAGCTGAATGTTTGAATCACTATCTTTATAGCTTGCCTTTATCCTCCATTTTTACCAATAAACCAGTTTTGCCATTTTTTTTTCTTTTAGGACTTTGAGGCATTGACACCAAATCTCCTAGCACGAACTATAGAGACTGTGGGGGAGGAGGATTGGTTGTTCTGCTACTCCGTTCTCTATCCTCACTGACCAGTCTGTGCACCATGGTGATGGTAAGGATGCAGATTCATCAGTGTTGATCTTCTTTTTACCTCTCAAAAGAAATTTAATTATTTATAAGAGTTCCCCGTCTTTAGTTGGAAATTGTTTTCAGGATACTTGTTTTCTTTTTCTACATTGCATTTGTATCACATCATAAGTCTCTTGTTGTATATTTGACATCTATAGAAATGTCTGGTTTTTTCAAGAGAAAGATGTTGGTCATTATTTGTGATAACTCTATCAATAGCTCTAATGAAATATTTGGAGCCTTCTTAATTATAAGAATAGTATTCTATTAATGGAAATTTAGACCACACAGGCATACTTCTTTGAATGTCTCATTGAATTCAACATTCATGTGATTCACTTGTGCAGGATGTACACAAAAGATTTCGAACCGAATCTCACTCTGAGGTCACTGGGCGCTTCAATGAACGCCTCTTATTATCGCTTGCTTCTTGCAAAGCATGTGTGGTCTTGGATGACGAGCTGAATGTGTTGCCAATTTCATCTCACATATGGTCTATTACCCCAGTTCAAGAGGTACCATTTTCGCATCTTTAAAAATACATATATCTTGGAAAGCATGTTGGTTATTTACTTCTGCTATGATTGAAAGACCAACTTTTAAAGTTTGGAAAAGTGCACAATGAATTCTTTGTTTTATATTTCCATGGGTTTAAATTCTATGAGACTGGCATGCATTGTTGCATGACCGTAATTTTCTCTCTTTGAATGAGTGCTAGTCTCGGTCTCACTGAATTGTACCTAACAACTAATCATATTGAGTGACATTGCAATTTTTATTACTATAGGGATGTGAGGGACTGTCAAAGGCAGAATTGGACCTTAAGGAACTTAAAGAACAACTGAATGAAAATTTCCCTGTTGGACCATTGATTAGGAAGTGTTGCACATTTGACCAGGTGGGATTGTCTACTCTGCCAACCAAATTGGTTGTTATGTTTGTTGAATGAGACTGAGTTTTATATGGTTTTTGTTAATAGGGTAAAGCTGTAGTCACATTTCTAAATGCAATTTTGGACAAGACATTTCGTAGTACTGTTGCCTTGTTGGCTTCTCGCGGCCGTGGGAAATCAGCTGCTCTTGGTTTGTCTATTGCTGGAGCTCTTGCTGTGGGGTACTATATTTTTCATACATACATTTATTTTCATGGGTGGTGGATAAAGCAATTTTTTTAGGATCTCACTGGAAAATAATCTTTGTAGGTATTCAAATATCTTTGTAACTGCACCTAGCCCTGAGAATTTGAAAACATTGTTTGAATTTATACGCAAAGGCTTTGATGCACTTGAGTACAAGGTAGGTTCTATCCCTCATCGACATCCGTAACCATTTTCGCTTAATTAAGATATATTAGTTTCGAAAGTGCTAATGATGGCAGCTTGTTAGTTTAACTTTTGTAATGGATGCGACTAGTAAGTAACCATTGGCATTTAAATTTGATTGCTAAATATGGTTTGTTGCCCATTTAATTCATATCATAATAACGTGGTAGATATTTGGATTAGTTTATTCTGATCATAATGTTGTAAAGGATATTCTAGCTCTCGTTCAGAGAAAAAAAAATAAAGTGTGTAGAGCCAAGGGGCATGAAGTGTTTGCATGCTAGGTTCAAACTTTGGTGATTGCCTCTCCCGCCTCACTAAAAAAACTAAAAAAAAAAAAAGTCTGAATCTAAAGAAACAAGAAAATAAGTGTGTTTATCAATTTAAGCAAAGTTCAGCAGACCTAGAAAACATGTGGTTTTTAATATAAATATGTTGTAAAACCTATTAACACAGTTTATGCATCCGAGAACCATAGCCTGTATCGAGTATTGTAGCTTGCTTGATTACCTCTTACTCATAATATTTTTAATAGCTATTATGTACTAAATTTACCTTAATAAATTCAATGTCAGAGATGAGAAAATTTTATGAAAAGGTTCCAGATGTTGGGCATGTCCTACAGTTCTAGGAGTATTAGAGTAGTTTATATTATGTAACTTAAGGCATTAAGTCATAGAGCTAGTTATTAGTTGACAGCTGTAATGACAGCTGTCATAGCTAGGCTTAGCTTATCAGCTTCTATAAATAGAAGCTGATCACATTATTGTAACTAACTTTCCATTTCAATACAATTCAGTTTTCAGTTACTCTCTCTCTCTTCTCTCTCTCTCTCTCTCATCAGATTCTAACATAATGTTGTGGATTCAAAGTCTGCTTGCTGAACTTGGTTTCAGATCTACTAAGCCTGTTATCTACTGTGATAATCTTAGTACAGTGATGCTGTCTAAGAATCCAGTTCTACACTCTCGCACCAAGCACATTGAACTCGATTTGTTTTGGGTTAGAGAAAAGGTTATTGCCAATAAATTGGTTGTTGAACATGTTCCTGGTGATCATCAAGTGGCTGATGTCCTCACCAAGCCTTTGTCTAGTCTCAGATTTACTTTGCTAAGAGACAAACTCAATGTCACAGATGCCTTTCAAGCTGCTCACAGAAATGTTCCTATACTGCTCACAGGAGGCTGATATTGAAGGGGGAATATTAGAGTAGTTTATATTATGTAACTTAAGGCATTAAGTCATAGAGCTAGTTATTAGTTGACAGCTGTAATGACAGTTTTCATAGCTAGGCTTAGCTTATCAGCTTCTATAAATAGAAGCTGATCACATTATTGTAACTAACTTTCCATTTCAATACAATTCAGTTTTCAGTTACTCTCTCTCTCTTCTCTCTCTCTCTCATCAGATTCTAACAAGGAGTACCCATGTATCAGAGATATTATGTTATGTAATAGATTAGCATAGTCTAGTTAGCCTTAAGCTGATAGCTCATCACTTAACTTAAGTTGTTGAGCCTCTTCTATAAATAGAAGTGAGCCTTCATTATTGTAACTAACTATTCATTTCAATGAAAACATAATTTCAGTTTTCTCTCTCTCACACACACATAATTTCAGTTTCCTCTCTCTCTCTCTCTCTCTATATATATATATATATATATATCTGATTCTTATATGGTATCAGAGCTATTTTCGCACGTGCGAAGTGAGATCCTGTTGCAATCGCGATTCTTCTTCTCTTGCGATTCATATTCTGCGATTTTGATTCCGATTCTCTCTCTTCTCACTATTTGCGATTCGCACTGAGCTTCTCGATCCTTCGATTCAATTCATGGCTTCTGCTCCTTCTTCTCCGCTGCATCCTTTGAATTCAGTCTTCACTCCAGTGACATTTTCGCATTCTGTTTCTGCGAAGCTTTCCGACAAGAATTATTTCGTCTGGAAGCAACAAGTTGAAGCTGTTATTGCTTCCCATCGTCTTTAGCAATTTGTGTCGAGTCCACAAATTCCTCCATGATATCTTTCTGAAGATGACAGGGAGTTTGATCGCATAAACCCTAATTACCTCAACTGGGAGGAGCAAGATCAGCACCTGCATCGTGGCTGTTACAGTCTCTTTCTAAACCGGATCAGGCTAGGGTATTAGGTTGTGAACATTCCTATCAAATTTGGGATGAATTACACTCCTATTTCAGTTCTCTGATCAAATCAGAAGCCAAATGCTTTATTCAAAGTTTTGAACTTCCAAGAAAGGAAGTCAGAGTATAACTGAATATGTGGCCAAAATCAAGGCCTTGGTTTTCTCCTTGGCAGCAGTTGGAGAAACAGTGTCACAAAGGGAACAAGTTAGAACTGTTCTTGATGGCTTGCCTTCAGATTATGAGGCATTTGTGATCTCCTTGCTAATCCAAGATGATCCAATCACTCTAGGAGCTCTAGAGGCCAGATTGGTTACTCAAGCATATCTGGAAAGAATATATTAGTGTATATAGCTTAGTTAGCTTTATGTAACTTAAATTGTATTGTGTACAGCTGTCATATTAATTGACAGCTGTCACCTTAAGTTAGTTGGTTTCCCTTACAACCAACACTTCTATTATAGAAGTGTGAGGTTATTTTGTAGTTGACTGATTCTAATACAATAACTGAATTAGTTTCAGATTCTCTCTCTCTCTCTCTTCTCTCTCTCTCATCAGATTCTAACATGGTATCTAGAGCTTCTCTCTCAAAATTCGATCCACCTTCTTCTCTCTCATGCAAAATGCTTCTGGATTCTTCTCTACAACTCTGATTCTCTGCTTCCGCCTCAATCTTCTTCTTCCTTCTCAGATCGCGTGTTTAATTCAGCAATTCTTCAAGGTGCGATTTGCGATTTGCGATTCTCTAAGATTTGTGAAATCGCGAGTTCTTCTTAGTTCTGCATCTTCGATTCCGATCTTGCTGTGGTTTGCTGAAGTTCTGTTCTCTGATTGTGAGTTCTCACTTGTGTTTTTGAGCTTGCTTCAATTTGTGCGCCAAAATCAGCTTTTCTTCTCAAGATTGCGATCTCGATCTCCTCTTCTCACTTAGTTGAGTATTTTCTGTTAATTTTTTGTTGCAATCATGGCTTCAATTCATGAATCTCCACCTCATTCTCCAATTCATGTTACACCTGTGACTACTGTGTTTACTCCTGTGACTTTTTCACATTCTATTTCTACAAAATTGACCCCTCAAATATAACTGGCCCCAAGACCTCTCTTCCTGGACAGGATCAGATTTACATGGGTAATGAGTCAGGTATACCAATAACAGGAATTGGTACCAGTTCCTTTTCTTCTCCTATTTTTCCCAACACTGTTCTACATCTTAAAAATCTATTACTAGTGCCTTCCATAACTAAAAACTTAGTGAGTGTCAGTAGGTTTGCAAAGGACAACTTTGTCTTTTTTGAGTTTCATGCTGATCGTTGTTTTGTGAAGTCTCAGGATTCCAATGCTATCCTACTTGAAGGCACACTTGGTGCTGATGGGCTTTACATTTTCCATGACATTCTCCAGCCACAGTCCAAGCCACAGTCCAAGTTACAGTCCACTTCTAGTTCTCACATTTCATCTACTGCTATAGATTCTAGACATGTTCCTGATGCTGTTTCAATTAGTAATAATGCTTTTTTTTTAAAATAAAAGTGTAACTAATCCTAGTTCATGTTCAGTTTTCAGTGTAACTACTACTACTTCTACACACTCATTGTGGCATAGTAGGCTAGGTCATGCCAATGATCAAGTTGTAAAGGCAGTCTTACATTCATGTAATATTCCTTGTCAATTCAATAAAAAGGATACTTTCTTTTGTGATGCTTGTGCTGTTGCCAAATCCCATAAATTACCCTCAAGTCCTTCTATTACAGTTTATCAACATCCTTTTGATTTAGTGTGTGTCGACTTGTGCGGTCCGGCACCTACTTTGGCATCCACTGGTTTTAAGTACTATATGTGGCAAATGGGTATCATCAAAGGCACTTTCTCTCCAGTAGTGAAACCAGTTACTATTTTGGTGGTTCTCACTTTGGCACTTACTCAAAAATGGGATGTTCAACAAATTGATGTGAATAATGCATTTTTGAGTGGTGATTTGCAAGAAGTTTTCATGCAGCAACCAGAGGGTTTTCAAATTGGTGTTAACTCTATGGTCTGTATGCTAAACAAGGCAATGTATGGTCTTAAGCAAGCACCTAGGGCATGGTTTGAAAAGCTGGGTGATACTTTACTGTCTCTTGGTTTTAGAAAATGCCGATGTGATCATTCTCTTTTCATCCAGAACACTTCCTCTCACAGATTGTTTGTTCTCTGCTATGTGGATACAAGAGAAGTGAAAAATACAGAAACTAGAGAGAGAAGAGAGAGAATACGTATTTTTTATTAGGCTAAATTACTCATTTGGTCCCTTACCTTATTTTTCAATTTCAAATTGGTCCCTTACATTTTTTTTGTTTCTTATTGGTCCCTTATGTTTCTTTTCATTATCAATTTGGTCCTAGAATCACTATTCATCCTATGTGTCAAAATCATATTGGTCCACGTATATATTGTTGGAGAGAGAAAGTGACACGTGTCCATAACATATTGGTCCACATAGGATGAACAGTGATTCTGGGACCAAATTGACAGCAAAAATAAACATAAGGGACCAATATGAAACCAAAAAAAGGTAAGGGACCAATTTGAAATTGAAAAATAAGGTAAGGGACCAAATGAGTAGTTTAGCCTTTTTATTATTGAGATCTGAGAGGGGAATATACATTAGGATACTATTTATAGAAGAGTCTAGATGAGACTCTCTTAGCTGTCAATAACAGATTTTGACAGCTGGCTAACTGATACAATATAACCCACTAACTGATTTTTCTAATACAATATAACCCACTAACTAATTCATTATAAACTAACGAATTCAAAGAGTGTCAACACAAGTAAACTTCACCGAAGTTTACTTGTGTCCACTTCTATATACTCTATTACACCCCTCTCAAACCAAGGGCTGGTTGAATGTCTGCCCTGGTCAGAATTCTGAGCTTCTTTCGGAGATCTTCAAATCTGCTGTGGACAGTGGTTTGGTTAAGATGTCAGCAATTTGAAACTCGGAGGGCAAGTGTTGAACAACCAAAGGCAAGTGTTCCAATATTAACCTTTCATTCAATAATTTCTCTTACTCCTCATTAATTCTACTTTTATCATCTCTCTCATCTCTAAACCACTATACATTAATTAATGGACATACTTACTAATAAAAATTAAATACTATTACAATTTTCAATAAGGATTAAATAGGGGCATTTCTAGGTAGTCGATCGCTGCCAGTCGCGGTGCGATCCCGGAAAAGCGTAGCGGCGCGGCGGCGGTTGCGACGCGAAACGCCGTCGCTTCCCAGAAATTGGTCACGGCGTCGCGGCCGCGAATCGCGGCTCTGTTGCAGCCGTCTCACCCACGACAGGGTTTCCCCCTGAGAAAACCGGAAACCCGACCCGTAACCCCATCAAACCCGGCGGCGGCGGCTGAGACATAAGGTGATAAGGGATAAGGAAACCCTAATTTTTTTAAGTGAAATGGGCCTTTGTTATTGGGCTTAACAGTTAACACTATGCAAATCAGAATAACATGCAACCAAAAAAATTGGGCTTAACACTACAAAATTAGAATCAGATTACAACAAAAAAAAAAAATCAAAAGACACTATACAAATCAGAATCAGATCACAACAAAAAAAAATCAAAAGAAACTAAAAAGACAGGCATTACTACGTGCAAGTATGCAACCCTGTTTCTTATTTCTTCCTAAACACTTCATCTTCTCCTCTTTGATCAACATGTAACACGTTGATCTTCTCAAAGCAGCTGCATACTCCTTTCATCTTCTTCCATCTTTTTCTTTTTCATCACTCTTCTTCTCCTATTCACTGTTCTTCTCAAAGCAGCATATGTGCATACTGCATACATACCGCAGAAGCAACATACGTGCATACTGCAGATTGCAGAGGCAGCATACTCCTTTGTCCTTCACTATTCTTCCTTAGTTCCTTTTCTATTCTTTATCCTATTCTGACAAAAGTCATTCTTTTGCTTGAATTTGAATTTTGAAATATTACAAAATTTTGGGTTTTATTTTTCAGCATATATATGTGTATTTGTGTAGCATAATATTTAATTTTTCAGCACTATATATATGTCTCAATAGCGGCCATCCCGCTACCCGCTATCCCGCTATCCCATTTTAGGGGGTGGCCGCTCCGCGACGCTATTTGGGATTGACTACCTAGGGGCATTTTAGACAAACTATACATAATACTTACAATAATTAACATTTTCTTAATCTATGTGCCCAGACCTAAAAGGCCAATCGTTGTGAAACAGAGGGAGTAATTCAAAGAGTGTAAACACAAGTAAACCGAAGTTTACTTGTGTCCACTTCTATATGCTCTATTAATATATATCTGATTCTTATACCATGTGATGATGTTGGTATACCTATTTACTCCGACACAAGTAAAATACCCATTACCTAGTGGTTGTTAATATTGGTTTGGTGTCTTACCATCTTCTCTTCATTCACTTATTTGGTTAAGGGTAAAGAAAAGCGATTGACCATAGAAATTTTCTAAATTCTATTGATGGTAATTCAAATTGATTCTACTTTGTTCAAATAGTATTCTATCTCCTAATTATGAATCCAATCCGACCTCATTTGCCCTTTGTTTTGTTTGTGCATAGAAAGTTGATTGGAGCTTGTTACTTTGTTTAAGAGTGCTATGTTTTCCATTGTGAACAGGAACATATTGATTTTGATGTTGTGAAAAGTGCAAATGCTGAGTTCAAGGGAGCTACTGTGAGGATCAATATTTACAAACACCGCAGACAGACAGTTCAGGTAAGTTTGTTGCTGATACTTCTGAATTAAGGGTGGCCCAGTGCATGAGGCTCCCACTTAGTGGGGTATGGGGAAGGTAGATGTATGCAACCTTAACCCCGCAAGCGGAGCGACTATTTCTATTATTCGAACCTGTGATCTCTTGGCTACTAAGCAACAGCCTTAAAAATGTTTTGATATTCATGAAATTTTGCTATGAGGTTACATGTAAATAATTTTGGACTTGTTTATCTTAATTTCTGACAGTATATACTTCCACATGAGCATGAAAAGCTTTCACAAGCTGAACTGTTGGTTGTTGATGAAGCTGCTGGTATTCCACTGCAGTTGGTGAAGTCTTTGCTTGGGCCATATCTGGTCTTTCTATCATCTACTGTTAATGGGTATTACTAGTTTTTACTTTTTTTGAAACGATATATATCACACCAAAATCAGCTCTTCATGACAAATTATCAATTGTTTCGAATTATTAGCCATTTCCTTTTTTCTCTTCAATCAAGTTTGATGTGTCTCCTTATTTAAAATTGTTTTTCTGGTGTAACCTGGTTGCTGAAAAAACTATTTTCTTTTACTCATGGAAAGTTATGAAGGTACCGGACGCTCTCTTTCACTAAAACTTTTGCAGCAATTAGAAGAGCAAAGTCGTGTGCCTGCTAAGAGCACAAAGGGGTCTGTTTCTGGTAATTACTTACTTTTGGTTTTAAGAATAAACAACGTATGTGTCGTGAACAGTTAAGAGTGGAAGTACTTTTAAAATGGTTTAAGAAATCAAAAGCTGTGGTTTTGAACGATCCATTAAATGATTGCAAAACATAATTTTTTTCGAAGGTGCTTGAGTTATTGCTAAATTTTATATCTTTCAGGTTTTCTGTTTGAGAAAATAGAACTGAGTGAATCCATCATATATGATTCTGGGGATCCGATTGAAATATGGCTCAACGCACTGCTTTGCCTAGATGTTTCAAATGCCATCCCTATTCTTAGCAGGTATTTCTAGCTTATTTCATGTTTACTTGGAAGAAGAGACCATTTTTTTTATCTCCATTTATGGTTCTTTTGTCCTGAAATCAGGTTACCTCCACCTAGTGAGTGTGATCTATACTATGTTAATCGGGATACTCTCTTTTCTTACCACAAAGATAGTGAAATATTTTTACAGGTAAAACCAAATTTATCTGATAATGTTTGTGAATTGTGATTAATATTTTCACCTTTCTAAATGAGCTTCTAAAGTACTTGTGTATACCCAGAGAATGATGGCCTTATATGTTGCATCACATTACAAGAATTCTCCAAATGATCTGCAACTGATGGCAGATGCTCCCGCACACCACTTATTTGTACTACTTGGTATACTTGGTTTTTCGATCTAGTTATTCTTTCCCCCTCTCTTTCTATACATGACTTGAATTAGACATGTAATATTTTTTTGACAGGACCTGTTGATGAATCAAAGAATCAACTTCCTGATATTATGTGTGTTATCCAGGTTTGCCTTTTCGGTTGTGTGACTCCCTTTTGTGTTTTCTACTTGCTTTAAGTTTGCAATTTTTTGTTACCTATGGTAATACTCAAAATAATTATACTCAGTGCTCCTATTTTATTTTTATTTTACCTATGGTAAAACTAAAAATGATTATACTCGTGCTCTTCATTTATTTTAATTATCCAGGCGCACTAGTACAAGAGTCACTAGGTACACTTTTATTTAATGACCTAGAAATAGTAGAAGTAGGAAACTGCTGAGCTGTAGAAGACAAGATGGACCGAGGCTGAAGCGCATCATAAAACCTTTAGAGACCATAAGCTCCAACAGAGCCTTCAAGAAGAATAGAGTTGGTGTCCTGTGATTTCACACAACAAGAATTAGGATGAAATTCAAAATAAACTGAATTGTCTTTTGCAAACCTACTTGCACTTGCTAAATTTTTAGTGATAGTAGGAACTAACAGTTATTAAGAGACAAAGTAGAAGTAGGACACATGGGAGAGGGAAAAACACTGGTACCAATTCCTGTGATTGGAATGCAGAATCATTACCCATAAGGATTTGATCTTGACCTGAAAGAGGAGCTCTTAAGTGAGTTAAATTTGCTGGATCTGCCGTCAGATGATGTGTAGCACCAGAATCTGGGTACCACAACTGAGAATTGTAGGCCTGCGGTTCCATAAGCATTGCTTGAGGAGGTCTTATAGCAGGAAAAGAGGGTTGTGGAGCCCAAGCAGAAGGTCCAGGACCTAGGATAGAAGGTCTAGGAGCAATGAGTGGTGGTGCAACCATTTGTTGAAAAGGCATAGCATTCTGATAGGGAAAGTAGGCAGCAGGAAAGTGAGGAAACTGAGGAAACTGAAACATTGGAGATGGAGCAGGTACAGATGATTGACCCTTGTTGGATTTCTGAGATTTGTTTGCAGACTGATTATCAGTGTTAGAACACATGACAATATCCACCCTATTCCAACATTTTAAGGCCTCATGGCCAGGTTTATCACAGAGTTGGCAACGCACTTTGTTTTTGCCATATTTCCCTGTGTAAGACGTTTTGGAAGTAGTTTTGGTGCAGCAGAGTGATCTGCAGAATCAGTACTGTCAGAATCAGACTCAAACAGATTTGTTGATTTATGTGGTTTTGCAGCAGTAGCCTGAGGCTGAATAGGTGCAGTTGGAACAAACCCTACACTTGCAGCTGACTGTGTAGGTGCAATAAATTGTTGTGCTGGATACTGAGAAGGAAAGGATTGCACAAGGAATTGTTGAGAGTGATAATACACCATACCCTGAGAAGGTGCACCTTGAGAAGGCTGATTTGAAGGCTGAAACTGATTCTGCTGAATCTGACCCTGAGCAAGATGGACTGAGAAGGCATCATTAACCACTGGATGCAACTTCTCTAAGTAAGCTTCTTGAGCCATTAATAGAGCCTCCAAAGCACCAATAGTCACTGGAGTTTCTCGGATCAACAGAGAGGTTACAAATGCCTCATACTCTGAAGGCAAGCCATTCAAAACAATTCTGACCTGTTCTTTCTTAGAAACAGGTTCTCCAACAGCAGCTAATGAAAAGGCTAATGCCTTTATCCTAGCAATGAACTCAGTAATGGTCTGTGTTCCTTTCTTAGACGAGCGCAAATCAGATTCAAGCATCTGACTTCGTGCTTTAGTGAGTGAACTGAAGTAGTAATGTAATTCATCTCAAACTTGATAGGCATGAACACACCCTAGAACCCTAGCCTGAACAGGTTCAGAAAGGGACTGTAATAACCACGATACAATATGTTGATCTTGTTCTTCCCAATTCAAATAGTTAGGGTTTACTCTATCAAATTCAATATCATCATCTGCAAGATATTTGGCAGGAATTTGTTGACTAACTACAAAACGTTGAAGTCTGTGTGAAGCAATCACAGCTTCAACTTGTTGTTTCCACATCAGATAGTTCTTATCTTTGAGTTTTGCAGAAATAGAATGAGAGAAGGTAACATGAGTGAATACCGAATTTAAAGGTGTTGGAGCGGAAGCCATTGAAGAAAAATTACAGGATCGGGAATGAAGAAGATTGAAGCGCACAAAGCCAGAAGAAGAGGAGATTCTACTGTTCACGATTCTACTGTTCAAGATTTCTACTGTTCGCGATTCTATTGTTCACGATTCTACTGTTCGCGATTTCTACTGTTCGTGATTTTCTGGTGTTGCGATTCTCAGAAAAGAGAAGGAACACAAGTGAAAAACCCTAGCGGAACTGAGAAGATAGAAATCGCAGAAATCGCACCAGAGAAGAAGCACAATCGCAAGTGAGAAGAAGCAAAACAGAATCGCAATCACATGCTGTTGAGAAGGATGAAGCGATCACACCCGAGAAGAAGGAAGCGCAATCGCAAGTGAGAAGAGGAGATTCAGAATCGCAAGTGAGAAGAGAGAGCTTTGGCGCGCAAAAATTGCTCTGGATACCATGTTAGAAAGAGTAAGAAGAGAGAGAGAGAGAGATAAAATGAATTATGTTATTATTAAAATGTTGGTTACAAAGGAGAGCACACCTATCTATTTATAGAAGGAGCCTCAACCAACTTAAGTTACATGACAGCTGTCAGCTTATAAACTAATAGCTGAGTATACATAAACTAAACTATTATATACAATATCTAACACTGTCTCGCTTCCTATCCCAGCCAATAAAAATATGACAACTAAGAAAGAGATGACACGTCATTTTTCCTCAAAATTAATTCTTCATTAAATTCCAAACGTAAATTATCATTGTCTCTCTCACAACGCCCTTTCTTTCCTCTAAGATATTTCTCTGACTCCATGGCTGTATATTACTATGTGGTACCGCTTGCATTTTCTACCACTTTGTTATTTTCTTCTACTTAATCACAAAAACCACTCTCTTGAGTTTTAACCAAACCGTTTCAATTTCAGAATTTCTTCTTCTTACCCTTTCAATTTGAAATATCTATAAACAATTTTCATTTTTCCTAACCAGTAGAAACAAAACCCATTATTATCCTTTAGAGTAAAAATCAATTAGATTAATTTGATTTTCATTGTTTTCATCAAATAAAATTGACATAAACCAAATTCAAGATTTTGCTTCAATTCAAAGTTCTAAAACATCGGCCAACGACCAAACATAATTAGAGGGAGGATATGGGTTTGGATTGAACCATGAAAGGAAGAGACAAAAGAAAAGAGGTGGTGACCTGAGCCATGGCAAAGATCCAAAATCTGTGCAACACAGATCCGAGATCTGTTAAATTGCTTTCTTAATAGTAGCGATCTAGTCAAGCTAATACATGGATAGGAAAGGTTGGACCTTGAAAAGAAAATGAGAGGCCTAAAGAGGCAATGGCGATTTCGATAATAATGATGCAAGCGATTGTTTTAGTGCAGAGAGAGAAAATCTCAGCTAGAAGAGAAAAGGATTTCCATGTTCATTTGTTCTTGCTGTATAATATGGCGGTTAAACAGAGAAGTGGAAGTTTAAATGGTGTTGAAGGGTAATTCAAGATTTGATCCACCTTACTCAATTCAGTTTTGGGTAGTGGCTACACTTATGGAGGAATTGATTGCAAAGGAAACAGAGTAAGAGTTTCAAACTTTTGAAGTTATTGATCTAGCTACCATTTCTATGAGCCATATGTCTTTCTCTTTGCCCTCTCTTTGCCCTCTAAGTTGGTCTTAGATGTGTACATCAAAGAAAGCCAATGGGACCCAGGTGGACATGCATATACTTCATGGGCAGCGATAGCATGTTTCAAGCTATGGGACCCCTATGGGAACTTATTTTGTAGCTTCCACAAGTTTCTCATCGTCAACAATGCAGTTAGAGCTTACAAAACATCTCAAGAACTCTCTACATCCATATTTTTAGATCACAGCCTTGAAGACAAGGCTGAAGTTAAGGGGGCGGTTTGGATAGGACCCTGAAGGTTACTAGGGGTATAGGTGGAAAAAAAGGGAATGAGAGAGGAATGCGAGTTGTCACGTAGTTATTGGCTGGGGAAGGGAATATTATTGTATGAGAGTGTATATAGATGAGGTTAGCACAATGAGAGAGTTAGTTAGGAACTTTGTGGTTACACCTTGAGGTGGGGCAGAGGGTGCTCTATGCATCTCTGAGGGAACTTTGCTCTGGGGGTTATAGGGGTTTTTCTCCTTGTAATCATTTTTATTTCAGCATATAATACGAAATATGAACATAATATTTTCATATTTCCATAACTCTGATTTTGGGTTCCTAACAATTTACAGGTTTGCCTTGAAGGGAAGATATCGCGTGTGTCAGCAATGAAAAGTTTAAATAAGAGTCTTAAACCTTCTGGAGATCAAATACCATGGAAATTCTCTGAGCAATTCCGAGATTTAGATTTTCCTTCACTCTCAGGTGGTCGCAACGTACGCATTGCTACACACCCTAGTGCCATGAGGGTAACTTCTATTTTCTAATGCATGGTTTTGTTTAACCAGATTCTTTTGAAGTTGCAACAATCCTCTTATCTTTGATTTTCATTCTTTATTTTCAGCTTGGATATGGTTCACAAGCAGTTGAGCTTTTAATACGGTCAGTGATTGGCTTCTTTCTTACTCTGATTTTACCTTCTGTTTTACACTAGAGTTTTCATGAGCATTGAGTGTTCTTTAGAAGTTTTAAATTTAATATAGATTAGTTTAGGGCTAGCCTTGATTCAAAGTAGAAAACTCCATTTTCTAGTGCAAGGCATGCCTTTGTACCTGGTGGTCATAGGTTCTTGTCTTGGTAGCAGCTTCTATATCTATGGAGTAGGGCTATGCACATCCAACCCTCTTAAAAATGTTGTTTGGCTTGTCTATGAATCATCCAGTTCATTAATACTCTGCTATAATTCATTTTTGTGCCGTTAGTATGCCTATAATTTCTGGCAGTTGCAGTTGTTTCTTTATGTCTAAAAAAAAATAGATTTTTTGATACATGGCAGGTAGGGAAATTTTTTTTATTTTATTTTTTTAAATTTTTTTTATCACGACTGATTCCTTTTGTAGAGATTATGGATAGGGAGAGTTCCTTGATAAACCTTTTTCATTCAAATGTGGAGGAGCCGTCACTTAGTCAAAAATCACTTAATCACAATACTGAGAAAGACCTACTGGCTGCAACTTGGTGCTCATTTTCGTCTTAAGTATGTCAAAATGTTTAGCATAATATCACCAATTAATCATTTTCATACTGTCTGCAGTTACTATGAAGGACAGCTTACTCCTCTCTCTGATATTGTTGTTGAGGAGGAAATGCAGACTTTGCCAATTAGAGTTACAGAAGCTGCAAAGAATGTATGTTACTTCTTAGTCCCTTTATGTGTATAGTTTTTCGTTTTCATTTCTGTCTGAGGCTTTGAGTTATGTATAGCATAATGGCTTGGAGCTATCCACTAGTCTTTTTGTAGTCTAGCTGATTAGCAGTTTGGTATGGGTAAGACCAAGATTCAGTCAATAAAGAAAAGATTTCATAAAGAAAGTCAAATTTTGGTTTTAGGCAGGTCCTTGCCTATGTATGTTGCACTTGGCAACAACAACAAACACCGGGTTTTTTCTCACTCGGGTTTGTCCAGCTTCTTGATCATACACGTGTCATAATGCCCCATCATGTCTTAAGCTTAAATTGTTACCACTTCTGTAATAATTTGATCCTCTTAGCTTTTAGATAGTTTATTGGCTATTGACTGAGTTTGAACATACATCCAAGACTGCAATTCAAACAAAAATGACAGGCTATATATAATGCGCGATTTCTGTGCTTTTAAGTATATAAATTTTTGTTAATCTTTTTTGTGATACTATTTGTTACTATAAAGGGAGAGAGTAGAGAGAGAGAGATAGAATCGGAGAGAGAGAGAAAGAAAGGGAGGGAAATGTAAAACTGAAATTCTATTATAGTTACAAGCGAAGGCTAAGCTTCTATTTATAGAAGCTGCCAACACATCAGCTAACTAATAAGGTTTAGCTGTCACAACATAACTAATACAACCAGCTATTCTAACTTGAGTTACATAAGCTTAACTACTCTAATACTTTTAATCCAGGTTTCATTACTTGAAGAAAATGTAAAACCTAGAGCAGATCTTCCTCATTTGCTAGTACATCTGCGTGAAAGGCGCCCGGAGAAGCTCCATTACATTGGCGTCTCCTTTGGACTTACTTTGGACCTTTTCAACTTTTGGAGAAAGCTTAAATTTGCCCCTTTTTACATTGGCCAGAATCCAGTTAAGTGTTTTTCTCCTCATAAGCAGTAGACAATGATACTGAAGTATTTTTTGTAACAAACAATTACCATGTTTCCTCATCCTGACAGAATACCGTGACTGGTGAGCATTCATGTATGGTCCTGAAACCACTGAACAATGATGAAGTTGAAGTTGATGGATCAATTCAGTGGGGCTTTTTCAGTCCATTTTACAATGGTCTGTTCATCTTCATTTTCTGATAATCTCTGTTAAATATCTATGACTGATTCATTTTGTTAATTTTTTGATTATTTACGATGTTCTCTGTTTGTAGATTTTAGGAAAAGATTTACTAGTCTTTTGGCTTCCACGTTTCGTGCCATGGAATGCAAGCTCGCCATGAGGTTAGCATTAACTATTAAGAATTTCATAGTTCTCAGTTCTCAGGTATTGTCATGAATGTTCTGAAATTCCTTGATTTCTTGGAAATTAGGAGTTATTGAAATATTGTCTAAGATCAATGATTGAGAGACTTACATAGGAAGGCCTACTTGCAAATCTGCACACAAGATTTTGACACATTATTTTTTAAATTGATAAACTTAAATAGAAGGACATGAAATTCAAATGTCACAATCTTGTGTGTAGGTTTGCATGTAGATCTCACTAAGTAGGTTTCTTAATCATTTTTCATTGTCTAATGGATCATACTGATGAATAATGTTCTCTACATCTTTATTTTATTTTTTTAAAACATAAGTATAATTAGAGAAGATAAGTAAGTACAAAAGCTGGGGATGATATATGTTTCTATTATTGAAAGGAATACAGCCCAGAAAACCCATCTAAACTGTAGACTGTAGAGGCAGATTAAGAACAAAGCTATCCTTTTCACATGCCTACTAGTCTTTCTGAATCGGGAGAAAAAATACAACACAAAAATTCGGAGATATAACCTTGTGATGAGCATTTTATTTCCCATTATTCCTTGCATTATTTTACTCCTATTATTGATACTTGTTGCCCATTTGACATTGATTAGCTTGATTTATTGATTTAGAGTTTATTGGACTAATATTCCGAATATTGTTTAATTTGGAATTATTTAGCCTAATTAATTCTATTTCTATTTTCAGGTAATATTTGGCACAAGGACACTTTGGGAAGTTTGGAAATGAAGATTGAAGTATTGAAGTGAAGATTGTAATTTGCATTTAGGTCCCTTTTTAATTGTAATTTTCAGAATAGTGTTTCTTAGGATTTGGGCCCATGTTTTAGGCCCATTTTGTGTCTTAAGAAGGGAAATTCGTGTAACCCCAAGACTATACTCCCATTTCAGATTTCTCACTCTCTCTCTAGGTTAGAACTTCTCTCTTGGCTCTCCCAAGTGGTGGTGGCTACTAGGGTTTTGTTCTTCCCCATTTCTACTCGTTTTTCTTCATTTATGGCCATGGAAGGCTAGACTTCAAGGGTTAATCCCTTTGGTATTGTATTATCTACTCTTGAGCTCTTGTTATTAATGCAATTTCGTTTCCTCTTCTCTGTTTTCATGTTTATCGATGTGTAGTGGTTTGCTTAATTCCATTTCGTAGAGATAATACATGAATATGAATGCTTAATTTGTATTAACTCGTAAAATCTCCAATTCTGGTTTCTGATGCTTAATTAGAAGTTAGGGTTTGGAGTGATAACTGAATTTTCGCTTAGTATTTGGTTATCACGAGTTGGACAGAGGAGAGGAGAGGAATCGATCTTCAGTGAGCTAGGATTGAGTAGTGTACGTAGCCAAAGGGGTTTGCCCGCTTTTGTTTCTGATTTTCTTAGTTTTTATATTCTGTTTATGTTTTGTTCTTCACATTTGTCACACACAAAAACCCCCCATTTTACTGCACACTACGTGTTTGATACTTTGCCTAGACCGATATTCGCTGGGAAACGACCTAGGATCACCTTCCTAGTACTACAGAATAAACACCTTTTATTTTGATCGGGTACGGCCTCGATCAAAATTTGGCGCCGTTGCCGGGGATTATCGGTTCTTGCCAAATATCATACAGTAGTTAGTTAGATTAGTTAGTGTAGTTAGTGTAGTTAGTGTGTGAATAAGCATTCTGATAACTAATTGAAAGTTGCCCTGATTGCTGATTTGCTGTTCTGCACAACTGATGCTATTCTAGTGATTCTGTGAGTGCCATTCAACATAGCTGTGGGTGGAATTTTTGCACGAAAATTGGTATCCACACTTGTTTCATCATATATTAGTGTGTTGATGCATCACAGACACTCAGATAGGCACTGGTTGTGAGTTCCAGAAAAATTTTCCAAGTTTCAGCAGCACTTACTATAAATAGGCGTAACTTTTGATCCGTAACTCGGAATTTGACGAAATTTATATCAAATCGAAGGGAATTTTCTGAATAATCTGATTTTTCTCACTTCGTCAGAAAACCCCTTCGTTTGGATCCTGAAAAGGCCTGTTTACTATTTCTTTTTTATTTTACAAGTTCTATTTTCTTAGTTTTTGGTCACTTTTTTAATTCTTTGACTTGGTTCCCTTTCGAATTTTGTCCTCAAACTTTCTGTGATATGTTTTCATGATTTTAGGGTGCTGAAAAAAATTAAAAAAAAATTTAAAAAAAATAAAAAAATTTTGTTGCCGATTTTGGTCATGCATATCTGTTACAGTATGCTATGGTTGATGCTGTTCTGTTCAGTACATGACTAGGGGCAACCCAAGTTATTTGCATCCTTACAACCCTGAAATTGATAGAACTTATCACAGATTAGTTAGACAAAATAGGAATCAGTCGTTAGATAGTGAGTCAGAGTCGTCTTATAGTCCTTCTAATTCTGCTTCTGTTTCTGCTTACTCTATTCCTTCTTCTTTTGTTGAATCTGATTCTGCTGTTGTTAATTGTGATAACATGGCTCAACCCCCACCAAGGGAAAGGACACTTAGGGAGCTGGCTGCACCTGACTTCACTATTGAAGACTCGTGTATCCGGTATCCTGATGAGGATGTTCCTTTTGAGCTTAGAACAGGACTAATCCATTTGTTGCCTAAGTTTCATGGTCTTGCAGGTGAGGATCCTCATAAGAATCTCAAGAAATTCCATATAGTGTGCACCACAATGAAACCACATGATGTGCAAGAGGATCATGTCTGTCTCAGAGCATTTCCACATTCCTTAGAGGGTCTAGCACAAGATTGGTTATCTGACTTGGCCCCTGGTTCCATCACAAGCTGGGATGACTTGAAGAGGGCATTTCTGGAAAAATTCTTCCCTGCAAATAGGACCACTGCAATCAGAAAGGAAATTTCTGGTATCAGGCAACAACATGGAGAGAGTCTCTATGATTATTGGGAGAGATTCAAGAGGTTGTGTGCTTCCTGCCCTCACCATCAGATCTCAGAGCAGCTTCTCATCCAGTACTTTTATGAAGGTCTCAACTTCATGGAAAGAAACATGGTAGATGCTGCAAGTGGTGGTACATTGGGAGATATGACACCCTTACAAGCCAGGAGCAAAATTGAGAAGATGGCTTCCAATTGTCAACAATTCCATGCAAGAAGCAACAGTGATGCAATAGTTGTGAGGGATGTAAATGATGTTGGTGCAGACTCGGGCAAGGTTGAGAAGCTTGAGCAGAAAATTGATTCTCTCACAACATTGGTCACACAATTGGCTGTCAATCAGAAAAAGATGATACTTCCTGCTAGAGTGTGTGGCATATGCACATCCATTGAGCACCCCACAGATGCATGCCCTTCCCTTCAGCAGCAACAACCGATGGCAAGTGGTCACCAACCCGAGGCCTATGCGGCCAACATATACAACAATAATGGCCCACAACAGCACAATCATGACCTCTCTTCCAATAGATACAACCCTGGATGGAGGAACCATCCCAATCTGAAGTGGTCTGATCAACAACAACAACCTCCTCCTAATGTTCCATTTCAGAACATCGCTGGACCGAGCAGACCACCATATGTACCTCCTCCAATCCAGCAGCAAAGGCAACAACAACAGCAGCAAGTGGTTCATCCTGCACCATCAGCCCCTCCATCCAACCAACCTACCTTGGAGGAGTTGGTGAGGCAAATGACCATGCAAAACCTCCAATTTCAACAAGAGACTAGAGCATCCATTCAGAGACAAGAGGCATCCATTCAGACTTTGACAAATCAGATGGGTCAAATGGCAACTTCTCTCAACAACTTGCAATCTCAAAATTCTGACAAGTTGCCATCCCAAACTATGATCAACCCTCAGAATCAGAATGTGAGTGCCATCAACCTCAGGTCGGGAAAGCAGATTGTCACACCCACACCACAACCTCACCTCAACAATGATGCTCTAGCTTCCTCTAAAGGGAAGAGCCAAGTGATAGAGGAAGGTGAACATCCTAGCACCAAGGAGAGTCATCCAACTCAACCTTCCTCAAGCTCAACCACAAAACCTGCTGTTGTCCTACAACCTCCTCCCATTCCTCTTCCATTTCCGCCAAGAGTGCCTCAAAACAAAAGGGTGGAAGAGGTGGACAAGGAGATTCTTGATACATTCAGGAAGGTGGAAGTCAACATACCCCTTCTTGATGTAATAAAACAGATTCCAAGGTATGCGAAGTTCCTTAAGGAGTTGTGCACTCAAAAGAGAAGACTCAAGGGCAATGAGAGGATAAGCATGGGAAGGAATGTCTCCGCTCTCATAGGTAAACCTATCCCTCACATTCCTGAAAAATGTAAGGATCCTGGAACTTTCTCTATACCTTGCATCATAGGCAATGTGAAGTTTGAAAATGCTATGCTAGATTTAGGAGCATCCATAAATGTCATGCCTATGTCTGTTTTTAAGTCTCTTTCTCTTGGACCTCTTCAACCTACGGGTGTGGTGATTCAATTGGCAAATAGAAGTACTGCCCACCCTGCAGGTTTGATAGAGGATGTCTTGGTTCGGGTTGAAGAGCTGATCTTCCCTGCTGATTTTTACATACTTGATATGGAAGATGACTCCCCCCGTAATGCTGTTCCTATTATTTTGGGGAGGCCATTTTTGAAAACAGCCCGAACCAAAATAGATGTGCATTCAGGTTCACTTTCCATGGAGTTTGATGGCAGTGTGATCCGATTTGACATTTTCCATGCTATGAAACATTTTCCTGAGGATCACTCTGTCTTTCATATAGACTTTCTTGATGAGATTGATGAACATGTGCTTGATGTTTTGCATGATCCTGATTTGCCATCATTTACAGACTCATTTTCTTGTCCTGCATGTACTGATTCCGAAATGTGCATGTCATGCATTGATCAATTTCTAGCTTCTGACACTGCATCTGTTGATGACTCTCATATTATAGATTCTGCTAACTCCCTCTCTGTTATGCAAGAGTCTGATTCTTTTGTTCAGGTGCAGGCAGCAGAATCCATTTCTACTGTCCCTTTAGTTCCATCCATTATGCAGGCACCCTCACTGGACCTGAAGCCCCTCCCTCCTCATCTCAAATATGCTTACTTGGAGGATGAGCAGAAACTCTCAGTGATCATCTCTACCTCACTTTCTGTTGATCAAGAGGAGAAACTGCTAGATATGATTAGACAGAACAAGAGGGCAGTCGGATGGACTTTAGCATATCTACCTGGGGTGCCACTTGTGAACTTCAGAAACATAGTCCTTCGATTAGGAGACCAATTCAAGATGGCATTCGATCCGCTGAAGAGAGCACTCACCTTCTTCCCACCATGACTTCGGGAGTTTTCTTTTCTCCTTCTTCACTCTTTTTATTACACTTGTCTATATCTGTCTGATTCTGCTATTTGTGTTCCATTGAGGACAATGTGTGATTTAAGTGTGGGGGGGAGAATAGTTTAGGTTGCATATTTTGCTTTGATTTTTTTAGGTTTTGCTTAGTTTTGGGCATTTTCTTGCATGTTTTTGCTTCATTTTAGTAGAGTTTTGGTATCTTGTGTCTGAATTCATGCATTTCTGTGTGTAAAGTTGTTTTTGATAATTAAGAGGTAGTAACACTGTGATAGAATTGTCCCTTTTGTGAGGATTTGAGCCTTAATTGTGGGTGGATTGCTATATAAGCCACCTAATTTTCTTTCATGTGTGATTGCACTCTGGATTACTTGCACTCTAGAACTTGACTTGACTCTTGTTGATACTTGATTGCTCATGCACATTTTGAAATGATTTAGGCACTTTCTTTCTTGAATAAGCTACTAGCCATATGAGCCTACCTTGAATGAATGTATCCTTTGCTAGCCCCTTTGAGCCTTTTTATCCCTTTCCTTGTTCTTTAGCTCATTACAAGCCTATGACTGAAAAACCATGATAGTCCTAACCTTAGGGAATTTTGGAGCTTTGGAATTGTTTTGGGAATGGGTATTAGGTAAGAAGTATGCTTTATGCTTTAATTGGTTGAGTTCTTGGTTTTGCCTCATTGGTTGTTATAGTTATGGCTTCATCTTCATGCCATTTGTGTTGTTTCTTCTTTTCTTTTTGTATATCTCTCAAAAACAAAAAAAAATAGAAGACAAAAATACAAAAAAAAAATGCAAAAATAAAAAAAAAGAAAAAAAAAAAGAAGAAAAAAAAAAGTGAATAAAAGGTTGTTGAGGCAAAGAGGATTGGAATTAGTGGTTGTTGATTTTGGGGTGGATTTTGCTTACTTTTTACTTATTCCCCATTGCTCCTCTATTCCCTTGGTTTTAGCTACATTCCCATATTTTTATCCTACCTTGTCCTTGGCCCCATTACAACCCTTAAAAGACCTTTTGATCATTTTGTGCATGTGTGTTGATGGTTGATGTTAGAGGCTTGTCAAGCTTATGGTTGTGTTTGTTTTTCATGATGTGCCTTGAGTGTAAATAATGATTAACCCCAAACACTTGAGTGTAAACACTTTTGAGTGATCCTTCTGAGTTTCTATCATCTTTGTGACTATCCTCTTGATGTCATTGGTTTCTTTGCATACTTGAAGTAATTGGATGATGTTCACGGATGCTTTGACTCTTTGATCCTTAACCATTTTTTGTGCTTGAGTTTGCCCATTTCTTTGCATTTCCTAGAATTCATTGTGAAGTATGTAATCTCTTAGGTTTGCATTTCTTAGTTGTAGTCATCTTGTTGCATGATTCACTTTGGTGCATATTGATCTTCATAGTCCTATCTTTTGGTTTTGCCCAGGAGTGCAAAAGGATAAGTGTGGGGGTATTTGATGAGCATTTTATTTCCCATTATTCCTTGCATTATTTTACTCCTATTATTGATACTTGTTGCCCATTTGACATTGATTAGCTTGATTTATTGATTTAGAGTTTATTGGACTAATATTCCGAATATTGTTTAATTTGGAATTATTTAGCCTAATTAATTCTATTTCTATTTTCAGGTAATATTTGGCACAAGGACACTTTGGGAAGTTTGGAAATGAAGATTGAAGTATTGAAGTGAAGATTGTAATTTGCATTTAGGTCCCTTTTTAATTGTAATTTTCAGAATAGTGTTTCTTAGGATTTGGGCCCATGTTTTAGGCCCATTTTGTGTCTTAAGAAGGGAAATTCGTGTAACCCCAAGACTATACTCCCATTTCAGATTTCTCACTCTCTCTCTAGGTTAGAACTTCTCTCTTGGCTCTCCCAAGTGGTGGTGGCTACTAGGGTTTTGTTCTTCCCCATTTCTACTCGTTTTTCTTCATTTATGGCCATGGAAGGCTAGACTTCAAGGGTTAATCCCTTTGGTATTGTATTATCTACTCTTGAGCTCTTGTTATTAATGCAATTTCGTTTCCTCTTCTCTGTTTTCATGTTTATCGATGTGTAGTGGTTTGCTTAATTCCATTTCGTAGAGATAATACATGAATATGAATGCTTAATTTGTATTAACTCGTAAAATCTCCAATTCTGGTTTCTGATGCTTAATTAGAAGTTAGGGTTTGGAGTGATAACTGAATTTTCGCTTAGTATTTGGTTATCACGAGTTGGACAGAGGAGAGGAGAGGAATCGATCTTCAGTGAGCTAGGATTGAGTAGTGTACGTAGCCAAAGGGGTTTGCCCGCTTTTGTTTCTGATTTTCTTAGTTTTTATATTCTGTTTATGTTTTGTTCTTCACATTTGTCACACACAAAAACCCCCCATTTTACTGCACACTACGTGTTTGATACTTTGCCTAGACCGATATTCGCTGGGAAACGACCTAGGATCACCTTCCTAGTACTACAGAATAAACACCTTTTATTTTGATCGGGTACGGCCTCGATCACCTTGTGTGATCTAAATGAAGAATACCATAACCTTAGAGAAGACCTCAAACCTGCAAAGGAGATTAGCATGATAAAGTTTTACCTATTTGGAGAATTAGTGAGAAACTAAACTTAATGTTTACTGGAATACACCGGAGAGGAGCTCTTTCAATTTTTTGGAAGAAAGACGAGATTATCTTCACTTTCTTTTTCTTGACCCTTAGATATTTATATTCCACTTTGTTTTTGACTGAAGATTTAATATATTATTACAGGACTTTCTAACGCATGAAATGGAAATAAGCAGTCTGACTTGTAGGCGAAGGGATTTGCTTTTCTCCCTTTCCAGTTTATTTAATCTTAGCAAGTTTTTGAAATAAGGATCATATGGTTTTTACAAGATAGAACAATTACTCTTGCTTCTGCACATTATTATTTTTATTATTATTTTTAGGAAAGGAGTTGCTTTTGATCTGAGAAATTTATATGAAGTTAAATTCATGTTTTTATCCTTCCATGAAATTATAACGTTGCTGCATAATCTTATTCATTGATTGGAATTCTGATCTAAAAGTGCTCATGTTAAAAGCTTCAGGCCATTAAGAGTTCCTTGAACTTTTAATATATCTCCATTTTTTAAGTGCTCATTATTTTGATAATTTCAGGATCTTAGATCCAAAAATTAATTTCACAGAGCAAGAGCATACAACGACTGCTTCTGATATATTTTCGGGGTTATCACCATATGATATGGAGCGACTAAAGGCTTATGTTGACAAACTTGTTGACTTTCCTCTGGTGAGTTCTCAAATGTTGGATACTGATCAGTTTTTCTTAACGGTTTATTAATGATGACCAGTCTGATGCTTTATTGGTAGTTGAATATTGTCATTCTGTTCCTAAATCCTAGCAGTTCTCACTCCCTATGTAAAAGGTGATTAATCTTGCTTTGACTACCTCCCTAACCAAAACTATTTTTATATTTTATGGCAAGCTTAAAACTGTATAGATGCTTTAATGTTGCGGAAAGTTATTGCCATTTAATTTGGCCTCGTTGTTCACTCCCTAAAGTAAATATCTTAAGTTCGTGTATCGCATGATAATTTTGATTGCTTAAAGTGAAATGGCCTGACAAATTATATTAATATTCACTTAAATTTGCATCATTGCACAAGCATCAGTATGTGAGAATTTTGATGGACCAAAAACCAGTAAATGAGATGATGATGAGCCTAAATTTAAATGAGATATAAAATAATTCAGGATGGTTATCTAATGTAGCATCAAACACCGTGCACCATATGTGTGTATATACACTACTGAATTTGTGATTGTGAGAATGAGAAGTGAGAGAGAGAGTGAGAAAGAGAGGGAAATAGAAATCTGAAAAATCTGTTATGAATAGAAAAGTTGGTTACAAGTGAGGTAACCCTTGCTATTTATAGTAGGAGCCAACACGTTAAAGTTAAGCTAGTAAGCTGACGGCTCTTAAGCATTTAAACTAAAGCCTATATAGACTACAATACATAATCAGTATTTAATTGTCCTCCTTAGAAACCAAACCAAGACTACTATACAAATAATGCAAATTACTCTAAATAGTGGTGCACTGTTCAAGCTTTGTCTCTTGATCTAACATGATTCTAAAGATATGTTTATTTGATTTGGAGTGCTTTAAAAATGATCTCAACCTTTATTGTTTGACAGATTTTAGATTTAGTTCCCACCCTTGCACATCTGTACTTCCAGGAAAAGATCCCAGTTAACTTGTCACCTGTTCAAGCTTCTTTGTTACTCTGCATTGGTTTGCAAAATCAGAACATTTCGTACATTGAGGTATGCTTACCAACTTACTAATTACTTCTAGCACACAATCAGTTGTTGAACCTTTAGGAAATTTCTAGGTTATCTTCATTATTCTTTTTAAAGTTTGTTGTCATATGTTGGTCAATTTATCATGATAGACATGGAGTCAAGCAACGAGTCACTCATTGCTTGATTTTGTTTGAGGTTTGAGTAGACCACCTTGTTTTTGCTATGATTTCAATATATATATTATATATATATATATAAGCTGCTCAAATCTGTTAGAGTAAATGTATTTATAGTTTATTCTAGTACTCAGCACTCAGCAATACGCTGACTGCCACCTGTAAGCGCAGGAAGTAGAAGCTGACAAGTGCTGAGTTCTTGTCTCCTATAAATAGGAGCTTCTCATTATATAATCATTTGCTTACTTTCATTAATAGAAAGTTACAATCTCTCTCTTCTCTCTCTCCCCCCAGATTATTAGTTTCTACTATGGTATCACGATCATTTTCTTCTCGATCTGTGAAGTTTCAGTGATTGCGCTCCTTCTTCTTACTTCAATTCTCCGCTGCTGCTAGTGTGGATCGCTTTGTCTTCTTCCTTCTTCGGTTTTTCACTTCTCGTGAATCACAACATTCGCATCTCCTCTTCTTAGCTCTTCGCGCTATTTTTGTTTTTCTTCTCGGTTTCGCGTACGATTTCTACATCTGTGGTTTTATGATTTCCGATTCTGTTGCTCACGATTTTCAAGCTTTTGTGGATTTGCGATTTCTGTTGTGTTTTGCATTTGTTGATTTGCACTTGCACTTTGCAATTTTGTGCACCTGTGATTTTGCGATTTTTACTAGTGGCTTTGATTCTTCTACTCCATTTTCTTATGGCTAGTTTTTCGGCACCGCCGTGTCCTCCGCGGTCTTCGCCATTGCAACCTCCTTTAAATACGGTGTTTTCACCGGTTACTTTCTCTCATACTATTTCTGCAAAACTCAGTGACAAAAACTACTTAGTTTGGAAGCAACAAGTTGAGGCGATTATTGCTTCTCATTGCCTTCAGCAATTTGTGGTAAATCCACAGATCTCGGTCATGTATCTCTCTGAAACTGATCATGAGTTTGATTAGCTATTTGAATTGGGAGGAGCAAGATCAACATCTTGCTTTGTGGCTTTTACAATCCCTTTATGAATCGGTACAATCCAGAGTTCTTGGTTGCACACAGATTTGGGACTCAATTCATGACTATTTCAATTCGTTGATTAGGGCTAGGATTCAACTCCTACAATCTGAATTTCGCTCTGCTACTTGAGTATTTGAGAATTTGTTAGTAGGATTAAGGCATTACTGTTCTCCCTTGCTGCTGTTGGTGATACTATCACAAACAGAGATCAGGTTAGGTTAGGTTAGGGCTGTATTGGATGGATTGCCACCTGAATATGAGGCTTGTCACTTCTGTGTTGATTAAGGATACCTGTCACTTTAGGTGCTCTGGAAGCTTTGTTGCACAAGAGGTCTATTTGGAAAGGATGCATCAAACTGTTAATGATGCGTTCTCAGCTAATGTGGCACATTCCAGGGTTTCTCTTCTCCATCCTACTGTACCTCTTCCTTCTTAGTCTCAATATGTTATTCATCAGTACTCAACACAACCTCAGCAGCCTTCACCTGCCTCATTTCAACCTTCTCCTCATTTTGTGCAACCAGCAGCTTCCTATCAGACTCAGCAATCAGTGACACCTCTTGTTCCACAGTCTCAGGGTCAGTTGGCTACCACAGATGCTGATTCTTCCAATGAGTGTGATGACTCTAATTCTAGGAAACCAAGGAATAACTCCAGCAACAAATCTAGGAACAACAGGAGCATAAACTCTGGTAGGAACAATCCTAATCGCAATTCAAACTCTAGAAATTTGTCTAAGTGTCATATTTTGTGGATTTGATGCAATTATGTCCTCTCAGTCCTTCTGTTTCTTCAGTTCCTTCTGTTCTCCCTCCCTCTCTTCATTCTAATGCATGCTTACCATCTTCGGTTTCACCAACTATTTCTTTACTTGACTCATCCTCCAACACCAGTTCAGATTTACCTCCTGTTCAGCCCACTAATGTTCTTCCTATGCTTACTAGAACTAAAACTGGGACTATTAGACAGAGGATTCCTGCAGCAGCCTTTCTTGCTAATGTTGAACCTACGAATGCCAAGGTTGCCTTGACTATACCTACTTGGAAAGAAGCTATGGATTCTGAATATCAGGTCCTCATTAAAAATGGTACATGGACTTTAGTTTCTCTGCCGGCAGGGAGAAGTGGTATTGGCTGCAAGTGGGTTTTCAAAGTTAAAGAAAACCCAGATGGTTCTATGAATAAGTACAAAGCGCATCTTGTTGCTAAGGGTTGTCACCAGCAGCATGGTTTTGATTACAATGATACATTTGCTCCAGTGGTCAAACCTGCAACTGTTAGAGTGGTTCTTACTCTTGCTCTCACCTTTAAGTGGGATATTCAGCAGATTGATGTGAATAATGCCTTCCTTAATGGTGTTATGGACATAGAGGTGTTTATGCAGCAAGAAATATTTTAGTTTTCCCAAGGCTTTGATCTCAAATTCCTTGGCCAAAGATTGACTCAAGACCTGTTGTTCTCTCCTATTATCTCCAGTCAATATAATGTCGTCCACATACACTAGCAACACTGTTGCTCCCCCTGTCGCAGAATGTTTAATGAACAATGTATGATCTCCTTGACTTTGTTTGTATCCTAAGGCTGTCATAACTTCACTAAACCTTCCAAACCAAGCCCGAGGAGACTGTTTCAGCCCATACAAGGTCTTTTTTAGCTTACATACTGTGCTGGAAGCCACATTCTCACCATATCCTGGAGGCACTTTCATATAAATTTCGTCCTTGACAGCAAGAGATAAGATCACCCTGACAGTATTCATTTTAGCAACCGGAGCAAAGGTTTATGAATAATCGATCCCATAGGTTTGAGTGAACCCTTTGGCAACTAGCCTTGCCTTGTATCTCTCCATTGACCCATTAGCTTTGTATTTTACTGTATACACCCACTTGCATCCAACCGGCCTTTTTCCTGCTGGTAAAGTAACTAATTCCCAAGTTTTATTCTTCTCTAGGGCCTCCATTTCTACATCCATTGCTGGTTTCAAACTTTCAATTTTCTATCGGACAATGCCTCAGATAAGGTAGTGGGTATGGAGGTAGTGTTAAGGTTCACGAGGAAAGTTCTATGGGTTGGTGAAAAATTATTAAATGAGATAATTTGAGAGAGGGTATAAAGGCTGCTTGGTGCATTTTCTAGTTCCTTTTCTAATGGCAATTGGGAGGTCTGCATTATCTTAAATAATTTCAGTTTCTTCTTCACCCTGTGAAGTTGGGAAATTTGAAATTACCTCATTTGAAGAAAGTGAGTTGGACTCTTGGACTTGTATAGATTCTGGAATGACCTTTGACCTTTTTGTGTACACCTTTCCAAATCTCCCATTAGGTTCAGGTTCTGTTTCATTTGGAAGAGTGGCCTCATTTGACTTCGGGTAAGTTTCAAAAGAAGGTGGAGACACAAGGGTATTTAGCTCGGGTTTTGTCGCAACTAAAAAGTTAGGTAGGTCAGGTAACCTAAGATCTATTTCCTTATCTTCCCTAGGATTCTCCCCCTGAAGATAAGGCTGAGTGAAATAGGCTTCTTGCTCATTGAAGGTTACATCATGTGACACAAAGAACTTTTTGGATGGAGGGTGATAACATTTATATCCTTTTTGAGTTGAAGAATACCCAACAAAAACACATCTTAGAGCTCTAGGATCAAGTTTTCCCCTGTCTTGACTGTGGATAAGAACGAAAGATACACAACCAAATATCCTAGGTTTAAGATTGTTTGTAGTGGAAAGATTTGGGTAAAAACAAGAAAGCATATCCATTGGGCTTTTTAATTCTAAGACCCTAGAGGGTAATCTATTGACAAGATGAGTTACTGTGAAAACAGCTTCTCCCCAAAAAGTTTTTGGAACATTTTTCTGGAACAACAGGGCCCGGGTTTGGTTTAAAAGGTGCCCATTTTTCCTCTCCGCAATGCCATTCTGTTGTGGTGTTTTGATACAAGAAGACATGTGGATTATTCCCTCTCTTTGATAGAAGGGAGTAACAACTTGATTAAAATAGTCCTTGGCATTATCGGACCTAAGTCTTTTGATTTTCACACCAAACTGGTTTTTAACCATGGAGATGAAATTTGGGAAAACAGTGCTTACTTCAGACTTATGTTTGAGTAAGAAAATCCAAGTAACCCGGGTACAATCATCAATGAAGGTTACAAACCATCGAGCACCCGACACATTTGGAATAGTAGAGGGACCCCATACATCTGTATGAACAAGACAAAAAGGAAATGTGCTTCTTTTATTACTTATTGGGAAGGGTACACGCTCGTGTTTAGCAAGCTCACACACATCACAATGAAGACTCTCAACATCTAATTTTGTAAAAAGTGAGGGAAATAGAATTTTAATAGACCTAAAAGAAGGATGTCCTAACCTACAATGATAAAGAAAAATCTTCTCCTTATTGGATAACATAGACTCAGATATAAGGGAGTGGGGAAAATTGTTCTTAACCATGATAGACATATTTGGTTCTTCAAGATAATAAAGGCCATTCCATTCTCTAGTGTAAGAAGAAAGAAACTGATAGAGAGAAGAGAGAAAGAGAGAGAATAGGTGGAACTGAATTCTGTTATTTTATTATTTCTGAGAATGAATGATAAGCTTAAGCTATTACACGTGTGAGCACTCTATTTATAGAAAGCATGGCTATGAGACTTAATGACAGCTGTAAGTCACATGCAGCCACATGCCAGCTGGCCTAGCTAATACAATATAATAACTAACAACTTAAGCTAAGCAAAATATGCTTCTCTAGCCTATACTCTAATATCTAGCATGTCCAATTGTCTTCCTCCAATCCTTGTCCTGAAATACACAGTGACTACGGTGAAAAATAACATTACAAGATAAATCTTCTGTAAGTTTTTGTACAGAGACAAGGTTGGTGGATAATTTTGGAACATGGAGAACATTTTTTAGGGTTATTGATGGGTTTATTTGGATGTTTCCAATACCAGCTACAGTAACAAGAGTACCATCTGCTGTAGCAATTTTCTTATTGCTTTGACAAGGTGAATATGTGGAGAAATGTTGGGATAAAGGTGTCATGTGGTCTGTGGCTCCTGAATGTAGTATCCAGAATAGGGTAGAAGGTTTCTCTGAGACATTTAATCCAAAAGAAAATTGAAGCTTACCTGAATACGCCAAAGCACAATTACCTGTTGGTTTTTCCATGCTGCTGAGAAAAGACCTCAATTTTTCTATCTCCTTTTGATCAAAACTGCTGGAAACAAGCTTTTTCTCTTCATTTGTTCCAGCAACTGCAACATGAGCTTGTCCATTTTTCCTTTAAGGTCCCCCCTTTTTTCCCCGTTCACGACTAGGAGGCTTTCCATTCCTTTTCCAGCAATTCTCACGGGTGTGACGTGACTTGTTGCAATAGGTGCACCACAATCCATCATTCTTCTTGGACTCAGTTGCTGAACCACCTTTCATAAGTTCAGCCACCAAGGCTAAACTATCAATAATTGGGGTATCCAACATCAAAGTCCTTCTGCTCTCTTCACTTCGTACAATAGCAACCACTTCATTGAAACAAGGAAGTTTTTGCCTCCCTAAAATTTGAATTCTAACTTGATCAAAATCAGAATTTAGGCCAACGAGGAAGTCATAGACTCTGGACTCTGTCTTGCTCAATAAACTCCTTCAGGATAGTTGTATCATCAAGACATTTAGTTTTTATCACTCGATAATGATCCAGTTCCAACCGTAGAGACTTCAATTGATTGGCATATTCAGTAACAATTTTGTTCCCCTGTTTTGCTGCAACTGTTTTCACCTTTACTTCATATAATTGGGCTGCATCTTTGGCTTTGGAATAGGTCTGCTCCACAGCATCCCAAATCTCCTTTGCAGTGTTGAGAAACATACAAGTGTCACTAATTTCTGGTATCATTGCATTCCATAGCCAAGCCATAATTATAGAGTCTTCTTGGTCCCATCCGTCAAACTTAGGATCTCCGTTTAGGTCCAATACCTGTTAGGTGACTCAGCTTCCTCTTTCCTTTAAGCACTGTACGAACAAGTTGGGACCACTTCAGGTAATTCTTCCCATTCAACCTATATGCAGAATGGATATTCTGCAATTCTCCTGGTTGTTGAGATTGTGTATCTCTTGTTTGTTTGACCATGTCCTATACTTCCTCCTCCCCCTCTTTGTTCGACATATTAAGGTCTGAAAATTATAGACCAATAGTGCGATTGGTAGTGGACAGAGATCGACAATGAAGGCCTATCTGAAATAGAAGGACAGGTCTAGAATTGTTGGCAATGAAGGCCAATCTAATTGTGGAATGGGTAATTTACGGTGTCAGCGGAAAGCAGAGGCAGCCCTTGATCAGAACTGCTCTGATGCCATGTAGTAAATTAGGGTTTGAATAATTATTCATTGAACAACCATCTAGATTATATACAGAGGTCTTAGCACTAATTTAGGAAACAAAAGATGTCTCCTTGACCTAGGTTGTAATCCCTTGATTTATGGGATTTGTACAAATTACAAAATAATTACAAATCATTATACTAAATAAGGAGATAAATTATAAACATTCTTGAACCATTTCACGCAGATTCTTACACTCCTCTCGGCATTTATGCATACACAGTATGCTGATTTGGCCACAGATCCTGATGATCACAAATCTACATCAGGATCAGCAGTTTATATTGGTCCTAATCTTGTTTCTTGGTGGTCAAAGAAACAAGAGTAGGTAGCACGTTGAAGTGCAGAAGAAGAGTATAGGAGCTTAGCCAATACTGCTGCTGAAATGTTGTGGATTCACAGTCTCGTAAAATAACTCAGTTTCAGTACTACTACCCCTATTATTTACTGTGACAACTAGAGCACTGTCATATCGAACTCGATTTATTTTGGGTTCGTGAGAAAGTTATTGCAAAGAGGATTCACGTTGTTCGTTGCAGACATCCTCACAAAGCTTTGGCTAGCACCCGTTTTCTTCTTGTCAAAGATAAAGTTGAGAGTTGTTGACAGGCGTTAGGTTTAAGATATGAGTAGTGGTTTATCATCAAGGGAGAATGATAGACATATTCATGCTTTGTAATGTTTGCCGGACCTCTTAGATGCTTTGTAATGTTTGCTGGACCTCTTAGATCTAAGTTCTAGTCTCTTATAAATAGGAGTTTCTCATTATGTAATCATTTGCTTAATTTCATTAGTAAAAAGTTTGTTACACTCTCTCAGATTATTAGTTTCTAATAGAATCACATTCTCTACATGCCGTTTCATTTAATAGGGACAACTGGAGTTGACAAGAAAAATTATATTGTCTCAATTATTTAAAGCTATGAGAACGTTCTACAATTATTTAAATGGCCGTGCGTCCAAAGAAATTGAATCAAACATGCCCAGATTGAAAAAAGTAAGTTTTTCTGTAGTGTTTTTGCCTTCTGTCACTGAAGTTAATAAACTGCCGTGCATAGGGACCTATTCTACTAATTTTACTCATTTTATCCTTCACTGATCCTACGCAATTTTTTGGGTGATGTTCTTTCTTGTCCCCAGATTGTCATGGAACCTCAGTGTATCTGTGGATGAAGACCTCAATAATGCGGCTAAACAAGTTAAGGTGGTATAGTCATCTGTTATATTTTGTTGATGATCCTACCTAATCCCCATTATTGCTTGTTTCCGCCTCCAATTTTTTTGGTTGTCATCTTAAATGATTCTTATTATTTATTGTATAGGATGATATGAAGTCAAAAGCTGAAGCACCCATTACTCCTGAAGTGCGCGAGCATTATGCCAGGCGAGACAGAGACATTGACTTTGGTAATGCCTTGAAGAAAAATGGTGGAAAAATACCCAAAGATGGTGTTGTTTGTTTAGAGTCCAGCAGGAACGGAGTCAAGCCTGGAAAGGAAAAGTTAAGTTACAAGAGTGATAAGAAGTGGAGCAAAGACAATCACAACAATAAATTAAGTAAAAGGAAGAGGTCTTAACTTAGAACCATCCAAGATTATTTTCAACTTTTTGTTTGTTTATCTTTTTGAACAAATAATTTGTTGTGTTAAATCAGTTTTCTTTAATTTTTGCCAGACTAGATTATGTTAGCTGTTTTCAGTAGCTTGGTATATTTATCATCATAGCACAAGTTTTAATTTTAATGATTAGAAATGTCGTTATGATTGAGCATTTGGAAGAATTTAGTCAAGGAAGCTTTTACACTCCTATTCGGTTTTCACTTTTAATATACTATTACTATTGTAATGTTTCAGGAAAATGTTAACAAATGTTCGTAGGGTATTTTTAAAGAGACTAAAACTTGCATATTGTTATAGAAAGATGTCATTTTTGTTGTTTTCGAGAAAGTGATTAATGCTATTTTGTGATTGGCTTACTATTTTTAGTAGTAACCTTAACATACAAGAACCAATTGTTTATTTGATATATATTTTATTAGAGTTTATTATGTATGAGTTGACAATATATTATCCATCATTCATTTGCATTTTTATTCAAAAATCAATGATTTTAAACTCTTGGATGATGGATGATGTATTGATAATATATAAATTGTAATATAAATTGATAATTTTTATTAGCTTTGCTCGTTGGGGCACGGGGAAAATTCATTGAGGCAATTTTATATATTTAGTCTAGTCATGACAAGTGAGGATGATGGTAATGAAGAGATATTATAGAAACTTAACTTTGAGGAAAGAAAAAAAGGAGTAATATGTCACATTTGTTTCTATTTTTTATGTATTCATTAGTTTAATCCCTCGTAGAGTGGAATGTGTGTTAGACCTAAATACGCCTTTGGAAAGGCCATAATGTGGGGGGTTAAAGGGTGGCTCAAATAAAAAAGTTCTTGCTTGACCTTGTTTCTCGATTGAAGGGAGAAGAGAAGGTGTCGGTAATATTGTTACCGAGTGCTGTTGGTTTGATGGGTTGTTCTCGGGGCCGAAGCCTTGGTGACGGTTCATTCGGTTTTCCTCGCTATATTCTGCTCGTGGAGATCGATTATTGCCTTGCCTTGCAGATGAATTCGGGTGGTCTACATCTATAAGATTTCCAAGATCTCTTCCTCCTTCCTGTTGTTGCGAACGATCCATCAATCAGGTTAGGTAATTGATTAGGTGATCGCAGGTACGACACCCTAAAAAATAATACCCTTAAAATAAGATTAGTTATTAAGTTACTTGAAAATTTCGATTAAAATTCAATAGAGTTTCCTTTGTTTAACTTTTCAAAAATTAGTTTTCCTGCTTAACATGTAATAATCAAGTTCAACCAGACCGAACAGACAGACAAGCATATGTCATCATACATAGTCATTAACATTGCTTTAAGTATAAATAAGTTTATGGAATTGTTTCCCTACTAATCATGCAACATCATCTAAATCAACATATATCACATGATCATAAATATAGAAATGGGGTTTTCTTATTTAGTAAATATTCACTTTGCATATTTCACATATACTTTCAAGTTAGCATTCATTTTCATAACAGTCATCAAAGCATTAGTTTAAGCCACAACAGAACACATATATTCATAAATATTAAAGTGGGGTTCTTTTTTTTCCTTTGTTTTATTATTCTGTTTTTAGAAATATCAACTACCCTAAGGTTCATGATGCACCTTGTTGATATGGGTAGTACAAATCAATTCATTTAACCCTTCCTGTACTATGTAGTCCCATACCTACACAGTCTCAGGATCACTCTCTCATTCTCGTGTGTCGGTTCATTCATGTACCCCTCCCTAAGAAGCCTGCTAGGAGCAGCTCGTTGTCTGTTCCTTTTGCATCGACGATCACTCCCTACACTCATCAGTCCGGACCTTACATGTCCACCAGTTTCTGCCTGGTTCGTCCCAAAATTATATTTTACTAATATACCCCTAATACATAACTTTCCCCTAGAGTATATAATAACCTATAACTCATTATGGTAATTATGATAATTCACTTACTAGTCCAAGTTCCTATCAGATACCGAACTAAAATGAGAGGGATGATAGGAAGAAAATTGGTTGGGAGATAATGGTGTATGAGAATTTGGTTATGAGGTAGTGATAGGATTGTGAAAATATTATAAGCATGTAGGATTAAGAAGAATAAATACGTAGAATTGCTGTCAGGTTGTGCAGATAGAATTGTAAAACTTAAAGTCTGAAATCAGAGAAGGTTGAAATGAAAGAAAGAATTGTACAATATTAGTACACCTTTTAATAATGTAAATCGATTACCTTTTCAAATTTTTTGAAAAACGTGCTGAAATCAATCTGATTCCCAGAATGATTTATTTCCTTTTCTGGACGATCACGATTCTGATTTATGGTTGCTTCTTCTACCTTTTTGAAAACACACTTGACACACACATCTTCTTCTTCTCCTTCTCTATTCTTTGAAAAACATTTTTTGAGAAGAATCACCATCATCATCATATTCATATTTTCTAATTCAAAAAAAAAAACCTTGAGTTCGCTTTAGATTAAGTTTTTGCTATAGGACTTGATTGTAGTATCTGCTCTATTTAGAGAGCCTTATTGTAAGTTGCACACATTTCTTCGTGCAAATCATTATTCTTTGTAAGGGGAGTGTTTACCCTTAGTATTTAGGGAGTGTTATCCCTTAGGTTGAACGTGTGTTGCGTTCGTAGGGGCAGATCCCTTTGTTGGGTAGTTGTAAGACCCGGGCTGATGAGGGCGGGGAGTGATCGCCGGTGCAGGGAGGCACAGACAAGGAGCGGCTCCTGGCAGGCTTCTAAGGGAGGGGTACATGGATGAACCGACACACCGGAATGAGAGGGTGTTCCTGAGACTGTGTAGGTATGGGACTACATAGTACAGGAAGGCTTAAATGAATTGATTGGTACTACCCATATCAACAAGATGCATCTTCTTTTCCGTAGCCCATCACTTAAGAACTCCATGGTTAAGCGTGCTTGACTTGGGGTAATTCTGGGATGGGTGACCTCCTGGGAAGTTTTCCCGGGAAGTGTGCGAGTGAGGACAAAGCACACTGAAAAGACTCGTGTTGGTATGTGGGGACAGTTGCAATCCATTTGCCTGCCAGGGATGTTACAGTAGTGCTAGACGAAAGGTGGGTCACCTAGTAGTTAGGCTATCTGTAAAAACCTAGGAAAGGTTTTCCTAGTTGTTGTTGAGGTCCCTGGAGAAAGGAGGTTCCTAGTAGCTTGTGGGGCGCTCTGGTTGTACTCGGGGACGCGTTGCGTCTTGGTATAGTGAAAAGATCAAGTTAGGACGCGTTGCGTCTTGGACTGAAAGAGTACAAGCGGAACATGCCATTTGATTGGTAGTTCACTTGTATCGTGGTTTTCTAAAAAGCAAAATTGGGTAGCTTTATCAACCGCGGAAGCCGAATACATTGCGGCCGGAAGTTGTTGTGCTCAAATCCTTTGGATGAAGCAACAACTCTCGGATTTTGGTTTAATCTTGTCAAAAATTCCTATTAAATGTGACAATACATCCGCAATCAATTTAACTAAAAACCCGATATTGCATTCAAGAACAAAACATATTGAGATTAGCCATCACTTTCTTAGAGATCATGTTCAAAAAGGTGATTGTGTTATTGAGTTTGTTCAAACCTCAGATCAATTAGCTGATATTTTTACAAAACCGTTACCAAGAGATACTTTCTATCGTATTAGAAGGGAACTTGGTATTTTTGATGAATCTACAATTAGCTAATTGTATTGGAAGTCATTTTTAGTTCATCACCTTAAGCCTATTTCATTATGCTTTGTTATTTGAGTAGTTGTAACTTGAAAATCTTTCATAATACTCTAAATTAGTAGTTATGTGTGTATTTTTCTATGATATGTTTGCTTATTTGATTGTGTGTGCTAAAGGCTAAGTGTTAATATGTGTTTGTGTGCATGAAAATTTTTACAAAATTTCAAAAATTTGAGCTCTGTGTAATATTAATCGATTAATGACTTTTTAACTTGATTAACTTTTAAACTGCTTGCGCACTTAATCGATTAATGACTTTTTAACTCGATTAATTTTTAAAATGCTTGCTCACTTAATCGATTAATGACCTTTTAACTCGATTAAATTTTAAAATGCTTTCGCACTTAATCGATTAATGATCTTTTAACTCGATTAAGGTACTTTCTACTCGATTAAGGGTCAAACTAATCGATTAAGGGCCTCACTAATCGATTAATGCGTGAATTTTATAAAAAGACGTTTTCAGCACACTTGCTCATTTTTCTTCTTTCTTTTTCTCTCTCTTCTCCGAATTCTCTCTTCTTCTCTCATGTTCGAAAATCGCATAATCATCACAAAGGGCTACTGTAACTCCAAATTTAACCCATTTCTTCCCTAATTTCTTCCTCCCAACATCATCCCTACTAAAATTCGTCCTCAATTTCACCAAAAATCTACAAAAATCGATTTTCCCCCAAAATTCTGAAACCCTAACCCTAGAACCGACCCTAACCCTCTTTTCCAGCACATATGGCCTCCTCCTCCTCCTCTGATCCTCCACGCAAGAAGAGCAAGCCGCACAAGGATAGGAACAATCCGTGGTTTTTACAGGCTGAGCGTGATTCAAGGGCACCGAAGTTTGATAATCGGCTATTTGGGATCATAAGGTACATTAATTTCGCTTGGTTAAGAAGTAAAAGGTTTCAATTTCATGATGATCTCCTTGCTCAGAATGTTCAGAAATTCTTAGAATTTAATACACACTATTATCCTAAGTTGGTTAGGCAATTCTATCAGAATTTTACTGTTATTGATGGTGTGTATCAAAGTCAAGTTAGGGGTGTTCATTTTGTTGTTAAACCTGATGATTTAAGACTGTTGTTTGGTTTGGAAAATAAGGGAACATATTTTGGGGACAATGAATCTGTTGAACTTGAGGTTGACCCTGCAACTGTATATCAGGATGCTGTAAGGGATGGTGAAGTATGGGATAAGGGTACTAAAATTGTTACTTTGCTGAATGCTGATGATAGAGTTTTATTATACATCATAGCATATTGTCTTCTTCCAAAAGGAAATCAAAATTATGCTCAAGTTCAAGAGGATGACTTGCGACTTTTTTATGGAATTAAAAAGCATGTTGAAATTAATTGGAATAAGATAGTATTAGCTAGGATGCATACAGCTGCTCAATCTGCATCTATACAGTATCTTCCCTATCCAATGCATGTTACTAAGCTACTTAGGCATTATGGAGATCAAATTCCTGATGGTGAACCATGTGAAACGGATCCGGAAAAGAAGTGGTGTTTGAATGCTCATCATATTAATTACATGAGAATTGGATTTCATAGACCTACTAGGACTTGGTTGTGGAAATCTCATATTAAGGCAATGGAGCAAGCTGCTCAACAAGTGCCTCCTGCTCCTCCTGCTGCACAGGCTGCTCCTCCTCCTGTTGTTGATCCTATGGAAATGGATCAAGGGGCAAATCTTGAGGATTTTATTGATTTTGATAATTTGGAACAACCATTTGATGCTCAGGCTGCTCACACTTCACTTGTTCAACATATAGATGAGAGATTTGATGCTATGGAGCAACGCATTGAGCTTCAGAATAGGGCTATGGAGCAACGTTTGATGGATCACTTTGCTACTTTCTTCCACCATCCTCCTCCTAACCCTTAGTCCTCATGGTCTTTATGCTGATTTTCACATGATTTTCACATGTTTTTGCTGCACATTACTCACTGACTTTGCTGCTGATTTTACTGGTTTTCTCATGGTTTTTGGTACTTGTTTTATGGCTGGACAGTTCTTATTTTCTATGGTTGATGTCTTTTAGGGTCTGTGTATGACCTAGTTTAATTTCTTGTTATATTTTGATTCTATGACTTGGTATCTGGATTTAGAAATTTGCACTCTTATTATGACTATTATGTGGTATATGGACTTTATTATTATATGGTCTCGGTTATGGCCAATCTTGTTTTGATTACCTGCATTTTATGTCTTTTAATTGTGCTTATTATATATATATACCATTGTCTAGCACTTACTTTTTTTTTAATAATATCAATTCTTTTTAATGATGCCAAAAGGGGGAGAAAATGTTTGTTGATGTTGTTCTTGTAGGATAAGTTTTTAGATATTGTTCCTAAGTGTATTACATTTAGGGGGAGTATTTAAAAACTTAGTGCTTCATTATAAAGAAGGTTTGTCATCATCAAAAAGGGGGAGTTTGTAGAGTTATGATGTTTTGATGCTAACAACCTAAAGCCAAGCAACAACATTCAACAAGGAAGCACCACTCATGAAGATTAGAATTAGATTAAGTTTATTTTATTTCTAATCAATGTAATATTTTATTGCATATCATGAGAGTGGGTGGTAGCTTTAGGAATCTCAATATAGGTTTTAAATATTGTTTGATTCTTAAGTGAAGAAAGATTAATCTTGATAAAATAGCTCTAATTAAAGTATTGATCAAAGTATTTTTGAAAAGCTTATTTTTAATCACTTTTTACAGTGGTTAATCGATTAGCTTAATAAAGGTTAATCGATTAACGTGTATAACTGTACAACACTGATTATGTTAATAAAGGTTAATCGATTAGTGAGTTAAACGTTAATCGATTAGCACGAATTAACATAGGTTAATCGATTAGTGAGTAATACGTTAATCGATTAGTTACTGTTGTTTCAGAAAAATATTAGTTACTGTTGTTTCAGAAAAATAATATTATGTTTAAAAGCTTTTCTTTTCTACTTTGTCAAGGTTACACACTCTTTCAAAATTTTATATAGAGAAACATACTTTCAATATTCTTTCAAGAGCTATTGCTATTTTCAATTGTGCTATCAAGATTCAACAACTTTCAATCTTCTTCACTTACAATCAATTCAATATTCTAAGTTCTATTGAGATTCAAGTTTTTTCTAGTTTTAGTATTTTGTGTTGGAGCTATTCACAACAAGGGGTTGTATCAATCAAGCTTTCAACAAAGAAGTGAAGATTCACAATTTGAAGTCTTTGAAGAATATCAAAGCAAGTGGAAAAGAATTTGGTTGGAGAGCATCCTTCAACAAATTCAAGAGGACAAGATACGGATTCATTTGGGTAGATTAGCAAAGAGATTGGTACTCTCTTTGTAAGGGGGTTAAGATGGGATAACTTAGAGTGAGCTGCATCTTAACATTGTAATCTAACATTTGAAGTATCTAGTAGAAACTCTCTATCTTTGATAGAGGGGACTGGATGTAGCTTTCAAGTGGGTGAAAGTGAACCAGGATAAAATCTTGTCTTCTTGATTTTATTTCTTCTAGCATTCATTAACCAAGAACAATTTAATTAGGTTTAAAATTTGGGGCTTTTTCAATTCCTTAACAATTAAACTAAATTGGCTTGGTAAATTTACCTTGTATTGCTCATTCATTCATTCATAATTTGTTGATGCATCAAGGCATTGAAATCTCCATTGAATTCCGATTAAAACTGAATTTTCATCAGATATTGTTCAGATTAATCGATTAAGACGATTATTAATTGATTAGTTTTTAAGTTGCTTTCGGCATTAATCGAGTAAAGCTTTAGTTAATCGATTAGTTTGAAAGTGATCTTCGGCATTAATCGATTAATACTGAAGTTAATCGATTAATCAGTATATTTTTGTAAGAAAATTTAATTTCTCAAATCCATTCTCTTTAGTGGTATCGATTAGTGAGTTAAACGTTAATCGATTAGCACGAATTAACATAGGTTAATCGATTAGTGAGTAATACGTTAATCGATTAGTTACTGTTGTTTCAGAAAAATAATATTTTGTTTAAAAGCTTTTCAAAAATACTTTGATCAATACTTTAATTAGAGCTATTTTATCAAGATTAATCTTTTTTCACTTAATAATCAAACAATATTTAAAACCTATATTGAGATTCCTAAAGCTACCACCCACTCTCATGATATGCAATAAAATATTACATTGATTAGAAATAAAATAAACTTAATCTAATTCTAATCTTCATGAGTGGTGCTTCCTTGTTGAATGTTGTTGCTTGGCTTTAGGTTGTTAGCATCAAAACATCATAACTCTACATTGTGTATAGTACGATTTCAATATATATAAATATTCCTTCATTTCTGTGCTTAAAACGTTTTCAATCGTCCTTTAAGTCTTCCGCTACGTTTAAATCTCTTTAAAGTTTTTAAGAACGTTTGATTCGATCGTTTTTCAATGTTTTTCAATTTGCCGAGCGGATCAAAGACGGAAATCAACACAAGGAACTGGTTCATTTGCCGAGAGTCATAGCATGCGCTGATTCATTTGAATTCATCAATGCCTTGGCCGAGAACCGAGCTATTTGTCTTCATCAAAATCTCTTTGATTCAACAACTTCTACTTCCTAAGTTGTAAAAAATCTGGTTCGATTGAACCGAACTAGAACTAAACTGAACCAATTTATAAAAAAAATCCAGATCTGATCCGTTTTTAAATGGATCGGATAAAACTTAATATAATAGGGATTTGATTTTCTAACACCCCTTTTTGGGTTTTGACCCCCCTTTTAAATTTTTTTCCAAAAATACCCTCCCTTCATTTGTTTTTCTTTCTTCACCACCCCCCTCCATCTTCTTCTTCTTCTTCTTTCTTTCTTCTTTAACCCCCCTCCATCTTCTTTATTTTTTTTCACCTTCTTCTTCTTATTCTTATCCCTCACACACTCACACTCACTCCCTCACACATACACACACTTATTAATTGACCCCCAAACTCACCCACAATCACCACCACTCACATACTACACTATATTGTTTTTTCGTGTAAAAAGTGCCCTACGCCAATAATAAATAAATAAAACATTAATAATATTAAAATTTACTTTGCTTCAATACTCTTTGATATATGTATAAGCTTCAACACACCTTTTGAACACACCTTTTGGTTAGAGCTTCGTGCTGATAACGTGTTATGAAACGTATGAAAATAAGGAAGAAGAGATGAAATAATATATTGTAATATATTCAGTGTACATTTTACATCATAGTTGAGTCCTATTTATAGGGAGATAGGAAACTCTAATATGGAGTGATATCAACTAAATATAAACACAATCCACCCTAATATGGAGTGGTATCAACTAAATATAAACACAATCCAATAGATAGTCATCCACTAATTAGATAGATATGAATTGTTTATAACAATTATGATAATTTCACTTTTAAAATTGGGATTTTGGAATATAAGGTGGGGTTTGTAATCTACGACTCAAACTTAATATAATAAATCGGATATCCACTCCAGGCCATTTGAAAACAGCCTAGTTCACCCCAAAAAAATAAAAGTAAGAAAAGAAAAGAAAACAGCGTATAATTTGTTAGAGGCAAGTTCTAAAATGCGCAAGTTTTACCATGCGCAGTAAGAGAATGTAGTTGCAAACTTTAGGGTGCAACGGTGGGCCAATGATGCACATGCATCAACACTAGCGTGACCATTAATATTAAAGCTACTATCATCTGACGGTCCATAATAGAAACTGGGACCTAGAGTATCGGTTAATGCTGGGGCAGTGATAAAATGAAACATAATACAATATTGCCTCTAAAAAAATCCTTAAATGTGTTTTTCTTACTTATTTATCAATCATTGATACAGTATACAATGTTTAATATTTTTCATTTATTTTTTTACTTTAATATGGGACAAATTTTTTTGCATTTTTTTACCAAGATAATGGGACGGAGGGAGTAATTTTTTCTTACAAACTAGTTAACCCTAAACCCAAAATACTAAATGTAGAATAATTCCATTATACTTATTCGGACTTGAATATTATATATATTTTGGTTTAAAATATATGATAAGTTAATCAACTTTCTTAAATGTCATTTATTTTTCAATGGTCATTTCATAAAAGAGTACTAAAAATATGTGATCTTGAATAATTGTTTTTCATTCCCAATGCAAATTTCGTAAAATATCTGTACTCATTTATAAGTTAATTTTATGAAATGTATAAGGAAATGAAATGAATTAAAGCCGTTAATAAGTGTTAAATTGGTTTTTTTCGTAAAATATACGAAAATCTATAAGGATCAAAGCGAGTGTTTTTTTATAGTGATATTCATGGGGTCCTTTATGTTACTCTCATCAGACTAAATATTTTTGTCTTTAGTGTTAGAGTAGTTTATAATTTTCAGTAGGAGTGTTTATTTGACGTCGAGAATTATGGAGTAGTATCGATTAACTCTAACTTAAAGGACCACATTATTGTTAAGCATAACAGAAACATAAATGTGTAAATTTAATGAGAAAGGCCACATTTTTTGTGCGTTAAAACCTGATGGAAAATATCTGCAATTGTAGACAAGTTATAATCAATAATCGTAATTTTGTTAGGGTTAAAAGAAATACAATGATATAATTGACATAAATATTTTAAAAATAGTAGAAGTCCTCCAATAAAAAAAACTTAATATTTATTGGAATTTATTAAAGAGAAAGTATATGTAAGTATTTATTTGTAGGGTTCAATATAAAGTGAAATATATGTAGATATAAAGTGAAATATGAAGTACGTGTTATTTTCATTGGGCAGAAGTATGTATTTAAAAAAACGTACCTCAATTCTTTGAAGTATGTAAAAAAAAAACACATAAAGACGTAGCGTTGGGCCTTGAAGTATTTGGTTTTTGGTTACATAAAGGTGTCTTTCCTTGAGGTAGTTGTTGTGTGTTTACATACGTCAAGATCCTGAAGTACGTGTTATTTTATTGGCCAAACCACAAAGAGCTGGAAAAAAACCACATAAAGTCGTAGTTCAGGGCATTGAAGTAATCCTTTATTTTTTATCTAGTATGTCTTCGTCAGAGGTATTTTTGGAATACTTCAGGAGCCTTAAGTACGTCTCATTTTCAATGGTCAGAGGTGGCTATGTAAAAAAACGTACTTCAATTGTTTGAAGTATGTGGCAAAAAATGAACAGATGAACACGTACTTGTGTTTCTTGAAGTTCATTGTTATTTGTTTGCGTACAAGGCATTGCGTTGAGGTACTTGTTCCTTGTTTACATACCACAAGAGCATGAAGTACGTGGTAGTTTATTGCACAAAGTTCAGGGCGTTGAAGTACTTGTCATTTGTTTGCATACCTGAACCCCACGATGAACGTTTTTTCTGGCGTACTTCAGGGCACTGATGTACGTGTTATTTTCATGGGTAGGTGGAATGTATCTTACATACTTCATTGCTGTGAGGTACGTTATACTTTGGTGGTGAAGATGTAAAAATATGGTAAAAAAGGCATAAAGACGTTTTTTAAGGTATTGAAGTGATACGAGTTTGATGTCAAAAACGTCAGGGACGTAAAGTACATGGTAATTTTTCTAACTACAGAGTCGTGAAGTGAGTGTTATGTTAGTGCAACTGAAACATGTAAGGGGCAAAAGAAGTAACTCGATAAAAAGCTAGAAATTTTCCAATATTAACATATAGAAGAGTTGAAGAAGAAGCATTCCAACGTGCTACACCTAACATGCCTCAAAGAGGTAAAGTTGAAAGTCCCCATGGGAGGAAGCATGCCTCATAGAAGCAAACAAAAGGCTAGTGTATATAATCCATACAATAAAGCTAAAGATGTACAAAATCCTAAGAAATAGGCAATCCTACTGATTTGTTGTTATCCTTTTGCTCCTCCTGACATAGACACCTTGCACTCCAACACGTGTCTGTTGCTGTTGTTGTGGCTGCTCTGGTTGAGTCGCTATTGCACTTCGTCCCCTCCTGATATAGACACCCTGCACTCCATCCAGTTGTGTGTGTTGCTGTTGTGGAGCTTGCTCGGGTTGATTGGCTGTTGCACTTCGGCCCCTCCTGACATAGACACCCTGCACTCCACCCTGTTGTGTGGGTTGGTCGCGTTGATTCGCTGTTGCACTTCGGCCCCTCCTGACATAGATACCATGCACTCCACCCCGTTCTGCCTGTTGCTCTTGTGCGGGCTACTCGGGAAGTTCCTCTTGTGCGGGTCGGTCGGGAACTTCCTCTTCTGCGGGCTGCTCGGGAAGTTCCTCTTGTGCGGGCCGCTCGGGGACTTCCTCTGTGAGGGGTGTCAAAGTTAGCTGCCGAATGTAGTGAATGGCTGCCATGTCCAATTGTCCAGTTTGTTGCATCAGTGCTATGGTGTCATCAATCCTTGTTAGTCTTGTTTGAGCTTGGTTCTAAAAATAGTTCATAAACTTATTAGGCACGTAGGTTTATAGAATGTTAACATACAAAATGAGGGAAATAATGTAATGTACCAGCATCTTATCCTCCGGACGAGCAACCAGAGTCGAGGTGTGATAGAGGAATGGGTGGCCAACTTTGTGAAACCATTGCAGATATCCCGGTTCACTTTGGCCCAAATAAGTGACCGACTGCCCTTTATCTTCCTCGCCAATAACGTGCAGCTCCCATTGTTCGAACGCCTCATGTATCTCAGAAAATGCAGGCACGACGGAGGGTGGCATCCGAGGTATTTGCTGTATATATCCGAATTGCCGAACCACCCTCTCAGGGAGGTAACGAACCCGTGCAGTTCCACATGCGAGGTAGCCAGAGTAAAGGGTAGCCTCCTCAAAGGCACGGTGCTGTCTATGCTGTGGGCTGTTCGGGTCTGGGTCATAGGGTTGCCAATGACACTGGCCGGGCGTGAGTTGTTCCAGGAAAGCGTTGAAGTGCGACTCTGACCTGGAACTGGCTTGCGATGGCTGCCACCTAAATAGCCGGGGCAGGGACTCATCGTAACCGTGATTCCGGATAGCAGAGGATCCGATGAACGGGAAATGCTCGAATATCCAAGCCTGCAAAATGAGAAGTTGTACAATCAATATAAAATCAATGTATGTGAGCCTAAAAGTTAAGAGTAATTATCTGTATAATCGTACCGTGAGAAGAGAAGTATAGCCAGCGAGGGAGAGGTTTTTCGCCTTAGAGGCAAAAGAAAGATGATCATATAGAAATGCTAAAGCGCTGGCACCCCATGCGTATTGGTGAATGCTATGAATATCTGCAAATGCCTGTAGGTATTGGACACCTACTGCGGTGTTGCTCTTATCCGTGAAGAGTGTTTTTCCCAAGAGGTAGAGCAAGTAGCATTTTGCAGCAAGCTCATAGCGGGAAGCATCCACGAAATGTTGGTACCAAAGCTTCAATGCATGAAAGCTGACAGAACCGGTGTGTGTCGTTTCACACGCAGATAAGGCGTCCGTGTATTCCAACTCCAAAAATTCATTCAAAAGTGAGGCTCCTTCGCGTACCGTTGGTTTCGACCATGGCAACAGCACCCCGGTGACAGGGATGTGCAACAGGGATGAGACATCATCCAGGGTTATGGTCATCTCCCCAATCGGCAAATGGAAGGTGTTGGTGTCTTCATACCACCTATCGACGAAGGCACCCAATAGCCTTTTGTCAACGCAGCTGTAAGTGGCACCCACAAGGGGCGCCAATCCAGATCGCACGACGATCTCCCTCACCTGGGGAGGCACCTCGTGTAATCTAGGTAGGGAGAAGCTGTGGTTGTAACACCTGTTCAACACTCGCTCCTGCGAAATCCATACAAAAAAATCATTATAAGTATATGATAAAATTTAAAACCTGTTGTGAATAAGTTGTAAGTAACCATGCGTAAAACGTACTTGCCCCTGCCATACTAGCTTGGCATTGTGCTGGGGATAACTCTTCAGCAATGTTAGGTCCTGAAGGTCTGGATTGGATTCTTCGTGCTCATCTTGCAGATGTTCGGCTTGTTGATCTAAGGGTGCATGTTGAGTCGGTTCGTCGTGCAACTCTTCGACGGAATGAATGGGTGGTGGAGGCGGTGCTTGTGATGATGAGCCTTCCCCTTGCTGTGTGAGATTGTTTCTGGTTGATCTTGTCATGTATTGGCGCTTATCGTTACCTTGTTCAACCGCAGGCATGGCCGTACCCGTTTTTCTCTTACGTGACATTTCACTGTTCATAGTTAGCAAAAGCCATTAAAACCGAAGCAAAAAACCGGGAGAAAATGTTAGCAGTACCAATGATGTAGAGAAAATAAACGATAACTTGCTAGTGTATGATAAGTTATTATTAACATAGGGATAATTATACGAACACGTAAGAATTTTGAGATAAAAGCGAAATTAAAATAACTTCCAAGTTTCATATCAGTGATTTGATAGTATTTCTCCCCGAGTTGAAATTGAATGAAGAGATGTGTTGTTGTGGTGTTAGGAAGAAATTACTAAGCTGGCCTTGTCTGCGTTGCAAATATTGAAGACATAAAAAATAAACCTGGTACTGCTGCGATATTTTTTGAACAACAATCATAAGATTTTAATAAAAACATCACAATAAGTGCACAACAAGGTACAAAGCATGGAATCACCCAAATGCAAAAACAAACAAATAGCATTACATGTCTGACATGCGTAAAAAAAATGGACAAAAATGGAACAACAAACAACATATAAGAATAATAAAGGCATGTAACACGAGGTATGTGATCAGTACATCAATCGAAGCAGACCTTAGACGATGAGTACAAGAGTAACAGTGAACAAAAAAAAATAATTTTACCATTGGTCCTGCGTCCTTGGAATACCAAATTGACACCAAAAATAATAAGATAGCCATGCAGGTCACAATGGCATTGATGTAGTTGCCATGCGTGTGACAATCCCAAATTGGGAATTTTTTCAAATTTTTAAAGCTAAAGAAGACAAACCTACACCGATTAAGCAAGTTCTTCTAGATCTCCTGCTTTGAATTGAATGAAGGTATTCGTTTTGAAGATGGAGATTGATGAGTGGCAAGCTTCAAGCGGAGGAGCACATACACGAGTTTATTTTCACCCTACAGAATACTTGACCGAACAAGGGATGATGGAGCAGGGACCGAGGTAGGCAGCGAGGTCGGAGAGAGGGAGTAGGGGACGCACAAGAGTGAGATAGAGGGAGGAGCGGCGGAGCACCCGCTGCTCTACAAATGAGGGCACGAGTGGCAGTTGTGATTGGCAGGGTTTGCAAGGGACCGGTGTTGAAGTTGAAGTGAGAGGGAGGGGGAGCGACAGTTGAGTGAGAGAGTGGTGGAAACCGAGAATGAGAAAGTCACAGTGTGAAGGGGTGGACAATCGTGTGGTTGGGGTGTGTAGTGAAAAGGAGAAATTTTTTTTTGATATTAGGATTAAAGGAAATAAATGCCCGAAAAAATTTGTCCTTTTGGGGAAAAAAAATAAGGCTTCTCATATAAGCTTCCACCTGTGCCATCAGTTTAGGCGGGAACACTGAAACATTTTGAATGCAATATAACTAATGAAAATGTTTAAAAGTGCCCTTAGGGCACTTCTTAAGTGGTTAAATATGGTTAACAGTTAAGGGAAAATGCACTTTTTTGGATTCTCGAGAAAGTATATATCTTGGACTTATGAATTTTTTCCACTTTTAGTATTCTTAACAAGTGCCGTTAGGGCACTTGTTAGCAAGACCCTATGAGTAATAGTGTTATAGTTATAATTAAATTTATAATTATCGAAAATATAATTGTAACTATAAATTATGTTAAATCACAAAATATTCCTACCACTGGTAAAGGATTTTTAAAATTTGTTATAAATTGATTGTAGAAATAAGTGATAAAAGTAGGTTTCTGTTATATAGACAAATTTGTAATGATTAAGAGAATTTAACCCTTTTTTAAGTTATGATTAAAATATTTATCTTTATTTGGAAATGAGAAGGTGGGAGTAATAAATATAGTTATTTTAATATAGAATTCCCCCTAGCTTATTTTCGTTAAGGTATTTACACCCTAACATATTTTCACACCCTAATCCTAACCCTAACCGTAAAGGGTGGCATATTCATTTTGAGTCATAACACATGATTATAATTTGTAAAATGTTAGCCACCAACGACTTCAATGAACCAAAGTTGTCATGTGTAGTGTGCACCCCATGTCTAAATAGATTGCTACGGACAAGTGAAGGCAACCGCCAACTCGGTTATCCGGTTAAAAAGCAAAACATTATATACGTGCTTCAAGCGTAAGAAGTAGGTGTTAATTCATAAGACTTTGGTAGGATTCCATTTTTTTAATTTGTCTGTCTTGCAATATACTTACATCAAGCTTAAGAAGTAGGGGTTAATTCATTATATTTCGGTTGAAATATTTAAATAATTTTAAATAATTTTTGAACTTACTTCAAGCATGAGAGGTAGGTGTTAATTGATTATAGCTCGGTTGTTATTTTTAAATAATTTTTGAACTTACTTCAAGCATGAGAGGTAAGTGTTAATTGATTATAGCTCAGTTGTTATTTTTTAATTAATTTATTAACATACTACAACCATGAGAGGTAGGTGTTAATTCATTAAACCGCGGTTGTTAATTTTTAATTAATTTATTAACATACTTCAACCATGAGAGGTAGGTGTTAATTCATTAAACCTTTGTTGTTATTTTTTAATTAATTTTTTAACTTACTTCAACCATTAGACGTAGGTGTTAATTCATTAAACCTCGGTTGTTATTTTTTAACTTACTTCAACCCTTAGAGGTAGGTGTTAATTCATTAAACCTCGGTTGTTATTTTTTAATTAATTTATTAACATACTTCAACCATGAGAGGTAGGTGTTAATTCATTAAACCTCGGTTGTTATTTTTTAATTAATTTTTTAACTTATGTCAACCATTAGAGGTAGGTGTTAATTCATTATACTTTTCTTCATGACTTTTTTTTAATAAATAAATTACCCTCTACGTCTAACGATTGACGTAGGGGTTGGTTGTTGTTCATTATACATACTTCAAGAGTAAGAAGTACGTTTTAATTCATGATACTTTGGATGATTTAAACAAATTCTGGTTGATTCATCATATTGGTTGATTTATTTTGATTTTATAAACAAATTACCCCCTACGCACGTCTCTTGATTGACGTAGGGGTTTGTTGGATTGCATATACTTCAAGCGTAAGAAGTACTTCAGTTGTTATTTTTTAAATAAATTTAGAACTTACTTCAAGCGTGAAAGGTAGGTGTTAATTCATTATACTTTGGATGGTTTCTTATTTTTTTAATTAAATTTGCCCCCTAAGACGTCCAATGATTGACGTAGGGGTTGATTAATTTTCATTATACTTACCTGAAGCGTAAGAAGTAATTGCTATGTCATTTGCAAACATATACATAGTAGATGAAAAAACCAAATAAATACATACTTCAGCGCGATGAAGTAATCAGATATATCACGGAATGTTTCATGGGCATTTAGTATGGGCTATTTATTTGATGTACTCCATGTACGTCAAGTAAGTTGTTTATGTGTTAATACAATTTCATCACTTTGGTGTTTTGATTTAAGTATATTTGGACATATGGTTGTGACTTTCATGAATACAGCAAATTATCGAGGGAAAAAAAGAAAGACATCATGGTCCTGATGTATTTGTGCATAATACAGTGTACTTCAATAATCATAACAGTAAATACAAAATGCCAGAGCAATTCTACACCTGCATCATTAAAATTTACATAATTGACCAAATTCCAGAGCAATACTAGACCTACATCATTAAAATTTACATAACTGACCAAATGCCAAACCAAAACTAGACCCACATCCCTGCAATGCCCGAAGTGGAATCTACAAAATACACCTCCCCTGTGAATGACCAATCCAATTAGAGAAAATGGTAACTGCCCAGGCAGCAACACAACCAGCAATGAGGAATCTCACCTTCACTCTCTCGTTGGCCAATTTTTTTTTGCACTTTGATAACTTTTTTCTTCGACGTTTCACACCCATTGCAAACATATGGGACACTTGGCATCGGGGAATTTACGTCAACTTGGGATTTTGGTAAATTTGGAATGGGTTTTTTGACCTCCTCAGCCTCATCCTCCTCATCTGAGGCCTCGTCCGCCCACTTGAAGTACTGACACTTGTAGTCTCTGTTCTGCATATATCATTTAGTTGGTTTAGTAATTTATATGTGTGAGTGGATGATTTATTGTAGAACGTGTAAATGAAATTTTTGCAAAATGTGTGGAGGGTAAGGAGGCACGCACACTCCAATTTCCACATTTCCAGAATCTTCTATGAGGGTTTCTTTCTGTATGAGATGTTAGGAGATGGACAAAAGCACCACAGTGGCAGCGTTTCCTCTGTGAAACCATGAGGGTAGGAGCACCAGATGTGCAACTTCGACTCGAGGAAGCCATTGCTGCTGAAATATAAATTGCACAGTGAAGTAAAACTTTGGGGAATTTAAAGGGCGAATGTATAGTGTGAACCGTGATATCGGGAACACCTAATTGTCACTCCTTTTTAAAATCATACTCTTGTAACCCATTTGGACAAAAAATTTTGATGATTAATACAAGAAAGAAACCCTAATAGAAGTGGTGTTACCTTGTCGGATGACAGGGATGAACAAACGGCGCCAGGGGAGTCACGGTGGAGGAGAACGAACAATGGCAGGGAACTAAAGATGGGACGACGACGAACAGATGCCGAGAATGGTGTGAGGGTGTACAGTCCCCACCAATTGCTGTGAACTGAGAGAACCCTATGGTTTGATGCCCAGACCAATTGCTGTATTAGATGTTTAAGTTTGGAACCCTTAGGCCAACACATATGGATAGTAATGAAGCATGTGCCGTTGGATCAGTGGTAATGGACGGTGGGAGAGGGGATCACCTCTGTTTCACGGGGATCACGGTTTCTGCCCGTTGGATGAGTGACTATGAACGCCCAGGATTTAATTAAGGTGAAACCATTTTTTAGGTGGTTATAAAAAATTTGACCATGTATTTGTTACTACATTCTGTAACACCCCAAAATTTTAATACCCGATTAATGAAATGTTAATTATAATTTAATTATAATTAATGGTTTCTATATTAATCCTTGATTAAAATATGTGTTCATATGACTAGCTTATGTGCGTAAATTATTTAATAAATAATTTAAATGCATAAAATGGGTATTTTTCATATTAGTCCCTGGATTGGGACCTAGAGGTAATTATACGAAAGATTTTGGAGGGAAAGTAAATAAAATAATTATTTTTCAAAAATTGGGAAAAATACTCGAGTATTTTCTGAAAAACTCGAGTATTCTGGGCAGAGTTGCTCAACGTTAGTGCGTTTTGATGAGTCAACACCGAGTTACCACCGCCTTGACACGAAAACACCCTCCACAACACATCCCCATCTGCGTGTCGAGCTGCATGAATAGCCTAGCCAAGTATTTAAACCTCTGGTTGATGCATCAACACTCCATTTTGCCAATTTCTTGTGGAATTCGAGTATTAGGGTTCTGAATTCGTTTCCTCTGATTCTTCCTCTGTGATCTGTTTCAACTCACAAACTATACACGAATACAAAGCTCACATCACGAGCTTTGTATAAACACCAAAATTGTGAGGTTTGAGTGTGTGGATTGAGAGAATCGAAGGCTTGAGGTGAAGCTGTCCTTGCTTGAGTTGGTGTCTGGAGCTTACTTTGATCATCGATTTCGGTAAGCTCGTGAATCCCTGAGTCTCAAACTTAATTCCTTTAGTTAGTTCATGTTGCATAGAGTTAAGAAATCTAATTTTCCCCAATTTAAATCTCTGTTTCATGCACAAACCAATTCCATTTTGGTATGGTACTCAAAACTGTCATGCATGTGAAGTTCAAGTTGATTTCTGGTGTTGGAGCTCTTTTCTTGGATTTCCTTCTGTTGATTCACATCTGAGAGGTAAGGGGAAGTAATTATATTCACTAGATAGAGTTTGAAATCCATTAAATGTGTTAGAGAGCCACCAAGAGGCTCTAAGGGCTTAGATTCTATAGGAACTTTGGTTTGGAGACCAATCCATGCTCTAAATCTGTTATGAGCAAGTTTGATATCATGCATGTGAACTTAAATGAACTTTGTTTCATGAATATTATGCTTATTTTGCAATTTGAAGTGTTGAGTTGCCAAATTGTATATTTCATGCATAATGGATTGATTCTCTGTCAAATTTGTTGTTTGATATGAAATGAGTATGTTAACATGTTCAATATGTGGTATATGAACTATTGTGATCACTGTTTTGGGTTAAAAATGTTTAGAAGTTGAAATGGTATGTAAAAACCAAGTTTCACTCTGTTCTGTCTGCAGATACTCGAGTATTTGGCTTAATACTCGAGTATTACGTGGTGCACCAGAGTGAAAATTGGCGCACCAACTTGAGAATCAGATTGGACACTCGAGTAATATATGAACTACTCGAGTATTCTGGGTAATGGAATACTCGAGTATCTCATGAATTACTCGAGTAAATTTATGAAGACCTGAAACCCTAAATCTCTGAAAAGACATGAACAACTAGAGTATAATTATGAACACTCGAGTAGAATCTGGAAAATGATGAACTACTCGAGTATTTTGGAAAACACTCGAGTATTTTGGGTCAGATACTTAAAAATACCATTTCCAATTGTAAGTCATTTTGTAACTCTTAAAGGACAATAAACCAAGTGATCCTGGACTTAAAGGAAATTGATTGACGTTATGATGTTTTCATTTGAATAATGATACGTTGCTCGGGAGGCACGTAATGTATTAATAAAAGGATAAAACATCAATCAATTCCTTTTAAGTAAAGTTAATGCATTCATACTGGAGTTTGGATGGTAGGACGTATATCATGTTTTTGGTAAACATGTGGAGGGCCTCTGGGAGTGCCAATACGCTTGCTTGATGACACGTCGTTGACGTGGTCGGCTGAGTGGATGCCGATATGGTTATACCGTTTGGATGACGGTCCGTTTGGATGACGGGATATGCTCGGGTGGCATGGATACCAAGCTTGTCGTGTACATTCTAGGTGAATGTACGAATTGTTGTATACCTAGGAATACAATGCACTGTTGAGTGCTGGGTTGTCAGGGATGGACGTCAGAGAGTGACATAGTATGATGGAGATAGGCTTGAGAGCTAAAGTCATGCATCATGCCACTCATTTAAATTAATTGTGATAAATGAAATAAGTGTGAGCATCCTATGTGCATTCATTAACTGCTAAATGTTATATGTGATTGTTGTTAATTGATGCATATTTAAGTATTCATGCTGCATGATTTATTCTCTATTGATTATGTGAGTAGAATTGCTTACCCCTATGCCCTTGTAGGTGATGTCTCGTTACATTGCTTGCATCGAGATCCGGCCACTTCCTAGTGGCGTATGGATCTATGAGGACCATCGCGCGGTGTATGAGGGGGAGGTAGAGTTCACATTCTACCACCCTAACCCGCTGATGCGATTCCGTCCTCGTAGGTTTAGGATTCCCATCATATATACTATGCATGTACCCCCGTTTTATACTTATCATGGACCACCTCCCATGCGACTAGCTCGCTTTTACCATAGTTTTCATTTTCGACCTACCCGCTCTCACCCTTTTACTTCGAGAGTTGTCCGCGAGGAGACTCCCCCTTCTGATCCGAGGAGCCCAGTCAGGATTTCACCATCACCTGACCCGGTACCCAGTGGTAGGGTACACTCTCCCTCGGATGAGATCGAGGAGGATCCGGTGGAGGACGAGAGGGGGAGCGAGCCTTTCGTGCATTCTACTGGGAGTGACTGGAGGGATGATGATCCCTAGGTACATGTATATTGTGTATGATGTGGATCCGAGGATCCGGTGTGTGGAGGAGATGTGCTGCTGCTGCTGCTGTGATGATGATGCTACTACCTTATTACCTATGTTTTTGGGAGACTGCTGCTGCTACTACTACTGCATCTGATGCTGATGGATCTACGTGACTATCCCTGGGGTTGTATTTTGATTATGTATATATTGTACATATGTTTTACTCTAGGGTTATAGTATCATAGTGATGTAGATATGTTTTCATGGACTTGTTATATTTTGGAACTTGGTGACTTATCTCATGGACTATGTATGTATGACTCTTTCGTATATATAAAAAATCTATGTTTATGTTATATCAGCTGCATAGTCCAGTAATTTCCGCTTACTCTGATTTGACTTATAAATGAGCTCGGCTATAAGTATTAATTGACGATATCAGTTTTATTGAACAAAGTATGGGTAGCTTTAATTGATTGTAAAGTGTAAAGAAATTCTAAGGAACGAATGTTATCCTGTTTGAGAAAAGGTTTTAGAAATCGCCGAACTCGATACGAGTGTTTTAAAGGATTTTAGAATTTATTCCCCAAGAGTTCCATTTGATGAATTGTGCACCCGCTTTAAAGAAAATTTTATTTGCCATATTTTCTTAGCTCACAAGTCCATATATTATCCAATATAAAGCATAAATACTATATTATATTTGGGTAATCTGGAAGGGTGTCACACATTCAAATACTTCTATTGTAGTGAGATTTTATTTTAATATTCGGTACTCGGAGAAAGAAAAAAATATTGATAAATTAACCATGCAAAAAAATTAGTGGTTGGGGTTAAAAAAAAAACAAAAAAAAAACATGAGTTGGCATATATCATACGTATCACGATGAAGTGAACTTAACAGGAAAGCCTTTCATGAATATATTTCGACATTTCACACAAGATGTTTGAAATTTGAACCTCCATTGCATTAACCTTGTAGAAATTAAAATCAATGATAATTCTGCTCATAGAACTCTGTAGCCTTCTAAGCATTGACAAGGCCGCATCTTCTCGTGCCAAATGCTCGGTGGACGCAAATCTACCCATACTAACTGGTGGGTGACCTAGGACATGGAAATTAACAGCAATGTAGTACCTATAAAATATTCTCCCGTTATGAGTAATTCTTTTTTGAAGGGTGTATCGAGGTTGCTCCAACCGTCGACCTCCTGCAAAGCCTTCGAGCCAGTGTTGCATGCTAAATCTAAGTAAATGGTCTGTATACATCGTCTCGTCAACGAATAACGGTTGACAATGCCCTGAGTAGGTAAGGTAATTAGCGGCATAGAGGTTAAGTACGTAGAGATCATTATAAATATAATTATGAAAAATGCTTATTACCTTCGGTGTTGTTGAAGACAAACACTTCGTTAATGAGGTTGGCCGTAAGGTTTTGTGCATTTTTTAAATGAGTCATACGATCGTTCAACATACTAATATGTGATTCGAGTAGTTTTATGTTGTGGTAGTTAAAGTCAATGATAACTTTGCCCAGCAACGGTTGAAGCCGCCGGAGAATTCCAACTGTTGCATGTTGTTTTGCTAACTCGGGAGTTGTAGCAAACTTGCCAACAAATGCCATCGTTCGTCCTTCCCGTGGGTTTACTATCCTAGCTTTGTACCGATAATGAAGCGTATTGTTATTTTCAACAATGTCTACCATTTCGTAGCTGGGTCCAGTGATATTGAAAGTGTCAGCAACCTCAGTTAACCATGCACACGTATTATACTCAATCAAATAGTTGTCATAAGGTTCTTCATTAAGGCATGGAGGGAAGGAACTTCCTACATGGGACACGAAAAATTTTTGGGATCAAATATATGCAAATTTCAACTACCTTCTATTTACCATGTAGAGTAGATTGTGAGATATTTAATTACAATTCGATTTTAGATACCTGAGTCATTCGCTTCGCAATTAAACACGATTCTTGGGTAGCACAATATTTGCCGAACTTGGGTATCGTTCTCCAGTGCTTCCTTAGCTTGTGCAATGGAGGTGTGTGCCCTTGCACATCCTCCAGTCCATGAGCTTATTTGTGCATAGCAATCCACCCAAGAGGTGTATACTCCCGGCAGTCTACCAACATCAATTGCATAAACATGCCTATGGTCATGCTCATGTGCGATTTCGGAATGCATGACTGAAGTTTCTTTACTATGTAGTAGAAAGATGAGGGGCTGACGTTTGTATATATAGGGATCTTGTGTGCTTGAAGTTTGATTACTTTGTTTATAATACTCCCTCCGGTCCTATATATTGGTCACATTCTATAAAGTTTTCTTGGTCCTTATTATAAGTGAATTTATATTTTCAATGCTTCATTTATTGATTTGTCTATTTTTAGCCCTTATTAAAGGCTTTGATTATCTATGTGTTTTATTTTTTTATTAATGAGTACGAATTTTTCAAAAAAAGTTAATGGGGTATAATGGTAATGTTACACTATATTATCATGTAATTCATAAAACCATGTGACCACTTTCATTGTAATGTTACACTACATTGTGTCCTATATTTAGGACCGGAGGGAGTATCCAACAACAAAATATGAATTATGATGTTATGGGGTATTGTGTACAGCTGCCCAATAGTAAATGCTCCCAATTACTCCATCCAATTGTCACATTATGCAAAGTACGTAAGCCCGAATAATAACCTCTCCCTCTGGTTCTATTGATAGGACATACTTAAACATGTCAAACGGACCAATGAGGGTAGTTAGATAGCTTTAAACTTTAAAAAAAATTAATTGAACATTACGGTCTTATCCTCCTAACTTGCCTTGTGAATTCAAAAATGTGTTACTCCCTCCGTTCCGAATTATAAGATCCTCTTAACACTATTATTTTGTCCCATTTTATAAGGTCCTTTATCTATTTTCAATGAGCATTAATTCTTTATTTCCGCGAAAACTCTTACAATTTTATTTAACACTTTTTAGATTTCCAATAATATTAATAGGGGTAATTTTGAAAATACATATCAAACCTTCACAATTCCAATACAATTGACTAAATTATTCCACTTTTTTAATGGACGTGAAATCTCCCAAGATGGTCTTATAATTAGGGACAGAGGTAGTACCTCACATTAATGGACAAAGGGAAAATAAGAGAAAATAGCAATAAATGCCTCATAGCAAAATACTTATATAAATTAATTCCTTCTTTGCTGATAAACACGTATAAAGGTCAATACTTTTTACATTTCAGTGAAAATTTATAGGGGTAGGTTTGAATAAAAATATCATAATTTCGCATTTTCAATGTCACATTCCTAAAAAATCTCTTGAAACTCTCCAAAATGAACTCAAATTTTTATAAATTAGAGAAAATAAAATACAATCAACATTCCTCTTTAATAACCCTAAAAATGGTTAGATTTGCTTTTTACTCTCTCCGGTCCTATTTATAAGACCCTTTTGGGGTATTTTCACTTTGGTCCTATTTATAAGATCCCTTTTCAATTTTCTTTAGCATTTAATTACTTCTTTCCACTAACACCCCAATAAAGTCAAAACTTTTTGGAGTTCCAATAATAATTATAGGGGTAGTTTTGAGAATGTATATCAAATTTTCACATTTCCAATGCCACTAACATATTTATCCACTCTCCTTGATGGGAGTGAAATACCTCAAAAAGGGTCTTATAAATAGGACCGGAGGGAGTAATTTGAATCAGAGGGAGTAGGCTTCACGGACCTCTATAAAGCTAGAAGCTACTCAAGTATCAATTAATGATACTCAAGGACCCTGCACTACTCCCACCCACCAAACGAACCACAATCACATACTCCTCATCTACCAAAAGGAACATTTACTCCTTAGGAACAGTCACTCCTCACCAACAAACGAACCACATTCACTTATTTACACATCCAACCGTCCCAATTCACTTACTGATAGGAGCAGGCTGCATCATCACCAACGACAATGGAAGGGTCAGTGGGTGCACCATTAAATATGTCCAGTTTCTTAATTTCATTGTTGCTTGATAGTCAGAACACCATGTGAGCACTCATTAATGACATAAATTTAATTTTTTTTATCCGGGTTTTTTAGGTTAAATCAAGATCCAGGTATGTCAGAAAAGAATCCTGACAAACATGTGTCCAGGTAATAACATTTTCCACCATCCACCATAGATTCGATTGATCTTCGTTCTTTTCCATATATTTTTGATCCAAGTAATTAAAATAAGTTAAAAAATTGAGGGGTTCTCATACTAAAGGGGTTCTCGCAAGTCTACCACCCTATTGATAAGGGCACCGTAAAAAAAAATTATAAAATAAAAAAATAAAATAATAAAATAATATTTTACCCAACATTAAAGGGATTCTCATACTACCACCCTGTTAGTGCTGACATCAAAGGGGTTCTCTTACAATTTTGTATGTAGGAGTGTATTATCATTTGTTATAAGATGTCTGCATAGTTGAGTTTTACTTCTTACTTCCTTATTTAGTTATGTAATCTTCAACCTAATAAAAAAGTCACTTTTTATTTTCTTATGCATCATTTATGACCATTTTCTCATTTTTGGCCTTATTGAATGAAATGAATTTCTATCTGTAATTACGTTAAGTATGCCCTATAATAAGGTCCGGAAAGAGTATAATGTTCTCTATTCTATGCAGCCACTTTTCACAAATTAATTAATCGTTTAATAGGAAAATCTTAATTAATGTTCAGTGTTGACAGTATTCCTAACTATGAATTTTTTTGGAAATCACAACCTTGTTTCGGATGTTTGTTCAGTTATGACAATGTAATGGCCTATCTCAAAGAGCAGTCGCTGAAGATGGATAGAATACTGTTATTCGTAGAGGTATCATACCATTGCACATTCGTTATTGTAACATACAACCATTATGTATAAACTATTATATTGGTTTTTAATAATTTTTGTTTCTAAAATCAGACTCTCGGAAAACAAGTAAAAACATTGGAAGCTAGCAACTCAGAGATGAAGACCCTTCTGAATGCCATCAAAAGTGCTAACCGTGGGAGCATCACATCCACTATTACCACACCACATAACCTGATTAAGAGGGAATTGGGATTTGACGTCAGCCATCAAAAGGACAACAAATTCGATAACACGCTTTTCTACGAAATATCGGATGACTCCGATGAGGATAAAGATGACATGGACAATGATGACGTTGAAGTGGTAAAGGTCAAGTCGAAGACGAAAATTTCAAACAAAGCACCCAAGAAGGTTCCTCCAAAGTTTACCAAGGAAGGACTTGGATCGTCAAGCAAGGCCAAGGTATACCCGTCACCAAGTGTCTACCATTTCTCTAATCTAAGAAAATTTTCATACTAACCTTTCTGTTGCAACTTGAGTTAAATTTTCAGCGTGTTGTTTCCCGGACACCGTTAAGCAAATCTCCACCAAAAAAAGTTTTTAGGACATCATCATACACACAGGCAGGCAGCCTAAAAAGGCAGAAAGTAGAGCCTCAGTCATCTGTCGCTAGCCCACAATCATCCAACATTCCACTGAAATCTGCTAAGATATCAACGGTTACACAATCCTTTGATGCTGCACAGAATGTGGATCCAACAATCGAACTGCCAGAGGTTGGAGTATAAATTTTTAATCATATTATACCCGTAAAGAATAGTAATTGCTCAAGATGAGGTAATGTTCATTTAAATTTTCAGAATCTCCGTGGGACTGTATTCCCAGTCCCGACGAATATGAAGTTGTCAGCGCTGGACCAATGCATAGCAGTGATTCTTTTTGGTGCACATATGGAGGCGAGGTATGTCCTCATATTATTTTCACCAGCTACCTTATATAACTAATTTTTAAATTATCGTTTGTTTCAAAACTGGTGAGATGCTCACACATGTACATTCATATTGTTTCAGTGAACTGATATTTAGGCACAAGAACCGCTCATTCAAGCGGTGGCAATTTCAGAACATGTTGTTAGAACGTCCTATTTCTACAGAGGTTGACCCTACATACTTAACCATTAATCACACTTGTGTTATTGTTTACAACTTCTGGGATTGACTTGAACGGCTAATGGTTTAAATTTTAGCTAGTAGAACTCATGTCATTGAAGATGACCTGGGATCAGCGCGTAAGCACCAGTGCAGCCACAACATGGTCACTCCCTCCGTCCTTTGTAGTAAGTTAACTCATCTGCTTTCATCACTTTGAAGGGCCCCCATTTGTGTTCCGATTACCTGCTATACTAATGGTATACAATTATTTGTAGGAAGATGTTATTAACAACATTCAAATTCAAATCATTGTTGAGAAATATACGGAGGATTGGCTCATCCATAGCAATGCCCTGCAACAGGTATTTACATCGTCAATCAAATGCCATTGTCACCTAACAATTAAATGCAAGTTAATAAACAGCGTAATGTTTGACACGATTGTTGTTCACTCTTATAGATTTATGTCCCCGTTTATGATCTTGGTGCTGGCCACTGGTTTTTGATTGTTGTCTCATTCAAGCATCAGAAAGTTTTCTGGTTTGACTCATTCAAGGCACCAACCTTCTTTCTAGACCGCATGTATCAGGCACACTTACTGGTAAAGCACACTCTCCCTTTGTTGAGGACTGTAGATGTTGAATGTGTGCAGTTTGTATATAAATAACATCTGCTTCCTCCTTGCTAGACTAATACAATTAACTTGCTGTTGCCGAAATTTCGTTCCTCCATTGATGGATCTCCTATAGATGTTGATATAAAAGACTGGCCTTTGTCCAATCCCCAAGGACTAGTGGAAAGTGGACACGGGTTATAGACAAATAATAAAGTGTCAAACATACTCTTTTTAGAAGTTTATTCCGCACATAGCAATTTATAATTGTAACCATTACTGATTACATTTCCGTTCATAATTGTGTAGTGCTGACTCTGCTTTTTGGGTCTTGGAGTGGTTACATATGGAGGATACATTCCAGGACTTCAGCGTAGGAAAGGTATGAAAGACTTACATAAATAGTTACATTTTTTGGCAAATACGATTTTAATGCATGAACAACTTATAGATTGATGAAGAACAAGTTATTATGCGGACTGCACTTACATTGGCGAAGAGTAAGGCTAACTTGCTATGGACCAAGTTGGAGGGCGACGCTACGATGCTTCTTTCCAAATATACCTCATAGGGTTGTGCATAACTGTTTTGATCCACCACATTTCGTTTACTGTCCAGCCCAGCGGTGGAAATCAATATTTTGGAACATATTTTTAGGATAGAACTACTTAGTAGCATCACTTTTGGCTGGTTACTTCTGTGCATGTATGTCGTGCATGTCTTTTGTAAGTACTTATTCCTTGTGCTCTATCAGGGTGCGATAGTAATCACCCGATGTAGGAAATCTCTTGAACAAACTCCTTATTCGTGGTATGTATAGGAGTTGGCCGACCAGGACTACTACTTCTCACACTTGGTTTTGGCTACTTGATGCTATGCAAGTATCCAAGACCAAGTGTTGTAAATATTCGTGGTATGTCTTTTGCAAGTGTTGCTAATGATAAATTAAAATATTTTGTACACTACAAATTTATTATCTTACCTTATCTCTTACCTGAATAATTGATGCATACTGTTGACCCTTTTGTGAAACGGGGTACATACTAATTTGATGCATACTCTTACCTTAACTCTTACCCGATGGTCCCGAAATGTTTGTGAAAATACTTTCAGGCCACGAAGTATGTATATAATTAACCACAAACGCATATACTTCACGTCTTTTATGTATTCCTTGTTTTTACGGTCTTCAACAACGTCACCCACACTAATTTCTTATACAACTGGTGGGACGTATACCAACTCCTGGCCATTTAGTGTTGTTAGTTTTTGGCACAAACTTCACGGTCATGGTGTAAATGAGAAAATAGTTTTATGTGCCCGTTAATATGTATGAAACAGACCCTTACTTCAGGGACAAGAAGTAAGTAAAAAATTACCCAATACGCATCTACTTCATGTCTATGAAGTTCTCATTATTTTTACCTACTTTCAACACCCATGGTCATCAGAGTTTTCTTCAACTTTAGAAAGACGTTTAGGAGCTAATGCAAGAGCATGTTATACTTGTTACTTCATTCCAATTACTTCAAACGTGTCGAATTAAAACTATCAATGAAACGAAAATAAGTTTGCAGGTGACGGCTTCAATGCACCAAAGTTGGCCACTCCTGCGTGCGCCTCGAGTGTAAAATCATATGTATGGAAAAATTTGGAAACCGGCGACCGGTATTTTCGGGTTTGAAGTAAAATATTTAAAAATTGGTATTAACAATTCAGTGAATATGTGTCAGACGGGAAAGAGAGAGAGGAGAGAGAAACGGAATAAAAATAAGCTATAGTAACATACTTCAATGCTGCGAAGTATGCTTTATTTTTTTTTTGTTAAACAGTACATACTTCAGGGTTGAGAAGTACTCCCTCCGTTTCACTTTAAATGTCTTCTTGGACTTTTCCACATAGATTAACATATACATTAAGATAAGGGTAAATAACGAAAAACAATATTAAATGTTGCCTAGTTTTGGTGGAACGACACTTAATTTGAAACAAAGTTTTGATGTTAAAAAGACACTTAAAGTGAAACGGATGGAGTATGTGTTAATTTTTTTTTTGTGTAAAAGAGTACAAACTTCAAGTTTGAGAAGTGTGTGTTAAATTTTCTTTTTGGTATCACAGTACATACTTCAAGGCTTAGAGGTATGTGTGACATTTTTATTTTTGGGTAAAATATTAAGGTTGTTGGGTGGTGTATGGGTCGCAATTATAAGGGTTTAGGGTTTATAGTTTAAGGTTTAGGGTTGTACAAACAATACGGTAGGCCCAACAAGAATGTTAAAACAAATACACAAAAGCATATACTTCACGCAGTTGAAGTACTGCTTCCTTTTACGTACCTCAGGACCTTAATGTACATGGTGTATTTCAACTCCAAAAAAGACGTTTATGCTCTGACATAAGGTCCATTCATATTTGTTACATCCTCGCACATACTTCGCGGGATTGGAGTGATTAATATTCTACTGCTGGAAATATAATCGAAATCACTTCATGACGGACGAAGAAATATGTCGATAATAACCCCGTACAACCATACTTCATGTTCACGAAGCAATAATTTATTTTTGCACTTCATGCAGTAAGCTACATTTTGAACTTCGATTTGTGGAAACGACCATTTAGATTTGCTAGTTCTTTAAACCTACGTTCACGCGTTCATTTTACCACATATTACACGACCGTGAAGAATACGCTAATAATTTGTCCCTACATGAGGTACCAAAGGGACTTGTTATTTTCATGGAGCTGAGAGAGCTACGATTAAAAAATGAGATACTTCATCTCCCTCAAGTATGTACAAAATTAGCACCCACAACAAAAATCACATGTACTTGTTTCTAGTTCGCCATACTACAACCCTGTGAAGTATGTTTTTTTTTACCATGTACATAAACCCATATCACAGTTCACGCCTGTACATAGACAAATATTGGCCATTTTCATACACACAATGTGAGAGGTTACAAAATCAGCTACCACAAAATTAACAAAACATGCTGTCCGACATGCTTTTGTACTCAATTCATAAAAGGAAAAATTAAAACCAAGATTATTTCAAACAAACTAGGGCTAAACATCAATTCATAAAAGGCAAATCACTATCCAACAACACAAGTGACATAAATTTCCAGTATGCCAAGCACTACATATCTTAATATGAAGGAGTAACAACCTTCATTCCAAATTGTCAACGAGTACTTGTCAAGCAACACACTAAATGAAACTAAAAAAAAAAGGAAAAACAACGGTTCATCACTGCATCAGGCATTGAACATTAGACAACAAATTTTCAAACATATCCGCTGCACTGCATACCCCTCTGAATGTAAGGTTCATGAATTAAAAGACAGTCATATGGGCTATGAAGGTTCAGAATTCGCTTCTAATTCATACTCCAAGCTCCTCGTAAAGGCTCCTAATTCAAGCCAACCACCACCTACAGTAACAGTGCACATCAACAATTATACATTAATATACTAAACCAAAATTTGCCACTACATCAGTTTAACATTTTTACAAAAAAAACAAAAACGGGTTCAATAAAATACATACCTACTGCGAATCCTCCAAAGCATCTTCAGCAACCCATTCAGTGGGATCACAGTCATTTCTTTGGGGGCACCTCCTCGAGTTATGGCCAACTTCTCTGCATGAAGTACATTTTTGAATCCTCTTTCGTTTTCCTCGTCCGTCCCTTACATGTATGTCGCATCCCTTGTTCCTTAGCAACTCCAGGATTCTTAACAGAGGCACCCGCTTCATTGTTTGATGGACCAATTTCACTCCAATTTCCATTCGCTTCCATTTCCTTTAACTCCTTATGCACTTTCTCCCTCAGATTTGTGAACTCCAACACCGATTTACTTGCAACGTTACACATCCGCATACAGCTGTGAAGTAATGCAAGATAACTACTGTTCCGCGCTGCACCTGAATTACCTGCACCTTCATTACCACCGAGTAGCAGTCCCTCTTTCGCATCTTTCCTCCACCTGCCCAACACAAGAGTATCAGGTAGGTCTTCAATATCCATGTGTACCAACACCACAACTATATGCTCACAGGGCAAACCAAACGACTCCAGTCCCTTGCACGAGCACTTAAACGACATTTCTTCACGCTGATATGAAACATACCACTGACCCTGCTTCTGAGATCTTCTCTTCCCATATGGCCTTATGGTGTGTATCACACTGGCAGATGTCTCATGGGAACCGATTACTTTAACATGTCCAGCCTTCAGTAGGATTCTCTGAAACTTATAAAATACTTCCAAACTATAAACACTTGCACCACTTTTCTCTAACCACCGCAGTTGGGTCTTCATCACCGGTTTCGAAAACCAAGACTTGAAATCAGCTTCATGCTCATTATTCTGCATATAATCCAAGCACATATGGTAATGATGCAGGAAATCGAATAGGCTATCTCGAGACCCAACATACATACCCATCTTCGAGTGTAGTCCTTCGCATCTAGAAGTGGTCCTCAAACCAACAAAAAACAAACCCCTGATGTGAGCAGTAGCCCACATGTCCTTCTTTTCGTATGCATTTGCAACCCACTGATTCTTTCTCACCCTGCACCGTCTTACCAAAGCTTTCCAATGCATCTCAAACTCATCAACTTCATAATCATACAACATACACCGGTTAAAGCCTTTCGTAAACTCCTTGTTTTTAACATTCGCAGAGGCATTACGCGACAAGTGCCAAGCACATAGTCGATGATGCGCCTGTGGAAAAACTCTTCTGATTGCATTCCTCATGGCCAAATCGCCATCAGTTATTACACATTTCGGACTCTTCGCATTCATAGCTTTGAGAAACTGCTGAAGAACCCAAACATATGTTTCCTCCGTTTCATTAGACACAATGGCAGTGGCAAACACAACAGTCTGCAGATGGTGGTTAACACCGGAGAAGACGACCACGGGACACTTATACTTGTTACGCCCGTATGTTGCATCAAAGGCGAGAACAACACCAAAGATTTCATAGTCATATTGCGATATGCCATCGCACCAAAACAAGTGTTCAAGCTTCCCATCACCGTCTTGTTGATGGCTCCAAAACAACTGTCCATCCTTGCAAGTCAACTCCTTAAGGTATCTAATGCTCGCTTTCGCATCACCATCCTGCAACCTCCGTTGTCGAGCAATCTCGTTATACATATCTTTGCATCGGAACCCAACCAAGTGGAAGCCACCCGCCTGTATTGTGAAGGATGCATAGATTTTGGGCACACTTATACCAATGCTTAACATGTGGTTCATCAATGCGATATCGGTCTGTGTCATTTTCCTATGCGATCTCAACATTCCACCATGGTCCTTTTTACTAACCAATTCATGATTGTGAACATCATCAAACATCCCAATTATAAAACGACTATTATCAGGATTGATATTCACACGATAAGTGGCTTTGCATCCACACCGCGTCAGTGGTCGTTCACTCCTCTTTCTACCAACCATTTCTCGATATTTCCTCTCACGCAGACCATGATTTGAACAAACAAAAGATTTCCAAGTGATGTTCTTATGATTATCATAACCACACTGATATTTCCTTAGGCTGAAACCCTTTACACGCGCATACTCATTAAAAAACATGTACGCCATTTCAACATCAACGAAGTCAATCCTTTCTAGCTGCTCCAAACTAACCTTCTCAAAGCAAATTTCCCAAATATCATCCACTTGGTCAACCTGGATATACTTAACTTCGGTTTCACCACAACTATCTTCAGCCTCGGCGTAACCCCCCTGCACAACATCAACATGCACCTTATTAACATTCCAACAGGCATCATCAATCACCCCATAATACAACAAGCAACCTAAACAACCCAACTCAAATTCAAAGACTCGACATATTCAGTTAAGCACTGTACAGCTCTCTAGCTTACTACCAAAAAACATATCACTTCAGATTTATTACCAATATAGAAAAAATATTTCTACGGATAGTAAGAAATCTAAATAATATTAGGTGCACAACTATCTACCTCACTTTCTTCATTGGATTCCCATGCTTCATCCTCTGTCCCATTTTTGGTATCTTCCTCCTGTCAAAAGAAATTAGGTGAAATAGTAAGGCAACCATTTTTTAAGATTCACATACATATACAGAAAAAAATAAAAAACAAAAAATAAATTAACCCGAACCTCATTGCTAGATGCCAGGTAATTGGAATCATACCAATCCCCGCTGAATTCTCCACAATTATCATCGCAATAAATTACTTCATTAGCTTCAGCTTCCGAACTTGCTTCAATATTTTCATCGACCGCACATTCCATATCTTTAAACAAATTCAGCATGAGTCAAAAGGCCCTTTTCAACATCCTGTTTTAGGACCATACTATTAATGCACACTCTCAACCAATTAGGAGTTTGTAAAATACTCCAATATTGAGTTTAAATAATCGACTACGATAAGCAGTCAAATTTAATAAATAAGAGAGGGAGGATCTCATTATATAGCTATTAACACTAAGGTAGCATTTGGTGCAGCAACAAGGCAGAATAGGAATGGGACAACACACATATGAAGAATTGAATAGCACAAACACAAGACTCATAACCTAATAAGTAATGCCCTTAACATTCTCTAACACTAGCATTATTATGTTTACTTTAGGGATTTGGGAACTTTAGGGATTTGGGAACAACAAATTGAATTGAAAACACTATACCTAATGCATAAATAGCAAACAACATCTGTGAAAAATGAAGGTGAAGTTCGTATGCCTCCAAACTATGTGATGAAAAGGATGCCGGTCTGAGATAAGATGGAGACCTTGGCCTCTCTTTGGTGGTAGCTCGCGATCTGAGATGAAGAAGAAGCAAGAACACCGAGAAGCAAGAAGCGATCACGCCCTTACACGAAGCAGGAACCACGAAGCAACGAAGGCAACAGCACACCGAGAACGAAGAAAACGAAGGAAGAAGAAGCAAGTGAAGCTCCGATCCATGGAACGAAGAACAAGATCCGATCTGAAATTTTTTTTTCCTTTTACTTCTAATTAATATTAACCGGTTGGAGGGACTTATTTGCAAGGTAATAATTAGGGTAATTTTTCCTTTTTTACTGTCTCATTTTACTTTTTACCGTGGCTTTTTACTGCAACTTTACATTTTCAAACTCACTAATGAGCATGATAGACGCTGCCTTTGTTAGAAGTGAGAAGTGAGAAACGCGTTACATCGCTGTTTCAGGAAGGAGAGACTCGCGAAGATTGAGAACCGCAACACGCGAAGACGGAGAACGCTGAGTCGCTGATGAACTCGCGAATCGAGTAAGTGACCGAAGTCCCTTTCTTCTCAATCTCTTTGAACAAAGTCCATTTCTTCGCAACATTTCTTTTCCCAATTTCTAAACCCTAATTTCTTTAATCTCTTCATTTGTTAAATATGAGCCCTAATTTCTTCGATTCTACCCTAAATTGTTTGACCCAGGTTGTAAAACGTTATTGGGTAGCTGATTTTTCGTTGTTTTGATTTGGAGCTGAAGTTGCTGTGGCTTTCTGTGAAGAAGAACTCACTCTGTGACTCTGCAATAGCCAACAGGTTCTTGTTGAAAATACTTGGCACCTTTTCATGGTTCTTGTTGTTCCTGTTGAAATATGAGTCTTAAGAAGTTTTTTTATGCGTTTTTTTGATGCACTGTTATTAATTTTTAGTTGGGTTCACGGTTCAGTATATATGTAAGTATGAGTATATATGCTGCACAGTTATTATTATCTATGCGCAGTTTGGTGTCTATGCAGTATGCACAATTTTTTTACCCGTAAGAAACACTTCATCACAGAGATTATAGACAAAAATTTGATAGATTGAAACCGAACCGAAACTGCAAGGTTTTTTTTTGATTGGATCAAATTGGATTTGGTAATATAATGGGCAGAACCAAACCGAACCATAGCATATTTTATAACTGGATCGGTTGATTTTGTCCCAAAACTGAACCACAAACACCTCTACTTGGCTCTATCTGGTCCGTCTCTTAATCCTTTCTATTTTATTTTGGGTTATGGATTTCTCCTTCAATCCGAGTCCTTAATTTTTGTACTTGCGTTCACTGTTCTTTGGTTCTTCAAAATATTTATTGTTTGAATTTTGCTCCATAAAGCATAGATATGTTGATTCAATGTTTGAATACGGGGTTGGGTGTCATTATTTCTAATGAGGAGTGTTGCCATCCATCTTACTAAAAAGGAAAGGTTTCTTAGTTGGGGGTGGGCTAAGTGCTGAGAACAGCATGATTTCCCATTCCCTACATTATCTTCAAATACCACCGCTGATAGCCGGATGGTGTAGCATTGTGTCAACCTCAATTGAGGCCACTACAGTGTGACCAAATTTAGATGTGATATTAGCAATATTTCATGTTAAAATTGGAATATTTTCAATTCAGTGGGTTTACTTGTTATTATTATCTCTCATGATAACTTAAATTTCATAGCAGCAAGAATGAGGAAGAAGGTGGACAAGCGAATCAGAACACTGATTGAAAATGGTGTCAAAACAAGGCACAGGTCCATGTTTGTCATCATCGGCGACAAGTCTCGTGACCAGGTAATCCATTTTTCTACTGCAACAAGCATTTTCTTTTTACAGACTCGTCAGTCTAAGTTAGTATATAAAGTGGATAGTAGTATAGTATGGAACCGTATTTTATGGAACGGAGCAAAATGAAATATTAAATTATTAATGTCAATGAAATTAAGACTAGTGCAATTTGAGTGCTAAATGCAGTCTCTACTGTGTGCAGATTGTAAATCTTCATTATATGCTTGGCAAAGCACAGATCAAATCCAGGCCAACTGTTTTATGGTGTTATAAGGAAAAGCTTGAACTGAGCAGGTTTGGTATAATATTAAATGTGATATACATTGGTTTTGTTTGAACGTTGAGAGTTTTCTTGATTGAGATGATTCTGAATGCAGTCATAAAAAAAAACGAAAGAGGCAGACTACTAAATTGATGCAGAGGGGTCTTCTGGATCCCGATAAAGTTGATCAATTTTCTTTGTTTGCTGAAACTGGGGGATTAACTTATTGCAAATATATCGATTCAGAAAGAATTCTTGGCAATACTTTTGGAATGTGTATACTTCAGGTATCTTACACTTCCTAGTAGCTGAATGTTTGAATCACTATCTTTTTAGCTTGCCTTTATCCTCCATTTTTACCAATAAACCAGTTTTGCCATTTTTTTTTCTTTTAGGACTTTGAGGCATTGACACCAAATCTCCTAGCACGAACTATAGAGACTGTGGGGGGAGGAGGATTGGTTGTTCTGCTACCCCGTTCTCTATCCTCACTGACCAGTCTGTGCACCATGGTGATGGTAAGGATGCAGATTCATCAGTGTTGATCTTCTTTTTACCTCTCAAAAGAAATTTAATTATTTATAAGAGTTCCCCGTCTTTAGTTGGAAATTGTTTTCAGGATACTTGTTTTCTTTTTCTGCATTGCATTTGTAGCACATCATAAGTCTCTTGTTGTATATTTGACATCTATAGAAATGTCTGGTTTTTTCAAGAGAAAGATGTTGGTCATTATTTGTGATAACTCTATCAATAGCTCTAATGAAATATTTGGAGCCTTCTTAATTATAAGAATAGTATTCTATTAATGGCAATTTAGACCACACAGACATACTTCTTTGAATGTCTCATTGAATTCAACATTCATGTGATTCACTTGTGCAAGATTTACACAAAAGATTTCGAACCGAATCCCACTCTGAGGTCACTGGGCGCTTCAATGAACGCCTCTTATTATCGCTTGCTTCTTGCAAAGCATGTGTGGTCTTGGATGACGAGCTGAATGTGTTGCCAATTTCATCTCACATATGGTCTATTACCCTAGTTCAAGAGGTACCATTTTTGCATCTTTAAAAATACATATATCTTGGAAAGCATGTTGGTTATTTACTTCTGCTATGGATTGAAAGACCAACTTTTAAAGTTTGGAAAAGTGCACAATGAATTCTTTGTTTTATATTTCCATGGGTTTAAATTCTATGAGACTGGCATGCATTGTTGCATGACCGTAATTTTCTCTCTTTGAATGAGTGCTAGTCTCGGTCTCACTGAATTGTACCTAACAACTAATCATATTGAGTGGCATTGCAATTTTTATTACTATAGGGATGTGAGGGACTGTCAAAGGCAGAATTGGACCTTAAGGAACTTAAAGAACAACTGAATGAAAATTTCCCTGTTGGACCATTGATTAGGAAGTGTTGCACATTTGACCAGGTGGGATTGTCTACTCTGCCAACCAAATTGGTTGTTATGTTTGTTGAATGAGACTGAGTTTTATATGGTTTTTGTTAATAGGGTAAAGTTGTAGTCACATTTCTAAATGCAATTTTGGACAAGACATTTCGTAGTACTGTTGCCTTGTTGGCTTCTCGCGGCCGTGGGAAATCAGCTGCTCTTGGTTTGTCTATTGCTGGAGCTCTTGCTGTGGGGTACTATACTTTTCATACATACATTTATTTTCATGGGTGGTGGATAAAGCAATTTTTTTAGGATCTCACTGGAAAATAATCTTTGTAGGTATTCAAATATCTTTGTAACTGCACCTAGCCCTGAGAATTTGAAAACATTGTTTGAATTTATACGCAAAGGCTTTGATGCACTTGAGTACAAGGTAGGTTCTCTCCCTCATCGACATCCGTAACCATTTTCGCTTAATTAAGATATATTAGTTTCGAAAGTGCTAATGATGGCAGCTTGTTAGTTTAACTTTTGTAATGGATGCGACTAGTAAGTAACCACTGGCATTTAAATTTGATTGCTAAATATGGTTTGTTGCCCATTTAAATCATATCATAATAACGTGGTAGATATTTGGATTAGTTTATTCTGATCATAATGTTGTAAAGGATATTCTAGCTCTCGTTCAGAGAAAAAAAAATAAAGTGTGTAGAGCCAAGGGGCATGAAGTGTTTGCATGCTAGGTTCAAACTTTGGTGATTGCCTCTCCCGCCTCACTAAAAAAACTAAAAAAAAAGTCTGAATCTAAAGAAACAAGAAAATAAGCGTGTTTATCAATTTAAGCAAAGTTCAGCAGACCTAGAAAACATGTGGTTTTTAATATAAATATGTTGTAAAACCTATTAACACAGTTTATGCATCCGAGAACCATAGCCTGTATCGAGTATTGTAGCTTGCTTGATTACCTCTTACTCATAATATTTTTAATAGCTATTATGTACTAAATTTACCTTAATAAATTCAATGTCAGAGATGAGAAAATTTTATGAAAAGGTTCCAGATGTTGGGCATGTCCTACAGTTCTAGGAGTATTAGAGTAGTTTATATTATGTAACTTAAGGCATTAAGTCATAGAGCTAGTTATTAGTTGACAGCTGTAATGACAGCTGTCATAGCTAGGCTTAGCTTATCAGCTTCTATAAATAGAAGTTGATCACATTATTGTAACTAACTTTCCATTTCAATACAATTCAGTTTTCAGTTACTCTCTCTCTCTTCTCTCTCTCTCTCTCATCAGATTCTAACATAATGTTGTGGATTCAAAGTCTGCTTGCTGAACTTGGTTTCAGATCTACTAAGCCTGTTATCTACAGTGATAATCTTAGTACAGTGATGCTGTCTAAGAATCCAGTTCTACACTCTCGCACCAAGCACATTTTACTCGATTTGTTTTGGGTTAGAGAAAAGGTTAGTGCCAATAAATTGGTTGTTGAACATGTTCCTGGTGATCATCAAGTGGCTGATGTCCTCACCAAGCCTTTGTCTAGTCTCAGATTTACTTTGCTAAGAGACAAACTCAAGACAAACTCAATGTCACAGATGCCTTTCAAGCTGCTCACAGAAATGTTCCTATACTGCTCACAGGAGGCTGATATTGAAGGGGGAATATTAGAGTAGTTTATATTATGTAACTTAAGGCATTAAGTCATAGAGCTAGTTATTAGTTGACAGCTGTAATGACAGCTGTCATAGCTAGGCTTAGCTTATCAGCTTCTATAAATAGAAGCTGATCACATTATTGTAACTAACTTTCCATTTCAATACAATTCAGTTTTCAGTTACTCTCTCTCTCTTCTCTCTCTCTCTCTCATCAGATTCTAACAAGGAGTACCCATGTATCAGAGATATTATGTTATGTAATAGATTAGCATAGTCTAGTTAGCCTTAAGCTGATAGCTCATCCCTTAACTTAAGTTGTTGAGCCTCTTCTATAAATAGAAGTGAGCCTTCATTATTGTAACTAACTATTCATTTCAATGAAAACATAATTTCAGTTTTCTCTCTCTCACACACACATAATTTCAGTTTCCTCTCTCTCTCTGTTAGAAAGTGAAAGAGAGAGAGAGAAAGAGAGAGAAGAGAGAGAATCTGAAAATGTATTATGTTATTGTTAGTTAGAAAATGAGTACTCCTATCTATTTATAGTAGGAGTCTCAACTAACTTAAGTTACAATGTACAGCTGTCAACACATAGTGTTACAGCTGTGAATTCTAAACTACTAAACTATACAATATGAAAGTACATAAACTATACAGTATCTAACATTCCCCTTTATAAACTAAGCTATCCTATTAGATATTCTCTAATAGTCCCCCTTGAAACTTAGCCTGGAGAATCTGTATAGGCTGGGCTTTTGTCATCTGTCTTTGCAACATCTTGATTTGAATCTAAACTAAGTGGAAATAGAGAAAAAGAACCAAGAACAGACTTGCTGTGATGAGCTTTAGCAAGAGCTTGAGACATGTCTGTAACATTCAGCTTTCCCTTAAGAAGACTGAATCTAGTATTAGAGAGGGCTTTTGTAAGTATGTCTGCAACCTGATGCTCTCCAGGAATATGTGCAACAATTAACTTCCTGCTAAGTACCTTTTCTCTAACCCAAAACAAGTCCAGCTCAATATGCTTAGTTCTAGAGTGAAGAACAGGGTTTTTAGTGAGCATCACTGTACTAAGATTGTCACAATATATGACAGGTGTGTTAGTGTTGAAGTTGAGCTCACTCAATAGACTTTGAATCCACATTAGTTCAGTAGCAGTGTTGGCAAGGCTCCTGTATTCAGCTTCAGCTGTAGAACGAGCAACCCACTCTTGCTTCTTAGACCACCAAGACACTAGGTTAGAGCCCAAATAAATGCATGAGCCGGAAGTAAACTTCCTATCATCCGGGTCAGATGCCCAATCTGCATCACAGTATGCAAATAAAGGCAAAGGACCATGCCTAGAAGTAGGTTTCAGCAATAATCCCTGATCAACAGTACCACTAAGATACCTAAGAATCCTCTTTAAAGCCTTCCAATGCTCCTCTAAGGGCTGAGAGAGAAATTGACACAATCTATTGACACTGTAGCTGATTTCAGGTCTAGTAGTAGTCACATACTGAAGTGCACCAGCCAAGGATCTGTATTCAGATGGATCAGCCATGTAGTTAGAGCCTTGTTTAGTCAATTTCTCTTCACCCACCATAGGTGTAGGTTGACTCTTCATATATGTGAAATGTGCTTTCTCAAGAAGATCCTTGATGTACTTAGATTGAGTAAGTAGGAGATCACCAGTAGGAAGTCTCTTTATTTCAATTCCCAGAAAATAATCAAGTGCACCAAGATCTTTAAGAGCAAAAGCCAAATTCAGCCTCCCAATCAGATCTTTAATCATGGTAGGAGAAGTGCCCGTGATGATAATATCATCCACATAACACAAAACATAGAGTCTATGAGAGGAAGTGTTGTGAATAAAGAGAGAATGATCACATCTACACTTTCGGAACCCAAGAGACAAGAGTGTGCCAGCTAGCTTCTCAAACCAAGCCCTAGGTGCTTGTTTCAGACCATACAGTGCTTTATTAAGTTTGCAGACCTGAGAATTATCTCTAGAATGAAACCCCTCTGGTTGTTGCATGTACACCTCTTCTTCAAGATCACCATTAAGAAATGCATTATTCACATCAATCTGCTGAATATCCCACCCATGAGTAAGTGCAAGAGTAAGAACAACTCTGACTGTGACTGGTTTCACCACTGGTGAGAATGTCTCACTATAATCACGACCATATTTCTGATGAAACCCCTTTGCTACCACACGAGCCTTGAATTTGTTGAGTGTGCCATCAGGATTTTGCTTCACCTTATAAATCCACTTGTATCCTATAGCCTTCTTTCCCTTGGGCAGAGGAACCAAAGTCCAGGTATTATTTTTAATTAAGGCCTGATATTCCTCCTCCATAGCACGTTTCCAGTGAGGAATAGTGAGTGCTACCTTTGCTGAAACAGGTTCAGCATACATATCCTTTGGTGCTGCAGATTTAGAGTGAGCAGTATAGACTCTTGGAATCCCAGAATTAGTACCAGCTTTTGATCTTGTGATCATAGAATGAGAATTAATAGGAACAGATATAGAACTAGTGGAAGAAGTATTATTAGAATTAAGAGAAATAGTAGGAGATGCTGTAGATGGTAAAGAGGAAGAAGGAGTAGGAATGGGAGATATGTGATTATTTTGTAGAGAAGAAGAATTATTCTGTAAATCAGAAGAGGAAGGTGTAGGGCTAGGTGTAGCAGCAGCAGTATCTGACACAGATTGACTCAGAACAGTAAGTTGAGTAGGAATGGGAGATGAAAAAGTAGAAGAATTATCAGCTGAAGTAGCAGAAGGAAAGGAGTTTTCATCAAACACAACATCCTTTGAAATATACATTCTACCATTAGAAGCAAGACACTTATATCCTCTATGACTAGGTGAGTAGCCTAAGAAAATACACTTGGTAGATCTAGGTTGTAGTTTGTTATGAGTATAAGGTCGAAGACAAGGAAAACAAGTGCAGCCAAACACTCTAAGAAAACCATAATCAGGTTCAGAATTAAAAAGATTAGTGTATGGGACTTTTCCTTCAATAGATGAACTAGGCAACCTATTTATAAGATAGACAGCACTTATGAATGCATGATCCCAATAGGATGTGGGTAAGGAAGCATGAGCAAGCATTGTAAGACCCATTTCTACTATATGTCTATGTTTTCTCTCAATGACACCATTTTGATGATGTGTATGTGGACATATAACCCTGTGTACAATACCTTGGGACTCAAGAAATTTTGTAAAAGGTCGAAATTCACCCCCCCAATCTGTTTGGACAGACTTAATAGTAAGTGAAAATTGAGTTTTCACATACTGTAGAAAATGGTTGAAGGTCTGAATGGCTTCAGATTTTTGTTTTAATAAAAATAGCCATGTAAATCTAGTACAAGAGTCAACAATCGACATATAGTATTTAAATCCTGTAGAAGAAAGAATAGGAGCAGGACCCCACAAATCAATGTAAACTAAATCAAAGGCAGACTTATACACAGTAGGGGAAGGGGTTGAAGGTAGTCTATGAGATTTTGCTAAAGCACATGCATTACAGAAATCAGAATTTTTATTGATAGTAGATGAGAATTTACAATGCTTCAAAACAGAATTTACAGTACTTTCACTAGGATGGCCAAGTCTATTATGCCACAAAGAGTAAGTATTAGATGAGGCATGAACAGTGTTTACACTACAAGAATCAGAAACACTACTACTAGGTGTACTAGTACAGGAACCACTAGTTACACCATTATTTAGCAACTGAGACTTAGAAACACTAGAATCAGAAAGCTGCTGAGCTGTAGAAGACACAGTGGCTGTAGAAGACAAAATAGGCTGAGGCTGAATGGCATCATGAAACCTATAGAGACCATCAGCTCCAACATATCCTTCAAGAAGAATAGAATTGTTGTCCTGTGATTTCACACAACAAGAATCAGGATGAAATTCAAAATAAACTGAATTGTCTCTGGCAAACCTACTGACACTTACTAAATTCTTAGTAATTGAAGGAACCAATAGTAGATTATTAAAAGACAGATCAGTTTTAGGAGAAATAGGAGAAGGAAAAATACTGGTACCAACTCCTGTTATTGGAATTCCAGAACCATTACCCATGAAAATCTGGTCTTGACCTGAAAGAGGAGGTCTCAAGTGAGTGAAATTTGCTGGATCAGCAGTCAGATGATGGGTAGCACCAGAGTCTGGATACCAAACTTGAGAGTTGTAGGACTGTGGTTCCATGAGTAGAGCTTCAGGAGCTCTAATGGCTGGAAATGAGGGTTGAGGGGCCCAAGAGGAGGGTCTAGGCCCTAGGATAGAAGGTCTAGGTGCAATGAATGGTGGAGCAACCATTTGCTGAAAGTGCATGGGTTGCTGATATGGAAAGTAAGTAGCTGGATACTGAGAGAACTGAGGAAAAGGAATCATAGGAGCAGTTGTTGATTGTCCCTTGTTGGATTTCTGAAATCTGGATGCAGACTTGTTTGAAGACTGATTATCATTGTTGGAACTCATGACAATATCAACACGATTCCAACATTTCAAGGCCTCATGGCCTGGTTTATCACAGAGTTGACATCTCACTCTGTTTTTCCCAGATTTTCCTTTGTAGGAAGTCTTGGAATTATGCTTTGGTGCAGCAGAAAGATCAGCTGAATCAGAGCTATCTGAATCAGAAGCAAAAGGATTGGTTGACTTTTGTGGTTTTGTAGCAGTAGGTTGAGGCTGATTAGTAGCATTAGGAACAAAGCCTACACTTGTTGCTGACTGTGTAGGTGCCACATACTGCTGTGGAGGATATTGAGAAGGAAAGGATTGTAGAGGAACTTGAGGAGAAGGTTGATAATACATCACACCTTGAGAGGCTTGCTGAAATTGTGTAGGTGCAGCCTGAGTAGGTTGAGCAGAGGGCTGAGTTTGACCCTGAGCAAGATGCACTGAAAAAGCATCATTGACAACCGGATGTAACTTTTCTAAGTAAGCTTCTTGTGCCACCAATAGGGCCTCCAATGCACCAATTGTTACTGGAGTGTCCCTAATCAACAGAGAAGTGACAAAGGCTTCATATTCTGAAGGTAGACCATTCAGAACAATTCTAACTTGTTCCTTTTGAGAGATTGGTTCTCCAACAGCAGCCAAGGAGAATGCCAATGCCTTTATCCTAGCTACGAATTCAGAGATAGTCTGAGATCCCTTCTTAGAGGAACGCAAATCAGACTCAAGCATCTGACTGCGTGCTTTTGTGAGAGAACTGAAGTAGTTGTGAAGTTCATCCCACACTTGATAAGCATGAACACAGCCAAGTACTCTAGCTTGAACAGGTTCAGATAGAGATTGTAACAACAATGATACAATATGTTGATCTTGTTCTTCCCAATTCAAGTGGTTAGGGTTAACTCTATCAAACTCAATATCATCATCAGTAAGATATTTTGCTGGAATTTGAGGACTTACAACAAAACGTTGAAGTCTGTGAGAAGCAATCACATCTTCAACTTGCTGCTTCCACACAAGATAATTCTTATCTGTGAGTTTTGCAGAAATAGAGTGTGAGAAAGTAACAGGAGTGAATACCGTAGTTAAAGGTGGTGGAGCGGAAGCCATTGAAGAAAATTGAAGGATCGAAGATAGAGAACACGCGCAAACCAAAAAATATTGAAGAATCAAAATCTGCTTGTGAAGAATCAGAAGAAATGCACTCGCAAGTGAGAAGATGAATTTTCAGAATCGCCAATGGAAGAAGATGAAGATCCAGACTCACACAACAGAATCGCTGAATCCATAGAAGAGCATAGCTCAAAATCGCACTTGAGAGGAAGCTACAGAATCGCAATTGAGAAGAGAAGAGGAAGAAACAAATCGCGAGCTCTGATCTTCAAAGGAGAGTCACCATCGCAAGTGAGAAGAGGAAATTCAGAATCGCACTGAAGAGAGAGAGAGGTTGGCGCGTAGAAACTCTAGATACCATGTTAGAAAGTGAGAGAGAGAGAGAGAAAGAGAGAGAAGAGAGAGAATCTGAAAATGTATTCTGTTATTGTTAGTTAGAAAATGAGTACTCCTATCTATTTATAGTAGGAGTCTCAACTAACTTAAGTTACAGTGTACAGCTGTCAACACATAGTGTTACAGCTGTGAATTCTAAACTACTAAACTATACAATATGAAAGTACATAAACTATACAGTATCTAACACACACTCTCTCTCTCTATATATATATATATATCTGATTCTTATATGGTATCAGAGCTATTTTCGCACGTGTGAAGTGAGATCCTATTGCAATCGCGATTCTTCTTCTATTGCGATTCTTCTTCTCTTGCGATTCATATTCTGCGATTTTGATTCCGATTCTCTCTCTTCTCACTACTTGCGATTCGCACTGAGCTTCTCGATCCTTCGATTCAATTCATGGATTCTGCTCCTTCTTCTCCGCCGCATCCTTTGAATTCAGTCTTCACTCCAGTGACATTTTCGCATTCTGTTTCTGCGAAGCTTTCCGACAAGAATTATTTCGTCTGGAAGCAACAAGTTGAAGCTGTTATTGCTTCCCATCGTCTTTAGCAATTTGTGTCGAGTCCACAAATTCCTCCATGATATCTTTCTGAAGATGACAGGGAGTTTGATCGCATAAACCCTAATTACCTCAACTGGGAGGAGCAAGATCAGCACCTGCATCGTGGCTGTTACAGTCTCTTTCTAAACCGGATCAGGCTAGGGTATTAGGTTGTGAACATTCCTATCAAATTTGGGATGAATTACACTCCTATTTCAGTTCTCTAATCAAATCAGAAGCCAAATGCTTTATTCAAAGTTTTGAACTTCCAAGAAAGGAAGTCAGAGTATAACTGAATATGTGGCCAAAATCAAGGCCTTGGTTTTCTCCTTGGCAGCAGTTGGAGAAACAGTGTCACAAAGGGAACAAGTTAGAACTGTTCTTGATGGCTTGCCTTCAGATTATGAGGCATTTGTGATCTCCTTGCTAATCCAAGATGATCCAATCACTCTAGGAGCTCTAGAGGCCAGATTGGTTACTCAAGCATATCTGGAAAGAATATATTAGTGTATATAGCTTAGTTAGCTTTATGTAACTTAAATTGTATTGTGTACAACTGTCATATTAATTGACAGCTGTCACCTTAAGTTAGTTGGTTTCCCTTACAACCAACACTTCTATAAATAGAAGTGTGAGGTTATTTTGTAGTTGACTGATTCTAATACAATAACTGAATTAGTTTCAGATTCTCTCTCTCTCTCTTCTCTCTCTCTCATCAGATTCTAACATGGTATCTAGAGCTTCTCTCTCAAAATTCGATCCACCTTCTTCTCTCTCAATGCAAAATGCTTCTGGATTCTTCTCTACAACTCTGATTCTCTGCTTCCGCCTCAATCTTCTTCTTCCTTCTCAGATCGCGTGTTCAATTCAGCAATTCTTCAAGGTGCGATTTGCGATTTGCGATTCTCTAAGATTTGTGAAATCGCGAGTTCTTCTCAGTTCTGCATCTTCGATTCCGATCTCTGCTGTGGTTTGCTGAAGTTATGTTCTCTGATTGTGAGTTCTCACTTGTGTTTTTGAGCTTGCTTCAATTTGCGCGCCAAAATCAGCTTTTCTTCTCAAGTTTGCGATCTCGATCTCCTCTTCTCACTTAGTTGAGTATTTTCTGTTAATTTTTTGTTGCAATCATGGCTTCAATTCATGAATCTCCACCTCATTCTCCAATTCATGTTACACCTGTGACTACTGTGTTTACTCCTGTGACTTTTTCACATTCTATTTCTACAAAATTGACCCCTCAAATATAACTGGCCCCAAGACCTCTCTTCCTGGACAGGATCAGATTTACATGGGTAATGAGTCAGGTATACCAATAACAGGAATTGGTACCAGTTCCTTTTCTTCTCCTATTTTTCCCAACACTGTTCTACATCTTAAAAATCTATTACTAGTGCCTTCCATAACTAAAAACTTAGTGAGTGTCAGTAGGTTTGCAAAGGACAACTTTGTCTTTTTTGAGTTTCATGCTGATCGTTGTTTTGTGAAGTCTCAGGATTCCAATGCTATCCTACTTGAAGGCACACTTGGTGCTGATGGGCTTTACATTTTCCATGACATTCTCCAGCCACAGTCCAAGCCACAGTCCAAGTTACAGTCCACTTCTAGTTCTCACATTTCATCTACTGCTATAGATTCTAGACATGTTCCTGATGCTGTTTCAATTAGTAATAATGCTTTTTTTTTTAAAATAAAAGTGTAACTAATCCTAGTTCATGTTCAGTTTTCAATGTAACTACTACTACTTCTACACACTCATTGTGGCATAGTAGGCTAGGTCATGCCAATGATCAAGTTGTAAAGGCAGTCTTACATTCATGTAATATTCCTTGTCAATTCAATAAAAAGGATACTTTCTTTTGTGATGCTTGTGCTATTGCAAAATCCCATAAATTATCGTCAAGTCCTTCTATTACAGTTTATCAACATCCTTTTGATTTAGTGTGTGTCGACTTGTGCGGTCCGGCACCTACTTTGGCATCCACTGGTTTTAAGTACTATATGTGGCAAAAGGGTATCATCAAAGGCACTTTCTCTCCAGTAGTGAAACCAGTTACTATTTTGGTGGTTCTCACTTTGGCACTTACTCAAAAATGGGATGTTCAACAAATTGATGTGAATAATGCATTTTTGAGTGGTGATTTGCAAGAAGTTTTCATGCAGCAACCAGAGGGTTTTCAAATTGGTGTTAACTCTATGGTCTGTATGCTAAACAAGGCAATGTATGGTCTTAAGCAAGCACCTAGGGCATGGTTTGAAAAGCTGGGTGATACTTTACTGTCTCTTGGTTTTAGAAAATGCCGATGTGATCATTCTCTTTTCATCCAGAACACTTCCTCTCACAGATTGTTTGTTCTCTGCTATGTGGATACAAGAGAAGTGAAAAATACATAAACTAGAGAGAGAAGAGAGAGAGAGAGAAGAGAAAGAGAAGAGAGAGAATACGTATTTTTTATTATTGAGATCTGAGAGGGGAATATACATTAGGATACTATTTATAGAAGAGTCTAGATGAGACTCTCTTAGCTGTCAATAACAGATTTTGACAGCTGGCTAACTGATACAATATAACCCACTAACTGATTTTTCTAATACAATATAACCCACTAACTAATTCATTATAAACTAACTAATTCAAAGAGTGTCAACACAAGTAAACCGAAGTTTACTTGTGTCCACTTCTATATACTCTATTACACCCCTCTCAAACCAAGGGCTGGTTGAATGTCTGCCCTGGTCAGAATTCTGAGCTTCTTTCGGAGATCTTCAAATCTGCTGTGGACAGTGGTTTGGTTAAGATGTCAGCAATTTGAAACTCGGAAGGCAAGTGTTGAACAGCCAAAGACTTGGCTTGAACTTGTTCTCAAACAAAGAAGAGATCAAGAGCAATATGTTTTGTCTTAGAGTGTAGAACAGGATTGTGAGCAAGAGCTATAGTGCTTAAGTTGTCACAAAAAATGACTGGAGCTTTATATGGAACATGTAGTTCAGTAAGGAGAGATTTGACCCACATAAGTTCTGTAGAAGCCAAAGCTAAGGATCTGTATTCTGCTTCAGTACTAGACCTGCTGACAGAATTCTGCTTTTTAGACCACCAAGTTACTAGATTAGGGCCTACAAAAGGAGCAGCCCCTGATACAGACCTTATATCATCAACATCAGTAGCCCAATCAGCATCACAAAACCTAGTAAGAGTGAGAGGACTGCGAGTAGGTGCTGCTTTTATAATGAGACCATGATGTATTGTACCCTTAAGATACCTTAGAATACGTTTGACCGCAGCCCAATGAGTGTCAAGAGGTTGAGAGAGATATTGACAAACCTTGTTGACACTAAAGCTGATTTCAGGTCTAGAGATAGTGGCATACTGCAATGCCCCAACCACTGATCTGTAAAGAGTTGCATCAGGAAGAGGAGACCCTGAATTTTTGGTGAGTCTGCAACTACCAGCCATAGGTGAGGAAATACTATTAGCATTTGACATATTAGCTTTTTCAAGTAGGTCCCTTATGTACTTAGATTGGGACAACATTAAACCACCACCAGGTAATTTCATGACCTGAATTCCTAGAAAATAGTCAAGTTCACCTAAGTCTTTTAGGGAAAAGGAAGTGTGAAGTTTAGTCACTAATGTGTCTATGAAGGAGGAGTTAGAGCCAGTAACTATAATATCATCAACATAGACCAGAATATAGGCTGTGATTGTAGCTGAAATATAGTAGAAAAGGGAATTGTCACACTTGTTCACTTTGAAGCCAAAACCCATCAGTGTGCCTTTGAGTTTCTCAAACCACTGTCTTGGAGCCTGTTTAAGGCCATATATATAGACTTGTTTAGTTTACATACAAGAGTTTTATCCTCATGTTTGAAGCTTGGAGGTTGTTGCATGTATACCTCTTCATTGAGTGTGCCATTTAAAAAGGCATTATTGACATCAAGTTGTCTTAGAGTCCAGTTGTTGGTGAGAGCAAGAGTGAGAATTATTCTAACTGTAATAGGCTTGACTATTGGTGAGAAAGTTTCAGAGTAATCAAAACCTGGCTTCTGATTATAGCCTTTGGCAACTACTCTAGCCTTGAGTTTATTAATTGTGCCATCTGAATTTTCTTTAATCCTAAAAACCCATTTGCAGCCTATGGCCTCTATGTCATCAGGAAGTGGGACCAGTGTCCAAGTATTGTTATTTATAAGTGATGTATATTCAGCATCCATAGCCTGCTTCCAGCCAGGATCAGCAAGAGCCTCTTTGACAGAGGTAGGTTCAGTTATAGCTAGATGAATCGAGGGATACAACATCTTAGTAATCCTAGACTTAGCTCTAGTTTGCATGGGATGAGAGTTGTTAGGATGAATATTAATAGGACCAGGGGTATCAGAGGAAGAATTGGATTCTGATGCTGCAAGCTGGTCAGAACCTGATGCTGCAGGTTGTTCTGAAATTGATGCTGCAGGTGAGGAATCAGAAATTCTGATGGTTGAGGAAGAAGAAGGAGATGAGACAGCTGATGGAGAAGAAATTGGGACATTGGCTGATCCTGAAGCGAGAGGAAAAATAGCAGGTGAGGAAGAAGGATGACTGTAGGTATCTGCAGAGGAAGCAGGAACAGAGAAAACACATGTATGCTGATCTGTATTGAAGAGACCAGAGAGAGAGAGAGAGAGAAGAGAAAGAGAGGAGAGAGAATACGTATTTTTTATTATTAAGATCTGAGAGGGGAATATACATTGGGATACTATTTATAGAAGAGTCTAGATGAGACTCTCTTAGCTGTCAATAACAAATTTTGACAGCTGGCTAACTAATACAATATAACCCACTAATTGATTTTTCTAATACAATATAACCCACTAACTAATTTATTATATACTAACTACTCCCTCCGTTTCACAATGTTTGGCCTTTTAGCCTTTTTTTCTTGTTTCACAATGTTTGGCCTTTTATATTTTCAATACACAAACATATTTTTTTTCCAATATTAACCTTTCATTCAATAATTTCTCTTACTCCTCATTAATTCTACTATTATCATCTCTCTCATCTCTAAACCACTATACATTAATTAATGGACATACTTACTAATAAAAATTAAATACTATTACAATTTTCAATAAGGATTAAATAGGGGCATTTCTAGGTAGTCGATCGCTGCCAGTCGCGGTACGATCCCGGAAAAGCGTAGCGGCGCGGCGGCGGTTGCGACGCGAAACGCCGTTGCTTCCGAGAAATTGGTCGCCGTCGCTTCCCAGAAATTGAGCTGTAGAAGACAAGATGGACCGAGGCTGAAGCGCATCATAAAACCTTTAGAGACCATAAGCTCCAACACAGCCTTCAAGAAGAATAGAGTTGGTGTCCTGTGATTTCACACAACAAGAATTAGGATGAAATTCAAAATAAACTGAATTGTCTTTTGCAAACCTACTTGCACTTGCTAAATTTTTAGTGATAGTAGGAACTAACAGTTATTAAGAGACAAAGTAGAAGTAGGACACATGGGAGAGGGAAAAACACTGGTACCAATTCCTGTGATTGGAATGCAGAATCATTACCCATAAGGATTTGATCTTGACCTAAAAGAGGAGCTCTTAAGTGAGTTAAATTTGCTGGATCTGCCGTCAGATGATGTGTAGCACCAGAATCTGGGTACCACAACTGAGAATTGTAGGCCTGCGGTTCCATAAGCATTGCTTGAGGAGGTCTTATAGCAGGAAAAGAGGGTTGTGGAGCCCAAGCAGAAGGTCCAGGACCTAGGATAGAAGGTCTAGGAGCAATGAGTGGTGGTGCAACCATTTGTTGAAAAGGCATAGCATTCTGATAGGGAAAGTAGGCAGCAGGAAAGTGAGGAAACTGAGGAAACTGAAACATTGGAGATGGAGCAGGTACAGATGATTGACCCTTGCTGGATTTCTGAGATCTGTTTGCAGACTGATTATCAGTGTTAGAACACATGACAATATCCACCCTATTCCAACATTTTAAGGCCTCATGGCCAGGTTTATCACAGAGTTGGCAACGCACTTTGTTTTTGCCATATTTCCCTGTGTAAGACGTTTTGGAAGTAGTTTTGGTGCAGCAGAGTGATCTGCAGAATCAGTACTGTCAGAATCAGACTCAAACAGATTTGTTGATTTATGTGGTTTTGCAGCAGTAGCCTGAGGCTGAATAGGTGCAGTTGGAACAAACCCTACACTTGCAGCTGACTGTGTAGGTGCAATAAATTGTTGTGCTGGATACTGAGAAGGAAAGGATTGCACAAGGAATTGTTGAGAGTGATAATACACCATACCCTGAGAAGGTGCACCTTGAGAAGGCTGATTTGAAGGCTGAAACTGATTCTGCTGAATCTGACCCTGAGCAAGATGGACTGAGAAGGCATCATTAACCACTGGATGCAACTTCTCTAAGTAAGCTTCTTGAGCCATTAATAGAGCCTCCAAAGCACCAATAGTCACTGGAGTTTCTCGGATCAACAGAGAGGTTACAAATGCCTCATACTCTGAAGGCAAGCCATTCAAAACAATTCTGACCTGTTCTTTCTTAGAAACAGGTTCTCCAACAGCAGCTAATGAAAAGGCTAATGCCTTTATCCTAGCAATGAACTCAGTAATGGTCTGTGTTCCTTTCTTAGACGAGCGCAAATCAGATTCAAGCATCTGACTTCGTGCTTTAGTGAGTGAACTGAAGTAGTAATGTAATTCATCCCAAACTTGATAGGCATGAACACACCCTAGAACCCTAGCCTGAACAGGTTCAGAAAGGGACTGTAATAACCACGATACAATATGTTGATCTTGTTCTTCCCAATTCAAATAGTTAGGGTTTACTCTATCAAATTCAATATCATCATCTGCAAGATATTTGGCAGGAATTTGTTGACTAACTACAAAACATTGAAGTCTGTGTGAAGCAATCACAGCTTCAACTTGTTGTTTCCACATCAGATAGTTCTTATCTTTGAGTTTTGCAGAAATAGAATGAGAGAAGGTAACATGAGTGAATACCGAATTTAAAGGTGTTGGAGCGGAAGCCATTGAAGAAAAATTACAGGATCGGGAATGAAGAATATTGAAGCGCACAAAGCCAGAAGAAGAGGAGATTCTACTGTTCACGATTCTACTGTTCGGGATTCTATTGTTCACGATTCTACTGTTCGCGATTTCTACTGTTCGTGATTTTCTGGTGTTGCGATTCTCAGAAAAGAGAAGGAACACAAGTGAAAAACCCTAGCGGAACTGAGAAGATAGAAATCGCAGAAATCGCACCAGAGAAGAAGAAGCACAATCGCAAGTGAGAAGAAGCAAAACAGAATCGCAATCATAGATTCTGTTGAGAAGGATGAAGCGATCACACCCGAGAAGAAGGAAGCGCAATCGCAAGTGAGAAGAGGAGATTCAGAATCGCAAGTGAGAAGAGAGAGCTTTGGCGCGCAAAAATTGCTCTGGATACCATGTTAGAAAGAGTAAGAAGAGAGAGAGAGAGAGATAAAATGAATTATGTTATTATTAAAATGTTGGTTACAAAGGAGAGCACACCTCTCTATTTATAGAAGGAGCCTCAACCAACTTAAGTTACATGACAGCTGTCAGCTTATAAACTAATAGCTGAGTATACATAAACTAAACTATTATATACAATATCTAACACTGTCTCGCTTCCTATCCCAGCCAATAAAAATATGACAACTAAGAAAGAGATGACACGTCATTTTTCCTCAAAATTAATTCTTCATTAAATTCCAAACGTAAATTATCATTGTCTCTCTCACAACGCCCTTTCTTTCCTCTAAGATATTTCTCTGACTCCATGGCTGTATATTACTATGTGGTACCGCTTGCATTTTCTACCACTTTGTTATTTTCTTCTACTTAATCACAAAAACCACTCTCTTGAGTTTTAACCAAACCGTTTCAATTTCAGAATTTCTTCTTCTTACCCTTTCAATTTGAAATATCTATAAACAATTTTCATTTTTCCTAACCAGTAGAAACAAAACCCATTATTATCCTTTAGAGTAAAAATCAATTAGATTAATTTGATTTTCATTGTTTTCATCAAATAAAATTGACATAAACCAAATTCAAGATTTTGCTTCAATTCAAAGTTCTAAAACATCGGCCAACGACCAAACATAATTAGAGGGAGGATATGGGTTTGGATTGAACCATGAAAGGAAGAGACAAAAGAAAAGAGGTGGTGACCTGAGCCATGGCAAAGATCCAAAATCTGTGCAACACAGATCCGAGATCTGTTAAATTGCTTTCTTAATAGTAGCGATCTAGTCAAGCTAATACATGGATAGGAAAGGTTGGACCTTGAAAATAAAATGAGAGGCCTAAAGAGGCAATGGCGATTTCGATAATAATGACGCAAGCGATTGTTTTAGTGCAGAGAGAGAAAATCTCAGCTAGAAGAGAAAAGGATTTCCATGTTCATTTGTTCTTGCTGTATAATATGGCGGTTAAACAGAGAAGTGGAAGTTTAAATGGTGTTGAAGGGTAATTCAAGATTTGATCCACCTTACTCAATTCAGTTTTGGGTAGTGGCTACACTTATGGAGGAATTGATTGCAAAGGAAACAGAGTATGAGTTTCAAACTTTTGAAGTTATTGATCTAGCTACCATTTCTATGAGCCATATGTCTTTCTCTTTGCCCTCTAAGTTGGTCTTAGATGTGTACATCAAAGAAAGCCAATGGGACCCAGGTGGACATGCATATACTTCATGGGCAGCGATAGCATGTTTCAAGCTATGGGACCCCTATGGGAACTTATTTTGTAGCTTCCACAAGTTTCTCATCGTCAACAATGCAGTTAGAGCTTACAAAACATCTCAAGAACTCTCTACATCCATATTTTTAGATCACAACCTTGAAGACAAGGCTGAAGTTAAGGGGGCGGTTTGGATAGGACCCTGAAGGTTACTAGGGGTATAGGTGGAAAAAAAGGGAATGAGAGAGGAATGCGAGTTGTCACGTAGTTATTAGCTGGGGAAGGGAATATTATTGTATGAGAGTGTATATAGATGAGGTTAGCACAATGAGAGAGTTAGTTAGGAACTTTGTGGTTACACCTTGAGGTGGGGCAGAGGGTGCTCTATGCATCTTTGAGGGAACTTTGCTCTGGGGGTTATAGGGGCTTTTCTCCTTGTAATCATTTTTATTTCAGCATATAATACGAAATATGAACATAATATTTTCATATTTCCATAACTCTGATTTTGGGTTCCTAACAATTTACAGGTTTGCCTTGAAGGGAAGATATCGCGTGTGTCAGAAATGAAAAGTTTAAATAAGAGTCTTAAACCTTCTGGAGATCAAATACCGTGGAAATTCTCTGAGCAATTCCGAGATTTAGATTTTCCTTCACTCTCAGGTGGTCGCATCGTACGCGTTGCTACACACCCTAGTGCCATGAGGGTAACTTCTATTTTCTAATGCATGGTTTTGTTTAACCAGATTCTTTTGAAGTTGCAACAATCCTCTTATCTTTGATTTTCATTCTTTATTTTCAGCTTGGATATGGTTCACAAGCAGTTGAGCTTTTAATACGGTCAGTGATTGGCTTCTTTCTTACTCTGATTTTACCTTCTGTTTTACACTAGAGTTTTCATGAGCATTGAGTGTTCTTTAGAAGTTTTAAATTTAATATAGATTAGTTTAGGGCTAGCCTTGATTCAAAGTAGAAAACTCCATTTTCTAGTGCAAGGCATGCCTTTGTACCTGATGGTCATAGGTTCTTGTCTTGGTAGCAGCTTCTATATCTATGGAGTAGGGCTATGCACATCCAACCCTCTTAAAAATGTTGTTTGGCTTGTCTATGAATCATCCGGTTCATTAATACTCTGCTATAATTCATTTTTGTGCCGTTAGTATGCCTATAATTTCTGGCAGTTGCAGTTGTTTCTTTATGTCTAAAAAAAAACAGATTTTTTGATACATGGCAGGTAGGGAAATTTTTTTTATTTTATTTTTTTAAATTTTTTTTATCACGACTGATTCCTTTTGTAGAGATTATGGATAGGGAGAGTTCCTTGATAAACCTTTTTCATTCAAATGTGGAGGAGCCGTCACTTAGTCAAAAATCACTTAATCACAATACTGAGAAAGACCTACTGGTTGCAACTTGGTGCTCATTTTCGTCTTAAGTATGTCAAAATGTTTAGCATAATATCACCAATTAATCATTTTCATACTGTCTGCAGTTACTATGAAGGACAGCTTACTCCTCTCTCTGATATTGTTGTTGAGGAGGAAATGCAGACTTTGCCAATTAGAGTTACAGAAGCTGCAAAGAATGTATGTTACTTCTTAGTCCCTTTATGTGTATAGTTTTTCGTTTTCATTTCTGTCTGAGGCTTTGAGTTATGTATAGCATAATGGCTTGGAGCTATCCACTAGTCTTTTTGTAGTCTAGCTGATTAGCAGTTTGGTATGCGTAAGACCAAGATTCAGTCAATAAAGAAAACATTTCATAAAGAAAGTCAAATTTTGGTTTTAGGCAGGTCCTTGCCTATGTATGTTGCACTTGGCAACAACAACAAACACAGGGTTTTTTCTCACTCGGGTTTGTCCAGCTTCTTGATCATACACGTGTCATAATGCCCCGTCATGTCTTAAGCTTAAATTGTTACCACTTCTGTAATAATTTGATCCTCTTAGCTTTTAGATAGTTTATTGGCTATTGACTGAGTTTGAACATACATCCAAGACTGCAATTCAAACAAAAATGACAGGCTATATATAATGCGCGATTTCTGTGCTTTTAAGTATATAAATTTTTGTTCATCTTTTTTGTGATACTATTTGTTACTGTAAAGGGAGAGAGTAGAGAGAGAGATAGAATCGGAGAGAGAGAGAGAGAAAGAAAGGGAGGGAAATGTAAAACTGAAATTCTATTATAGTTACAAGCGAAGGCTAAGCTTCTATTTATAGAAGTTGCCAACACATCAGCTAACTAATAAGGTTTAGCTGTCACAACATAACTAATACAACCAGCTATTCTAACTTGAGTTACATAAGCTTAACTACTCTAATACTTTTAATCCAGGTTTCATTACTTGAAGAAAATGTAAAACCTAGAGCAGATCTTCCTCATTTGCTAGTACATCTGCGTGAAAGGCGCCCGGAGAAGCTCCATTACATTGGCGTCTCCTTTGGACTTACTTTGGACCTTTTCAACTTTTGGAGAAAGCTTAAATTTGCCCCTTTTTACATTGGCCAGAATCCAGTTAAGTGTTTTTCTCCTCATAAGCAGTAGACAATGATACTGAAGTATTTTTTGTAACAAACAATTACCATGTTTCCTCATCCTGACAGAATACCGTGACTGGTGAGCATTCATGTATGGTCCTGAAACCACTGAACAATGATGAAGTTGAAGTTGATGGATCAATTCAGTGGGGCTTTTTCAGTCCATTTTACAAAGGTCTGTTCATCTTCATTTTCTGATAATCTCTGTTAAATATCTATGACTGATTCATTTTGTTAATTTTTTGATTATTTACGATGTTCTCTGTTTGTAGATTTTAGGAAAAGATTTACTAGTCTTTTGGCTTCCACGTTTCGTGCCATGGAATGCAAGCTCGCCATGAGGTTAGCATTAACTATTAAGAATTTCATAGTTCTCAGTTCTCAGGTATTGTCATGAATGTTCTGAAATTCCTTGATTTCTTGGAAATTAGGAGTTATTGAAATATTGTCTAAGATCAATGATTGAGAGACTTACATAGGAAGGCCTACTTGCAAATCTGCACACAAGATTTTGACACTCATTATTTTTTAAATTGATAAACTTAAATAAAAGGACATGAAATTCAAATGTCACAATCTTGTGTGTAGGTTTGCATGTAGATCTCACTAAGTAGGTTTCTTAATCATTTTTCATTGTTTAATGGATCATACTGATGAATAATGTTCTCTACATCTTTATTTTAATTTTTTAAAACATAAGTATAATTAGAGAAGATAAGTAAGTACAAAAGTTGGGGATGATATATGTTTCTATTATTGAACGGAATACAGCCCAGAAAACCCATCTAAACTGTAGACTGTAGAGGCAGATTAAGAACAAAGCTATCCTTTTCACATGCCTACTAGTCTTTCTGAATCGGGAGAAAAAATACAACACAAAAATTCGGAGATATAACCTTGTGTGATCTAAATGAAGAATACCATAACCTTAGAGAAGACCTCAAACCTGCAAAGGAGATTAGCATGATAAAGTTTTACCTATTTGGAGAATTAGTGAGAAACTAGACTTAATGTTTACTGGAATACACCGGAGAGGAGCTCTTTCAATTTTTTGGAAGAAAGAAGAGATTATCTTCACTTTCTTTTTCTTGACCCTTAGATATTTATATTCCACTTTGTTTTTGACTGAAGATTTAATATATTATTACAGGACTTTCTAACGCATGAAATGGAAATAAGCAGTCTGACTTGTAGGCGAAGGGATTTGCTTTTCTCCCTTTCCAGTTTATTTAATCTTAGCAAGTTTTTGAAATAAGGATCATATGGTTTTTACAAGATAGAACAATTACTCTTGCTTCTGCACATTATTATTTTTATTATTATTTTTAGGAAAGGAGTTGCTTTTGATCTGAGAAATTTATATGAAGTTAAATTCATGTTTTTATCCTTCCATGAAATTATAACGTTGCTGCATAATCTTATTCATTGATTGGAATTCTGATCTAAAAGTGCTCATGTTAAAAGCTTCAGGCCATTAAGAGTTCCTTGAACTTTTAATATATCTCCATTTTTAAGTGCTCATTATTTTGATAATTTCAGGATCATAGATCCAAAAATTAATTTCACAGAGCAAGAGCATACAACGACTGCTTCTGATATATTTTCGGGGTTATCACCATATGATATGGAGCGACTAAAGGCTTATGTTGACAAACTTGTTGACTTTCCTCTGGTGAGTTCTCAAATGTTGGATACTGATCAGTTTTTCTTAACGGTTTATTAATGATGACCAATCTGATGCTTTATTGGTAGTTGAATATTGTCATTCTGTTCCTAAATCCTAGCAGTTCTCACTCCCTATGTAAAAGGTGATTAATCTTGCTTTGACTACCTCCCTAACCAAAACTATTTTTATATTTTATGGCAAGCTTAAAAATGTATAGATGCTTCAATGTTGCGGAAAGTTATTGCCATTTAATTTGGCCTCGTTGTTCACTCCCTAAAGTAAATATCTTAAGTTCGTGTATCGCATGATAATTTTGATTGCTTAAAGTGAAATGGCCTGACAAATTATATTAATATTCACTTAAATTTGCATCATTGCACAAGCATCAGTATGTGAGAATTTTGATGGACCAAAAACCAGTAAATGAGATGATGATGAGCCTAAATTTAAATGAGATATAAAATAATTCAGGATGGTTATCTAATGTAGCATCAAACACCGTGCACCATATATGTGTATATACACTACTGAATTTGTGATTGTGAGAATGAGAAGCGAGAGAGAGTGAGAAAGAGAGGGAAATAGAAATCTGAAAAATCTGTTATGAATAGAAAAGTTGGTTACAAGTGAGGTAACCCTTACTATTTATAGTAGGAGCCAACACGTTAAAGTTAAGCTAGTAAGCTGACGGCTCTTAAGCATTTAAACTAATGTCTATATAGACTACAATACATAATCAGTATTTAATTGTCCTCCTTAGAAACCAAACCAAGACTACTATACAAATAATGCAAATTACTCTAAATAGTGGTGCACTGTTCAAGCTTTGTCTCTTGATCTAACATGATTCTAAAGATATGTTTATTTGATTTGGAGTGCTTTAAAAATGATCTCAACCTTTATTGTTTGACAGATTTTAGATTTAGTTCCCACCCTTGCACATCTGTACTTCCAGGAAAAGATCCCAGTTAACTTGTCACCTGTTCAAGCTTCTTTGTTACTCTGCATTGGTTTGCAAAATCAGAACATTTCGTACATTGAGGTATGCTTACCAACATACTAATTACTTCTAGCACGCAATCAGTTGTTGAACCTTTAGGAAATTTCTAGGTTATCTTTGATAGAAATCTAGAGAGAGAAGAGTTTCTGAATAAGATTCTGTTATTGAATCTGAAATGAGTTAGTTACAATAATGTGGCACTCATTCTATTTATAGAAGAGTCCAATACATTAAGTTAAGAAGATGTGCTGTCAGCTAAGCTGACAGCTGTCTAACTAACTATCTACTAACTATCTAACAACTACTATTTACAATATACTCTAATAATCTTCATTATTCTTTTTAAAGTTTGTTGTCATATGTTGGTCAATTTATCATGATAGACATGGAGTCAAGCAACGAGTCACTCATTGCTTGATTTTGTTTGAGGTTTGAGTAATTGTTTTTGCTATGATTTCAATATATTATATATATATATATATATATATATATATATATATATATGTGTGGTAGACCGAGGGTCGGTCTACCCTTAGTATACTCGGCCGACCAGATTACCCTATCTGATAGGTCACACCATACCAATCCGAGTGATTGTCCTAGGACCCATCCTAGGACCTCAGGACCGATCACATGGGGCTTACGCCCCGAGGAGTCCGAGCTAGGGGCGCGTGAGACTAACTTGCCAACAGGGATAAGATTCTCCACTACAGGATAAGGATGAATGACTCATCCTACATCCTAAATGGGACACGTCAGCTGCCTTGCTGGCCCTCCGTACAGGCCCACAAGGTACAATACCACCCCTATAAATAGCTGTCTCCAGCAAGGGGCTTTGGTACGTTCTCTCTCTCCCTAATTGCACATCTGCACACACTGTGATTAGGGAAACCCTAGTTGTCCCAACTGGACCTCTAGCATACCTAAACAATCATACACTAACCTTAGTCCATCCACTAGTTCTTGGGTCTCTCTATACCTTTGAGCTAGGGGTGCATCTGATACACCGTGTCCTAGACACGACATTGGCCCCGTCTGTGGGGAACTGATAAACTGTTACCCCCACTAAAAAAATGGTAAACCCATGTGGAAACGCCGCAAACAGCTCGCGCGGCGCAAACCACCAGACCGGGAGGAACCGCCAGAGACTGGAAGAAGGCAGCGCTGACAATGGAAGAGATTTGGAAGGAAGAAATCCTCCCCACCAAAGCATGCCTTCGGTGAGACTGGAAATTCCATCCCGCAACCACCACTCAGTACCAGCCCGAACTCACAATGGTCCATACACTGTTCATTCAAGGCAAACAAACCCCAACCCCCCCAATCATGTAACAAACCACGGCTCCGGCCGCTCATTTGACGCTCGTGTCTCCGGTGAAGAGAGGGGACACTCCCAAGGCCGAAGGGAAACCCAGCTTGAAGAAATAATCAAACAACAAGCCCAAATGTTGGAGCAGCAGGGAAGGGCCATAGCAGAGCTCCAGCAGATCCACATGCAGGCGGCTACTGCGCGGGCAGTAGAAACGACCCCGGTAACCATACCAGCCCAGGATCCTCAAGGCCCCATCGCCCTTCCCCATCAACCTTCCGGAGACGATACGAGCAGGGATGCTCGAACTTCTAAAGAAAAATAAGGACCTTTTTGCATGGACCTCGGCTGATATGCCGGGGATTGATCCAAACCTAATTTGTCATCGTCTCAGCGTTCACCCGACCGCCAAGCCAGTCGCCCAGAAAAAAAGAAGGGTAGGCACGGAGAAAGCTGCAGTAATCGAAGAAAAAGTGGCCGAGCTCCTCGCCGCCGGATTCATCCGAGAGGTCAACTACTCCGAGTGGCTTTCAAACACAGTATTGGTCAAAAAATCAAACGGGAAGTGGTGCATGTGCGTCGACTATACCGACTTGAATAAAGCTTGCCCAAAAGACCAATACCCCCTCCCCATTATTGACAAACTTGTGGACAACTCAGCTGGCTACCAGCTCCTCTCCTTTATGGATGCATACTCGGGGTACAACCAAATCCCGATGTACCCTCCTGATCAGGAGAAAACGGCCTTCATCACCGAAAGGGCCACTTATTGCTACACGGTAATGCCTTTCGGATTGAAAAACGCTGGCGCAACCTACCAGCGGATGATGAACAAGGTCTTCTCGGGTTTGGTTGGTCCTACGCTTGAGGTGTACATTGATGATATGATAGCCAAGAGCAAGAAAAAGGAAGATCATCCTCAAGACTTAGCAGCCATACTGGAAAGAATCAGATGGTACAACATGCGCCTGAACCCCGATAAGTGCACCTTCGGGGTTCCGGCTGAGGCTTTTTTAGGTTTCATGCTCACAGAAAGGGGCATCGAGGCCAACCCAGAGAAATGCCAAGCTATTCAGAACATGCATAGCCCGTCCAGCGTGAAGGAGGTCCAGAGGCTGACCGGTCGGATGGCAGCCCTCTCAAGATTCCTCCCTCAAGCAGCTAAAAAAGCCCTCCCGTGGTACCAACTTCTCAGGAAAAACAAAACTTATCATTGGAATGAATCTTGCGAACAAGCGTTCGCTGAGCTCAAGGATTACCTCTCGACCCCTCCCGTCCTCACAAGTCCTCGGGAGGGCGAAACACTGTTTTTGTACTTGTCTGTTAGTGAAACATCTGTTAGCTCGGCCCTGGTCAAGGACGACTCGGGGACCGAGCGACCCATCTACTTTGTCAGCAAGGCCCTCCAAGGACCCGTAATGAGATACTCCAAAATAGAGAAGCTCGCTTTTGCCTTGGTAATTGCTGCCAGGAGACACCGACAATACTTTCAGAACCACCCCATTGTAGTCAAAACAACTCAGCCGATAAGGCAGGTACTTCAACGACCTGACTTAGCGGGAAGAATGGTCTCTTGGTCCGTCGAGCTATCAGAGTTCGACGTCACTTACGAGCCACGGAGAACTCTCAAGTCCCAGGTCCTAGCGGATTTTGTTTCAGAATTATCAGACCTTAACCATCCCAGCCAGCCCCAACCTTGGAAGATTTATGTTGATGGTTCCAGCCACAGTAAGGAGGCGGGGGCCGGAATAATCCTTGAGAATGCCGAGGGCCTCAACGTAGAATATTCCCTCAAATTTGAGTTTCCCACCTCGAACAACCAAGCAGAATATGAGGCGGTGATAGCTGGTCTGCAGATGGCCCACCAAATGGGGGCCTCAGAAATTGAAGTTTTCAGTGATTCTCAATTGGTGGTATCTCTGGTCAAAGGCGAGTTTCAAGCAAAGGAACCAATCAACCAAAAATATCTAGAACAAGTCAAAACCCTCTCAGATCTTTTTCCTCAGTTTTCTATCACTCACATCCCTAGGTCCTGCAATGGACGAGCTGATATTCTCTCCAAACTCGCTAGCACTAAAGGTCCGGAAAACAACAAAAGCCTAGTCCAAGAAACTGTCCACCAGCCGAGTGTTGTTCTGGCATTATCTCTGACCACCGATTGGATGGACCCCATTAAGCAGTATCTTAAATTCCAAGTCCTACCAACCGACCCCACCCAAGGAAAAAAGATAGTCAGGAAAGCTGCTCAATATGCCATGATCGGGGACACTTTGTATAACTGGGGAATGGACTCCCCTATGCTGAAGTGTCTGAACCCTGCTGAAGCCGATCTCGTGTTGGTCGAGGTCCATGAAGGAATCTCGAGCCACCATGTAGGTGCCAAAGCTCTAGCACGTAAAGTACTCCGAGCAGGCTATTACTGGCCTACACTCCTAAGCGATGCCTTGGAACATGTAAAGAGATGCAAGTCCTGTCAGCTTCACGGAAAGATTTTCCAACGCCCCCCGTCGGAGCTACACTCAATGATCGCGCCATGACCCTTCTATCAGTGGGGCATGGACATCATAGGGAAATTCAAAACAGCTCCGGGGCAGCTAAAGTTTGTGGTGGTCGCGATTGATTACTTTACAAAATGGGCCGAAGCCGAGGCTTTGGCCACAATTTCTTCAGCAAAAATCCAAAAATTCTTTCTTAGACAGGTCATCGCTCGTTTCGGCGTCCCACACACTCTGGTGACCGACAATGGTACACAATTCACAGCCAAAGTCTTTCAAGAACTGGTCGACCACTTCCACATTACCCACCATTTCTCATCGGTCGAACACCCGCAGACGAACGGACAGGCAGAAGCATCAAATAAAGTTATCATTGACGGATTAAAGAAGAGATTGTATGAAGCCGAGGGATCATGGGCTGACCTCCTCCCCGAGGTATTATGGTCAATACGAACGACCATTCACACCTCGACAGGAGAAACCCCATTTCGATTAACATATGGTTGTGAGGCGGTGTTGCCTATTGAAACTCGGATTCCCACATTCCGAGTATCTGAACGTCCCGTAGAAGTAAACAATGATTTGTTGAAAGAAGAGCTAACTCTCAGCGAGGAGATCCGATCGCTCGCGTCCGATCAAGAGAAAAAAGCAAAAGAAAGACAGTCCCGAGAATACAACAAGTGGGTGGTCCCAAGAAGCTTTACTGTAGGGGACCTGGTCCTCAGACGAGCCGACATTGGCTTGAAAAACTTAAAAGAAGGAAAATTGGCAAGAAATTGGGAAGGCCCTTACAGGGTCATCTCAAAAACTGGCTCGGGGGCATACGGATTGGAGACACTAACAAAGCAACAACTGAACAACTCCTGGAATGCTACCAAGCTTAAACCTTACTACAGCTAATGGAGACCCACCACAATCATTGCAAAATTTCAACCTTGATTTTAAAATTCTGTTGTTTAAATTACATGTCTTTTATTTCAGCACTTCTATGTTTATGTTACATGCGACTTTTATTGTTTGTAAGCAGTCAAGAGCTTAATGAAGATCTATCTTTTTCAGTCATTCATCTTGTCTTCTTACTGTTAACGTACTAACCATTTCTTCTCGGCTCGCCACTGAGATGAACTTGGGGGTTTATACGCGTCCTTCCAATGGGGACTTATAAACTAACAATCACAAGTACTTTAGTAGATGCCCGGCTAAAAACTTAAACAGTTTCTGTAAGCCGAGGACCGAGGATCCCACCTTGGCCAAATGTAGGAGATCCGAAATCTAAATAACAGTTTACAACAAAATAAAGAATAGTGCAAAATCCGGATGAAAGTAAAACATTTCATAAGGAATTCAAAAGCAACATCCCGCTCAAACCGACCATATTACATCATATAGTACTTCATCAAACAACAATTGAAAATATAATAGTAGCAAATGGAAATACAAAAGAGATCTAGTCTTCATCCTCAGAAAGTGCGATGGCCGACCCATCAAAATCAACTTCGTCTTCATTCTCCAAGTCCAAGGGATTCAGGAGATTCGACACTGCTAAGTCCACCTCCCTATCCTCGTGGGCATAGTCAATAATACGGTCACCATCAACACCAAAATTGGGACTTGCACCCAACACTCGGATCCCCGGATTCATGAGAGACAATTGTTTAACAGCATTCACAAAAGAGTCATTCACTGCATGATCCCAATTGAAGTGGTTCCGCTTGGCAGTAACCTTATGTTTCAAAGCCTTTCGACGAGCCTTTGTCAACTCCCCCTGCAACCGAGACACCTCATTCTCAGAATTTGCCAACCGACCCTGCACACCCTCCAGCTCGGCAACCTTCTGCTGAGCCTCAGCCAATTTCTCTTGAGCTATTTGCAGCAGCCTTCCCTTCTCAGCCTCCCTTCCACCAACATCCTCCAAAGCCTTTTGAGCGGTCTCCCGAGCTCTTTCAGATATTTCAAGTTTTTTCTGCAGGTCGGAGTTGGCCTCGGTCAGAGACTGAAGATTCGCCTCGCTCTCCTTAATCTGAGTTAACAGATTTTTTGCTTGTTGGGCAGCAGCTTTCCTTTTTTCCTTTTCAGTAACTGAAAGTGTTGCGCTGATATCTTCGGCATGCTTACTGAGGTGTAACATGTAGCTAGCAGCCCTCAGCATATTTCTGCCCAATAAATCACAGTGACATTTCAAGGTGGCAGCCATCTGGTCCGACAGTCTCTTATCATCATTAGAAGTGTAAACCAAGTCAACAAATTTTTCTTTTAGCTTCTGAGCCCAAACAGTCTCCTCCTCGGGATCCGGAACGTCAAACCACAAATTACCCCTCTGTAGTAGTTTCAGTATCTCAACAACTTTGCTTTTACCCTTATCTATCCTAGCCCTTTTGGACAAAGGCACTCGGTCCTCCTCCTCTTCCTCATCCACCCGAGCGGTAGACTTCCCAGTAACCACCTCCGCCACTCGAACAGAGGGTGATCGGACATCTTGCACTACTTCAACCTCAGGTGACGCCACGGCCACCGTGACTGATCGGGTCGCTTCCGAGGAAACGGCTCCGACAGAAGAACCGACCGCTTCAACTTTTCTTGACTGAGCAAGCTCCCTCATACGTTTGGCAGCCTTGTTCTCCCTAGCCATCTTAACTGCAAACCAAATATGCAAAGGGTCAAAAAAAAAGCGCATGTACCAAGCTCGGCTTTCACAAGCTCTTGTGGAAAAATAATAATGTTCCTAATATCAACTTGGCCATTTTCTTTAAGATAGGTGAAAAAAGTATCGCAGGTATGCCTCTCGTCGGTCGACAGTTCAGTTTCATAGTGAAATTGGTAAAGTTTTGGGTGTCTGTTGAAAAAGTCAGATGACCAGGATAGAGGAAACCGAGGGTGATCATCCTCCATAAACCAGCAATCCCCCCTTCCGACAAATTGGTACTTGAAAAACAAAGGTTTAAAGGTTTTCCATGAATCAGTATACTTAGCAAAAAGGGCATGGTCGTTGCGTGCCTTCAACGATACGCACACTCTTTTTGTTGAACCTTTCTCAAAAATATTTACTTGTGGTATGTATAACCATAGGAATGGTCGGAGCGAGCATGTCAACCGGCGAGCCTCACAAAATTTTTGAAATGCTCGGACAAACGCCCAACCACTAGGATGTAATTGGGTGGGAGCCAGACGTAGCCGTCGGAGCAGAGCCATCTCTAGGTCGGAAAACGGCATTTTAACACCCAGCCTTATCACGACCTCTTCGTACATAAAAAACTCTTTGCGATTCTTTTCAACCGCTGTACATACTCGATCATTGGCCGACGGAGGACTAATTGTATACGATATCCCCGTTTCATCCACAGGGCAAGGGAGTATGTTGGCTCAGATATGACTCAAGTTGCTGTTGATCAAGGCTGACGGCGTGCCGAGCACCTCCAAATCAACCCAGTCATAGGCTCCAGAGTTCGGAGGCACAGGAAATTCACGAGGATGTGTAACGCACCGTCGAACCATACCTGGTGAAAGGGAAGTCTCGGCGTCAGAATCTACAGAATCAAAATCTATAAACAACCTAACCCTAGGTTTATTGGTCCTATAGCCGAGCCTACTACACCTTCCCCTAACCTTTAAGGCTTTTCCCCAGAAGGGTTTTTCCCAAGTACGGTTTGAGGGGCGGCGGGCCACTTGGGCCCGCTCCTCCGCCGCTCGATACTGTAACCCCCTACTCTCCTTTTCCTCAAAAGTTTGGGGAAGTTCCACCGATAGTGGCACCTCCGCCGTGGGATCTGCCATGCGATGGCGAAAAAGGCGGCATCAAGTCTAGCACTTCCAAGTCTGAAGAAGATGAAGATGAAGAGGAAGAAGAATCCTCAATATCGCCTAAACCCAAAACTCTTGACAACTCCTCATACCATGACCAGTTAACACCCATGATGAAAACTTAGGAAACCCAGAAAACACAGAAAGAAACTCTAAACCCAACAAGAGCCAGAAACCCATAACCTAAGAAGATGAACAGTGCAAAACAGAAAAAGAAGTAAGATAGAAACAAGGACCAGAGAGCAAAATACCTGAGTTTGGAAGAAGAGGATGGGCACGAACTGATTGGCACAATAAAGAGGAAGCAGCAGGTGTCAAGAATGACAATAGTAATGGTTTGAGAATGGTTAAAGGAATCTGAAATTCTAAAAGAGGTGAAAACGCAGAGAGAAGAAGAGGGAATCAGAAGACAGAGTTTGGAGGAAAATGGGAAGTGGAAAGGGTAGTTGAAGTTCAAAAGGAAACTTCCCTCCCCACGTTTCAGTTAATGGGCCTGTTGGCAGAAGCCCAACTCCACATTGAGCCACCCAAAAAGCCACGTGGCGTACAATCAGTGGAAAGAAGCATTTAAAAAACCCAAAAGGCAACATGCGTAATAATGACGCTACTGACACAAACGGCACGTGTCAGCAGAAGGACATTCAAACGTCCCCTCAGTCAGTCGAAGGGACAGCGAGGCACCATGAGCTGTCCTGAACTCATCGCTTCACCCCGAACCTAGTACTCGGCACCTTCAAGAAACACCTTCAAGGAACTCTCAGCTCGGCTCAAGACTCAAAAAGTCTTACCGAGCTAGGGGGCTTATGTGGTAGACCGACCCTCGGTCTACCCTTAGTATACTCGGCCGACCAGATTACCCTATCTGATAGGTCACACCATACCAATCCGAGCGATTGTCCTAGGACCTCAGGACCGACCACATGGGGCTTACGCCCCGAGGAGTCAGAGCTAGGGGCGCGTGAGCATAACTTGCCAACAGGGATAAGATTCTCCACTACAGGATAAGGATGAATGACTCATCCTACATCCTAAATGGGACACGTCAGCTGCCTTGCTGGCCCTCCGTACAGGCCCACAAGGTACAATACCACCCCTATAAATAGCTGTCTCCAGCAAGGGGCTCTGGTACGTTCTCTCTCTCTCTCTAATTTCACATCTGCACACACTGTGATTAGGGAAACCCTAGTTGTCCCAACTGGACCTCTAGCATACCTAAACAATCATACACTAACCTCAGTCCATCCACTGGTTCTTGGGTCTCTCTATACCTTTGAGCTAGGGGTGCATCTGATACACCGTGTCCTAGACACGACAATATATATATAAGTTGCTCAAATCTGTTAGAGTAAATGTATTTATAGTTTATTCTAGTAGTCAGCACTCAGCAGTACGCTGACTGCCACCTGTAAGCGTAGGAAGTAGAAGCTGACAAGTGCTGAGTTCTTGTCTCCTATAAATAGGAGCTTCTCATTATATAATCATTTGCTTACTTTCATTAATAGAAAGTTACAATCTCTCTCTTCTCTCTCTCCCCTCAGATTATTAGTTTCTACTATGGTATCACGATCATTTTCTTCTCGATCTGTGAAGTTTCAGTGATTGCGCTCCTTCTTCTTACTTCAATTCTCCGTTGCTGCTAGTGTGGATCGCTTTGTCTTCTTCCTTCTTCAGTTTTTCACTTCTCGTGAATCACAACATTCGCATCTCCTCTTCTCAGCTCTTCGCGCTATTTTTGTTTTTCTTCTCGGTTTCGCGTGCGATTTCTACATCTGTGGTTTTATGATTTTCGATTCTGTTGCTCGCGATTTTCAAGCTTTTGTGGATTTGCGATTTCTGTTGTGTTTTGCATTTGTTGATTTGCACTTGCACTTTGCAATTTTTTGCACCTGTGATTTTGCGATTTTTACTAGTGGCTTTGATTCTTCTACTCCGTTTTCTTATGGCTAGTTTTTCGGCACCGCCGTGTCCTCCGCGGTCTTCGCCATTGCAACCTCCTTTAAATACGGTGTTTTCACCGGTTACTTTCTCTCATACTATTTCTGCAAAACTCAGTGACAAAAACTACTTAGTTTGGAAGCAACAAGTTGAGGCGATTATTGCTTCTCATTGCCTTCAGCAATTTGTGGTAAATCCACAGATCTCGGTCATGTATCTCTCTGAAACTGATCATGAGTTTGATTAGCTATTTGAATTGGGAGGAGCAAGATCAACATCTTGCTTTGTGGCTTTTACAATCCCTTTATGAATCGGTACAATCCAGAGTTCTTGGTTGCACACAGATTTGGGACTCAATTCATGACTATTTCAATTCGTTGATTAGGGCTAGGATTCAACTCCTACAATCTGAATTTCGCTCTGCTACTTGAGTATTTGAGAATTTGTTAGTAGGATTAAGGCATTATTGTTCTCCCTTGCTGCTCTTGGTGATACTATCACAAACAGAGATCAGGTTAGGTTAGGGCTGTATTGGATGGATTGCCACCTGAATATGAGGCTTGTCACTTCTGTGTTGATTAAGGATGCCTGTCACTTTAGGTGCTCTAGAAGCTTTGTTGCACAAGAGGTCTATTTGGAAAGGATGCATCAAACTGTTAATGATGCGTTCTCAGCTAATGTGGCACATTCCAGGGTTTCTCTTCTCCATCCTACTGTACCTCTTCCTTCTTAGTCTCAATATGTTATTCATCAGTACTCCACACAACCTCAGCAGCCTTCACCTGCCTTATTTCAACCTTCTCCTCATTTTGTGCAACCAGCAGCTTCCTATCAGACTCAGCAATCAGCGACACCTCTTGTTCCACAGTCTCAGGGTCAGTTGGCTACCACAGATGCTGATTCTTCCAATGAGAGTGATGACTCTAATTCTAGGAAACCAAGGAATAACTCCAGCAACAAATCTAGGAACAACAGGAGCATAAACTCTGGTAGGAACAATCCTAATCGCAATTCAAACTCTAGAAATTTGTCTAAGTGTCATATTTTGTGGATTTGATGCAATTATGTCCTCTCAGTCCTCCTGTTTCTTCAGTTCCTTCTGTTCTCCCTCCCTCTCTTCATTCTAATGCATGCTTACCATCTTCGGCTTCACCAACTATTTCTTTACTTGACTCATCCTCCAACACCAGTTCAGATTTACCTCCTGTTCAGCCCACTAATGTTCTTCCTATGCTTACTAGAACTAAAACTGGGACTATTAGACAGAGGATTCCTGTAGCAGCCTTTCTTGCTAATGTTGAACCTACGAATGCCAAGGTTGCCTTGACTGTACCTACTTGGAAAGAAGCTATGGATTCTGAATATGAGGTCCTCAATAAAAATGGTACATGGACTTTAGTTTCTCTGCCGGCAGGGAGAAGTGGTATTGGCTGCAAGTGGGTTTTCAAAGTTAAAGAAAACCCAGATGGTTCTATGAATAAGTACAAAGCGCATCTTGTTGCTAAGGGTTGTCACCAGCAGCATGGTTTTGATTACAATGATACATTTGCTCCAGTGGTCAAACCTGCAACTGTTAGAGTGGTTCTTACTCTTGCTCTCACCTTTAAGTGGGATATTCAGCAGATTGATGTGAATAATGCCTTCCTTAATGGTGTTATGGACATAGAGGTGTTTATGCAGCAAGAAATATTTTAGTTTTCCCAAGGCTTTGATCTCAAATTCCTTGGCCGAAGATTGACTCAAGACCTGTTGTTCTCTCCTATTATCTCCAGTCAATATAATGTCGTCCACATACACTAGCAACACTGTTGCTCCCCCTGACGCAGAATGTTTAATGAACAATGTATGATCTCCTTGACTTTGTTTGTATCCTAAGGCTGTCATAACTTCACTAAACCTTCCAAACCAAGCCCGAGGAGACTGTTTCAGCCCATACAAGGTCTTTTTTAGCTTACATACTGTGCTGGCAGCCACATTATCACCATATCCTGGAGGCATTTTCATATAAATTTCGTCCTTCACAGCAAGAGATAAGATCACCCTAACAGTATTCATTTTAGCAACCGGAGCAAAGGTTTCTGAATAATCGATCCCATAGGTTTGAGTGAACCCTTTGGCAACTAGCCTTGCCTTGTATCTCTCCATTGACCCATTAGCTTTGTATTTTACTGTATACACCCACTTGCATCCAACCGGCCTTTTTCCTGCTAGTAAAGTAACTAATTCCCAAGTTTTATTCTTCTCTAGGGCCTCCATTTCTACATCCATTGCTGGTTTCAAACTTTCAATTTTCTATCGGACAATGCCTCAGATAAGGTAGTGGGTGTGGAGGTAGTGTTAAGGTTCACGAGGAAAGTTCTATGGGTTGGTGAAAAATTATTAAATGAGATAATTTGAGAGAGGGTATAAAGGCTGCTTGGTGCATTTTCTAGTTCCTTTTCTAATGGCAGTTGGGAGGTCTGCATTATCTTAAATAATTTCGGTTTCTTCTTCACCCTGTGAAGTTGGGAAATTTGAAATTACCTCATTTGAAGAAAGTGAGTTGGACTCTTGGACTTGTATAGATTCCGGAATGACCTTTGACCTTTTTGTGTACACCTTTCCAAATCTCCCATTAGGTTCAGGTTCTGTTTCATTTGGAAGAGTGGCCTCATTTGACTTCGGGTAAGTTTCAAAAGAAGGTGGAGACACAAGGGTGTTTAGCTCGGGTTTTGTCGCAACTAAAAAGTTAGGTAGGTCAGGTAACCTAAGATCTATTTCCTTATCTTCCCTAGGATTCTCCCCCTGAAGATAAGGCTGAGTGAAATAGGCTTCTTGCTCATTGAAGGTTACATCATGTGACACAAAGAACTTTTTGGATGGAGGGTGATAACATTTATATCCTTTTTGAGTTGAAGAATACCCAACAAAAACACATCTTAGAGCTCTAGGATCAAGTTTTCCCCTGTCTTGACTGTGGATAAGAACGAAAGATACACAACCAAATATCCTAGGTTTAAGATTGTTTGTAGTGGAAAGATTTGGGTAAAAACAAGAAAGCATATCCATTGGGCTTTTTAATTCTAAGACCCTAGAGGGTAATCTATTGAAAAGATGAGTTACTGTGAAAACAGCTTCTCCCCAAAAAGTTTTTGGAACATTTTTCTGGAACAACAGGGCCCGGGTTTGGTTTAAAAGGTGCCCATTTTTCCTCTCCGCAATGCCATTCTGTTGTGGTGTTTTGATACAAGAAGACATGTGGATTATTCCCTCTCTTTGATAGAAGGGAGTAACAACTTGATTAAAATAGTCCTTGGCATTATCGGACCTAAGTCTTTTGATTTTCACACCAAACTGGTTTTTAACCATGGAGATGAAATTTGGGAAAACAGTGCTTACTTCAGACTTATGTTTGAGTAAGAAAATCCAAGTAACCCGGGTACAATCATCAATGAAGGTTACAAACCATCGAGCACCCGACACATTTGGAATAGTAGAGGGACCCCATACATCTGTATGAACAAGACAAAAAGGAAATGTGCTTCTTTTATTACTTATTGGGAAGGGTACACGCTCGTGTTTAGCAAGCTCACACACATCACAATGAAGACTCTCAACATCTAATTTTGTAAAAAGTGTGGGAAATAGAATTTTAATAGACCTAAAAGAAGGATGTCCTAACCTACAATGATAAAGAAAAATCTTCTCCTTATTGGATAACATAGACTCAGATATAAGGGAGTGGGGAAAATTGTTCTTAACCATGATAGACATATTTGGTTCTTCAAGATAATAAAGGCCATTCCATTCTCTAGTGTAAGAAGAAAGAAACTGATAGAGAGAAGAGAGAAAGAGAGAGAATAGGTGGAACTGAATTCTGTTATTTTATTATTTCTGAGAATGAATGATAAGCTTAAGCTATTACACGTGTGAGCACTCTATTTATAGAAAGCAGGGCTATGAGACTTAATGACAGCTGTAAGTCACATGCAGCCACATGCCAGCTGGCCTAGCTAATACAATATAATAACTAACAACTTATGCTAAGCAAAATATGCTTCTCTAGCCTATACTCTAATATCTAGCATGTCCAATTGTCTTCCTCCAATCCTTGTCCTGAAATACACAGTGACTACGGTGAAAAATAACATTACAAGATAAATCTTCTGTAAGTTTTTGTACAGAGACAAGGTTGGTGGATAATTTTGGAACATGGAGAACATTTTTTAGGGTTATTGATGGGTTTATTTGGATGTTTCCAATACCAGCTACAGTAACAAGAGTACCATTTGCTGTAGCAATTTTCTTATTGCTTTGACAAGGTGAATATGTGGAGAAGTGTTTGGATAAAGGTGTCATGTGGTCTGTGGCTCCTGAATGTAGTATCCAGAATAGTGTAGAAGGTTTCTCTGAGACATTTAATCCAAAAGAAAATTGAAGCTTACCTGAATACGCCAAATCACAAGTACCTGTTGGTTTTTCCATGCTGCTGAGAAAAGACCTCAATTTTTCTATCTCCTTTTGATCAAAACTGTTGGAAACAAGCTTTTTCTCTTCATTTGTTCCAACAACTGCAACATGAGCTTGTCCATTTTTCCTTTAAGGTCCCCCCTTTTTTCCCCGTTCACGACTAGGAGGCTTTCCATTCCGTTTCCAGCAATTCTCACGGGTGTGACGTGACTTGTTGCAATAGGGCACCACAATCCATCATTCTTCTTGGACTCGGTTGCTGGACCACCTTTCATATGTTCAGCCACCAAGGCTAAACTATCAATAATTGGGGTATCCAACATCAAAGTCCTTCTGCTCTCTTCACTTCGTACAATAGCAACCACTTCATTGAAACAAGGAAGTTTTTGCCTCCATAAAATTTGAATTCTAACTTGATCAAAATCAGAATTTAGGCCAACGAGGAAGTCATAGACTCTGGACTCTGTCTTGCTCAATAAACTCCTTCAGGATAGTTGTATCATCAAGACATTTAGTTTTTATCACTCGATAATGATCCAATTCCAACCGTAGAGACTTCAATTGATTGGCATATTCAGTAACAGTTTTGTTCCCCTGTTTTGCTGCAACTGTTTTCACCTTTACTTCATATAATTGGGCTGCATCTTTGGCTTTGGAATAGGTCTGCTCCACAGCATCCCAAATCTCCTTTGCAGTGTTGAGAAACATACAAGTGTCACTAATTTCTGGTATCATTGCATTCCATAGCCAAGCCATAATTATAGAGTCTTCTTGGTCCCATCCGTCAAACTTAGGATCTCCGTTTAGGTCCAATACCTGTTAGGTGACTCAGCTTCCTCTTTCCTTTAAGCACTGTACGAACATGTTGGGACCACTTCAGGTAATTCTTCCCATTCAACCTGTATGCAGAATGGATATTCTGCAATTCTCCTGGTTGTTGAGATTGTGTATCTCTTGTTTCTTTGACCATGTCCTATACTTCCTCCTCCCCCTCTTTGTTCGACATATTAAGGTCTGAAAATTATAGACCAATAGTGCGATTGGTAGTGGACAGAGATCGACAATGAAGGCCTATCTGAAATAGAAGGACAGGTCTAGAATTGTTGGCAATGAAGGCCAATCTAATTGTGGAATGGGTAATTTACGGTGTCAGCGGAAAGCAGAGGCAGCCCTTGATCAGAACTGCTCTGATGCCATGTAGTTAATTAGGGTTTGAATAATTATTCATTGAACAACCATCTAGATTATATACAGAGGTCTTAGCACTAATTTAGGAAACAAAAGATGTCTCCTTGACCTAGGCTGTAATCCCTTAATTTATGGGATTTGTACAAATTACAAAATAATTACAAATCATCATACTAAATAAGGAGATAAATTATAAACATTCTTGAACCATTTCACGCAGATTCTTACACTCCTCTCGGCATTTATGCATACACAGTATGCTGATTTGGCCACAGATCCTGATGATCACAAATCTACATCAGGATCAGCAGTTTATATTGGTCCTAATCTTGTTTCTTGGTGGTCAAAGAAACAAGAGTAGGTAGCACGTTGAAGTGCAGAAGAAGAGTATAGGAGCTTAGCCAATACTGCTGCTGAAATGTTGTGGATTCGCAGTCTCGTAAAAGAACTCAGTTTCAGTACTACTACCCCTATTATTTACTGTGACAACTAGAGCACTGTCATATCGAACTCGATTTATTTTGGGTTCGTGAGAAAGTTATTGCAAAGAGGATTCACGTTGTTCGTTGCAGACATCCTCACAAAGCTTTGGCTAGCACCCGTTTTCTTCTTGTCAAAGATAAAGTTGAGAGTTGTTGACAGGCGTTAGGTTTAAGATATGAGTAGTGGTTTATCATCAAGGGAGAATGATAGACATATTCATGCTTTGTAATGTTTGCCGGACCTCTTAGATGCTTTGTAATGTTTGCTGGACCTCTTAGATCTAAGTTCTAGTCTCCTATAAATAGGAGTTTCTCATTATGTAATCATTTGCTTAATTTCATTAGTAAAAAGTTTGTTACACTCTCTCAGATTATTAGTTTCTAATAGAATCACATTCTCTACATGCCGTTTCATTTAATAGGGACAACTGGAGTTGACAAGAAAAATTATATTGTCTCAATTATTTAAAGCTATGAGAACGTTCTACAATTATTTAAATGGCCGTGCGTCCAAAGAAATTGAATCAAACATGCCCAGATAGAAAAAAGTAAGTTTTTCTGTAGTGTTTTTGCCTTCTGTCACTGAAGTTAATAAACTGCCGTGCATAGGGACCTATTCTACTAATTTTACTCATTTTATCCTTCACTGATCCTACGCAATTTTTTGGGTGATGTTCTTTCTTGTCCCCAGATTGTCATGGAACCTCACAGTGTATCTGTGGATGAAGACCTCAATAATGCGGCTAAACAAGTTAAGGTGGTATAGTCATCTGTTATATTTTGTTGATGATCCTACCTAATCCCCATTATTGCTTGTTTCCGCCTCCAATTTTTTTGGTTGTCATCTTAAATGATTCTTATTATTTATTGTATAGGATGATATGAAGTCAAAAGCTGAAGCACCCATTAATCCTGAAGTGCTCGAGCATTATGCCAGGCGAGACAGAGACATTGACTTTGGTAATGCCTTGAAGAAAAATGGTGGAAAAATACCCAAAGATGGTGTTGTTTGTTTAGAGTCCAGCAGGAACGGAGTCAAGCCTGGAAAGGAAAAGTTAAGTTACAAGAGTGATAAGAAGTGGAGCAAAGACAATCACAACAATAAATTAAGTAAAAGGAAGAGGTCTTAACTTAGAACCATCCAAGATTATTTTCAACTTTTTGTTTGTTTATATTTTTGAACAAATAATTTGTTGTGTTAAATCAATTTGCTTTAATTTTTGCCAGACTAGATTATGATAGTTGTTTTCAGTAGCTTGGTATATTTATCATCATAGCACAAGTTTTAATTTTAATGATTAGAAATGTCGTTATGATTGAGCATTTGGAAGAATTTAGTCAAGGAAGCTTTTACACTCCTATTCGGTTTTCACTTTTAATATACTATTACTATTGTAATGTTTCAGGAAAATGTTAACAAATGTTCGTAGGGTATTTTTAAAGAGACTAAAACTTGCATATTGTTATAGAAAGATGTCATTTTTGTTGTTTTCGAGAAAGTGATTAATGCTATTTTGTGATTGGCTTACTATTTTTAGTAGTAACCTTAACATACAAGAACCAATTGTTTATTTGATATATATTTTATTAGAGTTTATTATGTATGAGTTGACAATATATTATCCATCATTCATTTGCATTTTTATTCAAAAATCAATGATTTTAAACTCTTGGATGATGGATGATGTATTGATAATATATAAATTGTAATATAAATTGATAATTTTTATTAGCTTTGCCCGTTGGGGCACGGGGAAAATTCATTGAGGCAATTTTATATATTTAGTCTAGTCATGACAAGTGAGGATGATGGTAATGAAGAGATATTATAGAAACTTAACTTTGAGGAAAGAAAAAAAGGAGTAATATGTCACATTTGTTTCTATTTTTTATGTATTCATTAGTTTAATCCCTCGTACAGTGGAATGTGTGTCAGACCTAAATATGCCTTTGGAAAGGCCATAATGTGGGGGGGGGGGGGTTAAAGGGTGGCTCAAATAAAAAAGTTCTTGCTTGACCTTGTTTCTCGATTGAAGGGAGAAGAGAAGGTGTCAGTAATATTGCTATCGAGTGCTGTTGGATTGATGGGTTGTTCTCGGGGCCGAAGCCTTGGTGACGGTTCATTCGGTTTTCCTCGCTATATTCTGCTCGTGGAGATCGATTATTGCCTTGCCTTGCAGATGAATTCGGGTGGTCTACATCTATAAGATTTCCAAGATCTCTTCCTCCTTCCTGTTGTTGCGAACGATCCATCAATCAGGTTAGGTAATCGATTAGGTGATCGCAGGTATGACACCCTAAAAAATAATACCCTTAAAATAAGATTAGTTATTAAGTTACTTGAAAATTTCGATTAAAATTCGATAGAGTTTCCTTTGTTTAACTTTTCAAAAATTAGTTTTCCTGCTTAACATGTAATAATCAAGTTCAACCAGACCGAACAGACAGACAAGCATATGTCATCATACATAGTCATTAACATTGCTTTAAGTATAAATAAGTTTATGGAATTGTTTCCCTACTAATCATGCAACATCATCTAAATCAACATATATCACATGATCATAAATATAGAAATGGGGTTTTCTTATTTAGTAAATATTCACTTTGCATATTTCACATATACTTTCAAGTTAGCATTCATTTTCATAACAGTCATCAAAGCATCAGTTTAAGCCACAACAGAACATATATATTCATAAATATTAAAGTGGGGTTCTTTTTTTTCCTTTGTTTTATTATTCTGTTTTTAGAAATATCAACTACCCTAAGGTTCATGATGCACCTTGTTGATATGGGTAGTACAAATCAATTCATTTAACCCTTCCTGTACTATGTAGTCCCATACCTACACAGTCTCAGGATCACTCTCTCATTCTCGTGTGTCGGCTCATTCATGTACCCCTCCCTAAGAAGCCTGCTAGGAGCAGCTCGTTGTCTGTTCCTTTTGCATCGACGATCACTCCCTACCCTCATCAGTTCGGACCTTACATGTCCACCAGCTTCTGCCTGGTTCGTCCCAAAATTATATTTTACTAATATACCCCTAATACATAACTTTCCCCTAGAGTATATAATAACCTATAACTCATTATGGTAATTATGATAATTCACTTACTAGTCCAAGTTCCTATCAGATACCGAACTAAAATGAGAGGGATGATAGGAAGAAAATTGGTTGGGAGATAATGGTGTAAGAGAATTTGGTTATGAGGTAGTGATAGGATTGTGAAAATATTATAAGCATGTAGGATTATGAAGAATAAATACGTAGAATTGCTGTCAGGTTGTGCAGATAGATTTGTAAAACTTAAAGTCTGAAATCAGAGAAGGTTGAAATGAAAGAAAGAATTGTACAATATTAGTACACCTTTTAATAATGTAAATCGATTACCTTTTCAAATTTTTTGAAAAACGTGCTGAAATCAATCTGATTCCCAGAATGATTTATTTCCTTTTCTGGACGATCACGATTCTGATTTATGGCTGCTTCTTCTACCTTTTTGAAAACACACTTGACACACAGATCTTCTTCTTCTCCTTCTCTATTCTTTGAAAAACATTTTTTGAGAAGAATCACCATCATCATCATATTCATATTTTCTAATTCAAAAAAAAAAACCTTGAGTTCGCTTTAGATTAAGTTTTTGCTATAGGACTTGATTGTAGTATCTGCTCTATCTAGAGAGCCTTATTGTAAGTTGCACACATTTCTTCGTGCAAATCATTATTCTTTGTAAGGGGAGTGTTTACCCTTAGTATTTAGGGAGTGTTATCCCTTAGGTTGAACGTGTGTTGCGTTCGTAGGGGCAGATCCCTTTGTTGGGTAGTGCTAGACGAAAGGTGGGTCACCTAGTAGTTAGGCTATCTGTAAAAATCTAGGAAAGGTTTTCCTAGTTGTTGTTGAGGTCCCTGGAGAAAGGAGGTTCCTAGTAGCATGCAGGGCGCTCTGGTTGTACTCGGGGACGCGTTGCGTCTTGGTATAGTGAAAAGCTCAAGTTGGTCGCTTGAGGACTGGATGTAGGCGTTGTTTGCCGAACCAGGATAAAAATCCCCGGTGCATATTTTCTATATCCCTTATCTCTTTACTTTTCGCTTTATTTTGTGTTAATCATATTTTGCGAATAATTCTATTTGAAACTATTTAGCACGAGAATTGCGTTTTCTTTGTGTTGATTTAATCAATCTTATGTGTTGGAAACCAACAAGTGGTATCAGAGCTCGGTCGAAAGATCCGAGCATTAAAACGCTTTTTCGCAAAGATCCGATTTTGGAAATCATGGGCTCAAATTTTAATCCTTTTGGTGGTGAAGGAGCTTCCATTAATCGTCCTCCACTATTCAATGGTGAGGGCTACGCTTATTGGAAGGTCCGAATGAAAATTTTTATAGAAGCTATTGATATGGAAATTTGGAATGCCATAGAGAATGGGCCTTTTATTCCTCAAACAAAAGTTAATGATACCATCTCTTTGAAACCAAAGGCAAGCTGAAATGATGATGATAAGAAGAAAGTTCAATATGATTTAAAAGCCAAAAACATCATCACTTCGGCATTGTCTTATGATGAATTCTTTAGAGTATCACAATGCACTGATGCAAAACAAATGTGGGACCCTTTACAAGTCACACATGAGGGCACAAATGAAGTTAGAAGGGCTAGGCTTAACACTCTCATGCATGAGTACGAGCTCTTTCGTATGTTGCCAAATGAAAACATAGGCGACATGGAAAAGCGCTTTACTCACATCATTAATCATCTTTCTGCTCTTGGAAAAAGACTAACTAATGGTGAAGTTGTTAATAAAGTTTTGAGATGTCTTAGCAGGGAATGACAACCTAAAGTCATAGCCATTATGGAGTCTAAGGATCTTGACGAAATGGATTTAGCAACACTATTCGGGAAGCTTCAAGAGCATGAAATGGAGCTAGGAAGATTATCCATGAATGAGGATGCCGATAAAAAGAAGAAAGGGATTGCTCTTAAAACTAATTCAAAATCCTTAAAGGCACATGAAGAACACTCTTTAGTGGATGACTCCGACTCGGATATCGATGATGAGACACTTGGGTTGTTGGTCAAAAAACTTGGACGTTTCCTTAAGAAGAAGAATAATTTCAATAGAAATAGATCAAGAGACTCTAAGGACGCTCAACCAAGGAACAAGACCAATAAAGACAATATCATATGTCATGGGTGTGGGAAGCCGGGCCATTATAGATCAAATTGTCCAACAAATTCAAAGAAGGCCGAGAATGACAAATCGAAGCCCAATCAATCTAAAGGAAAAAGGGCGTACATAGTGTGGGATGAACCGGAAAATCAATCTTCAACTAGTTCATCGGAAGATGAAGAACTTGCTAACCTTTGCTTGATGACTAAGTTTGATGAAGAAGCATCTTCAAGCATGAAATCAAGTGATAACACAAATGAGGTAGATTATCTTTCCGATGCTAGTTCTAATTCTAATTCTCCCTCCTTCAATGAACTTTATAATGTGTATGTAGAAATGCATAATGAGTTAAAGAAATTAGCAAAAATCAATGTTGAAAGAAAGAATTTCATTTTGAAGCAACAAGAGAAAATTTTGGAATTACAAAACTCCCTAGAGGAGCTAAAGCTTCAAAATGATATCTCCACTTGTGATAATTGCAAATCTCTTGAAAAAGAAGTTTTTAATTTGAATGATAGAATAGCAAGGCTTACAAGAGGAGACACATTCTTAGATCATTTGCTTTCTAATCAAAGGAATAATAGTAATAGAACCGGACTTGGGTATAACAAACCCAAAAATCGCAATTTTCGCAAAGTTGGTACATTCTCCAAAATTGACTTTTCAAAAACTCCAACTTGTCATTATTGTGGTATTTTTGGGCATACTACAAATAAATGCAATATTAAGAAATTTGGTATACCAAGTGGAAAGTATGTATGGATTGTGAAGGGGACTACACCCCAATCTAACATCAAAGGACCCAAGATAACTTGGGTACCTAAGTCAAGTAAATGATATTGTTTTGTAGATGTGCCTTCGAACAAAGGAGCGTAGATGGTACTTGGATAGTGGATGTTCAAGGCATATGACGGGAGACAAAACGCACTTCATCGAATTTACTTCAAAAGGTGGTGGTCATGTGACATATGGCGACAACAACAAAGGCAAAATTCTAGGAGTGGGTAAGATTGGTAACGTATCTAACCTTATCATTGAAAATTTCCTATTGGTAGAAGGCTTAGAACACAACTTGCTTAGTATAAGCCAACTATGCGATATGGGCAACAATGTGACCTTTACTTCGAAATTTTGTTTTATTAAGAATTGTACATATGATAGTGTTAAGTTCGTTGGTCGTCATTCTAATAACACTTACTTAATTGACTTGGATGAGATAACTTCATTGTTTTCAACATGTTTTAAATCTTTTGATGATGAAGTTCGTCTTTGGCATCGACGAATTGCACATGTCAATGTGAATCAATTAAATAAACTTTTACGAAAAGACTTAGTGATTGGTTTGCCTAAACTTAATTTTAAACTTGATAGCATTTGCGACTCATGTGAAAAAATGTAAGCAAGTTAAAAACACTTTTAAACCAAAAAATGTGGTAAGCACAACAAAGCCATTGGAGTTAATCCACATGGATTTGTTTGGCCCATCACAAGTTCGAAGTTTAGGTGGCAATTACTATGGATTTGTTTTGGTAGATGACTTTACTCGATTCACATGGACTTTGTTTTTATCCGCAAAAAGTGAAACTGATAAAAGTTTTAAAAAATTTGCCAAGCTCATCCAAAATCAATTAAGTTTGAAAATAGTGTCTATTAGAAGTGACCACGGAGGTGAGTTTGAAAATTCAAAGTTTGATGCGTTTTGTGAAAAGTTTGGTATAGATCATCAATTTTCAGCCCTTAGGACTCCGGAGCAAAACGGAGTTGTAGAAATGAAAAATAGAGTCTTAGAGGAACTTGCATGTACTATGCTTAAGGAATCTAGAGTTCCATCTTATTTTTGGGCTGATGCGGTAAATACCGCTTGTTATGTCATAAATAGGGTTCTTATCCGTCCACATTTAAATAAAACACCTTATGAGCTTTTAAAAGGGCAAAAGCCAAATATCTCTTATTTTCATGTCTTTGGGTGTAAGGTGTTTATTTTAAATAACGGTAAGAATCCGGTCGGAAAATTTGACTCAAAAGCCGACGAAGGTATTTTCATAGGTTATTCAACTCATAGCAAAGCATATCGTATTTTTAACAAAAGGACCTTAACCGTTGAGGAATCGGTGCATGTTGTGTTTGATGAATCTCCAAAAGGAGATTGTGTTGTTTCTTTTGATGATGATAATGTAGGTACTTTTATGGATCATGAGAAGCCAACACAACAACAAATAGTGGAGAATGAAGTTGAGCATGGAGAAGTGCAAGCACATGATAAAGACTTAGCACATGAGACACATACTCAACTACCAATTGCTTGGAAGTCAAACAAAAATCACCCGGTCTCTAATATCTTAGGTGACATTGCTAAGGGGGTGGTAACCCGAAGCACATTGAATAATTTTTGTTATTATGTTGCTTTTGTATCGCAAGTAGAACCTAAGAATATTAGTGAGGCTCTTCAAGATGAGCATTGGGTTATGGCCATGCAAGAGGAATTAAATCAATTTGAAAGAAACCAAGTTTGGGAGCTTGTACCAAAACCCGATGATCGTCCTGAAATCGGCACTCGTTGGATTTATAGAAATAAACTAGATGAGTCGGGTATAATTGTTAGGAATAAAGCTAGGTTGGTAGCAAAGGGGTATAGCCAAGAAGAAGGGATAGATTATGATGAAACATATGCTCCCGTAGCTAGATTAGAAGCCATTAGAATTCTACTCGCTTTTGCATCTATAATGAACTTTAAATTGTATCAAATGGACGTAAAAAGTGCTTTTCTTAACGGATACATTCAAGAGGAAGTTTATGTCTCACAACCTCCCGGATTTGAAAGTTTTGAACATCCGGACTATGTTTTTAAATTGAAAAAGGCTTTGTATGGTCTTAAACAAGCTCCTAGAGCTTGGTATGATCGACTAAGCAACTTTTTATTAGAAAAGGGTTTTAAAAGAGGTGTTGTGGACACTATACTTTTTATTGAAAGATCCGGTAAGGATATACTTTTGGTTCAAATATATGTGGATGACATTATTTTCGGTGCAACTAATGAAAATTTGTGCAAGAAATTTTCTGACACTATGCAGAGTGAATTCGAAATGTCTATGATGGGGGAGCTCACTTTCTTCCTTGGACTACAAATTAAGCAACTTGATGATGAGATTTATATTCATCAAGGCAAGTATTGTAGAAAGCTTCTTAAGCGGTTTGGCATGGAGTCATGCAAGGTAGCATCTACTCCTATGAGCGTCACATGCTATTTAGACAGGGACGAAATTGGAAAGCCTATTGAGGTAACAAAATATCGAGGCATGATAGGTAGTTTATTATATTTAACTGCTTCTCGCCCTGATATTATGTTTAGTGTCTTTATGTGTGCGCGTTTTCAAGCTAATCCGAAAGAGTCACACTTAACTGCTGTTAAAAGGATTATGAAATATTTAAAAGGTACAACCAATACCGGTTTATGGTATCCTAGAGATGCCCTTTTAAATCTAATAGGTTATTCGGATTTCGATTTTGCGGGTTGTAAAGTTGAAAGAAAGAGTACAAGCGGAACATGCCATTTGATCGGTAGTTCACTTGTATCGTGGTTTTCTAAAAAGCAAAATTGTGTAGCTTTATCAACCGCGGAAGCCGAATAGATTGCGGCCGGAAGTTGTTGTGCTCAAATCCTTTGGATGAAGCAACAACTCTCGGATTTTGGTTTAATCTTGTCAAAAATTCCTATTAAATGTGACAATACATCCGCAATCAATTTAACTAAAAACCCGGTATTGCATTCAAGAACAAAACATATTGAGATTAGGCATCACTTTCTTAGAGATCATGTTCAAAAAGGTGATTGTGTTATTGAGTTTGTTCAAACCTCAGATCAATTAGCTGATATTTTTACAAAACCATTACCAAGAGATACTTTCTATCGTATTAGAAGGGAACTTGGTATTTTTGATGAATCTACAATTAGCTAATTGTATTTGAAGTCATTTTTAGTTCATCACCTTAAGCCTATTTCATTATGCTTTGTTATTTGAGTAGTTGTAACTTGAAAATCTTTATGTGTGTATTTTTCTAAGATATGTTTGCTTATTTGATTGTGTGTGCTAAATGCTAAGTGTTAATATGTGTTTGTGTGCATGAAAATTTTTACAAAATTTCAAAAATTTGAGCTCTGTGCAATATTAATCGATTAATGACTTTTTAACTCGATTAATTTTTAAACTGCTTGCGCACTTAATCGATTAATGACTTTTTAACTCGATTAATTTTAAAATGCTTGCGCACTTAATCGATTAATGACCTTTTAACGCGATTAAATTTTAAACTGCTTTCGCACTTAATTGATTAATGATCTTTTAACTCGATTAAGGTACTTTCTACTCGATTAAGGGTCAAACTAATCGATTAAGGGCCTCACTAATCGATTAATGCGTGAATTTTGTAAAAAGACGTTTTCAACACACTTGCTCATTTTTCTTCTTTCTTTTTCTCTCTCTTCTCCGAATTCTCTCTTCTTCTCTCATGTTCGAAAATCGCATAATCATCACAAAGGGCTACTGTAACTCCAAATTTAACCCATTTCTTCCCTAATTTCTTCCTCCCAACATCATCCCTACTAAAATTCGTCCTCAATTTCACCAAAAATCTACAAAAATCGATTTTCCCCCAAAATTCCGAAACCCTAACCCTAGAACCGACCCTAACCCTCTTTTCCAGCACATATGGCCTCCTCCTCCTCTGATCCTCCACGCAAGAAGAGCAAGCCGCACAAGGATAGGAACAATACGTGGTTTTTACAGGCTGAGCGTGATTCAAGGGCACCGAAGTTTGATAATCGGCTATTTGGGATCATAAGGTACATTAATTTTGCTTGGTTAAGAAGTAAAAGGTTTCAATTTCATGATGATCTCCTTGCTCAGAATGTTCAGAAATTCTTAGAATTTAATACACACTATTATCCTAAGTTGGTTAGGCAATTCTATCAGAATTTTACTGTTATTGATGGTGTGTATCAAAGTCAAGTTAGGGGTGTTCATTTTGTTGTTAAACCTGATGATTTAAGACTGTTGTTTGGTTTGGAAAATAAGGGAACATATTTTGGGGACAATGAATCTGTTGAACTTGAGGTTGACCCTGCAACTGTATATCAGGATGCTGTAAGGGATGGTGAAGTATGGGATAAAGGTACTAAAATTGTTACTTTGCTGAATGCTGATGATAGAGTTTTATTATACATCATAGCATATTGTCTTCTTTCAAAAGGAAATCAAAATTATGCTCAAGTTCAAGAGGATGACTTGCGACTTTTTTATGGAATTAAAAAGCATGTTGAAATTAATTGGAACAAGATAGTATTAGCTAGGATGCATACAGCTGCTCAATCTGCATCTACACAGTATCTTCCCTATCCAATGCATGTTACTAAGCTACTTAGGCATTATGGAGTTCAAATTCCTGATAGTGAACCATGTGAAACGGATCCGGAAAAGAAGTGGTGTTTGAATGCTCATCATATTAATTACATGAGAATTGGATTTCATAGACCTACTAGGACTTGGTTGTGGAAATCTCAGATTAAGGCAATGGAGCAAGCTGCTCAACAAGTGCCTCCTGCTCCTCCTGCTGCACAGGCTGCTCCTCCTCCTGTTGTTGATCCTATGGAAATGGATCAAGGGGCAAATCTTGAGGATTTTATTGATTTTGATAATTTGGAACAACCATTTGATGCTCAGGCTGCTCACACTTCACTTGTTCAACATATAGATGAGAGATTTGATGCTATGGAGCAACGCATTGAGCTTCAGAATAGGGCTATGGAGCAACGTTTGATGGATCACTTTGCTACTTTATTCCACCATCCTCCTCCTAACCCTTAGTCCTCATGGTCTTTATGCTGATTTTCACATGATTTTCACATGTTTTTGCTGCACATTACTCACTGACTTTGCTGCTGATTTTACTGGTTTTCTCATGGTTTTTGGTACTTGTTTTATGGCTGGGCAGTTCTTATTTGCTATGGTTGATGTCTTTTAGGGTCTGTGTATGACCTAGTTTAATTTCTTGTTATATGTTGATGCTATGACTTGGTATCTGGATTTAGAAATTTGCACTCTTATTATGACTATTATGTGGTATATGGACTTTATTATTATATGGTCTCGGTTATGGCCAATCTTGTTTTGATTACCTGCATTTTATGTCTTTTAATTGTGCTTATTATATATATACCATTGTCTAGCACTTACCTCCAACTTTTGGCAAAAAGTTTTTTTTTTAAATAATATCAATCTTTTTAATGATGCCAAAAGGGGGAGAAAATGTTTGTTGATGTTGTTCTTGTAGGATAAGTTTTTAGATATTGTTCCTAAGTGTATTACATTTAGGGGGAGTATTTAAAAACTTAGTGCTTCATTATAAAGAAGGTTTGTCATCATCAAAAAGGGGGAGTTTGTAGAGTTATGATGTTTTGATGCTAACAAACTAAAGCCAAGCAACAACATTCAACAAGGAAGCACCACTCATGAAGATTAGAATTAGATTAAGTTTATTTTATTTCTAATCAATGTAATATTTTATTGCATATCATGAGAGTGGGTGGTAGCTTTAGGAATCTCAATATAGGTTTTAAATATTGTTTGATTATTAAGTGAAGAAAGATTAATCTTGATAAAATAGCTCTAATTAAAGTATTGATCAAAGTATTTTTGAAAAGCTTATTTTTAATCACTTTTTACAGTGGTTAATCGATTAGCTTAATAAAGGTTAATCGATTAACGCGTATAACTGTACAACACTGATTATGTTAATAAAGGTTAATCAATTAGTGAGTTAAACGTTAATCGGTTAGCACGAATTAACATAGGTTAATCGATTAGTGAGTAATACGTTAATCGATTAGTTACTTTTCTTTTCAGAAAAATAATGAGACCATGATGTATTGTACCCTTAAGATACCTTAGAATACGTTTGACCGCAGCCCAATGAGTGTCAAGAGGTTGAGAGAGATATTGACAAACCTTGTTGACACTAAAGCTGATTTCAGGTCTAGAGATAGTGGCATACTGCAATGCCCCAACCACTGATCTGTAAAGAGTTGCATCAGGAAGAGGAGACCCTGAATTTTTGGTGAGTCTGCAACTACCACCCATAGGTGAGGAAATACTATTAGCATTTGACATATTAGCTTTTTCAAGTAGGTCCCTTATGTACTTAGATTGGGACAGCATTAAACCACCACCGGGTAATTTGATGACCTGAATTCTTAGAAAATAGTCAAGTTCACCTAAGTCTTTTAGGGAAAAGGAAGTGTGAAGTTTAGTCACTAATGTGTCTATGAAGGAGGAGTTAGAGCCAGTAACTATAATATCATCAACATAGACCAGAATATAGGCTGTGATTGTAGCTGAAATATAGTAGAAAAGGGAATTGTCACACTTGTTCACTTTGAAGCCAAAACCCATCAGTGTGCCTTTGAGTTTCTCAAACCACTGTCTTGGAGCCTGTTTAAGGCCATATATATAGACTTGTTTAGTTTACAGACAAGAGTTTTATCCTCATGTTTGAAGCTTGGAGGTTGTTGCATGTATACCTCTTCATTGAGTGTGCCATTTAAAAAGGCATTATTGACATCAAGTTGTCTTAGAGTCCAGTTGTTGGTGAGAGCAAGAGTGAGAATTATTCTAACTGTAATAGGCTTGAATATTGGTGAGAAAGTTTCAGAGTAATCAAAACCTGGCTTCTGATTATAGCCTTTAGCAACTACTCTAGCCTTGAGTTTATTAATTGTGCCATCTGAATTTTCTTTAATCCAAAAAACCCATTTGTAGCCTATGGCCTCTATGTCATCAGGAAGTGGGACCAGTGCCAAGTATTGTTATTTATAAGTGATGTATATTCAGCATCCATAGCCTGCTTCCAGCCAGGATCAGCAAGAGCCTCTTTGACAGAGGTAGGTTCAGTTATAGCTAGATGAATCGAGGGATACAACATCTTAGTAATCCTAGACTTAGCTCTAGTTTGCATGGGATGAGAGTTGTTAGGATGAATATTAATAGGACCAGGGGTATTAGAGGAAGAATTGGATTCTGATGCTGCAAGCTGGTCAGAACCTGATGCTGCAGGTTGTTCTGAACTTGATGCTGTAGGTGAGGAATCAGAAATTCTGATGGTTGAGGAAGAAGAAGGAGATGAGACAGCTGATGGAGAAGAAATTGGGACATTGGCTGATCCTGAAGCGAGAGGAAAAGTAGTAGGTGAGGAAGAAGGATGACTGTAGGTATCTGCAGAGGAAGCAGGAACAGAGAAAACACATGTATGCTGATCTGTATTGAAGAGACCAGAGAGAGAGAGAAGAGAAAGAGAGGAGAGAGAATACGTATTTTTTATTATTAAGATCTGAGAGGGGAATATACATTGGGATACTATTTATAGAAGAGTCTAGATGAGACTCTCTTAGCTGTCAATAACAAATTTTGACAGCTGGCTAACTAATACAATATAACCCACTAACTGATTTTTCTAATACAATATAACCCACTAACTAATTTATTATATACTAACTACTCCCTCCGTTTCACAATGTTTGGCCTTTTAGCCTTTTTTCTTGTTTCACAATGTTTGGCCTTTTATATTTTCAATACACAAACATATTTTTTTTCCAATATTAACCTTTCATTCAATAATTTCTCTTACTCCTCATTAATTCTACTTTTATCATCTCTCTCATCTCTAAACCACTATACATTAATTAATGGACATACTTACTAATAAAAATTAAATACTATTAGAATTTTCAATAAGGATTAAATAGGGGCATTTTAGACAAACTATACATAATACTTACAATAATTAACATTTTCTTAATCTATGTGCCAGACCTAAAAGGCCAAACATTGTGAAACAGAGGGATTAATTGAAAGAGTGTAAACACAAGTAAACCGAAGTTTACTTGTGTCCACTTCTATATACTCTATTAATATATATCTGATTCTTATACCATGTGATGATGTTGGTATACCTATTTACTCCGACACAAGTTAAATACCCATTACCTAGTGGTTGTTAATATGGTTTGGTGTCTTACCATCTTCTCTTCATTCACTTATTTGGTTAAGGGTAAAGAAAAGCGATTGACCATAGAAATTTTCTAAATTCTATTGATGGTAATTCAAATTGATTTTACTTTGTTCAAATAGTATTCTATCTCCTAATTATGAATCCAATCCGACCTCATTTGCCCTTTGTTTTGTTTGTGCATAGAAAGTTGATTAGAGCTTGTTACTTTGTTTAAGAGTGCTATGTTTTCTATTGTGAACAAGAACATATTGATTTTGATGTTGTGAAAAGTGCAAATGCTGAGTTCAAGGGAGCTACTGTGAGGATCAATATTTACAAACACCGCAGACAGACAGTTCAGGTAAGTTTGTTGCTGATACTTCTGAATTAAGGGTGGCCCAGTGCATGAGGCTCCCACTTAGTGGGGTATGGGGAAGGTAGATGTATGCAACCTTGACCCCGCAAGCGGATCGACTATTTCTATTATTCGAACCTGTGATCTCTTGGCTACTAAGCAACAGCCTTAAAAATGTTTTGATATTCATGAAATTTTGCTATGAGGTTACATGTAAATAATTTTGGACTTGTTTATCTTAATTTCTGACAGTATATACTTCCACATGAGCATGAAAAGCTTTCACAAGCTGAACTGTTGGTTGTTGATGAAGCTGCTGGTATTCCACTGCAGTTGGTGAAGTCTTTGCTTGGGCCATATCTGGTCTTTCTATCATCTACTGTTAATGGGTATTACTAGTTTTTACTTTTTTTGAAACGATATATATCACACCAAAATCAGCTCTTCATGACAAATTATCAATTGTTTCGAATTATTAGCCATTTCCTTTTTTCTCTTCAATCAAGTTTGATGTGTCTCCTTATTTAAAATTGTTTTTCTGGTGTAACCTGGTTGCTGAAAAAACTATTTTCTTTTACTCATGGAAAGTTATGAAGGTACCAGACGCTCTCTTTCACTAAAACTTTTGCAGCAATTAGAAGAGCAAAGTCGTGTGCCTGCTAAGAGCACAAAGGGGTCTGTTTCTGGTAATTACTTACTTTTGGTTTTAAGAATAAACAATGTATGTGTCGTGAACAGTTAAGAGTGGAAGTACTTTTAAAATGGTTTAAGAAATCAAAAGCTGTGGTTTTAAACGATCCATTAAATGATTGCAAAACATAATTTTTTTCGAAGGTGCTTGAGTTATTGCTAAATTTTATATCTTTCAGGTTTTCTGTTTGAGAAAATAGAACTGAGTGAATCCATCAGATATGATTCTGGGGATCCGATTGAAATATGGCTCAACGCACTGCTTTGCCTAGATGTTTCAAATGCCATCCCTATTCTTAGCAGGTATTTCTAGCTTATTTCATGTTTACTTGGAAGAAGAGACCATTTTTTTATCTCCATTTATGGTTCTTTTGTCCTGAAATCAGGTTACCTCCACCTAGTGAGTGTGATCTATACTATGTTAATCGGGATACTCTCTTTTCTTACCACAAAGATAGTGAAATATTTTTACAGGTAAAACAAAATTTATCTGATATTGTTTGTGAATTGTGATTAATATTTTCACCTTTCTAAATGAGCTTCTAAAGTACTTGTGTATACCAGAGAATGATGGCCTTATATGTTGTATCACATTACAAGAATTCTCCAAATGATATGCAATTGATGGCAGATGCTCCCGCACACCACTTATTTGTACTACTTGGTATACTTGGTTTTTCGATCTAGTTATTCTTTCCCCCTCTCTTTCTATACATGACTTGAATTAGACATGTAATATTTTTTTGACAGGACCTGTTGATGAATCAAAGAATCAACTTCCTGATATTATGTGTGTTATCCAGGTTTGCCTTTTCGGTTGTGTGACTCCCTTTTGTGTTTTCTACTTGCTTTAAGTTTGCAATTTTTTGTTACCTATGGTAATACTCAAAATAATTATACTCAGTGCTCCTATTTTATTTTTATTTTACCTATGGTAAAACTAAAAATGATTATACTCGTGCTCTTGATTTATTTTAATTATCCAGGCACACTAGTACATGAGTCACTAGGTACACTTTTATTTAATGACCTAGAAATAGTAGAAGTAGGAAACTGCTGAGCTGTAGAAGACAAGATGGACCGAGGCTGAAGCGCATCATAAAACCTATAGAGACCATAAGCTCCAACAGAGCCTTCAAGAAGAATAGAGTTGGTGTCCTGTGATTTCACACAACAAGAATTAGGATGAAATTCAAAATAAACTGAATTGTCTTTTGCAAACCTACTTACACTTGCTAAATTTTTAGTGATAGTAGGAACTAACAGTTATTAAGAGACAAAGTAGAAGTAGGACACATGGGAGAAGGAAAAACACTGGTACCAATTTCTGTGATTGGAATGCAGAATCATTACCCATAAGGATTTGATCTTGACCTGAAAGAGGAGCTCTTAAGTGAGTAAAATTTGCTGGATCTGCCGTCAGATGATGTGTAGCACCAGAATCTGGGTACCACAACTGAGAATTGTAGGCCTGCGGTTCCATAAGAATTGCTTGAGGAGGTCTTATAGCAGGAAAAGAGGGTTGTGGAGCCCAAGCAGAAGGTCCAGGACCTAGGATAGAAGGTCTAGGAGCAATGAGTGGTGGTGCAACCATTTGTTGAAAAGGCATAGCATTCTGATAGGGAAAGTAGGCAGCATGAAAGTGAGGAAACTGAGGAAATTGAAACATTGGAGATGGAGCAGGTACTGATGATTGACCCTTGTTGGATTTCTGAGATCTGTTTGCAGACTGATTATCAGTGTTAGAACACATGACAATATCCACCCTATTCCAACATTTTAAGGCCTCATGGCCAGGTTTATCACAGAGTTGGCAACGCACTTTGTTTTTGCCATATTTCCCTGTGTAAGACGTTTTGGAAGTAGTTTTGGTGCAGCAGAGTGATCTGCAGAATCAGTACTGTCAGAATCAGACTCAAACGGATTTGTTGATTTATGTGGTTTTGCAGCAGTAGCCTGAGGCTGAATAGGTGCAGTTGGAACAAACCCTAAACTTGCAGCTGACTGTGTAGGTGCAATAAATTGTTGTGCTGGATACTAAGAAGGAAAGGATTGCACAAGGAATTGCTGAGAGTGATAATACACCATACCCTGAGAAGGTGCACCTTGAGAAGGCTGATTTGAAGGCTGAAACTGATTCTGCTGAATCTGACCCTGAGCAAGATGGACTGAGAAGGCATCATTAACCACTGGATGCAACTTCTCTAAGTAAGCTTCTTGAGCCATTTGTAACACCCTATGATTTTTACCCTTAATTCCCCTTATACTAAAATACGGACTTAAAAATTCATTTTTATTATATTAAAATCACCCGTCAAACGGACGGAGTTTTGTCTGTTTTTCGGACTTTCCAAAATTTAACCTGTATAAACAATTTTCAAATAAACAACTAATAGCCAGCAGGGCTTCAGATTATATTTCTAAATCATATCAAGGCCCCATGGGCTCCAAATATATCAGAGTAATAGCGGAAAATACTAAGTTTGAATGTCATAACCAAAACATCTAACTTTGTCAAAATAAAACATCCTAAGCCTCACTTAAAATATGAATAACAAATTTTACATCAAAATAGTGTAGGAGGCTTAATTTCATAATATTCTTCCATATCCCATAATAACCCTACTCTCCCTGTAAGGGAAAGTACTCCTGCTCGGCCGGGGGCTGTGCCAACCCAATCTCCGTACCTGAAAATGTAAGGGAGTGAGCATTGCACATGAAATAGAAGGCAATTTCTAACTAGACATAACAACCCACTAGGTCAAGCACAATTAGCAAGTAAGCATATATTCACATATTACACACCATACTCATTTCATTATTTCCATACTCATCATTTATTTCACATTTCCATTTTCATTATTCCATTTCAACATCCATTTTCATTATTCATTTCAACACATTTGTCACCTCAAAACAGAGGCCCCTATACTCTTCCATATTTAAATTATGTGTCCCTCAGGTCAGAGGTCAACAGTCAGTTCTTTATTTCATCCTGTGTCCCTCAGGTCAGAGGTCAACACCCATTAACATTCATTTCATCTTGTGTCCCTCAGGTCAGAGGTCAACACTTTATTTCATTCTGTGTCCCTCAGGTCAGAGGTCAACACTCATTCACCTTAATTCATACGGTGTCCCTCAGGTCAGAGGTCAACACCCATTCACTTTTTCCTTTCCGTGCCCCTCAGGTCAGAGGTCAACACACACTTTCATTTTAATTCATCCGGTGTCCCTCAGGTCAGAGGTCAACACTCAATTACTTTCATTCATTTTGTGCCCCTCATATCAGAGGTTAGCCAAATCATCACTTTCCATTAATCGTCACCTCAAAACAGAGGCCAACGCACTTATTACATTCTCATTTCACATTACCTCACATCAGAGGCCAAATCATACTTTCACCATCTTACACACACAACTTAACACATACAATCACTAATACACTTACACACATTTCCCATTCATTCTTTATCCATACTCATTCCCTATATCATTTATCAAATCTTTCCTTTAATCGTCACCTCAAATCAGAGGCCAACGCATGAACCACATTCTCAATGTTCGGCGCCTCAATTCAGAGGCCAAGAATTATTCACTTTCTTGTTCAATTAATTGTAACACCTTTAAATACAACAACACACATTCCACAACTAATGATTCATGTAATTACCTTATTCATTTCCTTTCTCAGTTATCACAAGCATACCAAATAGTGTTCTCTTTTATGGCCTAACTTTTAGATTCGCCCTTCATTTTAATTTTGCATATATCATCTTTTACTTTTTATTTCCACATAATTGTTTTACTTCCATTTCCTATATGCACAAGTTCAATTCATAAACCATGATATTTATTCACAATTGATAATACTTAACATTTTTACTTATTGAACAATTAGATACAAATATGCACATTTATCACATTTAATCGTTTCCATTCCCTTTCTTCCTATATCAATTTATTCCACAACACATACATATATTTGCTACAGTAATTAATTATCATTTAATTCACAACTTTACAAATAAGTCAATAATCATAAAAATCATTTATGTCAACTTCACTTTCACATTACCCAATTTCTCATGTACTTCAATATAATCATTAACCAAATTTCATTTATCAAATAATTCATTCTTATATTATTGGGTTTCCTTTTCCTAGCCTTAACATCCAATCATCATGCACATTTAATTAATTAGAATTTCATATTCAATAACCTAGGGATTTATAATCTAATGTTCTCCCCTAACACATAACCCTAACAAGCATTATATACTAACTAGAACCTACTCCCTAGAAGAAGGCAAAGCTCACTATATCCACCCCCTTACCTCAAACACTTAAGGATAAGGAGATTCCAAGTGTCCTATGCTTGAGTTTGCCCACCAAGAGCTCAAAATCCACAAGAGAGTGATAGAACCTATTAATAAGCCACAAAAAGGAGGATTATTGCTCGTTCCATGATGCTCAAACTAAACCCCATGGAAAACTTGAAGGTTCTAAGCTTAGAATTGAAAACCTCCATGAGAGGGAGGAGAGAGAGAACTCAAATTAGAGAGAGAGAGGGGGAAGGAATTAAAGGCTTGAATACTTACTTGGAGCAAGGAGGAAGGAAGTTTGATGATGGGAATGGAGTATCACCCTTGCTTCTTGATGATTTGAAGGAAAAGAATGAAGCCCTAGAGGAGAAGAAGAAGAAGAGGTCGAACAATGAGGGAAAATAGTGTTGATTTCGTTTTATTTTTTTCCTCAGCAGCAGTGTTTAATCAATTAAATTACAGCTTAATCGATTAAGAGGTGATTAAGCTGCACAATTTTGTAGTATCCAGATTTTGAAAGGCCATAACTTCTTCGTTACCCGTTGGATCTTCCTCAAATTTTAAAGCAAGCTTCCCTACATACTAATCTTCACATCCAACGGTGGAATTTGTGTTTAGAGTTGTAAATCTTTTATTTTGAATTTCCTAATATCCTATGTTATCAATCCTAAATCAAGCCTTCAAACCACTAGTTTCAACTCCATATCATTACTTCCTTCACTTTAGGCTTGACCCATCATCAATTATACTAGGAATTAAATTTGGGATGTTACACCATTAATAGAGCCTCCAAAGCACCAATAGTCACTGGAGTTTCTCGGATCAACAGAGAGGTTACAAATGCCTCATACTCTGAAGGCAAGCCATTCAAAACAATTCTGACCTGTTCTTTCTTAGAAACAGGTTCTCCAACAGCAGCTAATGAAAAGGCTAATGCCTTTATCCTAGCAATGAACTCAGTAATGGTCTGTGTTCCTTTCTTAGACGAGCGCAAATCAGATTCAAGCATCTGACTTCGTGCTTTAGTGAGTGAACTGAAGTAGTAATGTAATTCATCCCAAACTTGATAGGCATGAACACACCCTAGAACCCTAGCCTGAACAGGTTCAGAAAGGGACTGTAATAACCACGATACAATATGTTGATCTTGTTCTTCCCAATTCAAATAGTTAAGGTTTACTCTATCAAATTCAATATCATCATCTGTAAGATATTTGGTAGGAATTTGTTGACTAACTACAAAATGTTGAAGTCTGTGTGAAGCAATCACAGCTTCAACTTGTTGTTTCCACATCAGATAGTTCTTATCTTTGAGTTTTGCAGAAATAGAATGAGAGAAGGTAACACGAGTGAATACCGAATTTAAAGGTGTTGGAGCGGAAGCCATTGAAGAAAAATTACAAGATCGGGAATGAAGAAGATTGAAGCGCACAAAGCCAGAAGAAGAGGAGATTCTACTGTTCACGATTCTACTGTTCAAGATTTCTACTGTTCGTGATTCTATTGTTCACGATTCTACTGTTCGCGATTTCTACTGTTCGTGATTTTCTGGTGTTGCGATTCTCAGAAAAGAGAGAAGGAACACAAGTGAAAAACCCTAGCGGAACTGAGAAGATAGAAATCACGGAAATCGCACCAGAGAAGAAGAAGCACAATCGCAAGTGAGAAGAAGCAAAACAGAATCGCAATCACAGATGCTGTTGAGAAGGATGAAGCGATCACACCGGGGAAGAAGGAAGCGCAATCGCAAGTGAGAAGAGGAGATTCAGAATCGCAAGTGAGAAGAGAGAGCTTTGGTGCGCAAAAATTGCTTTGGATACCATGTTAGAAAGAGAGAGAAGAGAGAGAGAGAGATCAAATGAATTATGTTATTAATAAAATGTTGGTTACAAAGGAGAGCACACCTATCTATTTATATAAGGAGCCTCAACCAACTTAAGTTACATGACAGCTGTCAGCTTATAAACTAAGAGCTGAGTATACATAAACTAAACTATTATATACAATATCTAACACTGTCTCGCTTCCTATCCCAGCCAATAAAAATATGACAACTAAGAAAGAGATGACACATCATTTTTCCTCAAAATTAATTCTTCATTAAATTCCAAACGTAAATTATCATTGTCTCTCTCACAACGCCCTTTCTTTCCTCTAAGACATTTCTCTGACTCCATGGCTGTACATTACTATGTGGTACCGCTTGCATTTTCTACCACTTTGTTATTTTCTTCTACTTAATCACAAAAACCACTCTCTTGAGTTTTAACCAAACCGTTTCAATTTCAGAATTTCTTCTTCTTACCCTTTCAATTTGAAATATCTATAAACAATTTTCATTTTTCCTAACCAGTAGAAACAAAACCCATTATTATCCTTTAGAGTAAAAATCAATTAGATTAATTTGATTTTCATTGTTTTCATCAAATAAAATTGACATAAACCAAATTCAAGATTTTGCTTCAATTCAAAGTTCTAAAACATCGGCCAACGACCAAACATAATTAGAGGGAGGATATGGGTTTGGATTGAACCATGAAAGGAAGAGACAAAAGAAAAGAGGTGGTGACCTGAGCCATGGCAAAGATCCAAAATCTGTGCAACACAGATCCGAGATCTGTTAAATTGCTTTCTTAATAGTAGCGATCTAGTCAAGCTAATACATGGATAGGAAAGGTTGGACCTTGAAAAGAAAATGAGAGGCCTAAAGAGGCAGTGGCGATTTCGATAATAATGACGCAAGCGATTGTTTCAGTGCAGAGAGAGAAAATCTCAGCTAGAAGAGAAAAGGATTTCCATGTTCATTTGTTCTTGCTGTATAATATGGCGGTTAAATAGAGAAGTGGAAGTTTAAATGGTGTTTAAGGGTAATTCAAGATTAAAAAGATGATTAGTGTAACACTCCTTGTATATCATCTTACTTTATAAGAAAAGTAATAAGTTTATGATTACTTGGACTTGTTATTGTTGGAAAAAGATTTGAAAATAAGAATTTTCCCTTCCCTTGAAAATTTATTTTCACAAACACTTGATTAATGATGAAGGTGACTAGTAAAATCAGAGTTTGCGGAAACATAGTAAAATCATCATATTACATTTCCAAAATATATCAAGTGTAACAAGTCCATTAATACCAAAGAAGTATTATTATGAAACTGAATTTCCTTTTATGATACCTTTTTCCAAAATATGTATCATATAAATTCTATTAAAAATAGAAATGTTATAGAGCTGGTCACTGGTCCCTTATCCAAACATCCTTCTGGTCGAATCCTCGATATCTGCACAATGGGTTCCCAACCCACACTTTCGACACTCTGCCTGCACCTAAGGGACATCTCCCTTCACTGACTTTTGTGCAAGCTAGATGCACGATCAACACCTAATAAGGGCATGGGGGTTAGCTATACATATTCGCATAATCAAATGAGAATAAAACTAACATCCACAAGTCAACATGTAGCACATCATGATGCATAATCATATGAGCACACCCGGTTAATCATAATAATTCTTTCAATGCAGGTGGCATGATGCATGATTTCCTTCCACAGCTGAGGCCTCTAACAAAGTCCATCTCGGACGTCCATCCAATACACCGTTGTGTTCCCGGAACACTGACATTCGTTCCCAGAATGTAATGCCAAACCATACTTGGATGATAAGCATTCACTCCCAGAGTGTGCATCACGTTCCCAAAACGTGTAGCAAACCATACTTGGATAAATAAGCATCACTTCCAGAGTGTGCTTCACGTTCCCAAAACGCATACGTTCCCAGAACGTATAAAAACCAGGTCCTGGACACTGGCCACATATCTATAATGTGTCATCCAGTAGGTTGCTTATCAATGTGTTCCCAGAACACTAACATACGTTCCCAGAACGTATATAACCAGGTCCTAGACACTGGCCACATATCTATAATGTGTCATCAAGTAGGTTATAATTTGGTACTCCCGGAGTACCCTCCTCATATTCCCAGAATATGATAAACGTTCCTACCAACCAAACTTCCAATCTATATGGATGCACAATCATCAAGGTTGGTTTTTATCTTTAATCCGATTATTATATTAATGTGTTCCCAGAACACATTCATACGTTCCCAGAACGTATCGCAAACCATACTTGGAATGTAATTAAGCACCACTCCCAGAGTGTGCATCACGTTCCCAGAACGTCTCCAAGAAACCATGTCCCAGACAATGGCCACATTCCCGGAATGTGTCATCAAGTAGGTTGCATCAGTTTGGTACTTCTAGAGTACAGGGTCATGTTCCCATTAATTCCATTATTATGACTTAGAAAAACACAACTTCTGAATGATATCTTGAGGTATGGCTTTACTCATAAAATTCACCTTTGAATTTAAATTTAACATATGCTCATAGACCTGGATTGAGAGAATATAATCATTGGTATTAACAGCCCTTATTCAAAAACTTAACTTTTATTTTTAAGTTTCAGGTACTAACCAGTTACATCATCACCTAACCGGTTAGAATTACAGACCTGATTATAAAACCACTGATTTTCAAAGAATCTTTTCTTGAATACTCTACTCAATCCAATCACATGGCCTTAGCATATCAAAATACCTCAAGTTCAACACATAATATCATTCAAAAGATCTAAGTCATAATCCAATTTCATTTATGCATAATTTCCTCTTGAAATTATCAATTGATGTTAAGGTATTAACTCCCAATTTTCAATCAGAATTATTACAATAAAATCAACTTCATTTCAGATTGAATTCCAGTGAAATTAGGGTCTAGATTTGAGTAATATTGATAAGACCACAGAACTGATTTCAGAAACTTATTTTCTTTAACAATTTTACAGTGTCTAACCGGTTACAATTATCGAGTAACCGGTTAGATTGTGCAGTCAGCACATTGAAATATGAGGTTTTGCAACCCATTCTTTTCATTAATCAAATCTAACCAATTTCAATCATTCAAAAGAGTTCATATACCTTAAGTAAACATGTTTAACCACAGAAACACATTCACCTTGCATGCATTCAATTTAGATACACAAATTGCACATAATTGCACATATTTCACAACTTAATGCATCAATTCACATAATATCCAATTAAGTCATGAAATTGTCATCATAACAGCTTGCATGCATCATATTATGATTGCTCAAAAACAGAAATGAGCTTAAATTGGCCTCCAAGCCATAAAACTAATTCCAACTATGCCCTTAGAGTCTCTTGGTGACTCATCCTATTTACCAACATGTTTTTCCTCATTCTAGCAAATAGTAAGCTTCCCCCTTACCTTTAAATTGTGCTTGATCCAAAACTTTGCAGAGAGAAAGGCTCCAACACAGATTTCCATTAAATCCACAGTTCTGCTCTCAGCCACGATTTTTATCAACAGGGTCCAAAGACCAGAAGATTTGACATAGCAATTGGCCAAAGAAATTGGGGAAAACAATTAGGACTCAATATAGGTAACATGAACTAGAGAATCAAAGAGATTTGAGGTTCAATGGTGGACTGTACTTACCAGAATCAAAGCTGAAATTCAGCTTCCAGAACAGGAAGAAGACAGGACTCAGTTTCCCACTCTTAGCTTCCAGACTTGATTCCTCCACCCACACGAACACTCAACTCACAAGGTGTATATCACTGAAAAGCCCTTGATTCAAGCTTTTCAGAAAGGTGTGTTTAACTCTCTAACTCTCAAGGACGAAGACGAATTGCTCAGAACGAATTTGAAACCCTAATCGCCCTTCTTCAACACAAATCTCAGAAATCAACCCCAATTCTTCAGAATTCCAGCCTTTTATAGAGAAATTGGCCTCGCATGCATAGCGACACGCATCTCCCACCATGAATCGAGTGGGATTCGTGGCTAATTCTGGGTTAAAACGCGTGATTACTCATCAAACGCACTAACCCATTTTTCTTAGTTCATCGTGTAACCGGTTACACAGCCCTTCTAACCGGTTACATACTGATAAAATCCAAAAATTAATAATTTAATTACTCTTTCTTCAAAAACCTTTTTAATATTGCAATTAGGTTCCCACCCAAGGACTAAATTACAATATTCATATTTTTGTACAAAATAACCATATAAAAATATATCCCATATTTTTATACATAAAAACACATAATGTACAAAAACTTAAACCTTTAAAATTAATATAAATCGATTATAATTAGTAAAATTTTAGTGAAATGACATAAGGTGATTGGATGGGATAGGGTAGTAGACAAGAAGTTGGGACTGTAGATCTTTATTCAGATCAGAGCAACCACAATAAGAAACCATCACTGCAATAGTTGGGTTCAAAATCAGCGAAGATAAGTGGTTCTAACCATGACGGTGGCCAAAATGCGTCGTTGGGAACAAACGACTATGCGGTAGTTGGTGTTGTAGTCGATGGCAACAGCGGCATATGCGCTGGCTACGACGGTGATGGGCGTTGTGAGGGTGGAGGTGTTGATGTTTGTGTGGTGTCGACAAACGACGGCGAGAAGGTTTCACCGTCAAGTACGCCTGAACCAGATGCATCCATGACGGAAGGTGATCTGTTAACAGCGGCAGCGTCGGCGCGGCGACGGAGTTTGGTTTTCACAGTCAAGGATTGAATTCCCCTTTCCACCTGCGGTTGAGAATAGAGACCGGAAAGGAAAGGTGACAGAAGAAAGGGCAAAGATGGGATTGCAAAGAATAGGTGACTTATTTGACCTAATGAGCCTATAGCCCAACTCCATGAGAGAAAGTGCTTCAAGTTTAAAATAGAAGCCCAATGTAGTGAAAGAGGGGAAAATGTTGTAGAAAATGTAGGCAATTTGACACTGAGAAATGGGTCACATCTTACAGCAAAGATGACCGTGATTTTTTCCACATCATCACATAATCAATTTGTCTTAAGCTTGTCTTATACTAGTTTGAGAGAAGGTTTAACATCTTGCCATATATATCCATGGACGAAAATGCTTTGCTTCTTTCTTGATCAAATTTATGCTAAGGGTTATCTTCCTCTTATTGTGTCTGTCTTTGAGCATGAGTACATTGATTGGTCATCATCATTCAGCACTAGGGATGTTGTTGCTACTGTGAAGAATTGGATTAGAGTGGGGAGGACCAAAAGTGAAGCTGCTCTACATAATTCTAGTGAAGGAATTAGAACTATACAAACTTCTCACAATTTAAGGATGCTTAAACATGCTGCTTTGAAGGGAGGTTATAGTGCAGTGTGTAGGATTCTCATGTTTTGATGCTAACAATCTCTCTCCAAGCAACAACATTGGCAACAAGCAAGCTACACCACGTGAAGATTAGAATTAGGATTTTTATTAATTCTATTTCAATGTAATCTTTATTTTATGCAATGCATCTCATTGGTGTGGGTAGCTTAGGTGATTTTAAAAATATTTAAATAATGTTTGATTAAGAGTGAAGATACTTTAAATCTTGATTAAATAGCTCTATTAAAAGTTTTGTGAAAATCCTTTTAGAAAAACCTTGTTTTTATTCAGATTCTGATCAGTTTACTCGAGTAATGAGTATTGGATCACTCGAGTAATTTATGTCATGACAGGTTAATCGAGTAATGGTTTACACATCACTCGAGTAACTTAATCTGACATGTTTTAATCGAGTGAAGTTATATGGTTTACTCGAGTAATTCAATCAGTGTTTTGAAAATTTTAAAAGGGCTTAATTTTCTCTTTCACAAAGACATACATTCATTCTTACAATTTTATATACACTTTAAAAAGCAATTCAAGAGCTATTTTACATCTTTCAAGAGCTATCAAGATTCAACAAGAAACTTTTCATTCTTCACTCTATTTCTCTCATTGTTCAAATTTTCTTGAGATCATAATTTTGTTCTTAGTGGTTGTTGAAGATTTGCAATTTGTGATTGCATCATTGAAGTTTCAACACAAGTGAAGAATCTCACAAGGAAGACTTTGAGGATCAAATCAAAGCAAGAAAAGAGGATTGGTTGGAAGCATCTTCAATCAATTAGCAAGGAAATCTAGAATTCTCAAAAGGGGTAGATTAGATCAAAGTGTTTGGTACACACTTTGGATTGGGTTTTAAGATAGGAGAACTAAGAATCTAGTTGCATCTTAAAACATTGTAAAATCTACATTTGAAGATTTCTAGTGAAGAATCTCTCTTGATTCAAGAGGGGACTGGAGTAGCTTTCAAGTGGGTGAAAGTGAACCAGGATAAATCCTTGTGTCTCTTTTATTTTCATTCCTTGTATTGCATTAATTCATTAACAATTGCATTTTTAGGTTAGAATTGGGGTTTTTCAATTCTACTCAATTGATCTAAAATTGTATGTTAATATTACTTGCAATTGTTCATATTAATCATTCATAATTTGTTGAATCATCATAGCATTGTAATTCTTGAAGAACTCCATTGAAAACTGAGTTTTAATTGAATTTTACCCAGTTTACTCGAGTAAAGTTCTTGTCACTCGAGTAATCTGCTTTCAGTTTATGAACAATACTCGAGTAGGTTTTCTGTTACTCGAGTGATTTAAAAATAGCTTTCGTAATACTCGAGTGATTTGCTGAATACTCGAGTGAAATTATTTTTGCTTGCGTATTACTCGAGTGAAGACTTGAGTTACTCGAGTAATCTGACTTGAATTTTTAAGAAAACTTATTTTCATAAAACCATTCTCTTAGGTGGACGAAAAATCTGTAATAAGGCTTCAATATTCTATTCACCCCCCCTCTAGACTATATTGAGCCGCTTGTTGGTTTCCAACACAGTGGAGTTTGTATCAAGGCATATGGTGATGAAGGATAAATGTTACTTGGACAGTATGATTGGGAATACTTCAAAGGCTATTGCTAACAAGGATGAACCTGTCCATGCATCCATACTCAATTATTTGTTGTATTTGGTCAATGGTAAAAGGGAGAATTGAAAAATGAAATTGCAAGATCTTGATGAAGTTGTTATTAAGACGCTTGGAATTTTGAATTATGACAATGGGGTGTTAAAGAGACTCGAGAGTTACAAAAGGAAACTGGTTAAAAAGGAATTTTTCACACAATATCTTAGAGAGTGGATCTTGGAGAAGCAAAATTCTATTACTCCTTTCACTTATGCTGAGGAATGCAGGTTTTATTTGGGGTTAGAGGAGGTCAAATGTCAGCAAGGGGTGCAGTTCTCATCTGAAGTCAGTGATGATCTTATAGAAATAAGGGGCCACAATTGAGATTTGATCCACCTTACTCAATTCAGTTTGTTAGAATCTGATGAGAGAGAGAGAGAAGAGAGAGAGAGAGAATCAGAAACTAATTCAGTTATGCATTAGAATCAGTCAACTACAAAAGGAACCTAACACTTCTATTTATAGAAGTGTTGGTTGTAAGGGAAACCAACTAACTTAAGGTGACAACTGTCAATTAATATGACAGCTGTACACAATACAATTTAAGTTACATAAAGCTAACTAAGCTAAAGCTAACTAAGCTATATACACTAATAGTCCCCCTTAGAATATCAACTAGGCTAGTATTACATATACTCTAATATTCCCCCTTAGAAACTGATCTTCAAGGAGGCTGATTGTAACATCCTGAAATTTAAAATTAAATAATATAATTTTAGTAAATAAATATTTATTTAAGGATAGGATTAAGCCTTAGAAATTGCACAAGGTTAGAAGGGTAGTATGAGCATAGGCCGACCTAGGAGGTGAGAATAGGACCTCGGCCCTATCCCGGCTGAGCTAGATGAAATTGTGTGCTTATGAACCGAGCTGAATGGGAACCCAACGTTGAAACCGTTGTCCAGTCTGGATTAGCCGACCTCAGCGTCCTATCCGAGAAGGAAGCTCAGACTACTGCTGTCCTAAATGCCGAGCCGTTGTACCCTAAGCCGACGCGTCCTAGCTCCTCTGTGCCAGCTCATGTTGAGCTGTAGCCTTTTGGGGTTCGTGCCATCCGTACACTATCCTTGTCATTCACTTTATGTCACTATCATTGCTTTATGTCCCTTTCAATGTACTATTCATGGCTTCCTCAAGAAGCCAATGAATCTTGGCCATACAGTCTAGCTTCTTCAAGAAGCCAAAGGATCTTAGCCACACAAATATTTCCCCTAAATGAATAAAAGAGAGTCAATATACACAACATAACTCTTCTCATTTTTCATTCTTCTTCTCCCTACGACTCACTCTCTTTCTCTCTCATTTACTCCCTCATTTTCTTCTCTGAAAATCCAGCAACAACAAACCCCCAACATATTTTTTTTCTCTCTCACGAATCTCCTTCTCCACCACCAGGTCTCACCAACCGGAGACCCTCTTTCTTCCTGTCCCCGTTCTATTTTGGAGTCCCTGGACCGTCGTGGAACCCGTGGCAGCTTGGAGGCAAAGGATTCAAGAGGTGTGAAGCTCACAAGGGCTAGGTCAAGAAAGCCATTCTCAAACTCTCAACTCTTATCTCTCACGATTGAGGTAAGGAGTGAGTGTTACCTCTACTTGAGTTTGGGTTTCTAGGGTGTTCATAAAGGGTACTAAGAGTGGGTGTTAGGTTAGGGAATGGATCTAGGTTAACATGAGAAAAGAAAGGTAAAAAGGGTAAAGGGGACTAATAAATGAACTAGAAACATGGATGTTAGGTGAATATGGAATATTGTTATATGCTATATGTTGGTAGGTACATGATGGATTGGTTAAATTGCTTTATCCTTATTTTTGATGTTGTATAAGTGTTTATGAACTTTGTGCATAAATGTTTGAGCTCTGATATTTGTTATTTGTATCTGTGGCCGAACTGGACCGAGCTGAGTGAGGTCGGGAATGGACATGAGAAAATGGTATATAAGGGGAAATAAGAGAGAGATAGAGTAATAGGTCTGATAATGAGAAAAGATAATGGTATAAGGAAATGGTTAAAGGGTGAGCCGAGAGAGAGGACGAGCTAAGTAAGTGGTTAAAAAGACTAAGAGATGTTGAGCCGAGATAGGCCGAGCTAAATAATGGTTAAAAGGATAAGAGGAATAAAAGAGAAATGGCTGGGTGATCGGGTCATAGCAGACACGTACCGGGTGCGTGCATTGATTGCGTCAGACACATACTTGGTATGTGCAGCTGTAAGACGGGTACTGGGTACTCGCAGTTATGATTCACACGGGGTTCCGAGAACGGAATCGGTGGGAAGTGGTCCTGGTCATAGCAGACGTGTACTGAGTGCGTGAATTGATCGCGTAAGTCGCCGAGATGCGCCGCTGTAAGACGAGTACTGGGTGCTCGCAGTTATGGACTCTCCTTAACTCCATAGAATGATCGGCGGTAGTGCTCCTGGTCATAGAAGACGCGTACTGGGTGCGTGCATTGATCGCGTCAGACGCATACCGGGTATGTGCAGCTGTAAGACGGGTACAGGGTACGCGCAGTTATAGATGACACTCCGATATCCGACCTTAAATGGTGTAAGACATGCACTGGGTGTATGCATCCGAGAAGAGTAAAAGATTGTAAACTATGTGAAAATGGAATAATGAGTTCGAGGTAGAAGTGGTAATCCGAGATAAGAGAGGATGAATCGAGGTATAGTTAGTAGGAAATGATTAAACTGGTTTATGACGTAAGCCGAGCTAGATGAGGTTGTGGGTATGCGAACCGAGCTAAATGTTGATATATGCATGAGATATATGGGTTTGATTACTTGTGATTTATGTTATTTGGCTATTTGTGTTTGGCTTGGTAGTTCGGTATGTCATTTTAGAAACTGCTTATTTAAGTTCTGTGTAATTCTCACCTCCTTACCATTTTTCAGGTACTGAGTCCGAGCAGGCGCAGTCCCCGGCCGAGCAGGTTCCCTCTCACCCACAGGGAGAGTAAGTCGTTAGAGTCGAATAGCTAATGGGTCTCGGCCAGTTGGGCCGAGCTAAAACAATGTTTTTTGTATTTTGTTTGATTTGTCGAAATGAATGTACTTAAGACTTATATTTAACGTATTCGATGTTCCTAAGTCTTCCGCTTTATTAACTCTTATGTTTTGGCATTAATGAAAGGAAATATTATTTTGGCAAATATCATATGCTTTTCTTAAAATAAATTCTTAAATCCTAACTTTTGGGGTAATTAAGGGTAATTATTATATAGGGTGTTACATTTTTGGTATCAAAGCAGTTTCTCCTCGGCCTATTGGAGTTGCAAAGGACTCCAGTGGTTACTCACCAAGAGAGTGACAAATAAGTAAAGTCTAGAAGTCTAAGCTAGACAATAGAGCTTATAGGTATACATGTCTAAATATATATTTACTTGATTATTCGGAAGTTAATTGGCTTTCTCTCCATGACCGAACAGCATGGCTGGGAGACGAGCTGATAACGACCGAATTGCTGCTGTGTTGGAAACTCTGGTTCAACTACAGCAGAACCAAGCACAGGCTCAGCAGAATCTGGCTGAGAACCTCGCTCAAAACATCGCCGCAGCCGCAGCAGCTGCAGCTGCAGCCCTTCAGCCTCAACCTCCGGCTCCGGTCGAGATCGACTGGATGAGCCGATTTCGGAAGAACGAACCACCTCGGTTCGAAGGAGGATATAATCCAGATGGAGCTCAGAGATGGCTCCAGGCTATTGAGAAGATCTTCCGATCTCTGCAACCTCCCTATGAGTACAGGGTGAGGTTGGCTGAGTTTGTGCTGGCTAGTGAAGCCGAGCACTGGTGGGATCAACAAAGCCGAGGACTGGAAGCGGCTAATGAGGTCATCACTTGGGATTTGTTCCGAGCTCGCTTCCTCGGAAAGTACTTTCCCGAAGATGTCAGGAGAGAGAAGGAGCTCGCTTTTCTCAAGCTGGAACAAAGGAACTTGAGTGTCGGGGAATATGCCGCTCAGTTCGAGGATTTGATCCGCTATTCAGGAAGCTACAGAGATGCTGATGAACGCACCAAGTGCATCAAGTTTGAATCTGGTCTCCGTGATGATATTCGGCTCGCATTCGAATATCAGAACGTGGCCAATCTCTCGCAATTGGTAAACATGGCTAGCACTTATGAAAAGGGGCTAAAAAGGAAAGCTGATGGAAAGAGGAGCAGGTCGGCACAGAAAGCAGTGGGTCCGATCAGAGGAAAAGGAGTTGTCCAGAGATCTGCCCCCTACGTGAATCCGAACTCCAGAATGTCAACAGCTCCGAGGAGCGGTGGTCAGATGGTGGTTGTTCCTGGCCCGTATCCGATATGCCAACATTGCGGGAGATAGCACAGGGGTGAATGCTGGAGTCTGGATCCGAGCAAAACAAGAGGATACTGTTTCCGGTGTGGCAAGCCTGGTCACTTTGCAGCTCGGTGTAGAGTCGTTAGAGTCGGATAGGTAATGGGGTCTCGGCCAGTTGGGCCGAGCTAAAACAATGTTTTTTGTATTTTGTTTGATTTGTCGAAATGAATGTACTTAAGACTTATATTTAACGTATTCTATGTACTTAAGTCTTCTGCTTTATTAACTCTTATGTTTTGGCATTAATGAAAGGAAATATTATTTTGGCAAATATCATATGCTTTTCTTAAAAGAAATTCTTAAATCCTAACTTTTGGGGTAATTAAGGGTAATTATTATATAGGGTGTTACACTGATGTTGATGAAGAGGCACAGGACAGAAACCAAGCAAAGGTTTTTGTTGAGATGCTAATTGAAATCTGTCAGTGACATTCAATTTGTCCCTGAGAATACTGAATCTAGAATTTGAGAGAGGCTTTGTGAGAATATCAGCAACTTGATGATCACCTGGTACATGCTCAACAACAAGTTTCTTGTGCAGTACCTTCTCCCTTACCCAAAACAGATCCAGTTCGATATGCTTTGTCCTGGAATGAAGAACTGGATTCCTGGACAGCATTACAGTGCTGAGATTGTCACAATAGATGACAGGGGTGACTGTATTGTAACCCAATTCAGAGAGTAGACTTTGAATCCACATCACTTCACCAGCAGTAGTGGCCATACTCCTATACTCAGCTTCAGCAGTAGACCTAGCAATCCATTCTTGTTTCTTGGACCACCAAGAAACAAGATTAGAGCCAAGATAAACACAAGAGCCTGAAGTTGATTTTCGGTCATCCGGATCAGATGCCCAATCAGCATCACAATAGGCAAATAAACGCAGAGGTTTGTGAATAGAAGTAGGTTTAAGAAGCAGCCCTTTGTCAACTATACCACTTAGATACCTTAGCACCCTTTTTAAGGCTTTCTAATGCTGTTCATGAGGCTGAGACAAAAATTGGCAAAGCTTGTTGACACTATAGCTAATTTCTGGCCTCGTAGTTGTCACATATTGAAGAGCTCCAGCAAGAGACCTATATAAAGTAGCATTATCAATGTAGTTACAGCCCTGTTTTGACAGTTTTAGACCAGCAACTATAGGAGTAGGTTGACCCTTCATAGAATCCAAATGAGACTTTTCTAACAAATCTTTGATATATTTGGATTGAGTGAGCAAAAACTCTCCAGTAGGCAGTCGCTTGATTTCAATGCCAAGAAAGTAGTCAAGAGACCCTAGCTCCTTTAGAGCAAATGCAAGATTCAACCGAGAGATTAAGTCCTTTATCATAGAAGAAGAAGTACCAGAGATGATTATATCATCAACATAACAAAGAACAAAGAGTTTGTGAGATGAGCTGGTTTGAATGAACAATGAATGATCACATCTGCACTTCCTGAACCCAAGAGAAAACAGATTTCCAGCAAGTTTATCAAACCAAGCCCTAGGAGCCTGTTTAAGGCCATAGATAGCCTTATTCAGCTTGCAAACAAGAGACTTATCCCCAACATGAAAACCCTCTGGTTGTTGCATGTATACTTCCTCTTCTAGAATGCCATTAAGAAAGGCATTATTGACATCAATTTGCTGCACATCCCAGTTGTGGCTGAGAGCTAGAGTAAGAACAACTCTAACAGTAACAGGTTTCACCACAGGAGAAAAGGTTTCTGAGTAATCAAAACCTTCCCTTTGATGAAAACCCTTTCCAACCAAACGAGCCTTAAGCTTGTTTATAGTACCATCAGGATTTTGTTTTATTCTGTACACCCACTTATTTCCAATAGCATCTCTGTCTTCAGGTAGAGGAACAAGGGTCCAAGTGTTATTTTTCATGAGGGCTTGATACTCTTCTTCCATAGCTGACTTCCAGCAGGGAATAGTGAGAGCCACTTTTGCTGACTTTGGTTCAGTAATAGGAAGAGAGGCTGCTGATTTTGGATTAGTATTAGCAACAAGAGCCCTGAAAACAGTATTAGTACCAGTTTTGGACCTAGTGACCATAGGATGAGTGGACATAGGTTGCTGAACAGAATTAGACTGAGAAGAAGAAGGAGAAGAAAGAGAAATAATGGGAGAAGCAGTAGAAGGAAGAGATGCACAAGTAGATGTAGAATGCTGTAGAGTGTGAGTAGAAGTAGAGGAATGTTCAGGTGATGTAGCTGTAGCTAAGGAAGGAATAGAAGACTGTGACTTTTCTTGAAGAACAATGAGAGAAATGGGAGAGGAAGAAGATGATGAAGTGTGGACTGAAGTAGGTGTATCCTTTTTATAAGGAAAGGAATATTCATCAAACACCACATCCTTAGAAATAAAAATTCGTCCAGACTCAGAGAGGCACTTATAGCCCTTATGATGTGATGAATATCCTAAGAAAGTACACAAAGTAGACCTAGGCTGAAGTTTATTCTTTGTATATGGCCTAAGACAAGGATAGCATGAACAACCAAACACCTTTAAGAAATTGTAATCTGGTGCAGTTTTGAAAAGTAAGGTGTATGGTACAGCACCTTGCATAGATGCACTAGGTAACCTGTTTATTAGATAAACAACACTAACAAAGGCATCATCCCAGAATGTTGTGGGTAATGAAGCATGAGCCATCATGGTTAAGCCCATCTCAACAATATGTCTATGTTTTCTCTCAATGACCCCATTTTGATGATGGGTATGAGGACAAATGACTCTATGAGTGATGCCAAGTGAAACTAGGAGATTAGTAAAAGGTCTGAATTCACCTCCCCAATCTGTTTGGACAGATTTTATATTTGTTGAGAATTGTGTGTGAACATAGGCTAGAAAGTGTTTAAAAGTCTGTAGAGCATCAGACTTTTGTTTCAACAGAAATAACCAAGTATATCTAGTACATGCATCAACAATAGACATATAATATTTGAAACCATTTGAAGATGATATAGGTGCTGGACCCCACAGATCTATATAGACTAATTCAAAAGGTGAACTGTAAACAGTTAGTGAAGGAGTGGAAGGAAGTCTATGAGACATAGCTACAGCACATGCTGAACAGAAATGAGAGACATTTTTATTGATGTTTTTCTGAATCTTACAAGCATTCAAAACAGACCTTACAACACCCTCAGGTGGGTGACCTAGTCTACTATGCCATGTGGAATAGAAATCAGTACAAATCTGAACATTATTTACAGAACTAGAAGTAAAAACAGTAGGTAATGAGTTTTTACAATGAGAAGAACCTAAGGAACTAGAGTTCTTATTACAATCTATAGAAAAGGATGATAAAGAAGCCTTGACATCTTGTCCAGTGAACAAGTGAGAGTCAGACTCTGACTTTGGCTGAAGTAAATCATGAAAGACATAAAGGCCCTCTGCATTGATAGAACCTTTAAGAAGGATAGAATTGTTGTCCTGAGATTTTACAAAACATGAGTTAGAATGAAACTCAAAATAGACATTATTATCTTGAGCAAACTTACTAACACTAACAAGATTTATAGTGATAGAAGGAACAAGTAATAAGTGTTTGAGTTTTAGAATTCTATTTGGACAAAAGGGAGAGGAAAAACTACTGGTACCGATGCCTGTTATAGGAACACCTGAACCATTGCCCATTAAAATCTGATCCTGACCAGTGAGAATGGTTTTATTACCTATGTTGTAAGGATCAGCAGTGAGATGGTGAGTAGCCCCTGAGTTTGGATACCACATCTAAGAATTATAAGTATGAGGCTCAACCAGCATAGCCTGAGGTGATGGCCTGATAGTAGGAAAACTAGATTGAGGAGTCCAAGCAGATGGACCAGGCCCAAGGATAGACTGAGAAGGTCTTTGTGGAAACTGAGGTGCAGCATGAGAATCAGAGTTGTAGAGAAGAATCCAGAGGCATTTCGCATGAGAGAGAAGAAGGTGGATCGAATTTAGAGAGAGAAGCTCTAGATACCATGTTAGAATCTGATGAGAGAGAGAGAGAAGAGAGAGAGAGAGAGAATCTGAAACTAATTCAGTTATGCATTAGAATCACAGTTTTGGGTAGTGGCTACACTTATGGAGGAATTGATTGCAAAGGAAACAGAGTATGAGTTTCAAACTTTTGAAGTTATTGATCTAGCTACCATTTCTATGAGCCATATGTCTTTCTCTTTGCCCTCTAAGTTGGTCTTAGATGTGTACATCAAAGAAAGCCAATGGGACCCAGGTGGACATGCATATACTTCATGGGAAGCGATAGCATGTTTCAAGCTATGGGACCCCTATGGGAACTTATTTTGTAGCTTCCACAAGTTTCTCATCGTCAACAATGCAGTTAGAGCTTACAAAACATCTCAAGAACTCTCTACATCCATATTTTTAGATCACAGCCTTGAAGACAAGGCTGAAGTTAAGGGGGCAGTTTGGATAGGACCCTGAAGGTTACTAGGGGTATAGGTGGAAAAAAAGGGAATGAGAGAGGAATGCGAGTTGTCACGTAGTTATTGGCTGGGGAAGGGAATATTATTGTATGAGAGTGTATATAGATGAGGTTAGCACAATGAGAGAGTTAGTTAGGAACTTTGTGGTTACACCTTGAGGTGGGGCAGAGGGTGCTCTATGCATCTCTGAGGGAACTTTGCTCTGGGGGTTATAGGGGTTTTTCTCCTTGTAATCATTTTTATTTCAGCATATAATACGAAATATGAACATAATATTTTCATATTTCCATAACTCTGATTTTGGGTTCCCAACAATTTACAGGTTTGCCTTGAAGGGAAGATATCGTGTGTGTCAGCAATGAAAAGTTTAAATAAGAGTTTTAAACCTTCTGGAGATCAAATACCATGGAAATTCTCTGAGCAATTCCGAGATTTAGATTTTCCTTCACTCTCAGGTGGTCGCATCGTACGCATTGCTACACACCCTAGTGCCATGAGGGTAACTTCTATTCTCTAATGCATGGTTTTGTTTAACCAGATTCTTTTGAAGTTGCAACAATCCTCTTATCTTTGATTTTCATTCTTTATTTTCAGCTTGGATATGGTTCACAAGCAGTTGAGCTTTTAATACGGTCAGTGATTGGCTTCTTTCTTACTCTGATTTTACCTTCTGTTTTACACTAGAGTTTTCATGAGCATTGAGTGTTCTTTAGAAGTTTTAAATTTAATATAGATTAGTTTAGGGCTAGCCTTGATTCAAAGTAGAAAACTCCATTTTCTAGTGCAAGGCATGCCTTTGTACCTGGTGGTCATAGGTTCTTGTCTTGGTAGCAGCTTCTATATCTATGGAGTAGGGCTATGCACATCCAACCCTCTTAAAAATGTTGTTTGGCTTGTCTATGAATCATCCGGTTCATTAATACTCTGCTATAATTCATTTTTGTGCCGTTAGTATGCCTATAATTTCTGGCAGTTGCAGTTGTTTCTTTATGTCTAAAAAAAAAACAGATTTTTTGATACATGGCAGGTAGGGAAATTTTTTTTATTTTATTTTTTTAAATTTTTTTTATCACGACTGATTCCTTTTGTAGAGATTATGGATAGGGAGAGTTCCTTGATAAACCTTTTTCATTCAAATGTGGAGGAGCCGTCACTTAGTCAAAAATCACTTAATCACAATATTGAGAAAGACCTACTGGCTGCAACTTGGTGCTCATTTTCGTCTTAAGTATGTCAAAATGTTTAGCATAATATCACCAATTAATCATTTTCATACTGTCTGCAGTTACTATGAAGGACAGCTTACTCCTCTCTCTGATATTGTTGGTGAGGAGGAAATGCAGACTTTGCCAATTAGAGTTACAGAAGCTGCAAAGAATGTATGTTACTTCTTAGTCCCTTTATGCGTATAGTTTTTGGTTTTCATTTCTGTCTGAGGCTTTGAGTTATGTATAGCATAATGGCTTGGAGCTATCCACTAGTCTTTTTGTAGTCTAGCTGATTAGCAGTTTGGTCCTTGCCTATGTATGTTGCACTTGGCAACAACAACAACAAACACCGGGTTTTTTCTCACTCGGGTTTGTCCAGCTTCTTGATCATACACGTGTCATAATGCCCCGTCATGTCTTAAGCTTAAATTGTTACCACTTCTGTAATAATTTGATCCTCTTAGCTTTTAGATAGTTTATTGGCTATTGACTGAGTTTGAACATACATCCAAGACTGCAATTCAAACAAAAATGACAGGCTATATATAATGCGCGATTTCTGTGCTTTTAAGTATATAAATTTTTGTTCATCTTTTTTGTGATACTATTTGTTACTGTAAAGGGAGAGAGTAGAGAGAGATAAAATCAGAGAGAGAGAGAAAGAAAGGGAGGGAAATGTAAAACTGAAATTCTATTATAGTTACAAGCGAAGGCTAAGCTTCTATTTATAGATGCTGCCAACACATTAGCTAACTAAAAAGGTTTAGCTGTCACAACATAACTAATACAACCAGCTATTCTAACTTGTGTTACATAAGCTTAACTACTCTAATACTTTTAATCCAGTTTCATTACTTGAAGAAAATGTAAAACCTAGAGCAGATCTTCCTCATTTGCTAGTACATCTGCGTGAAAGGCGCCCGGAGAAGCTCCATTACATTGGCATCTCCTTTGGACTTACTTTGGACCTTTTCAACTTTTGGAGAAAGCTTAAATTTGCCCCTTTTTACATTTGTCGCGCGCTCGTTTTTCCAAAAGGTTTTCGAAATCATTTGGACTTGTAAGTTTTTCCAAAAATTAGGGTGGAAAAATTTTTATTTTTAAAACACTTGATTGGAAAGTAAAATCAGGGAGTTGAAATCCGGAAAGTTAAAAGAAGTTGAAAAGCAGTCGAGGGGTTTTCGCAATAAATCATATTTTCATAAATGAAACCTTTAGTCCCTCAATTGCGAGTTCTTTAAAACGGATGAATGCCGGATTTCTAAACTTATTAAGAGCAAGCGGAATATTGAAATGCGTAAAGTGAACCACAGTTGTAGATAATAAGTCATAAAAGGTCTGATACAAAATAGTTACAAGTCCATTTGAAAAACACTCTGACAATACCTCACCAAAAACAACTTTTACAAAAAGTAAAACTCAAAAAGAAAGGGTATCATCAGAGCTGGTCGCTGGTCCACTGCAGCTATTCCATAGTCAGGGATCACCGGTTTCGTCCAACCCCAAGCACCATCAGGGAGCGGACGAATCTCGATGCAAGGCAGGCATCTGGCCATCACCTACAAGGGCAGGAGAGTAAGCCTAACACAGTCGCATAATCGAATAAGCCTAAGCCCTAACATTCACAGCCAGATAAACAACAGCAGTCACCAGTGCAAAAATGCATATACATATGAGCAAACACCAGTTTAGTTATTATCTTCAAGTTAAGTGGCATGATGCATGTACATGTTCTCCAACTTTGACTATGAGGCCTCTATGTCCACCGGGTCCAGATCTGAGGAACGGTGCGTCCCAGACGCAGCACGGCTTACGGCACGTCTGCCAGCGTAAACGGCACGACTTACGATGTTTCCACCAGCATAAACGGCACGACTTACAGTGTTTCCACCAACGTAAAAGACATGACTTACGGTGTTTCCACCAGCATAAACGGCACGACTTACAGTGTTTCCACCAGCGTAAAAGGCATGACTTATGGTGTTTCTGCCAGCATAAACAGGCACGACTTACAGTGTTTCCACCAGCGTAAAAGGCATGACTTACGGTGTTTCCACCAACATAAAAGACACGACTTACAGTGCGTCCACCAGCGTAAACGGCACGACTTACAGTGTTTCCACCAGCGTAAACAGGCACGACTTACGGTGAACCCTGTGCAGGCTTTCATAAAATCTCAAGTTCAGATACAAAAATAGTTCACAGGTTCACCGGCGTAGGAAAGGCACGCCTTACGATGTTTCCACCTGCGTAGGTGTTCCTTAGATTGGGACTGGTCTGATAACCTAGCTCATGTCATGTATGTATCAATGCAACTCTTGCAATCCTAGGTTATCATGCACATGTTCGAGTTCCTTTGTTTATTATTAGTCCAACTATGTCATGACCATTTGACATCAGTCCAGCATGGATACATACATAGCCATAGACGTCCAACATGTATCCATAAGTATCTAAGCATACATATGACATAGCAGAGTCATACTAAGTCTAGGTCAAGCTAATGTCTGAGTGTTCGGTCAAGGTCCCATCATTTCTTGACCTAAGTCACCTCAAGTGACTAAAACTTGGGATAAACAAGGATTAACTAATTAAGACTTCGGTTAAGTGAGTCCTAATCACTTAAGACTAGGTTTAACTGACTTCCAGCTGACTAATCGTGGACTAAGTCCACTAATCTTGGACTAAATCTCACTAATCAGGAGTTTAGTCTCACTAATCATGGGTTAAGTCAAGCTTAATTGACTAATCATGGATTAAATCCGACTAATCAGGGGATTAGGGTTTCAAATCGAGGATTAAGTCTAACTAATCGGGGATTAGTTGACTAATCAGGGGATTAGGGTTACTAATCGAGGATTAAGTCCAACTAATCGGGGATTAGTTGACTAATCAGGGGATTAGGGTTACTAATCGAGGATTAAGTCCAACTAATCGGGGATTAGTTGACTAATCAGGGGATTAGGGTTTCAAATCGAGGATTAAGTCCAACTAATCGGGGATTAGTTGACTAATCAGGGGATTAGGGTTACTAATCGAGGATTAAGTCCAACTAATCGGGGATTAGTTGACTAATCAGGGGATTAGGGTTACTAATCAAGGTTTAGAACCCTAAACCGTGATGATCAACACTTGATCATCTTATCTAATTCACAATTAGAGCCTAATTAACTCAAATCTTTGGGATCAACTCTTAAGCCTAGTTCTTTCAAGGATCTAAACATTCCCTTAGTAACCTAACCTATTCGGTTTCTAATCAACATAACATGATCACACAATTCAACATAGAACAACTCATTAACAACATAACATGTTCACAAAAGTCAACATAGAACAATTCATTAACAACATAACATAAGTAATTACTCATAACACATAACATATCCATATAATTCAGCATAGAAACATCAAACAATCACATACCAAAACTCATCAAATTCGGCCTCCAAGCCCAAAAATCAAAGTCTAACTAGTGCCCTTGAGTCTCATGGTGACTCAATCCTAGTTCTAAGCTTCAAGACCTATTCTAGCAAAAGTGTAAACTTCTCTCCATACCTCTTGAAGACACTAAAAGAGAACTAAGAACCTTTGGCCTTCTTCCTCACCAAAACCGTGAGCAATCTCCCTCCTTAGACCCTTGGAACTTGACTTCAAGCTTCTAAGACTCTAAGACTCCTCTTGATCTACCAAGCTAAGGATCCTAGTGCTTTGATCAAGGCTTGGCCGTGAGCTTGTTATGGTTTTGGGTTGAAATTTCTTCAACACAACTTCAAGTAAGTGGCATATTCATGATCTAGGGTATGAATATGCCAAGGTTCTTTGTGTTTGGTGAGTGTTTAGGTTGATTAAGATGGTGATGGGGGTTTGGCCGTGAGCTTCCAAAAGAAAGGGAAGGAGTTGGATTTGAACTTCTAAGCTTCAATCACTCATGCATGATGCATATTCATGATCTAGGCTTAGGATATGTAAGGTTTTCTTGGTTTTAATGGAAGAAAAGGGTTGGATGGTGGTGTTTTGGGAGGGTGGCCGTGAGCCTCTTGGAAAGGAAGAAGAAGAAGAAGAAAAGAAGAAGGTGGTGTGGTGAGGATGCTACGAAGAAGGGAGCCAAAAATGAGGCTCATCAACACAAGGCATATTTTATAAAAGTTATGGTCAAATGTGAAGAGGTAAGGTGGCATAAGGGTGAGTTTTGGTGTGGACACCTCAACCCTTCATGCAAAGGAAAGAAATGTGGTGTGGACACCTAATACTTTGACCACATGCATGAAATGGGATGTTGACACCTCACTTCCTTCATGCATTCAGAATTTCACTCCATGGTTGCACACACCACACATGCCACGGCCATACACTCACACACATGGGCCATTACACTTTCATGGCCCAACATCACTTCCCAAGGCCCATTTGGTTCATTTAGACTTAATCTAGCCCACTTAACTCTTAAGCCATTCATTAACCAAGCTAATCTAACCCAAGACTAACTATTAGCTAACTAAACCAAATCAATTTAAAATCACACAAGTCTAGACCTAATAAATTAGGTTTGATCTAACCCTAATCTTGATTTGCTATCTAGACAAGATTAAGCTCTTACTCATCAAGCTAAGGCAAAGCTTTTAAATCACAAAGCACGAATTATTTGGGAACTAAAATTCAGGGATGTTACACTCTCCCCCACTTACAGGAATTTCGTCCCCGAAATTCGGCTTTACTGGAACAACTCAGGATATTCTCTACACATCATAGCTTCGGGTTCCCAAGTTGACTCTTTAACACCATTGTGTTCCCAGACAACTCTAACCAAGGGTATTTCTTTTCCCCTAAGTTGCTTGATTCGGCGGTCCGCTATAAAAATCGGGCCAGCTTCTAGAGTTAGGTTTTCTCGCACAGACAGGTCATCGGGTCGGATATCCAGGATAGAGTTGGGGTCGTGCACAAACTTCTGAAGTTGTGAAACATGAAAGACATTGTGCAGACTAGACAAGGATGGTGGTAAGGCTATCTGGTACGCAACTGGGCCAATCTTCCTAAGGATTTGGTACGGACCAATGAATCTGGGTGAAAGTTTCTTGGTCCTCAATGCTGTACCTACACCTTTCATCGGGGATATCTTGATAAACACATGCTCTCCTTCTGCAAACTCAAGAGGTCTTCTCCTCTTATCCGCATAACTCTTCTGCCTTCCCTGAGCAGTCCTCATCTTCTCTTGTACCATCTTAATCTTTTCAGTTGTTTCTTGTACCAGTTCTGGACCGATCAAAGCGTTCTCCCCCACTTGGAACCAACATAGTGGTGTCTGACACTTTCTACCATACAACGCTTCAAATGGTGCCATCCCAATACTCGCATGATAACTGTTATTATAGGTAAACTCCACCAACGGTAACACCTTATCCCAACTTCTTTGCTCCTCCAAGGCACACGCTCTTAACATATCTTCCAACGTCTGAATGGTTTGCTCCATTTGTCCGTCAGTTTGAGGATGATAAGCAGATCCCATTTTTATCTTTGTGCCCAAGGCTTGATGCAGACTGTTCCAAAACCGAGACGTAAACCTTGGATCACGGTCAAACAGTATACTGGATGGTATACCATGCAGTCGTACCACCTCATCAATGTAAAGTTGAGCAAACCTTTCCATCGAATAATGCATATTGATGGGGATAAAATGCGCTGATTTAGTTAACCGATCTACTACAACCCATATGACATCAAAATTCCGGTCCGTCCTTGGTAATTGATGAGCATTTTATTTCCCATTATTCCTTGCATTATTTTACTCCTATTATTGATACTTGTTGCCCATTTGACATTGTTTAGCTTAATTTAGTGATTTAGAGTTTATTGGACTAATATTCTGAATATTGTTTAATTTGGGATTATTTAGCCTAATTAATTCTATTTCTATTTTCAGGTCATATTTGGCACAAGGGCTTTTTGGGCATTTTGGGAGTGAAGATTTAATTTTGGAAGAGAAGATATATGATGAAGTGAGGATTGTAATATATCTTTAGGATTATTTGAGATTTAGTTGTTATCTTTTTAGATTTAGATTTTATCTATAGGATATTTTTATATTTAATTTAGAGATTAGCTTTCCTTAGGATTTGGGCCCATGATTTAGGCCCATTTTGTGATTTAATAAGCCAATTTCGTGTAGACCTAGCAGCCACAATCTATCATTCACGTTTTTACATTCTCTCTCTTAGAGAAGGCTTAGTTTTGCTCTCCAAGCTTGTGGTGGCTGCTAGGGTTTCTCTCTCTTCCCTTTTTACACGTTTTTTGGTATTTTTCTTCATGGAAGGCTAAACTCTTAGGTTAAATCCCTTTGGTAATGTATCACATACTCTTGAGGTTTTCTTCTTAATGCTATTTCGTTTTTATTCACTGTTTTCATGCTTATTGATATGTTATGGTTCGCTTAGTTCCATTCTATAGAGATAATCCATGTGTATGAATGCTTAATTTATGCAAACTCGTAAAAAATCCATGCTTTGGCTTTTAATGCTTAATTAGAGGTTTGGGTTTTGGGGTGAGAATTGAATTTTCGCTTAGTATTTAGTTCTCACGAGTTGGACAGTGAAGAGGAAAGAAATTGATCTTTTGTGACCGATGATAGAGTTGTGAACGCGAGCCAAAGGGGTTTATCCGTTTTTCCTTATCTGTTACTTCGTTTTGATTTAATTCTGTTTTGATTTCAATTATTCAATATTCAATACAAAACCCCCCTGTTTTCTATGCATACTATGTGTTCGACCTTTTGCTTGATAAGATATTCCTTGGGAGATGACCTAGGAGTCACTTCCTAGTACTATACTTAAACTGTTTTTATTTGTATCGGGTACGGCCTCGATCAAATTTGGCGCCGTTGCCGGGGAATATCGGTTCTTGCCAAAGGTCATTAGTAGTTAGTTAGTGTCGTAGTTAGTATAGTTATTATAGTGTGTCGTGTCTGATTTAGGGTCTAGTAGTCAATTCTGATAACTGGTTGAAGTTGCACTGTTTGCTGTTTTGCTATTTTGTTGCAATTAGTGTATTTGATTGATTCTGTGGTTGCTAGTTCACATAGTTGTGGGTGGAATTTTTGCACGAAAATTTATATCCACACTACTTTTATCATATAAAAAGGTTATGAGGCACCACGATCACTCAGATCATCACTGCTTGTGAGTTCCAGAAAAATTTTCCAAGTTTTAGCAGCACTTTCTTCAAATCGTCGTAACTTTTGACCCGTAACTCGGAATTTGACGAATTTTATATCAAATCGAAGGGAATTTTCTGAATAATCTGAATTTTCTGACTTTGTCAGAACCTCCTTCGTCTGGACCCTGAAAAAGGCGTTTTACTATTTCTTTTTTATTTTACAAGTTTTATTTTCTTAGTTTTTGGTCTCTGATTTAATTGTTTGACTTGGTTCCCTTTTGAATTTTATCCTCAAACTTTCTGTGATATGTTTTCATGATTTTAGGGTGCTGAAAAAAATAAATAAAAAAATTTTAAAAAAATAAAAAATTTTGTTGCCTATTTTGGTCATGCATATTTGTGACAGTTTGCTATGCTTAATGGTGCTTTGTTCAGTACATGACTAGGGGCAACCCAAGCTACTTGCATCCATACAACCCTGAAATTGATAGGACTTATCACAGATTAGTTAGAAAAAATAGGAACCAGTCCATAGGTAGTGACTCTATTGAGTCTTTACATAGTGAGTCTGCTTCTTTTTCTTCTATTCCTATAAATTCTGATTCTAATTCTGATTCTTATTCTGTTTATTCTGAAAATATGGCTCAACCTCCACCACGTAAGAGGACATTGAGGGAGCTGGCTGCACCTGATTTCACTATTGAAGACTTGTGCATCCAGTATCTCGATGACCCGTATGAGCTAAGGTCTGGACTAATTCATTTGTTGCCCAAGTTTAATGGTCTTGCAGGTGAGGATCCTCATAAACATCTCAAGAAGTTCCACATCGTGTGTGCTACTATGAAACCACATGATGTGCAAGAGGATCATGTTTGTCTTAAGGCATTCCCACACTCCTTAGAGGGGCTAGCCAAGGACTGGTTGTACGATTTGGCCCCTGGTTCTATCACAGGCTGGGATGACCTGAAAAGGGCATTTTTGGAGAAATTCTTCCCTGCATGCAGAACAACAGCAATCCGAAAGGATATATCAGGCATCAGGCAACAAAGTGGAGAAAGTCTCTACGAGTATTGGGAGAGATTTAAGAGACTGTGTGCGAGCTGCCCCCACCATCAGATCTCAGAGAAGCTGCTTATTCAATATTTCTATGAAGGTCTCAACCTCATGGAGAGAAACATGCTTGATGCTGCGAGTGGTGGTGCCCTAGGAGACATGACACCTTTAGAAGCCAGAGCCAAGATTGAGAAGATGGCTTCCAATTGTCAACAATTCCATGCAAGGGGCAACAACGATGCAATCGTAGTAAGAGGAGTGAATGATGTTGGCACAAGTTCTGGTAAGGTTGAGAAGCTTGAACAGAAGATAGATTCACTTACAACTTTGGTCACTCAATTAGCCATCAACCAGAAGAAGTTGTCTCTGCCTGCTAGATTATGTGGCATATGCACATCCGCTGAGCACCCCACAGATGCATGCCCTTCTTTGCAGCAGCAACCAACGACTGGTGCTGACCAACCTGAGGCATATGCCGCCAACATCTTCAACAGTAGAAACCAGCAGCCACAGAACTTTGATCTCTCTGCCAATAGATACAACCCTGGTTGGAGGAACCATCCCAACCTGAGATGGTCTGATCAGCAGCAACCTTTACAGGTTCAATTTCAGAACAATTCCAGACCACCATATGTACCTCCTCCAGTCCAGCAACAGAGACAACAACAGGCTAATTCTGCACCACCAGCTCCTAGTACTGAGCAGCAGCCTTCATTGGAAGAGCTGATGAAACAGATGACCATGCAAAATCTCCAATTCCAACAGGAAACTAGAGCATCCATTCAAAGACAAGAGGCCTCCATTCAATCTTTGACCAATCAGATGGGACAAATGGAAACAGCCATCAACACTATGCAATCTCAGAATTCTAACAAGTTGCCATCCCAAACAGTGATCAATCCAAACCAAAATGTGAGTGCCATTAGTCTAAGGTCAGGGAAGCAGATTGCCACACCCACACCAGAATCTGACCTCAACAAAGATGATCTAGTTTCAACCAACAAGAAGAGCCAAATGGTCGAGGAGAGTGAGCACACAAGTACCAGAAAATCCCATCCAGTTCAGCCTTCCACAAGCACAACACCTGCTGCTGCCCAACAACCACCCCCCATTCCTCTTCCTTTCCCACCAAGGGGGGTGAATCAAAGCAAGAAAATGGAAGAGATTGACAAAGAGATACTTGACACATTCAGGAAGGTGGAAGTCAACATACCCCTTCTTGATGCAATCAAGCAGATTCCAAGTTATGCAAAGTTCTTGAAGGATCTATGCACACACAAACGGAAGCTCAAGGGCAATGAGAGGATCAACATGGGAAGAAATGTCTCTGCTCTTATAGGTAAACCCGTCCCTCATATTCCTGAAAAGTGTAAGGATCCTGGAACTTTCTCTGTGCCTTGTATCATAGGTAATACTAAATTTGAGAATGCTTTGCTAGATTTAGGAGCATCTATTAATGTTATGCCTATGTCTGTTTTCAAGTCTCTTTCACTTGGACCTCTTCAACCTACGGGTGTGGTTATTCATTTGGCAAATAGATCTACTGCCTACCCCGCAGGTTTGATAGATGATGTCTTGGTTCGGGTTGAAGAGCTTATCTTTCCTGCTGATTTTTATATTCTTGATATGGAAGAGGACACCTCTCGTAGTGCTATCCCTATCATATTAGGGAGACCATTTTTAAAAACAGCCCGAACCAAGATTGATGTGCATGCAGGTACACTTTCCATGGAATTTGATGACAGAGTGGTTCGATTCAATATTTTTGATGCTATGAAACATTTTTCTGATGACCACTCTGTCTTTCATGTTGACTTGCTTGATGATCTGATTGATGAGCATGTTCTAGACTTTTTGCATGATTATAATTTGCCATCATTCACTAACTCATTTACTTGTTCTGCATGTTCTGATTCCGAAATGTGCACTGCATGCATTGAAATTGACCAGTTTTTAAATTCTGCTACTGCATCTGTTGATTCATATGATATAAGATTCAGATCATGCTAACCCTAACCCCATTTCTGTTATGCATGAGTGTAATCCATTTGTTCAGGTGCAGGCGGCAGAATCCAATTCTGCTACTCCTTTAGTTCCATCTGTGATGCATCACCTTTATTGGACCTGAAGCCCCTTCCTCCTCATCTCAAATATGCTTACTTGGAGGATGAGCAGAAACTTCCAGTGATCATCTCTACCTCCCTTTCTGTTGGTCAAGAGAAGCAGCTGCTGGATGTGATTAGAGCAAACAAAAGGGCAATAGGATGGACTTTGGCAGACATACCTGGTATTAGCCCCTCCATGTGAATGCATCAGATTTTATTGGAGGATGAGGCTAAACCAGTGAGACAACCCCAGAGACGGTTGAACCCCCAGATTCTTGATGTGGTGAAGAAAGAGGTCACCAAGCTGCTGCAAGCTGGTATTATCTACCTCATTTCAGACAGCACTTGGGTAAGCCCGGTTCAAGTAGTTCCCAAGAAGTCTGGGGTGACAGTTGTCAAGAATGAGAAGGATGAGTTGATTCCCACTAGAGTGCAGAACAGTTGGAGAGTCTGCATTGACTATAGGAAGCTCAACCAGGCGACCCGCAAGGATCACTTTCCTCTTCCCTTCATTGATCAGATGTTGGAGCGCCTGACAGGTAAATCTCACTATTGCTTCTTAGATGGTTTCTCTGGTTATTTCCAAATCTGTATTGCACCAGAGGACCAACACAAGACCACATTTACCTGTCCTTTTGGTACATTTGCTTATAGGAAGATGCCTTTTGGCCTATGCAATGCTCCTGGCACTTTTCAAAGATGTATGATGAGTATTTTTAATGACTTACTTGAGCATTGCATAAAGGTCTTCATGGATGATTTTAGTGTATATGGTTCCTCTTTCGATGCATGTCTTGATAGTTTGTCTAAGGTGCTTAATAGGTGCATTGAGACTAACCTTGTCTTGAATTTTGAAAAATGTCACTTTATGGTAGAACAAGGCATAGTCTTAGGGCACATTATTTCGCATAAGGGCATAGAGGTTGACCCTGCTAAGCTGCATGTAATATCACATTTGCCTTACCCCTCTTGCGTGCGAGAGGTGCGTTCTTTTCTTGGCCATGCAGGTTTCTATCGCAGGTTTATTCAGAACTTTAGCAAGATAGCCCTTCACCTATCCAACTTGCTTCAAAAGGATACTGCATTTGAGTTTGGAGACCAATGCAAGAAGGCATTTGATGAGCTAAAGAGAGCACTCACCACCACTCCCATCATCCAACCACCTGACCGGACCCTCCCATTTGAGCTCATGATTGATGCCTCGAATTATGCTTTGGGAGCAGTTCTCTCCCAAAGGGTTGGTAAGCTCTCTCATGTGATCTATTATGCATCTAGGACTTTAGATTCAGCACAAGTTAATTACACCACAACTGAAAAAGAGCTGTTAGCCATTGTCTTTGCACTTGATAAGTTTAGATCATATCTGTTAGGTTCTAAGGTTGTAGTGTATACTGATCATGCTGCTCTGAAGTATCTCTTGAAAAAGACAGATTCCAAACCTATGTTGATTAGGTGGATGTTGCTCCTTCAGGAGTTTGATCTTGAGATTCAGGATCGGAGTGGTGCGCATAACCTTGTCGCAGACCACTTGAGCAGAATAGAGAGAGAGGAGGATGCATTTCCTATCCGGGATGACTTCCCGGACGAGCAGCTTTTAGCTTTGCATGTTTCACATCCCCTTCCCCTTACTCCTTGGTTTGCTGATATTGTAAATTATCTAGTTGCATCTGTTTTTCCACCCTTGGCATCCAACGCTCAAAGAGACAAATTGAAGAGCGATGCCAAGTATTATGTATGGGATGACCCCTATTTGTGGCGTTTTTGCAGTGATCAGGTCATTCGCAGGTGCATTCCAGATCATGAGATCCAATCGGTTCTCCAGTTTTGCCATGCTTCTCCAGTTGGAGGCCACCTTGGAACTCAAAGGACTGCACGAAAGGTGCTAGATTCTAGATTTTATTGGCCTACCATCTTCAAGGATGCAAGCAACATCTGCAGCTCATGTGAGCAATGTCAAAGAGCAGGAGGCGCCCTATCTTGGAGGCAACAGATGCCGCAACAACCTATGTTGTTCTGTGAGGTGTTTGATGTCTGGGGTATAGATTTCATGGGCCCCTTTCCTGTTTCTTTTGGTTTTTATTATATCTTACTTGTTGTGGATTATGTATCCAAATGGGTGGAAGCTACGGCCACCAGGACTAATGATGCTCAGGTTGTTGTAGATTTTGTCAGGTCTAATATCCTTTGCAGGTTTGGCATACCTAGAGCCATAGTCAGTGATCAAGTCACACACTTCTGCAATAGATCCATGCAAGCTTTGCTCAAGAAGTATGGGGTTTGCACAAAGTTTCTACACCATATCACCCCCAAACCAATGGGCAAGCTGAGATTTCAAACAGAGAGATCAAGCAGATTTTGGAGAAGATGGTGATGCCTAATAGAAAGGATTGGAGCACACGATTGGAGGATGCTCTATGGGCCCATCGGACTGCTTACAAGGCACCCATAGGGATGTCACCTTATCGGGTTGTCTTTGGTAAGGCATGCCACCTGCCTGTGGAAATAGAGCACCGTGCATATTGGGTTGTGAAGCAATGTAACTTAGCTCTTGATCAAGCGGGTGAGGAGAGGAAGCTACAGTTGAGTGAGCTAGATGAGATCCGTTTGGAGGCCTATGAGAACTCCAAGTTCTACAAAGAGAAGACCAAGAAGCTCCATGATAGCTCAATTTCCAGAAAGGAGTTCTTGGTTGGTCGAAAAGTGTTTCTCTACAACTCTAGGCTTGGACTCATGAGTGGAAAGCTCCGCTCTAAGTGGATTGGACCGTTTGTAGTCACCCAGGTGTTTCCTTATGGCACTGTCGAGATAAAGAGTGAGTCCACAGACAAGAGCTTCAAAGTCAATGGCCACCGACTCAAGCCTTTCCTAACCTCTCCTACTTTGGATGATGCACCTGTGGAGGAGGCCTCATTGGTCGACCCCACTTTTGACCCACCATGATTTAGGGAGTCTTCTTTTCTCCTTCTTTAATACTTTTATTACACTTGTCTATATCTGTCTGATTCTGCTATTTGTGTTCCATTGAGGACAATGTGTGATTTAAGTGTGGGGGGAGAGTAGTTTAGGTTGCATATTTTTGCTTTGATTTTTTAGTTTTTGCTAAGTTGTGGGCATTTTCTTGCATGTTTTTGCTTCATTTTAGTAGAGTCTTGGTATCTTGTGTCTGAATTCATGCATTTATGTGTGTAAAGTTGCTTTTGATAATTAAGAGGTGGTAACACTGTGATAAAATTGTCCCTTTTGTGAGGATTTGAGCCTTAATTGTGGGTGGATTGCTATATATGCCACCTAATTTTCTTTCATGTGTGATTGCACTCTGGATTACTTGCACTCTAGAACTTGACTTGACTCTTGTTGATACTTGATATTCCCATGCACATTTTGAAATGATTTAGGCATTGTTTTTCTTGAATAAGCCACTAGCCATATGAGCCTACCTTGAATGAATTTATCCTTTGATTTCCCCTTTGAGCCTTTATATTCCTTTTCTTTGTTCTTTAGCTCATTACAAGCCTATGACTGAAAAACCATGATTGTCCTAACCTTAGGGAATGTTGGAGCTTTGGAATTGTTTTGGGAATGGGTATTAAGTAAGCGGGGGTGCTTTGTTCTTCATCTCTTGTGAGTTCTGGGTTTTGCCTCTATGGTCAGTGATGTAATTATGGCTTTATCTCATTATGCCATTTTTGTTGTTTCTTCTTCCCTTTCGTTCATGAAGTTCTCCAATGCAAAAAAAAAAGAAGAAAAAAAAAGAAAAAAAATAGAATAAAAGGTTGATTGAGGCATAGAGGATTGGAATTAGAGGTTGTTGTTATGTTTATCATTTCATTCTGGGGTGGATTTTGCTTACTTTTTACTTATTCCCCATTGCTCCTCTATTCCCTTGGGTTTTAGCTACATTTCCCATATTTTTATCCTACCTTGTCCTTGACCCCATTACAACCCTGAAAAGACCTTTTGATCTTAATGTGCATGTGTGTTGATTGTTGATGTTAGAGGCTTGTCAAGCTTATGGTTGTGTTTGTTTTTCATGATGTGCCTTGAGTGTAAACACTGATTAACCTTAAACACTTGAGTGTAAACACTTTTGAGTGATCCTTGTGAGTTTCTATCATCTATGTGACTACCGTCTTGATGTCATTGGTTTTCTTTGAGTGACCTTTGAGACCAGACCAGTTCAGATAGAAGGTCGTGAAGTTAAGCAGCTCAAGGGAAAGGAGATACCTTTAGTAAAGGTCATATGGGAAAATGTTGACGTATTAGAAGCGACGTGGGAATTAGAGGAAAAGATGCGTCAAGAGTATCCGGAGTTGTTTTTGTAAACTAGAATTTCGGGGACGAAATTCCTTTTATGTGGGGGACTAGTGTAACACCCCTAATTTTCGTCTCCCGAGTAATAGGAAATTAATAATAAAAGTTTTATTATTAATTTATAGAAATTTTTCCCAAGATTATATTTTGTGTTTAGTAGCCTGAAATATAAAAATAGGTTGAAATATTTTTATATGGCAAATAAATGCAAAATATAAGGATATTGCATTTTGGTCCCTGAATGAGGACTTAGAAGTAATATTGAAAAGGTTCTTGGAGGGAATGATCTAAAAATATTAATTTTTAAATTTTGTACTAATCTAACCGGTTAGTAATGCCCTGTAACCGGTTAGACGATGAACCCAGAAACTGGGTTAGTGGGTTTTGATGAGTAATCACTTGATTAATCCCGCATTCGCCACGATTACAGCCTGAATCAAGTGGAAAACCTCGCGTCAGTGTGCATGTAACCTTTGTTGATCTATATATAGGTGAATTGCTGAAGGATTGGGTTGTTGTTGCTCTGATTTCGGGGGGAGGCTTTGTCCTAGGGTTTCAGAATCACCCCTTGTGATTCTCTTTTGTTGTTGAGTGTTGAGAGATGAGTGATATAGCATTGCAAAGCTTACATCTTGAGCTTTGTAAAAACACCAAGTTTGTGAGCTGAGGGTTCGTGTGGAAGGAGAAATCAAGCTTGGAATCTAGGAGTTGGAAACTGAGTTCTGTACTTTTTCTGTTCTGGAAGCTGAGTTCCAGATCCGATTTTGGGTAAGTACAGCCACCATTAAGCCTCCAATCTTTTCTATTTCCTAGTTCATGTTACCTATTTTGAGTCCTAATTGTTTTCCCCAATTTCTTTGGCCATTTGCTATGTCAAAACCTCTGGTTTTTGGACCCTGTTGGTGGAATTCGTGGCTGAAAGCAGAACTGTGAATCTTTGGGAATCTGTGGATTAATCTTCAAGTGCAGTTTTAATTCTCATCAAAATCTACTTAGAGGTATGGGAGAAGTCTACCTTATACTAGATTTAGACTAAAAATCAAGTGATTTACGATTTGAGTTAACAAAACTCAAAAAGGGCATTATGTGCAATATGGCACAAAGGCTTGGAGGCCAAATTCTTGCTCAATATTGTTTTGAGCAACTTTATGTTGATGCATGCAAAGTATATGGAAGCTGAATTCTGAATTTGAATGCTTATTATAAGTTTTGTTGTATTAAATTGTGTTTATGTGAATTTTCATGCAATTTGATACCATAAACTTGATGCATGCAAACTAAATGTGTTTCTGGGTATGAACATGTTTATTTCAAGGTATATGAACTCTGTGAATATTGAGATTTGGTTAGATTTGAGAAAAGAAGAAAATGAATTGTCAAAACTCTTGTTGTAGTGGACTGACTGCATAATCTAACTGGTTACTCGATATTCGTAACCGGTTAGACACTGCAGAATTTCAAAGAAAAATCAGTTTATTAATCAGTCCTGAAGTCTTGGGGAATTCTGCTCAAATCTATATTGTAATTTCATTATAAATGATCTGAACATGAGTTGTTAAAGTGCCATGGTTCAGATTTGAAAGATTAGAGTTAATGCCTTAAGTTAAAGAGATAATTTCAAGAGGAAATTATGTTCATTAGAGAATGAATTGTGATTTAGACCTTTTGAATGATAAGACAGTGGTTGTTGAGGCATAAAACAATGTTTAACTTGTTTATGGATTGGGTAGAGAATTCAAGAAAAAGGGTTTTTCTGAATTGCAATGGTAAACAGTTCAGGTCTGTAATTCTAACCGGTTAGCCTGAAACTGTAACCGGTTAGTACCTGAATCTGAAAAATAAAAAGTTAAGTTTTGGAATACCATTGATTTTGTTTTACCCAATCTAAGTGAAAGGGCATGTTTTGAGATAATTAAAAGGAGAATTTTATGCCAAATATTATGCCTCGAATAAATCATTCAAAAGGGAAATTGGAATATTTCTGAATCACATCAATTAATGTAAAGATAAAACCAACCCCGATATTTGTGCATCCATATAGACTGGAAGTCTGGTTGGTAGGAACGTTTATCATATTCTGGGAATATGAGGAGGGTACTCCGGGAGTACCAAATTATAACCTACTTGATGACACATTATAGATATGTGGCCAGTGTCCGGGACCTGGTTTTGATGCGTTCTGGGAACGTATGCGTTCTGGGAACGTGGTGCACACTCCGGGAGTGATGCTTATTATCCAAGTATGGTTCGACATTACGTTCTGGGAACAAATGTCGGTGTTCCGGGAACACAAGGGTGTAATGGATGGACGTCCAAGATGGACTTTTAGAGGCCTCAGTTGTGGATAGAAAATCATACATCATGCCACTTGCATTATAAGAGTTATAATGTTGAAAACTGGTGTGCTCATATGTATCTGCATTATTATCTGTCCATGATATAATTGTGATTGTAATTTTAGTCTTTATCAATTATGTATATGTGTATACTTACTCCCTGTGCCCTATTTAGGTGATGGCCAAATACCTAGCTTGCATCGAGATACGTCCTATCCCTAGTGGCATATGGACGTATGAGGAGCACCATGCCACTTTTGAGGAGGAGGTTGAGATCACTCTCTACCACCCTGACCATCTGGTGCGAGTGCGACCTCGTCGATTTAGGATCTCATTAGTCTATACTATGCATGTTCCACCTTTTTATACATATAGAGGACCACCCCCGGCTCGACCTATGCGTCGTTTTAATAGTTTTCATTTTAGAGCTGCTGTGACACCCTAAGTTTTATTATATAATTAAACAAAGATTTTATGAGTTTTCTTTACTTAATTAATTTCTAACTCCATTATCAGAGTGGGGAAGCCTAAATTCATTATTAAAATAGTGGTCTAGAATTTTTCTTTTCCTAACTTTTACAAACAAAGGGGTTCACATGTGGAATTACTTAATTACCCTTATTTAGAAAATATATTTAGTGGTATTTAGTTATAGAAAATTTTTAGGAAAAATCCGACAGAGTCTCCTCTGTTTATCGGATATTTTCCATATTTCTTGAAAACCTGCTACCTGCGTGAAAGTTAAAAATACATTTTCCAGTTCAGTTCCTTTTACTTATGTGCAGTGCTAGGGTGTTTCCCCAGCTCATTCTATAGCCCCGCACTCATTTAGTTTTGCAAAATTACATAGGTATTATTTACAACAAAAAAAATATGCACGGAACGTCCCTGTCCTAGCGGAGGAAATCCGGCCCAAAAGTGCTCACACATTGCACCACAAAAATATACTAAGTCATAAGGAAAGTTTAAACTAAGTTTTTATATACAATCTCAAAATAACTAAGTCCAAAACTAGTAAAATAAAAGTATGAACCACTACTCTCCCTAGTTGGGAGAGTGATCCTGCTCGGCTGGGACCTCGGAATCTAACTCTGAACCTGAAAAATGGGCGTAAGGGGTGAGAAATCCACGAACCCAGAAATATCATTTTAAAGAGGCATAAGAACAACTAAGGCATGCAACAATCAATTCATACACATACATAAATCATGCTTCATTGCATACCTTATTGATTCGAAATTAAATCATATATCAATGATAATCACTCTTGGTTTCTCTTCAACTTTAAACATGACTTTTACTTTCACAAGCTTTTAACTTTTGTATCTTAACTTTGCTTGCATTATGAATTCCATTAGGTATTCTTGCTGCACAATTGGTTAGGATGGTATCTTCACCCAATAGGACTTCTTCTCACTCAGGACTTCTTGACCCATAAGACATTTCCCTCGTTAGGGCCTTTTCTTTATTTTCTTTTCTTCACTCTCTTTCATATTTTCTCAATTATTCATAATTCATGTTTATATTTGGTAATGCAGCTATTAATCATCGCGTAGGATCCACGTAATCTAACAAGCCTTTGATCTTATGGGGACTTTCCCTGAGCGAGGTTTGTACCTATTAGGACTATTCGAGCCTACTTTGCTAGTAGGACTCTGTCCTAACCGTGTGCACCTAATGGGTGTGGATCCCAATACGCGATTAATAGCTGCAGACCTTTTACTCTTCTTTACTTTGCATTACAATTCCATTTCATTACTCACACTTATACATAATTTGCAATATAGCATTTCTTATTTGCAATTAATATTAACTATACAAAACACCTCATTTCAAACTTGAAATTGCAAGATTAAGTGTTCCCTAACATAAACAAATCCTTGCTCCCTATTATCATAAATTCCCTATTTAACTCAATACTTACCATATTCACAAAATCATCAAATAATTGCCAAATAAGCAACCAAGACATAACAATTCACCAATTCCATTATTAATCATACTTATTTCAAGTTTCAAGTAGGATCAAGCAAATTCATGAACATTAACACATATCAAGAGGGAGAAAAATCATATTATCTAACCCTAAACTTAATCACAATTATACACACCCAAAATTCAACTCCCAAGCCCATGAATCAAGCCCCTTACCTTGATTTTGAAGATTAAAAATAGAAAATACCAATTTTAGCTAAGACCCTCTTGCTGGATGAGAGAGAAAAACGTGGAGAGAGGGAGAGAGAGAGTTTCCAATCCTTGAACTTGAGAGATTGATAGAAGATTAAAGGTTTGTGGGTGATGGGGATCTATTTTTAGTGATTATTCATGGTTTGAAGTGATGGTTTGAAGGTGAAATCATGGAGAGAAGGGAGAGAAGTTCGGCCCCTAGTAGAGAGAGAAAGCCATGGAAGAAATGTGGGAAGAAGAAGGCGAAAACGTTGTTTTCTGGGCTGGAAAACTCGACTTAATCGATTAATACTCGATTAATGTGGCCAATATCTGACTTATCTGCTCTCTAAAACTCGGGTTAATCGATTAATAATCGATTAACCACTGCTAATTGCCTTTTCTATTTTTCTTCTATTTTCATCGTGTTTTCAAATCACCATAACTTCTTCGTTAATCGTCGGATCTTGCTCAAATTTTAAAGCAAGATTCCTAAAAATCCATACTCCATATCCAACGGTGGAAATATTGATTGGAGTTGTAATTATTTAATTACAATTTTCCAAACTAGGGTTGTTGGAAAGGTGATTTAACTTAGCTAAAATTGCACTTTTTAACCCAATTCAATTCCGATTTCGATTCTCCCCTTTCTAACTCCTTTCTAACACCTCACCTACTCGTTGGATTAATTATCTTAATTTTTTCTTAATTAACTCTAATATATTTTTATAACAATTAATTAAATAAATTAACTGGAAATTAAATTGAGGACGTTACAATCCTCTCCCACTTACCAGAATTTCGTCCCCGAAATTCGCTAGGTGTTGAATAATTGTGGATATGACTCCCTCATTTTGTCCTCTAGCTCCCACGTAGCTTCGTCAACATTATTGCGATGCCAGATAACCTTTACCAAAGGAATCTGTTTGCCTCGAAGTTGCTTAATCTGACGATCTTCAATCCGAATGGGATGGATTTCAAAAGTCAGATTTTCTTTCAAAGGTACATTATCCACATCGATTATATGCGAAGGGTCATGCATGTACTTCCGAAGTTGTGATACATGGAATACGTCATGCAACTTAGCTAGACGAGGAGGCAATGCAATTCGATACGCCAAAGGTCCAACCTTCTCAATTATCTGGTAGGGACCAATAAACCTGGGAGAGAGCTTCCGGTACTTGATTGCACGACCGATACCGGTGGTAGGACTTACCCTTAAGAACACATGATCACCACTATCGAATTCTAAGGGCCGTCTACGCTTATCTGCATAGCTCTTTTGGCGATCCTGAGATGCCTTCATCTTTTGCTGAATCATTTTGATCTTTTCTGTGGTTTCTTGCACAATGTTTGGACCAAGAAGCAGATTTTCACCAATTTGAAACCAGCACAGTGGGGTCCGGCATTTTCTGCCATAGAGAGCTTCAAAAGGAGCCATCCCAATACTGGAATGGAAGTTGTTGTTATAAGTAAACTCAATTAGTGGCAGAAGACGTTCCCAACTATCTGATTGCTCAATAACACAAGTTCTTAGCAAATCCTCCAATGATTGAATGGTGCGCTCTGTTTGCCCATCCGTTTGGGGATGATATGCTGTGCCGAACTTGAGTTTTGTGCCCAAAGCCTGTTGAAGACTTTGCCAAAAACGAGAGAGGAATCTGGGATCACGGTCAGAGATAATACTTGAAGGGATTCCATGTAATCTCACAATGTTTTGAATGTATAGTTGTGTCAACTTCTTCATACTATACTTCATATTCATCAGAATAAAGTGAGCACATTTGGTAAGTCGATCGACTACTACCCAGATAGCTTCATAGCCGGAAGGGGTTCTTGGAAGACCAGATACAAAATCCATAGAGATGCTATCCCATTTCCACTCGGGAATCTCTAAAGGCCTTAACAAGCCTCCGGGCTTTTGGTGTTCAATCTTGGCTTTTTGGCATACTAGGCAGTGGGATACAAAATCTGCAATCGCCTTCTTCATTCCAGGCCACCAAAATAGCCTTTTAAGGTCTTGGTACATCTTTGTGGTACCTGAAAAAAATGGTTAGACATGGTATGCCATGGGGTGTTATTAGAATCGAGGAACACTTGGTCAAGTCTTAGGGATTTGATAAGTTTTACCTGGGTGGATACTTAATTTAATCTTATGTGCCTCGTGAAGAATATCCCTTTGAACTTCAAAATCTTTAGGAACACATACTCTGCCTCGAAATCGGATGATTCCGTCCGAACCCTTGATGAAATCGGGCTCTTCTCCATCAGGAGCTCTTTCAAAGAGTTTCTGCAATTCTGGGTCCTCTGCCTGCCTTTCTTTTATCAGGTCGATGAATTCATTATGCACTTGCAACATTTCCAGAATAATACTCTTTTCTTGCACCTGCACACCCAACATGAGATTACTAAATTCCTGCATCAATTGCATCTCCTTTATCATCATATTGCTAACGTGAAGTGTCTTGCGGCTTAGAGCATCCGCCACTACATTTGCTTTGCCTGGATGATATTGAAGACTGAAGTCGTAATCTTTAAGAAATTCCATCCACCTCCTTTGTCTCATGTTCAGCTCCTTCTGATCAAATAGATATTTGAGGCTTTTATGATCGCTGAACACCTCGAATCGACTGCCGTACAAGTAGTGCCTCCAAATTTTCAATGCAAATACCACGGCTGCCAATTCGAGATCATGGGTAGGATAATTCTGTTCATGTGGGCGAAGTTTCCGAGAAGCATATGCAACCACTTTGCCTTGTTGCATTAGCACGCATCCTAATCCTTGTTTCGATGCATCACAATAAACGTCGAAGGGTTGAGATGGATCTGGCAAAATTAAGACGGATGAGCTAGTGAGTCGCTTCTTTAATTCTTCAAAACTATGCTCACACTCCTCTGTCCATTGATAGGGTACCTCCTTACGAGTTAATTTGGTTAGCGGAAGTGCTAACTTAGAAAAACCCTCAATGAATCTTCTATAATAGCCGGCCATGCCTAGAAAGCTTCTGATCTCTGTGACTATAGTGGGTCTCTCCCACTTGAGTACTGCTTCTACCTTCGATGGATCAAATGCCACTCCTTTTTCTGAAATGACATGACCCAGAAAGTACACTTCATTTAACCAGAAACTACATTTGGCAAACTTAGCATACAATTGTTTCTCCCTGAGGATCTGCAACACCATCCGCAAATGCTCAGCATGCTCACTTGGAGTTTTAGAATATACAAGAATATCGTCGATGAAGACAACGACGAAAGAATCCAAAAAAGGCCTGAATATCCGGTTCATGTAGTCCATGAAGATTGCCGGTGCATTAGTAAGGCCGAAGGGCATGACAACGTATTCAAAATGCCCATAACGGGTGCGAAAAGCTGTTTTGGGAATGTCGACCTCTTTAATTCGGATTTGATGATAGCCTGATCGAAGATCGATCTTAGAGAATATGGACGCTCCCCCCAGTTGATCTAACAAATCGTCAATTCGGGGAAGTGGATACTTGTTCTTGATTGTTACCGCATTCAACTAGCGGTAGTCAATACACATTCTTGAACTGCTGTCCTTCTTTTTAACAAATAATACCGGGGCTCCCCATGGTGACACACTAGGCCGAATGAATTGTTTAGCAAACAACTCTTCGATGTGCTTCTTTAGCTCGGCCAATTCAGGAGGGGCCATCCGATACGGGGCAATTGATATTGGTCCAGCACTGGGAACCAAATCAATGCTAAATTCTACTTCTCTATGTGGCGGTAAACCAGGAATATCATCCGGGAATACCTCCAGGAATCCTTGCACTACAGGAATCTTGCTTACATCTGATTCTGTTTCAATCTCTAGATTTGACACGGTTGCATTAGGAAAGATGACGGCCTTACTGTGGCAATCAATAAGAACTCTATTCTTCGCCATCCAATCCATGCCGAGGATGACATCGAGCCCCTTGAGAGGTAAGCAAATAAGATTCAAATCAAATTCTCTCTCAAGTACTCGATGAGCAATTTAGACACATAAGAGACGTAGACACTGCGGTACTAGTAGGTGTTGACACCGCGAGCACATACGGCATCTCCACTGTAGGCACTCCTATTCTCTTGACGCATGATGATGAAATAAAGGAATGCGATGCACCACTATCGAACAATATTTTACAAGGGAGATTATTTAAAGTACCAGTACCTCGAATAAGTTCATCACCATCCTCTATCTCCTCTCCATCCATAGTATACACTTTACCCTTCTGAACGGGTTTCTTTCCCTTGACTGGTTGCGCCTGAGTCGTATTAACTTCTTGTTTCACATTCTTCTTCGGGCATTGATAATAGAAGTGACCAGGTTGTCCACAAGTAAAGCAAACTCTAGGTTTTGAGTCTTGATTCTTAAACCAGCATTCACCAAGATGACGCTTTCCGCAATGAGTGCACGAATGATAACTAGGAAAAACAGCTCCTGTGGGACCAGATTTGGATTGCTGAGGGCCTCTGTTGCCACTAACAGAATAGGGACCAGATTTATGCATAGGTGCTTTACCCTTGATCGAGCCTCCAGACTTCTGCACAGCTTTCCCCCGATCAGTCACTTGCGCATTCTGCAAGCTCTTTTCATACGCACCAGTCATATTAATCAGTTGAGACAAACTGGCGATATTCTGATATTCAAACAGCACCTTGATCTCAGAGCGTAAACCACTTTCAAATTTGATACATTTTGCCCTCTCCTCAACATCTCTGTAACCAAGTGAATAGCGCATCAACTCCCGGAACTTTGCGGCATACTCTCCAACATTCATGTTGCCCTGAATAAGATTCAGAAATTGCAGCTCTTTCTCTCTGCGTTCATTCTCTGGGAAATACTTGCCCAAGAAAGTAGTGCGGAAAAGCTCCCAAGTGATTTCCCGATTTGCCGCTTCAAGATCGCGACGTTCCTGCTGCCACCAATATTGGGCCTCCCCGATCAGCATGAATTCAGCAAGACGAACCCGTTGATCCTGTGGAGGCTGAAGAGAAGCATAAAATTTTCTCAATATCCTGGAGCCAATCTTGGGCTCCATTAGGATTGTGTCCCCCTTCAAACCTCAGAGGATCCTGCTTCTTAAACCTTGAAAGCCAATCAATAGCAGGAGGGGCGGGTTGGGGTGGTTGCATAGCAGCAACAGCAACAGTGACAGCGTTTACAATATTCTGAGCCTGATTCTGGTTGGCTTGAACCAGATTCTCTAGAATAGCTGTAAGGCGATCATTCTCGTTTTGTCGACGAGCCATGAAGGGTATCTACCTTGTTGAAGATCACAACTAAATTAGTATGCTAAGAAGAATTTAAAGAAGAAAGACTTAAAGGAAATTATTTAAGAATTACTAAAGATGAACCTAAACATTGACATTTGAACAATTTCTCGCTTGATGAGAAATCAAGGAGTAATGAAACTCCATAGCCGAGGACAAAACTGCTCTGATACCATAAATGTGACACCCTAAGTTTTATTATATAATTAAACAAAGATTTTATGAGTTTTCTTTACTTAATTAATTTCTAACTCCATTATCAGAGTGGGGAAGCCTAAATTCATTATTAAAATAGTAGTCTAGAATTTTTCTTTTCCTAACTTTTACAAACAAAGGGGTTCACATGTGGAATTACTTAATTACCCTTATTTAGAAAATATATTTAGTGGTATTTAGTTATAGAAAATTTTTAGGAAAAATCCGACAGAGTCTCCTCTGTTTATCGGATATTTTCCATATTTCTTGAAAACCTGCTACCTGCGTGAAAGTTAAAAATACATTTTCCAGTTCAGTTCCTTTTACTTATGTGCAGTGCTAGGGTGTTTCCCCAGCTCATTCTATAGCCCCGCACTCATTTAGTTTTGCAAAATTACATAGGTATTATTTACAACAAAAAAAATATGCACGGAACGCCCCCGTCCTAGCGGAGGAAATTCGGCCCAAAGGTGCTCACACATTGCACCACAAAAATATACTAAGTCATAAGGAAAGTTTAAACTAAGTTTTTATATACAATCTCAAAATAACTAAGTCCAAAACTAGTAAAATAAAAGTATGAACCACTACTCTCCCTAGTTGGGAGAGTGATCCTGCTCGGCTGGGACCTCGGAATCTAACTCTGAACCTGAAAAATGGGCGTAAGGGGTGAAAAATCCACGAACCCAGAAATATCATTTTAAAGAGGCATAAGAACAACTAAGGCATGCAACAATCAATTCATACACATACATAAATCATGCTTCATTTCATACCTTATTGGTTCGAAATTAAATCATATATCAATGATAATCACTCTTGGTTTCTCTTCAACTTTAAACATGACTTTTACTTTCACAAGCTTTTAACTTTTGTATCTTAACTTTGCTTGCATTATGAATTCCATTAGGTATTCTTGCTGCACAATTGGTTAGGATGGTATCTTCACCCAATAGGACTTCTTCTCACTCAGGACTTCTTGTCCCATAAGACCTTTCCCTCGTTAGGGCCTTTTCTTTATTTTCTTTTCTTCACTCTCTTTCATATTTTCTCAATTATTCATAATTCATGTTTATATTTGGCAATGCAGCTATTAATCATCGCGTAGGATCCACGTAACCTAACGAGCCTTTGATCTTATGGGGATTTTTCCTGAGCGAGGTTTGTACCTATTAGGACTATTCGAGCCTACTTTGCTAGTAGGACTCTGTCCTAACCGTGTGCACCTAATGGGTGTGGATCCCAATACGTGATTAATAGCTGCAGACCTTTTACTCTTCTTTACTTTGCATTACAATTCCATTTCATTACTCACACTTATACATAATTTGCAATATAGCATTTCTTATTTGCAATTAATATTAACTATACAAAACACCTCATTTCAAACTTGAAATTGCAAGATTAAGTGTTCCCTAACATAAACAAATCCTTGCTCCCTATTATCATAAATTCCCTATTTAACTCAATACTTACCATATTCACAAAATCATCAAATAATTGCCAAATAAGCAACCAAGACATAACAATTCACCAATTCCATTATTAATCATACTTATTTCAAGTTTCAAGTAGGATCAAGCAAATTCATGAACGTTAACACATATCAAGAGGGAGAAAAATCATATTATCTAACCCTAAACTTAATCACAATTATACACACCCAAAATTCAACTCCCAAGCCCATGAATCAACCCCCTTACCTTGATTTTGAAGATTAAAAATAGAAAATACCAATTTGAGCTAAGACCCTCTTGCTGGATGAGAGAGAAAAACGTGGAGAGAGGGAGAGAGAGAGTTTCCAATCCTTGAACTTGAGAGATTGATAGAAGATTAAAGGTTTGTGGGTGATGGGGATTGATTTTTAGTGATTATTCATGGTTTGAAGTGATGGTTTGAAGGTGAAATCATGGAGAGAATGGAGAGAAGTTTGGCCCCTAGTAGAGAGAGATAGCCATGGAAGAAATGTGGGAAGAAGAAGGCCAAAATGTTGTTTTCTGGGCTGGAAAACTCGACTTAATCGATTAATACTCGATTAATGTGGCCAATATCTGACTTATCTGCTCTCTAAAACTCGGGTTAATCGATTAATAATCGATTAACCACTGCTAATTGCCTTTTCTATTTTCTTCTATTTTTCATCGTGTTTTCAAATCACCATAACTTCTTCGTTAACCGTCGGATCTTGCTCAAATTTTAAAGCAAGATTCCTAAAAATCCATACTCCATATCCAACGGTGGAAATCTTGATTGGAGTTGTAATTATTTAATTATAATTTTCCAAACTAGGGTTGTTGGAAAGGTGATTTAACTTAGCTAAAATTGCACTTTTTAACCCGATTCAATTCCGATTTCGATTCTCCCCTTTCTAACTCCTTTCTAACACCTCACCTACTCGTTGGATTAATTATCTTAATTTTTTCTTAATTAACTCTAATATATTTTTATAACAATTAATTAAATAAATTAACTGGAAATTAAATTGAGGATGTTACAGCTGCCACTCGTTCCCATCCTTCCTCCCATAGAGTTGTCACTGAGGAGACTCCTTCTCCTGGTCCGACTGACTATGATAGGACTACTTCTGCAGATCCTAGACCCAGTGGTGGGGTCTCTACACAGTCAGGCGAGGTCGAGGAGGACCCTGTGGAGGATGAGAGCGAGGAGGAGGTGCACGTTGAGCCGACTATTTCTGCTAGAGGTGGACCTGCTGGTTCATAGGATCCTGCATAGCGTAGATGTTTTTGGATCCTAGATCCTAGGGATAGAGCTGTGGAGGATCTGATGAGCTGCTGAGGACACAGACGACTTGCTCTGAGACTTCTACTTTTGGATTTTGTTATATATTGTTTATATTCGAGAGGTCTTAGAGTGAGGTTTTATTTTATGCAGCTGGTCTGTATATGTTTCATCAAAACTTACTATCTCGACTTTTTATCACTTGCTACTGACTGTACTGATGGGATTATGTTATGACTTATATATATATATATATATATATATATATATATATATATGATGTTTTCTTTACCTCAGCAGTGCCCCATAAGTATTACTTTTACTTCCGCGAACTCTGATTTCTATTAAGAAAGGATTCGGCGATAAGTTTAGGCTTTTTATATTCAAATTCAACTCGAGAGGCAAATGGTATGTTTTAATATTAACTACGAATAATATTTTCTATAATTAAGGAAATGTCATCTCGAGAGCCTTTTCGAATCTAAGATATTACTAAGCCGAATTCAAAAATAGTTTATGTTAAAAAGGGTTTATGAACGAGCAAGTACTAATCCTAAAAAGGAAAAATTTTCTAGTCCTAATTTTGATAGCAAGTATTCAACTATTTGGAAATATTAATTATTTTCAAGTTAAAAAGAGAGTGTCACACCCTTTGGTGGTATCAGAGCATTGGTCCTGTCCCTCATGGCTCGAAGATGCAGCTAAGTATGATATTTAACGTTGATTGAATATATTTTGTGTAAGTTAGTAGCATTTATGTTTTAAAGACCTTTTTAGTAACCCAAAGCCCATAGTGCAGGTCTTTCTATGGCAACCAGGAATAGAAATATTACTAATGAAATGTTAGAACGAATCACGACCGTGCTGGAAGGCATGCAGCAGCAGCAGAGACAACAACCATCTCAAGGGCGAGCTGGTAACCCATCTGCTGGTAACATGGTGAATCAGGACGCTAAGACTCTCTCGGAGTTCAGAAAGTGCAACCCACCAAGGTTTGAGGGAGGATATAAACCTGATGAGGCGAACAAGTGGTTGTATGAGATTAATAAGATTTTCTGAACTTTGGAGTGCTCGGATGAGCAGAAGGTGACCTATGCAGTTTACATGCTTCATGGGGAAGCTGAAAACTGGTGGGATCACACTGTCCAATTGCTGAATTTTGAAAGAAGGGCAATAAACTAGGGAGTATTTATGGAGAAATTTCTTAATAAATATTTTCCAGAAGATTTGAGGAGAAAGAAGGAAGTGGAATTCATGCAATTGAAGCAGGGGGGTATGAGTGTAGGAGAGTATGCTGCCAGATTCGAGGAACTGATGAAGTACTCTCCCTACTACTTAAATAACCTTGATGAAAGGAGTAAGTGTGTTATGTTTGAAGGTGGACTAAGGCCGGAGCTGAAGTCTATCTTCAGTTATCAAAGGATTCAGAGTTTCCTTGCACTTGTGGATATGTGCAGAATGTATGAAGATGACAAGAAGGCTGAGTTGATGGGAAGTCAAGTGAAAGGGGTTGGACAGAACTATGGACCACAGAGGAAGAAGAAGTTTGATCATCGGAGTAGTGGTCCATATTCTAGGAACAAGGGTAAGGGCAAGGCGGTGATGGATAACAAGAACAAGTCTCGCGATAATGCTCCTTATTGCGAGAAGTGCAGACGTTATCATCATGGTCAGTTTTGCTGGTCCACAGGAGGATGTTTTAAGTGTGGAAAACAAGGTCACTTTGCTCGTGAATGCAAAGAATCTGTAAAGGGTGATGCAAAGGGATCTGCTGACAAACTTGTGGTGCAAGGAAGAGTGTTTACCCCGAGTGGTAACGAAGCAACCCAAACCCCGAATCTTGTGCAAGGTAACTTTCTGCTTAATAACCAACCTTGCAAAATCATGTTTGATTCTGGAGCCACACATTCTTTTGTTTCTCCTGAATGTGTAAACAGGTTGAATCTTGTTGTTTCCAATTCACCTTGTTATCTTAGTATAGATACCCCTACGGGAATACCGATCTTCACTACTAAAGTCTGCCTAGGATGTAATGTAGGAGTTATGGGTCGTCTTTCTAAGGTAGATTTGGTTTGTCTTCCTAAGTTACAATTGGATGTGATCTTGGGTATGGATTGGTTGATGAAGAACCAAGTGATCATCAATTGTGAGGAAAAGACAATTCAATATAGGACCCTTGAACCAGAGGGTTATATGTGTTTATTCTCGGCTTCTGGGGAGGAACAGTCAATGCCGATAGAGGAGATTCCGGTAGTGAAGGAATTTCCGGAAGTATTTCCTGAAGAGATACCAGGATTACCTCCGAAGCGAGAGATAGAGTTTGGGATTGATTTAGTCCCTGGAGCTGGTTCCATCTCTATTGCTCCTTATAGGATGGCACCACCAGAAATGGTAGAAATGAAGAAGCAGATAAGGGAGTTGCTGCAGAAACAGATGATCAGGCCAAGCGTTTCACCTTGGGGAGCTCCATTACTGTTTGTAAAGAAGAAAGATGGGAGTATGAGGATGTGTGTGGACTACAGGCAGTTGAATAAGGTCACTATTAAGAACAAGTATCCTTTGCCAAGGATTGATGACCTTATGGACCAGGTTAGGGGAGCTGCAGTATTCTCCAAGATTGATCTGAGATCGGGTTATCATCAGATCAGGATAAAGGAGGAGGATATACCCAATACTGCATTTCGATCTGGATACGGTCTTTATGAGTATTTTGTGATGCCGTTCGGGTTGACTAATGCACCTGCTATTTTCATGGATTATATGAACCGGATTTTTAGACCATATTTGGATTTATTTGTGGTGGTATTCATTGATGATATTCTGGTCTATTCTAAAAATCCGGAAGAGCATGAAGAGCATCTCAGGATTGTGTTGAAAGTCCTGAAGGAGAAGCAATTATATGCCAAACTTACGAAGTGTGAGTTTTGGTTGAGCGAAGTGAAGTTTTTGGGGCATGTAATCTCTAAAGAAGGAATTGCGGTGGATCCAGCAAAAGTATGTTCAGTGCTAAGTTGGGAACAGCCTAAGACTGTGACAGAGGTGAGAAGTTTCTTAGGGCTGGCTGGATACTATCGTCGGTTCATAGAAGGATTTTCTAAGATTGCACTGCCTTTGACTAAGTTGACTCGGAAAGATCAACCGTTCGTGTGGGACGATCAGTGTGAAGTTAGTTTTCGTGAGTTAAAGGAAAGGTTAACATCGTCTCTTGTGTTAATCTTACTTGATCCTCACAAGAACTTCGAAGTGTACTGTGATGCATCTAAGCAAGGTCTGGGGTGTGTATTAATGCAAGAAGGAAGAGTAGTGGCTTATGCATCGCGACAATTGAAGAACCATGAGGTGAATTACCCGACACATGATTTGGAATTGGCTGCAATCATGTTTGCCTTAAAGATATGGAGACATCATCTCTATGGCACTATATTCCAAGTATTTAGTGACCATAAGAGTTTGAAATATCTGTTTGACCAGAAAGAGTTGAACATGAGGCAAAGAAGATTATGACTTTAAACTCCACTATCATCCGGGTAAAGCAAATGTGGTTGCAGATGCTTTGAGTCGGAAAGCAATCCACATAAGTGCGATGATGGTTAAGGAAGCAGCATTGATTGGGGAATTTAGAGACCTGAGCTTGTTAACACAAGTGGAGCCATCAAATATCAAGTTGGGGATGTTGCAGATCACCAACGAATTCTTGGAAAGAATTCGGGAGCTGCAACAAGTGGACGAAGAATTGATGGAAAAGATGAGACTGAGCTCAGAAGGAAGGGAACCTGATTTCAAGATTGGACTGGATGGAATCCTTCGTTTCAGGACGAGGATTTGCATACCAAGAGATCAGGAAGTTAGAAGGCTGATTCTTGACGAAGCCCATAAGAGTCGGATGAGTATGCATCCCGGATCAACCAAAATGTATCAGGACTTGAAAAAGATGTTTTGGTGGTCTGGATTGAAAAAGGATGTTGCTGAATACGTGGCGGCGTGCTTGACTTGCCAAAAAGCTAAAGTAGAACATCAGAAACCAGGAGGACAATTGCCACCTTTGAGTATTCCCTAGTGGAACTGGGATAGCATCTCAATGGATTTTGTGTCTGGTTTGCCAAGGACAGCAGCAAATCATGATGCAATCTGGGTAGTTGTAGATAGGTTAACCATGTCAGCGCATTTTATTCCGATAAATATGCGTTATCCTTTGAACAAGCTTACCCACATCTATATCAAGGAGGTAGTTCGTCTTCACGGAGTGCCTTCGAGTATTGTGTCCGACCGAGATCCCAGATTTTCGTCGCAATTCTGGAAAAGTTTGCATGATGCTATGGGAACAAGATTGAAATTGAGTTCTGCGTATCATCCACAGACGGATGGCCAGACAGAGAGAACGATTCAGTCTTTGGAAGATGTGTTGAGGGCTTGTGCACTTGAAGAACAAGGAAGTTGGGATCAAGTGTTACCTCTTGCAGAATTCACGTACAACAACAGCTATCATGCGAGCATTGGAATGACGCCGTTCGAGGCATTGTATGGAAGGAAATGTCAAACCCCGCTACGTTGGTTCCAAGTGTGGGAATGTGATGATTGGACCGGAAATGATACAGCAGACATCTGAGAAGATTAAGATGGTTCAGGCAAAGATGAAAGCGGCTCAGAGTCGGCAGAAGAGTTATGCGGATAAGAGGAGGAAACCATTAGAGTTTTCATAGGGCGATCATGTGTTCCTTCGGATAGTTCCGATGAAAGGAATCAGTAGAGCTTTGAGAACCCGAAAGCTTTCGCCTAAGTGTATAGGTCAATACCAAATTCTTAAAAGAGTTGGCCCTGTTGCTTATCAACTAGCTTTACCACCCTCTTTATCCAATTGCACAACGTCTTTCACGTTTTGCAATTAAAGAAGCACGTGCATGATCCATCAGTTATTCTAAAACTCCAACCTGATGACCTAACTTTGAAAGAAAACCTGACCTTTGAGACCAGACCAGTTCAGATAGAAGGTCGTGAAGTTAAGCAGCTCAGGGGAAAGGAGATACCTTTAGTAAAGGTCATATGGGAAAATGCTGACATATTAGAAGCGACGTGGGAATTAGAGGAAAAGATGTGTCAAGAGTATCTGGAGTTGTTTATGTAAACTAGAATTTCGGGGACGAAATTCCTTTTAAGTGGGGGAGTAGTGTAACACCCCTAATTTTCATCTCCCGAGTAATAGGAAATTAATAATAAAAGTTTTATTATTAATTTATAGAAATTTTTCCCAAGATTATATTTTGTGTTTAGTAGCCTGAAATATAAAAATAGGTTGAAATATTTTTATATGGCAAATAAATGCAAAATATAAGGATATTTCATTTTGGTCCCTGAATGAGGACTTAGAAGTAATATTGAAAAGGTTCTTGGAGGGAAAGATCTAAAAATATTAATTTTTAAATTTTGTACTAATCTAACTGGTTAGTAATGCCCTGTAACCGGTTAGACTATGAACCCAGAAACTGGGTTAGTGGGTTTTGATGAGTAATCACTTGATTAATCCCGAATTCGCCACGATTACAGCCTGAATCAAGTGGAAAACCACGCGTCAGTGTGCATGTAAACTTTGTTGATCTATATATAGGTGAATTGCTGAAGGATTGGGTTATTGTTGCTCTGATTTTGGGGGGAGGCTTTGTTCTAGGGTTTCAGAATCACCCCTTGTGATTCTCTTTTGTTGTTGAGTGTTGAGAGACGAGTGATACACCATTGCAAAGCTTACATCTTGAGCTTTGTAAAAACACCAAGTTTGTGAGCTGAGGGTTCGTGTGGAAGGAGAAATCAAGCTTGGAATCTAGGAGTTGGAAACTGAGTTCTGTACTTTTTCTGTTCTGGAAGCTGAGTTCCAGATCCGATTTTGGGTAAGTACAGCCACCATTAAGCCTCCAATCTTTTCTATTTCCTAGTGCATGTTACCTATTTTGAGTCCTAATTGTTTTCCCCAATTTCTTTGGCCATTTGCTATGTCAAAACCTCTGGTTTTTGGACCCTGTTGGTGGAATTCGTGGCTGAAAGCAGAACTGTGAATCTTTGGGAATCTGTGGATTAATCTTCAAGAGCAGTGTTAATTCTCATCAAAATCGACTTAGAGGTATGGGAGAAGTCTACCTTATACTAGATTTAGACTAAAAATCAAGTGATTTAGGATTTGAGTTAACAAAACTCAAAAAGGGCATTATGTGCAATATGGCACAAAGGCTTGAAGGCCAAATTCTTGCTCAATATTGTTTTGAGCAACTTTATGTTGATGCATGCAAAGTATATGGAAGCTGAATTCTGAATTTGAATGCTTATTATAAGTTTTGTTGTATTAAATTGTGTTTATGTGAATTTTCATGCAATTTGATACCATAAACTTGATGCATGCAAACTAAATGTGTTTCTGGGTATGAACATGTTTATTTTAAGGTATATGAACTCTGTGAATATTGAGATTTGGTTAGATTTGAGAAAAGAAGAAAATGAATTGTCAAAACTCTTGTTTTAGTGGACTGACTGTATAATCTAACCGGTTACTCGATATTCGTAACCGGTTAGACACTACAGAATTTCAAAGAAAAATCAGTTTATTAATCAGTCCTGAAGTCTTGGGGAATTCTGCTCAAATCTATACTGTAATTTCATTATAAATGATCTGAACATGAGTTGTTAAAGTGCCATGGTTCAGATTTGAAAGATTAGAGTTAATGCCTTAAGTTAAAGAGATAATTTCAAGAGGAAATTATGTTCATTGGAGAATGAATTGTGATTTAGACCTTTTGAATGATAAGACAGTGGTTGTTGAGGCATAAAACAATGTTTAACTTGTTTATGGATTGGGTAGAGAATTCAAGAAAAAGGGTTTTTCTGAATTGCAATGGTAAACAGTTCAGGTCTGTAATTCTAACCGGTTAGCCTGAAACTGTAACCGGTTAGTACCTGAATCTGAAAAATAAAAAGTTAAGTTTTGGAATACCATTGATTTTGTTTTACCCAATCTAAGTGAAAGGGCATGTTTTGAGATAATTAAAAGGAGAATTTTATGCCAAATATTATGCCTCGAATAAATCATTCAAAAGGGAAATTGGAATATTTCTGAATCACATCAATTAATGTAAAGATAAAACCAACCTCGATATTTGTGCATCCATATAGACTGGAAGTCTGGTTGGTAGGAACGTTTATCATATTCTGGGAATATGAGGAGGGTACTCCGAGAGTACAAAATTATAACCTACTTGATGACACATTATAGATATGTGGCCAGTGTCCGGGACCTGGTTTTGATGCGTTCTGGGAACGTATGCGTTCTGGGAACGTGGTGCACACTCCGGGAGTGATGCTTATTATCCAAGTATGGTTCGACATTACGTTCTGGGAACAAATGTCGGTGTTCCGGGAACACAAGGGTGTAATGGATGGACGTCCAATATGGACTTTTAGAGGCCTCAGTTGTGGATAGAAAATCATACATCATGCCACTTGCATTATAAGAGTTTTAATGTTGAAAACTGGTGTGCTCATATGTATCTGCATTATTATCTGTCCATGATATAATTGTGATTGTAATTTTAGTCTTTATCAATTATGTATATGTGTATACTTACTCCCTGTGCCCTGTTTAGGTGATGGGCAGATACCTAGCTTGCATCGAGATACGCCCTATCCCTAGTGGCATATTGACGTATGAGGAGCACCATGCCACTTTTGAGGGGGAGGTTGAGATCACTCTCTACCACCCTAACCCTCTGGTGCGAGTGCGACCTCATCGATTTAGGATCCCATTAGTCTATACTATGCATGTTCCACCTTTTTATACATATAGAGGACCACCCCCGGCTCGACCTATGCGTCGTTTTAATAGTTTTCGTTTTAGAGCTGCCACTCGTTCCCATCCTTCCTCCCATAGAGTTGTCACTGAGGAGACTCCTTCTCCTGGTCCGACTAACTATGATAGGACTGCTTCTGCAGATCCTAGACCCAGTGGTGTGGTCTCTACACAGTCAGGCGAGGTCAAGGAGGACCCTGTGGAGGATGAGAGCGAGGAGGAGGTGCACGTTGAGCCGACTGTTTCTGCTAGAGGTGGACCCGCTGGTTCATAGGAGCCTGCATAGCGTAGATGTTTTTGGATCCTAGATCCTAGGGATAGAGCTGTGGAGGATCTGAGGAGCTTCTGAGGACACAGACGACTTGCTCTGAGACTTCTACTTTTGGATTTTGTTATATATTGTATATATTCGAGAGGTCTTAGAGTGAGGTTTTATTTTATGCAGCTGGTCTGTATATGTTTCATCAAAACTTGCTATCTCGACTTTTTATCACTTTCTACTGACTGTACTGATGGGGTTATGTTATGACTTATATATATATATATATATGATGTTTTCTTTACCTCAGCAGTGCCCCATAAGTATTACTTTTACTTCCGCGAACTCTGATTTCTATTAAGAAAGGATTCGGCGATAAGTTTATGCTTTTTATATTCAAATTCAACTCGAGAGGCAAAGGAGTTCTTGCCACCATTTCGTCCTTCTTCCTTGCATTAAGTCCATTTTCGTCTCCGTGGTCTTCATTTTTTCTTCGAATTCTTGGTTATTCATCATCAATAGGTAACGAACATTTCTTTCCTTGTCTGATTATTTTCTCTTTATTCTATGTTGTTTTAAGATTCTTTGCATGCGACTGTTTCTGCCATCTGCCATAGGTATCATGCTTAGAACTTTCTTTGTTACGTATTAACACTGGCTCTGCTCCCCTTTTTTCTTGATTTCAAAAGAAATCTAGGGTTCGATAAAAACCCCATCACTGTTCATGAGTATAACCCATTGTCTTATGAAGTTCTTTGTCCCTCTTTGTCGTTTGTTGAGTGGTCGCCGTAGTGTTTCTTAGGTTTGTTTTACGTTTTGCTGCACTTAATTTCTTAGGGTTTGTACCGAAGCTGTGTTAAACATGAGTGAGGATTCTATAAACTCTGATGTACCAAGAACATACGAGGCCGAAAACCCAGATACTTGGGTTAAACCGATAGCAATGCATTTTCCTCGGACTTTGAAAGAGTTCAGACAGGGTGTGATTCACTATAGGATTGATGAGAGGGTAGAACAGAAGAGGTTAAGGAGGCAACAGAGAGGTATTCGATATTTCAGTTGGTTTGGGGAAATTCTTCCCAGAAAGGGAGGTGTTCCCCAACCGACTGTATTCATAAGTGTTTGATCCGAAATACTCAAGTTTTATTGCTTCTGACTCCGCGTGTGCCCCCTTTTCCTCAGGTATGAAGAGAAAGTGTGTTACCAATCCTGAACTCTACCCACTTCCACCAGATGCTGCTCAGTACAATTGGGTTGACCGAGAGGTTAATGGCACCCAATCCGAGCTTTCAACGGAGAAATCCCTAGAGCAAACCCGAGCCATAATTCTGCCTTGTCCTGGTGATGATGCTGGGAACTTATATTCCATAAGTCCAGTGGGTCCGAACGAAAGAGTCTGCACTCACATTCCCAAGGGTAGCACTGGCTTTTATTTTTACGAGGAAGTGATTACTCGTCTAGGAGTTAGAATGCCTTTTACTAGCTTTGAAATAGATGTTCTGAATACACTAAGAGTAGCCCCTTCCCAACTGCATCCGAACGCTTGGGCTTTTGTTAGAGGCTTTCAACAAGTTTGCTCTGCGATGGATTGGTCTTGTACTATTCCTATTTTTTTCTACCTGTTTGCTCCACAATGCAATGCTTTTCAAAGAGGATCACCAAAACGACCTTGGGTTTCTTTGAAGTCTCGTAACGGATACGCTCTTTTTTCTATGTTTTCTGAGTCTTGGAAAGGATTCAAGCCTTTGTTTTTTAAATATAACTTTGTTGGTAATGGCGTCTGCTGGTTCACGCGGGCTGGCGAAGAGCGACCAATCCCTCGGTTCCCTCTTCAATGGAGTGCAAGCTTTTTCAATCGGAGGATTGCATCGTATGCATCGGATTGGAAAGAGATCTCTGAATATGAGAAGGATGTATGCCGAGCTGTTGAAAGTTACATAGTCACCAATGGGATGATAGAAACAAGGGATATAGTGGATATGCCTTCATCAAATGTCAAGGCTGAACTTGGTAAACTGTTTTCTTTCTGCTATTATACTTATGATTTGTTCAGATCTAACGTGTTTCTTTTGCAGATAAAATGGCATCTCGTATGGTTGCTTTGCTTCAAGGTGGCAAGAAAAGAAAAACTCCTTCAACAAGTGTGGCTTCCGAATCTTCAAATCTGAGCACTCCCAGTTTAAGTACCTCTGCTCCTTCTGCTTCTCCGGTCGAGGTATCTCCTCGGCCACCTTCCAATGTGGTTGTTGTTGCTGCTATAGTTTCCCTGGGCCCGAGCGGTCAAGTCCAAGTCTCCTCTCCCCCTCAACAACAGACTCGTCGCCGAAGGTTGGATAAAGGCAAAGAAAAAGTGTCCGAGTGGGCGAATATCAGGGTTGAGGGGACAAGTACCAAAGCTGCTACTGCTCCAACTTCTACTGCTACTCCACCAGAAACATCAATTTGGGACCGTGAATTAGATGAAAAGTTTCCCAAGTTCGTCTGTCCAGAATCTGACTACCCTCGGTTCGGAACTCTTAGTGCCGATGAGTGGTCATGCTGCAACATGACTTTGACAAAGTACTTGCTTCGAGGTGCCAATTTAACTTATTTTTTGGCCAAACAATCAGAAGATCTATTTAAAGGCATGAACATCGAGCAGAAAGAGGCTCGAGAGATGCATGCAGCTCAAGAGGCTAGTCTTTCGGACGAACTGGTCCGAGTGAAAAATGAATTGGAGAATTTGAAAGCTGATAAAACCGAGTTGATCAAAGAGAGAGACTCTTTGAAAGTTTCTCGAAAAGCTGCAGAAGATAAGAAGAAGGAAGTGGAAGAGGCACTGAAGAAGGAGCTGCAGGAGAGCCGATAGAGAGTTGATGAACTGAAATCTGAAGTGGAAAAATCTGCTGTTATTGCTCGGAAATTAAAGGAAAAGGCTCTTCTTCACAAGAAAGCGGCAACAACCAACTTTTATAATTGGAGCAAGGCTGTTGATGATTCCTTCGTTTCAGCTGTAACACTCCGATTTCAACAACTTGAAAACACTTATCTCTTTAACAAAATATAGTAAAAATTTGGGAAATTTATTTTTTTACAAGGTGACATGGACATGAGAAGCTTAAGGTTCAAAAACATTTCAGTAACTTAATTGAAATAAAATAACGTTCTCATGTCACACATCACGAGTCAAGTTCCAAACCGGGATGTTACTTAACATCGCGCTTTGTAACTTTAACATCGCTCTTTGTAACTTAGCCTCATAAATCTGATTTGGGAAAACAATTTCATGTCTTGTTTCATAAAAACTTGTTCCTTAAAAACCATGCTCAATAAAATATCAAGTGGGGTACATAATGATATAGCAGTGACAACCAAGTAGTTGCAAGGGATACAGTACTCAAAGGGGATTACCTACTGCTACTCTTGACCACTAATATTCCTCGCTGAAGTCCACTGCCGAAGCCTACAGGGTTGGCCATCTATCCGTTGCAATACCGGAATAACCCGATACGACAACATGATAGGAGAGATGGTCAGCATTCTGGAAGTACATCCACGACAGAACAGAATACTAATGATTTCTTATAAAAAGAATGCTCGGAGTAAAATATAGAAATCATGCATTAAACTCTACTAATGCTATGCATATGAGAAATATATTCACATAAGCATATAGGAAACACTTATAAACAGAACACATCATAACCAACCAAATATATCAAAATCATAACCCATCACAACACATCACTTCACTTGGCATCTCATGCCTTCGAATATTCAAGTCTCATCCTCATCATTCTTAAACTTCGAAGTCCTTTCACAATGTTTCTCAATCCTTTCACAGTCACTTATACTTTCTTTCTTTGAATCTTTTCCACAACTCTTCATAAATTCTTTAAATTTTCATTCTTGTATTCTTTTATCATTATTAAGTCTTATCAAACGGTTCGTTCAATGATGAGGGGGAAACATCATTGAACTCGCACACACGTCTACATCTCCTCGGTCATCCACCCAACCTAGTCGGAAGCAAACAGGAGTACAGGACCTTTACCACGCGGGCACGACAGCTGTCACAACACACAAATGGTCCCAGACCAGGAGGATCTCATCCTCAAATCATCATATCAATTCATATCAAATCACGCTCTCAGCGGCAATCACAAATGCCCCGTTCCAGTCCCTCTCACTGTTCTAGACTTGCATCGAGGGGGCGACAGTATAATTTCTAGTTTGCGATGCGGAACTTACCACGGTATTAGACCCAGTCCCCACCACGATAGTGCACCACATGTGGAGTTCGTTCCGCCTAGAAATATACTCTAGGCTTCTTGACGTTTCACCGTCCTTGCCCTCCCCTCCTGCAATCCCCACCTGAGTATCCGCAGATACCCATAGTATCTTCCTCTCCACTACTTCGATACGACACTCATACCTCACCGCGTTTGCAAATGTCTTTTAAAGAATCTTTTAAAGTTTTAGAGTTTTATTTAGCGGCTTAGCCCTAACAGTCGGCTCGTCCTTGGTGCATCCCTTCAATGAAGCCCGACCACTAACCGCAATCTGTTCCCCCTAAATCTCAATGGCCTCATGCCTTATATCACTTTCATCTCACTATCACAATTCACATAAACTCATTTCATCTCATCAACAACATCAGCATCATTTCCTCGTCTTTCTCAAAACATCTTTTCGCAACACTTTTTCGAAAACATGATTTCACAAAACTTTTTCAAAAGTGATGTTTCCAAAAACTTTCACAAAATATTATTTTCACAAAAGCTTTTCAAAAATCTCTTTTCAAAACCTTTTTCAAAAATCACATTTTTGGGTGAGTGTTAATGGAGGAGCAAGCTCAACTCAACACTAAGCTTCTTCCCAAAAACATGAACGAGGATTCACATCTCAACTCAAACCACATCTCACTTTCAATACCGCGTTCTCTTTCAAATCTCAACCACAATCATATCTCTTTTCATCCTCTTTCTTATTCATTTCTTATAACCTTCTCCTTTGTCTTAATTCATCTTTGATCTCGTACTTCTCTCGTTATTTTTCTTTAATTTCTTACTCAGTCTCAAGTCTTACTCTTTTCATGATTCTTATTATCATTCATCACACTTCCCGATATTTTTTCCAAACAGAATATAACAATCACAAAGATATCCAGTCCATCATAAATTCAATCATGCCACATATTTAACAAAACAGGAAAACATCTAACCTATATGCATCACATACGATAATGCAGCATGTAACATGTTACAATTACTCTAACTAAACTCGATGTACTCAGTTTAGAACTGAGTCTACGCGTCACGATGACCTAGGCCTACTGCATCTCTCACCTCACGCTCCAGCTTCTGAAATCGTCGCGGGTCCTTCCCAACAAGTCAGTCGTTCCGCTCCTCGACTTATACGTACCTTGTAATAAATAGACGATACTACGTTACAAACCTATCTTAAATAATCGCCCTACTTATTATCAAAACGCGTTTTCGAAAACTCTTTTTGTTTCTCATCGGAAAATCGCAAAACGTTAAAACTTTTTCAAACCAAATCTTTCTCAAGTTAAATACCACTTAAAACTTAAACTTTAAACCAACCAAATAAATTTTTAAGATTGAAAACAACTTTTATAAAATCTGGACAGCAATTATGCAAGTCCATAAATTACTTTTTAGAAAATCTGAAAACACCGAAAAATTATACTTTAGTTCGTATAATACTTTGTTATAAAATAAATACTTAAATGATTTATTTTTCAAACTTAACATTGTGAAATGAATTAAGGGAAGCAACCATTAAGTCCAAGGTTCTTTAATTAAATAAAAGCTAAACTATTTCCAAAACCAATTACTTTTCAAACCAAATCACAAACTCAAACACAACATTTTGGTTAATTAAATAATTCATTCATGCCTAACCTAAACACATCATCAAACAATCACTCACGCAATCATTTCAGGGCATCATAGTCATCATACAAAGCAGCCAAGTCATAACATCCAGTATTAAAAATTCATATTCATCGAAAACATTCAAATAGAATCCTAGTGTGATTACAGGCAAAACACAAAAGATAAAATCCAAAACTCTATAAAATTAATTTATTAAATTCTCAAAATTTCCAGAACACACACATATATGCCAAAGTTCGTCATATAAAATTTTCAAGTCATTTAAACAATCCTAAGCTAGGTTTCAAATCAATTTTCACATGAAAACAACATGGTACTGTTGCTGGACTGAGACAAAAACATTATTATTAAAAATAGTTCCTCAACTCAGAATTTCATAAAAATTAGTATAAGTCTTCCTTATACAGTCAAGACTATCTCATAAAATATTCGGATTATTTGGAGTTGTGCAAGTCATATTTTCTAATTAAATTTGTCACTAAGTCCAGAAAATCTGAACCAAGTGGTTCACTGTTTTGCAACTGGAAAAATTATCAAACCAACTCCAAATCTCTTCAAATTTTACAGAAAACATCTAGAGAGGTTCAGGAAGCTACTATAAAATTTTCGACCCATTTGGAGCAGCACAAGTTAGAAAATTATTTTCATCTTTGAACTGAAAAACTTATTTTCTGAAAATTGTTTTCACAAAGTTTACTCTTATAAAAATAGGAAATTAATTCCAAAAATCATTCAAAATTTCAGAGAGGTTCATTTTATCATAATTAAGACAGTGACAAAATTCCAGAATCATTGAACATACATACATATCATTTATCAAAGTCAAAAGCATACATATTCACCATTTCAGCATACTCTTTATTTAACAAATTTGTTCATTCATTCATTTTTATGAAAATCAAAAATACATTCATACACACAATTCAATTACAAAATCAATCCATTAATTATTTTTCCTTTGAAAACCGAATTAATATATTATGAAAACATTTTCTTTAACTAAAATGAAACATGCATCAACATAAAGAAATCAAGCTTTTCTACTACAACAATCATCAACACCGTAACTTGTTCATGGTTTTCTTAAAAGAATTTTTTTTTAAAGATTTAAACTTCCAAAACATACTCAAAATCCAAAGGTATTCACATGCACATAACACAAATCCAACATTAAAACTTCTAACCTAAAAATCAATCAAGACCGTGGCTATCATAAGGAGAAACACCAAGAAATAATTTACTTATTTTCAAAGATCTTTCATTAAAACTCAAGCATCAAACATATCATAGTTCAAACATAGATCTTGTCATGCATGCAATCAAAATTACTAGATCTAACTTAAAAATCAACATGCAAGGAAGTTAATTTTAGATTTTCACAAAATCTTTAGTTTTCTTTAGATCTCTAAGATTTTAGTTTAGAAAATATTAGATCCATAAAAGAAACCTTAAACGAAACATCGATCATCAAGTCTAGCATATTACAAATTAGTTTAAGTTCTTAAAGTCCAAGATCAAGCAAGATCAACACATGAAAGCATATTACAAACCATAAAATAAAGCATGCAAGAAGAAAGAACAAAAATCTACAAACTAGAAAGGAAATCTATACTATTACAAATCTTCTTTCTTGGTCTTCAAATCCTACCATGAAAGGGTTGATCCTCAAGCTTTCCTAGTGTTTGGGTCTTCAAGAACAAGGCTTGGTCAAGCATGGGTTTTCTTCTTCCTCCTTTTCTACCCTCATGGTTTTCTCTCTCTCTTTTTTTTTATATGTGTCTCTCAAGAGCTAGTGTTGCTCTTGGAGACTTAGTGTTTAGTGTTGGAAGTGTGAAATGGAAAAGTGAAAGAAGAAATGAAAGAGTGGAGGCAACGAAGGAAAGAAAGAGTGAATGGAAGAATGAAGGTGTGAATGGAAATAAGGGGGATGGACTAAGGTGCAGCACTAAATCCTATACTTGGTCTCCAAGTTCCCATTTTCTTTTCCTTTTATTTTTTTATTTTATTTCCTTTTCCCACTTAGTCAACATGCAAGGCACCACAAGCCTACACATACACACATGCACACACTTGTCACTTACACACACCTCACACATATCTCATGCATGCACACACTCCACCAAATCGTGACACCTATATGCACACACATGCCTCACAATTTTTATTTCTTAATCACATTATAATCACTAATCAATTCACATAACCAAGCAATTTACTCTAAAATCCTTATTCACACCATCATACATACACATATAGGCATACATTCACATATCATATACACACTCATATTCAATCACACACTTGATCACAAAACAATAATCAAACATACATAATAATACTTAATACACATTTTCCTCCTCAATTAATAAACTGTACTTATTGGTTGCAATTATGGCCCTTATTTCATTTTCTAAAATCATAATTTAATGTATTAAAGATAATCCCAAAAGGAAAAATTTATTAAAAATCAAAAACTATTTTTCATGATTTATTCCTTGGAAATTCGTCCTTTACAGCTCTGAAAAATAATTTTCGCAAACCAACCCAGAAAATTATGAAAGATATATTTTTGAAAACTAAATTTCGATACGATCGTTTTGATATATAGATCATAAAAATCGGAATTACGGTTAAAAAGTTATGGATTTTCAAAGTTAACACAGTTAAGAAAATCCATAAAGAAATTCATTTTCAAAACAAATCTCCAACAATAAAAATCATTTTTCATTTCTTATTAATCAAATCAATCCTCATTCAATAAAAATCATTTTCACTAACTTCATAAAAATATTTGTTTGCCAAAACTCCGTAAAATGAACACTTTATTTCGAAATCGAATAAAATACTTCATCGAAAACCTTTGTAAAACACTATCGTAAAACTTTTTCTTTAATAAAATTTTATTCGTCCTAGTCGGAAAACGCGGGATGTTACATCAGCAATCAAACAAATTCAAATTCTGAACCCTGAAACTGAGTTTAGGGTGGTCGGAGCTCATCCCTTTCATAGCGTCAAAAATGGGAAGCTGATTGACCTTGAAACCAAGGCCGAAGTTGATTTGCAAGCAGAGGATCTTCCCAATCCTCTTGTTGATCTGACTGAAGCTCTAGAATTTGATGATACTAATATTGTTTTATCTGATGTTGAGGAATGATCCTGATAAGCTTGGTAGTCGGTTTTTATCTGCTTTTCTGTTTTGTAAGATTCCTTTTTCGCTGCTCGTTGTGTTCGAGCGTTTTATTCATGGTTGTTTTGAACAAGTTCCTTTAACCCTTTTAGAACTGAATTTATATTAATTTGCTGTGTATGCAAATCATGTTGCGTGGTGTATTTTCGTTATTTTTGGTTTCGTTCGTCACGTGTCCAATAATATTTTCCGAGCGAAAATTCTTGGGCAAAGAATTATTTTATTCGTATGTATAATTGATTGTGAGTAGAACTCGGATCGCCGACTTTAGCCGAAGTGGGACCCTCGGACCGCGAAACAAGAAAAGTAGTTTCCTGAATTCGGGTGTTCTATGAATACGTCGTTGAACTCTCGTAAAGAGCTGTATCTCGATTTCGCTCGGTGGCTAGCCGAACCAAATGAGTTGTATGTTGTTTCACACTGTTTCATAATGGAATCTCAAAGAATAAATTGATGTATTTTATTCATAAGAGAATGAATTTGCTCGTTTGCTAAATTCCTAACAATTTATCTATAATCTAAGAAGAATGTTATCCTTCGTTTATTCGTCCTGTAACATCCCAAATTTAATTCTTAGTGTAAATTATGTTTTGATAGTCTTAGGATAGAAGTAATTATGATATAAGTTAGAAATTGGCCAATTAGACATGCAAATTCAAGTTTAAAACATAGGACTTTGGGGAAATAGAATAACAAGATTGGTAGCTTAGAATAAAAATTCCACCGTTGGATGTGAAGTAGGATAGGTGAGGAAGCTTGCTTTAAAATTTGAGGAAGATCCAACGGGTAACGAAGAAGTTATGGCCTTTCAAAGTCTGCATACTGAAAAATTGTGCAGCTTAATCGATTAAGCTGCAATTTAATCGATTAAACTGCAATTTAATCGATTAACGTCAGATTGGGTGAAAAGTCTTAATCGGCTATTAATCGGCTCTTAATCGATTAAGAGCTGTTGCAGTGGAAAAAAATAAAGGCGATCCACACGTTAGTTCTTGCCAAAAATTCGAATTCTCTCTCTCTAGGGCACAAAATCTCTCATTCCAAATCCATTAAGCCTCAAGGGAATCACTCCAAAATCCACCATCAAGTCCCTCTTTGTTGCTCCAAGTAAGTATTCATGTTCTTGACTTCTTTTGTCCCTCTCTAATTTGGATTTTCTATCTCTCTCTTTCCCCTCCTTGGGAAATTCGAATCTCCCTTGAAATTGGGCAACAATCTCATCATCATTCCTTTCCTTTGGCTTAGGGAAGATTATCATCACTCTCTTTATCTTCTTGCCTTTGGAGCTCTTGATTTTGGGAGCGCTTGAAGCTAAGGCTTGGGTTTTTCCACTCTCCCTCTCCTTGGTTAAGGTAAGGGGGTGGGTATTGGCTTGTTCTAGGAAAGAGTTTGTATTTAGATATAATGATTGGCTAGGAGTTTATGTGTTAAGGTAGGAAATTAGAAACCCCAATTTAGAACTAAGGAAAATGGTAAAAATAGGCTTAATTTATTAATTATGGAACTCTAAGAAGTAGAGAATGAGGTTAGGTTGTAATTGAGGAAAATAAATGGCATGAACCCCTAAGCTAGGATTTTGAATTAATATATCGGACAAGGGAAAAATGTGGTTATGCATGATTATATGAAAAGGGTGAATTTTGTTGTTACTTGCACTAAGTGTTTATGTGAATAGTGATATGCATGAATAGTGGTGGTTGTAATTATGTGTTATATTTGGCATTACTTAAACATTGGAATGTGATAATTATGAAAGTAAATTGTGGATAGTTGGTTATATATATATGATGTTGCTTGCACTTGAAAGGATTAGGTGAGAATAAACGAAATTGGTTGGCAAATTAATGACATATAATATGGATCCCAATCAAGAGATTAATATAGGACTTTTAGGATTTCTGTATATCCAGTTGGGATAAACAGGTTCTCCCTAGTCAACAATGTGTGTGCTAGTTTTAACTTAGGGATGAGAAGACGTACCTTAGCCCCTATAGCATGGTGGTTCTTATAGAGGATTACCTGTGAGTCGTGGGCCATTCCGATAAGCCTTCTGAAGAGGAAGAATTCAAGTAGGATTCGTAGAGGTCATGATAAGATCATATCCATAAATCCCGTAGATGATAGACTTAATCCATTACCACTTTTATCTAACCAAGAGTCGTGGGAATCTAGGAGAAGTAGTTAAGCTTTGATGAGACTGTAAATGATAAAGATAAGGATGAAAATCCAGTGCTCGGGGTTAATCTCATTAGCATGCAACCTCTCTGTAGAAACCCAGTTTGCTCGGTGTAACTTTCCGACCATATGCCCTGTTCCGGTGTCTAACTGGTCGGACCAAGGTGGCTTCGGTCGAGAAGCACTCGGTCTACTATAGGTCCACTACAAACCTTTCTCCCCCAAGAAGAATATGAAAGATGTCGATGAGAAAATTGACAAGCTTTTGAAAGTGATAAGCAAATATTTGAGTAAATAAAAGAAAATATGAGCAGTTATACATTGACATAAGACGTCGGAGTTTGGTGATTGAAAAACACTGACCGACCAGTTACCTTATACTAGATTCTGTTGAAACTCATGATTTCCCTTTATGATGTTTTGATGATGACACAACACAACTCAATATAACATGTTTGAACAGGTTCAGGTACAGTGTTGATGCGAAGATCGCTTCCTGATTGAAGATCTAGTCTTTTAGGGCTTAGACTTTTGTGTAAAGCAAAAGTTAATCTAAAAGCACTGAAGTATATTTTATTTTGCTAGATTATGATGATGATATGTTTTGTTCTTGAAAAATCTAGAAGAAGTATTTTTAAAACCTTTTGCTCCAGGAAAAGTTTTATGAAAATGCTTTGTGAAAACCTTTGGTTACAAATTTTTATGAAAAACTGTTTTTCCTGTGGAGTAATCGATTACCCCTTCTGGACTAATCGATTACTTGTTGCAACTTGTAACCAGAGAGTAAGTAATGGATTAATTAGGTTCATGTAATGGATTACTTCCTTGAACTGGTCATTTGAGTGACAGTTGTAACACCTCGCAAATTCCTCGTATTGAATTAAGATACTAAAGAGATTTATTTTGAGAAAAGTGTTTTGAAAAGAGTATTCCCTTAAATAATTTTCTTAATTCCTGCTTTCAAAGTAATGAGTAACTTTAAAAGAAATGATTTTCATGAAATAATATTATACGTTTTTAAGTTGAGTTATTGAGAAATGATTATTTTAAAGAAATGGTGAATTTTTTTTATAAGAAATTATTTGATGAAAAGGTGATTTATTCTCTATAAATGTGTGTTTGATGTTTTTGGTATTCTAATCTCTATACATGAATGATTTATTGTTTATGTGTGTGCATGTGTACGGTTTTGCATGAATGTATGCTTAAGATTATGTGGAAATTTAATTAGTAAATGAATATGAGGAAGCATGCATGAATGTAGGTGTTAATGTGATATGTGATGCATGTGTGTGTGTCGTGTGTGAAATATAATATGCATGGTTAAATATATGTATGCATCATTCCATGATCCTATGCTATGTGCTTGCTATGATGAAATGAAAATATGAGTATGGTGTGCATGTGTGTGCATGTTGTTCGGCCATGAAAGGAACCAAGTAGGATACACCTCCTTAAACATTAAGAAAATAGAAATTTAAGTGGCAAACAAGAGGAAACCTAGAGTGATGACTAATGAAGCCTAAGGGAGACTTTTCTTCCCTCCATGTCCCCCACGAAAGAGACCTCCCATGCAACATTTGGAGTGGACCAACTTGCCCTTAAGTTAGCACCTTGAACCGAGGGTAGAAAAGGAAAATTTCCATTCCCTTGCCTTTGCATATAGAACCGTTTGTGTGGGTGTGTTAGGCTAGTTGATTAATTTGCTCACTTCTTTCATTCATTTCCTTCACCTTCTCACATCAACATAAACACCTTTAGTCCAAGAGCAACACAAAAGCTCTTGAGACCATAGAAATGTTAGTTCCATGATGAACATGATGAATGTTTTGATAATGACAAAGTGTTTTGAACAAGCTATCATGTGTTGATCAAGTTCAAGTTCAACAAGCAACAACAAACATCAAATGAAGAAGAGAGAAAGCAAGCTCATGAAGACCTAAGTTTGAGTGTATTTGTATTTCTTTTATCTTTTGCCTCTCAAGCTTCATAGGTTTTTTATTTGGGTAGATTATTATAAAGGGTAGTGAATCTCATTCATAAGTCATGATTTAATCATAATTTGAGTTTTCACTTAACCTAGAATCAATAGGTGGCTTAAAGGTTTTAAAGGAAAGGTTGGTTTTTGAGAAAACAAGTTTTGAACATGTGCAGTACCAACTTAATCGATTAAGTGATTAAGTTAATCGAGTACTACTCGAGTAGTCTGCAACTTAATCGATTAAACACTGCTGAACTGTTTTTTAAAATACGTTTTTCACTTCTCAAAATCAGTTTTCAAGTGCTACAACTTTTGGGTATTTTATATAAACCTTTTCCCAATTATTGTGATTATCTAGAATCATTGTTACATCAATTTTTAAAAAAGAATCAAGCCATTCTATTCTCTCTCAATTTCAAAGATCAAAGCTTCTCATATTTTCATATTCTTTGATCAAGAACCTTTGAATCTCTTATGGTGAATTGTCATAACTCTTGATTGAGATTCATAGGATTGTTTTGTGTTTTCTATTGTGTTGTAATCTTTGCAAGAAGGCAAGCCACTACAACAAACAAGAAGTCTTGGTGTGTCGATTTTATCATCAAGCAAGTGCATTCTTATTGAAGAAGAAGAAGAAGTCTTGGTTGTGAATCAAGCAAAGAGAAGCCTTGGTGTGTGGATTATCATCAAGCAATTGAAGACTTGTTGTGTCGATTATCAACAAGGGGTAGAGGTTAGATTAGAGAGAAGATCAATAGGATTACAAGGCAAGGGTGTCGGTTATCTCTTGTAGGCTAGCAAGAAGGGAGTCTTGTGAGGCAATCACTTGTAATTTGAGAACTCTAATTCCTCATAGTGAAGAATCTCTCTTGGTTGAAGAGGGGACTGGATGTAGCTTTCAAGTGGATGAAAGTGAACCAGGATAAATCACTGTGTCGTATCTCTAAACCCTTACTCTTTATATTCAAGTCATTGATTGCGTTCTTGGTTGAAAACCTAGAAAGATTGATTTTCATAATTGATTGAATTGAATCTTTAATTGTTCAAATTGATAAAGGGAAAATCATTTTCATAACTAGGAAATCAATAAGAATATAGGTGTTAATCATTTCCGCTGAATCTCTGATCTTGCATGTGAATTGATTGATTTTCGTATGCGAATGAAAATTTGATTTTTCTGGTTTTTGCCTGTCTTACTCGAGTACTCGATTACATACTCGATTAAGTTCTTTTGAACTTTCAGATCTACTCGAGTAACCTGCAATCTACTCGATTAAGTTAGTGAAAAATTGCAAAAATCATTTGTTTTAATTGTTTCGATTTGTTTCATTCGAAAATCTTTCAAGGTATCTTGTACACCTATTCAACCCCCCCTTCTAGGTGTATTCCAAGGGTTCCTTTGTCTCTCCAACCACCAATTGCAAAGAGTTAGGCCGAGAGAAAAGAGGAGAAAATAAGATTGAAAACCCAAACTCTCAACCCAAATACCTTTGATTTCTTCCTTCACACACATCCTTCTTCAAAGATCAAGGAGAAACCACCCATCAACTCTAGAGGAAGAGAGGCCGAGGCAAACCATTAAGGGAAGGGAAGAGGAGATCAAGACCTAAACCTAGGAAATCCTTAAAGATCAAGTGTTCAAGAGTACTAGAATTCTTTCTTCTTGGTATAACCGAAGATCCTAGGAGTATTAGGACTAGTTTTATTTTGTAATTTTGTAATCCTTGTTTATTTTCTTTGCATGTTCATTTTATGTTTTGAGAAATGACTCTATGTGTTGATCTTTCTTAACTATGGACTTTTAAAGACTCAATTTAATTTGTAATATGTGTTTGATGATTCGGTTGGTGTTGTTTACGCTTGATCTGGATGTTTTTCTTTTAAATCTAAAGTTGTGTTTATGATCTTTGTGAATTTAGAATAGATCTTCTTGCATGTGTGGTTTTGATGTTTAAAACCACGAACTATGAGATGTTTATGTGTTTATTTGGTGCATCAATGTTTGATCTAAACTTGTTTTTAATTTTTGGTCTTGCATGTTGATTGATGATGATTCATATGGTTTTGAACCCTTGCATGTTTCGGTTTTGATCTAATTTTGATAAAGGCTTTAATTTGTGCTTTGATTCTTGGTTTTGCCTTGATCTTAACCTTTGCATGTCTTGATTTTTGGCCTTGATTTGTAACTCTTGCTTCGATATGTGATTTTTGTTTTGATCTTGAGTTTTATGTGTGATCTTGAAACCAAAGCTTTAGTGTTTTCTTAATATGTGTCACGGTTTGATCTTTTCTTACTCAAAATAATTCTTGCTCTTTGATTTGTGTTTTGATCCTTAATTTTGTTTTGATTTTAAGCTTTGCATGTAAATTTTGAAACGAAAGTTTTCTTATTTTCTTAGACTATGTCTCGGTTTTGGTTCCTTTTCATTTAAAATGACTTTCGTCCTTGATTTGTGTTCTTATGTTTCATGTGATGACTTGATCTACATGATTCAAGTACATGCATGTGAGTGTTGAATCTTGAAAAGTTATTTTAATATTCTTTTGAGAAATAAGTTGAAAGTGTTTGTGTTAATATATGATTCTTGCATGATTTGCTAAGAAAGCTTAAGGACTTAATTCTTGCATGATAAACTCAAATGAAAAACCATATTTTCTTGGATGCATGCCTCGGTTTTGGAAAGAAATTAGGAAAATAAGCTTTAAAATTATTCTCCTTGCATGAACATGAATTAATTTAAGTGTTGATTTCATGCATGATGTATTCGGCCATGTCTAATGAAAATTAAATCCATGCTCTTATATTGTGAGGACTTGATATATGTTTTATATTCTTGGATGATTTTTTATTCGATTTAAGCTAAGAAAAATAAATTAAAGTTTGACTATTTTCCAAAGACATAGCTCACGGTTTTGTTAAGAAAAAAGGAATAAATAATTGCATGATTTTGTATGTTTGATGATTCATAAATCTTGCTTTGATTTGTGAAGTGTTTCGGTCTATACATGCTAATTAAGTTAGAATTCTTCTCCATGAAGTAACATAGGAATAATGCATGTATGTTGTGCTAAGCCAATTGATTAGGAATAAGTTTTGTGTTTAAGTTCTTTTTGGTAAACGAAAAAATTCATTACCAACGAACAAATAGGCAACAAAACTAAGGCCAATAACCAATTCCTGCCACCTTCTAGGAAGGGTTCAAGAAAAGGACATTGCCAGAAAGACTAATTACATTAGCTCAACTATGATCCTATCAACAAGAGCTTTATTGTTCCAATTCCTAAACATAGGAAAACAAAAATTAATTCTAGTAGCAATCTCAGTTTTAATAGTCCTCAATACATAGTCCATAGTATGAGTTTCTTGTCTAAACATTCTTGAATTTCTCTCTGCCCAAATGTGGTAAATCACTGCTGCAAAAAGAGCCTTCACACATTTACTACGCGTTTTATCTCTGAAACCAAACGTAAGCGATCTAGACCAGTTCTGAAATGAAATAGGCCAAGAATCAATACCAAACCAATGACAAGCAGCTTCCAAAAGCGCCTGGCTCCACTGGCAGCAGAAAAAAAGATGATCCCTAGTTTCTGCACAATTATTATAGAAGCAACAATCCACAGGAATAGACATATATGCAGCCAATCTTTGCTTTGTCTTCAACCTGTCATGCATAGCTAAAAAGACAATGAAGCTATTTTTTGGAACATTAACATGATTCCAAACAAATCTATAGACAGGAAAATGATGAGTACAATTCTGCAGAATCTTGTAGCTACTTTTTATAGTATAGATACCGTCTGCAGAATATATGCAAGCACCATTAATAAAATGCAATCTGAGCTTCTCTCTAACTTTCAAAATTTGCTTCCAATGCCATCCATCACTACTCTTCTACTGGTAATCCCAAAAATCAATGCCTTTCAGATATATGGAATTAATTCATTTAACCCATAGGCAATCTTTTTTATCAGCAAGAAACCAAACCTGTTTACCAATGGCTGCACAATTCCAAATAACACAGTTTTTAAAGCCAAGACCACCATGTCTTTTAGGGACACAAACCTTATTCCAAGCTACTGCAGCATGACCAGCTTGACTTGAGCCCCAAAGAAAATCCCTACAAGCCTTATCTACAGCCTTAAGGACAGATTTGGGAATAATGAAGACCTGACTCCAATAAGAATGCAGATTAAGAAGCACAGAATTAATCAGACAACACCTTGCTTGATAAGAAAGATTCTTACTCCTCCAACAGTTAATTCTTCTGATGATCTTGTCAACAAGCACATTACAAGTGGTAGTAGACCACTTCTTGGAAGAAAGTGGAATACCAAGATACCTAAATGGAAACTGGCCTCTCTGAAAACCAGTGATATTAAGGATTTCCTGTTGCCTAATTTCAGAGATACCAGCCATGTACACATGAGACTTTTCCACACTTGCCTGCAACCCTGAACCAGCAGAAAAACTAAGAAGGGCCTCATTCAAAATTCGAACACTTGCTGGATATCCTTTAGAAAAAATCATAAGATCGTCAGCAAAAGCCAAATTGATAAGCTTCAGGTCCTTACATAGAGGATGAAATCTGAAATTCTTATGTTTAGCTGCAGCCTGAAAAGATCTAGTAAGGACTTCCATAGCCAAAACAAATAACAAGGGTGAGACTGGATCACCTTGTCTCAAGCCCCTAGAAGCAAAAAACAACTCAGATTTTTGGCCATTAATAACCATTCTAAAAGAAGCAGAGGACACACAAGTGAGAATCCAATTCCTGAATTTGTCTGGAAATCTAAAAGCTGAAAGCATGTCAGAAAGAAATCTCCAATCTAAAGTATCATATGCCTTGTGGATGTCAATCTTCATTAAACATCTTGGAGAAGAGTTCCTTCTGCCATAAAGCCTAAGAAGTTCCTGAGAAATCAATACATTATGAATGATTGATCTACCTTGCACAAATACTGTCTGGTTGTCCTGAACCAGATAAGGTAAAACCTGAGCCAATCTGCTACAGAGGAGTTTTGAGATACATTTATAAAATGTATTACAGCAGGCAATAGGTCTATAGTCCCTCACATCAGTAGGACCTTCCTTCTTAGGAATCATCACTAAGTTTGTTTCATTCAATTGTTTCAGCAAAGTCCCTGAATTGAAAAATTCCTTAACAGCCAAGCAACAGGAATCACCAATAATAGACCAAGCTTTTTTATAAAAATCAGATCCATAACCATCTGGACCTGGAGAGCTATCTGAGTTGATTGCAAAGAAAGCTTGTCTAATATCCTCATCTGAAAAAGGCTTAATAAGAGTCAATTGCTGTTCTGGAGTCAACATCAATCCTTCCTTGATGACAGAATCATCCCAACTATAATCCTCATTCCTGGAAAACAGATCCTTATAGAAATCGACAAAGGCATTGCTAACTGCCTCCTGACCAACATAACAGGTACCATCTGTAGCAACCACCTTTAAGATCCTATTCCTATACTGCCTGTCTCTGATTGAATCATGAAACAGTTTAGTATTGGAATCACCATCTTGCAACCAATGCAGCTTGGCCTTCTGTCTGAGAAAGGAAACAAGGGCTTGCTGAGTTTTCCTCAAATTAGCCTGCACAATCCTTTCTTGAGCATGCAAGGAAGCATCAAGAGGAGTCTGCTGAATCTGCAATTGAATGTTTTCCAGCTGCTGATTTAAGGCCTTCTCTTTTTTATGAATATCAGAAAAACTTGCCTTGTTAATATCCAGTAAAGGTTTCCTGAGCAGAAACAATTTCCTACTAAACTGAAACATTTGAGTTCCAGAGATAGTTTGATCCCAGACAGAATTGACAATAGAGCTAAAATTATCATGCTGAGACCACATATTAAAAAACTTAAAAACATGCTTCCTTACCAACTCACCATGATTCCAATCCACTAGAATAGGGGAATGATCAGACATACCAGCTGGAAGAAAAGTAGCTTCTGCATTTGGCCACCTAGAGCACCAAGCTTGATTAACAAGAGCTCTATCAAGCTTAGAAAAAATTTGATCATCACCAAGCTGCTTGTTGCACCAGGAGTAAAAGCAACCTTTGAACCTCATATCACACAGATGGCTTTGGGCCACACAATCCCTAAAGTCTTGCAAGAGGTCCAAATCAACCAAACCACCCAACTTCTCCTCAGGCTCCAGGATTGAGTTAAAGTCACCAATAATTAGCCAAGGTTCCTGAGTAAGAGTGCTGAGACCCTGAATGACTTCCCACAATTCCTTTCTTTCTTCATGACTGTTAGATGCATACACAAATGTGACAAAGAAACACAAAGCTGTAGTCCTAACAGTAACCATACATTGGACATACTGAGCAGATCTGGCTATGATAACAACATCAAATAAATCCTTTTTCCAGATGACTAGGATCCTTCCAATTGTGCTGATATCAGTATTTATAAAAAAAAAACCCCAACCAGGTGCTATGTAATTAATGACATTTAAAACTGAGTCACTTCTAAGCTTATTTTCAAGAATAGCAAAAATTCCTACACTATTCAACCTGCAAAGGTCAATTACCTCCCTTTGCATCCGAGGGTGGTTGAGCCCTCTTATATTCCAAGCTCCGAGGTTATCCATGAGAAGAAGGCTTAGAAGCCTCTCCTTTGTTTTTGTGAATTAAATGGGCCTTACTTCTAGTCACAGTTGTCCAACCTTCCTCCTCTTGTGGCTTATCATTCACATTAGGCACAGGTTTCATCAAAGGAGCTCCTTCTCCTAGCACAGAAGTAACAACTTCCACAGCAGAAGAAATGTTTTCTTCAGGAACAGTTCCAGTATCTAAAGATTCCTTAAGCTTCAAGATGTCATCCACCTTTTCAATATCTTCTTGGGAAGGCTTTTTTTTCTCAACCCTGACCTGCTTAACATTCTTCCTACACATCTTAGCATCATGACCATACATGGAGCATTTACTGCACAAAACCGGTTTCCATTCATAAGAAACCTTTTGAGAAGTGATAGTTCCTGTATCATCCTCAAAATAAATCTCTTCAGGCAAGATGGCAGGATCCACCTCAACAAGCACTCTTGCAAAACTAATACGATTTCTTTCATGTGTTACTTGGTCCACCATTATAGGAAACCCAACAAGACTTGCAATCTTGCTCAACGCCTTGGCACCCCAAAATTTTAAATTCAAACCTGGAAATTGTATCCAAACTGGGATGCGAGTAAAAGTAGCACGAGTGACTGGCATACCTGTCCAAGGGGCTATTATTAAAGGCTTCTTATCAAAATGGAAAATACCAATTTCAAGAATAGAATTTCTAGCCTCTAAGGTATTAAATCTAACAATCATGGTGCCATCACTATTCATCAACACCTTGTCAATTCCATAAGAACCCCATATTTTCTTCAAATAACCACTGAAAACTGTATATGGTGGTTTAGCCCCCAAAACATAACACACAAGCGAGTTCTTCCAGAACTTCACTTCATCCTCCACATCAGAAGGGTCTATTTTACCAATAGAGACTCCTTCCTTTAACTCAGGCTTGCAAAAACTCAGCTTTTCTCCTGCATTCCTGAGTTTATATATGTCAAAGGATTCCCACACCGAAACCCTTTTCTCAAAACCTGATAGACTCGTTTGATCAGAATGAGGATCAAATTTCCCTACAGAATCCTTATTCAGAGAAAGATTAGAAGGCTCTCCAGAATCCTTCTTTTGATCAATTGATAAATCCTTCCCCGTGTCATCAAGAACAACGCTCTTCCCTTTGATTCTTTGACGTAGCAGATCCAGGTTTTTCAACCATAGCTGTGCTTGCTTGGGAGACAAGTTACCGATCTCTGCCAAATCATCTTCATCAATCTGAGTTAAGTCAAACATTTGAGAATCAAAAACATCACGAGAAGGAGTAGAAGGCTGTTTGTTTGAAGAATGAGGTGACTTTTTCGGAGGTCGGCCTCGCTTCCCGGCCATCACGCCGACGCCGGTGACAGGAAGTCACCGTGAGAAAGAAGGAAGACCGAAACCCTAAGAGAGAAAGGTCAACTCTTTCAAAATTTTATTTAGAATCTATTGTGATTTAGGTGTATGTATTCGGTTTATGGGCTAGATATATGTGAGTGTTTTTGTTTTATGAAAATAAAATGATTTTTAATTTAATTATGTGTTGAATGATTTACTTAAGTGATTGATTTGTGAAATATTTGCTTGAGAATGAATGTTTGTATGTGATCGAACTAAGTGTCGATTTGTAATTGATTAATTGTTTATAAGATTTGAATGACCAAGGTACATTGTGTATGTATGTGGTTTTGGGATCTATTTGATTTGATTTAATTTATTTGAGTGCGTGAAATTATGTTTGTGGTTATTTAAGATATATTTTACAACAAAACCTGAGTTTTCAAAGTATTTGAAAAAAAATCGAGTTTTTACGATGTTTTCGGGTTTTATAAAATTGATTTTTGTGAAACTATCCCTTGCTGTCCAAATTTATTTAAAATTGTTTTCTTGATTTCTAAGTTGAGTTCACGAGACTCAAAGTTTGGTTTTCAAAAGGTAATGGATTTGAGCAAAACCCGGATTGAAACCGGTGAATTTTTCGGTGTTTTCGAACGTAATTGAGGTGCTGTCCAAAATGGACCAGCAACCAAATAAATCGATTTAAATCATTTTATGGAATGTTTTCAAATGATTTTAAAAGATTTACAGTACTAGAGAGAATGAGTGTTGTTCCAATAAAACAATAATGTTTCAAGTTTTGTAATAAGGAACAGAAAGTTACGAGCTAAGAAAAGATTTTAAATGCAAGAAAATAACATAAGTATATTTTATTCAGTACGAGGAATAATCTTAAATATGAGGGATTGGGGCAGCCGGCAGCACAAAGGATCCAAGGTGACGGTACGCATTAAAATTGCTGGACCTCAGGTGAGAGAGAAGCTTTCCTAAGACACCGTGGTAGTTAGGTGATTTATTAGGACGTTCCGTATCATCTCAAAGATCGAAACTAAGTGGTTGGAGTCAGTAGTATAAGTGGCAATTGTTTGATTGTGTGGCCACTTATACGAAGGTGACGAAGACCACATTGTTGTGTGATGATTGTGTGAATGATAGCATGCTTTTATATGTTTATTTGATTATGCCTTATGTTATTGCTGTTAATGAAAATAAGTGATATGCTGACGGACGTCTGCTACGTCCTAAAAAAAGAAGCGAAATAAATAAGGTTGTGATGTAAAGACATAATGAAAGAGAAATAATGGTTGGAAATGGAGTATGTGTTGGAAAAGAAAGAGAGAATTGAGATCGGGGAAAGAATGAAGGATAATGTGGAGTACGACCCAGAGCTGGGAAGAGTGAAGTTGATTGTTGGTGTGAATTCAATGGAGCTGGGCTCCTTTGTTTTGGTTTTAGTCTGGGAACTAGTGTTGAGTTGAGCTTGCTCCTCCACTAACGCTCAGCAACGATATTATTTTTGAAAAAAGGTTTTTATAAAATGGTTTTTGAAAAAGGCTTTTGAAAAGCAGTTTTTGAAAAGGTCTTTGAGAAGAGCTTTTTGAAAAGATTTTTGGAAAAGAGATTTTGTGGAAGAGGGTGAAAAGAAATTCTTTTGAAAACGTTTTGAACAGAGGTTCTGAGAAATATTATAAAAAGTAATTTTCAAAGAAGTTTTTGAAAAGAAGTTTTGTGGAAGGCTGTGAAAAGAGATTTTAGAAATTTTTGAAAAGAGGTTTTTAAGAAAATCTTTGAAAAGAGATTTTGAGCAGTTGTGAAAATGTTTATGAAATAAGGTTTTGTGAAAGTTTATAAGATGGCATTTGAGAAATTTGTGAAAAGATTATTTTGAGAAGAGATTCGGAATGTGATGGTGGAAAGATGTTGTTATTTTGAGAAGGGATTGAGAAAGAAAGAATGTTTATGAGAAGTGAAAGATAAGAGTAACGATGATAAGACTGATAATAATGTGATAATATACTTGATCATTGTGTGCTTGTATGTTTTATTGTGTGTCTGTATGGTCCTTTTATATTGCCTATCGTAATTCCACACCGTCGACGAACCATCGTTCGGAACGCTTACTCTCTCCTGTTCGTTGTTATATTGGTGCTGCTGATGTCGCAACGGGCAGACGGAGTATCATAAGGAGATCATCACTCTAGAGGGAAGGAAGTAGGAACATAAACGACAACAAGGACGCAGCAACAGAGGGGACTTCACTTTCGAGAATGAGGAAAGCCTACAAGAAGGAAAAGGGAAGCCTCATCCGGTGGTGTACGACAGGAAGAGTTAGGAGTAGTGTTTTTAGTTAAGTCTATTGTTTGTGTTTGAGTCAAGGATTACCGAGCAACGAACCATTGTGTAATTGAGATAAGTTTTACTTTCACTTGTGGAACACCTCTTTATGCAATTAACTCACGTGAAGTTTTTGAGAACTGTCAAGATGATTTTGAACAAAGTCCTTTTATGAACACGTATGTTTTTATGAAAAGAAATGTTTTAGTAACAACTCGGTTTTTCAGAAAAAGGGTGTTGACAACACCAGGAACTTTTGAACGATGGTTCCAAAAGCTTCAACAATGTTTTACAAAAAAAAATCTGGCCTCATTTTCGCAACTTTAATGAGTAAAAGTTAATTATTTTCGATTTACGAAAATCGGGCTGTTACAGAATGGTATCAGAGCTTATGGTAATCCTTAGTGGCCTTAAGCATGGGCTTACATGCTTTGTTTGTGTGACTCTGAATGTTTGTTAGTATAAGATAGGAGCATAGGACAAGGATTAGTTTGTAGCTTAGCACTGACCGCATTAGTATAAAAAACCTTTTCGCTCTATAAGAATAGACCATGAATGGACCCTGCAATTAGGACCCTATACCCCGATGTTCCATTAGTAATTATTAAACTTAGGATTGTTGACCTTAGCAAATCCTCTTCTATATGGATAGTTAATTAGTGTCCTTGAGGATGTAGTATATCTTACCTGAAATTCTGTGCTTGTTGAATTGTTTCAACAAATCAGTTTTGTTAAGATTCGAACTTTTCCTTCATGAACCTCTATCAAAATTGTAGCCATACCAAACCTATTTAAGACCCTTTAGTCCGAATTGTGGAATTGGAAGTGCCATAGTTACCCCAAATAGTTCAAGGTTTGAGTGATTGAGGAAGGAGAAATGGTCTAAGTTGGTAAAGGTTGTAAGATCACCGTGAGATAGTTATAAGTTGGATCAAAGTTGGGGAGTCACCAGGAGAAAAAGAGGCGTATGTTACCGGTCCTTAGAGGATTTTTGAGGAAAATCTGAGGATTAGGATTGCCTTACACCCTAATTAAGAAACGAGATGATCAAGGATGAAGTCTAAATGGCAATAGGATTTCCCTCAAGCTAGCAAAGGATAGACTAAAACCCTAGAATTAGAAGGAGAATCAAAGAGAGGAGTGGTTGTTGTGAAGTAGTAGGAACCCGGGTCGTAGTGAATAATGAATATTTAAGGATTTGTAGGTAAAATCCTATACTCTTGGAGATGTGTGAATGCTTGTTTGTTTGAATCCCCCTCAAGTCCGTACCTATGGTTGGACTTTTGTGACAACGATCGGCTAAGGGAGCGACATCTTCTTCGGTTAGTCCGGTGGACTTAACCCGACTTGACACAAGAGCGGTTGGATGAGTGCGACTTCTTCGCCTGGAAGCAACGAACAAGGAGCACGACAAGGTGAATTAGATCAAAAAAAAGGGGATACAACCGCGAAGTGAGAATGAGAGCGTCCTTATGAAAATCACGGTGATGCAAGAATTCTGTCCTGCTGCCCAATCCACAATGTATTTCTCGAGGACGAGAAATCTTTAAGTTAGGGAGAATGTAACACCCCGCAAATTCCTCGTATTGAATTAAGATACTAAAGAGATATATTTTGAGAAAAGTGTTTTGAAAAGAGTATTCCCTTAAATAATTTTCTTAATTCCTGCTTTCAAAGTAATGAGTAACTTTAAAAGAAATGATTTTCATGAAATAATATTATACGTTTTTAAGTTGAGTTATTGAGAAATGATTATTTTAAAGAAATGGTGAATTTTTTTATAAGAAATTATTTGATGAAACGGTGATTTATTCTCTATAAATGTGTGTTTGATGTTTTTGGTATTCTAATCTCTATACATGAATGATTTATTGTTTATGTGTGTGCATGTGTACGGTTTTGCAAGAATGTATGCTTAAGATTATGTGGAAATTTAATTATTAAATGAATATGAGGAAGCATGCATGAATGTAGGTGTTAATGTGATATGTGATGCATGTGTGTGTGTGTCGTGTGTGAAATATAATATGCATGGTTAAATATATGTATGCATCATTCCATGATCCTATGCTATGTGCTTGCTATGATGAAATGAAAATATGTGTATGGTGTGCATGTGTGTGCATGTTGTTCGGCCATGAAAGGAACCAAGTAGGATACACCTCCTTAAACATTAAGAAAATAGAAATTTCAGTGGCAAACAAGAGGAAACCTAGAGTGATGACTAATGAAGCCTAAGGGAGACTTTTCTTCCCTACTTGTCCCCCACGAAAGAGACCCCCCATGCATCATTTGGAGTGGACCAACTTGCCCTTAAGTTAGCACCTTGAACCGAGGGTAGAAAAGGAAAATTTCCATTCCCTTGCCTTTGCATATAGAACCGTGTGTGTGGGTGTGTTAGGCTAGTTGATTCATTTTCTCACTTCTTTCATTCATTTCCTTCACCTTCTCACATCAACATAAACACCTTTAGTCCAAGAGCAACACAAAAGCTCTTGAGACCATAGAAAAAGAGTTAGGCCGAGAGAAAAGAGGAGAAAATAAGATTGAAAACCCAAACTCTCAACCCAAATACCTTTGATTTCTTCCTTCACACACATCCTTCTTCAAAGATCAAGGAGAAACCACCCATCAACTCTAGAGGAAGAGAGGCCGAGGCAAACCATTAAGGGAAGGGAAGAGGAGATCAAGACCTAAACCTAGGAAATCCTTAAAGATCAAGTGTTCAAGAGGACTAGAAGCCTTTCTTCTTGGTATAACCGAAGATCCTAGGAGTATTAGGACTAGTTTTATTTTGTAATTTTGTAATCCTTGTTTATTTTATTTGCATGTTCATTTTATGTTTTGAGAAATGACTCTATGTGTTGATCTTTCTTAACTATGGACTTTTAAAGACTCAATTTAATTTGTAATATGTGTTTGATGATTCGGTTGGTGTTGTTTATGCTTGATCTGAATGTTTTTCTTTTAAATCTAAAGTTGTGTTTATGATCTTTGTGAATTTAGAATAGATCTTCTTGCATGTGTGGTTTTGATGTTTAAAACCGCGAACTATGAGTTGTTTATGTGTTTATTTGGTGCATCAATGTTTGATCTAAACTTGTTTTTAATTTTTGGTCTTGCATGTTGATTGATGATGATTCATATGGTTTTGAACCCTTGCATGTTTCGGTTTTGATCTAATTTTGATAAAGGCTTTAATTTGTGCTTTGATTCTTGGTTTTGCCTTGATCTTAACCTTTGCATGTCTTGATTTTTGGCCTTGATTTGTAACTCTTGCTTCGATCTGTGATTTTTGTTTTGATCTTGAGTTTTATGTGTGATCTTGAAACCAAAGCTTTAGTGTTTTCTTAATATGTGTCACGGTTTGATCTTTTCTTACTCAAAATAATTCTTGCTCTTTGATTTGTGTTTTGATCCTTAATTTTGTTTTGATTTTAAGCTTTGCATGTAAATTTTGAAACGAAAGTTTCCTTATTTTCTTAGACTATGTCTCGGTTTTGGTTCCTTTTCATTTAAAATGACTTTCGTCCTTGATTTGTGTTCTTATGTTTCATGTGATGACTTGATCTACATGATTCAAGTACATGCATGTGAGTGTTGAATCTTGAAAAGTTATTTTAATATTCTTTTAAGAAATAAGTTGAAAGTGTTTGTGTTAATATATGATTCTTGCATGATTTGCTAAGAAAGCTTAAGGACTTAATTCTTGCATGATAAACTCAAATGAAAAACCATATTTTCTTGGATGCATGCCTCGGTTTTGGAAAGAAATTAGGAAAATAAGCTTTAAAATTATTCTCCTTGCATGAACATGAATTAATTTAAGTGTTGATTTCATGCATGATGTATTCGGCCATGTCTAATGAAAATTAAATCCATGTTCTTATATTGTGAGGACTTGATATATGTTTTATATTCTTGGATGATTTTTGATTCGATTTAAGCTAAGAAAAATAAATTAAAGTTTGACTATTTTCCAAAGACATAGCTCACGGTTTTGTTAAGAAAAAAGGAATAAATAATTGCATGATTTTGTATGTTTGATGATGCATAAATCTTGCTTTTATTTGTGAAGTGTTTCGGTCTATACATGCTAATTAAGTTATAATTCTTCTCCATGAAGTAACATAGGAATAATGCATGTATGTTGTGCTAAGCCAATTGATTAGGAATAAGTTTTGTGTTTAAGTTGATTTAGGTGTATGTATTCGGTTTATGGGCTAGATATATGTGAGTGTTTTTGTTTTATGAAAATAAAATGATTTTTAATTTAATTTTGTGTTGAATGATTTACTTAAGTGATTGATTTGTGAAATATTTGCTTGAGAATGAATGTTTGTATGTGATCGAACTAAGTGTCGATTTGTAATTGATTAATTGTTTATAAGATTTGAATGACCAAGGTACATTGTGTATGTATGTGGTTTTGGGATCTATTTGATTTGATTTAATTTATTTGAGTGCGTGAAATTATGTTTGTGGTTATTTAAGATATGTTTTACAACAAAACCTGAGTTTTCAAAGTATTTGAAAAAAAAAACGAGTTTTTACGATGTTTTCGGGTTTTATAAAATTGATTTTTGTGAAACTATTCCTTGCTGTCCAAATTTATTTAAAATTGTTTTCTTGATTTCTAAGTTGAGTTAATGAGACTCAAAGTTTGGTTTTCAAAAGGTAATGGATTTGAGCAAAACCCGGATTGAAACCGGTGAATTTTTCGGTGTTTTCGAACGTAATTGAGGTGCTGTCCAAAATGGACCAGCAACCAAATAAATCGATTTAAATCATTTTATGGAATGTTTTCAAATGATTTTAAAAGATTTACAGTACTAGATAGAATGAGTGTTGTTCCAATAAAACAATAATGTTTCAAGTTTTGTAATAAGGAACAGAAAGTTACGAGCTAAGAAAAGATTTTTAATGCAAGAAAATAACATAAGTATATTTTATTCAGTACGAGGAATAATCTTAAAGATGAGGGATTGGGGCAGCCGGCAGCACAAAGGATCCAAGGTGACGGTACGCATTAAAATTGTTGGACCTCAGGTGAGAGAGAAGCTTTCCTAAGTCACCGTGGTAGTTAGGTGATTTATTAGGACGTTCCGTATCATCTCAAAGATCGGAACTAAGTGGTTGGATTCAGTAGTATAAGTGGCAATTGTTTGATTGTGTGGCCACTTATACGAAGGTGACGAAGACCACATTGTTGTGTGATGATTGTGTGAATGATAGCATGCTTTTATATGTTTATTTGATTATGCCTTATGTTATTGCTGTTAATGAAAATAAGTGATATGCTGACGGACGTCTGCTACGTCCTGAAAATAGAAGCGAAATAAATAAGGTTGTGAACTAAAGACATAATGAAAGAGAAATAATGGTTGGAAATGGAGTATGTGTTGGAAAAGAAAGAGAGAATTGAGATCGGGGAAAGAATGAAGGATAATGTGGAGTACGAGCCAGAGCTGGGAAGAGTGATGTTGATTGTTGGTGTGAATTCAATGGAGCTGGGCTCCTTTGTTTTGGTTTTAGTCTGGGAACTAGTGTTGAGTTGAGCTTGCTCCTCCACTAGCGCTCAGCAACGATATTATTTTTGAAAAAAGGTTTTTATAAAATGGTTTTTGAAAAAGGCTTTTGAAAAGCAGTTTTTGAAAAGGTCTTTGAGAAGAGCTTTTTGAAAAGATTTTTGGAAAAGAGATTTTGTGGAAGAGGGTTAAAAGAAATTCTTTTGAAAACGTTTTGAACAGAGGTTCTTAGAAATATTATAAAAAGTAATTTTCAAAGAAGTTTTGTGGAAGGCTGTGAAAAGAGATTTTAGAAATTTTTGAAAAGAGGTTTTTAAGAAAATCTTTGAAAAGAGATTTTGAGCAGTTGTGAAAATGTTTATGAAATAAGGTTTTGTGAAAGTTTATAAGATGGCATTTGAGAAATTTGTGAAAAGATTATTTTGAGAAGAGATTCGGAATGTGATGGTGGAAAGATGTTGCAATGAGATAATTGTAAGAAATGGAGTATGCTGAGAAAGCTTGAGAAATGAGATTGGAAATTGTGATGTGATCCCAGCTCTGTGCTATGATGAGAGAAAGTTTGCGTAAAGTTAGTGGTCGGGACTCGTTGAAGGGTTGCACGAAGGACGGGCCGACCTTAGGATAATTAAAAAGATTAAAAGACTTTAAAAGACATGCGTGGTGAGGTATGAGAGTGCGAAGTAGTGGAGAGGAAGAAACGATAAGTATCTGCGGATACTTAGGACGAGATTGCATTAGGGGAGGACGCTGACGGTGAAACGTCAAGAAGTCTAGAGTATGTTTCTAGGCAGAACGAACTCCACAAGTGGCGCACTAACATGGTGGGGACTGGGTCTAATGTCGTGGCAAGTTCTGCGGGCCCACTAGAAACATACTGTCGCCCCCTAATTGCAAATCGAGAACAGTGAGAGGGACTGGAACGGGGCGTTGTGTTTGCCACTGCGTGGACAGTGAGCCTTGATGTTATTGAAATGATTTGAGGACGAGATCCTCCTGGTTTGGGACCATTTGTGTGTTGTGACACCTGTCGTGCCCGCGTGGTAAAGGTCCTGTACTCCTGTTTGCTTCCGACTAGGTTGGGTGGATGACTGAGGAGATGTAGACGTGAGTGATAACCGAGAACGAAATGAGTACCCCGATGATATTTTGTATGAAGAGATTATGAGTATGAGAGGAAAAGGGATTGAGAAAGAAAGAATGTTTATGAGAAGTGAAAGATAAGAGTAACGATGATAAGACTGATAATAATGTGATAATATACTTGATCATTGTGTGCTTGTATGTTTTATTGTGTGTCTGTATGGTCCTTTTATATTGCCTATCGTAATTCCACACCGTCGACGAACCATCGTTCGGAACGCTTACTCTCTCCTGTTCGTTGTTATATTGGTGCTGCTGATGTCGCAACGGGCAGATGGAGTATCATAAGGAGATCATCACTCTAGAGGGAAGGAAGCAGGAACATAAACGACAGCAAGGACGCAGCAACAGAGGGGACTTCACTTTCGAGAATGAGGAAAGCCTACAAGAAGGAAAAGGGAAGCCTCATCCGGTGGTGTACGACAGGAAGAGTTCGGAGTAGTGTTTTTAGTTAAGTCTATTGTTTGTGTTTGAGTCAAGGATTACCGAGCAACGGACCATTATGTAATTGAGCTAAGTTTTACTTTCACTTGTGGAACACCTCTTTATGCAATTAACTCACGTGAAGTTTTTGAGAACTGTCAAGATGATTTTGAACAAAGTCCTTTTATGAACATGTATGTTTTTATGAAAAGAAAAGTTTTAGTAACAACTCGGTTTTTCGGAAAAAGGGTGTTGACAACACCAGGAACTTTTGAACTATGGTTCCAAAAGCTTCAACAATGTTTTACAAAAAAAAAAATCTGGCCTCATTTTCGCAACTTTAATGAGTAAAAGTTAATTATTTTCGATTTACGAAAATCGGGCTGTTACAACAGTAATCGATTACTTGAAGCTACTAATCGATTAGCTTTTAATGCTGCAACTTTTATGAAAAACCTGAGAGCAAGTAATCGATTACAATGACCAAAGTAACCGATTACATTTTCAAATTTTTTGAAAAACGTGCTGAAATCAATCTGATTCCCAGATTGATTTACTTCCTTTTCTGGACGATCCCCATTCTGATTTATGGCTGCTTCTTCTACCTTTTTGAAAACACACTTAACACACACATCTTCTTCTTCTCCTTCTCTATTCTATGAAAAACATTTTTTGAGAAGAATCACCATCATCATCATATTCATCTTTTCTAATTCAAAAAAAAAACTTGAGTTCGCTTTAGATTAAGTTTTTGCTATTGGACTTGATTGTAGTATCTGCTCTATCTAGAGAGCCTTATTGTAAGTTGCACACATTTCTTCGTGCAAATCATTATTCTTTGTAAGGGGAGTGTTTACCCTTAGTATTTAGGGAGTGTTATCCCTTAGGTTAAACGTGTGTTGCGTTCGTAGGGCGAGATCCCTTCGTTGGGTAGTGCTAGACGAAAGGTGGGTCACCTAGTAGTTAGGCTATCTGTAAAAATCTAGGAAAGGTTTTCCTAGTTGTTGTTGAGGTCCCTGGCGAAAGGAGGTTCCTAGTAGCTTGCGGGGCGCTACGGTTGTACTCGGGGACGCGTTGCGTCTTGGTATAGTGAAAAGCTCAAGTTGGTCGCTTGAGGACTGGATGTAGGCGTTGTTTGCCGAACTAGGATAAAAATCCCCGGTGCATATTTTCTCTATCCCTTATCTCTTTACTTTTCGCTTTTATTTTGTGTTAATCATATTTTGCGAATAATTCTATTTGAAACTATTTAGCATGAGAATTGCATTTTCTTTGTGTTGATTTAATCAATCTTGTGTATAGTACGATTTCAATATATATAAATATTCATTCATTTCTGTGCTTAAAACGTTTTCAATCATCCTTTGAAGTTTTTAAGAACGTTTGATTCGATCGTTTTTCAGTGTTTTTCAATTTGCCGAGCGGATCAAAGACGGAAATCAACACAAGGAACTGGTTCATTTTCCGAGAGTCATAGCATGCGCTGATTCATTTGACTTCATCAATGCCTTGACCGAGAACCGAGCTATTTGTCTTCATCAAAATCTCTTTGATTCAACAACTTCTACTTCCTAAGTTGTAAAAATTCTGGTTCGATTGAACCGAACTAGAACTAAACTGAACCAATTTATAAAAAAATCCAGATCTGATCCATTTTTAAATGGATAGGATAAAACTTAATATAATAGGGATTTGATTTTCTAACACCCCTTTTTGGGTTTCGACCCCCCTTTTAAATTTTTTTCCAAAAATACCCTCCCTTCATCTTTTTTTCTTTCTTCACCACCCCCGTCCATCTTCTTCTTCTTCTTCTTCTTTCTTTCTTCTTTAACCCTCCTCCATCTTCTTTATTTTTTTTCACCTTCTTCTTCTTATTCTTCTCCCTCACACAGTCACACTCACTCCCTCACACATACCCAGACTTACTAATTGACCCCCAAACTCACCCACAATCACCACCACTCACATACTACACTATATTGTTTTTTCGTGTAAAAAGTGCCCTACGCCAATGTCGAAACGTACGAAACATGTCGTACGCCTCGACATTGGCGTACTGGGCTCTTTTAGCAAAAAAAAACCGTACGCCAGCCCCTGGAGTATGTGTAATCAATTTTTAAATAATGGACCAGATAAAACTTAATGAGTTGTAGATTACAAACCCCACCTTATATCCCAAACCCCAATTTTAAAAGTGAAATTACCATAATGCCTTAATTAAAAAAAAACTAGAATACAAACCCCTTTTTTTATCCCCAAACCCCAAAACCCTTTTCACCTTCCTAAAATTATCCATAAACCCCAAACCCCTTTTTTCATATATCCTATTATAGAAACTTCCTACTCCTTATTTTCTCAAAAAAAAAAAACCCTCTTCCTCTCCCTTTTATCACTCAACCTCTCTCTCTCTCCCTTCTCCAAAAGTAATAGTTTTTTGGCATCCACTTTCATCAACATCGAGTTTTTGGTGCATCACTGGAGTAGTGTTCGTGTTGGCGATTGCGTTGCCACTAAGGTACGTTTTTTTTTAAAAAAAAAAAAACTGGAGGTACGTTTTCCGACTGTCCAGTCTCGGAAAACCAAATTCCGACTCAGGACTCTTGGAAATCATGCTTAATTTCCGACCCACGTAACTCGGAAAATATAATTTGACTTTATTGTGTATATGATTTTCGAGAGTCTCGAGTTGGAATTTGGTTTTCCGAGACTGGACAATCGGAAAACGTACGTCCAGTTTAAAAAAAAAGTACTTTAGTGGCAACGCAATCGCCAACACGAACACTACTCCAGTGATACACCAAAAACTCGATGTTGATGAAAGTGGATGCCAAAAAACTATTACTTTTGGAGAAGAGAGAGAGAGAGAGAAAGGTTGAGTAATAAAAGGGAGAGGAAGATGTTTTTTTTTGAAGAAAATAAGGAGTAGGAAATTTCTATAATAGGATATATGAAAAAAGGGGTTTGGGGTTTATGGATAATTTTAGAAAGGTGAAAAGGGTTTTGGGGTTTGGGGATAAAAAAAGGGATTTATATTCTAGTTTTTTTTAATTAAAATATTATGATAATTTCACTTTTAAAATTGGGGTTTTGGGATATAAGGTGGGGTTTGTAATCTACAACTCAAACTTAATATAATAAATCGGATATCCACTCCAGGCCATTTGAAAACAGCCTAGTTCACCCAAAAAAAATAAGAAAAGAAAAGAAAACAGCCTATAATTTGTTAGAAGTGAGAAACGCGTTACATCGCTGTTTCAAGAAGGAGAGACTCGCTCGAAGATTGAGAACCGCAACACGCGAAGACGGAGAACGCTGAGTCGCTGATGAACTCGCGAATCGAGTAAGTGACCGAAGTCCCTTTCTTCTCAATCTCTATGAACAAAGTCCATTTCTTCGCAACATTTCTTTTCCCAATTTCTAAACCCTAATTTCTTTAATCTCTTCATTTGTTAAATATGAGCCCTAATTTCTTCGATTCTACCCTAAATTGTTTGACCCAGGTTGCAAAACGTTATTGGGTAGCTGATTTTTCGTTGTTTTGATTTGGAGCTGAAGTTGCTGTGGCTTTCTGTGAAGAAGAACTCACTCTATGACTCTGCAACAGCCAACAGGTTCTTGTTGAAAATACTTGGCACCTTTTCATGGTTCTCGTTGTTCCTGTTGAAATATGAGTCTTAAGAAGTTTTTTTATGCGTTTTTTTGATGCACTGTTATTAATTTTTAGTTGGGTTCATGGTTCAGTATATATGTAAGTATGAGTATATATGCTGCACAATTATTATTATCTATGCACAGTTTGGTGTCTATGCAGTATGCACAATTTTTTTACCCGTAAGAAACACTTCATCACAAAGATTATAGACAAAAATTTGATAGATTGAAACCGAACCGAAACTGCAAGGTTTTTTTTTTTTTTTGATTGGATCAAATTGGATTTGGTAATATAATGGGCTGAACCAAAACGAACCATAGCATATTTCATAATTGGATCGGTTGATTTTGTCCCAAAACTGAACCACAAACACCTTTACTTGGCTCTATCTGGTCCGTCTCTTAATCCTTTCTATTTTATTTTGGGTTATGGATTTCTCCTTCAATTCGAGTCCTTAATTTTTGTACTTTCATTCACTGTTCTTTGGTTCTTCAAAATATTTATTGTTTGAATTTTGCTCCATAAAGCATAGATATGTTGGTTCAATGTTTGAATACGGGGTTGGGTGTCATTATTTCTAATGAGGAGTGTTGCCATCCATCTTACTAAAAAGGAAAGGTTTCTTAGTAATGGGTGGGCTAAGAGCTGAGAACAGCATAGTTTCCCATTCCCTACGTTATCTTCAAATACCACCGCTGATAGCCGGATGGTGCAGCATTGTGTCAACCTCAATTGAGGCCACTACAGTGTGACCAAATTTAGATGTGATATTAGCAATTTTTCATGTTAAAATTGGAATATTTTCAATTCAGTGGGTTTACTTGTTATTATTATTGTAGTGGACCTGTAGTAAACCGAGTGTTACCCGACCTAAATCAACTTCGTCCGGCCGTCTAGACATTGAGACAAGGCCTACGGTCGGAATGTTACACTAAGCAAACTGGGTTTCTACAGAGAGGTCACACGCTAACGAGATTACCCCCGAGCACAGGATTTTCATCCTTATCTTATCATATACAGTCTCATCTAAGCGTAACTACTTCTCCTAGATTCCCATGACTCTTGGTTAGATAAAAACGACATTGGATTAAGTCTATAACATGGCAACCGGTGAAAAAGTTTCATCATAGTCAATACCATGAACTTGTTTGAAACCTTTAGCAACCAATCGTCCTTTAAAGGTATGTACATTACCATCAATGTCAGTCTTCTTCTTGAAAACCCATTTGCACCCAATTGGTTTTACCCCATCAGGTAGATCAACCAAGATCCAAACTTGGTTGGTGTGCATGGACTCCATCTTAGATCTCATGGCTTGAAGCCATTTCTCAGAGTCAGGGATGTTTATAGCCTCTTGGTAAGTAGTAGGTTCATGTTGATCAAAAAGCATAATGTCATCCTCTTGAGTCAAGAGAAATCCATATCTCTCTGGCTGAAGAGGAATCCTACTTGACCTACGCAAAACTTGTGTAACTTGAGCAGGTTGTACATCCACAACATCTTGTGGAACTTGCTCAACATCCATCGCTTGGTCTTGGCTACTTTGGGATTCTTGAATCTCATCAAGATCTATTTTCCTCCCACTATTTCCTTTAGAGAGAAATTCTCTTTCAAGAAATACGCCTGTGCGAGCAACAAACACTTTGCCTTCTGTGGGATTGTAGAAATAGTATCCCTTAGTTTCTTTGGGATATCCTTCAAAGTAGCATTTGTCAAATTTGGGACTGAGTTTATCAGAAAGTAGACGTTTCACATAAACATCACAACCCCAAATCTTGAGAAAAGACATACTAGGACGCCTCCCAGTCCATATCTCATATGGTGTCTTTTCAACCGCTTTCGATGGCGATCGGTTAAGTGTAAAAGCAGCTGTAAGCAGAGCATGTCCCCAAAAAGAGATTGGAAGGTCCGATTGACTCATCATACACCTAACCATTGTAAGATCCTATATTTTTGAAATAAAAGTATTATATCAATATTAGTATCATTAAATTAGTCAATTTTCTTATTTTAGCAAAAACACTCGAGTATTTTAGGAAAAACTTGAGTATTTTAAGTAGCTGTTTGGAAATTTGAATTTTTAAATAAACACTCGAGTATTTTTGAAAACACTCGAGTATTTCGTGCAGACCTGAAAGTGTATAAGTCGGTTTTCATTTAATTTTGGCACCAAAACGCGGTTTCTCGAATTGTCAAGCATAGAGCTGGACTTTACTTCGATTTGAAGTATTCCTAGGCTATAAATAAGTGCTTAGTTGAAGCATTCAACACCTTTAATCATCCAAAACCCGAATTTCAGTTTCAGACTTTCAGTTTTTCAGAGCACACTTTGATCTCTGATTTCTCCTTCGTTTCTCAATCAAATCCTTCGAAACCAAAACACAACTCAAGGTTCTAGTTCCATCTTTGAATTAGAATCAAGAATCACTTCAAATAAGCCCCTATAGTTCGAGTTCTAGATCATCAAAGTTTGAAGTTCAAAGCTGTGAAAACAGAGTAGTTTTCAGCATCAAGTATTCATCTTCATTGAATTCGTTTGGTAATTTTAGGAACCCTTTTTGTGTCAAACTTGTTCCTGATCTAAATTGGTATATCCTAGTTTGTTAAATATGTATGAAGCTCATTATCACTTTGAGAAAAAACGATGCCCTAGCTCTCTAACCCTTCGCCGCCGCCGTCCTTGTTTCTCTCGGTGTTAACCACCGTGCTTCATGGCTAAGAAACGAGGAAAGCATCATCAAACCCCCCCCTCTCGACCTTCAAACCCTTCTTCTTCTTCCACCCCCTCTCCTTCTCAGGATCCTAATTTGAATGATGGAAAAGTCGCAAAATCCCCAGTGAAGTTTGACTTGCTTGGTGACCAAGAAACTGAATTTGATGAACTGGTCCAGAGTATTGACACTTTGAACAGCAATCAAGCGTCCATGGTTTTGGAAAAACTTGATAGACTTCGTGAAAAAATAAAAGGTAAACAGCCCATGCAACCCATGCACGTTGAAGCAAACCCTAATAATGACAAGGATGCACCAGGGGCTAGCACGAGCAATAGCGATGGTGCGGTAACTGAAAATTTTGTAAAAAGGGCTTCAGTCTGGGACACATTTGATATCTCCAAATTGAGAAATTCAGGAGACAAATTGTCTTACAAGGCACCAACGATTAAAGATGGAGTTTCGCTTGGAAAAATAGATATGGAAGACATTAAGGATGAATTGAAGTTTTGGGAGAATGTTGTGGTATGCTTTGTTCTTGGGGCAAATCCACCATTCCCTGTGATCAGTGGCTACCTGAGACGAGTCTAGGGGCAACATGGAATAGATAAAATGTGATGGACGCTGAAGGCAACATCATTGTGAGATTTACAACTCTTGAGGCTAGGAATACCGTCTTGGAGATTGGAGTCTTCCACTTTGACAAAAAGCCTTTATTTATTAGACCTTGGCATGAGAAAAATGTAGGTAAGAGATATACTGAGCAGGTGCCAATTTGGATCCAGCTTCATAATCTGGATGTGAAATTCTGGGGTGCCTCCTCATTGAGTAAGATAGCAAGCTTGGTTGGAGTGCCAATCATGGTTGATAGTATGACTCAAGCACGTGACCGAATCAATTATGCTAGAATCCTGGTTGAAGTGAACCCTGCAGCCTTGCCTGATGAAATATTCTTTGAGGATGAAAAGGGTAGACTGCTGACTCAAATGGTTACTTATGAATGGAAGCCACAATTCTGTGAAAATTGTGAGAAATTTGGCCATGATAAAAAGATGTGCATAAAGGATAAGAAGGTGATTAAAAGGGAGTGGGTTGTCAAGAACAAACCCACTCAGAAGGAAATTAATCATGTAGTGGACTCTATTCAGGTTCAAGAACAGGTGGATAAGGGAATTATACCAGCTGACAGGGTTGAGGATTCAGAATTGCACCCTATTGTAGTGGAGGCTAGGGATACATTGGAAAATCACCAGGCTGATGAGGAACATGAGGTCAATAAGGAGTCTACTTCCAAGCATAAGGAGGAGGAATGGCATACTGTTATGACTAGAAGGAAGGCAGCACAACTGAAGAAAGATGGATCAGGTGATATGAAAAAAGGGGTTGGGAGTGACAATACTCTTACTACCTCTAATGGATAGTATATCCATATGGAATATGAGAGGGATCAACCACCCTCAAAAGCAGCTAGAGCTTCAAAGGTTGATTGGTAGGTATAAGGTTGGTTTAGTAGCTATTCTTGAAAATAAGGTCAGGGTCCATTCATATGAGAATTTGAGGCAAAAATTGTTTCCTGGTTAGGGTTCTTTCATCAATTTAGATGCAGTCCCTATTAGCAGAATTTGGTTAGCTTGGAAACAAGACATGTTTACTGTGAATATACTTCATAGTAATGCTCAATTCATTCACTGTTTTATTCAGCACAATCAGCTACAGCAGGAGTTCTATGCTACTTTTGTGTATGCTAGTAATGAGGATCTAGATAGAGTAGTGGTGTGGAATTTTATTGATCAGATAGCCTTGCACATGGATAAACCATGGTGTGTAGCAGGTGACTTCAATACATTTCTTGAGCCCCAAGAAAAGTTAGGTGGCCTGCCTATTAATATTGATCAATTAATGGGATTCAGATCATGTGTTCAAAATTCACAACTAATTGATTTAAAGTACACTGGATGTTTCTATACTTGGTCCAATAAGCAGCAGCAGGATAGTAGGATCTATACAAAGTTGGATAGGGTCTTGATAAACCAAAATTGGATGGAGCTCTGGCCTAGTTCAGAAGCTATCTTTCTTAATGAAGGGATATCAGACCATTCCCCTATGGTTGTGGAGTGGAGAGAGCAGATCCTTAGGACTTCACCCTCTTTCAAGTTTTTCAACATGCTTGCAAGTGATGAAGACTTCCTTACCATTGTGAGAGAATCATGGAACAACAGAATTGAGGGTTATGAAATGTTCAGCCTGATCCAGAAGCAGAAGAGGTTACAGGGACCTTTGAAGGAGCTGAACAGAAATAAGTACTCAGATATTGGAAAAAAGGAAATAGTTTTCAAGCAGAATCTTGATAGGGTGCAGGGTCTTCTTGCTCAGGATCCTATTAATGTCCATCTGCAGAAGCTTGAGAGGGAGGCTAATAGAGATTATTTGAGTATAGCCAGTGCTGCAAGAAGCTATCTCCAACAAAAGGCAAAAGAGAATTGGTTGAAAGATGTTGATCAAAACACAAAGTACTTCCATGAATCAATCAGAGCTAGGAGATACAGGAATAGAGTCCTTTCTATTACTGATGAAAATGGTGAGGTGAAAAGGAGCCATGATAATATCTGCAGGGTGTTTGAGGATTATTTTACAAATCTTTTTCAGGCCTCTGCAAGTAATTGGAGCATTAGCAATGAGGATGTCTTACAGGGTAAGGTTCTAAATATTAATCAGCAAATCTCTTTTATTAAGCCACTCACTAATTCTGAGATTAAAGATAGTTTCATGTCTATGGGGAGCAACAAGGCCCCTGGGCCTGATGGCTATGGGGCTGAGTTTTATAAGAAGGCCTGGGAGGTTGTAGGAGTTGATGTGTGTAATGCAGTCAAGGAATTCTTTAGCTCTGGTAAGATGCTGAAAGAGCTTAATGCCACTTCTTTAATCCTCATTCCTAAAGTAGAATGTCCAAATACTGCTGCTGATTTTAGGCCAATCTCTTGTTGTAATTCAGTATACAAATGCATAGCCAAAATCATAGCTTCTAGAATGCAGAATGTCTTGCCTGATTTGGTGCAGGATAATCAGACAGCATTTGTGAGTGGAAGGAACATTGTTCAAAACATCTTGATTACACAGGAATTGCTAAGGTACTATGGTAGGAAGCATGTTTCTCCTAGGTGTCTGCTGAAGATAGATCTAAGGAAGGCCTATGATGTTGTGAGTTGATCTTTTATTGAAAAAACTTTACAAGTCTTGCACTTTCCATCAATGTTTGTTCAGTGGATCATGTCATGTATCTCAACAGTGAATTTCAAGTTGGTTGCGAATGGCTGCTCTTTTGGTAACATCAGAAGTAAGAGGGGTTTGAGGCAGGGGGACCCTATGTCACCTCTGCTCTTTGTTGTGGTGATGGAGATGCTAACTAGGAAATTGCAGGCTACAGCTAGGACAAGAGGTTTCAGGTTCCATCCTCTGTGCAAATCAGACAAGCTTGTGAATCTTGCATTTGCTGATGACATCATGCTGTTTTGTAATGGCAATGAGAGAAGTGTGCAAATTCTGTTGGAAGCTTTTCAGGGCTTTTCTCTCAGCTCTGGTTTATATCCTAATCATGCCAAATCTCAATTGTATATGGCTGGTGTTTCACCTAATGTGGAGTTGAGGTTGCAACAGTTAACTGGTTTCAACAAAGGTGTATTCCCTTTCAAGTACCTGGGCTTACCAATTTCGGTGAGGAAATGGAGCAACCAAACTTGTCAAATTTTGGTTGATAGAGTGACTAAAAGGATTAACTCCTGGAGGTCCAGAAACCTATCATATCAAGGAAAGACTCAGTTAATCAATTCAGTGCTTCTCTCATTACATGTTTACTGGGCAAGTGTGTTTGTCATTCCTAAATCATTACTTCAGCAGGTGGATCAGATATGTAGAATATTTTTGTGGGGTGTCAATCAGAATGGTAGAGCTAATGCCATGGTGGCATGGGATTGGTGCTGCAGACACAAAAAAACTGGTGGATTGGGGTTTAAAAGAAGCATTACTTGGAACCAGGCTGCAGTGGGTAAGCAATTTTGGAATTTGGCTTTGAAGAAGGATAGCTTATGGGTTAGATGGATTAGTGGAGTGTACTTGAAGGATAGAGACATCTGGGAGTATCAAGTTAGAACACAAGATAGTTGGCATTGGAAGCAAATCATAAAACTGAGGGACATTTTCAGGCCTGCTCACTTGAATGGAATGTGGAGCAACATCAGCTATTCGGTTCAGCAGGGGTATAATTTCTTGCTTGGAAGCCAGGCAACAGTTTTTTGGTGGAAGATTGTATGGAATGCTGCTTCCATCCCTAAACATAATTTCATTTTTTGGTTGGCAGTGCAAAACAGGCTGAAAACCAAGAGTAATATGGCAGCCTTTGATGATGGTGATCCAACTTGTATCCTGTGTGATGATAATTTTGAAGATAGAGACCACTTGATGTTCGAGTGTGCTTGGAGTCAAGAGTTGCTGACTTTGGCCGCAAATTGGATTGGCATAGACGTTTGGCGCACCAATTTTCAGCACTGGCTACGATGGCTGGCCTATGCTTTCCCGCACAAGAAACGCGCTCAAGTTGTGTATGCTATTATGGCTGCGTGTGTTTATAATGTCTGGATGGAATGCAATAGGAGAATTTTCATTGGCACAACCAGGACACCTGCTCAAGTTTTTTTGCTCATGAAAAAGGACCTTGCAACTAGATTTTTTGTTTATTTTGATTCGATCAATAATTATTGTAATCATGTCATAGCCACTACAATCCAGGCTGAATTGTAATTCTAGTCTAGGTCTTTTATTTTATGCTTATTGTTTAGTGTAATATCCAACCCTACATAGTAGGTGGGGATGTTATCTAAACATTGTTGGATTATGATTTGTAATTTTGTTCGGTTTTGGTTAATGAATTTTTTCTTTTACCAAAAAAAAGTTTGTTAAACTAACTTGTTTCACTCTTTTTCATGCCAAATCTGTGGTGAAATCTGTGGCCAAAGTCAGCCTGTTCAACCCCTTTTCAAAAGTCCAGAATTCGAATTTTTGATCCAGCCATGTTTCTTGTTGTTTAATCTGTTGTTTAGCTTCTCTAAGGTAAGGGAGGAGTTATCTAATTGCTAGAATGGGTAATCTCAAGCTAGAAATGTAGGAACCTCACAAGGTTCATCAAAGGATGAAGTTGGAATTGGGAATATGACTTGGAGGTTATAAACCCAAGGTTTTCCGATTTAAACAAGCTTAAATGGACTTAATAATGCTCACTGGATTGATTTTCGAAATTAAAACCAAGAGGAAATGAATTTCATATCTTGAAATGGTTATTTTCCAAGTTTGTATTGATTCTGTGATTTGATGTTGATTCATGTTATTATGTACTTGTTTATGTGTTCTAACATGTTCATTATAGGTGTTTATGCCTCTGTTTTGCATAAGAATGGAAAAACAATGCATGGAATTCGAATTTGAACTTAAAGTGCAGAAACTGGTGCTGTTGCAGTAAAAACACTCGAGTCTTTTGAGAAATACTCGAGTATTCTGGGTAAATGAAGAACAACTCGAGTAGTTCTTCAAAGACTTCAAGTATTCTGGAAAAAAAAGAAGAACACTCGAGTCTTTTATAAAACACTCGAGTATTTTTGACTAAAACTGAAGAAAATACTTACTTTTCTCAAGAGTGTTAAATACTTCATTCCTATATGTTTTCCCATTGGTTGATTATTATCCTGAAAGAGTCCTACTGGAATTTCATTCAGTGTTTGATATATTCGAACAGGAGTCCCAATGGATAAATGTATAAGTTTATTTGATTCCCATTGGTAGATTTTAATCCTGAAAGAGTCCTACTGGAATTTCATTCAGTGGTTGATATATTCGGACAGGAGTCCCACTGGATAAATGTATAAGTTTATTTGATTCCCATTGGTAGATTTTAATCCTGGATGAGTCCTACTGGAATTTTATTCAGTGATTGATATATTCGGACAGGATGTCCCAATGGAAGTGCGTACACCCATTTGGTTGATTATTTTTCCCATGTCCCAGTGGAAGTCTTTACCCACTTGGTTGATATTTTGGGAGTCCTAAATGGGGTCGTTGCAATAATTAATAATAAAACGATTAACTCCTATTGTATAAAACCATCACAAAGTGGCTGGGCCGCTGATGGAATTTTCAGTAAGCACTAGCACCAGTTAATGCTAAAAGAAAAGATGGAATTGAAATTTAGAAGGATTATGAACTTTGGGTCTCTATATTGGAGACATGATGTTCAAGGATGTGATTAAAAGTTAAAAAGAAAGAAAACGAGAAGTGTATGTGACATTATCATGCATGGAGATGGAGTTGCTCCGATCTAGATTCGGAACATCGGTATAGGTTAAATCAGAATATCCCTAGCACAAGGATGCTAGGAAGACCAATTTCCCAATCGATCGTGAAGCTTGAGATATGAATCGCTCCGGTTTGATGAAACATAAGATTGAGAATATCCCGAGCCTGAGATACTCGGATGCCGAACCGTGTAGCATGAATGATGAGTAGGCATACATCACGACACTAATTGAGATATTATAAAAGACAGTTTGAGCATATACATATGCATTTATTATTGCTATTTGAAAAGTTGTGCTTGTTATTTCTAGCCACTGTTATGCTCATTTGTTATTGCTTTTAGCTATGACTCACTCCCAGTCCCTTGTGTAGGTGATGGCGAGAAACATGTTCTGCGTGGAGATGAGGCCGCTCCCTAATGGGGAGTGGAATTTTGAGGACCATAGGGCTACATATGAGGGGGATGTGGAAGTTATCTTCCGCCATCCTAATCCATATTCTCGTATGCGTCCGCTTAGATCGAGAATTCCAATGGTTTACATCATGCACATTCCGCCAAATTTTGTTATGAGAAATGGAACCCCTCCACCACCACCAAGACGTTTTCCGAGATGCACTATCCCACCGAGTCCAGCACTTTCCTCAGAAAGAATCATCCTAGAGGTTCATGCTTGTCCTAGTCCTTCTCCTCGAGTTCGATCCCGAACTCCGATATACGAGCCTGACGATTCGGCACAAGAAGAGGAGGAAGAGGAAGAGGAGGATCCAATCGAGGATGAGGATCCGGTGGATAATGCGAATCAGATGGTGGATAACTTTATGGACAACTCAACTGGAAGTCAGTGGGGAACTGATGACTAAGTTAAGTTGTGGGGTGGAATGTGACTGATATAACCCATCAGGTTTTCTCTTATCTATGTTATTTTATATTTTGAGTCATGAACCATATGCTCTAGGTTATTATGAATTTTGTTGTAATATATGTAATATAATGTAATGGCCTAGAGTGTTAAATCAAGTAATTATGTATTTTTTTTAAATGAAGAATGTGGTATGTAACCTTTTTAATATGAATGAAATATGATGTAACATCACTCGTCTTCATGACTCGATGTTTATATAATTCCGCAAGATTTGATAATGGATGATGACTGACTTTTAGTTTAAAAAAAATGGTCGTATTTTCTGAAAATAAACGTTTTACTTTGGAATTAAAAGTTGGGTCGTCACAACCATGTCCAACAAGGTTCGGTTTCTCCTTTCTGAAACACCATTACACTGGGGCGTTCCAGGAGGAGTGAGTTGAGATACTATACCACACTCTTTTAGATAGTCATCGAACTCTTGGCTAAGGTATTCACCACCTCGATCAGATCGAAGGGCTTTAATACTTTTGCCAAGTTGATTTTGTACTTCATTCTTGAATTCCTTGAACTTTTCAAAGGTTTCATGTTTGTATTTCATCAGATATACATACCCATATCTACTAAAATCATCAGTAAATGTGACGAAGTACGGGTAACCTCCTCTAGCATTTGAACTCATAGGCCCACATACATCTGTATGTATGAGTCCCAAAAGTTCATTAGCTCGTTCGCTGCTGCCAGTAAATGGGCCCTTTGTCATCTTTTTTTGGTAAAGAAAAAAATTGCATTACCAACGAACAAATGAGTACACATCAAGGCAATAATCTAACCCCATAGCCACCTTCTAGGAAGGGTTCTAAGGGTTAGAAAATTCCAACAAAAAAGACCAAATTCAGAAATAAACTAAGAAGGCCTAAAGCATAACTCTTATTCTATCTAAATTGGTGCTGAAAGTCCCATTATTGCTAGCCCAATTACAACTAAAAAAAAGCTTAATAGATAACTCATGTTGGATAAGGATCAAAACTTGCTCAGGGGCAAGCCTTTGCTGTCTGAACACCCTCCGATTCCGCTCCGCCCAAACTGCATAAATGCATGCAGCTACCACCGCCGTGACGACTCGCCGGCGTTGTTTCTGATTGAACCCAAAATGAAGCCATCTGACCCAATTAGGCATCCTATACTGATTAATCTCCACACCAATCCAATTCCCAGCTAGCTCTAGCAACCTCTTGCTCCATTCACACTCAAAAAACAGATGCCTGTTCGTCTCCTCAGCTCTATCACAAAGCTCACACTAGGGCGAGATATGGAGGAAATGGAGCTTGTCTTTTGTCTTCAAACCGTTCTGGACTAGAAGCCAGAAGAAGAAATTGTGCTTTGCAATGCTCAGCGGGTTCCAGATTGTTTTATAGAAGGGGAAAGCTGGTACATCTCCAATCAGGTATTCATAACCAACTTTGATAGAGTATCACTGTTGATTTGTTATTAATTGATCGAATTTAGGAAGTAGCATATCCCTAACTTTTAATAATTGCTTCCAATGCGGGGCCCTTTGTCATCTTGCCCAACAAACAAGACTCACATGTCTCATAAGATTCAAAATCAAATGAGTCTAAGAATCCATCTTTATGAAGCTTAGAAATGCGTTTCTCATTTATATGGCCCAAACGACAATGCCAAAGAAAAGTTTGGTTTGTATCATTTGATTTAAACCTTTTAGCATTAATGTTATAGACTGGATGATCAAGATCTAACAAATAAAGACCATTTATTAATTGTGCACTGACAAAAAAATCTCATTCAAATAAATGGAACAACACTTGTTCCTTATTGAAAACGAAAAACCTACTTTGTCTAAACATGAAACTGAAATAATATTCCTACGAATAGCAGGTACACAATAAACATCCTCTAGTTCTAAAACTAATCCACTAGGTAAGGTTAAACTACAAGTTCCAACAGCAATGGCGGCAACTCTTGCTCCATTTCCAACTCGCAGTTCCACTTCACCTTTAGCTAATCTTCTACTCCTTTTTAGATCCTGCACATTAACACAAATGTGAGATCCACATCCAGTATCTAATACCCATGATGTTGAAGCAGAAAAATTAACTTCTATAACAAAAATACCTGAAGAAGAGGCTCCGCTTTTCTTCATTTCTTTCTCTTTAAGGTAATCTGGGCAATTCCTCTTCCAATGTCCCACCTTGTTACAATGGAAGCAATTTCCCTCCTTAGCCACCCCACCTTTAGGCTTAAGAGCCTTAGCTACTCTAGCTTTGCCCTTATCCTTAGGTTTTTGTGCTTTCCCTTTGGCCTTACCTTTGCCCTTTCCATTTTGAACCAACAATACAGTTTTTCCCTTGTTGATATCATGCTCAGTAGTTTTCAACTTCCCTAACAATTCAGTTAGAGTGCTGTCAATGTTGTTCATGTTGTAATTCATGACAAATTGACTAAAGCTCTGTGGTAAGGAATGCAGAACTAAGTCAACGGCCAACTCTTGACCTAGTGGGAAACTCATCCTCTCAATGTTCTCAATATAACCAATCATCTTGATTACATGATGACTAACTGGGCTTCCCTCTGTCATCTTACAAGTGAAAAGGGACCTTGTGACCTCAAAACGCTCATGTCTTGCTTGCCCTTGATAGAGCTCCTTAAGGTGTACGATCATATCGTACGCACTCATGTTCTCGTGAACCTTCTGAAGGTCAGGGGTCATAGTGACAAGCATGAGAGTTCCAACCTCTAAGGCATCATCTTGATGCCTACGGAAAGCATTCCGCTCAGCAGCCGGTGCATTAGCGGGGGGTGCTTCAGGGAGCGGTTGCTCTAGCACATACATCTTTTTCTCATTCCTAAGGACAATCCTTAGGGTTCGATACCAATCCAGGAAATTAATTCCCGTCAGCTTGTCCTTCTCAAGGACTGATCGCAGTGATAAGTTGTTCGAATTGTTTGATGCCATGGTGATCTAACAACAAAATTAAAACAGAATTTAGATCATGTTTATTAAATAGTTAATAAGGACTTTTATTAAATATTACTCCCACTATTTTTCCTCAAATCAATAACCCTCAATATTGACTCGGAAAATCTCAGCGTAAGATTTTCTAGTGGGACCAAGATCCATATTTCATCTTATCATGAGTCAACTTTAGCTGATCACCCACAATTAGATTATTTAGGTAAGGAACCCTTTCCCAATCACATCTCATGTGACTCTTGGATCAATTGGATGAATAACATTTATTCAAAATTAACTTATTAATTTATACCCAATTCTTTTGCCTATAGATCTTCAATCCTATTGAACCATCCATTTAAGTTAGACCCAATGGTTGACATAACGAATATTACATTTATTCCTTCGCGTCTGACCAATGTAGATAAACGTACTCTACTTTAGCAGACCCACATTCAAAACGACATCAATCAAGACGAGTGTCAAGCATTGGAAGACATATAACTTAATATTTCAGTTTGAGGGGTTTTATATTTAAGTGATCTCACCTATTTTATCTTACGTTAACATACATTATAACGATAACATGCATCATATACATACTATAATTATAAACTACGTGATATGGTCATGGCCTAGAAAAACTAATTCACCCAAGCCAATGAGTGAATTAAAACAAAGATCCTAAACGCATAGCTTCTTCTCCAAGAGCATTCCTTGAATGTATGCACCGGTCCTTCTCCAAGAGCCTTCCTTAAATCTCCTTTCCTTTTCATCTTCAAGTCTTTCGCAATTTTTAATAAAATATTACAAATAGAAACCTCGTTCATGAGGGATTTAGATGAGAAAATAAATACATATTGAATATAGAGAGAGGCACGACACGCAGGCCGTATTTAAAATAAACCAAAAGAAAATAAAACATACACAAGGCGCGAAACGATCTAAGAGGTCATGACCATTCACCATACAACAAACAACATATTAAATAAAATACATTATTATTTTATTAAAATTATGTTTGTTACGAATTAAAAAAAATTATATTTTATCAACTCTTGATAAAATAATAACGTATCAACTCTTGATTAAACAAAAATAAAAAAAAATAAAAATTACAATATGTGTTTGCGCCGCATGAAACCCAGCACAAGGATTCACGTATGAACACAAAGTCTAAACCAATGAATAGCGCATCATGCTCTCTATTCATGCGCAATTGATATTCACGGCCCATTTGATATTCACTGCACAATTCTATGCGGTGTAATTCTTTTATCAATTGATGATTCACGTGAACTCCAGGAATTGTTTTTTTTTTTAATAATTTTAATTTTTATTAATCCCAACACATCATAATCATATTAAAACATGTTTAATCAAAAATAATCAAATCATGGTTTCGCAAGTGGCTCTAATACCACTATTAGGAAATAGGATGCGACAAACGTAGCGGAAAAAATAAATAAATATATATCATATTTTCATCCAGGATCCATGTGAAAGCATGATTTGAGATAGGGAATAAAATTACCTTTTGCAAGGAAGAGGAGACCAACGAATCTTATCACGAACGCTTCGTCAATCACGAGCACATCAATGTGTTGTGCCTCTATTGGTATCCACACGAACAAATTCCCAATTGGAGTCACGTCTCTCTTCTCAATGCTAGCAGAGAAGAGAGAGTCTGTGTATCACTCACTCTCTAATATGATGGCTAGGGTTACCGTTCTGTGTCTCACACATCTTTTTCTCCCCTAAAGCTAATCTACTATACTTATATAAAAAGATCCCTTTTCGATGCACCACGTTTGTCGGAGAAATTTTTGAGGCACCATGTTTGTTCGCTTAAGGAATACTAGCACCAGAGCGTTTGTAGCTAAATAACATTGTTTTTATCAAAATTATAATTTGAGATTAAATAAATTATCTATCCAAAACTATAATTTGAAATTAAATAAATTATCAATATTTGAAATCATTATCTTTAGTTTGTTAAAAAAAATTAATTATTATCTTCAAAATATATGAAATCATTATCCTCAATTTGTTTAAAAAAATAATTATTATCTTCAAAAAGATAAACTCAAATTATCGAGGACTCTTTTTAGATATCACATATTTTCAACTATAAATATGATGACAAATTGACAATAATCATCAAATTATGGATCCATAGAAATCAGAGTCGGGACTATTAGAGGCATGTCATTGTTGGAAGGTACTCTATTGTTTTGCCAAGAGACATGCTGTTATTTTTTGTGATCATCACAACCTCTCCATTATTTTTGGTGATCATCACAATCTAATAATTATCCTTGCCTATGCCTGCAGAAATATAATCCATGGGAGTGATGGTCCGGAAACTGCGCAAGATGAGATTAATTTGTGCTTTAAGCTAGAGGAGTTGGTTAATTTCACTAGCAATGCAGAGAAAGTATAATTATATATAATAGCATTTAAATAACCGTATATAATAGCATTTGTCCATGGTGGAGTTGTTCTCAATGTAATAGATGAAAATAATTGTTTATAATAGCATTTGTTTGCGATTTTAAAGCGGTTCCTCCTTATGTTGTCTTTACTATTTTATTTTTCAACTTTGCTATTTTAATTTTCAATAATAAAGTGTTCACTCACACATTAGCACTAACCTCCCTCCCTCCTTTCCAATGAACTCACACCGTTTTTGCAATACAATAATACACTCGTGTGCCGTGTTACAAGAGTCTAGGTTTTTTTTAAGTTAATGATAAATTTAAACTAAACAATGGAAACTTTTTAATATAATCATATGTCAAGTTTTTAAAATTTAAAAATTTCATTATCCTCAATGTGAAATCATTATCCTCATTTTGTTAAAAAAAAATAATCATTATCCTAAAAGAAAAATCACTCAGTTTGTTAAAAAAATAATCATTATCCTCAAAAAGATAAACTCAATTTTGTTAAAAAAATAATCATTATCCTCAAAAAGATAAACTCATCAGTTTGTTAAAAAGACAATCATTATCCTCAATAAGATAAACCCAAATAGATGAGGCTTCTATGGTCATAGCAAAGAATCCATGATAAACTCAAACATCTAACAAAAGTTTATATTCATCTAAAAAACTACAATTCTTAAATTGTCGTCTTAAATAATTATAAAATATAATCATATATCAAGTTTTTAAAATTTAAAAATTTCATTATCATCAATGTGAAATCATTATCCTCATTTTGTTAAAAAAAAATAATCATTATCCTCAAAAAGATAAACACACTTAATTTGTTAAAAAAATATTCATTATACTAAATAAAAAAGTTCATTTTTGCAATGTAATAGATAAAAATAATTATATATAAAAGCATTTGTTTACGGATTATTACATGGTGTGTTAGGTTGGATAGCATGTTTTTGCTTTGGAATGATTCTGGATAGGATAATTTTATGCTATACAAAAATCTTAATCTTATATCGACATTTCAAATTAAAAAAAATTAAAAATGAAAAATTTACTATCCTACGTTCTTTTCCAAACAAAAAAAAGTTATAAAATACTAATGTATGAAAAAATTTCACGTAACATTATTTTAATTTTTTCCATCTAGAGATTTAAGTCAAAGATATATCATGTTAATCCATTTAGTAATTGTAACAATCTTTATATTTTTTTCTCTTTAAAAAAAATATAACTTTTTTTCTCTTTAAGAACAATATTTTTCAATACCCTTATAAATAAATAAATAAATAAATAAAATTTATCAACTTATATAATAAGTATTAACCTTGGAAATATATAAATAAAAATTATAAAATAGAAAATGTTTATTTAAATTATAAGTAGTCTGCACAAGGGATTAAATAATGTTTTTCTCTTAAGAAAATAATATTCGTAACACAAAGCTGAAAAGTGTATAATTTAAAGATTGATGTAATATTGAATATTAGTTTTAGCAATTTTACTAATTAGCTTAACTCCTAAAATTAAACTAATTAGTAAAATTGATAATTGAATTAGTAAAATTAAGCTAATTAGTAAATTTTTCGATTATCAAATGTAGTAGCCTCCAAAAACAAATAAAAATTAAAAATTAAAAAAATAATCCCAATAAATAAAATATTTCATAAAACTAGACGGAACTAGCAAACCACAAAAGTGGTAGTAATCTACTAAAAAAAATAAAAACTTAAAATTTACAGGATAATCCAATTAAAAAATTTCATAAGACAAAATAATAATAAAGATAAATTATCTATATTTTATATCTTATCATATTTTATATAGGCTTATCTCTTATCATTATCTCTTATCATATTATTATCCATATATTTATTATTATTATTATTATTATTATTATTATCATTATTGTAAATTAATAGATAAATCATTAATTCTAAATTCTTATCTTTATTTAAAAAGATTAAAACAATTCTCATTCATTTACCCATATATGTCATCAGAATAAAAAACAATATTATGTGATAATCACAAAGAAACTAAAGAAAATAACTCAAGTAAACATCATCTTTGCAAAAAAATTAAATCAAAATTATTAAAACAATTAGAATAAACACTTTTTACAATCCTATCTTATGATTAACTTGAGATAATTATATAAAAAAAATTCTAATTATACTAAAAAAATATTAATCTATCCATCAAATAAAAAAGATAAGAATGTATAATTTTGATTTAATTCTAATTTTCATATTAAAGGTGATAATTATATTCAACAAATGCTAATAAATTATCATGTCCCGTGAAATATGAAATATTTTGATTTATCCTTAAATATACTCATAATATCATCAAATAAAAAATATCAAAAAGTTAACTTTTGATTTCACTCTAATTAATCATAATATCAAGATAAATGTAATAAAGATATATAAAAACATATTAATTCATCAATCAACTAAATAAGGAATACATTAATTTAATAATAATTTATACATAAACAAATATAATATTTAAAAAATGAATAGTCATTATATTCCAATGAATTTATGTCCAATGAAATAACATTCTGGTTTATCATTAATTAGGTTCATCTTAATACCATCAAACACACAATATTGAAATGTTTAATTCTGATTTAATTTTGATTCAACATGATAAAGTTGATTATCATATTATAAATGTTAATTTATCCATCAAATAAATAAGGAATACCTAAGATAAAAAGTATTATCTTTGATTCATATGAGAAAGTTCAAAACTTATGAACAAGATAATTTAGATTATTTTTCATTGTTGTTTAATAATAATCTTTAATTTATAATAAAAATAATAATAATAATCATTACTTTAAAATATTTAATATAAAAAAATTAAATTATCAATAACCCGTGCATTGCACGGGGTGAGAGCTAGTAATATTATATTTATAATATTATCATACCAACTGGTTGGGTTTTTTAGGAGATAAATTCGAATTCTATCTTATATGTAGAAGATAAAATCAAATTTATATCTTATACATAAAGATAAAATGAATCATATCTTAATCATATCAGAAAGATTTAATTTTATAAAAATACAACTATTGTATTTTTATCAAATGTAATATCTCCAATTTTATCTGCTCTTAGTGTGTGACCCTATAGGTTCCTATAACGTTGGTAGTAATGTTAAAATCACATTTTAACTTTACAAGCAATGAGCGGTATCTAGCAACACATCATTGCTACCCAAGTGACAGGAATGTCTGTGATTTGACTAAACCTTTTACTGTGACCAATGAACATGTGTAAGTTTAATCCCTTTGTCCAAATATCATAGTTACACTCATGACATGGAACGTGTCACCCATGAATAGTGTAACCTATGGTTTCTTGATCCCTGAGTAGATGCGTCTAAACAAGTCTCGTCAATATCTCATACTGACTGTCTTGAGTATGGCCATACATTTCACCGTCTCACTCAATCAAGGGGCCCAGAGATATAATTCCTATTGATAAGGAAGGACAAATCCCATCTACGTCACTCACATCCCTCTACATGATTTGTCATATACCCGACTGCAACCGTTATGATCACCTGGTTAAAGATGACGTTTGATTGCGTGAAAGCATATAATTCCTCATGTTGGGAACCGTAGCGACTTCAGGTCGAAGGACCATGTACACCACTGTCACTATGAGAATCGCTTATGACACTCACTTAATAACCCATGTAGCATTCTCATGGCGGGTCAATCCAGTACACAATTGTCCCAATGTGTACTTACGTGAAGACTTGATATCCCTTATCTATGACCGGTGAGATACAGTCATCAGTCTGCCACATACTAGTCTCGATGTATTATAGTTGTCCTTATTAACTATAATACTCGACTAGGGAATCTTTAAGGATAATTATCAATCAATAAGATCTCACTATCAAGTCATGTACTTGATATTCTTATGACATTGAACTTATAATCCTAAGGACTTTATTACATCTATTTTAATTAAACAATTAAAGCATAAATATAATAAATGAAATGCCTCATTATTATTAATAGTAATAATCCATAAACATGAAATAAGTACAAGTAAAAGAGAAAATACGATTGCCACTAGGGCACTCTCCAACAATTATAGCAAAAAGTAGACAGCAAGAAAACCATGCCCAGGACCTCAAGACAATACTGGACCGAGTGAGAAAGTATTCCATGAGATTGAATCCTGAAAAGTGCGTGTTCGGAGTCCCTGCCGGATCTTTCCTCGGCTTTATGTTAATTGAAAGGAGTATTGAAGCCAATCCAGATAAATGCAAAGCAATCCTTGAAATGAGAAGTCCAGCTAGTCTTAAAGAAGTCCAACAACTCACGGGCCGAGTGGCGGCCCTCTCCAGATTCTTATCCCAAGCCGCTCGGAAAGCTTTGCCATGGTACCAGCTCCTTAGGAAAAACAAAGATTTCCTTTGGGACGAGCACTGTGAGCAAGATTTTTTTCAATTGAAGTAGTACCTTTCCAGTCCACCAGTCCTCCATAGCCCTCTTTCTGGTGAAAATCTCATTCTATACATGTCGGTAGCAGAGGCAGCGGTCAGTTCGGTTTTGGTACGAGAAGATTCGGGATTGGAAGCCCCAATATATTTTGTTAGCCGAGCTCTTCAGGGATCCGAGTTAAGATATCAAAAGCTTGAGAAACTTGCATACTGTTTGGTCATTTCTGCTCGGAGATTGAGACAATACTTCCAAGCACATAGAATCCTTGTGAGAACGGCCCAACCTCTCAGACAGGTTCTTCACAAACCCGACCTAGCAGGCAGAATGGTTTCATGGTCAGTCGAATTGTCTGAATTTGACATCAACTACGAACCGAGGAAGGCGATGAAATCTCAAGTTCTTGCTGACTTCGTCACTGAGTTCACAGATATTCCCTTGGACACCCCTCAAAATTTATGGTCAGTATATGTAGATGGATCGAGCAACAGGAAAGGAGCCGGAGCCGGGGTCATCATTGAAAATCCCGAAGGATTGTTCATGAAGTACTCATTGAAGTTCGAATTCCAAACATCAAACAATCAAGTGGAATACGAGGCAGTTCTTGCAGGCCTCAGGATGGTTCATGAGTTTGGAGCAGAGCGGGTGTCGGTTTTCAGTGACTCGCAATTAGTTGTCTCTCAGATTAAGGGGCAATACTCGGCAAAGAAACCCATCTTACAGAAATATCTTGATGAGGTGAGGCGAATTATTTCCAATTTTTCTGAATTTGACATTTCCCATGTCCCAAGAGATTCAAATTCCCGAGCCGATATATTATCAAAATTGGCAAGTACCAAAGGGTCGGAAAACAATAAGACACTGATACAAGAAACCATACCCCAACCGAGTGTCATTTTAGCTGTTTCATTGTCTCAATCATGGATGGATCCGCTTCTTACCTATTTGCAACATGGTTTCGTTCCCCAAGATCAGGCAGAGGCTCGGAAATTGGTTAAGAAGGCAGCTCAGTACACAGTTCTGGATGGAGTTCTATACAAAAGAGGGTTTGGTTCTCCCATGCTCAGATGTGTCAACCCGTCCCAAGATGAGGAGATACTAGAAGAAATCCATGGTGGAGTCTGCAGCCACCATATGGGGGGAAAATCCCTAGCTCGGAAAATAATCCGGGCAGGTTACTTTTGGCCTACATTGCAAAAAGACGCCATGAAACATGTTAAGAAGTGTGTTCAATGCCAGTTTCACAGCGACATTTACCAAAGACCTGCAGAGGAGCTACATTCTCTCGGAGCCCCTTGGCCCTTTTATCAGTGGGGTATGGACATCATCAGAAAGTTTCCCACTGCACCAGGGCAACTCAAGTTTGCAGTATTGGCTATTGACTACTTCACTAAGTGGATTGAAGCTGCATCGTTAGCAACAATCTCTACGGCCCGTATTCAATCTTTCTTTGTGAAGGAAATTATCTCTCGGTTCGGAGTGCCTCATGCCATAGTTACTGATAATGGATCACAGTTTGCAGCCTCCCACTTTCAACAACTAGCAGCTGACCTGGGAGTCACTCACTACTTCAGTTCTGTTGAACACCCACAAACAAATGGGTTAGCCGAGGCTGCCAACAGAACCATCTTGGATGGAATTAAAAAGAAACTTGGTAACGCAGCCGGCACTTGGGAGGATAAACTTCCGAGCGTCTTATGGTCACACAGGACAACTACACACTCATCAACAGGTGAAACTCCTTTTCGATTGACATACGGCTGTGACGCAGTCATTCCGATCGAAAAGCGAATCCCTACCTTTAGGACACTTGAACGTCCTTCAGAAACTAATGACCATTTGCTCAGTGAAGAGCTCATTTTACTTGAGGAAATTCGAAAGAATGCTGCAGCTCATGAAAGAAGAATAAAGGAACGACAAGCTCGGGAATACAACAAGAAAGTTCGTCCAAGAAGTTTTGAAGTCGGAGACTTGGTCCTTCGCCGAGCAGATATCGGTAAAGGAAATGCTGGAGTTGGAAAATTAAAGCCAAAGTGGGAAGGTCCATACCGAGTAAAGGCTAAATCTGGAACTGGTGCTTACAAATTGGAAACTCTCTCGGGCACGGAAATCAATAACAGCTGGAACGTGGCCAAGCTCAGAGCTTATTACAGCTAAGCCCCTATTTTATTTTTCACTTCTGTTAGTCAATTGCTCAGAATTGTTTAGGTTGAATAAACGAAGGTTAACTTCCTTATTACAAATAAATTGTTAGGAATTATTTAGCAAATGAGCACTTCATTTTTGTATTCTCTTATCAATAAAATGCATCAATTTCTTTAAAATTCTCTTACTCACGAACATTGTGAAATGACATACGACTCATTTGGTTCGGCTAGCCACCGAGCGAAATCGAGATACAACTCTTTACGGGAGTTCAGCAACGTATTCATAGAACGCCCGAATTCAGGAAATCACTTTCCTTGTTTCTCGGTTCGAGGGTCCCGCTTCGGCTAAAGTCGGCGATCCGAGTTCTACTCACAATAAATTATACATACGATTAAAGTGATTCCATACCCAATGATTACAATAAGTCTTTTCGTTCGGTAAATATTATTCTACTAACTATTGGACACGTGACGAACGAAACCAAGAATAATAATAAAACATCAAATGAAGATGTCATTGTCATATGCAGCAAGTAGATTTAAAATCAGTCTTACAAAAGTTAAAAGGGAATTGTTCGAAACAGCCATGAAATAACGCTCGAGCACAGCGAGCAACAAAATGCAAGGATATTACGAAAAACAGGAAAACAAGATAAAAACCGATCATCAAATCTGTGAATCATTCCTCAATATCAGACAAGACAATGTTCGAATCATCAAATTCTGGAGCCTCAGTAAGCTCGACAAGAGGATTGGGAAGGTCTTCCGCTTGCAGATCAATCTCAGCCTTAGTTTCAATATCAATCAGCTTCCCATTTTCGACAGTGTTAAAAGGATGAGCCCCGACCACCCTAAACGCGGTTTCAGGGTTCAGAATTTGAATTTGCTTAATTGCCGAGACGAAAGAATCATCAACACTCTTGCTCCAATTGTAAAAATTAGTCGCTGCCTTTTTCTTATGAAGAAGAGATTTCTCCTTCAATTTACGAGCAACAACAGCAGACTTCTCCACTTCAGACTTCAGCTCGTCTACCTTCTGTTGGTTTATCTGCATCTCCTTTTTCAGTGCCTCCTCCACCTCCTTCTTCTTGTCCTCTGCAGCTTGTTGAGAAGTTTTCAACGAATCTCTTTCCTTGATCAGCTCGGATTTGTCAGCCTTCAAATTCTCTAATTCATTTTCACTCGGACCAGTTCGTCTGAAAGGCTAGCCTCTTGAGCAGCAGACATCTCACGAGCCTCTTTTTGTTCAACATTAAAACCATAAAAAAGATCACCCGCTTGCTTGGCCAAAAAGTAAGTAAGGTTGGCACTTCGAAGAAGATATTTCGTCAGAGTCATGTTGCAGCGTGACCACTCGTCGGTGGTGAGAATTCCGAACCGAGAATGGTCAGATTCAGGGCAGACATATTTGGCAAACCTCTCATCAAACTCTCGGTCCCAAATTGAAGTTTCTGGTGGAGTCGCAGCAGAAGAGGGAGCAGTAGCAGCTCTAGTACTTGTCCCTTCAACCCTCGGATTCGACCCCTCAAACACTTTCTCCTTGCCTTCGTCTAATCGTCGGCGACGAGTCTGTTGTTGAGGAGGAGAAGAGACTTGAACTTGACCACTCGGGCCCAATGAAACTGTAGCAGCAACAACAACTACATTAGAAGTTGGCCGAGGAGATGCCTCGGTTGGAGAAGCAGTAGGAGCAGAAGTACTCAAGCTTGGGGTACTCAAACTTGAAGACCCAGAAGCCACGCTCGTGGCAGGAGTTTTCCTCTTCTTTCCCCCCTGGACTAGAGCAGCCATTCGGTGAGCCATTTTTTCTGCAAAAGAAACTTGGTTAGATCCAAATAAATCACAAATATAATAGCAGAAAGAGAACAGTTTACCAAGTTCAGCTTTGACATCCGATGAAGAGATGTTCACGATATCTTTCGTTTCTATCATTCCATTGTTTTTCAAATAACTCTCAACAGCTCGGCACACCTCTTTCTCGTATTCAGCAAGTTCTTTCCAATCTGACGCATAAGATGCGATCGATCGGTTGAAAAAACTGGCACTCCATTGAAGAGGGAACCGTGGGAGCGGTCGCCTTTCCCCATGACGAGTAAACCAGCAGACACCGTTGCCAACAAAATTATATTTGAAAAAGTAAGGTTTAAACCCCTTCCCAGATTTAGAGTATTTAGTGAAAAGAGCGTATCCATGGCGGGACTTCAAAGAAACCCAAGGTCGCCTTACTGAACCTCTCTCGAAAGTATTGCACTGGGGGGCAAACAGATAGAAAAAAATGGGAAGAGTGCAAGACCACTCCATGGCCGAACAAACTTGTTGAAAGCCTCTTACAAAAGCCCAAGCATTCGGATGCAGTTGGGAGGGGGCCACTTTCAAGGTACTTAAAACAACTATCTCAAAATCAGTAAAAGGCATTTTAGTCCCTAGTCGAGTAACCACTTCCTCATAAAAATAGAAACCAGGACTACCCTCTGGAATTTTAGTGCAGAACCTTTCGTTTAAACCCACTGGACTAATGGAGTATAAATTCCCAGTGTTATCTCCAGGACATGGTAGAATTATAGCCCGGGTTTGCTCTAGCGACCCCTCTGTTGAAAGCTCAGACTGAGAACCAAGAACCTCTCGGTCTACCCAATCATATTCAGTTGCATCCTGTGGAAGTGGGTAGAGTTCAGGATTAGTAATACACTTTCTCGTCATACCTGAGGAAAAGGGGGCACACTAGGAGTCAGAAGCAGAAAAACTTGATTATTTCGGATCAAATACTTATGATTACGGTCGGTTGGGGAACACCTCCCTTTCTGGGCAGAATTTCCCCAAACCAACTGAATTGTCTAATACCTCTCTGTTGCTTCCTTAACCTCTTCTGTTCTACCCTCTCGACAATCCTATAGTGAATCACACCCTGTCTGAACTCTTTCAAAGTCCGAGGAAAACGCATGGCTATCGGTTTAACACAAATATCTAGTTTTCCTCCTTTATGTGTTCTTGGTACATCAGAGTTTACATATTCCTCACTCATGATTAACGCAACTTCGATACCAACCCTAAGAAGTTAAGTGCAGCAAAACGTAAAGCAAACCTAAGAAATACTACAACGATCGCTCAGTAAGCGATAAAGAGGGGTAAAGAACTTCGAAAGGAAAAATGGGTGTACTAAAACAGTGAATGGGGGTTTTGTTCGAACCCTAGAATTTTTTTTTTAGAATCAAGACCAGAGTAAATGCGTAAAAAAGAAAGTTCTAAACACGATACCTATGGCAAAGGGCAAAATCAGTCGCATGCAAAGAATCTTAAACAACAAAGAAGAAAGAGAAAATCGCCATAGAAAAGAAGAAGGGTTTATTACCTGTTAGTGATGAATAGCCAAGAAACCGAAAAGAATGGAAGACCACGAAGACAGAAATGCGCTTGATGTTGAGAAGAAAAGTGAAGTTACAGCAAGAATTCCTTTGAAGAACTCTGGCTTCAATATTCAAAATCTCAGAAAAGCGATGAACAAAGGAAAGAGAAAATTTGAGAGGTTTTTTGACTTCTGATAGAACGAATTGTGAGAAAACCGCCCTTTGAAATTCGTTTTAGAACTTCCCTCCACTATCTCAAAGACTGGGCCAAATCAGAAAAAGCCCATTTAGGATAAAACTAAATACGTGGCACTTCCAACAGGTTTGAAATCATAACGTTCCATTTCCCGGTAAAGCAAAGGACACGTGGAGGCACAAGTAGAATTGAAGGGTCACGTCTGGGTCAATCAAGCGACAGCTTTGGTAGGATTACTCAAACGGTCGGATATCACTTTCCAACAAAGCCTGGTCGAAAAACAATTCGCTCGTCTCATCAACTCGGCAGGGCTCAAATCACCCTGTCGAGCTTGGGGGGCTTATGTAGTGGACCTGTAGTAAACCGAGTGTTACCCGACCTAAATCAACTTCGTCCGGCCGTCTAGACATTGAGACAAGGCCTACGGTCGGAATGTTACACCGAGCAAACTGGGTTTCTACAGAGAGGTCACACGCTAACAAGATTACCCCCGAGCACAGGATTTTCATCCTTATCTTATCATATAAAGTCTCATCTAAGCGTAACTACTTCTCCTAGATTCCCATGACTCTTGGTTAGATAAAAACGACATTGGATTAAGTCTTTCACCTACGGGATTTATGGATATGATCTTATCACAACCTTTTGCACGAGAATTGCGTTTTCTTTGTGTTGATTTAATCAATCTTGTGTATAGTACGATTTCAATATATATAAATATTCCTTCATTTCTGTGCTTAAAACGTTTTCAATCGTCCTTTAAGTCTTCCGCTACGTTTAAATCTCTTTAAAGTTTTTAAGAACGTTTGATTCGATCGTTTTTCAATGTTTTTCAATTTGCCGAGCGGATCTAAGACGGAAATCAACACAAGGAACTGGTTCATTTGCCGAGAGTAATAGCATGCGCTGATTCATTTGACTTCATCAATGCCTTGGCCGAGAACCGAGCTATTTGTCTTCATCAAAATCTCTTTGATTCAACAACTTCTACTTCCTAAGTTGTAAAAAATCTGGTTCGATTGAACCGAACTAGAACTAAACTGAACCAATTTATAAAAAAATCCAGATCTGATCCATTTTTAAATGGATTGGATAAAACTTAATATAATAGGGATTTGATTTTCTAACACCCCTTTTTGGGTTTCGACCCCCCTTTTAAATTTTTTTTCCAAAAATACCCTCCCTTCATCTTTTTTTCTTTCTTCACCACCCCCTCCATCTTCTTCTTCTTCTTCTTCTTTCTTTCTTCTTTAACCCCCCTCCATCTTCTTTATTTTTTTTCACCTTCTTCTTCTTATTCTTCTCCCTCACACACTCACACTCACTCCCTCACACATACCCACACTTACTAATTGACCACCAAACTCACCCACAATCACCACCACTCACATACTACACTATATTGTTTTTTCATGTAAAAAGTGCCCTACGCCAATGTCGAAACGTACGAAACATGTCGTACGCCTCGACATTGGCGTACTGGGCTTTTTTAGCAAAAAAAAACCGTACGCCAGCCCCCTGGAGTATGTGTAATCAATTTTTAAATAATGGACCAGATAAAACTTAATGAGTTGTAGATTACAAACCCCACCTTATATCCTGTTGGAAACCAACAAGAGGCCTAACAATCGAGTAGAGGGGGGTGAATAAGAGATTGAAGCTAATATGGCAATTTTTCGATTTAATGAAAATTGATTAAATGTTGTTCAGTTTTAAATGAAAGGCCGAGCTTCTTTCCGAGCAGACAAGGTTAAATGATTAACCAATCAGATAAACAAACTAGTTAATCAGTTAACCGAGTTGCATCAAGGTAGAGCTGGTTTTTGACTTAAGCTCGGAGAACAACACTGTAAGCCGAGCTAAGAAAAATAACAGTTCGAACTTAGATAAATGTAAAATAGCGGAATTAACGTTACGCTCGGCTGCAACAGATAAGAAGTAAAGAAAGAACACAAGAGATTTATCCTGGTTCACTCTCACCCTGAGAGCTAGTCCAGTCCCCTCTAAAAACCTTTTAGAGAGCTTTTACTAAAATCGATTTTCTGGGTTACAAAGGATTTACAAGAGCCTACCCCTCTAGACCTATCCAGTCAAACGAGTGTACCAAACTCGTGACAAACTACCCACAACAAATCGACGACCAAAGAACCTCTTTGGAACCTTTACAAACCAACGAAGCTTTCTCGATCAGAGACCAGCTTCTCACAACAGCTAATACAATGAAGAAGATTATGAAATAGAATGGCTTCACTTCGAAACACTCATCGAATGTGATGAAAGATTAAAAATCAAGAGTGAGTCAATACTAGAAGGTATCACAGAGAAGAACTGATTCGAACTTAGAGTTAAGATTTGAAAGTTTTAACTCTCTAAGTTCGTATGAAAATCGAAAGTTCTTCTTTTCTGTGAGTTTGTGATTTCTGCTCTGTTTTTCGAAAGTAAAATGAAAGTTTAAGTTCAGGGTAAATTCGTTGTGAAAGTGTTTCTCTATATCTGTTAACGTTGAAGACCCCCTCTTTTATAGTCTTCTCTTTTCTGCAGAGAGAGAGAGAGAAAGAGAGCTATACGGAGATGGGGTTTCCAACGGTAACATTTGGATAGCAGAGCAGTGATGGTGACAGTTCACCAACCTTTGATTTAACTCATTTTGAATTTCAAGCTTGTCAGAGCATATGAGCTAAACCTAGGACTTCTACCCAGTCTCAAAGGTAATAAAAAGTACGGAGCAGCTGAGCAGAGTCTGAAGGTTGAAGACGATGCATTGTTGAAGACGATGAACAGAGATTGCCGAGCTTGGTGTTTCTGAGCTTGATCTGAACATGGGAATAAGATGAGTGCGATCAACCCGAGCTTATTTGCTCTTTCTGATACTATGGCTATTCCAAGCTTAATCCGAGCGAGTACCGAGCAAATCATCATCCGAGCTTACTGCCTTGATATGAAGAAGCGAGCTTGCAAACTAGGATGAACTTTGGCATTGATCAAGGGCCGAGCCAATACCGAGCTTGAGCTACAAAAGCTGACTTGATGCAGGTAGCGAAGAACCCTAGTTTTCCGAGCTTCTGCCAATCCTCTGCCTTTGGCGGAACGCATACGCAAAACAAAGATTCCGAGCCTCTGCAGAGCTTGTACCTTTAGCTGAACGCTTGCGCTGATAAGTCTGACTTGTCTAACGTTAAGCACAAGCCGAGCCTGTTTATTTGACATCATCAAAAGCTCTTTGATTCTGCATTGTGAGTCTACAATCTCCCCCTTTTTGATGATGACAAATATTCTTTAACAGGTTGTTGCTTTTTGTGTTCTCCCCCTGACTGTATGCTCGTAAGCTGATTGGACTTAGCACTGATTGGAATTTGCTCGAAAATACACCACATGTTTCTATGAAAATGCACGGATCAGACCTTTCTCCCCCTTTCTCAATGAAGCTTGCTTCCGCTTGTTGAAAGAATGTTAAAAAATGTGGAGCAGCTCGTCAAACACTCCCCCTGAATTTATGCTCGCAAAATCTGAAACAACAAAAACAAACAACAAACACACCGTTCTCCCCCTTTTGGCATGATAAAAAAGGAGCCAAAGATTAAGCACATTTGCCAAAGGAGAAAAAAAATTAAGCCAAAGATTAAGCACATTTCTCCCACTTTTGGAGAAAGAAAAATTAACACTTTTTTGTACCACTTGTTGGTAATGTGGCATGATATCACTCGTTGTAACATTAAAATGATACCATTTGTTTAAAACAATGTTCTCCCCCTGAAGACTTTAAAATGATAACCAAGGAAGAAAATTTTCATGATCATCATCGTTCTCCCCATTTAACAGTGAAGGCATGCTTCTCATCCGAGAAGATAAAGGAAAAGGAGAGAATGACGAATAACATAATATGAAAGTTCAAATAACAAAACAACACCTTTCTCCCCTTAAAATAAATTTTAAAGGAAAAGAAAAGTGGAAGGATGTGAGATTTCAGGAATTTTAAACAAATACACAATTGAACGTAAAAAGGAATCGAGATTATGAAGGTGAACAAGATTTATGATATACTGAAAACCAAGCTCATGCCAAGAACATGCTAAACTTATCCAGGATTCCGAGCTTGCGCTGAGCACACACTGGATTCGTCTAGAATGCCGAGCTCACGCCGAATTTTATAAAGAGTTTCCCTCGCCAATGGTTTTGTAAACACATCGGCTAATTGATTTTCAGTACTAACAAATTCTATGACACAATCACCTTTTTGAACATGATCTGGAGAAAATGATGCCTAATTTCAATGTGTTTTGTTCGAGAGTGATACACTGGATTCTTAGTTAGATTGATTGCACTTGTATTGTCACATTTGATAGGAATGTGGTCTAGAATTAAGCCAAAATCTGATAACTATTGTTTCATCCAAAGAATTTGAGCACAACAATTACCAGCAGCAATGTATTCGGCTTCAGCTGTTGACAGGGCAACGCAAGCTTGCTTTTTAGAAAACCATGACACAAGAGAACTGCCGAGCAAGTGACAAGTTCCACTTGTGCTTTTTCGGTCAAGCTTGCACCTAGGAAAATCTGAGTCCAAATACCCAATCAAACTAAGATTAACATCCATAGGATATCACAGACCAGTGTTCACAGTTCCTTTTAAATATTTAAAAATTCGTTTAACCGCCGAAAGATGAGATTCTTTGGGATTAGCTTGAAAACGAGCACATAAACAAACATTGAACATAATATCAGGCCGAGACGCAGTTAAATATAGAAGGCTTCCTATCATGCCTCTATATTTACTTACATCTACGGCTTTACCTGACTCATCCCTGCCGAGATAGCTGGAGGTGCTCATGGGAGTGGCAGCTTCTTTGCAATTTTCTAAGCCAAATTTCTTGAGGAGAGCCTTGCAATATTTTCCTTGATGCACAAAAGTTCCTCCCTCAACTTGCTTTATTTGGAGTCCGAGAAAAAATGTGAGTTCTCCCATCATCGACATCTCGAATTAACCTTGCATTGATTCAGAGAACTTCTTGCAAAGAGACATGTTAGTAGCACCGAAAATTATATCATCAACATAAACTTGTACTAACAATATGTCATTTTTGGATTTATAAATGAATAGAGTTGTGTCAACCTTCCCTCTCTCAAACCCTTGTTCAAGTAAAAATGAGCTCAACCGATCATACCAAGCTCTCGGAGCTTGTTTCAAACCGTAAAGAGCCTTTTTGAGTTTATATACATGGTTTGGATATTCAAAATTTTCAAAGCCAGGAGGTTGTTTTACATACACTTCTTCATTTATAAAGCCATTTAAGAAAGCACTCTTTACATCCATTTGATAAAGGGTGAAATTCATAATAGATGCAAAAGCAAGCAAAATTCGGATTGCTTCAGGCCTAGCAACTGGAGCGAAGGTTTCATCATAATCGATACCTTCCTCTTGGTTGTAGCCTTGAGCAACTAATCTTGCTTTGTTTCTTATAATTAAGCCTAATTCATGTGTTTTATTTCTGAAAATCCATTTCAAGCCAATTATTGTATGATCATCGGGCCGAGGAACCAATTCCCAGACATCATTTCTGATGAATTGATTCAGTTCCTCTTGCATGGCAATCGCCCAATGTTCATCATCAATTGCTTGATCATTCGAATTAGGTTCAATTTGAGAAATAAAGGAAGCGAAATTGCAAAAGTTTGAATAGAACGACGAGTTAAAACTCCCTTATTCAAGTCGCCGAGCGCATTCTCTATCGGATGGTCCTTGACTCTCTTCCAGGCTGGACTAAGCTCATACTGCTCTGCTCGGCTTGGAATGATTTCGGACTGACTATTTTGAAGTTGGCTCGGACTGAGTTCGGTTTGTTCCTTGTTTGTTTGGCTCCGAACAAGCTCGTCCCTCTGATCTTTGACTTCAGCAGCTTCATCCTTTTGAGCTCTTTCAGTTGTTGTGCTCGGATCGAGTTCAGCCATATGATAATCCTCTCTATCTTCACAACTAACATTGTCTCTCCGAGGAGACTCATCAAATACCACATGCACGGACTCTTCCATAGTGGAGGTCCTTTTTTTAAAAACTCTAAATGCTTTACTGTGAGTAGAATAACCCAAAAATATTCCTTCATCGGCTTTAGAATCAAATTTGCCGAGATGCTCTTTTCCATTATTTAAAATGAAGACTTTGCAACCAAATGCATGGAAATGAGAAATTTTTGGTTTTCTACCCTTGTAAAGTTCATATGGAGTTTTCTTTAAAATTGATCTGATGAGGATGCGGTTCATTACATAGCAAGCTGTGTTTACCGCATCTGCCCAGAAATAATGTGGTAAATTGTATTCATTAAGCATGGTTCGGGCTAGTTCTTCTAGAACTCGGTTTTTCCGTTCCACAACTCCGTTTTGTTCGGGAGTCCGAGGAGCAGAAAACTGATGTTCTATGCCGAACATAGAACAAAACTTGTCAAATTTGTAGTTCTCGAACTCACCACCATGGTCTGTTCGGATTACAACTACTTTTTGGTTAGCTCGGTTTTGGAGTTGCTTGACAAGCTCTTTAAAATTTTCAAAAGTATCACTTTTTGATTTTAAAAATAAAGTCCATGCAAATCTGGAAAAGTCATCTACAATTACTAAAGCATAGAGATTGCCACCAAATCTTTTTACTTGTGATGGTCCAAACAAATCCATGTGTAACATTTCCAAGGGTCGAGTTGTTGAGACCATCAACTTAGATGTAAAATCATTTTTCTTTTTGGTTGGTTTGCACTTCTTGCAAGACGAGCAAACCCCCTCAATATTAAAATTCAGCTTTGGTAAACCAATCACTAAGTCTTTTGATTGTAGTTTCTTTAACTGATTTACATGTATATGAGCTGTCCTTCTATGCCATAACCATGTGTCACTCTCTTTGCTAACCATGCAAGTGGTTACCAAGGAGGTGATTTCATTCAAATCAACCAAATAAGTATTGTTATATCGTTTTCCAACAAATTTGACAGAGTTGTCCTCGTCACTTTTAATAATGCAATGGGTACAGGTAAAAACAACATGGTTACCAATATCACAGAGTTGACTTATGCTTAAAAGATTATGTTCTAGCCCTTTTACTAGTAAAACATTATTGATAACCAAGTTGGCAGAATTACTGACTTTACCTTCACCCAATATTTTACCTCGGTTGTTATCACCATAAGTGACGTAGCCCTTATCTGAATGTGAAAGTTCAATGAATAGATTTTTGTCCCCCGTCATGTGCTTCGAGCATCCACTATCAAGGTACCATCTGCTTTCTTTCGCTCGGAAGCACACCTGCATCACAAAAATATTACTTCTTTGATTCGGGTACCCAAATTGTTTTGGGTCCCTGGGGGTTAGCAGTTGGATCTTTCCTTTTGACTACCCAAACAAAGTTGCCCTTGGCTACACCATAACGTCGGATTTTACATTCATTGGGAGTATGACCATGAAGACTACAGTAGGAGCAGCTCGGCCTTTTAAAGTTTGAGTAGTTCCTATGTTCGGCTAAAAGCCGATCAAACAAGCCATCACTCTTGATGACAGTTGCACTTTTAAATTTTAGGTCAGAAATTTCCTTTTCATATTTAGTGCAGCTGTCAAGATTTTCATTTTTCAACTGAGTGATAGTGTTTTCTAATGACTCGTTTCTGCTTTTCAGAATTTCAATTGAATTTTCCAAATCAAGAACTTGCTCTTTGTATTTTGAAAGATTGAGTTTCAACTTAATGAAATTTTTAGCAAGCTTCTTGAATTCGGTTTGCATTTCAAGATAAGCAGAATACAATTCATCAGAGTCATTAAAATTAGATTCAGAGTCAGAATCAGATGTAGAGGTTACCTCAGTGTTTTTATGTTCGGACATTGTTCGGCTAGCTGAGGTTTCCTCGCTGTGTTTGCCCATTAAGCATTTGAAATTTGATCTTTGATTAGTTGTCCAAAAAATCGAGCTCGATGAGTCTTCTTGATCGGTATATCTGAGATTCGAACAAGCTTCCTCATCTTCACACTCCGAGCAAGAGTCATATATGGGGAGATCTTGTTCATCTATTTTGAGTGATGAGCTCGATACTTCCTTTTCACAGTTCGAGCACGATTCTTGCTCGGGACTGGTTTGGCTTGGGCTTCTGAACACAGTTTGCCTTCCAAATAAGCACATAATTGCTTTTTCTTCTTCATTGCCTGAACTAGAGCTTGAGCTGGTATTGTTGTTGGGTGCATCCCATACTATGTAAGCTCTCTTCTTCTTGTGGTCTTTGTTCTTCCTTAATTCTTCACCACCTTGCTTTTGTAATCTTGGACAGTTAGTTCTAATGTGACCTGCTTCACCACATTCGTGGCATCTAACTCGGTCTTTTGAACTTGAGCCTTTGTGGTGAGTGCTTCTGGTATCTCTTGCTCTATTTGTGAAGTTCTTTTTGCCTTTAAAAAATTTGCTGAACTTCCTGACCATGAGACCAAAGTCTTCCTCATCCATGTCCGAGCTGGACTCATTTTCAGAGGATTCTTTGGTTGCCTTTATAGCAGCTTTGAGGGAAATTCCCTTCTTCTTCTTATCAGATTCTTCATGCATGGTCAGTCTGCCGAGCTCCATCTCATGCTCATGCAGCTTGCCGAACAAAGTGGCTATACTCATTGTGTCCAAGTCTTTAGCTTCCATGATGGCAGTGACCTTCGGCTGCCATTCTCTGCTAAGACATCTAAGCACTTTGTTAGTTATCTCGGCATTTTGAAAGGTTTTGCCGAGAGCATTAAGATGGTTTATGATATGAGTAAACCGTTTCTGCAAATCATTTATATTTTCGTTTGGCAGCATTCGAAATAACTCATATTCATGCATCAGAGTATTTAATCTTGCTCGTTTGACCTCACTTGTCCCTTCATGAGTAAGTTGTAGAATGTCCCACATTTCTTTAGCAAATTTGCAACTTGACACTCTAAAGAATTCATCGAAGGACAATGCTGAGGTGATGATGTTTTTTGCTTTTAAATCGAACGATACTTTTCTTTTGTCATCATCATCCCAACTTTCCCACGGGATTTCTACAACTTCATCATTAATTTTTCTTTTAGGGACAAATGGCCCATTTTCAATAGATTTCCAAATTTCCATATCTATGGCTTCAATGAAAATTTTCATTCGAGCTTTCCAATAAGCATAACCCTCACCATTGAATAGTGGTGGTCTGTTTATGGAAGAGCCTTCACCTCCGAAGGGATTGTTAGCAGTCATTCGGTTTCCTCAAGGATCTTTTCGAAAAAGTTTTTACACTCGATCTTTCGATCGAGCTCTGATACCACTTGTTGGAAACCAATAAGAGGCCTAACAATCGAGTAGAGGGGGGTGAATAAGAGATTGAAGCTAATATGGCAATTTTTCGATTTATTGAAAATTGATTGAATGTTGTTCAGTTTTAAATGAAAGGCCGAGCTTCTTTCCGAGCAGACAAGGTTAAATGATTAACCAATCAGATGAACAAACTGGTTAATCAGTTAACCGAGCTGCATCAAGGTAGAGCTGGTTTTTGACTTAAGCTCGGAGAACAACACTCTAAGCCGAGCTAAGAAAAATAACAGTTCGAACTTAGATAAATGTAAAATAGCGGAATTAACGTTACGCTCGGCAGCAACAGATAAGCAGTAAAGAAAGAACACAAGAGATTTATCCTGGTTCACTCTCACCCTAAGAGCTAGTTCAGTCCCCTCTAAAAACCTTTTAGAGAGCTTTTACTAAAATCGATTTTCTGGGTTACAAAGGATTTACAAGAGCCTACCCCTCTAGACCTATCCAATCAAACGAGTGTACCAAACTCGTGACAAACTACCCACAACAAATCGACGACCAAAGAACCTCTTTGGAACCTTTACAAACCAACGAAGCTTTCTCAATCAGAGACCAGCTTCTCACAACAGCAAATACAATGAAGAAGATTATGAAATAGAATGGCTCCACTTCGAAACACTCTTCGAATGTGATGAAAGATTAAAAATCAAGAGTGAGTCAATACTAGAAGGTATCACAGAGAAGAACTGATTCGAACTTAGAGTTAAGATTTGAATGTTTTAACTCTCTAAGTTCGTATGAAAATCGAAAGTTCTTCTTTTCTGTGAGTTTGTGATTTCTGCTCTGTTTTTCGAAAGTAAAATGAAAGTTTAAGTTCAGGGTAAATTCGTTGTGAAAGTGTTTCTCTATATCTGTTAACGTTGAAGACCCCCTCTTTTATAGTCTTCTCTTTTCTGCAGAGAGAGAGAGAGAGAGAAAGAGAGCTGTACGGAGATGGGGTTTCCAACGGTAACATTTGGACAGCAGAGCAGTGATGGTGACAGTTCACCAACCTTTGATTTAACTCATTTTGAATTTCAAGCTTGTCAGAGCATAGGAGCTAAACATAGGACTTCTACCCAGTCTCAACGGTAATAAAAAGTACGGAGCAGCTGAGCAGAGTCTGAAGGTTGAAGACGATGCATTGTAGAAGACGATGAACAAAGATTGCCGAGCTTTTAGCTTTGTTCGAGCTTGGTGTTTCTGAGCTTGATCTGAACATGGGAATAAGATGAGTGCGATCAACCCGAGCTTATTTGCTCTTTCTGATACTGTGGCTATTCCAAGCTTAATCCGAGCGAGTACCGAGCAAATCATCATCCGAGCTTACAGCCTTGAAATGAAGAAGCGAGCTTGCAAACTAGGATGAACTTTGGCCTTGATCAAGGGCCGAGCCAATACCGAGCTTGAGCTACAAAAGCTGACTTGATGCAGGTAGCGAAGAACCCTAGTTTTCCGAGCTTCTGCCGATCCTCTGCCTTTGGCGGAACGCATACGCAAAACAAAGATTCCGAGCCTCTGCAGAGCTTGTACCTTTAGCTGAACGCTTGCGCTGATAAGTCTGACTTGTCTAATGCTAAGCACAAGCCGAGCCTGTTTATTTGACATCATCAAAAGCTCTTTGATTCTGCATTGTGAGTCTACATATCCCAAACCCCAATTTTAAAAGTCAAATTACCATAATGCCTCAATTTTAAAAAAAACTAGAATACAAACCCCTTTTTTTATCCCCAAACCTTAAAACCCTTTTCACCTTCCTAAAATTATCCATAAACCCCAAACCCCTTTTTTCATATATCCTATTATAGAAACTTCCTACTCCTTATTTTCTCCAAAAAAAAAACCCTCTTCCTCTCCCTTTTATCACTCAACCTCTCTCTCTCTCTCTCCCTTCTCCAAAGTAATAGTTTTTTGGCATCCACTTTCATCAAAACTCTTTGGTAATGTGGTAGCCGACGCTTTGAGTCGCAAAACTCTTCATGTTAGCAACTTGATGGTGAAGGAGATGCAATTAATCCAGGAGTTTAGTGATCTTAACTTGAACATGCGGGTGAAAGAGAAGAGTATTGTTCTGGAAATGTTGCAGGTCACTAGTGAGCTCATGGATTTGATAAAGGAAAGGCAAGCAGATGATGAAGAGCTCCAAAAGTTGTTTGAAGGAGCGGCAAGTAAAGAGGAACCGGATTTCATCAAGGGTCCAGATGGAATCATCCGGTTCAGAGGTAGAATATGTGTTCCAATGGACTTCCAGATTCGAAGAGACATATTGTGGGAAGCTCACCAAAAAAAAATGAGTTTCCATCCCGGTACAACAAAAATGTATCAGGATTTGAGGAGGATCTATTGGTGGCCAGGGTTGAAGATTGATGTGGCCGACCATGTGTCTCACTGTTTGACTTGTCAGAAGGTGAAGATTGAGCATCAAAAGCCAGGTGGTCCGTTGCGATCACTGGATGTCCCTGAATGGAAATGGGATAGCATAGCCATGGATTTTGTGACAGGTCTACCTAGGACTGCAGCAGGTTGTGATGGTGTATGGGTTGTGGTAGACCGTTTGACAAAATGTGCTCACTTTATTCCGATCAATAAGAAGTATACATTAGAGAAGCTGACACAGTTGTATATTCGGGATATAGTGAAGCTTCATGGTGTGCCTTCTAGCATTGTGTCCGATCGGGATCCCCGGTTTCTATCCAGATTTTGGCAGAGTCTTCAGGAGGCCTTGGGTACTAAGTTGAAGTTTAGTACCGCCTATCATCCTCAAACTGATGGGCAGTCTGAGCGTACTATTCAGACTTTGGAGGATCTGTTGAGGGCTTGTGTTCTAGAGCAGGCTGGTAGTTGGGAGCAGTTGTTACCATTGATGGAATTTACTTACAACAACAGCTTTCACTCTAGTATCGGCATGGCACCTTTTGAGGCACTATATGGTAGGAAGTGCAGAACGCCTCTTTGTTGGTTCCAGATCGGGGAGAACTTGTTGACTGGACCAGAGTTGGTGCAAGAAACAACAGAGAAAATCGCGATGATTAAGGATAAGATGAAGACTTCTCAAGACAGGCAGAAGAGCTATGCAGATAAGCGTAGGAGACCCCTAGAGTTCGATGTGGGTGATCATGTATTTCTTAGGGTGTCCCCTACCACTGGCATTGGTCGGGCAATTAAGTCAAAGAAGCTGACTCCGAGGTTTGTTGGGCCTTATGAGATTCTAGAGAGAGTTGGACCTTTGGCGTACAGGATTGCTTTGCCTCCACATTTGTCTAAGCTTCATGGTGTATTTCATGTTTCCCAGTTAAGGAAATACATTCATGATCCCTCCCATGTGGTAGCAGCGGACGAATTGCCCTTGAAGGAGAATCTTACTTTTGAAATCCTCCCGATCAGAATTGAAGATAGGCAGATTAAGCAACTCCGGGGCAAGGAGATTCCATTGGTGAAGGTGATTTGGAACAGAAACAACGTAGAAGAGGCTACTTGGGAGCTGGAGAGCAAGATGAAGGAGTCTTATCCTCAGTTGTTTCAGGACAGTTGAATTTCGAGGACGAAATTCTGGTAAGTGGGAGAGAATTGTAACATCCTCGATTTAATTCCTAAGTTTAACTTCTATATTAATAGACTTAGAATATGAGGGTGAAGGAAAGATTAAGTGGAGATTTAATTAAACCTTAAACGAGGGTTAAATGATAAAGTGTCATACAATATAAGGAAAAATTAGGAATAAAATATTTACAACTCTAAATGAGAATTCCACCGTTGGATATGAAGTTTGTATTTTTAGGAAGCTTGCCTCAAAATTTGAGCAAGATCCAACGGTGAACGAAGAAGTTACAGTCATTTGAAGTTAGGAAGAAAATAGAAGGAAAATAGAAAATGAAATCAGCAGTACCTGACCCTTTCGCTTAAGCGAAAATATTTCGCTTAAGCGAAACCAACTCAGTAGCAACCAAAACGTTACTCGCTTAAGCGAATGGGTTTCGCTCATGCGAAACCAACTCAGTAGCAGTTAAACCGTGGTTCGCTTAAGCGAACGGGTTTCGCTCAAGCGAAACCGGTTTAATCAGAAATCAAACCTACTGGACTCGACTCGCTTGAGCGAGAATCGGTTCGCTCGAGCGAAACTGATTCGTGCAAACCCTAAATCCCCAAATTGAGAATTTCGCTTAAGCGAAAATGGCACGATCGAAAACCCCAACTTACTGAACTGGATTCGCTTAAGCGAATAAATTTCGCTCAAGCGAAAAATGCCGTATCAGCTGAGGCATGGGGCGATCTGAGCCGTCTGATGGGAATCTCTCCTTGGGTCTTTTAATCCCAGCCGTCCAAGTGGTTCCCCTTTCTCATAAACTCCCTCCCACCTCCATTCTCTTCATTCTTCTTCCACCAACAACAAAAACTCCTCCCTCTCATTCCTCTCCTCCCTCCCATTCGAATTCCCACCTCTCCCCACCAAGATTGAGCTTTGTTTTCACCTTCCTCAAGCTCAACACTCATCTATCATCATCCTCATCCATCTCCATTGGTAAGTTTTCACTCTCTCCCTCTCTCTCTCTAGGGCACACGAATTTCTCCCTCCTCTCTCCCATGGCATACGAATTTGGTGTCATGGGGTGACAAAATTGTTGCTCACTTGTGCTCTATTGTTTCATGGAGGTCAAGAATCTCTCCCTTTCACTCAATCCTTGGGACTCTTGAGTTAAGGAGCTTAGGAGCTAGGGCTTGGAAGGTTTCCCCCATCTCTCTTAATTTAAGGTAAGGGAGTGGTTTATAGTGAGCATTGGGTGATCTAAGGTTGGGTATCCCTATGGTTATAATGGTTTTCTAGGAGTTATGTGTTTAGGGTAATTAATGTGTCATAAATGCATTTTTGGTTAGGGATAACTTGGTACTAGTTAATTGTGAAATGAATATATAAATTGTAAAGGGATAAATGGGATTGTGATAATAAGGGAAAATGAACCATAAATGTTATTTGTGGAATGTGACTATAAATGCGAATGTTTGGAAAATGGTTAATACTATGGATGGTAGAATATTTATTTGTTATGACAATGTGGATAATGTGCAGTATATGCTTATTGAGTTTGGAATGAGTTATGATAATGATTGTTGATAATAAAGTGCCTATTTGTGATTATGTAAAAAGGGAAATCTTCATGTACTTGAATTTTTGCAATGGTTTATATTTATGCATATTGTGTTTATTATGGGAATTGTGTTGGTGGTGATAATCAATGGTAACATCTTTGTGTTTGTTTGAATTGAGATGAATAATAATGGTGCATGATTGTGATTATGTGTATGATTAATGGACTGGACTGTTGAATAAGGAAACATGGTAAAGGTTGATTAAAGTGGAAATTGATCAGTGGGGCCCGGAACACTAGGTACCCGGCTAGGTGTTCCAATTACCTGCCAGGCCAATTACCCATCAGGCCAAATCGCCCTGTAGGCGCCGGGTGACCCACATGATCAATTTTCCACACCAATAATTGAAATAAATAATGGAATGGTAAATAAGTACATAGTCCTACAGGTTATGGTCTGGATGGGTGTAAAGTCCTGGGCAGGTGTTTCAAGTCCCTAGACAGGTGTGCCAATTACCTAGCGGGTAACCAAAATCCTAGTGGTGTACAATCTATGGACATGGATATGACAATGGAATTGCATATGAGAATGGATAAATGCAAAAGGGAAATGAACCGGAAAATGGGTAAAGAAAAGGGTAATGAACATTAGTAATGAATGTGCATGTAAGAAAAAGTAATTATAGAATCTTGATAAGAGAAATAGAAAGGGGTAAAAAGATGGGTTGTGAAATGGACTTGTATATGTTGTATGCTATTATTTTACTAATTGTGTTTGGCCTAGTGGATTTATTATGATTATATGGAAACTGCAATTTTATTTCATTGTGCAATGCTCACTCCCTTACTATCATTACAGGTACAGAGATTGAGCTTGCACAGCCCCCGGCCGAGCAGGAGTGCTCTCCCTCACAGGGAGAGTAGGGTTATGGGGATTAGACATGATCTTTTGATTTTTAGCCTCCATATATTGGGATGTATATGAGCTATATTTGTTTTCTTTTGGGCGAGGCTAGGATAGTTCTTTTGTGCAGGGTTTATTATTCTTTTTGAGCATAGTTGTTGTTATGGTCTCTTGAGCCACATACTTTATACTTTGCTGGCACTCTGACAAACTCTGTTTTTACACTTGAGCCCAAGGGGCAACTATGCGATGCTATATATATATTTATATGTGAGCCCTGCTGGCTCCTGTTGAATTCATATGAATGTGTTTAACAGGTTGAAGTTTTTGGAACGTCCGAAAAATAGGCAAAACTCCGTCCGTTTGACGGTTGACTTTATTAAATTAAAAAGAAATTTTTAAGTTCTTATTTTTATGATTTGGGAATTAAGGGTAGAAATCATTAGGGTGTTACAACGTTTGTGCAGAGCAAACCGAGGGGAGGGCCCTTGAAGAGTCCCTTAAATAAGACTTGAGTCCTTATACGGTCGGCAGACCCTACAAGCCCCCCAGCTCGTAAGACTTTATAAAGTCTGTGACGAGGTAGCATGTGTTTAGGGTTGGACCTTCTAGATGTCTTAGTTCGAATGTGTGACAGCTGTCCGAGGTGACGTTTTGGTTTCTCTAGGTATGGCGCGTTCTCTTGTAAGTTGTGCCAAATCATTGCAATTTTTGAAATTTGAAAAAGTGTCTGTTGAAACCGCCACATCTCATTCAGCGAGTGGTTGCATGGGTTGATGGGCTTTCGGCCCAAATGCGTATCATGGGGGGAAACTGAAAAGTTTCCTTCATTAGTTCGAATCCTCTTACTACCCACACTCATTTTCCTTCTCACTTCAGAATCTTCTCAAATCATAATCCCCTCATTCTCTCTCCAATCTCCTTTCCACCGTCTCCGCCTTCAAATCCACAACATTCTCCCATCATCCTTTCCAGAAACTAAAGCAGGTAACTTCCTTTACTCTTCTTATTTCCGTTTCTGCGATTTCCTCCTTTTGTGCGATTTCTGCTTCCTGTAAAGGGGTTCTGGTTCTGGGTTTTGCAGGGAGTCTGGACTTTAGGGGATTTCTAGGTCTGAGTGTTGTTTAGGATTTCTGGGTAACTTGGGATTTCTGGGTAAGTATTTAGCTAATCATGAGAGGATGGAGAGGTTTGCGGAGAATTTATCGTGAACTTTGCAGGAGATTAGGAGAAGAACCCTCTAGTGATAGTGATTCGAGTTCTTCAAGTTTTTCTTGTTTTTCTGGGAATTCTGGGAATGAGGGAAATTTTGATATCGATGATTCTATACACCCTTCTACTACTCCCCCAACTAATCAGGGATCCACCGAGGTAAAACCGTTAGCTGTAGAATACCCATCGAATCCCGCAGATGAGAATAAGTGGTTGTTAGCTTACAAATTTGCCGAGCGTCGAGCCCAAGTTAGGCTTAGCCCCGACCCTGACATCAGGGGGAAAGAACCTTTGGAGAGTCCACTGGGGGAGGGGGGAAAAAGTCTAGGGCTCGGCCTTAATTTAAAAATAAAAACTCGTGCTATAAAAAATCCTAACGCCGAGCCTTTTGCTTTTTCCCCAGATATGGTGGAACGCAGGTGTGTTACCAACCCTGAAGAATATCCTCTGCCGCCTAATCATGCGCAGTACGATGATGTTTTTGATCGGGAGGTACTGGGGACGAGACCTTCATTGTTGACAACAAATAGTCTTAATCATCTTCGGCCAATGTTAACACCTCCGAGCGCCGATGGAAATACCTCAGAATTCATATTGAGACCTTTGGGAATCGACGATCGGATATGCTTCCAAGTACCGGAAAATCGTCAATATTTTTATTTCTACGAAGAAATAGCAACTAAAGTCGGTATCCGCTTGCCCTTTTCCACCTTCGAGGTTGAAGTCCTCACTCATCTAGGAATAGCTCCTAGCCAATTGCATCCAAGTGGGTGGGCTTTCGTCCGAGCCTTCCAACAATTCTGCGACGTTGAAAACTTGGTCGCCACAGTACGATCCTTCTTTTGGTTATATGCTCCCCAAGTAAATAAGTTTGGTGATTCCAAGGATCTTTGGGTGTCCCTAAAGGCTCGGAGGGGGCATGCCCTTTTCGCCAAGGTGACACACTCTTGGAAATCTTTCAAACCTCTCTTCTTCCAATACGAATATACTGGGGCCGAAGTATGTTGGTTCATGGAACGAGTTGAAGAAGATGGAGTGATCAAGGTCGTGCCTCGGTTTCCACTGGGTTGGACAACTAACATTTATAACCGAGGATCCTCCTTGTATCAATTCGACTTTAAGGCGGATTTGACAAAAGCCGAAAGGCGATTATGCGACCATGTTTGGGAATACCTTCAAGCTAATGGTCAAATTGATACCAAACGAATTCTGCTGAAAGAGACACGAGACGAAGTGAAGGCGGAGCTGGGTACTACACATTTTCTTTTTTTTTTGTACTGATCCATTTTTTCTTACAGAAACAATGGGGAAGAAAGCAACTAAGGCTAAGAACAGCGAAGGCCGAGCAGCCAGAGTATCACAATTGGCTGCAATCAAAGCTGCCTCTGGCACCCCAAACATGAGTCAATCTTCTGAATTGACCCCTTCCGAAAGTCCGACCATCATCCCCAACACCACTCCGGCTGTGAGGATCAAAGGTATTGAGCCGGTGATCAAAGGGGATCGTGTCGCCGATGATGTAACCATCGAAGTGGAGGACCAAACAACTCCTCAAGGTACTCCCGAGCGTCCTCTCAAGAGGTCTCGGCTGGAAAAAGGAAAAGGCCTTGCTGGAGACTGGCTTAATTTGAGTAAGTCTAATAAAGGGGTAGAAATCCCTGAAGGAAAGGAGGAAGCTGCTATCAAGACAGTGTGGCATCGAAAGATGACTGATACACTTGTTGCTACTGTCTTTCCTCCCGAGAATGCTGAAGTGATTGAGGCCTGGACCCCTGGGACGTGGGAGAATAACTGTAAATCTTTGGTGAAGAGTCTCCTGAGAGGTGCGAGCATACTCCATCATCTAGGTCATCATGGAGATGACGCTTATGCTGGGATGGCTCCCGAGGAAAAGAAGAAAAGGACCGAGGCAGCCGAGCGCGAGGACTATCTACAACTTCAAGTTGAAGGTCTTAACAAGAAGTTGCAATCCTTGGCAGCTGAAAACGAACGGCTGAAAAAGGTGGCACAAGATGCTGAAGGTGCCAAGGTTAAGGCCGAGGAGACACTCTAGGGGGCCGAAGATAGGATAAAACGTTTGGAAGAGGTCCTGAAAAAGGCCGAGGAAGACTCTGCTGCTCTTCGAGCGGCAATAGAGAAGGCTCAGAAAGCGGAGCAAGCTGCTGCCGTGGCTCAGGAGCGGCATGAGTATGCCAAGGATGAGATTCTGGGGCTCCGAACTTCTTGGGAGAAAATGAAATCAAAAGCTCTCAAGCACAAGAAAGCAGCCCAGGAGCACCTATACAACTGGGATCATGGGTTTGAGGACTCCTTCTACAATACTGCCGAGCAACTCCGCGTTCTGAATCCTGGTCTTGTGACCAAGGGTGCTGATCCTAATTTTTCTGTGAAAAATGGTCGAATAGTCGGCCCAACCGGGACTCCCATAGATTTGAACAGCGCCGATCTGCCTGATCATTTGGCTGAGGATTCCGAGTGGGACGATGCCGATGATGCCGAGGGTGAAGAAGAAGAAGATAGATTTGATGCCGATGGCATTGTACTGTCCGACTTAGAGTAGCTAATCATTTTGCTTTCCCTCTTGTAATTGCCCCAGTAAATGGGTTTGAACTTTTATCGTTGTGTTTCGTTCAGAATATTTTATAATATCCGTAATCATGTTATGTTTCTTTTTATGCTCTTTTGTTAAGAATTCAAGTGTTAAGACCTCGGAACTCCAGCACTTTAGCCGAGGTGGGTTCCTCTATCCGCGATATAAAATGATTTTATGAAATCATGATTTAATCGGGAATCTTATTTAAAGTACTTGACGAGTTATAAGCCCTTGCTAGAGCTGTTTATAATCGTTCGCGTCATAATCGGTGGCTAATCGGTTACGAGGAAAAGTACGTGATACAATGAATTCAATAACGAGAACTTTTATTCATTTGAAGCAAATTACAATGGGCTCGGAGTTTCACCGAGCGTACACCATTATTAAAAAAGAATTCAAAAAGCAAAATGTAATAAAGCAACTACAACTATTGAAAACGAAATGAAAGACTAACTGTAATAAGCTCGAAGTTTCGCCACGTTCCATGTGTTGTTGATGAGGGCACCCGAGAGGGTTTCGAGCTTGTAGGCTCCTGTTCCAGTCTTGGAGGCAACTCGGTATGGTCCTTCCCAGCTTTGGGCCATTTTTCCGTCCTTTGCATTTTTGAGACCAATATCAGCTCTCCTCAAGACAAGGTCGCCTACCTCGAACTCTCTGGATACGACCGAGTGATTATACCCCTTTGCTTGCATAATCTTGGCATGCTTTTCTCGTTCGGCCGCTAAATCCCTGACTTCTTCCGATAAGACAAGATCCTTACACAATAAAGTGTTGTTGAGGGGATTCGGTTGTTGCATTGCTCGGAATGAAGGGATGATCTTCTCAATGGGGATGACCGCGTCGCAACCATAAGTGAGCCGATATGGTGTCTCTCCTGTTGAAGTTTGCATGGTGTTGCGATACGACCAAAGCACTTCGTGCAAGTTTTCCAACCAATTCCCTTTCGCGCCTTCGAGTCTTTTCTTGATCCCCTGGATGATAGATCGGTTTACAGATTCTACTTGGCCATTAGTCTGAGGGTGCTCGACCGATGAAAAGTAATGTTTTATACTCAGAGCATTGACTAAGTCTTGGAACGCCTTTGCCGCGAATTGGGTTCCGTTGTCGGTCACCAGCACTTGTGGCACTCCAAACCGAGCCACAACTTGTCTTTCAAAGAACTTCTGCACCTTGGCCGAGGAGATGGTTGCAAGAGGCTCGGCTTCCACACACTTAGTAAAATAGTCAATGGCCACTATCACCCACTTTAGCTGTCTTGGAGCGGTGGGGAACTGAAAGAAAGGATAGGGAGATGAAAGTGAATGGAGTTCCTCAGCCGGCTTCTGATACACATCACTGTGAAATTGACACTTGTTGCACCTCTTCACATGGTTGATCGCATCCTGTTGAAGAGTCGGCCAGTAGTATCCTGCCCTTAAAACCTTTTTAGCCAGTGACTTCCCCCCAACACTTCCGATGCCCCCGTGGACTTCCTCCAAGGCCTGTTTTGCTTCGGCAGGGTCTAAACATCTAAGCATTGGGCCGCTGACCCCTCGGCGAAACAGGACTCCATCAACTAAGGCAAACTGTGAAGCTTTTCTGACGAGTTTCTTGGCCTCTATTGGATTACTTGGAAGAACTCCTTGTTCCAAATAGCATGTTATTGGAGCAATCCAGCTTGGATCCAGCGAAATAGAGAGGACAATGCTAGGTCCATGCACCATTTCTTGGATCAACGTTCTGTTGTTCTCAAGACTCTTTGTCGAAGCAAGTTTCGAGAGAATATCCGCTCGGCTGTTGCTCTCCCTCGGGATGTGGCAGAATTCGACCTTAACAAACTCCGAGGATAGGAACTTCACCTTCTCCAAATACTTTTGAAGGATTGGTTCCTTAGCCTGGTAGTCGCCCTTGACTTGTGAAACTACCAACTGAGAATCGCTGAAAATTTTCACTTCTCGGGCCCCTACTTCCTTTGCCATTCTCAGTCCGGCCAATACAGCTTCAGACTCCGCCTGATTGTTCGAAGTTGAAAATCCAAACTTCAAAGAATATTCGAGGGTGATCCCCTCGGAGTTCTCCAATATTATTCCTGCACCAGCCCCTAGTTTGTTACTCGATCCATCAACATAAATATTCCAATCCAAGTTTGAGCTCGTCAATGGCTCAGTAAACTCGATAAGAAAATCAGCTAAGGCCTGAGATTTCATTGCTTTCCTCGGTTCGAAAGTGATTTCAAACTCGGAAAGCTCAATGGCCCATGTCACCATTCTTCCTGCCAGATCAGGTTTCTGAAGTATTTGGCGGATTGGCTGAGCTGTTCTGACTGTGATATGGTGGCTCTGGAAGTATTGACGTAATCGTCTAGCTGTGATGACCAGACAAAAGGCCAATTTCTCCACTTTCTGATACCTCAACTTCGGTCCCTGAAGAGCTCGGCTGACAAAATAGACGGGGGATTCTTTGCCAGATTCCTCTCGGACCAAAACCGAACTTACTACCGAATCTCCTACTGATAAGTAAAGGAACAGAATTTCTCCATTCACCGGACTAGACAAGATCGGGGGAGACGCCAAGTACTGCTTAAGGTCAGTAAAGGCCTTTTCGCATGCCTCGTCCCATTCAAATGTCTTTTCTTTCCCTTTCCTTAACAGTTTGTACCAGGGGAGGGCCTTCCTAGCTGACTGAGACAGGAATCTCGAGAGGGCTGCAACCCGTCCTGTCAATTGTTGGACACCCTTGACATCTGACGGACTCTTCATATCAAGAATGGCTCGGCACTTTTCTGGATTCGCCTCAATTCCGCGCTCGGTAAGCATGAATCCAAGGAAGGCCCCTGCTGGAACTCCAAACGTGCACTTTTCCGGGTTCAACCTCATGTTGAACTGTCGGACCCTTGCCAAAATTTCCTTCAAATCCTGAGCGTGATCTTCTTCCTTCAAGCTCTTTGCAATCATATCATCTATGTATACCTCCATTCTCGGCCCAATCAAAGGGCCGAATACCTTGTTCATCATCCGCTGGTAAGTTGCCCCAGCATTTTTCAATCCAAATGGCATCACATTGTAACAATACGTGGCCCTTTCTGTGATAAACGAAGTCTTCACCTGATCCGGGGGATACATTGGGATCTGATTGTACCCCGAATAAGCATCCATAAACGAAAGCCTTTGATAACCCGCCGAGCTATCCACAAGTTTATCGATGCAGGGAAGTGGGTATTGATCCTTAGGAAAAACTTTATTCAAGTCTGTGTAGTCCACGCACATTCTCCATTTCCCATTGGACTTCTTCACTAGCACGAGATTGGCCAACCAGTCAGTATACACCACCTCCCTGATAAATCCTGCTTCTAGTAGCTCGGCTACCTTCTCATCTGTTGCCTGTGCCTTCTCAGCTCCGACTCTTCTTTTCTTCTGACAAACTGGCTTGGCTCCAGGATACACGCTCAACCTATGGCAGATGAAGTTCAGATCGATTCCTGCCATATCTGCCGAGGTCCAGGCAAACAGGTCCTTGTTTTTCACCAGCAACTCAGTCAATTCTTTTTCCAACTTCTCAGAAAGGCCAACCCCCATCTTGACGCAACGAGAATGATCGGGGCCTAAAATCACCCTTTTGAAGTCCCCTTGAGGGGTCGGCCTAGTTTCATCCTCTTCTCTTACGTCAAGATCTGCCAAGTTAACACTTCCTTTGTTAAGCGGCTCTTGCATGATCTTCTCGTCATCAAGCTTCAACTTGCCCAGGCTGATATTATAGCATTTCCGAGCCAACTCTTGTTCGGACCGCACTGTTACTACCTTGTCATCAGATCCTGGGAATTTCATGGCCAAGTGGACTGTCGATACAACAGCACCAAAAGACTGGAGTGCAGTTCGGCCAAAGATGGCGTTGTAAGCCGAGGGAGCCTGGACGACTAGCCATTTCACCATTTCAGTCCGAGCAGAAGGTGGTTCCCCCATAGTCACTGGGAGATGGATGTGGCCTAAGGGAACAATTGAATGTCCTGTGAAGCCAATCAAACTTCCCTCGAATGGGGTGAGATCAGATCTTCTCAACTTCAATTTCTCAAACAGATCCAGAACCATGATGTCTGCCGAACATCCCTGATCGACAAGAATCCTTCTGACTTCGTAATTGCCGAGCCTGGCTGTTACTACCATTGGGTCATTATGGTCTTGTAATATATCCTCAAAATCCTCATCACTAAAGCTGATGACTATGTTTTTCTTCCTGGGCTTTTGGATTGGTCGGCTGGCCACCGAAAGAACTTGTCCCACATACTTCTTGCGATCACATTTCTTTTCTCCTCCTCCTGCAAATCCTCCAGCAATAGTGCCAATGAGAAAGCTATTCTTTTCCTTCTCGGATGGTTGGGTAGTGGCCCCCCCTGCAGGTGGTGAAGGGCTTCTAGTTCTTTTTTGCTCGGTTTTGGGTGGGGATGGACTCTTTCCCCTAGAGCGTTTGCGTAACGCTTCGCCAATATATTGTTGAAGCTTACCATCCCTTACCAACTCCTCGATTAAGTCCTTCAACTGAGTACACTGGTCGGTGGTATGCCCCCATCCACCGTGATGATCGCAGTACTTCGTCCTATCCTTTTGGGCTGCCTTTCTCAAAGCTGGTGGACGAGTGATGTTACGCATCTCTGTATGCATAGTCTCACGAAGGATTTGACTCCTCGGGACTGTCAACTGGGTATACTCATCGTACTTTCCTTTTGGAGGCAGTTTTTCCACTCTCTCTCTCTCTCTCTCTCTTTTGTCTTTCCTTCCCCTCTCTCGAAAATGATCATTTTGACGAACGTCGTTTTGACGAGGAGGTCGTTGCTCATGTCGTCCTTCGCCACCCCTTGCTGCAGTACTGATCCTACAGAATTCCTCTAGATTAATGTATTTCCTGGATCTTTCCCTATGTTCGGCCATGTTCTTAGGTGGTTCCCCAATCAAACAATCCTTAAAATCTCCATCCTGCAACCCTTGAGTGAGTAAAAGAACCGATACTCCCGATTGTAGGCCTGATATGCCACTGGCCTCTTGCTGGTACCGAGCTAGGTAGTCGAGTAGAGACTCGTCGGGTCTCTGTGCAACTCCAGCTAGTGAATGGTCTGATTTGGGCTGTGACATACTGGCCGTGTACCTGTTTATGAAAGCTTGTCTAAGCTCGGCCCACGATCGGATCGAATTGGCAGGTAGAGAATTGAACCATCTCAAAGGCGCCGAGCCCAGAGTCATCGAAAAAGCTCGGCACTTCATAAAATCCCCTCCTCCATAAAACATCATAGAGGACTCGTAGGCAGCTATGTGCCCATCGGGTCAGTTGTTCCATTGTACCGAGGAATATTCTGATGACCCACATAAGTCTGCGGGGTTTGGAAAGCCATAATCTCAGGTGTGAAAGGGTGTCCAGGATGGGGTTCTCTAGTGATACGCTCTAGGGTTAAGCTTGGGTTGAGGGGTGGAGGTGGGGGAAGATTGCTCGGATTACCATAGGCCGCGTGAGGGCCTTCCTCGGCAATCCTTGCCTTGCTCTGCTGCTGAAGAGCAGCAATGGCTTGGTTCTGCTTCTCAATTAAAGAAGTCTGAGTCCTCAAAATCTCCATAATCGACTCCTCTCTCTTTCGTGCCGAAGAAGTAGTCATGTAAGATCTGCCTTCCGTTTCAGAACGCTGACCACCTTGAAGAGTTCTGAAACGACCTCTAGTCAAATGAGGTATCTCCCTATTGGTCCTGTCGGCCCTGGAATGATCACGCCGATCAGCCCGTTCAACTCGCCGATCCTCATCGGTTCGTGAGCCAGCAGCGGCCCGTCGAGACTGACGTCCAGAATCAGCTGTGTCACGCCATTCTGACACGTGGCCATCAGGGACGGTATGAGGGTTGGACTGCCCTCCACCGCCCTCACCAAGAACTTGACCAGTTGGAGGAACCGTGGCTTGTGGCTGATCCGCAGTAGGAACAGGCGGACCTGTCTGAACGTCAGCCGGATTACCTCGAGTTGGTGCTCCCGGAGCAATTCTGTCCCTCACGTTTCTCCCGGTCTTGGGAGGCCTCCCCCGGAGGCGACGACGGAGATCTTCTTGATTACCATCGTTGTTATTGTCGTTTGTCATGAGATCAGTGGGTGGGAATACTGGTTATTCAGATTCCCACAAACGGCGCCAATGTAGTGGATCTGAGAAATAGATCCACCACGATGTGTGTTTGTGGTTGTTGCAGCTGACGAGGGTGACCCCGGTCCTACGTACCCCCAGTGATAAGGGGATCAAGCCACACGTAGTTCTTGAGAGTAGGGATGAGAAAACATACCTTAGCCCCTATAGCATGGCGATACTTATAGGGGAAGTTGTGTTGTGGTGCCTTATGGGCCTGTTCGGCCCAGTAGGGCTGACGTGGCTCTTAGAGGATAAGAAGGATGAGTTATTCACCCTTATCCTGTACTAGAGAGCTCATGCTTATCCTGTAGCGGTAGGATTTATTATTGGTTAACCCTACAATATTAATGCTGAAATGTTTTTAAATGATTTATTCCTTCTTCGATATTTTTTTTAGAATCATTTTGAAGGAAAAATTATTTTTCAGCATGTTTGATATATTCAGGTGTTACTAATTCTTAAGGATCCAAATTTATTGGATACCAAGAAAATGCACCTAATTAGCCTTGCAGGTATTACTACAAGTCTCAATGATGCAATGTTCTCTGAAAAATCTATGTTTCGATGGACTCAAATGAAAAGAGAACTTGACGATATTCAAACCTTGAAAGTGATACTGCAATATTAATACGATCTCTTCATGGAAGAAGTGCAACACTTTGAATAAAAGGAGAATTCCTTCAATTGCAGAATGTTGAATATCGGAATGGAAGGAACTCCAAAGCTTACTATCTTGAAAAATCTCATCTCGATAAGTATTACTACTCCTAAAACTTTTCATTCATGTGATACATCTTGTTTATGTGATATATGCCTTAGATGACAAAGTTTGCTGAATTGAATTTAATTAAATTTTTTTTGTCATGGCATATAGGCTCATAAAATGTTGATGATGCGTTATATAGTGAGCATACACATGTTTTATTGATGCATTTGATCTCCCTTTATAATATGCTTGGTTGAATCATTCTTTTAGAAAGGGGGCGAAAAACTTTTTCAAATTTGCATAAAAACATGTTTCGCCTCTTCACCTTATCTTGACATCCTGCGCTTTTTAAACTATGTTTTGGGACAAAAATTTTTTTGTTTCCCATATCTCCTTATGCTGATGTCAAATAGGGGAAGATGTGAAAGTCTCTTACTTTAATCTCCTTATTATTATTAATGCTTCTACCCAGTGTTTCAGGGGGAGTTTAGCACTTGTTTTTAATTGATCAAAAGGGGAGAGATATTCGACAAAAGACACGTTTCCCTTACAAAAGACATGGGCTTAATGAAGACAAAAGGGGAAGAGAACCAAATGTCGTCGTCAAAACAAAAGGGATCATGTGATAACTCCCATGGAAAGGAAAGTGAGAAGTCAAGCTTACTCATGGGGAGAAGAATTCTGAGCTTTATTGCATATCTGATAAATAACAAAAGGGGGAGAAGAAAAGTTCAAGCATAACAACAAGAGAAGAACTCTTAACCCACTTTTTGCTGTTGACAAAAGGGGGAGAAGAATTCCTGAATGATGCTTAATGATGCAAGGATGCGAAGCATTTAATTTGTTTTATATCCTTTTTGTATCCTTGTTGTATTATTTGTGTTCTAGGGATAAGGATGTGTTTATTATATATACATTTGCTTGTATAACACTTGTGATGCAGATCATTCAGAATACAGGTTTGTCATCATAAAAAAGGGGGAGTGTTGGAAGTCAAGCTTTCCCAAGGACTTCAAGTGCAATCATTAGATGGTTTTGATGATAACAAACTCAAGATTCTCAAGTTCATATCAAGTGCAATCACAAGCACTTCAACCTTCAAGTCCAAGCTTCATGTTGAAGACTCAAGCAAATGAAGTTGAAGATTCAAGCAAATGAAGATTCTAGCCTTTCCCTTAGGACATCATGTAAGGTAATGAAGTCAAGGTTTATATTATGTTAAAAGGCCAATATAAGTTTTTCTAAATATATTTTTTCATAAATAAGGAGAAGAAAACGAAGTTTTGTGAAAATCAGTTTTTCTATCTTAGTTTTGGTGAAAATACTTGATGTTACGAAACTCTGAATATTTTTATGTATGCAAGAGAGAGTAATCGATTACTTGCCTAAGTTAATCGATTAACTTTGTTGCATCATAGAAAAATCAGAGAGCTTGAAATCGATTAACTGAACTTTAATCCATTACTTTCTTATGAGAGTAATCAATTACCTGGCTCAAGTAATCGATTATAATTGTTGCATCATATATTTTCCTGAGACAAAGTAATCGATTATTTCTTTGAGATAATCGATTACATGATGTTGCATCATATGCATATCAGAGGCTCAGTAATCGATTAACTCCTTAGTGTAATCGATTATTATGAGTTGCATCATACATGAACAGGAGTGATGTAATCGATTAACTATTATTAGCCTAATCGATTACATGGTTTTCAAATAAATTTAAGAATTTCTATTTTTGAAGGAATAATCGATTACCTTCAGAAAGTAATCGATTACTTCATGTTTTATTGAAAAACGTGTCAGAATCATTTTGATTATTTCCTAATTTGTTTTTATATAAAAGATTCTGATTTATTTTATAAATTTCGAAAATGATTTTAAATTTGAATTATTTCCATTTTAGTTTTAAGAATCATATCTTTGTTTTATTTTGTAAATCTTTTTTATTTGGTTTTGATTTTAAAACTTAAATGATTTTATTTCCAAAATCGTTTTTGATTTGATTCTGATTCTATTTTCAAATTCAAAATTCAAATTTCAAATCTTTGGTTTTAACCTTAAATCTTTTATTTTATTTTTTGATTTGTTTTGATTTCAAAAATAACTCTATTTATTTGTTTTTCAAAATCACTACTCTTCTACATTTTTACAAGAATCTGATACTCACGCTCTTTCTCTTCTTCTCCATTATTCTCTGGTTTTCACGTTCACATCTTTTCTAAGAAAACAAAACCTTGCATTGGCCTTGTAACATTTCTTTTGACTTCATTGCCATAGAGCTTAATTGTTGTATCTGTGTTGCTTAGAACACATAATTGTTAGAGTGGCCTTTATTGTTGTATCAGAACTATTGAGAGTGCACTATAGGTCTTGTACCCGATCACTCATACCATAACCAGTGTTGTAAAGGGGTGTGTAACCCTTAGTGACTAGGGAGTGAATCTCCTAGTGCGGACGTGCTGCGTTCGTGGTTGTAGGGTGAGGAACCCTTTGTTGTGTGGGTAGTGCTAGACGAACGGTGGGTCACCTAGTAGTTAGGCTATCTGGAAACTAGGAAAGGTTTTCCTAGTTGTGTATCGAGGTCCCTGGCAAAAGGAGGTTCCTAGTAGCTTGCGGGGCGCTCTGGTTGTACTTGGGGACGCGTGGCGTCTTGGTTTAGTGAAAAGCTCAAGCGAGGATAAAATCACCGGTGCATTATCTTCTATCCCTATCTCTTTATTTTCCGTTGTTATATTTATTTGTTGTGCTTTAAAGCGATTATTTTCATAATAATTAATTTAAAGGATTTTAAATTAATTAGCACGGTATCATTCGTTTTCGTTGTTCTTATTTTAAGTGTATCCGCGCATATTAGTTTTTATATAATTATTAATATTATTCTCTTAAGCACAATCGATTTTCAACATTATATTGTTTTCCGCTGCAAAATCTCTTAAAGTTTGTTGAAAAAGTTTTAAATCGAATATTTTCCAATGTTTTCGTAAACACCCAATTCACCCCCCCTCTTGGGTGACGGCTGCCAATCCTATCAATAATTCTAACACTCCTGGTAATGAAAGATGCGTACTGGGTGCGTGCATTGATCGCGTCAGACGCATACTGGGTATGTGCAGCTGTAAGACGGGTACTGGGTACTCGCAGTTATGGACACTCCGGAATCCGACCCTAAATGGTGTAAGACATGCACTGGGTGTATGCATCCGAGAAGAGTAAAATATTGTAAACTATGTAAAAGATGAATAATGAGTAATATGACCGAGAGAGAAAATGGATTACCGAGAAGGGAAAGTAGTGGCCGAGCAACTAAGTGTAAGAATCTAAGGAAAGAGTTCAAGGGGGAATCAATCGGATAAATAGAGGTATAATTAGTAGGTAATGGATATGTTGGATAATAATGTGGACCGAGCAAAATGATAATATATGCATGTAATATGTTCTGCTTGATTATCTATTATATATGCTAATTGACTATTTGTGTTTGGTTTGGTAGTTCGGTATGTCATATTAGAAACTGCTTACTTAAGTTCTGTGTAATGCTTACCTCCTTACCATTTTTCAGGTACTGAGCCCAAGCAGACGCAGTCCCCGGCCGAGCAGGTTCACTCTCCCTCACAGGGAGAGTAAGTCATTAAAGTCGGAGAATTAAGCTAGGTCTCGGCCAGTTGGCCGAGCTAAAACACTGCTCATGTATTTTGTATTTTGCTTAATTGACTGGATGTAATTAAGTTGTTATGCTTTTATGCCTTTTTGTATAAACCAAAGTCTTCCGCTAAAACTCTGAATTCCGTACTAATGGAAGGAAATATTATTTTGTCAATTGTGACACCCCGATTTCGGCAACTTGAAAACATCATCTGTTTAGCAAAAATATCGTAAAAATTTGGGAAATTTTTTTTTAATGGTGACATGGGCATGAGAACCTTTAAGATCCAAAAACATTTCAATAACTTAATTCTAATAAGATAACGTTGTCATGTCACACATCACGAGTCAAGTTCCAACCGAGATGTTACTTAACATCACGCTTTGTGACTTGGCTTCCTAAATCTCTTTTGAGAAAACATTTCCCAATCTTGTTTCATAAAAACTTGTTTCTTAAAAACCATGTTCAATAAAATATCAAGCGGGGTACAAAATGATATAGCAATGTCAACCAAGTAGTTGCATGAGATACAGTACTCAAGGGAATTACCTATTACTAATCTTGAAGTATAATCTCCCTAGCCGAAGTCCACTGCAGAAGCCTCATCGGAATAGCGTGCAGATTTATTGCAGGATCAACCATCTACCCGTTGCAATATCGGTGTAACCCGATACGACAACATGATAGGAGAGATGATCAGCATTCCCGAAGTACAACATGACCAGACAGTAGAACAGTAACTAGAGGCATATGATAAAGATATAGAACCTACTAACCCTCATGCAATGACAATTATTCATGCTATGCATATGCCAAGTATATTCAAGTAAGCACATAGGAAACACAGATCAAAACAACCAAACATATCAAAATCATAACTCATCACAATGTACATTATCACACTTGGCATCACAAGCCTTTAAACATTCAAGTCTTCATCACCATCTTTCTCACTCCTTCCAACAATCACTTATACTTTCTTTCTTTGAACCTTTATCAATAAATTCTTCATAAATTCTTTATGCTTTCTTTCTTGTAATCTTTTATCATTATTAAGTCTTATCAATTCGGTTAGCATCAATGATGAGGGGGAAACATCATTGAGCTCGCACACGTCTACATCTCCTCGGTAATCCACCCAACCTAGTCGGAAGCAAACAGGAGTGCAGGACCTTTAACACGCGGGCACGACAGCTGTCACACAATCAAATGGTCCCAGACCAGGAGGCCCTGCCTCAAATCATATCAATTCAAATATCATATCAATGCACGCTCTCAGCGGCAATCTCAAATGCCCCGTTCCAGTCCCTCTCACTGTTCCTCAAATGCCATAGGGGTGACAGCACTATTCCGGTCCCGAGTGCAGAACTTACCACGGCATTAGACCCAGTCCCTACCACGTTAGTACGCCACATGTAGGATTCATTCCGCCCAGAATAGTACTCAAAGCCTCATAGCGTTTTACCGCCCTAGCTTACCCTATTGCATTCACAACCTGAATATCCCTGATATCCGGGGTACCTTCCTCTCCACTACTTCGATACGACACTCATGCCTCACCGCGTTTGTAGATGTCTTTTAAATTATTTTAAAGTTTTAGAGTTTTTATTAACGGCTGAATCCTAACAGTCGGCTCGTCCTTGGTGCATCCCTTCAATGAAGCCTGACCACTAATCAAAATCCTTTTCCCCCTAAATCTCAATGGCCTCATGCCTCATATCACTTTCATCCCATCATCACAATTCACATAAACTCACGCTCAGCATATTCTCATCAACATCATCAACATCTTTTCCTCGTCTTTCTCAAAATATGTTTTCGCAATACTTTTCGAAAACATGATTTCACAAAAACTTTTACTTCACAAAACATTTTTTTAGAAACCTCATTTCATAAATCCTTTCGCAAAACTGTTTCCAAAAATTTTCACAAAAATATCATTTTCACAAAAGCTTTTCAAAAATCTCTTTTCAAAACCTTTTTCAAAAATCACATTTTTGGATGAGTGCTAATGGAGGAGCAAGCTCAACTCAACACAAGGCTTCTTTCCAAAAACGTGGACGAGGAATCACAACTCCACTCAAACCACCTCTCACTTTCATAACCACGTTCTCTTTCAAATCTCAACTCTTTATATCTCTTACAATTCATTCATCTCATGACTTATTTCTTTCATAATTTTATTCGCGTTACGTTTTATCTCTTTCTCCATCATATCTCTTTAATTTCTCACTTAAACTCAATCTTACTCTTTCTCATAATTCTCATGTCCACATACTACCTTTTCCAAACAGAACAAGATATACTCCACAGGATAATCCACAAAAAATCCAATACATAACCAAATAAATCATGCATCATATTTAACGAAACAGGTAAACATCTAGCACATATATGTCACATATAATCATGTAGCACCTAACACATGACAATTGCTCTAATCGGACTCGATGTACTCAGTTTAGAACCGAGTCTACGCGTCACGATGACCTAGGCCTACTGCATCTCTCACCTCACGTTCCAGCATCTGAAATCGTTGCGGGTCCTTTCCAACAAGTCGGCCGTCCCGCTTCTCGGCTTATACGTACCTTGTACTAAATTGAGGATACTAACATTACAAGTCTATATTAAATAATCGTCCTACGCAATATTAAAATGTGTTTTCGAAAACTCTTTTTATTTCTCGTCGGAAAATCGTAGATCGTTAAAACTTTTTCAATTCAAATCTTTCTCAACTTAAATACCATTTAAAACTTGAAATTTAAACCAACTAAATAAATTTTTAGGATTGAAAAACAATTTAATAAAATCAGGACAGCAAGTATACAAGTCCATAAACCATTTTTCAGAAAACCCGAAAACACCGAAAAATCAAACTTTAGTTCATATAATACTTTGTTATAAAATAAACACTTAAATAATTTATTTTTTTCAAACTTAACATTATGAAATGAATTAAGGGAAGCAACCATTAAGTCTAAGGTTTTTAATTAAATCAAAGCTAAATTATTTCAAAACCAATTAATTTCCAAAACCAATTACAAAATCAAACATAACACGCGGATTAACTAAATAATTCATTTATGCACAACCCAAGTATAACATCAAACAATCACTCATTCGATAATTTCAAGACATCACAATTATCATACAAACCAATCAAGTCACAACATAAAGTATAAAAATTCACCTTCACCAAAAACATCCAAATAGACACTTAGTGTGATTAAAAGTAAAACACAAAAGATAAAATCCAAAACTATATCAAATTAATTTGTTTGATTCTAAAAATTTCCAGAACATACATATATATGCCAAAGTTCATCATATAAAAATTTCAAGCCATTTAAACAATCCTAAGCTAGGCTTCAAATCAAATTTTGCATGAAAAGTAAGTCGGAGCTGTTGCTGGTCTGAGACCAAAATGGCATGATTAAAAATAGTTGTTCAACTCCGAATTGCACAAAAATTGGCATAAGTATTTCTTATACAGTCAAGACTATCTCATAAAATTTTCAGATTATTTGGAGTTGTGAAAGTTATATTTTTCCAATTAAATTTGTCACTAAGTCCAGAAAATCTGAACCAAACGGTTCACTGTTTTGCCTTTAGTAAAGATACCAAATCAACTCCAAATCTCTTCAAATTTTACAGAGACTATCTAGAGATGTTCAGGAAGTTACCATAAAAATTTCAAACAATTTGGAGTAGCACAAGTTCGAAACGTTTATTCATCTTTAAACTGAAAAACTTATTTTTCTTAAAATCATTTTCACAAAGTTGGTCCTCATAAAAATAGGAAATTAATTCCAAAAATCATTTAAAAATTCAGAGAAGTTCATTTTGATATACTTAAGTTGTTGACAAAATTTCAGAATCATTGATCATACAAAAACATCATTTATCAAAGTCAAAACACACATACTCACAATTTCAGCATGCACTTTTTATGCAACAAATTTGTTCATTATTTCTTTTCATGAAAATCTAAAATACACTCATACATGTAAATCAATACAAAAATCAATCCATATTCATGTGCAACAATTTTCGATTTAAAAAACCCTAGCAGAGCATAACCCTTTTTCTCTTCCCCTTGCGGTGGTCCTCTTTGGCTGCTGCCTGTGCCATAATGGCAAAGAAAAAAGGGAGGCCTCCTGCCTCCCCTTCCTCTGCTGGGAATCGTAAACCTGATATTGACCCCTTCTTGGATTTTTCGAATGTAGATGAGGAGGATCTTGCAAAGTTGGAAAACTTGAGTGCCAAGCAATCGGAAGACCTGTTGAAAAGTCTTGACTTGATTAGATCAAAAATCAAAGGGAAAACTATAATGGAGCAGCATAATATTGATAAAAGCATTGAGCAAAGTGGAGGTGTTGCAACGAAGGTTACTGTCTCTAATCCTAATCCAAATCTTTCTCAACCAAATCCTACTCCTACAATTGATAGGAAAGCATCTGTCTGGGACTCTTTTGATATCTCCAAACTTCGGAATGCAGGTGAAAAATTATCTTTTATTCAACAAGAATTAAAAGAAGGGGTATCCATTGGAAAAATAGAATCAGTTGATGTGGAAAGTGAACTAAAGTACTGGGAATGTGCATTTACATGTTATGTGTTAGGGGCCAGGCCCCCTTATCCTGTAATCAGTGGGTTTATTAAGAAGGCATAGGGCCAGTATGGTATTGACAAAATTCTAATGAATGGTGATGGTACAATTGTTGTTAGATTTAACTCATTAGAGGCAAGGAATACAGTTTTGGAGATAGGGGTTTATCAATTTGATAAAAAACCCATAATTCTTGCCCCTTGGACTGGTAGAACTATGTCTAAGAGTTTTATTGATCGTGTGCCTATTTGGATCCAATTTCCCAATCTTAGCCCTCGGTTCTGGGGTGCTGGTGCGCTTAGCAAGATAGCAAGTTTGGTGGGTAACCCCATTATGGTTGACAAAGTCACTCAGGAGAGGAATAGAATTAACTTTGCTAGAGTACTAGTGGAGGTAGACCCTGCAGTACTGCCAGAAGAAGTTTTCTTTGAGGATGACAGAGGGAATATAATTACCCAAGGGGTAACATATGAATGGAAACCGGTGCTATGCTCCAAATGCTCAATGTATGGCCATGATGGTAAAAAGTGTAGGAAAATATTAAAAAGCAGTGGGTTGAAAAAAAGAAGCCGACTAGAGAAGAAATTGAGGCTCTGGATGATAAGCTCAAAGCTCAGGTTCAGAATGATGGAATTAACACTGAGGAGGATATGGGAGGTTCTATAGCTGGTGGAAAGGTTTCAGAATCATAAGAGACTCTGGTTGACTTGTCTACTCCTTGCTTAAGTAATGCTGGTGATGTAACTGGTCAAGACAAAGGGTCAGATCAAAGGTGGGCTGATGGCAAGCAGGTATCAGGAACTATGGTAGGAGTTGAAGCTGCTGTAGGGAAATCATATAAGAATAGCATGAACAGTGGTGGTATTGATCCAAATGCTATTAATGATAATGAGCAAGGAGGTCTTTGGACCCCAGTAAAAACTAGAAGCAAGACTCAGCTGAGGGGTGGGGGTACTCACCTACAGCATCATGGATAAAATTGCTTGCTGGAATATTAGAGGGCTTAATGGGCCCTCTAAACAAAAGGAAGTGAGAGACTTCCATAAATTGTATAAAGTAGGGTTATTAGGTGTGTTGGAAAATAAATTAAGGAATGATGCTATTGATTCTGTGATGGGAAATATAGCTCCAGGCTGGGGTTTTTTTGCTGATTCTGATTATTGTCCAATTGGGAGAATTCTGGTGTTATGGAGGAGGGATATGTTTCATGTTATGATAATGGCTAGATCTGGTCAATATACTCACTGCTTGGTTACTGAGAAAGTGTCCAACAGGTCTTTCTATGCAACTTTCATCTATGCTGCAAATGACCACTTGGAAAGGAAGGAGCTTTGGGAGGTTATAAAAGGGATTGAAAGGTTTGTGGATCTTCCCTGGATTTTGCTTGGTGATTTTAATTCTATGATTCAGCCTGATGAGAAACTTGGAGGGATCCCTCTAGATCTGAGTCAGTATGAGGACCTAAGGGATTGCATGCTGGAGTGTAATTTGGTAGATTTAAAGGCTAAAGGTAATTATTTTACCTGGTGTAATAAACAAGATGGGGCTAGTAGGATCTATTGTAAACTTGATAGAATTGTGGTTAATCAGAGATGGATTGATGCATGGCCAGACTCTGAAGCTAACTTTCTAAATCCTGGGTTGTCAGATCATTGTCCAGTAGTTCTTGAGTGGAATCGGAATGTTGAGATCAATAGGACTGAGTTCAAATTTTTCAATATGTGGGGTGATGATGATAGATTCTTAGCTATTGTCCAAAATGTGTGGAGTAAACAAGTGGCAGGTAGGAAAATGGTGCAAATCATGAAGAAGCTCTATTATCTTAGGAAGGATTTTCTTATTCTCAATAAATCAACTTATGCTGATATTGTGAATAAAGAGAAGGAATTCAGAATGAAGTTAGAGGCTGTTCAATCTCTTCTGAGTACAGATCCTACCAATACCAGGCTTCAGCAGGAGGAAAAGGAGACTTTAGCTTTGCACAGGAAAGCTAGTTTAGCTGCTTTTTCCTTTCTCAGGCAGAAAGCTAAGATAAACTGGATTCAAGAGAGTGATCAGAATACTACTCTTTTTCATCAAGCTATTCGGCAGAGGGCATACAGGAATCAAATCATTTCTGTGTCTGATGGTAATGGGAATTATGTCACTGGCCAAAAGGAAATTTCAGAGCAGTTCTCCAATTACTACATTAGCCTTTTCACTAGGAAGCAATTTTATCATTGGAATGAGGGGGTTATTGAGGGTGGCTCTGTGTTAACTCCTGAACATCAGTTATCTCTCTTGAGACCTTTTTCTGATCAGGAAATTAAGGAGGTGGTGTTTTCCATCCATAAGGACAAAGCACCAGGTCCTGATGGATATGGAGCTGGTTTTTTTAAAGCTGCTTGGAGTATAGTAGGGCAGGATTGCATAGTGTAACATCCTAAACTTTGATTTTTAAGTGAAATAATTATTAAAAACCTTAGAAAAATTGGAAAAAGTGACTTAATGAATTTTGCTAGATATGTGAGTGGTGATTATAGGTCCTAGGAGTTGTATAGAAGGTATTTATGGCTTTGGGCAAGGTCATATAGGCGAGATCGAAAGTTAAATCGGCGTTTTAGATGTTAGAAATCGACCAAAAAGAGAAAATTAGAAATTTATTATAGGATGCTAAGAAAATAAATTCCACCGTTGGATATGAAGTTTATGGTGTGAAGAAGCTTGTCTAAAAATTTGGACCCGATCCGACGGTTAACGAAAAAGTTACGGCGAATCGAATGTTGGAAACCATGAAACTCGCCCAGGCGCACCAGCCATGCGCCCAGGCGGGTGCACTGTTCATTGTGCACCAATCCAGTGGAAAACCCGCCCAGGCCAGCCCACAATTCGCCCAGGCGCGCATGGAAACGCACCAGCCGCACCAGCCCAAGAATTTGGCACGCCAGACTCGCTCCAGCCATGCACCAGGCGCTGCACCACGCACCAGTACGAGTTGTGGTGCTGATCGTTCGCCCAGGCGCGCGATTCTGCGCCCAGGCGCGCGCTGATCTGAAACAGATCTGGTGCGTCCAGATCAGGCTTGGGGGCCAAGTTGTGGCCTCTTGGCCACACGATTTGCTTTCCTTGGCTATGTAAAAGTGCCAACTTGTTGGCCTCATATTTTTCTAAGGTAAGAAGGCACTATTCATCATCTCCTACCTCCATCCTCTTGATTTTCAATTGTGAAACTCCACCCTTCACCACTCTAAACCCAATAATCAAATTATATACTTGTCGTAACTCCCAACCCCATCAAGAACCAAGGCAATATGTAAGTTGAAAATCCCTTTCCTCCTCTCTTCCTCAAAGTCGTGTACCCCTTCCTCTTCACCACCCTTTGATTTTCAAGTTGTCATCATCATGGAAACCATCACATGAACCCAACTCCTCCACAAAACAAAGACAAGGAAGGCTCTATTCAACCATACAACAATCATTCTAGGGCACTCTACAACCATTGGGCAATAGCTATTCTTAGGTGGTACACAAAGCTAAGGAGGTTCAAAAGGTTCTAAGTTTCCATTTGCTTACTCACCACACCAAGGTAAGGGGGTGGGTATTGGCTTGTCTTAGGGATGAGTATCCACTTAGCTATATGGGTTTATTAGGAGTTATTTGCATTAGGAGAAGAAGGATAGTTAGAAAACCCTAGGAGAAAAGTAAGGATATTAATAGGATTGTTCATAAAACTATAAATTGGAATCTAAATGCATTGATGAGAATTCTTTATGTGTCATGGATATTGTTTGTGAATACTTGATTATTGGTGCCATAATTGTGATAATGAACTTGTATGACATGAGAAAATAAATGATAATTTGTTTTGTGAAATTGGGTAATAATTATTAGAAGGTTAAATAAAAGGGTAAAAAGGGAAGTAAAAAGGAACTAATGATGTATGCAGATCATCTGCTTGTGGTTGCATACATCATAAATAAGATCGTGGATATATGCAGATCATCTGCTTGTGGTTGCATATATCTTAAATAAAGGGTGGGCGTATACAGATCATCTGCTTGTGGTTGCATACGTCGTAAATCAATGGTGGGTGTATGCAGATCATCTGTTTGTGGTTGCATACATCTTAATTAAAGATTAGGGGTATGCAGATCATCTGCTTGTGGTTGCATACCTTGTAAATGAATAGTGAGTGTATGCAGATCATCTGCTTGTGGTTGCATACACTAAATTGTGTAGATCTCTGCTTTGGGGTTACACATGGTAAAGATGAATAAAGAAAGAAAGTAAAAATAGAAAAGGTAATGAATCGGAAAATGAGACTTAATAAGCGAAAGATGTAAATGGAATCGAATTTGGCAAGAATGGGAAACCTTGAAATGAGCTAATGCATGAAATGTGATAATGTGCAATGTATGAATTATATGATAATTGTTTTTGGCCTAGTGAGTCGATATGTCTATTTGGAAACTGCATTTCTATTTCATGTGCAATGCTCACTCCCTTAACATTTTTCAGGTTCGGAGATCGAGCTAGCACAGCCCCCGGCCGAGCAGGTGCACTCTCCCTTACAGGGAGAGTAGATTTAGTACTAGAGGATATGGAAATGTCCTGGGCCTATTCATCACTTTGATTATGTGATATCACTTTTTGGGTTGTAAAAATGTAAATATTCCTTTTGGGTGGCCCAGGACAGCCCCTTAGATATATAGGGGTGTTTTGATGGATTGTATATAACAAACTTATGTTTATGTTTCCGCTTCATACTCTGATGACTATGTGATACTGATGTGCTATGACACACTGTAGATATTAAGCCCTGCTGGCTTCTGGAATGAAATATGAATTATGTTTATCAGGTGCAAGCTTAAATCATTTTTGGGAAGTTCGAAAAAAAAACAAAGGAAACTCCGTCCGTTTGACGGTGGATTTTAACTAATTAAAAAGGAATTTTTAAGTACCTTATTATAATATAAAGGTATATTATGGGTAATTTAGCTAAGGTGTTACATTTATGGTATCAGAGCAGTTTCCCTCGGCCTTTGGAGTGTGGACTCACATCTCCAATAGTTACTCACCAAGAGAGTAACTGAATTACTTAGCTAAGAGTCTAAGTCCAAGACTAGGAAGTTATATTCTTATTTAATATTAAATGTTTAATTTTTTTTTATCTCCTCAATGGCTTAGCAGTATGGCTGGGCGACGAGGTGATAATGATAGAATGGCGGCGATACTGGAGAACTTGGTGCAACTGCAGCAGACCCAAACTCAGATACAACAGGATCATACAGCAGCTATGGCACAAATGCAACAGAACCAAGCGAATAACATTGCAGCAGCAGCAGCAGCAGCAATAAATCCTCCACCAGCCCCTGTTGTTGTTGATTGGATGTCAAGGTTCAGGAAGAACGATCCACCTCGGTTCGAAGGGGGATTCAATCCAGATGGGGCTCAAAAATGGCTCCAGGAAATGGAGAAAATCCTTCGTTCGCTGCAACCACCAGTAGATCAGTATGTCAGATTGGTGGAATATGTTCTGTCAGGTGAGGCAGAGCACTGGTGGGAGCATCAGAGCCGTAGTTTGGAAGCTGGTAATGAGGTGATCAATTGGGATCTTTTTAAGATCCGATTTCTGAACAAATACTTTCCGGAAGAAGTTAGGAGGGAGAAGGAGCTAGCATTCTTGAAGTTGGAACAGGGAACAATGAGTGTCGGAGAATATGCAACTCAGTTTGAGGATTTGATCCGATACTCCGGAGGGTACAGAGATGCTGATGAACGAACCAAGTGCATTAAGTTTGGAGCGGGAATTCAAAGTCAATCTTATTTGCTTGCCTCTGACTAAATTGGACATTATTCTGGGGATGGACTGGATGACTCAACAACATGTTCTGATTGATTGTCATAATAAAGCGGTCATTTTCAGCAATTCCTCTCTATCTGCCATAGAAGTTGATGAAGTGTCGGATGTCAGCCAAATTCCAATAGTCTGTGGATTTCCGGAAGTCTTTTCTACGGAGATTCTCGGATTACCTCCAAAGCGAGAAGTGAAGTTCAGTATTGACTTAAAACCTGGTACTGGCCCTATTTCTATGGCCCCATACAAAATGGCGCCTCCTGAATTGGAAGAATTGAAGAAACAGTTAGAGGAGCTTCTAGCAAAGAAACTCGTTCGGCCAAGTGTATCACCCTGGGGAGCTCCCATTCTTTTTGTCAAGAAGAAGGATGGAAATCTCAGGATGTGCACCGATTATAGGCAGCTGAATGCAGTGACGATAAAGAATAAGTATCCGCTCCCTCGCATCGATGATTTGTTGGATCAGTTGAGGGGTGCAGCAGTGTTCTCTAAAATTGACCTCCGATCGGGATACCATCAAATCCGTATCCGTGAAGAGGACATACCTAAGACTGCTTTCAGGACGCGTTATGGGCATTTTGAATATGTGGTGATGCATTTTGCTTTGACCAACGCTCGTGCAATTTTCATGGATTACATGAACAGGATCTTTATGCCCTACTTGGATTCTTTTGTCATAGTATTTATTGATGACATTCTGATTTATTCTAAGAGTCCAAGTGAGCATAGGGAACATTTGAGGATCGTGCTACAAGTCCTCAAAGAAAAACAGTTATATGCAAAGCTTTCTAAGTGTAACTTCTGGTTGGATGAAGTTCATTTCCTGGGTCATGTGATTTCTGCTAAGGGAGTTACTGTCGATCCCTCCAAGGTGGAAGCAGTGTTAAAGTGGGAGAGGCCCACATCAGTTACAGAAATCAGAAGTTTTCTGGGATTGGCAGGTTACTATCGGAGATTCATTGAAGGATTCTCCAAATTAGCTCTTCCATTGACAACATTGACTAGGAAAGATGTTCCTTATCAATGGTCACAGCAGTGTGAAAACAGTTTTCTGGAGTTGAAAAAGAGATTGACGAGCTCACCGGTTTTGATTCTACCGGATCCAACCCAACCCTTTGATGTGTATTGTGACGCTTCAAAGCAAGGCTTGGGTTGTGTACTTATGCAGCAAGGCAAGGTTGTGGCTTATGCATCTAGACAGCTGCGACAGCATGAGCAAAATTATCCGACTCATGACTTGGAATTAGCAGCAGTGGTGTTTGCACTAAAAATCTGGAGACACTACTTGTATGGCACAAAGTTTGAAGTGTTTAGTGACCACAAGAGTCTCCGTTATCTCTTCGATCAGAAGGAATTGAATATGAGGCAGAGAAGGTGGATGGAGTTCTTGAAAGATTATGATTTCCATCTTCAGTACCATCCGGGTAAAGCTAATGTGGTGGCTGATGCATTGAGTCGCAAAACTCTCCATGTTAGCAACTTGATGGTAAAGGAGATGCAGCTGATTCAGGAGTTTAGTGATCTTAACTTGAACATGCTGGTGAAAGAGAAAAGTATTGTTCTGGAAATGCTGCAGGTCACTAGTGAGTTAATGGACTTGATTAAGGGAAGGCAGGCGGATGATGAAGAACTCCAAAAGTTATTGGAAGGAGCAGCAAGTAAAGAGGAACCTGATTTTATCAAGGGTGCAGATGAAGTTATCAGGTTTAGAGGTAGAATATGTGTTCCAATGGACTTCGAAGTTCGAAGAGACATATTGTGGGAAGCTCACCAATCAAAAATGAGTTTCCATCCCGGTACTACAAAGATGTATCAGGATTTAAAGAAGATCTATTGGTGGCCAGGGTTGAAGTCTGATGTGGCCGAGCATGTGTCCCATTGCTTGACTTGTCAGAAGGTGAAGGTTGAGCATCAAAATCCAGGTGGTCCGTTGCGATCACTTGACATTCCTGAATGGAAATGGGATAGCATAGCCATGGACTTTGTGACGGGTCTACCTAAAACTACTGCAGGTTGTGATGGTGTATGGGTTGTTGTAGATCGCTTAACAAAGTGTGCTCACTTTATCCCGATTCACAAGAAGTACACACTTGAGAAGTTGACACAGTTGTACATACGGGACATAGTGAAGCTTCATGGTGTGCCTTCTAGTATTGTGTCTGATCGTGATCCACGATTTCTATCTAGATTTTGGCAGAGTCTTCAGCAGGCCTTGGGTACTAAGTTGAGGTTTAGTACAGCTTATCATCCTCAAACTGATGGACAGTCTGAGCGTACTATTCAGACATTGGAGGATTTGTTGAGGGCTTGTGTTCTAGAACAGGCAGGTAGTTGGGAGCAGTTGCTACCATTGATGGAATTCACTTACAACAACAACTTTCACTCCAGCATTGGTATGGCACCTTTTGAGGCACTTTATGGCAGGAAGTGTAGAACGCCTCTTTGCTGGTTCGAAATTGGTGAAAATTTGTTGACCGGTCCAGAATTGGTTCAGGAAACCACTGAGAAGATCACTATGATAAAGAATAAGATGAAAACTTCTCAGGATAGACAGAAAAGTTATGCTGATAAGCGTAGACGGCCTCTAGAATTTGAGGTGGGTGATCATGTCTTCTTGAGAGTGTCCCCTACCACAGGAATTGGCCGGGCTATCAAGTCCAAGAAGCTAACTCCGAGGTTTGTTGGACCTTATGAAATTCTGGAAAGAGTTGGACCTTTGGCGTACAGGATCGCTTTGCCTCCACATTTGTCAAGGCTGCATAGTGTATTTCATGTCTCTCAGCTCAGGAAATACATTCATGATCCCTCTCATGTGGTAGCAGCGGATGATTTGCCCTTGAAGGAGAATCTTACTTTTGAGATTCTTCCAATCAGGATTGAGGACAGGCAGATAAAGCAGCTTAGGGGCAAGGAAATCCCACTGGTGAAGGTGATCTGGAGCAGAAACAATGTGGAAGAATCCACTTGGGAGTTGGAGAGCAAAATGAAGGAATCCCATCCGCAATTGTTTTCCTCCAGAGTCGAATTTCGAGGACGAAATTCTGGTAAGTGGGAGAGAAATGTAACATCCTAAACTTTGATTTTTAAGTGAAATAATTATTAAAAACCTTAGAAAAATTTGAAAAAGTGACTTAATGAATTTTTCTAGATATGTGAGTGGTGATTATAGGTCCTAGGAGTTGTATAGAAGGTATTTATGGCTTTGGGCAAGGTCATATAAGCGAGATCGAAAGTTAAATCGGCGTTTTAGATGTTAGAAATCGACCGAAAAGAGAAAATTAGAAATTTATTATAGGATGCTAAGAAAATAAATTCCACCGTTGGATATGAAGTTTATGGTGTGAAGAAGCTTGTCTAAAAATTTGGAGCCGATCTGACGGTTAACAAAAAAGTTACGGCGAATCGAAGGTTGAAAACCATGAAACTCGCCCAGGCGCACCAGCCATGCGCCCAGGCGGGTGCACTGTTCATTGTGCACCAATCCAGTGGAAAACCCGCCCAGGCCAGCCCACAATTCGCCCAGGCGCGCATGGAAACGCACCAGCCGCACCAGCCCAAGAATTTGGCGCGCGAGACTCGCTCCAGCCATGCACCAGGCGCTGCACCACGCACCAGCACGAGTTGTGGTACTGATCGTTCGCCCAGGCACGTGCTGATCTGAAACAGATTTGGTGCATCCAGATCAGGCTTGGGGGCCAAGTTGTGGCCTCTTGGCCACACGATTTGCTTTCATTGGCTATGTAAAAGTGCCAACTTGTTGGCCTCATATTTTTCTAAGGTAAGAAGGCACTATTCATCATCTCCTACCTCCATCCTCTTGATTTTCAATTGTGAAACTCCACCCTTCACCACTCTAAACCCAATAATCAAATTATATACTTGTCATAACTCCCAACCCCATCAAGAACCAAGGCAATATGTAAGTTGAAAATCCCTTTCCTCCTCTCTTCCTCAAAGTCGTGTACCCCTTCCTCTTCACCACCCTTTGATTTTCAAGTTGTCATCATCATGGAAACCATCACATGAACCCAACTCCTCCACAAAACAAAGACAAGGAAGGCTCTATTCAACCATACAACAATCATTCTAGGGCACTCTACAACCATTGGGCAATAGCTATTCTTAGGTGGTACACAAAGCTAAGGAGGTTCAAAAGGTTCTAAGTTTCCATTTGCTTACTCACCACACCAAGGTAAGGGGGTGGGTATTGGCTTGTCTTAGGGATGAGTATCCACTTAGCTATATGGGTTTATTAGGAGTTATTTGCATTAGGAGAAGAAGGATAGTTAGAAAACCCTAGGAGAAAAGTAAGGATATTAATAGGATTGTTCATAAAACTATAAATTGGAATCTAAATGCATTGATGAGAATTCTCTATGTGTCATGGATATTGTTTGTGAATACTTGATTATTGGTGCCATAATTGTGATAATGAACTTGTATGACATGAGAAAATAAATGATAATTTGTTTTGTGAAATTGGGTAATAATTATGAGAAGGTTAAATAAAAGGGTAAAAAGGGAAGTAAAAAGGAACTAATGATGTATGCAGATCATCTGCTTGTGGTTTCATACATCATAAATAAGATCGTGGATATATGCAGATCATCTGCTTGTGGTTGCATATATCTTAAATAAAGGGTGGGCGTATGCAGATCATCTGCTTGTGGTTGCATACGTCGTAAATCAATGGTGGGTGTATGCAGATCATCTGTTTGTGGTTGCATACATCTTAATTAAAGATTAGGGGTATGCAGATCATCTGCTTGTGGTTGCATACCTTGTAAATGAATAGTGAGTGTATGCAGATCATCTGCTTGTGGTTGCATACACTAAATTGTGTAGATCTCTGCTTTGGGGTTACACATGGTAAAGATGAATAAAGAAAGAAAGTAAAAATAGAAAAGGTAATGAATCGGAAAATGAGACTTAATAAGCGAAAGATGTAAATGGAATTGAATTTGGCAAGAATGGGAAACCTTGAAATGAGCTAATGCATGAAATGTGATAATGTGCAATGTATGAATTATATGATAATTGTGTTTGGCCTAGTGAGTCGATATGTCTATTTGGAAACTGCATTTCTATTTCATGTGCAATGCTCACTCCCTTAACATTTTTCAGGTTCGGAGATCGAGCTAGCACAGCCCTCGGCCGAGCAAGTGCACTCTCCCTTACAGGGAGAGTAGATTTAGTACTAGAGGATATGGAAATGTCCTGGGCCTATTCATCACTTTGATTATGTGATATCACTTTTTGGGTTGTAAAAATGTAAATATTCCTTTTGGGTGGCCCAGGACAGCCCCTTAGATATATAGGGGTGTTTTGATGGATTGTATATAACAAACTTATGTTTATGTTTCCGCTTCATACTCTGATGACTATGTGATACTGATGTGCTATGACACACTGTAGATATTAAGCCCTACTGGCTTCTGGAATGAAATATGAATTATGTTTATCAGGTGCAAGCTTAAATCATTTTTGGGAAGTTCTAAAAAAAACAAAGGAAACTCCGTCCGTTTGACGGTGGATTTTAACTAATTAAAAAGGAATTTTTAAGTACCTTATTATAATATAAGGGTATATTATGGGTAATTTAGCTAAGGTGTTACACATAGAGGCTATAAGGGAGTTCTTTGCTAGCTCTTTTATGCCAAATAATCTCAATGCTACAAATCTAGTGATGGTGCCTAAGGTGGACAGTCCTTCTCAGGTCAAGGACTACAAGCCTATTGCTTGCTGTAACTTCATCTATAAATGTATTTCTAAGCTTCTATGTTCTAGGCTGAGTATGGTTCTGCCTTTTATTGTTCAAGAGAATCAGGCAGCTTTCATCAAAGGGAGAAGCATAGTTCATAATGTTCTGATCACTCAAGAGCTTCTAAGGCTTTATGGTAGGAAGAATAGCTCTCCTAGATGTCTTATGAAAATAGACATCAGGAAAGCTTATGATACTCTTGATTGGAATTTCATTGAAGATATGCTAATTGCTTTTAAGTTCCCTATGCAATTCAGGAGATGGGTCATGACTTGTATTACTACTGCTTCCTATTCTATTTGTATCAATGGTCAGAATTCAGAGAGCTTTAAGGGTTCAAGAGGGATAAGACAAGGTGACCCCCTGTCTCCCCTAATCTTTGTGTTAGCTATGGAGGTGCTTACAAGGGGTTTTCAGAAAGCAGCTATGCATAGGAATTTCAGATTCCATCCCTTATGCAAAAGCCATAGGTTAATCAGCCTTGCATTTGCTGATGATCTAATGGTTTTTTGCAAGGGGCACCCAGCCAGTGTGAGCATTTTGTTTGATGCTCTTCAGGACTTTGCTGACAGTTCAGGGTTACAGCCTAGCATTGATAAATCCCAAGTTTTCATGGCTGGGATTGATCAAGGAAGAGAGTTGGAGATTCTAAATATCACAGGGTTCCAAAAAGGGGCTTTTCCTTTCATATATCTTGGGATTCCTATATCAGCCAAGAAATGGTCTAATGCTACTTGTTCTATTCTAATTGATAAGATTAGCAGCAGGATCAACACATGGAGGTCAAGAAATCTATCCTACCAAGCAAGGTGCATTCTTATTAATTCTGTGCTTATGTCTATTCATGTGTATTGGGCATCAATTTTTATAATTCCTAAAGCTGTGATTAATGGTGTGGAAAGGAAGTGTAGAGAATTCCTTTGGGGTGCTGATTTGGATGGGAATTACCATGCCTCTGTGGCTTGGGAATCAGTGTGCAGACCTAAGAAGTATGGTGGTTTGGGTTTTAAAAAAGCTAGCTTATGGAATTTGGCTGCTATTGGGAAGCAGGCTTGGCATATTGGTGCAAAAAAAGACTATCTTTGGGTGAAATGGATAAGTTCCATTTACTTAAAAGATAGGATTTTTTGGCACCTGGAACCAAAGCCAGGGGATAGTTGGCACTGGAAACAAATTGTGAAGGCAAAAAATAAGTTAGCTAATGGGTTTACAGGTGATTTGTGGACACCCTCTGCTAATGGGGTTTACACAATTAAAAGTGGCTATTTATTTTTGCTGGGGATTTTGCCCTCATTTCAATTGCATCGGTTTGTTTGGAATTCCTCCTCTATTCCTAAACACAAGTTCATTACATGGTTGGCAGTGCAGAACAAATTAAAGACAAGAGACAGATTATTTAGTCAAGATCGAACCTGTGTGCTTTGCAATGTCGCAGATGAAACTCGCAATCATCTCTTGTTTGAGTGTCACTGGTCTCGTGAGCTTCTGGAACTAGCTTGTCTGTGGATAGGAGTTAACAATTGGCCATACAAATTTGTTAATTGGAGTAGATGGATAACACATGCATTTAAGGAGGAATCGAGGAAGAAGACTATGTTTACCGTGTTCGCTGCAGTAATCTATGCAACCTGGACTGAGAGGAATAAGCGTATCTTCACTGGAAGGAGCAAAACAACCTCCATGGTTATGCATGCAGTGAGGAAGGAGGTAGCTTCAAGACTGGCGTTTTGTTTCCCAAATTTTCGTTCGTGGAAGGATAGAGCTCTTGTGGATAGAGTTCTGTCTGAACTTTAGCTTCATTTCTGGTCTAGGTGGTTTTGTATTTGGTCGAACCTGTGTTGGGTTTTGTGTTTTTTTAGTTGGTGCTTTCGGTTTTCTCTCCTTGGTCTGGTGAACCCTTCCTAGAAGGTGGCACTTGGACCAAGGGGAGCTTGTATGATTCATTTTTTTGCTTGTGGTCTAATAAATTATTTTATTTTACCAAAAAAAAAACAATCAATCCATCAATTATTTATTTATTTATTTATTTTTTGAACATAAAAATAACTTTTCAAAGTTCAAGATCAACATGCATGTATTTAAATTATGTAGATCAAGTCATGACATTAAATATAAGAACACAATTTAAAGACAAAAATCATTTTAGATGAAAAAGGGTCAAAACCGAGACATGCTTGAAGAAAACTCCAAAGCTTTTGTTTCAAAAATCCTTTACAAAGCTCAAGATCAAGACAAAAATCAAGGATCAAAACACAAATCAAGCTTTATAAAAATAAAAACATAAATCAAAGATCAAACACAAATCAAAGCCTTTCTTTAAAATTAACTCAAAAATCAAGGCATACAAGAGTTCAAGATCATCCTCAAGTAACATGCAAGACCAAAAATTAAAATAGATTTAAATCAAACATTGATTTAACAAATAAACACATAAGCATCTCATGATTCACAATTTTAAGCATCAAAATCTAACATGCAAAGAGTTCTACTTCAAGTTCACAAAGATTATAAACAAAACTTTAGATCTAAAAGAAAAACATCAATATCTATCATGAAAGTCATCAACCGAGTCATCAAGTATAAGCTACACATATTACAAATAAATTTAAGTCCTTAAAAGTCCATAGTTGAGAAAGATCAACACATGAAGTGCATAAAAAAAAGAACATGCAAGAGAAGAAAAGAAAATTACAAATCTACAAAACAAGAACTAGTTCTAATCTTCTAGGATCTTCGGTTATACCAAGGAAAAAGGGTCTTCTAACACTTGATCTTCAAAGGACTTTCTAGGTTTAAGCTTGATCTAGCATGGATTTCCTCTTCCTCCTTCTTCATCATTCACGGCTCCTTCTTTCTTTTCCTCTCTCTCTCTCTCTTTTCTTTTCTTTTTCTAAGAGTGGAATAAGTCTCTTAGAGTGGTGTTTAGTGTTGGTGGAAATGAAAAATGAAAAATGAATGAGGCGAATGAACCATGGCCAATTCTATATAATGGCAACTCAAGATTTCCTTCTTTAGCCTTGGGAGAAATTCGGCCATGTGCACTTAGGAAGGGTAGATTTGGGCTTCCATAAGTTTGCATGGGTGGAAGTTATCAAACACAAGGGGACAAGGTAGCATAGCCTAGGGTTTAGGGGTCATTTAGGCTTAAATGGTAGTTAGCAAATAGTTAGGTCTTTCCTACTTAGTTTGGTTACTAGTTTTAGTTTGGTTAGGGCTTTACTTACTCCTTAAGCTTCTTAGAAAATCATACCTCCTAGCTCCTACATACACACACCATGCATACATGTGTCACTCACACACATAAGACACATATATCATGCATGCACACACTCACCAAAATCGTGGCACCCATATGCATACACACATGTCCTACACTTTTTATTTTCTAATAACATTTTAATTACTAATAATGCAATCATCACTTAGGAAATCACATTTACACACATAAGGCAATTAACTATAAGAAATCACATTCCTCAATCCATCACACATACACATATAGGCACACATTTATCAATCAATCACACACTTATTCACAAAATAATCATCTTACTCAAACATTCATATTAACACTTTTTCCTTTAAATAATAAACTGTACTTATTGGTTGCAATTATAGCCCTCATTTCATTTTCTAAAATCATACTTTAATGTATTAAAGATAATCCCAAAAGGAAAAATTCATTAAAAATCAAAAACTATTTTTCATGATTAATTCCTTTAAAATTCGTCCTTTACAGTCCTGAAAAATAATTTTCGCAAACCAACCCAGAAAATTATGAAATATACATTTTTGAAAACTACATTTCGATACGATTGTTTTGGTATAAAGATCATAAAAATCGGAGTTACGGTTAAAAGGTTATGGATTTTCAAAGTTGTTACATCTAAGAAAATCCATAAAGAAATTCATTTTTATAATAAATCACCAATCAATAAAATCATTTCTCATAAAATCATTTTTACTTACTCCATAAAAATATTTGTTTATCAAAACTCCATAACATTAACATCTTAATTCATCACTGATTAAAACACTCATTGAAAACTCTTTTGTAAAACAATATCTTAAAACTTTTCTTTAATAAAATTTCATTTATCCTAGCCGGGAAAACGCGGGATCTTACATCAATTATCATCACCTGTATTAAAAGAAATTTCAAGTCCTAATTTTTGGTTTAAGGGTAAGTTTTAAATAGGGCTGTTACATTTTTGGTATCAGAGCAGTTTCTCCTCGGCCTATTGGAGTCGCAAGTGACTCCAGTGGTTACTCACCAAGGGAGTAACAAATAAGTGAAGTATAGAGTCTAAGTTAGTCAATAGAGCTTATAGATTTATATATATATATATATATATATATATATATTTATTTAATTATTCGATGGTTAATTGGCTTTCTCTCCTTGACCAAGCAGTATGGCTGGGAGAAGAGCTGATAATGATCGAATTGCTGCTGTGTTGGAAATCTGGTTCAACTGCAGCAGAACCAAGCGCAGGCTCAGCAGAATCAGGCTGAGAACCTCGCTCAGAACATTGCCGCAACTGCAGCTGCAACCCTTCAGCCTCCGCCGCCGGCTCCGGTCGAGATCGACTGGATGAGCCGATTCAGGAAGAACGAACCACCTCGGTTTGAAGGGGGTTATAATCCAGATGGGGCTCAGAGATGGCTCCAAGATATTGAGAAGATTTTTCGATCTCTGCAACCGCCCTATGAATACAGGGTGAGGTTAGCTGAATTTGTGCTGGCTGGCGAAGCCGAGCACTGGTGGGAGCAACAGAGTCGAGGACTGGAAGCGGCTAATCAAGCCATTACTTGGGATTTGTTCCGAACTTGATTTCTCGGCAAGTATTTTCCCGAAGACGTTAGGAGGGAGAAGGAGTTTGCTTTTCTCAAGCTGGAGCAGAGGAATTTGAGCGTTGGAGAATACGCCGCTCAGTTCGAAGATTTGATCTGTTACTCAGGAAGTTACCAAGATGCTGATGAACGTACCAAGTGCATCAAGTTTGAGTCTGGTCTCCGTGATGATATTCGGCTTGCATTCGAATATCAGAACGTGGCCAATCTCTCGCAATTGGTGAACATGGCTAGCACCTATGAGAAGGGGCTCAAAAGGAAAGCCGACGGAAAGCGGAACAGGTCGGCACAGAAAATGGTGGGGCCTATCAGGGGGAAAGGAGTTGTTCAGAGATCTGCTCCCTATGTGAATCCGAGCTCCAAAATGTCAACAGCTCCAAGGAGTGGTGGTCAGATGGTGGTTGTCACTGGGCCCTACCCCATATGTCAACACTGTGGAAGGCAACATAAGGGAGAATGCTGGAGTCTGGATCCGAGCAGAGCAAGAGGATCCTGTTTTCGCTGTGGCAAGCCTAGTCATTTTGCAGCTAGGTGTACCGAGAATCTTGTGAAAGAAGAGGTCAATGTGACCAAGGCTCAGCAAACTGGTACTAACCGACCGATGCAGAGAGGCAAAGTTTACACTATGGATGGTGAAGAAGTGACTGACGCCGATGAGCTGATCTGAGGTACTTGTCAAGTAAACAACATTCCATGTGCTGTGTTATTTGATTGTGGAGCCACACATTCTTTCATTTCCCTTGATTGTATGAACAAGCTAAAATTATCCCCAATAGAAATGCCTTACAAATTATCCATTTCTACCCCACGGTCTCATACGGTTTCGAGGTCGAGTCTGCATTCCTATGGACTTTGAAGTCCGAAGAGATATAATGGAAGAGACTCATAAAACGAAGATGAGTCTTCATCCGGGAGCCACAAAAATGTACCAGGATCTGAAGAAGTTGTTCTGGTGGCCAAAGTTAAAAACTGACGTGGCGGATTATGTGTCTCGGTGTTTAACATGCCAGAAAGCCAAGATCGAGCACCAGAAACTGGGAGGATTACTCAGATCTTTGGAGATTCCGCAATGGAAGTGGGACAACATTTCGATGGATTTTGTGTCGGGTCTACCGAGAACAAGATCAGGCCATGAGGCCATCTGGGTTGTGGTGGACCGATTGACAAAGTGTGCCCATTTCCTACCGATCAGCATGAAGTACAGCCTAGAGAAGCTGACACAACTGTACATAAAGGACATTGTTAGACTTCACGGTGTTTCGAGCAGCATAGTGTCTGACCGTGATCCTCGCTTCTTATCCCGATTTTGGCAGAGTTTGCAGCAAGCCATGGGTACAAAGTTGAGGTTTAGCAAAGCTTATCATCCTCAGACCGACGGACAATCCGAGCGCACCATTCAGACTCTTGAGGACTTGTTGAGGACATGTGTGCTAGAACAGTCGGAAAGCTGGGAAGCGCTTTTGCCATTGGTCGAATTTACCTACAACAACAGCTTCCACTCAAGCATCGGGATGGCCCCTTTCGAAGCATTGTATGGTCGGAAATGCCGAACGCCGTTGTGCTAGTTCCAGATAGGTGAAAACTTGTTGATTGGCCCTGACATTGTACATGAGACAACCGAGAAGATCCGAATGATACAAGGAAAGATGAAAGCAGCTCAGGACCGATAGAAGAGCTATGCCAACAAAAGAAGAAAACCCTTGAATTTCATTGAGGGAGATCATGTATTCCTGCGGTTATCCCCTGTAACGGGTATTGGTCGAGCTATCAAATCAAAGAAGTTGACCCCTCGGTTTGTTGGACCGTACCAGATTTTGGAGAAAGTCGGACCAGTAGCTTACCGAGTTGCTCTACCGCCACATTTGTCTAAACTCCATGATGTATTTCACATCTCGCAACTCAGGAGGTACATTCATGAACCCTTGCATGTGATAGCAGTGGATGAGTTGCCACTAAGAGACAATCTGACCTTCGAGGTTCTTCCAGTTAGAATTGAGGATAAACAGGTCAGACGGCTCAGAGGGAAAGAGATCTCTTTGGTCAAGGTTATCTGGAATCGGAATAATGTGGAAGAAGCTACTTGGGAACTCGAAGAGAAGATGAAGCTATCATATCCGCAACTGTTCAATGTCGACTAAATTTCGAGGACGAAATTCCTATAAGTGGGAGAGGAATGTAACATCCTAAAAACTAATACTAATATAATAAATTTATAAATATATATATATATATATATATATATATATATATGTATACTTATTTAAGAATAGGATTAAGTCGTAGAAGTTGTCCCAGGGTCGCGAGGTAATAGTAAGCATAGGCCGACCAGATAAGCAGATGTTGGACCTCGGACCGATCCCTGCCGAGCTAAATGGGAACAAACGCGAAACCTGGTGTCAGCTCGGATTAGCCGACCGCAGCGTACCTCGCAGTATTAACCGAGGAGGAGACTCGGACTATTGCTGTCTCTCCATGGCGAGCCGACGTCTCTTTGTTTCCCCACGACAGCTCATGTTGAGCTGTTGATCCTTTGGTTTTCGTGCAATCCGTACGGTTGTCGGTGTCAACCGCTTTATGTCTTTATCAAGTCACTGTTTATGGCTTCCTTTAGAAGCCAATAAATCCTATCCACATGTTTCAAGCCTCCAATAAGAACCACACAAATAATTCCAATGAAAGAATAAAAGAAAGCCCATACACAACACAATATACTTTTCATTCTCTTTCTCCTCCGTCTCTCTCATTTCTTCTCTGAAACTTCAACACACAAACTCAACATACTTTCTTCTCACTCAAGCACATCTCTCTTTCACTTCTCCACCAAGGCTTACCAACTGGGAAAGCCTTCTTCTTTACATTCTCTTCCCATTTTGGACGATTCGGGAGCATCCGGTGTTTGGGTGTGCAGCTAGGAGTAAAAGGATTCAAGGGGTTCTAAGCTCACAAGGTCAAGCAACAAGGAAAACCTCACTCAAACTCTCAACTCTTATCTCTCACGGATTGAGGTAAGGAGTGAGTGTTACCTCTACTTGAGTTTGGGTTCCTAGTGTGTTCATAACGGGTGCTAAGAGTGGGTGTTAGATTAGGGAAGAGGCATAGGATAATATTAGGGAGAAAAGGTAAATGGGTAATAGAAACCAATGAGTGAACTAGAAACATGAATTTTGAGGAAAGAGGGAACATTGTTTTCTGCTATATGTTTTAATTACATGGCGGACTGGCTAAGTGTTTCATTTATATTGTTGTTGTTGTATAAGTGTTTATGAGTTTTGATATTCATTATTTATGTCTCACATTTAAAATCTATCTGTGGCCGAGCATTAGAGGGTAAGAAGGGGTATGAGAGGTGGTAAATATGGAAAGTATAAGAGGTAAGTAAATGAAGTAGATAATAAGAGATTAATGGAAAAAGAATAGCCAAGGGGTTGAGCCGAGAGAGGCCGAGCAAAGAAATGGTTAAAAGGATAAAAGTAATTAAAGAGAAATGGTTGTGTGATCGGGTCATGAAAGACGCGTACTGGGTGCGTGCATTGATCGCGTCAGACACATACTGAGTATGTGCAGCTGTAAGACGGGTACTGGGTACTCGCAGTTATGATTCACACAAGGTTCCGAGCACGGAATCGGTGGGGATGTGCTCTTGGTCATAGAAGACGCGTACTGGGTGTGTGCATTGATCGTGTAAGACGCTCCATAACCCCATAGAAGAATCGGCGGTAGTGCTCCTAGTCATGAAAGACACGTACTGGGTGCGTGCATTGATCGCGTCAGACGCATACTGGGTATGTGCAGCTGTAAGACAGGTACTGGGTACTCGCAGGTATGGACACTCCGGAATCCGACCCTAAATGGTGAAAGACATGCACTAGGTGTATGCATCCGAGAAGAGTAAAAGATTGTAAACTATGTAAAAGATGAATAATGAGTAATATGACCGAGAGTGAAAATGGATTACCGAGAAGGGAAAGTAGTGGCCGAGCAACTAAGTGTAAGAATCTAAGGAAAGAGTGCAAGGGGGAATCAATCAGATAAATAGAGGTATAATTAGTAGGTAACGGATATGTTGGATAATAATGTGGACCGAGCAAAATGATAATATATGCATGTAATATGTTCTGCTTGATTATCTGTTATATATGCTAACTAACTATTTGTGTTTGGCTTGGTAGTTCGGTATGTCATATTAGAAACTGCTTACTTAAGTTCTGTGTAATGCTCACCTCCTTACCATTTTTCAGGTACTGAGCCCGAGCAGACGCAGTCCCCGGCCGAGCAGGTTCACTCTCCCTCACAGGGAGAGTAAGTCATTAGAGTCGGAGAATTAAGCTAGGTCTCGGCCAGTTGGCCGAGCTAAAACACTGCACATGTATTTTGTATTTTGCTTAATTGACTGGATGTAATTAAGTTGTTATGCTTTTATGCCTTTTTGTATAAACCAAAGTCTTCCGCTAAAACTCTGAATTCCGTACTAATGGAAGGAAATATTATTTTGTCAATTATCATCACCTGTATTAAAAGAAATTTCAAGTCCTAATTTTTGGTTTAAGGGTAAGTTTTAAATAGGGTTGTTACACAATCAGCATCACAAAACCTAGTAAGAGTGAGAGGACTGCGAGTAGGTGCTGCTTTTATAATGAGACCATGATGTATTGTACCCTTAAGATACCTTAGAATACGTTTGACCGCATCCCAATGAGTGTCAAGAGGTTGAGAGAGATATTGACAAACCTTGTTGACACTAAAGCTGATTTCAGGTCTAGAGATCGTGGCATACTGCAATGCCCCAACCACTGATCTGTAAAGAGTTGCATCAGGAAGAGGAGACCCTGAATTTTTGGTGAGTCTGCAACTACCAGCCATAGGTGAGGAAATACTATTAGCATTTGACATATTAGCTTTTTCAAGTAGGTCCCTTATGTACTTAGATTGGGACAGCATGAAACCACCACCAGGTAATTTGATGACCTGAATTCCTAGAAAATAGTCAAGTTCACCTAAGTCTTTTAGGGAAAAGGAAGTGTGAAGTTTAGTCACTAATGTGTCTATGAAGGAGGAGTTAGAGCCAGTAACTATAATATCATCAACACAGACCAGAATATAGGCTGTGATTGTAGCTGAAATATAGTAGAAAAGGGAATTGTCACACTTGTTCACTTTGAAGCCAAAACCCATCAGTGTGCCTTTGAGTTTCTCAAACCACTGTCTTGGAGCCTGTTTAAGGCCATATATATAGACTTGTTTAGTTTACAGACAAGAGTTTTATCCTCATGTTTGAAGCTTGGAGGTTGTTGCATGTATACCTCTTCATTGAGTGTGCCATTTAAAAAGGAATTATTGACATCAAGTTGTCTTAGAGTCTAGTTGTTGGTGAGAGCAAGAATGAGAATTATTCTAACTGTAATAGGCTTGACTATTGGTGAGAAAGTTTCAGAGTAATCAAAACCTGGCTTCTGATTATAGCCTTTGGCAACTACTCTAGCCTTGAGTTTATTAATTGTGCCATCTGAATTTTCTTTAATCCTAAAAACCCATTTGCAGCCTATGGCCTCTATGTCACCAGGAAGTGGGACCAGTGTCCAAGTATTGTTATTTATAAGTGATGTATATTCAGCATCCATAGCCTGCTTCCAGCCAGGATCAGCAAGAGCCTCTTTGACAGAGGTAGGTTCAGTTATAGCTAGATGAATCGAGGGATACAACATCTTAGTAATCCCAGACTTAGCTCTAGTTTGCATGGGTTGAGAGTTGTTAGGATGAATATTAATAGGACCAGGGGTATCAGAGGAAGAATTGGATTCTGATGCTGCAAGCTGGTCAGAACCTGATGCTGCAGGTTGTTCTGAACTTGATGCTGCAGGTGAGGAATCAGAAATTCTGATGGTTGACGAAGAAGAAGGAGATGAGACAGCTGATGGAGAAGAAATTGGGGCATTGGCTGATCCTGAAGCGAGAGGAAAAGTAGCAGGTGAGGAAGAAGGATGACTGTAGGTATCTGCAGAGGAAGCAGGAACAGAGAAAACACATGTATGCTGATCTGTATTGAAGAGACCAGAGAGAGAGAGAAAGAAGAGAAAGAGAGGAGAGAGAATATGTATTTTTTATTATTAAGATCTGAGAGGGGAATATACATTGGGATACTATTTATAGAATTGTCTAGATGAGACTCTCTTAGCTGTCAATAACAAATTTTGACAGCTGGCTAACTAATACAATATAACCCACTAACTGATTTTTCTAATACAATATAATCCACTAACTAATTTATTATATACTAACTACTCCCTCCGTTTCACAATGTTTGGCCTTTTAGCCTTTTTTCTTGTTTCACAATGTTTGGCCTTTTATATTTTCAATAAACAAACATATTTTTTTTCCAATATTAACCTTTCATTCAATAATTTCTCTTACTCCTCATTAATTCTACTTTTATCTCTCTCTCATCTCTAAACCACTATACATTAATTAATGGACATACTTACTAATAAAAATTAAATACTATTACAATTTTCAATAAGGATTAAATAGGGGCATTTTAGACAAACTATAAATAATACTTACAATAATTAACACTTTCTTAATCTGTGTGCCATGACCTAAAAGGCCAAACATTGTGAAACAGAAGGAGTAATTCAAAGAGTGTAAACACAAGTAAACCGATGTTTACTTGTGTCCACTTCTATATACTCTATTAATATATATCTGATTCTTATACCATGTGATAATGTTGGTATACCTATTTACTCCGACACAAGTAAAATACCCATTACCTAGTGGTTGTTAATATTGGTTTGGTGTCTTACCATCTTCTCTTCATTCACTTATTTGGTTAAGGGTACAGAAAAGCGATTGACCATATAAATTTTCTAAATTCTATTGATGGTAATTCAAATTGATTCTACTTTGTTCAAATAGTATTCTATCTCCTAATTATGAATCCAATCCGACCTCATTTGCCCTTTGTTTTGTTTGTGCCTAGAAAGTTGATTGGAGCTTGTTACTTTGTTTAAGAGTGCTATGTTTTCCATTGTGAACAGGAACATATTGATTTTGATGTTGTGAAAAGTGCAAATGCTGAGTTCAAGGGAGCTACTGTGAGGATCAATATTTACAAACACCGCAGACAGACAGTTCAGGTAAGTTTGTTGCTGATACTTCTGAATTAAGGGTGGCCCAGTGCATGAGGCTCCCACTTAGTGGGGTATGGGGAAGGTATATGTATGCAACCTTAACCCCACAAGCGGAGCGACTATTTCTATTATTCGAACCTGTGATCTCTTGGATACTAAGCAACAGCCTTAAAAATGTTTTGATATTCATGAAATTTTGCTATGAGGTTACATGTAAATAATTTTGGACTTGTTTATCTTAATTTCTGACAGTATATACTTCCACATGAGCATGAAAAGCTTTCACAAGCTGAACTGTTGGTTGTTGATGAAGCTGCTGGTGTGGTGGACTCGGCCTGGCCGAGGTCCTTAAACCGCCTTGCCGAAGTCCTGAGGACCCTTCAGGAAGCCTTCTGAGCGCTTGGCCGAGCTCAATGCTCAACGGCCGAACAGATGCCAGATACAGGCCGACCTCGTGTTCCCACTCAGTTCCGACATCCAGGTCCGACACCTCCCCAAGCCCGACATCTAGGACATGATGACGTCCCCCTACCTTATCCGCAAGGACAGCTCACTACCTTATCCACAAGGACAACTCGCTACCTTATCCACAAAGACAGCTCATCCAACCTTATCCGCTCCTAGCTCAGTACAGGCTGGCCCTACTTGGGCCTAAAGCAAGCCCATTAGGGCAACCAGCTCCCCCCTATAAGTAGCTCAGTACTATATGGGGCTCAGGTACGTCCTCTAACCCTAATTGCCATCCTCACACACCAGTGATTAGGGTTGCTTCTTGGCTCTTTCCTTTAGCCATCTGAGGACTTCCCCCAAACATCACAGATCAACCCTAGACAGAGGTACCTTTGAAGGTCATCTCCTACACCCTTGGAGGTCCTCACCGTCTAGGACATCACATTGGCGCCGTCTGTGGGGAGAGATAAACTTCAAACCCACTCAAAAGATTTCACCATGTCTGAAGAAGAGCAGCCGGTCCAGAGAAGGAGGAGGGGGCGTCCAAGAAGGGTGTCGTCGACTGAGGACCTGCGCCTGCACCTGGAAGCCAATAGGGCAGCGCACCACCACCCCCTTCACCGCCTCCTCCCCCGTCACCACCCCCTCCACCAGAGTTCACTCATACCCATAGTGGACCCTACACCATCCACACTGAAGACACCGCAAACCCAACCCAGTTTCCTGGTGGAGGTCGGCGCGTGCAGTTACGCTCTGAGCTCGGAGAAACCAACACTGAACAGCACCGCCACCGTGGTGAGCGTGCTCACTCAGTCAGTACAACACGCCGTTCAAACTCACGACAGTCTACGCTCTCACGGGATGCTGAACTCTTGTCTCTGATGAGACAGCAAATGAGAATCGTAGAGCAACAAGGTAAGGCTATTGCAGATCTCCAACAAGTTGCTATGCAACGGTTAGCTGAACGAGCTTCTGTCCAAGCTCCGGCCCCGAACGAGTTCCCTCCACCACCCCCTCCCCCATCTCTTCCACCACAACACCCGTTAACTCCACAAACCTTTGCAACACCACACACGACTGTCACACAACTTACACCAACTCCCGACCAGCAACAACCTGAGCTGGACGATTCCCATCCTGGACATCCTTTCACCCCTGCCGTCATGGCCTATGAACCACCGCCTGGGTACCTAGGGCCCAGTAACATCCCCAGATATAATGGCCTTACTGACCCTTAGGAACATGTCCTTTCCTATGATGGAGCCGTGAACTTTCACGGAGGAGGAGATCGGCTGAAATGCCGAGCTTTCTCTATAACCCTCCAGGCCCCAGTCCTTCGGTGGTATTCAACGCTTCCTAAAAACTCTGTCAACAACTGGGCAGAAATGAAGCATGTCTTCCTTAACAGATACACTGCCAGCTGTGTGCAACCCAGATCGGACCACATGCTAGCGACAGTGACCCAGAAGCCAGATGAATCCTTACGTGCGTACTTGCACAGGTTTCACAGCGAGTCCAGTTTGGTCCCAAATCTGTCTCCCGAGGTGGCCGTCCTCCTTTTGACCCAGGGATTGGCCGAAGGAGGCTTCAAAGATTCACTTATTGGAAAGCCACCAAGGGACATGGCCGAACTGCGACAGAGATCAAACAAATATATAAACCTTGAAGAATTCAGCAAGGGACAGTCGAGCAGACTGGAAAATGCTCAGGCCACCTCGCAGAATGCCCTGCCCCGAGGCCGTCCTCGGGGCAACATGGATGAAAGAGGAGGAAGAGCAGATCAGGGGGACCGAGGCCGTTCTCAACAAGAGGACCGCCGACGTCCATACATCACCAAATATGACTCTTACACCCCCCTCACGGTCCCGAGGTCTCAAGTCTAGAGAGAGACCATGCAGACCGAACTGAGGAGTGTACCCCGCCCCCCTTCCTCAGAAATCAAAACTATGTGAGAGACAAGTCCAAATACTGCAATTTTCATGATGGGTATGGCCACCATACCGACCAATGCACATGGCTTCGAGATGTCATTGAGGATATGGTAAGAAGAGGCAAGCTACAGCAGTATGTACGAGAGGCAGTGGAAAGACGAGGTCGGAGAAGATCTCGCAGCCCGGACAATGATAAAGGAAAAGCTAAGGCCGACCCGTCCCCAGAGAAGAAGGAAGAGGAGCCACCACGGGTAAACATGGTCGTGGTTCAGGACCTCGATAAGTCGCCAGAAAACTTTCGACTAGAAACCATCTCGGGAGGTTTCGCTGGCGGCGGTGAGATGAGGGCGGGAAGAAAAAGGTACATCAACCAGGTTTTGGCAGTTCATCACAAACCCGTCCCCAAAAAGCCTTCTCGGAATATTCCTATCATCTTTTCCGACCAGGATATGGAAAACGTCATCCCAGATCACAATGATCCTATGGTGATAACGGCGTTGATTGGCAATTTTGAGGTCGCCCGAGTCTTCGTTGACCAAGGGAGTTCGGCCGACATCCTCTTTCTGCATACCTTCCAAGCTTTGAAGTTGAGGTTCGCCGACCTCGTAGGATTCGAAGGAAATCTCATCAGCTTCACAGGTGAGGCAATCCGCCCCCTGGGAGCCATTCATCTCCCGGTGACCCTAGGCAACCAGCCTTCGGCCCGAACGGAGATCATCAAATTTTTGGTTGTTGACTCCGATTCCCCATACAATGTAATATTGGGACGAACTTGCCTACAAGCTTTTGGGGCAGTAGTCTCAACAGTGCACTTGGCAATGAAGTTTGTCGGATCTGATGATAAAGTGGTTTCGGTAAAAGCTGACCAAGTGAAGGCCCGGCTCTGCTACAATGCGAGCCTACGGGAAGGAAAAAAGAAGCAAAAAGAGTTTACCGATCCGACACTGTCCAAGGGAAGAGTCTTATTGGCCGAACTCCAGTCTGAACGAAACACCTATGTGTCCTCTCTTCGTGAAGAACGGGTGGTAATTCCCCCTTTCACCTCTCCCCTGAGCAAAGATGCTATCGTGAATGATAAACCCCTCCGAAAAATCCAAGATGCAGTCAAAGGAGATCTTCTCTCTCTTTCAGTCCTCTCCTACTCCCTGCACGGGGAGAATTTTCTCTTTCATCTAGTTCTCACTAACCCCGCCCTCCGCTCGGTACATCTCCGAATTGAGGGCCGAGGTGACTTTCTTGCCCATGTCTTCAGCCGAGCTTTCCAGACCCCCAAGCTCGGGTACTTCAAGATGGAAATGTCCTCACTTTTCAACATTACCAACAATCTCAGCAGCCTTTCCTATCAGCCCACCTCGGAGGACCATAACAAGGAAATCCGACAAGACGCTCCTGGTCCGAAGAGGATAGCGATGAAAGAGCCAGCCGACCGCGACAAGAAAGCAAAGCAACCCGGGTCTTCTGAATCTGATCACCTCGCGCCTCGAGGATCGGACATCGGCCCTAACGGCCAGAAAAGCGGGAACTGAGCCCAAGATCGATAACCCCCAACAGAGGCGTTCTAGAAACATACTCTGGGTAATTACCGAACTCAAGGATTCCCAAAAACTTCAAAACACTGAGAACCTGTTCAAATAGGTTTACCTCAGACATCTCAGCAGTCACCAGCACCCTCCCTGAGGATTTCAATTTTAACTTCCTTTTATTATCAATTCCCTTCCTGCTAATTATCGTTCATATCGTTAATTTTCATTGTGAGATATTTACCTTCCAAAAGAAAAAGCAATGTACTCATAATTTTATTCAATGAAAAGTACAAACTTGCTCATACTCAAGTGCCACAGTTTTATATACGTATGTACTAGCTTCTCATTTAGCACTAGCCCCCTAAATGTTGCATGGCGCTATGCACAGCCAACGTCTTCCAGATAAGATCGGCTCATATGCACAGTGTACAAGGGACACCCGATAAAGAACAGACTGCTGTGAAATGTTTATACATAGCTTCACTCAGCACTCTCTTTTACATCGGGGCTGAGGACACCCACCTCGGCTAAGGTGGGTAGATCCGAGTTCCCTACCGTATGCACTTATATACAGTACCTTTATTTAGAGGAAAACTTATAAGATTACTGCACTTACTGAGTCTCCTGATTTATTAATATTTCAAACACCAATGATTGGGTACAAGTTTTCCTAAGGTCCGATCAGGCCGAAATACAACAAGCCGGAAAAAGACTTGTATTCTCAAAAGTAGCTTTGTTTATAAAAAAGACCTCGGATGCAATATATATGCGACAAGTTAAAACAAGAACTTGCATAAAAAGTTTCAGCATGCAACAAGTTCCAAACACTTGCATCTTTTCCTAAAAATCTCCCTAGTGGCCACCTAATCAATCGAAGACCGAACCCGAGGTCGAAAGAATAAACATGCAATAGGTTTATTATGATTCACGCAACGAGTTCCCTAAAATGCGAGCACAATTCCGACCTCGGACATCGGACGTATGCAACAAGTTAGTGTATAAACTTGCATAAATACGACGGCACGCAACAGGCTAAAACTGTTTGCTTTAAAAATAAACGAGCTACAATAAGTTAAATAGATGTCAACATTGTCAGATATGTTATAAAAGGACATAGAAAAAGTATAAGCTGCCCAGCATAAGGGACTCACGCTGCATCTTCCTCAACATCAGAAAGGACGACCGTCCGCGGGTCGAACTCCTCATCCATCCTTTCAACCAATGGGTTGAGCAGATTCTCCTCAGGCTGGTCCAAATCAACCTCGGCTCCACCATTTTCATAGTCAACCATCTTTCCATTCTCCACTCCGAATCTGGCAGATGCGCCGACGTGCCGAATGCGGAGCCCCTGATTCATGTGAAGAACCTGCTCAACCGCGTTGGTGAAAACCTTGCCGGCCACCCTTTCAAGGTCGAAGTTCGACTCCCGAGCCGCTACCTTATGCTTTAGAGCCTAGGCAGCCCTCTTCTTCAGCAGACACCTAACCTTTTCCACTTCGGCCAGGCCCTCCTGCCGACCAACCTCTTTCGCATCTGCTTTGGCTTTGGCCAAGTCCTCTTCATGCCTTTTTCGGAGCTCTTCCATCTAGCGGCGGTGCTCCTCCTCAGCCTCAGCCAGCTTTTGCTCGGCTGATTTCTTGCTGCTCTTCAGCTCTTCCACCTCGGCCGCCATAGCCGACCGAGCCTTTTTCTTGGCAGGCGAAACACCGTCCGCCACATCATCAGCTAGCTCGGCCAGCACATTGCACATAGTGGTGGCCCTCTTCAGTTGGAAAGCCATGTCTTCCGCCTTTTTCTTCCATTCCGCACCAACATATTTGTATTTGAAGAATCTCGGTTTGAAGTGCTTCCAAGACTCAGAAAACATGCCAAACAACCCACAATGAGCTCGGGCTTTGGCCGACACCCAAAGGCGACCAGTGACCCCGTCTTTATTACTGACGAACGGGTTACACATCCACAAAAATAATCGAACCGTACACACCAAACGTCTGGCGCCGCAGTACTTCTGGAACGCTCGGAGAAATGACCAAGTATTAGGATGAAGTTGGGATGGAGCTAGTCCGAGCTCGTTTAAGACTCTCATTTCCAGGTCGGTGAAGGGAAGGGTCACGCCGAGATTGTGGATCAGATCGGCATAAAAGAAAAAAGAATTATTGTCAGTCCGGCTGCATATTCTGTCATTTGCCGAACAGGGGAGCACTTCGTAAGAAGTTCCGGTGGTGTCCCCTGGGCAAGGCAGCACGACCCTCCTTACCTCGGCAAGCTTGTCCTCGGAGCAAAGATTGGACTGAATTCCCTTGGGCTCTACGTCGACCCACTCATACTGATCGGAATCAAAAGGTGCGGGATAAAGTTCAGGTTGACGAACGCACTTCCGAAGTGGCATGGTACCTGTGGAAGAACAGGGGAGCTCGGTATTAGTCTTACGGGTTACGAAAAATAACCCCCCAGAGAACCCCCTCGAAGTAGTTCCGAGGGGCGAGCATCTCCCCTCTACCACAGGTACCCCTCGTTCGTATTGTCCCTCCTTCTCCATCATCTCAAAATCGGCACGCTCCCTACCGTCAGCAAACTCGGCCCAGGCATACTGCCGTATCCACTCTCTCTTCTCTTCCCAGTCCCGAGGATAGACTACCTCAACGGGATCAACTTCCAGAACCCTCCTCTCATACTTTTTCCTATACTTCCTTTGGCGGCGGAACGCCTCGTCTGCCTCCGTAGAGGAACAGGACGAGGAGGAAGAACTGTCCTCCTCATCACTGCTGCTAGATGACAGGGAAACTACCCCAGCCCACTTCCTAAACCATTCCCTACTCATATTGAACCCAATCCACTCCTTTGATTTTCTGAAAAATAAACAAAAAAAAAACAGGAATCAAAAACCCTCCAAAAGACTCAAAATACGCCTAACCTAAAGAATGCCAAACCCCAGGAATAAACCCCAAAACCAAATAACCAAATGCAGGAAAACCTCAACCCCCAACATTATTCCCCAAAACCAAAACCACAAAACACAAGAAAAACCCACACCGCCACCAAAATAGAAACAGAAAACCAAAAATCCTAAAACCACTAATCAAAATTCTGCCAAAATACACCCCAGTCCGCGGATACAAAAATAAAAGGGAAGAAACACCAAAATCTCACCACATGAACTGCAAAATTGTAAGAACAGCGGAAAATAAAACAAGTAGAGAGGAAGAGAAAGGAGAAATACCGGATGAATATGTGTTTGAGAGAGAGCGCCAACGGCAAGAGATCCCCGGTCGAAATAAAGGGCGAAGAAAATTGAAGGCACTGGAACTGTGAGAGAAAGAAAACAGTTTTCGAAGAAGAAAGAGCTTGGGGGGAGATGCAGGGTTTCGTGGGAGATAGGAAGAGGCTTTTTCAAAAGGGGAATATTTGGCTGAGAGAGAAGAGAATGGTTCGTTAGGTCAAGGAGAAAAGAGAACCGTTTTCCCTCCCATTTTGAATTATGGGCCTGGCCTAGGCGGCTCAGCCCAACGCGTGTGGCCACATATACTTGGACACGTGGCGCACAGCAGAGAAAAGTGTGGACCTCGAGCAACGCCACAATGACGGTGACGCCTCGAGGATCGCGATTTCTGACACGTGTCAGATCTCAGAAGAGCGAACGTCATTTCGGTACTGGTAACTTGACAACTGTCAAACCTACTCTGTCATAATAAAAGGACATCAGAGACAGCTAGATCCGACGCACCGTCAACTCATCGTCCGAACTCCCTAGAACCTCGGAGCAAGGCTCAGATAGCCTTGACCGAGCTGGGGGGCTTATGTGGTAAACTCGGCCCTTGTGGGGTGGACCTGGGAAAAGGACATAAACCAGAACCTCGGAACAGGGCTCAGATAGTCTTGACCGAGCTGGGGGGCTTATGTGGTGGACTCGGCCTGGCCGAGGTCCTTAAACCGCCTCGCCGAAGTCCTGAGGACCCTTCAGGAAGCCTTCTGAGCGCTTGGCCGAGCTCAATGCTCAACGGCCGAACAGATGCCAGATACAGGCCGACCTCGTGTTCCCACTCAGTTCCGACATCCAGGTCCGACACCTCCCCAAGCCCGACATCTAGGACATGATGACGTCCCCCTACCTTATCCGCAAGGACAGCTCACTACCTTATCCACAAGGACAGCTCACTACCTTATCCACAAGGACAGCTCATCCAACCTTATCCGCTCCTAGCTCAGTACAGGCTGGCCCTACTTGGGCCTAAAGCAAGCCCATTAGGGCAACCAGCTCCCCCCTATAAGTAGCTCAGTACTACATGGGGCTCAGGTACGTCCTCTAACCCTAATTGCCATCCTCACACACCAGTGATTAGGGTTGCTTCTTGGCTCTTTCCTTTAGCCATCTGAGGACTTCCCCCAAACATCACAGATCAACCCTAGACAGAGGTACCTTTGAAGGTCATCTCCTACACCCTTGGAGGTCCTCACCGTCTAGGACATCACAGCTGGTATTCCACTGCAGTTGGTGAAGTCTTTGCTTGGGCCATATCTGGTCTTTCTATCATCTACTGTTAATGGGTATTACTAGTTTTTACTTTTTTTTGAAACGATATATATCACACCAAAATCAGCTCTTCATGACAAATTATCAATTGTTTCGAACTATTAGCCATTTCCTTTTTTCTCTTCAATCAAGTTTGATGTGTCTCCTTATTTAAAATTGTTTTTCTGGTGTAACCTGGTTGCTGAAAAAACTATTTTCTTTTACTCATGGAAAGTTATGAAGGTACTGGATGCTCTCTTTCACTAAAACTTTTGCAGCAATTAGAAGGGCAAAGTCGTCTGCCTGCTAAGAGCGCAAAGGGATCTGTTTCTGGTAATTACTTACTTTTGGTTTTAAGAATAAACAATGTATGTGTCGTGAACAGTTAAGAGTGGAAGTACTTTTAATATGGTTTAAGAAATCAAAAGCTGTGGTTTTGAACGATCCATTAAATGATTGCAAAACATAATTTTTTTCGAAGGTGCTTGAGTTATTGCTAAATTTTATATCTTTCAGGTTTTCTGTTTGAGAAAATAGAACTGAGTGAATCCATCAGATATGATTCTGGGGATCCGATTGAAATATGGCTCAACACACTGCTTTGCCTAGATGTTTCAAATGCCATCCCTATTCTTAGCAGGTATTTCTAGCTTATTTCATGTTTACTTGGAAGAAGAGACCATTTTTTTTATCTCCATTTATGGTTCTTTTGTCCTGAAATCAGGTTACCTCCACCTAGTGAGTGTGATCTATACTATGTTAATCGGGATACTCTCTTTTCTTACCACAAAGATAGTGAAATATTTTTACAGGTAAAACCAAATTTATCTGATAATGTTTGTGAATTGTGATTAATATTTTCACCTTTCTAAATGAGCTTCTAAAGTACTTGTGTATACCCAGAGAATGATGGCCTTATATGTTGCATCACATTACAAGAATTCTCCAAATGATCTGCAACTGATGGCAGATGCTCCCGCACACCACTTATTTGTACTACTTGGTATACTTGGTTTTTCGATCTAGTTATTCTTTCCCCCTCTCTTTCTATACATGACTTGAATTAGACATGTAATATATTTTTGACAGGACCTGTTGATGAATCAAAGAATCAACTTCCTGATATTATGTGTGTTATCCAGGTTTGCCTTTTCAGTTGTGTGACTCCCTTTTGTGTTTTCTACTTGCTTTAAGTTTGCAATTTTTTGTTACCTATGGTAATACTCAAAATAATTATACTCAGTGCTCCTATTTTATTTTTATTTTACCTATGGTAAAACTAAAAATGATTATACTCGTGCTCTTGATTTATTTTAATTATCCAGGCGCACTAGTACAAGAGTCACTAGGTACACTTTTATTTAATGACCTAGAAATAGTAGAAGTAGGAAACTGCTGAGCTGTAGAAGACAAGATGGACCGAGGCTGAAGCGCATCATAAAACCTATAGAGACCATAAGCTCCAACAGAGCCTTTAAGAAGAATAGAGTTCGTGTCCTGTGATTTCACACAACAAGAATTAGGATGAAATTCAAAATAAACTGAATTGTCTTTTGCAAACCTACTTACACTTGCAAAATTTTTAGTGATAGTAGGAACTAACAGTTATTAATAGACAAAGTAGAAGTAGGACACATGGGAGAGGGAAAAACACTGGTACCAATTCCTGTGATTGGAATGCAGAATCATTACCCATAAGGATTTGATCTTGACCTGAAAGAGGAGCTCTTAAGTGAGTAAAATTTGCTGGATCTGCCGTCAGATGATGTGTAGCACCAGAATTTGGGTACGACAACTGAGAATTGTAGGCCTACGGTTCCATAAGCATTGCTTGAGGAGGTCTTATAGCAGGAAAAGAGGGTTGTGGAGCCCAAGCAGAAGGTCCAGGACCAAGGATAGAAGGTCTAGGAGCAATGAGTGGTGGTGCAACCATTTGTTGAAAAGGCATAGTATTCTGATAGGGAAAGTAGGCAGCAGGAAAGTGAGGAAACTGAAACATTGGAGATGGAGCAGGTACAGATGATTGACCCTTGTTGGATTTCTGAGATCTGTTTGCAGACTGATTATCAGTGTTAGAACACATGACAATATCCACCCTATTCCAACATTTTAAGGCCAAATGGCCAGGTTTATCACAGAGTTGGCAACACACTTTGTTTTTGCCATATTTCCCTGTGTAAGACGTTTTGGAAGTAGTTTTGGTGTAGCAGAGTGATCTGCAGAATCAGTACTGTCAGAATCAGACTCAAACGAATTTGTTGATTTATGTGGTTTTGCAGCAGTAGCCTGAGGCTGAATAGGTGTGTAACACCCCAATTTGGAAATAGAATTTTCACTAAAAATTTGCGCCATTTTTTTTTATAAAACATTTACATGATATCATTAAAAGGTGAGTTTGCATATAAACTTAGTTTCCAAAATATTTTTCAAACTTAGTTTTTAACTTCTATTAATAACTTGGTTCATAAAAAGGTTTTCCTCAGTCCTTCAAAACTCCATTCTATTTTCCAAAGTGAAGTGCCACTATACCTATCATTCCAAAACTCAATATTTAAAAATGCGGAATAAAATTATCCTTAGATTGATTCCAAAATAAACGTTATAGAAATTGTTTAGGCTTAACAGGCATTATCCAAAATATCAAATAACGAAAAGATAAAACTTCCACTGGGGTGACATAATGATAAACAAAGGGTCCGTTATCCAAGACTACAAAACAAACAGAGATCAATATCACTAAGGAATAAACTAATCGTCATCGTGCACATCCTCGTCCGGGTCTTCCTCTGGGTCTTCTTCCTCCTCTGGGTCCTCTTCCTCCTCCGGGTCCTCTTCCTCCTCTGGGTCCTCTTCCTCACCGATATTCTGATCAGCGGGCGGGGCATTATGGAAAGCTCGAGGTCCATCTGGCATAAGATCCCTGAGACGATATCGCACTTCTTCACGATCGGTGGCTACTCCTCGCAGTGTATGATCTCGATCAGTAATGGTGAGTCTTATTGGTCCCTCCCAGATCCATCCGTGTGCGGTTCTATGCCAATGTCCCCCCACAAAAGGAGACATTTCCACTTGAATTACTCGGTCCGCCATCTAATATATTTATCATAAACAGAGACAAGAACATACAGAAGAATATAGAGAGTTAGCTACCATACAGGCAAAGCGTCGACGGCATGGGCTTATTCCAGGGGTCACATTAGAACTAACGCAAGCATAATATCCTTATCATATTATTATTATTGAATATTATATCTGTATCATGATTATCATTACTCAAGAATTCCATCAGTAATATTTCCATATGTCTATCATCACTATTAAATCGTTAGGGAAGGAAACTATCGGTTAAAGACAAATTAGCACACACGCTACATCTCCTCCTTCAATATCCAACCTCGTCCTAGTTCGGAAAGCAGATGGGATGCACAGGAGTCCTAACCATGCTGACATCGAAGCCAAAGGGTACGTACCAGCTGAAACCACGCCAGTTGGCCAGCAAAATAAAATCAAGTATCAATTCATAAGTTCATAAAAAAACGATGGCTTCTAGTCCCATTCGGATTCCCTCTACACCATCCATGATTTTCTCAAGGAGGCGACAACTCTATCCCTAGTTCGCGTTGTAGTCCTCGCTACGACCAACGACCACCAGGTGCCCTTGATCACTGTAGCATCGTTCCACCTAGGGAAGTGCTCTTAGGCTTCTTGACGAATCAACATCATTGCCCTCCCCTATCGCAATCACCACTTGGCGGAATGCCCGACCTCCAAGTATACGGTATCTTTCCTCTCCACTACTTCACTCTCAACGTAGTTAGAAAGGATTGGGTCCTAAAGTCTTTTAAGTCTTTTAGTTCTTTAAAATCTTTTATTAATCCTAAGTTTGGTCGACCCATTCTAAGCCGCGCTTCTAACGGGCCTCGACCTCTAAGGGACCACAGCAAAACTTCATCATCGTACAGTGGAATCCACAAGACGTAATCACGGCACACTCATTCACGTGATTAGTCACTCAAAGGGGAATAATTACAAAGTCATTGTGCCACGATGCACCATCACTGTACATAAACATCATTTTCGCATATTATCAAAACTTAATCATTTCGTACTTCTTTCAAGCGTATTACAACTTGCTCATAGGGTTCTTTCACATTCCCATAACTATCATTTCTCATTAACTCCAACATTTCTTGTAACACCCTATCTTAATTAATACTCTAATTACCCCGATTTAATTAGCGACTTGAAAATTTCTTTTTAAAACCACTTTAGCTTATAAAAATCTCTCCCGTCAAACGGACGGAGTTTCCTTTGTTTTCTTAGCTTTCCAAAAAATTGTTTCACCTTCAACCTGTTCATAATCTTCATTCATATCATTTCAGTTGCCAGCAGGGCAAAATATAAACAGTGTGACTTAGCACTATTACATCAAGTTTATAAACATATACACAAGTCTTAAAACACTTTAGTTTTTCCACAAAAACAACTACTAGTTTTAGTTACATCGACAAAATATTTAATGTTTCCAAAATAAGACTCTTGACTGCCATTAGTTTCCCAACTATTTTCACATTCCACGTTGTGGAATGTGATCCTGCTCGGCCATACTCGTGTAAGCTCCTTCTTCACCTGTAAAAAATATATCAAGAAGGGTAGCATTACACAGAACTTAGAAAATACATTCTAAAATGACATAGAGAACAACTAAGAGATTACTACCCGTTATCACTTGAATTATATTTTCTATTTCAATTTCCCTTTATTCCTTAATACCCCATTATTGACCATATTCATTTCTTATTCCTTTCAACTCTTTCCTTAACCTTTCTTGAATTCTATCATTTCCTTCTATCATTTTCACACTTGTCTATCTATCCTCTTATTCTCATTTAATACTCACTCCTAATGGAGGGTCTGTCCATATAATATTCCACTCTTCTATAGAGGGTCCGGATGTAATTCACCTCCTATGAGGGGTCATGATAATAATATCCACTCCTTTCGGAGGGTCATGAAAACAATATCCACTCCTTTCGGAGGGTCATGAAAACAGTATCCACTCCTTTCGGAGGGTCATGAAAACAATATCCACTCCTTTCGGAGGGTCATGAAAACAATATCCACTCCTTTCGGAGGGTCATGAAAACAATATCCACTCCTTTCGGAGGGTCATGAAAACAATATATAATTCTCTCCATTCTAAACACTAAAATTAATAATATAATCAACTTCCTAATCGCTACATTCATTATTGACATTCCGACCAGGGTATAATCTACATCCAACATCAATATTCCCAATTGTCTCATGTTCATTACATTTCCATTCCAACCACTAGAATTAATGTCATAATCATTTATTCATACCATTTAATTACCTACTTCTCTAACCATTGCCACACTCTTAATTAATTTACCACTTACCTAATTCCTTTTCTTATTCCCGTTAACTACATTTTACTCTTCATCATCACTCATGTTCAATACAATCCCTTTCAAGGCACTACAATTAATAACATAAACAACTCCTTAATCACTATATTCAATTTTAACCTTCCATCCATGTTGTATTCTACCACCATCATCATTAAACCCACTTTTTGTTAGAGCAACCACAAATACTTATACAAACTAGTATATTCCTTAATTCTAATTCTCAGTTCCCTTGTACCAAATTCTAATCAAATCATTTACCCTAAGGTTCCTCTTTTCTATTTTAATTCCTGCCCTTAATTCCCCCTATATACAAGCTAGAAAATACCCTCTAAGTAGAGGTAACACTTCCCTTCTTACCTCAAATCCAGAAAATATAAGAGTTCCTTGAGGTGAGGGAGGTCCTATGTGATGATTCCTTAGCTTCGAATTGAGAAGTTGATGGTGACCTTGAGGCTTGATCAACTAGGAATGAGAGAAGCTTGAACAACTCAAGGAAGGTGGGAGGGAGGCTCACGATTTAATAAGAGAAGGAGGAGGGTTTGTGTTGGTTACTTCCTTGCTTGATTCTTAGTGGAAATGATGAAGGTGATGTTGATATGGCTTGATTTTGGGTGTTGAAGCTTGATGAGAGTTTGGTGCTCTTGGGGGTGTTGGAAAGAGAAGGAAAAGATGGAGGGGTTTTGGGATGACTCTTGGTGCTTGATCTATGATGGAGATTGATGGTGAGAAGGATCAAGGAGGGTGGATGATGCCATGATGCTCATTGTTTGGGTGATGATGATGATATTTGGTGTGCTTGAGTGTTGGGAGAAGATAGGAGGAAGAGATGATGTTGATGATGGAGTGTGAGGAGTGAGTGGTGTGTTTTATTTTTTTTTTTATCTAAGAGGTTTCTTGCCATGGAGAAGGAGATCCAAGGGTGGAGGGTGGCCAACTTGGTGCCCAAGTTGATTTTGTGTGGCTAGGATCTATTCTGCAGCGCCACACGCCTGGGCGCAGGTGATGCGCGCTTGGGCGCGGCCTTGCACCAGGTGGAGAGCTGGTGCACGCGTCTGGTGCATCTGGTGGGGTCTGGCGCGCCAATTCGTGAGTCGTGGTGCGTCTGATGCGCCTGGGGCGCGCCTGGGCGAACTGGTGCCTCGCCTGGGCGGGAGATTCAGCACCAGCACCAAGCTGGTGCATGGCTGATGCGCCAGAAAAGGGAAATGGTGCTCGTCTGGTGCGGTCAGGAGGGAGTTGGTGCGCGTCTGGTGCCGATCTGCGCTCGCCTGGGCGGGTTGGTGCCTCGCCTGGGCGCATTTTTCACTGTCTGGTGCACCAATGAACAGTGCACCCGCCTGGGCGCATGGCTGGTGCGCCTGGGCGAAAATCTGGGTTTTCAACCTTCGATTCGCCGTAACTTTTTCGTTAACCGTCGGATCGAGTCCAAATTTTTAGACATGCTTCTTCACCCCATAAACTTCACATCCAACGGTGGAATTTATTTTCTTATCATCCCATGATAAATTCCTAATTTTCTCTTTTCGGTCGATTTCTAACATCTAAAACGCCGATTTAACTCCCGATTTCGCTTATACGACTTTTCCCAAAGCCACAACTGCCTTCTATACAACTCCTAGGACTTATAATCACCACTCACCTATCTACCAAAATTAGTTAAGTCATCATTTCAATTTTTCTTAGGTTTTTATTTAATAATTCATTTAAAATAAAGTTTAGGATGTTACATTTCTAGATCATGCGTTTTCCTTAGAACATTTACAACATAATCATCAACATTTCTCAAAATCATTAACAACATTTCTTATATACTCATACAAGCATAATATAATATAATCACAAATATATCAAATAATAAAATAGAGTCATTGTCTCAACAAAGGACGACTAAACACATCCTACACTCAATTGTCGTCTCGTATCTTGACATGTAACCTGGATTCCGACTTTTGAGATGGTCGAAATCGTTCTAATGATTACCATGGTGCCATTGTGTCTAAAGGTGCTACTCTCTCACCTTGATGTGAAGAACTAACGTGGGCTTGATTTTCGGTCTCGCTACTCGTTCCCAATTGCAAACCTTTTAAACCAATCATTTTTACAAAATAACCTTTATAAATATTCACACTAACTTAAAAGTAATTAACCAAATATAACCTTTGAAAACATTAATTTCTCAAAGCCTTTGAAACTTTGGAAATCATGTAAATACTTAGAAAATAAATCATTTCTAAAATCCTTAAAAAAAAACTTTAGACTCAATATCAAATCAATATTCCTTTTTCAAGAACATCCTTCAATTATTTTATACAAGCATAAACAACATTTCATTCAAACACATATACAACCTTACTTATAATTATTATAAAATTACTTTTAAAAATTCACTTTTAATCCTAAACACTTATACTTCAAGATTAACATGAATTTCATATATTTAATCATTCAAGAACAAGTCATAACATAAATACCACACATTTCACATTCTTCTAGTTTTTGGACAGCATGCATACTTAAACTTAAAAATTCATTTTATCTTAAACAAAACATCGAAAACATATGTCGTTTCTTCCTAAATTCTTATTACAACTTCTACTATAATAAAATGACCACAATTAAGCTAAATAAAATAATCGCATCTGTTGTACAGCCACTGAAAAAGTTGCATTAATTCAAGAAGTTCAAGTAAAACAATCCAAAACAATTATACACAATTCCTACTTATGCCAAAGACTTTAAAACACTATTATTTCTAATAAAAAATTACTTTTTCATACATTCTAAATTCTGGACAGCAACTTAATATTTTTATTTAAATTACATTAATCAATCAAAAATACTCATTTCTATTTGTTTCTACATTATATTTGCACATACAAACAAAGTATCACTAACACCCTTAAAAATAATCATTTGGGATCTTAACTAATTAATTTTCCAGAATAAAAATTAAATTTCCAGAATTAAAATTAAATTTTCAGAATTATCTTTTCCATAAAAACATGTAATTCATTCCATAGACATACTAAAACAATTATCAAATCAATTAGAAAAATTCAATTAACTTAATTTCTTTTCTCCTAAAATTCGACCAACACTTAGAAAATTAGGAAAAGCATTTTTAATTTTTTTAAAGCATTTATATAATATCATTACATCACTTTATATACTAAAAATAAGAGTTTTAATCATTAACAAAATATAAAATAGATCTCTTTAAGGAAGAACTTATATTTTCCAGCAAATAATATTTTCAAACACATCAATCACATACTCATACAATCATTTAACAATACATGCTCTTATAAGTTTATAACAACTACCATTTGTTTCTATTTCTTTTAAACAATAAACTATAGTTTAACTACACATAAAATAACAAACAAATTACAAAAATTATTCTAAAAAGGACCATAGGCCTCACGGCCTACTTATTATTATTTTTTTTATTTTCATAAAATTACATTTTTGTTTATTATCCTAATTCATTGTTCTTATTTAACTTAAATCCAAACAAAAAGAAAATCAAATACAATCAAACAATAACAATTAAATAAAATTTCCATAAAATACAATTTCATACACTTTAAGAACATTAAAAATTTTCCCGAATTATTTTATTTCCCAAAAATTATTTTTAGTTCCCTTCTTCATTAATCATTTTAATTTCATTTTTACTTTAAGGAAAATACTTATTTGTTTTCATTCTTTTTAGAGATCTAACTATAACTCAAATACACATGAAATAACAACAATTACCATACAATATAATTATATTTTCACACGGTCCAGAATAAAATAAAATAAAAGAAAAATCCATTTTAATTCTTTTATTTATTTCCATTCCCTTTTATTTTATTAAACAACAATACAATTCATATATCAAAATACACAAATCAATCCTCAACTTCTTAGTATATGTCCCGGCTATTATATATACATATACCAGAAAATTATATTTTTTTCCCATTGCTATTTACTTATTTATTATTATTCCTTAATACAAAGAAACAAAAACAATTAAAAGACAAAGAATAAAAACCCATTTAATTATACAAAATTCTTTATAATTCATATAGTCTTAGAAATAAAATAAACCCAGAAAATAAATTAATTATACTCATCAACAATTTTAGCCATCTTAAGAATTAAAGAAAAGGGGAGATAAATCCCTTTAAACATCCTTTTTGTGTCCCTTTTCTCATCCTTAATTCATATGACTCAAGAACAATATCACATATTCAATAATAACTTTAAAATGAAAAGGAAAATTTAGAACTTAGCTATAGAAGAATTTAGAAGTTTTTACTCAAGAATACAAACAAAACAACTTAAAAAGAGATTAAATAAATAAGTGATTTTGGGTTACCTCTACTCCTTAGCTTAAGAAAACTTAAAGTGACAAAGCAATTCCTCCCTCCTTCCTTAAGCCTACTCGTCCCTCTCTCTCTCTATTCTTTCTTAGAATTTTATTTTTTTTCTCTTATAAAACTATCCAGGATTGTGTGTGAAAAATGTGAGAGCTAAGGCCATCTATTTATAGGTGCTGAAGATGCATTTCCCCTCAATTTTCAGAGGTAAAATTCGGCCCCCTTACTCACCATGAGTCAGCAAAATTAATTCATGTACCTTGGAACACACTTTGGCATTAATTGAGATTTTGTTGATTCCTACATTCTTTTTAATTCATGGTTTATTCTCAAAATTTTCAGAATTATTCTCCTCTCTCCCTATCCTATTTTGGACGGCACATATATATTAAAATAGGAGAGAAAATTTTTCATTGGTTCCTTTTGGAGGTGCCTTCTGTAACACCCCAAATTTCGTCTTCCGAATAAATATGTTAGTAAAATGGTTATATAAATAAATAATAATTTCATGTTTGATTTCGATATATATATTCATTATAAGCATTATGTGAAAATATTTTATGATGAGGTTTTTCCATAAAATATTAAATTTTGCAATTAAGTCCTTGGGAAGGACCTAAAAACAATAATGGAAGGTCTTTTGGAGTTAAAATTAATTAAACAAAGTTTTTAGTGAAAACTGGTCAAAATACTCGAGTATTTTCAAAAAATACTCGAGTATTCTGGACAGCATTGCACGAGTTGGTGCGTTTGGTGAGTCACCCACTCGAATACCTCACGAGTTGACACGTTAGCAACTCAGCAACACGTCCATGGACTCGTGTCGCTGTGCATGGGCACTCAATTAATCCATATAACGCCATGGTTGAGAGAATTGAGGGATTTTTGCTGAAGCTGATCTGAAAATCGAGTTTTTAGGGTTCTAAACTTCGAGCTCTCAATTCGTCTTCGTCCCTGAGTCTCCTAGAACAAATCATACACCGTTTCGAAGCTCACATCCAGAGCTTTGGAAAGAGTCATAAATCGTGAGCTAAGGCTGAGTGTGTGAGGAGTAGTGAGTGCTGCAAGATAGAGATTCAAATCTGCCAAGAACCAGAATGTTGTTCAGACCCGTCACTTTCTTGCCTTAGATTCTCTCTCCTCCTTGAGAGTTACCTCATGCCTGTTATACCATTGGAAAGATCTTTCAACGAGCATCGATTTGATATCAAGTTTGTGAGATTTGAGTTCCTGGATGAAAAGTTATGGGCTTGTGAAGTTAGGTGTTGAAATCTGCCAAACTAGAATTTCAGATTCAGAGAGCCGACTTTGAGCTTCAATTGTGGTAAGCTCAAGCTCTCTTTTGGTCTGAAACTTATTGGTTTTCAAAGTACATGTTATAGAGAACATAGTCTAACCAATTTCCCCAATTTTTATGCATGATTCGAATGTCGATTGATGTGGTTTTGAACCCCTGCTGAATCTGTTATGCAAGTTCGGGTGGGAAGTGGTTAGAGCAATTGGTTGCTGTTCTCTGTGGACTTTTCGTTCAAGAACGACCCTAAGGTATGGGGGAAGCTTACCATTTTCTAGAAAAAGAGTAAATTGCATTAGAAAGTAGGAGGAGTCACCATGAGACTCTAAGGGCATAGATTGAAATAGGAATATGGCTTGGAGGCCAATCTGAGGCATGCTACATGCTAAGGCAAGTTTATTTGGTTGCATGTGAGCTTAATCAATGCTGAAGTTATGTCAAAAATGAGTAGAATTGAAATTGGTACTTTAAGTTGCATAATATGTGATTTTCATGCATAATTGATGAATGGTTATGATTTTCTGTGAATTGATGCGATCTCGGTGTTGAGACAAGTTTTAAATGTATAAACAAAGTTCTGTTGATCATTGGTTTAAGTAAGAATTGATTAGAATTGAAAATGGTATGTTAAAACCAAGTTGTAGTGCATCTGCTGTCAAAAATACTCGAGTATTTGGTAAAACACTCGAGTATTTGGTAAAAAACTCGAGTATTTGGTAAAACACTCGAGTATTTTCTGATGCAAGCTTCCCAGAAGATCACGAAATACTCTAGTATTTTTTAAAATACTCTAGTATTCTGGGCTGAAAAATACTGTAGTATTCTGTGAAATACTCTAGTATTCTGGGCTGCAAAATACTCTAGTATTTTGTGAAACACTCAAGTATTTTGGGGCTGAAAAATACTCTAGTATTTTGTGAAATACTCAAGTATTCTGATCTGTAAACTACTCGAGTATTTTGTGAAATACTCGAGTATTCTGGGCAGTCTGATACACATTTTCATGAAATTGAAGAACTACTCGAGTATTGAAGCTACTACTCGAGTCTTTTTACTAAAAGGTGGAGAAAATACCATTTTTAATCTAACCACTTCCATTTAAACCTAATGACACTTAAAGGGAATAATGTGATACTTCCTTTAATAAATCCCATAATTCCTAAGCATGGAAATTGGTATATCTCATTGATGAATTCATTACATATTGTATACGATGAGATTAACGAATAATCTTGAGGGAATACTTGCATGCATTCATGCACCGTGAACGGTGATGAGTTATCGTTGTGTCATGTTTTTGGAAAATGAGGAGGGCCTCTGGGAGTGCCAAATGTTACTACTTGCTCGATGACACATTGAGGTGGACAATGTGGGCAGTATGTGGTATACTGTTGGTTTGATGGTTCAACGGTGTGTTGCACACAAGTGGTAAGGTTTACGTTTTGGCGACGTGACGTTCATCAGACATGGTGACGTTGTTTACCACCTCTGTTGTGTTACACAAGTGATAAGGTTTACGTCCTTAGGCGACGTGACGCTCATCAGATGTGGTGACGTTTTTTATCACACCCGTTGTTTGTTGAGAAGGGTGTGGTGCACACGAGTGATAAGGTTTACGTCCTTAGGCGACGTGACGTTCATCAGACATGGTGACGTTATTTATCACCTCTGTTGTGTATCACAAGTGATAAGGTTTACGTCCTTAGGCGACGTGACATTCATCAGATGTGGTGAAGTTTTTTATCACACCCAGTGCATATTGAAAAGTGATAGGTTTACGTCCTTGGGCGACGTGACGTTCACCAGATAGAGTGACGTTTTTATCACTTCCGAGCAAGTACGCCATACGTTGGATAACGTATTATTTGGGAATACCATGGTGTTATGGAAGGACGTTCATCTGAGCGATTAGTTGAAGAATCTCAGGAATCGAGAGATGGGAAGCATGCATCATTCCACCTATTTGGAAAGAGAAATAAGTGAAACGGCGGGTGCTCATGTTTATGCATTTCTATCATGATGTTTGCTTACTTGTGGATGTTAGGACTTTACTCTTATTTGATAATGCGAATGTATAAGCTTACCCCCTGCCCTTAATAGGTTTTGACCAGGTACCTAGACTACCTAGAGATTAAAGGAGTTGGATGACCCTTAAGTTCGTGAAGTACTAAGTCATCATGGAATAGAGACTCTTTTATACAACTCTGAGGACTCAACGAGATGAACGAAGGGATGAAGAACCAGTGACCAGCTCTGGGACGTCTCTATTTTTGATAATGGAAACAATGTATATATATTTTGAGAGATGTATCCGAGAGGAAACCTAGTTTTCATACTTTAATATAATTGTGGTACACAACGAATTTATATACCTGGTTTTATGAGTCAATGAACTAATTTAATATATTCCGCTCACTCTGATTTTATCTTTCGGCACGAAGGAAGTATTGTTAAAGTTGATTTCCTGGGATGACCTAATAACTAAATTATTTTTGAAAGCTATTTTGTACTACAAAGGTTATCTCAAAAGGACTCTAAAATGTTCAGTAAATAATTACTCCTTCTACCGAATTTAGTTCCAATACATGGTTTAAATTTGAGTACCATATTCACTTGAAAAAATTTTCCCACTCAGACTTTTCCAACACGTTTCAATAATAAGTGAAATTTTTTAAGAAACGAGGGATGTTACATTTATGGTATCAGAGCAATGGTCCTGACTCTTGGTCCTTGGGTGTGTGGTTCAATACGCTGGTCCTCAAGAATTGTAGAGTTTCTTGTGAAGTATGCTCTTACATACTTCTAATTGGAGTAAAAGGTTCTATCCCTTGACCCTGGGTATGTGACCAAGTACATGTCTATAGTGTTTATAGTAGCCTAAGTTGAAGTATGATAGTGATGTACTTCTTTTAGGTTAATTCCAACCTTAAGCTCATAGTGCTGATCCATTATGGCATCAAGGAATCAACAAGGGGTAATTCCAAAGGATCTAAAGGCGAGCTAATATCCTCTAGGGAGGGTATTTTCCTCTAGTATGAAAACTAACAAACCCCCGAAGTTAGTACAAGGAGGTTATTTTCCCTAGTGGTTTGCTTTGTAGAGTTGTAACTCTGAAGTTAATTAACCCTTGGTGAGGACGAGAATCGATTGCGTTTTCTTGTGTTTGATCTACCCTGCTACCTCAAGATCAAACTTCTACAAGTTTTCTTGTAGTTGTTTCTCTCGTATGTTCGAGCTATTCTATTGAGCTATCTCTTCAGAGTAAACTTGGTCTACTCATTTTTCACAACTAGGTGTGATCTTGGACTTGGAGTGGATACCCAAGAATCAAGTGATAACTAATTGTGATAGAGAGGCGAGAATCCGAAACCCAAGATGTATGAGTGTTGTTCTCATAGTAGGGTAAAGGAAGAGGGGAATTAAAGAGGTCATGGTTGCAAAGAATCTCATGGATATTCTCTCGTGAAGTGTCGGGTTCGTTAGAGCAAAAGTCAGATCCTGTGATAGCTAAAGTAGTTCTAGAAAGGTGGTTATCACCATCAAGCAAAGTATCCATAGGATGAGATTTATATTAGTATTCTACTTTGATCAAGTAATGGATACGAGTTGGATGTACCGTTCGAAGCTACAGCTTTAGTATAAGTTGTGTGATGAGTGTTTCTTAAGTCCACCATATATGACCACACGTCCATAGTGCAGGTCTAATATGATGACAAGAAACCGAAATCATACTAATGCGATGCTGGAGAGGATCACGACTGTGTTGGAATCAATGCAGCAATGGCAACAGCAACAACATCAACAATCACCACAACCAGTTAATCCGCCACATCAATGTAATGACGGTAATGTTGAGGCTAAGAGTTTAGTGGATTTTCAAAGTTGTAATCCACCTAAGTTTGAAGGAGGATTTAAGCCAGAGGAGGCTAACAAGTGGATTCATACTATGGATAAGATTTTTAGAACATTAGACTGCACGGAAGCTCAAAAGGTGGCATATGCAGTTTATATGTTAGAAGGAGAGGCTGATAATTGGTGGAATCACACGGTTCAGCTTTTACGCTATGAGGGAAAGGACGGCAATTGGGAGATGTTTATGGAAACGTTTCTCAATAAATATTTCCCAGAGGACCTGAGAAGGAAGAAGGAAGTTGAATTTCTACAATTAAAACAAGGAGATATGAGTGTGGGCGAGTACGCAGCTAAGTTTGAGGAATTGATGAAGTACTCTCCATACTATCAAAACAATCCGGATGAGAGAAGCAAATGCATCAAATTTGAAGGTGGCCTGAAACCTGAACTGAAATCTGTTTTCAGTTATCAGAAGATCCAAAGTTTTCCTACGTTGGTTGGCATGTGTCGGATGTATGAGGATGACAAGAAGGCTGAAGTAGCAGCTGATCAGGCAAAGAGTAACCAGCCGAGTTATGGACCACAAAGAAAGAAAGGATTTAATCATCGGAAAACAGATCCATATTTCAACCAGAAACGAGGCAAAGGTAGAGTTGAAGACAGGAATCAGGTTAAATCTCGCAGCAATGCCCCTTACTGTGAGAAGTGCAAGCATCATCATTATGGAAGAATCTGCTGGGCAACAAGTACTTGCTTCAACTGTGGGAAGCAGGGTCATATTGCACGTCACTGCAGAGAACTTGCGAAGAGTGACCCCACCGGATTTGCTAGCAAACCAATGACTCAAGGAAAAGTGTCTACCTGAATAGAGTAGAAGTTAACCAATCTCCTGATCTCGCGCAAGGTAACCATTTATTTCAAAACCAACTTTGCATGATTGTGTTCGATTCGGGAGTTACCCATTCTTTTGTTTATTGTAAATGTGTGAATAGGTTGAAGTCGGATTCACCTATTTGTTTTAAAAATAGAGACCCTATGAAATTCCCCAAATTAGTATCGAAGTATTCGATCACGACACTAAGTTAAAATAGATCCATTATCCTTTATCACATTTGGATGTGATTTCTAGGAAAGTTAGCATTTCCTCTTGTGTTACTTCCACTCGATTCATGCCAAAGTATTGGAGCATACTTTCATGTGTCGAGACCTGGACTTGGAAGGAGGAAGTTTTATGAAAAGAAGGCGGATGTGTATACATCAAGGTGATTGAATACACACAAGGTGATACAATTGACTCATGACTCGAGTTTTACAACGACCATGGTTATTTGAGGATTTGAGGCCTTTCCTCGTGTCACTATGCTTTAAGTGTTAATGACCCGGGAAAGTCGAAGTAATTGTTCAATCATAAGGAGTTGAAAAAGGGACAACGCCGATGGACAAAATTTTAAAGGAGGCTCGTGATTGGAAACTCTATCATCATCGTGACGAAGCAGAAGACGAAAGCAATTACAATGGGCCGAAAGGCAATTTATGTGTGCTCTGCGGGGATTAAGAAAGTGTTTTTTTTAAGAAGTCTAAGGGATACGAGTTTGAGGATACAAGTAGACCGACGAGAAGTAAGAAGGGAAGGTTGCAAATCACAATAGAATTCCTAATTCAAATTCGTGAATTGCAACAAAGAACTGAAGAGCTAAGGACAAATAAGAGATTGATTTCGAAAGGGAAGAAACCTAGGTTCCATAGGGGACGTTTTAGGGACAAGAATTTGGAGTACGGATGATTTGGAAATTGAAGGTTAATTATGGAATTAAGCTAAATGGATGAGTAAAGGTTATACACTAATATGCTAAGTGGTGAAGCTAAAACATAGTGGAACTATGTAAATCTGATATTGGAAGCAAAGGAATGGCATGTCACTTGAGAATTATTCAAGGATGAAATCTTTGAAAAATTAGAGAAAGGAGATTGGATTATTGTAAATAAGGTAGGGTAATATGAATCTCGGGGAAAACATTACCAAGTTTCAAAAGATTGAGGAATAAGTGAACTAACTATTGTAAGATCCATGAAGAATGTTTTGATAAATGCCAAAAGGTTTTGAACAAGCTACAAAAGGTTTTGAACAAGCTCAAGTGTGTTGATCAAGTTCAAGCTCAACAAGCAACAACAAACATCAAGTGATGAAGAGAGAGCCAACTCATGAAGACTTAGTTTGGTAGTTTATGTTTTATTGTTTTATCTTTTGCCTCACAAGTCTTTTAGGTTATGAGTTTGGGTAGAGTCATTAGAGGGTAGTGAATCTCTTTTGAATGCATGATTATATCATATTTTGAGTATTCACTTTGCCTAAAACCAATAGGTGGCTTAAAGGTTTGAAAGAAAAGGTTTCGTTTTTGAGAAAACAAGTTTTTAGTGATTTTTATGCTGATTACTCGAGTAACACATATTTCACTCGAGTAATATTTATCAAGCTTGCGACTTACTCGATTAATCATTATTTTACTCGAGTAAAATGTTTTCAGTTTTCGGCTTACTCGAGTAACACTCATTTCACTCGAGTAACTTGATCAGATATGGTTTTTAAAATACGTTTTTCACTTCTCAAATTCTATTCTAAGTTGCTCCAACTTTTGGGTATTCTATATAAACCTTTTCCTAATCATTTCTATCAATTAGAATCAACTAGAATCATTTTGATACACAATTTTATAAAGAATCAAAGCCACACTATTCTTTCTCACTCTCTCAAGATCAAAGCTCTCATTTTCATATTCTTTGATCAAGAACCTTGAATCTCTCATGTTGATCTTTTCATATCTTTTGAAAGAGATTCATAGGATTGTTATTTTGTTTTTATTTGAGTTGTAATCATTGCAAGAGGCAAACATTCTACAACATTGGAAGCCTTGATTTTGTGAATCAAGCAAAGTTTATTGGAAGTCTTGAAGAAGCATTTCATCAAGCATTTGGAAGGCACTTTGAAGAATCTCAAAGTACTTGGAAGTCTTGTTGAAGAACAAGCAATTGGAAGTCTTGTGAGTGAAGCAAGCATTGGAAGTCTTGTTGAGGGGATTTGACAAGCAAAGAGAAGAGGTTAGATTAGATATCAATAGGATTACAAGGCAAGGGTGTGGTATCTCTTGTAGGCTAGCAAGAAGGAAGTCTTGTGAGGCATTTACTTGTAATTTGAGAAACTCTAATTCCTCATAGTGAAGAATCTCTCTTGGTTGAAGAGGGGACTGGATGTAGCTTTCAAGTGGATGAAAGTGAACCAGGATAAATCACTGTGTCGTATCTCTAAACTCTTAACTCTTTACATTCTTGTTATTCATATTGTTCTTGATTGAAAACTGAGTTTTAATTGAATTTTACCCAGTTTACTCGAGTAAAGTTCTTGTCACTCGAGTAATCTGCTTTCAGTTTATGAACAATACTCGAGTAGGTTTTCTATTACTCGAGTGATTTAAAAATAGCTTTCGTATTACTCGAGTGAAGACTTGAGTTACTCGAGTAATCTGACTTGAATTTTTAAGAAAACTTATTTTCATAAAACCATTCTCTTAGGTGAATCAATAAGAATATTGGTGTTGATTGTTTCCGCTTAATCTCTGATATAATATTTGTTAATTGATTGATTTTCATTGGTTTTAATCGTTTAGATTTGTTTCTTGCGAAAATCTTTCAAAGTTTCTTTAACACCTATTCAACCCCCCCTTCTAGGTGTTCTCCTAGTGTTCCTAGTTATTTCACCCACCGAGTGTAGTTTTTCCAACAACTATGGGGACCAGAATTTCATGCATAAGGGGTTAGAGAAACCTCAATTGCATGAAGGTCAATGAAAAGCAAATGGAAAGAAATCATTTGTCAATTTTAAGGTGGGAAGGTGAGGCGCATCACCATGGGCTGAGTGGTGATATCTGAAAAAGATATTCGTTTCAGTCGCAAGAAAATTAAGTCTTATTCACCTGATTAATTGAAGAAGAAATGCAAGACGGGAATGGTCAATCAGCAAATCAGGAGGGAAGAGTTTTCCATACTGCTAGGATGCGAGTTAGATTCGGATATAGGTAATATGAATTTATCCTTCCTCTGATCTGAATTAACGTGATCAATGATTTCGATTGCGTTAATTAAATCGTTCTGTGATCTAAAAATCTGAGCAAGTCTTTAACTTGGATTTCTGTGATCAAAACATTTATCACAGTTGGATATGATAAATGTCTTTGGACACTACAGAGAGAGAAAGATCAGTTAAGACTAGAGAGATTAACACCCATCGGGATAGGACAAGTATTTGTCTCCCCAACAGAAGTTTCTCTAGGACTTGGCTATCTGACTGAGTCTGATAGTGACAATAATGCTCTTTATCTTTAAGTTCATCTAACTTAAAGGTAAATCGTATAGTCTTTCTTGAGAAAGATTATATCTGAGAGGGATGATTCCATTACTTATAGTTTAAATATTAGCACTGATCACCCTAATGTTTACAACTATTAAGAAATGAAGTCATACGAATATTTCCCTACTCGTGCCCGAGTGATCAGAGTGCGCAACGGGACGGGGTTTCTCCTCAAAAAGATTTTTGGAAATGTTTTAATTGAGAAGTATATATATACATATATATATATATACTTTAAGGATATTATTCGAAAAAGGTTTAGTCAAAAGATTTCATTTGAAGGAATTACAAGATAATTTTGAGGAAGTTTAAGAAAAACCCTTTTATGAGAAACAAGGATCTGTATATGTTTTGGAATGCAAAAGTTTTAATTGAGAAAAGTTCAATTGAAATATTTTGTGGAACGTTTTGAGTCGGAGAATTTGAAAAAGTATAAGAAAATTCCTTTTAAGTGGAGGAGAGTTATCCCTAATTTTGTTTTGAAAAATAATAACATCAAAACAATTTGTTATGAAAATGTGGAATTTTAAAAGAATGAATTTCGGGGAGGAAATTCCTTTTAAGTGGGGGAGTAGTGTAACACCCCAAATTTCGTCTTCCGAATAAATAGGTTAGTAAAATGGTTTTATAAATAAATAATAATTTCATGTTTGATTTGGATATATATATTCATTATAAGCATTATGTGAAAATATTTTATGATGAGGTTTTTCCATAAAATATTAAATTTTGCAATTAAGTCCTTGGGAAGGACCTAAAAACAATAATGGAAGGTCTTTTGGAGTTAAAATTAATTAAACAAAGTTTTTAGTGAAAACTGGTCAAAATACTCGAGTATTTTCAAAAAATACTCGAGTATTCTGGACAGCATTGCACAAGTTGGTGCGTTTGGTGAGTCACCCACTCGAATACCTCACGAGTTGACACGTTAGCAACTCAGCAACACGTCCATGGAATCGTGTCGCTGTGCATGGGCACTCAATTAATCCATATAACGCCATGGTTGAGAGAATTGAGGGATTTTTGCTGAAGCTGATCTGAAAATCGAGTTTTTAGGGTTCTAAACTTCGAGCTCTCAATTCGTCTTCGTCCCTGAGTCTCCTAGAACAAATCATACATCGTTTCGAAGCTCACATCCAGAGCTTTGAAAAGAGTCATAAATCGTGAGCTAAGGCTGAGTGTGTGAGGAGTAGTGAGTGCTGCAAGATAGAGATTCAAATCTGCCAAGTACCAGAATGTTGTTCAGACCCGTCACCTTCTTGCCTTCGATTCTCTCTCCTCCTTGAGATTTACCTCACTCCTGTTATACCATTGGAAAGCTCTTTCAACGAGCTTCGATTTGATACCTAGTTTGTGAGATTTGAGTTCCTGGATGAAAAGTTATGGGCTTGTGAAGTTAGGTGTTGAAATCTGCCAAACTAGAATTTCAGATTCAGAGAGCCGACTTTGAGCTTCAATTGTGGTAAGCTCAAGCTCTCTTTTGGTCTGAAACTTATTGGTTTTCAAAGTACATGTTATAGAGAACATAGTCTAACCAATTTCCCCAATTTTTATGCATGATTCGAATGTCGATTGATGTGGTTTTGAATCCCTGCTGAATCTGTTATGCAAGTTCGGGTGGGAAGTGGTTAGAGCAATTGGTTGCTGTTCTCTGTGGACTTTTCGTTCAAGAACGACCCTAAGGTGTGGGGGAAGCTTACCATTTGCTAGAAAAAGAGTAAATTGCATTAGAAAGTAGGAGGAGTCACCATGAGACTCTAAGGGCATAGATTGAAATAGGAATATGGCTTGGAGGCAAATCTGAGGCATGCTACATGCTAAGGCAAGTTTATTTGGTTGCATGTGAGCTTAATCAATGCTGAAGTTATGTCAAAAATGAGTAGAATTGAAATTGGTACTTTAAGTTGCATAATATGTGATTTTCATGCATAATTGATGAATGGTTATGATTTTCTGTGAATTGATGCGATCTCGGTGTTGAGACAAGTTTTAAATGTATAAACAAAGTTCTGTTGATCATTGGTTTAAGTAAGAATTGATTAGAATTGAAAATGGTATGTTAAAACCAAGTTGTAGTGCATCTGCTGTCACAAATACTCGAGTATTTGGTAAAACACTCGAGTATTTTCTGATGCAAGCTTCCTAGAAGATCACGAAATACTCTAGTATTCTGTGAAATACTCTAGTATTCTGGGCTGCAAAATACTCTAGTATTTTGTGAAACACTCAAGTATTTTGGGGCTGAAAAATACTCTAGTATTTTGTGAAATACTCAAGTATTCTGATCTGTAAACTACTCGAGTATTTTGTGAAATACTCGAGTATTCTGGGCAGTCTGATACACATTTTCATGAAATTGAAGAACTACTCGAGTATTGAAGCTACTACTCGAGTCTTTTTACTAAAAGGTGGAGAAAATACCATTTTTAATCTAACCACTTCCATTTAAACCTAATGACACTTAAAGGGAATAATGTGATACTTCCTTTAATAAATCCCATAATTCCTAAGCATGGAAATTGATATATCTCATTGATGAATTCATTACATATTGTATACGATGAGATTAACGAATAATCTTGAGGGAATACTTGCATGCATTCATGCACCGTGAACGGTGATGAGTTATCGTTGTGTCATGTTTTTGGAACATGAGGAGGGCCTCTGGGAGTGCCAAATGTTACTACTTGCTCGATGACACATTGAGGTGGACAATGTGGGCAGTATGTGGTATACTGTTTGATCGAGGCCGTACCCGATCAAAATAAAAGGTGTTTATTCTGTAGTACTAGGAAGGTGATCCTAGGTCGTTTCCCAGCGAATATCGGTCTAGGCAAAGTATCAAACACGTAGTGTGCAGTAAAATGGGGGGGGTTTTTGTGTGTGACAAATGTGAAGAACAAAACATAAACAGAATATAAAAACTAAGAAAATCAGAAACAAAAGCGGGCAAACCCCTTTGGCTACGTACACTACTCAATCCTAGCTCACTAAAGATCGATTCCTCTCCTCTCCTCTGTCCAACTCGTGATAACCAAATACTAAGCGAAAATTCAGTTATCACTCCAAACCCTAACTTCTAATTAAGCATCAGAAACCAGAATTGGAGTTTTTACGAGTTAATACAAATTAAGCATTTATATTCATGTATTATCTCTACGAAATGGAATTAAGCAAACCACTACACATCGATAAACATGAAAACAGAGAAGAGAAAATGAAATTGCATTAATAACAAGAGCTCAAGAGTAGATAATACAATACCAAAGGGATTAACCCTTGAAGTCTAGCCTTCCATGGCCATAAATGAAGAAAAACGAGTAGAAATGGGGAAGAACAAAACCCTAGCAGCCACCACCACTTGGGAGAGCCAAGAGAGAAGTTCTAACCTAGAGAGAGAGTGAGAAATCTGAAATGGGAGTGTGTCCTTGGAGGTTACACGAATTTCCCTTCTTAAGACACAAAATGGGCCTAAAACATGGGCCCAAATCCTAAGAAACACTATTCTGAACATTACAATTAAAAAGGGACCTAAATGCAAATTACAATCTTCACTTCAATACTTCAATCTTCATTTCCAAACTTCCCAAAGTGTCCTTGTGCCAAATATTACCTGAAAATAGAAATAGAATTAATTAGGCTAAATAATTCCAAATTAAACAATATTCGGAATATTAGTCCAATAAACTCTAAATCAATAAATCAAGCTAATCAATGTCAAATGGGCAACAAGTATCAATAATAGGAGTAAAATAATGCAAGGAATAATGGGAAATAAAATGCTCATCAAATACCCCCACACTTATCCTTTTGCACTCCTGGGCAAAACCAAAAGATAGGACTATGAAGATCAATATGCACCAAAGTGAATCATGCAACAAGATGACTACAACTAAGAAATGCTAACCTAAGAGATTACATACTTCACAATGAATTCTAGGAAATGCAAAGAAATGGGCAAACTCAAGCACACAAAATGGTTAAGGATCAAAGAGTCAAAGCATCCGCGAACATCATCCAATTACTTCAAGTATGCAAAGAAACCAATGACATCAAGAGGATAGTCACAAGATGATAGAAACTCACAAGGATCACTCAAAAGTGTTTACACTCAAGTGTTTGGGGTTAATCATTATTTACACTCAAGGCACATCATGAAAAACAAACACAACCATAAGCTTGACAAGCCTCTAACATCAACCATCAACACACATGCACAAAATGATCAAAAGGTCTTTTAAGGGTTGTAATGGGGCCAAGGACAAGGTAGGATAAAAATATGGGAATGTAGCTAAAACCAAAGGAATAGAGGAGCAATGGGGAATAAGTAAAAAGTAAGCAAAATCCACCCCAAAATCAACTACCACTAATTCCAATCCTCTTTGCCTCAACAACCTTTTATTCACTTTTTTTTTTTCCTCTTCTTTTTTTTTTCTTTTTATTTTTGCATTTTTTTTTTTTTTTTGTATTTTTGTCTTCTATTTTTTTTTTTTTGTTTTTGAGAGATATACAAAAAGAAAAGAAGAAACAACACAAATGGCATGAAGATGAAGCCATAACTATAACAACCAATGAGGCAAAACCAAGAACTCAACCAATTAAAGCATAAAGCACACTTCTTACCTAATACCCATTCCCAAAACAATTCCAAAGCTCCAAAATTCCCTAAGGTTAGGACAATCATGGTTTTTCAGTCATAGGCTTGTAATGAGCTAAAGAACAAGGAAAGGGATAAAAAGGCTCAAAGGGGCTAGCAAAGGATACATTCATTCAAGGTAGGCTCATATGGCTAGTAGCTTATTCAAGAAAGAAAGTGCCTAAATCATTTCAAAATGTGCATGAGCAATCAAGTATCAACAAGAGTCAAGTCAAGTTCTAGAGTGCAAGTAATCCAGAGTGCAATCACACATGAAAGAAAATTAGGTGGCATATATAGCAATCCACCCACAATTAAGGCTCAAATCCTCACTTTTCGGGACAATTCTATCACAGTGTTACCACCTCTTAATTATCAAAAGCAACTTTACACACAGAAATGCATGAATTCAGACACAAGATACCAAAACTCTACTAAAATGAAGCAAAAACATGCAAGAAAATGCCCATAACTAAGCAAAACCTAAAAAAAAAATCAAAGCAAAATATGCAACCTAAACTATTCTCCCCCCCACACTTAAATCACACATTGTCCTCAATGTAACACAATCAGCAGAATCAGATAGATATAGACAAGTGCAATGAATGTAGTGAAGAAGAAGAAAAGAAAACTCCCGAAGTCATGGTGGGAAGAAGGTGAGTGCTCTCTTTAGCGGATCGAATGCCATCTTGCATTGGTCTCCTAATCGAAGGACTATGTTTCTGAAGTTCACAAGTGGCACCTCAGGTAGATATGCTAAAGTCCATCCGACTGTCCTCTTGTTCTGTCTAATCATATCTAGCAGCTTCTCCTCTTGATCAACAGAAAGTGAGGTAGAGATGATCATTGGGAGTTTCTGCTCATCTTCCAAGTAAGCATATTTGAGATGAGGAGGGAGGGGCTTCAGGTCCAATGAGGGTGCCTGCATAATGGATGGAACTAAAGGGACAGTAGAAATGGATTCTGCTGCCTGCACCTGAACAAAAGAATCAGACTCTTGCATAACAGAGAGGGGGTTAGCAGAATCTATAATATGAGAATCATCAACAGATGCAGTGTCAGAAACTAGAAATTGATCAATGCATGGCATGCATATTTCGGAATCAGTACATGCAGGACAAGAAAACGAGTCTGTAAATGATGGCAAATCAGGATCATGCAAAACATCAAGCACATGTTCATCAATCTCATCAAGAAAGTCTATATGAAAGACAGAGTGGTCATCAGAAAAATTTTTCATAGCATGGAAAATGTCAAATCGGATCACACTGCCATCAAACTCCATGGAAAGTGAACCTGAATGCACATCTATCTTGGTTCGGGCTGTTTTCAAAAATGGCCTCCCCAAAATAATAGGAACAGCATTACGGGGGGAGTCATCTTCCATATCAAGTATGTAAAAATCAGCAGGGAAGATCAGCTCTTCAACCCGAACCAAGACATCCTCTATCAAACCTGCAGGGTGGGCAGTACTTCTATTTGCCAATTGAATCACCACACCCGTAGGTTGAAGAGGTCCAAGAGAAAGAGACTTAAAAACAGACATAGGCATGACATTTATGGATGCTCCTAAATCTAGCATAGCATTTTCAAACTTCACATTGCCTATGATGCAAGGTATAGAGAAAGTTCCAGGATCCTTACATTTTTCAGGAATGTGAGGGATAGGTTTACCTATGAGAGCGGAGACATTCCTTCCCATGCTTATCCTCTCATTGCCCTTGAGTCTTCTCTTATTAGTGCACAACTCCTTAAGGAACTTCGCGTACCTTGGAATTTGTTTTATTACATCAAGAAGGGGTATGTTGACTTCCACCTTCCTGAATGTGTCAAGAATATCCTTGTCCACCTCTTCCACCCTTTTGTTTTGAGGCACTCTTGGTGGGAATGGAAGAGGAATGGGAGGAGGTTGCAGGACAACAGCAGGTTTTGTGGTTGAGCTTGAGGAAGGTTGAGTTGGATGACTCTCCTTGGTGCTAGGGTGTTCACCTTCCTCTATCACTTGGCTCTTCCCTTTAGAGGAAGCTAGAGCATCATTGTTGAGGTGAGGTTGTGGTGTGGGTCTGACAATCTGCTTTCCTGACCTCAGGTTGATGGCACTCACATTCTGATTCTGAGGGTTGATCACTGTTTGGGAAGGTAACTTGTCAGAATTTTGAGATTGCAAGTTGTTGAGAGAAGTTGCCATTTGACCCATCTGATTTGTCAAAGTCTGAATGGATACCTCTTGTCTCTGAATGGCTGCTCTAGTTTCTTGTTGAAATTGGAGGTTTTGCATGGTCATTTGCCTCACCAACTCCTCCAAGGTAGGTTGGTTGGATGGAGGGGCTGATGGTGCAGGATGAACCACTTGTTGCTGTTGTTGTTGCCTTTGCTGCTGGATTGGAGGAGGTACATATGGTGGTCTGCTCGGTCCAGCGGTGTTCTGAAATGGAACATTAGGAGGAGGTTGTTGTTGTTGATCAGACCACTTCAGATTGGGATGGTTCCTCCATCCAGGGTTGTATCTATTGGAAGAGAGGTCATGATTATGTTGTTGTGGGCCTCTATTGTTGTATATGTCTGCTGCATAGGCCTCGGGTTGGTCACCACTTGTCATCGGCTGTTGCTGCTGAAGGGAAGGGCATGCATCTGTGGGGTGCTCAATGGATGTGCATATGCCACACACTCTAGCAGGAAGTATCATCTTTTTCTGATTGACAGCCAATTGTGTGACCAATGTTGTGAGAGAATCAATTTTCTGCTCAAGCTTCTCAACCTTGCCCGAGTCTGCACCAACATCATTTACATCCCTCACAACTATTGCATCACTGTTGCTTCTTGCATGGAATTGTTGACAATTGGAAGCCATCTTCTCAATTTTGCTCCTGGCTTGTAAGGGTGTCATATCTCCCAATGTACCACCACTTGCAGCATCTACCATGTTTCTTTCCATGAAGTTGAGACCTTCATAAAAGTACTGGATGAGAAGCTGCTCTGAGATCTGATGGTGAGGGCAGGAAGCACACAACCTCTTGAATCTCTCCCAATAATCATAGAGACTCTCTCCATGTTGTTGCCTGATACCAGAAATTTCCTTTCTGATTGCAGTGGTCCTATTTGCAGGGAAGAATTTTTCCAGAAATGCCCTCTTCAAGTCATCCCAGCTTGTGATGGAACCAGGGGCCAAGTCAGATAACCAATCTTGTGCTAGACCCTCTAAGGAATGTGGAAATGCTCTGAGACAGACATGATCCTCTTGCACATCATGTGGTTTCATTGTGGTGCACACTATATGGAATTTCTTGAGATGCTTATGAGGATCCTCACCTGCAAGACCATGAAACTTGGGCAACAAATGGATTAGTCCTGTTCTAAGCTCAAAAGGAACATCCTCATCAGGATACCGGATACACGAGTCTTCAATAGTGAAGTCAGGTGCAGCCAGCTCCCTAAGTGTCCTTTCCCTTGGTGGGGGTTGAGCCATGTTATCACAATATATAGAATCAGATTGAATAAAAGTAGAAGGAATAGAAGAAATAGAAACAGAATCAGAATTAGATGGACTATAAGATGACTCTGACTCACTACCTAATGACTGATTCCTATTTTGTCTAACTAATCTGTGATAAGTTCTATCAATTTCAGGGTTATAAGGATGCAAATAACTTGGGTTGCCCCTAGTCATGTACTGAACAGAACAGCATCAACCATAGCATACTGTAACAGATATGCATGACCAAAATCGGCAACAAAATTTATTATTTTTTTAAAATTTTTTTCTTTATTTTTTTCAGCACCCTAAAATCATGAAAACATATCACAGAAAGTTTGAGGACAAAATTCAAAAGGGAACCAAGTCAAAGAATTAAAACAGGGACCAAAAACTAAGAAAATAAAACTTGTAAAATAAAAAAGAAATAGTAAACAAGCTTTTTCAGGATCCAAACGAAGGGGTTTTCTGACGAAGTGAGAAAAATCAGATTATTCAGAAAATTCCCTTCGATTTGATATAAAATTCGTCCAATTCCGACAACCTGATCAAAAGTTATGCCTATTTATAGCAAGTGCTGCTGAAACTTGGAAAATTTTTCTGGAACTCACAAACAGTGCATATCTGAGTGTCTGTGATGCATCAAAACACTAATATATGATGAAACAAGTGTGGATACCAATTTTCGTGCAAAAATTCCACCCGCAGCTATGTTGAATGGCACTCACAGAATCACTAGAATAGCATCAGTTGTGCAGAACAGCAAATCAGCAAACATGGCAACTTTCAATCAGTTATCAGAATGCTTATTCACACACTAACTACACTAACTAATCTAATTAACTACTGTATGATCTTTGGCAAGAACCGATAATCCCCGGCAACGGCGCCAAATTTTGATCGAGGCCGTACCCGATCAAAATAAAAGGTGTTTATTCTGTAGTACTAGGAAGGTGATCCTAGGTCGTTTCCCAGCGAATATCGGTCTAGGCAAAGTATCAAACACGTAGTGTGCAGTAAAATGGGGGGGGTTTTTGTGTGTGACAAATGTGAAGAACAAAACATAAACAGAATATAAAAACTAAGAAAATCAGAAACAAAAGCGGGCAAACCCCTTTGGCTACGTACACTACTCAATCCTAGCTCACTAAAGATCGATTCCTCTCCTCTCCTCTGTCCAACTCGTGATAACCAAATACTAAGCGAAAATTCAGTTATCACTCCAAACCCTAACTTCTAATTAAGCATCAGAAACCAGAATTGGAGTTTTTACGAGTTAATACAAATTAAGCATTTATATTCATGTATTATCTCTACGAAATGGAATTAAGCAAACCACTACACATCGATAAACATGAAAACAGAGAAGAGAAAATGAAATTGCATTAATAACAAGAGCTCAAGAGTAGATAATACAATACCAAAGGGATTAACCCTTGAAGTCTAGCCTTCCATGGCCATAAATGAAGAAAAACGAGTAGAAATGGGGAAGAACAAAACCCTAGCAGCCACCACCACTTGGGAGAGCCAAGAGAGAAGTTCTAACCTAGAGAGAGAGTGAGAAATCTGAAATGGGAGTGTGTCCTTGGAGGTTACACGAATTTCCCTTCTTAAGACACAAAATGGGCCTAAAACATGGGCCCAAATCCTAAGAAACACTATTCTGAACATTACAATTAAAAAGGGACCTAAATGCAAATTACAATCTTCACTTCAATACTTCAATCTTCATTTCCAAACTTCCCAAAGTGTCCTTGTGCCAAATATTACCTGAAAATAGAAATAGAATTAATTAGGCTAAATAATTCCAAATTAAACAATATTCGGAATATTAGTCCAATAAACTCTAAATCAATAAATCAAGCTAATCAATGTCAAATGGGCAACAAGTATCAATAATAGGAGTAAAATAATGCAAGGAATAATGGGAAATAAAATGCTCATCACTGTTGGTTTGATGGTTCAACGGTGTGTTGCACACAAGTGGTAAGGTTTACGTTTTGGCGACGTGACGTTCATCAGACATGGTGACGTTTTTTACCACCTCTGTTGTGTTACACAAGTGATAAGGTTTACGTCCTTAGGCGACGTGACGCTCATCAGATGTGGTGACGTTTTTTATCACACCCGTTGTTTGTTGAGAAGGGTGTGGTGCACACAAGTGATAAGGTTTACGTCCTTAGGCGACGTGACGTTCATCAGACATGGTGACGTTATTTATCACCTCTGTTGTGTATCACAAGTGATAAGGTTTATGTCCTTAGGCGACGTGACGTTCATCAGATGTGGTGACGTTTTTTATCACACCCAGTGCATATTGAAAAGTGATAGGTTTACGTCCTTGGGCGACGTGACGTTCACCAGATAGAGTGACGTTTTTATCACTTCCGAGCAAGTACGCCATACGTTTGATAACGTATTATTTGGGAATACCATGGTGTTATGGAAGGACGTTCATCTGAGCGATTAGTTGAAGAATCTCAGGAATCGAGAGATGGGAAGCATGCATCATTCCACCTATTTGGAAAGAGAAATAAGTGAAACGGCGGGTGCTCATGTTTATGCATTTCTATCATGATGGTTGCTTACTTGTGGATGTTAGGACTTTACTCTTATTTGATAATGCGAATGTATAAGCTTACCCCCTGCCCTTAATAGGTTTTGACCTGGTACCTAGACTACCTAGAGATTAAAGGAGTTGGATGACCCTTAAGTTCGTGAAGTACTAAGTCATCATGGAATAGAGACTCTTTTATACAACTCTGAGGACTCAACGAGATGAACGAAGGGATGAAGAACCAGTGACCAGCTCTGGGACGTCTCTATTTTTGATAATGGAAACAATGTATATATATTTTGAGAGATGTATCCAAGAGGAAACCTAGTTTTCATACTTTAATATAATTGTGGTACACAACGAATTTATATACCTGGTTTTATGAGTCAATGAACTAATTTAATATATTCCGCTCACTCTGATTTTATCGTTCTGCACGAAGGAAGTATTGTTAAAGTTGATTTCCTGGGATGACCTAATAACTAAATTATTTTTGAAAGCTATTTTGTACTACAAAGGTTATCTCAAAAGGACTCTAAAATGTTCAGTAAATAATTACTACTTCTACCGAATTTAGTTCCAATACATGGTTTAAATTTGAGTACCACATTCACTTGAAAAATTTTTCCCACTCAGACTTTTCCAACACGTTTCAATAATAAGTGAAATTTTTTAAGAAACGAGGGATGTTACACCTTCACTATTAACCAATCATATTAAACTATCATTTCAAATAAATCAGAAAACAATTAAGAAAATATTTAAATATGGATTGTGCAGCCAAATATTACTAAGATAAATATTAAAATATACCAATAAAAATATTTTATAGTCCATTAAATTATTTTATGCCCCAAAATAATTTTTCTTAATTAAAAATACTAAAATTCGATTTTCTACCTACTGTACAGTACTTATTTTGTAAACATCAAAATAAAAATTTTATTTTTATATATTAAAATACTATATTTTAATACGATCGTTTTCGTATAAAGTTTATAATTTTTGGACTTAGGGTTTGAAAGTTATGAATTTTTGAAGTCCTAACATCATTTCCCTCAAAAATACACTTCCTAAGCTTTCAAATAATTTAAACTAAGAAAATTACAAAAATACACTTTATTTAAATGGTAGTACAATATACAACTTCAGAAATGTATTTTCATTTTCAAAATAAAATATACTTGAGTCAAAAGGTTATTTAATGCATTAAAACCATACATTCAGACTTAAAACTCAAAAATTCCTTTAACATTGTAGTAGTGATAAAATTTCGAAAACTCTAAAATAAAAATCAAAGCTTTACATTTTCATAATCTAGATTTCGATACAATCGTTTTGACATATCATTTGTAATTTTTCGACGTACGGTACTTGAAAAGATATGAATTTTTGAAGTTCTAACTCTATAACCCAAAAATTCATTTTTCTGCCAAAACCTTAGTAAAAATTATTTCAATATAATTAAAATATTTATTAAATATCCAGAAATAAAATCTCACACTTAAAATTATAATTATTATATATATACATATATATAGTATCACTGCATATATACATATATAAAAAAAACAAATCAACCAAAGACAATTATTATTAAACTATTCTAAAAAAAAAATAGATGTGACTTAAATAAAATATTAAAATAAATTGGGAAAAATTGCGGGTCTCACAATCCTTCCCAACATGAGATTTCTCGTCCCCGAGAAATACGCACCTGATTCAAACAAGTGAGGGTACGATTCCCTCATGCTACTTTCGCGTTCCTAGGTAGCATCTTCCCCATGATCTTGGCTCCAAATTACTTTGACCAACGGAATCTCTTTTCCTCTCAACGTCTTAATACTATGACTATCGATCCGCAGGGGCAATGTTTCATACGTAAGATTATCCTTGAGTTGTATCGAGTCAGGCTCAACAATGTGGGTTGGGTCACTAATATACTTTCTTAGCTGAGATACGTGAAAGACATTGTGTAGGTTTGAAAACATAGGGGGTAAGGCTATCTGGTATGCTACCGGTCCTACACTTTTTTGGATTTGATAGGGTCCTATAAATCTAGGGGTTAATTTTCTAGTCTCGAGCACTCTGCCAATGCCGGTAGTAGGTACTACCCGCATGAATACATGATCACCTTCCTTAAACTCCAACGGAGTTCTCCTCTTGTCATGATAACTCTTCTGCCTACTTTGCGCGGTTCTCATCTTTTCTTGAATTACTTTGATCTTGTCTGTCGTTTGTTGCACCACCTCCGGTCCTAACTGTAATTGCTCTCCGGTCTCGAACCAACACAACGGAGTTCTACACTTCCTTCCATACAGTGCTTCATAAGGTGCCACTCCTATGCTCAAATGGAAACTATTGTTGTAGGTGAATTCAATCAATGGCAAGAAAGAATCCCAGCTTCCAGCTTCCTCCAGTACACAGGCTCTTAGTAGATCCTCCAAAGTCTGAATTGTCCGTTCTGACTGACCATCCGTTTGGGGATGATATGCAGAACTCATACTTAGGCTTGTCCCCGTTGCAGTTTGTAAACTCTCCCAAAACTTTGAAGCAAAACGCGGATCTCTATCTGACACTATATTCGAAGGTACTCCATGTAGTCTCACTACTTCCTTGATGTACAACTCAGCCAGTTTCTCCAAGGGATACCTCATGTTGATCGGGATAAAACGTGCTGTCTTGGTAAGACGATCCACTATTACCCAAATAGCATCACACCCTCTCTGAGTTCATGGAAAACCAGACACAAAGTCCATGGATATACTATCCCACTTCCAGACAGGTATAGGTAACGGTTGCAATTCTCCTCCAGGCTTTTTGTGTTCGATCTTTTCTTTCTGACATGTTAGGCATCTTGATACATATTCCGCTACTTCTCGTTTCATTCCTGACCACCAGAAAATCTTCTTTAAATCTTGGTACATTTTTGTCGCTCCGGGGTGAAAACTTAATTTGCTCTTATGTGCTTCTTCCAAAATCATTTCTTTACCTTCTCGGTTGTTCGGCACACAAACTCTTTCCTTGAATCGTAGAATTCCATCTGTTCCTAACTGAAATTCCACTTCCTTTCCTTTATCTGACAGTTCCTTCTTCTCTTGTAATTCCGAATCTGCTGATTGTAACGCCTTCACTTGCTCCATGAATTCATTGTTCACCTTCAAAGTTCCCAGTATCATACTCCTTGGGTTAAACTCCACTGCCATATTCAGATCTCTAAACTTCTCTATCAGCTCCAACTCCTTTATCATTAATGCAGACACATGCAGGGATTTTCTACTTAGTGCATCAGCTACAACGTTTGCCTTTCCAGGATGATACTGCACATCAAAATCATAGTCCTTCAGGAATTCTATCACCTTCTTTGCCTCATATTCAACTCTTTATGCTCGAATAGATACTTCAAGCTTTTGTGATCGCTGAATACTTCGATCCTTACACCGTACAAATGATGTCTCCAAATCTTCAATGCAAATACTATGGTTGCCAGCTCCAGGTCGTGAGTAGGATAATTCTGTTCGTGAATCTTCAGTTGTCTCGAAGCGTACGCCACCACTTGGCCATCTTGCATTAGCACACATCCTAATCCTTGCTTCGACGCATCACAGTACACACAGAAAGTCTTTGTCGGATCGGGTAAAACCAATACCGGTGCAGATGTTAACCTCCTCTTTAGCTCTGGAAAGCACTCCTCGCACTTCTCCGTCCAAACGAACGCTTGTCCTTTTCTAGTTAGCTTGGTCAATGGTAGTGACAATCGAGAGAATCCTTCGATGAACCTACGGTAATAACCAGCAAGTCCAAGAAAACTCCGGATTTCCGTCACCGTTGTTGGTTCTTTCCACTCCAACACTGCCTCCACCTTTGCGGGGTCCACCGCAATTCCATTCTTGGTTATCACATGCCCTAGAAAATTTACTGACTCCAGCCAAAAGTCACACTTTGACAACTTGGCGAATAACTTCTTTTCCTTTAGTACGCCTAACACCTTCGTCAAATGTTTCGCATGTTCCTCCTTATTCCGTGAATAGATTAAAATGTCGTCAACAAACACAATGACAGAAGAATCTAAAAACGGGTGAAAGATTCTATTCATGTAGTCCATGAATATTGCGGGCGCATTAGTCACTCCAAAAGGCATGACCAGATACTCATAGTGCCCATATCTCATTCTGAAAGCTGTCTTAGGAATATCCTCTTCTTTCACTCCGATCTGATGATAGCCTGATCTTAAGTCGATCTTTGAAAATACTGTAGCTCCTCTTAATTGATCCATCAAATCGTCAATTCTTGGTAACGGGTATCGATTCTTGATAGTAACTTTATTCAATTGACGGTAGTCGGTGCATAATCTCATACTTCCATCCTTCTTCTTGACGAACAAAACAGGTGCTCCCCACGGTGAAACACTTGGTCGAATGAATTGCTTTTCCAATAATTCTTCCAGTTGCTTATTTAACTCCACTAACTCCATCGGTGCCATGCGATAAGGTGCTTTTGAAATCGGTGTCGTTCCAGGGATCAAGTTAATTCCGAACTCCACTTCACGTACAGGCGGTAATCCAGGGATTTCCTCAGGAAACACTTCAGGAAAATCTTTGACAACAGGTAACTCCTCCATCTTTTTCTCCTCCTTGACGTCCAAAGAAGCGAGAAACATGTATATCATGGCTCCATCTTCCCATGAAGCTTTGATTTGATTGGCAGTCACGTGCTCGGGTTCTAAGATTTGAGGTACTCTAGGTCTTAAGTTATTGAAGATAAGAGTCTTTTTGGCACAATTTAGGAGAACATAATTAGCAATTAACCAATCCATGCCTAAAATTATGTCGAGTTGGGTAAGGGGTAAGACAATTAAGTCCACTAAGTACTCTCTATCTTCTATTCCTACCGGGCATTTAGAAACAAAAGTTGACACCATGACTGGGTCACTAGTAGGGGTAGACACAATTAGATCAAAAGGCATAACATTTACTGGCAAATTTAATCTCTCAACCACATTACGAGCAATAAACGAATGCGTAGCACCCGAATCATACAACACATTCAAGGGTATCTTACGAATGAAACACCTACCTTGGATCAGATTAGCGTTGTTAGCAGCTTCCGCTCCGCTCATTGAGAAAACTCTTCCTTGTCCACGGGGTCTAGCAACGTTCACAGCATTGACTTCTCGCTTAGGTTCAGGGCAATTCCTTGAGATGTGTCTAGGTCGATTGCAATTGAAGCAGTTGGGATTGTTCCATGGGCAATTTGGTCCAAAGTGATTCTAGTTACACTTGTTGCAGAATGGAGGTGTACTTGCTTGTCCTCCAGCAGCATTCCCATTGTTGCGAAATCCACCAGCATTCCCATTGTTTCCTCGATTTCCACCACTGTTATTATTGTTGTTTCCTCTGAACTGGTTGTTGCGATTGTTGTTGTTTCGGTTGTTGCCACGATTCTGGTTGTTGTGATTGTTATTCCAGGGATAATTCTTGTGGTTGAAACTACCATGAAACCTTGACCGATTGTCCCTTTGTCCACTCCCTTGTTCATAAGGACCTTGATGTCTTGCTCCATTGTTCGGGTTTCCATGTCCTGGAGAGTGTCTCATCGGGCCACCACTTGAAACTTGTACAGCTAGCTTTCCAGTAGAGTTCCTTGATTTCAGGCCGCTTTCCACAATACTTCCTTTGTTCACTAGAGTTGTGAACACAGCAATCTCCATAGGAGCTAAAGCTTGCTTAATTTCCGGCTTCAGTCCATCCAAAAATTTTGCACACTTAGACCTTTCATTCGCCGCTTCTCCATAGTAAGGCATAAACTTTGCTAGATTCTCAAATTTTTCAGCATACTCCCCCACAGTCATGTTACCTTGTTCCAATCGCAGAAATTCTAACTCCTTAGCTGTCTTCAGATGTTCCGGAAAGTATTTCACCAAAAGTCTGTCCTTGAACTGATTCCAAGTCAACGCTCCAAGTTCTCCTCCTAATGCTTGTTTCTCATTGCGCCACCAATCAGCTGCTTCTCCTACCATCATGTATCCAGCATAGGCGATCTTTTGCTCATCGGTGCACTGTACCATTCCTCCAAAAATCCTTTCCAAACTTGCTACCCATACTTCCGCTTCTTCCGATGCGTAACCTCCAGCAAACTCCTTTGGATCCCTATGACAAAACTCGTCAAGTCCTCTGATTCCTTGCCCACCAGCGTTCACATTCTGATTCTGCTGAAGTTGTTGATGCATCAGGTTCATGTTGTCCCTTACTCCTGCCAAGATCGCAACTGTTTGAGCCAAAATAGCAGCTGGTTCCTCATTCGCTTGTCGACGTGCCATGTTACATACGGAGGATTGGAGTCTCAGATCAAGCCAAGGGTTGCACAAGGTAAGCATATTTAGGCTATGCTCGAGCCGAAAGGGTAACTATGTAACATCCCTAATTTTTAATCCCTAGTATAATTATAAGTTTTAATGAATTAAATATTTGTTTCTTGAAATCAATCATTTAGTGTTGGGTATTTTCCTAAAATGCATTATATTAATTACGACAGGATATTTAGTTATATTTTAAAGTGAACTTTTCTAAAGAAAATTAACATATTAAAATAATGCTAAATACTTTGAATACTTTACTTCACTTTTATATATATATATATATATTCAATAAGGAATTATGTTTAGTATTTTTAAATACTTGACTTTATAACTTTCGTAAAAATATATTTACTTATTTGATTTGATGACTAAATTCTATTTTTAGATGCTCTTAAAAATAATCACCATCATTGAAGGATATACTTTTTATATTTTTTTCCTTAATGTGGACATAACAATATTTAAGTACTTCGAAAGTAATATCAATAATTAACTTTATGATATCCCTATATATGATAGTATGATATTCAAATCTTAGTATTAGTTTCCCTAAAAAAAATAAATAAATAAAAATAAAAATAAAAATAATAATAATATTAAGTTTTATTTACAAGAAATTAATAAATAAATAAATAAAAGTATATTAAAAAAAAAAGAAGAAGAACCGTGTATTAGTGTGTGTTGTGTGTTGAGGGATGGAGAAACCCTCATCTCCTTTCTTCTTCCAAGTCCAGCCGCCACCCCCCTTCCTCTTAGTCGTGGGCTCGTCGGCCATCACCACTCCACCATACCGCCACCGTCGCAGTTTTCTGTCTCTCTCTAAGATCGACTCTCTCTCTTCCTTATTTCCCTCACACAACGCCGTCGCCACTCGCGTCTTCTCCTCCCTCCGTCGACCCCGTTCAAGCCGCCACTCGCCGCCACCACACACCATCACACTCGCGTTCTTCTTCTCTCCCATTCTCCTCCATCGCAGCGTCCTCTCTCCCCTCCCTTGTGAACCGCTGCCACCGCCGAACCTAGCTACGGCGCCAGTCATCGCCACCGGCTTGCAAATCACGAGCCACAGATCTTCCCCCCGTCGCTGGTTGTTAATGGTGCCATGGAGGTCATGCTGCTGCCCTTCGTTGATGCAGCCTCCTTCGCGAACGAACAACCACCATGATAAGAAGCCTGTGTCGCCGCCACTGTTTTGTTGCTGCGGCCGCCGTGGAGCACCGCCGCTCTCCTTCCTCCTCCCCGGTTCGCGTCTGCTACTCTCTGGACAAGAGGTCTGTGTTCATTGGGTTAAGCTGAAGCTTTGTGAATCGACGCCGTTATCGTCATCGGCCACGGTTGCGGGTTTGATCCAAACCGCCATCACCAACATAGTCGAGGAGTCAAACCGACCCCGGTCGTATAAGCAGTACTTGCCGCTGGTGGATTGGGACTAGTTCAACGTAAGCCGCAACGGGATCGCCTCACCGAGTCGTAAGCCAGGTTCTAATAGAACCCTGAGGTAAGGGGTGTTTTACCTTGCTTTAGAGAGTATTTTCTAGTTAGTTATAATACCTGCGAAGAATATATGGGTATGTTTGTGAACGAATCTTAGGGTAATTAATCGAGACTAAAAGTAAAGGATAAAAATAAACAAAAGAAAATCTAACTGGATAGTGTGACTTGAAATATGTGTTTTATGTGCAAAAATGTGCTTGGATTGTTCATAAGTTGATTGTAGATGATGATGATATGTTGAATGGTAAATAGAGATGCTGAATAAAAAGTAAAAAGGGGAAATTTGTGACACCCTAAGTTTTATAATAAAATTAAACAAATATTTTTGTGAGTTTTACTTAATTATTTAGTTTTTAACTCCATTATCAGAGTGGGGAAGCCTAATTCATTACTAAAAATAGTGGTCTAAAATTTTCCTTTTCCTACTTTTCAAAACATAGGGCTCACACGCGGAATTACCTAATTATACCTATTTGGAAAGTACAGTTAGTAATATTTAGTTATAAGGAAATTCTAGGAAAAATCCGACAGAGTCTCCTCTGTTTATTGGATATTTCCCATATTTCTTGAAAACCTGTTACCTGCTTGCTAGTTCATTTTATATTTTTCCAATCCAGTTCATATAACCTCTATGCATCACTAGGGTGTTTCCCTAGTTCATTCTATGTACTTGCATAGTTTAGATTCACCAAAAAGATTAGGTATTACTTACAACAAAATATGCACGGAACATCCCCGTCATAACGGAGGAAATCCGGCCCAAAGGTGCCTACACATTGCACCACAAAAATAATAAGTTATAGAGAAAGTATAAACGTGTTTTATATATATACAATTTCAAAATAACCTAAGTTCCAAACTAGTAGCATGGCATGAAACACTACTCTCCCTAGTTGGGAGAGTGATCCTGCTCGGTTGGGACCTCGGAATCTAACTCTGAACCTGAAAAGTGGGCGTAAGGGGTGAGAAATCCACGAACCCAGAAATGTCATTTTAAAGAGGCATAAGAACAACTAAGGCATGCAACAATCAATTCATTCACATACATAAATCATATTTCAGTGCATACCTTATTGGTTCAAATTTAAAATCATATAACCATAGTGAATACTTTTGGTTTTTCTTAACTTCTAACCTTGTCTTTTACGTTCATATGCTTTTAACTTTAACCTTTTAACTTTGTCTTTTGCTTTGCTAGCAATATAAATTCCATTAGGTATTCTTGATTGCACGATTGGTTAGGATGGTATCTTCACCCAATAGGACTTCTTCTCACTCAGGACTTCTTGACCCATAAGACCTTTCCCTCGTTAGGGCCTTTTCTTTATTTTCTTTTCTTCACTCACTTTCATATATTCTCAATTATTCATGATTCATGCTTATATTTGGTGCTGCAGCTATTAATCATCGCGTAGGATCCACGTAACCTAACGAGCCTTTGATCTTATGGGGATTTTTCCTGAGCGAGCTTTGTACCTATTGGGGCTAATTCGGGCCTACTTTGCTAGTAGGACCCTGTCCTAACCGTGTGCACCTAATGGGTGTGGATCCCAATACGCGATTAATAGCTGTAGACCCCTTTTATTCTTCTTTACATCATATTTTATTTCTATTTCATTCATCACACTTGTACATACTTTGCAATGTAACATTTCTTGTTTACAATCAATGTTTATTATCCAACATACCTCATTTTAACTTAGAATTCGCAAAATTAAGTCTTAATTACTATAAACAAATCCTTGCTCCATACTTCATAAATTCCCTATTTAACTCAATACTTACAATATGCACAAAATCATCAAATACTAGCAAACTAGTCAACCAAGGCATATCAATTCACCAAATCAATTTGTAATCATATTTATTTCAAGTATCAATTAGGATCAACCATTTCATGAACATAAACACATATAAAAAGGGAGAGAAATCATATTATCTAACCCTAAACTTAATCATAATTATACACACCCAAAATTCAACTCCCAAGCCCATGAATCAACCCCCTTACCTTGATTTTGAAGATTAAAAGAGAAAATACCAAGTTTAGCTAAGATCCTCTTGGCTGGATGAGAGAGAAAACGTGGAGAGAGAGAGATCCAAGAGCTTGATGATGATGAATAGTGCAAGAGGGATGCTTAATGATGATCCATGATGCTTTATGATGATTAATTTGGGGAGATTTGTTTGATTTATGAATTGGGGTTGAAAACCCTAGAGAGAAGTTGGAGAAAAGAAGAGTGAGAAAGTGGGATTTGGGGTTAAAATGACCCCAACTCGTGTTTTTATTTTTTGCAGATCTGATAAAAACACTCGAGTCTTTTCCAAATCACTCGAGTGAATCCCTGAACAACACTCGAGTCTTTTCTAAATCACTCGAGTGAATCTGAGGGCTTTGCTTTTTCCTGATTCAGGATCTGTAAAACACTCGAGTCTTTTCACAAAGACTCGAGTCTTTTCCAAAACACTCGAGTCTTTTCCAAAAGACTCCAGTGTTTTGCCCAGTACCCCCATTTATTCATTTTCCTATTTTCCTCCTATTTTCTTCCTGCTTCAATTCGAGATAACTTCTTCGTTACCCGACGGATCTTGCTCAAATTTGAAAGCAAGCTTCCTAAAATCCTTCACTTCATATCCAACGGTGGAAATCTTGATTGGGGTTGTAATTATTTGATTACAACTTTCCAAGTTAGGGTTGTTGGAAAGGTGTCTTAACTTAGATAAACTTGCACTTTCTAACTCGATTCACATCCTATTTCGATTCTACCCTTCATAACTCCTTTCTAGCACCTCACATACTCGTTGGATTATTTTTCTTAGTTTTTCTTAATTAATTTTAATATATTTCCATAACAATTAATTAAATGCATTAACGGGAAATTAAATTGAGGACGTTACAATCCTCTCCCACTTACCAGAATTTCGATTCACTAAGTGCTGAAAAGTTGTGGATAAGATTCCCTCATCTTTTCTTCTAGCTCCCAAGTAGCTTCTTCAACATTATTGCGGTGCCAAATAACTTTTATCAAGGGAATTTGCTTGCCTCGGAGTTGCTTAATCCGACGATCTTCAATCCGAATGGGATGGATTTCAAAAGTCAGATTTTCTTTCAAAGGTATATTATCCACATCAATTATATGCGAAGGGTCATGCACGTACTTCCGAAGTTGTGATACATGGAATACGTCATGTAACTTAGCTAGATGAGGAGGCAATGCAATTCGATACGCTAAAGGTCCAACCTTCTCAATTATTTGATAGGGACCAATAAACCTGGGAGAGAGCTTCCGGTACTTGATTGCACGACCGACACCGGTGGTAGGACTTACCCTTAAGAACACGTGATCACCACCATCGAATTCCAAGGGTCGTCTACGTCTATCCGCATAGCTCTTTTGGCGATCCTGTGATGCCTTCATTTTTTGCTGAATCATTTTGATCTTTTCGGTGGTTTCTTGTACAATATCTGGACCAAGAAGTAAATTTTCACCTATTTGAAACCAGCACAATGGAGTCCGGCACTTTCTGCCATAGAGAGCTTCAAAAGGAGCCATCCCAATACTGGAATGGAAGCTGTTGTTATAAGTGAACTCAATTAGTGGCAAGAGACGTTCCCAACTACCCGATTGCTCAATGACACAAGTCCTTAGTAAATCCTCCAACGATTGAATGGTGCGCTCTGTTTGCCCATCAGTTTGGGGATGATATGCAGTACTGAACTTGAGTTTTGTGCCCAAAGCCTGTTGAAGACTTTGCCAAAAACGAGAGAGGAATCTGGGATCACGGTCAGAGATGATACTTGAAGGAATTCCGTGTAGTCTCACAATATTTTGAATGTATAGTTGTGTCAACTTCTCCATACTATACTTCATATTCATCGGGATAAAGTGAGCACATTTAGTAAGCCGATCGACTACTACCCAGATAGCTTCATAGCCAGAAGGGGTCCTGGGAAGACTAGATATGAAATCCATAGAGATGCTATCCCATTTCCACTCGGGAATCTCCAAAGGCCTTAGCAAGCCTCCGGGCTTTTGATGTTCAATCTTGGCTTTTTGGTATACTAGGCATCGTGATACAAAATCTGCGATAGCTTTCTTCATTCCAGGCCACCAAAATAATCTTTTAAGATCTTGGTACATCTTGGTGGTACCTGCAGATGGTGGTTAGATAGGATATGCTATGGGATATTATTGGAATCGAGGAAATATTTGGTCAAGTTTTATGGATTTGATATGTTTTACCTGGGTGGAGGCTTAATTTAATTTTATGTGCCTCGTGAAGAATATCCCTTTGAACTTCAAAATCTTTAGGAACACATACCCTTCCTCGAAATCGAATGATTCCGTCTGAACCCCTGATGAAATTGGGCTCTTCTCCGTCAGAGGCTCTTTCTAAGAGTTTTTGCAATTCGGGATCATCAACCTGCCTTTCTTTGATCAAGTCGATGAATTCATTATGCACCTGCAGCATTTCCAGAATAATACTCTTTTCCTGCACCTGCACACCCAACATGAGATTACTAAACTCCTGCATCAATTGCATCTCCTTTATCATCATATTGCTAACATGAAGTGTCTTGCGGCTTAGAGCATCTGTCACTACATTTGCTTTGCCTGGATGATATTGGAGACTGAAGTCGTAATCTTTAAGAAATTCTATCCACCTCCTTTGTCTCATGTTCAGCTCCTTCTGGTCAAATAGATACTTAAGGCTCTTATGATCGCTGAACACCTCGAATCGAGTGCCGTACAAGTAGTGCCTCCAAATTTTCAATGCAAATACCACGGCTGCTAATTCGAGATCATGTGTAGGATAGTTCTGTTCATGTGGGCGAAGTTGCCGAGATGCATATGCAACGACTTTGCCTTGTTGCATCAGTACGCATCCTAACCCTTGTTTAGATGCATCACAATAAACATCGAAGGGTTGAGATGGGTCTGGCAAAATTAGGACGGGTGAGCTAGTGATTCGCTTCTTTAATTCTTCAAAACTATGCTCACACTCCACTGTCCACTGATAGGGTACCTCTTTGCGAGTCAATTTGGTTAGCGGAAGTTCTAACTTAGAAAAACCCTCAATGAATCTTCTATAATAACCGGCCATGCCTAAAAAGCTTCTGATCTCTGTGATTGTAGTGGGTCTCTCCCACTTGAGCACTACTTCTACCTTCGATGGGTCAACTGCCACTCCTTTTTCTGAAATGACATGACCAAGAAAGTACACTTCATTTAACCAGAAACTGCATTTGGCGAACTTAGCGTACAACTGTTTCTCCTTGAGGACCTGCAACACCGTCCTCAAATGCTCATTATGCTCACTTGGAGTTTTGGAATAGATAAGAATATCGTCGATGAAGACAACGAAAAAAGAGTCCAGAAAAGGTCTGAAAATCCGATTCATGTAGTCCATGAAAATTGCTGGTGCATTAGTAAGGCCGAAGAGCATGACAACATACTCAAAATGCCCATAACGGGTGCGAAAAGCTGTTTTGGGGATGTCAGCCTCTTTAACTCGGATTTGATGATAGCCTGATCGAAGATCGATCTTAGAGAATATGGATGCTCCCTTTAGTTGATCTAACAAATCGTCAATTCGGGGAAGTGGATACTTGTTCTTAATTGTTACCCCATTCAGCTGGCGGTAGTCAGTACACATTCTCAAACTGCCATCCTTCTTTTTAACGAATAGTACTGGGGCTCCCCACGGAGACACACTAGGCCGAATGAATTGTTTAGCAAATAACTCTTCGATGTGCTTCTTTAGCTCGGCCAACTCTGGAGGGGCCATCCGATACAGGGCAATTGAGATTGGTCCTGCACCGGGAACCAAATCAATGCTAAATTCTACTTCTCTGTGTGGCGGTAAACCAGGAATATCATCCGGGAATACCTCCGGAAACTCCTGCACCACTGGAATCTTGTTAACATCCGGATCGGTTCTGATTTCTAGATTTGACAAGGTTGCATCAGGGAATAGGATGGCCTTGCTATGGAAATCAATAAGAACTTTATTCTTCGCCATCCAATCCATGCCGAGGATGATATCAAGCCCCTTGAGAGGTAAACAAATAAGATTCAAGTTGAATTCTCTCTCAAGTACTCGCAAAGAGCAGTTTAGACATGCGAGGGACGTAGTCACTGCGGGGCTGGTAGGTGTCGACACCGAGAGCACATACGGCATCTCTACCGTAGACATTCCGATTCTCTTGACACATGATAATGAAATAAAGGAATGCGATGCACCACTATCAAACAATATTTTACAAGGGAGAGTATTTAAAGTACCATTACCTCGGATAAGTTCATCACCTTCCTCTACCTCCTCGCCATCCATAGTGTACACCTTACCCTTCTGGACGGGTTTCTTTCCCTTGGCGGGTTGCGCCCGAGTCACATTAACTTCCTGTTTCATATTCTTCTTTGGGCATTGATAATAGAAGTGACCAGGTTGACCACAAGTAAAACAAACCCTGGGTTTTGAGTCTTGATTTTTGAACCAGCACTCTCCAAGATGACGCTTTCCACAATGAGTGCATGTAGGATAGCTAGGAAAAGCAACTCCTGTGGGACCAGAATTGGACCGTGGAGGACCTCTGTTGGCACTAGCAGAATAGGGACCAGATTTATTCACAGGCGCTTTACCCTTGATCGGGCCTCCAGATTTTTGCACATTTTTACCCTGATCAGTCCCTTGCATATTCTTCAAGCTCCTTTCATAAGCACTGGTCATATTAATCAGTTGAGCTAAGCTGGCAATATTCTGATATTCAAACAACACCTTGATCTCAGGGCGTAGGCCACTTTCAAATTTAATGCATTTTGCCCTCTCCTCAACATCTCTGTAACCAAGCGAGTAGCACATCAACTCCCGGAACTTTGCAGCATATTCACCAATATTCATGTCACCTTGAACAAGATTCAGAAATTGCAGCTCTTTCTCTCTGCGTTCATTCTCCGGAAAATACTTGCCCAAAAAGTGGGTGCGGAAAAGTTCCCAAGTAATTTCCCGATTAGCCGCTTCAAGATCGCGACGTTCCTGTTGCCACCAGTATTGGGCCTCACTGATCAGCATAAATTCTGCAAGACGAACCCTTTGGTCCTGTGGAGGCTGAAGAGAAGCAAAGATTTTCTCAATGTCTTGGAGCCAATCTTGGGCTCCATCTGGATTGTGTCCTCCATCAAACCTCAGAGGATCCTGTTTCTTGAACCTTGACAGCCAGTCAATAACAGGAGGAGCAGGTTGAGGTGGTTGCATAGCAGCAACGGCAGCGGTAACAGTATTTGCAATATTCTGAGCCTGATTCTGGTTGGCTTGAACCAAATTCTCCAGAATAGCTGTAAGACGATCATTATCGTTTGGTCGACGAGCCATAGAGGGTATCCACCTTGATTTTGAAGGTCACCATTCAAATTAATAGGTTAGAAAGAATCTAATGAAGAACTTAAAGAAAACTACATAAAATGTACTAAGAATAAACCTAAACATTGACATTTGAACAATTTCTCGCTTGATGAGAAATCAAGGAGTAATGAAACTCCATAGCCGAGGACAAAACTGCTCTGATACCATAAATGTGACACCCTAAGTTTTATAATAAAATTAAACAAATATTTTTGAGAGTTTTACTTAATTATTTAGTTTTTAACTCCATTATCAGAGTGGGGAAGCCTAATTCATTACTAAAAATAGTGGTCTAAAATTTTCCTTTTCCTACTTTTCAAAACATAGGGCTCACACGCGGAATTACCTAATTATACCTATTTGGAAAGTACAGTTAGTAATATTTAGTTATAAGGAAATTCTAGGAAAAATCCGACAGAGTCTCCTCTGTTTATTGGATATTTCCCATATTTCTTGAAAACCTGTTACCTGCTTGCTAGTTCATTTTATATTTTTCCAATCCAGTTCATATAACCTCTATGCATCACTAGGGTGTTTCCCTAGTTCATTCTATGTACTTGCATAGTTTAGATTCACCAAAAAGATTAGGTATTACTTACAACAAAATATGCATGGAACATCCCCGTCATAACGGAGGAAATCCGGCCCAAAGGTGCCTACACATTGCACCACAAAAATAATAAGTTATAGAGAAAGTATAAACGTGTTTTATATATATACAATTTCAAAATAACCTAAGTTCCAAACTAGTAGCATGGCATGAAACACTACTCTCCCTAGTTGGGAGAGTGATCCTGCTCGGTTGGGACCTCGGAATCTAACTCTGAACCTGAAAAGTGGGCGTAAGGGGTGAGAAATCCACGAACCCAGAAATGTCATTTTAAAGAGGCATAAGAACAACTAAGGCATGCAACAATCAATTCATTCACATACATAAATCATATTTCAGTGCATACCTTATTGGTTCAAATTTAAAATCATATAACCATAGTGAATACTTTTGGTTTTTCTTAACTTCTAACCTTGTCTTTTACTTTCATATGCTTTTAACTTTAACCTTTTAACTTTGTCTTTTGCTTTGCTAGCAATATAAATTCCATTAGGTATTCTTGATTGCACGATTGGTTAGGATGGTATCTTCACCCAATAGGACTTCTTCTCACTCAGGACTTCTTGACCCATAAGACCTTTCCCTCGTTAGGGCCTTTTCTTTATTTTCTTTTCTTCACTCACTTTCATATATTCTCAATTATTCATGATTCATGCTTATATTTGGTGCTGCAGCTATTAATCATCGCGTAGGATCCACGTAACCTAACGAGCCTTTGATCTTATGGGGATTTTTCCTGAGCGAGCTTTGTACCTATTGGGGCTAATTCGGGCCTACTTTGCTAGTAGGACCCTGTCCTAACCGTGTGCACCTAATGGGTGTGGATCCCAATACGCGATTAATAGCTGCAGACCCCTTTTATTCTTCTTTACATCATATTTTATTTCTATTTCATTCATCACACTTGTACATACTTTGCAATGTAACATTTCTTGTTTACAATCAATGTTTATTATCCAACATACCTCATTTTAACTTAGAATTCGCAAAATTAAGTCTTAATTACTATAAACAAATCCTTGCTCCATACTTCATAAATTCCCTATTTAACTCAATACTTACAATATGCACAAAATCATCAAATACTAGCAAACTAGTCAACCAAGGCATATCAATTCACCAAATCAATTTGTAATCATATTTATTTCAAGTATCAATTAGGATCAACCATTTCATGAACATAAACACATATAAAAAGGGAGAGAAATCATATTATCTAACCCTAAACTTAATCATAATTATACACACCCAAAATTCAACTCCCAAGCCCATGAATCAACCCCCTTACCTTGATTTTGAAGATTAAAAGAGAAAATACCAAGTTTAGCTAAGATCCTCTTGGCTGGATGAGAGAGAAAACGTGGAGAGAGAGAGATCCAAGAGCTTGATGATGATGAATAGTGCAAGAGGGATGCTTAATGATGATCCATGATGCTTTATGATGATTAATTTGGGGAGATTTGTTTGATTTATGAATTGGGGTTGAAAACCCTAGAGAGAAGTTGGAGAAAAGAAGAGTGAGAAAGTGGGATTTGGGGTTAAAATGACCCCAACTCGTGTTTTTATTTTTTGCAGATCTGATAAAAACACTCGAGTCTTTTCCAAATCACTCGAGTGAATCCCTGAACAACACTCGAGTCTTTTCTAAATCACTCGAGTGAATCTGAGGGCTTTGCTTTTTCCTGATTCAGGATCTGTAAAACACTCGAGTCTTTTCACAAAGACTCGAGTCTTTTCCAAAACACTCGAGTCTTTTCCAAAAGACTCCAGTGTTTTGCCCAGTACCCCCATTTATTCATTTTCCTATTTTCCTCCTATTTTCTTCCTGCTTCAATTCGAGATAACTTCTTCGTTACCCGACGGATCTTGCTCAAATTTGAAAGCAAGCTTCCTAAAATCCTTCACTTCATATCCAACGGTGGAAATCTTGATTGGGGTTGTAATTATTTGATTACAACTTTCCAAGTTAGGGTTGTTGGAAAGGTGTCTTAACTTAGATAAACTTGCACTTTCTAACTCGATTCACATCCTATTTCGATTCTACCCTTCATAACTCCTTTCTAGCACCTCACATACTCGTTGGATTATTTTTCTTAGTTTTTCTTAATTAATTTTAATATATTTCCATAACAATTAATTAAATGCATTAACGGGAAATTAAATTGAGGACGTTACAATCCTCTCCCACTTACCAGAATTTCGATTCACTAAGTGCTGAAAAGTTGTGGATAAGATTCCCTCATCTTTTCTTCTAGCTCCCAAGTAGCTTCTTCAACATTATTGCGGTGCCAAATAACTTTTATCAAGGGAATTTGCTTGCCTCGGAGTTGCTTAATCCGACGATCTTCAATCCGAATGGGATGGATTTCAAAAGTCAGATTTTCTTTCAAAGGTATATTATCCACATCAATTATATGCGAAGGGTCATGCACGTACTTCCGAAGTTGTGATACATGGAATACGTCATGTAACTTAGCTAGATGAGGAGGCAATGCAATTCGATACGCTAAAGGTCCAACCTTCTCAATTATCTGATAGGGACCAATAAACCTGGGAGAGAGCTTCCGGTACTTGATTGCACGACCGACACCGGTGGTAGGACTTACCCTTAAGAACACGTGATCACCACCATCGAATTCCAAGGGTCGTCTACGTCTATCCGCATAGCTCTTTTGGCGATCCTATGATGCCTTCATTTTTTGCTGAATCATTTTGATCTTTTCGGTGGTTTCTTGTACAATATCTGGACCAAGAAGTAAATTTTCACCGATTTGAAACCAGCACAATGGAGTCCGGCACTTTCTGCCATAGAGAGCTTCAAAAGGAGCCATCCCAATACTGGAATGGAAGCTGTTGTTATAAGTGAACTCAATTAGTGGCAAGAGACGTTCCCAACTACCCGATTGCTCAATGACACAAGTCCTTAGTAAATCCTCCAACGATTGAATGGTGCGCTCTGTTTGCCCATCAGTTTGGGGATGATATGCAGTACTGAACTTGAGTTTTGTGCCCAAAGCCTGTTGAAGACTTTGCCAAAAACGAGAGAGGAATCTGGGATCACGGTCAGAGATGATACTTGAAGGAATTCCGTGTAGTCTCACAATATTTTGAATGTATAGTTGTGTCAACTTCTCCATACTATACTTCATATTCATCGGGATAAAGTGAGCACATTTAGTAAGCCGATCGACTACTACCCAGATAGCTTCATAGCCAGAAGGGGTCCTGGGAAGACTAGATATGAAATCCATAGAGATGCTATCCCATTTCCACTCGGGAATCTCCAAAGGCCTTAGCAAGCCTCCGGGCTTTTGATGTTCAATCTTGGCTTTTTGGTATACTAGGCATCGTGATACAAAATCTGCGATAGCTTTCTTCATTCCAGGCCACCAAAATAATCTTTTAAGATCTTGGTACATCTTGGTGGTACCTGCAGATGGTGGTTAGATAGGATATGCTATGGGATATTATTGGAATCGAGGAAATATTTGGTCAAGTTTTATGGATTTGATATGTTTTACCTGGGTGGAGGCTTAATTTAATTTTATGTGCCTCGTGAAGAATATCCCTTTGAACTTCAAAATCTTTAGGAACACATACCCTTCCTCGAAATCGAATGATTCCGTCTGAACCCCTGATGAAATTGGGCTCTTCTCCGTCAAAGGCTCTTTCTAAGAGTTTTTGCAATTCGGGATCATCAACCTGCCTTTCTTTGATCAAGTCGATGAATTCATTATGCACCTGCAGCATTTCCAGAATAATACTCTTTTCCTGCACCTGCACACCCAACATGAGATTACTAAACTCCTGCATCAATTGCATCTCCTTTATCATCATATTGCTAACATGAAGTGTCTTGCGGCTTAGAGCATCTGTCACTACATTTGCTTTGCCTGGATGATATTGGAGACTGAAGTCGTAATCTTTAAGAAATTCTATCCACCTCCTTTGTCTCATGTTCAGCTCCTTCTGGTCAAATAGATACTTAAGGCTCTTATGATCGCTGAACACCTCGAATCGAGTGCCGTACAAGTAGTGCCTCCAAATTTTCAATGCAAATACCACGGCTGCTAATTCGAGATCATGTGTAGGATAGTTCTGTTCATGTGGGCGAAGTTGCCGAGATGCATATGCAACGACTTTGCCTTGTTGCATCAGTACGCATCCTAACCCTTGTTTAGATGCATCACAATAAACATCGAAGGGTTGAGATGGGTCTGGCAAAATTAGGACGGGTGAGCTAGTGATTCGCTTCTTTAATTCTTCAAAACTATGCTCACACTCCACTGTCCACTGATAGGGTACCTCTTTGCGAGTCAATTTGGTTAGCGGAAGTGCTAACTTAGAAAAACCCTCAATGAATCTTCTATAATAACCGGCCATGCCTAAAAAGCTTCTGATCTCTGTGATTGTAGTGGGTCTCTCCCACTTGAGCACTACTTCTACCTTCGATGGGTCAACTGCCACTCCTTTTTCTGAAATGACATGACCAAGAAAGTACACTTCATTTAACCAGAAACTGCATTTGGCGAACTTAGCGTACAACTGTTTCTCCTTGAGGACCTGCAACACCGTCCTCAAATGCTCATTATGCTCACTTGGAGTTTTGGAATAGATAAGAATATCGTCGATGAAGACAACGAAAAAAGAGTCCAGAAAAGGTCTGAAAATCCGATTCATGTAGTCCATGAAAATTGCTGGTGCATTAGTAAGGCCGAAGAGCATGACAACATACTCAAAATGCCCATAACGGGTGCGAAAAGCTGTTTTGGGGATGTCAGCCTCTTTAACTCGGATTTGATGATAGCCTGATCGAAGATCGATCTTAGAGAATATGGATGCTCCCTTTAGTTGATCTAACAAATCGTCAATTCGGGGAAGTGGATACTTGTTCTTAATTGTTACCCCATTCAGCTGGCGGTAGTCAGTACACATTCTCAAACTACCATCCTTCTTTTTAACGAATAGTACTGGGGCTCCCCACGGAGACACACTAGGCCGAATGAATTGTTTAGCAAATAACTCTTCGATGTGCTTCTTTAGCTCGGCCAACTCTGGAGGGGCCATCCGATACAGGGCAATTGAGATTGGTCCTGCACCGGGAACCAAATCAATGCTAAATTCTACTTCTCTGTGTGGCGGTAAACCAGGAATATCATCCGGGAATACCTCCGGAAACTCCTGCACCACTGGAATCTTGTTAACATCCGGATCGGTTCTGATTTCTAGATTTGACAAGGTTGCATCAGGGAATAGGATGGCCTTGCTATGGAAATCAATAAGAACTTTATTCTTCGCCATCCAATCCATGCCGAGGATGATATCAAGCCCCTTGAGAGGTAAACAAATAAGATTCAAGTTGAATTCTCTCTCAAGTACTCGCAAAGAGCAGTTTAGACATGCGAGGGACGTAGTCACTGCGGGGCTGGTAGGTGTCGACACCGAGAGCACATACGGCATCTCTACCGTAGACATTCCGATTCTCTTGACACATGATAATGAAATAAAGGAATGCGATGCACCACTATCAAACAATATTTTACAAGGGAGAGTATTTAAAGTACCATTACCTCGGATAAGTTCATCACCTTCCTCTACCTCCTCGCCATCCATAGTGTACACCTTACCCTTCTGGACGGGTTTCTTTCCCTTGGCGGGTTGCGCCCGAGTCACATTAACTTCCTGTTTCATATTCTTCTTTGGGCATTGATAATAGAAGTGACCAGGTTGACCACAAGTAAAACAAACCCTGGGTTTTGAGTCTTGATTTTTGAACCAGCACTCTCCAAGATGACGCTTTCCACAATGAGTGCATGTAGGATAGCTAGGAAAAGCAACTCCTGTGGGACCAGAATTGGACCGTGGAGGACCTCTGTTGGCACTAGCAGAATAGGGACCAGATTTATTCACAGGCGCTTTACCCTTGATCGGGCCTCCAGATTTTTGCACATTTTTACCCTGATCAGTCCCTTGCATATTCTTCAAGCTCCTTTCATAAGCACTGGTCATATTAACCAGTTGAGCTAAGCTGGCAATATTCTGATATTCAAACAACACCTTGATCTCAGGGCGTAGGCCACTTTCAAATTTAATGCATTTTGCCCTCTCCTCAACATCTCTGTAACCAAGCGAGTAGCACATCAACTCCCGGAACTTTGCAGCATATTCACCAATATTCATGTCACCTTGAACAAGATTCAGAAATTGCAGCTCTTTCTCTCTGCGTTCATTCTCCGGAAAATACTTGCCCAAAAAGTGGGTGCGGAAAAGTTCCCAAGTAATTTCCCGATTAGCCGCTTCAAGATCGCGACGTTCCTGTTGCCACCAGTATTGGGCCTCACTGATCAGCATAAATTCTGCAAGACGAACCCTTTGGTCCTGTGGAGGCTGAAGAGAAGCAAAGATTTTCTCAATGTCCTGGAGCCAATCTTGGGCTCCATCTGGATTGTGTCCTCCATCAAACCTCAGAGGATCCTGTTTCTTGAACCTTGACAGCCAGTCAATAACAGGAGGAGCAGGTTGAGGTGGTTGCATAGCAGCAACGGCAGCGGTAACAGTATTTGCAATATTCTGAGCCTGATTCTGGTTGACTTGAACCAAATTCTCCAGAATAGCTGTAAGACGATCATTATCGTTTGGTCGACGAGCCATAGAGGGTATCCACCTTGATTTTGAAGGTCACCATTCAAATTAATAGGTTAGAAAGAATCTAATGAAGAACTTAAAGAAAACTACATAAAATGTACTAAGAATAAACCTAAACATTGACATTTGAACAATTTCTCGCTTGATGAGAAATCAAGGAGTAATGAAACTCCATAGCCGAGGACAAAACTGCTCTGATACCATAAATGTGACACCCTAAGTTTTATAATAAAATTAAACAAATATTTTTGTGAGTTTTACTTAATTATTTAGTTTTTAACTCCATTATCAGAGTGGGGAAGCCTAATTCATTACTAAAAATAGTGGTCTAAAATTTTCCTTTTCCTACTTTTCAAAACATAGGGCTCACACGCGGAATTACCTAATTATACCTATTTGGAAAGTACAGTTAGTAATATTTAGTTATAAGGAAATTCTAGGAAAAATCCGACAGAGTCTCCTCTGTTTATTGGATATTTCCCATATTTCTTGAAAACCTGTTACCTGCTTGCTAGTTCATTTTATATTTTTCCAATCCAGTTCATATAACCTCTATGCATCACTAGGGTGTTTCCCTAGTTCATTCTATGTACTTGCATAGTTTAGATTCACCAAAAAGATTAGGTATTACTTACAACAAAATATGCACGGAACATCCCCGTCATAACGGACGAAATCCGGCCCAAAGGTGCCTACACATTGCACCACAAAAATAATAAGTTATAGAGAAAGTATAAACGTGTTTTATATATATACAATTTCAAAATAACCTAAGTTCCAAACTAGTAGCATGGCATGAAACACTACTCTCCCTAGTTGGGAGAGTGATCCTGCTCGGCTGGGACCTCGGAATCTAACTCTGAACCTGAAAAGTGGGCGTAAGGGGTGAGAAATCCACGAACCCAGAAATGTCATTTTAAAGAGGCATAAGAACAACTAAGGCATGCAACAATCAATTCATTCACATACATAAATCATATTTCAGTGCATACCTTATTGGTTCAAATTTAAAATCATATAACCATAGTGAATACTTTTGGTTTTTCTTAACTTCTAACCTTGTCTTTTACTTTCATATGCTTTTAACTTTAACCTTTTAACTTTGTCTTTTGCTTTGCTAGCAATATAAATTCCATTAGGTATTCTTGATTGCACGATTGGTTAGGATGGTATCTTCACCCAATAGGACTTCTTCTCACTCAGGACTTCTTGACCCATAAGACCTTTCCCTCGTTAGGGCCTTTTCTTTATTTTCTTTTCTTCACTCACTTTCATATATTCTCAATTATTCATGATTCATGCTTATATTTGGTGCTGCAGCTATTAATCATCGCGTAGGATCCACGTAACCTAACGAGCCTTTGATCTTATGGGGATTTTTCCTGAGCGAGCTTTGTACCTATTGGGGCTAATTCGGGCCTACTTTGCTAGTAGGACCCTGTCCTAACCGTGTGCACCTAATGGGTGTGGATCCCAATACGCGATTAATAGCTGCAGACCCCTTTTATTCTTCTTTACATCATATTTTATTTCTATTTCATTCATCACACTTGTACATACTTTGCAATGTAACATTTCTTGTTTACAATCAATGTTTATTATCCAACATACCTCATTTTAACTTAGAATTCGCAAAATTAAGTCTTAATTACTATAAACAAATCCTTGCTCCATACTTCATAAATTCCCTATTTAACTCAATACTTACAATATGCACAAAATCATCAAATACTAGCAAACTAGTCAACCAAGGCATATCAATTCACCAAATCAATTTGTAATCATATTTATTTCAAGTATCAATTAGGATCAACCATTTCATGAACATAAACACATATAAAAAGGGAGAGAAATCATATTATCTAACCCTAAACTTAATCATAATTATACACACCCAAAATTCAACTCCCAAGCCCATGAATCAACCCCCTTACCTTGATTTTGAAGATTAAAAGAGAAAATACCAAGTTTAGCTAAGATCCTCTTGGCTGGATGAGAGAGAAAACGTGGAGAGAGAGAGATCCAAGAGCTTGATGATGATGAATAGTGCAAGAGGGATGCTTAATGATGATCCATGATGCTTTATGATGATTAATTTGGGGAGATTTGTTTGATTTATGAATTGGGGTTGAAAACCCTAGAGAGAAGTTGGAGAAAAGAAGAGTGAGAAAGTGGGATTTGGGGTTAAAATGACCCCAACTCGTGTTTTTATTTTTTGCAGATCTGATAAAAACACTCGAGTCTTTTCCAAATCACTCGAGTGAATCCCTGAACAACACTCGAGTCTTTTCTAAATCACTCGAGTGAATCTGAGGGCTTTGCTTTTTCCTGATTCAGGATCTGTAAAACACTCGAGACTTTTCAAAAAGACTCGAGTCTTTTCCAAAACACTCGAGTCTTTTCCAAAAGACTCCAGTGTTTTGCCCAGTACCCCCATTTATTCATTTTCCTATTTTCCTCCTATTTTCTTCCTGCTTCAATTCGAGATAACTTCTTCGTTACCCGACGGATCTTGCTCAAATTTGAAAGCAAGCTTCCTAAAATCCTTCACTTCATATCCAACGGTGGAAATCTTGATTGGGGTTGTAATTATTTGATTACAACTTTCCAAGTTAGGGTTGTTGGAAAGGTGTCTTAACTTAGATAAACTTGCACTTTCTAACTCGATTCACATCCTATTTCGATTCTACCCTTCATAACTCCTTTCTAGCACCTCACATACTCGTTGGATTATTTTTCTTAGTTTTTCTTAATTAATTTTAATATATTTCCATAACAATTAATTAAATGCATTAACGGGAAATTAAATTGAGGTTCAATCTATCTTATTTATTTTAAGGTAAGGGGTTTATTGCCGCACAGTGGTTGTGTAACTAGTTTGTGTGTGCGTGTTGAGACTATTTGGTTTGTGTAGTTGATATTAGGGATTGATATTTATGAGTTAAAATATAAATTGATAATTTATTGTGCTAAGTGATTAATTGATATATATGTCCTGATAATTGTGCTGTGAATTGTTAAATGTTAATTGAGGCCATGAGTTAGGTGTAATTGTTGAAAATATAAGAATGATATGTATGTGCTAAATTATGTGAATTAATTGGATAATGACTTGTATTATAATGTAATTATTAAATATATTGAATGGTGTATGTATGTTGTATTTAGAGATTGATTGAAAGCGGAAAGGAGTGAACGGAGGAGTGAGCCTTGAATTTAATATTAACACCTAGAAGAAAAGGTAAGGGAAACAAATCGGGGAAAATAGGATGTGCCTTTGAAAGTGATAGTGAGTAAATTCTAGGGAAATGGATTAGTTGGAGTAGAAGAGAAAAAGAGGAAAATGAGAGTAGAAGAAAAAGGTGTTAGGCGAGGGCGGATTAAAATTGAGAATAAGGAAAAGAATACAAAGAAAAGGGTAAAAAGGAAAAAGGAAAGAAAAAGAGAATATTGGTATGCGATTTGGATCCTGTAAGACACACGGTGGGGTGCAATAAGTCGGGTGCACAACACCTGCAATAAGCCGCTGGCTGGAACGTGTGCAAGGGTTGAGTTAATCGTGCGGCCTTTGGGGATCCGTACGCATCGGTAAGTCGTATCCTCTGAAAGACTGGGGAACGCAGTGGCAAACTCGCATAGCCAAGGATGAATAATGAAAAAGGGAACTCCTAGCGCTCAGTACCGTACGGCTGGCTGGGGCTGGACTACCTAATGAAAAATGGAATTGAAAAAGAATAAAAAGAAAAGAAAAAGAGAATATTGGTATGCGGTTTGAATCCTGTAAGACACACGGTGGGGTGCAATAAGTCGGGTGCGCAACACCTGCAATAAGCCGCTGGCTAGAACGTGTGCAAGGGTTGAGTTAGTCGTGCGACCTTTGGGGATCCGTACACATCGGTAAGTCGTATCCTCTGAAAGACTGGGGAACGCAGTGGCAAACTCGCATAGCCAAGGATTTTGTGGCATTCTGGCCGTGTAAGACACGCTCTCGGGTGCAGGAAACGTAAGCCGCCTTGGCAGAGTGCGTAGTGGTTGAGTTAGACGTGCGGCCTTTGGGGATCCGTACGCATCTGTAAGACATATCCTCTGAAAGACTGGGGAACACAATTGTGAAACCACAAATATCCCGAAAAAGTAAAAAGGAAAGAAATGAAAAGAATGAAATGAAAGGAATGAATTGAATAGAGAATGAAATAAAAAGAAATAAAAAGAAGAAAGTTGAGAAGGTGATGGATGAGTTGGAGGAATGAGAAATAGAGATTAGAATTAGATAACTTGATAAAATAGGAAGATTGAAAGTAAAAAGTAGGAATGGAATAGGAAATTGAGGGTCTAAGTTTAAGTGAGGGTAGGAAGTTAAGTGAGCGAAAATAGAATAGGAATTGACATTAATTAGAAAATGCGAATAATTGGAGATGTTTGTGTTTGCAGTGGATAGGTGATTGGGCGTGATATGTTTGCATTATTTGGTTAATTGCTAATTGTGTATGACTTGGCATGTATATACATTACTAGTTTGTGCAATTCTCACCCTTACAACCACTACAGGTACAGGTTGAGCATTGCAGACATTGAGGCTGAGCAGGGGCACACTTCCCACAGGAAGTGTGAAATCGAGTCATTTTACTATTTGGAGTCAAACCGGGCCACATTTGATTACTTGATGTATTTTGTATAATTATGAATTATGTATGTTTTTCCAATGTAAATTTTGGGAAATTGGTGGCCCGGGGTATTTAGTTTATTTGCAAAAAGTTTAAAAGTTTCTACTTTAATATTTAATGTCAAAAGAGTCTAAATATGTTATATACTATATCTGGCTGTTTGGTTGTCATTGAAAACTGTTTTGAGCAGGTTACAGGTCAAAACTAAATTTTGGGAAAGTCGAAAAAACAAAGGAGACTCTGTCCGATTTTCCGGAAAAATTATATTAAGTGTTTTAATTAAAAAGAATTTTTAAATCCATATTTTCAAAATAGATAAAATAAAATAGGTTGTTACACCTCTGCTTTCTCTCCTCCTTCAATCTGGACATGGAGACATTACGAACCAAGGTTTGTTTGTGTTTCAGTGATTTTGCTACCTACACTCAATGTTTGTGTAAAATTCATAAAATAGGATTAGGGCTTTTATACCTTTCATAGAATGATAACTCTGGGATTGGGGATTCGCTTGAGGTGTATTCACTTTTTTCCTTTTTTCTTTGATGTGGATGAGTACATTTGTGTTCCACCTAAGAGTACTATTAAGACGGTGTTGGATTCGCTTGAGGAGTATAATCGGTTCACCATTGAACAGATGCCTATGAATAGCAAAGACTTCTATGCCCTCAATAGGGATTTCATACTGAAGTTTCATTCTTTAAATTGCGTAGATTAATTAATTATAAAATCATTACACCTAATTACTGTGATGGACAATTAAGTTTTTAACTCAAACATAAAATCATTGTTTTGATAGACTTTCAATAACTAGAAAATTAATTAAAATAGTACAAACTTAGCATTCCTTTAGCTTCCTGCTTTCTGCTCTTACTTTTTGAGTGACTCAACCTGTAATCATTAGATTTTTGTTGCACACTCTTGTGGGCTTTTAATCAGAGTTTCTAGGAGGAAAAAAAATTTGTTTGGAATTGTGAACTTATATTACTTTTTGAGTGACTCTAAGGTTGTACTTTCTTTAATGTCTTGTAGCGTACTGATAAAAAAGTTTGGTGTTGTTGACTTGAATTTGTGCAGGTATGATAATGGGTGCATCAGCATCATCAGTTTGGGATAACCTGAGAGTGCCTCATTGTAACACCCTAACATTTATATAACTTATTTACTAATAATTATGTTGGTTTTAAAATAGGACTTGAAAAATTTCGTTTTAAATCTTAACGAAAATCCGACAGAGTCTCCTCTGTTTATCGGACTTCCCAAAAATTTAGAGTTTCCACCTGTCAAACCAGAATAATCCAGAAAACATTTCAACATTTCTATATATATTAATTAACTTTACAAGCCCTAACAACGTACATATAATAAATTCGGGCTTGCAGCGATTAAATTATTTCAAACACCCAAAATAGATTAATTATAATACAATAACTAGAGTACACCCTTAACTAAATTACACTCCACGGCGTGGAGTGCACTCCTGCTCGGCCAGTATTGCAAGCTCAAACCTCAGTACCTGTGGAGATAGTAAGGAGTGAGCATTACACTTAAAATGGGGAAATAGTTTCCAGTTATGACATAATGCTATACTAAGCCAAACACATTTAACAATTCGATAACAATATAATAAAACTCTGCATAACACAATTCATGGTCAACATATCCATTGGTTTTACAATTCAATTATTTCCACTTTGTTCTTACTCATCACTTTTATCAAGTCTTTTAGTCTATGCTTTTCCAATATAATCACATCTCTTTTCATTTTGTTCCTGGTCACGACCTACTGCGTCCGTATTCATGCACGGTCACGTCTTACTGCGTCCAAGTATGTTTCCATTATCCCCTGGTCACGACCTACAGCGTTCGCACCCCTGCATGATCACGTCTTACTGCGTCCAGGTACATTTTTATTCTCCCCCGGTCACGACCTACTGCGTCCGCACCCATGCATGGTCACGTCTTACTGTGTCCGGGTGTGTTACTTTCCTTTTATTCCCTTGGTCACGACCTACTGCGTCCGCACTCATGTGCAGTCACGTCTTACTGCGTCCAGGTACATTTTTATTCTCCCCCGGTCACGACCTACAGCGTCCGCACCCATGCGCGGTCACGTCTTACTGCGTCCGGGTGTATTTACATTCCTTTCCCTGGTCACGACCTACAGCGTTCGCACTCATGTGCGATCACGTCTTACTGCATCCAGGAACATTCTCATATTCATTTTCTATAATAACATCTCCTCTTATTCATATCAACCATTTCATTACTCCTTTCAACCACTTACACTTTATGACAAGTACATTACTCAACTCAATCACCACAGTTCACATTTACATTATCAACTCATCACAATCATATCTTATCGTTTAATTAGCACCAATCAACATATTATTAAATTCATCACCATTACATCTCATAATTTATTTAGCACAATTAAACATTTTATCATTATCATCATCATTATCATTGATTCATAAATACTATTTATCAACTACCCTTCCTATATGATTTCCATTCTTTGCCTTGGTTTCTAATCATACCATAGCTCACTCATTCAACAAAATAAGCACTTACATTATAAACATCACCAAGTCACAAGTTTATCTACCAAATATTAAAATGAAACATATCATCATCTAATTATTTTCCCTAAGTCATAAACTCTACTTATTGACTACCCTATGGTATAACCACCTAGACTAACACATAACTCTTAGTACCCATTATATACATATTGTAAACTAAACCCCAGAGTAAGGTAATACTCACTATAACCCACTCCTTACCTGGCCTTTCCAAAAACATACTCCTTTTGTGTGATAGTGACCAAAAGCATCCGAGTCCATTCCTACGCGCGGTGACAGGATATAATGCTCCTTCATCGTCTAATCGTATTAATATAAAATAAGGAATCATCAAAATAACGAACTAAGGATCAATCGAATGCGATAAGAAGACGATTACTTAAACTTTGATTGAAAATATCATAAAAACATAGTTTTCCGTTATACGTTAGGGTCAAAGTATTTTTAACTTCCTCTTCTGAAAATAAATGCTAGTATTGCTCAAAAATGATAATTCTTTATCAAAAACACTTTAACTATCAGAATTACATGTTTATCAAAAATAATTAAAAATCACCTAGCTTTAATCACTATTCGAAAAGTCGAATGTTTATGATACTTGACGCTATAAATTCAAAACTGAAGGAGAGCTTCCCTTGTTCAAGAATAAGTTAAAATCATGTTTTCTCAGGCCAAATAACTACACTCCCTTTCAGTTCAAATTTAAAGCCCAGAGTATTAACCTGAATCAACGTATGCCGAATACATCAGATTTCTAATTAATCGGTGTATTGTTTAGTTTAGGGACAATTCAACCTCACTAAACAATAACTCAATTACTTAGGGATCTGACACAATTAACAGAATACTTTTAAAACTCATCGTTCGGCATATCAGTCAACTTGATATAATACAAATCAGATTAACTAATTAAGATCCTTATCAATACTAGTATAAATAGTAAAATTGAAACTTAATACTAAATCCAAATACCATTTATTTTCTAAAACAACAATAACATTTCAAAATAATTAAACAAATAGATAATTAGTACTAATATTGTTATAATTAATATTATCATTATTAAAACACAATATAGAGTAATTAAAAGGGTATTAGAGATTTACCCTCAATTACGGTTTTTGAAGCAAGAAAGAGGGAAGACCGGCGTCGGTTCGGTTTTCGGCACTGGTTCCGTGTAACTTCGCTGGTTCATGGCCTACCTTCAAGGAAGAACCAACAACCATGCCGGTTCGTTTCGTGCTCAGCCCAAATCTGGTCCACCACCCCATTCCATGGCAAAACCGCTCCAAAAGGTTAACTCACAGCATCAACTCCATGGGAGGACCAGCAGCTACGATGGTTCGAATCGAGCCCGCAGCGAACGCCGGCGACGGCTGAGGACAAAAGGGAGGCGACTGGAGTTTGATGGTGGCGGCGGCAGGGAACCTCGGTTCGTGCTTCACATCAGTGGCGGCGGATCTGCGACCAACGTGGAGGGCGAGTCGCGATTTGACGACAAGGGAGAAATGTGGCTCGCGATTCGCGAGCCTCCTTCACCCACAACGGCAGCGGCGGCGTGACAACATGGAGAGGAGAGAGAGATCGCGATTTGGACATGGTGTGAGAGCGAGAGCTCGAGTGCAGAGAGAGAGAAGGGCCGGCGGTGGAGAGAGAAAAAGAAGGACCGAGAGAGATAGACAAGGGGAGGGGCGGCTGGTTCCTGGCAAGAACAAGAAGGGAAAGCAACAACAACATTTCTTAAAACTAGGGTTAAATTAACCCCCTTTTTTTTTAATTTAATAAATTACATTTTATTATCATTAGTATTATTATTATTAAAAGGGAAATCAATATCAAGGATTAATTATCATACCAACACATATAAGAGAATCAAAGGATTAAAAGTTTGAAAATATTAAACATAAAATAATATTGAATATGTCAAAAGCAAGTAGAATATAAAAAAATATATATATATTTTTCTTTTTCCATAGGATAATCATTTTAAAATGAGTTTACTTTAAAACATAAAAAATGAAATATACTTTCGTAATTAACATAATCTATTTTATAAAAATACCCAACAAATCAATAATTGATTTCTTTAAGAAACATATATTTAATTCGATAAAATTTATAATTATACTTAGGATTAAAATTAGGGATGTTACAATTCTCCCCCACTTATTGGAATTTCGTCCCCGAAATTCCGTTCAATTCCTTCAAATGGAGAACCATCCCAGACAAAGGGTCTTCTAACTACGACAATCACTTCCCTTTAATTCTACTCCCCCACTTGGAATCGGCATACCATTTTGCATTAGTACACCACTGGACTCTTGCACTCAATGAAGAATACAAGTTATGGTTCAATTTGGTTAGTTTCCGACGCGAACTGCTCTAAGGTTTTCAAGGTTTTACACTATTGGCAGTCTCTCATTTTAAGAGTCCTACTAGGAAGACTCCTAATTGGCCTTGGGCTTCAAGAATCAGGTGCGGTTCTCCCAACAACTAGAGATAGTTTTCTAAGGTCATATGGGTTTTCTCAAGAAATTTTATAATAAGGGTTGGGAATACTGCTATTCAGGCGAATTCTTCCTTCATTGCCTGTTTGGTTTTGTGCTAATTAAAGATTTCAAATGTTATCAGCGATTAATAAATAGAAAGATTGAGGTGCCCATCCCAATCTCTTATCCATCAATGGTAACACCATGGTCAGGTTCACTAACAGCACTGACACTTAGCAACTGAAGCACTCAGAACGACCCAAAGCTACTTCTACACCCTATCTAACCGACAACATCCACAGGGATTGATCCTACTCTACCAAGGTACAAACAATTTATGTACTACTCTTATGTCCTAATCAAACACATTCATTATTCTAGTAAGCATTTATCGCATACACATCATTCAGAATTCAAACATGCACAACAATATTTCATATCAACACATGTTTACTACCATCAATCATGACTTAAACTCTAGCTCTTCCTAATCTAGCCATGATCTACCTGGACTAACCTAAGGTTCAATCTCCCTATTTGCCTAGTCTATGAATTTCTATTTTTCGCTAACTTAGGGTTTCAAAGGAGCTAGAGAAAATGCATAACTCCTATCAGGCAAATAGCTACTTTACAGAAATACATTCATCTCCCATTCATTGCAACCATACGCCAAGAAACCGAATCTATGAGATTTAAATCAACCAAAATTGTGTGTCAAAACCTTTGTTAAAATAAACTTCTATGCATGGAGAATTTAAAGTTCAAACAATATTACTCCCATGCTGCAAAGCACTTACACATTTCGAAAATCAAAGTGGAGTACTAGGAAAACATTTATTTTGGAGTAAAGTCTTCGTAAAATATTCGATCACACAAATTACTTTGTACTTTAAAATCTTGATATCTTCCTTGTCAAAATAGTTTGTATGACCTTTTGAAAACAAGCTTGCAAATCAAATAATATCCTTCTGAAAAGAACCACCTTCATCTAACTTCATAAGAACTTAGGTGAATGAGTGTTTCATTATCCAAGTTTAGAAAACTCAAAGAGAAAAGGAATATATTTTTGGCAAGAAATTTTTTTTTTAAATAGCTATGTGCCAAAACAAGTTCAGCATTAACTTTTTCAAAAAGACAAAAGCAAGCATCATCCAAATTCACAACCTAACATTTAGGTAAACATGTAACAACACACAGTACATAGCATGACATACACTTATCATCAACATACGTCTTAGCTCTATGCAATCACCTAGGATTTTAAGCACCTAATTGCTTAGACCTAAGAATAACACTATGTACTATCTTGGAGTTTCTATTTTCTATTCTATGCACATAATTCTAGTAACTATTACAGCTAACTAGACTTCTAATCCTCCTAAATTTGGGATCTTCCTAAATTCCCAAAATACTCGCCGAAAGTTAAGGATAGGATGGTGATATCTCCCAATATATGTATACTTGAGGTGATCAGGCTCAAACATACACCACATTAGTGATAAGACCATTCTCGTCTTACTTAAGTTCGAATCACTCAACCTATTAGTTTTAAAACTTTGAAACCTTGTTTTGTGTGTCACATTTAGAGTTGGTTTACTTAGCGCGAAACTAAAGATCACTTCCTCCCGATGGGGTAGCAATCTAGTGCTCTTGCCCGTTGGGGTATTGCTTTCCTTAGTCTTGTCATTCATCCACTTCTAAACATGACTCATTATTCTCCACAAGATTTCAAGTTTAGCATGGTAAACTAAACATAGTTTAAAGGAACTTAGAAAAGATTTTCTAATGCTTACCATGCTTTTCAAAAGAAATTGTCATATACTAATCGCACTACTCTAATTACTCAATAAACTGGAAGGAACCTAGAGTACCCACTGCACTAGACTTTGTAACTATAACAATTATCATGCTAGCAATAATACCTAACTAAACCACAAAGCAGCTTGATATCTAACTACAAGTTACTCGCTTGATGAGTAACTATAGGAGTAATGAGTTACTCCCTTCAGGCCGAGGAAAAACTGCTTTGATACCATAATGTAACACCCTAACATTTATATAACTTATTTACTAATAATTATGTTGGTTTTAAAATAGGACTTGAAAAATTTCGTTTTAAATCTTAACGAAAATCCGACAGAGTCTCCTCTGTTTATCGGACTTCCCAAAAATTTAGAGTTTCCACCTGTCAAACCAGAATAATCCAGAAAACATTTCAACATTTCTATATATATTAATTAACTTTACAAGCCCTAACAACGTACATATAATAAATTCGGGCTTGCAGAGATTAAATTATTTCAAACACCCAAAATAGATTAATTATAATACAATAACTAGAGTACACCCTTAACTAAATTACACTCCACGGTGTGGAGAGCACTCCTGCTCGGCCAGTGGTATTGCAAGCACAAACCTCAGTACCTGTGGAGATAGTAAGGAGTGAGCATTACACTTAAAATGGGGAAATAGTTTCCAGTTATGACATAATGCTATACTAAGCCAAACACATTTAACAATTCGATAACAATATAATAAAACTCTGCATAACACAATTCATGGTCAACATATCCATTGGTTTTACAATTCAATTATTTCCACTTTGTTCTTACTCATCACTTTTATCAAGTCTTTTAGTCTATGCTTTTCCAATATAATCACATCTCTTTTCATTTTGTCCCTGGTCACGACCTACTGCGTCCGTACTCATGCACGGTCACGTCTTACTGCGTCCAGGTATGTTTCCATTATCCCCTGGTCACGACCTACAGCATTCGCACCCCTGCGCGATCACGTCTTACTGCGTCCAGGTACATTTTTATTCTCCCCCGGTCACGACCTACTGCGTCCGCACCCATGCACGGTCACGTCTTACTGCGTCCGGGTGTGTTACTTTCCTTTTATTCCCTTGGTCACGACCTACTGCGTCCGCACTCATGTGCAGTCACGTCTTACTGCGTCCAGGTACATTTTTATTCTCCCCCGGTCACGACCTACAGCGGCCGCACCCATGCGCGGTCACGTCTTACTGCGTCCGGGTGTATTTACATTCCTTTCCCTGGTCACGACCTACAGCGTTCGCACTCATGTGCGATCACGTCTTACTGCGTCCAGGAACATTCTCATATTCATTTTCTATAATAACATCTCCTCTTATTCAAATCAACCATTTCATTACTCCTTTCAATCACTTACACTTTATGACAAGTACATTACTCAACTCAATCACCACAGTTCACATTTACATTATCAACTTATCACAATCATATCTTATCGTTTAATTAGCACCAATCAACATATTATTAAATTCATCACCATTACATCTCATAATTTATTTAGCACAATTCAACATTTTATCATTATCATCATCATTATCATTTATTCATAAATACTATTTATCAACTACCCTTCCTATATGATTTCCATTCTTTGCCTTGGTTTCTAATCATACCATAGCTCACTCATTCAACAAAATAAGCACTTAAATTATAAACATCACCAAGTCACAAGTTTATCTACCAAATATTAAAATGAAACATATCATCATCTAATTATTTTCCCTAAGTCATAAACTCTACTTATTGACTACCCTATGGTATAACCACCTAGACTAACACATAACTCTTAGTACCCATTATATACATATTGTAAACTAAACCCCAGAGTAAGGTAATACTCACTATAACCCACTCCTTACCTGGCCTTTCCAAAAACATACTCCTTTTGTGTGATAGTGACCAAAAGCATCCGAGTCCATTCCTACGCGCGGTGACAGGATATAATGCTCCTTCATCGTCTAATCGTATTAATATAAAATAAGGAATCATCAAAATAACGAACTAAGGATCAATCGAACGCGATAAGAAGACGATTACTTAAACTTTGATTGAAAATATCATAAAAACATAGTTTTCCGTTATACGTTAGGGTCAAAGTATTTTTAACTTCCTCTTCTGAAAATAAATGCTAGTATTGCTCAAAAATGATAATTCTTTATCGAAAATACTTTAACTATCAGAATTACATGTTTATCAAAAATAATTAAAAATCACCTAGCTTTAATCACTATTCGAAAAGTCGAATGTTTATGATACTTGACGCTATAAATTCAAAATGAAGGAGAGCTTCCCTTGTTCAAGAATAAGTTAAAATCATGTTTTATCAGGCCAAATAACTACACTCCCTTTCAGTTCAAATTTAAAGCCCAGAGTATTAACCTGAATTAACGTATGCCGAATACATCAGATTTCTAATTAATCGGTGTATTGTTTAGTTTAGGGACAATTCAACCTCACTAAACAATAACTCAATTACTTAGGGATCTGACACAATTAACAGAATACTTTTAAAACTCATCGTTCGGCATATCAGTCAACTTGATATAATACAAATCAGATTAACTAATTAAGATCCTTATCAATACTAGTATAAATAGTAAAATTGAAACTTAATACTAAATCCAAATACCATTTATTTTCTAAAACAACAATAACATTTCAAAATAATTAAACAAATAGATAATTAGTACTAATATTGTTATAATTAATATTATCATTATTAAAACACAATATAGAGTAATTAAAAGGGTATTAGAGATTTACCCTCAATTACGGTTTTTGAAGCAAGAAAGAGGGAAGACCGGCGTCGGTTCGGTTTTCGGCACTGGTTCCGTGTAACTTTGCTGGTTCATGGCCTACCTTCAAGGAAGAACCAACAACCATGCCAGTTCGGTTCGTGCTCAGCCCAAATCTGGTCCACCACCCCATTCCATGGCAAAACCGCTCCAAAAGGTTAACTCACAGCATCAACTCCATGGGAGGACCAGCAGCTACGACGGTTCGAATCGAGCCCGCAGTGAACACCAGCGATGGCTGAGGACAGAAGGGAGGCGACTGGAGTTTGATGGTGGCGGCGGCAAGGAACCTCGGTTCGTGCTTCGCATCAGTGGCGGCGGATCTGCGACCAACGTGGAGGGCGAGTCGCGATTCGACGACAAGGGAGATAAGTGGCTCGCGATTCGCGAGCCTCCTTCACCCACAATGGCAGCGGCGGCATGACAGCATGGAGAGGAGAGAGAGATCGCGATTTGGACATGGTGTGAGAGCGAGAGCTCGAGTGCAGAGAGAGAGAAGGGCCGACGGTGGAGAGAGAAAAAGAAGGACCGAGAGAGATAGACAAGGGGAGGGGCGGCTGGTCCATGGCAAGAAGAAGAAGGGAAAGCAACAACAACATTTCTTAAAACTAGGGTTAAATTAACCCCCTTTTTTTTTAATTTAATAAATTACATTTTATTATCATTAGTATTATTATTATTAAAAGGGAAATCAATATCAAGGATTAATTATCATACCAACACATATAAGAGAATCAAAGGATTAAAAGTTTGAAAATATTAAACATAAAATAATATTGAATATGTCAAAAGCAAGTAGAATATAAAAATATATATATATATATATTTTTATTTTTCCATAGGATAATCATTTTAAAATGAGTTTACTTTAGAACATAAAAAATGAAATATACTTTCGTAATTAACATAATCTATTTTATAAAAATACCCAACAAATCAATAATTGATTTCTTTAAGAAACATATATTTAATTCGATAAAATTTATAATTATACTTAGGATTAAAATTAGGGATGTTACACTCATCCTAAAAAAGAGGTTCCAATATTGGACTATGATTTGGCTCTTCTTTTTCAGCCTATGCTCATGCTTGGTATCACTGTTGGTGTTGCCCTCAGTGTTGTCTTCCCCTACTGGCTCATCACTGTCCTCATCATTATACTGTTCATAGGTATGTTATCACTTATCACTATTAACAGAAAAAGTTTAATTACTAGCAAAAAAATCATACTATACATACTTTGAATCAATCACTTCTCTATGAATAGCTTTTTGGACTTGTGAGAAGAAATTATTTATTTCATAAGCTTATAAAATTAGCCAATGAATTTTCTATAAGCCCTTTTTATTTTATCTCAATAAGGACAAGGATATCAGAAAACCTCATGACAATAAGCTCTTCTTAGCTTTTTTTCAAAAAAAGCATATTGAATAAGTGTATAATTATTCTCCTTAGTCAAAAGCGCCCTTAATTGATCTCTGGTAATAAAAAAGTGGTGTAGTGCAGTTAATTTTCTCTTTTTTTTTTGGTGTAATATTTGATATTTGTTTTGGACAGGAACCTCTTCAAGGTCTTTCTTCAGGGGAACCGAGATGTGGAAGGAAGAGACTATTCTCAAGGTAAAAGTTTCACAGCTTAAAAAGAGATAAGAGTATGCGTAGTTGAATATTCTTGTAAGCTATCAATGGAATTATTGATGTTCATGAAACATTATCCATGACATTATGTGTGTGCTTTTTGTTTGCTAATTGCAGAAAGAAATGGAAAAGCAACAAGCTACTTTTGTTAATTCCCGTGGCGAACGTAAGAGAATCTTTTACATTATCACTTTATATAGGATTAACTAGGAGTCATATTCTGAGTGTAGAATGATTCATTCATCAAAATAAAAAAAAATTCAAAAGCTTTGAAATGAGAGTATCTTCTTTTCTGTAAAGTGTCCCCATGTAAAGGTAGTTTCTTAGGTAACTTCATTGTATTTGGAGTGATAGTGATTGTATTTCCTGAAATGTGCAGTTCTAATAGACACAAAATATGAGCCTTTGATTCCGAGAGAAAACAAGTCACCTATGGTATGAAAATTTCTTATTCTCACACTAGTTTTGCCAATACTGCTTTTTGCACCTACTTTAATGTCATCGATCAAAAGAGTTATGATTATAAAATAGGTGTAAAACATGGTGTTGCCAAAACTAGTGTGAGAGATGAACATATAATTTTCATTTAATTGTAGGTAAGTAGAAACTGACTTTTTTTTTCTTAAACCCCTTCAGCAAATTCTTTGTTTCAACCTTAGGTGGAAAAAGATTCTGATGCTAATGATTGTGTGGGTTTCTTTCCTTCTACTTCAAATCATCAAGGTGAGCCCCACCCCTCTCTACCTCTCTCTTCAATTCACAATTTTAGGTCACATGTCAATTTAATTTTCATTTATTTATTTATAAAATATATTTGTTGTTGGTCTGCAGAATAATACAAAGGCTTGCAGTGTATGGTATTGGGTGCTTTTCAGCTTACAGGTTTGATGATAAAAGCAATTACATAAGCACAATTTGATTTATTATGCAGTGAGGTCAGAGAGACTTGTGGCATGCACCTAATTAACCTCTTTCAGTTTCAGTTTCAGTTTCCTATTGCACTTGTTATGTTTGGCAAAGAAGCAGTGAAGTTGTACAAGGATTAGGAAGAGTGAAGTTGTAAAAGCATATATTAGGTAACTTGAGAGTTATGGGAATAGTGAACCTAAGTTTTCTTTGGATAAGTCCATTTAATATTTTTCTTTAACTTTGCTATCATTGTTTAATTTGCTTTTGAGCTTAGGGATTAAAGTGAAACTTGGAAAATCGATTCCTTATCATCCGGACAAGGTCCGAGAAAAGCTTCTCATTACTCAGGTATTTCTTTTTATTTCGTTCTTGATGTCAACTCCTAATCCTTTTTACTCATACCGCATATTTCATTAGCCATTTTGTTTTTTATGCCTTGAATTTCTCTAATATGACACTATCGTTCTTCTCTTGTTTGATTTTTGACCATTTAATTTAAATCCAAGTCTGATGTTCTAGTTTGTTGTCTTTCTTCATTTGCTTCTGGTGAGTGGTGAGTATTGATTTAATTCAACTACTTATGTTTGAAGATAATATCATTTGTTCTACATCCTCTCATATGTTATCACGTGTCTTTCTTGCAGAATGGCGACATGTGTATTTCTGAATTTGTACACTATATGTTCTAACTTTTCTTTTTTATAGAATGGGGGCCTGTGTAATGTTTGAACTTATATGCCAGAAAATGGAAACTTGTCTCATTAGGAAATTTCTTCTATGGCTGCCTCGAGGGTGTGTAGGCAGAGGCTTTGGGTCCCAACAAGAAAGGACTGGTCATTGAGAGTCTAATAGCATAGATATGATAAAGATTACATAGATAGATTATACTATTAGGATTTATTTTTTTGGTATGAAAACTTGTTTTGAACTATGTATGACTTCAGTTGGCTTTTTGTGAAATTGATGGAGTTGTCAAGGTGCTTAAAAATTCAGAGGATGAGGTCATTGGTGCATGCTTTCTGTAACATCCCAAACTTTATTTATATTGTAATTTATGTTGTGATGGTCTTAGGGTAGAAGAAATGAGAGCATAGGTGAGAAACTTAGCCAAATTTGCATGCACTCTTAGGTTTAAAACATAGGAACTTAGGAAATTAAAATAATAAGATTGGTAGCTCAAAACATAAATTCCACCGTTGGATGTAAAGTAGGATATGTGGGGAAGCTTGCCTTAAAATTTGAGGAAGATCCAACGGTTAACGAAGAAGTTATGGCCGTTCAAAGTCGGGGTGCTGAAAATCCTGCAACTTAATCGATTAAGCTGCAGCTTAATCGATTAAGACCTGAAGGGGGGGGAAGTTTAATCGAGTAATACTCGATTAAACGCTGCAGATGCAGAAAATGATAAAGTGCAGCACGCGTTCTTTCTTGCCATAATCGAAACTCTCTCTCCTAGGGCACTAATCCACTCATTCCAATTGATCAATCCACAAGGGAATCACTCCAATTTCATCACCCAAGTCCTTCCTTGTTGCTTCAAGTAAGTGTTTGCGTTTGTGATTCTTCTATTTCTCTCTCCCTAGAACTCGAATCTCTTTCTCCCTCTTCCTCCCATGAAGCTTTAATCATCCTCCTCGAGGGATCTTGAATAGGGCACGAATTTCCCTCATGATTTTGGGGTAAAGGCTTAACAATTTGTCCCTTTATTGTATTGATTTTAGGTTCCTCCCTATCCATTTGATTTGTGGCTATTTCTCAAGCTTGTTCCAAGGCTCTCATTCTCTCTCTATCTCTAGGAGCTTGAGGTAAGGAGGTTTGTGTTACCTTATTCTAGGGGGTAGGTTGTATTATGTTTATGTTGGGTTGCTAGGAGGTGTTTGTTAGTTTTGATAAGGAATCCTAGGATAGTTAGTAATATATTACACTGTGATTATGCCTATAAGTATATTGATATGTGATGTTAGGTGCAAATGTGACTTGATATTTGATTGAATATTGATAGGTGAGGTTATTTGCGATTGTGATTTTGAAATTGATTTAAGTGGAGAACATTGTGCTAAATTATATTGAGCCTGGAAATTATGAGTGGTATTGAACATGTTGATATAGACTAAGAAAAATGACACTTTGGGAAGTGAAAATAAAATGGTATGAATAATTGATGAAAATCCAGGAGATTGGAAACGAAATTTAAAGATTTAAAGATCCGGAATTATTTAGTGGTGTATGAGGTACCTTCCGGCGTGGAGGTGAAGTACCCACCGGCCAAATTGTATGAGGTACCTTCCGGTGTGGAGGTGAAGTACAATGGTATGAGGTACCTTCCGGTGTGGAGGTGAAGTACCCATAGGCCCCAATGTATGAGGTAACTTCCTGTGTGGAGGTGAAGTACAACGGTATGAGGTACCTTCCGGTGTGGAGGTGAAGTACCCAATGGCCAAATTGTATGAGGTACCTTCCGGTGTGGAGGTGAAGTACAATGGTATGAGGTACCTTCCGGTGTGGAGGTGAAGTACATTGGTTCGAAATAAATTTTATGAATGGAATAAAGGAAAGAGAAGAGAAAGAATGAATTATGATGATAATATAGAGAATTGAAATTTAAATTGTGCTACATGGTAAATTGAATGGAAAAGGTTTAGCAATTATTGTTTTATGATTAATGCACTGTTGAGTCAAGATGGAATTTATGAATTTATGCCTTAGCATAGCTTAATAAGAACTAAATAAATATGATATGCGTATACCTCTCATTGGGAGTGCTTAATTGTGAAACGTGCTTTATTTGACTATATGTGATTGGCCTGGTGGTTCAGTATAGCATAATAGAGACTGCTTCCCTATTTTATTGTGTAATACTCACCTCCTTACCATTTTTCAGGTACTGAGTTGGAGTATACACCAGGATCGGCCGAGCAGGATTACTCTCCCTCACAGGGAGAGTAGGGTTGGGATTTAGACATTTACTTTTGGCCTAAGCCTCCATACTATTTGACGTATATGGGCTGTATATGCTTTTTGAGATAGAGGCTTAGGATAGTTTCTTTGTGCATGGTTTATGATTCGTTTTGGGCATAGTTGCAGATATGGCCTCTTGATTTGCATACTCTGCATTTCTGCTGACACTCTGACAAAATGATTTACACTTGAGCCCATGGGGCAACTATGTGCTGCATATGGTTATATTTGAGCCCTGCTGGCTATTGTTGATATTATATACATGCGTTTATCAGGTTAAAGTTTTTGGAAAAGTCCGATAAACAAACGAAACTCCGTCCGTTTGACGGTTGATTTTTATAATTTAAAAATGAATTTTTAAGTTCATATTTTTAATATAAGGGGAATTAAGGGTAATTAATTATAGGGTGTTACAATTATGGTATCAGAGCAGTTTCTCCTCGGCCTTGGAGTTATGCAAACTCCACACGATTACTCACCTAGCGAGTAATGAATGCTCATAGTAAAAGTTTAGGAAATTAGTAGTATGATTATAGTACTTTGTATACATTAAGTATTTAAGTCTTATTTTTCTGCTCTCTTTGGTTAAGCAGTATGGCTGGAAGGAGGGCTGCTAATGATGGGCTTGCAGCCATTCTGGAGCATCTGTCACAGATGCAGCAGCAGCAAGGAGAGCAGATGGCAGCTGCCGCAGCCGCAGCAGCCACAGCAGCTGCAACCGCTATGCAACCAGCTCCAGTTGAGATTGACTGGATGGCTAGGTTCCGCAAGAATGATGCACCTCGTTTTGAGGGTGGAAATGACCCTGATGGAGCACAGAGATGGATTCAGGAGATCGAGAAGATCCTCCTCTCTATTCACCCACCCATGGAGCAGCATGTGCGACTGGCGGAATTCATGCTAACCAATGAGGCTGAGCACTGGTGGGACCAGCAGAGGAGGGGATTGGAGGCAGCCAATCCGGTGGTTTCATGGGAAGTATTCAAGGGTCTCTTTCTAGGGAAGTATTTCCCTGAGGACGTGAGAAGGGAAAAGGAGATTGCCTTTCTCCAACTGACTCAAGGCTCCATGTCAGTTGGGGATTATGCAGCTAGATTTGAAGATCTTATCCGATTCTCTGACTATCGGGATGCCAGTGAGCGTGGCAAATGCATCAAGTTGAGTCTGGACTCAGGACTGATATTCGCCTCTCTTGCGAGTATCACAACATTGACAATTTGGCCCGCTTGGTCAACATGGCGAGCACTTACGAGAAGGGGCTTAAGAGGAAAATGGCAGAAGATAAAAGCAAGACTGTGCAGAGAACTGGTGGTCCTATCAGGGGCAAGGGAGCGGTGCAGCGACCAGGCCCCTATGCAGGCCCTATGGGGAGTTCACCTGGTCCTATTCCGCCTTGCCCTCATTGTGGCAGGCATCATAGAGGAGTATGCTGGAATTTGACTCAGAATCAACCAAGTGTCACTTGTTTCAAGTGTGGGCAACCCGGTCATGTTGCAACTAACTGCCCAAAGAACACAGTTAAGAAAGAAGCCAATGTGACTAAGGCGCAGAGGATTGGTGATGGTCGCCCACTACAGAAGGGGAAGGTGTACACTCTTGATGGAGAGGAGGTGACTGAGGCTGATGAGCTGATTCGAGGTATTGGCCATATAAATGACATTGCATGTGGTATTCTATTTGACTGTGGAGCTACACACTCTTTTATTTCTGTCAATTGCATGGAAAGATTAAAGTTATCTGCTGTTGAGATGCCTTTTAAATTGTCTGTTTCTACCCCTACAAATTCAGCTGTGGTTACATCTTTGATGTGCTTGGATTGCCCTCTTCGAGTATTGGAGCGGGAATTCAAAGTGAATTTAATATGTCTGCCCTTAACCAAGCTGGATATCATTCTAGGCATGGACTGGATGTCCCAGAACCGTGTCCTTCTTGATTGTAGCCAGAAGTCAGTAATTTTCTGTCAAGTCTCTGTGTCGGCCATGGATGATGAGGAAGCATCGGATATTAGCAAAATCCCAGTGGTTTGTGAGTTTCCGGGCGTTTTTCCAGCTGAAATTCCTGGATTGCCTCCAGCCAGAGAAGTAGAATTTGGCATTGATCTTATGCCTGGTGCCGGCCCGGTATCTAAAGCGCCGTATAGAATGGCTCCTCCAGAGTTGGAAGAGTTAAAGAAGCAGTTGGAGGAGCTTTTGGCGAAGGGTTTCATAAGACCGAGTGTTTCCCCGTGGGGAGCTCCTATCCTCTTTGTTAAAAAGAAGGATGGAAGTGTTCGCATGTGCACTGATTACCGTCAGTTGAATGCGGTGACGGTGAAGAATAAATATCCGCTCCCACGCATTGATGACTTGTTGGATCAGCTTAGGGGAGCCGCAGTTTTCTCAAAAATTGATCTCCGATCTGGATATCATCAAATCCGTATCCGAGAGGAGGACATTCCTAAAACTGCTTTTAGATCTCGGTATGGGCATTTTGAATATGTGGTGATGCCCTTCGGTCTCACGAATGCACCTGCCATCTTCATGGACTACATGAACAGGATCTTCAGGCCGTACTTAGACTCATTTGTCATCGTGTTCATTGATGACATTCTTATCTATTCCAAGAGTCAGAAGGAGCATGAAGAGCATTTGAGAACGGTGCTCCAAGTTCTCAAAGACAAACACCTCTATGCCAAGTTTTCTAAATGTAGTTTCTGGTTGAATGAAGTGCATTTCCTGGGGCATGTGATTTCTGAGAAGGGAGTTGCTGTTGACCCTTCTAAGGTGGAAGCGGTGCTTAAGTGGGAGAGACCCAAGTCCATCACAGAAATTAGAAGCTTCCTTGGTATGGCTGGTTATTACAGGAGGTTCATTGAGGGGTTTTCTAAACTAGCCCTTCCTTTGACTACTCTTACGCGGAAAGGTGTTCCGTTTGAATGGTCCCCAGAATGTGAAGAGAGCTTCCAAGAGTTGAAGAGGCGATTGACTAGTTCTCCAGTGTTGATTTTGCCGGATCCGACTCAATCCTTTGTAGTGTATTGTGATGCTTCAAAACAAGGGTTGGGTTGTGTGCTGATGCAGCAAGGGCAAGTCATAGCCTATGCATCCAGACAGTTGAGGCAGCATGAGCAGAACTATCCCACTCATGATCTTAAGTTGGCGGCTGTAGTTTTTGCTTTGAAAATCTGGAGGCATTATCTATATGGCTCAAAGTTTGAAGTCTTTAGCGATCATAAAAGCCTTCGCTATCTCTTCGATCAAAAGGAGTTGAATATGAGACAGAGGAGGTGGATGGAGTTTCTGAAGGACTATGATTTCGATCTCCAGTATCATCCAGGCAAAGCAAATGTAGTGGCTGATGCATTAAGTCGCAAGACCTTGCATGTCAGCAATTTGATGGTGAGGGAGATGCAGTTAATCCAAGAGTTCAGTGACCTCAATTTGAACATGCAAGTGAAAGAGAAGAGCATTGTTCTAGAAATGTTGCAGGTTACTTATGACTTGATGAGTCTTATTAGAGAAAGACAAGCTGATGATGCAGAATTACAGAAGTTGTTGGAAGGGGCATCGGGAAATGAAGAGCCCGATTTTGTAAAGAGTTCAGATGGCATTATCCGATTTAGGGGTCGGATATGTGTTCCCATGGACTTCGAGATCAGAAGGGATATCCTGTGGGAGGCACATCGGACCAAAATGAATTTCCATCCTGGCGCAACAAAAATGTACCAAGATCTGAAAAGGATTTATTGGTGGCCAAAGTTAAAAACCGATGTAGCAGATCATGTATCTCATTGCCTTACCTGCCAAAAAGTTAAGATTGAGCATCAAAAGTCGGGTGGTCCGTTGCGATCACTTGAGATTCCGGAGTGGAAGTGGGATAGCATAGCTATGGATTTTGTGACGGGTCTACCTAGGTCGGCTGCAGGATGTGATGCAGTTTGGGTGGTTGTGGACCGTCTCACAAAGTGTGCTCATTTCATTCCGATTCACAAGAAGTACACTCTAGAGAAGTTGACTCAGTTGTATATTAGGGACATAGTCAAGTTGCATGGTGTTCCTACCAGTATTGTATCCGATCGTGATCCGAGATTTCTGTCTAGATTTTGGCAGAGTCTTCAGGAGGCATTGGGTACTAAGCTGAAATTCAGTACAGCTTACCATCCGCAGACAGACGGACAATCTGAGCGTACTATCCAGACACTAGAGGACTTGTTGAGAGCATGTGTTCTGGAGCAGACTGGTAGTTGGGAGCAGTTACTGCCGTTGATGGAGTTTACTTATAATAACAGTTTTCACTCTAGTATTAGCATGGCACCGTTCGAGGCTCTCTACGGTAGAAAGTGCAGGACGCCTCTGTGTTGGTTCCAAATAGGAGAGAATCTGTTGACAGGTCCTGATATTGTGAAAGAAACAACTGAGAAGATCACAATGATCAAGAACAAGATGAAAGCATCCCAGGATCACCAGAAGAATTATGCTGATAGGCGCCGGAGACCCTTGGAGTTTGATGTCGGGGATCATGTGTTTCTGAGGGTGTCCCCGATCACAGGGATTGGTAGAGCCATTAAGTCCAAGAAGCTAACTCCTCGATTTATTGGACCTTATGAGATCTTGAAGAAGGTTGGTCCGGTAGCTTACAGAATTGCTATGCCCCCTCACTTAGCTAGGCTTCATGATGTATTCCACGTTTCACAGCTAAGAAAATACATTCATGATCCTACTCATGTGGTCACATTGGACGATTTGCCGTTGAAGGAGAATTTGACTTTTGAGGTGTTACCAGTGAGGATTGAAGACAGGCAAGTGAGACAGCTAAGAGGCAAGGAGATTAGTTTGGTGAAAGTCATATGGAGCAGGAACAATGTGGAGGAGGCTACTTGGGAGTTGGAAAGAAAGATCAGACAATCTCATCCACACTTGTTCGATGACAACTGAATTTCGAGGACGAAATTCGGGTAAGTGGGAGAGGATTGTAACATCCCAAACTTTATTTATATTGTAATTTATGTTGTGATGGTCTTAGGGTAGAAGAAATGAGAGCATAGGTGAGAAACTTAGCCAAATTTGCATGCACTCTTAGGTTTAAAACATAGGAACTTAGGAAATTAAAATAATAAGATTGGTAGCTCAAAACATAAATTCCACCGTTGGATGTAAAGTAGGATATGTAGGGAAGCTTGCCTTAAAATTTGAGGAAGATCCAACGGTTAACGAAGAAGTTATGACCGTTCAAAGTCGGGGTGCTGAAAATCCTGCAACTTAATCGATTAAGCTGCAGCTTAATCGATTAAGACCTGAAGGGGGGGGAAGTTTAATCGAGTAATACTCGATTAAACGCTGCAGATGCAGAAAATGATAAAGTGCAGCACGCGTTCTTTCTTGCCATAATCGAAACTCTCTCTCCTAGGGCACTAATCCACTCATTCCAATTGATCAATCCACAAGGGAATCACTCCAATTTCATCACCCAAGTCCTTCCTTGTTGCTTCAAGTAAGTGTTTGCGTTTGTGATTCTTCTATTTCTCTCTCCCTAGAACTCGAATCTCTTTCTCCCTCTTCCTCCCATGAAGCTTTAATCATCCTCCTCGAGGGATCTTGAATAGGGCACGAATTTCCCTCATGATTTTGGGGTAAAGGCTTAACAATTTGTCCCTTTATTGTATTGATTTTAGGTTCCTCCCTATCCATTTGATTTGTGGCTATTTCTCAAGCTTGTTCCAAGGCTCTCATTCTCTCTCTATCTCTAGGAGCTTGAGGTAAGGAGGTTTGTGTTACCTTATTCTAGGGGGTAGGTTGTATTATGTTTATGTTGGGTTGCTAGGAGGTGTTTGTTAGTTTTGATAAGGAATCCTAGGATAGTTAGTAATATATTACACTGTGATTATGCCTATAAGTATATTGATATGTGATGTTAGGTGCAAATGTGACTTGATATTTGATTGAATATTGATAGGTGAGGTTATTTGCGATTGTGATTTTGAAATTGATTTAAGTGGAGAACATTGTGCTAAATTATATTGAGCCTGGAAATTATGAGTGGTATTGAACATGTTGATATAGACTAAGAAAAATGACACTTTGGGAAGTGAAAATAAAATGGTATGAATAATTGATGAAAATCCAGGAGATTGGAAACGAAATTTAAAGATTTAAAGATCCGGAATTATTTAGTGGTGTATGAGGTACCTTCCGGCGTGGAGGTGAAGTACCCACCGGCCAAATTGTATGAGGTACCTTCCGGTGTGGAGGTGAAGTACAATGGTATGAGGTACCTTCCGGTGTGGAGGTGAAGTACCCATAGGCCCCAATGTATGAGGTAACTTCCTGTGTGGAGGTGAAGTACAACGGTATGAGGTACCTTCCGGTGTGGAGGTGAAGTACCCAATGGCCAAATTGTATGAGGTACCTTCCGGTGTGGAGGTGAAGTACAATGGTATGAGGTACCTTCCGGTGTGGAGGTGAAGTACATTGGTTCGAAATAAATTTTATGAATGGAATAAAGGAAAGAGAAGAGAAAGAATGAATTATGATGATAATATAGAGAATTGAAATTTAAATTGTGCTACATGGTAAATTGAATGGAAAAGGTTTAGCAATTATTGTTTTATGATTAATGCACTGTTGAATCAAGATGGAATTTATGAATTTATGCCTTAGCATAGCTTAATAAGAACTAAATAAATATGATATGCGTATACCTCTCATTGGGAGTGCTTAATTGTGAAACGTGCTTTATTTGACTATATGTGATTGGCCTGGTGGTTCAGTATAGCATAATAGAGACTGCTTCCCTATTTTATTGTGTAATACTCACCTCCTTACCATTTTTCAGGTACTGAGTTGGAGTATACACCAGGATCGGCCGAGCAGGATTACTCTCCCTCATAGGGAGAGTAGGGTTGGGATTTAGACATTTACTTTTGGCCTAAGCCTCCATACTATTTGACGTATATGGGCTGTATATGCTTTTTGAGATAGAGGCTTAGGATAGTTTCTTTGTGCATGGTTTATGATTCGTTTTGGGCATAGTTGCAGATATGGCCTCTTGATTTGCATACTCTGCATTTCTGCTGACACTCTGACAAAATGATTTACACTTGAGCCCATGGGGCAACTATGTGCTGCATATGGTTATATTTGAGCCCTGCTGTCTATTGTTGATATTATATACATGCGTTTATCAGGTTAAAGTTTTTGGAAAAGTCCGATAAACAAACGAAACTCCGTCCGTTTGACGGTTGATTTTTATAATTTAAAAATGAATTTTTAAGTTCATATTTTTAATATAAGGGGAATTAAGGGTAATTAATTATAGGGTGTTACACTTTCAAATGAGACATTCTAGAGAAGCATGCCACTGAATGGCTCTATAGCCTTTTTTTTAATTTGTGATAAAATTTAGTATTCTAGCTAGATTTTTATGCATTAGTGTCATTTCCTTATCTAAATTTGTTGTCCATTTTATTTGTATTTAGATCCTAATCTTAATTCTTTTAATGATGTAATAATTTTATAGAGGTAATTTTATATTGTTTATCTTTGATAGTGCACATGGTTGAGGACTCGAGGGAACTACATGGAATACAGGGAGAAATGATTAGCTTGATCTGATGATTCATTTAGCTCTAGGTTTGTGACTTGTGCATCTAATAATTTATTCTTATTTATTTGTGTGTTTTTCACATATGTAGATATGAAGGAGTAACTAATAGTTTAATTAATTAAAGAGCAATCAGGAGCAGCAAGCTAAGAGAAAGCAATAGAAGAAGGGATATATTTCTTTTAGCTATTTTTGTTTGTTTATGCAATAGTATAATTTTGAGTTCTCAAGACTATGTGGATGCTCTTGTGAAGAATTGGATAATACAATGGATATGATGCTTTTGATATTTTATTTATTTCCATTAGTATGTTTTTGATTGGAACAAGGATTCTGGATTAATTAGAGATGTCTTTAATTAGAAACCCTTTCAATTATATTATTTAATTTTAGTACTTTTTCCAACTCAATTGAAATTTATTTTACTATTTTTTGATCAATTATTTGATTTCATTAATATATCCAATAATAAGTTTAAAATTTAAACAAACAGCAATATATATGAGCAAAACAAAAAAAAATTTAGATAAATATATTTTACAGCGCTTGCTTAGGCAAGTACAATAGAAAATAGTTACGAAATTCACATTTACAGCATTTATTTAAGCAAGTGAAGTAGAAAATAAAGGAATTTACAGCGTCCACTTTAACAAATGCAGTAGAAAATAGCCACTAATTTCATATCTACAGCGCTTATTAAATTAAATGCAGTAAAAAATATGCGAGTTTACAGCGCTTCTCGCATATAAGTGCTGTAAACTATGCATATCAGCTTCGCGAACACGGGCTTTCTACAGCATTTGTGAAGCGTCGTTGTTTCTGGTACCACTTTCTACTGCACTGGATTCAATCGCACTTCATAAATGCTGTTATTTGTTGTTTTCAAACGCTGTTGTTTCACTTTTCTATTGTAGTGTGTCCTGAAATACATAGTGACTATGGTGAAAAATAACATTACAAGATAAATCTTCTGTAAGTTTTTGTACAGAGACAAGGTTGGTGGATAATTTTGGAACATGGAGAACATTTTTTAGGGTTATTGATGGGTTTATTTGGATGTTTCCAATACCAGCTACAGTAACAAGAGTACCATCTGCTGTAGCAATTTTCTTATTGCTTTGACAAGGTGAATATGTGGAGAAGTGTTAGGATAAAGGTGTCATGTGGTCTGTGGCTCCTGAATTTAGTATCCAGAATAGGGTAGAAGGTTTCTCTGAGACATTTAATCCAAAAGAAAATTGAAGCTTACCTGAATACGCCAAAGCACAAGTACCTGTTGGTTTTTCCATGCTGCTGAGAAAAGACCTCAATTTTTCTATCTCCTTTTGATCAAAACTGTTGGAAACAAGCTTTTTCTCTTCATTTGTTCCAGCAACTGCAACATGAGCTTGTCCATTTTTCCTTTAAGGTCCCCCCTTTTTTCCCCATTCACGACTAGGAGGCTTTCCATTACGTTTCCAGCAATTCTCACGGGTGTGACGTGACTTGTTGCAATAAGTGCACCACAATCAATCATTCTTCTTGGACTCAGTTGCTGGACCACCTTTCATATGTTCAGCCACCAAGGCTAAACTATCAATAATTGGGGTATCCAACATCAAAGTCCTTCTGCTCTCTTCACCTCGTACAATAACAACCACTTCATTGAAACAAGGAAGTTTTTGCCTCCCTAAAATTTGAATTCTAACTTGATCAAAATCAGAATTTAGGCCAACGAGGAAGTCATAGACTCTGGACTCTGTCTTGCTCAATAAACTCCTTCAGGATAGTTGTATCATCAAGACATTTAGTTTTTATCACTCGATAATGATCCAGTTCCAACCGTAGAGACTTCAATTGATTGGCATATTCAGTAACAGTTTTGTTCCCCTGTTTTGCTGCAACTGTTTTCACCTTTACTTCATATAATTGGGCTGCATCTTTGGCTTTGGAATAGGTCTGCTCCACAGCATCCCAAATCTCCTTTGCAGTGTTGAGAAACATACAAGTGTCACTAATTTCTGGTATCATTGCATTCCATAGCCAAGCCATAATTATAGAGTCTTCTTGGTCCCATCCGTCAAACTTAGGATCTCCGTTTAGGTCCAATACCTGTTAGGTGACTCAGCTTCCTCTTTCCTTTAAGCACTGTACGAACAAGTTGGGACCACTTTAGGTAATTCTTGCCATTCAACCTATATGCAGAATGGATATTCTGCAATTCTCCTGGTTGTTGAGATTGTGTATCTCTTGTTTCTTTGACCATGTCCTATACTTCCTCCTCCCCTCTTTGTTCGACATATTAAGGTCTGAAAATTATAGACCAATAGTGTGACTGGTATTGGACAGAGATCGTCAATGAAGGCCTATCTGAAATAGAAGGACAGGTCTAGAATTGTTGGCAATGAAGGCCAATCTAATTGTGGAATGGGTAATTTACGTTGTCAGCGGAAAGCAGAGGCAGCCCTTGATCAGAACTGCTCTGATGCCATGTAGTAAATTAGGGTTTGAATAATTATTCATTGAACAACCATCTAGATTATATATGTAACAACCCGATTTTCGTAAACCAAATTAATTGACTTTTAATTATTAAAGTTGCAAAAATGAGGCCAAATTTTTTTTTTTTACATTGTTGAAAAGTCATTGGTGTAATTAAGAGCCCTTTTTGTTGAAAATCGAGTTGTTACTAAAACATTTATTTCCAGAAACTTTCATTTCAGAAAAGAACTTGTTTCCAAATTATCATGGTACTTCTCTAAAGGTTACATTGTTCGATCTTCCAAAATCAAGTATTCCACATTACATAATTAAAAACTTAGCTGAATTACATGAATGGCACAATGCTAGGTAATCCTTGACTCAGAACACAAACAACAACAAACTTAAACTAGACACCCTACTTTCGCTTCCGCTGCGCTACTCTGATGAAGACAGTCGAATGAAGCCTCCTTTTCTCCTTGCACCCTTTCTTCTCTCCCGAAAATGCAATTATCTTTATTCCTACTATGCAGTTGTCACTCGGCTCCATCTTTAACTCCTCTTCGATGATGATCTCCTCACGGTATTCCGTCTGCCCGTTGAGATATCAGCAGCCCCAATATGCCAACGAACAGGAGAGAGTAAGCGATCCGGACGCGTAGCGTCGACGGTGTGGAATTACGTAGGTAAAATAATAGGACACACACAACATACAACACACACACACACAATAACAAGAAAGCATACTATCATCTTCATCCACATTTCATATTTATTCCATCTCATTATTATTGTCTCCTTCGTACTCCTCCATTCTTATTTCCGGTCTCTTTCATGACATCTTGCACACGTTCCCGTTCCCAATCTCTTTCTCATTCTTCTCACTTCCTGAACTCTTATTCTTAGAATTATAATTCTTTCCTTATAAAGTTTTATCGAATTATAGCCATCGATGATCGGGGGGTTAAAGAATCATCGAGGTGCACGTTTTGTCGTAGTTAGCACTCACATCTCAAGCCTACATCTCCTCGGCCATCCATCCACCTAGTCGGAAGCAAACAGGAGTACAGGACCTTTACCGTGCGGGCACGACAGCTGTCACATCATAAATGGTCCCAGACCAGGAGGCTCAGCCTCAATATCAATTCATATAATAACATGGCACACTGCCTCGCAGTGGCAAACAAGATGCCCCACTCCAGTCCCTCTCACTGTTCTCGATTTGCAATCTAGGGGGCGACAGTATTGTTATAGTGCGCGCGCAGAACTTACCACGTTATTAGACCCAGTCCTCACCACGTTAGTGCACCACCTATGGAGTTCGTTCTGCCTATAACAATACTCTAGACTTCTTGACGTTTCACCATCATCGTCCTCCCCTAATGCAATCTCGTCCTAAGTATCCGCAGATACTTATCGTTCCTTCCTCTCCACTACTTCGGGTTAACTCTCATATCTCACCGCGTTCGTTGTTAATGTCTTTTAAAGTCTTTTATCTTCTTAATTAACCTATTGGCCGGCTCACCCTTCGTGCATCCCTTCAGTGAGTCCCGACCACTATATTTGTACGATCTTTCCTTCATCAAAGACACACATGGCTCAGAGCTGGGATTATCTCAACTGATTCGCATCTTCTTTCTCTAATCTTCCTTTTCACCATCCTTCTGAAAATCTTTGATCTCACCACTCTCCAAGAACATCCTTTCTCAAACTTTCTAATCAACATTCTTTCCACAACCCTTTTCAAAACTTTATTCTCACCAACATTCACGAAAGTATTTATTTCACAAACTTTTCTCAAAGAAATCATTTCATAAAACTTCCTCAGACATACAGTTCCAGAAACATCCTTTCATAAAACTTTTTCAAAAAGTTTGTTTCATAAAAATTCTTTGAAAATATTGTTTTACAAAAATCCTTTCTACAATCCTTTAAAAGTTGTTTCATAAACCCTTTTCTGAAAATATTGCTCTTCCCAATCCTTTATAAAATTCCTTTTTCAAAAGCACATTCTTGCTGAGCGCTAGTGGAGGAGAAAGCCCAGCTCAACACTAGCTCCCAGACTAAAACCAAGAACAGAGGAGCTCAGCTCGACTCAGTTCACTCCTCATCTCAACCATCAACATCACACTCCCCAGCTCTGGCTCTTTCTCAACATTATTCTCGACTTTCTTTTCAATCAACTCATATCACTCTGTTCCACTCAATCACTTATTATCATTCTTCCTCTTTATTTCACTATCACTTCCAACCTCATACCTTCTCAACTCTTTCATTTTATTTTCATTCTCTTATTAAGGACGCCACAGCGTCCAACATCCGTTCACTCATCATGACAATAAGCATCATAAATAAGTAATTAAATAATCAAGCATACTATCACACACCACATCATACAATAATATTGTGGTCTTTGTCCCCTTCGTATAAGCAGCCACACAAAGCAAGCAATTGCTGCTTATACTACTGACTCCGACCACTTCGTTCCGATCTTTGAGATGATGCGGAACGTCCTAATAAATCACATAGCTACCACTATGTCTTAGGGAAGGCTTCTCTCTCACCTGAGGTTCAGCTATTAGATGCGTACTGTCGCCTCGGATCCTTTGTGCTGCCGGCTGCCCCAATCCTTTGTCTCTCAAGTTCCTCGTACTAAATAAAATACACTTACGTTATTATCTTGTATTAAGAAAATCTATTTTCGTAACTTAGACACCATTCATTCCTCGTATTAAATAAAATACTCTTGTTTATCAAAACACTTCCCATATCCTCTTAGCACTTTAAACATTTTAACACCATTTGAAAACATTAAATAAAATGGTTTAAATCATCTGGTATGGTTGCTGATCCGTTTTGGGACAGTGCCATAACATTTTCGAAAACACCGAAAAATTACCGTTTTTAGCCCGACTTTTTCTTAAATCACTGGAACACATTTCTAAAGTTTAGGAGACCATTATAAATTATTCTGGACAGCAACGAATCATTTTACAAAAACAACTTTGATTAACCCCGAAAATATCGTAAAAACATTTTTTATTTCAAATACTTCTTTAACTTAAATTTAATACTTTAAAACTCAAGTCTTTATCACAAAAATCACTTTGGAACAGCCATCCACATCAATCAAAAGTCTCAATGAAATCAATTTATTTTAAAATTAATTAATTTCGCACTCAATCATTTCCAAATATCATTTTAACATACAACAAGTAACGCTTCATGAATCAATCAGAGGCATACAGTCAACTTAGTCAATATCAAAGAAATCAGACATTCCCAAATAATTTATGCACATATTCACAAACCAAATTGAACTAAAGATATGAACCAAACGTATTTGTCTTTCTTGAACAATTTGATTCCTTTCAAAACTACAATGTACCTCTTATTTCATGCAACTGAACTTCTTAGAATTATTTAAACTATATGGCTGAATGACATCAAAGGAGACAATTCAAAGATCACAATTTAAACACATAAGTCAACTTTTTTTATTTCAACACTTAAACTCCACTTTCTTTCCTATGCATCAAAGTCATTTACTCTCTCTTTTAATCCTACCCGAATACACATACTTGCACATACATTCATTTAGACATAGCACTTATCCCAAAAGCATTTAATTTATTTATCTCCTTTATTTTTACATCAAGATCGGTTTAGAAAATAATCATTCACAACATATTTTCAAACAATTAATTTTGGCATGATTTCTCAAAACATACTCATCACTTTTAAGTCAATTCATGAGATAAGAACCCTAGTCTATCTAGCATGCATAGGCCGAATTATCACCATGGAAACAAAGCCTTGGATGCAAAATTTCAACATGCAAGAACCTTAAAAGTAACAAACCAAAAACATGTACTTCAAACACATGGTTTTAGAAAATACCACTCCCTTCTCTTCCCCAAACCGTGACCTATTAGTCTCCTCAAACATAAATTCCATTTTTATTTTTCCTTTGCATGCACTTTTAAAATCATGTAAATCAAAGAGAATAACATGCATGACCCCTTTTATGAAAACAAATCATAGTTTCTTTGATTTTCAAGACTTAACCGAAAACCTTTTAACAAAGCCAAAGGGAAAGACTTAAATCATCAACTTTCAAACACACATCAACTTAGATCAAAGAAAAATCATTTTACAAAAGTTGTTTTCCTTTGTTTTCTCATTATAACCGTGACATGCCAGCAAGGATCAAGACTTTTGAGTAAAAAGAAATCATATGCAAACCTTAAAAATCAAAGCCATTGAAAATCAAAGTAAGAATCACAACTCTCTCTCTTTTTTTTCTTTTTTTTAAGATTAAAACAATAGATCAAAGCCTTTTTGAAAGAAAACCAAGGATCAAAGCTTAGAAAAATCAAAATTACAATGGAAGCATTTGAACCACTTAGATCATCTTTGACAAGCATCAAATCAACATGCATGAACTCAAAACAAAATAAAAATCATCACAGCTTAAATTTCTAGTCATAGCCAAATGATAATGTCCATGGTTCAAGGTTCTACAAGTTTGTTTGGTTCTTGAAACTCAAGATCAAGGCTAAATAGGAACTTACAATCATGGATCTACAAAGGAATTAAACATGTAACAACATCTAAACTTTTCAAGAATTGGAAAAATTCAAACTACACCTAACACTTTAAGATCTTCGAATACACAAAGAAATAGAGAAGATCCTCAACCTTCTCAACTTGGTCTTCAAAATCCTAAGGCTTTGGGCTTGATCTTCTTCCCCTTCTCCTCTTGAAGCTCACGGGTTCCACTTTCTCTTTCTAAGTCTCTATTTCTTTCTAAGAGTTGAAGGTTCTCTTAGAATAAGTGTTTAGTTGTGGAAATGAATTGTGAAGGAATGGGAAATGAATCATGGTTGGAGTATAAGAAGGCACATAAACAATTTCCCTTCTTGCCCTTAAAAAGGAATTCGGCCAAAAGAGTTGTTCAAGGGTAAAATTGGCTATGTGGAAGCTTGCATGGCTCAAGCCAAGCCATGAGACAAATAGAGAGGAATTAGGCTCAATCTTGCTTCCTATTGGTTGATCAACTCCTTAACTAAGCTTTATGCTAAACTAAACCTATGGCTATTTGGCTAATGACTTAGGGTGCAAGGAAGTCAAAACTCCACCTTATGCACATACACACGGCACACCCTTATGCACCCACGCACAAGCACATGTCACTAGGTTTTCTCCTTACGTTTTCTACTATTTGGTTAGGGTGCTAGTTAGAGCTTGGTTGCACTTGGTTGCTTGGCTAGTTACTTAGGAAATCTCTTGGCTCTCCCTTCACACATTCACACCCCCACGGTACACACATATGTTTATGCATACACACACTCATTCTCACACTTTCATACACATATTCACATACTCATGCACACACACACATTCACACGTTATATATATATATGCACTCATCATCATATTCATTTACCACTATAATTTCACATGATCCTAAGCATACACATACACATAAAACCGTACATACATATGCATACCCACATAGAAAACAAATTATTCATGCATCAAAATTATAATGACACTAAAAATATCAAGTATATATTTATATGAAACAAGACACATTTTCGTAAAATAATTTCTTGTTGAAAAATAATTCACTATTTTACTAAAAGAATCTTAAATACTTAATTATTTCCAAATCTCAACTTAAAAATCCATAACTTAGTCCCACGAAAGATCATTCTTTAAAATCATTTACCATTTTGAAAATGTGACTTAAGAAATTTATTTAAGAAAATTATTCTTTTCAAAACGCTTTTATCAAAATAAATTTCTTTAGTATTTTAAATTAATACGAGGAATTTGCGGGGTGTTACAATATACAGAGGTCTTAGCACTAATTTAGGAAACAAAAGATGTCTCCTTGACCTAGGCTGTAATCCCTTGATTTATGGGATTTGTACAAATTACAAAATAATTACAAATCATTATACTAAATAAGGAGATAAATTATAAACATTCTTGAACCATATCACGCAGATTCTTACACTCCTCTCGGCATTTATGCATACACAGTATGCTGATTTGGCCACAGATCCTGATGATCACAAATCTACATTAGGATCAGCAGTTTATATTGGTCCTAATCTTGTTTCTTGGTGGTCAAAGAAACAAGAGTAGGTAGCACGTTGAAGTGAAGAAGAAGAGTATACGAGCTTAGCCAATACTGCTGCTGAAATGTTGTGGATTCATAGTCTCGTAAAAGAACTCAGTTTCAGTACTACTACCCCTATTATTTACTGTGACAACTAGAGCATTGTCATATCGAACTCGATTTATTTTGGGTTCGTGAGAAAGTTATTGCAAAGAGGATTCACGTTGTTCGTTGCAGACATCCTCACAAAGCTTTGGCTAGCACCCGTTTTCTTCTTGTCAAAGATAAAGTTGAGAGTTGTTGACAGGCGTTAGGTTTAAGATATGAGTAGTGGTTTATCATCAAGGGAGAACAATAGACATATTCATGCTTTGTAATGTTTGCTGGACCTCTTAGATGCTTTGTAATGTTTGCTGGACCTCTTAGATCTAAGTTCTAGTCGTCTATAAATAGGAGTTTCTCATATGTAATCATTTGCTTAAATTTCATTAGTAAAAAGTTTGTTACACTCTCTCAGATTATTAGTTTCTAATAGAATCACATTCTCTACATGCCGTTTCATTTAATAGGGACAACTGGAGTTGACAAGAAAAATTATATTGTCTCAATTATTTAAAGCTATGAGAACGTTCTACAATTATTTAAATGGCCGTGCGTCCAAAGAAATTTAATCAAACATGCCCAGATTGAAAAAAGTAAGTTTTTCTGTAGTGTTTTTGCCTTCTGTCACTGAAGTTAATAAACTGCCGTGCATAGGGACCTATTCTACTAATTTTACTCATTTTATCCTTCACTGATCCTACGCAATTTTTTGGGGGATGTTCTTTCTTGTCCCAGATTGTCATGGAACCTCACAGTGTACCTGTGGATGAAGACCTCAATAATGCAGCTAAACAAGTTAAGGTGGTATAGTCATCTGTTATATTTTGTTGATGATCCTACCTAATCCCCATTATTGCTTGTTTCCGCCTCCAATTTTTTTGTTGTCATCTTAAATGATTCTTATTATTTATTGTATAGGATGATATGAAGTCAAAAGCTGAAGCACCCATTACTCCTGAAGTGCGCGAACATTATGTCAGGCGAGACAGAGACATTGACTTTGGTAATGCCTTGAAGAAAAATGGTGGAAAAATACCCAAAGATGGTGTTGCTTGTTTAGAGTCCATCAGGAACGGAGTCAAGCTTGGAAAGGAAAAGTTAAGTTACAAGAGTGATAAGAAGTGGAGCAAAGACAATCACAACAATAAATTAAGTAAAAGGAAGAGGTCTTTACTTAGAACCATCCAAGATTATTTTCAACTTTTTGTTTGTTTATCTTTTTGAACAAATAATTGGATTCCTTCAACTGTTGTTGTGTTAAATCAGTTTGCTTTAATTTTTGCCAGACTAGATTATGTTAGCTGTTTTCAGTAGCTTGTTATATTTATCATCATAGCACAAGTTTTAATTTTAATGATTAGAAATGTCGTTATGATTGAGCATTTGGAAGAATTTAGTCAAGGAAGCTTTTACACTCCTATTTGGTTTTCACTTTTAATATACTATTAATATTGTAATGTTTGAGGAAAATGTTAACAAATGTTCGTAGGGTATTTTTAAAGAGACTAAAACTTGCATATTGTTATAGAAAGATGTCATTTTTGTTGTTTTCGAGAAAGTGATTAATGCTATTTTGTGATTGGCTTACTATTTTTAGTAGTAACCTTAACATACAAGAACCAATTGTTTATTTGATATATATTTTATTAGAGTTTATTATGTATGAGTTGACAATATATTATCCATCATTCATTTGCATTTTTATTCAAAAATCAATGATTATAAACTCTTGGATGATGGATGATGTATTGATAATATATAAATTGTAAGTACACTTGAAAAACACCAGCTCATTCTTAACATTAGGTGTTGTAATAGTATTAGCTTTGCCCGTTGGGGCACGGGGAAAATTCATTGAGGCAATTTTATATATTTAGTCTAGTCATGACAAGTGAGGATGATGGTAATGAAGAGATATTATAGAAACTTAACTTTGAGGAAAGAAAAAAAGCAGTAATATGTCACATTTATTTCTATTTTTTATGTATTCATTAGTTTAATCCCTCATAGAGTGGAATGTGTGTCAGACCTAAATACGCCTTTGGAAAGGCCATAATGTGGGGGGATTAAAGGGTGGCTCAAATAAAAAAGTTCTTGCTTGACCCTTGTTTCTCGATTGAAGGGAGAAGAGAAGGTGTCGGTAATATTGCTACCGAGTGCTGTTGGTTTGATGGGTTGTTCTCGGGGCCGAAGCCTTGGTGACGGTTCATTCGGTTTTCCTCGCTATATTCTGCTCATGGAGATCGATTATTGCCTTGCCTTGCAGATGAATTCGGGTGGTCTGCAAATATAAGATTTCCAAGATCTCTTCCTCCTTCTTGTTGTTGCAAACGATCGATCCATCAATCAGGTTAGGTAATCGATTAGGTGATCGCAGGTATGACACCCAAAAAAATAATATCCTTAAATTAAGATTAGTTATTAAGTTACTTGAAAATTTCGATTAAAATTCGATAGAGTTTCCTTTGTTTTTCGAACTTTTCAAAATTAGTTTTCCTGCTTAACATGTAATAATCAAGTTCAACCAGACCAAACGGACAGACAAGCATATGTCATCATACATAGTCATTAACATTGCTTTAAGTATAAATATTTATGGAATTGTTTCCCTACTAATCATGCAACATCATCTAAATCAACATATATCACATGATCATAAATATAGAAATGGGGTTTTCTTATTTAGTAAATATTCACTTTGCATACTTCACATATACTTTCAAGTTAGCATTCATTTTCATAACAATCATCAAAGCATCAGTTTAAGCCACAACAGAACACATACATATATTCATAAATATTAAAGTGGGGTTCTCTTTTTCCTTTGTTTTATTATTCTGTTTTTAGAAATATCAACTACCCTAAGGTTCATGATGCACCTTGTTGATATGGGTAGTATAAAAATTCATTTAAGCCTTCCTGTACTATGTAGTCCCATACCTACACAGTCTCAGGATCACTCTCTCATTCCCGTGTGTCGGTTCATTCATGTACCCCTCCCTTAGAAGCCTGCTAGGAGCAGCTCGTTGTCTGTTCCTTTTGCATCGACGATCACTCCCCACCCTCATCAGTCCGGACCTTACATGTCCACCAGCTTCTGCCTGGTTTGTCCCAAAATTATATTTTACTAATACACCCCTAATACATAACTTTCCCCTAGAGTATATAATAACCTATAACTCATTATGGTAATTATGATAATTCACTTACTAGTCCAAGTTCCTATCAGATACCGAACTAAAATGAGAGGGATGATAGGAAGAAAATTGGTTGGGAGATAATGGTGTAAGAGAATTTGGTTGTGAGGTAGTGATAGGATTGTGAAAATATTATAAGCATGTAGGATTAAGAAGAATAAATATGTAGAATTGTTGTCAGGTTGTGCAGATAGAATTGTAAAACTTAAAGTCTGAAATCAGAGAAGGTTGAAATGAAAGAAAGAATTGTACAATATTAGTACACCTTTTAATAATGTAAATCCCTAAGTTTTATACATATTTTTCGTATAAATAATCCAATATTTTAAATAAAATAATTTTAATAATTTTACTTCCTAATTTATTCACCTAATAAAATTTAGAGTGTTACATATATTCATAGACACCAAACCACTTAATTAATGATTAGTTAATTGACCTAAAGATAATTAAAAGTTATCCTCACTAAATATAGATATACATATACATATATAGTTTTCATTCTTTTCAATCCTTTATATTTTCTTTTAATCCTTATGTTTAAGGTTTAGTAAAATGTCTCACCCCTTGTGGCTTAATATTTTTATGTAAAACTCGGATGAGCGATGAACCAGAGATTCACAATGGTGAAGGTTAAGGAAAGAATTTTTTTTAAGAAGTTCTTATTCCATGTTGTAAATCCCAGATTTTCAACAAAATCTTAATTAATGTTAGATTTGTTGGAAACCCAATAAGCGGCCTAACAATCTACAAGAGGGGGGTGAATAATAGTTGGAAGCAATAATACCAATTTTTCCCGATGAGTTGAAATAGGTCGGATAATGCTTGCTGTTAAACTAAAAATGCTGACTTTGGGCCAAGCATATTCTGATAATCGGTTATCTAAACCGACTACCGATTATCCGAGCTGCACACTCAAAGATCAGGTTTGTAGCAGAAATTTTCTAGCACTATCCGAGCACAAATATAAGTTAAACAAGGCCGATTAAATGCTTGGCCGATTAAATGCTCGGAATAAAAATTAAAGCAGTAAAGAGAAATGAGACACCGAGATTAATACTAGTTCACCCACCAACACGGTGAGCTACGTCCAGTCCCCCTTAAAACCTTTAAGGAGCTTTTAATAAAATCAAATAGATAGAGATTACACGGGATCAATTAACCCACAAAGAGAGTACCAAACTCTTGGATTCTACCTAAATGATATAGATGCCGAGCAACATTCTCGAACTTTAACAAAGTCTTGAAACCTTCAAGACAACTTGAAACCTTCAAGGATTTTCACCAAAGAACCTCCTTGGATTTTTGCTCAGGAACCTCCTAAGACATCAATAGTCAAGAATCTCTTGGACGAGCATGGAAACCTTCCAAGACTTTCACCGCTTGATAACACCTCAAGACTTGAAGAAATGATTGAGTGAATGAGATGGCTCCAACCCGAACTCAAGTGTGTTTGAATCTGAAATCTTGATGAACAACTGAGTATTCGGTTAAGTGTTTGAGAAAGGATTTTGCAAAGAAAGTTTTGAGACTTGGTTGCAAAATATGACAGTTTCTCTTTTGTCTCTATCGTTCTCTTTGCTCTTGTGTATTTCAGAGAATGAAAGTTTTGCACTTGTTCACTTGTTGATCTTCTCTGTTCTATGCTTCTTGTCTTCTGAAGAGAAAAACCAGCCTTTTATAGTGATGCCACCATGCAAGAGATAGAAGAGAGAGAGTGGAAAATATCTTGTCCTTTGCAACGGATATACTGGACAATTTCTGCATTGTACAGAGATGTTTGTCCTTTGTTTAGCTGTTTCCACTTGTTTGTAACGTTCTAAATTTGTCTTTCTTTCATTCCTGATTTGATTTTCAATTTTGAAATCTTTAGGATGGTGACATATGGGTACTGAGAGATAAGGACAAAATTTGCCAGCCATGCATCATACTATAATGTCAGTACAGAGACAGAGTGGTGCATGCGGCGTCGAACTGCTGAAGGACGAAGATGAACAGTGATGCCGAGCTTGACAACCAGTTCGAGTTTGGGGACGTGAGTGAAAGATCTGATCTGAGCTGACCGAGCTAATCTTTCGGCCGACTTCCTTAAGCCGAGCTTGAGAACTTCTGAACTGAGATGATCTGAGGCCGAGCTTGAAAACTTCTGAATTGAACTGGTCTGATGCCGAGCTTGAAGACTTCTGAACTGAATTGAGCTGATGCCGAGCTTGAAGACTTCTGAACTAGGCTTGACGAAAGTTCGGGCTTGACATCTTCACTAAGTTTGACATCTTCACCGAGCTTGACATCGGCTCCGACCTTGGGGTCTTGAGTGATTAATCTTCTTGATGACCAGTGTTGTCGAGCTTGACGAAAGTTCGAGCTTGACAACTTCACCGAGCTTGGGAACTTGAGTAATTAATCTTCTTGATGAATTGTGTTCCTGTAGTGGACTTGTAGTAGAACCGAGCGTCGACCGACCGAGAGCCTCATTACCCGTACTAGTATGATACTAATACAGGGTCAACGATCGGATACTTACACCGAGCAAACTGGGTTACTACGAGGGAGTCATATACTGATGAGATTAACTCCGAACACTGAACTTTCGTCCTTATCCTTATCACTTACAACTCATCAAAACGTGACTACTCCTAGATTCCCACGACTCTTGGTTAGATATAACAGCCTTGGATAAAGTTTATCATTTATAGGATTTACGGATATAATCTTATCATATCCTCCACAAATCCTACTTGAATTCTACCTACTGAAGGCTCATCAGAACGGCCCACAACACACAGGTAATCCCCTATAAGAACCACCATGCTATAGGGGCTAAGGTACGTCTTCTCATCCCTAAGTTGACACTAGCACACACATTGTTGACTAGGGAGAACCTGATTATCCCAACTGGATATTCAGAAATCCTACAGATTCCTACATTAACATCTTGACTGAGATCATTCTTCCAGGCTCTTCCATAGCTCTAAGGTTGATCTTGATCTGTGGGGACCTGAATAACATATCATTCCCACCACCACCATGGTCACTACCAGAAGTCAGGTTGGTGATCTCCGTGAACGCATCGCTCGCACTCTTGGCAGGCTCAGGAATGCTAATGATAATGAGCCACAGCCTCACTCTGCGGGCGATCTGCGTGACCTCCTCAACCATAATCGTGGAAATAATGGGCAACCACCACGAAGATCTCATTCTGGGCCAGGGAATAACCCCCAACAACAAAACCAGTTGCAAGGCCAACCACCGCCAAACCAAAGCCAAAATCGTAGTGGAGCTCATGCTGTACACCCCTAAACACCACAATCTTCCCATCCTAGGGCTGGGAGCAATCCCCAACCCCTTCAGGTTTTACGTACCATACAGCCTCCACCACCACCCCCTCCACCACCACCTCCCTCTACCCATGGTGATTCAAGTAGCACAGCTCCTACCACACGAAACACTTCTAGAACCACTGGAACCTGAGCACACCATGGGCGAAACACCCAACGTACCCCTCCTATCCCACATAACCCTGATCATATAAGTACAACACCTAGAACCAGACTGAATCCAAGTAGATCTGCTTCGGGAAACTCTCGTCATAGCCATTCTATCAGCAGATCCTATGCAACTACTGCCTCCGCTCGGGCTCGGGAGCAAGAGATGATCAATATTCTTAATAGGCAGACCACTTTAATCGAACAACAAGGACGTGTTATTTCCGACCTTCAACAACAAGATATGGCAAGGATTGCTCAAAATCAATCAACTTCTATTCCACCACAAAACCAACCAACCATAGACCCACAACCAGCTCCGATAATGCAGCTTCCCCCACCTAGTTTTCATGTTAACCCCTCCACGAATCAAGATCAGGTCGGTTTCCACCCTGGTCATCCTTTCACTCCATATATAATGGCATTTGAAACCCCTCAAGGATACTTGGGCCCCTCTAATGTGCCACATTATAACGGTCTAACTGACCCAGTGGACCATATTGTGTCTTATGAAGGGGCAATGAATTATTATGGGGGTGGTGAACAAATGAAATGCCGAGCATTTTCTATGACACTCGAACCCTCGGTTCTAAGGTGGTATTCTTCCCTCCCTCCCAACTCCATTAATTCCACGCGGAAGCAAGTTCCGTTCCACGGTTAGAGCCAGGAGTAGCAGTGCTACTATTCACACAAGGCTTGTAGTCTGGGGATTTCAGAAAATCTCTGATTAGTAAACCTCCAAAGGATATGGCCGAGTTAAGACAACGGTCAAATAAATTCATCAACTTGGAAGAATTTCACAAGGGACAGAAGTTCAGAGAAGATAGGCAACGAGCCGATCCTCAAGGACCGAACAAACAAAAATGTGACGAACGTTTTGGTGGGAGACAAGATAGAGATAGGAATGATCAGGACCGACGGGTTCCCCCAAGGAATAAGTTTCAAGATTACACTCCTCTAACAGTTCCGAGGAGTCAGATTTTAAGAGAAACTATGCAGACTGACTTACGCTCTGCCCAAAGACCACCGTCTTTACGAAAGGGCGCACAGCGTGATAGGTCGAAATACTGTGACTTCCACAGGGGCTATGGCCATACCACCGATGAATGTATCTGGCTGCGAGATCTGATCGAAGAGATGATCATAGATGGCAAGTTACAGCAGTACATCAGAGATGCAGCTGGCCGAAGAAGCAGAAACAGATCTCAATCCCCAGTAAAATCTAAACGCCAGAGAAGTAGGTCACCAGATGATAGAAACGCAGGAAGACAGAAAACCGAATCTGTTCCAGTACCTGACGCGAACGCTAGCAAAAATGAATTCTTGGTTAACACTATTGTAGGAGGTTTTGCTGGAGGAGGGGAGAAAAAAGCTGACAGGAAGAAGTACATCAACCAAATCTTGGTAGATAGCCAGAAACCGATTGCCAAAAGATCAACAAAAAACATTCCCATCGTTTTTGATGACGAAGATTTGGATGGAATCCTTCCGGGCCATAATGACCCCATGGTGATAACTGCTCTGATTGGCAATTACGAGGTAAAACGAGTTTTTATTGATCAAGGTAGTTCGGCGGATATAATGTTCTTCCCATTATTCAAAGCTTTAAAACTCAGGGAGTGTAATCTCACCCCCTTTGAAGGAGAACTAATTGGTTTTACTGGAGACACGGTTGAGCCAAAGGGCTACATCCAACTTCCTGTAACTCTCGAACAACAACCTTCGGCTAGAACCGAGATAGTCAAGTTCATGGTGGTTGATTGTCCAGCAGCATATAATGCCATACTTGGGAGAACCTCTTTGCAAGCATTTGGGGCAGTGGTATCAACAGTTCATTTGGCTATGAAGTTCGTCGGAACTGATGACAGAGTGGTAACGGTCAAAGCCGAACAAGATGCAGCAAGAAAATGTTACAATGCCAGCCTGGGGAAAGTAAAAAGCAAGGATCCGAGCAATCTGGAAAGAGTTTCTTTGGGTAAGGGAAATGTTAACCTGGCGGACCTGGATATGCGAGACCAACCCGACAGAAATAGACCGACCCCAAAGGGACAATGGGAGTTCTTGACACTATCTGACGACCCCCTCAGGCAAGTGAAAATCGGTTCTGATTTGCCTGCATGCGTTAAAGAAGAATTGGCCGCACTATTAATCATGAATAAAGATTTGTTCGCTTGGACATCAGCCGATATGCCAGGAATCGACCCTAATTTTATTTGTCACAAGTTAAGCATCATTCCGGGGTCGAAACCAGTGGCACAGCGTAAAAGGAAAGTTAGTGCGGAAAAGGCCGTAGCAATTGAGGAAAAAGTCGCTGAACTACTCCGAGCGGGTTTCATTAGGGAGATTGACTATACAGACTGGTTAGCTAACACCGTCTTGGTCAAAAAACCCAATGGAAAATGGAGAATGTGTTGACTACACAGACTTGAACAAAGTCTGTCCTAAAGATCAATACCCACTCCCTGTTATTGACAAACTCGTCGATAGTTCAGCTGGTTATAAACTTTTATCATTTATGGATGCTTACTCTGGTTATAACCAGATTCCAATGTTCCCGGCCGACCAGGACAAAACTGCATTTATCACCGATAGGGCAACTTACTGTTACAACGCTATGCCCTTTGGGTTGAAAAATGCGGGAGCTACTTACCAGAGGATGATGAACAAGATTTTTCAAGATATTATCGGCTCGAACATGGAGGTGTACATAGATGACATCATTGCAAAAAGTAGACAGCAAGAAAATCATGCCAAGGACCTCACAATAATACTTGACCGAGTGAGAAAATACTCCATGAGGTTGAATCCGGAGAAGTGTGTATTCGGAGTCCCAGCCGGTTCTTTCCTCGGGTTTATGTTAACCGAGAGAGGAATTGAGGCCAATCCAGATAAGTGCAAAGCAATCCTTGACATGAGGAGCCCAGCTAATCTTAAAGAAGTTCAACAACTCACGGGCCGAGTAGCGGAACTCTCCAGATTCTTGTCCCAAGCCGCTCGGAAAGCCTTGCCGTGGTACCAGCTCCTTAGGAAAAACAAATCTTTCCTTTGGGACGAGCAATGTGAGCAAGCTTTTATTCAGTTAAAAGAGTACCTTTCTTGCCCACCGGTCCTCCACAGCCCTCTTCCTGGTGAGAACCTCATTCTATACATGTCAGTGGCCGAGGCGGCGGTCAGTTCAGTTTTGGTACGAGATGATTCAGGTACTGAAGCCCCAATATATTTCGTTAGCCAATCACTTCAAGGATCGGAATTGAGGTACCAGAAGCTGGAGAAACTTGCATATTGTTTGGTCACATCAGCTCAGAGATTGAGACAGTATTTCCAGGCACATAGAATATTGGTAAGAATCGCTCAACCTCTCAGACAGGTTCTTCACAAACCCGACCTAGCTGGCAGAATGGTCTCATGGTCTGTCAAACTTTCTGAATTCGACATTACCTACGAACCAAGGAAAGCAATGAAATCTCAAGCGCTTGCTGATTTTGTTACTGAGTTCACAGATATCTCTTCGGACAACTCTCAAAATCTTTGGTCAGTTTATGTGGACGGATCAAGTAATAAAAAAGGTGCAGGGGTTGGAGTCATCATTGAGAACCCCGAGGGATTGTGCATGGAATAATCATTGAAATTTGAGTTTCAAACATCGAACAATCAAGCAGAATACGAGGCAGTTCTTGCAGGCCTCAAAATGGTTCACGAGTTCGGAGCAGAGCAAGTGTCAATTTTCAGCGATTCACAACTGGTAGTTTCTCAGATCAAAGGTCAGTACTCGGCAAAGGAACCCATTTTACAAAAATATCTTGAAGAGGTAAAGCGAATCATCTCAAACTTTTCCGAATTTAACATTTCACATGTGCCGAGAGATTCGAATTCCAGAGCCGACATTCTGTCCAAATTGGCAAGTACAAAAGGGTCGGAAAATAACAAAACACTGATACAAGAAACCATTCCCCGACCTAGTGTCATTCTGACGGTCTCATTATCTCAGTCATGGATGGACCCAATTCTTACTTATTTGCAACATGGGTTCATCCCCCAAGATCAGTAGGAGGCTCGGAAATTAGTTAAAAAGGCTGTTCAGTACACAGTTCTAAATAGAGTCCTGTACAAGAGAGGTTTTGGATACCCCATGCTCAGATGTGTCAACCCATCCGAAGCAGAGGAAATATTGGAAGAGATTCACGGTGGAATTTGCAGTCACCATATGGGAGGAAAGTCCTTGGCAAGAAAAGTAATCCGAGCAGGCTATTTTTGGCCTACACTGCAGAAAGATGCTATGGAACATGTCAAGAAATGTACTCAGTGCCAATTTCATAGTGACATCTATCAAAAACCTGCTGAAGAGTTGCACTCTCTAGGTGCACCTTGGCCCTTTTACCAATGGGGCATGGACATCATCGGAAAATTCCCCACCGCACCAGGCCAGTTTAAGTTTGTAGTAGTGGCTATTGATTACTTCACCAAGTGGATCAAAGCAATGCCATTAGCAACAATCTCAACAGCTCGGATTCAGTCTTTCTTCGTCAAAGAGGTGATTTCTCGATTCGGAGTTCCACATGCCATAGTCATAGACAATGGATCACAGTTCGCAGCATCTCACTTCCAACAATTAGCAGCCGACCTAAACATCACTCACTATTTTAGCTCTGTTGAACATCGACAGACAAATGGTTTAGCCGAGGCGACCAACAGAACCATCTTGGATGGGATCAAAAAGAAGCTCGGAAATGCTGCTGGCACTTGGGCAGATAAACTTCCGAGTGTCCTATGGTCACACAGGACAACAATACACTCATCCACAGGTGAAACTCCTTTTCGTTTGACATACGACTGTGACGCAGTCATTCCAATCGAAAAGCGAATTCCTACCTTCAGGACACTTGAACGTCCTTCGGAGACGAATGACCATTTGATCAGTGAGGAGCTTGTTTTATTGGAAGAAGTTCGAAAAAATGCCGCAGCCCATGAAAGCAAAATGAAGGAGCGGCAGGCTCGGGAATACAATAAGAAGGTTCGTCCAAGAAGCTTTGAAGTTTGAGATTTAGTCCTTCGCCGAGCGGATATCGGCAAAGGAATGCTGGAGTTGGAAAATTGAACCCAAAGTGGGAAGGCCCATACCGAGTGAAGGCTAAATCCGGATATGGTGCTTACAAATTGGAGACTCTCTCGGGCATGGAAATCAACAATAGCTGGAACGTGGCCAAGCTCAGAGCTTATTACAGTTAAGCTCCTATTTTATTTTTCACTTTTTACAAATAGGTTAGTCTATTACTCGAAAATGTTTAGGTGGAATAAACGAAGGATAATATCCTTCTTAGCTTAGAGACAATTTTTAGGAGTTAGTTGACAAACAAGCAACATCATTTTTGTATTCTTTTATCAATAAAACGCATCAACTTCCTTCAATTTATTTTACGAACATTGTGATGTGACATACGCCTCATTTTGTTCGGCTAGCCACCGAGCGGAATCGAGATACAACTCTTTATGAGAGTTTAACAACGTATTCATAGAACGCCCGAATTCAGGAAATTACTTTCCTTGTTTCGCGGTCCGAGGGTCCCGCTTCGGCTAAAGTCGGCGATCCGAGTTCTACACACAATAATTTATTCCTAAATTAGCTTTTTTGATAGATAATGGCAGTAAAATCGAGGGTCACGTGACAAACGGAACCCAAACACAATCGATATACAAGGCAAATGGATTAAAATTTAAACAGAAGCAAAAATAAATTGTTCATGGTCATAAAGAAGCATGCTCGAATACAACGAGCAACAAGTTAAACGCTCGAGTACAACGAGCAGCAAGTGAAAGCAAAAATTGTTCAGTAAAGATGCTCGGAAACACAATAGTTCTACAGCCAGTTCAAATCCTAATGCCCGATTAATAGAAGACTCAGGGCATATGACTATTTCATATTCTAAAACTATAAAAACAACGGTCCACTCATAATAATACATATACATTCCACGTAGTGGAATGAAAATCCTGCTCGGCCATGACCCATATAAGCTCCACTTCCGTACCTGCAAAATATAGCAAGAAGGGTAGCATTACACAGAACTTAAAAAGATAAATCCTAACGGAAGACATAGTAATAAACTAAGCCTTCCTTATTATTATTAACATACATTACTCATAAATTTCCATATATTTAATTTACCTCTAGTTCTTCACTTATTCTCACATTCTTTTAATTTTAATTCGTTATTCAATTTACCTCATTCATTCATTTATTTCCATTCTTAGTTCCCTGATTATTTCTACATTCTCTTTTCTTTTCTTTTTCTTCTTCTCTTCCTTTTCTTTTCCTTTTTCTCTTTCTTTTATTTTATTTATATTTTCCTTTTTCCTTATGACTGAGTCTAACAGACCATCAGCCCTTTATCTTTATTATGACTGAGTCCAAAAGACCATCAGTGTAACATCCTCACTTTAATTAGTTAATTTTAAGTTTTAATAAAATCAGAGTTTGAAAATTCATTTTTGAATTTGATTCCTTATGAAAGGTTTTACGAAAATCCGGCAGAGTTTCCTCTGTTTTTCGGACTTCCCAAAAATTTCTTCTTATTAACTTGTCAGTCCAGAATTATTTAAAAACATAAACACAACAGATTAAAACCCAGTTCAGATCCTAATGCCCGATTAGTACCAGTTTCAGGGCATATAACTACACATATTATAAATTACAAAAATAACAGTTTTTAATATAATAAAATCCACTCGGGGTATCACAATTTCACTCCACGTGGTGGAGAGTTTCCAGTTCGGCCCGCAACAGTGTAAGCTCCGCTTCCGCACCTGTAAAATTATATCAAGAAGGGTAGCATTACACAGAACTTAAAAAGATAAATCCTAAAAGAAGACATAGCAAATAACTAAGCCTACATAATTATTAATACATTTTATTCATAGTTATTCACATAATTAATCTCTTTTAATTCTTCCCTTATTTTCACATTCTTTTAAACATTGATTCCCTTTTCATTCCTTCTTTCCCATTCTTTATTCTTTTCCCATTATTCATTAGGTAGTCCAGCCCCAGCCAGCCGTACGGTACTGAGCGCTAGGATTTCCCCTTTCCCATTATTCATTTTCTTTTCTTTTTCTTTTTAATCGATACGCCTTACAGGCTCGCATCGATGCCGATACGTCTTCTCAGGCTCGCACCGGGTTTCCCTTTTTCCTTTTAATCACACGCCTTCTCAGGCTCGCATCGACGCCGATACGCCTTCACGGGCTCGCATCAGACTTCCATTTTTCCTTTTTAATCGACATGCCTTCTCAGGCTCGCATTGATGCCGATACGCTTTACCAGGCTCGCATCGGACTTCCAATTTCCTTTTTAATCGACACGCCTTCTCAGGCTCGCATCGATGCCGATACGCCTTACCAGGCTCGCATCAGACTTCCAATTTCCTTTTCAATCGACACGCCTTTTTAGGCTCGCATCGATGCCGATACGCCTTCACAGGCTCGCATCGGACTTTTACTTTCTTTCCTTTCTTTCTCTTTCTTTTTCTTTCTCTTTCTCTTTTTCTTTCTCTTTTTTTTCTTTCTTTTTCTTTGTCATATATCTTTTCTCTTTTCTGATTTACTGTATTTTTTCCTCTTTTATTTAATTTCTTTACTTAGGGACTTATCATCACATTGTCTACTTTTCACTATTTTCAATATCCTTCTTTCTTTTCCTTTTTCTTCTTCTCTTTCTTTTCTTCTTCTTATAATTCAAGTAATTCTTTTAATCTTTATTTTCGTTTATAACTTGTCATATTTTCTACATTTTCTACTTTTACTCTTTTCCTTCTGTTAGCTTTCCCCGATTTTATCCAACTCTAATTAATACGGTCAAGTAGAGTATATTCTAGTTCTCGTTACTAATTCTTAGTTATTTCTTTATTTCATTTATCCCTCACTCTGACTTAACTTATTATTTCTATTTCATTGATTCCAGTTTATTTGACTACTCTGTTGACTCACATTATTACTCAACTTATTATCTCTATTTCATTAGTTTCATTTTATTTAATTGCTCTATTAACTTAATTTAGCTTCTCAATTTTTATTACATTCTTCTACCTAACTTCCCTCATAATGTACTCTCTCTTCGTTTTATTATCTTTTTATTAATCCGCTTATCGTTTTCCTATTTCTTTTAAATCTAATTCATTATTTTGCGCCTATTGCCCTAATCGGTCCTGCACGTATATATTATTTCCAATACTAATCCCTCCTGTATCTCACTTTATTCTTTGGGTACTTTTATACTTATTATCTTTTAGTTCATTAATTTTACTCTCCCTTTTGCCTATTTCGTTTTACTCTTTTGTCCTTTTATTTCCCATATGGTTTTATTTTTATGATTGCTCACGTTCTTGTTTTATCCTGACTATTTTAATATTCTAGTTACGCTCATTCGTTCCGGGCCTTATTCTACGCTCATTCCTTTTATTCCCTAAAGTGTGGTTTCTATTAACAATTTTATTTACTTCCTTTATATCCACGAGGGTTACCCTAAGGTTCATTAACATACTTTTTAATTACCCTATTCTCAGCTACCACTATAGCATCCTAGAATTTACTTCTTAAGTAAAGGTAACGCGAACCCTCTTACCTCGGGCTTTATAAATAGAACCTGGATTTTAGCTCGGCGACGATGACGGCGTCGGTGTTGCTCCTCGTTAGCGGGAACGATCGCGGCTGGACCGAGGCAAGAGCTTCGAGCTTCGAGGTTCCCAACACGAGCCCGGCACGATCACGGGTCGGTAACGGCGCCGGTGAGATCCGTGGGGAAAGAGAGAGAGCTCGTGGGTGTGAGAGAGAGCTTGTGACCGAGAGAGGAGGAGACACGCGGTGGTGATGGTGGCTGGGTGGGTGGTGGCCGGCGGAGGGTGGCGAATCCGCCGGAGGAAAGAGGAGGAAGAGAGAGATTGTGAACCGGTGGTGAGGGAAAGAGATCTATGATGGTGGTGGGGGGGTTCTTGGCGGTGGCGGTTGTAGTGGTGGTGGCGGCGACTTGGTGGCCGGGGAGGAAGAGGAGGGCGGTGGAGAAGGTGGAGAGAGAGAAAGAGAGAGAGAGAGAGAGAGAGAGAGAGAGAGAGAGAGAGAGAAACCAAGAGGGAAGAGAGAGGGAGGGGTCTTAATGGTGGTGGGGGTGGTGGAAGGTGGCGGCCGGAGGTGAAGAAGGTGTGCGGAGATGGTGGAGGTTAAGGAGGAGGAAGCAGAGAAGATTGGGACCGGAAATGGGGGTTTGGGGGGTGGGTTTCAGCCCCAAAACTCGAATTTAATGTTGAAGATCGAAGTAATTTCGCTTAAGCGAAATCTGTTCGCTTAAGCGAACTCCATCTGTGTTGCTACTGGAACATTTTCGCTTAAGCGAAATATTTTCGCTTAAGCGAAATAGCTTCAGTGGTGACATTAGGCGGAAATACTGGAGCATTTCTGTCAATACTTGAGTATTTGGACCCAAAATACTCGAGTCCTTCAAAAAATATTGGAGTATAATGATCAGATACTGCTACTTCATTTTTTCTATTTTCAGCTATTTTCTCCCAACTTCAAATAGCCATAACTTCTTCGTTCACCGTCGGATCTTGCTCAAATTTGACGAGCAACTTCCTAAAAATCATACCTTCATATCCAACGGTGGGAATTGTGTTTTGAGTCTTAAATATTTTATTTTTAATTTCCCAAGTTAGCGAATTTAAAACACCGAAAACACTGTTTTTAACCCTCGTTTGGTCTTCTTTGAATTCGCTTTCGATGCCAATGCTCCTTGACTCCTTTATGGCACTCAAAGAACTACTATTCCATCATTTTAAATCCCTTTTAGGATAGTCCTTACTTCCAAATCTTACTATTATTCTAATTATTTTTAGAATTAAAATTCGGGATGTTACATTTCTCCCCCACTTATTAGGATTTCGTCCCCGAAATTCCATTCGATTCCTTAAATGGGGAATCATCCCATTGGTAAACTCCTAACTACGGTTTTCACTTCCCTTCGATTTTTATTTTCCGCTCCAGGTGTGGTTAGGTTCATGCTTACTTCAAGGCTCGTCTTCTAATACCTCGTATTATCTTTGCCTGCACAGGAACGTCGGTTTTCTTATTATTAAAGTTCCATCACTCATTCCTTGGATTGAAATCCTCCCCCACTTAGCATCAACATACTTGGTTATATCCATGCTTGGGGTATCCTCATTCGTTATTCAGAATCGAGTACATAGGTTCTCGATCGGTATCCAAGGTTAAAAGGGACACGTGGATGGTTATCCATCGGTAGGCATAGAACTATATTGGGTTCCTACGTCTTGGTGAGTTCTCATGTATACATCTGAGACGCTTGAAACTTGAAGAGAGTGAAGATGAAAAGAAGAAACACGAAGCACTCAAGGATGGGTTTCATAGTCTTCGTACGACAACCTAGGATGTACTGGATACATGTCAAGCAAGAAGACGATGGAGATTATCCTCAAGTGTGCATTTTCAGCAGAGAGCTGTCGAAGGATGCGTTTTCTATGAATCTGCGCTAATTGATTGGTTTTGGTCAAGGCCTAGAGGTTACTCCTCAATTCGGTGTTATTTTGGGGAGGTATGGTTTTACCTCTAATTTAACTCTCATTCGATCCTCCATGAAGCATTTGGAATTATCTATTTAGTAGTCCTATGGCTTATGGTACGATCACTAGTTTTTGTCGCTCGGATAGGATCCGAATTGAATCGTTAAGTCTCCTCCACTTATTATCAACTTACCTGATTATGCCGGTGTCCATAAGTAGGGAATCGAACGTGCCGGCTTCTGATTGCCTTTCATACGACTTTCAATGAAGAGGGTAATAATCTAACAACAACAGGAAGCGTAATCTTTGGAATTCATAAGGAATTTGTGCTTTCGCTTTAAGGAAAATAGCCTAAGATTATGCAATCCAAGGACTTTTCGCAGAATTTAGCAGCTTATGACTAGAAATTTCCTCGTCCACGAGGAATCGGATCGAATACATAAGACTGGAACTCCAGGAACGATGGGTATTCCAGGATAAGAAACAAGGAGAAAATCGTAAGTTCACAATGTTCAGTAGATTAGAGCGAGAAATCTTTGATCCGTGATTAAAAGTCGCTACTTCAAGGTAAAGTCAAACCAAGAAGAATGAGGAGGAAGAGATCTACTTGCACGAATTGAGGTACTCACTAAGCTTTTCAGAATTACTATTAAAGTCTTAAACAATTTTTGATGGTCACAAATTGTGGTTGGCAGACATTCTTGAATTCTGAATGCTCTATTAAGCACTATTTTAGATCAGTGACACTCTAGACATATCTTGGGTGTATGTCAGCAATCCCTTACAACCTATTTCGAATTGGATCTTAAGGAAAGCTTGAATGAATTTGATATAGAACAAGAAAGCTAATGGAATCTGACCTTTCTATCACCTTAAGACTTGCACTACTCTCGAAATCGAGATTCGTGTTGGGTGGACGACCCGTGGGTGGTCATTCATTCAATTTGTTTGGTCTCTGTGTAGAGACTTCAAGAGGTTACCAGTTAAGCTTTTCTAATGGATGACCATTCAGGAACCTGGGTAAGATTCCCGATAAAACTTGGGTTACCTAAGTTCTAGTTTGGCTTTTTGATGGTTAGGGGTGGTTATTATGCTTTGGTTTTGTTTTGGGCCTATTATCCGCTTCCGTTTAAGGAACTTGGAAAGAACACCATTCGGGTTGGTTTCTTTGCTTCCAAAGGATCTACTCCCTTGGAGAGTTTCCATTTCTATTGTTTCAATTTCATGAAGAGGATTGCAATGATATCATCCGTTAATAGTTGCAAAGATTGAGGTGATCAATCTCAACCTCACGTCTATCAACAGGGCACCATTGTCGGGTTCTTATTTTCACCGAAGACCATTGTTCAGTTGTTCAATCTTGGTTGATCTCGGCGTGGATACTTGGTAAGGTTGTCAAGATTTGCTTTTCTCGTGGGCGACCATCCAGGAATCTTGTTGGTAAGACTCCCAGTAGGTTTCGGACTGCCAAAGTCTGGTTTAGCTTTTCAGGGAAGCTGGAGATGGTTTCTAGGGTGAGCTCGATTCCCTCAAGAACTCCGCGTGAAGGATCCGAAGAAGGTACCGTTCAAGTCGACTTACTTTCTTCTAATGGTGGTACTTCTCATAAAATCTTATGTCAGATTGGTTTTTGTGCTACTTCGAAGCTTTCGACGACATTGACAATCGACAAGTGCGAAGATTGAGATGGTCAGTCTCAATCTCACATTTATCAATAGCAACATCATCGTCAGTTTTGTTGACGATATCATCACTTAATAGCTGCAAGATTAAGGATGACCAATCCTACCCTTACACTATTAAACGACAACACCATCGAGGGATCCAGTTGAGTTTAAGCTAATGTCCTATAGTCTATTGCTGTCACAACCTAATCCTGGAGAAGTTAGCGAGTGAACACATATATAAATAGGTAGTTATATATGTATCCTATTCGCCTAACTTAGACACTTGACTATACATAGCGGTTACTCGCTTGGTGAGTAAACCACAGGAGTTGTGAGTTCAAACTCCAAGGCCAAGGGAAACTGCTCTGATACCATAAATGTAACATCCTCACTTTAATTAGTTAATTTTAAGTTTTAATAAAATCAGAGTTTGAAAATTCATTTTTGAATTTGATTCCTTATGAAAGGTTTTACGAAAATCCGGCAGAGTTTCCTCTGTTTTTCGGACTTCCCAAAAATTTCTTCTTATAAACCTATCAGTCCAGAATTATTTAAAAACATAAACACAACAGATTAAAACCCAGCTCAGATCCTAACGCCCGATTAGTACCAGTTTCAAGGCATATAACTACACATATTATAAATTACAAAAATAACAGTTTTTAATATAATAAAATCCACTGGGGGTATCACAATTTCACTCCACGTGGTGGAGAGTTTCCAGTTCGGCCCGCAACAGTGTAAGCTCCGCTTCCGCACCTGTAAAATTATATCAAGAAGGGTAGCATTACACAGAACTTAAAAAGATAAATCCTAAAAGAAGACATAGCAAATAACTAAGCCTACAATTATTAATACATTTTATTCATAGTTATTCACATAATTAATCTCTTTTAATTCTTCCCTTATTCTCACATTCTTTTAATCATTGATTCCCTTTTCATTCCTTCTTTCCCATTCTTTATTCTTTTTCCATTATTCATTAGGTAGTCCAGCCCCAGCCAGCCGTACGATACTGAGCGCTAGGATTTCCCCTTTTCCATTATTCATTTTCTTTTCTTTTTCTTTTTAATCGATACGCCTTACCAGGCTTGCATCGATGCCGATACGCCTTCTCAGGCTCGCACCGGGTTTCCCTTTTTCCTTTTAATCAACACGCCTTCTCAGGGTCGCATCGACGCCGATACGCCTTCACAGGCTCGCATCGGACTTCCATTTTTCCTTTTTAATCGACACGCCTTCTCAGGCTCGCATCGATGTCGATACGCCTTACCAGGCTCGCATCGGACTTCCAATTTCCTTTTTAATCGACATGCCTTCTCAGGCTCGCATCGATGCCGATACGCCTTACCAGGCTCGCATCGGACTTCCAATTTCCTTTTTAATCGACACGCCTTCTCAAGCTCGCATCGATGCTGATACGCCTTCACAAGCTCGCATCGGACTTTTACTTTCTTTCCTTTCTTTCTCTTTCTTTTTCTTTCTCTTTCTCTTTTTCTTTCTCTTTCCTTTTCTTTCTTTTTCTTTGTCATAAATCTTTTCTCTTTTCTGATTTACTGTATTTTTTCCTCTTTTATTTCATTTCTTTACTTAGGGACTTATCATCACATTGTCTACTTTTCACTATTTTCAATATCCTTCTTTCTTTTCCTTTTTCTTCTTCTCTTTCTTTTCTTCTTCTTATAATTTAAGTAATTCTTTTAATCTTTATTTTCATTTATAACTTGTCATATTTTCTACATTTTCTACTTTTACTCTTTTCCTTCTGTTAGCTTTCCCCAATTTTATCCAACTCTAATTAATACGGTCAAGTAGAGTATATTCTAGTTCTCGTTACTAATTCTTAGTTATTTCTTTATTTCATTTATCCCTCACTCTGACTTAACTTATTATTTCTATTTCATTGATTCCAGTTTATTTGACTACTCTGTTGACTCACATTATTACTCAACTTATTATCTCTATTTCATTAGTTTCATTTTATTTAATTGCTCTATTAACTTAATTTAACTTCTCAATTTTTATTACATTCTTCTACCTAACGTCCCTCATAATGTACTCTCTCTTCGTTTTATTATCTTTTTATTAATTCGCTTATCGTTTTCCTATTTCTTTTAAATCTAATTCATTATTTTGCGCCTATTACCCTAATCGGTCCTGCATGTATATATTATTTCCAATACTAATCCATCCTGTATCTCACTTTATTCTTTGGGTACTTTTATACTTATTATCTTTTAGTTCATTAATTCTACTCTCCCTTTTGCCTATTTCGTTTTACTCTTTTGTCCTTTTACTTCCCCTATGGTTTTATTTTTATGATTTCTCACGTTCTTGTTTTATCCTGACTATTTTAATATTCTAGTTACGCTCATTCGTTCCGGGCCTTATTCTACGCTCATTCCTTTTATTCCCTAAAGTGTGGTTTCTATTAACAATTTTATTTACTTCCTTTATATCCACGAGGGTTACCCTAAGGTTCATTAACATACTTTTTAATTACCCTATTCTCAGCTACCACTATAGCATCCTAGAATTTACTTCTTAAGTAAAGGTAACGCGAACCCTCTTACCTCGGGCTTTTTAAATAGAACCTGGATTTTAGCTCGGCGACAATGACGGCGTCGGTGTTGCTCCTCGTTAGCGGGACGATCGCGGCTGGACCGAGGCAAGAGCTTCGAGCTTCGAGGTTCCCGACACGTGTAACATCCCTAATTTTAATCCCTAGTATAATTATAAATTTTATTAAATTAAATAATTACTTCTTGAAATCAATTAATCAAGTGCTGGGTATTTTCATAAAAGTACATTGAGTTAATTACGAAAGAGTATTTAATTATATTCAAAGTTAATTATTTTAAAAGAAAAAGTATCATATTTAAATAATGCAAAACGTTTTAAATACTTTACTTAACTTTTATGTATTCAACAATGAGTTATGTGTAGCGTTTTTAAATATTTGACTCTACGACATTCTTAAAAATATATTTACTTAATTTATTTGATGACTGGATTCCATTTTTAGATATTTTTAAAAATAAAAATTGATTTTTATTTACTATAAACACTAAATAAATAAACAAAAGTATATATAAAAAAAAAGAAGAAGAGAACGTGTTTTTGTGTGAGTGTGTATGTTGTGTAGTTGAGGAAAAAAAGGTGAAACCTAAAATCCTAACCAGCAGCCACCACCTCCATCCCCAATCTCTCTCTCTCTACTCGTTTTCTCTCTCTCCCCGCCGGCCTCTCTCTCCTCCTTGGGCCACCATAGCCTTCGTTTTGCTCTCCCTCTCTTCCCTGTCACCGCGCCGCTTCCTCCCTCACCGCACGCCGTGCGTGTTCTCCCTCCTAAGCACTCTTACCTCGTTCTCTCTCTCCTCCGTTCCGATCTCCCTCTTGCTCCCGTTCTCTCTCGCCGCCACCAGCCACCGCCATGATCAAGCTTCCTCTCTCTTCCAGTCGCGATTCGCGACCCGTAGCCCCTGGAGTCGCGACCGCCACTGCTGCTTGTTTGGTTAGCCGTCGCCGGAAGTTCGCAGTGTTGGTCTATGTGAGCTGCGAACCGGACCGAACCACCGCCGGCAAAGCTATCGCTTCAGACCTTGTTGTGCTGTGTTGATGTTTGAACCGGTTTAGGATCATTTGTTGTGAACCGGATCTGAACCGAACCGACGCCGGTATCGCCGTTACCGTCACAGTTATCTTGACCGTGCTTCGAAACAGATTGGAGTGGAGCAAGGGAACCGAGCTAATTCCCTCTGTTGCTTCAAAAAATTGGATTTGTGGGTATATCTCTAATACCTTTTAACTGCTCTGTGTTGTGTTTTAATAATAGTATTAATAGTAATAATATTGGTAATTAGATAGTAATATTTTGTTCTAGAAATTTTATTGCTGTTACGGAAATTAAATTAAATCATGATTTATATTGATTTTAATTATATTTATATTGATAATGGTTTTGATTAGCTACTTTGGTTTGTTATAACCTTGAGTTAACCGTTATGCCGAACAATTGGTTTTAAAAGTATTTTATTAAATGTGTGGATCCCTAAGTAATTGAGTTATTGTTTAATTGCGCTGGAGTGTCCCTGTACTAACAACACACCAATTAAGTAGGAATCCGATATATATATTCGACATACGTTAATTCGGGTTAAAGACTTGTACTTCAATTTGGAATTGAAGGGAAGTGTTATTATTTGAGCGTTAGAAATGTGATGTTGACTTATTTTGAACCGAGAACACTTTCTTTTAATTCGGAATTAATGGTGTCAAGTAGCGTGCCAACTGTTTTTGTGAGTTATTATCAAAGCTATTTGATTTTTGATCTGTTTTAATAGATTATATTAGTTCTGAAAGTTAAGGTGTTTTTAATAAAGAAACGTACTATTTTATCGAGAACACAATGGTTTTTAAGTTTAAATTTCTATTTGACCTTGATTTATGAAATTTAATTAAATGTTTTTGAAATTAACTTGTTTCGGTTTTCATGTTAAAGTCCTTTTTTTCATAAGGTGCATTATATTGATTATTATTTATTTTATATAATACGATTAGACGACGAAGGAGCTTGAGAACTTGTCGCCACGTGTAAACAATGGGCTTGGATAATTTTGGACAGTGTCGTACAAAAAGGAACGTGTCTTTGGAAAAGCAAGGTAAGGGAGTGGTTATAGTGAGCATTGGTTTGTTCTAGGGAATAGGTTCAAATTAGTTCATAAGAGCTTGCTAGGATTTATATGTTATTTTGGTGTTATTAAATCCCTAGGATTATGAAAGAATAGAGTAGATTGATTTAATTAAAGAAATAAAAAGCAAACTTTGAGAATGCATAGAAATTGGTATGTATTAATGCTAAATGCTCTTTATACTAAATGTTGATTGAATTAGTGAATATGTGTTAATGCGAGTAATTGAATTAATTTGTGAATTTATTGGAATATGTGTGGATTTTACTTTTATGTGATAATGCAAATAATGTTGCCAACGATTCTAAGTGTGATATTGTTTTGAATATAAATAAATGGAATTATAAAAATGGTTAAAGTTGCTGCTATGATTGATCCTTGGGATACATCGACCTATTAGGTGCCTTGTTAGGTGACAAGTTACCCATTAGGCACAAGTTACCCAATCCAGGTGCAAGTTACCTATTAGGTCCCGTAAATGCCCCGTTAGGCGGGTGTATCCAATGGATCAATCATGCTGCACAATAATAAAAGTTTTGAAACGAGAAAATGTGAATGTGATGGTAAAAGAGTTGAGATGTTGCTTTTAGTCCTAATGGGTGTCAACCGTGGCCTAATAGGTGGCAAGTTACCTGGATTGGGTGAAAGTCCTAGTGAGTGTGAAATGCCCTAACAGGTGCGCTAATCCCTAATGGTAAAGAAATGATAAAATGATTTAAAAGATGATGAGAAGTGTGTATGTTGTCCTCTGACCGTGAGGAGACATACGATGTTATTTGGGTATGTTAGCCTCTGATTGTGAGGTGACATACGGTGTATGATTTCGAAAGAGTGTATGACTTATGGTTATGAGTTGAAAACTGATAATATGAGTAAGTGAAGGTAATGAAAATGGAAATAAAAAGATGAAAGGTGAAACAAAATGATAAGAAATGAGAAATATAAATGAAATCTGAAATGGATTGCCAAATTGTGAATGCATGATAATTGCCTGTGAATAAATTGTGCTATATGACCTAATTGATAATTGTGTCTGGCTTAGTGGGTAATTATGTCTAATGAGAAACTGCTTTCATATTTCATGTGCAATGCTCACTCCCTTACTATCCTTTACAGGTACAGAGATTGAGATTGCACTATTACTGGCCGAGCAGGAGTACACTCCACACCGTGGAGTGTAATTTAGTTTAGAGTGTATTATGGTCATTTTATTATAATTAATCTATTTTGGGTTTTTGAAATAATCTAATCACTGTAAGCCCGAGTTTGTTATATGTCGTTGTTAGGGCTGGTAAAGTTAATTATTATATTTAGAAGTTGAAATGTTTTTCTGGATTGTACTGGTGTGAAAATTCTAAATTTTTGGGAAGTCCGATAAACAGAGGAAACTCTGTCGGATTTTCATTAAGATTTAAAACAAAATTTTCAAGTCCTAAGTAAAAATCAACTTAATTATTAGTAATTAAACTATATAATTGTGAGGGTGTTACATTATAGTATCAGAGCAGTTTCTCCTCGGCCTTGGAGTAATTTTTTTTACTCCTGTGGGTTACTCACCAAGCGAGTAACCAGTAGATAGTTAGATGTCTAAGTTAGTTAGAATATGAATTAGGATTTTGTGGACTTAGATTAATATCTCCTAATTCATAGTTGATTTCTTGGGTTTTGTTTCAAACTTTATAAAGTGTTAAAAATTCGATTTCCCTATTTGTATGTATTATCACACTTGGAAGATAGTGCACGATTCCAAATGTGACAATTCACACAAAATAATTCAAGTAAAATTTTCATACCTCTAAACCTTGAACTAAGTCGTGTAACTTTTCTCGAGAGAAATGACAAGTTGTCAACCGTAGGACAATTAAGCTCAGTTAATATAGAAATGATGTTGACCACCAATAGAATGTAAGGTTGGGCTTGATCACCCCAATATTTGCATTTATTGGAGAGTGATATCATCAAAGTTTCTGGGTTTAAGGTTACCAAATGATAATTGGTGATGTAAGATGTATTTGGTAAGCTATGAGAAGAGATCAGTAGTACTTAAGCCCGGTTGTTTCCAAGTGTTCTAAAATCAGAGTACGCAGCGAAAATAACCAGAAATCATTCCAAATATTTTGTAAGCCTTGACCACTGGATTTTATCTTAGATAAATTTCCTCTTAAATGCTTGGATAATTATCCTCTTTAGTCGAACAAGCTTTTTCTGAATCTTTAGTGATCCCTTACTCAAATGAGAGTCTTATTGAATGATTCATTTTTTTATTAAACTTAAAGAAATTCTCCATAAAGCACAGTATATGATTTATGAAAGCCTAATTTATCCATATGATTTTCTTTTTCCAAAACATCGTTTATGTTTTTCCTCTGACGAAGTGTCAGCTATTTGATTTTTATTGAAGATAATTTTATTCGATTATGGACTTTGAAGATTCGTTGCTTTCATGTCCTCTAAGCTCTTACCCTGCTTTCAATCCACTTGAAAGAATACGTTTGTTAAGATGATAATTAGCTCTATTTGTCAATGACTTATCTCTTACACTTTTGTGTAGTTAGCTCTCCTTGCTTTTGGACTTCCTTTTTGATTCAGCCTTTATGAACTTAATTTCATGGATTTTTGTTTTAGAGTTTATGTAAAACGCAAGTTAGATTGTTGACTTGTGGTTTAAATGAATTTGTTCCATGACCTTGCATGATTGCATACACATGTGTCTGAAAATAATGTATTTTGGATTTTGAGCCATTGACTACTTCCTTTTGAAATAAAAATTGTTCAACAAGTTTCAATAAGTAGCTCTCTTGATTAGCACATTACCCATTACTCTTTATATTAGTATTGGCTACTACCAACCTATTATGTTACTTAGTTTATTTCAAGAAGTTTTCCAAAACTATCATGTCATGGGAAAATGTTTTTGAACACTAGCTTAACTAACTTTTGATTCTTTTCAAGTTTTAATTTTCTTCTTGTAAATTTAAAATGACATTCATTTAAGTTAATGGCACTCTATTGGTTGATTTAAGTTAATGGCACTCTATTGGTTGATTAATGATTTCAAATTCTTATCTTTTTGGGATTTAGGTTTCTGCATAGATCTTCTTATATGCTTTATTTCTTGGAAAAAGAGAGGTGTCACTTTTTCTGTTCCGAACACTTACAAAATTAATACCGCAATCGAATGCATAAGTGAATTATGCTTTTCTTACAAAGATGAATTATGTTTTCAAACCAAAAGTAATTCTTAGCAAGATTTTCAAACATTTTGTCATTTTTGGTGTTGAACATGTTATGCGAACTCAAATCATATGCATAACGCTGATTTTGTTTAAACCAGTTGAGTTTTCAAAGCTCCTACTTTGCTTTATATTTTATGTTGCCTCTTTGAGATTTGAATTCGTTTTACAACTTTGACAGAGTTAAAATATCCTTCCAATAGCTATCACCTGCTAAACATCAAAATACTTTTTCAAATTTGAGAACTTAAATGATTTGGTTTGGAAATGACTTAACTGTGGTTGCTATTTTGCACAATAAGTGATGATTTCTCTAGTTGGTATTGTCATGAAAGATGGTTCTCCTCTTTTATTGAATTCGAGAACCTTTTTACTTACCTAATTAACGACATTCTTTTGCTACTGCTAAATTCTTAGTGCCACTAAGGTTTTACATGTCATGTTATATTGAATGATGTTAGAAGATCCTCGTGCTAATTGTAGTGTTGGTTTTAAGTTTATTAGCATGAAAGTCAAAGACTCTTAAAAATCCTAACTTTACGGTTTTCTTTAATCAAATTTCGAGGACGAAATTTCTTTTTGGGGGGAAGGATTGTAACATCCCTAATTTTAATCCCTAGTATAATTATAAATTTTATTAAATTAAATAATTACTTCTTGAAATCAATTAATCAAGTGCTGGGTATTTTCATAAAAGTACATTGAGTTAATTACGAAAGAGTATTTAATTAAATTCAAAGTTAATTATTTTAAAAGAAAAAGTATCATATTTAAATAATGCTAAACGTTTTAAATACTTTACTTAACTTTTATATATTCAACAATGAGTTATGTGTAGCGTTTTTAAATATTTGACTCTACGACATTCTTAAAAATATATTTACTTAATTTATTTGATGACTGGATTCCATTTTTAGATATTTTTAAAAATAAAAATTGATTTTTATTTACTATAAACACTAAATAAATAAACAAAAGTATATAAAAAAAAGAAGAGAACGTGTTTTTGTGTGAGTGTGTATGTTGTGTAGTTGAGGAACAAAAAGGGGAAACCTAAAATCCTAACCAGCAGCCGCCACCTCCATCCCCAATCTCTCTCTCTCTCTACTCGTTTTCCCTCTCTCCCCGCCGGCCTCTCTCTCCTCCTTGGGCCGCCATAGACTTCGTTTTTCTCTCCCTCTCTTCCCTGTCACCGCGCCGCTTCCTCCCTCACCGCACGCCGTGCGTGTTCTCCCTCCTAAGCACTCTTACCTCGTTCTCTCTCTCCTCCGTTCCGATCTCCCTCTTGCTCCCGTTCTCTCTCGCCGCCATCAGCCACCGCCATGATCAAGCTTCCTCTCTCTTCCAGTCGCGATTCGCGACCCGTAGCCCCTGGAGTCGCGACCGCCGCTGCTGCTTGTTTGGTTAGCCGTCGCCGGAAGTTCGCAGTGTCGGTCTATGTGAGCTGCGAACCGGACCGAACCACCACCGGAAAAGCTATCGCTTCAGACCTTGTTGTGCTGTGTTGATGTTTGAACCGGTTTAGGATCATTTGTTGTGAACCGGATCTGAACCGAACCGACGCCGGTATCGCCGTTACCGTCACAGTTATCTTGACCGTGCTTCGAAACAGATTGGAGTGGAGCAAGGGAACCGAGCTAATTCCCTCTGTTGCTTCAAAAAATTGGATTTGTGGGTATATCTCTAATACCTTTTAACTGCTCTGTGTTGTGTTTTAATAATAGTATTAATAGTAATAATATTGGTAATTAGATAGTAATATTTTGTTCTAGAAATTTTATTGCTGTTACGGAAATTAAATTAAATCATGATTTATATTGATTTTAATTATATTTATATTGATAATGGTTTTGATTAGCTACTTTGGTTTGTTATAACCTTGAGTTAACCGTTATGCCGAACAATTGGTTTTAAAAGTATTTTATTAAATGTGTGGATCCCTAAGTAATTGAGTTATTGTTTAATTGGGCTGGAGTGTCCCTGCACTAACAACACACCAATTAAATAGGAATCCGATATATATATTCGACATACGTTAATTCGGGTTAAAGACTTGTACTTCAATTTGGAATTGAAGGGAAGTGTTATTATTTGAGCGTTAGAAATGTGATGTTGACTTATTTTGAACCGAGAACACTTTCTTTTAATTCGGAATTAATGGTGTCAAGTAGCGTGCCAACTGTTTTTGTGAGTTATTATCAAAGCTATTTGATTTTTGATCTGTTTTAATAGATTATATTAGTTCTGAAAGTTAAGGTGTTTTTAATAAAGAAACGTACTATTTTATCGAGAACGCAATGGTTTTTAAGTTTAAATTTCTATTTGACCTTGATTTATGAAATTTAATTAAATGTTTTTGAAATTAACTTGTTTCGGTTTTCATGTTAAAGTCCTTTTTTTTTCATAAGGTGCATTATATTGATTATTATTTATTTTATATAATACGATTAGACGACGAAGGAGCTTGAGAACTTGTCGCCACGTGTAAACAATGGGCTTGGATAATTTTGGACAGTGTCGTACAAAAAGGAACGTGTCTTTGGAAAAGCAAGGTAAGGGAGTGGTTATAGTGAGCATTGGTTTGTTCTAGGGAATAGGTTCAAATTAGTTCATAAGAGCTTGCTAGGATTTATATGTTATTTTGGTGTTATTAAATCCCTAGGATTATGAAGGAATAGAGTAGATTGATTTAATTAAAGAAATAAAAAGCAAACTTTGAGAATGCATAGAAATTGGTATGTATTAATGCTAAATGCTCTTTATACTAAATGTTGATTGAATTAGTGAATATGTGTTAATGCGAGTAATTGAATTAATTTGTGAATTTATTGGAATATGTGTGGATTTTACTTTTATGTGATAATGCAAATAATGTTGCCAACGATTCTAAGTGTGATATTGTTTTGAATATAAATAAATGGAATTATAAAAATGGTTAAAGTTGCTGCTATGATTGATCCTTGGGATACATCGACCTATTAGGTGCCTTGTTAGGTGACAAGTTACCCATTAGGCACAAGTTACCCAATCCAGGTGCAAGTTACCTATTAGGTCCCGTAAATGCCCCGTTAGGCGGGTGTATCCAATGGATCAATCATGCTGCACAATAATAAAAGTTTTGAAAAGAGAAAATGTGAATGTGATGGTAAAAGAGTTGAGATGTTGCTTTTAGTCCTAATGGGTGTCAACCGTGGCCTAATAGGTGGCAAGTTACCTGGATTGGGTGAAAGTCCTAGTGAGTGTGAAATGCCCTAACAGGTGCGCTAATCCCTAATGGTAAAGAAAAGATAAAATGATTTAAAAGATGATGAGAAGTGTGTATGTTGTCCTCTGACCGTGAGGAGACATACGATGTTATTTGGGTATGTTAGCCTCTGATTGTGAGGTGACATACGGTGTATGATTTCGAAAGAGTGTATGACTTATGGTTATGAGTTGAAAACTGATAATATGAGTAAGTGAAGGTAATGAAAATGGAAATAAAAAGTTGAAAGGTGAAACAAAATGATAAGAAATGAGAAATATAAATGAAATCTGAAATGGATTGCCAAATTGTGAATGCATGATAATTGCCTGTGAATAAATTGTGCTATATGACCTAATTGATAATTGGGTCTAGCTTAGTGGGTAATTATGTCTAATGAGAAACTGCTTTCCTATTTCATGTGCAATGCTCACTCCCTTACTATCCTTTACAGGTACAGAGATTGAGATTGCACTATTACTGGCCGAGCAGGAGTGCACTCCACACCGTGGAGTGTAATTTAGTTTAGAGTGTATTATGGTCATTTTATTATAATTAATCTATTTTGGGTTTTTGAAATAATCTAATCACTGTAAGCCCGAGTTTGTTATATGTCGTTGTTAGGGCTGGTAAAGTTAATTATTATATTTAGAAGTTGAAATGTTTTTCTGGATTGTACTGGTTTGACAGGTGAAAATTCTAAATTTTTGGGAAGTCCGATAAACAGAGGAAACTCTGTCGGATTTTCATTAAGATTTAAAACAAAATTTTCAAGTCCTAAGTAAAAATCAACTTAATTATTAGTAATTAAACTATATAATTGTGAGGGTGTTACAACACGAGCCCGACACGATCACGGGTCGGTAACGGCGCCGGTGAGATCCGTGGGAAGAGAGAGAGAGCTCGTGGGTGTGAGAGAGAGCTTGTGACCGAGAGAGGAGGAGACACGCGTTGGTGATGGTGGTTGGGTGGGTGGTGGCCGGTAGAGGGTGGCGAATCCGCCGGAGGAAAGAGGAGGAAGAGAGAGATTGGGAACCGGTGGTGAGGGAAAGAGATCTATGATGGTGGTGGGGGGGTTCTTGGCAGTGGCGGTTGTAGTGGTGGTGGCGGCGACTTGGTGGCCGGGGAGGAAGAGGAGGATGGTGGAGAAGGTGGAGAGAGAGAAAGAGAGAGAGAGAGAGAGATTAACCAAGAGGGAAGAGAGAGGGAGGGGTCTTGATGGTGGTGGGGGTGGTGGAAGGTGGCGGCCGGAGGTGAAGAAGGTGGGCGGAGATGGTGGAGGTTAAGGAGGAGGAAGGAGAGAAGATTGGGACCGGAAATGGGGGTTTGGGGGGTGGGTTTCAGCCCCAAAACTCGAATTTAATGTTGCAGATCGAAGTAATTTCGCTTAAGCGAAATCTGTTCTCTTAAGCGAACTCCATCTATGTTGCTACTGGAACATTTTCGCTTAAGCGAAATAGCTTCAGTGGTGAGATCAGGCGGAAATACTCGAGTATTTCTGTCAATACTCGAGTATTTGGACCCAAAATACGCGAGTGTTTCACAAAATACTCGAGTATAATGATCAGATACTGCTACTTCATTTTTTCTATTTTTCAACTATTTTCTCCCAACTTCAAATAGCCATTACTTCTTCGTTCACCGTCGGATCTTGCTCAAATTTGACGAGCAACTTCCTAAAAATCATACCTTCATATCCAACGGTGGGAATTATGTTTTGAGTCTTAAATATTTTATTTTTAATTTCCCAAGTTAGCGAATTTAAAACACCGAAAACACTGCTTTTAACCCTCGTTTGGTCTTCTTTGAATTCGCTTTCGATGCCAATGCTCCTTGACTCCTTTATGGCACTCAAAGAACTCCTATTCCATCATTTTAAATCCCTTTTAGGATAGTCCTTACTTCCAAATCTTACTATTATTCTAATTATTTTTAGAATTAAAATTCGGGATGTTACAATCAGCCGTTACTTTTTATTATGACTGAGTCCAAAAGACCATCAGCTGTTTTTCTCTTATTATGACTGAGTCCAAAAGATCATCAGCCGTTTTCCATTATTTGACCGAGTCCAAAAGACCATCAGTCGTTTTTCCTTTATATGACTGAGTCCAAAAGACCATCAGTCGTTTTCCTTTATTATGACTGAGTCCAAAAGACCATCAGGCGTTACCTTTTATTATGACTGAGTCCAAAAGACGATCAGCCATTTACTTTTCTTTTTAAATTAGTTATCTTTTCTCCATTTTATAATTTAAGTAATTCTTTTATGTTTGTCTCAATCTTTTAATTTATATTTTCATTTGACTTATCACATTTTCCTACATTTTCTACTTTATTCTTTTTCTTATTGCTAATTACCCTCGCTTTTATCCAAATCTACTTAACTTGGTTATGTATATTATATTTTAGTTCTCATCATTAACTCTTAATTATTTCTTTGTTTCCTTTATCTTATACTTTTTCATAACTTATGGTTTCTATTTCATTAATTCTCGTTTATTTAACTACTCTATTAGCTCACATTATTACTTAACTTATTATTCTTATTTCATCAACTCCATTTTATTTAGCTATCCTATCATTCAACTTAGTTTCCCTATTTTATTATGCCGTTTTATTTAACTTCCCTAATATCGATCCCTCTCTCGTCTTATTATCTTTTACTAATTTCTTCTACCGGTTTCCTATTTATACTTGAAATTTGGCTTATTAACTCGTTTCTATTTTTCTAATTCCAACATCCATTAACTATAGGTTTGATGATGTTTTGATGCTAACAAACCAAAGTCAAGCTACAACATTCAACAACAAGAGCACCACTCATGGAGCATTAGATTAAGTTTTGTTTTTTATTCTTAATCAAATGTAATATTTTAATTTTCCATTTCATGAGAGTGGGTGGTAGCTTAGGAATCTCAATCTAGGTTTTTAATATTGTTTGATTAATAGTGAAGAAAGGTTATCTTGATAAACATAGCTCTAAATAAAGTTTAGATCAAAGTACTTTTGAAAAACTTATTTTTTAATAACTTTTTACAGTGGTTAATCGATTAGCACGATAGGCTTAATCGATTAACACGTTATAACTGTACAACACTGATTATGTTAACAAAGGTTAATCGATTAGTGATTTATACGTTAATCGATTAGCACGAGTTAACAAAGGTTAATCGATTAGTGAGTTGTACATTAATCGATTAATTACTGTTGTATCAGAAAAATTAATTTTGTTTAAAAGCTTTTCATTTCTACTTTGACAAGGTTACACAAACTTTCATATTTTTCTATAGAGAATCCTACTTTCACGATCTTTCAAGAGCTATTACTATTTTCATATTGTTCTATCAAGATTCAACAATCTTTCAATCTTCTTCACTTTCAATCATTCAATATTCTTAGATTCATTGAGGTTCAAATTCTTAGAGTTTAGTAATTTGTGTTGAAGCAATCTACAACAAGAGGTTGTAAACTTCAAGCATTCAACAACAAGTGAAGAATTGACAATTGGAAGTCTTTGAAGCATCTCAAAGCAAAAGGAAAGGAATTGTTTGGAGAGCATCCTTCAACAATTCAAGAGGACAAGATACAAGAAACAATTGGGTAGATTTTCAAAGAGTTTGGTACTCTCTTTGAAGGGGTTAAGATAGGAAAGCTAGAGTGAGCTGCATCTTTAACCATTGTAATCTAACAATTGTGTATCTAGTAGAAACTCTCTATCTTTGATAGAGGGGACTGGATGTAGCTCTCAAGTTGTAGAGAGTGAACCAGGATAAAATCTTGTCTCTTTTGTTTTTCTTTCTTCTAGCTTTCATTAATCAAGAACAAACCAATTGATTAGGTTAAATTTGTAACAGCCCGATTTTCACCTCCCGAAAACAATCATCATTTATTTAAAAAGTTGCCAAAAATGAGGCCATTTTTTTTACGTGTTTAGAAAAGCCATGGGTGCCTGTAAGTTTCCATTCTCGAAAACCGGGTTGTTACGTAAAAACCTACTTCCACATCTTTCAAAACGATTTCACAAAGTTCGGTCATTTCACAAAATAAAAGTAGGGCATAGTTACAAGAGTGATACGTTGCTTAGATAATCCTTGATCCCAACAACTAAGACTATTCTCCCTACCTCTGACTCTTCCTAATGAAAATTATGGGATGAAGATCCCGATCCTCCTTCTTATGTCCTTGCTTGGCTCCAGAAGATGAAGCAATCTCCCTTGATGCTGGTCCACCGTAATTTGGCACCCATTGCATCCTAGTCGGTGCAGAAGAAGTCCTCAGAGCTTCACAGCGCAGCTTCTCCTCATAGTCTGTATATCCACGAACAGAAACTTGTCCCAAAAGCAGTCCTAGATTAGCTCCACTGAGTCGATGTTCTGGATCCGGGATCACGATCTGCGAGTCACCAATCCATACCCAACCAGCTGGGGTACGCTTCCAGCCACATCCATGTCTCATCCAAGTTGAAATCTCCATGCGATAATCCATCTGCGCGTTGGAATACCAGAAACACCAATATGCCAATGGGCAAGAGAGAGTTAGCGTTCCGAACGACAAGTCGTCGACGTTGTGGATTTACCGCAGGCGGGATATCAAGACAGCACACACACAACACAAACAAAGCACACACAATACAACACTCAAACATAACATCACAATTCTTAATTATTATTATTATTATTTCTTTGTTCATTACTTATTATCATTCTTACAATCCTTTCTTTCTTTTATTTACTGTTTCATTCTCATCTTCCAATCTTTCACTTATTTCCTTCCCTTTCCAACGTTCTCATTTCTTTACTTTCACACTTTCCATCTTTCTCAACTCACAAGCTTCACTTCTCTTAATTATATCTCTTTTCTTATCAAAATCTTATTAAATTATAACCATCGATGATCAGGGGATTTAAGAATCATCGAGGTATGTAACACCCCGTAAATTCCTCATATTAAATTAAAACACTAAAGGAATTATTTTTTTAGAAAAGCATTTTTGATAGAATATTTTCTTAAATGATTTTCTAAACTTCACGTTTTCAAGATAATGAAGGATTTTAAAGAAATGATTTCCTAAAGTAATGTCCAAAGTTTAGAAATTAAGTTTTGGGGAAAGTCTAAATGTTTGTGATTTCTTTTGTAATTGTGTATATACGGTTTTGGCGTATATGAATATACTTAGGTTTTGGAGGAATTTAATTATTGAAAAAGAATAAAAGGTATGTGTAAATGTATGAGAATATGTACATATGTATATGTGTAGTACGTGTGTAGGTGTATGATGGATAGGTGGGCATTATTCCATGAATTCATGTTACATAATCAACATGAAAACAAATTGCATGTGAGTGTGTGTATGCCGATGTGTGCATGTATGCATGAGTGCATGCTATGTGTTGATGAAAATATATGTGCATGTGTGTGTGTATGGTTCGGCTAAGTAGAGGAATAGAAGGGCCAAGTAGGAATGCATTTCCTTAAGCATTAAGAGAACCAAATTTAAATATAAAAATAGGAGAAGGTTAGGAGAGATGAGTCATGAAGCCTAGGAGGACTTACTCACCACCCTTGTCTCCCACGATTTGACCCAAACCATGCAACAAATGGGCTGGACCGATTTGCCCTTCTTCCACACCTTGAACCAAGGCCAAAAAGGAGATTTAACCTCCCTTGCCTTTGCTCTTAAACCGTGTGTTGCCTTTGATTCATTCTTTCATTCCTTTCACTCACTTCCTTTCCCCACCCAAACACAAACACACAAAGTCCCAAGAGCACCATCAAGCTCTTGATACACTTAGAGGAAAAAGTGAAACCGTGAGGAGGAGACGTGAGAAGGAGAGTGAAAACCTCAAATCCCTAACCCAAACATCTTCAATCCTTTCTCCACCACCCTCTTCTTCATAAAGATCAAGGAGAAACCTCCATCAACCCTAGAAAAAGGAGAGAGACTGACGCAACCCAAGAGGAGAAGAAGAGGAGGTTTGAAGATGTAAGTTAGGAATTAAGGTAGATAGAGTTTTGATTGAGTCATTTTGTGTTGTAAAGGACTTTTAATAGACTTTGTTTAATTTTGTGATGCATGCATTTATTTTGAAGGATCTTGAGATTTGAAGGTCATGCATGTTATTTTTATGCCTTGATCTTTAATGTTGATGTGAAAAAGCTTTGATCTCTACTTGTAAATGTTCTTCATCACGGTTTTTACTTGAAGTTGTGCTTAAAACTCATAGATTGCTTTGATTTCCTCATGCATGTTGACTTTGTGACCTTTATCTTTCTTTGCATGTTCTCTTTATGCTTTGATCTTGGATTTTTAGAACTAGATGAACTCATAAATTACCAAATCTTGAGCTAAATGATTCGGCCATGAGTAGAAAATCTAGGTCTTGATGTTTCTAAATTTATCTAAGTGATTTCATGTTCATTTTATGTTTAGAAAAAAAAAATTTATTTCTAACTTGTTCTTCACGGTTTGCTTGAAGACTTGAATTTAAGTTATGTTTTTATCTTGATCTTCTTTTGCATGTTTTAATCTATGATTGATTTATAAGAAAACGTGAAGCTTAAATTTTTTTTTCATGTTTAAATTGAATATAAAATCTTGATTTATGGTTGGCATGTCACGGTTTTCCAAGGAAATTAAGCTTAACAAATAATTTTAATTTGAACCAAGATTTTTGTGTGAGTGATGATGATAATTTGGTTGATAGTTTGAAAAGTAAGATAATGTTCTTATGTCTTGTATGACATTATCCATGAATTTAGATGCTTGTATGCGAAAATAAAATTATAAGACTTGTCTTCTTGCATGACTTCATTCGGTCAAGACTAGGGAGAGTAGGAAATCATGCTTTTCTTACATGCATGATGAAAAGTGTCTCATCTAGAGAATTGTAGGTGCATGCATGTGTTTTCCTAAAAGGATAAAGACCTTAACATGTTTCTTGATTTTATTGTGTTGAGAAATTAACTTTTAGTTTGCTAAATCTTCTTGTACAACTCACGGTTTCTATAAATAAAAATAAAGAAAACAAGATTCTTGCTTTGATTCATGCTCTTTGTGCATACTATGATGACATTCGGTCTATAGGTGTTAGTAAACCTAGGATCTCTTTTTCAATGAAATGATTTAAAAAGAGATAAACATATTTTAAGGAATTATACTAAGATAAATTGTTTGAACTTGGGTTGTGGATATGTGTTTTCTATTCGGTTCTTTACTTAGAGATAAAAGGGATAAACAAATGAATCGAATTAATTGAGTGTCGTGTTTGAATGAATATACATGTGTGTGTATCTATGTGTTTCGTTTAGGGATAAAAGAAACTAGACTCTAAATGCCTAAGATAAAATAAAGTAATTCATGTGGTTTAATTTGTGATGTTTTCTTTGCTCTCATTCGGTTGTGTAGCTTAATTAGATTTAGGAAGTTTAATTGCAAGAAATGAAATATGCATGATGATTTTGAGTAGGATCCGAAATGTTTAAAGTAAAGAAAATTAATATTAATGTGCTTGGTTTGAAATTGATTCCAATTGGTTCATGAATACTTGCATGACTATGTGTTTTATGTTGATGAATTATGTGTGAGATGCATAATTATTCTACTATTAATTAAAATATGTGCTTGATGTTAATGTGGTTTGACTTGTTTGGAATTACACTAGGGTTGCATGATTAATTATGTTTGGCAAATAATTGAATGAGTGAACGATTTTGAAATAAGTTGATTTTAAGAAAATTTGATTTGATTTACTTGAGACTTATAAATTATGTCATGGCTGTCCAAAGTTGGCTTTATGATAAAAACTTAGGTTTTAAAGTATTAATTTTAAGATAAAAAGTTATTTAAAGTAAACCATGTTTTACTATATTCTCAGAGTTTTAATAAAGTAATTTTTGTAAAACCATTTGCTTTCCAGGATTACTCGGACGTGCTTTTATGTCTAAAAATGTTTTCATAAGATCAAAAACCGAGTTTTCAAATAATAGTTGGTTTTGGTTATAATTTCAAAGCTTTTCAACAAAGAAAGGATAAGAAAGAAATTAAGAAAAGATTTTCTCAAATGAGTTAATAACGAGAAGTGTTTTATTTAATATGAGGAAGGATAAAGAAAAGAGGTTGGGGCAGATGGCAGCACAGGGATTCAAGGAGAGCACCCATTCAATGGCTGGACCCCAGGTGAGAGAGAAGCTTTCCTAAGACACTGTGGTAGCTAGGTGATGTATTAGGATGTTCCGTATCATCTCAAAGATCGGAACTACGTGGTTGGCGTCAGTAGTATAAGCGGCAATTGATTGCTTTGTGTGGCCACTTATACGAAGGTGACAAAGACCACAATACTATTGTGTGATGTTGTGTGTGATAGCATGCTTTGTTATTTATTTGTTTATTTGCAATGATGCTTATTGTTATGATGAGTGGACGGGTGCTGGACGTTGTTGTGTCCTCAATAAGAAAACGAAAATAAAACTGAAAGCGATGGCATAATAAGAAAAGAATGATGAAAAAATGGTAAGAGGTTGAGTGGGGAAAAGAGAGATAAGAATTGACTGGAAAGGAAATTGAAAGTGAGAATGAGTACGAGCCAGAGCTGGGGAGAGTGATGTGAATTGTTGGAATGAGAGGTGATCTGAGTAGAGCTGAGCTCCTCTGTTTTTGGTTTTAGTCTGAGCACTCGTGTTGAGTTGAGCTTGCTCCTCCACCAGCGCTCAGCAAAAATTGTGTTTTTGAAAAAGAGTTTCAAAATGGATTTTTTCGAAAGGATTTGTAAAAGGAGAATTTTATAAAGGGTGGAGAAAAGAAACATTCTTGAAAAGGTTTTGAATAGGATTTTTAAAGAAGTTGTGAAACAATATTTTTGAAGAAATTCTTTCGAAACGATATTTTTGAGGAAGGGCTGTGAGGAAAATATTTTGAATATTGGTGAAAATAAAGTTTCGTGAGAGTTTTTGAAAATGAAAGTTTTGTAAAGATTTTTGGAGAAAGTGTTTGTAGAAGATTTGAGAAATAAGGTTTCTTTATGGAAAGAGTGAGATGACAATTTGAGAAGGATGGTAAAAAGGAAGGTTTTGAGGGAAACCATGAGAGGGGGATTAAGTTTGAGAAATGAGATGAGATTCAATGGAGGAACTCCCAGCTCTGAGCTATTTGTGATTTTGAAAGTGCAAAGATAGCGGTCGGGACTCACTGAAGGGATGGATGAAGGGTAAGCCGACCAATAGGTTAATTAAATAAAAGACTTTTAAAAGACATTAACAGCGAACGCGGTGAGTTATGAGAGTTAACCCGAAGTAGTGGAGAGGAAGGAACGATAAGTATCTGCGGATACTTAGGACGAGATTGCATAAGGGAAGGACGATGACGGTGAAACGTCAAGAACTCTAGAGTATTGTTGTAGACAGAACGAACTCCATAAGTGGTGCACTAACGTGGTGGGGACTGGGTCTAATACCGTGGTAAGTTCTGTGCGCGCACTACAACAATACTGTCGCCCCCTAGATTGCAAATCGAGAACAGTGAGAGGGACTGGAGTGGGGCAACTTGTTTGCCACTGCGAGGCAGTGTGCCATGATTATTGTGAATTGATATTATTGAGGCTGAGCCTCCTGGTCTGGGACCATTTTGTAGGATTCTCATGTTTTGATGCTAACAATCTATCTCCAAGCAACAACATTGGCAACAAGCAAGCTACACCACATGAAGATTAGAATTAGGATTTTTATTAATTCTATTTCAATGTAATCTTTATTTTATGCAATGCATCTCATTGGTGTGGGTAGCTTAGGTGATTTTAAGACTATTTAAATAATGTTTGATTAAGAGTGAAGATACTTTAAATCTTGATTAAATAGCTCTATTAAAAGTTTTGTGAAAATCTTTTTAGAAAAACCTTGTTTTTATTCAAACTCTGATCAGTTTACTCGAGTAATGAGTATTGGATCACTCGAGTAATTTATGTCATGACAGGTTAATCGAGTAATGGTTTACACCTCACTCGAGTAACTTAATCTGACATGTTTTAATCGAGTGAAGTTATATGGTTTACTCGAGTAATTCAATCAGTTTGTGGAAAATTATAAAAGGACTTAATTTTCTCTTTCACATAGATTACACATTCATTCTTACAATTTTCTATACACTTTCAAAAGCAATTCAAGAGCTATTTTACATCTTTCAAGAGCTATCAAGATTCAACAAGAAACTTTTCATTCTTCACTCTATTTCTTTCATTGTTCAAATATTCTTGAGATCATATTTTTGTTCTTAGTGGTTGTTGAAGATTTGCAATTTGTGATTGCATTATTGAAGTTTCAACACAAGTGAAGAATCTCACAAGGAAGACTTTGAGGATCAAATCAAAGCAAGAAAAGAGGATTGGTTGGAAGCATCTTCAATCAATTAGCAAGGAAATCTAGAATACTCAAAAGGGGTAGATTAGATCAAAGTGTTTGGTACACACTTTGAAGTTGGGTTTTAAGATAGGAGAACTAAGAATCTAGTTGCATCTTAAAACATTGTAAAATCTACATTTGAAGATTTCTAGTGAAGAATCTCTCTTGGTTTAAGAGGGGACTGGAGTAGCTTTCAAGTGGGTGAAAGTGAACCAGGATAAATCCTTGTGTCTCTTTTATTTTCATTCCTTGTATTGCATTAATTCATTAACATTTGCATTTTTAGGTTAGAATTGGGGGTTTTTCAATTCTACTCAATTGATCTAAAATTGCATGTTAATATTACTTGAAATTGTTCATATTAATCATTCATAATTTGTTGAATCATCATAGCATTGTAATTCTTGAAGAACTTCATTGAAAACTGAGTTTTAATTGAATTTTACCCAGTTTACTCGAGTAAAGTTCTTGTCACTCGAGTAATCTGCTTTCAGTTTATGAACAATACTCGAGTAGATTTTCTGTTACTCGAGTGATTTAAAAATAGCTTTCGTAATACTCGAGTGATTTGCTGAATAATCGAGTGAAATTATTTTTGCTTGCGTATTACTCGAGTGAAGACTTGAGTTACTCGAGTAATCTGACTTGAATTTTTAAGAAAACTTATTTTCATAAAATCATTCTCTTAGGTGATCGAAAAATCTGTAATAAGGCTTCAATATTCTATTCACCCCCCCTCTAGACTATATTGAGCCGCTTGTTGGTTTCCAACAAGTGGTATCAGAGCTTTGACGAAAAATCCGAGCCTTAAAAAGCTTTTTCGAAAAGATCCTTTTTACTTGGAAACAATGGGCTCAATTTCAAATCCTTTTGGTGGTGAAGGAGCTTCCATTAATCGTCCTCCATTATTCAATGGTGAGGGTTACGCTTATTGGAAGGTCCGCATGAAAATTTTTATTCAAGCCATAGATATGGAAATTTGGAATGCCATAGAGAATGGACCTTTTGTTCCTCAAACGAAAGTAAATGATGTTGTTTCTATAAAACCAAAATCGAGTTGGGACAATGATGATAAGAAGAATGTTGCATTTGATTTAAAAGCTAAAAATATCATCACGTCCGCTCTTTCTTATGATGAGTTCTTTCGAGTATCTCAATGTGTTGATGCTAAACAAATGTGGGACACATTACAAGTCACACATGAGGGCACTTCGGAGGTTAGAAGGGCTAGGCTAAATACACTCATGCATGAATATGAACTCTTTCGTATGTTACCTAATGAAAATATAGGTGACATGCAAAAGCGGTTCACTCATATCATTAATCATCTTTCTGCACTTGGAAAAGTTATAACTAATGGTGAAGTTGTTAATAAGATTTTGAGATGTCTTAGCAGGGAATGGCAACCTAAGGTGACGGCCATTATGGAAGCTAGAGACGTGGATCAAATTGACTTAGCAACTCTATTCGGAAAGCTTCAAGAGCATGAAATGGAGCTTGGGCGGTTATCCATGAATGAAGATGCCGATAGAAAGAAAAAGGGGATTGCTCTTAAATCAACTTCAAAATCCCTTAAGGCACAAGAGGAAAACTCTCAAGTGGATGACTCGGACTCCGATATAGACGATGAGATCCTTGGTTTGGTAGTTAAAAAGCTTGGTAGGTTCCTTAAGAAAAAGGGGAACTTTAATAGAAATACACAAAGAGATTCTAAGGACTTACAACCAAGAAATAAGACTAACAAGGATCACATCAAGTGTCATGGATGTGGAAAGCTTGGTCACTATCGATCAAAATGCCCAACTAATTCTAAGAAGTCAGAAGGTGACAACTCTAAGTTCAACTCATCTAAAGGAAAAAGGGCTTACATAGTATGGGATGAAGTGGAGAGTCAATTAACATCTAGCTCATCGGATGATGAAGAACTTGCAAATCTATGTTTGATGACGAAGCTTGATGAAGAGGAATCTTCGAGCATTAAATCAAGTGAGAACGTCAATGAGGTAGATTATCTTTCCGATGCTAGCTCTAGTTCTAATTCTCCTTCATTCAATGAATTGTACAATGTGTATGTAGAGATGCATAAAGAGTTGAAGAAACTTGCTAAAATAAATGTTGAAAGAAAGAATTTCATAATGAAGCAACATGAAAAGATAATTGAACTTCAAAAAGATTTGGAAGAACTTAAGCTTCAAAATGAAACTCTTGAACTCATTTATGCAAACTCTACATGCAATTGTGAATTGAAATCAAATGAGACTCCATCTTGTGAAAATTGCAAGTCTTTGGAAAAAGAAGTTTTTAATTTGAATGATCGACTTGCAAGGCTCATGAAAGGAGATACTTCATTAGATCATTTGCTTTCAACTCAAAGGAACAATAGCAATAGATCCGGTCTTGGCTATACCAAACCTAAGAAACGCAATTATCGCAAAGTTGGTGGATTTTCAAAGAATAAGATTTCTAAAAACCCAACTTGCCATTATTGTGGGATCTTTGGGCATACCACGAATAAATGTAATATAAAGAAATTTGGTATACCAAGTGGAGAATATATTTGGATTGTTAAGGGGACTTCTCCCCATGCTAACAACAAAGGACCCAAGACCACTTGGGTACCTAAGTCAACCAAATAATATCTTTCTTGTAGGTGTGTCTTCGAACCAAAGAGCACAAATGGTACTTGGATAGTGGTTGTTCGAGACACATGACGGGAGACAAGACGCACTTCATGGAACTTACTCCGAAAAATGATGGATTTGTGATATACGGCGACAACAACAAGGGCAAAATTCTAGGAGTCGGGAAGATCGGTAACGTATCTAACCTTGTCATAGAAAATGTCCTATACGTAGAAGGCTTAGAACACAACTTGCTTAGTATAAGCCAACTATGCGATATGGTCAATTATGTGACTTTTACTCCGGAATTATGTTTCATTAAGTCTTCTATAGATGATAGTGTTAAGTTTGTTGGTCGTCGCTCTAATAACACTTACTTAATTGATTTGGATGAGATAACTTCACTATTTTCAAAATGTTTCAAATCTTTTGATGATGAAATTCGTCTTTGGCATAGACGAATTGCTCATGTGAATGTGAATCAATTAAACAAACTTTTGCGAAAAGATTTAGTGATTGGTTTGCCTAAACTAAACTTTAAGCTTGATGGCATTTGTGACTCTTGTCAAAAGTGTAAGCAAGCTAAAAGTTCTTTTAAACCTAAAAATGTGATAAGCACAACAAAACCTTTGGAGCTAATCCATATGGATTTGTTTGGCCCTTCACAAATTAAAAGTTTAGGTGGCAATTACTATGGATTTGTTTTAGTAGACGATTTTACTAGATTCACATGGACTTTATTTTTATCCGCAAAAAGTGAAGTTTATAAATGTTTTAAAAGATTTGCCAAACTCATCCAAAATCAACTAAGTTTGAAAATTGTGTCTATTAGAAGTGATCACGGAGGTGAGTTTGAAAACACTAGGATTGATGCGTTTTGTGATAAGTTTGGTATTGATCATCAATTTTCGGCCCCTAGGACTCCGGAGCAAAACGGAGTTGTAGAAAGGAAAAATAGAATATTAGCGGAACTTGCTCGTACTATGTTGAATGAATCAAATGTTCCTAAATATTTTTGGGCCGATGCGGTAAACACCGCTTGTTATGTGCTTAATAGGGTTCTTATTCGTCCGCATTTAAATAAAACACCTTATGAACTTTTAAAAGGGCGAAAGCCAAATATTTCACATTTTCATGTTTTTGGGTGTAAGGTGTTTGTTTTAAATAACGGAAAGGAACCGGTCGGCAAGTTTGACTCCAAAGCCGACGAAGGCATATTCATAGGTTATTCAACCCATAGCAAAGCATATAGAGTCTACAATAAAAGAACATTATCCGTTGAGGAATCTGTGCATGTTGTATTTGATGAATCTTCGAAAGGAGATTGTGTTGTTTCTTGTGATAATGATAATATAGGTACATATTTGGATCATGAGAAGTCAACACCACAACAATTGGAAGAGAATCAAATTGAAGATGGAGAGGTGCAAGCACAAGATAAAGACTTAGCACAAGAGATTCAACCTCAATTACCAATAGCTTGGAAGTCCAACAAAAATCATCCGATTTCTAATATCTTAGGTGACATTGCGAAGGGAGTGGTAACCCGACGCACTTTAAATAATTTTTGTTATTATGTTGCCTTTGTATCTCAAATAGAACCTAAGAATATCAAAGAGGCTCTTCAAGATGATCATTGGATTATGGCCATGCAAGATGAATTAAATCAATTTGAAAGAAATCAAGTTTGGGAGCTTGTGCCAAAACCTAATGATCGTCCTGAAATTGGTACTCGATGGGTCTATAGGAATAAGTTAGATGAATCGGGTATTATTGTTAGGAATAAAGCTAGGTTGGAAGCACAAGGTTATAGTCAAGAAGAAGGAATCGATTACGATGAGACTTATGCTCCCGTTGCTAGACTAGAAGCTATTCGTATTCTTCTCGCTTTTGCTTCAATAATGAATTTTAAATTGTATCAAATGGATGTTAAGAGCGCCTTTCTTAACGGATATATTCAAGAGGAAGTTTTTGTGTCACAACCTCCCGAATTCGAGAGTTTTGAGCATCCGGACTACGTTTTCAAACTGAAAAAGGCTTTGTACGGTTTGAAACAAGCTCCTAGAGCTTGGTACGATCGACTAAGCAATTTTTTATTACAAAAAGGTTTTAAACGAGGCACTGTTGACACTACTCTTTTTATTGAACGTTCCGGTAAGAATATTTTATTGGTTCAAATATATGTTGACGATATTATATTTGGTGCTACTAACGATATCTTGTGTAAAAAGTTTTCAGACTTGATGCAAAGCGAATTCGAGATGTCGATGATGGGAGAGCTTACATTCTTTCTTGGCCTTCAAATAAAGCAGCTTAATGATGGCATTTATATTCATCAAAGTAAATATTGTAGAGAGCTTCTCAAACGTTTTGGGATGGATTCGTGCAAATCCGCTTCTACACCAATGAGCGTTGCATGCTACCTAGATCAAGATGAGGCTGGAAAAGCGGTAGAGGTAACGAAGTATCGTGGTATTATTGGTAGTTTGTTATACTTAACTGCATCTAGGCCTGACATCATGTTTAGTGTATGTATGTGTGCACGTTTTCAATCAAAACCGAAAGAGTCGCATCTAACTGCTGTCAAAAGAATAATGAAATACTTAAAGGGTACAACGAATACTGGACTTTATTATCCTAGGGATGCTTTTCTAAAACTTATAGGTTATTCGGACTCTGACTTTGCCGGTTGTAAAGTTGAGAGAAAAAGTACAAGCGGAACTTGCCACTTGATTGGTAATTCACTTGTATCGTGGTTTTCTAAAAAGCAAAATTGTGTAGCTTTATCAACCGCGGAGGCCGAATACATAGCAGCAGGTAGTTGTTGTGCTCAAATTCTTTGGATGAAGCAACAATTATCTGACTTTGGTTTAAATTTGACAAAAATCCCTATAAAGTGTGATAATACTTCGGCAATTAATTTGACTAAAAATCCAGTATTACACTCAAGGACAAAGCATATTGAAATTAGGCATCACTTTTTGAGAGATCATGTTCAAAAAGGTGATTGTGTTATTGAGTTTGTTCAAACTTCGGATCAATTAGCTGATATCTTTACAAAACCATTACCAAGGGACACATTTTATAAAATTCGAAGAGAACTTGGTATTTTTGATGAATCAACTATTAGCTAATTGTATTTGATGCTTTTAGAAATCACTTTCAAGCCTATTTCAATGTGATTTGTATTTTGAGTTGTTGTGTATCTTATTAAAGTGTTTCTTAACTTTTTTGATATGTAGTTATGTGTGTGTGTTTTCTATAATGTGTTAATTGCTTTATTTGTATGTGTGTTTCTTGCTAAATGCTAAGTGTTTCTATGTGTTTGTGCAATGAAAAATGATTTTGTTTCCATGCAAAATTGAAATTTTTACAATTCTGGGCAGTTCACTCGAGTACCAGATATTTCACTCGAGTAATTTTAAAATCTCTTTCGTATTACTCGAGTGATTCTGTCTGTCACTCGATTATTTTTAAAATGACTTTCGTATTACTCGATTAGTTCATTCCTCACTCGAGTAAAAACGTTTTAACTTTCGGCATACTCGAGTAACATTTCTTTTTCACTCGATTACTGCTCGAATCACTCGAGTGACGCATGAACATTACTCGAGTAACTTACGTGATTTTAAAACCTAAACTGCTGAAATCAGTTTCATTTTCTCATTTCTTTCTCTCTATTGTTCGACTTTCTCTCTTCTCTCTCATATAGTTCTTCATCAAATCATCATTTTCAGCCACAAAAACTCACAAATCATACAAATTTCTTCCATATTTCATCATTATATCATCATTTCTACTCCTTTCACTCATCCTTTTCACCAATTTTACCCAAAATCCGAAAATCCCCAAATCAAAACCCTAACCCCAAAACCGAATCAATGTCTTCTTCCTCACAAATTCAACCTCCTCGCAAGAAAGCTAAGCAAGGAGCAGGTCGTAATGATCCCTGGTTTTCTGGAATCAACCGAGACTTGCGGGAACCGAAATTTATCAATCGCTCTTTTGGTCTTACAAGGTATGTTAAGTTTGCTTGGTTGCATAAGGAGCAATTTCAGTTTGTAGAGGATTTAGAATTTCAGAATTTGCAGAGGTTTTTGGAATTTGAGACTCATTATTACCCTAGGCTTGTCAGACAATTTTATCAAAATTTTACTAAGCTAGATGGTGAGTATCAAACAATGGTTAGAGGACATCATTTTGTTATAAAGCCTGAAGATTTGACAATGATGTTTGGTTTAGAAAACAAGGGAACTTATATTGGTGATGATGAATGTCTGGATTTGAATGTGGATACTAATACGATTTATACTGATTTGATGCGTACTGGTGAATCTTGGGGTGATAGGACTACTAGAACTGTATCACCTTTGCATGCTGTGGATAGAGTGCTCATGTACATTGTATCTTATTGTTTGATTCCGAAATGCAATCAAAATTATGCACAATTGCAAGATGATGATCTTATTTTGTTTCATGGGATTAAAAAGAGATATGAGATGAATTGGAATAAAATGTTTTTAGCTCGTATGGAAGCTGCTGCTCAATCTCCTCCTACTCAATTCTTGCCATATCCTATGCATGTTACCAAGATCATGAGGTATTACCGTGTTCCAATCCCTGATGATGAGCCAGCTGAAAAGGAAAAGAAAAATAACTGGTGTCTTAATGAGTCACACATTAGTTATATGAAAATTGCTTGGCATAGGGAGAGTCGCACTTGGTTATGGAAATCACAGATTAAGGAAATGGCTGAAGCTGCAAAGGCTGCCAGAGCTTCAGGTTCTAGGAAAAGGACTTTACTTGGTGATAGGGTTGGTGCTTCTTCTTCTGTTCCTCCTCCTTCTATTGATCCGATGGATACCGATCGTGTTGAGGATTCTATTGATTTTGACAATCTTGGTACTCCGTTTGATGCACAGGCTACTCATGATTCATTGGTTGAGCACATCAACGCTCAATTTGCTCAGTTGGAGATGAGACAGGATGTGAAGAATATTGCCATGGAGCATCGTTTGATGGATTATATGTCTGGCCTCTTTTCTCACCATTTTCCTCCTCCTCCACCTGATTCCTAGACCTGTGGATGCTGATGATGTTTGATGTTGATTTTTGTTTCATGTTTCATATGCATATTTCTGACTATGTTATGTTTCTGTTTATATTTCATGTTTATGAATATGTTGATACTACGTTTTTAGGACCTTGTGTATGGTCTAGTTTGGTTTGTTTTGTTTGATTATGTGCTATGGTTGATATCTTTTTGCTTTACACTATGATTTGCTGCATAGTGTGATACTCTGATATTACGGATTATGGTGCTATACTCATTTTGCGTTTATATTAGTTGTGGCACTATTGTGGTTTATTCTGGTATTGTCTTTATTGTTATATTTTTTTTATATACCATTGTGAACTACTAACCTTCAACTTTTGGCAAAGGACTTTTCTCAAATTTCTTGTCTTTTTAATGATGCCAAAAGGGGGAGAATATTTTGTTGATGTTGTTCTTGTAGGTTAAGTTTTATTATATTTTTCCTAGATGTTTTACATTTAGAGGGAGTATGTTAAAACTTAGTGCTTAATTGAAAAGGAGGTTTGTCATCATCAAAAAGGGGGAGTTTGTAGGATTCTCATGTTTTGATGCTAACAATCTATCTCCAAGCAACAACATTGGCAACAAGCAAGCTACACCACATGAAGATTAGAATTAGGATTTTTATTAATTCTATTTCAATGTAATCTTTATTTTATGCAATGCATCTCATTGGTGTGGGTAGCTTAGGTGATTTTAAGACTATTTAAATAATGTTTGATTAAGAGTGAAGATACTTTAAATCTTGATTAAATAGCTCTATTAAAAGTTTTGTGAAAATCTTTTTAGAAAAACCTTGTTTTTATTCAAACTCTGATCAGTTTACTCGAGTAATGAGTATTGGATCACTCGAGTAATTTATGTCATGACAGGTTAATCGAGTAATGGTTTACACCTCACTCGAGTAACTTAATCTGACATGTTTTAATCGAGTGAAGTTATATGGTTTACTCGAGTAATTCAATCAGTTTGTGGAAAATTATAAAAGGACTTAATTTTCTCTTTCACATAGATTACACATTCATTCTTACAATTTTCTATACACTTTCAAAAGCAATTCAAGAGCTATTTTACATCTTTCAAGAGCTATCAAGATTCAACAAGAAACTTTTCATTCTTCACTCTATTTCTTTCATTGTTCAAATATTCTTGAGATCATATTTTTGTTCTTAGTGGTTGTTGAAGATTTGCAATTTGTGATTGCATTATTGAAGTTTCAACACAAGTGAAGAATCTCACAAGGAAGACTTTGAGGATCAAATCAAAGCAAGAAAAGAGGATTGGTTGGAAGCATCTTCAATCAATTAGCAAGGAAATCTAGAATACTCAAAAGGGGTAGATTAGATCAAAGTGTTTGGTACACACTTTGAAGTTGGGTTTTAAGATAGGAGAACTAAGAATCTAGTTGCATCTTAAAACATTGTAAAATCTACATTTGAAGATTTCTAGTGAAGAATCTCTCTTGGTTTAAGAGGGGACTGGAGTAGCTTTCAAGTGGGTGAAAGTGAACCAGGATAAATCCTTGTGTCTCTTTTATTTTCATTCCTTGTATTGCATTAATTCATTAACATTTTCATTTTTAGGTTAGAATTGGGGGTTTTTCAATTCTACTCAATTGATCTAAAATTGCATGTTAATATTACTTGAAATTGTTCATATTAATCATTCATAATTTGTTGAATCATCATAGCATTGTAATTCTTGAAGAACTTCATTGAAAACTGAGTTTTAATTGAATTTTACCCAGTTTACTCGAGTAAAGTTCTTGTCACTCGAGTAATCTGCTTTCAGTTTATGAACAATACTCGAGTAGATTTTCTGTTACTCGAGTGATTTAAAAATAGCTTTCGTAATACTCGAGTGATTTGCTGAATACTCGAGTGAAATTATTTTTGCTTGCGTATTACTCGAGTGAAGACTTGAGTTACTCGAGTAATCTGACTTGAATTTTTAAGAAAACTTATTTTCATAAAATCATTCTCTTAGGTGATCGAAAAATCTGTAATAAGGCTTCAATATTCTATTCACCCCCCCTCTAGACTATATTGAGCCGCTTGTTGGTTTCCATCACATTTGTGTTGAGACAGCTGTCGTGCCCGCACGGTAAAGGTCCTGTACTCCTGTTTGCTTCAGACTAGGTTGATGGATGGCCGAGGAGATGTAGGCTTGATACGAGAGTGCTAACTATGATTGAAACGCGTACCTCGATGATTCTTTTATCCCTGGTCATCGACGGTTATAATTCAATAAGACATTATAAGAAAAGATTTGTATATAAAAGAATAAGGGTTGAGAAGTGTTAAGAACGAGAAAGAGATTGAGGATGGAAAATTGGTAAAGAAGTTATGCCCCATGAGTGGGAAAACCAAAGTGGAGAATTAAGAAGGAAACAATAAGGGATAAGTATAAAGTGAAATAATATTGATAATGGTAATATGTTTGTATGTTGGTTTGTATGTGTTGTGTGTTATTGTGTGTGTCCTATTATTTTGCCTACCGTAATTCCACACTGTCGACGCTACGCGTCCGAATCGCTTACTCTCTCCTGTTCGTTGGTACATCGGTGTCGCTGGTTTCCCAACGGGAAGATGGATCGTCGTTTGGAGATCATTACTTGGCCTTATGAGGGACGCGGATGGAAAGCTATACGTCGAGGATGGGCATGGTCGGGATATGCTCAGATGGTGGTCGAAGACCCGGAGCATAAACTGGGTGGATCTACACCTAGTCTGTGTTTGGGGAGTATATCCTACGTGTGTCACAATTCCGAACCATCGCCTCGAAGTCAAGGGAAAGAGAATTCAGCGAAGTTATTCGGAGTAGAGCTTAAGCCGACTCCTGAAGAAAAGCCGAAGGAGGCTGTCGCATCATCTTCCAGTACAAAGAAGAAGAAGAAGCTGGACCCGGTCATCTTTGACAGGAGGAAAGAGCCATAATAGAATTAGAATAAGTTAGTGTTTGTATTTGTATTCAGGATTACCTAAGTGATGGACTATTCCTGTACTTCAATTATTCTGATGTATGCCCGACCTGAATGAATGGATGAACCCTTTTCATGAAATGTGTTTAATTTCCTTTGAGGAAATGAATGGAGTCGTTTAAGTGGAACTAAACTGTTTTCTAAATAAAATGTTTCCAAAAAAATGAAATGGATGAGTTTGGTTCCAAGTAACAACTCGGTTTTCGAAAGAGAGTGTTGAAGGATATTAATAACTTACTCAAAAATGTTTTCCAGTCCTTCAACGACCTTGAGCATTTGTCTGCCAAGCAAATTCGAACTTCGTTGAAGGAAGGCGCAGTAGCTTACATGTTTATGGCCTCGTTGGATGTCAAAAAGGACAAGGAGCTGCATGAATTACCCGTAGTTCGGGAAGTTCCCGAAGTTTTTCCAGAAGAGATACCTGGTTTACCGCCAATTCGAGAAGTGGAGTTCTCAATTGACGTGATACCTGGAACTGGACTGATTTCCAAAGCACCGTATAGGATGGCTCCGGCAGAGTTAGCCGAATTGAAGAAGCAATTGGAGGAGATGTTGGAAAAGAAGATGATAAGGCCTAGTGTTTCACCCTGGGGAGCACCGGTTTTGTTCGTCAAGAAGAAGGATGGTAGTATGCGTTTGTGTACGGATTACCGGCAATTGAACAAGGTGACGATCAAGAACAAGTACCCTCTACCCAGAATTGACGACCTGTTGGATCAATTGAAGGGAGCGACTGTATTTTCCAAAATCGACCTTAGATCGGGATATCATCAGATAAGAGTAAAGGAGGAAGATATTCCCAAGACTGCTTTCCGAACTCGTCATGGTCATTACGAGTATCTGGTTATGTCTTTCGGTGTAACGAATGCTCCTGCAATATTCATGGACTACATGAATAGAATTTTTCATCCTTACTTGGACTCATTTGTTGTCGTATTTATCGATGATATTTTGATTTATTCCAAGTCTAAGGAGGAACACGCTGAGCATTTAAGGACAGTCTTGACGATGTTGAAGGACAAACAGCTCTATGCTAAGTTGTCGAAGTGCGATTTCTGGTTGGACTCAGTGCATTTCTTGGGTCACGTGATCTCGAAGGACGGAATTGTTGTGGATCCTGCAAAAGTAAATGATATGTTGGAGTGGAAGACACCAACGTCTGTGACGGAAATTCGTAGTTTCTTAGGATTAGCAGGGTATTATCGTCGATTTATCGAAGGATTTTCTCGTTTATCTTTGCCTTTGACGAAGTTGACGAGAAAAGGTCAACAATTCGAATGGTCGGCGAGTGTGAGGAGAATTTCCAAGAATTGAAGAAGAGATTGACAACCGCACCAGTGTTAATTTTACCGGATACGACGAAGTCTTTCTGTTTGTATTGTGACGCTTCGAAGCAAGGATTAGGATGTGTGTTGATGCAAGAGCGAAAAGTAGTGGCCTATGCTTCACGACAACTGAAGATTCATGAGCTCAATTACCCAACTCATGACTTGGAGCTAGCGGCAGTAGTGTTTGCTTTGAAGATTTGGAGGCACTATTTGTACGGTGTAAGGGTTGAAGTCTTTAGCGATCACAAGAGTTTGAAGTACCTGTTCGAGCAAAAAGAGCTAAATATGCGTCAGAGAAGGTGGATGGAATTCCTAAAGGATTATGATATTGAGCTACAGTATCATCCTGGAAAGGCAAACGTAGTTGCTGATGCTTTGAGTAGGAAGTCATTGCATGTTTCTGCGTTGATGATCAAGGAGTTGAAGTTGATTGAGGAATTTCGGGATCTGAATTTAGGAGTGGAGTTAGGACCGAAGAGTATGATATTGGGACAGCTGACTGTGTCAAGTGGATTTATGGAACGAATAAAGGAACTTCAGTTGGAGGACGAGGAACTTCAAGCTAAGAAGGAGCTTTCGAACAAAGGGAAAGAAGTAGAATTTAAGGTTAGTGGCGATGGAGTATTGAAGTATAAGGATCGTGTCTGTGTACCGAACGATCTGGATACGAAGGGAGTGATATTGGAGGAAGCTCACAAAAGTAAGTTGAGTTTACACCCTGGTTCCCAGAAGATGTATCAAGATCTCAAGAAGGTATTCTGGTGGCCTGGAATGAAGAGAGAAGTGGCAGAGTATGTATCGCGATGTTTGACGTGTCAAAAGGTGAAGGTGGAACATAAGAAGCCTGGTGGTGAGTTGAAGCCGTTGGAAGTACCAGTGTGGAAATGGGATTGTGTCACCATGGATTTTGTCTCTGGTTTTCCAAAAACTCGGAAAGGTTACGATGCTATTTGGGTAATCGTGGACAGATTGACGAAGACGGCACGATTTATTCCTGTCAACATGAAGTATTCAATGGATAGGCTGGCTGAACTATATTTGAAGGAAGTAGTAAGATTGCATGGAGTGCCCTCAAGTATAGTATCAGACAAAGATCCTCGTTTCACTTCAAAATTTTGGGTCAGTTTGCAAACAGCAGTCGGAACCAAGTTGGATTTAAGTTCCGCATATCACCCTCAAACGGATGGACAGTCAGAGCGAACTAACTATCCAAATGTTGGAAGACTTGTTGAGAGCCTGTGTGATTGAGAGTGCCGGTGAATGGGATTCTTTTCTGCATTTAATTGAATTCACCTACAACAACAGTTTCCATTCGAGTATAGGAATGGCACCGTATGAAGCTCTGTATGGTAGAAAGTCCAGAACACCGTTGTGTTGGTTCGAGACTGGTGAGCACTTGCTCATAGGACCGGATGTGGTGCAGTAGACGAATGAGAAGGTGAGGTTAATTCAGGAAAAGATGAGGACTGCTCAAAGTAGACAGAAGAGTTATCAAGACAAGAGGAGAAGTCCGCTGGAATTCAATGAAGGTTCCACATGTATTCATGAAGGTAGTGCCAACTACTGGAATTGGTAGAATGCTCAAAACCCGAAAACTTACTGATTGAGGCCGTACCCGATACAAATAAAAACAGTTTAAGTATAGTACTAGGAAGTGACTCCTAGGTCGTCTCCCAAGGAATATCTTATCAAGCAAAAGGTCGAACACATAGTATGCATAGAACACAGGGGGGGTTTTGTATTGAATGTTGAATAATTGAAATCAAAACAGAATTAAATCAAAACGAAGTAACAAATAAGGAAAAGCGGATAAACACCTTTGGCTCGTGTTCACAACTCTATCATCGGTCACAAAAGATCAATTTCTTTCCTCTTCACTGTCCAACTCGTGAGAATTAAATACTAAGCGAAAATTCAATTCTCACCCCAAAACCCAAACCTCTAATTAAGCATTAAAAGCCAAAGCATGGAGTTTTTACGAGTTTGCATAAATTAAGCATTCATACACATGGATTATCTCTATAGAATGGAACTAAGCGAACCATAACATATCAATAAGCATGAAAACAGTGAATAAAAACGAAATAGCATTAAGAATAAAACCTCAAGAGTATGTGATACATTACCAAAGGGAATTAACCTAAGAGTTTAGCCTTCCATGAAGAAAAATACCAAAAACGTGTAGAAAGGGAAGAGAGAGAAACCCTAGCAGCCACTACAAGCTTGGAGAGCAAAACTAAGCCTTCTCTATGAGAGAGAATGTAAAAAACTTGGAATGATTAGTGGCTGCTAGGGTTTACACGAATTTAGCTTTTTAAATCTCAAAACGGGCCTAAATCATGGGCCCAAATCCTAAGGAAAGTTTATCTCTAAATTAAATCTAAAAATATCCTATAGATAAAATCTAAATCTTAAAAGTTATAACTAAATCTCAACTAATCCTAAAGATAGATTACAATCTTCACTTCATCATATATCTTCTCTTCCAAAATTAAATTTTCACTCCCAAAATGTCCAAAAAGCCCTTGTGCCAAATATGACCTGAAAATAGAAATAAAATTAATTAGGCTAAATAATCCCAAATTAAACAATATTCAGAATATTAGTCCAATAAACTCTAAATCACTTAATCAAGCTAAACAATGTCAAATGGGCAACAAGTATCAATAATAGGAGTGAATTAATGCAAGGAATAATGGGAAATAAAATGCTCATCAAACACCCCCACACTTATCCTTTTGCACTCCTGGGCAAAACTAAGAAATAGGACTGAGAAGATCAATATGCACCAAAGTGAATCATGCAACAAGATTACTACAACTAATGAATGCAAACCTAAGAGATCACATACTTCACAATGAATTCTAGGAAATGCAAAGAAATGGGCAAAATCGAGCACACGAAGAGAATAAGGACCAAAGAATCAAGGCATCCACAAACACAACCATAAGCTTGACAAGCCTCTAACATCAACAATCAACACACATGCACATTAAGATCAAAAGGTCTTTTCAGGGTTGTAATGGGGCCAAGGACAAGGTAGGATAAAAATATGGGAAATGTAGTTAAAACCCAAGGGAATAGAGGAGCAATGGGGAATAAGTAAAAAGAATAAGCACAATTCACCCCAGAATGAAATGATAAACATAAAAACAACCTCAAATTCCAATCCTCTATGCCTCAATCAACCTTTTATTCCATTTTTTTTTTCCTTTTTTTTTTGCATTGCAGAACTTCATGAATGAAAGGAAAGAAGAAACAACAAAAATGGCATAATGAGATAAAGCCATAATTACATCACTGACCATAGAGGCAAAACCCAAAACTCACAAGAGATGAAGAACAAAGCACCCTCGCTTACTTAATACCCATTCCCAAAACAATTCCAAAGCTCCAACATTCCCTAAGGTTAGGATAATCATGGTTTTTCAGTCATAGGCTTGTAATGAGCTAAAGAACAAAGAAAAGGGATATAAAGGCTCAAAGGGGTTATCAAAGGATAAATTCATTCAAGGTAGGCTCATATGGCTAGTGGCTTATTCAAGAAAAAACAATGCCTAAATCATTTCAAAATGTGCGTGGGAATATCAAGTATCAACAAGAGTCAAGTCAAGTTCTAGAGTGCAAGTAATCCAGAGTGCAATCACACATGAAAGAAAATTAGGTGGCATATATAGCAATCCACCCACAATTAAGGCTCAAATTCTCACAAGAGGGACAATTCTATCACAGTGTTACCACCTCTTAATTATCAAAAGCAACTTTACACACAGAAATGCATGAATTCAGACACAAGATACCAAGACTCTACTAAAATGAAGCAAAAACATGCAAAAAAATGCCCAAAACTTAGCAAAACCTAAAAAATCAAAGCAAAAATATGCAACCTAAACTACTCTTCCCCCCACACTTAAATCACACATTGTCCTCAATGGAACACAAATAGCAGAATCAGACAGATATAGACAAGTGTAATAAAAGTAGTAAAGAAGGAGAAAAGAAGACTCCCTAAATCATGGTGGATCAAAGTGGGGTCGACCAATGAGGCCTCCTCCACAGGTGCATCATCCAAAGAAGGGGTGGTGAGAAAGGGCTTGAGTCGGTGGCCATTGACTTTGAAGCTCTTGTCTGTGGACTCACTCTTGATCTCCACAGTGCCATAAGGAAACACCTGGGTGACTACAAACGGTCCAATCCACTTAGAGCGGAGATTTCCACTCATGAGTCCAAGCCTAGAGTTGTAGAGCAACACTTTTTGACCAACCAAGAACTCCTTTCTGGAGATTGAGCTATCATGGAGCTTCTTGGTCTTCTCTTTGTAGAACTTGGAGTTCTCATAAGCCTCCAAACGGATCTCATCTAGCTCACTCAACTGCAGCTTCCTCTCCTCACCCGCTTGATCAAGTGCTAAGTTACATTGCTTCACAGCCCAATATGCACGGTGCTCTATCTCCACAGGCAGGTGGCATGCCTTACCAAAGACAACCCGATAAGGTGACATCCCTATGGGTGCCTTGTAAGCAGTCCGATGGGCCCATAGAGCATCCTCCAATCGTATGCTCCAATCCTTTCTATTAGGCTTCACCATCTTCTCCAAAATCCGCTTGATCTCTCTGTTTGAAATCTCAGCTTGCCCATTGGTTTGGGGGTGATATGGTGTAGAAACTTTGTGCACAACCCCATACTTCTTGAGCAAAGCTTGCATGGATCTATTGCAGAAATGTGTGCCTTGATCACTGACTATGGCTCTAGGTATGCCAAACCTGCAAAGGATATTAGACCTGACAAAATCTACAACAACCTGAGCATCATTAGTCCTGGTGGCCTTAGCTTCCACCCATTTGGATACATAATCCACAGCAAGTAAGATATAATAAAAACCAAAAGAAACAGGAAAGGGGCCCATGAAATCTATACCCCAGACACCAAACACCTCACCGAACAACATAGGTTGTTGCGGCATCTGTTGCCTCCAAGATAGGGCGCCTCCTGCTCTTTGACATTGCTCACATGAGCTGCAGATTTTGCTTGCATCCTTAAAGATGGTAGGCCAATAAAATCCAGAATCCAGCACCTTTCGTGCTGTCCTTTGGGTACCAAGGTGACCTCCCACTAGTGAAGCATGGAAAAATTGGAGAACCGATTGGATCTCATGATCTGGAATGCACCTGCGAATGACCTGATCATTGCAAAAACGCCACAAATAGGGGTCATCCCATACATAATACTTGGCATCGCTCTTCAATTTGTTTCTTTGAGATTTGGATGCCAAGGGTGGAAAAACAGATGCAACTAGATAATTTACAATATCAGCAAACCAAGGAGTAAGGGGAGGGGGATGTGAAACATGCAAAGCTAAAAGCTGCTCATCCGGGAAGTCATCCCGGATAGGAAATGCATCCTCCTCTCTCTCTATTCTGCTCAAGTGGTCTGCGACAAGGTTATGTGCACCACTCTGATCCTGAATCTCAAGATCAAACTCCTGGAGGAGCAACATCCACCTAATCAACCTAGGTTTGGAATCTGTCTTTTTCAAAAGATACTTCAGAGCAGCATGATCAGTATACACTACAACCTTAGAACCTAACAGATATGATCTAAACTTATCAAGTGCAAAGACAATGGCTAACAGCTCTTTTTCAGTTGTGGTGTAATTAACTTGTGCTGAATCTAAAGTCCTAGATGCATAATAAATCACATGAGACAGCTTACCAACCTTTTGGGAGAGAACTGCTCCCAAAGCATAATTCGAGGCATCAGTCATGAGCTCAAATGGGAGGGTCCGGTCAGGTGGTTGGATGATGGGAGTGGTGGTGAGTGCTCTCGTTAGCTCATCAAATGCCTTCTTGCATTGGTCTCCAAACTCAAATGCAGTATCCTTTTGAAGCAAGTTGGATAGTGGAAGGGCTATCTTGCTAAAGTTCTGAATAAACCTACGATAGAAACCTGCATGGCCAAGAAAAGAACGCACCTCTCGCACGCAAGAGGGGTAAGGCAAATGTGATATTACATGCAGCTTAGCAGGTTCAACCTCTATGCCCTTATGTGAAATAATGTGCCCTAAGACTATGCCTTGTTCTACCATAAAGTGACATTTTTCAAAATTCAAGACAAGGTTAGTCTCAATGCACCTATTAAGCACCTTAGACAAACTATCAAGACATGCCTCAAAAGAGGAACCATATACACTAAAATCATCCATGAAGACCTCTATGCAATGCTCAAGTAAGTCATTAAAAATACTCATCATACATCTTTGAAAAGTGCCAGGAGCATTGCATAGGCCAAAAGGCATCTTCCTATAAGCAAATGTACCAAAAGGACAGGTAAATGTGGTCTTATGTTGGTCCTCTGGTGCAATACAGATTTGGAAATAACCAGAGAAACCATCTAAGAAGCAATAGTGAGATTTACCTGCCAGGCGCTCCAACATCTGATCAATGAAGGAAAGAGGAAAGTGATCCTTGCGGGTCGCCTGGTTGAGCTTCCTATAGTCAATGCAGACTCTCCAACTATTCTGCACTCTAGTGGGAATCACTCATCCTTCTCATTTTTGACAACTGTCACCCCAGACTTCTTGGGAACTACTTGAACCGGGCTTACCCAAGTGCTGTCTGAAATGGGATAGATAATACCAGCTTGCAGCAGCTTGGTGACCTCTTTCTTCACCACATCAAGAATCTGGGGGTTCAACCGTCTCTGGGGTTGTCTCACTGGTTTAGCCCCATCCTCCAATAAAATCTGATGCATGCACATGGAGGGGCTAATACCAGGTATGTCTGCCAAAGTCCATCCTATTGCCCTTTTGTTTGCTCTAATCACATCCAGCAGCCGCTTCTCTTGATCAACAGAAAGGGAGGTACAGATGATCACTGGAAGTTTCTGCTCATCCTCCAAGTAAGCATATTTGAGATGAGGAGGAAGGGGCTTCAGGTCCAATAAAGGTGCCTGCATCACAGATGGAACTAAAGGAGCAGCAGAATTGGATTCTGCTGCCTGCACCTGAACAAATGGATTACACTCATGCATAACAGAAATGGGGTTAGGGTTAGCATGATCTGAATCTATATTATATGAATCAACAGATGCAGTAGCAGAATTTAAAAACTGGTCAATTTCAATGCATGCAGTGCACATTTCGGAATCAGAACAAGTAAATGAACTAGTGAAAGATGGCAAATCATAATCATGCAAAAATTCTAGAACATGCTCATCAATCAGATCATCAAGAAAGTCAACATGAAAGACAGAGTGGTCATCAGAAAAATGTTTCATAGCATCAAAAATATTGAATCGAACCACACTGTCATCAAATTCCATGGAAAGTGTACCTGCATGTACATCTATCTTGGTTCGGGCTGTTTTCAAAAATGGTCTCCCTAATATGATAGGGACAGCACTACGAGAGGTGTCCTCTTCCATATCAAGAATATAAAAATCAGCAGGAAAGATAAGCTCTTCAACCCGAACCAAGACATCCTCTATCAAACCTGCGGGGTAGGAAGTAGATCTATTTGCCAAATGAATAACCACACCCGTAGGTTGAAGAGGTCCAAGTGAAAGAGACTTGAAAACAGACATAGGCATAACATTAATAGATGCTCCTAAATCTAGCAGAACATTCTCAAATTTAGTATTACCTATGATACAAGGCACAGAGAAAGTTCCAGGATCCTTACACTTTTCAGGAATATGAGTGATGGGTTTACCTATAAGAGCAGAGACATTTCTTCCCATGTTGATCCTCTCATTGCCCTTGAGCTTCCGTTTGTGTGTGCATAGATCCTTCAAGAACTTTGCATACCTTGGAATCTGCTTGATTGCATCAAGAAGGGGTATGTTGACTTCCACCTTCCTGAATGTGTCAAGTATCTCTTTGTCAATCTCTTCCATTTTCTTGCTTTGAGTCACCCCCCTTGGTGGGAAAGGAAGAGGAATGGGGGGTGGTTGTTGGGCAGCAGCAGGTGTTGTGCTTGTGGAAGGCTGAGCTGGATGGGATTTACTGGTACTTGTGTGCTCACTCTCCTCGCCCATTTGGCTCTTCTTGTTGGGTGAAACTAGATCATCTTTGTTGAGGTCATATTGTGGTGTGGGTGTGACAATCTGCTTCCCTGACCTTAGACTAATGGCACTCACATTCTGGTTTGGATTGATCACTGTTTGGGATGGCAACTTGTTAGAATTCTGAGATTGCATAGTATTGATTGCTGTTGCCATTTGTCCTATCTGATTGGTCAAAGATTGAATGGAGGCATCTTGTCTTTGAATGGATGCTCTAGTTTCCTGTTGGAATTGGAGATTTTGCATGGTCATCTGTTTCATCAGCTCTTCCAATGAAGGCTGCTGCTCAGTACTAGGAGCTGGTGGTGCAGAATTAGCTTGTTGTTGTTGTCTCTATTGCTGGACTGGAGGAGGTACATATGGTGGTCTGGAATTGTTCTGAAATTGAACCTGTGAAGGTTGCTGCTGATCAGACCATCTCAGGTTGGGATGGTTCCTCCAACCAGGGTTGTATCTATTGGTAGAGTGATCAAAGTTTTGTGGCTGCTGGTTTTTACTGTTGAAGATGTTGGCGGCATATGCCTCAGGTTGGTCAGCACCAGTCGTTGGTTGCTGCTGCACAGAAGGGCATGCATCTGTGGGGTGCTCAGCGGATGTGCATATGCCACATAATCTAGCAGGCAGGGACAACTTCTTCTGGTTGATGGCCAATTGAGTGACCAAAGTTGTAAGTGAATCTATCTTCTGTTCAAGCTTCTCAACCTTACCAGAACTTGTGCCAACATCATTCACTCCTCTCACTACGATTGCATCGCTGTTGCCCCTTGCATGGAATTGTTGACAATTGGAAGCCATCTTCTCAATCTTGGCTCTGGCTTCTAAAGGTGTCATGTCTCCTAGGACACCACCACTTGCAGCATCAAGCATGTTTCTCTCCATGAGGTTGAGACCTTCATAGAAATATTGAATAAGCAGTTGCTCTGAGATCTGATGGTGGGGGCAGCTCGCACACAGTCTCTTGAATCTCTCCCAATACTCGTAGAGACTTTCTCCACTTTGTTGCCTGATGCCTGATATATCCTTTCGGATTGCTGTTGTTCTGCATGCAGGGAAGAATTTCTCCAAAAATGCCCTCTTCAGGTCATCCCAGCCTGTGATAGAACCAGGGGCCAGATTGTACAACCAGTCCTTGGCTAGCCCCTCTAGGGAGTGTGGGAATGCCTTAAGACAAACATGATCCTCTTGCACATCACGTGGTTTCATAGTACCACACACGATGTGGAACTGCTTGAGATATTTATGAGGATCCTCACCTGCAAGACCATTAAACTTGGGCAACAAATGGATTAGTCCAGACCTTAGCTCATACGGGTCATCGGGATACTGGATGCACAAATCTTCAATAGTGAAATCAGGTGCAGCCAGCTCCCTCAATGTCCTCTCACGTGGTGGAGGTTGAGCCATATTTTCAGAATGATCAGAATAAGAATCAGAATAAGAATCAGAATTTATAGGAATAGAAGAAAAAGAAGCAGACTCACTATGTAAAGACTCAACAGACTCACTACCTATGGACTGGTTCCTATTTTGTCTAACTAGTCTGTGATAAGTTCTATCAATTTCAGGGTTGTATGGATGCAAGTAGCTTGGGTTGCCCCTAGTCATGTACTGAACAGAACACCATTAAGCTTAGCAAACTGTCACTAATATGCATGACCAAAATAGGCAACAAAATTTTTTTATTTTTTAAATTTTTTTATTTTTTTCAGCACCCTAAAATCATGAAAACATATCACAGAAAGTTTGAGGACAAAATTCAAAAGGGAACCAAGTCAAACAAATAAGTTACGAACAAAAAAGAAGAAAAATAAACTTGTAAAATAAAAAAGAAATAGTAAACAACCGAATTTTTGGGGCCTTCCCATTATCAAAATTTCGATTTCAAAATGAATTAGCTTATTTGGAAAATTCTCTTCGATTTGATATAAAATTCGTCCAATTCCGAGTTACGGATCAAAAGTTATGGCTGTTTGAAATTCGTGCTGATAAAACTTGAAAAAGGTTTTCTGCAATTCACAACCAGTGATGATCTGAGTGACAGTGGCTTAACAAACATCATCATATGATAATAGTAGTGTGGATATAAATTTTCGTGCAAAAATACCACCCACAACTATGTGAACTAGCAACCACAGAATCAATCAAATACACTAATTGCAACAAAATAGCAAAACAGCAAACAGCGCAACTTCAACCAGTTATCAGAATTGACTACTAGACCCTAAATCAGACACGACTAACTAATAACTATACTAACTACGACACTAACTAACTACTAATGACCTTTGGCAAGAACCGATATTCCCCGGCAACGGCGCCAAATTATTGATCGAGGCCGTACCCGATACAAATAAAAACAGTTTAAGTATAGTACTAGGAAGTGACTCCTAGGTCGTCTCCCAAGGAATATCTTATCAAGCAAAAGGTCGAACACATAGTATGCATAGAACACAGGGGGGGTTTTGTATTGAATGTTGAATAATTGAAATCAAAACAGAATTAAATCAAAACGAAGTAACAGATAAGGAAAAGCGGATAAACCCCTTTGGCTCGCGTTCACAACTCTATCATCGGTCACAAAAGATCAATTTCTTTCCTCTTCACTGTCCAACTCGTGAGAATTAAATACTAAGCGAAAATTCAATTCTCACCCCAAAACCCAAACCTCTAATTAAGCATTAAAAGCCAAAGCATGGAGTTTTTACGATTTTGCATAAATTAAGCATTCATACACATGGATTATCTCTATAGAATGGAACTAAGCGAACCATAACATATCAATAAGCATGAAAACAGTGAATAAAAACGAAATAGCATTAAGAATAAAACCTCAAGAGTATGTGATACATTACCAAAGGGATTTAACCCAAGCGTTTAGCCTTCCATGAAGAAAAATACCAAAAACGTGTAGAAAGGGAAGAGAGAGAAACCCTAGCAGCCACCACAAGCTTGGAGAGCAAAACTAAGCCTTCTCTATGAGAGAGAATGTAAAAAACGTGGAATGATTAGTGGCTGCTAGGGTTTACACGAATTTAGCTTTTTAAATCTCAAAACGGGCCTAAATCATGGGCCCAAATCCTAAGGAAAGCTTATCTCTAAATTAAATCTAAAAATATCCTATAGATAAAATCTAAATCTTAAAAGATATAACTAAATCTCAACTAATCCTAAAGATAGATTACAATCTTCACTTCATCATATATCTTCTCTTCCAAAATTAAATCTTCACTCCCAAAATGTCCAAAAAGCCCTTGTGCCAAATATGACCTGAAAATAGAAATAGAATTAATTAGGCTAAATAATCCCAAATTAAACAATATTCAGAATATTAGTCCAATAAACTCTAAATCACTTAATCAAGCTAAACAATGTCAAATGGGCAACAAGTATCAATAATAGGAGTGAATTAATGCAAGGAATAATGGGAAATAAAATGCTCATCACTTACACCTCGTTTTATTGGACCCTACCCAATCCTTAAACGTATAGGACCTTTAGCCTATCAAATTGCCTTACCACCTTTTCTTTCAAACTTGCACAATGTTTTTCATGTATCCCAATTGAGAAAATATGTCCATGATCCTTCACACATCATTGAACCCGATTCAGTGCAATTAAAGGAAAATCTTACATTTGAGGCTTTACCTCTAAGGATAGATGGTAGTAGTGTCAAGAGGTTAAGAGGAAAGGATATTCCCTTAGTTAAGGTAGTATGGAGTCGGAATAATGGGGAAGATGCAACATGGGAACTTGAGAGCAAGATGAGAAGTTCTTTTCCGCACCTGTTTGATCCAGGTACTGCATTTCTCGGGGACGAGAAATCTCTATGTTGGGGAGAATGTAACACTCCGTCTGAATGCCTCGAATTTGTTTTAAAACCCTAAAAAGATTATTTGGATAAAGTATTTTAAAAGGTGTGATTTCAAAAGATATTTCTTTGTTGACACCCAATTTTGTCCGGGGTCAAAAATATTATTTGGTAAAAAAAAATTGGTTAATTAATTTTTTTTTACTCTCAATTTTTTTTATAATTCAAAAAATAATAAAAAAAATTTGTTTGAATGTATTATTATTGTGTATTGAGTTATTTTTTGGGTTATTTAAAAAAAATAGAAGTTTTAAAATAGAAAATAAAAAGGTTTGTTTAAAAAAAAGTTTTAAAATAAAAAGGTTTGTTTTAAAAAAAAAAGAGGAAAGGGGTTTGGACCGTTTGGCCCAAACTATGTTAAAAACCTAAACCTAATAATGCCTAAACCTAACTTATTCTAACAACGTGCAGCGATAGACTTAAGAAACTAAAAAAACTAGGATTCCTCTTCTCCTTTTTTCCCCTTCTACTCGCTTCCTCTGCTCTTTTTGTCTTTTTTTAGTGTGATAGCGGTAGAAGGGGAAGGGGGTTTGTTTCTCCCCCTCCCCTTCTCTTAGAAGGTGTGATGGTTTTTTCTCCCCCAGTTATATCTGGGTTAAATAATTTTGCCTTTGTGCAAGAAGTGTGGTTTCTTTCCCCAGTTTCATCTGGGTTTTTTTGCTTTGAGTGTGGAAAGGCATCTTTAGTGTTTGTTTGTCCAGATCTGATGTCTTTCTTATTTTCTCAAATAAGCAGAAGACTAATACTCGAGATAGATCTTCCTTCCCGTATCTTTGTTTTATCTTCTCACCAGTGGCTCTACCTCTGCAGATCTGAGATTCGTTGTCGCCGAAATGTGCCTAGTCCCAGCATCGATGAGCGAGCTTGCTTGGAAATAAAGGCTTTTGAATCTCTAGTTAGAGTTCAAATCTGGATATTGATGATGATTCAAGACCAAAGGAAGGGTGCTGCTTTTCCTGAGTATCTAGTTTTTCTTGAAAAACTTTGTTATATGGAAAATATGTATTTTATTATTGTGATGCTGGATCTGCTTGTAATTTTCTATATTATGGAATAAATTACATATTTTTCCTTTAAAAAAAAAAACAACGTGCAGCAAGCAGCCGCTGCTCTGCTTCGTTGTTTTTCTTCCTTTTGTTCAAAAAATAAAAAAAAACCTAGTTTCCCAAATATTTCTCAATCTCCAATAAATTATTGATTTTCATCTCCTAAAATGTTCTTCTCCTTCTCTCAACATTATCAATTAATAACCATAGATTGATTTTTTTTATTTGATTCGAACCAAAAATCAAGTGATTTGGTTCATATTGTTCTTTGCAAAGTTCTACTCCTATAAATAGGGCTTCAAATAATCAGAGAGAACACGAAAGAAAAAGCATTGAGAAAAAACGAAAAATACAGAGAAGAGAAGAGTAACAGCAGCGGCGGTGTGCGGTGGTTGTTGCGGAGCACACGGTGGCGGTAGCGGCTGCAATCAACGATTAGGTTCTCTTTTGTATTTATTATTACCTTTTTTTTTGCTAATTATGTGATGATATTTTGTATAATTTGTCTCTCTGATGGTTCTAAAGTTATGATTTTGTCCTAATTTATTTTTTTATTTTTTACTCCAACTGTATACTATCATCCGGATTTGATCGATCATATGTAGTACTACTTATTACTTATTCTATCCTCTTTAGTCTTTTTCCTTAAAAAAAAAAAGGTTGCTCAATAAAACGTCATTGAAAATGCATCGCCACATAATTATAAAGAACAGTGGAAAGCAACTGATTTAACTTGAAATGTTCTCCTGTTAGAATAGAAACATTAGAAAGCATACATCTTTTAAGTTTTTGTTAAATAAAGCAAAGTGTGTTCTGTTAAATAAAGCAAGCATCATGGGTTATCAGAATGAGATGCAGTAGACCAACGCATAGTTGCTGTCTTTCCACGGTTTGTTTGATCATATCATCCAAAGAAAAGTGATTACTAGAATTCATAGTTTGGAGATTAGGAATTTGAAGGTTTCTGATAGGAGGTTTCGGAACAAAAATTTCAAGGTGAATGAATTAAACTACTAGATGCAATTTGTTTTTGTTGCTAATTGAATCTTCTTAGGCTAGTGAACGGATGGTGGTATTGGCTTTTGTTTGATTTTTTTATGCCTTTTTTTTTAATTATATGTTTAGTTTTTAATTATATGTTTAGTCTTGGATGTGCTTACGGAACATGTCCAAGAACCAGTGTCCAAATGCATGCTCTTTGCGGATGATATTGTGCTTATTGGGGATACTAGAGAGGAAATAAATGGGAAGATTGAAATGTGGAGACAAGCTTTAGAAGGGTCTGGATTCCGGATAAGTCGAAGCAAGATAGAGTATATGGAGTGTAATTTTAGCAAGAGGCACGTGGGCCTTACTCGGGAGGTGAAGGCTGGAGAGCATGTCTTAGCACAAGTCCTGAAGTATAAGTATCTTGGTTCTATCTTACAGCAGGATGCAGAAATAGAAGGGGATGTAAATGATAGGATTCAAGCAGGGTGGATGAAATGGAGGAGTGCCTCGGGCGTGTTATGTGATAAGAAGGTACCACTTAAACTTAAAGGAAGGTTCTACCGCACTGCTGTAAGACCGGCGATGTTATATGGGACAGAGTGTTGGGCGGCAAAGGGCACACAAGAGAATAAACTTCATGTTGCAGAGATGAGGATGTTGCGGTGGATGAGTGGGCATACCAGACAAGATCGGATTAGAAATGAGTATATTCGAGAAAAAGTTGGGGTTGCTCCTATTGTTGAAAAAATGGTTGAATCTCGTCTTAGGTGGTTTGGGCATGTGTGGAGGAGACCGGTGGAAGCCCCGGTTAGGAGGGTAGACCAAATGGAGGGTACTACAAGGGCTAGAGGAAGAGGAAGACCTAGAAAAACTATAGGCGAAACAATTGAGAAGGATATGGCAATCAATGCCTTATCAAAAGACATGATTTATGATAGGCCTTTATGGCGTCGTTTGATCTATGTAGCCGACCCCACCTAGTGTGACAAAGGCTTAGTTGTTGTTGTTGTTGTTGTTGTTGTATATGTTTAGTTTTTGAACTTAAGAATCGTTTTGTTATAGATCTATTTTTTTCTTTCCCATGTCTTGCTAACATGTCACATCGAGATCCTAATTAGTCAAAAAAAAAATTTTTTCATTGAAGGATTATTTTCACCAAATGAACTTTTTTTTTAGTCCTAAAACTGTATCAAGTGGTATATGACAAGACAATCAAATCACAAAGGTTATTTTCTTGCGTTATCAATTAATTATGAAAGTGTTTGCCTACTGTTTCAACTTTTGTTAGCATGCCACGCTAATTAAAGTATTTTTGCCGATGACGGAAAATTTGGAAGATGTCCGGAGTGACGGTTACACAAAAGTCTATCCATTAGTCTTGAGGCATTTCTTTACAATCGGATTTGGCCATGAGTGTCCATGAGTGTTGGCTGGGTTTGGTTCTAAAAAAAATTAGAAGTTTGGAATTTTAAGGTAAAAGTAATACTTTAAAGTTGTCGACGATAGAAATTAGGAAAAGGTTGTGGTCGCGGTTCCGTAAATTTTACCTAATTATCTTGAGGCATATTATTTATATTAGAGTTGGCCATTAGTGTTGGCTAAATCTAAATGGCAAAAAAATCAAAAGTAAATATTTCGTCAAATCTCTTTTTAGTGTTAAAATCAATGTGAATAAATTCATTGATCCTTAATCGTTATAACAATGGTGAATATAAACAATTAAAAATAATTATTTCAAAGATAATAATTTCGCTTACAAGTTTAGAACCTTTTTTAACGCAACGCAATTTTATATTGAAAAGGAAATTTTGTAAACAAATCATTTTGAAACAATTTTAGAACTAATTTTTATTGCTGTAAATCTTTACTAAAATAGAAATTTTAAATTCACCATTGTTATATCCAAATGTTATAGGACTTGATTTTATTCCACAGAAAAATTGCTATTTAGGCAACCCATTTCTCTATCATAGTCACTTATCATCTTTGGTAATATGCTGATAAAAATGGGACATATAAAATAAAAAAATAATAAACATTTTTTTTTAATATTAATAATTGAAAACCAAACCAAATTAATCAAGCAAATAATGTAGACCAAATAGGTAACCGTTCTTAGAACGGACGTGGTGGTAGGGTTCTAATAACTTCCCTACTCGTAATCAACCCCCTAATCCAAACTCTAATATGCAGACCATTTTTTTTAGGTGTCCAATTGCACCATTCCATTTTTTTATGGATAAATCAATTGGTGGTGACTCCGAATCTCTTTAATTAATTTACATATTAAATAAATAATTACTTTTTCGCGGCGCCCTTCGGGACGGTTGCGACAGCTGGCGACTCCACTGGGGAATGCATCGCCACATAATTATAAAGAACAGTGGAAAGCAACTGATTTAACTTGAAATGTTCTCCTGTTAGAATAGAAACATTAGAAAGCATACATCTTTTATGTTTTTGTTAAATAAAGCAAAGTGTGTTCTGTTAAATAAAGCAAGCATCATGGGTTATCAGAATGAGATGAAGTAGACCAACGCATAGTTGCTGTCTTTCCACGGTTTGTTTGATCATATCATCCAAAGAAAAGTGATTACTAGAATTCATAGTTTGGAGATTAGGAATTTGAAGGTTTCTGATAGGAGATTTCGGAACAAAAATTCCAAGGTGAATGAATTAAACTACTAGATGCAATTTGTTTTTGTTGCTAATTGAATCTTCTTAGGCTAGTGAACGGATGGTGGTATTGGCTTTTGTTTGATTTTTTTTATGCCTTTTTTTTTTAATTATATGTTTAGTTTTTGAACTTTAGAATCGTTTTGTCATAGATCTATTTTTTTCCCCGTGTCTTGCTAACATGTCACATCGAGATCCTAATTAGTAAAAAAAAATAATAATTTTCATTCAAGGATTATTTTCACTAAATGAACTTTTTTTTTTAGTCCTAAAACTGTATCAAGTGGTATATGACAAGACAATCAAATCACAAAGGTTCTTTTCTTGCGTTATCAATTAATTATGAAAGTGTTCGCCTACTCTTTCAACTTTTGTTAGCATGCCACGCTAATTAAAGTATTTTTGCCGATGACGGAAAATTTGGAAGATGTCCGGAGTGACGGTTACACAAAAGTCTATCCATTAGTCTTGACGCATTTCTTTACAATCGGATTTGGCCATGAGTGTCCATGAGTGTTGGCTGGGTTTGGTTCTAAAAAAAATTACAAGTTTGGAATTTTAAGGTAAAAGTATTACTTTAAAGTTGCCGACGATAGAAATTAGGAAAAGGTTGTGGTCGCGGTTCCGTAAATTTTACCTAATTATCTTGAGGCATATTATTTATATTAGAGTTCGCCATTAGTGTTGGCTAAATCTAAATGGCAAAAAAATCAAAAGTAAATATTTCGTCAAATCTCTTTTTAGTGTTAAAATCAATGTGAATAAATTCATTGATCCTTAATCGTTATAACAATGGTGAATATAAACAATTAAAAATAATTATTTCAAAGATAATAATTTCGCTTACAAGTTTAGAACCTTTTTTAACGCAACGCAATTTTATATCGAAAAGGAAATTTTGTAAACAAATCATTTTGAAACAATTTTAGAACTAATTTTTATTGCTGTAAATCTTTACTAAAATAGAAATTTTAAATTCACCATTGTTATATCCAAATGTTATAGGACTTGATTTTATTCCACAGAAAAATTGCTATTTAGACAAGTCATTTCTCTATCATAGTCACTTATCATCTTTGGTAATATGCTGATAAAAATGGGACATATAAAATAAAAAATAATAAACATTTTTTTTAATATTAATAATTGAAAACCAAACCAAATTAATCAAGCAAATAATATAGACCAAATAGGTAACCGTTCTTAGAACGGACGTGGTAGGGTGCTAATACCTTCCCTACTCGTAATCAACCCCCTAATCCAAACTCTGATATGCAGACCATTTTTTTTAGGTGTCCAATTGCACCATTCCATTTTTTATGGATAAATCAATTGGTGGCGACTCCGAATCTCTTTAATTAATTTACATATTAAATAAATAATTACTTTTTCGCGGCGCCCTTCAGGACGGTTGCGACAGCTGGCGACTCCGCTGGGGAAATTTGAGGGTTAAGCCATAATTTTTTTGGTCTCTATGTATTGTTTGATTTAAATTTTTATTTTATTTTATTTTATTTTATTTTTGTTTGGTTTTTCATTTTTATTTCTACATACTTGTGCCTTATTGATTATTTATTGTTTCCATGCATAAGCCCTATACCCGGGCCCAACACCTTTTATGTTTAGATAGACGGTTAAGTAGTGTTGCCTTGAGAGACCTTCGGTCTCCGTATAGGCTCATGAAAATCCCTCGCTCAAACTGAATCCTTTCTGCTTGAAGCCTATGATGGGCAAGGATAGGAGACCCCTTGTTAATCCAATTGATCATGACAAGGGGCAGTTTGGGGACCTGTTGATAGGAGTTATAGAACCTACCCTTTGCATCTCTTTGACTTTAGAAATTACTTCGTGTCTTTGGAATTTCCTTTTAAAGCTATGCATTATTTAACCAGCTTGCATTTAAAATAAATCCTTGTTTTCTTTTATTTCGTATTTGCTTACACATATCCATTTGCATTCATGGTCCAAAATTGTAACATTATTGCTAAATCTCAGATTATTACTCCAATTCTTCGAAAGCATGGATAAATTCGGCATTTCCTCCCAGTCCGTTGTGGTTGAAGATAGGTCAAAAGTCATAGAAGAGTCAGAAGCTATACAGCGAGAAGAAGGAGATTGCCTGCCTAAGGGAGTCGTTATCCCCTTTCCAGCAATAGGGAAAATTGACTTTGAACCAAACGATTTGAGAGTTCTGAAACAAGTTTGGCAACAAATGAGGAGGTCCGAAGACTTTGCTAAGAAATATGGGCTCATAGCATTCCTTATTCAAGTCCGACCCAACATTCCGATGTTGAAGGCTATGCTACACTTCTGGGATCCTTCGCTCCGATGCTTTACCTTCCATCACATTGATATGGTTCCTACGATCGAAGAGTATTACAAAATAATAAATGTGGATATACCTTCAAAAGAAAAGGTCTATTTCCCTTATGAAAGGAAAACTACTGCAAGGATACTCTCGAGATTGTTGGACATTCATGTCAGTGAAATTCAAGATCAGATGATAGATAAGAAGGGTAACCTGAGTGCTCACTATCTCTTACAGTTTGTCCAAAACAACATAGATACAGATCATGGGCTGACTGCGTTTGCTCTTGCCATTTATGGATTAGTAATCTTTCCAAGGGTAAAGGGGCGAATTGATGGTCAGATAGTCAAACTATTTGAGCAAATAGAGCATAAGGTGAATCCAGCAATACCCATCTTGGCGGAAACTATTCGATCATTGAATCATTGTAGGCTTAATAAGAGGGGACGATTCCGAGGTTGTACTCAGCTCTTGACCATCTGGATGATCAGTCATCTTCCCATCCTAACATGCTTCGATTTCCCTAAGATCGAATGGAATCTGTATAGACCGGGGTTTCATAACCCAGCAAGAGAATATGGTAATGCGGCATGGCCTCTTGAAATGCCGACAATGAATTAGTGGATCATGTTCTTCCTAGATTTGCTGGAAGTAATTTGGATGGCTCCCTGGATGTCTCATACCTATGCAGTGTATAGGTGTGGAGATAAACCTTGGGTTCCTCTCATAGGCCCATGGGGAGTTGCTGGCTATGCTCCTGCCCTAGTTAGAAGACAGTTGGGGTCGAAGCAATTTATCCCCATGACCCATGGACTAGCTGATTTTGAATTCTCGTACAGTGACGAGAATGTAGACAAGAAAGTCAAAGAAGCCACCGAAGCCTGGAAAGACGTTCGATATGTGAATCAAGGATCTTCTACAGGAACTACTCCTGGATATCCTCTATGTCAGGCTAACCGCGGAAAAGGCTTTGTAGCCCCTAAAGTTGAAGGTCATCATCTTCCTATCCATAATTTCAATGAACCATTTGATTATGTTGCCGAGGCTGAAGGAAGATACGAGATAATGTACCAACAACTGAAGGAAAGAGAGCTTGAAGCTAAGGAGTTATGGAATAACAAGTTGCGAAGGATTGAAGAGGAGATGCAAGTTGAAAAAGGAAGGTCTTCTTGGATGGAACAACAAACTCGAAGATGGAAAAACAAATACTCAGACCTTGATGATTCACTTTCTGAGAAAAACAAAATGATTGCTTCCCTCAACCAAAAAAATGGAGCCATGCATTCGGAATTAAAATATTTAAAGTCAAAACTAGAGGAAAGCAGCAAAACTATTTTTCTGCTACAAGAAGAAAAAGTGTCCCTGGATGCGGATAGAGTCTATTGGAGTGATAGAAGTCAACACTTTGAAGGGCAGCACAAAGATCTTCTCCAGAAAACCTGCCGACTTCTTAATGATATCCAAGGACTTGCAAAGAAAGCACAAAAAAGGGCAAGAGAGGCTGAAGAAGCTGAGGAGGAAGCACCACCTGGGAAGGCCCGAGAATTCTTAGTCACCATCAAGGAAGAATTGGAATATTTTGGGAATTTCTATTGAAGTAGGAGTAAAGAGGATTTTCTTTTTTTTAGAATAAGCGATTGCAGCAATAATGGTAGGACTAGATGAGTTTTTCTGTTTTTTTTCGTTGGAATTTGATTTTTTAATAATGGAGATTTGGCAATAAAATTTACAATTTTGGATCACAATCATTCGTTCATTCATTCATTCATTTCTTCATCTTTCATAAATTTTTATTAAATATTCAAAAAATATGACGATTAGGAAAACTGCCTCCAAAGCACCCTTATCGGACTCGATTGCAAGTCAAGATTATGGAAGAACGTGAGGCGAATCAAAAGAACGATACAGAGTTAGCAGAACTCAAAAGTCAAATGAATAAGATGATGGAAATGATACTCACATTACAAAAAAATGAATCAATTGGGAATGGGAATCCTAAAACCGATGATGTTGAACAGCTTGTTTCTCCCCAATATCCTCCGGGTTTCACCCCAAACGTTCGTAATAATCAACACAGTGCATCTGGGCAACACGTATACTCTATGGTCAATTGGCCACCCTACGGACTTCCTCCAGGATATGTCCCACCCTTCGCTGAAGAGGTTCCTGTTCACGAGGAACTAACTCCGCAAGTCGACGCTGAAGAAGACCCTACACATGTGGTTCACCAATCACACATCACTGCTGGGCCACAAGCCCATATCACTCCGCACATACCCGAGGCAAGGCTTGGGGGGAATAAACCATGTAACAACCCAAATTCCGGTCCATTGAAAAATGCGAGTTAACAAAAACTTTTTCATAATGAAAGTGTGAAAACCAAAAGTACTTTTCATAAGGGTGGTATTTCCTTTACAAAATATTCTGAGTGTAAAATACTTATATAATACAAACTCCCAAAAACCCCTTTTTACACCCAGAGCATTGGTCTTCACAACTCGATCCTTCTGCAAAAGGATTCGAATGACGAGACGTCATCCTGGCTGCTTCTTCTAGACACCTCCACTCCTACAGGAGTGGCTTCAGTCCTGTCCTTTGAAAGAACCTACCACCACAGACATGGTAGTATGGGAGTCAGTCACTTGTCATATCGCCTAAGCAGATTATATGATTGGTCAAACACAATCATTACAGATATCATTTCAACATAATAAAAGCATGCCCAAGAGTCTTATTAAACAACATTGGATAAAACCATTAATTTCTCATGCAATGCATGCACGTCTCTCAAATCATTTCTCCATAATCAACTCTTCCAGAAAACAACACTCTGGGATAGGCAATCGTGGTTTCGATGTTTCCACAACCTGTATAGCGGCCACACCGTTCTATACTAGAACCCCATCGACCACGATCTTAAAATGATACAAGGGGATGATCCCTGAACTATTGTCCACTAATAGTTCTAGGTCCTTGTCATTTCTACGGTGGCGGCCACACCGTTCCAACCGTCTCATGTAGCGGCCACACCGTACTACATGGTTTCCAATCCCGCATGCACCTCACTGAACGATTCCCTGTACACCATGCATGAGATGCGTCACACGTATATTAATCATCACATCATACACATGGCGGCCACACCGTTCCATGCCTTCATATAGCGGCCACACCGTACAATATGGAATCACATACATATGGCGGCCACACCGTTCCACATGTCTTCGTATAGCGGCTACACCGTACTATACGGAATCCCACACATATGGCGGCCACACCGTTCCACATGTCTTCGTATAGCGGCCACACCGTACTATACGGAATCACACACATATGGCGGCCACACCGTTCCACATGTCTTCGTATAGCGGCCACACCGTACTATACGGAATCCTTTAAGCATATTGACTTCTTGCATGAGTTAGTCCATAACTTATGGAAATCAGGGTGAACCCACTTATCCAACATTCACATATTCGAATCGGGCGCAAGCCCTAACACATTTGGATTGAATCCTCATACTCAACAAGCATCACCACTCTTGCACTATCATTAATACTCCTTAAGTCATTGTCTATTTATGTTCCAAGGTATTGGACTTACTCCATTCATCGTCATAAGGTAATAATTTCTTTCTTATGTCCTTTAAGCTATTAACTTTTTATGTTCTAAGACATTAATTACCTAGTAGACATGATCATGCTTATCAAATCCTTTCTCAACATCATACCCAAATCTTGAACTATTAGTCACATTCAATATCCTCCAATGCAAACATGATCATTTTCAATCCAAAGGGAACATGATGATTATTTCACAATTCATTCCATGTGAACCAACTTAACTAGTGATTGAACTCAAATAATGGCTCATGCCCCATATGCAATCTTCACCCTCATATTTAACACTAGGAAAGCATTTAATGCAAGTAAGATGCTCACATTTATTGCATTTTCAAGTTTACAATTTAAGTTATCAGCATGATGCATGAGTCTAGCTCTCAATCCTCCAGAATGTATGCAATTCCTAAACTTAAAAGAATTGATTGGTATATCCCACTTAATAATATCTCGTATTATTAAGTCAATCACTTTACATTATCATCAATCAATCTCTTTTAAGTCCTAGATTATTTGGACTATTATCACTTAAGTGTAAACAAAATGATTCAGAATTGAAAATGGAATTTCTTAATTTTCTAAACAGAAATACTCGAGTATTTTCCATAATACTCGAGTAGTTCATCAGTTTCCAGTTTTTACTCGAGTAGTTCATAAATATACTCGAGTCGTTCATGTCTTTTCAGAAAAACTAAGTTTCAAAACTTCATAAATATACTCGAGTAATTCATGAGATACTCGAGTAGTCCATTACCCAGAATACTCGAGTAGTTCGTGTATTACTCGAGTGTCCAATCTTATTCTCAAGTTGGTGCGCCAATTTTCACTCTGGTGCACCACAAAATACTCGAGTGTCAGGCCATCTACTCGAGTATTTTCAGACAATACAGACTGAAAACTTGGTTTGTACATACCATTTTCATTTCTACTCATTTCCAGTCCATTCCAATGATCAATAAAGTTCATATAACATATAACAAGTATGTTCAAACACTTAGAACTCCACAAATTACACATAATTGAATTTGAGCACCGATTATGCATTAAATCACATTTTCAACAACTTGATAGGCCAAATTCAACTCTGAGCAATTCTAACTCCATATAATGATCAAATGAACTTTATTTACATATTTAGGACTTGTTTCCACACAGAGCTCACAACAATTCACAGAGGACCCTATCATGCTCCTATTTATACATAAGACCACATATTATGCAACTGAACATAACAATATCACATTTACCCACAATTAACATAGAAACTAAGTTTGTACAGCATAAATGCAGTATTTAGAACTTACTCCAAACTTATTCAATGTCCATTGATGGCTTACCATAAGCATACCACATCAAGGTCATGATTTATCACATTTGCCAATTATAACTCAACCAAACTCATAAGTCTCTATAGCTTAATTTCATTAATTCATTTCAGACATTATCCATGTTATAAATCAAATGACCAAGTGATTGTCTGAACCTCCAAGTCCAGCAAGCATGTCTTGGTCCAATTCACATAGCACAACAATTCTAAATTCACAATCTATAGTCCTAGCAATATGAATGACTTCTCCCATACCTTGGACAACACTTAGACAAGCTTAAAAACACCAAAGAACAGCAGCAGCCACACAGCAGCCACCAACACCAACTCAAATCACTTCATCCACCAAAATGCAGAACAGTGTGAGCAGAGTTCCAAAACCACATTGTTTGAGTGAGTAATCGTGCACAAAAATTGGGGAAAAAGGTTAGAATCTACTCTCTGCAACATGCATGAGAGATTAAAACCAAATTGGAATCAAGAGGGTTCATGAGCTTACCACAATTGAGGATCAAAGTGAGCTCCAAGAACCAGTTGACAGTAACCAAACCCCCACTTTTGAGCTTCGATTCTTCCAACACTCAAACTCTCAACTCACAATTTTGGTGTCTATACAAAGCTCTAGATGTGAGCTTCGTATTGGTGTATGATTTGTGACCTAACTCTACTCAAGGAAGGAGAATCGAACCAGAGAAATCAAAAACCCTAACTTCATATTCCAGAACAAAAATGACCAAAATGGTTGATCTTCATCAACAAGAGAGTTTAAATACTCGAATTCACAGCTCATGCAGGTCGACACGAAGCTATGGTCGTGTCCCTGAGTTGATAACGTGTCAACTCGTGAGGTTTCTGAGTTGGTGACTCAGCCAACGCACTCACGAGTGCAACTCTGTGCAAAATACTCGAGTCTTTTCAGAAAGACTCGAGTCTTTTTGCCAAAATAATAAAAATAAATATATTAATTTCCTTTTCATCCAAAGTCTTCCTATTATTATTTTTAAGTCCTAAGACATGGACTAATATGCAAAAACATTATTTTTACATATTAAAACTTATCTAATATTTTCATACATAACAAATTACTTCATAATCAAGGATTTTACAAAAATAATTAATTACAAATAAACCTTTATAATTAATCTTCATTAATCAGGAATTAAAAATTTGGGGTGTTACACTACTCCCCCACTTAAAAGGAATTTCGTCCCCGAAATTCATTCTTAAAAATTCTACATTTTCAAAATCATATAAAAGATTATTATTATTCTTTAAAATAACATTAGGGAGATTTCTCCCCCACTTAAAAAGGAGTTCCTTTAACTTTTCAAACCTTTTTAGCTCAAAATATTTCATAAGAAAAATCTCTTGAATAAAACTTTTGCTTCCAACGCGTATAAAAATCCTTTCTTACCAAAAAGGTTTTTCCTTAAACTTCTTCAAAATTATTTTACAATTAATTCGATTGAAATCTTTTGACAAACTTTTCCAGATTAAATACATGTCTTAAACTGAAACATTTCCCAATAAACTTTTGGAAGAAAAACTTTTTCTGACAAACATTTTTCGACTACACAACCCTAACTTAAAACATTTTGCAACAAATTTTTTTTTTCGATAGAAAAACTTTTCCCGCTGCGCACTCTGATCACTCACGCACGATTAACGAATCATTTGTATGACTTTATTCCTTAATAGTTACAAACATTAGGGTGATAGTCCTAATATTCAAACCATTAATAATAAAATCATTCCTTTCAGATATAACTTTTCGCAAGAAAAGTCATACGACACATCTTTAAGTTAGATGAACTTAAAGATAGGGTACTTGTCACCATCAGATTTAGCTAGATAGCCAAGCGCTAGAGGTATTTCCGTTGGGGAGACAAAGATTTGTCCTATCCCGGTGGTCATTAATCCTTCTAGTCTTAACTAATCTTTCTATCTCCCATAGTGTCCACAGATATTTATCACATCCAACTGTGATAAAGGCTTCGATCACAGAAATTCGGATCAAAATGATATCTAGATCTTCAAATTATCGAACGGTTCAATTAACGTACTCGAAAGAAATAGTTGACTACGTTAATTCAGATGAGGAGAAAAACAACCTAAGGGTTTACCTCGCTTGCCTCGCTTGCTACCTGATCCTTTCTTGCTTTTATTCTCTGGACAGTCTGGCGAATAGTGTCCCGGCTTCCTGCAGCTGAAGCAGATGATTCCCTTGGGTACACCACAGCTTGATCCGAGGTGATGTGTTCCACACCTTTCACATTGAGGAGGGCAAGTGATCTCTTTCCCCTTTCCTTTCTGATTACCATTTTTCGATTGAGATTTTCCTAATCCCAATCTATATAGTTCGGGCTCCTCAAATTGATCCTTTTCCATAGTTAATTGTCCTTCTTCCTCCTCTAGTTGAGCTTTCATTTCCTCAATCTTTCGCTTCTTATGAATCCGAACATTCTTTTCATAGACCTCCTTTGCTTTCATATCATCCTCATAGATTCTGCACATGTTTACCAACATCGGGAAATTCCTTATTCCCTGATAACTGATTCCTGGCTTCAGATCCGGGCGTAGGCCATTCTCGAATTTTATACATTTTGATCTTTCATCTGGATGGTTCTGGTAGTAGGGAGATTACTTCATCAATTCTTCAAACTTTGCAGCGTACTCTCCAACATCCATTTCCCCTTTCTTTAATTCCAGAAATTCAACTTCCTTCTTTCTCCTTATATCCTCTGGGAAGTACTTTTCTAAAAACTTTTCTTTAAACACCTCCCAGGTGATGTGCCGATCCTCGGCTTCCAATAACTGCTTGGCGTGATCCCACCAAGTTTCTGCCCTATCATTCAGTATATAAGTCGCATATACCACCTTTTGTGCATCGGAACAACCCATAGACCGAAAGATTTTCTGAACTTCTTGCAACCATTTTTGAGCTCCCTCTGGATTATATCCTCCTTCGAACTTAGGGGGATTGCAACTACGAAATTCTGTGAGTCCTCCAAACTCAGCAGGTTCAGCATTGCATTGACGCGGTTGATTCACTTGTGTTTGATGCTGCTGCATATTCTCTAATACAGCAGTGATCCTTTCTAACATATCATTCGTACGATTTCGGTTTCTCGCTGCCATGATAGACCTGCACTCATAAAAACTTTGGTCAGAGTCACACAACTTATTGAGTATGGGAAGGACCATACTCCACAGCCGAGAGTTGGAACCATTGCTCTGATACCATAAATGTAACAACCCAAATTTCGGTCCATTGAAAAATGCGAGTTAACAAAAACTTTTTCATAATGAAAGTGTGAAAACCAAAAGTACTTTTCATAAGGGTGGTATTTCCTTTACAAAATATTCTGAGTGTAAAATACTTATATAATACAAACTCCCAAAAACCCCTTTTTACACCCAGAGCATTGGTCTTCACAACTCGATCCTTCTGCAAAAGGATTCGGATGACGAGACGTCATCCTGGCTGCTTCTTCTAGACACCTCCACCCCTACAGGAGTGGCTTCAGTCCTGTCCATTGAAAGAACCTACCACCACAGACATGGTAGTATGGGAGTCAGTCACTTGTCATATCGCCTAAGCAGATTATATGATTGGTCAAACACAATCATTACAGATATCATTTCAACATAATAAAAGCATGCCCAAGAGTCTTATTAAACAACATTGGCTAAAACCATTAATTTCTCATGCAATGCATGCACGTCTTTCAAATCATTTCTCCATAATCAATTCTTCCAGAAAACAACACTCTGGGATAGGCAATCGTGCGCTCGATGTTTCCACAACCTGTATAGCGGCCACACCGTTCTATACTAGAACCCCATCGACCACGATCTTAAAATGATACAAGGGGATGATCCCTGAACCATTGTCCACCAATAGTTCTAGGTCCTTGTCATTTCTACGGTGGCGGCCACACCGTTCCAACCGTCTCATGTAGCGGCCACACCGTACTACATGGTTTCCAATCCCGCATGCACCTTACTGAATGATTCCCTGTACACCATGCATGAGATGCGTCACACATATATTAATCATCACATCATACACATGGCAGCCACACCGTTCCATGCCTTCATATAGCGGCCACACCGTACTATATGGAATCACATACATATGGCGGCCACACCGTTCCACATGTCTTCGTATAGCGGCCACACCGTACTATACGGAATCACACACATATGGCGGCCACACCGTTCCAGATGTCTTCGTATAGCGGCCACACCGTACTATACGAAATCACACACATATGGCGGCCACACCGTTCCACATGTCTTCGTATAGCGGCCACACCGTACTATACGGAATCCTCTAAGCATATTGACTTCTTGCAGGAGTTAGTCCATAACTTACGGAAATCAGGGCGAACCCACTTATCCAACATTCACATATCCGAATCGGGCGCAAGCCCTAACGCATTTGGATTGAATCCTCATACTCAACAAGCATCACCACTCTTGCACTATCATTAATACTCCTTAAGTCATTGTCTATTTATGTTCCAAGGTATTGGACTTACTCCATTCATCGTCATAAGGTAATAATTTCTTTCTTATGTCCTTTAAGCTATTAACTTTTTATGTTCTAAGACATTAATTACCAAGTAGACATGATCATGCTTATCAAATCCTTTCTCAACATCATACCCAAATCTTGAACTATTAGTCACATTTAATATCCTCCAATGCAAACATGATCATTTTCAATCCAAAGGGAACATGATGATTATTTCACAATTCATTCCATGTGAACCAACTTAACTAGTGATTGAACTCAAATAATGGCTCATGCCCCATATGCAATCTTCACCCTCATATTTAACACTAGGAAAGCATCTAATGCAAGTAAGATGCTCACATTTATTGCATTTTCAAGTTTACAATTTAAGTTATCAGCATGATGCATGAGTCTAGCTCTCAATCCTCCAGAATGTATGCAATTCCTAAACTTAAAAGAATTGATTGGTATATCCCACTTAATAATATCTCGTATTATTAAGTCAATCACTTTACATTATCATCAATCAATCTCTTTTAAGTCCTAGATTATTTGGACTATTATCACTTAAGTGTAAACAAAATGATTCAGAATTGAAAATGACATTTCTTAATTTTCTAAACAGAAATACTCGAGTATTTTCCATAATACTCGAGTAGTTGATCAGTTTCCAGTTTTTACTCGAGTAGTTCATAAATATACTCGAGTCGTTGATGTCTTTTCATAAAAACTAAGTTTCAAAACTTCATAAATATACTCGAGTAATTCATGAGATACTCGAGTAGTCCATTACCCAGAATACTCGAGTAGTTCGTGTATTACTCGAGTGTCCAATCTGATTCTCAAGTTGGTGCGCCAATTTTCACTCTGGTGCACCACGAAATACTCGAGTGTCAGGCCATCTACTCGAGTATTTTCAGACAGTACAGACTGAAAACTTGGTTTGTACATACCATTTTCATTTCTACTCATTTCCAGTCCATTCCAATGATCAATAAAGTTCATATAACATATAACAAGTATGTTCAAACACTTAGAACTCCACAAATTACACAGAATTGAATTTGAGCGCCGATTATGCATTAAATCACATTTTCAACAACTTGATAGGCCAAATTCAACTCTGAGCAATTCTAACTCCATATAATGATCAAATGAACTTTATTTACATATTTAGGACTTGTTTCCACACAGAGCTCACAACAATTCACAGAGGACCCTATCATGCTCCTATTTATACATAAGACCACATATTATGCAACTGAACATAACAATATCACATTTACCCACAATTAACATAGAAACTAAGTTTGTACAGCATAAATGCAGTATTTAGAACTTACTCCAAACTTATTCAATGTCCATTGATGGCTTACCATAAGCATACCACATCAAGGTCATGATTTATCACATTTGCCAATTATAACTCAACCAAACTCATAAGTCTCTATAGCTTAATTTCATTAATTCATTTCAGACATTATCCATGTTATAAATCAAATGACCAAGTGATTGTCTGAACCTCCAAGTCCAGCAAGCATGTCTTGGTCCAATTCACATAGCACAACAATTCTAAATTCACAATCTATAGTCCTAGCAATATGAATGACTTCTCCCATACCTTGGACAACACTTAGACAAGCTTAAAAACACCAAAGAACAGCAGCAGCCACACAGCAGCCACCAACACCAACTCAAATCACTTCATCCACCAAAATGCAGAACAATGTGAGCAGAGTTCCAAAACCACATTGTTTGAGTGAGTAATCGTGCACAAAAATTGGGGAAAAGGGTTAGAATCTACTCTCTGCAACATGCATGAGAGATTAAAACCAAATTGGAATCAAGAGGGTTCATGAGCTTACCACAATTGAGGATCAAAGTGAGCTCCAAGAACCAGTTGACAGCAACCAAACCCCCACTTTTGAGCTTCGATTCTTCCAACACTCAAACTCTCAACTCACAATTTTGGTGTCTATACAAAGCTCTAGATGTGAGCTTCGTATTGGTGTATGATTTGTGACCTACCTCTACTCAAGGAAGGATAATCGAACCAGAGAAATCAAAAACCCTAACTTCAGATTCCAGAACAAAAATGACCAAAATGGTTGATCTTCATCAACAAGAGAGTTTAAATACTCGAATTCACAGCTCATGCAGGTCGACACGAAGCTATGGTCGTGTCCCTGAGTTGATAACGTGTCAACTCGTGAGGTTTCTGAGTTGGTGACTCAGCCAACGCACTCACGAGTGCAACTCTGTGCAAAATACTCGAGTCTTTTCAGAAAGACTCGAGTCTTTTTGCCAAAATAATAAAAATAAATATATTAATTTCCTTTTCATCCAAAATCTTCCTATTATTATTTTTAAGTCCTAAGACAAGGACTAATATGCAAAAACATTATTTTCACATATTAAAACTTATCTAATATTTTCATACATAACAAATTACTTCATAATCAAGGATTTTACAAAAATAATTAATTATAAATAAACCTTTATAATTAATCTTCGTTAATCAGGAATTAAAAATTTGGGGTTACAAACCACACTTTCCTAATGGCACTCAAGGCAAGGAGAAAGAGAAGTTAGATCTGATAGAGGAAAGATTGAAAGCAATTGAAGGAGCAAACTATCAAGGACTAAAAGATGCTTTTGAGATGTGTTTAGTCCCTGAAGTTATTTTGCCCCCAAAATTCAAGCTGCCAGAATTTGAGAAGTACAATGGAACTACCTGCCCAAATACTCACCTCCATATGTATGTACGGAAAATGTCGGCATACCACAAGGATGACAAGTTATTGATCCGTTGCTTCCAAGATAGTCTCGTTGTCGGGGCTTTGAATTGGTATATACGGTTAGAAAAGGATAATATCAGAACTTTCAGGGACTTGGCTGACGCTTTTGTTAAGTACTACAAGTACCATGAAGATTCGGCGCCTGACCGCACTCAGCTTCAAAGTATGTTCCAAAAGCAGAATGAGAGCTTTAGAGAATATACACAAAGGTGGAGGGCCGTGGCTGCCCAAGTCATGACTCGCATAGAGGAAAAGGAACAAATCTCATTATTTATAGAGACTCTTCAAAATCCCTACTATGATCGCATGGTGAGTAGTACTGCTAACAGCTTCAATGCTTTAAAAAAGGTGGGAGAACGAATTGACAGTGGATTGAGATGTGGAAAGATCACAGGACACAATCTCGGATCAAGCACTGGAAAGAGACCAAATTTTGTGAAGAAGAAGGAAGGAGAAACTCATGTCGTAACTAATGAAGGGAAGGGATATCAAAGAACCAACCATTATTCTAAGAATGCTTACACCAATACTTATACCTCCCGCCCACAGGGGACTCAATATCAGCCCAATACATATGTTCATCAAAACCCCCACCAGTACCATGCACCAACTGTTCATTATCCACAAAATCCCACCCAATCATATTTCACACCACAGACTATAAACCCTAACCAATCATACTTACCTCCACCGATCCCAAGCATAAACCAAACTTATACTTCCCAAGCAACCACAAACACAAGCCATGCACATCCTCCCCAACAAATTAAAAACACTAACCCAAACGCAAACCCAAACCAACCTAATACATACCAAAGCCAGGACAGAAAGATCGTAAACTTCGATCCTATCCCAATGTCTTACACTGAACTTTTTACTTTCCTTCAAAAACGAGGAGTGGTGACTCCCGTCCCTGGGAAAGTTCCTAAAAATCTGGGACGTTGGTATGATCCAAATACGGCTTGTATATATCATTCAGGAGTGGTGGGCCATTCAATAGAAAACTGCAAAGCGTTCAAGTATAAAGTTCAAAGCCTAATCGACTCGAAGTGGTTAGATTTCAAGCAAGTGGCTCCTAATGTCTCAGGGAACCCTTTACCTAACCATTCCAGCAAAGGGGTCAATGCAATAGAAAATTTCTGTGAAGAGATGTGTATAGAACGATTAGTGGATGTTAAGATGCCTATGAAGTTCATATTTCAAGAGATGTGTAAACAAGGTTTGATTGAAATATTGGTCAAAGAAGAAATGGGGAACGATTTGGAAGTTTGTGAAATGCATGGGAGGACAGGTCACACTCTAGAAGATTGTGATGATTTTAAACGATTGTTGCAAAAACTCATGGATTCCAAGCTGGTCATGATAATGAAGAAAGGTTATAGTAATGAGATCAACATGATGGGAAGCTCGAGTGATGAATTTGATACCAATGATATCCCAGCGACGATTCAGAAGTTTGAACCGATGCTCGATATTTCAGATAATGCGTTATTACACCCCTCTGAAGCCCAGTGGGAACCAGTGATAGGGGAGATGCCAAACCCTTTCCCTTATAAGTCGGACAAATCAGTGCCATGGAGGTACGGGAAGCCGTTCACTGGTATCCCAGGTGTATCTGACAAATCAAAAGAGGTAAGCAACGTAGCTAGAGTTGGGGGAATGACTAGAAGTGGAAGAATGTATAGTCCTGTTGAATTAAAGCCATCTTCTGCAAAAACTAGCAAATTAGGAGAAGGGGTCATTTTCCCGAGGTTGATAGTGCCAAAATGGGTCCTGACGGGCCAGAACCAGAGCGAAAAGATTTTGAGACCAAGAAAGAGGTCTCCACTGAAGAGGCTTTTGAATTCTTGAAGTTTATCAAACAAAGTGAATATAAAGTGATTGACCAGTTAAACCACACACCCGCTCGGATTTCGTTATTATCTCTGCTAATGAATTCTGAACCACACAGGAATGTATTGCTGAAGGTGTTGAATCAGGCTCATGTTAGCCATAATATCACAGTAGAAAGGTTGGATGGCATAGTGAATAATATAGTTGCTGACAATTACATCACTTACACGGATGACAAAATTCCACCTGAGGGGACTGGTCACATCGAAGCCATTCACATTTCCATGATGTATCGAGATTGTCAGGTGGCAAGGGTTTTGATAGATAACGGTTCATCGTTAAATGTCATGACCAAAAGAACCTTTGCTAGGCTCCCGATTGACACATCCCTCTTGAAACCAAGCAATATGATCGTTAAAGCATTTGATGGATCAAGGAGAGAATCAGTGAGGGAAATTGAACTACTTATGAAAATAGGACCATGCACTTTTCAGATCTTATTCCAAGTAATGGACATAAACCCGACTTATACTTGCTTGTTGGGAAGACATTGGATTCATACCAGTGGTGCAGTACCCTCTTCCTTGCATCAAAAAGTGAAGTTTGTCGCAAATGGGAAGCTCATAGTCATTTCCGGGGAAGAAGATGTATTGGTGACGCAACCATCAAATACTCCTTATATTGAAGCAGCTGAAGAGGCTTTTGAAACGGCCTTCCAAGCACTGGAGATAGAAAATGCCACATTTGTTAAAGAAGGAAGTCCCCTGTTGAAGCCTAGACCTTCTGAAGCTTCTCTCATGGTGGCAAAAATCATGGTAGAAAATGGGTATCAGCCAGGCAAAGGGCTTGAAAAATATGAACAAGGACCAATTGATATGCCAATACTCTATGACAACAAAGATCGGTACGGATTAGGATATATACCTACAAAAGTTGATAAGATCCGATTCGCCGAAGAGAAAAAGCAGAAGAGGTTGGCCCGTTTGGGGCATTGTGAGTACAAGGTTGACAGGATTCCCATTCCGCATATCAGCTATAGCTTCAGCAGTGCTGGATTTGATTTTGTAAGGGATGTTGCTGCAGTGATGGATGATTGCTCTAATGATATGGATAGCTTCATAATCCAACATCCGCCCGGCACCGTGTTGAACAACTAGATAGAGGAGGAATTCCCACGACTCTTGTGCCACATAGAAAAGTAATTAATGTGTTTGAAATCATTGGTTCCGCCCAAAGTCATTGATTTCTTCTTAGCACTAAATAAGGGCATACTCCATTTCATATTGTCAAGTATAAGTTTTCATGAATAAATGCATGTGTTTTCGTTAATCTTGTTTTCTTCTTTCTTCTTTTCCTTTAAAAGGATAATAATAATAATAATCATGAAAAAAATATAAATAGATTTTTTTCGTTTTTTTTATATAAAAAAAATATATAGAAAGGGGAAAGAGTATGAAATAACTGAATACTTTACCTAATCACCAATAACGCAGATCTGACTGCGAATCCGTAAATAATGATCATGTTAGTAACCCACCATACAATTTCGATCACTTTCCTAGCCAGACTGAAGAAGAGAATAATGATGACAATTGGGAGACACATCCTGAATTACTCCGAATGGTTGAACAAGAAGCTAGAGAAATTCAACCTCATGAAGAGCCCACTGAAGTAGTTAACTTGGGGACAGAGGATGATAAAAAAGAGATCAGAGTTGGAACAATCTTGAAAATCAGTGAACGAAAAAGGTTGGTTCAGTTGTTACATGAGTATAAGGATGTCTTTGCATGGTCATACCGTGATATGCTGGGATTGGATCCTAACATTGTCGAGCACAAGCTGCCATTGAAGCCTGAATGCCCACCTGTGAAACAAAAATTAAGGAGGATGAAAACTGACATCTCGTTGAAAGTGAAAGAAGAAATACAAAAGTGGCTAGAAGCGGGATTTATAACAGTGTCAAAATATCCTGAATGGGTAGCCAACGTGGTTCCAGTACCAAAGAAAGGGGGGAAGATAAGAGTTTGCGTTGACTATCGAGATCTGAATAGGGCCAGCCCAAAAGATGATTTCCCTATACCTCACATAGATGTCCTCGTCGACAATACTGCGAATCACACATTGTTCTCCTTTATGGATGGCTATTCCGGCTATAATCAGATTAAAATGGCCCCAAAAGATAGGGAAAAAACCACCTTCATCACATTGTGGGGAACCTTTTGTTATCAGGTTATGCCCTTTGGTTTGAAGAATGTCGGTGCAACGTATCAAAGAGCCATGGTCACTTTGTTTCATGACATGATGCACAAGGAGATTGAGGTGTATGTTGATGATATGATAGCCAAGTCCAAAACTGAAGAAGAACACGTTGATAACTTGAGAAAGCTTTTCGAAAGGCTGCGAAAATATGAACTCAAATTGAATCCAGCAAAGTGTATTTTTGGAGTAAAATCTGGCAAAGTGTTAGGTTTCATAGTCAGCCAAAAGGGAATTGAAGTTGATCCAGAAAAAGTCCGAGCTATAGTAGAGATGCCTGCTCCTCGAACGGAGAAGGAGGTCAGAAGCTTTTTAGGAAGATTGAACTACATCTCCAGGTTTATCTCACAATTGACTGCAACATGCGAGCCAATGTTTAAGCTATTGAGGAAAAATCAGACTATTGAATGGAATGAGGATTGTCAGCTTGCGTTTGAGAAAATAAAACAATATTTAATGCAACCTCCGGTATTAATGCCTCCGGTGCCCGGAAAACCTCTAATAATGTATCTAACGGTGTTGGATGAGTCCATGGGATGTATGTTAGGACAACATGACGAATCAGACAAAAAGGAACATGCAATATACTACCCGAGTAAGAAGTTCACTAGTTGCGAGATCAAATACTCATTGCTAGAACGCACGTGTTGTGCTTTGGTTTGGGCAGCCCGCCGATTGAGGCAATATATGCTGAGTCACACTACATGGTTGATTTCTAAAATGGATCCAATTAAATATATCTTTGAGAAGTCGGCCTTAACGGGAAGAATCGCTCGATGGCAAATGTTATTATCAGAATACGATGTAGTGTATGTCACGCAAAAAGCGATCAAAGGTAGCGCCCTTGCTGATTATTTGGCCTGTCAACCAGTGGAAGAGTATGATACGATACAACATGATTTTCCAGATGAAGACATCATGGCCTTGTTCTCTGAGCAAAAGAAAGAAGTTTGGTCACTTGTATTTGATGGAGCTTCGAATGCATTAGGACACGGGATCGGAGCTGTATTGGTATCACCGGAAGGAAATTTCATCCCAATTACTGCTAGGCTTTGTTTTGATTGCACCAATAACATGGCCGAGTATGAGGCATGTACCATTGGTCTCCAAGCAGCCTTGGATTCAATAGTAAGGTTTCTGGAGGTTTACGGAGATTCGGCCCTGGTAATTCATCAATTAAAAGGAGAATGGGAGACTCGTGATGTTAAGTTGATTCCCTATCGCGACTATATCCTTGGACTGGTTGAGAAATTCGAGCAGGTGACTTTCTATCACATACCAAGAGAAGACAATCAATTAGCTGATGCATTGTCAACCCTGTCCTCGATGTTTCAAGTAAGCGAAGACGAATCGCCACTTATCAGGTTGGAAAGTCGAATTCAACCGACTTACTGTCATGTCGTTGATATAGAACCTGATGGAAAACCCTGGTACCATGACATCAAAGAATTCATCAAAAATAAGGAGTATCCGCTTGGGGCCACAGAAAATGATAAGAGAACGTTGAGGAGATTAGCCATGGGCTTTTTCCTGAATGAAGACGTACTCTACAAGAGGAATCATGACATGGTGCTTTTAAGATGTGTAGAAGTAGAAGAAGCTAAGAAGATAATTAAAGAAGTGCATGAAGGATCATTTGGGACTCATGCTAACGGGCATGCTATGGCTCGAAAAATTCTGAGGGCTGGTTATTATTGGTTGACAATGGAGACTGATTGTTGTAACTTCGTTAAAAAATGTCACAAATGCCAAATCTATGCTGACAATATCAATGCTCTTCCAAAACCTTTAAATGTTCTTACTGCCCCCTGGCCCTTTTCCATATGGGGAATGGATGTCATTGGACCTATTGAACCGAAAGCTTCTAACGGACATCGCTTTATCTTTGTAGCAATTGATTACTTCACCAAGTGGGTTGAGGCTACCTCATATGCCAGCGTAACCAGAAAAGTGGTGGTCAAGTTTGTTAAAAGAGAATTGATATGTCGCTACGGATTACCTAGCAGAATTATCACTGATAATGCAACCAACTTGAATAACAAAATGATGACAGAGTTGTGTGAAGAATTCAAGATAGAGCATCATACCTCTTCCCCTTATCGTCCTAAAATGAATGGAACAGTTGAAGCGGCAAACAAGAATATTAAAAAGATAGTGCAAAAGATGGTCGTAACTTACAAAGATTGGCATGAGATGCTTCCTTTTGCTTTACATGGATATCGCACCACTGTTCGCACATCCACTGGGGCAACCCCATATTCATTGGTTTATGGAATGGAGGTTGTTCTTCCTGTTGAAGTTGAAATCTCTTCCTTAAGGGTGATCATGGAAGCAAACCTAGAAGAAGCTGAGTGGGTCCAAACCCGTTTTGACCAGTTAAATCTCATTGAAGGAAAGAGGTTAGTTGCTCTATGTCATGGCCAATTGTATCAAAAGAGAATTATTAAGGCTCATGCTAAGAAAGTCCGCCCACGTCACTTTCGAGAAGGGGATTTAGTGCTTAAGAAGATTCTACCTATCCAGAAAGATCACAGGGGAAAATGGACTCCGAATTATGAAGGACCCTATGTAGTAAAAAAGGCTTTCTCTGGAGGGGCCCTGATTTTGACCAACATGGATGGAGAAGACTTGCGACTCTTAGTGAATTCAGATGCTATAAAAAAGTATTATGCTTGAGAGTATCTATATAAAAAAAAAGGGAAAAAGGAAGTTGTATGTTTGTTTAGTAGTATATTCTTATGCGTTGATCACATCAATGTTTTACTAAACCTTTTTTTCATATGCATAGTAAGGAATGTTTAATTCATGGATTAGGGTGGAGGGTGATGTAAATAAAACCCTATATGATGTGGACTCTCGAACATTTTTTTTAATGATATGAGGCTTCTTTGTGAATCCTAAACACTAAGGAGATACCCCTAGTCACCCCATTGAGCCTTGACATCATGAATGGAGATCGTTTCTATACCATCTATTGAATATTCATAACCAGGGTCGGGTAGAATTGTTGACAAATTTTTTGCTCAGCATTCAATCACTAACAAAAAGCCTGCCTTGGTTTCAAAGCCCCAAAGTAATTGGTCACGGGATGAGTGGGGATCAGAATATGGATACAAAAAAAAAGTAATAAAAAAAAGAAAAGAAAAGAGGAAAATTCCCGAATCAAAAAAAAAAGGGAAGGGAACCCCGCTGAGAATCTGCAATGGATATCTTAGACGATGGTTAAAGTAAATCAAGATCTCTTCACAATTTCTAGTAGTGATTGAATGTTGTTGATAAAAAGAAGATTTGTCGAGAGGTAGGATATGGGAGAAAAGGAGAAAATGAGAAGGGGGGAAACAAAATGCTTTGAGCCATATACCCTTTCTTTTCATAAACCTTCAGCCAGGCCATGATACAAGCTTAAAAGACCTCGTTGAAGATTGAACAGTTCGAGATAAACATCAGGGTAAAAGAAAACTGACTCCAAGATAATAGAGAAAGATCCTGCATCCTAATAAATATCATATGCATTTTATTGTTACAAACAAAATCCATTTCCTTTACAGTGATCATAGCATAAGTATCCACTTTTAAAGAAGCATGCAAACTAAAAAATAAAATAGGATGAGCTCGTTAGGTCGAAAACCTGAAAATGCGGCCTAGGCAGAAGTTAGAGCAATTTACTAGGTTGAAAACCCGAAAGGGCGACCTACCGTTTAAAAAAAAAAGAAGAAAAAAAGAAAGAAAAAAAAAAGAAAAAGAGGTACCTCAAGCTAGTACCATGCAAGACACAATGTCCGCAAGAGCAACCATGGGTCAAACTGGGGCAGATTTTTTTTATTATTTTCAAGAAAATAATAAAAAAAAAGAGATGGCAAACAACCAGTGCAAAGAAAGACGAGACGAACAGCCAAGTGAAACTCGAAATCTACCACTGGACACTTGGGCAATTTTCTTAATCCAAAGCGTTTGATTGCGACCTCATTAGATCTTTCAGAAAAAAGGAGGGAGAGTGCTAAATTCTTGATGGGGGAAATTAACATGGTTCATTAAAAAGGATCGTTTGCAGAAATGTGAATATGTTTACTAAATCTTGCCTTTGTCAAGAATGGCCTTGTAAAAAGTCCTAAATATGTTTTACATGGTATGATGCATTCATTCACGAACTTGTATTGACAATATAGAAATGTTGTATAAAACTTTTGTTTAAAGCAGAAAGGTCATATTTGTGAATAACAATAATATTTTACGAGATATTTAGTGGGATCCCTGAGGCGGGAAACATAGTGCAACCAAAGAAGTGATTAACTGTTTGTTGATTCTGCGAAAGAGATCTAGTCTAATCCCTAAGTCTCGAGCATGGCATAGTGCATAAGGGTGCAAAAGGGCAGTCACAATGACAAAATTATGATCAATTTCCTATTTTTTGGCTCATGTGCGTTGCATCACGTCAATATATCCATGCATATTAAGCATTCGACATCACATATCCTCTCATTATTAGCGTAAGTGCTCATAGACATTCGCAATCACAACAAAGATTACTATCATTGTCGCATGTCTCAAATCTACTTTAAGTTTTATTTTATTTTCACTACCACGAGTTCTGGCAGTACCCCGACCTGCGTCCTCGTTTTCATTATTTTATTTTCAGTTCACGAGTTCCGGCAGTACCCCGACCTGCGTCCTCGGTTTTAATTATTTTTAAATTCCTTTACCACGAGTTCCGCCAGTACCCCGACCTGCGTCCTCGTTTTCATTATTTTATTTTCAGTCCCCGAGTTCCGGCAGTACCCCGACCTGCGTCCTCGATTTTTAATTATTTTTTAATTTTCTCTACCACGAGTTCCGGCAGTACCCCGACCTGCGTCCTCGTTTTCATTATTTTATTTTCAGTTCCCGAGTTCCGGCAGTACCCCGACCTGTGTCCTCGTTTTCATTATTTTATTTTCAGTTCCCGAGTTCTGGCAGTACCCCGACCTGCGTCCTCGGTTTTAATTATTTGTTAATTTTCTCTACCACGAGTTCCGGCAGTACCCCGACCTGCGTCCTCGGTTTTAATTTTTTTAATTTTCTCTACCACGAGCTCCGGCAGTACCCCGACCTGCGTCCTCGTTTTCATTATTTTATTTCCAGTTCCTGAGTTCCGACAGTACCCTGACCTGCGTCTTCGGGTTTATTTATCATCATCTATATTTCCAAAGTTTAACAAAAAAAAAAAAAAGACTCCGACTTACTTTAGTTCTTTCAATATCTGACGCTCTCTTCAACAAAATTGGTGTTTACGTCTTTACTCATTACTTATCTTGATAGCATACAAACTCCACATTGTTTGCCATCTAATAAGCAACAAGTAAAGAGGGGCAGCTGTTGACACCCAATTTTGTCCGGGGTCAAAAATATTATTTGGTAAAAAAAAAAATTGGTTAATTAATTTTTTTTTATTCTCAATTTTTTTTTTATAATTGGAAAAATAATAAAAAAAAGCTTGTTTGAATGTATTATTATTGTGTATTGAGTTATTTTTTGGGTTATTTTAAAAAAAAAGAAGTTTTAAAATAGAAAATAAAAAGGTTTGTTTAAAAAAAAGTTTTAAAATAAAAAGATTTGTTTAAAAAAAAAAGGAAAGGGGTTTGGGCCAAACGGCCCAAACTATGTTAAAAACCTAAACCTAATAATGCCTAAACCTAACTTATTCTAACAACGTGCAGCAAGCAGCAAGCAGCCGCTGTTGCTGCTTCGTTGTTTTTCTTCCTTTTGTTCTCAAATAAAAAAAAACCTAGCTTTCCAAATATTTCTCAATCTCCAATCAATTATTGATTTTCATCTCCTAATATGTTCTTCTCCTTCTCTCAACGTCATCAATTAATAACCATAGATTGATTTTTTTTTATTTGATTCGAACCAAAAATCAAGTGATTTGGTTGATATTGTTCTTTGCAAAGTTCTACTTCTATAAATAAGGCTTCAAATAATCAGAGAGAACACAAAAGAAAAAGCACTGAGAAAAAACGAAAAATACAGAGAAGAGAAGAGTAACAGCAGCGGCGGTGTGCGATGGTTGTTGCGGTGCACGGCGGCGGTAGCGGCGACATTCAACGGTAGGTTCTCTTTTGTATTTATTATTACCTTTTTTTTTTTTTTGCTAATTATGTGATGATATTTTGTATAATTTGTCTCTCTGATGGTTCTAAAGTTATGATTTTGTCCTAATGTTTTTTTTCTTTTTTTTTTTACTCCAACTGGATACTATCATCCGGATTTGATCGATCATATGTAGTACTACTTATTACTTATTCTATCCTCTTTAGTCTTTTTCCTTTAAAAAAAAAAAGTTGCTCAATAATATAGTACTGTACGTTGCTCAATAAAACGTCATTGAAAATGCATCGCCGCATAATTATAAAGAACAGTGGAAAGCAACTGATTTAACTTGAAATGTTCTCCTGTTAGAATAGAAACATTAGAAAGCATACATCTTTTAAGTTTTTGTTAAATAAAGCAAAGTGTGTTCTGTTAAATAAAGCAAGCATCATGGGTTATCAGAATGAGATGAAGTAGACCAACGCATAGTTGCTGTCTTTCCACGGTTTGTTTGATCATATCATCCAAAGAAAAGTGATTACTAGAATTCATAGTTTGGAGATTAGGTATTTGAAGGTTTCTGATAGGAGGTTTCGGAACAAAAATTTCAAGGTGAATGAATTAAACTACTAGATGCAATTTGTTTTTGTTGCTAATTGAATCTTCTTAGTCTAGTGAACGGATGGTGGTATTGGCTTTTGTTTGATTTTTTTTATGCCTTTTTTTTTAATTATATGTTTAGTTTTTGAACTTTAGAATCGTTTTGTTATAGATCTATTTTTTTTTCCGTGTCTTGCTAACATGTCACATCGAGATCCTAATTTGTAAAAAAAAAAAATAATTTTCATTCAAGGATTATTTTCACTAAATGAACTTTTTTTTTTAGTCCTAAAACTGTATCAAGTGGTATATGACAAGACAATCAAATCACAAAGGTTCTTTTCTTGCGTTATCAATTAATTATGAAAGTGTTCGCCTACTATTTCAACTTTTGTTAGCATGCCACGCTAATTAAAGTATTTTTGCCGATGACGGAAAATTTGGAAGATGTCCGGAGTGACGGTTACACAAAAGTCTATCCATTAGTCTTGAGGCATTTCTTTACAATCGGATTTGGCCATGAGTGTCCATGAGTGTTGGCTGGGTTTGGTTCTAAAAAAAATTACAAGTTTGGAATTTTAAGGTAAAAGTAATACTTTAAAGTTGCCGACGATAGAAATTAGGAAAAGGTCGTGGTCGTGGTTCCGTAAATTTTACCGAATTATCTTGAGGCATATTTTTTATATTAGAGTTGGCCATTAGTGTTGGCTAAATCTAAATGGCAAAAAAATCAAAAGTAAATATTTCGTCAAATCTCTTTTTAGTGTTAAAATCAATGTGAATAAATTCATTGATCCTTAATCGTTATAACAATGGTGAATATAAACAATTAAAAATAATTTTTTCAAAGATAATAATTTCGCTTACAAGTTTAGAACCTTTTTTACCGCAACGCAATTTTATATCAAAAAGGAAATTTTGTAAACAAATCATTTTGAAATAATTTTAGAACTAATTTTTATTGCTGTAAATCTTTACTAAAATCGAAATTTTAAATTCACCATTGTTATATCCAAATGTTATAGGACTTGATTTTATTCCATAGAAAAATTGCTATTTAGGCAACCCATTTCTCTATCATAGTCACTTATCATCTGTGGTAATATGCTGATAAAAATGGGACATATAAAATAAAAAAATAATAAACATTTTTTTTTAATATTAATAATTGAAAACCAAACCAAATTAATCAAGCAAATAATATAGACCAAATAGGTAACCGTTCTTAGAACGGACGTGGTAGGGTGCTAATACCTTGCCTACTCGTAATCAACCCCGTAATCCAAACTCTGATATGCAGACCATTTTTTTTAGGTGTCCAATTGCACCATTCCATTTTTTTATGGATAAATCAATTGGTGGCGACTCCGAATCTCTTTAATTAATTTACATATTAAATAAATAATTACTTTTTCGCGGAGCCCTTCGGGACGGTTGCGACATTCTTAAATCAAATTCCTTTTGTGATTTCAAGTGATAAAGAGTTTTCAAGAAAATGATTTTATGGGAAAATCTTATGAGATTCAAGTTGAATTTTGGATTGAGTTTTGAATTGAATTTTTGGATTGAATTCTTAAAGTATTTAATAGTTTGTATTTTAGAGAAAATGATGGTTTTATGAAAAAGAAAATAAAAATAAATTAAGGTGCATGTGTGTGCATATGTGTCGGCCGAGTGGTGTGTGTGGGTGGTACATGCATGATGCCATTTTTGACTTCCTTGCACCCTAGGCTAGTGGACTAATGCACCTAGGTTTAGTTTAGTGATAAGCTTGATTAAGAGTTTGACCAACCAATAGGAAGTAAGATTAAGCCTAATCCTACTTCATTTGTCCAATGGCTTGGCTTGAGCCATGCAAGCCTTCATATGGCCAATTCTACCCTTCATTCAACACTCTTGGCCGAATTGTTTTAAGGGCATGAAGGGAAAAGCCTTGTTGTTTTCTTATACCCCAAACCGTAGCACTCCCATTCATTTGCTTCTCATTTCTTTTCCAAACCAACACACAATTCCTAAGAGTCTTCAACAAACTCTTAGAGAAACTTAGAGAGATAGAGAGAACCCGTGAGCTTGGAGAAGAGAGGAGGAAGAAGATCAAACCCAAAGCCTTAGGATTCTTGAAGATTAAGTGAAGAAGGTTGAAGATCCTTTCTTTTTCTTTAGCTTATTCGAAGATCATAGGGTATTAGTGGTAGTTTTCAATTTTCCAAGTCTTGTAAAGTTCTTTGTTGATGCATGTCTAATTTCTTTGTAGATCCATGTTTGTAAGTATTTGTAAAGCCTTGATCTTGAGTTCCAAGAGTATCATAAACTTGTAGAACCCTAAACCATGGACATTAGCATTCGGTCATGCTTAGAAAATTAGGTTGTGATGATTTTTATTTCATTTTGAGTCCATGCATGTTAGTTTGATGCTTGATAAAGTTGATCTAAATGATTTTCATGCTTTGATTTCAACCTTGATTTTTCTAAAGCTTTGATCTTTGATTTTATTTCAAAAGGCTTTGATATATTGCTTTGATCTTGAAAAAGACTTGTTTTCTTGCCTTGATTTTCAAAGCTTTTGATCTTGAAGTTGATTTGTGATTTTTGAACTCAAAAGTTTTGGTTCTTGACATGCATGTCACGGTTTTGAGGGAAAACAAAGGAAAACAATTTTCTTTTCAAATAATTTTGCTTTGATCTAAATTTATGTGTATTTCAAAGTTAAAGATTTAAGTTTTACACTTGATCTTGTTGATGTAATTTTAGGACAAGCTTTAAAAACAAAGATCATGATGGTTTTTCATGATAAGTTTTCTTGCATGTGTTTTCTTTTTGATTTCCATGATTTTTAAGACACATGCAAGGAAAAATAAAAATGAAATCTTGTTCAAAGTGACACAAGTAGGTCACGGTTTTGGTGAGAAAAGGAGTAGTATTTTCAAAAACCATGGATTTATATGTGCATGTTTTTGATTTAATGTTTAAAGGCTTTTGCATGAAAAAGAAATGCATCCAAGGTTTTGTTTTTCTCTAGTGATGATTCGGCCTATGTTAGATTGTATAGGCTAGATTCTTTTTGCATGAAATTGTCTCCTTGAAATGATTATGTTTTATGACTTGTTTTAAGAAAAACTTTAATTGAATTATGTTGTTTTGTTCTTGGTTCAATTCGGTTTTGACTAAAGGAAATGAGTGAATGTATTTGATTATTTCTAAAAGTATTTTTATAGTTTGATTTCTTTATCCTTGCTGTCCAAGAATTTATTTCAAAGTGTTTCACTTTTAAAAATGTTTTTGAGTTATGAAAAATGTGGATTTCAAGTGTTATGTGATTTATAAAAAGTTAGAATGAAAATTGTGGATTTTTCAATGTTTTTCAAATTGAAATAGTGGCTGGACTTTTCCATACAGCCACATAAACCATTTGTTTTATTTATTTTAATGTGAGTTTTTCAAATGATTTTCAAAGGACTTCACATGTGAGAAAAGATTGAGAGTTGTTTTGATAAACACTTATGTTTTAAGAAAAGGATAAAGAAAATAAAGGGTTTTGATTTGAGGAATCAAGTTGTAATTTTTAATTGAAATGATTTTTGATAAAAGTGTATTTATTTACCTCGAGGTTATTCAGTGGACGGTGGGGACTATTCTCAAAGAGAAGCTAGAGATCCCCAAGGTCAAAGTATTTCTCTTGCTGGATTAAGAGGTGAGTGAGATTGTGGCGAGCCCGTGAAATGGTTGCTCGTATGGTGGTAACATGAGTTTACGCGATATTCTGTTCTATGTTTCTTGAATTAGTGCATGTTTATTCCTATCCTTTGTTAGTTTCTTTCTCATTCTTTGTAAAAGTTACTCTTCGCGAAATGAGTCTGAATGTCGTTATGAATGCGTATGAGAAAGCGAAAGTAAAGTATGAGGATATGCGAAAGAGAGATATGTGTTGAGATTCAAGATAATGTGGTCGAGTAACAAAGTACCGGATGAGGACATTGCGCTCATAGAACCGAGCTTTGTGCTAAGAGAATGCGTGATGGAAATGAGTGTGCAAAAGAGATATGTGATTGTCTGTGAGAATGATGTGATGGCATTGTGGCCATGTGGCTTGAGAAAGTGATGGTTTGATTATGTGAAAATGGGGAAAGATGTAACCTTTAGTGATCGGGTCTTGTCGAAGGGATGGACTAAGGGCAAGCCGATCTTAGGTTAACTAAAGATAATAAAAAGACCTTTAAAAGATTTTAAAAGACACTAAAAGACATTAATATATGCGGTGAGGTATATGAGTGTGGAGTAATGGAGAGGAAGATACTATGGGTATCTGCGGATACTCAGGTGGAGATTGCATGAGGGGAGGGCAAGGACGGTGAAACGTCAAGAAGCCTCGAGTATATTTCTAGGCAGGACAAATCCCACAAGTGGCACACTAACGTGGTGGGGACTAGGTCTAATGTCGTGGCAAGTACTGCATAGCTAACTAGAAATGATACTGTCACCCCCTTGAATGCAAGTCTACAACAGTGAGAAGGACTGGAACGGGGCATTGTGTTTGCCACTGCGTGGACAGTGAGCCTTAATGTTATTGATATGATTTGAGGACGAGATCCTCCTGGTCTGGGACCATTGTGTTGAGACAGCTGTCGTGCCCGCGTGGTAAAGGTCCTGTACTCCTGTTGGCTTCCGACTAGGTTTGGATGGAGACCGAGGAGATGTAGAGAGTGCGTTTATCCTCAGTGATGGTGATTCCCCTACCTCATTGAGTGAGCTGAAATGTGATAAAACTTAATAACCAAAGTGTAAAGATATAACTGAATGATGATGGGAATATTGATGAGTTGATGTGGTTCTAAGAATCATGTTTCTAGATTTGTGGTTTATGCTTACTCATTTTATGTGTTTATTTATTTACATATCTCGTTCATTTTGATTATTATGTTACCCACTTTGTTATCCTATGCTGTCAAATTGGTCTATCCGTGTGTTCTCTACGCTCTTGGTATCTTGTCTCATTTTGTATACTAGTCAAGTGTCGTTGTTGTCTGTTCTTCTTTCTATCAAGTCTACCTTGAGACCTTACGGTCAACTTGTTAGTGTATGGCACACTAACTCTCTCCTACCTGGTTGTCGTATTGGCATCCGCCGGTATTGCAACGGGTAGATGGCATATCATGTAGCAATCCACATGTGGCCTCTTCAGGGAGGAGCATGGGAAATGGTTCCTGATGGTTGGATCTGGCGCGGTGAAACTCGATTGGAGATCGACGATCCGAGACATATTCTACGAGGAGCAAGCATGGACGTGCACGTGGGACAAGTCACTCTCCGTGACTATCAGAATGGTGGACCAAGGGAGTATCACGAGTTTGGTGGTGATCCTGCACCCTTGGCGGCTGCGATTCCTCAACCAATGGAGGAAGAGGATGCTAGTGATTCCGATCACGAAGCGGAGGCGGATTCGAGCGAAGATATGGAGACGGATGCTAGTTCCGCTGAAGAGTGATTCCCTGTTGTCTGTGTCTAAAGAATGTTGTGTGTCTAGGATCTGAGTTCCAGTCGAGGATTATCTTGTGATGTACTACAGATGTAATCAGCTACTTTTTATTTTGGTTTGTAATTTCTTTGGTAATGATGGCCTACTTTTGGAAAACATTTGGAGTGTGACTCCAGTACTTGTGGCTCATGTCTTTCTTTTCAATGAAAACAGTTTTATATTTCAACGATGATGTTTTGAGTGGGGAGTTTCGAAAGTGACAACTCGATTTTCGAAAGGGTGGTGTTGGTCGTTAATGAACTTATGTTTAAAAAAAATGGCCTCATTTTTGCAATAAAATAATAATTCAGTTAAGTTTTCGGAAGCGAAAATCGGGCTGTTACATGCGGAGTAGAGTTGTTAATGTTGGAAACCAACAAGCGGCTCAAAATAGACTAGAGGGGGGGGGGTGAATAGTATTTTGAAGCCTCAATACAAACTTTTCGATTGCTAAAGAGAATGGATTTCAGAAAACAAGTTTTGTAACAAAAATTATACTGTTTAATCAATTAATTTCAAGCTTAATCGATTAATGCCGAAGATCACTCAAATACTAATCGATTAACTAGTCGTTACTCGATTAAGACCGAATGATGCTAAAACACTAATCGATTAATTAATCACATAATCGATTAATTCGTGTAAAATCTGACAAAAATTCAGTCTTATTCAGAATTCAATGGAGATTGCAATTCAATGATGCACTAGCAAATGATTTATGAATGACTGAACAAAACTACGTAAATTTACCAAGTCAATTTCGGTTAATTAACTAGGAATTGAAAAAGCCCCAAATTTTGTAACACCCCTCAAAATCCTCGTACTGTTTTAATCTCTAAAAAGAATTATTTTTGAGAAAAGTATTTTTGAGAGAATAATTTCTTAAATGAAATTCTTAGTTTATGCGTTCAAGGTGGAAAATGATTTTAAAGAATGATTTTTCATAAAGTAAAGTTATGAGTTTTGAAATTATTTAGAAAAGGTGAGTGATTTTCCATGAATGTGTGATTGATATTTGGTGATATTATAATTCTTGTGTATGAATGAATTATTTTCTATGTGTGTGCATGAATAGGTATATACAGTTTTGGTGTATGTATTAGAATTTAATTAGTAGATGAATATGATTAGGTGTGCATGTGTGTGTAACGTGTAAGTGTGCATGTAAATGAGTATGTGCATGTAAGTGAATATGTGTAGGTATGTGTGAGTGCCGTGTGTGTGTGAGTGTAGGAGGAAACCTAGAAATTTCCTAAGTAACTAGCCTAGCAACTAAGTGTAACTAAATCCCAACTAAACTCCTAACCAAACCCTAACTAGATTAATGGAGAACCCACAAGTCAAAAAGCCTAGGATGAACCCTAAGCTCTTATGTCTCCTACATTGTCCCCTTGAATTTTGCTAACCTCCACCCATGCAATTTTAGAGAAAGCCGAATTTACCCCTCTCTCTTTAGCCCTTGGCCGAATCACTTAAAGGGCAAAGTAGGAAGCCATGAGATTTTATATAAGCCTTGGCCCTTAGCTTCATTTCACTCATTTCTTCATTCCACTCCTCCGCGTCTCAAACACCAACACAAACACAAGTCTAAGAGTCCATCAAACTCTTAGACTAAGAATTAGAAAATATAGAGAAAAAGAAGGGGGAAGCCGTGAGTTAGGAGGAAGAAGAAGGAGAGTCCAAAGCCAAAAACTTAGGAATCCTTGAAGATCAAGTGCTTAGAAGTGTTGGATACCTTTTCTTCTTGGTATAAACCGAAGACCTAGAAGTCTTAGAATTAGTTCTTGATCTTGTAATTTTATTTTCTTTTCTTCTCTTGCATGATTTTTATGCACTTATGTGTAATCTTTTTCCTAACTATGGACTTTTAAGAACTCAATTTCTATTTGTAATATGTGTAGCTATGTTTGATCATTCGGTTGGAAATGCTTAGGTTAGATCTTGATGCTTTCATGATTGATCTTAATGTTTTTTTTCTTGATCTAAAGTTTTGTTCATAATCTATGTGAACTTGAAGTAGATCTTCTTGCATGACTAATTTTTATGCTTAGAACCGTAGATCAATGAGTGTTTATGTGTTTATTTGTAAAATTAATGTTTGATCTAAATTGGTTTGATGATTTTGGAGTCTCGCATGTTACATGATGATGATTTATAACTTTGCATGTCTTGATTTTAGTTTGATCTTAAGAAAAACTTTAAATTGTGTTTTGATCTTTGATTTTTGTGTTGATCTTGATTTTGTTTTGAGTTTTGTGAATGACTTTTGAATAAAAGCCTTTATATTTCTTAAAGTATGCCTCAGTTTTGGCCTCTTTTCCATTTAAAATGATTTTGTTTCCTATTTGTGTTTTATGTCTAATGTTATGACTTGATCTAAGTGCATGCATGTAAATCTTGAATGAAATAATTATATTTTCCTTATGTATGTCTCGGTTTTACCCTTTTTCTTACTCAAAATGATTTTGTCTTGGTTTGTGTTATTATGTTTAACTTCATGAATTGATCTATATGATTTGAATGCATGCATGTTAATTTTGAGTGGAAAGATCATGATTTCTTGTGTTGCATGTCACGGATTTTAGAAGGAATTAGGGAGATAAGTTTTAAAATAATTTTCTTTGCATGAACATGATTTAATCTAGGTGTTTATTTGTGCATGTCATATTCGGCTATGTCTAAATTAAAACCCATGCTTTTTTAATTTTGTGAGAACTTGGTATATGCTCTATGTTCTTGTATGATTTTGATTGGATTTAAGGAAAAAAGAATTAAAGTTAGAGTATTGGCCATGTTTGAGCTCACGGTTTTGGTTAAGAAAAAGAAGGAATAATTGCATGAATTTATATGTGTTGATGATGCATGAATCTTGTTTTGAATTGTGAAGCGTTTCGGTTTATGCATGTTAATTAGGTTAGCAATCTTTTCATGAGGTAATATAGGAATGATGCTAAACTAATTAGGTTTAAGAAGGAGTTTTGTGTTTGAATGAATTTATGTAGGTGTATTCGGTTTATGAGTTTGAATGTGCCTAAATGTTTTTGTTTATAAAAGTGAAATGTTTTTTTTTTGAAAGTGACTGAATTAAGTGTTTGATTTGTGAAGGTGTTTACTTGAGCATGAATGTTGTCTTGTGATTGAATAATTGACTAATTGCTTAAGAGACTTGAATGACCAAAATGTGTTGTTGACCGTGTGTATGTTTAGTTTTGAATGTAATTTGACTTGATTTATTGGAGTGGTGAGATTGTGTTTATGATTTTCTAAAGTTGTTTTATAACTTGAGTTTTTAAAGTGTTAATATTGATTTGAAGAGTATTTGAAACAAAACGAATTTTTACAATGCTTTGGATTATTATTTAATTGGTTTTGTGAAAACATTTCCTTGCTGCCCAAGTTTATTTAAAGTTGTTTTTGATGTTAATGAGACTCAAAGTTTGGTTTTCAAAAAGTAATTGATTTTAGAAAAAAAAACCCGGATCGAAACCAGTGAATTTTTCGGTGTTTTTGAAATAGGTTAAGGTGCTGTCCAAAACGGACCAGCCACCTAACCAGTTGATTTAAATTATTTATTTGATGTTTTCAAAATGATTTTTAAGTATTTAAAATCCTAAGAAACGTTAGAGTTGTTTTAAGAAAATAATCGTGTTTTTCTAACGAGGAATGGAAAAGAATGTTCTTAAGCAAAGTTTTTAATGGAAAATGTGTTTTTAATTAATTCGAGGGACGTTACAGACGAGGGATTAAGACAGTGGCAGCAACCGAGATCAGAGAAGACTGTGTTCATTCAATCGCTGGACCTCAGGTGAGAGAGTAGCTTTCCTAAGACACTGTGGTAGTAAGTGTTGTATTAAGACGTTCCGTATCAGCTCAAAGATCGGAACTAAGTGGTTCTGTGTCAGTAGTATAGTGGCAATTGTGTGCTTTGTGTGGCCACTTATACGAATAGGACAAAGACCACATTGTTGTGTATGATGTTTGGATGTTGATGATGTGTTGTTATGTTTATTTCTTTATGCATGCTAATGTTATCTGTAACATCCCAAATTTAATTCCAAGTATAATCTATGTTGGGATGGTCTTAGGGTAGAAGAAATGGAGATACAAGTTAGAATCTAGCCAAAAATACATGTAGAACTAGGGTTAAAAACATGGAACCTTAGGAAATTCAAAATAAAAGATTTACAACTCTAAACACAAATTCCACCGTTGGATGTGAAGTAGGATAGGTGAGGAAGCTTGCCTTAAAATTTGAGGAAGATCCAACGGGTAACGAAGAAGTTATGACCTTCCAAAGTCTGGATGCTGCAAAATTGTGCAGCTTAATCGATTAAACTGAAATTTAATCGATTAAGGTCTGCTGAGGGAAAAAATTTAATCGATTAAATGCTGTTGCTGATGAAAAAAAATAAAGGCAAAACACACGTTCTTTCCCTTCCAAATTCGAATCTCTCTCTTTCTCTCCCCTAGGGTTCCATTCTCTATCATCAAATCCACCAAGAGCAAGTGAGATTTCTTCATTCTATCAACAAATTTCATCCTTCTCCACTTCCAGTAAGTGTTTAATGCCATGAATTTCCTTTTTCTCTCTTTAATACGTCCTCCCCTTTTTCTCTCCTCTATCCATGGTGGTTTTCAAATTCTAAGCCATGAAGCTCTACTTTTTCTCAAGCTTTGGCATGAACCATGGCATAAATGATGATCTTTTCCTTTTATGGCTCTATTTTAGGTTCTATTCTCATCTTTTGGTTGTTGGCTTTTTGGTGGAAAAGCTCAAGTGTAGAGCAAGCAAAATCTCCTTATCCTTAAGTGTTTGAGGTAAGGGGATGAATATTGTGAGCATTGCCTTGTTCTAGGGAGTTGGTTCTAATTAGTATATAATGATTTGTTAGGGTTATGTGTTAGGGGAGAAAATTAGATTATAAACCCTAGGTTATTGAATATAAAATTCTAGTAATTAAATATGCATGATGTTGGATGTAAAGATTAGGAAAAAGGAAACCCAATGAGATGATAATGAATTAATTGATAAATGAAACTTGGATAATGATTATATTGAAGTGCATGAGAAATTGGTTAATGTGATAATGAAGATGACATAAATGAGTTCTATGATTATTGACTTTATTTGTAAAGTTGTGAATTAAATGATAATTATTTACTGTTGCAAATACATGTATGTGTTGTGGAGTAAATTGATATAGGAAGAAAATGGAATGGAAACAATTATATGTGATGAATGTGCCTATTTGTACTTAAATTCTAAATGAGTATAAATGTTAAGTATTATCAATTGTGAACCAAGGTCATGACTTATGACATTGAACTTGTGAATATAGGAAACGGAAGTAAAATGATTATGTGTAAACGAAAGTGAAAGATGATATATGTAAATTAAAATGAAGGGCAATCTAAATGCTGGGCAATAAAAGAGAATACTACTTGGTATGATTGTGATAATTGAGAAAGGAAAAGAATAAGGAAACTACAAGAATGACTAGTTGTTGAATGTGTGTTGTTGTACTTAAATGTGTTACAATTAATTGAACAAGAAAGTGAATAATTCTTGGCCTCTGAATTGAGGCTCCGAACATTGAGAATGTGGTTTATGCGTTGGCCTCTGATTTGAGGTGACGATTAAAGGAAAGATTTGATAATTGATATAGGGAATGAGTATGGAAAAAGAATGAATGGGAAATGTGTGTAAGTGTATTTGTGATTGTATATGTTAAATTGTTTGTGTAAGAAGATGAAAGTATGATTTGGCCTCTGATGTGAGGAAATGTGTAATGAATTGTTGATAATGAAAATGATGTTTTAGTATAACTTATGTGGTGGTATGAGGTACCTTCCGGTGTGGAGGTGAAGTACCACCAGGCCAAATTGTATGAGGTACCTTCCGGTGTGGAGGTGAAGTACAATGGTATGAGGTACCTTCCGATGTGGAGGTGAAGTACCCATAGGCCAAGTGTATGAGATACCTTCCTGCGTGGAGGTGAAGTACGATAGTGTGTTGACCTCTGACCTGAGGGACACAAGATGAATAAAATGTTTAAGTGTTGACCTCTGACCTGAGGGACACAAAATGAATTAAAATGATTGAGTGTTGACCTCTGGCCTGAGGGACACGAATGGAAATAAAATGAATGGGTGTTGACCTCTGACCTGAGGGACACCAAATGAATTAAAGTTAATGGGTGTTGACCTCTGACCTGAGGGACACCGGATGAAATAAAGAATTGAGTGTTGACCTCTGACCTGAGGGACACATAATTTAAATATGGAAATGTATAAGGGCCTCTGTTTTGAGGTGATAAATGTGTTGAATGAAAATTGTTCATTGGCCTCTGATTTGAGGTGATGTACTGAAATGAAATGAGTATGTGAAATGAATAAATTAATAATGAAAATGGATGTTGAAATGAATAATGAAAATGGATGTTGAAATGGAATAATGAAAATGGAAATGTGAAATAAATAATGAGTATGGAAATAATGGAATGAGTATGGTGTGCAATATGTGAATATATGCTTATTTGCTAATTGTGTTTGGCCTAGTGGGTTGTTATGTCTAGTTAGAAACTGCTTTCTATTTCATGTGCAAAGCTCACTCCCTTGCATTTTTCAGGTACGGAGATTGAGCTGGCACAGCCCCCGGCCGAGCAGGAGTACTTTCCCTTACAGGGAGAGTAGGGTGTTATGGGTTTAGAGTATAATATGGACCTAAGCCTCTTATATTATTTTGATGTAAATTTAATATGCATATTTTAAATGAGGCTTAGGATGTTTTGTTTTGACAAAGTTATATGTTTTGATTACGACACTCAAACATATTATTTTCCGCTGAAAACTCTGAATATTTGATTATCTTATGCACTCTGATATATTTGGAGCCCATAGGGCCTTGTTATGAATTAGATATATATATTCTGAATGTAACAGCCCGATTTCCATAATCCAAAAATGATTAACTTTTACTTATTAAAGTTGCAAAAATGAGGCCAAAATATTTTTTTTACCTTGTTGAAAAGTCATTGGTGTATTTAAAAGTCCTTTGCTGAAAATCGAGTTGTTACCAAAACAGTCCCTTTCATAAAACCTTTCTTTTCATAAAGTAATTTAGTTTCAAGAACATTAATACTCATAACGGATTTCAAAAGTTTACGTTAGCCTCCCTTTCAAAGTAAAGCACTTTACACAACAGAATTTAAATGTAGCTGTATTACATAAGTGGCACATTGCTTGGTAATCCTTGACTCAAAGCACTCATAAAACCTAACTACTAACACTATTCTTAAACTATCCCACTGAAGCCAGGGGGTGTAGCTCTTTCTCCTTCTTGCGTCTTCTCTTCGCTCTCGAAGATGATGCCACCCGCGTAGTTGTTCCCTCATTGTTATTGGACTCCAGCATCACTCCATCTGATGAGGTGAGGTTCTTCAACTTCTCATAACGTGCCTTCTTCTTGTGGTTCCTGAATCCTCGTACGGTGACTTCCATACAATACTCCGTCTGCCCGTTGAGATACCAGCAACACCAATATGCCAACGAACAGGAGAGAGTAAGCGATCCGAACGACGCATCGTCGACGGTGTGGGATTACGATAGGCAAGATAATAGGACCAAGCAAACATACAATACCACACACAAGTACACAACAATCAAGTATAACATTATCATCATCTTTCTTATCATTTTTCGTTCTCTTATTAAATTCACCTTTATGTCTTATGAATATCTTTTCCTTTCTTCTCATTTCCCTTTTCAACTATACTTCTCTTTTCATCCGATCTTTATCATTTCACAATCTTTAATGATCGGGTACTCAAAATATCTTCAAAATAATCATTTCATTCTCGGCTATCACTCACGTCTACATCTCCTCGGTCATCCACCCAACCTAGTCGGAAGCAAACAGGAGTACAAGACCTTTACCACGCGGGCACGACAGCTGTCACAACACATAAATGGTCCGAAACCAGGAGGATCTCGTCCTCAAATAATTTCAATAATAACAAGGCTCACTGTCCACGCAGTGGCAAACACACTGCCCAGTTCCAGTCCCTCTCACTTTTCTCGATTTGCAATCTAGGGGGCGACAATATGTTTCTAGTGGGCCCGCAGAACTTGCCACGACATTAGACCCAGTCCCCACCACGTTAGTGCGCCACATGTGGAGTTCGTTCTGCCTAAAAACATACTCTAGACTTCTTGACGTTTCACCGTCATCGTCCTCCCCTAATGCAATCTCGTCCTAAGTATCCGCAGATACTTATCGTTTCTTCCTCTCCACTACTCCGCACTCTCATACCTCACCGCGTATGTCTTTTAAGTCTTTTATTTTTTAATTATCCTAAGGTCGGCCCGTCCTTCGTGCAACCCTTCACCGAGTCCCGACCACTAACTTTGCTCAGCATTTCTCTCATCATTTCTCACATAGCACAGAGCCGGGATCACATCACAATCTCAAAACTCATTTCTCAAACTTTCACAACATTCTCCATTTCTCACAAACATCTCATTTCTCAACTTTCTCAGCAGTCTCACCCTTTTCCAAAAAGAACAAACTTACTTTCCTCAAACACATTTTCAATAACCAATTAGAAAATTTCATATCATAAGCTTTCATAAAAAATTCTTTCGAAGACTTTCACGCAAAAATCTTTTCACCACCGTTCACCAAAATATTGGTTTCAGAAAATTTTCTTTCAAAAGTATCATTACAAAAGACCTTCTCGAAATTTCTAAAAATCTCTTTTTGAAACTCTCATAAAATCTATTTCCAAACTTTTCCGAAAATACTATTTATAAGGAATCTCTTTTCAAAAATGATGTTTACTAAAAACCAGGTTTCACAAACATTTCCTTTTGCAAAGATAAGGTTTCATAAAACCTTTCAAAAACGATGTCTCATGTAAAGTAACATTTCACAAATCTTTTCCAAAAATCTCTTTCAAAAATCTTTCAAAAAGCTCTTATCAAAAACCTTTTCAAAATCTGTTTTTCAAAAACCTTTTTCCAAAAATAACTTTGCTGAGCGCTAATGGAGGAGCAAGCTCAACTCAACACTAGTCCCAGACTAAAACCAAAAACAAAGGAGCCCTGCTCCACTCAATCCACACTTTGTTCCCACAATCAACATCACTCTCCCCAGCTCTGGCTCGTTCTCAACATTATCATTCATTCATTCCTTCCCCAATCTCAACTCTTTCTTTCCTTTCCAACACATACTTTGTTTCCAATCATTATTCCTTTCTCTTTGTATCTTATCATCATTATTTTCTCATACTTCTAACTTTACTTTCTCCTTTACTAATTTCATTTCCCTATTCAGGATGTAACAGACGTCCATCAACATATTATTCAACAGCAATAAATAACATAAGACAGAATTAAATAAATATGTAAAAGCTTGTCATTCACACAAACATCACACAACCATGTGGTCTTCGTCACCTTCGTATAAGTGGCCACACAATCAAACAATTGCCACTTATACTACTGACTCTAACCACTTAGTTCCGATCTTTGAGATGATATGGAACGTCCTACTAAATTACCTAACTACCACGGTGTCTTAGGAAAGCTTCTCTCTCACCTGAGGTCCAGCAATGAAGTGCGTACCGTCTCTTCGAGTCCTTCGCGTTGCCGATTGCCAACTGCCCCAATCTCCTTTCTATGTCATTCCTCATATTAAATAAAACATTTTACATTATTAACTTATAGAAGAAAATATTTTCTGGGTTTAATACTTGTCCTTTCTTAGTTGGGAAAACTTTGAAAATATATTCAAAATCAACTAACAGTTGAAAACTTGGTTTTAAATCATATGAAAACATCTCTAGACCCAAAAAGTACGTCCAAGTAATTCTGAACGACAAACATAGTTTTACAAAATTACATTAATAAAATTATGAAAACATAGTAAAAACATTATTTATTTTAAATAACTTTTTAACTTAAAATCATCACTTTGAAAACCCAAGTTTTTAATCATAAAACAACTTTGGACAGCCATGAACATAATTTAAAAATCTTAAGTGAATCAAATCAATTTTCTTAAAACAATTTATTTCAAAACCGTTCATACACAACAACAACAACAACAACAACAACACTTAATTTATTTGAAGCACTTAAATAATTTAATCATCAAAGCAATTATGCATTCATACATAATTCATTTTTGTAAGACACGTATGCATACAAGCATTCATAAACCAAATTGAGTCAAGTTTCAAACCAAACACATCAACATTTATTTCCATGCATATTTCATTCATGCAATTAAACTCCCTAAACCTATTTAAACTACTTAACCGAATAAAAGCAAAGAAAATAAATCAAAAACCACAAATTAAACCACATGAAGTAACTCATTTTAATTTAGGCATTTAAGTTTCATTTTCTTTTAATCCTAACCGCATACAAATACACACACAATCACTCAATTACTTTAATTTGTTTATTTCATTCCTTAAAATATACTTATTCCTTTTAAATCATTTCATTGAAAAAGGGATCCTAGTCTAGCTAACATATATAGACCGAATACAATTATGGCATGCACAAAGAACATGAATCAAAGCAAAAAAATCATTTTTCAAAAACTTGTTTTCTTATTTTCTTTATGAAATCCGTGAGTTGCACAACAATTCGAGCAAACAAAATTTTAATTTCTTAACACAATGAAATCAAGGATCATGTCAAAGTTTTCATCCTTTGAGAAGAACACATGCATGCACCTATAAATCTCTAGGTGAGACAATTTTCATCTTGCATGTAAGGAAAACATGATTTCCTACTCTCCCTAGTTTTGACCGAACAATGTCATGCAAAAAGGCAAAGTTTTATAATTTTATTTTCTACATGCAAATGCCTAAACTCATGGATCATATCATGCAAGACATAAGAGCATCATTTTTACTTTTCCTAATATCAACCGAATCATCATCACACACACACAAACCTTGATTCAAACTCTTGTATATTAAAAATTATTTTTAAAAGCTTGTTAGGCATATTTTCTTGTGAAAACCGTGACATGCATACAAGAAATCAAGATTTTATATTCAAATTAGACATACAAAATTCAAGCTTCATGTTTTCTCAAAATTTAACCATAGATCAAGACATGCAAAAGAGGAGCAAAATCATGAACTTAAACTCAATCTACAAGCAAACCGTGAAGAACAAGCTAGAAATTAACACAATAAATCATAAAATTACTTAGATCAAATTAAAACATCAAGACCTAAATTTTCTACTCATGGCCGAATCATTTTAATTCTTGATTTGGTGATTTATAAGTTTATTCATTCATAAAAATCCAAGATCAAGGCATAAAGAGATCAATGAAAGAAAAATAAGAGTTAGAAGGCCACAAAATCAACATGCATGAGGAGATCAAAACAATCTATGGACTCTAAACACAACCTCAACAAAACCGTGATGAAGAACATTCACAAGTAAGAGATCAAAGCACAAGAATAACGTGCATGACCTTTAAACCTCGAGATTACTCAAAATTAATACATGCATCACAAAAATTAAATCAAAGTCCATAATAAATTCCTTTACAACACCAAATGACTAATTCAAAACTCTTTCTACCTTAGTTCCTAATCTTAAATCTTCAACTCTCTTTTTCTCCTTCTCTTGGGTTTGCCTCGGTTTCTCTCCTTCTAGGGTTAAGGGATGGTTTCCTCCTTGATCTTTGATGAAGAAGGTGGTTGAGAAAAGGAATTGAAGAAGTTTGGGTCAAGGGCTTTGGGATTTTCACTCTTCTTCTTCTCTTCTCCTCACGAGTTTCTCTCTTTCTTTCTATGAGTCTCAAGAGTTGATGTACTCTTGAGAGCAAGTGTGTTGGTGTTTGTTGTGGTGATGAAAAATGAATGAAGAAAATGAAAAGGAACTAGCCCAACACATACTCACTCACACGGATTTAAGAGCAAGTGCAAGGGGTGAGTAATTTCCTTTTTAGCCTTGGCTCATGTTGGAAGCTTGAGGGCAATTCGGCCCAACCCATTTGTTGCATGGGAAGGGCCAAGTCGTGGGAGACAAGGGTGGAGAAAAGTCCACACTAGGTTTCATGACTCATCTCTCCTACTCTCTTCCTCTTTTCCTATTAAATTTTCACTTTCTTAAAGCTTAAGGGAATCACCCTTATTTGGTCCTTCTTTCCCTCATGTGGTCGAACCATATACATACACATGCACATATAATTTTTTATTTTCATCAACACATAGCATAGATTCATGTATACAAGTAACATATACATAGTCATACACATATTCACACACAATTTGTTTTCATGTTGATCACATAGCATGGATTCATGGAATAATGCATATATACTCATCATGCACCCACACACGTATTACACCTATACATATACATTCATGCATCATACATTACTCATACACATATACACATACATATTCACATGCATTCACACATACATTATATTCTTTTCAATAACTAAATCCTCACATCCTCCTGAGCACCCTTATACACACTAAAACCGTGTATGCACACACCTAGGGAACAATTTTAGTTCAAACAAAATCACAAATATTTTTATAAAAACATTAAGCGTATCAACTCTTTCAAAACTTAATTTCTAAACTTTGGATGTTACTTTAGGAAATCATTTCTCTAAAATCATTCTTTATCTTGAAAACTTTGATTTTAGAAAATCATTTAAGAAAATATCTTTTCAAAATGCTTTTTCTAAGAAAATAATTTCTTTTAGTGTTTTAATTTAATATGAGGAATTTATGGGGTGTTACACTGAAGCCCTGCTGGCTACTTGATGTTTAACTAAATTTGTTTATCACAGGTTGAATTTTGGAATAGTCCTAAAAACAAACAAAACTCCGTCCGTTTGACGGGTGATTTTTATTAAATTAAAAATGAAATTTCATATTCACATTTTTGATAGCTGGGTTTTAAGGGTAGAAATCCTAGGTGTTACATTATCCATTGTGGATATGAAATAGCGTGAAATAATTCATAATGATAATTGTAGTGGACTTATAGTTGACCGAGCGTCGACCGACCGAAAGCCTCATTACCCTTACTAGTATGATACTGATACAGGGCCAACGATCGGATACTTACACCGAGCAAACTGGGTTTCTGCATGTAGGTCACGTACCGATGAGGTTAACACCGAGCACAGGACTTTCAATCTGATCCTTATCGTTTACAGCCTCATCAAACCGTAACTACTCCTAGATTCCCACGACTCTTGGTTAGATAAAACATCATTGGATAAGGTCTATCACTTACAGGATTTATGGATATGATCTTATCATAACCTCTACAAATCCTACTTGAATTCTACCTCTACAGAAGGCTCATCAGAACGGCCCACAACATACAGGTAATCCCCTATAAGAACCACCATGCTATAGGGGCTAAGGTACGTCTTCTCATCCCTATGTTGACACTAGCACACACCTTGTTGACTAGGGAGAACCTGATTATCCCAACTGGATATTCAGAAATCCTAAAAAGTCCTATATTAACATTTTAGCTGGGATCATTCTTCAAGGCTCTTCAATAGCTTTAAGGTTGATCTTGGTTAAGGACACGACATTGGCGCCGTCTGTGGGGATTGAATAACATATCATTCCCACCACCACCATGGTTACCACCAGAAGTCAAGTTGGTGACCTCCGTGACCGCATCACCCGCACCCGTGGCAGGCCCAGAAACGCTGATAACAACAACCCGCAACCTCATTCTGCGGGTGATCTGCGCGATGTTCTCAACCATAATCGTGTAGATAATGGGCAACCGCCACGAACCTCCCATTCTGGGGCAAGGAATAATTCCCAGCCACCAAACCATTCACAAAGTCATCCACCCCCTCATCGTAGCCATAATCATAGTAATAATCACGCTACTCACTCCCAAACACCACAATCTTCCCATCCTAGGACTAGAAGCAATCCCCAACCACTCCAAGTTTTACGAACCATACTGCCTCCACCACCACCACCACCCCCTCCTACACCGCCTCCCTCCACCCATGGTGATTCGAGCAGCACAGCCCCAACCACCCGAAACACATCCAGGACCACTAGAACCCGAGCACATCATGGCCGAAATACCCAACGTACCCCTCCTATCCCAACCAATCCCGACCACATAAGTTCAACACCTAGAACCAGACTGAATCCAGGAAGAACTGGTCCTGGAAATTCTCATCATAGCCATTCCATCGGCAGGTCCTATGCAACATCTACATCTGCTCGGGCTCGGGAGCAAGAGATGATTAACATCCTAAACAGACAAACGACTCTAATTGAACAACAAGGTCGGGCTATTGCCGACCTTCAATAGCAAGCTATGGCAAGGATTGCACAGAGTCAACCGACCACCATACTACCCCAAAATACAATGCCTCAAACCATGGACCCACAACCACTCCCGGTAATGCAGCTCCCCCCACCACAAAATACCCATACTAACCCTACCATGAACCAGGATCAGGGTGATTTTCACCCTGGTCATCCCTTTACTCCATATATTATGGCATTCCAAACTCCTCAAGGTTACTTGGGCCCTTCTAACGTACCACATTATAACGGCCTAACCGATCCAGTGGACCATATTGTTTCTTATGAGGGAGTGATGAATTATTACGGTGGAGGGGAGGAGATGAAATGCCGAGCCTTTTCCATGACCCTCGAACCTTCAGTACTAGGCTGGTACTCATCCCTCCCTCGGAACTCAATAAATTCTTGGGAGGAGATGAAAAGAGTGTTTCTAAACAGGTACATGGCTAGTTGCATCCAGCCCAAGTCCGACCACACCTTAACGGCAGTCACCCAAAAACAAGATGAGTCATTGAAAGATTACCTTTCGCGATTCCATGCGGAGGCAAGCTCGGTTCCTCGATTAGAACCTGGTGTGGCAGTACTATTGTTCACGCAGGGTTTACAGTCGGGGGATTTCAGAAAGTCCTTGATTGGAAAACCTCCAAAGGATATGGCCGAGCTAAGACAGAGGTCAAATAAGTTCATTAATTTGGAGGAATTCCATAAGGGGCAGAAAGTCAGAGAAGAAAGGCAACGAGCTGATCCTCAAGGTCAAAATAAACAAAAACGTGACGAACGTTTTGGTGGAAGATGTAACACCCCGATTTGGCCACTTGAAAAATATACTTCTTTAATTCCAAAATGTGGTGAAAATGTGGGCCAAAATTTTTTTTTTTAACATGTAACGGGGTTGAGCAACATGAGTATGAGAACAACTAAGTTTTCAAAACCCTTTCGTAATTAAAAGAATGTTCTCATATCTCATACTGAAGTTCAAGTTCCAAATCGAAGTGTCACAAGGCACTACACATTGCAACTTGATTCTTCTCAACTCAATTATCATTGCCCAAAATAATTTTCTTCCACAAAAGATTGGGGTTACATCATGGGGTTGTAATGAAACTAAGTAAATACAGGGAATACAAAATACTTCAGGGAAAATGAAAGACTACCACCAGGCCCATTGAACTGAACACGATGGTCCTCGGAATGATGCCTCACTAGGGTCGACCTCGATTACGTCCGCCTCCAAGTATCTATGTCCTCGTCCAGTTCCTCTGGCTCCTCAGCTTCGGAGTCAATGTGTGCAGGCCAAAGCATCGGGTATCCACCATGATCGTCCGCTGACCCACCGATCTCGGTGTATTCACGCCACTATCCAATCCTCCTTCGTCTCGAATGTCGAACACGAACTTGATAGGATCCATAGACTAAGGGAATAGACATCGAAACAACAAGCATACAAAACAGAAGACGAGAGAGAGTAAGTATTCCCAAGCATGTTATGCCAACGATGTGGGATTACAATAGGTAAGATATTAAGAAATAACAAAAACATATAAGCAATCCACACATACAAGCAATCATATTCAAACCTCTACTTTACTCCATCCATTACTTTTCTTTTCTCAAAATTTTTCATATCCACATAACTTCCGTCAATCGCTTCCGCTGCGAACTCTGATTCCATCTCATCCTCTTTTCCAAGCCATCTCTTAAGAATTGTTTCTTAACTATATAAATTATCTTTTCTTAATTAAGTTTTATGAATTCGTATCCATCAATGATGCGGGGAATTTAATCATCATTGAGGAGGGTCGCTTTCAAAGTTAGCACACACGTCTACATCTCCTCGGTCATCCACCCAACCTAGTCGGAAGCAAACAGGAGTACAGGACCTTTACCGTGCGGGCACGACAGCTGTCACAACACATAATGGTCCCAGACCAAGAGGCTCAGCCTCAATATTATCAATAATAACATGGCACACTGCCTCGCAGTGGCAAACAAGATGCCCCACTCCAGTCCCTCTCACTGTTCTCGATTTGCAATCTAGGGGGCGATAGTATGTTTCTAGTGAGCTCGCAGAACTTGCCACGACAATAGACCCAGTCCCCACCACGTTAGTGCGCCACATGTGGAGTTCGTTCTGCCTAGAAACATACTCTAGACTTCTTGACGTATCACCGTCATTGTCCTCCCCTAATGCAATCTCATCCTAAGTATCCGCAGATACTTATCGTTCCTTCCTCTCCACTACTTCGCGCTCTCATACCTCACCGCATATGTTAATGTCTTTTAAAAGTCTTTTATCTTTTTAATACAACCTAATGGTCGGCCCATCCTTCGTACATCCCTTCAATGAGTCCCGACCGCTATCTTTGCACAATCTTCCTCATCAGAGCACAGAGCTGGGAACACATCAACCACTTACATCTCATTCCACAATTTCCTTTAACAATCTCCTTTCAACTCCTTTTCTCAAAATATCATTTCATAAACTTTCGCAAAATATCACCTCGTAAACTTTTTCATAAAATTGCTTCTCATAATTTCTCTCCAAATCTCTCTCCACAAACTCTCTTAAAAATCTCTTTGAAAATTTCTCTTCACAGTCCTTTTTCCAAAAACCTCCGTTCACAAATCTTTTCGAAAACATTTCTTTTCACAATCTTTTTCCAAAACCTCCTTTCAAAAACATTTGAAAACCTCACATTTCGTACTCTGCTTCACAAATCCCGTTTCAAAAACTCTTTTAATAAATTCTCATTTTCAAAAACCTTTTTAAAATAAAACTTCATTTCAAAAACTTTTCGAAAACTTATTGTTTCAATGAGCACCAGCGGAGGAGCAAGCTCAACTCAACACCAGTCCCACTTCCACAATATCACAAAGGAATCCAGCTCCACTCACATCACATCCCATTTCACCACACAACATCACTTTCCCTAGCTCTGGCTCATCCACATCATACTCATCAATTCTTACTCATCCGTGATTATAACTTCCACAACATCTCAACATCTTTCTCAGCTTTATTTCACATTTCCTTTATTCTTCTTACTCATTATTATTCACATTACTTTCAATCTTATCATGCATAATAGTTTCATCAAATAAACAAACAACATTATACTAGCATTCAAACATCATCACATATAAACATTACCTAGTTTCACGTGGTCTTTGTCTCCTTCACACGAGTGGCCACACAATCAAACAATTGCCACCGTGCTACTGACTCAGAACCACTAAGTTTCGACTTTTGAGATGGTCGAAACACTTAATATATTACCTAAATACCACGGTGTTTGGGGGAAACTTCTCTCTCACCTCAACCGATGACGATCTTCAGTACGCTCCTTGGTTTCCATTGCGACGTTCGTAACTGCTTCCCGATCGTTATTGGAACTCAAATAATTCCCTCTTATTAAAAATCATTCTTATTCAATTATCTTGAAAATAAAGCAACGTTACAAAACTTTATATTCGAAAACAAAGTATTCGTTGTCTCTTAACACTTTGAAATCACTTCGGGTTTTAAACTCACAATCAAAATCAAGTAAAACATTTACTTAAAAACACGTTTGGAACTTAAAGGCTTAAAATACCTTTAAATTAAAACCATGTATTTTAATTATCAAATGAAAATCTTTTCAAAACAAGACTTTTCAATAAATCAAATCATTTTATTTTGTCAAAACCGAATCAAGCCAAAGAAATACCAACAAGGGTTAAATCAAAAACCTTTTGTAAATATCAACATTCAAATAATTTTCAAACATGTTAAATCATCCATAATTCATGTATCAATTTCACATTCATCATGCATGCATGCAAAACAAAATCAAACACAACTCCTACTACTTTCCACACATGGCCGAATCCTAACACATATAAGATAAGGCTATATTCACAATTTCAAACACATACAAAACATGCACATATGAAACATAATCATTTAAACACACTTTCCTACTTTAAACATCACAACCGAAAATAATTATTAAAAGAAAAGGAATATCTTCAATTAAATTCATGCAAACATATTTCAAATCAATTGTCTTTATCCCTAATTTAACATGCAAATGCAAATCAACTTGTTTCTTTTATTTCTTGATCAAAGCGAATTGGACCTAAAAAAATAATCCAAACTCACAATAATATAATCACATACCAAACCACTCAAAGTTAACTCAAACAATAACACTCAAGAAAATAAAAATGGTTTGAATAGATGGATTCCCAAAACCGAATGGGACATGAAAATCATTTTCCAAGTTTTAATCAAAGATTCAAGCCCCATAGGTTTAAAAATCCCTAGATCTATCAATGAAACACACATGCAAAACAAAACAAATAAACTTTAATATTTATAAGAGCAAAACCGTGAGCTCCACATAAAATTCATGAAACTTTAATTTTATAATTTCATCACAATAAAATCAAAGATCATATCAAAAGTCTTTAGATCACCTAAATTTCAACATGCATGTAACTAAAATAAAGATCAAACATGGTTTCCTATTTTTTCCTAGCTTCGGCCGAAGGATAAAGTACACAAAAGTAAGATCTTGGGTTTAGTTTTCACATGCAAAGCTTTAAAACAACATTTTCTTTTCAAGCATCAATGAAATCCTCATCACACATACAAGATCTTGTTTAAAATCCTTTTTGTACCAAAAATCATTTTAAAAACTTATTATTATAGTTTTTCTTTCAAAAATCATAACATGCATCAAAGAAAACCAAAGCTTTACACTTGGAGCAAACATGCAAGGCACAAACTTCATGTTTTTCAAGGATCAATCATAGATCAAGACATGCAAAAGAAGATAAAGGTAAAAACTCAAACTTCAAACAAAACCGTGAAGAAGAGATTTTACAAATTAAGGATCAAAGCTTTCAAACACAAATATTTAAGATCAATACATAGAAATAACATGCAAAGCATTTAAGCTTCAAGATCATGAGAAAAAGAGTTCATGCATCACAAAAATTAAATTTAAACAAGGTCCATCACAAGATCATTTACAAAATAAGATTATTACATTAGAGCTTCCTTAGACAACTACCTTAAACAAAATTCTCATTTTCAAACTTCAAATCTCCTCCCTTCCTCCCTAGAGTTGTTTCGGCCTCTCCTCTCCTTAAGGTTGCCTCGGCCTCCTCTCTCCTAGGTTTTGGGTGGGTCTTCTTCTGAATCTTTGAGAAAGAATGTGTTTGAATAAAGAGATCAAGGGTATTTGGGTAAGAATTTTGGGGTTGTCACTCTTCTTCTCCTCTCGGCCACTCTCTCTTTTCCATGGGTCTCATGAGCTTTTGTGTGCTCTTGGATCAAAGGTGTTTATGTTTGTGATGGGAAATGAGGAATGAAGAAATGAATCAAAGCTAACACACCCACACACACGGTTTTATGAAAGCAAAACAAGGGATGGAATTTCCTCTCTTAGCCTTGGTTCAATGGATGGGTTTATGGGCAATTTGGTCTATTCCTAATGTTGCATGGGGGTCTTCTTCGTGGGAGACAAAAGGGGAAGGAAAGTCATCCTTAGGCCTTATGAGTCATTGATGAGCATTTTATTTCCCATTATTCCTTGCATTATTTTACTCCTATTATTGATACTTGTTGCCCATTTGACATTGATTAGCTTGATTTAGTGATTTTGAGTTTATTGGACTAATATTCCGAATATTGTTTAATTTGGGATTATTTAGCCTAATTAATTCTATTTCTATTTTCAGGTAATATTTGGCACAAGGACACTTTGGGAAGTTTGAAAATGAAGATTGAAGCATTGAAGTGAAGATTGTAATTTGCATTTAGGTCCCTTTTTAATTGTAATTTTCAGAATAGTGTTTCTTAGGACTTGGGCCCATGTTTTAGGCCCATTTTCATGACTAAAGAGGGGAAATTCGTGTAACCCCCAAGAACATACTCCAATTTCAGATTTCTCACTCTCTCTCTAGGTTAGAACTTCTCTCTTGGCTCTCCCAAGTGGTGGTGGCTGCTAGGGTTGTAGGATTCTCATGTTTTGATGCTAACAATCTCTCTCCAAGCAACAACATTGACAACAAGCAAGCTACACCACATGAAGATTAGAATTAGGATTTTTATTAATTCTATTTCAATGTAATCTTTATTTTATGCAATGCATCTCATTGGTGTGGGTAGCTTAGGTGATTTTAAGAATATTTAAATAATGTCTGATTAAGAGTGAAGATACTTTAAATCTTGATTAAATAGCTTGTGAAAATCATTTTAGAAAAACTTTGTTTTTATTCAGATTCTGATCAGTTTACTCGAGTAATGAGTATTGGTTCACTCGAGTAATTTATGTTCTGACAGGTTAATCGAGTAATGGTTTACACATCACTCGAGTAACTTAATCTGACATGTTTCACTCGAGTGACGTTGTTTGGTTTACTCGAGTAATTCAATCAGTGTTGGGAAAATTTTAAAAGGACTTAATTTTCTCTTTCAAAGAAATAGACTTTCATTCTTACAATTTTCTAATACTTTTTGAAAAGTAATTCAAGAGCTATTTTACATCTTTCAAGAGCTATCAAGATTCAACAAAGAACTTTTCATTCTTCACTCTATTTTCTATCATTGTTCAAATATTCTTGAGATCATATTTTTGTTCTTAGTGGTTGTTGAAGATTTGCAATTTGTGATTGCATCATTGAAGTTTCAACACAAGTGAAGAATCTCACAAGGAAGACTTTGAGGATCAAATCAAAGCAAGAAAAGAGGATTGGTTGGAAGCATCTTCAATCAATTAGCAAGGAAATCTAGAATACTCAAAAGGGGTAGATTAGATCAAAGTGTTTGGTACACACTTTGAGTTGGGTTTTAAGATAGGAGAACTAAGAATCTAGTTGCATCTTAAAACATTGTAAAATCTACATTTGAAGATTTCTAGTGAAGAATCTCTCTTGATTTAAGAGGGGACTGGAGTAGCTTTCAAGTGGGTGAAAGTGAACCAGGATAAATCCTTGTGTCTCTTTTATTTTCATTCCTTGTATTTCATTAATTCATTAACATTTGCATTTTTAGGTTAGAATTGGGGTTTTCTTAATTCTACTCAATTGATCTAAAATTGCATGTTAATATTACTTGAAATTGTTCATATTAATCATTCATAATTTGTTGAATCATCATAGCATTGTTATTCTTGAAGAACTCCATTGAAAACTAAGTTTTAAATTGAATTTTACCCAGTTTACTCGAGTAAAGTTCTTGTCACTCGAGTAATCTGCTTTCAGTTTATAAACATTACTCGAGTAGGTTTTCTGTTACTCGAGTGATTTAAAATTTGCTTTCGTAATACTCGAGTGATTTGCTGAATACTCGAGTGAAATTATTTTTGGTTGCGTATTACTCGAGTGAAGGCTTGAGTTACTCGAGTAATCTGAACTGAATTCTTAAGAAAATTTATTTTCATAAAACCATTCTCTTAGGTGGACGAAAAATCTGTAATAAGGCTTCAATATTCTATTCACCCCCCCTCTAGACTATATTGAGCCGCTTGTTGGTTTCCAACAAGTGGTATCAGAGCTCGGACGAAAAATCCGAGCCTTAAAAAGCTTTTTCGAAAAGATCCTTTTTTACTTGGAAACAATGGGCTCAATTTCAAATCCTTTCGGTGGTGAAGGAACTTCCATTAATCGTCCTCCACTATTTAGTGGTGAGGGTTACGCTTATTGGAAGGTCCGCATGAAAATTTTTATTCAAGCCATAGATATGGAAATTTGGAACGCCATAGAGAATGGACCTTTTGTTCCTCAAACGAAAGTAAATGATGTTGTTTCAATTAAACCTCAATCGAGTTGGGACAATGATGATAAGAAGAAAGTTGCATTTGATTTAAAAGCTAAAAATATCATCACGTCCGCTCTTTCTTATGATGAGTTCTTTCGAGTATCTCAATGTGTTGATGCTAAACAAATGTGGGACACATTACAAGTCACACATGAGGGCACTTCGGAGGTTAGAAGGGCTAGGCTAAATACACTCATGCATGAATATGAACTCTTTCGTATGTTACCTAATGAAAACATAGGTGACATGCAAAAGCGGTTCACTCATATCATTAATCATCTTTCTGCACTTGGAAAAGTTATATCTAATGGTGAAGTTGTTAATAAGATTTTGAGATGTCTTAGCAGGGAATGGCAACCTAAGGTGACGGCCATTATGGAAGCTAGAGACGTGGATCAAATTGATTTAGCAACTCTATTCGGAAAGCTTCAAGAGCATGAAATGGAGCTTGGACGGTTATCCATGAATGAAGATGCCGATAGGAAGAAAAAGGGGATAGCTCTTAAATCAACTTCAAAATCCCTTAAGGCACAAGAGGAAAACTTTCAAGTGGATGACTCGGACTCCGATATAGATGATGAGACCCTTGGCTTGCTAGTTAAAAAGCTTGGTAGGTTCCTTAAGAAAAAGGGGAACTTTAATAGAAATAGACAAAGAGATTCTAAGGACTCACAACCAAGAAATAAGACTAACAAGGATCACATCAAGTGTCATGGATGTGGAAAGCTTGGTCACTTTCGATCGAATTGTCCAACTCATTCTAAGAAGTCGGAAGGTGACAACTCAAAATTCAATTCTTCTAAAGGAAAAAGGGCTTACATAGTATGGGATGAAGTGGAGAGTCAATCAACATCTAGCTCATCGGATGATGAAGAACTTGCAAATCTATGTTTAATGACAAAGCTTGATGAAGAGGAATCTTTGAGCATTAAATCAAGTGAGAACGTCAATGAGGTAGATTATCTTTCCGATGCTAGCTCAAGTTCTAATTCTCCTTCATTCAATGAATTGTACAATGTGTATGTAGAGATGCATAAAGAGTTGAAGAAACTTGCTAAAATAAATGTTGAAAGAAAGAATTTCATAATGAAGCAACATGAAAAGATAATTGAACTTCAAAAAGATTTAGAAGAACTTAAGCTTCAAAATGAAACTCTAGAACTCATTTATGCAAACTCTACATGCAATTGTGAATTGAAATCAAATGAGACTCCATCTTGTGAAAATTGCAAGTCTTTGGAAAAAGAAGTTTTTAATTTGAATGATCGACTTGCAAGGCTCATGAAAGGAGATACTTCTTTAGATCATTTGCTTTCAACTCAAAGGAACAATAGCAATAGATCCGGTCTTGGCTATACCAAACCTAAGAAACGCAATTATCGCAAAGTTGGTGGATTTTCAAAGAATAAGATTTCTAAAAACCCAACTTGTCATTATTGTGGAATCTTTGGGCATACCACGAATAAATGTAATATAAAGAAATTTGGTATACCAAGCGGTGAATATATTTGGATTGTTAAGGGGACTTCTCCTCATGCTAACAACAAAGGACCCAAGACCACTTGGGTACCTAAGTCAACCAAATGATATCTTTCTTGTAGGTGTGTCTTCGAACCAAAGAGCGAAAATGGTACTTGGATAGTGGTTGTTCAAGACACATGACGGGAGACAAAACGCACTTCATGGAACTTACTCCAAAAAATGATGGATTTGTGACATACGGCGACAACAACAAGGGCAAAATTCTAGGAGTCGGGAAGATCGGTAACGTATCTAACCTTGTCATAGAAAATGTCCTATACGTAGAAGGCTTAGAACACAACTTGCTTAGTATAAGCCAACTATGTGATATGGGCAATTATGTGACATTTACTCCGGAATTATGTTTCATTAAGTCTTCTATAGATGATAGTGTTAAGTTTGTTGGTCGTCGCTCTAATAACACTTACTTAATTGATTTGGATGAGATAACTTCACTGTTTTCAAAATGTTTCAAATCTTTTGATGATGAAATTCGTCTTTGGCATAGACGAATTGCTCATGTGAATGTGAATCAATTGAACAAACTTTTGCGAAAAGATTTAGTGATTGGTTTGCCTAAACTAAACTTTAAGCTTGATGGCATTTGTGACTCTTGTCAAAAGTGCAAGCAAGTTAAAAGTTCTTTTAAACCTAAAAATGTGATAAGCACAACAAAGCCTTTGGAGCTAATCCATATGGATTTGTTTGGCCCTTCACAAATTAAAAGTTTAGGTGGCAATTACTATGGATTTGTTTTAGTAGACGATTTTACTAGATTCACATGGACTTTATTTTTATCCGCAAAAAGTGAAGTTTATAAATGTTTTAAAAAATTTGCCAAACTCATCCAAAATCAACTAAGTTTGAAAATTGTGTCTATTAGAAGTGATCACGGAGGTGAGTTTGAAAACACTAGGATTGATGCGTTTTGTGATAAGTTTGGTATTGATCATCAATTTTCGGCCCCTAGGACTCCGGAGCAAAACGGAGTTGTAGAAAGGAAAAATAGAATATTAGTGGAACTTGCTCGTACTATGTTGATAGAATCAAATGTTCCTAAATATTTTTGGGCTGATGCGGTAAACACCGCTTGCTATGTGCTTAATAGGGTTCTTATTCATCCGCATTTAAATAAAACACCTTATGAACTTTTAAAAGGGCGAAAGCCAAATATCTCACATTTTCATGTTTTTGGGTGTAAGGTGTTTGTTTTAAATAACGGAAAGGAACCGGTCGGCAAGTTTGACTCTAAAGCCGACGAAGGCATATTCATAGGTTATTCAACTCATAGCAAAGCATATAGAGTCTACAATAAAAGAACATTAACCGTTGAGGAATCCGTGCATGTTGTATTTGATGAATCTTCGAAAGGAGATTGTGTTGTTTCTTGTGATGATTATATAGGTACATTTTTGGATCATGAGAATTCAACACCACAACAAATGGAAGAGAATCAAAATGAAGATCGAGAGGTGCAAGCACAAGATAAAGACTTAGCACAAGAGATACAACCTCAATTACCAATAGCTTGGAAGTCCAACAAAAATCATCCGATTTCTAATATCTTAGGTGACATTGCGAAGGGAGTGGTAACCCGACGCACTTTAAATAATTTTTGTTATTATGTTGCCTTTGTATCTCAAATAGAACCTAAGAATATCAAAGAGGCTCTTCAAGATGATCATTGGATTATGGCCATGCAAGAAGAATTAAATCAATTTGAAAGAAACCAAGTTTGGGAGCTTGTGCCAAAACCCGATGATCGTCCTGAAATTGGTACTCGGTGGGTATATAGGAATAAGTTAGATGAATCGGGTATTATTGTTAGGAATAAAGCTAGGTTGGTAGCACAAGGTTATAGTCAAGAAGAAGGAATCGATTACGATGAGACATATGCTCCCGTTGCTAGATTAGAAGCTATTCGTATTCTTCTCGCTTTTGCTTCAATTATGAATTTTAAATTGTTTCAAATGGATGTTAAGAGCGCCTTTCTTAACGGATACATTCAAGAGGAAGTTTATGTGTCACAACCTCCCGGATTCGAGAGTTTTGAGCATCCGGACTACGTTTTCAAACTGAAAAAGGCTTTGTACGGTTTGAAACAAGCTCCTAGAGCTTGGTACGACCGACTAAGCAATTTTTTATTACAAAAAGGTTTTAAACGAGGCACTGTTGACACTACACTTTTTATTGAACGTTCCGGTAAGGATATTTTATTGGTTCAAATATATGTTGACGATATTATATTTGGTGCTACTAACGATAACTTGTGTAAGAAGTTTTCAGAATTGATGCAAAGTGAATTCGAGATGTCGATGATGGGAGAGCTTACATTCTTTCTTGGCCTTCAAATAAAGCAGCTAAATGATGGCATTTATATTCATCAGAGTAAATATTGTAGAGAGCTTCTCAAACGTTTTGGAATGGATTCGTGCAAATCCGCTTCTACACCAATGAGCGTTGCATGCTACCTAGATCAAGATGAGGCTGGAAAAGCGGTAGAGGTAACGAAGTATCGTGGTATTATTGGTAGTTTGTTATACTTAACTGCATCTAGGCCTGATATCATGTTTAGTGTATGTATGTGTGCACGTTTTCAAGCAAAACCGAAAGAGTCGCATCTAACTGCTGTCAAAAGAATAATGAAATACTTAAAGGGTACAACGAATACTGGACTTTATTATCCTAGGGATGCTTTTCTAAAACTTATAGGATATTCGGACTCTGACTTTGCCGGTTGTAAAGTTGAGCGAAAAAGTACAAGCGGAACATGCCATTTAATTGGTAATTCACTTGTATCGTGGTTTTCTAAAAAGCAAAATTGTGTAGCTTTATCAACCGCGGAGGCCGAATACATAGCTGCAGGTAGTTGTTGTGCTCAAATTTTATGGATGAAGCAACAATTATCTGACTTTGGTTTAAATTTAACAAATATCCCTATAAAGTGTGATAACACTTCGGCAATTAATTTGACTAAAAATCCAGTATTACACTCAAGGACAAAGCATATTGAAATTAGGCATCACTTTTTGAGAGATCATGTTCAAAAAGGTGATTGTGTTTTTGAGTTTGTTCAAACTTCGGATCAATTAGCTGATATCTTTACAAAACCATTACCAAGGGACACATTTTATAAGATTCGAAGAGAACTTGGTATTTTTGATGAATTAACTATTAGCTAATTGTATTTGATGCTTTTTATACTCACCTTCAAGCCTATTTCAATGTGACTTGTATTTTGAGTTGTTGTATCTTATTAAAGTGTTTATCATTTTTTTTTATGCAGTTATGTGTGTATGTTTTCTATAATATGCTAATTGCTTTATTTGTATGTGTGTTACTTGCTATATGCTAAGTGTTTCTCTGTGTTTGTGCATGAAAAATGATTTTGCATGAAAAATTGAAATTTTTGAAATTCTGGACAGTTCACTCGAGTAACAGAAATTTCACTCGAGTAATTTTAAAAACTCTTTCGTATTACTCGAGTAATTCTGTCTGTCCCTCGATTAATTTTAAAATGACTTGCGTATCACTCGATTAAGTTCATCCATCACTCGAGTAAAATCTTGTTATCTTTCGGCATACTCGAGTAACATACTCTTTCACTCGAGTTCTGCTCGAATCACTCGAGTAACGTATGAACATTACTCGAGTAACTTACGTGATTTTAAAAGCTGAACTGTTGAAATCTGCATCTTTTTCACGATTTTTTCTCTCTCTTGTTCGTCTTTCTCTCTTCTCTCTCATACGGGTCTTCATCAAATCATCATCTTTCAGCCACAAAACTCACAAATCATACAAATTTCTTCCATATTTCATCATTATATCATCATTTCTACTCCTTTCATTCATCAATTTCACCAATTTTATCCAAAAATCCGAAAACCCCAAATCAAAACCCTAACCCCCAAAACCGAATTTGCTTTTTCTGAATCAATGGCTTCTTCCTCTCACTATCAACCTCCTCAAAAGAAAGCAAAGCAAGGAGCAGGTCGTAATGATACTTGGTTTTCTGGAATCAACCGAGATTTGCGGGAACCAGCATTTATCAATCGCTCTTTTGGTCTTACAAGGTATGTTAAATTTGCTTGGTTGCATAAGGAGCAATTTCCGTTTGTAGAGGATTTAGAATTTCAGAATTTGAAGAGGTTTTTGGAATTTGAGACTCATTATTACCCTAGGCTTGTCAGACAATTTTATCAAAATTTTACTAAGCTAGATGGTGAGTATCAAACAATGGTTAGAGGACATCATTTTGTTATAAAGCCTGCGGATTTGACTATGATGTTTGGTTTAGAAAACAAGGGAACTTTTATTGGTGATACTGAATGTCTGGATTTGGATGTGGATACTAATAAGATTTATACTGATTTGTTGCGTACTGGTGAATCTTGGGGTGATAGAACTACTAGAACTGTATCACCTTTGCATGCTGTGGATAGGGTGCTCATGTATATTATCTCTTATTGTTTGATTCCAAAATGCAATCAAAATTATGCTCAATTGGGAGATGATGATCTTACTTTGTTTCATGGGATTAAAAAGAGGTATGAGATGAATTGGAATAAAATGTTTTTAGCTCGTATGGAAGCTGCTGCTCAATCTCCTCCTACCCAATTCTTGCCATATCCTATGCATGTCACCAAGATCATGAGGTATTATCGTGTTCCAATCCCTGATGATGAGCCAGCTGAAAAGGAAAAGAAAAATAACTGGTGTCTTAATGATTCGCACATTAGTTATATGAAAATTGCTTGGCATAGGGACAGTCGCACTTGGTTATGGAAATCACAGATTAAGGAAATGGCTGAAGCTGCAAAGGCTGCAAGAGTTTCAGGTACTAGGAAAAGGAATTTTCTTGGTGATAGGGCTGGTGCATCCTCTTCTGTTCCTCCTACTTCTACTGATCCAATGGATACCGATCGTATTGAGGACTATATCGATTTGGATAATCTTGGTACTCCATTTGATGCACAAGCTGCTCATGAGTCATTAGTTGAGCACATCAATGCTCAATTCACTCAGTTGGAGATGAGACAGGATGTGAAGAATATTGCCATGGAGCATCGTTTGATGGATTACATGTCTGGATTATTTTCTCATCATTTTCCTCCTCCTCCACCTGATTCCTAGACCTGTGGATGCTGATGATGTTTGCTGTTGATTTCTGTTGCATGTTTCATTTGCATATTCTCTGTTTATGTTTCTGTTTCATGTTTCTGACTCTGTTGCTACTATGACTTTAGGACCTTGTGTATGGTCTAGTTTGTTTAGTTTTCGTTTTGATTATCTGCTATGATTTGCTGCATAGTGTGATGCTCTGATACTCTGTTTTATGGTGCTATATTCGTTGTTCGTTTATATTCGTTGTTTATATACGTTGAGGCACTATTGTGGTTTATTTTGGTATTGTCTTTATTGTTATATATTTTCTATACCATTGTGAACTACTTACCTTCAACTTTTGGCAAAGGACTTTTCTCAAAAATATTATCTTTTTAATGATGCCAAAAGGGGGAGAATATTTTGTTGATGTTGTTCTTGTAGGTTAAGTTTTATTATATTTTTCCTAGATGTTTTACATTTAGGGGGAGTATGTTAAAACTTAGTGCTTAATTTGAAAGGAGGTTTGTCATCATCAAAAAGGGGGAGTTTGTAGGATTCTCATGTTTTGATGCTAACAATCTCTCTCCAAGCAACAACATTGGCAACAAGCAAGCTACACCACATGAAGATTAGAATTAGGATTTTTATTAATTCTATTTCAATGTAATCTTTATTTTATGCAATGCATCTCATTGGTGTGGGTAGCTTAGGTGATTTTAAGAATATTTAAATAATGTCTGATTAAGAGTGAAGATACTTTAAATCTTGATTAAATAGCTTGTGAAAATCATTTTAGAAAAACTTTGTTTTTATTCAGATTCTGATCAGTTTACTCGAGTAATGAGTATTGGTTCACTCGAGTAATTTATGTTCTGACAGGTTAATCGAGTAATGGTTTACACATCACTCGAGTAACTTAATCTGACATGTTTCACTCGAGTGACGTTGTTTGGTTTACTCGAGTAATTCAATCAGTGTTGGGAAAATTTTAAAAGGACTTAATTTTCTCTTTCAAAGAAATAGACTTTCATTCTTACAATTTTCTAATACTTTTTGAAAAGTAATTCAAGAGCTATTTTACATCTTTCAAGAGCTATCAAGATTCAACAAAGAACTTTTCATTCTTCACTCTATTTTCTATCATTGTTCAAATATTCTTGAGATCATATTTTTGTTCTTAGTGGTTGTTGAAGATTTGCAATTTGTGATTGCATCATTGAAGTTTCAACACAAGTGAAGAATCTCACAAGGAAGACTTTGAGGATCAAATCAAAGCAAGAAAAGAGGATTGGTTGGAAGCATCTTCAATCAATTAGCAAGGAAATCTAGAATACTCAAAAGGGGTAGATTAGATCAAAGTGTTTGGTACACACTTTGAGTTGGGTTTTAAGATAGGAGAACTAAGAATCTAGTTGCATCTTAAAACATTGTAAAATCTACATTTGAAGATTTCTAGTGAAGAATCTCTCTTGATTTAAGAGGGGACTGGAGTAGCTTTCAAGTGGGTGAAAGTGAACCAGGATAAATCCTTGTGTCTCTTTTATTTTCATTCCTTGTATTTCATTAATTCATTAACATTTGCATTTTTAGGTTAGAATTGGGGTTTTCTTAATTCTACTCAATTGATCTAAAATTGCATGTTAATATTACTTGAAATTGTTCATATTAATCATTCATAATTTGTTGAATCATCATAGCATTGTTATTCTTGAAGAACTCCATTGAAAACTAAGTTTTAAATTGAATTTTACCCAGTTTACTCGAGTAAAGTTCTTGTCACTCGAGTAATCTGCTTTCAGTTTATAAACATTACTCGAGTAGGTTTTCTGTTACTCGAGTGATTTAAAATTTGCTTTCGTAATACTCGAGTGATTTGCTGAATACTCGAGTGAAATTATTTTTGGTTGCGTATTACTCGAGTGAAGGCTTGAGTTACTCGAGTAATCTGAACTGAATTCTTAAGAAAATTTATTTTCATAAAACCATTCTCTTAGGTGGACGAAAAATCTGTAATAAGGCTTCAATATTCTATTCACCCCCCCTCTAGACTATATTGAGCCGCTTGTTGGTTTCCAACAAGGGTTTTGTTCTTCCCCATTTCTACTCGTTTTTCTTCATTTATGGCCATGGAAGGCTAGACTTCAAGGGTTAATCCCTTTGGTATTGTATTATCTACTCTTGAGCTCTTGTTATTAATGCAATTTCGTTTTCTCTTCTCTGTTTTCATGTTTATCGATGTGTAGTGGTTTGCTTAATTCCATTTCGTAGAGATAATACATGAATATAAATGCTTAATTTGTATTAACTCGTAAAAACTCCAATTCTGGTTTCTGATGCTTAATTAGAAGTTAGGGTTTGGAGTGATAACTGAATTTTCGCTTAGTATTTGGTTATCACGAGTTGGACAGAGGAGAGGAGAGGAATCGATCTTTAGTGAGCTAGGATTGAGTAGTGTACGTAACCAAAGGGGTTTGCCCGCTTTTGTTTCTGATTTTCTTAGTTTTTATATTCTGCTTGTGTTTTGTTCTTCACATTTGTCACACACAAAAACCCCCCCATTTTACTGCACACCACGTGTTTGATACTTTGCCTAGACCGATATTCGCTGGGAAACGACCTAGGATCACCTTCCTAGTACTACAGAATAAACACCTTTTATTTTGATCGGGTACGACCTCGATCAAAATTTGGCGCCGTTGCCGGGGATTATCGGTTCTTGCCAAAGATCATACAGTAGTTAGTTAGATTAGTTAGTGTAGTTAGTGTGTGAATAAGCATTCTGATAACTAATTGAAAGTTGCCCTGTTTGCTAATTTGCTGTTCTGCACAACTGATGCTATTCTAGTGATTCTGTGAGTGCCATTCAACATAGCTGTGGGTGGAATTTTTGCACGAAAATTGGTATCCACACTTGTTTCATCATATATTAGTGTGTTGATGCATCACAGACACTCAGATATGCACTGGTTGTGAGTTCCAGAAAAATTTTCCATGTTTTAGCAGCACTTACTATAAATAGGCATAACTTTTGATCAGGTTGTCGGAATTGGACGAATTATATATCAAATCGAAGGGAAAAATTCAATAAAGAGATAATTTTGCCAACGGCGGAATTAGAGAAAATATTGACCCCAAAATCCTTCGTTTACTATTTCTTTTTTATTTTACAAGTTTTATTTTCTTAGTTTTTGGTCCCTGTATTAGTTGTTTGACTTGGTTCCCTTTTGAATTTTGTCCTCAAACTTTCTGTGATATGTTTTCATGATTTTAGGGTGCTGAAAAAAAATAAAGAAAAAAATTTTAAAAAATAAAAAATTTTCTTGCCGATTTTGGTCATGCATATCTGTTACAGTATGCTATGGTTGATGCTGTTCTGTTCAGTACATGACTAGGGGCAACCCAAGTTATTTGCATCCTTACAACCCTGAAATTGATAGAACTTATCACAGATTAGTTAGACAAAATAGGAATCAGTCATTAGGTAGTGAGTCAGAGTCATCTTATAGTCCATCTAATTCTGATTCTGTTTCTATTTCTTCTATTCCTTCTACTTTCATTCAATCTGATTCTATACATTGTGATAACATGGCTCAACCCCCACCAAGGGAAAGGACACTTAGGGAGCTGGCTGCACCTGACTTCACTATTGAAGACTCGTGTATCCGGTATCCTGATGAGGATGTTCCTTTTGAGCTTAGAACATGACTAATCCATTTGTTGCCCAAGTTTCATGGTCTTGCAGGTGAGGATCCTCATAAGCATCTCAAGAAATTCCATATAGTGTGCACCACAATGAAACCACATGATGTGCAAGAGGATCATGTCTGTCTCAGAGCATTTCCACATTCCTTAGAGGGTCTAGCACAAGATTGGTTATCTGACTTGGCCCCTGGTTCCATCACAAGCTGGGATGACTTGAAGAGGGCATTTCTGGAAAAATTCTTCCCTGCAAATAGGACCACTGCAATCAGAAAGGAAATTTCTGGTATCAGGCAACAACATGGAGAGAGTCTCTATGATTATTGGGAGAGATTCAAGAGGTTGTGTGCTTCCTGCCCTCACCATCAGATCTCAGAGCAGCTTCTCATCCAGTACTTTTATGAAGGTCTCAACTTCATGGAAAGAAACATGGTAGATGCTGCAAGTGGTGGTACATTGGGAGATATGACACCCTTACAAGCCAGGAGCAAAATTGAGAAGATGGCTTCCAACTGTCAACAATTTCATGCAAGAAGCAACAGTGATGCAATAGTTGTGAGGGATGTAAATGATGTTGGTGCAGACTCGGGCAAGGTTGAGAAGCTTGAGCAGAAAATTGATTCTCTCACAACATTGGTCACACAATTGGCTGTCAATCAGAAAAAGATGATACTTCCTGCTAGAGTGTGTGGCATATGCACATCCATTGAGCACCCCACAGATGCATGCCCTTCCCTTCAGCAGCAACAGCCGATGACAAGTGGTGACCAACCTGAGGCCTATGCAGCAAACATATACAACAATAGAGGCCCACAACAACACAATCATGACCTCTCTTCCAATAGATACAACCCTGGATGGAGAAACCATCCCAATCTGAAGTGGTCTGATCAACAACAACAACCTCCTCCTAATGTTCCATTTCAGAACACCGCTGGACCGAGTAGACCACCATATGTACCTCCTCCAATCCAGCAGCAAAGGCAACAACAACAGCAGCAAGTGGTTCATCCTGCACCATCAGCCCCTCCATCCAACCAACCTACCTTGGAGGAGTTGGTGAGGCAAATGACCATGCAAAACCTCCAATTTCAACAAGAGACTAGAGCATCCATTCAGAGACAAGAGGCATCCATTCAGACTTTAACAAATCAGATGGGTCAAATGGCAACTTCTCTCAACAACTTGCAATCTCAAAATTCTGACAAGTTGCCATCCCAAACTGTGATCAACCCTCAGAATCAGAATGTGAGTGCCATCAACCTGAGGTCGGGAAAGCAGATTGTCACACCCACACCACAACCTCACCTCAACAATGATGCTCTAGCTTCCTCTAAAGGGAAGAGCCAAGTGGTAGATGAAGGCGAGCAAGCTAGCACCAAAGAGAATCATCCAACTCAACCCTCCTCGACTTCAACCACAAGCCCTGCTGTTGTCCTACAACCTCCTCCTGTTCCTCTTCCATTCCCACCAAGAGTGCCTCAAAACAAAAGGGTGGAAGAGGTGGACAAGGACATTCTTGACACATTCAGGAAGGTGGAAGTCAACATACCCCTTCTTGATGCAATAAAACAGATTCCAAGGTATGCGAAGTTTCTTAAGGAGTTGTGCACTCATAAGAGAAGACTCAAGGGCAATGAGAGGATAAGCATGGGAAGGAATGTCTCCGCTCTCATAGGTAAACCTATCCCTCACATTCCTGAAAAATGTAAGGATCCTGGAACTTTCTCTATACCTTGCATCATAGGCAATGTTAAGTTTGAAAATGCTATGCTAGATTTAGGAGCATCCATAAATGTCATGCCTATGTCTGTTTTTAAGTCTCTTTCTCTTGGACCTCTTCAACCTACGGGTGTGGTGATTCAATTGGCAAATAGAAGTACTGCCCACCCCGCAGGTTTGATAGAGGATGTCTTGGTTCGGGTTGAAGAGTTGATCTTCCCTGCTGATTTTTACATACTTGATATGGAAGATGACTCTCCCCGTAATGTTGTTCCTATTATTTTGGGGAGGCCATTTTTGAAAACAGCCCGAACCAAGATAGATGTGCATTCAGGTTCACTTTCCATGGAGTTTGATGGCAGTGTGATCCGATTTGACATTTTCCATGCTATGAAACATTTTCCTGAGGATCACTCTGTTTTCCATGTGGACTTGCTTGATGATTTGATAGATGAGCATATGCTTGACTTTTTGCATCATGATTTTGAATTGCCATCTTTCACTAATTCATTTACTTGTCCATCATGCACTAACTCTGGATGGTGCACCGCATGCACTGAAATAGCTCAGTTTCTAGATTCTGCCACTGCATCTGATGATTCATATGTTATAGATTCAGATTATGCTAACCCTAACCCCATATCTGTTATGCATGAGTCTGATTCACTTGTTCAGGTGCAGGCAGCAGAATCCATTTCTGCTGTCCCTTTAGTTCCATCTATTATGCAGGCACCCTCATTGGACCTGAAGCCCCTCCCTCCTCATCTCAAATATGCTTACTTGGAGGATGAGCAGAAACTCCCAGTGATCATCTCTACCTCACTTTCTGTTGATCAAGAGGAGAAACTGCTGGATGTGATAAGAAAGAACAAGAGGGCAATTGGATGGACTTTAGCGGATATTCCTGGAATTAGCCCCTCCATGTGCATGCACCGCATTTTGTTGGAGGATGGGGCTAAACCAGTGAGACAACCCCAAAGACGATTGAACCCCCAGATTCTTGATGTGGTTAAGAAAGAGGTCACCAAGCTGCTCCAAGCGGGTATCATCTACCCAATTTCAGATAGCACTTGGGTGAGCCCGGTGCAAGTTGTCCCCAAGAAGTCTGGTGTCACAGTTGTCAAAAATGAGAAGGATGAGCTGATTCCCACTAGAGTGCAGAACAGTTGGAGAGTCTGCATTGATTACAGAAAGCTCAACCAGGCGACTCGCAAGGATCATTTCCCTCTCCCCTTCATTGATCAGATGTTGGAGCGCCTGACAGGTAAATCTCATTATTGCTTCTTAGATGGATTCTCTGGTTATTTTCAAATTTGTATTGCACCAGAGGACCAACATAAGACCACATTTACCTGTCCTTTTGGCACATTTGCATATAGAAAGATGCCTTTTGGCCTATGCAATGCTCCTGCCACATTTCAAAGATGTATGATGAGTATTTTCGCTGACTTGCTCGAGCATTGCATAGAGGTCTTCATGGATGATTTTAGTGTTTATGGCTCCTCATTTGATGCATGTCTTGATAATTTGACTAAGGTGCTTAACAGGTGCATTGAGACTAACCTTGTCTTGAATTTTGAAAAATGCCACTTCATGGTAGAACAAGGCATAGTCTTAGGGCACATTGTTTCGCACAAGGGCATAGAAGTTGACCCTGCTAAGCTGCATGTAATATCACATTTGCCTTACCCCTCTTGCGTGCGAGAGGTGCGTTCTTTTCTTGGTCATGCAGGTTTCTATCGCAGGTTTATTCAGAACTTTAGCAACATTGCCCTTCCTCTTTCCAAGTTGCTTCAAAAGGATGCCCCATGGGAATTTGGAGACCAATGCAAGAGGGCATTTGATGAATTGAAGAAAGCACTGACCACCACTCCCATCATCCAACCACCTGATTGGACCCTCCCATTTGAGCTCATGACTGATGCTTCAAATTATGCTTTGGGAGCAGTTCTCTCCCAAAGGGTTGGTAAGCTGTCGCATGTGATTTATTATGCTTCTAGGACTTTAGATGCAACACAGGTTAATTACACAACAACTGAAAAAGAACTTTTGGCTATTGTTTTTGCACTTGACAAGTTTAGATCATATTTGCTTGGTTCTAAGGTTGTAGTGTACACTGATCATGCTGCTCTGAAGTATCTTTTGAAAAAGACAGATTCCAAACCTAGGTTGATTAGGTGGATGTTGCTCCTCCAGGAGTTTGATCTTGAGATTCAGGATCGGAGTGGTGCGCATAACCTTGTCGCAGACCACTTGAGCAGGATAGAGAGAGAGGAGGATGCATTTCCTATCCGGGATGACTTCCCGGATGAGCAGCTTTTATCTTTATATGTTTCCCATCCCCTTCCCCAAACTCCTTGGTTTGCAGACATTGTTAATTATCTGGTTGCTTCTGTTTTTCCTGCCTTGGCATCCAAAGCTCAAAGAGACAAATTAAAGAGCGATGCCAAGCATTATGTATGGGATGACCCCTATTTATGGCGCTTTTGCAGTGATCAGGTCATTCGCAGGTGCATTCCAGACCAGGAGATCCAATCGGTTTTCCAATTTTGCCATGCTTCACCAGTGGGAGGCCACCTTGGTACTCAAAGGACAGCACGAAAGGTGCTGGATTCTGGATTTTATTGGCCTACCATTTTCAAGGATGCGAGCAACATCTGCAGCTCGTGTGAGCAGTGTCAAAGAGCAGGAGGCGCCCTATCTTGGAGGCAACAGATGCCGCAACAACCTATGTTGTTTTGTGAGGTGTTTGACGTCTGGGGTATAGATTTCATGGGCCCCTTTCCTGTTTCTTTTGGTTTTTATTATATCTTACTTGCTGTGGATTACGTATCCAAATGGGTGGAAGCTAAGGCCACCAGGACTAATGATGCTCAGGTTGTTGTAGATTTTGTCAGGTCTAATATCCTTTGCAGGTTTGGCATACCTAGAGCCATAGTCAGTGACCAAGGCACACACTTCTGCAATAGATCCATGCAAGCTTTGCTCAAGAAGTATGGGGTTGTGCACAAAGTTTCTACACCCTATCACCCCCAAACCAACGGGCAAGCTGAGATTTCAAATAGAGAGATCAAGCGGATTTTGGAGAAGATGGTGAAGCCTGATAGAAAGGATTGGAGCACACGATTGGAGGATGCTCTATGGGCCCATCGGACCGCTTACAAGGCACCCATAGGGATGTCACCCTATCGGGTTGTCTTTGGTAAGGCGTGCCACCTGCCTGTGGAGATAGAGCACCGTGCATATTGGGCTGTGAAGCAATGTAACTTAGCTCTTGATCAAGCGGGTGAGGAGAGGAAGCTGCAGTTGAGTGAGCTAGATGAGATCCGTTTGGAGGCCTATGAGAACTCCAAGTTCTACAAAGAGAAGACCAAGAAGCTTCATGATAGCTCAATTTCCAGAAAGGAGTTCTTGGTTAGTCAAAAAGTTTTGCTCTACAACTCTAGGCTTGGACTCATGAGTGGAAAGCTCCGCTCTAAATGGATTGGACCGTTTGTAGTCACCCAGGTGTTTCCTTATGGCACTGTGGAGATCAAGAGTGACTCCACGAACAAGAGCTTCAAAGTCAATGGCCACCGACTCAAGCCTTTCCTAACCACCCCTTCTTTGGATGATGCACCAGTGGAGGAGGCCTCATTGGTCGACCCCACTTTTGAACAACCATGACTTAGGGAGTCTCCTTTTCTCCTTCCTTACTCTTTTTATTACACTTGTCTATATCTGTCTGATTCTGCTATTTGTGTTCCATTGAGGACAATGTGTGATTTAAGTGTGGGGGCAGAGTAGTTTAGGTTGCATATTTTGCTTTGATTTTTTTTAGGTTTTGCTTAGTTTTGGGCATTTTCTTGCATGTTTTTGCTTCATTTTAGTAGAGTTTTGGTATCTTGTGTCTGAATTCATGCATTTCTGTGTGTAAAGTTGCTTTTGATAATTAAGAGGTGGTAACACTGTGATAGAATTGTCCCTTTTGTGAGGATTTGAGCCTTAATTGTGGGTGAATTGCTATATATGCCACCTAATTTTCTTTCATGTGTGATTGCACTCTGGATTACTTGCACTCTAGAACTTGACTTGACTCTTGTTGATACTTGATTGCTCATGCACATTTTGAAATGATTTAGGCACTTTCTTTCTTGAATAAGCTACTAGCCATATGAGCCTACCTTGAATGAATGTATCCTTTGCTAGCCCCTTTGAGCCTTTTTATCCCTTTCCTTGTTCTTTAGCTCATTACAAGCCTATGACTGAAAAACCATGATTGTCCTAACCTTAGGGAATTTTGGAGCTTTGGAATTGTTTTGGGAATGGGTATTAGGTAAGAAGTGTGCTCTATGCTTCAATTGGTTGAGTTCTTGGTTTTGCCTCTTTGGTTGTTGTAGCTATGGCTTCATCTTCATGCCATTTGTGTTGTTTCTTCTTTTCTTTTTGTATATCTCTCAAAAACAAAAAAAATAAAAAAAATGCAAAAATAAAAAGAAAAAAAAAAGAAGAAAAAAAAAAAGAAAAAAAAAAGTGAATAAAAGGTTGTTGAGGCAAAGAGGATTGGAATTAGTGGTTGTTGATTTTGGGGTGGATTTTGCTTACTTTTTACTTATTCCCCATTGCTCCTCTATTCCCTTGGTTTTAGCTACATTCCCATATTTTTATCCTACTTTGTCCTTGGCCCCATTACAACCCTTAAAAGACCTTTTGATCATTTTGTGCATGTGTGTTGATGGTTGATGTTAGAGGCTTGTCAAGCTTATGGTTGTGTTTGTTTTTCATGATGTGCCTTGAGTGTAAATAATGATTAACCACAAACACTTGAGTGTAAACACTTTTGAGTGATCCTTGTGAGTTTCTATCATCTTTGTGACTATCGTCTTGATGTCATTGGTTTTTTTGCATACTTGAAGTAATTGGATGATGTTCGCGGATGCTTTGACTCTTTGATCATTAACCATTTTGTGTGCTTGAGTTTGCCCATTTCTTTGCATTTCCTAGAATTCATTGTGAAGTATGTAATCTCTTAGGTTTGAATTTCTTAGTTGTAGTCATCTTGTTGCATGATTCACTTTGGTGCATATTGATCTTCATAGTCCTATCTTTTGGTTTTGCCCAGGAGTGCAAAAGGATAAGTGTGGGGGTATTTGATGAGCATTTTATTTCCCATTATTCCTTGCATTATTTTACTCCTATTATTGATACTTGTTGCCCATTTGACATTGATTAGCTTGATTTAGTGATTTTGAGTTTATTGGACTAATATTCCGAATATTGTTTAATTTGGGATTATTTAGCCTAATTAATTCTATTTCTATTTTCAGGTAATATTTGGCACAAGGACACTTTGGGAAGTTTGAAAATGAAGATTGAAGCATTGAAGTGAAGATTGTAATTTGCATTTAGGTCCCTTTTTAATTGTAATTTTCAGAATAGTGTTTCTTAGGACTTGGGCCCATGTTTTAGGCCCATTTTCATGACTAAAGAGGGGAAATTCGTGTAACCCCCAAGAACATACTCCAATTTCAGATTTCTCACTCTCTCTCTAGGTTAGAACTTCTCTCTTGGCTCTCCCAAGTGGTGGTGGCTGCTAGGGTTTTGTTCTTCCCCATTTCTACTCGTTTTTCTTCATTTATGGCCATGGAAGGCTAGACTTCAAGGGTTAATCCCTTTGGTATTGTATTATCTACTCTTGAGCTCTTGTTATTAATGCAATTTCGTTTTCTCTTCTCTGTTTTCATGTTTATCGATGTGTAGTGGTTTGCTTAATTCCATTTCGTAGAGATAATACATGAATATAAATGCTTAATTTGTATTAACTCGTAAAAACTCCAATTCTGGTTTCTGATGCTTAATTAGAAGTTAGGGTTTGGAGTGATAACTGAATTTTCGCTTAGTATTTGGTTATCACGAGTTGGACAGAGGAGAGGAGAGGAATCGATCTTTAGTGAGCTAGGATTGAGTAGTGTACGTAACCAAAGGGGTTTGCCCGCTTTTGTTTCTGATTTTCTTAGTTTTTATATTCTGCTTGTGTTTTGTTCTTCACATTTGTCACACACAAAAACCCCCCCATTTTACTGCACACCACGTGTTTGATACTTTGCCTAGACCGATATTCACTGGGAAACGACCTAGGATCACCTTCCTAGTACTACAGAATAAACACCTTTTATTTTGATCGGGTACGACCTCGATCAGTCATCACTCTAGGTTTCATTACTCACCACTCTAAGTCTCCTAGTTGTTTGCCACTTAGTTTCTACTTTCATGAGACTTAAGAAAATAAACTTCCCTTGGCCTTCTTGAACTACACTTGGCCGAACAACATGCACACACACACACACATATAATTTCCTTTTCCACTTTATCATATGAACACCTAGCATTCCATTATGGAACCATGCATACATTTAACACATATACATACCATACTTTAGGGCATTATATTTCACACGGCACACATACATCACACATACATAAATACATTCACATTCACACAATTCATGCATTTCAAATTTATCATTCAATTTTATTTCTTAAGATAAGAAAACACACGTATGCATCATGCAATCCACACAATTTATGCACTCATTCATTTAGTTTCACTAATTAAATTTCATACACCATTTATTCACAAATCACACATTTACAAATCCCAAAATTTCCAAAATACAAACTTTAAAGAAAATCAATAAACCATATCAATTAAATCACAAAATTTAGTAAAACCATATGTTCTCATAAATCAGGGACCTTTAAAGAAACCATTTATTAAAAACCTCAAATCATAAAAAAAAAAAGGAAAATTCGTTCCTTGGAGAAATCTCGAATGACAAAATCATAACTTGGTTTTCATGAAATCAACTTCAAATAAAAATCATTTGTTAAAACACGTTGACTGAAAAAAATCTCTCTTAATTTCTGAAAAATTCTCAAAAATTCTTTTTAAATAAAACCTCATTGATTTATTTGAGTCCAGAAGATGCGGGATGTTACAGAAGACAAGATAGGAATGATCGAGACCGAAGGATTCCTCCGAGGATAAAATTTCAGGAATACACTCCTTTAACTGTTCCAAGGAGTCAAATCCTGAGGGAAACAATGCAGACTGACTTACGCTCTGCCCAAAGACCTCCGTCTTTAAGAAAGGGCGCAAAGCGTGATAGGTCAAAATACTGTGACTTCCACAGGGGTTACGGCCATACGACGGACGAGTGCATCTGGTTGCGGGATCTGATCGAAGAGATGATCAGAGATGGCAAGCTACAACAGTACATAAAAGATGCAGCCGGCCGAAGAAGTAGGAACAGATCTCAGTCACCAGCAAAATCCAAACGCCAGAGAAGTAGGTCACCAGACGATAGAAACACCAGGAGACAGAGAACCGATCCCACTCCAGCTCCTGATACAAACGCTAATAAAAATGAATTCTTGGTTAACACTATTGCGGGAGGTTTTGCTGGAGGTGGAGAGAAGAAGGCCGGCAGAAAAAAGTACATTAACCAAATTTTAGCAGTTAGCCAGAAGCCCATAGCCAAGAGATCAACAAAAAACGTTCCCATTATTTTTGATGACGGCGATTTGGATGGAATCCTTCCAGGACATAATGACCCCATGGTGATCACTGCCCTTATTGGTAATTACGAGGTGAAACGAGTCTTTATCGATCAAGGGAGCTCAGCGGACATCATGTTTTTCCCTCTGTTCAAAGCCCTTAAACTCAGGGAGTGCAATCTCACTCCCTTTGAAGGTGAATTAATTGGTTTCACGGGGGACACCATTGAGCCTAAGGGATACATCCAACTTCCCGTAACCCTCGAACAACAGCCTTCGTCCAGAACCGAGACAGTCAAGTTTTTGGTGGTTGATTGTCCAGCGGCCTACAACACCATTCTTGGGAGAACTTCTTTGCAAGCATTTGGGGCGGTAGTATCAACAGTTCACTTGGCTAAGAAATTCGTCGAAACTGATGATAGGGTGGTAACTGTCAAGGCCGAGCAAGAAGCAGCGAGAAAATGTTACAACGCCAGTTTAGGAAAAGTTAAAAACAAGGATCCGAGCAATTTGGAAAGAGTCTCTTTGGGAAAGGGCAATATTAACCTAGCAGATCTGGATATAAGAGACCAATCCGACAGAAATAGACCGACCCCGAAGGGACAGTGGGAATTCCTGACATTGACCAATGATCCCCTTAGGCAAGTAAAAATCGGTTCTGAACTACCCACAAGTGTAAAAGTGGAGTTGACCACTCTGTTGATTTCAAATAAAGATCTGTTTGCGTGGACATCAGCTTATATGCCGGGAATCGACCCAAATTTTATCTGCCATAAGTTGAGTATCATTCCGGGGTCGAAACCGGTGGCACAACGCAAAAGGAAGGTTAGTGCGGAAAAGGCCGCTGCCATTGAAGAAAAGGTTGCTGAATTACTCCGAGCAGGTTTCATTAGGGAAATTGACTATACAAACTGGTTAGCCAACACCGTCTTGGTCAAAAAACCCAATGAAAAGTGGAGGATGTGTGTCGACTACACAGACTTGAATAAAGTCTGTCCTAAAGACCAGTATCCACTCCCCGTTATTGACAAACTCGTCGACAGTTCAGCTGGCTACAAACTCTTGTCCTTTATGGATGCTTACTCTGGTTACAACCAGATTCCTATGTTTCCTGCCGATCAAGATAAAACTGCATTCATCACCGACAAGGCAACTTATTGTTACAATGTCATGCCTTTTGGATTGAAGAATGCGGGAGCTACCTATCAGAGGATGATGAACAAGGTTTTTCAAGGAATGATCGGCTCAAACATGGAGGTATACATCGATGATATTATTGCAAAGAGCAAACAGCAGGAAAACCATGCCCAGGATCTCAAGACAATACTGGACCGAGTGAGAAAGTATTCCATGAGGTTGAATCCTGAAAAATGCGTGTTCGAAGTCCCAGCCGATTCTTTCCTCGGTTTCATGTTAACTGAGAGAGGTATTGAAGCCAATCCAGATAAGTGCAAAGCAATCCTTGAAATGAGGAGTCCAGATAGTCTTAAAGATGTCCAACAACTCGCGGGCCGAGTGGCGGCACTTTCCAGATTCTTATCCCAGGCTGCTCAGAAAGCTTTGCCATGGTATCAGCTCCTTAGGAAAAACAAAGATTTCCTTTGGGACGAGCACTGTGAGCAAGCTTTTGTTCAATTGAAGGAGTATCTTTCCAGTCCACCGGTTCTCCACAGCCCTCTTCCTGGCGAAAACCTCATTCTATATATCTCAGTTGCAGAAGCAGCGGTCAGTTCGGTTTTGGTACGAGAAGATTCGGGAATGGAAGCCCCAGTATATTTTGTTAGCCGAGCACTTCAAGGATCAGAATTGAGATATCAAAAGCTTGAGAAACTTGCGTACTGTTTGGTCACATCGGCTCGGAGATTGAGACAATATTTTCAGGCACATAGAATATTGGTAAGAACAGCTCAACCTCTCAAACATGTTCTTCAAAAACCCGACCTAGCAGGCAGAATGGTTTCATGGTCTGTCGAATTGTCTGAATTTGACATCACCTATGAACCGAGGAAGGCGATGAAATCCCAAGTTCTGGCTGACTTCGTCACCGAATTCACAGATATCCCCTCGGATACTTCTCAGAATTTATGGTCAGTATATGTAGATGGATCAAGCAACTAGAAAGGAGATGGAGCTTGGGTCATCATTGAAAACCCTGAGGGATTGTTCATGGAATACTCATTGAAGTTCGAGTTCCAAACGTCAAACAACCAAGCAGAATACAAGGCAGTTCTTGCAGGCCTCAAGATGGTTTATGAGTTCGGAGCAGAGCGAGTGTCAGTTTTCAGCGATTCACAACTAGTGGTTTCTCAGATCAAGGGTCAATACTCGGCAAAGGAGCCCATCCTACAAAAGTATCTTGAAGAGGTAAAGCGAATCATCTCAAACTTTTCAGGATTTGACATTTCCCATGTCCCGAGAGATTCAAATTCCCGAGCCGACATTTTATCCAAATTGGCAAGTACAAAGGGGTCGGAAAGCAATAAAACATTGATACAAGAAACCATTCCCCGACCGAGTGTCATTTTGGCTATCTCGTCATCTCAATCATGGATGGATCCACTTCTTACTTATTTGCAACATGGGTTCGTCCCCCAAGATCAGGCAGAGGCTTGGAAGTTGGTTAAGAAGGCAGCTCAATACACAGTTCTGAATGGAGTTCTGTACAAAAGAGGTTTTGGTTCCCTCATGCCCAGATGTGTCAACCCATCCCAAGCTGAGGAGATACTGGAGGAGATTCACGGCGGAATTTGCAGCCACCATATGGGTGGAAAATCCCTTGCGAGAAAAGTAATCCGAGCGGGCTACTTTTGGCCTACACTGCAAAAAGACGCCATGGAACATGTTAAGAAGTGTGTTCAATGCCAATTTCACAGCGACATCTACCAAAGACCTGTTGAAGAGTTACACTCTCTCGGTGCCCCTTGGCCCTTTTATCAATGGGGCATGGACATCATCGGGAAGTTTCCCACCGCACCAGGGAAACTCAAATTTGCGGTAGTGGCTATCGACTACTTCACTAAGTGGATTGAGGTGGTTCCGTTAGCAACAATCTCCACGGCCCATATTCAATCTTTCTTTGTGAAGGAAATTATCTCTCGGTTCGGAGTGCCTCATGCCATAGTTACTGATAATGGATCGCAGTTTGCAGCCTCTCACTTTCAACAACTAGCAGCCGACCTAGGAATCGCTCACTATTTCAGTTCTGTTGAACACCCACAGACAAATGGGTTAAGCGAAGCTGCCAACAGAACCATCTTGGATGGAATTAAGAAGAAACTCGGTAATGCATCCGACACTTGGGCGGATAAACTTCCGAGCGTCTTATGGTCACACAGGACAACTGTACACTCATCTACAGGAGAGACTCCTTTTCGTTTGACATACGGCTGCGACGCAGTCATTCCGATCAAAAAGTGAATCCCTACCTTTAGGACGCTTGAACGTCCTTTAGAAACTAATGACCATTTGATCAGCGAAGAACTCATTTTACTTGAGGAAATTTGAAAGAATGTCGCCGCTCATGAAAGGAAAGTGAAGGAGCGGCAAGCTCGGGAATACAACAAAAAGGTTCGTCCACGAAGTTTTGAAGTTGGAGATTTAGTCCTCCGCCGAGCGGATATCGGCAAAGGAAATGCTGGAGTTGGAAAATTGAAGCCAAAGTGGGAAGGCCCATACCGAGTGAAGGCTAAATCCGGATCTGGTGCTTACAAATTGGAGACTCTCTCGGGCATGGAAATCAATAACAGCTGGAACGTGGCCAAACTCAGAGCTTATTACAGTTAAGCTCCTATTTTATTTTTCACTTTTTACAAATAGATTAGTCTATTGCTCAGAAATGTTTAGGTCGAATAAACGGAGGGTAACATCCTTCTTAGCTTAGAGACAATTGTTAGGAATTAGTTAACAAATGAGTAACATCATTCTTGTATTCTTTTATCAATAAAACGCATCGATTTCCTTCAAATTCTTTTACGAACATTGTGATGTGACATATGCCTCATTTCGTTCGGCTAGCCACCGAGCGGAATCGAGATACAACTCTTTATGAGAGTTTAACAACGTATTCATAGAACGCCCGAATTCAGGAAATTACTTTCCTTGTTTCGCAGTCCGAGGGTCCCGCTTTGGCTAAAGTCGGCGATCCGAGTTCTACTCACAATAATTTATTCAATCGAAGCAATTCCTAAATTAGCCTTTTTGTTCGGCAAATAGCAGTAAAATCAGGGGTCACGTGACAAACGAAACTCAAAAAGTAATGAAAGTGATTTACACAACACAATTTGTATACTAAGCAAATTGATTAAAATTTAGCAGGAGCAAAAATAAATTGTTCATGGCAGGCAAGAAGTATGCTCGAATACAACGAGCAACAAGTTAAAGGAAAAATTGTTTGAAATAGCTAAGTAAAGACGCTCGGCAACAGCGAGCAACAACAAGTTAAACCCTACAGAAAAGCAACACAAACTGATCACTACTCAATATCAGATAGAACAATGTTGGAATCATCGAAGTCAGGGGCTTCAGTCAATTCAACGAGAGGGTTAGGCAGATCCCCTGCTTGCAAATCAACTTCGGCCTTGGTCTCAATATCAATCAGCTTCCCATTGTCGACATTATGAAATGGATGAGCTCCGACCACCCTGAATTCTGTGACACCCTTTTTTCCCAATAACAGTAAATACTATAATAATTAAGTATTACTTGGAAATATATGGACTTGTGATTATTAGAAAATGTGAAAGTAAAATTTTTCTTTTAAAGCGGGTGCACAAACCAACACTTGGGATTCTTGGAGAAGAAATTCTAAATCATTCTAACAGTTATATCTAGTTCGGCAAGTTCTAAAACCTTTTAAAAATTGGGTAACATTCGTCTTTTGGAATCGTATTTACATCATAGAAAATAACTGAAGCTACCCTTGCTTTATTTGATAAAACTGATACCATCGGATACTTTTCACAGCCGAACCCTTAAATAGATTAAATCAGAGTAAGCAGAAATTATTCGACCATGCAATTAATAGTAATATAACATAGGTTTTATATATAGAAGGAGTCATAGATACATAGTCCCATCATTGAGTCTCCAAGATCCAAAATACAAGTCCATAAAACAGATCTACGTAGTAATGTATCCAAACCCCTAGAGTACTCCAAAAGTATATCTACAGTATATATATACATAACTGTCGTTTCCTTAACCAAGATCAACCTTAAAGCTATGGAAGAGCCTTGAAGAATGATCTCAATCAAGATATTAATGTAGGACTCTTTTAGGATTTCTGAGTATCCAGTTGAGATAATCAGGTTCTCCCTAGTCAACAATGTGTGTGCTAGTGTCAACTTAGGGATGAGAAGACGTACCTTAGCCCCTATAGCATGGTGGTTCTTATAGGGGATTACCTGTATGCCATGGGCCGTTCTGATAAGGCTTCTGAAGAGGAAGAACTCAAATAGGATTCGTAGTGGATATGATAAGATCATATCCGTTAATCCTGTAAGCGATAGACTTCATCCAATACGGTTTTTATCTTACCAAGAGTCGCGGGAATCCAGGGGAAGCAGTGAAGCGCGATGAGACTGTTAGTGATAAGGATAAGGATGAGAATCCTGTGCTCGGGGTTAATCTCATTGGCATGTAACTTCTCGTTAGGTACCCAGTTTACTCGGTGTATGTTTCCGACCGAAAGCCCTGCTTCAGTGTCATATTAACTAGAGTAATGAGGATACGGTCGGTTATTCGCTCGGTTTGCTACAGGTCCACTACATAAGCCCCCCAAGCTCGGTTGGATGATTCGAGTCCTGTCGAGCTTATGAGACGAATGAATCATTTTTCGACTGAATTCTTCAACGATTTGAGGAGGAAATCCGAGCCTTACTGTGCTTCGATCAAGGCTGTCGCTTGATTGACCTTGGAGTGACCTTCCATTTTTTCCTGAGTGTACACGTGTCTTTAATTTTATCGGGAATCGTACCGTTATGATTTCAAAACCATTAGAGGTGCGACGTACTAGCTTTTCAAGCGCCAAATGGGCTTTCTTCATCTAAAGCCCAAACTTTTTGAGATAGTGGAGGGAATTTAAAGGACAATCAAAGGGCGGTTTCTCACTTACTCGTTTCTTCTCTTTCTTCATCGTACGTTCTCCTGAGAAATTGGAAACCAGAAACGAAACTGCACAAAATCTTCTTCCTTGCACCGCTTCTTGCCAGAGTCTTGATTGACGTTTTCTTCTACACTTCTTTTAGCCTTTCATATCTCAATCTTCGCTGACCCTTTACTATCACCAGGTAACTGATCTTTCTCTTTCAAAGCATTTCTATTTTTTCTATTTTGATGTATTCCTTGTTCTTGCATGCGATCATTATTACTTGTTTACTACACTCCTCTGGATTTTGCTTTTTATGCTTTAATGCTATTTTTCCTTACTCTGATTTTCTTGTAAGGCGTGTTATCGCCTTTGTATTTTCCTGGGTTTACTTACTTTTCTGGTTTTGAAAAACTTTACACATTTCTGGGTTTTTTGGGTTTTCTTGGTTTTGCGAGTGTTATTTTTTCTGGGTCTTGAGGATGTCATTCTTTCTGGGTTTTTAGGGTGTTATTTTTGGCTTTTCTGGATTGTGGAGTTTACAAGCTGTTGGCTCGATGAAAACCCCAAATCGTTTTGTTGTTGTTGCTATGATACCTCACTTGCCCCTCAAACTTCTTTATCCGCTTTACCGTCTATTGAGTGATCGCTGTAGAATTTCTTAGGTTTGCTTTACGCTTTTCTACACTTAACTTATTAGGGTTGGTACTGGAGCACCGTTTGTCATGAGTAAGGAATCTGTAAACTCTGATGTGCCAAGAACACATAAGGGAGGGAACCCCGAGGTTTGTGTTAAACCAATAGCCATGCATTTTCCTCGGACTTTGAGGGAGTTCAGGCAAGGTGTGATTCAGTATAGGATCGCCGAAAGGGTAGAACAAAGGAGGTTAAGGAGGCTTCATAGAGGTATTAGACATCTCAATCGGTTTTTGGAAATTCTGCCCAAAAAGGGAGGTGTTCCCAAAACGACCGTAAGTATTTGATCAAGTTTTCGTGGTTCTGACTCCAAGTGTGCCCCCTTTTCCTCAGGTATGAAGAGAAAGTGTGATACTAATCCCGACTTGTACCCTCTTCCACCAGATTCAGCTGAATACGACTGGGTGGACCGAGAGGTTCTTGGCACTCAATCAGAGCTTAAGACACATCAATCACTAGACCAAACACGAGCCATAATTTTGCCATGTCCAGGAGATAACACAGGGAATTTGTACTCCATTACTCCGGTGAATGAGAATGAGAGAGTCTGCACCAAGATTCCTGAGGGTAGTACAGGCTTTTATTTTTACGAAGAGGTGATCACTCGACTTGGTATAAGGCTGCCTTTTATTGATTTTGAGATGGGGGTTCTGAATTTCCTAAGGGTGGCCCCTACTCAGCTGCATCCGAACGCATGGGCGTTCGTGAAGGTGTTTGAACAGGTTTGCTCAGCCACGAATTGGGCTTGTAATCTTCGTATCTTTTTCTATCTTTTTTCTCCACAGTGTAATTCATTTGAGAAAGGTTCGGCCATGAAACCCTGGGTTTCTTTGAAGTCTCGCAGAGGATATGCATTATTTTCCAAATACTCTGAGTCCTGGAAGGGATTCAAACCTTTTTTCTTTAAGTATAACTTCAATGGTACTGGGGTCTACTGGTTTACCCGACCTGGGGAAAGACGGCCACTTCCGTTGTTTCCTCTTCAATGGAGCGCCAGTTTCTTTAATCGATCAATCGCTTCCTACTCTTCTAACTGGAAGGAACTTGCTGAATTTGAAAAGGAGGTTTGTCGGTCGGTTGAAAGTTACTTGCAGAAGAGCGGGATGATAGAGACGAGGGATATTGTGAACATCCCTTCTTCTGAAGTTAGAACGGAGCTCGATATAGTGTATTTATTTTGCTTTTCAATTTTGTGGTTTGATCGGCTCTTATATCTATTGGTTTTGTTTTTCTTTGAATTTGTGGTTTCATCGGCTCTAACGTCTATATGTTTTGTTTGCAGAAAACATGGCGGCTCGCCTGGCGGCTCGCCTGGCAGCTCTGGTTGAAGGTCAAGGTGGTAAGAAGAGAAAAACTCCCGCTACTTCTGGATCCTCAAATATGAGTACTCCAAGCTTGAGTACTTCTAGCCCAACTCCTTCTGCCTCGGCTGCCAGGGCTTCTCCTCGGCCAGCCGCCGATACAGTTGCTGTCGCTTCTACTGTTTCTATGGCCCGTGGTGGTCAAGCTCAATCAACTTCTCCTCATCAACCACTTCAGCGACGCCGACGAGTGGATAAAGGAAAGGAAAAAGTAACCGAAGGTGTAAACCCAAGGACTGAGGGACCAAGTGCTCGACCAACTGCCACTCCTACTGCTGGTACCACTGCTGCTGCTCCAACTTCTACCGAGAATCCTCCTGACACATCCATATGGGATGTGCAATTTGATGAAAGATTTGGGAGGTACATCTGCCCCGAATCGGATTGCACTCGTTTTGGAACGCTGAATACTGACGAGTGGTCACGTTGCAACATGACACTTGCTAAGTATCTCCTCAGGGGGGCCAACCTTGCTTATTTCTTGGCCAAAAATCCTGATGGTCTTTTCACTAGCTATAACGATAAACAAAGGGAAGCTCGGGATCTTTCAGCTGCTCAAGAAGCCAGTCTCTCGGATGAGCTGATCCGAGTGAAAAACGAGCTGGAAAACCTGAAGGCTGATAAGGGGGAGTTGGTCAAAGAAAGAGATTCTTTGAAGGTTTTACTGAAGACCGCTGAGGTTAAGAAGAAAGAGGTTGAGGAAAACATGAAGAAAGAGGCTCAAATGTTTCAACAGAAGCTGAATGAATCAAAGTCTGAGGTTGAGAAGTCTGTCGTCATTGCTCAAAAGTGGAAGGAGAAAGCCCTTACTCATAAAAAGAAGGCAGAAACCAACTTTTACAATTGGAGCAAAGCGGTTGATGACTCCTTTGTTTTGGCCATTCAGCAAGTTCAATTTTTGAACCCTGAATTGGAATTTAGGGTGGTTGGGGCTCATCTATATCATACCGTTCAAAATGGGAAATTGATTGACATTGCTTCCAAGGCGGAGGTGGATCTGCAAGCTGAGGATCTTTCTAATCCTCTTGAGGAGCTGACCGAGGCACCAGATTTTGATGATTCTCAAGTTGTTTTATCCGATGTTGAAGAATGATGTTCCATCCCATTGTTGTTCTATCACTCTATTGTTTGCTCAATGTATTCCGAGCATTTTAACTTGACGCTTTCCTTGCATTGCTGAACAATTTACTTTATCTTGCATTTATCTTTTCTGAACAAGCTATGTCCGTTTGTTTTCGCTCGTATTGAGCACTGTTTTGGACAAGTTAGCTTATTTTGCACCTTATGATAATGATATCATAGCTATTTCGTTCGTTACGCTTCGGTATTTAAATTGCATAATTCATTGTGAGTAGAACTTGGATCGCCGACTTTAGCCAAAGCGGGACCCTCGGACGGCGAAACAAGGAAAGTAGTTTCCTGGATTCGGGCATTCTATGTGTACGTTGCTGAACTCTTGTAAAGAGTTGTGTCTCAATTTGGCTTGGTGGCTAGTCGTTCCAAATGAGTAGCGTGTCACATCACAATGTTCAAACAAAAGACTTTTCAAAAATTGATGCATTTATTGATACGCGAATACAAAAATGAAGTTATTCATCGACTAACAAATCCCTAACAAACGTTTCTAAGCTGAGAAGGTTGTTACCCTTCATTTTATTTAAACTTAAGAAATGAACTACCCTAATTGATGATAAACAAACTATCCTAGATTGTGAAAACAAAATAGAAGTTTAACTGTAATAAGCTTTGAGTTTGGACACGTTCCATGTGTTACCAATTTCCGTGCCCGAGAGAGTCTCCAACTTGTATGCTCCAGATCCAGATTTAGCCTCCACTCGGTAAGGACCTTCCTAGTTTGGTTTCAGCTTTCCGACTCCCGCATTTCCTTTGCCAATATCTGCTCGGCAGAGGACTAAGTCACCCACTTCGAAACTTCTTGGGCGGACTTTTTTGTTGTATTCCCGAGCCTGCCGTTCCTTCATTTTTCTTTCATGGGCTGCAGCATTTTTCCGGACTTCTTCTAACAACACCAGCTCTTCACTGATCAAATGGTCGTTTGTTTCTAAGGGACGCTCAAGTGTCCTGAAGGTGGGGATATGCTTTTCGATCGGGATAACTGCGTCGCAGCCGTATGTCAAACGAAAAGGGGTTAAAATAGTGAGTAACATTTAAGTCGGCTGCTAATTGTTGGAAGTGAGATGCTACAAACTGAGATCCGTTGTCTGTGACTATGGCGTGTGGTACCCCAAACCGAGAAATTACCTCTTTGACAAAGAAGGATTGGATTCGAGCAGTTGAAATTGTTGCTAACGGCATTGCCTCGATCAATTTGGTGAAGTAATCAATTGCCACTACTGCAAATTTGAGTTGGCCTGGAGCAGTGGGAAACTTTCCTATGATGTCCATGCCCCATTGGTAAAAAGGCCAAGGCGCGCCGAGAGAGTGTAACTCTTCAGCAGACTTTTGATGAACGTCACTGTGAAATTGGCATTGAGTACATTTCTTGACATGTTCCATAGCGTCTTTCTGCAGTGTAGGCCAAAAATAGCCTGCTCTGATTATTTTTTTCGCCAAGGACTTCCCTCCCATGTGATGGCTGCAAATGCCACCATGAATCTCCTCCAGGATTTCCTCAGCTTGGGATGGATTGACACATCTGAGCATGGGGGATCCAAAACCTCTTTTGTATAAGACTCCGTTTAAAACTGTGTATTGGGCAGCCTTTTTCACCAACTTCCGAGCTTCGGACTGATCTTGAGGGACAAACCCATGTTGCAAGTAAGTGAGAATTGGGTCCATCCATGACTGAGATATTGAGACCGCCAAAATGACACTAGGTCGGGGAACAGTTTCTTGTATCAGAGTTTTGTTGTTTTCCGACCCTTTTGTACTTGCTAACTTGGACAGAATATCCGCTCGGGAGTTTGAATCTCTCGGAACATGGGAAATATTAAACTCAGAAAAGTTGGAGATGATTCGCTTTACCTCTTCCAGATATTTCTGCAGAATGGGCTCCTTTGCCGAGTACTGGCCCCTGATTTGAGAAACTACCAGTTGTGAATCGCTGAAAACCGACACTTGTTCCGCTCCAAACTCACGCACCATCTTGAGGCCTGCCAGAACTGCCTCGTATTCTGCTTGATTATTTGACGTCTGGAACTCAAATTTCAGCGAGTACTCCATGGATAGTCCCTCGGGGTTTTCGATGATTACTCCAGCCCCCGCGCCTTTCCTATTACTTGATCCATCCACGTTGACTGACCAAAGACTATGAGAGCTGTTAGAAGGAACATCCGTAAATTCGGAAACGAAATCCGCTAGTACTTGTGACTTCATTGCTTTTCTTGGTTCATAGGTAATGTCAAATTCGGAAAGTTCGATAGACCATGAAACCATTCTGCTAGATAGGTCGGGTTTATGAAGAATCTGTCTAATAGGTTGAGCGGTTCTCACCAATATTTTATGTGCCTGAAAGTACTGTCTCAATCTCCGAGCTGATGTGACCAAACAATACACAAGTTTCTCAAGCCTTTGATACCTCAACTCTGATCCTTGAAGTGTTCGGCTAACATAATAGATCGGAGCCTCAGTGCCTGAATCATCTCGTACCAGAACTGACTTGACTGCTGTCTCGGCCACTGACATGTATAGGATGAGGTTCTCCCCAGGAAGAGGACTGTGGAGGACGGGTGGGCTTGAAAGATATTCTTTTAATTGAATAAAAGCTTGTTCACAGTGTTCATCCCACAGGAAATCTTTATTTTTCCTGAGGAGTTGGTACCATGGCAAGGCTTTTCGAGCGACTTGGGAGAGGAACCTAGAGAGTGCTGCCACTCGGCCCGTGAGTTGCTGAACTTCTTTCAAATTTGTCGGGCTCCTCATATCAAGGATCGCTTTACATTTATCAGGATTAGCCTCAATTCCTCTCTCGGTTAACATAAATCCGAGAAAAGAACCGGCCGGAACCCCAAATACACACTTCTCGGGATTCAACCTCATGGAATATTTCCTTACCCGATCGAGTATTGCTGTGAGGTCCTTGGCATGATTCTCTTGTTGTCTACTTTTGGCGATGATGTCATCTATGTATACCTCCATATTTGAACCGATCATACCGTGAAAAATTTTGTTCATCATCCTTTGATAAGTAGCTCCCGCATTCTTCAACCCAAATGGCATAACGTTGTAACAGTAAGTGGCCCTGTCAGTGATAAATGCAGTTTTGTCCTGGTCGACTGGGAACATTGGAATTTGGTTGTAACCAGAGTAAGCATCCATAAACGATAAGAGTTTGTAACCATCTGAACTGTCGACGAGTTTGTCAATAACAGGGAGTGGGTATTGATCTTTAGGACAGACTTTGTTCACGTCTGTGTAATCAACACACATTCTCCATTTTCCATTGGGTTTTTTGACTAAGACGGTGTTTGCCAACCAATCTGTGTAGTCAATTTCCCGAATGAAGCCTGCTCGGAGTAGTTCAGCAACCTTTTCTTCTATTGCCATGGCTTTTTCCGCGCTAACTTTCCTTTTGCGTTGCGCCACTGGTTTCGACCCTGGTACGATGCTCAACTTATGACAAATAAAATTGGGGTCGATTCCAGGCATATCAGCTGACGTCCAAGCGAACAAATCCTTATTTGCAATTAATAGAGCGGCCAATTCTTCTTTAACGCCCGTGGGCAAATCAGCACCAATTTTCACTTGTCTGAGACGGTCGTCAGATAGCGTCAAGAACTCCCACTGTCCCTTTGGGGTCGGTCTATATCTGTCGGATTGGTCCCTCATATCCAAATCCGCCAAATTCACATTTCCCTTACCCAAAGAAACTCTTTCCAGATTGTTCGGATCCTTGCTCTTCACTTTTCCTAGGCTAGCATTATAACATTTTCTTGCTGCATCCTGTTCGGCCTTCACCGTTACTACTTTGTCATCAGTTCCGACGAACTTCATGGCCAAATGAACTGTTGACACAACCGCTCCAAAAGCCCGGAGAGAAGTTCTTCCAAGAATTGCATTGTAGGCTGCCGGACAATCCACAACCAAAAACTTCACAATCTCGGTCCTAGCTGAAGGCTATTGTCCAAGGGTTACAGGGAGCTGAATGTAACCTTTTGGCTCAACAGTGTCTCCAGTAAAACCGATCAGTTCACCTTCAAAGGGAGTGAGATTACATTCCCTGAGTCTCAAAGCTTTGAACAAAGGGAAAAACATTATATCCGCCGAACTACCTTGATCAATAAAAACCCGTTTTACCTCATAATTTCCGATCAGAGCAGTTATTACCATGGGATCATTATGGCCTGGGAGTATTCCATCCAAATCCTCGTCGTCAAAAGTAATGGGAATGTTTTTTGTTGATCTCTTGGCGATCGGTTTTTGACTAACTGCCAAGATCTGGTTGATGTATTTTTTCCTATCGGCTTTCTTCTCCCCTCCCCCGGCAAAACCTCCCGCAATAGTGTTAACCAGGAAATCATTTTTGTTGGTGTTGGACTCGGGAACCGGGGTAGGGTCGGTTCTCTGTTTCCCGCTATTCCGATCGTCTGGCGACCTGCTTCTCTGGCGTTTTGGTTTTACTGGAGATTGAGATCTGTTCCTGTTCCTTCGGTCGGCTGCGTCCCTGATGTACTGCTGTAGCTTGCCATCTCTGATCATTTCCTCAATCAAATCACGTAGCCATATGCATTCGTCAGTAGTGTGGCCATAACCTCTGTGGAAGTCACAATATTTCGACCTATCACGATGTGCGCCTTTTCTCAAAGACGGAGGTCTTTGAGCCGAGCATAAGTCGGTTTGCATAGTTTCTCTCAAAATCTGACTCCTCGGAACAGTAAGAGGAGTGTAATCCTGAAACTTATTCCGGGGAGGAAGTCGTCGATCTCGATCATTCCTTTCCTGTCTGCCACCAAAACGTTCGTCACGTTTTTGCTTATTTTGACCCTGTGGGTCGGCATGCTGCCTTTCCTCTCTTATTTTCTGCCCTTCGTGGAATTCTTCCAGATTGATGAATTTATTCGATCGTTGCCTTAGCTCGGCCATATCCTTTGGAGGTTTGCCAATCAGGGATTTTCTAAAATCTCCGGGTTGTAGACCTTGAGTGAACAGTAATACCGCCACACCAGGTGCCAAGTGCGGGACTGAACTTGCCTCTGTATGGAACCGCGAAAGGTAATCTTTTAAGGATTCATCTTGCTTTTGGGTTACCGCTGCTAAAGTGTGGTCCGACCTAGGCTGAATACAACTAGCCGTGTATCTATTTAAAAATACTCTTTTCATCTCCTCCCATGAATTAACAGAATTCCGAGGGAGAGATGAGTACCAGCGTAATACTGATGGTTCGAGGGTCATGGAAAAGGCCCGGCACTTCATTTCATCCCCTCCGCTATAATAGTTCATTGCCCCTTCGAAAGAGACAATATGGTCCACCGGGTCGGTTAGGCCGTTATAATGTGGGACATTAGTAGGGCCCAAATAGCCTTGAGGGGTTTGAAACGCCATGATATGTGGGGTGAAAGGATGACCAGGGTGAAAATCACTCTGATCTTCATTTGTGGTGGGGTTAACATGGGAATTCAGTGGCGGAAGCTGAATTATTGGTGTTGGTTGGGGGTCCATGGTTGGTTGGTTTTGAGCGATCCTTGCCATAGCCTTTTGTTGAAGGTCGGCAATAGCACGTCCTTGTTGCTCGATTAACGTGTTTTGCCTATTAAGAATATTAATCATCTCTATTTCCCTCGCTCTGGCAGAAGCTGTAGTTGCATATGTTCTGCTAATGGAATGGCTATGACGAGAATGTCCTGGGGCAGATCTACTTGGATTCAGTCTGGTTCTACGAGTCATACTTATATGATCGGGGTTGTGTGGGTTAAGGTGAGTGCGTTGGGTGTTTCGCCCATGGTGTACTCGGGTTCCGGTGGTTCTAGAAGTATTTCGTGTAGTAGGAGCTGTACTACTGGAGTCACCATGGGTAGAAGGTGGTGGTGTAGGTGGCGGTGGTGGTGGAGGTGGCATGGCACGTAATACCTGAAGGGGTTGGGGATTGCTCCCAGCCCTTGGATGGGAGGATAGTGGCGTTTGAGGGTGTAGAGCATGACCACCGCTATGATTCTGACTTTGGTTATTTGGCTGTTGGCTTTGTGAATGGTTTGGAGGCTGGGGGTTACTCCCTGGCCCAGCTTGAGACCTTTGTGGTGGTTGCCCATTATTCCCACGATTGTGGTTGAGGACGTCACGCAGATCGCTAGCTGAGTGGGGCTGCGGTTCATTATTATTAGCGTTTCTGGGCCTGCCGCGGGTGCGGGCGATGCGTTCACGGAGGTCACCAACTTGACTTCTGGTAGTGACCATGGTGGTGGTGGGAATGATTTGTTATTCAGTTTCCCACAGACGGCGCCAATGTCGTGTCCTTAACCAAGATCAACCTTAAAGCTATGGAAGAGCCTTGAAGAATGATCTCAATCAAGATATTAATGTAGGACTCTTTTAGGATTTCTGAGTATCCAGTTGGGATAATCAGGTTCTCCCTAGTCAACAATGTGTGTGCTAGTGTCAACTTAGGGATGAGAAGACGTACCTTAGCCCCTATAGCATGGTGGTTCTTATAGGGGATTACCTGTATGCCATGGGCCGTTCTGATAAGGCTTCTGAAGAGGAAGAACTCAAATAGGATTCATAGAGGATATGATAAGATCATATCCGTTAATCCTGTAAGCGATAGACTTCATCCAATACGGTTTTTATCTTACCAAGAGTCGCGGGAATCCAGGGGAAGCAGTTAAGCGCGATGAGACTGTTAGTAATAAGGATAAGGATGAGAATCTTGTGCTCGGGGTTAATCTCATTGGCATGTAACTTCTCGTTAGGTACCCAGTTTACTCGGTGTATGTTTCCGACCGAAAGCCCTGCTTCAGTGTCATATTAACTAGAGTAATGAGGATACGGTCGGTTATTCGCTCGGTTTGCTACAGGTCCACTACAATAACCAAAATATAAACTCCAAGGGTGGTCGCGTAGATCTGGCATCATCAGAAGTAGTAGTAGTGATAATAAGAGTCTCCAAGAAGCAGAAGTAGTAGCATCATCATCATCGCAGCAGCAGCAAAGTCTCCTCCACAGCATCCACACATCAGACCCTCTGTTCCACATCATACACCATATGCACATACCTAGGGATCATCGTCCCTCCAATCACTCCCAGTAGAATGCACGACAGGCTCGCCTCCGCTCTCGTCCTCCACCGGATCCTCCTCGATCTTATCCGAGGGAGAGTGTACCCTACCACTGGGTATCGGGTCAGGTGATGGTGAGACCCTGACTAGGTTCCTCGGATCAGAAGGGGGAGTCTCCTCGCGGACGACTCTAGAAGAAAAAGGGTGTGAGCGGGTAGGTCGAAAACGGAAACTGTGATAAGAGCGAGCTGGTCGTGTGGGAGGTGGTCCATGGTATGTGTAAAACGGGGGTACATGCATAGTGTATATGATGGGAATCCAAAATCTACGAGGACAGAATCAAATCAACGGGTTCGGGCGGTAGAACGTAATCTCTACCTCTCCCTAGAACACCGTGCGATGGTCCTCATAGATCCATGTGCCACTAGGAAGTGGCCGGATCTCGATGCAAGCGATGTATCGAGACATCACCTACAAGGGCATAGGGGTAAGCATTTCTATACACATAATCAACAGAGTACAATTATACACAATTCGAAATATGTATGTATATGACAATGAACAACAATCACATTTAGCACTTAGCATTTAGTGAATGCAAATAGGATGCTCATACTTATTTCATTTATCACATTTACTTTAAATGAGTAGCATGATGCATGATTTTAGCTCTCAAGCCTATCTCCATCAAACTATATCACTCTCTGACGTCCATCCTTGACAACCCAGCACTCAACCATGCGTTGTATTCCTAGGTATACAACAATTCGTACATTCACCTAGAATGTACACGACAAGCTTGGAATTCATGCCACCCGAGCATATCCCGTCATCCAAACGGACCGTCATCCAAACGGTATAACCATATCGGCATCCACTAAGCCGACCACGTCAACAACGTGTCATCAAGCAAGCGTATTGGCACTCCCATAGGCCCTCCACATGATTATCAAAATCATGATATACGACCTACCATCCAAACTCCAGTATGAATGCATTAACTTTACTTAAAAGGAATTGATTGATGTTTTATCCTTTTATTAATACATTACGTGCCTCCCGAGCAACGTATCATTATTCAAATGAAACATCATAACGTCAATCAATTTCCTTTAAGTCCAGGATCACTTGGTTTATTGTCCTTTAAGTGTTACAAAATAACTTAGAATTGGAAATGGTATTTTTATGTTTCTGACTGAAAATACTCGAGTGTTTTCCATAATACTCGAGTGATTCATCAGTTTCCAGATTTTACTCGAGTAGTTCATAATTATACTCGAGTCGTTCATGTCTTTTTAGAGATTTAAGTTTTCAGATCTTCATAAATATACTCGAGTAATTCATGAGATACTCGAGTAGTTCATTACCCAGAATACTCGAGTAGTTCATGTATTACTCGAGTTGTTCATCAATTTTTTACTCTTGTTGCATCTGAAATACTCGAGTGCCAAGCCTGATTCTCAAGTTGGTGCGCCAATTTTCACACTGGTGCACCACGAAATACTCGAGTGTTAAGCCATATACTCGAGTATTTGCAGACAGAACAGACTGAAAACTTGGTTTTTACATACCATTTCAATTTCTAAACATTTTTAACCCAAACCAATGATCACAATAGTTCATATACCATATATTGAACATGTTACCATACTCATTTCATATCAAATAACAAATTTGACAGAGAATCAATCATTTATGCATAAAATACACAATTTAGCAATTCAACACCTCAAATTGCAAAATAAACACAATACTCATGAAATAATGTTAATTTAAGCTTGCATGCATGATTTAGAACTTGCTCAACACAGTCATAGAGCATGGATTGGTCTCCAAACCAAAGTTCCTATTCAAACTAAGCCCTTATAGCCTCTTGGTGGCTCTCTAACACAATTAATGGAATTTAAACTCTATCTAGTGTAAGAAATTACTTCCCTTTACCTCTCAGACGTGAATCAACAAAGGATTGACAAAGAAAAGGCTCCACAACTCTCAGAACAACTTCAAGCATCACATGCAGAGCAGTTTGAGTGCAACACCAAAATGGAATTGGTTCACACATGAAACAGAGAATAAAATTGGGGAAATTAGATTTTCTAAACTCTATGCAACATAAACTAACTAAGGAAACCGAATGTGGGACTCAAGGATTCGTGAGCTTACCAAAAATTGAACTCAAAGTAAGCTCCAGACCAAGGCTTGACTAGAAACAGCTTCACTTCAACTCCTTGAATCTTCCACCACACTCACTCAATCCTCACGATTTTGGTGTTTATAAAAAGCTCGTGATGTGAGCTTTGTATTCGTGTATCACTCGAATCCTAACACTCAGAATTGAAGAAGAATCGAAGGCAACAACTTCAGAACCCTAACTTGATCAACAACCCAAACTTAGCCAAAAATCTTCATGAATTCGGTGTTGCTGAGCTTAAATAGACATGGAGAAAGCTCATGCAGGGCGACACGACGTCCTTGAGCTGTTGATGATGGAGTATTCGTGTCAACGAAGGGGGATCGGTGGTTTTGACTCACCAAACGCACTAACTCGTGCAACTCTGTCCAGAATACTCGAGTATTCCAGAAAATACTCGAGTATTTTGCCCAATTTTTGAAAAATAATTATTTTATTTTCTTTCCCTCCAAAACCTTTCCTATAATTACCTCTAGGTCCTAATCCAGGGACTAATATGCAAAATATTTATTTTATGCATTATTATATTTATTAAGTCAATTCACACACATATACTAACTATACGAACACATATTTTAATCAAGGATTAATATAGAAATAATTAATTATAATTAATTTATAATTAACATTTCATTAATCGGGGATTAAAATTTTGGGGTGTTACACTACTCCCCCACTTACAAGGAATTTCGTCCCCAAAATTCACCCCGAAATTCAACTTATGCAAACAAGTCAGGATAGTCCTGTCGCATCTTATCCTCTAATTCCCACGATGCTTCCATTACATCGCCACAAACCCAGATGACTTTGACCAGACAAATGTCCTTTCCTCTAAGCTGTTTGACTCTTTGGTCTTTAATGCGAACTGGCATAGCTTTGAAGGTTAGGTTCTCATGAATTTCTAAGTCATCCGGTTGGATTCTAAGGACAATGGTGGGGTCATGACCATATCTTTTCAGTTGAGACACAATGACGGGGGCAGAGCCAATTGATAGGCTACTGGGCCGACTCTTTTGAGGATTTGATAGGGACCAATAAACTTAGGTGATAGTTTCTGGGTTTTCAGGGCTCTACTAACACCTTTGGTTGGTACTATTCTAATGAATACATGGTCTCCTTCGGCGAACTCTAAAGGTTTTCTTCTTTTATCAGCATAGCTTTTCTGCCTACTCTGAGCCGTCTTCATTTTCTCTTGTATCATCTTGATCTTCTCAGTCGTCTCTTGCACAAAATCTGGCCCAACTAGAGAGTTTTCCCCCACTTGGAACCAGCATAACGACGTCTGACACTTTCTTCCATACAAAGCTTTAAATGGTGCCATTCCTATGCTCGTGTGGTAACTATTGTTGTAAGTGAACTCCACAAGTGGCAACATTTGTTCCCAGTTCCCTTGACCTTCCAAAGCACAGGCTCGTAGAATATCCTCTAATGACTGAATAGTCCTCTCCGTTTGACTATCAGTCTGGGGATGGTATGCAGAACTCAACTTCAATCTTGAACCCAAGGCTCTATGCAGATCTTCCAAAACTTCGATGTAAACCTCGGATCGCGATCTGACACAATGCTTGATGGTACCCCATGCAGACGAACAACTTGATATACAACTGGGTGAGCTTCTCCAAAGAGTAGCGCATGTTAACAGGAATAAAATGCGTCGACTTGGTTAGACGATCCACAATCACTCAGATTGCATCATGACCAGTAGCTGTTCTTGGCAATCCCGACACGAAATTCATTGAGATACTATCCCATTTCCACAATGGAATTTCCAAAGGAAGTAACTCTCCTCCTGGCCTTTGATGTTCCAACTTGGCCTTCTGACATACCAAACAACATGCCACATATTCAGCCATGTCCTTCTTCAAACCAGGCCACCAGAATATCCTTTTCAGGTCTTGATACATTTTGGTCGCTCCCGGGTGCATACTCATCTTGCTCTTATGTGCTTCATCTAGAATCATCCTTCTTACTTCCGGATCATCAGGCACACATATCCTTGCTCTAAAACGAAGGATTTCATCCTTCCCTTCTTGAAATTCCAACTCCTTTCCTTCCTCCATCAACTTCTTTTTCTCCTTGAGTCTTTCATCCTTGTGTTGCAGTTCCCGAATCCTTTGTAGAAACTCGTTGGCAATTTGCAGCATCCCCATCTTGATACTTGTCGGCTCCACTTGCATCGTCAGGCTTAAATCCCGGAACTCCTCTATCAATGTAGCTTCTCTGACCATCACTGCACTGATGTGCATTGCCTTTCTACTCAGTGCATCCGCCACAACATTTGCCTTTCCAGGATGGTAATGGAGCTCAAACTCATAATCCTTCAAAAACTCCATCCATCGGCGCTGCCTCATATTCAACTCTTTCTGATCAAAGAGGTACTTTAAGCTCTTATGGTCACTAAATACCCGGAACGTAGTGCCATAGAGGTAGTGCCTCCAAATCTTTAGAGCGAAAACAACCGCTGCCAACTCGAGATCATGAGTTGGATAGTTCATTTCATGAACTTTTAGCTGTCTCGAGGCGTAGGCAACGACTTGCCCTTCTTGCATCAAAACACTCCCAAGACCTTGTTTTGATGCATCACAATACACATCAAAACTCTTCTGTGTATCGGGCAGAACCAATACAGGAGATGATGTCAACCTTTCCTTCAGTTCTCGAAAACTCCTTTCACACTTCTCGTCCCAGAGAAATGGTTGATCTTTCCGAGTCAACTTCGTCAAAGGCAGTGCGATCTTCGAGAAACCTTCTATAAACCTTCTATAGTACCCAGCCAAACCAAGAAAGCTTCTCACCTCCGTGACCGACTTTGGTTGCTCCCATTGCAAAACCGAACTCACTTTCGTCGGATCAACTGCTATTCCTTTGTCTGAAATCACATGCCCCAAGAACTTAACCTCCTTCAGCCAGAACTCACATTTTGTAAGTTTGGCGTACAATTGCTTCTCCTTTAGGATGCTCAACACTATCCTCAAGAGTTCAGCATGCTCCTCTGGGCTCTTGGAATAGATAAGGATATCATCTATGAACACAACCACGAATGAATCTAAATAAGGTCTAAAGATTCGATTCATGTAGTCCATGAAGATAGCTGGTGCATTAGTCAATCCGAACGGCATCACGACATACTCATAATGTCCGTATCGAGATCGAAATGCTGTCTTAGAGATATCCTCTTCTCTAATCCTGATTTGATGGTACCCCGACCTCAAATCAATCTTGGAAAATATGGAAGCCCCACGAACTTGACCCATAAGGTCATCTATCCTCGGCAATGGATACTTGTTCTTGATCGTGACCTTATTTAACTGTCTGTAGTCGATGCACATCCTCATGCTGCCATCCTTCTTCTTGACAAACAAAACCGGAGCACCCCAAGGTGACACGCTTGGTTGAATCATCTGCTTCTGCAACAGCTCCTCAATCTGCTTCTTCATTTCAGCCATTTTCGGTGGTGCCATTCTATAAGGAGCGATAGAAATGGGACCAGCTCCCGGAACTAGATCAATACCAAATTCAATCTCTCTTCTTGGTGGTAGACCAGGGATTTCATCCGCAAATACTTCCGGGAAGTCTCTGACGATAGGAATCTCCTCTATCCTCAGACCATGTTCCTCTACTTCAGCGTTGAATAGGCACATGTAACCAGAGGGTATTGGGTTTCTATAGGTTATTATCTTCTTATCACAATCGATGATCACTTGGTTTCGACTTAACCAGTCCATTCCCAAGATCACATCTAATTGTGCTAAGGGTAAGCAGATCAAATCTACTTCAGAGGTTTGTCCTAACACTTCTATACTACAGTTAAGACATGCTCTAGAAACAACTACAGGAGCATTAGCAGGGGTTTCTACTTTGAGGGTATAGGGCATTTCAGACATAATCTAACCCAAACGATCTACACATTCACATGAAACAAATGAATGCGTAGCACCCAAATCAAACAAAACATGACAAGGCTGATCATTAAGCAAGTATTCACCTTGCACCAGATCAGAGGATCGGTTTGCTTCCACACCACTAAGGGTGAAAACCCTTCCTTGAGCCATAGGCCTATCCGCAGTTCCTCTTGAGTTGGCTTTGACCGGTTCCTTGCAGTCTCTAGCAAAATGTCTCGGCTTCCCACAGTTGAAGCATCCACTTGTCCCCCAACAAACACGGCCATAGTGGTTGCGCTTGCACTTGTCACAGAATGGTGCTTCGTTCCGAAAGCTCCTTCCATCAGAACCACCAGCTTTTCCCTTGCCTTTCCCTCGGCGATCATACGGGCCTTTGCCTCGATTGTTGAAACCTTTACGCCTCTGAGGTCCATAATTTTGATTGTCTTTCTTTTCCTAGACTTGCACTTCCTCAGCCTTTGTGTCGTCTTCATACATCCTACACATGTCCACAAGTGCAGGAAAACTTTGAATCCGCTGGTAACTGAAAATCGACTTCAACTTGGGCCTCAAGCCTCCTTCAAACTTAATGCATTTGCTTCTTTCATCCGGATTGTTCTGATAATAGGGAGAGTACTTCATTAGCTCCTCAAACTTGGCTGCGTACTCACCCACACTCATACTCCCTTGCTTCAGTTGCAAGAACTCCACCTCCTTCTTTCTTCTTAAATCCTCAGGGAAGTACTTATGGAGAAACTTCTCCATGAATACACCCCAACTCACATCCCTTCCTTCATATTGCAAAAGTTGCGCCGTGTGATTCCACCAATTCTCAGCTTCATCCTCTAACATGTAGGTTGCATACGCCACCTTTTGAGCCTCAGAACACTCCAACGTTCTCAGTATCTTATCCATGGTGTGAATCCACTTGTTGGCCTCTTCCGGTTTAAATCCTCCTTCAAACTTTGGCGGATTGCAACTCCTAAAATCAGCCAAAGTCTTCGCCACAACGTTACCCACATTACACTGATGAGACGGGTTAACCGGTTGAGAAGGTTGTTGAGACTGTCGCTGCATGGCTTCCAGCACCGTGGTGATTCGTTCCAACATTGCAATGGTGTGATTTTGGTTTCTAGTTGCCATATTAGACCTGCGCTATGGGCTTATGGTCACATATGTTGAACTAAGGAAACATTCACCACACCACCTATACTAAGGCTATAACTAAAATCTCAAACAATACATTCAATTGTATCTAATGCCCAAAAGCAAGAGACTAGAATTCAAATTAAGAAATATACCCTGTGGATACCTGCTTTGTAACACCCCACATTTTTCCCGTACGTGCGAGAACGAATTTGGTTAAAATAAACCCGAAGTCCTGTTTTTATAAAAGGTTTTTGGAAAAATATTCTATGTGAATAAGAAATAAAGAATTGATTTCAAAGATTTTTACAGATAAAAGGTACTTATAAAATAAAGTGACTGATTTTGTTGAGTTGGTTTTTAAGAAATGAGTTGTGATTTTTCTAAAAAGTGATTTTGTTTGAAATTAAGTTTTGGGTCGGTTAACTTGAAAAAAATTTGTAACTTTTTAACCGTAACTCGGATTTTTACAAACTTTATATCAAAACGATCGTAGCGAAACGTAGATTTTAAAAATGCAATTTTCAGATTTTTCTGCGTGGATTTACGAAAATTTATTTTCAGAATTATAAAATATGAATTTTTGAGAATTTGCTTTAAAGAAAATAAATGTGTTTATTTGGTTTGAACTTTTTATGTGAAATGTGTTTGAATTGATGTGTGTTCTGTGTGAGGCATGAGAATTGTTGTGTGAATGTGATTGTTTGAGTTTATTGCATTGGTGTATGAATTAATAATTAAAATGTTTAAATAAATAAGATTAAGAAAAATAAAATGAGAAGAATGTATGTGTATGTGTATATGTATATCCGTGTGTGAATGTGTGTGTATGCATGTTAGGATGCATGAATTCTAGAAACTTATGGATTAAGCAAGTAGTAACCAAACCAAACTAGGAACTAAACCAAGTTAGTCATGGAACCAAACCCTAACCAAGTTCTAACAAGTCTTTAAGCCTAGTTTGACTTCTAAGCACCTATGCAAACATTTGGAAACCCAAATCTACCCTTTTCATAGCTCATGGCCGAAATTGCACCCAAGGGCACAAGAGGGAAGATAAAATTTTCTATATATCCAAAGAGCCTTAGTTGGTTTTCTCATTTTTCACTCTCTTCACCCATTCATTTCTCACTTCCACCGTACCAACACAAACACCAACATACTCTAAGAGAATCATTCAACTCTTAGAGAAAAGAAAAGAAAAGAAATAGAGAAGAAAGGGAGAAGGTGTGGCCTAAACATGAAGGAGAAGAAGTAAGGAAATCCAAGCCAAAACCTAGGAGTCTCCCTTGAAGATCTAAGTGTAGAAAAGCTAGAAGGCCAACCTCTTTCATGGTGGGAACCGAAGATCAAAGAAGAAAATTGTAATAGCCTAGATTTTCCTTTTTGTTGTAGATCCCTTTCATTTTCTTTCTTGCATGTTGCTATTATGTGTTGCTCCTACTTGATCTTGGACTTTAAGGACTTTAAAAATAATTTGTAACATGTTAGACTCTATGCTTTATGTTCCGGTTGAGTTTTCTCTTGTTAGATCTAATCTTTTCTAAGCTAAAATATTAAAGATCCAAAGGAAACCAAGATTTTTGTGAAAACTTAAAATGGATCTTTTTGCATGATTGATTCTCTTGATCAAACCGTGGTTTATGTGTATGTTTATATGATGTTGATATGCTTGATGTTTGATTAAAGTTCTTTTGTTAGATCTACTATTTTTCTAGCAAAACCTTAAAGATCTAAAGAAGATTGAGATTTTTGTGAAAATCTAAAATGAATCTCTTTGCATGCTTGTTTTTTCTTCTCCAAACAGTGAATCTATGTATGTTTGTGTGATGGTTTGACAAGAAAATCCATGATCTAGGTTTGCTTGTTTATAAAGTGATATTTCTTGAGTTGTATGTTAAATCTTTTGCTAGATCTTGATCTATGGTGTGTTTTCATCATTATTTGTTGGATAATTTTATGATTTTAATTTAATTTGAAAAAAAAGACTTAATTCTTTGGCCTTGCATGTTAACTTTGTTGATGATTTTAGTTGCTCTAAGTGTGTGCATGTGATTATCCTTATTTGATGTGTGAAAAATGTTTAGATCTCTAATTTATATGTTAAATTGTAAGAGAGAAATCATGCCTTTGTTTTGTGTATGATTCGGTTTTTAGAAAAGAATTAAGGTAACAAGTTCTAAATTGATTTCTTTTAGTATAAACATGTTTTAATTAAGTGCTTGATATTTTTGTATGCTTTATTTTCCTTAGGCCATTCGGCTATGTCTAATCTATTTAAGAAACATGCTTTTTATTTTATAAAAAGTTGATGCATGTATATTCTATGACAAGATCTAATGATTCAAAGAACATGCATGTTATTTTCAAAAGAAAAGATTATGTTTTTGTTCTAGGCTTAGTTCTGTTTTAAAGGAAAATAATTAAAGAAGTAGGATTTTAATTGATTTCAAGCATGGTTTGGTTTTGTGTGTGCTAAAACTTTATGAGGCCATTCGGCCATGTGTGGAAAAATAAAGCTATATGTTTTTATTTAGTTAATGCATGTTTGTTTGATGATTTTGAACTCATACATGTCTTTTTAGGAAACTTAAAGTATAACTTTGATTTTTGTAAAATGATGAACTTGAAGTTATTTTGTGAAGGTTGATGTGCATGAATAATGTCATGTTTTGATGGGAATCAGTGATTCTGTATGTTTAAGAAAATGAATCAAAAATCTTGATAGGTAACTATGTTTGTCTTCCATATAGGGTGCATACATGATGAAATTATTTTGATCTAAAAACTTAAAAAGTATATGCATGAAATAATTAAATACATGTGATATATTTTGATTTAAAGTGTTGTGTTTGTTTTGAAATGAATTTTAAATTGTTTATTTTCCCACTGTATGCTCACGGTTTTTAGCACTAAATAAAGGAAAATGATTTCATGTTTGTATGTTTTTTTGTGTGCACTAAATCTTTACAAAATTGTGTGTGGACAATTCGGCCAACGTATATTTAAATTGATAGGAAAATTATTTTCATAAAATAACCATGATGGTTAATTTCTTAGGTGCATGATGTTATGTGATGTGTGTTTCTTTTAATCCTTTTGATTGATCTGATTATGTGAAAGGAATTTTTATAATGCTAATCTAATGACTTTAAGTTTTTGAAATTGAATTGTGATTAAAAATTGTTAACTGTAGTGATTCGGTTTTGTCAAATTAATGAGAAGATTGAGTTTAAATTATTTTCTTAAGTATAATTAAATTGATTTATTAAGGTTATGATTTGATTAATTGTTTTGAATAATTAAAAATGTGAATTGTGTGGTGTGTGCTTGTGAATACTTTGAACTGTTTTGGAATTGTGCTGTCTGTATGCTAACTAAATGTATTTGTGAACTGTGTTTGTGAAACTTATAGATCTTAAAGGAATTGAAAAGTGTTTTTGAAAGATGTGATTTAAACGACTTATATTAATTTGAAACTTTTAAATAATATTCTTTGATCAGTGTTTGATTTTTTTTGATTTGGTTTATTTCTCAGAGTTTTGGATTTTACTTACTGGTTCAGGAAAATGATTTTTATAAACAAGAGCGTTTTTGTAAAAGAGTTATTTTAATTATTTCAAAGTTTTCTTGAAAATATTTTATTTGAAATCTGATTTGGTTTTGGAGTCTTTAGACATTAATAATGAATTCTCAAGAAAAGAAATTATTTCAAAGAGTTTTCAAAACGAGATTAAGAATTTGTCAAAAAACGTTCTAACGCACGGGAAAATGTTCTAGTTCGGGTGTTACATTGGACGCGAAGGAAACGTGACGTGGTTAGCGACTGGGAACCTTGGGGAGTTTCTGGATGTGTCGTCATCCAGGTGAGTGAGAGTGCGGTGATCCCGTAACGTGGTTGCCCACAATTCGATTCGACGGATTGCGAGAGTACTACGAATTAGGCAAACCAGATATGTGTGATAGCTGTTTTATTTGCATGCTACATGCCTATTTCTTATGCATCACTAGATGTTTATTTGTTCTGCATCCTTTATTTTGTTTAGTTATTGCTTGAGTATGTCTGATTAGCGAAATGATGATGATGGAAACGCGAAAGTAATAAGATAATTGAAAGAAGAAAAAGGATGTAAGTGAGAAATAAAGGAGATAATTGAGAAGGAAATACGTGATGAGAAGAGTTATAAGAATGATTGAGGATGAGATAAATCGTAACGTGAATGGAATGCAAAAGAGAAAAAGTATGACGGATTGAGAATCATGTTTTGAGTTGAAAAGAGTTGAGTTGGAAAGAGAAAGTGATTATGAAAGTGAGATGTGATGTGATGGAGATATGATTCCTCGTACACATTTTTGGGAAGAAGCTTAGTGTTGAGTTGAGCTTGCTCCTCCATTAACACTCACCCAAAAATGTGATTTTTGAAAAGAGTTTTTGAAAAAGCGATTTTTGAAAAGATTTTGTGAAAAGGATATTTTCGTGAAATTTTTCGGAAACATTATTTTCGAAAAAATTTTGTGAAAGGATTTTTCTGAAAACGTTTTGTGAAGTAAAAGCTTTGTGAAAAGATGTTTTTGAGAAAGACGAGGAAGAGATACTGGTGATGTTGATGGAATGATGCTGATGTTGTTGATGAGATGAGATGAGTTTATGTGAATTGTGATGATGAGATGAGACGAGAAAGAGTGTGTCATAATGATGAGATGAAAGTGATTTGAGGCCGAGGGCCATTCAGATTTAGGGGGAATAGATTGCGTTTAGTGATCGGGCTTCGTTGAAGGGATGTACCAAGGACGAGCCGATCGTTAGGATTAAGCCGCTAATTAAAACATTAAATCTTTAAAAGATCTAAAATACATTTACAAATACGGTGAGGTATGAGTGTCGTATCGAAGTAGTGGAGAGGAAGGAACGATAGGTATCTGCGGATACTTAGGACGAGATTGCATGAGGGGAGGACGATGACGGTGAAACGTCAAGAAGTTTAAAGTATATTTCTAGGCAAAACGAACTCCACATGTGGTGCACTAACGTGGTGGTGACTGGGTCTAATACCATGGTAAGTTCTGCACTGCAGACTAGGAATATACTGTCGCCCCCTTGATTGCAAATCGAGAACAGTGAGAGGGACTGGAATGGGGCATTGGTGTTTGCCGCTGAGAGCGTGCATTATTGTGATTATGATTATGATTTGAGGCAGGGCCTCCTGGTCTGGGACCATTTATGTGTTGTGTGACAGCTGTCGTGCCCGCATGGTAAAGGTCCTGTACTCCTGTTTGCTTCCGACTAGGCTGGGTGGTTGACCGAGGAGATGTAGACGTGTGTGAGCTCAATGATGTGTCCCCCTCATCATTGATGCTATTCGGAATAATAAAACTTAAAAGCACAAAGATGTTTCAAACAAAGAGTCTATCGAATTATTAAGCATGGAATAAGAATGATAAGAAGGAATTCTGGGAATAAGTGATGAGTGTGAAAGTAATGATAAGAGAAGGTTTGAGAAAAGTTGTGAAAGTTTGCAAGGAAAGAATATGAGAATGTGATGGTATTGGTGTGATTAAAATATTATGATATGTTCTGTTATTTGTGATTCTTCTTTGCTATGTGCATAACATGTTCCATTTGCATGGTAGTGATATTTTAGTTACATTGTTTTATTATTCACCCTGAGACCGCAAGGTCAACCCGTTAGTGTTCGGAACACTGACTCTCTCCTACCGCGTTGTCGTATCGACACTTATTGGTATTGCAACGGGTAGGTAGTATAGCGTGTAGTAATGCACCTGCATCCCGGCAAGAAGGAGCGAGTACCAGACGACTCTTTGAGTGGGATTCCGGAGATGGTTGAGGGCGACAACTCTTTGTGGACCGAGAACTTGGGCTGCCTCCATGCGAATATAAACTTGGTGTGTATGACTAGAAGCTAGGCAAATCCCGCAGAGCAATGTACTTCAATGTAAGTTCTTAGTTACCTTAGCTCTACCATACTGTACCCCGGCAATTGTTCTACTTGGTACTGATGTTTTGAAATAAGTAAACGGGCTTTGTTTTAATTGGTGTTTTGAAAACGGGTTTCAAGGCGCGGTGTCCTGTGACATCTCGATTTGGAACTTGAAGAGTTTATGTAATGTGGGAACATGGGTTTTAAATGTAACTATGTTTTGAAAAACTAAGTGTTCTCACGTGTACATAACACTTGTTAAAAAAAAAATGGCCCTAATTTTCACTGTTTTAATTTAAGTTTTCAAGTTGCCGAATCGGGGTGTTACAGAAATGGTATCAGAGCAGAGGTTAAACTAAGTAACTTTACGTGTGGACTTACATACTCTGCTGTGTGAGCGTTAGTATTAGGTTTACAATAGATGAGAATAGGAACGTTACGAGTGCGCGAATGTTTTCATGGAGCTTGTTAGTTTTTGTCTACCGTGGAACAAGGAGCAGAGATCAGTACGCCATGGGACGTCGACGTGCAATTCGAACCCTCTTTTGCCGAACCCATCTTTGACTTGGAGCCCTTTCGTTTGAATTGACCCTTGAGTTATGAGGTCTTGTCTTGTGACTAGAACCCTTCTTTCTTGATTGGAACCCTTCTTGTGTAAACCCTATGCATTGCCAGATTGCTTTGGCATGATGTTTGAGAACACCTTTTTATGAAGAATCTTAGACCTTGTCTTTGAAAAAGCCTTGATGCTTGATGAACCCGAAGTTTCTTCTTTTGATTGTGACCAGACCTTTGTTCTTTCCTAACATCTTGATGAAAATTTTGAACTCTGATCCCTGTACCTAGTTAAGTAAGATAGTCCTAGATTAGAAGGTGAGTTGTGAAGCATTGATTAGAGAATGAAGATTAGTAAGTATAGTTGAGTTGAGTTGGTAAATGATTGGATAGAGGCGAGTAAGTGATGGTATGGTCAAGTTAAGTTGGCAAAATGGTGGAAAATTGTGGTTAGACTTTTTAAGTATTGATTCAAGGTTAGGTGAAAAACTAGGATTTGATATGGTATTGGATGATAGAGTTTTGGATTGAAGAGTTTTTGGGTGGTTTAGAATAGGAGAAAAATGGTGGAAGGTGGAAAAATGGTTTAGAATTGTCTAAGTTAAGTGACTGAATGATTGAGATAAGAGTGAGGTAGTGTATATTTCTTGTGGATTAGTGGCTATTAGGGCAAAGGGTGGATAAAATAGTGGTTATAGGAGTCTGGTAAGAACCATTAGTTGGTGAGATATGAGGCAATGAGAGGTTAGATTGGAGCTAAGTAAAGGAAATTTTTGTAAGAGTTGATTAAAGAGTGGTGAAGGATGGGAATGCTTAAAGGATAAGTTAGTAAATGTAAAGAGAGATATGAGTCATTTAAGTTGGGGAGTAGAGTGAGATGTGAGGTCATTAAGGAGTAAATCATTTAGGCTTGAACTAATGATAAGAGTTAACCCGAAGGTGGTAGTATCTTGACCCAAATGTCCATAACCTTGCTATCTTTGAGCACTGTTTTTATGCCTTTGAACCCCTTATTCCTTTGTTGTCAATGAACCCGTATTGTTTTTGCCCCACCATGTTTGTTATTGAAAATACCCCGAGAGGTTACTTTTGCAAGTAATCCGTTTGATTTGCTTTTGAGAACGACGAATAGACGGCGTGTAATCGAAAATGCGACGATTGTTTCAGTGAAAAGGAAAGGAGTTTCTTCAAAGAGTTACGCGTCCACGGATTTGACAGATTCTGCACAACATTTCTCGAGGACGAGAAATCTCCAAGTTGGGGAGAATGTAACACCCCGCATTTTTCCCGTACGTGCGAGAACGAATTTGGTTAAAATAAACCCGAAGTCCTGTTTTTATAAAAGGTTTTTGGAAAAATATTCTATGTGAATAAGAAATAAAGAATTGATTTCAAAGATTATTACAGATAAAAGGTACTTATAAAAGAAAGTTACTGATTTTGTTGAGTTGGTTTTTAAGAAATGAGTTGTGATTTTTTAAAAAGTGATTTTGTTTGAAATTAAGTTTTGGGTCGGTTAACTTGAAAAAAATTTGTAACTTTTTAACCGTAACTCGGATTTTTACAAACTTTATATCAAAACGATCGTAGCGAAACGTAGATTTTAAATATGCAATTTTCAGATTTTTCTGCGTGGATTTACGAAAATTTATTTTCAGAATTTGCTTTAAAGAAAATAAATGTGTTTATTTGGTTTGAACTTTTTATGTGAAATGTGTTTGAATTGATGTGTGTGCTGTGTGAGGCATGAGAATTGTTGTGTGAATGTGATTGTTTGAGTTTATTGCATTGGTGTATGAATTAATAATTAAAATGTTTAAATAAATAAGATTAAGAAAAATAAAATGAGAAGAATGTATGTGTATGTGTATATGTATATCCGTGTGTGAATGTGTGTGTATGCATGTTAGGATGCATGAATTTTAGAAACTTATGGATTAAGCAAGTAGTAACCAAACCAAACTAGGAACTAAACCAAGTTAGTCATGGAACCAAACCCTAACCAAGTTCTAACAAGTCTTTAAGCCTAGCTTGACTTCTAAGCACCTAGCCACTACACCATGTCCCCCTTGGTTTTGATAACCTCCACCCATGCAAACATTTGGAAACCCAAATCTACCCTTTTCATAGCTCATGGCCGAAATTGCACCCAAGGGCACAAGAGGGAAGATAAAATTTTCTATATATCCAAAGAGCCTTAGTTGGTTTTCTCATTTTTCACTCTCTTCACCCATTCATTTCTCACTTCCACCGTACCAACACAAACACCAACATACTCTAAGAGAATCATTCAACTCTTAGATAAAAGAAAAGAAAAGAAATAGAGAAGAAAGGGAGAGGGTGTGGCCGAAACATGAAGGAGAAGAAGTAAGGAAATCCAAGCCAAAACCTAGGAGTCTCCCTTGAAGATCTAAGTGTAGAAAAGCTAGAAGGCCAACCTCTTTCATGGTGGGAACCGAAGATCAAAGAAGAAAATTGTAATAGCCTAGATTTTCCTTTTTGTTGTAGATCCCTTTCATTTTCTTTCTTGCATGTTGCTATTATGTGTTGCTCCTACTTGATCTTGGACTTTAAGGACTTTAAAAATAATTTCTAACATGTTAGACTCTATGCTTTATGTTCCGGTTGAGTTTTCTCTTGTTAGATCTAATCTTTTCTAAGCTAAAATCTTAAAGATCCAAAGGAAACCAAGATTTTTGTGAAAACTTAAAATGGATCTTTTTGCATGATTGATTCTCTTGATCAAACCGTGGTTTATGTGTATGTTTATATGATGTTGATATGCTTGATGTTTGATTAAAGTTCTTTTGTTAGATCTACTATTTTTATAGCAAAACCTTAAAGATCTAAAGAAGATTGAGATTTTTGTGAAAGTCTAAAATGAATCTCTTTGCATGCTTGATTTTTCTTCTCCAAACAGTGAATCTATGTATGTTTGTGTGATGGTTTGACATGAAAATCCATGATCTAGGTTTGCTTGTTTATAAAGTGATATTTCTTGAGTTGTATGTTAAATCTTTTGCTAGATCTTGATCTATGGTGTGTTTTCATAATTATTTGTTGGATAAATTTATGATTTAAATTTAATTTGAAAAAAAAAAGACTTAATTCTTTGGCCTTGAATGTTAACTTTGTTGATGATTTTAGTTGCTCTAAGTGTGTGCATGTGATTATACTTATTTGATGTGTGAAAAATGTTTAGATCTCTAATTTATATGTTAAATTGTATGAGAGAAATCATGCCTTTGTTTTGTGTATGGTTCGGTTTTTAGAAAAGAATTAAGGTAACAAGTTCTAAATTGATTTCTTTTAGTATAAACATGTTTTAATTAAGTGCTTGATATTTTTGTATGCTTTATTTTCCTTAGGCCATTCGGCCATGTCTAATCTATTTAAGAAACATGCTTTTTATTTTATAAAAAGTTGATGCATGTATATTCTATGACAAGATCTAATGATTCAAAGAAAATGCATGTTGTTTTCAAAAGAAAAGATTATGTTTTTGTTCTAGGCTTAGTTCGGTTTTAAAAGAAAATAATTAAAGAAGTAGGATTTTAATTGATTTCAAGCATGGTTTGGTTTTGTGTGTGCTAAAACTTTATGAGGCCATTCGGCCATGTGTGGAAAAATAAAGCTATATGTTTTTATTTAGTTAATGCATGTTTGTTTGATGATTTTGAACTCATACATGTCTTTTTAGGAAACTTAAAGTATAACTTTGATTTTTGTAAAATGATGAACTTGAAGTTATTTTGTGAAGGTTGATGTGCATGAATAATGTCATGTTTTGATGGGAATGAGTGATTCTGTATGTTTAAGAAAATGAATCAAAAATCTTGATAGGTAACTATGTTTGTCTTCCATATAGGGTGCATACATGATGAAATTATTTTGATCTAAAAACTTAAAAAGTATATGCATGAAATAATTAAATACATGTGATAGATTTTGATTTAAAGTATTGTGTTTGTTTTGAAATGAATTTTAAATTGTTTATTTTCCCACTGTATGCTCACGGTTTTTAGCACTAAATAAAGGAAAATGATTTCATATTTGTATGTTTTTTTTTTGTGCACTAAATCTTTACAAAATTGTGTGTGGACAATTCGGCCAACGTATATTTAAATTGATAGGAAAATTATTTTCATAAAAAAACCATGATGGTTATATTCTTAGGTGCATGATGTTATGTGATGTGTGTTTCTTTTAATCCTTTTGATTGATCTGATTATGTGAAAGGAATTTTTATAATGCTAATCTAATGATTTTAAGTTTTTGAAATTGAATTGTGATTAAAAATTGTTAACTGTAGTGATTCGGTTTTGTCAAATTAATGAGAAGATTGAGTTTAAATTATTTTCTTAAGTATAATTAAATTGATTTATTAAGGTTATGATTTGATTAATTGTTTTGAATAATTAAAAATGTGAATTGTGTGGTGTGTGCTTGTGAATACTTTGAACTGTTTTGGAATTGTGCTGTCTGTATGCTAACTAAATGTATTTGTGAATTGTGTTTGTGAAACTTATAGATCTTAAAGGAATTGAAAAGTGTTTTTGAAAGATGTGATTTAAACGACTTATATTGATTTGAAACTTTTAAATAATATTCTTTGATCAGTGTTTGATTTTTTTTTTATTTGGTTTATTTCTCAGAGTTTTGGATTTTACTTACTGGTTCAGGAAAATGATTTTTATAAACAAGAGCGTTTTTGTAAAAGAGTTATTTTAATTATTTCAAAGTTTTCTTGAAAATCTTTTATTTGAAATCTGATTTGGTTTTGGAGTCTTTAGACATTAATAATGAATTCTCAAGAAAAGAAATTATTTCAAAGAGTTTTCAAAACGAGATTAAGAATTTGTCAAAAAACGTTCTAACGCACGGGAAAATGTTCTAGTTCGGGTGTTACATTGGACGCGAAGGAAACGTGATGAGGTTAGCGACTGGGAACCTTGGGGAGTTTCTGGATGTGTCGTCATCCAGGTGAGTGAGAGTGTGGTGATCCCGTAACGTGGTTGCCCGCAATTCGATTCGACGGATTGCGAGAGTACTGCGAATTAGGCAACCCAGATATGTGTGATAGCCGTTTTATTTGCATGCTACATGCCTATTTCTTATGCATCACTAGATGTTTATTTGTTTTGCATCCTTCATTTTGTTTAGTTATTGCTTGAGTATGTCTGATTAGCGAAATGATGATGATGGAAACGCGAAAGTAATAAGATAATTGAAAGAAGAAAAAGGATGTAAGTGAGAAATAAAGGAGATAATTGAGAAGGAAATACGTGATGAGAAGAGTTATAAGAATGATTGAGGATGAGATAAATCGTAACGTGAATGGAATGCAAAAGAGAAAAAGTATGACGGATTGAGAATCATGTTTTGAGTTGAAAAGAGTTGAGTTGGAAAGAGAAAGTGATTATGAAAGTGAGATATGATGTGATGGAGATATAATTCCCCGTACACATTTTTGGAAAGAAGCTTAGTGTTGAGTTGAGCTTGCTCCTCCATTAACACTCACCCAAAAATGTGATTTTTGAAAAGAGTTTTTGAAAAAGCGATTTTTGAAAAGATTTTGTGAAAAGGATATTTTCGTGAAAGTTTTCGGAAACATTATTTTCGAAAAAATTTTGTGAAAGGATTTTTCTGAAAACGTTTTGTGAAGTAAAAGCTTTGTGAAAAGATGTTTTTGAGAAAGACGAGGAAGAGATACTGGTGATGTTGATGGAATGATGTTGATGTTGTTGATGAGATGAGATGAGTTTATGTGAATTGTGATGATGAGATGAGATGAGAAAGAGTGTGTCATAATGATGAGATGAAAGTGATTTGAGGCCGAGGGCCATTGAGATTTAGGGGGAATAGATTGCGTTTAGTGATCGGGCTTCGTTGAAGGGATGCACCAAGGACGAGCCGATCATTAGGATTAAGCCGCTAATTAAAACGTTAAATCTTTAAAAGATCTAAAAGACATTTACAAATACGGTGAGGTATGAGTGTCGTATCGAAGTAGTGGAGAGGAAGGAACGATAGGTATCTGCGGATACTTAGGACGAGATTGCATGAGGGGAGGACGATGACGGTGAAACGTCAAGAAGTCTAGAGTATATTTCTAGGCAGAACGAACTCCACATGTGGTGCACTAACGTGGTGGGGACTGGGTCTAATACCGTGGTAAGTTCTGCACTGCAGACTAGGAATATATTGTCGCCCCCTTGATTGCAAATCGAGAACAGTGAGAGGGACTGGAATGGGGCATTTGTGTTTGCCGCTGAGAGCGTGCATTATTGTGATTATGATTATGATTTGAGGCAGGGCCTCCTGGTCTGGGACCATTTATGTGTTGGTGACAGCTATCGTGCCCGCATGGTAAAGGTCATGTACTCCTGTTTGCTTCCGACTAGGCTGGGTGGTTGACCGAGGAGATGTAGACGTGTGTGAGCTCAATGATGTGTCCCCCTCATCATTGATGCTATTCGGAATAATAAAACTTAAAAGCACAAAGATGTTTCAAACAAAGAGTCTATTGAATTATTAAGCATGGAATAAGAATGATAAGAAGGAATTCTGGGAATAAGTGATGAGTGTGAAAGTAATGATAAGAGAAGGTTTGAGAAAAGTTGTGAAAGTTTGCAAGGAAAGAATATGAGAATGTGATGGTATTGGTGTGATTAAAATATTATGATATGTTCTGTTATTTGTGATTCTTCTTTGCTATGTGCATAACATGTTCCATTTGCATGGTAGTGATATTTTAGTTACATTGTTTTATTATTCACCCTGAGACCGCAAGGTCAACCCGTTAGTGTTCGGAACACTGACTCTCTCCTACCGCGTTGTCGTATCGACACTTGTTGGTATTGCAACCGGTAGGTAGTATAGCATGTAGTAATGCACCTGCATCCCGGCAAGAAGGAGCGAGTACTAGACAACTCTTTGAGTGGGATTCCGGAGATGGTTGAGGGCGACAACTCTTTGTGGACCGAGAACTTGGGCTGCCTCCATGCGAATATAGCCTTGGTGTGTATGACTAGAAGCTAGGCAAATCCCCCAGAGCAATGTACTTCAATGTAAGTTCTTAGTTACCTTAGCTCTACCATACTGTACCCCGGCAATTGTTCTACTTGGTACTGATGTTTTGAAATAAGTAAATGGGCTTTGTTTTAATTGGTGTTTTGAAAACGGGTTTCAAGGCGCGGTGTCCTGTGACATCTCAGTTTGGAACTTGAAGAGTTTATGTAATGTGGGAACACGGGTTTTAAATGTAACTATGTTTTGAAAAACTAAGTGTTCTCACGTGTACATAACACTTGTTAAAAAAAATGGCCCTAATTTTCACTGTTTTAATTTAAGTTTTCAAGTTGCCGAATCGGGGTGTTACATGCTTGACGTTGATGGCTACCTTTCTGGAACTACTTCCACTACTACAGGATCTGACTTTTGCTCTGATAGCACTCAGTGTGACACCCTTTTTCCCAATAACAGTAAATACTATAATAATTAAGTATTACTTGGAAATATATGGACTTGTGATTATAAGAAAATGTGAAAGTAAAATTTTTCTTTTAAAGCGGGTGCACAAACCAACACTTGGGATTCTTGGAGAAGAAATTCTAAATCATTCTAACAGTTACATCGAGTTCGGCAAGTTCTAAAACCTTTTCAAAATTGGGTAACATTCGTCTTTTGGAATCGTATTTACATCATAGAAAATAACTGAAGCTACCCTTGCTTTATTTGATAAAACTGATACCATCGGATACTTTTCACAGCCGAACCCTTAAATAGATTAAATCAGAGTAAGCGGAAATTATTGGACCATGCAATTAATAGTAATATAACATAGGTTTTATATATAGAAGGAGTCATAGATACATAGTCCCATCATTGAGTCTCCAAGATCCAAAATACAAGTCCATAAAACAGATCTACGTAGTAATGTATCCAAACCCCTAGAGCACTCCAAAAGTATATCTACAGTATATATATACATAACCAAAATATAAACTCCAAGGGTGGTCGCGTAGATCTGGCATCATCAGAAGTAGTAGTAGTGATAGTAAGAGTCTCCAAGAAGCAGAAGTAGTAGCATCATCATCATCGCAGCAGCAGCAAAATCTCCTCCACAGCATCCACACATCAGATCCTCTGTTCCACATCATACACCATATGCACATACCTAGGGATCATCGTCCCTCCAATCACTCCCAGTAGAATGCACGTAGGCTCGCCTCCGCTATCGTCCTCCACCGGATCCTCCTCGATCTCATCCGAGGGAGAGTGTACCCTACCACTGGGTATCGGGTCAGGTGATGGTGAGACCCTGACTGGGTTCCTCGGATCAGAAGAGGGAGTCTCCTCGAGGACGACTATAGAAGAAAAAGGGTGTGAGCGGGTAGGTCGAAAACGGAAACTGTGATAAGAGCGAGCTGGTCGTGTGGGAGGTGGTCCATGGTAGGTGTAAAACGGGGGTACATGCATAGTGTATATGATGGGAATCCTAAATCTACGAGGACGGAATCGAATCAACGGGTTCGGGTGGTAGAAGGTAATCTCTACCTCTCCCTCGAACACCGCCCGATGGTCCTCATAGATCCATGTGCCACTAGGAAGTGGCCGGATCTCGATGCAAGCGATGTATCGAGACATCACCTACAAGGGCATAGGGGTAAGTATTTCTATACACATAATCAACAGAGTATAATTATACACAATTCGAAATATGTATGTATATGACAATGAACAACAATCACATTTAGCACTTAGCATTTAGTGAATGCAAATAGGATGTTCATACTTATTTCATTTATCACATTTACTTTAAATGAGTAGCATGATGCATGATTTTAGCTCTCAAGCCTATCTCCATCAAACTATATCACTCTCTGACGTCCATCCCTGACAACCCAGCACTCAACCGTGCGTTGTATTCCTAGGTATACAACAATTCGTACATTCACCTAGAATGTACACGACAAGCTTGGAATTCATGCCACCTGAGCATATCCCGTCATCCAAACGGACAGTCATCCAAACGGTATAACCATATCGGCATCCACTAATCCGACCACGTCAACGACGTGTTATCAAGCAAGCGTATTGGCACTCCCAGAGGCCCTCCACATGATTATCAAAATCATGATATACGACCTACCATCCAAACTCTAGTATGAATGCATTAACTTTACTTAAAAGGAATTGATTGATGTTTTATCCTTTTATTAATACATTACGTTCCTCCCGAGCAACGTATCATTATTCAAATGAAACATCATAACGTCAATCAATTTCCTTTAAGTCCAGGATCACTTGGTTTATTGTCCTTTAAGTGTTACAAAATAACTTAGAATTGGAAATGGTATTTTTAAGTTTCTGACTAAAAATACTCGAGTGTTTTCGATAATACTCGAGTGATTCATCAGTTTCCAGATTTTACTCGAGTAGTTCATAATTATACTCGAGTCGTTCATGTCTTTTTAGAGATTTAAGTTTTCAAATCTTCATAAATATACTCGAGTAATTCATGAGATACTCGAGTAGTTCATTACGCAGAATACTCGAGTAGTTCATGTATTACTCGAGTTGTTCATCAATTTTTTACTCTTGTTGCATCTGAAATACTCGAGTGCCAAGCCTGATTCTCAAGTTGGTGTGCCAATTTTCACACTGGTGCACCACGAAATACTCGAGTGTTAAGCCATATACTCGAGTATTTGCAGACAGAACAGACTGAAAACTTGGTTTTTACATACCATTTCAATTTCTAAACATTTTTAACCCAAACCAATGATCACAATAGTTCATATACCATATATTGAACATGTTACTATACTCATTTCATATCAAATAACAAATTTGACAGAGAATCAATCATTTATGCATAAAATACACAATTTATCAATTCAACACCTCAAATTGCAAAATAAACACAATACTCATTAAATAATGTTAATTTAAGCTTGCATGCATGATTTAGAACTTGCTCAACACAGTCATAGAGCATGGATTGGTCTCCAAACCAAAGTTCCTATTCAAACTAAGCCCTTAGAGCCTCTTGGTGGCTCTCTAACACAATTAATGGAATTTAAACTCTATCTAGTGTAAGAAATTACTTCCCCTTACCTCTCAGACGTGAATCAACAAAGGATTGACAAAGAAAAGGCTCCACAACTCTCAGAACAACTTCAAGCATCACATGCAGAGCAGTTTGAGTGCAACACCAAAATGGAATTGGTTCACACATGAAACAGAGAATAAAATTGGGGAAATTAGATTTTCTAAACTCTATGCAACATAAAGTAACTAAGGAAACCGAATTTGGGACTCAAGGATTCGTGAGCTTACCAGAAATTGAACTCAAAGTAAGCTCCAGAGCAAGGCTTGACTAGAAACAGCTTCACTTCAACTCCTTGAATCTTCCACCACACTCACTCAATCCTCACGATTTTGGTGTTTATACAAAGCTCGTGATGTGAGCTTTGTATTCGTGTATCACTCGAATCCTAACACTCAGAATTGAAGAAGAATCGAAGGCAACAACTTCAGAACCCTAACTTGATCAACAACCCAAACTTAGCCAAAAATCTTCACGAATTCGGTGTTGCTGAGCTTAAATAGACATGGAGAAAGCTCATGCAGGGCGACACGACGTCCTTGAGCTGTTGATGATGGAGTATTCGTGTCAACGGAGGGGGATCGGTGGTGGTGACTCACCAAACGCACTAACTCGTGCGACTCTGTCCAGAATACTCGAGTATTCCAGAAAATACTCGAGTATTTTGCCCAATTTTTGAAAAATAATTATTTTATTTTCTTTCCCTCCAAAACCTTTCCTATAATTACCTCTAGGTCCTAATCCAGGGACTAATATGCAAAATATTTATTTTATGCATTATTATATTTATTAAGTCAATTCACACACATATGCTAACTATACGAACACATACTTTAATCAAGGATTAATATAGAAATAATTAATTATAATTAATTTATAATTAACATTTCATTAATCGGGGATTAAAATTTTGGGGTCTTACAAATTCAGTCTCAGGATTCAGAAATTGAATTTGCTTAGTGGCCGAAACAAAAGAATCATCGACACTCTTACTCCAGTTGTAGAAGTTGGTGTCCGCCCTTTTCTTGTGACGAAGTGCCTTCTCCTTCAATTTCTGGGCAACAGCAGCAGACCTCTCAACCTCAGCCTTCAGCTCATCCATCTTCTGCCGACTCTCCTGCAAATCCTTCTTCAGTGCTTCCTCGGCCTCTTTCTTTTTATCCTCAGCAACCTTTTGGGAAATCTTCAAAGAGTCCCTCTCCTTAACCAGTTCACTTTTGTCAGCCTTTAAATTTTCCAACTCATTCTTTATGCGGTTCAGCTCATCCGAGAGGCTAGCCTCTTGAGCAGCAGACAATTCACGAGCCTCCCTTTGCTCGGCATTATAACCAGAGAAAAGACCATCAGGTTGCTTGGCCAAAAAATATGCAAGGTTGGCACCCCGAAGCAGATATTTGGCAAGAGTCATGTTGCAACGAGACCATTGGTCGGTAGAAAGAGTTCCAAAACGAGTACAGTCAGATTCAGAACAGATATATTGGCCAAACCTTTCGTCAAATTGTTGGTCCCATATAGATGTTTCTGGTGGGGTCACAGCAGAAGATGGAGCATTGACAGAAGAAGGAATAGCGGCAGCCTTAGCACTTCAACCCTCGACCCTCGGATTCGCACTGTCAGATACTTTTTCTTTTCCTTTATCCAGCCGGCGGCGGCGAATTTGTGGTTGAAGGGGAGAAATGACTTGAACTTGGCCGCTAAGGCCAATTAAACCGTAGCATCGATAGCCACCACGTTTGAAGTTGGTCGAGGGGATGCCTCGGGTGGAGAAGCAGTTGGAGCGGAGGTACTCAAGCTCGGGGTACTTAAGCTTGAAGACCTGGAAGCTGCGCTCGTCGCAGTGGTCTTCCTCTTCCTTCCCCCTTGAAGTAAACAGTTTTTTCTGCGAAGGAAAAGGAAAACAAAGTAACATTAGAACGGGTCAACTTAACAAATACAACAACCAAAAGAAAACAGTTTTACCAAGTTCTGCTTTAACATCCGATGAAGGGATGTTCACAATGGTCTTTGTTTCTATCATCCCATTAGATTTCATGTAACTCTCAACTGCTCGGCACACCTCCTTCTCATGTTCAGCCAGTTCTTTCCAATCTGATGAGTACGAGGCAATCGATCGGCTACAAAAACTTGCAGACCACTGGAGAGGAAACCGTGGAATTGGTCGGGTTTCACCAGGACAGGTGAACCAGCAAACTCCATTGCCGACAAAATTGTATTTAAAGAAAAAAGGTTTAAAACCCTTCCAAGATTCAGAATACTTGGTGAAAAGAGTATAGCCATTGCGGGACTTCAGAGAGACCCAAGGTCGTCTTACTGATCCTTTCTCAAAGGTGTTGCATTGAGGGGCAAATAGATAGAAGAAAATCGGAAGAGTGCAGGACCACTCCATGGCTGAACACACTTGCTGGAAGCCCCTCACAAATGCCCAAGCATTGGGATGCAGCTGGGAAGGGGCCACTCTTAAAGTACTTAAAACACCTATTTCAAAATCGGTGAAGGGCATCCTAATCCCTAACCGAGTAACAACTTCTTCATAAAAATAAAAACCAGGACTACCCGCCGGAATTTGACTGCAGACCCGCTCATTCAAACCCACAGGACTAATGGAGTATAGGTTCCCAGCATTATCACCAGGACACGGCAGAATTATAGCCCGGGTTTGATCTAGTGAATTTTCTGTTGATAGCTCGGATTGAGTACCAAGAACTTCTCGGTCCACCCAATCATATTGATCTGCGTCCGACGAAAATGGATAAAGTTCAGGATTAGAGACACACTTCCTCTTCATACCTGAGGAAAAGGGGGCACACTTGGAGTCAGAAGCAGAAAAACTTAACTATTTCAGTACAAATACTTACGGCTATGGTCGGTTGGAGAACACCTCCCTTTCAGGGCAGAATTTTCCCAAACCGACTGAAATGTCTAATACCTCTCTGTTGCTTCCTTAACCTCCTCTATTCTACCCTCTCGGCAATCCTATAGTGAATCACACCCTGCCTGAACTCTTTCAAAGTCTGAGGAAAACGCATGGCTATCGGTTTAACAAAAATTTCTGGGTTTCCTCCTTTATGTGTTCTTGGAACATCAGAGTTTACAGATTCCTCACTCATGATAAACGCCGCTTCAGTACCAACCCTAAGAAGTTAAGTGCAGCAAAACGTAAAACAGACCTAAGAAGCGCTACGACGATCGCTCAGTAAACATTAAAGGGGGATAATGAACTGCGAAGGGCAAATGGGGTGTACTATAGCAGTGATTTGGAACAACAATGATTTGGGGTTTGTTCGAACCCTAGAAAAATCTTTTCAAAACTCAGGGAAGAAGAACTAGTGAAGATGCATTAAAAAGAAAGTTCTCAGCACATAAACACAACAAATGGCAGAAAAGAACGCATGCAAAGAATCTAAAATAAGCAGAGAAGAAAGAGAAAATAATTGAAGAAAAGCAGAAATTCATTACCTGATATCAGTGAATAATCAAGAAATCGAAGAAGAGAAGACCACGAAGTGAGAAAACGCACTCAATACAGTGAGGAAAACTGGAACGCCAACAAGAATGACTTTGATAAAATCTGGCTTCGATGATCAAGGTTACAGAAAAGTGATGAACAGAGGTGAGAGAGTTTAAATGGTTTTTGATGTTTGTTAGAATGAATTGTGAAAAACCGCTCTTAGGAATTCGTCTTAAAAACTTCCCTCCACTATCTCAAAAGACTTGGGCCTAAGTTGGAAAAAGCCCATTTACGGCAAAAGTTAGTACGTGGCACCGCTAGCAGGTTTGAAATCATAACGTTCCATTTCCCAGTAAAAGTAAAGGACACGTGTAGGCACAAATAGAGTTGAGGGGTCACGTCTAGGTCAATCAAACGACAACTTTGATGAAAGCACAAAAATGCTCGGGCACCTCTCTTAATCAGCAAAGTTCAGTCGGAAAAACGGTTCGCTCGTCTCATTAACTCGGCAGGGCTCAAATCACCCAACCGAGCTTGAGGGGCTTATGTAGTGGACTTATAGTTGACCGAGCGTCGACCGACCGAAAGCCTCATTACCCTTACTAGTATGATACTGATACAGGGCCAACGATCGGATACTTACACCGAGTAAACTAGGTTTCTGCATGTAGGTCACGTACCGATGAGGTTAACACCGAGCACAGGACTTTCAATCTGATCCTTATCGTTTATAGCCTCATCAAACCGTAACTACTCCTAGATTCCCACGACTCTTGGTTAGATAAAACAACATTGGATAAGGTCTATCACTTACAGGATTTATGGATATGATCTTATCATAACCTCTACAAATCCTACTTCACAACATCAAGAAATACAGGATTAGGAATTTAAAATTCCAAGAGAATTGATTTAGGATATTCTACACTAAAACTAAATAGAGATGTAGATTGAAAGTACCTAAAATGTTTATCTAAGTTTTTGAATCGTCTCGTACCTTTTGTTAGTTTGGCCCTGACCTCCTTAAGTAGCTGTACCGCAGACCTCAAGGGTGTGGACCAGGAAACTGATATTGTCTGAATGTAAGGTTGAGACGTCCAGGACGAAGTCCTGTGTCTTTGAGTAATCCCTCTGGAGCGGTGTCGGGTATGATCACTGACACTCCATGAAAGATGTGACGAGACTCGCCACCGAATATTAATACATCACCCGACCACAAGGGGATTCTTTCTGCTCTCCTTGGATCTCTCTGGTCTCCATAGAGAAACTCAGCGGAGTCACCAATGCAGAATGATACTACCGGTATACCTCTTTGCAGGCTACCAACACTTTCGTCATGGTCCTGATGAAGACCAAGCCTTCCATTTTTTTCATAGAAATTTACAATGCAGACATCAGGGGACATGGAAGGGAGTATGTCCTCCACTTCACTTACACCGAATTCCTTCTCAATCAAAGATTGTGCTTCCTGCATCGCTCCCATAGCCAGCTGAATGGAATGATCAGGAATATTGGGTGGTTCGCTTCCATCAATTACTCTTTTGTGTTCATATACTCGAGTTTGAGGATTCCAGTCTAAGCCGAGGCACATCATTTTCTGTCGGAGCCTGGCTCAACTTGTAAAGCCTGGTTGATAAAAACCTCCAGGGCCTAAGCCCATCTCACTACAGTTCTTTACTACGCCCACCTGTTCTTCATGAGCCAAGTGTTGCTTCAGGAGAACCATTCCCGGTCTCACAATTATACTCTTCTTCTCACCAACTTGTACCCCCACGTGTTGCTCCTTGTCTTCAATAGTCGATCTAAGCTTACCCCTTGTAGAAGTTTTCCCTTCTTGAAGACAGATGTCATACGGCTTGGGTTTCAAAGAATCAGCTGGGGAATTAATCTTACGATCAGTAGCCGAACTGCTAGCAGGAGATTGGAGAAGCTGATTTTTCATGTTGCTACAGTGTGGCAACAAAGGATTCTATTGATGCGGGCATATATATAATTTAGTACATATCTACATAGGGTTCTATAACTATAAACCTAAGTAACTACTATAGAACTTGACACTATTTCCTAGTTACTCTCTTGGTGAGTAACCATTGGAGATGCGAATCCACACTCCAAAGGCCGAGGGAAACTGCTCTGATACCATAAATGTAACACCCTAAGAATAATTACCCTTAATTACCCCATTATGAAAATAACGACTTAAAATTTCTTTTTAAAACTACTTGAGTTATAAAATTCTTCTGTCCAATCGGACAGAGTTTCCTTTGTTTATTGGACATTCCAAAAACATAGTTTTCCTGTAACCTGTGCAAATCGAATATATTCATTTCATCCAGAGCCAACAGGGCCAAAATAACCATTGTGTGACATTCAACTACATCATAAGCATAATGACATCAGAGATAGCAGCAATGAACAAGTTGTGGAACTGTAAAAGTTTTCCCAAAAAAAAAATAATATACTTCCTACCCATAGGATGTGTCCTGGATGACCCAAGAAAATAAAGTTTTACAATCCCCTTTCAAAAACAACTATACCATATGCCAAAAATAACCAGGACTATACAAAAACCCCAAAAAAAGAACCCACTACTATCTACTCTCCCTGGGAGGGAGAGTGCACCTGCTCGACCGGGGGTTGTGCAAGCTCAATTTTTGTACCTGTAAAGATAGTAAGGGAGTGAGCATTGCACATGAAATAGGAAAGCAGTTTCTCATTAGACATAATTACCCACTAAGCCAAGCACAATTATCAATTAGATCATATAGCACAATTTATCCACCGGCACACATCATGCATTCACATTTTAGCTATCCATTTCAGATTTCATTTATATTTCTCATTACTTATCATTTTGTTTCACTTGTCATCTCTTTCATTCCTGACATCTGTTCATCTTTTCAACATTTTCATCTCTTTATCACTTTCGTCTTTCACATCACTTTCATCTTTTTATTTCCCTTTTCATAACCTTCACTTACTCATATTATCAGTTTTCAACTCATAACCATAAATAATACTTTTTTTCGAAATCATACACCGTATGTCACCTCACAATCAGAGGCTAACATACCCAAATAACATCGTATGTCTCCTCACGGTCAGAGGACAACACACACACATCTCATCATCTTTTAAATCATTTTATCTTTTCTTTACCATTAGGGATTAGCGCACCTGTTAGGCATTTCACACCCACTAGGACTTTCACCCAATCCAGGTAACTTTCCACCTATTAGGCCACGGTTGACACCCATTAGGACTAAAAACAACATCTCAACTCTTTTACCATCACATTCACATTTTCTATTTTCAAAACTTTTATTATTGTGCAGCATGATTGATCCATTGGATACCCCCGCCTAACGTGCATTTACGGGACCTAATAGGTAACTTGCACCTGGATTGGGTAACTTGTGCCTAATGGGTAACTTGTCACCTAACAGGGCACCTAATGGGTCGGTGTATCACAAGGATCAATCATAGCTGCAACTTCAATCATTTTTATAATTCCATTTATTTATATTCAAAACAATTATCACACTTAGAATCATTGGCAACATTACTTCCATTATCACATAAAAGTAACATCCACATATATTCCAAATAACGCACAAATTAGATCTATTGCTCACATTAACAGATATTCACCAATTCAATTAACGTTTAATATATAGAGCATTTAGCATTAACACATACCAATTTCTATGCATTCTCAAAATTTACTTTTTATTTCTTTAATTAAATCAAACTACTCTATTCCTTCATAATCCTAGGGATTTAATAACACCAAAATAAACATATAAATCCTAGCAAGCTCTTATGAACTAATTAGAACCTATTCCCTAGAACAAACCAATGCTCACTATATCCACTCCCTTACCTTAACCAAGGAGAGGGATAGTGGGAAAATCCAAGCCTTAGCTCCAAGCACTCCCAAAACCAAGAGCTCCAAAGGCAAGAAGATAAAGAGAGCGATGATGATCTTCCCTAAGTCGAAGGAATGGAATGATGATGAGATTATTGCCCAATTTCAAGAGAAAATTCGAATTTCCCAAAGAGGGGAAAGAGAGAGAGAGAGAAAATCCAAATTAAAGAGAGAGAAGAACTCAAGAACATGAATACTTACTTGGAGCAACGAAGAGGGACTTGATGATGGATTTTGGAGTGATTACCTTGAGGCTTGATGGATTTGGAATGAGAGATTGTGTGCCCTAGAGAGAGAAAATTCGAGTTTTTGGCAAGAATTCACGCGTGGATCGCCTTTATTTTTTTCCACTGCAACAGCCCTTAATCGATTAATAATCGATTAAATTGCAGCTTAATCGATTAAGAGGCGATTAAGAGGCGATTAAGCTGCACAATTTTGCAATATCCAGACTTTGAAAGGCCATAACTTCTTCGTTACCCGTTGGATCTTCCTCAAATTTTAAAGCAAGCTTCCTCACCTATCATACTTCACATCCAACGGTGGAATTTGTTTTTAGAGTTGTAAATCTTTTATTTTGAATTTCCTAATATAGGGTTTTTATAACACCAGAAACATCGCTTCTAACGCTCTTTTGTTCATATTTCCACCTCCTTTCTGATGCCAATGCTTTCTTATTCCTTTATGGCATTCAAAGAACTTCTAATCCATCATTTTAAATCCTTTTTAGAATAATTCCCACTTCCAAATCTTATCATTATTCTAATTACTCTTAGAATTAAAATTCGGGATGTTACACTAAGATTATGCAATCCAAAGACTTCTTGCAAAACGCACTACTTATGGCTAGAATTTTCCTCATCAATGAGGAAACGAATCGAATAGACAATACTGGAATTCCAGGAACAATTGTTATTCAAGGATGATAAACAATGAGAAAAGCATGGGTTCACGATCCTTGGTCGGTCAGAGCGAGAAAACCTTGATTCTGATCTAGAATTGCCGCTTTAGAATTGATTCAAAACAAGAAGGACAAGAAGAAAAAGACTTACTTTCACGAATTGGAGCATTAATTAAGGCTCACAGAAATACTAATAAAGCCTTAAACGATTTTTGGGTAATCACAAAGTGAGGTAGGCCGACATTCTTGAACTCTTAATGTTTCACTAAACTCCGTCCTAGGCTAATGAAGTTTAAGTCATACCTTGGTATATGCCAATGACTCCATTTCAATTTATTTCAAACTGGGTCTTTAAGGAAGGATTGAATGAATTTGATATAGACTAAGAATGCTAATGAAATCCGATCCTTACCTCACTCATAAGATTTGCATCACTCTCAAGACCGAAGGCTATGTTGAGCTGACCATCCGTTGGTGGTCGATGGGTTGGACCGAACTTCCTAAGGTTTGCGATATCTTGCCTTTGCACACATCTAGGTTCTTGTGCTTGGCGAGGAGTACGGGTCAATTGCTCAACTTGGTGAGTCTCGATGTAGAGACTCCATGAAGTTGTCAAGGTTAGCTTTTCTATCGGACGATCATCCAGGAACCTTGGTAAGATTCCCAGTGAGTTTTAGGAAATCCTAAAATCTGGTTTGTTTTCACCATGGTTAGAGGGGATTCTTATAAAGTTCGCTCAATTTTGCAAGGGTTATGTATTAGGCTACGTTACTCTTAAGCAAGTAAAATAGACTAAGGTTCTTATCTGTTAGCTTTGTTCTAAGTCTACTTCCCGATTCTGTGGAAAGGCTTGGAAGGGATACTTTTCAAGCTCGTTTCTTGTCTTCTAAGGGATCTATTTCTTGGTATGTTACTATCTCAGTTACCTTAATTTCATTCATGAGGCTGCAATGATACCATCCGTCCATAGATGCGAAGATTGAGGTGATCAATCCCAACCTCACGTCTATCAACAGAGCACCATTGTCGGGTTTTGCTGATAATATCATCATTTAACAGATGTAAGAGTGAGGATGGCCAATCCTAACCTTACACTCTATCAAATGACAACACCATTACGGAATTTAGCTATAGTACAACTAGGATCCCACCACTTATTGGTTCTGCCCGAGGCTTCTCATGATTTTCGAAGGGATTGGTTTGCCTCTGCGTATCGCTTAAGTTTCACGGTACCTTGCTATAAGGAATCAGGAATCCTAAGTCCGTTCATATCGCCGATGACTTTTAAGGTAATGATTTTGATAGAGACGTAATCTAAAGAAAACAGCTATCAGAAACTATATCGTGTAGAGTCACTTCCGGGAAGATTTAAGGGTGTTGGTTATTTTCCCTCATTCAGTTGGACTTGTACCTTAGTTTGGCTTGCACTACTGCCCAACTGCTTGGAAAACACAAGTAAAGTGCGCTTCATATGTCTTCACTAAAGTACTTATGAAGATGAAAACCTAACGCTTACAGGATGTTGCTAATGTTGTCCTGCTTTTAAAGAGAAGTTGCAAAAATGCGTGACCTCATTTTCTAACTAAACACCCTATAGAAATGCAACACCTAGTACGTACCTCTCGGTAAGGGTTGGCTTCCCGATGCCGGTTGTACCTGCAGCGCATTCACTTCTTTCTTTGAAAGGCCCTGGGGACAGTTTACAGCCACGTGTCCCGATTGTCCGCAGTGAAAGCAGAGACCCTTCTCTCTATACTGGACCAAAAACCTACACAAATGGCGATGAAATTTTCCACAACGATGAAATGGTGGTTTAGTACTTAAAGCAGTTGCATCCTGGACCATTTTCCTTTGGCCTGTTGATCTAGCCTGGGCACTGACATATGGACCTGATTTCGGAGCCGGTCCCTTGCCCTTCATAGGACCTCCTGCCCTCTGCACCTCCCTGCTTCTAGCATCATACACCTTCGATGCATTAGCCGCCTTCACCTCTTGCTTAGGATCATGTTTAGGACAACCAGCGGCCAAATGCCCTGGTTGCTCGCAAACAAGGCACTTCTTCTGGATTCCCTTCATCCAACAATCACCTCGGTGAAACTTCCCACACTGGGAACAAAGAGATCGGGAAAATGGGATAGCCATCACAGGCTTTGCTCCCCCATGAGTAACTGTCTCGATCTCGGAAATAGGGTAGAATTCTCTTTTCCCAAAGAAATCTTCTAGCCTTTGAATACCCTCCTCATAAATGCTGGACAGGTACACTAATTGGGAAAAGTTGTTAGTTTGCGCATTCCCAAGGGCAATCCTGATATCTAGGCGGAGTCCTGCCAGAAACTTAAGGCACTTGACTTCTTCGCCTACATCCTTGTAACTAGTCGCATAACGAATTAGCTCTTCAAATTGCTTTACATATTTGTCCACCCGCATGCTCCCCTGTTTCAGGTGCAGAAAGGCAACTTCCTTTTCTCTTTGAACATCCTCTGGAACGTACTTTCCTCGAAACATTTCTTTGAAGATTTCCCAGGTGACTTTCTGGTTAGTAGCCTCCATACCTTTTCGCACCTGCTCCCACCATTGTTCTGCTTCCCCACTGAGTGCATGCTGGGCCAAGAGAACTCTCTGCTCCTCGGGTGGTGACATTTCGCTGAGAATCCTTTCTATCTCCTGAAGCCACTTTCGAGTTCCAACCTGATTATAGGCGCTCTCGTACCTCGGGGGATCACGCCACCTGAACTCAGCCAGCCAGTTAATTTCAGTTGAGGATGGGTTCTGAGATGCCTGTGGCGGTTGACTAGTGGCTGCCACTGCCGATGCAGTTGCGGCCTCCGCCTCAACCTGCCTTCGACTTATCTGAACTAGGCTCTCTAAAATTGCAGCGATCCTATCATCGTCACTGCACCTACTTGCCATAGTACTTAGTCTTGGGAAAAACAAAAAATCAATACATACACTATAAAGTAACTACTCATATATCTTATTACTCTAACTTAGACACTTAAATATTTATCGGTTACTCGCTTGGTGAGTAACCGGTGGAGTAGTGAATTCACACTCCAAGGGCTGAGGGAAACTACTATGATACCATAAATGTAACACCCTATTTATAATTACCCTTAATTACCCAATAATAAAATTAGTGACTTAAAATTTCTTTTTAAGACTATTGCACTTATAAAAATCTCCGTGCAAAACGGACGGAGTTTCCCCTATTTTATTAACATTCCAAAAATTTAATTTTCCTGTTAACCTGTGCAAATTAAAATATTCGCTAATTTCAAAAGCCAGCAGGACCAATATATATATTTGTGCATCAGGCACCTCCACATCAGAGTGCGTCTACATCACAAATAACAATAAATATGAACAAGTTAGAAGTTGGTAAAGTTTTCCCCAAAATATACATCCTATCCATAGAAAGAGGTCCTAGCTAACTCAAAAGAGTAATACTTTTGTGACGCGCTCATTTAATTACCGAAAATTGGTTTGGACTTGTAAGGTTTTTCAAAAATTAGGGTGGAAAAATTTTTCTTTTTAAAACACTTGATTGGAAAGTAAAATCAGAGAGTTGAAATCCGGAAAGTTAAAAGAAGTTGAAAAGCAGTCGAGGGGTTTTTGCAATGAATAATATTTTCATAAATGAAACCTTTAGTCCCTCAATTGCGAGTTCTTTAAAAACGGATGAATGCCGGATTTCAAAACTTATTAAAAACAAGCGGAATATTTAGATGCGTGAAATGAACCTTAGTTGTAGGGAATAGGTCATAAAAGATCTGATACAAAATAGTTACAAGTACATTAGAAAAACACTCTGACAATACCAAAACAACCTTTACAAAAAGTAAGACTCAAAGGAAAGGGTATCAACAGAGCTGGTTGCTGGTCCACTGCAGCTATTCCATAGTCAGAGATCACCGGTTTTCGTCCAACCCCAGGCACCATCAAGGAGCGGACGAATCTCGATGCAAGGCAGGCGTTCGGCCATCACCTACAAGGGCAGGAGAGTAAGCCTAACACATTCGCATAATCGAATAAGCCTAAGCCCTAACATTCACAACCAGATACACAGCAGCAGTCACCAGTGCAGATAATGCATATACATATGAGCAAACACCAGTTTAGTTATTATCTTCAAGTTAAGTGGCATGATGCATGTACATGTTCTCCAACTCTGAGGCCTCTGTCCACCGGGTCCAGATCTGAGGAACGGTGTGTTTCAAGAACACGTCACGGCTTACAGCACGTCTGCCAGCGCAAAGGCACGACTTACAGTGTTTCCACCAGCGCAAATGACATGACTTACGGTGTTTCCACCAGCACAAACGGCATGACTTACGGTTTTTCGACCATCACAAATGACATGACTTACGGTGATTCCACCAGCACAAACGGCATGACTTACGGTGTTTCCACCAGCACAAACGGCATGACTTACGGTGTTTCCATTAGCACAAACAGCACGACTTACGGTGCATCCACCAGCGCAAATGGCATGACTTACGGTGTTTCCACCGGCACGACTTACGGTGAACCCTGTGCAGGCTTTCGGAAAGTGTCAAGTTTAGTTACAAAACAGTTCACAGGTTCATCCAGCGCAGTAAAAGGCACGTCTTACGGTGTTTCCACCGGCGCAGGTGTTCCTCAGATTGGGACTGGTCTGATAACCTAGCTCATGTATGTCATGTATCAATGCAACTCTTGCAATCCTAGGTTATCAAGCGCATGTTCAAGTTCCATTGTTTATCTTTAGTCTAATTATGTCATGACCATTCGTCATTAGGTCATCATATACTCATAAGCAAGTCTTAACTACTTAAGACTTCGGTTAAGTGAGTCCTAATCACTTAAGACTAGGTCTAACTGACTTTCAGCTGACTAATCATGGACTAAGTCCACTAATCTTGGACTAAATCTCACTAATCAGGAGTTTAGTCCCACTAATCATGGGTTAAGTCGAGCTTGATTGACTAATCTCGGATTAAATCCGACTAATCAGGGATTAGGTCCAACTAATCGGGGATTAGTTGACTAATCAGGGGATTAGGGTTACTAATCGAGGATTAAGTCCAACTAATCGGGGATTAGTTGACTAATCAGGGGATTAGGGTTACTAATCGAGGATTAAGTCCAACTAATCTTGGATTAGTTGACTAATCAAGGTCTAATCAAGGATTAAGTCTAACTAATCTTGGATTAGTTGACTAATCAAGGTCTAATCAAGGATTAAGTCTAACTAATCATGGATTAGTTGACTAATCAAGGTCTAATCAAGGATTAAGTCTAACTAATCTTGGATTAGTTGACTAATCAAGGTCTAATCAAGGATTAAGTCTAACTAATCTTGGATTAGTTGACTAATCATGGATTAAGGTTACTAATCAAGGATTTAGTCTAGCTAATCTTGGATTAGTTGACTAATCACAGTTGGGGAAACTTAATTCGGTCTAAGTGCTTACTTAGTTGTCCAAAACTATGTTTAATTAACACTTAGTTAACTAAATCATTCTTAGCTTCTTGGGTTAACTCACTAATCAAGGCTTAGGAACCTAAAACCGTGATGATAAACACTTAATCATCTTGCCTATCTCTCAAGTAAAGCCTAATTAGTTCAAATCCTTGGGGTCAACACTTAACCTAATTCATTCAAGGGGGTTAAGTATTTACTAACCTAACCTATTCGGTTTCTATCCAACACAAAGTAAGTTCATGAAATTTCAGCATCAACATTCAACAACAACATAACACCAGCAACATAGTCATCAACACACAAAACATGAACATAAAAATTCAGCATTTGCACATTAACAATAACAAGCCATCATCCATCACAAATTCGGCCTCCAAGCCCAAAAATCAATCTAACTAGTGCCCTTGAGTCTCATGGTGACTCTCCCTAATTTCTAAGCTTAAGACCTATTCTAGCAAAAGTGTAGCTTCTCTCCATACCTCTTGAAGACACAAAACAAAAACTTAGAACTTTGAGCTTTCCCTCTACCAAAACCGTGAGCAACTCCCTCCTTGGACACTTGAAATTTGCTCTCAAACTTCTAGACTTCTAAGACTCCTCTTGATCTACCAAGCTAATGATCCTAGTGCCTTGATGATGGTGTTGCCATGAGGTCTCTTTGGATTTTGAGTGAACTTTCTTGAACACAAATCTTCAAACAAGTGGCATATTCATGATCTAGGGTATGAATATGCCAAGGTTCTTAGTGTTTGGTAAAAGTTTGGGTTGATGAAGGGTGGTTGTGAGGTTTGGCCGTGAGCTTCTCTAAGAAAGGGAGGGTTGGATTTTGAGCTTCTAGGTCTTAATCACTTGTGCATGATAGATATTCATCATTTAGGCTTTGATCATGTGAAGATTTCTTGGTTTTTCATGGAAGAAATTGGTTGGATGGTGGTGTTTAGGAGGTGGCCGTGAGCCTCTTGGCCAAGAAGAAGAAAGAAATGGTGAAGTTGATGAAGGAGATGGCAAGAAGAAAAGAAGAGCAAAAGTGGTGGTCATCAACGTATGGCCACTTTTATAAAAGCTCATGGTCAAAAGGTGAAGAGGTAAGGTGGCATAAGGGTGGGTTTTGGTGTGGACACATCACACCTTCATGCAAAGGGAGGAAATATGGTGTTGCCACCTAGTGCTTTGACCACATGCATGAAATGTGAAGTAGACGCCTCACTTTCTTCATGCAACAGACAAATGCACTTCATGGCTTCACATTCACACACACCACACATCCTACACATGCACACACATACACCATACGGCCAACACTTCACACACAAGGCCCAACACACTCACAAGGCCCATTAGGTTCACTTAGGCTTAATCTAGTCCACTTAACCCTTAAGCTCCACATTAACCAAGCTAATCTAATTCTAAACCAACTATTAGCTAACTAAACCAAACCAAACTCAAAACCACACTAGTCTAAACCTAATAAATTAGGTTTGATATAACCCTAATCACCATTTGCTATCTAAACAAGATTAAGCTCTAACACATCAAGCTAAAGCAAAACATTTAAATCACAAAGCACGAATTACTTGGGAACTAAAATTCAGGGATGTTACACTCTCCCCCACTTACAGGAAAAACTCAGGGTATTCTCTACGCATCGAAGCTTCGGGTTCCCAAGTTGACTCCTGAACACCATTGTGTTCCCAAACAACTCTAACCAAGGGTATTTCTTTTCCCCTAAGTTGCTTGGTTCGGCGGTCTGCTATAAAAATCGGACCAGCTTCTAGTGTTAGGTTTTCTCGCACAGACAGGCCATCGGGTCGGATATCTAGGATAGAGTTGGGGTCATGCACAAACTTTCGAAGTTGTGAAACATGAAAGACATTGTGCAGACTAGACAAAGATGGTGGTAAGGCTATCTGGTACGGGACTAGGCCAATTTTCCTTAGGATTTGGTACGGACCAATGAATCTTGGTGAAAGTTTCTTGGTTCTCAACGCTCTGCCTACGCCTTTCATCGGGGATACCTTGATAAACACATGCTCTCCTTCTGCAAACTCAAGAGGCCTTCTCCTCTTATCCGCATAACTCTTTTGCCTCCCCTGAGCGGTTCTCATCTTCTCTTGTACCATCTTAATCTTTTCAGTTGTTTCTTGTACCAGCTCTGGACCGATTAAAGCATTCTCCCCCACTTGAAACCAACATAGTGGGGTCTGACACTTTCTACCGTACAATGCTTCAAACGATGCCATCCCAATACTCGCATGATAACTATTATAGGTAAACTCCACCAACGGTAACACCTTATCCCAACTTCTTTGTTCCTCCAAGGCACATGCTCTTAACATATCTTCCAACGTCTGAATGGTTCGCTCTGTTTGTCCGTCAGTTTGAGGATGATAGGCAGATCCCATTTTTAACTTTGTTCCCAGGGCTTGATGCAGACTGTTCCAAAACCGAGATGTAAACCTTGGATCACGGTCAGACAATATACTGGAAGGTATACCATGCAGTCGTACCACCTCATCAATGTAAAGTTGAGCAAGCCTTCCCAATGAATAATGCATATTTACGGGGATAAAATGCGCAGATTTCGTTAACCGATCTACTACAACCCATATGGCATCAAAATTTCGGTCCGTCCTTGGTAAACTTGTCACGAAATCCATCGATATGTTGTCCCATTTCCACTGAGGGACCTCCAAACATTGTAATTCTCCTCCTGGCTTCTTATGCTCGGCCTTCGTCTTCTGGCAAATCAGACACGATGCTACATACTCAGCCACATCTTTCTTTAATCCAGACCACCAGAATAACTTTTTCAAATCCTGATACATCTTAGTTGTTCCCGGATGCATACTCATCCGACTCTTGTGCGCTTCCTCCAATATCATTCTTCTAAGTTCTACGTCTTTTGGAACGCATATCCTTGTTTTGAAACGAAGAAGTCCATCCTTTCCCTCTTGAAAGTTCGGTTCTTTCCCTTCAGATGCCAATCTTTTCTTTTCCTCAAGCTCACCATCTTCTTGTTGTCGCTCGTGGATCAGAGTTATAAACTCATTCGTGATCTACAGCATCCCTAACTTTAAGCTTGTTGGCTCGACTTCCATTACCAAATTCATATCCCGAAACTTCTCCAATAATGCAGCCTCCTTGATCATCATGGCACTCGCATGCAATGCCTTTCTGCTTAGGGCATCGGCAACCTTATTCGCCTTTCCAGGATGATAGTGGAGTTCGAAGTCATAATCCTTGAGAAACTCCATCCACCGACGTTGTCTCATATTCAGCTCCTTCTGGTCAAAGAGATACTTCAAACTCTTATGGTCACTGAATACTCGGAACACAGTGCCATAGAGATAGTGCCTCCAGATCTTGAGAGCGAAAACTATTGCGGCCAACTCCAAGTCGTGCGTCGGATAGTTCACCTCATGCACTTTCAGCTGCCTTGATGTGTATGCCACAACCTTGCCTTCTTGCATCAGCACACATCCGAGGCCTTGCCCTGAAGCGTCGCAGTACACATCAAAACTCTTCTATGGGTCAGGTAGGATTAACACCGGTGAAGTCGTCAGCTTTTCCTTCAGCTTTTGGAAACTCTCCTCGCACTTCGAGTTCCAGACAAAAGGTTGATCCTTCTTGGTCAGCTTAGTCAAAGGTTGGGAGATCTTCGAAAATCCTTCTATAAACCTCCGATAGTACCCGGCAAGTCCTAAGAAACTCCGGACCTCCGTTACCGTCTTAGGTTGTTCCCATCGAAGAACTGATTCAACCTTTGTTGGATCGACAGCTATCCCTCCTTTCGAGATCACATGTCCCAAAAACTTAACCTCCTCCAGCCAAAACTCGCACTTCGAGAGTTTGGCGTACAACTGTTTCTTCTTTAAAACTTCCAACACGATCCTTAAGTGTTCTGCATGTTCCTCTGGACTCTTTGAGTAGATCAGAATATCATCTATAAAGACCACTACAAACGAGTCCAGGTGCGGTCTGAAGACCCTATTCATGTAGTCCATGAAGACAGCAGGAGCATTCGTTAAGCCGAACGACATTACTACATACTCATAATGCCCATAACGAGACCGAAACGCTGTCTTGGGAATGTCCTGTTCCCGAATCCTTATCTCATGGTACCTAGATCTTAGATCTATCTTCGAGAAAACAGAAGCTCCACGAACTTGATCCATAAGATCGTCTATCCTCGGCAGAGGGTATTTGTTCTTGATGGTCACCTTGTTCAACTGCCGGTAGTCCACACACATACGCAGACTTCCGTCCTTCTTTCTCACAAACAACACTGGCGCACCCCAGGGAGACACACTTGGTCTAATCAATTGCTTCTGTAGTAACTCCTCTACTTGCTTCTTCAACTCAGGCATTTCCGGCGGCGCCATCCTATACGGTGCTATAGAGATTGGGCCAGCTCCTGGGATTAGATCGATACTAAATTCGATTTCTCGATTCGGCGGTAACCTCGGTACATCGTCCGTGAACACCTCCGGAAACTCTTTTACCACTGGTATTCCTCCTAACTCCTTCTCCTCTTCTTCCCTCGTTACAGAGAACAAACACATGAAGCCATTGGGTTCGGGGTTCGAGGTTCGAGGGTTTTTGTACAAGGCTATTCTCCTATCACAGTCGATGATCACTCGGTTCCTCATCATCCAATCCATGCCCAGAATGACATCTAACTGTGACAGAGGTAAACAAGCTAGGTCTACACTCGAGACGCGGCCTAATACCTCGACCAAAAAGTTTAGACAGACTTTGGAAGTAAGGACAGGGGAATTAGTTGGGGTTTCTACTCTAAAGCAATTCCTCGAACTTAGCTGTGTATTCGCCCACAGTCATGTCGCCCTGCTGCAGTTGCAGAAACTCGACCTCCTTCTTACGCCTCAGATCCTCAGGAAAGTACTTATCCAAAAACTTTTCCGTGAACACTTGCCATGTGACTTCCCGACCTTCGTGAGCCAAGAGTTGAGCAGCATGCTTCCACCAGTTCTCAGCTTCGCCAAACAACATATACGTGGCGTAGGTCACCCGCTGAGCGTCCGTACATCCTAAGGTTTGGAAGATTTTGTCCAGTTCTCTTATCCATTTGTTAGCCTCATCGGGTTTGAAACCTCCCTCAAACCTAGGAGGGTTACAGTTTCGGAATTCGGACAGACTACGGAACTCGACTTGTCCCGCTTGGTTTGGGGGTGGTTGGTTAGCTTGTTGTTGCATGTTCTCGATCACCATAGTGATCCTATCTAAAACGTCAGCTAAGTTACGTTGATTCCTAGCTGCCATTGTGAACCTGCACTAAAGGCTAAGTATCACAATAGACCTAAGGGAACTGAAGTCCTACAACTATCTTAATCCTATAACTATTCTAGTCTTTATGGGACTAACTATGGACCAGGTGCAGGACCTTCAGCTCTGATACCACAAAAGGTGTGACGCGCTCATTTGATTACCGAAAATTGGTTTGGACTTGTAATGTTTTCCAAAAATTAGGGTGGAAAAATTTTTCTTTTTAAAACACTTGATTGGAAAGTAAAATCAGAGAGTTGAAATCCGGAAAGTTAAAAGAAGTTGAAAAGCAGTCGAGGGGTTTTTGCAATGAATAATATTTTCATAAATGAAACCTTTAGTCCCTCAATTGCGAGTTCTTTAAAAACGGATGAATGCCAGATTTCAAAACTTATTAAAAACAAGCGGAATATTTAGATGCGTGAAATGAACCTTAGTTGTAGGGAATAGGTCATAAAAGATCTGATACAAAATAGTTACAAGTCCATTAGAAAAACACTCTGACAATACCAAAACAACCTTTACAAAAAGTAAGCCTCAAAAGAAAGGGTATCATCAGAGCTGGTTGCTAGTCCACTGCAGCTATTCCATAGTCAAAGATCACCGGTTTTCGTCCAACCCCAGGCACCATCAAGGAGCGGACGAATCTCGATGCAAGGCAGGCGTTCGGCCATCACCTACAAGGGCAGGAGAGTAAGCCTAACACATTCGCATAATCGAATAAGCCTAAGCCCTAACATTCACAACCAGATACACAGCAGCAGTCACCAGTGCAGATAATGCATATACATATGAGCAAACACCAGTTTAGTTATTATCTTCAAGTTAAGTGGCATGATGCATGTACATGTTTTCCAACTCTGAGGCCTCTGTCCACCGGGTCCAGATCTGAGGAACGGTGTGTTTCAAGAACACGTCACGGCTTACGGCACGTCTGCCAGCGCAAAGGCACGACTTACAGTGTTTCCACCAGCGCAAATGACATGACTTACGGTGTTTCCACCAGCACAAACGGCATGACTTACGGTTTTTCGACCAGCACAAAGGACATGACTTACGGTGATTCCACCAGCACAAACGGCATGACTTACGGTGTTTCCACCAGCACAAACGGCATGACTTACGGTGTTTCCACCAGCACAAACAACACGACTTACGGTGCGTCCACCAGCGCAAATGGCATGACTTACGGTGTTTCCACCAGCACAAACGGCACGACTTACGGTGAACCCTGTGCAGGCTTTCGGAAAGTGTCAAGTTTAGTTACAAAACAGTTCACAGGTTCATCCAGCGCAGTAAAAGGCACGTCTTACGGTGTTTCCACCGGCGCAGGTGTTCCTCAGATTGGGACTGGTCTGATAACCTAGCTCATGTATGTCATGTATCAATGCAACTCTTGCAATCCTAGGTTATCAAGCGCATGTTCAAGTTCCATTGTTTATCTTTAGTCTAATTATGTCATGACCATTCGTCATTAGGTCATCATATACTCATAAGCAAGTCTTAACTACTTAAGACTTCGGTTAAGTGAGTCCTAATCACTTAAGACTAGGTCTAACTGACTTTCAGCTGACTAATCATGGACTAAGTCCACTAATCATGGACTAAATCTCACTAATCAGGAGTTTAGTCCCACTAATCATGGGTTAAGTCGAGCTTGATTGACTAATCTCGGATTAAATCCGACTAATCAGGGATTAGGTCCAACTAATCGAGGATTAGTTGACTAATAAGGGGATTAGGGTTACTAATCGAGGATTAAGTCCAACTAATCGGGGATTAGTTGACTAATCAGGGGATTAGGGTTACTAATCAAGGATTAAGTCTAACTAATCATGGATTAGTTGACTAATCAAGGTCTAATCAAGGATTAAGTCTAACTAATCTTGGATTAGTTGACTAATCGAGGTCTAATCAAGGATTAAGTCTAACTAATTTTGGATTAGTTGACTAATCATGGATTAAGGTTACTAATCAAGGATTTAGTCTAGCTAATCTTGGATTAGTTGACTAATCACAGTTGGGGAAACTTAATTTGGTCTAAGTGCTTACTTAGTTGTCCAAAACTATGTTTAATTAACACTTAGTTAACTAAATCATTCTTAGCTTCTTGGGTTAACTCACTAATCAAGGCTTAGGAACCTAAAACCGTGATGATAAACACTTAATCATCTTGCCTATCTCTCAAGTAAAGCCTAATTAGTTCAAATCCTTGGGGTCAACACTTAACCTAATTCATTCAAGGGGGTTAAGTATTCACTAACCTAACCTATTCGGTTTATATCCAACACAAAGTAAGTTCATGAAATTTCAGCATCAACATTCAACAACAACACAAAAAATGAACATAAAAATTCAGCATTTGCACATTAACAATAACAAGCCATCATCCATCACAAATTCGGCCTCCAAGCCCAAAAATCAATCTAACTAGTGCCCTTGAGTCTCATGGTGTCTCTCCCTAATTTCTAAGCTTAAGACCTATTCTAGCAAAAGTGTAGCTTCTCTCCATACCTCTTAAAGACACAAAACAAAAACTTAGAACTTTGAGCTTTCCCTCTACCAAAACCGTGAGCAACTCCCTCCTTGGACACTTGAAATTTGCTCTCAAACTTCTAGACTTCTAAGACTCCTCTTGATCTACCGAGCTAATGATCCTAGTGCCTTGATGATGGTGTGGCCGTGAGGTCTCTTTGGATTTTGAGTGAACTTTCTTGAACACAAATCTTCAAACAAGTGGCATATTCATGATCTAGGGTATGAATATGCCAAGGTTCTTAGTGTTTGGTAAAAGTTTGGGTTGATGAAGGGTGGTTGTGAGGTTTGGCCGTGAGCTTCTCTAAGAAAGGGAGGGTTGGATTTTGAGCTTCTAGGTCTTAATCACTTGTGCATGATAGATATTCATGATTTAGGCTTTGATCATGTGAAGATTTCTTGGTTTTTCATGGAAGAAATTGGTTGGATGGTGGTGTTTAGGAGATGGCCGTGAGCCTCTTGGCCAAGAAGAAGAAAGAAATGGTGAAGTTGATGAAGGAGATGGCAAGAAGAAAAGAAGAGCAAAGAAATCAAGAAATGAGTTTTTGAAAAATGATTTTTGGTCTTGATCTATGTTCCATGAACATGCATGATAAAGATTTAAAGTTGCAACTCAATTTTTGGTGATGATGCATTCGGCCTAGGTCTAGAGTTAGGGAAATCATGCTTTGTCTCCATGAAAAGGGCACATACATCTTAATTTCCTTTTATTTAAAGAATCTTGTGTTTTTATGTTGAAAAAGTAAGCCAAGGACCTTGTTTTGTCAAAATAAGGTTCGGTCTATACACATAGAATGGTCTAGGATTCTTTCTCAATAAAATAACATGCAAATAATGATTATGTTTTGTGAACTATGGTTAAATTAATATGTTTGGAATTGTGTTGTGCACCTTTAATTTATAATCGGTTTTAATTAAAGACAAAGGGGAGCAAATGAATTAAAAAGTATTAGAAAAGTTTTTTAAGAGAAAGTAATTTGTTACATGAAAATGAAAATAGAATTTAAGTACTTGAATTAAATCAAGCTGTTTTATGTGTGTAGTCACTAGTACAAAATATATTTTTCAGACCAGTCCATTAAGACCGGTTCCGCACGGAACCGGTCTGGTTGTTGGAATTAGTTTAAACCAGACTGGTTCATTTGAATAACCAGTCTAAAAATATATTAATTGAAACTGGTTCCGATGCGGAACCGGTCTGAAAATTAACATTAATTCATACAAGAGTGGTTCATTTTGACGACCAGTCTAAAAAATAAATTAAACAAAAACAAAACCGCGTTCCCTTTTCGTGTTTCTGGTTCTAGAGAACCCTGGGAGTTCCCTTTTTGTGCCGCCAAACCCTTCCTCCACCTAGGATTCCTTTCTTCTTCCCTCATTCTCTTCCTCGGTTCCATGTTTCCTTCGCCGCCCAGCCGCCGCCAACCCGCAACCACCAAAGACCATCTCCGTTACTCCGTAGCACGAAGCTCGCGTTCGCCCTCTCCACCGGTTGCGCGCCACCTCTGAGGTTGGGGGAGACTCGCGAATCGCAAGCCACGGCGGTCCAGCTACCATCACCACCGTCCTTAGCCTCTCTCTCTCTTCCTCGTTCTTTTCTCTCTCAGCCTCCTTCGTCCCGCTCTCTCCCTTCATCGCTCTCCTCCTCGGTTTTCGCCGCCACCACAGAACCGAGCTCCAGCGCTGGCCATCGCCGTTGATGCGTGAATCGCGACCATCGCCATTGTTTTTCTGGTTTTGTAGAACTACATGATTTCAATGTTGCCTATTTCAATTCTGGTAACTTCCTGTTTGTTTTCTCTTGTCCAAGATTTTCTTATAGCAGTTCATTCTTTTGCAGTGGATACTCTATTCGAAGTATTCTGCGAGTGTGCAGAGCTTAATCCAGAACCAAATGATGGTCAGTATTATTTTTCCATAGGGTATTCAATACTTTACGTTTTTGCAATTACTGAGTTATTTTTTCAACACTGATCAGATGGAAGATGAAGAAGCAGGTATATGTGGTCGCTTTAATCTTTTTTCCTTAAACATGATAGGCTTATAGTAGTAATTTTATTATTTGTTGAACCTCTTCATTTGTGCAGAGGAGGAAGGTTTTGACTCTCAGAATCCATCCAACTCTCTCGATCAGTCTAATGGAAATCATGACCTAGCTCGTACGGTACTTGAGGTAGGATCTCTTCCTTAATTCTCTATCTACTTCTGTTTGTGGCTTTGTGCATTATGAAACTATGACTTGAGTGATTCCTTCCTTTTGGATGACTGTCCATAAGTTTCCATACAGTGATTATTAATTTGAACTTCTAACTTGTCCATCATTATGTAATGCGCAACCCTCCCTATAATTTGTTGGCAGTTTGTTTCTCTAAATTATCTGTGTTGTGCTCTCTCTTTCATTTGTCTTCTTATTTTCTTTTGTTTTTCTTGATCTGTTGGTCTTCCTAAATCCAGTTGAACTCTCCTCTCTTGATATGAATTATTAGACTTTTGCTTTTAATAATAAAACTTTTGAACTAGAAATCTGTTCTCTTCTGGCCTAAAATCTTTTTAGTTGTGCACAAGGGAGAAAGTTGAGCACTATGACCTTGTGTGGGGACATAGAGAGAGGCAAGGCTAGGGAAGAGATGTACCAGTAATAAGTTATTATGTTGTTAGTCACAATTGCAAATTTAACAAACCTGAAGTTTTTGTTTAGTTATCAAGAGTGAGTCTTGGTGCAATGGTAAAGTTGTGTTTTTAAACCCTGGAAAGTGGAAACAGCCTTATCTCTAGTCTCCACTTGCATGGGTAAGGCTGCATACATATACTGGCCAAAACCCTGGGAAGTAGGAGCCTTGTGCTGCACTGGGCCACCCTTTTAAATTTTTAAAAAATATCTAGTAATTATTAAATGAAGTTACTTACCTGTTAGGACTAGGTAGCATTTTCTGTTAAAAGGAGAATGTGTATATGTTAACTAGCATCTGAAGATTTCTGATAAAAAAAGACACAAAATCTAGCATCTGAGATTATTGTGCAATAATGTAATTTATAATTTATTAATAAGTTTGGTGACATCTATTTTTTTCCTTCTATTCTGGTGAGCACAATTGATTGTGCGAGGCTTTGAGCTATATGATTGTGAAAAGTTATGAAACTTGCTGTGACTTGTTATAAGAACAAGACAACCTTTGGGATTTATTCTACTTGTTTGTGTGTATCTGGATTTGGTGTACTCTGGTGTCTTCCGCCCTTGAGTGCTTCCAAAAGTTCTCCAACTTCTCTTTTCTACTTGTACTTTCCAAAAGTTCTCCATCCTAAATTTCAGAAATTCTGAAACTGGAAAACTGATTTTTAGTTATTTTATATGTGGGATAAATAAATAATGAGTGAAAATGATATGCACACAACAAAGTATAAACTGGTTGGAGCATGTTTTATATGTAATATACAACATATGGGGAATGGTTTGAGCATTGGTTAAGGAATCTAAAATAGAATCTGTTAAAAAAATGGTGGAGTTGATGCATTAAAAATTTCTAGTATGCAACCTAATTTTGGATTGTTGTTATGCAATCCTATGTTAGACTAATGATACTTTGCCACCTAACATGCAATATTGACTTTTTAAACAATGACTTGGCAATTGCATGTTAGATGGCAAAGTTTCATTGGTCCAACATAGGATTGCATAGCAACAACCGAAAATTAGGTTGCATGGAAGTAATTCCCTAAAAGCTGTTATTTCCGTTGTTGCATTTTATATTTTTCATTTTATATTTTTCGTTGATATGTATATAATATTAAGAAAGTAGTAGCTTGTTTAGGTACTATATTGAATTCAGGATATGAGTGGTTTTGAAAATTTCATGGAGTTTCAACATGAAAATGAGGGCATGGAAATTAGTTCTATGTCTGTGGCTAGTCCATTTCAGCTTGCTTCTTTTGATTGGGATCCACTTGTTTCATTGAGTCAGGTTCAAAACTTTGGAGGCTCTCCAATGGTTTCTTATAGTGAATTTGCTAATTCATCTTACCCTCTTATTTTGGAAAATCAAGGAATGAGTAGCACCTCTCACCTTGTTCAACATATATATTATAACTCAAATCTCGAAGACATGGTTCCCAAGTTTCCCTCCTATGGTAGTAGCAGATTCACCATAGGAGCAGATTCTTAGAAATGGTTGATGTAGCTTACACAGGGCATGAGCCAAATTATAATCCTAGCAATGAAGTGGGTATAGAAAATGGTCAAATTAATAATGAGCACCCTCAGGGTCCTGAAGAGGTAGAACCAGGATCTGCACCTAGTGAAAATAGCAGAGAGCGAGTCCTTGACTATAATTTTGAATCAAGTCTAAATAAGGTAATTAAGTACCATTGTATTATATCTATCTCAGTTATTTTGTATTTCATTCACTTGTTTATTTGGTTGAGAAAGCTATTGATGAGTAAAACTTGGGTAGGCTATATATCATGATCTATTTGATATAGATTATTAACACCTGCCATACCAAATAATTGTAATAATTGTAATATATGAGTAAAACTTGTTTATTTTGTTTATTTGTATATTATATCCCAGGAAGGCTGAAACTATGTTTTGGTGTTGAGATGATTTAGATTTCATTCCATCTGATGAACTCAAGTCTAAAAGTGCACATTATGATCTGCATCGTTATGACTTTGATTTTCCACATTTAAACTTTGATTTGTCATTTTGTTAATATTTATTTAATCTCTACTTCGTTAAGACTTATGATGCACTTACTTGTTGTAGGTACAATATGATTGAACAAAGTCTTGTTAAAGAACCAGTATTTCCATTCTGCTTAATCGTAAACCAGAAAAAGATCAAGGGGGTGAGCTTGTTTTTGGTGGTGTTGATCCTCTGCACACTTCAAAGATGTTGTTGAACAAGAGTTAGAGGTTCCGTCCTTCAAAGAGTATAACCTAAGTAAACTAAGTGAATAATATAATTCTTTATGTATTTTTTTATCTACTATTATTTTAGGTTTTTATGGTTTTTTATATATATGTTGTGTATGTAAATAAACAATTTGAAGTGGTTATGTGTGTAATTGTATACCTATCTTTGAGTATTTATATTTTTTTAATTTAAATCAAGTTAATTTAAAGGAAGTGGTTAAGTTGTGTTGGAGGGGCTGTAAAAGAAAAACGGCATATTGAAGTTTTTTCAGACCGGTTCAGAAAATTTTTCAGACCGGTTCATAAATTTGTTTCAGATCGGTTCATAAAATTTTTCAGACCGGTTCATAAAATTTTTCAGACCCGTTCAAAATTATTATTCAGACCGGTTCAAAAATTATTATTCAGACCGGTTCAAAATTATTATTCATACCGGTTCAAAATTATTAATCAGACTGGTTCAATAATTTAAATCAGAGCGGTTAATAACCAGTCTCGTTAATATAAAAAAAGACCGGTTCATAACTGGTCTCATTTAACATGCATTTTTAGCAACAGGGGCTTTAAGACCAGTTCGGAACCGGTTTGAAAATTGGTTCGGAACCGGTCTGAAAAAGTTTTTTTGTAGTAGTGAGTTTTGTAATTCTTAACTTGTTTTCTTTGATTACATTCAGTCCTATAAAGTTAGAAAGTTTAAATGCATGAAATCAAATGTACATGATGATTTTTGAAAGGAATAAAATTATTTAACAAGAGAAAAATAAATATTAACATGTTTGGTATGTAACCTTGATTCAACTTGGTTGTGAATGCATGCATGACTAAATGTTTTGTTTTATAAAAATAAATTATTTATGAGTTGTATGATCGCTTTGATGATTGATTGAATTAGTTATATATTAAGTGTTGCTTACATGTTGAGTTAATATGTGGAAAATAATTGAGTGTATAATTAATTTCGAAATTTATTGGTTTCAAAATAATTTGATTTGATTTGTTTAAGAACCTTTTGAATTCTGTTCATGGCTGTCCCAAGTTGCTTTGTGATTAAGATTTGAGTTTTTAAAGTGTTAATTTTGAATAAAGAAGTTGTTTTAAATGAAAAGCGTTTTTATGATGTTTTCAGAGTCTTTATCAAAGTGATTTTTAAATGACCCTGCTGTCCAAGATTGTTTGGACATGCTTCTTAAGATTAAAAATGTTTTCATGCAATTTAAAGTGCTAGACAACATGGAAAGTGATTTGATAAAACAAGAGTGTTTTATTTGATACGAGGAATGAGAGGTGTTGAAGTTACGAAGAAGATTTTCCTAATACCAGTTAATAACAAAAGCATATTTTATTTAATACGAGGAAATCTTAAAAACGAGGGATTGGGGCAGCAGGCAGCACAAAGGATACGCAGAGACGGTACACATTTAATAGCTGGACCTCAGGTGAGAGAGAAGTCTTCCTAAGACACTGTGGTAGTTAGGTGATTTATTAGGACGTTCTGTATCATCTCAAAGATCGGAACTCGGTGGTTGGAGTCAGTAGTATAAGCAGCAATTGTTTGCTTTGTGTGGCTGCTTATATGAAGGTGACAAAGACCACAATGCTCTTGTGTGACGTTGTGTGTTGATAGTATGCTTTTACTTAATTATATTTAAGACCACAATGCTCTTGTGCGACGTTGTGTGTTGATAGTATGCTTTTACTTAATTATATTTAATAATGTTTATCGCTGATGATTATGATAAGTAAATGGCTGATGGACGTCTGTTACGTCCTGAATGAGAAAATGAAAATGAAAGACACAATGATGAAAGATATGCGAGAGAATAGAAAGAAATAAAAGATTTGAGATTGGGGAAAGAACGAGTGTTGATGTTGAGAATGAGCCAGAGTTGGGAAGAGTGTTGTTGATTGTTGGAATGAGGTGCGAATTGAGTGGAGCTGGGCTCCTTTGTTTTCAGTTTTAGTCTGGGAATAGTGTTGAGTTGAGCTTTCTCCTCCATTAGCGCCCAGCAATGGTGTGAAGATTTAAAAAAAAAAACGGGGGGGCTTTCGAAAAGAGGTTTTCGAAAAGATTTTTGAAAAAGAGATTTTCGAAAAGATTTTTCAAAAGACACTTCTGAAAAGACTTGTGAAAGGAGAGTTTTGAAAGTTTGTAGAGAGATGGTGGAAGATATGTTGAGAAATGAAATGAGATTGGAAATTGTGATGTGATCCCAGCTCTGTGCTAAGTAAGAAATGATGAGAGAAAGACTGTGCGAAGTTAGTGGTCGGGACTCGTTGAAGGGTTGCACGAAGGACGGGCCGACCTTAGGTTAATTAAAAGATAAAAGACATGCGCGGTGAGGTATGAGAGTGCGAAGTAGTGGAGAGGAAGAAACGATAAGTATTTGCGGATACTTAGGACGAGATTGCATTAGGGGAGGACGATGACGGTGAAACGTCAAGAATGGTATATGAAAATCGGGCTGTTACAGAATGGTATCAGAGCTTATGGTAATCCTTAGTGGCCTTAAGCATGGGCTTACATGCTTTGTTTGTGTGACTCTGTGTGTTGCTAGTGTAAGGATAGGAACATAGGATTAAGCTCTCATAGTATATGAGACTTTGTTTGTAGTTTAGGGTCGGTTGCGTTAGGAAGCCGGTGGCCCAATAATGTGGAAGGAAGTAGATCGAGTAGAAGGCGAATAGATTGAAACCCCTTAATCCTTGATGTTTCATTAGTGTTAGGAAAACCTCAGTTCATTAGCCTAGACGTACCCTTGTCCAAGAAATAGATAGTATCCTTGAGAAACTAGGATGTTATTCTTGGAACCCCTGTTTGTTGAATTGCTTCAACAAAAAAGATGGTATTGTTAATATTCAAACTTTTTCTTCACGAACCCTACTGTCAAACCGTAGCCTTACCAACCATATTTGAGGCCCTTTAGTTCAAATTGTGGAAATTAGAAATGCCATGGTTACCCAGATAAATTAGACTTGAACGACTAAGTAAGGGTAGATGGTTTACATTAAGCAAGGATATAAGATCATAGTGGATTTAGTTATAAGATTGATCAAAGTTGGGGAGTCACAAGGGAGAAGAAGGGTGTATGTTACCAGTTATTAGAGGAATCTATGAGAGAAATTTGAGAATTAGGATTACTTTATACCTTAATCAGAGATTTAGATGGGGAAAATGATAGGCTTGATTGATACTTAGGATGGATTTAATGCGGAAAATCAAATTATTTCGAAGAAGTAGGATCAAAAGTTGTTGTAAGATCCCCTTAAGTTGAAGATATAATGGATGAAAGCCTTAGAGTTAAAGGAAGAAGTAAAGGAAAAGGTAGTTATTTAGGAGTTGTTAGGAATCCCAAGTAATAGAGAGTGGTGAGTATCTAAGGATTTTAGGTAAAACCCTGTGCTTTTAAAGATGTGTGAATTTTGTTTGCTTGATTTTCCCTAAGTCCGAACCAATGGTTGGACTTTCTATGACAACGACCGGCCAAGGAAGCGGCTTCTTCTTCGGTTAGTCCGTTGGACTTGACCCGACTCGACACGCAAGTGACGGTATGAGTGAACTCTCTCCACCTGAAAGAGGCTAACGAGGAACATCAGAATGACATGAGAATGTTGGTGCCCTGCTGCCCAATCCACAATGTATTTCTCGGGGACGAGAAATCCTTAAGTTGGGGAGCATGTAACACCCCGCAAAATTCCTCGTATTAATTTAAAATACTACAAAGATTTATTTTGAGAAAAGTGTTTTGGAGAAGAGTATTTTATTAATTGAATTTCTTAATTCCGTTTTTAAAGTAATGAGTGATTCTAAAGGAATGATTTTTCATGAAACAGTGTCATGAGTTTCTAAGATGAAGTTTTTGGAAATAATTATGTGATTAAAATTCTTTTAAGGAGATGTTGAATTTTTCTACAAGGAATTATTTTATGAAAAGGTGTTTTGTGTGCTTGCCATTTTGGTATTTTAAAGGAATTATCATTCTTATGCATGAATGATTTAATAAATAAGAAAATGTATTTTATAGGTGTGTATGCATGTGTATGTATGGTTTTTGTGTATGTATGCTTTGATCCTGTGAAATTTAATTAGAAAATGCATGGGATGATAAATGCATGAATGTGTGTGTGTGGTATATGTGTGTAACGTGTATGTGTGCATGATGAACATGTATGCATTATTCCATGAATTTATGCTATGTGACCAACATGAAAATAAATTGCATGAGTATATGTGTGTGCTAGTATATGTGGTTCGACCATTACAAGAATAGAAGGACCAAGTAGGAGCCTTTTTCCTTAAGAATTAAGAAAATGAAAATTTAATGGAAAATTGGAATGGGAAACAAGTGGAAACCTAAGTGGTGTGAGTCATGGTGCCTAGGAGTGACTTTCCTTCCACCTTGTCCCCCATGCAAATTTATGGTTAGACCGAATTGCCCTTGAACCAAGCCATGAACCGAGGCTAGAAGAGGAAATTCCATGCCTTTGTTATGCCCATCAAGCCGTGTATGTGAGTGTGTAGAGAAGCCTAGAAATGTCCTAAGCAAGCAACTAAGTAGTAACCAAATTCTAATTAAACCCTAACCAAGTCGATGGAAACCCTAAAGATAAACCAACAAGCCATCAACCCATGAATGACCCCTAAGCACCCTACGCCACCCTCCTTGTCCCCTTAAATTTGATAACCTCCACCCATGCAACAAATTGCATTGCCAAAGTTGCCCCTCCCATTTGCTCACCTAAGGCCGAATTTACAAGGGTAAAAGAGGGAATAGTACGTTGCCTATATAAGCCATGGCCTTTAGTTCATTTCACCCATTTCTCTATTCACTTCTTTCATTCCCTTCACTTTCCAAAAACACATTCGTTGAGAGCAACAATTAAGCTCTCAACACTTAAAGAAAAAGAGAAGGGGCCGTGAGCTAGAGAGGAAGAAACCAAGCCAAAAAACTTAGAGTTTTCCTTGAAGATCCAAGCCCATAGGAGTTAGAAGACCTTGATTTGGTGGGTATTTTGAATGAATATGAGGAAAATTGTAATAGTTAGGTTTTTCATTTGATCTTGTAATTTTTCTTCTCCTTTTCTTTATATATTAATTCTCAAAGTTAAAATGACAAGTACAAGTATTGTTTGTGCTTGATCATGGATTTTAAAGTTAAAGATAACTTATAAATGTCTAACTACCGGGCTCCATAACTCGTTTAAGAGTTTTCATGGAAGCTCTTAAAGTTTTCAAGCTAAATCCTAAAGATCTAAAGACTTGTTGAAAATTTTGTAAAGCTTTAAGTAAATTCCTTTGCATGTCAATTTTCTAAGTTTTATTCATGCTTGATCTTAGATTTTTCAAAACTAAAAATATCTTATAAACGTCTAAACAACGGACTCTATAACTTGATTATGTTTTCCATAAAAGATCTTAAAGCTTGATAAAAATTTTGTGAAGTTTAAAGAAAATCTCTTTGTATGTTAATTTTCATTCTTAAACCGTGAGCCATGATGTTTCTAAGAGATGATTTGCCAAATATATGTGAAACCTAAAGACCTTGGATGTTGTATGATGATTTCATGTTGGTTCTAGTGCTTATGTGTGCTTGCATGTGTTATTTATGCTTTGATCTTGAATTTCTAAGGAGTAAATGGACTAATAAACACTAGATCCTAGGTTATATAATTCGGTCATGAGTGGGAAATTAGGTCTTGATGCTTCTATTTGATCTAGGTCATTGCATGTTAATGTTGTGCCTTTAAAAGTTGATTTGAGTTGTTGAAGTGATTCGGTTTTGATTTGATGTTGATGAAGCTTTGATTTTTACTTTGATCTTTGAAAATGACTTGGTCTTTGCTTTAATCTTTAAAAAGTTTTGTTATAAAGCCATGCATGTTGTTTTAAAACAAAAAGATTTAATCTTCTTCAACATTAATCACGGTTTTTGACCTTTTCTTATCCAAAATGATTTTTAATCTTTGATTTCTACTATCACGCTTGATTTCATAATTGGATCTATAAAATAAAGAGGCATGCATGTAATTTTAAGTACAAATGGGACTTTATTTTTCATAAACCTCACGGTTTCACAAAGAAATCAAGAAATGAGTTTTTGAAAAATGATTTTTGGTCTTGATCTATGTTCCATGAACATGCATGATAAAGATTTAAAGTTGCAACTCAATTTTTGGTGATGATGCATTCGGCCTAGGTCTAGAGTTAGGGAAATCATGCTTTGTCATCATGAAAAGGGCACATACATCTTAATTTCCTTTGATTTAAAGAATCTTGTGTTTTTATGTTGAAAAAGTAAGCCAAGGACCTTGTTTTGTCAAAATAAGGTTCGGCCTATACACATAGAATGGTCTAGGATTCTTTCTCAATAAAATAACATGCAAATAATGATTATGTTTTGTGAACTATGGTTAAATTAATATGTTTGGAATTGTGTTGTGCACCTTTAATTTATAATCGGTTTTAATTAAAGACAAAGGGGAGCAAATAAATTAAAAAGTATTAGAAAAGTTTTGTAAGAGAAAGTAATTTGTTACATGAAAATGAAAATAAAATTTAAGTACTTGAATTAAATCAAGCTGATTTATGTGTGTAGTTTTGTAATTCTTAACTTGTTTTCTTTGATTACATTCGGTCCTATAAAGTTAGAAAGTTTAAATGCATGAAATCAAATGTACATGATGATTTTTGAAAGGAATAAAATTTTTTAACAAGAGAAAAATAAATATTAACATGTTTAGTTTGTAACCTTGATTCAACTTGGTTGTGAATGCATGCATGACTAAATGTTTTGTTTTATAAAAATAAATTATTTATGAGTTGTATGATCGCTTTGATGATTGATTGAATTAGTTATATATTAAGTGTTGCTTACATGTTGAGTTAATATGTGGAAAATAATTGAGTGTATAATTAATTTCGAAATTTATTGGTTTCAAAATAATTTGATTTGCCTTTTGAATTCTGTTCATGGCTGTCCCAAGTTGTTTTGTGATAAAGATTTGAGTTTTTAAAGTGTAAATTTTGAATAAAGAAGTTGTTTTAAACGAAAAGCGTTTTTACGATTTTTTCGGAGTCTTTATCAAAGTGATTTTTAAATGACCATGCTGTCCAAGATTGTTTGGACATGCTTCTTATGATTAAAAATGTTTTCATGCAATTTAAAGTGCTAGACAAGATGGAAAGTGATTTGATAAAACAAGAGTGTTTTATTTGATACGAGGAATGAGAGGTGTTTAAGTTACGAAGAAGATTTTCCTAATACCAGTTAATAACAAAAGCGTATTTTATTTAATACGAGGAAATCTTAAAAACGAGGGATTGGGGCAGCAGGCAGCACAAAGGATACGTGGAGACGGTACGCATTTAATATCTGGACCTCAGGTGAGAGAGAAGTCTTCCTAAGACACTGTGGTAGTTAGGTGATTTATTAGGACGTTCTGTATCATCTCAAAGATCGGAACTCAGTGGTTGGAGTCAGTAGTATAAGCAGCAATTGTTTGCTTTGTCTGGTTGCTTATATGAAGGTGACAAAGACCACAATGCTCTTGTGTGACGTTGTGTGTTGATAGTATGCTTTTACTTAATTATATTTAATAATGTTTATCGCTGATGATTATGATAAGTAAATGGCTGATGGACGTCTGTTACGTCCTGAATGAGAAAATGAAAATGAAAGACACAATGATGAAAGATATGCGAGAGAATAGAAAGAAATAAAAGATCTGAGATTGGGGAAAGAACGAGTGTTGATGTTGAGAATGAGCCAGAGTTGGGAAGAGTGTTGTTGATTGTTGGAATGAGGTGCGAATTGAGTGGAGCTGGGCTCCTTTGTTTTCAGTTTTAGTCTGGGACTAGTGTTGAGTTGAGCTTGCTCCTCCATTAGCGCCCAGCAATGGTGTGAAGTTTTTTTTTTAAAAAAGGTGGGGCTTTCGAAAAGAGGTTTTCGAAAAGATTTTTTAAAAAGAGATTTTCGAAAAGATTTTTCAAAAGACACTTCTGAAAAGACTTGTGAAAGGAGAGTTTTGAAAGTTTGTAGAGAGATGGTGGAAGATATGTTGAGAAATGAAATGAGATTGGAAATTGTGATGTGATCCCAGCTCTGTGCTAAGTAAGAAATGATGAGAGAAAGACTGTGCAAAGTTAGTGGTCGGGACTCGTTGAAGGGTTGCACGAAGGACGGGCCGACCTTAGGTTAATTAAAAGATAAAAGACATGCGCGGTGAGGTATGAGAGTGCGAAGTAGTGGAGAGGAAGAAATGATAAGTATCTGCGGATACTTAGGACGAGATTGCATTAGGGGAGAACGATGACGGTGAAACGTCAAGAATGGTATATGAAAATCGGGCTGTTACAGAATGGTATCAGAGCTTATGGTAATCCTTAGTGGCCTTAAGCATGGGCTTACATGCTTTGTTTGTGTGACTCTGTGTGTTGCTAGTGTAAGGATAGGAACATAGGATTAAGCTCTCATAGTATATGAGACTTTGTTTGTAGTTTAGGGTCGGTTGTGTTAGGAAGCCGGTGGCCCAATAATGTGGAAGGAAGTAGATCGAGTAGAAGGCGAATAGATTGAAACCCCTTAATCCTTGATGTTTCATTAGTGTTAGGAAAACCTCAGTTCATTGGCCTAGACGTACCCTTGTCCAAGAAATAGATAGTATCCTTGAGAAACTAGGATGTTATTCTTGGAACCCCTGTTTGTTGAATTGCTTCAACAAAAAAGATGGTATTGTTAATATTCAAACTTTTTCTTCACGAACCCTACTGTCAAACCGTAGCCTTACCAACCATATTTGAGGCCCTTTAGTTCAAATTGTGGAAATTAGAAATGCCATGGTTACCCAGATAAATTAGACTTGAACGACTAAGTAAGGGTAGATGGTTTACATTAAGCAAGGATATAAGATCATAGTGGATTTAGTTATAAGATTGATCAAAGTTGGGGAGTCACAAGGGAGAAGAAGGGTGTATGTTACCAGTTATTAGAGGAATCTATGAGAGAAATTTGAGAATTAGGATTACTTTATACCTTAATCAGAGATTTAGACGGGGAAAATGATAGGCTTGATTGATACTTAGGATGGATTTAATGCGGAAAATCAAATTATTTCGAAGAAGTAGGATCAAAAGTTGTTGTAAGATCCCCTTAAGTTGAAGATATAATGGATGAAAGCCTTAGAGTTAAAGGAAGAAGTAAAGGAAAAGGTAGTTATTTAGGAGTTGTTAGGAATCCCAAGTAATAGAGAGTAGTGAGTATCTAAGGATTTTAGGTAAAACCCTGTGCTTTTAAAGATGTGTGAATTTTGTTTGCTTGATTTTCCCTAAGTCCGAACCAATGGTTGGACTTTCTGTGACAACGACCGGCCAAGGAAGCGGCATCTTCTTCGGTTAGTCCGTTGGACTTGACCCGACTCGACATGCAAGTGACGGTATGAGTGAACTCTCTCCACCTGAAAGAGGCTAACGAGGAACATCAGAATGACATGAGAATGTTGGTGCCCTGCTGCCCAATCCGCAACGTATTTCTCGGGGATGAGAAATCCTTATGTTGGGGAGAATGTAACACCCCGCAAAATTCCTCGTATTAATTTAAAATACTACAAAGATTTATTTTGAGAAAAGTGTTTTGGAGAAGAGTATTTTCTTAAATGAATTTCTTAATTCCGTTTTTAAAGTAATGAGTGATTCTAAAGGAATGATTTTTCATGAAACAGTGTCATGAGTTTCTAAGATGAAGTTTTTGGAAATAATTATGTGATTAAAATTCTTTTAAGGAGATGTTGAATTTTTCTACAAGGAATTATTTTATGAAAAGGTGTTTTGTGTGCTTGCCATTTTGGTATTTTAATGGAATTATCATTCTTATGCCTTAATGATTTAATAAATAAGAAAATGTATTTTATAGGTGTGTATGCATGTGTATGTATGGTTTTTGTGTATGTATGCTTTGATCTTGTGAAATTTAATTAGAAAATGCATGGGATGATAAATGCATGAATGTGTGTGTGTGGTATATGTGTGTAACGTGTATGTGTGCATGATGAACATGTATGCATTATTCCATGAATTTATGCTATGTGACCAACATGAAAATAAATTGCATGAGTATATGTGTGTGCTAGTATATGTGGTTCGACCATTACAAGAATAGAAGGACCAAGTAGGAGCCTTTTTCCTTAAGAATTAAGAAAATGAAAATTTAATGGAAAATTGGAATGGGAAACAAGTGGAAACCTAAGTGGTGTGAGTCATGGTGCCTAGGAGTGACTTTCCTTCCACCTTGTCCCCCATGCAAATTTATGGTTAGACCGAATTGCCCTTGAACCAAGCCATGAACCGAGGCTAGAAGAGGAAATTCCATGCCTTTGTTATGCCCATCAAGCCGTATATGTGAGTGTGTAGAGAAGCCTAGAAATGTCCTAAGCAAGAAACTAAGTAGTAACCAAATTCTAATTAAACCCTAACCAAGTCGATGGAAACCCTAAAGATAAACCAACAAGTCATCAACCCAAGAATGACCCCTAAGCACCCTACGCCACCCTCCTTGTCCCCTTAAACTTGATAACCTCCACCCATGCAACAAATTGCATTGCCAAAGTTGCCCCTCCCATTTGCTCACCTAAGGCCGAATTTACAAGGGTAAAAGAGGGAATAGTACGTTGCCTATATAAGCCATGGCCTTTAGTTCATTTCACCCATTTCTCTATTCACTTCTTTCATTCCCTTCACTTTCCAAAAACACATTCGTTGAGAGCAACAATTAAGCTCTCAACACTTAAAGGAAAAGAGAAGGGGCCGTGAGCTAGAGAGGAAGAAACCAAGCCAAAAAACTTAGAGTTTTCCTTGAAGATCCAAGCCCATAGGAGTTAGAAGACCTTGATTTGGTGGGTATTTTGAATGAACATGAGGAAAATTGTAATAGTTAGGTTTTTCGTTTGATCTTGTAATTTTTATTCTCCTTTTCTTTATATTTTAATTCTCAAAGTTAAAATGACAAGTACAAGTATTGTTTGTGCTTGATCATGGATTTTAAAGTTAAAGATAACTTATAAATGTCTAACTACCGGGCTCCATAACTCGTTTAAGAGTTTTCATGGAAGCTCTTAAAGTTTTCAAGCTAAATCCTAAAGATCTAAAGACTTGTTGAAAATTTTGTAAAGCTTTAAGTAAATTCCTTTGCATGTCAATTTTCTAAGTTTTATTCATGCTTGATCTTAGATTTTTCAAAACTAAAAATATCTTATAAACGTCTAAACAACGGACTCTATAACTTGATTATGTTTTCTGTAACACCCCAAAATTTTAATCCCCGATTAATGAAATGTTAATTATAAATTTATTATAATTAATTATTTCCATATTAATCCTTGATTAAAATATGTGTTTATATAGTTGGTATATGTGTGTGAATTGATTTAATAAATATAATAAATGCCTAAGATGAGTATTTTGCATATTAGTCCCTGGGTTGGGACCTAGAGGTAATTATAGGAAAGATTTTGGAGGGAAAGTAAATAAAATAATTATTTTTCAAAAATTGGGAAAAATACTCGAGTATTTTCTAAAAAAACTCGAGTATTCTGGGTCAAATTGCACGAGTTAGTGCGTTTGGTGAGTCAGCACCAACGATTCTCGTGTGTTGACACGAAATCGTCTTCTTCAAACATCCTATGCTTCGTGTCGAGCTGCATGATTGTTCAATCGAGCTATATAAGCTGTGGTTGACGAATCAATTCCTCTATTTGCCAAATTCGTGGGTTTTGCTTCAAGTTAGGGTTCCTGGATTGTCCTCTTCGATTCTCTTTCTCAGAGTCAAATTGAAACACAAATCATACACGAATACAAAGCTTACATCTTGAGCTTTGTATAGAGAGTAAAATCGTGAGGATTGAGTGAGTGTGTTGAGAGAATTGGAGCTGAGAAGTTGGAGCTTGTTCTGTCAAAGTGTTGCTTGGAGCTTACTTTGATCTTGATTTATGGTAAGCTCACGAATTCTTGAGTCTCAAATTCAGTTTCCTTAGTTAGATTATGTTGCATAGAGTATAGAAAACTTAATTTCCCCAATTTATTTCTCTGTTTCATGTACAAACCGATTCCACTTTGGTGTGGTACTCAAAATGCTCTGCATGTGGCATTTGAAGTTGGTCTGAGAATTGTGGAGCCTCTTTCTTGTCAATTCTTGTTTGGAAAACATCTGAGAGGTAAGGGGAAGTAATTATATTCACTAGATAGAGTTTAAATTTCATTAATTGTGTTAGAGAGCCACCAAGAGGCTCTAAGGGCTTAGTTTGAATAGGAACTTTGGTTTGGAGACCAATCCATGCTCTATGACTGTGATGAGCAAGTTCTATATCATGCATGCAAGCTTAAATGAACTTTGTTTCATGAATATTGTGCTTATTTTGCAATTTGAAGTGTTGAGTTGCCAAATTGTATATTTCATGCATAATGGATTGATTCTCTGTCAAATTTGTTATTTGATATGAAATGAGTATGTTAACATGTTCAATATGTGGTATATGAACTATTGTGATCACTGTTTTGGGTTAAAAGTGTTTAGAAATTGAAATGGCATGTAAAAACCAAGTTTCACTCTGTTCTGTCTGCAGATACTCGAGTATTTGGCTTAATACTCGAGTATTTCGCTTAATACTCGAGTATTTCGTGGTGCACCGGAGTGAAAATTGGCGCACCAACTTGGGAACCAGATTGAACACTCGAGTAATGTATGAACTACTCGAGTATTTTGGGTAATGGAATACTCGAGTATCTCATGAACTACTCGAGTATATTTATGAAGACCTGAAAACCTAAATCTCTGAAAAGATATGAACGACTCGAGTATAATCATGAACCACTCGAGTAGAATCTGGAAAATGATAAACTACTCGAGTATTTTGGAAAACACTCGAGTATTTTTAGTCAGATACTTAAAAATACCATTTTCAATTCTAAGTCATTTTGTAACTCTTAAAGGACAATAAACCAAGTGATCCTGGACTTAAAGGAAATTGATTGACGTAATGATGTTTTCATTTGAATAATGATACGTTGCTCGGGAGGCACGTAATGTATTAATAAAAGGATAAAACATCAATCAATCCCTTTTAAGTAAAGTAATGCATTCATTCTGGAGTTTGGATGGTAGGACGTATATCATGTTTTTGGTAAACATGTGGAGGGCCTCTGGGAGTGCCAATACGCTTGCTTGATGACACGTCGTTGACGTGGTCGGCTGGGTGAATGCCGATATGGTTATACCGTTTGGATGACGGTCCGTTTGGATGACGGGATATGCTCGGGTGGCATGGATACCAAGCTTGTCGTGTACATTCTAGGTGAATGTACGAATTGTTGTATACCTAGGAATACAACGCACTGTTGAGTGCTGGGTTGTCAGGGATGGACGTCAGAGAGTGACATAGTATGATGGAGATAGGCTTGAGAGCTAAAGTCATGCATCATGCCACTCATTTAAATTAATGATGATAAATGAAATAAGTGTGAGCATCCTATGTGCATTCATTAACTGCTAAGTGTTATATGTGATTATTGTTATTTGATGCATGTTTACATATTCATATTGCACAATTTATTCTCTATTGGTTATGTGTATAGAATTGCTTACCCCTATGCCCTTGTAGGTGATGTCTCGTTACATTGCTTGCATCGAGATCCGGCCACTTCCTAGTGGCACATGGATCTATGAGGACCATCGCACGGTGTTCGAGGGTGAGGTAGAGATTACCTTCTACCACCCGAACCCGTTGATCCGATTCCGTCCTCGTAGATTTAGGATTCCCATCATATACACTATGCATGTACCCCCGTTTTACACTTACCATGGACCACCTCCCACGCGACCAGCTCGCTCTTACCATAGTTTTCGTTTTCGACCTACCCGCTCTCACCCTTTTACTTCGAGAGTCGTCCGCGAGGAGACTCCCCTTTCTGATCCGAGGAGCCCAGTCAGGGTTTCACCATCACCTAACCCGGTACCCAGTGGTAGGGTACACTCTCCCTCGGATGAGATCGAGGAGGATCCGGTGGAGGACGAGAGTGGGGGCGAGCCTGTCGTGCATTCTACTGGGAGTGATTGGAGGGACGATGATCCCTAGGTATATGCATATGGTATGTGATGAGGATCGGTGGATTCGATGTGTGGATGCTGTGGAGGAGACTTGTTGCTACTGCTGTGTTGATGATGATGCTACTACCTTACTACTTATGTTTCTTTGAGACTGCTGCTATCACTACTACTACATCTGATGATGCCAGATATACATGACCACCCTTGGAGCTTCTATTTTGATTATGTACACATATTGTAGATATACTTTTGGGAGTACTCTAGGGTTTTGGTCATATTACTATGTAGATCAGATTATGGACTTGTATTTTGAGATCTTGGAGACATGATGATGAGACTATGTATTTATGACTTTTACTATATATAAAACCTATGTTTATATTACTGGTGACTGCATAGTCTGATGATTTCCGCTTACTCTGATTCGATCTATTTAAGAGCTCGGCTAAAAATATTATTAATGGTATCAGTTTTATCAAATAATGCATGGGTAACTTTAATTACTTGTATGATAAAACGAGGTTTCCAAAAAAGCGAATATTACCCTATTTGAGAAAAGGTTTTAGAGATCGCCGAACTCGATATATGTAACACCCTAATTAATTACCCTTAAATACCCATAATAAAATAGTGATTTTAAATTTTTCTGGTTAATACCATTTTAACTTATGAAAATCTCTGTCAAAACGGACAGAGTTTACTTTGTAATATGAACATTTCAAGAATTGAGTTTCTTCCTGTAAACCTGTTAATTTAATAATTCATGTGAAATCAGAAAGCCATCAGGGCCAAACCATATGTTAAAGCATTTATATCAGAGTTTCAGTGCGGCGGAAAATTAAAAACTAATACAAGTTTTAGCAGTTATTTAAATTCCATAGCATTCTCCAAAATTACTCCCTTCCCACAAGGACTGGTCCTGACTATACCCCAAAATGATGTTTTTCAATACATACACCTAATCATCATCATATACAAAAAATCGCAAAAGTAGTCAGGACGGGACCCACGACTCAACTAATATGACTTACTCTCCCTGTGAGGGAGAGCGAACCTGCTCGGCCGGGGGCTGTGCTAGCTCAATCGCAGTACCTGTGGAAATAGTAAGGAGTGAGCATTACACATAAAATGGGAAAAGCAGTTTCCAATATGGCATAATAACCGACTAAGTCACATACAATTACCACATAGTTCAATCAATTTCACAACAGCCACATTCATACCAACATGCATCAATATTCCGATTCCATTATTTTTCCTAAGTAATAGTTCATTTTACTTATCCGACTAATCCACCTATGCTCTTATTCCCTTTTCCTTTTTACCCATTAATTACCTAACTCTTTAATTCATTTTATGTAACATCCCTAATTTAATTCCACGCTTAATTAACGAATTAATAGTTTTATAGTATAGAGAATATGTAGATTAATTGTCTAAAGAATTTTGGGAGCAAGGTGACTAGTAATTTTAAGCACTAGGTAGTGCGTATGGTGCATCGGTAGCAAGAAGTAGAATTATAGAAGTGAAATCGAGGGTTAAATCGACATCTTAGTTGTTAGAAATCAACCGAAAAGAAAAAAATTAGAAATTTATTTTAGGATGCTAAGAAATTAAATTCCACCGTTGGATATGAAGTTTAAGGGGTTAAGAAGCTTGCCTAAAAATTTGGACCCGATCCGACAGTTAACGAAAATGTTACGGTGAATCGAAGTTTCAAGTTCCCGGTGCACGCCCAGGCGCACTAGGGTGCAAATCGTGCACCAGACCCGTGAAAAAACAGCCCAGGCGAGCCACAAACTCGCCCAGGCGCGCCCTGCGCGCATCACCCCACATCAGGCGCACCATTTGGCGCGCCATTCACTAACCAACCGCATCAGATCCACGCACCACGCACCAGATCTGGTGCTGGTGCCAGAGTCGCGCCCAGGCACGCGTTTCCCTCGCCTAGGCGCGCGGGAGCTGCATCAGACGCGTGAATTGGTGCGTGGCACCTTAAGGGCCACAAATCCTTGGCTTGTTGGCAAAGCCAACTTCCCTCCTCTTTCATATACTCTCCTTCATATCTTGGACCTTCCATGGAGCACCAAGCTCCATCTCCTCTCACCCCCAACTCCACCCGTAGCCCTCCCTCTCCTCACCTAAGGCAAGCACCACCACCATCTTCCTTCTCTTCCCAACCATCTCCACCGTGTCTCCCTCTCACCCAAGGATTCCACCACCATCATCACTCTTAATCTCCCTTGATTCATGATCAAATCACCATGGCTATTGGCTCCAAGCCCATGAAAGTGGCGTGAACCCCTTCCCTTCCTCCTTGGGGCATCATCGCCTTTCCCTATCTTCTCTCCATCAACCAAGAAGACTATGGCACCAAGCTTGAAACCTCTCCAATCCTTGATCCATGGAGCTTAATCATCAAGCCCTCTCTTTCTCTTTCCTCTCGGCGGCTTCGGTGTCATCGAAGGTAGAAGGAACCGGGCCACCGACATACCGACATTCACCGACACCAACCGACACCGACTCGGTCTTGCTCTCGGTTGCTAAAAAAGGCTTCTAGGATCACTGCCCCGTCTCGTCGGTGAGCTTCGGCGTTAATCGGTGCGGAGTTTGGAGCCTCGAATTAAGGTTCTTGTTTTTGATTCGTCGGTTGAGGTAAGGGGAGTCTCTTTTTCACACTTTGAGTTAGGGATAGTTAGAGTTTATAATAGGATTTAAGTCTGATAATTAATTTGGGTGGTGGGTGCCAGACTAAGAATTGATTAGAAGTGAAAATAAGCAATTTGGGGTGATGGGTGAATATTCAGATAAAATATTGGAACTGCTATGCTTAATCCTTTTAAACGCATTGAGTAGGAAGTGAAGAACCCTAGGGAGATGATTTATTTTAAAGCACTCTGAGACATACCTGAGTATGTCGGCTGGCTTATTTGATGCTGATATTAATGGATGATGCAACGTAAATGCTAAATATATATTGATTGAAAATTATGTGTGTTATAATTGTTTAACCAAGAATATTAATGAGATTTTATTAGATAAAATGTAATACGAAGATACGGAAATTAAACTAAGTTAAAAAGGAGTAGTTAATTAAAATAGAGCATAGAACAAGGAATAATAAGTAAATAGAAATATGAGATGAGGGAACAAAGAGGTAACTAATATCTAATAATAAGAGTAAAATATAGAGGATATGAACAAGTTAAGAATTAATTAAAAGTAAAAATAACATTAGTAAAGGGAAACGCTTAAATGGAAAAAGATAAAAAGAACGGTCAAGAAGTAAAAAGGGTTAAAGAGAATTAAGGAACTAAAAGTAAAAGAGAAAAGACTGAGGTAAATTAATAATGAAATATAATGAGGAACAATGGAAATAAACGAAAAGAGGCTAAGGATGTATGCAGATCATCTGCTTGTGGTTGCATACATCATAAATAAGATTGTGGATATATGCAGATCATCTGCTTGTGGTTGCATATATCGTAAATAAAAGGTGGGCGTATGCAGATCATCTGCTTGTGGTTGCATACGTCGTAAATAAAAGGTGGGTGTATGCAGATCATCTGCTTGTGGTTGCATACATCGGAAAATGAATTGTGGGTGCAAGCAGATCATCTGCTTGTGGTTGCATGCATCGTAAATAGATAATGGGTGTATACAGATCATCTGCTTGTGGTTGTATACATCGTAATTAAGATTGTGGATATATGCAGATCATCTGCTTGTGGTTGCATATATCGTAAATAAAAGGTGGGGGTATGCAAATCATCTGCTTGTGGTTGCATACCTCGTAAATAAATAGAGGCTGTATGCAGATTGTCTGTTTGCGGTTGCATACACAGGAAGGTGTAGATCTCTCATTTAGGTTACACCCGATGGAAAAGGTAACTAATGAGAATAATTATGGAACTACTAAGTATGAATGGCTAATGAAAAGGATGGGATTAATGGAAAATGAATAAAAAGGAATGTATAAGGAAATGAGAACGGAATGAATTGGTGGATCCCTAACTTGATTTGATTGTCATGCTTGAGTTTATATTATGAGCTTTAAATTATCTTCTGATTCACTATGTTGTGAAAAGGTCTCACCCTTATGTGGTTAACATTTTAGGTGTGTGAGCAAGGAACTTGGAGATCAGGGTGCTAAGTGGATCAGTCGAAAGAAAGGAACTCAAGTGCATTATATTATATTGTAAATGAAAGCCCCCAACGCTATTTGCGAACTCTGATTTGTAAAAGAAAATTTAAAGTCCTATATTTATGTTTAAATGTTTATTGATTATTATTCAATATAAAATCGGGGTGTTACATTTATGGTATCAGAGCAGTTTCTTCCTTTCGACCTGAGGGAAAGTAATCTCGATCCCGCTGTGACACTCTCATCTCAAGCTTCTTGACCAGAGGTGAGACCCATACAAGTGAAAACTTCTGAATAACTAGTGGGTTCATATATAGTTGATACTATGGTCGTGTATATTGCAATGAACTGAATGAGTTTATGTTTGCAAATGGTAAATAGCAAAAAGTGTTAAACTCAGAAAATTTTTATGAAAGCGAAAAGAGAATCGAATTCTTTGGAAACTAAGCAGGATCCCTTAGTGATTCAAAGATTTGGATATTCTGAGTATTCACCTAATTGCAAATAGGAAACCTAAGTGGTATGAACACGATTAGTCGAAAGCGTATATGTTGAGCCTTTGGACTAGTCGAAAGTTAAAGTTTTATGCAAAGGAAATCTAGTTAATTTCGAACAAATAGTACAGGAACTCGATCGAATTGCGAGGGCTACTACCACCGATTAAATGTAGTGTTGGAAATGGCCAATCCGACATTATATCTATCGGGAGGTGAAGTCACCGAAATTCAAAAGTTTGTGCACTATCGTGAAATTGTAAGCGATTTCCTATGTATAAAACTTTAATGCCAATGATATGTTTCTCCTTGCTTCACTATGTTTAATTGTTTATGATTTGAATACATATGTTTAACAACTAGTTTGGTATCAAAGTAGTCGGATGGAGATTTGAAATGGAATCATATGGATTTTATAAATTAGAATCTCGATGCTAATCTAATCAAGTGCTTAAATTCACAACGATTGGGCTAGTATCTGAGAGAGCGGAAAAGAATGCTTAAAATTAAACTAATGGTTAATTCCATAGCTAATCTCGATCCAAACAACTGTGATGCCAAGTGTGAAATAAACATTGAGTACCGATCATTGAATTTGAATCGCTGAACTACATCAATTTGATTGGTGAGTATAAAAAGATTTTGCCTAACTTGGGGAAAGCGGCTCAAACTCAATAGAAAGGTTCTCGAAATATATTCATATGCGGAATAGTTTAGCGTTAAAGTAAGCGGACGGAAATTAGAGGTGGAATCAGGAGAATTGAAATAACTCCTTGCCCGATTCTAATCTAAACGAATGAATTATTTCACATCGCTTAAATTAGAATCCACGAATAACAATAACAACTTTTATATCAGATTAGTAGCGGACTCCACCACTAGTTTAGTTTCGATAACTTTAATACTAAACAACAGATAAGTTGGGAGTCCTAGAAATTCCTATCGATTGAACTTAAACTCCCAAGTGACAACACTTGGATTTATACATGACAAGAGATTTTTCCTTAATCAGAACCAAGGGTTTAAATTCAATCGAGAGGTCCCTGACCCGAATTTCGTCAGGTTGTTATTAATATATGTGTATATATGTATCCATGTTGATTATTGATTGTTGTTGTTGCATATGTGTGCTTGATATTGGTGCATAGTGGTGTATGTTTGACTGATGTATGTGCTTGACGCTATATGTGAACTTGAACCCTATTTGATGATTGCGAGTGAATATTCTTATGACTGTTTGTTTGGTAATATAAGTGTTCAAAATGGAATTTCAAAGTGCTGCACCAAATCACGATCATTCCAAACGAATCGTGGAGTCGCACAACACATTTTTAAGGAAATAATATAGAAAACAAGGAATTCTTAAGTAATCGAACAGGGAATTAACTCATGGTTTTAAACAAGTCACCTATCGATTAAATAGGAACTCTCTATAAGCGGCTCCTCGTGATTCAGAATGATATTCAATTTTCGAACTTGGAGTAAAAGGAAATGTAATTGTTCCAATTTTTGAAGATGAACTACACTGAATTTTCTAAGTTAAAACTATATTCCTTTTTCTCTAAGTCTGATAAATTTGGTACAAGTTTGCACTCCTTCATCTAGGTTCTTACGAAATTAGAGGAGGGTAGTCCTTTATGGTGAAGTACACAAATGCGTTTCTAAATGCTTTTATTGTATGGAATCTGTTTATTAAATTGTAAGCCTCATACATAGAGATTGTTAAAACAAATGTCTGGTCAGGTGTACGTGACTGTGATTAGGTGTCTGTTGGGAAATCAAGGTTTTTACAGAGAATAGAAAACTAAATTTTTGGGTTTGGGTCACTTGGTTGATTTGAAAATTTTGCATAAGTACCCGAAGGTTGAATCAATGTTTCATTTGATATATCAAGCCAATTGGAGCAAGATTGGTGTTTCAAACAAAATGAATTTAAAGTACTCTAATCGGGTTGATAATCCTATTCAACCTTTGGCTAAGCTCATGTGATGTCCCTTTAAATTTTGAGGTCATTGGAGTTTGCTTGCTATTTTTAAAAGAACTTAAGGAACTCTGACTGGCCTGAAAATTTATAATAATATTCTCCTTTATATAGGGACACCACTTGCGCAAATTTTCATAGCACTGGGGAATTGAATTGATGAAAATGTATTTAAGATTGCAAATCGAACAAATCCTTTCCCCGAACCCCTTTTTGGACCGATTTTCAAATGTGTGGTGATTGTTATGTGTATGTAGAGGTAGGAGTTAGCCCTAAGTTAATTAAGGTAGACAAGAACTAACTTAGGAGAAAGTTGGGTAGAGCCATGTCTTTGTTTAAAATTCATGTTGCTAGGAAGGTTGTATGTATGCTTGAACTTGGTATGATGTGATATTTGAAGTATATGATATTGTGAGTTGTTGTGGTGTATGCTTTAACTTTTGAAGGACGATTACATGACCTATGTTTGCTTAAATGATGAATGTGGTTGTTAAGGGCGTAGGAATAGGATAAGTGTTAGCTTTTGGAGCTAGATTATAATCAACCCTTAAGAGTAATAGTGTTTAGAGCGTATTAGTACCCTTTCCAACCTTTGATGTAGAATTCCGAAGGGAAACCCAGCTGATCTTAGAAAACCCGATAGGATCTTCGCTTTGAGGCGGACTAAATTAAACCTTTGTCGGTACTCCTCAATGAGTACAAGAGCTTAGGGGTATACTTATGCAGAACAGTATGCTAATTCTAAGTGGGGGAGTAACCCTAAAGTGAAGTAGGTCTCATAGCTTAGAAACCCTTTCTCCGGGATGGTTCTCCAATTAAGGATATTGAACGGAATTTCGGGGACGAAATTCCAATAAGTGGGGGAGAATTGTAACATCCCTAATTTAATTCCACGCTTAATTAACGAATTAATAGTTTTATAGTATAGAGAATATGTAGATTAATTGTCTAAAGAATTTTGGGAGCAAGGTGACTAGTAATGTTAAGCACTAGGGAGTGCGTATGGTGCATCGATAGCAAGAAGTAGAATTATAGAAGTGAAATCGGGGGTTAAATCGGCATCTTAATTGTTAGAAATCAACCGAAAAAAAAAATTAGAAATTTATTTTAGGATGCTAAGAAATTAAATTCCACCGTTGGATATGAAGTTTAAGGGGTTAAGAAGCTTGCCTAAAAATTTGAACCCGATCCGACGGTTAACGAAAAAGTTACGGCGAATCGAAGTTTCAAGTTCCTGGTGCACGCCCAGGCGCACCGGTGCACGCCCAGGCGCACTAGGGTGCAAATCGTGCACCAGACCCGTGAAAAAACAGCCCAGGCGAGCCACAAACTCGCCCAGGCGCGCCCTGCGCGCATCACCCCACACCAGGCGCACCATTTGGCGCGCCATTCACTAACCAACCGCATCAGATCCACGCACCACGCACCAGATCTGGTGCTGGTGCCAGAGTCGCGCCCAGGCGCGCGTTTCCCTCGCCCAGGCGCGCGGGAGCTGCATCAGACGCGTGAATTGGTGCGTGGCACCTTAAGGGCCACAAATCCTTGGCTTGTTGGCAAAGCCAACTTCCCTCCTCTTTCATATACTCTCCTTCATATCTTGGACCTTCCATGGAGCACCAAGCTCCATCTCCTCTCACCCCCAACTCCACCCGTAGCCCTCCCTCTCCTCACCTAAGGCAAGCACCACCACCATCTTCCTTCTCTTCCCAACCATCTCCACCGTGCCTCCCTCTCACCCAAGGATTCCACCACCATCATCACTCTTAATCTCCCTTGATTCATGATCAAATCACCATGGCTATTGGCTCCAAGCCCATGAAAATGGCGTGAACCCCTTCCCTTCCTCCTTGGGGCATCATCGCCTTTCCCTATCTTCTCTCCATCAACCAAGAAGAATATGGCACCAAGCTTGAAACCTCTCCCATCCTTGATCCATGGAGCTTAAACATCAAGCCCTCTCTTTCTCTTTCCTCTCGGCGGCTTCGGTGTCATCGAAGGTAGAAGGAACCGGGCCACCGACATACCGACATTCACTGACACCAACCGAAACCGACTCGGTCTTGCTCTCGGTTGCTAAAAAAGGCTTCTAGGATCACTGCCCCGTCTCGTCGGTGAGCTTCGGCGTTAATCGGTGCGGAGTTTGGAGCCTCGAATTAAGGTTCTTGTTTTTGATTCGTCGGTTGAGGTAAGGGGAGTCTCTTTTTCACACTTTGAGTTAGGGATAGTTAGAGTTTATAATAGGATTTAAGTCTGATAATTAATTTGGGTGGTGGGTGCCAGACTAAGAATTGATTAGAAGTGAAAATAAGCAATTTGGGGTGATGGGTGAATATTCAGGTAAAATATTGGAACTACTATGCTTAATCCTTTTAAACGCATTAAGTAGGAAGTGAAGAACCCTAGGGAGATGATTTATTTTAAAGCACTCTGAGACATACCTGAGTATGTCGGCTGGTTTATTTGATGCTGATATTAATGGATGATGCAACGTAAATGCTAAATATATATTGATTGAAAATTATGTGTGTTATAATTGTTTAACCAAGAATATTAATGAGATTTTATTAGATAAAATGTTATACGAAGATACGGAAATTAAACTAAGTTAAAAAGGAGTAGTTAATTAAAATAGAGCATAGAACAAGGAATAATAAGTAAATAGAAATATGAGATGAGGGAACAAAGAGGTAACTAATAGCTAATAATAAGAGTAAAATATAGAGGATATGAACAAGTTAAGAATTAATTAAAAGTAAAAATAACATTAGTAAAGGGAAACGCTTAAATGGAAAAAGATAAAAAGAACGGTCAAGAAGTAAAAAGGGTTAAAGAGAATTAAGGAACTAAAAGTAAAAGAGAAAAGACTGAGGTAAATTAATAATGAAATATAATGAGGAACAATGGAAATAAACGAAAAGAGGCTAAGGATGTATGCAGATCATCTGCTTGTGGTTGCATACATCATAAATAAGATTGTGGATATATGCAGATCATCTGCTTGTGGTTGCATATATCGTAAATAAAAGGTGGGCGTATGCAGATCATCAGCTTGTGGTTGCATACGTCGTAAATAAAAGGTGGGTGCATGCAGATCATCTGCTTGTGGTTGCATGCATCGTAAATAGATAATGGGTGTATACAGATCATCTGCTTGTGGTTGTATACATCGTAATTAAGATTGTGGATATATGCAGATCATCTGCTTGTGGTTGCATATATCGTAAATAAAAGGTGGGGGTATGCAGATCATCTGCTTGTGATATGATGGTTAAGAATAACTTCTGGAGAGCTGTCTTAACTCATCCAAGGGATTAGCACTTAGCTATACTACTTTGGAACAAGTAGCATATACCAAGACTTCTTTTCTTTAGAACTATTTTCTATCTACTCTCTAACTCTATATGAAGCTTTTGAACAAATGTTTCGGGGTAAGGTTGGCTTCACTTACAAGAATTTTTTTCCTTGGATGTCATTTCTTTGGTTGTCTACTTTCACTTTAAAGGTTACAATGATAGCATTTATTGATAGATGCAAGAATTGAGGTGATCAATCCCATCCTCACGTCTACCAACAACACATCACTGTCGGGTTCTATCAGTAATGTCATCATTTAACAAATGCAAGGATTAGAGTGATCAATTCTAACCTTACATTACATCAAATAACAACATCACAACATAATATTGGTTACTTGATACTAGAATTCTCAAACTGAAGAATTCCTTATAAGGTCTTTCATACGTTCTCTATAAGAACAGGATTGTATTTGGAAAGGCAAATCCAAAGTGTTTTAAACACTTCTATCCTAAAACATTACTAGTTCAATATTTAGCTAACAAAAGAGCAATCTAACTTCACAACTTCAAATTTAAAAGCACTTCGTATGGACTTGCCAAACGTTAGTTACCTGCAACCATATCAACTGCTTAGCCAGAGTGAATAGACCAATAAGACTCAAATACTAAGTAAATACATAGTACTATAATTATCTTATTATAATCCTAAACTATTACTATGAGCATCAATTACTCACTAGGTGAGTAATCATTTGGAGTTTGTACAACTCCATGGCCGAGGAGAAACTGCTCTGATACCAAAATGTAACACCCTAATTAATTACCCTTAAATACCCATAATAAAATAGTGATTTTAAATTTTTCTGGTTAATACCATTTTAACTTATGAAAATCTCTGTCAAAACGGACAGAGTTTACTTTGTAATATGAACATTTCAAGAATTGAGTTTCTTCCTGTAAACCTGTTAATTTAATAATTCATGTGAAATCAGAAAGCCATCAGGGCCAAACCATATGTTAAAGCATTTATATCAGAGTTTCAGTGCGGCGGAAAATTAAAAACTAATACAAGTTTTAGCAGTTATTTAAATTCCATAACATTCTCCAAAATTACTCCCTTCCCACAAGGACTGGTCCTGACTATACCCCAAAATGATGTTTTTCAGTACATACACCTAATCATCATCATATACAAAAAATCGCAAAAGTAGCCAGGACGGGACCCACGACTCAACTAATATGACTTACTCTCCCTGTGAGGGAGAGCGAACCTGCTCGGCCGGGGGCTGTGCTAGCTCAATCGCAGTACCTGTGGAAATAGTAAGGAGTGAGCATTACACATAAAATGGGAAAAGCAGTTTCCAATATGACATAATAACCGACTAAGTCACATACAATTACCACATAGTTCAATCAATTTCACAACAGCCACATTCATACCAACATGCCTCAATATTCCGATTCCATTATTTTTCCTAAGTAATAGTTCATTTTACTTATCCGACTAATCCACCTATGCTCTTATTCCCTTTTCCTTTTTACCCATTAATTACCTAACTCTTTAATTCATTTTACATACCCTTTTGTTCTATTATTACTAATACATTTCTAATACAATCCCAAATTATCTTGTCATATCCTTCTACCAACCTTCCTATCTTATTTTTCTTGTATCTATTTCCATTTTCATTCCTCGTTCCTTTCTTCCTGTCCTTTTCATTTCATTTATTTTTCCGATTCCCATTTACGATGTATGTCACCTCAGGTCAAAGGCCCACATACATCCCCAATTTACGAAGTACGTCACCTCAGGTCAAAGGCCAACATACTCGCCCTATACACACATGATAAGTATGTCACCTCAGGTCAAAGGCCCACATACTTACCCTATTCACAAAGTATGTCACCTCAGGTCAAAGGCCAACATACTCACTCTATACACACATGATAAGTATGTCACCTCAGGTCAAAGGCCCACATACTTACCCTATTCACAAAGTATGTCACCTCAGGTCAAAGGCCAACATACTCACTCTATACACACATGATAAGTATGTCACCTCAGGTCAAAGGCCCACATACTTACCATATTTACAAAGTATGTCACCTCAGGTCAAAGGCCAACATACTCACCACTTCCAAACATTCATGACAAATAACAAATATCAATATACAATAGTAAACACACAATTCCTAATAATCTCATATAAACCATCTAGTAAATAAACACAATTACAATTCACAACATTTAAACACTTAGAGCAGCAATTGAACAGTTCAAAATAATTATCAAGAATATACCAAATATATATAACAATTAGCAACAACTCAGATAAGCACCTAAAATATCCTACACATTTACACTTAACACTTATTCTCAAGTAGCACCTATAATAATATATAGTAGCAAGGTCATGCATTTAGCTAGTTCAATTTATTGTTTTGTCTAATCAAATTATATTTCCTATTCCCATCATAGAGTTACACTAAGTTCGTTTCTAATATTACCATTATTTTCTTACTTAGGTTTCCTAATCCTTATACTAACACCTAACCCTTAGCAAGCATTATATACATACTGTAAACTATTTCCCAGAGTATGGTAATACTCACTAATACCCACTCCTTACCTCAACACTTAGAGATAAGGCGGTTACACTTGCTTTAAGCTTGAGAGCCTTGCCACCAATTGAGTTATGACCCAAGAGAAAAGTGAGGAACCCAATATAATAGCCATAACAAGAAGAGTTAGCATTTATGCCATAGCTTCTTGACAAAACTCAAGAAAATGAGAAGTTTCCATGACCTAGAGTTGAAAACCACTATGGAAGACAAGAGAGAGAAAGCTTCAAGCTATGGAGGAGAGAGAAAGTGAACCATGAAGCAAAAGAGGTAAAAATAGTTAGAGATGATGGGGGAAATTCGTGTAACATGAAGGAAAGAGAAAAGATATATGACTAAGAAAAAGGAAAAAGAGAAAGAGAAAGAAAAAGAAAGAGAAAGAAAAAGAAAGAGAAACAAAGGTAAGAAAATGAAAGTCCGGTGCGAGCCTGGTAAGGCGTATCGGCATCGATGCGAGCCTGGTAAGGCGTGTCGATTAAAAAGGAAAATGAAAGTCCAGTGCGAGCCTGGTAAGGCGTATCGGCATCGATGCGAGCCTGGTAAGGCGTGTCGATTAAAAGGAAAATGGAAGTCCGATGCGAGCCTGGTAAGGCGTATCGACATCGATGCGAGCCTGGTAAGGCGTGTCGATTAAAAGGAAAATGGATGTCCGATGCGAGCCTGGTAAGGCGTATCGGCGTCGATGCGAGCCTGGTAAGGCGTGTCGATTAAAAAGGAAAAGGAAAAGAAAATGAATAATGAAAGAGGGGAAATCCTAGCGCTCAGTACCGTACAGCTGGCTGGGGCTGGATTACCTAATGAGTAATGAAGAAGGGAACTCCTAGCGCTCAGTACCGTACGACTGGCTGGGGCTGGACTACCTAATGAAAGATGGAAAAAGAATAAAGAATGGGAAAGAAAGAATGAAAAGAGAATCAATAATTAAAAGACTGTGAGAATAAGGGAAGAACTAAAAGAGAATAATTATATGAATAAAATGTATTAATAATTATGTAGGCTTAGTTATTTACTATGTCTTCTTATAGGATTTATCTTTTTAAGTTCTGTGTAATGCTACCCTTCTTGATATATTTTTACAGGTACGGAAGCGGAGCTTACACTGTTGCGGGCCGAACTGCAAACTCTCCACCACGTGGAGTGTACTTTTGATACCCTGAGCGGATTTTATGTTTAATTATATTAAAAACTGTTATTTTTGTAATTTATAATATGTGTAGTTATATGCCTTGAAACTGGTACTAATCGGGCGTTAGGATTTGAACTGGTTTTTAATCTGTTGTGTTTATGTTTTTAAACAATTCTGGTCTGATAGGTTTTTAGAAGGAAATTTTTGGGAAGTCCGAAAAACAGAGGAAACTCTGCCGGATTTTCGTAAAACCTTTTATAAGAAATCAAATTCAAAAATGAATTTTCAAACTCTGATTTTATTTATATTTAAAATTTACTAAATAAAGTGAGGATGTTACATTTTTGGTATCAGAGCAGTTTCCCTCGGCCTTGGAGTGTGGAATCACAACTCCTATGGTTTACTCACCAAGCGAGTGACCAAATGTTAGTGTCAAGTCTTAGAATAGGCGAATAGATACACTTAGATCGAGAATTTCTCGATTGTTTAGTTAATTGTGGAATAACGTAATCTTTTTCAGAACTCAGTCACCATGCCTCGGAGACGTACTCAGGATGATAGGATGGCTGCTATACTTGAGAATCTGGTCCAAATGAATCAGAATCAGGCTGAAACAGTAGCAGCGGCCGCAGCCGCAGCAGCCGCCGCACTTCATCAACCACCAGACCCAATTGGCATCGATTGGCTGGCTAGATTCAGGCAGAGCGATCCACCCAAGTTTGAAGGTGGCTACAATCCGGATGCAGCCCAAAGATGGATCCATGAATTGGAGAAGATTTTCCGCACAATGTCATCGCCCGCGGAGCAGATAGTCCTTTTGGCGGCGTACATGCTCACTGGGGAAGCAGAATATTGGTGGGAGCATTTACGAAGAGACATGGAGAGTTCCAACCAGGAGATTACTTGGGACTTCTTTAAGGAGGAATTTCTTGGAAGGTACTTCCCAGAAGATGTTCGCCGAGAGAAAGAACTAGCATTTCTGAACTTAACACAGGGAAGTATGAGTGTTAGAGAATATGCCGCACACTTCGAAGATCTCATCCGGTATTCTGGAAGCTATAGGAATGTTGATGGAAGAACTAAGTGCATCAAGTTCGAAGCAGGACTTCGCACGGAGATCAAGGTGGCTTTTGAGTACCAGAACATAGATAATTTGGCTCAATTGGTAAATATGGCTAGCACTTATGAGAAGGGGATAGGGCAGTGGACATCCGAGGATAGGAACAGGATGATACAGTGGGCTGAAGGTTCTAGCAGAGGCAAGGTACCAGCTCAGGAATCCGATACACATGCCGACATCAACGCTATGGCAATAGTGCCAATGGATACGGCTCCAGACGTGAATGCCCCGAGAACCAGGCCACCATGTCCACTATGTGGGAAATTCCATCGAAAATTGTGCCTAATATTGAAAGAGCATAGAAAACAGGGTCTCTGCTATATATGCGGACAACCGGGACACATGGGGGAAAACTGTCCTAGACGTATCGGTGAAGGGAGCGAATGAACTCACCAGAGGTACTTTTAGTGTTAACTATATACCAAATAGTTATTTAAAATATTTATTTAAAACGTTTTGCATAAAGCATACATATTCGATTTAACATAAAAAGAAATCAATAAATGATAATACATTAGTTAAAGTTCCAACGAACACAGTGATGGTATTGCCACTGGTAGAATGTAAGGTTAGAACTGATCACTCTAATTCTTACATCTGCTAGGGGACGATAACATCCACAAACTTGACAATGATATTGCCATTGATAGATGTGAGATTGGGATTGATCACCTCGATCTTCACACCTATTGGTGATCGATGCCATTGGCACATTTCATCAAAAACCGAAATAATCAAATTAGTAAGTTTTTTTTTTTAAAGTAGACCCTCAAGACGGAACAGAACCAACCCGAGAAGAATTCCTTCCAAGCTCTTTGCATAGCGTTAGGGAGTAGAGTAATAGAGTATAGAATCCCTGAGAGACTCTAGCGAGCCTGATCGGCATCCTCATGCAACCAATCGAATTAGATAGTTGTTAGTTTAGAACTCGCTTAAGAATCTAGTCAATGTTCTCGAACGATTCCCTCGAAGGCAGCACGTCTTAGTCACTGTTTAACACCCTAATATTTATATAGCTTAATTACTAATAATTTGTTGGTTTTAAAATAGGACTTGAAAATTTCGTTTTAAATCTTAACAAAAATCCGACAGAGTTTCCTCTGTTTATCAGACTTCCCAAAAATTTAGAGTTTTCACCTGTCAACCCAGAACAATCCAGAAAACATTTCAACATTTCTAAATATATTAATTAACTTTACAAGCCCTATTTACGACATATAATAAACTCGGGCTTATAGTGATTAGATTATTTCAAAAACCCAAAATAGATTAATTATAAAACAATGACTAAAATACACCCTTAACTAAATTACACTCCACGGTGTGGAGTGCACTCCTGCTCGGCCAGGGGCTGTGCTAGCTCAAGCTTAGTACCTGAAATGATAGTAAGGAGTGAGCATACACATAAAATGGGAAAGCAGTTTCTGAATATGACATAATAACTAACTAAGCCAAACACAAATATCAAATAAATCAAATAGCACACAATTTTAAGCAACCAAAATCAGATTCCGGTTATAATCATTCCATAAGCCTTAATTAATTCATATTCCCCTTAACACACAATTAAACAATAATTCCAAATTCCTTAATTCCATTGCTCATTTCCGTTATCCATTAGATACACTATTTCCCTTTCCTTAATTTCCAATTACCATTGCACCACTAGGAATTGATGCACCTGCTAGGCAATTCGGCACCTACTAGGGACTTTAAACCTGTCAGGACTGAGACACCCATTAGGCATCACCCGTTAGGACAATGCTGGTTAATTTAATTAACATTCATTTCCCATAAATTCCAATTCACATATTATTCATTTTCAGGTGGTTATGCAGTGGGATTGATCCTTTGGCGCACCGACGCCTAACGGGAATTTAGGACCTAATGGGCAATTGGCCTGACAGGAATTTGGCCCTAGCAGGCAATTCACCACCTAGCAGGGCACCTAGTGTGCCGGCTTGCCCAAGGATCAAGTCACACTGCATTCCCTTTTATTCCATATCAAAAATTCATTTTCCAAGTAGATATATATATATATATAAACCAAAATTTTCCATCATTCCAGTCCATTTTCACAAAAGTCAAACCAAGCCTCAATGATCAACACATATATAATCAAATAGCCACAACTTCACATTCTTTACAACAATTTAACATTTATTTATAAACAATTAGCACCAAACACATATATCATCACATTTAGCACCAACTAAGCATATGCTTAATCACAAACGTTTATTAGAGTTACATTCACTTTTATTACTTAACCAAGGCACTCTCATTAATTAAGATCATTATTATCAATTTTATTTAGTTTCTCCCCTAGGTTTTCTAATTTCCTAACTAACACATAACTCCTAGCAATCATTATATACATACCACAAACTATTCCCCAGAGTATGGTAATACTCACTAATACCCACTCCTTACCTTGCGTTTCCATAAACCTGATTCCTTTCATATAGTGCTGCCCAACGTAGCGCGGTTCAGTGCTTTCACTTGTGTTGATCCTAAAGTCCTTCGTCGTCTAACCAGGTCATACGAATTAAACAATAATCAATATAGTGCGCTTTACGGAAAAGGACTTTAACTTGAAAACCGAAACAAGTTAATTTCAAAAACATTTAATTAAAATTCATAAATTAAAATCAAATAGAAATTAATCTTAAAACCATTGCTTCTCGATAAAATAGTACGATTTTTTATTAAAAAGACCTTAGCTTTCAGAACTTGTATATTCTTTCAAAACAAACCAAAATCACGTAACTTTGATAATAACTCACAAAATCAAATGTTAATTTTACTTGACACTATTAATTCCGAATTAAAAGGAAATGCCTCGATCCAAAATAAGTTCAAATTACATTTCTAACGTTCAGGCAATCATACTTCCTTTCAATTCAAAATCAAAGTTAAAACCTTTAACCCGAATTAACGTATGTCGAACATATATCGGATTCCTATTTAATTGGCTTATTGTTAGTTCAGGGACAATCCAACCCAACTAACCCACAACCCAATTACTTAGGAACCCAACGCATTTAACTACTTTCTAAAACTTATCATTCGACATAACGGTTAATTCGATATAATTACGAACCATTTCAACCCATTAAAATTATCATCAATAGCATTATTTTTCAAATCAATGTAAAGCATAATACCCATTTAATTCCCAAAACAATAACAAAGTTCCAAAGCAATTTATCACTATACAAATCATTACCAACATTATTACTATTAATTAATATTATTATAAAAAAAAACAACACAGAGCAATTAAGAGAGCATTAGATATTTACCCTCAACTTCGATTTTGAAGGAACAGAGGAAGATCGGTTCGGTTTTATAGCTCCATCTAGATTCGGTGCACAACAATGGGTCTAGACCGGTCTGAACCCTCAACACTGCAGCAACAAGGACTGGGACGACGCCTTTTCCGATGACGGTTCGGTCCACACCCAAAACTCAGCCATAGGTTCAAGCTTTTTCCTTGGCAGCAACGACATCCACCCTCCATGGCGGCGGCAACGACACTAGCAGCGGCAGCAGAGGCAACCAGCGGCGGAGGGAGAAAGATGAACAATCGGCCCTGGCTTTGAGTGTGATGGCGAGCAAAATCGCGACCCAGGGAAGAAGTCGCTGAGGAAGAAAACGCGACGGCGGCGGCAACAGCCCTTGAGCTCGCGATTCGCGAGCCCTCCTCCCCAGTGGCAGCGATGGCGACGCGAGAGGGAGAAGAAATCCAGGTTTTATTTAAAAAGCCCAAGGTAAGAGGGTTCCCGTTACCTTTACTTAAGAAGTAAATTCTAGGATGCTATAGTGGTAGTTGAGAATAGGATAATTAAAAAGTATGTTAATGTACCTTAGGATAATTAAGGGAAGTAAAGGAATGAAAGAGAGGAAGAAAGAATACTCGTGAGAAAAGCATAAAAGAGAATGATAATGATAATAATGATGATAATGCTATGTTTGGTTGTTATGTGCCTGTGTGTTATATTGTATGCTTGTATGGTCCTATTATTTTGCCTAGCGTAATTCCACACCGTCGACGATCCGTCGTTCGGAATGCTTACTCTCTCCTGTTCGTTGGCATATCGGTGCTGCTGGTATCTCAACGGGCAGATGGAGTATTGGATGGAAGTCACTGTACGAGGCTACAGGAACTACACGGAGAAGTTTCGGTACGAGACTCGAAGGAATACTTCCCTCCTTCATGAGGTGGAGCCGGAATCAATTAGAAATAAGGGGATAGCAACAAGAAGGACATCATCCTCGGAAGTGAGGAGAGGACGCAAGAAGAAGAAGGGACTTCATCCGATTGTGTTCAATAGGATAGTCTAAGGATAGGGTTATAAATGTAAGTTTGTTGTGAAAGTTTGAAGCAAGGATTACCAAGCCATGAACCATTTATGTAATCGAGCTAAGTTTTTAATTTGACTTGTGGAGCACATCTTTTTTCAAGGTAATTCATGTAAATTTTTGGAAACTGTTAAGATAATTCTGAATCAAGTTCTTTTATGAAAACGAACGTTTTATGAAAAGAACGGTTTTCGTAACAACTCGGTTTTCGAAAGAAGGTGTTGAAGTACATTCAAAACTCTTCACTAATGTTTTCAAAAAATTCAACAATGTTTAAAAAAAATGGCCTCATTTTTGCAACTTTGGTAAATAAAGTCAGTTATTTTGGTTTACGAAAATCGGGCTGTTACATTTAAAACCGTCTCAAGTTGATTCATTTATTAAACATCGATCAAAGAAGGTCATACAAAATCTCAAATTAATTTAAATAATTTAAATCATACCCTTTCAATAAAATATATTTTTTTTCTTTAAAATACACAAACAAAGCCCACCAACAGAATCCAAAACAAATTCAGTACACCCAATTGACACAAAACAGCATACACAAGTTTTAAAGCGTACAAGGTACACATCATATAAATCACATTTTTAATCACTTAAAAATCATTAATTATACTATAATCTTAATAAATTAATTTAAATACACTTAAGAAAATAATTTAAACTTAATCTTCTAATTAATTTAACAAAACCGAATCACTACAGTTAACAATTTCTAATCAACATTACAAAGAAATTCCTCTTTTACAGAATCAAATCAACTTACTTATTTTCTTTTCTAAAAACCAAATAGGTCTTAGGAACACACATCACTCTCACAGATCATCATGCACATAGGAACATAACTATTACCATGATTATTTTATGACAATAAATTTTCCTACCAATTAACTACTTGTTGGCCGAATTATACATTCACCACTTTTGCAAAGATTTAATGCACAAACACAAACATACAATCATGAAATCATTTTCCTTTATTTTAATTAAAACCGTAGCATACAGTAGGCAAATAATTAACAACTTTGGTTTAAATTTCAAAACAAGAATCAAAGTAACAATTTAAATCATAAATCTTTCCAAACATTCACATATATTTTATTTTAAATTCAATTACTTCATGCATGTACTTTTTAAGTCCTTAGATTCAAAGAGTTTCCTCATGCATGTACCCTAAATAAGGGACAAGCCTAGCTACCTATTTTTCCTAGTATAGCCGAAAGTCAACATGTAAAAAGACATGGTTTCATTTATTTTCAACACACACAAAATCACATAATTACAACCAAGGCATGTAAAGTACTCATCATTCATTCACATCAACCTTCACAAAATAAACTTCAATTTCATTATTCTATAAAAATCAAGGTTACACTTTAAATTTTCAAAAATAACATGCATGCACTTGAAATCAATGGATCTCACCTTAAAACAAACATGCATCAACTTTTACCAAATAAAAAGCATAAATTCCACTTTTTCCTAATCATGGCCGAATGGCCTCTAAAAAAAAATAGTTCATGCACATAATCAAATACTCAATGAAAATCATGTTTATGCTTGAAAATCATTTTTAAGACTTAGTTTCTTTAATCTTTTAAAACCGAATCATATATATAAAAAGAAACACAAACTTTTCACTTGAAAATAACATGCAAGTCAAGGATCTAAACATTTTTAATCCTCCTAACAAAATAATTACATGCACATACTCAAAACAACTACGATCAACACAAAATTAACATGCAAGACTAGATCATGAATTTATTTATCAAATAACCACATAAACACATATATAGATCACGGATCTAAACAAGAAAATAGACATGCAAGAAGGATTTAACATGCAAGCCAAATAATTTTACTTTATTACCTATTAAATTTAGATCATATGTTTTACTTGGCAAATAACCACAAGCACACACTTAGATCACGACTTAACAAGGAGATATAACATGCAGAAACCAAAAATTACAAACAAACTTAGATCATGGATTTATTCATCAAATCATCACATAAACACATAGGATCTACGGTTTAGAGCAAGAAAATTTGACATGCAAGGAGGTTCATTTTAGTTTTCACAAAAACTTTAGTTTCCTTTAGATCGTTAAAGATTTAGTTAGAAAATATTAGATCTAGCAAAAGAAGACTCAACAGAAACACAAGACATAAAGCTTAGCATATTACAAATAATTTTTAAATCCTTAAAGTCCTTGATCTAACAAGATCAACACATAATAACCACATGCCAGAAGAAAAGAAGTAGATCTTCAAACTAAAAAGAAAAAGCTACACTATTACAAGTCTTCTCTTGGATCTTCAAATCCTACCATGAAAGTGTTGGTTCTCTAGCTTCTAACATCCTTGATCTACAAAGAAAAGGCTTGGGTAGGCTTGGATCTCCTTCTTCATCTCCTTCTAACCCCCACGGCCTCCACTCTCTTTCTCTCTCTCTATTTTTTTTTCTAAGAGGTTGATGAGTCTCATAGAGTTGTTTAGTGTTGATGGAAGAATGAATTGAGTGAAGGGAAGTGAAAATGAGGAAATGATCTAAGGCCATTCTAATTTATAAGCAAAATTCATTTTCCTTCTCGCGTCCTTGTAGGTTGGTTCGGCCATGTGCACTAAGGAGGGGTAATTTTGGGCTTCCAAATGTTTGCATGGGTGGAAGTTATCAAAACCAAGGGGGACAAGGTTGCATGGCTAGTGTTTTAGGGGTCAAGCTAGGCTTAAGGACTTGTTAGCACTTGGTTAGGGTTTTGCACTTGGTTTGGTTACAACACTAACTTGGTTTTCTATTTGGTTTCTACTTTCTTAATCTTTAAGCTTCTAGAATTCATACATCCTAACATACACACACACGTACATACATACACACACATATATACATACACACTCATACCAGCCGTACCATGCACACACATACACATACACATACATTTTTCATTTTATTTTCTTAATCTTATTTATTTAAATTCATCATTTCATACAACAAGGCAATCAATTCAAAAATCACTCCACACAACAATTATCATGCATCACACAGTAACACACATCAAACCAAGCATTCATCACATAAAAATTTCAAACCAAGGAGAGCGTACGCATTTAATTGCTGGACCTCAGGTGAGAGAGAAGCTTTCCTAAGACACCGTGGTAGTTAGGTGACTTATTAGGACGTTTCGTATCATCTCAAAGATCGGAACTAAGTGGTTCAGAGTCAGTAGTATAGTGGCAATTGTTTGTGTTGTGTGGCCACTTATACGAAGGTGACAAAGACCACATTGTATTGTGTGATGATTGTGTGTGTATAGCATGTTTATATTCATTTATTTATTTATGCATGTTGAAATTGGAGGCTGTTAATTAACATGAGAATGAAATAAATAAGTGGTGAAAGAAATGAAATTGAAAGTGAAGACATAATAAGAGAAAGGAAGAATGATGAAAGATATAAGATGAAATAGAAAGAGATAAGAGTTGAGATTGGGGAAGGAATGAAATTATAATGCTTGGAACGAGCCAGAGCTGGGGAAAGTGAGGTTGATTATGAGAAAGAGATGTGAGTTGAGCGGAGCTGGGCTCCTTTGTTTTGGTTTTAGTCTGGGAACTAATGTTGAGTTGAGCTTGCTCCTCCATTAGCGCCCAGCAGAGTTGTACTTTTTGAAAAGGTTTTTGAAAAACAGTTTTTAAAAGGTTTTTGGAAAAGAGATCTTCGAAAAGATTTTGAGAAGGGGATTTTTGAATAGGTTTTCGAATGGCAGTTTTTGAAAAGATGTATTTTGAAGGAAGTGTTTGGAAAACGATCTTTTTGATAAAGTATGTGAAAGGATCATTAAAGAGAGTCTTTTGAAATAACATTTTTGAGAAAAAGTTGGTGAAAGCTATGTTTCTGTGAAAGTTATGAAATGATGTTTTGAGATAGTTTTTGAAAAGATGGTTTTGAGACAGGATTTTGAAATGAGATGAGTATGAGATATGGAGAATGTTGAGGAAGTTCGAAAAATGAGATTTGAGATTGTGATGTGATCCCAGCTCTGTGCTATGTGAGATTCGATGAGAGAAAGTTTGTGCAAAGATAGTGGTCGGGACTCGTTGAAGGGTTGCACGAAGGACGGGCCGACCTTAGGATAATTAAAGATATTAAAAGCCTTTAAAAGACATGCGCGGTGAGATATGAGAGTGCGAAGTAGTGGAGAGGAAGAAACGATAAGTATCTGCGGATACTTAGGACGAGATTGCATTAGGGGAGGACGATGACGGTGAAACGTCAAGAAGTCTAGAGTATGTTTCTAGGCAGAACAAACTCCACATGTGGCGCACTAACGTGGTGGGGACTGGGTCTAATGCCGTGGCAAGTTCTGCGGGCCCACTAGAAACATACTGTCGCCCCCTAGATTGCAAATCGAGAACAGTGAGAGGGACTGGAACGGGGCATTGTGTTTTGCCACTGCGTGGACAGTGAGCGTTGATATTATTGAATTGATTTGAGGACGAGATCCAACTGGTCTGGGACCATTTATGTGTTGTGACAGCTGTCGTGCCCGTGTGGTAAAGGTCCTGTACTCCTGTTTGCTTCCGACTAGGCTGGGTGGATGACCGAGGAGATGTAGACGTGTGAGACGATGGTAACAAAGGGAGTGCCTCGATGATATTATGATATCTCCCCCAATCATCGAAGGTTATGAGTTGATAAGATGTGGTAATGAAGATTGAAAAGAGATTGAGAACGTAGTTGAGAAAGAAGGAATGTTAATAAGTTTGGGAAAACAAGAAGAATAATGGTAATAATAATAAAGGCAATAAGGATATGCTTAATTATTGTGTTGTACGTATGTGTGTGTTGTATGTTTGTATTGTCTTGATATCTCGTCTATCTTAATCTCACACCGTCGACGATTCGTCGTTCGGAACGCTTACTCTCTCCTGTTCGTTGGCATATCGGGGCTGCTGATATCTCAACGGGCAGACGGAGCATCGCATGGAGATCACCACATTAGATGGACTGGTGTTGGAGTTTACCGACAATGGGGAAGCAGCAACAGAGGTGGCTTCATCTTTGGGAGTGAAGAGAGGGCGAAAGAAGAAGAAGGAGCTTCATCCAATTATCTTCATCAGAGTAGTGTAGCGGAAGTGGAAGTAGCGAATTTAGTTTAAGTTTTATGGATTGTGCTTGAGTCAAGGATTACCAAGCAATGTACCACTCATTTATTCAAGCTAAACTTTTACACTCTGTATTGAGGTCTATTTATTTTTGAGAATAGAACAATGTAATCTTTTGGCAAAGATCCGGATGATTTGGAAACAAGTCTTTTTATGAAAATAGATGTTTTAGTAATAACTCAGTTTTCAGTAAAAGGATGTTAAAGTACAACAACAACTTTTCAATTACGTAAAAAAAAAAAATGGTCTCATTTTTTTACAACTTTAATAAGTAAAAGTTAAACATTTTTGGTTTACGAAAATCGGGCTGTTACATTGCTGGTCCATCTTGGACAACACCTTAACCTCATTTAAAAACACCGAAAAATTCACCGGTTTCAATCCAGGTTTTGCTCAAATCAATTACCTTTTGAAAACCAAACTTTGAGTCTCATGAACTCAATTTAGAAATCAAGAAAATAATTTTTAATAAGCTTGGATAGCAAGGAAATATTTTACAAAAATTAATTTAATAAAATCCAAAAACATCGTAAAAACTCCTTTTTGTTTCAAATACTTTTTAATTCAATATTAATACTTTGAAAACTCAAGTTTTTGTTATAAAACAAAACCTAAAACACAAATTCACAAATTCAAATAGATTAAACCAAATAATTTTCAAAACCAATCACACACATAATCCACAACACACTTTGATAAATCAAGGCACATAAATAATTAAGCAATTATTCAATTTAATGTCAAACCAAGCACTCATTCTTAATCAAACATTCTTACAATCAAACACTCAATCAACTTAATCAACAAATAATCAACTTTAAAAACATATTATTTTTATAAATCAAAATCATTTAAGCATATTCAATTCACAAACCGAATACACACATACATAATCATTCAAACACAAACTCATTCCTAATTAATGATTTTACAAAATACCTTCATTATTCCTAGGTTACTTCATGAGAAAGAATTCCTAACCTAATTCACATGCATGGACCGAATCTCTCACACCAATTAAAACAAACATTCATTTATCCTCAAACACACAAAATCATGCAATTATTTTCTTCTTTCTCTTGATAAAAACCGTGAACTTAATCATTAGAAAACCGATCAAACTTTAATTTATTTCCTTAAATCAAATCAAAATCATGCAAGAATAATAAGCATATATCAAATTCTCACAAAATAAAAAGCATATATCTTAATTCAAACATAACCGAATGCATCATACACAAGACCAATACTTAGATTAAATCTTGTTCATGCAAGAACATTATTTCAAAGCCTATTCTCCTAGTTTTCTTCTCAAAACCGAGGCATGCATTACAAGAAAACACATAATCCTCTAGTTAAATTTATATGCAAGAATAAATCTTAAACTTTTCTACTAAAATAAATAAAAATCATAGATCAACACAACACTTTCAATTTGTTTTCAATGGAATCATAAAAATAACTTTCCAAAGTCAAACACTCACATGCATGCATATAAGTCATGTAGATCAAATTATGGAATCACACATAAGAACACAAATAGGAGACAAAAATCATCTTGGGTAACAAAGGGGTCAAAACCGAGACATAATCCAAGAAAATAAAAAGCTTTTGTTTCAAAACCATTTTGAGTAAGAGAAAGGCAAAAACCGTGACATACACAAAGAAAATACTAAAGCTTGTTGTTTCAAAGATTACATGCAAAGCTTGTATTCAAAACAAAATTAAAGATCAAGTCAAGAATAAAAGCTTTTATTAAGATTAAACCAAAATCACACATACACGGTTCAAGATCAACATCATAAACTAACATGCAAGACCAAAAAATTAAGAATAGATTTAGATCAAACATTTATTTATAAAACAAACACTTAAACATCTCTTGATCTACGGTTTTTAGCATCAACACCTAACATGCAAGAAATCTACCTCAAGATCCAACATAAACAACATCAACCGAATTACAAAATCCATCATTTAGTTCTTTACAAATTCATTTAGGTCTAAAAATCAAGATCAAAGCAAAAGCATTGCATGCAAGCTTAGATCGAACTATAAATTAGACATGCAAGAGAAGAAAAGAAAGTAAAATTACAAGATTACAAACAAAGCTAAGTCTAATTCTTCTAGGGTCTTCGGTTTATACCAAGAAATAGGTCTTCAACACTTGTTCTTCAAAGAATTCCTAAGTTTTAAGGTTGATCTCCTCTTCTTCTTCCTTCTACTACCTCATGGTTTCCTCTTCTTCTTTCTCTCTTTCTATATTTTCTTTTCTTAGTCTAAGAGTTTAAGGAGGCTCTTAGACTTGTGTTGGTGTTGGTGTGTGGGACGAAGGAAGTGAAGAAGTGAGTTGAGAAATGGATGAAATGCACCAAAGGATAGGCTTATAAAACAACTCATGGTTTCCTATTTTGTCCTTGGGTTGATTCGGCCAAGAGCTAAGGAGGAAGGGGTAATTTCGGTGCTCCACAAAATTGCATGGGTGGAGTTTAGCATTTGCTTAAGGAGACAAGGTAGGGAACATAAGGGCTTAGGGTTTCATACTAGGCTTTTGACTTAAGGGTTCTCCTTAGGGTTCAACTATATAGTTAGGGTTTAGTTTGGGTTTTGGTTGGGATTTAGTTGGGAAGTGGTTACTTGCTCACCACTCCTTAGAAAATTCTAGGCTTTGAACATGTAACATCCCAAAATTTTAATCCCCGATTAAGAAAATGTTAATTATAAAATTAATTATAAATAATGATTTCTATTTTTAATCCTTGATTAAAATCTGTGTTTATGTAGTTAGGAAATGTGTGTGGATTTGTTGAATAAATATAATTGTGCATGGAATAAGTATTTTGCATATTAGTCCCTGGGTTGGGACCTAGAAGTAATTATAGGAAAGATTTTGGAGGGAAAGTAAATAAAATAATTATTTTTCAAAAATGGGGCAAAATACTCGAGTTTTTCTCGGAAAACTCGAGTATACTGGTTAGTGTTGCTCAACGTTAGTGCGTTTGGTGAGTCAGCACCAACGATTTCGTGTCGTTGACACGAAATCATCACCACTCCACGTCCATGGAGGTCGTGTCGCCGTGCATGGGTCCTATCTTTGTCTATTTAAGCCAACCAACACCAAATTGTTGAGATTCTTTGTCAAATTCGAAGTTGAGTGTTGAGTTAGGGTTCCTGAGTTCAAGCGATCGATTCTCCTTCTCTGAGTCAAATTGAACTAAAAATCATACACTAATACAAAGCTCACATCACGAGCTTTGTATAAACACTAGAATCGTGAGGATTGAGTGAGTGTGGTGAAGAATTGGAGCTTGGAAGTGGAGCTGTTCTTTGTCAAACCCTTCTCTGGAGCTTACTTGGAGCCTTGATTTTGGTAAGCTCCTGTATTCATTGAGTCCCAAATTCAATTTCTCTAGTTGGGATATGTTGCATAGAGTATAGAAAAACTAAATTCCCCAATTCTTATCTCGGTTTCATGTGTGAACCAATTCAATCTTGGCGCTGCACTCAAAACTGTCTTGCATGTGGTGCTCATAGTCATTTTTGGTGTTGGAGAGCTTTTTCTTTGGAATTCTCTGTTCGTGCACGTCTGAGAGGTAAGGGGAAGTTGTTTTATGCACTAGATAGAGTTTAAATTCCATGATTTTCATTAGAGAGCCACCAAGAGGCTCTAAGGGCTTAGATTGAATAGGAACTTTGGTTTGGAGACCAATTCATGCTCTATGGTTGTTGTGAGAAAGTTTTATATGATACATGCAAGCTGTAAGAAACACTATTTCATGAATTTGTTGATTAATTTGCATTTTGAGGTATTGAGTTGTTAAATTGTATGTTTTATGCATTAACAATTGATTCTCTGACAAATTTGTAATTTGATATGTGATAAGTGTGATAACATGTTCAATATATGGTATATGAACTGTTTTGATCATTGGTTTAGGTTAAAAATGTTTAGAAATGAAAATGGTATGTAAAAACCAAGTTTTTAGTCTGTTCTGTCTGATAAAACTCGAGTATATGGCTCGATACTCGAGTATTCCGTGATGCACCAGTGTGGATTTTGGCGCACAACTCGAGTATCTGGCTTGAAACTCGAGTATTAACAGATGCAACAAGAGTCAAGTGTGATGAACGACTCGAGTAATGCATGAACTACTAGAGTATTCTGGATTGGTGAATGACTCGAGTATCTCATGAACTACTCGAGTATTTTCTTAAAAATCTGAAACCTAACTTTCTGAAAATATGTGAACAACTCGAGTATAATGATGAATTACTCGAGTAAAACTGGAAACTGACGAACTACTCGAGTGTTATGAAGAATACTCGAGTATTTTAGTCAGAAACTTAAAAATACCATTTTCAATTCTAAGTCATTTTGTTAACACTTAAAGGACAACAAAACAAGTGATCTGGGACTTGAAAAGAAATTGATTGACATTATGAATGTTTTCATTTGAGTAATGATACGTTGCTCGGTAGGCACGTAAGATATTAATAAAAGAACAAAACGTCAATCAATTCCTTTTTAACTAAGTAATGCATCCATTTTGGAGTTGGATGGTAGGTCGTTTAACATGTTTTGGTAACATGTGGAGGGCCTCTGGGAGTGCCAATACGCTTGCTTGATGACACGTTGAAGACGTGGTCGGCTTAGTGGATGCCGATGTGGTTACACCGTTTCGATGACGGTCCGTTTGGATGACGGGATGTGCTCGGGTGGCAGGGATGCCAAGCTTGTCGTGTACATTCTTGGTGAATGTACGAAATGTTGTATACCTAGGAATACAACGCACTGATGAGTGCTGGGTTGTCAAGGATGGACGTCAGAGAGTGACATAGAATGACGGAGATAGGTTGAGAGTTAAAATTCATGCATCATGCCATTCATTTATATTAATTGTGATAACTGAAATAAGTATGAGCATCCTACTTGCATTCAATAACTGCTAAGTGCTAAATGTGATTGTTGTTCATTGTTGCATATTTACATATTGCACATTTCTACTCTATTGATTATGTGTATAGAATTGCTTACCCCTATGCCCTTGTAGGTGATGTCTCGATACATCGCTTGCATCGAGATCCGGCCACTTCCTAGTGGCACATGGATCTATGAGGACCATCGCGCGGTGTTCGAGGGAGAGGTAGAGATTACCTTCTACCACCTGAACCCGTTGATTCGATTTCGTCCTCGTAGATTAAGGATTCCCATCATATACACTATGCACGTACCCCCATTTTACACATATCATGGACCACCTCCCACACGGCCAGCTCGCTCTTACCACAGCTTTCGTTTCAGACCTACCCGCTCACACCCTTTTTCCTCGAGAGTCGTCCGCGAGGATACTCCCCCTTCTGATCCGAGGAGTCCAGTCAGGGACACACCATCTTCTGACCCCGTACCCAGTGGTAGGGTACACTCTCCATCGGATGAGATCGAGGAGGATCCCGTGGAGGATGAGAGCGGGGGCGAGCCTGTCGTTCATTCCATAGGGAGTCAGTGGAGGGATGATGATCCCTAGGTACGTGTATAAGGTGTATGATGAGGATCAGAGGATCCGGTGTGGGGATGTTGTGGAGGAGATTCTGCTGCTGCTGTTGATGTGGATGTTTCTTTTGCTACCTGGAGACTGCTACTGCCATTTCACTACTACTGCTGATGCTGCTAGATCTATGTGACCACCTCTAGAGTCTATATTTTGAGATGTACATACTGTATATATACTATGAGTACTCTAGGGCTATGGTTTTATTTTGAGCATAGATCTTTATGGACTTGTGTAGGGATCTTGGAGACTTATGACGAGACTATGTATCACCTGACTTTTTATATATATATGTATATAAAACCTATGTTATATTTCTAGTAGCTACATAGTCCTCTACTTTCCGCTTACTCTGATTTAATCTTTTTAAAGAGCTCGGCTACGAAAAGGGTTAGATGGTATCAGTTTTACAAAACAAAAGAAAGGATAGCTTCATTTACCTTCTGTAACACCCCAAAATTTTAATCCCCGATTAATGAAATGTTAATTATAATTTAATTATAATTAATGATTTCTATATTAATCCTTGATTAAAATATGTGTTCATGTAACTCGTTTATGTGTGTGGAATTATTTAATAAATATAATAATGCATAAAATAAGTGTTTTGCATATTAGTCCCTGGGTTGGGACCTAAAAGCAATTATAGGAAAGATTTTGGAGGAAAAGTAAATAAAATTATTATTTTTCAAAAACTGGGCAAAATACTCGAGTATTATTCTGAATACTCGAGTATTCTGGACAGAGTTGCACGAGTTAGTGCGTTTGGTGAGTCACCACCACCGATTCCCCTCCGTTGACACGAATACTCCATCATCAACAGCTCAAGGACGTTGTGTCGCCCTGCATGAGCTTTCTCCATGTCTATTTAAGCTCAACAACACCGAATTCGTAGAGATTTTTGGCTAAGTTTGAGTTGTTGAGTAAGTTAGGGTTCATAACTTCGTCTGATCGATTCTTCCTCTCTGTGTCAAATTGAAACACAAATCATACACCAATACAAAGCTCACGTCACGAGCTTTGTATAGATATAAAGATTGTGAGCTGAGAGTGAGTGTGTTATTAGAATCGGAGCTGAGAAGTTGAGGTTTGGTTGCTGTTTTCAGTTCTGGGAGCTTACTTCAATTTCGATTTCTGGTAAGCTCATGAATCCTTGAGTCTCAAATTCAGTTCCTTTAGTTAGTTGATGTTGCATAGAGTCTAGAAAATCTAATTTCCCCAATTCTTATCTCTGTTTCATTGGTGAACCAATTCGATTTTGGTGGTTCACTCAAACTGCTCTGCATGTTGGTGTTTAAAGTGTTTCTGGTGCTGTGGAGCTTTTCTTTGGGGATTCTCTGTTTGATTCACGTCTGAGAGGTAAGGGGAAGTAATTTTATTTACTAGATAGAGATTAAATTCCATTGATTGTGTTAGAGAGCCACCAAGAGGCTCTAAGGGCTTAGATTGAATAGGAACTTTGGTTTGGAGACCAATCCATGCTCTAAAATTGTGTTGAGCAAGTTCTAAATTATGCATGCAAGCTTAAATGAGCATTATTTCATAAGTGTTATGCTTATTATGCAATTTGGGATGTTGAGTTGTTAAAATGTGTATTTTATGCATGATTGAACGATTCTCTGTCAAATCTGTGTTTTGATATGAAATGAATGTTGCAACATGTTTAAATGATGTTATGTTAACTCTGTTGATCCCTGGAATGGACTGGAAATGAGTAGAAATGAAAATGGTAAGTTAAAACTAAGGTTTCAGTGTTTTCTTCTATGAAACACTCGAGTAATAGACAGGATACTCGAGTAAAAAGTTTGTAAAACAATGTAAATGGAGCAAGAACACTCGAGTATTGTGTCTGGTACTCGAGTATCGAGCATGACCTGAGAATATGTTAAGGCAAACCACTCGAGTCATTCAAGGTCACTCGAGTATTCTGGAAATATTGATGAACACTCGAGTAATTTAATGAACTTGAAACCCAAATCCTCAGAAAGTCATGAACACTCGAGTAATCCTAAGAACACTTGAGTAATCTGGAGAAATTGATGAATACTCGAGTGTACTGAATTTTACTCGAGTAATTGACCCAGAACCTGAAAGATACTATTTCCAATTCTGACTCATTTGGTTAAGGAATTAATAACAATAATCCAAGGGATCTAGACTTGAAGGGAATTGATTAATATGAGTATACCGTTAGAAGACGGTCCTTTTTGATAATGAAACAAGGCTAGGTGGCTGTAAGGTATTAATCAACTTCCTTTAAGTCTAAGAATAAAGTGCATTCATTCTGGAGTTTGGATGGTAGGACGTATATCATGTTTTTGGTAAACATGTGGAGGGCCTCTGGGAGTGCCAATACGCTTGCTTGATGAAACGTCGCTGACGTGGTCGGCTGAGTGAATGCCGATATGGTTATACCGTTTGGATGACGGGATATGCTCGGGTGGCATGGATTCCAAGCTTGTCGTGTACATTCTAGGTGAATGTATGAATTGTTGTATACCTAGGAATACAACGCACTGTTGAGTGTTGGGTTGTCAGGGATGGACGTCAGAGAGTGACATAGAATGATGGAGATAGGCTTGAGAGCTAAATTCATGCATCATGCCACTCATCCAAATTAAATGTGATAAACGAAACAAGTATGAGCATCCTACGCGCATTAACTAACTGCTAAAGGTTAAATGTGATTGTTGTTCCTTGTTGCATATGTGCATATACATATTGGTAGACTCTATACTTATGTTGCACAATTTATTCTCTATTGATTATGTGTATAGGATTGCTTACCCCAATGCCCTTGTAGGTGATGTCTCGTTACATTGCTTGCATCGAGATCCGGCCACTTCCGAGTGGCATATGGATCTATGAGGACCATCGTGCGGTGTTCGAGGGAGAGGTAGAGATTACCTTATACCACCCGAACCCGCTGATGCGATTCCGTCCACGTAGATTTAGGATTCCCATCATATACACTATGCATGTACCCCCGTTTTACACATACCATGGACCACCTCCCACACGACCAGCTCGCTCTTACCACAGTTTTCGTTTTCGGCCTACCCGCTCACACCCTTTCTCTTCTAGAGTTGTCCGCGAGGAGACTCCCCTTTCTGATCCGAGGAGCCCAGTTAGGGTCACACCATCTCCCGACCCTGTACCCAGTGGTAGGGTACACTCCCCTTCGGATGAGATCGAGGAGGATCCAGCGGAGGACGAGAGCGGAGGCGAGCCTGTCGTGCATTCTACTGGGAGCGATTGGAGGGATGATGATCCCTAGGTATATGTATATGGTGTATGATGTGGATCATAGGATCCGGTGTGTGGATGCTGAGGAGGAGACCTTGCTGCTGCTGTGATGATGATGATGCTACTACTTTTTGCTTCCTGGAGACTACTGCTATCACTACTACTACATCTGATGTTGCCAGATCTACGCGACCACCCTTGGAGTTCATGTTTTGGTTATGTATATATATATATATTGTAGATATACTTTTGGAGTACTCTAGGGCTTTGGTCATATTATTATGTAGATCTGTTTATGGACTTGTATTTTGGGATCTTGGAGACTTTGATATGGGACTATGTACTTATGACTCTTTTTATATATATGTATACCTATGTTTATATTACTATTAGTCGCATAGTCCTATAATTTCCGCTTACTCTGATTTAATCTATTTATGAGTTCGGCTGTGAAAAGTATTCGATGGTATCAGTTTTATCAATTAAAGCAAGGGTAGCTTCATTTACTTTCTATTATATGAATACGATTTCAAAAGACGAATGTTACCCAGTTCTTGAAAAGGTTTAAGAAATCGCCGAATTCGAATCAACTGTTTAAAATGATTTAGAATTTCTTCTCCAAGAATTCCAAGTGTCGATTCGTGCACCCGCTTTTAAATAGAAAATTTATTTTTATATTTTCTTAATACTCACAAGTCCATACATTATCCAATATAATAGTTTAAGTACTATATTATACTTGTGTAATTTGGAAGGGTGTCACACTGAGTGGTATCAGAGCAAAAGTCAGATCTTGTAGTAGTGGAAGTAGTTCAGGAAGGTAGCCATCAACATCAAGCAGGTATCTCCAGGGCATGTTGTTACTTTAATTGCTGGTATCTTGTTTATTGAGCTTTAGATATCATTGACTTGTTTGTATCTTGTCTCTTTTGAGCACAAGACGCAATTGAATGTGAAGTTAGAATTTTAAGCTATAGTCTTACCATAGGTGGTGTAATTGATGTTTCTGTAGTTCAACATATGTGACCATAAGCCCATAGCGCAGGTCTAATATGGCAACTAGAAACCAAAATCACACCAATGCGATGTTAAAAAGGATCACCACGGTGTTGGAGGCGTTGCAGCGACAATCTCAGCAACCATCTCAACCGGTTAACCCGCCTCACCAGTGTAATGTGGGTAACACCGAGGCGAAGACTTTGGCTGATTTTAGAAGTTGCAATCCGCCAAAGTTTGAAGGATGATTTAAACCAGAAGAGGCCAATAAGTGGATTCACACCATGGATAAGATTTTGAGGACGTTGGAGTGTTCCGATGCTCAAAAGGTGGCGTATGCAACCTATATGTTAGAGGAGGAAGCTGAGAATTGGTGGAATCACACAATGCAACTTCTGCAATATGAAGGAAGGGAAGTGAGTTGGGGTGTATTCATGGAGAAGTTTCTCCATAAGTATTTCCCTGAGGATCTAAGGAGGAAGAAGGAGGTAGAATTCTTGCAGCTGAAGCAAGGGAGTATGAGTGTGGGTGAGTACGCGGAAAAGTTCGAAGAATTGATGAAGTACTCTCCATACTATCAAAACAACCCTGATGAAAGAAGCAAATGCATTAAGTTTGAAGGAGGCTTGAGGACCAAGTTGAAGTCGATTTTCAGTTACCAGTGGATTCAAAGTTTTCCTGAACTTGTGGACATGTGTAGGATGTACGAAGACGACACAAAGGCTGAGGAAGTGCAAGCCTCAGAAAAGAAAGACAATCAAAACTATGGACCTCATAGACGTAAAGGTTTTAACAACCGAGGCAAAGGCCCGTATGATCGCCGAGGGAAAGGCAAGGGAAAAGCTGGTGGTTCGGATGGAAGGAGCTTTCAGAACGAAGCACCATTCTGTGACAAGTGCAAGCGCAACCACTACGACCGTGTTTGTTGGGGAACCAGTGGATGCTTCAAATGTGGAAAGCTGGGACATTTTGCTAGAGACTGCAAGGAACCGGTCAAGGCTAACACAAGAGGAGCTGCTGATAGACCTTTTTCTCAAGGAAGGGTCTTCACCCTTAGTGGTGTGGATGCAAACCGATCCTCTGATCTGGTGCAAGGTAAATACTTGCTTAATGATCAACCCTGTAATGTCTTGTTTGATTCCGGTGCATCGGCTAAGTCTATCTGTGTCTGAATTACCTTATGCTTTGCAAGTAGAAACCCCTACTAATGCTCCTGTAGTTGTTTCTAGAGCATGCCTTAACTGTTGTATAGAGGTGTTAGGACAAACCTCTAAAGTAGATTTGATCTGCTTACCCTTGGCACAATTAGATGTGATCTTGGGAATGGACTGGTTGAGTTGAAACCAAGTGATCATCGATTGTGATAAGAAAATAGTCACCTATAGAAACCCAGTACCTTCCGGCTATATGTGCCTGTTCAGCCCTGAAGTAGAAGAACATGAACCGGGGATAGAGGAGATTTCTGTGGTCAGAGACTTTCCGGAGGTGTTTGCGGATGAAATCCCTAGTCTGCCACCAAGAAGAGAGATTGAATTTGGTATCGACCTAGTTCCGGGAGTTGGTCCCATTTCTATCGCTCCTTATAGAATGGCAACACCGGAAATGGCTGAAATGAAGAAGCAGATTGAGGAACTGTTGCAAGAATAGATGATCCGACCAAGTGTGTCACGTTGGGGAGCTCCGGTTTTGTTCGTCAAAAAGAAAGATGGCAGTATGAGGATGTGCATCGACTACCGCCAGCTGAATAAGGTCACCATCAAGAACAAGTATCCGTTGCCAAGGATAGATGACCTTATGGATCAAGTTCGTGGAGCTTCAGTATTTTCCAAGATTGATTTGAGGTCGGGATACCATCAGATCAAGATTAGAGAAGAGGATATCTCTAAGACTGCATTTCGATCCCGATATGGGCATTATGAGTATGTGGTGATGCCATTCGGATTGACTAATGCACCAGCTATCTTCATGGACTACATGAATCGAATCTTTAGACCTTATTTAGATTCATTCGTGGTTGTGTTCATTGATGATATTCTCATTTACTCCAAGAGCCCGAAGGAGCATGCTGATCACCTGAGGATAGTGTTGAGCATTCTAAAGGAGAAGCAGTTGTATGCCAAACTTACCAAGTGTGAGTTCTGGCTGAATGAGGTTAAGTTCTTGGGGCATGTGATTTCGGATAAAGGAATAGCCGTTGATCCGACGAAGGTAAGTTCGGTTTTGCAATGGGAGCAACCAAAGTCGGTCACGGAGGTGAGAAGCTTTCTTGGTTTGGCTGGGTATTACAGAAGATTTATAGAAGGCTTCTCAAAGATCGCATTACCCTTGACAAAGTTGACTCAGAAAGATCAACCATTTATATGGGACGAGAAGTGTGAAAGGAGTTTCCGAGAATTGAAGGAAAGGTTGACGTCATCTCCTGTGTTGGTTTTGCCAGACCCGCAGAAGAGTTTTGAGGTGTATTGCGATGCGTCGAAACAAGGACTTGGGAGTGTCTTGATGCAAGAGGGGCAAGTTGTGGCCTACGCCTCGAGACAGCTAAACGTTCATGAAATGAACTATCCCACTCATGATCTGGAGTTGGCAGCTGTTGTGTTTGCATTAAAGATTTGGAGGCACTACCTCTATGGCACTACGTTTCGGGTGTTTAGTGACCATAAGAGTTTAAAGTACCTCTTTGATCAGAAAGAATTGAATATGAGACAACGACGATGGATGGAGTTCTTGAAGGATTATGAGTTCGAGCTCCATTACCACCCTGGGAAGACAAATGTCGTGGCGGACGCATTAAGTAGAAAGGCAATGCACATCAGTGCAATGATGGTCAGAGAAGCTGCATTGATAGAGGAGTTCCGGGATCTGAGCCTGACGATGCAAGTAGAGCCGACAAGTTTTAAGATGGGGATGCTGCAAATTGCTAATGAGTTTCTACAAAGGATTCGGGAATTGCAACGTAAGGATGAGAGAATCATGGAAAAGAAGAAACTGATGGCAGAAGGTAAGGAGTTGGAGTTTCAAGAGGGGAAGGACGGAATCCTTCGTTTTAGAACAAGGATTTGTGTGCCTGACAATGTCGAAGTTAGAAGGATGATTTTGGACGAAGCGCATAAGAATAAGATGAGTATGCATCCAGGAGCTACCAAAATGTACCAGGATCTAAAGAAGATATTTTGGTGGCCTGGTTTGAAGAAGGACGTGGCTGAATATGTGGCATGTTGTTTGGTATGTCAAAAGGCGAAAGTAGAGCATCAAAGGCCAGGATAGAGTTACTTCCTTTGGAAGTTCCCGTGTGGAAATGGGATAGCATCTCGATGGATTTTGTGTCGGGATTGCCAAGGACAGCCACTGGTCATGATGCAATCTGGGTGATCGTGAATTGTTTGACCAAGTCGGCGCATTTCATTCCCGTGAACATGCGCTACTCTTTGGAAAAGCTCACCCAGTTGCACATTAAGGAAGTTGTTCGTCTGCATGGGGTACCGTCAAGCATTGTGTCAGATCGCGACCCGAGGTTTACATCGAAGTTTTGGGAAGATCTGCATAAAGCTTTGGGTTCAAGATTGAAGTTAAGTTCTGCATACCATCCTCAGACTGATGGTCAGACGGAGAGGACTATTCAGTCATTGGAGGACATCTTACGAGCCTGTGCTTTGGAAGGACAAGGGAATTGGGAACAGATGTTGCCGCTCGTGGAATTTACTTACAACAACAGTTACCACACGAGCATTGGAATGGCACCATTTGAAGCCCTGTATGGAAGAAAGTGTCGAACACCGTTATGCTTGTTTCAAGTGGGGGAGAGTTCTCTGGTTGGACCAGATTTTGTTCAAGAGACCACAGAACAGATCAAGATGATACAAGAAAAGATGAAGATGGCTCAGAGTAGGCAGAAAAGCTATGCTGATAGAAGAAAGGAAACCTTTGGAGTTCGCCGAAGAAGATCATGTATTCATTAGAATAGTACCAACCAAAGGTGTTAGTAGAGCCTTGAAAACCCAGAAATTATCACCTAAGTTTATTGGTCCCTATCAAATTCTAAAAAGAGTCGGCCCAGTAGCTTATCAGTTAGCCCTGCCTCCGTCATTAGCTAACCTTCACAATGTTTTCCACGTGTCTCAATTAAAGAGATATGTCCATGACCCCACCATTGTCCTTAGAATCCAACCTGATGACTTAGAAGTCCATGAGAATCTAACCTTCAAAGCTATGCCAGTTCGCATTGAAGATCGAAGGATCAAGCAGCTTAGAGGGAAGGACATTCGTCTGGTCAAAGTAGTTTGGTTTTGTGGAGATGTGATAGAAACATCTTGGGAATTAGAGGATAAGATGCGTCAGGATTATCCTGACTTGTTTGTATGAGTTGTTTGTATAAGTTGAATTTCGGGGACGAAATTCCTTGTAAGTGGGGGAGTAGTGTAACACCCCAAAATCTTAATCCCCGATTAATGAAATGTTAATTATAATTTAATTATAATTAATGATTTCTATATTAATCCTTGATTAAAATATGTGTTCATGTAACTCGTGTATGTGTGTGAAATTATTTAATAAATATAATAATGCATAAAATAAGTGTTTTGCATATTAGTCCCTGGGTTGGGACCTAAAAGCAATTATAGGAAAGATTTTGGAGGGAAAGTAAATAAAATTATTATTTTTCAAAAACTGGGCAAAATACTCGAGTATTATTCTGAATACTCGAGTATTCTGGACAGAGTTGCACGAGTTAGTGCGTTTGGTGAGTCACCACCACCGATTCCCCTCCGTTGACACGAATACTCCATCATCAACTGTGACACCCTTCCGAATTACCCAAGTATAATATAGTACTTAAGCTATTATATTGTATAATGTATGGACTTGTGAGTATTAAGAAAATATGAAAATAAATTTTCTACTTAAAAGCGGGTGCACGAATCGACACTTGGAATTCTTGGAGAAGAAATTCTAAATCATTTTAAACAGTTGATTCGAATTCGGCGATTTCTTAAACCTTTTCAAGAACTGGGTAACATTCGTCTTTTGAAATCGTATTCATATACTTTCTGAATACTCGAGTAAAAAGAGTCATTTACTTTCTATTATATGAATACGATTTCAAAAGACGAATGTTACCCAGTTCTTGAAAAGGTTTAAGAAATCGCCGAATTCGAATCAACTGTTTAAAATGATTTAGAATTTCTTCTCCAAGAATTCCAAGTGTCGATTCGTGCACCCGCTTTTAAGTAGAAAATTTATTTTCATATTTTCTTAATACTCACAAGTCCATACATTATACAATATAATAGCTTAAGTACTATATTATACTTGGGTAATTCGGAAGGGTGTCACAGTTGATGATGGAGTATTCGTGTCAACGGAGGGGAATCGATGGTGGTGACTCACCAAACGCACTAACTCGTGCAACTCTGTCCAGAATACTCGAGTATTCAGAATAATACTCGAGTATTTTGCCCAGTTTTTGAAAAATAATAATTTTATTTACTTTCCCTCCAAAATCTTTCCTATAATTGCTTTTAGGTCCCAACCCAGGGACAATATGCAAAATACTCATTTCATGTATTTATTATATTTATTAAATAATTCCACACACATAAACGAGTTACATGAACACATATTTTAATTAAGGATTAATATAGAAATCATTAATTATAATTAAATTATAATTAACATTTCATTAATCGGGGATTAAAATTTTGGGGTGTTACACTACTCCCCCACTTACAAGGAATTTCGTCCCCGAAATTCAACTTATACAAACAACTCATACAAACAAGTCAGGATAATCCTGACGCATCTTATCCTCTAATTCCCAAGATGTTTCTATCACATCTCCACAAACCCAAACGACTTTGACCAGACGAATGTCCTTCCCTCTAAGCAGCTTGATCCTTCGATCTTCAATGCGAACTGACATAGCTTTCAAGGTTAGATTCTCATGGACTTCTAAGTCATCAGGTTGGATTCTAAGGACAATGGTGGGGTCATGAACATATCTCTTTAATTGAGACACGTGGAATACATTGTGAAGGTTAGCTAATGACGGAGGCAGGGCTAACTGATAAGGTACTGGGCCGACTCTTTTTAGAATTTGATAGGGACCAATAAACTTAGGTGATAGTTTCTGGGTTTTCAAGGCTCTACTAACACCTTTGGTTGGTACTATTCTAATGAATACATGGACTCCTTCGGCGAACTCTAAAGGTTTCCTTCTTCTATCAGCATAGCTTTTCTGCCTATTCTGAGCCGTCTTCATCTTTTATTGTATCATCTTGATCTGTTCCGTGGTCTCTTGAACAAAGTCTGGTCCAACCAAAGAACTCTCCCCCACTTGAAACCAGCATAACGGTGTTCGACACTTTCTTCCATACAGGGCTTCAAATGGTGTCATTCCAATGCTCGAGTGGTAACTGTTGTTGTAAGTAAATTCCACGAGCGGCAACATCTGTTCCCAATTCCCTTGTCCTTCCAAAGCACAGGCTCGTAAGATGTACTCCAATGACTGAATAGTCCTTTCCGTCTGACCATCAGTCTGAGGATGGTATGCAGAACTTAACTTCAATCTAGAACCCAGAGCTTTATGCAGATCTTCCCAAAACTTTGATGTAAACCTCGGGTCGCGATCTGACACAATGCTTGACGGTACCCCATGTAGACGAACAACTTCCTTAATGTACAACTAGGTGAGCTTTTCCAAAGAGTAGCGCATGTTCACGGGAATGAAATGCGCCGACTTGGTCAAACGATCCACGATCACCCAGATTGCATCATGACCAGTGGCTGTCCTTGGCAATCCCGACACAAAATCCATCGAGATGCTATCCCATTTCCACACGGGAACTTCCAAAGGAAGTAACTCTCCTCCTGGCCTTTGATGCTCTACTTTCGCCTTTTGACATACCAAACAACATGCCACATATTCAGCCACGTCCTTCTTCAAACCAGGCCACCAAAATATCTTCTTTAGATCCTGGTACATTTTGGTAGCTCCCGAATGCATACTCATCTTATTCTTATGCGCTTCGTCCAAAATCATCCTTCTAACTTCGACATTGTCAGGCACACAAATCCTTATTCTAAAACGAAGGATTCCGTCCTTCCCCTCTTGAAACCCCAACTCCTTACCTTCTGCCATCAGTTTCTTCTTTTCCATGATTCTCTCATCCTTACGTTGCAATTCCCAAATCCTTTGTAGAAACTCATTAGCAATTTGCAGCATCCCCATCTTAATACTTGTCAGCTCTACTTGCATCGTCAGGCTCAGATCCCGAAACTCCTCTATCAATGCAGCATCTCTGACCATCATCGCACTGATGTGCATTGCCTTTCTACTTAATGTGTCCGCCACGACATTTGCCTTCCCAGGGTGGTAATGGAGCTCGAACTCATAATCCTTCAAGAACTCCATCCATCGTCGCTGTCTCATATTCAATTCTTTCTGATCAAAGAGGTACTTTAAACTCTTATGGTCACTAAACACCCGAAACGTAGTGCCATAGAGGTAGTGCCTCCAAATCTTTAATGCAAACACAACAGCTGCCAACTCCAGATCATGAGTGGGATAGTTCATTTCATGAACTTTTAGCTGTCTCGAGGCGTAGGCCACAACTTGCCCCTCTTGCATCAAGACACTCCCATGTCCTTGTTTTGACGCATCGCAATACACCTCAAAACTCTTATGCGGGTCTGGCAAAACCAACACAGGAGATGACGTCAACCTTTCCTTCAATTCTCGGAAACTCCTTTCACACTTCTCGTCCCATATAAATGGTTGATCTTTCCGAGTCAACTTTGTCAAGGGTAATGCGATCTTTGAGAAACCTTCTATAAATCTTCTATAATACCCAGCCAAACCAAGAAAGCTTCTCACCTCCGTGACCGACTTTGGTTGCTCCCATTGCAAAACCGAAATTACTTTCGTCGGATCAACGGCTATTCCTTTATCCGAAATCACATTCCCCAAGAACTTAACCTCCTTCAGCCAGAACTCACACTTGGTAAGTTTGGCATACAGCTGCTTCTCCTTTAGAATGCTCAACACTATCCTCAGGTGTTCAACATGCTCCTCCGGGCTCTTGGAGTAAATGAGAATATCATCAATGAACACAACCACGAATGAATCTAAATAAGGTCTAAAGATTCGATTCATGTAGTCCATGAAGATAGCTGGTGCATTAGTCAATCCGAATGGCGTCACCACATACTCATAATGCCCATATCGGGATCAAAATGCAGTCTTAGAGATATCCTCTTCTCTAATCCTGATCTGATGGTATCCCGACCTCAAATCAATCTTGGAAAATACTGAAGCTCCACGAACTTGATCCATAAGGTCATCTATCCTTGGCAACGGATACTTGTTCTAGATGGTGACCTTATTCAGCTGCCGGTAGTCGATGCACATCCTCATACTGCCATCTTTCTTTTTGACGAACAAAATCGGAGCACCCCAAGGTGACACACTTGGTCGGATCATCTATTTTTGCAACAGTTCCTCAATCTGCTTCTTCATTTCAGCCATCTCCGGTGGTGCCATTCTATAAGGAGCGATAGAAATGGGACCAGCTCCCGGAACTAGGTCGATACCAAATTCAATCTCTCTTCTTGGTGGCAGACCAGGGATTTCATCTGTAAACACTTCCGGAAAATATCTGACCACAGAAATCTCCTCTATCCTCGGTTCATGTTCTTCTACTTCAGTGCTGAACAGGCACATATAGCCGGAAGGTACTGGGTTTCTATAGGTGACTATCTTCGTATCACAATCGATGATCACTTGGTTTCGACTCAACCAGTCCATCCCCAAGATTACATCTAATTGTGCCAAGGGTAAGCAGATCAAATCTACTTTAGAGGTTTGTCCTAACACTTCTATACAATAGTTAAGACATGCCCTAGAAACAACTACAGGAGCATTAGTAGGGGTTTCTACTTGCAAAGCATAAGGTAATTCAAACACAGATAAACTTAGCCGATCTACACATTCATGCGAGACAAATGAATGCATTGCACCGGAATCAAACAAGACATTACAGGGTTGATCATAAAGCAAGTATTTACCTTGCACCAGATCAGAGGATCGGTTTGCATCCACACCACTAAGGGTGAAGACCCTTCCTTGAGCCATAGGTCTATCAGCAGCTCCTCTTGTGTTAGCCTTGACCGGTTCCTTGCAGTCTCTAGCAAAATGTCCCGGCTTTCCACAATTGAAGCATCCACTTGTTCCCCAACAAACACGGCCGTAGTGGTTGCGCTTGCACTTGTCACAGAATGGTGCTTCGTTCCTAAAAAGCTCCTTCCATCAGAACCACCAGCTTTTCCCTTGCCTTTCCCTCGGCGATCATACGGGCCTTTGCCTCGATTGTTAAAACCTTTACGCCTCTGAGGTCCATAATTCTGATTGTCTTTCTTTTCCGAGGCTTGCACTTCCTCAGCCTTTGTGTCGTCTTCGTACATCCTACACATGTCCACAAGTGCAGGAAAACTTTGAACCCGCTGGTAACTGAAAATCGACTTCAACTTGGGCCTCAAGCCTCCTTCAAACTTCATGCATTTGCTTCTTTCATCAGGGTTGTTCTGATAGTATGGAGAGTACATCATCAATTCTTCGAACTTTGCCACGTACTCAACCACACTCATGCTCCCTTGCTTCAGCTGCAAGAATTCTACCTCCTTCTTCCTCCTTAGATCCTCAGGGAAATACTTATGGAGAAACTTCTCCATGAATACACCCCAACTCACTTCCCTTCCTTCATATTGCAGAAGTTGCATTGTGTGATTCCACCAATTCTCAGCTTCCTCCTCTAACATATAGGTTGCATACGCCACCTTTAGAGCATCAGAACACTCCAACGTCCTCAAAATCTTATCCATGGTGTGAATCCACTTATTGGCCTCTTCCGGTTTAAATCCTCCTTCAAACTTTGGCGGATTGCAACTTCTAAAATCATCCAAAGTCTTCGCCTCGGTGTTACCCACATTACACTGGTGAGGCGGGTTAACCGGTTGAGATGATTGCTGAGATTGTCGCTGCATTGCCTCCAACACCGTGGTGATCCTTTCTAACATCGCGTTGGTGTGATTTTGGTTTCTAGTTTCCTTAATAGACCTGCGCTATGGGCTTATGGTCACATATGTTGAACTACAGAAACTTCAATTACACCACCTATGCTAAGGCTATAGCTCAAAATTCTAACTTCACATTCAATTGCGTCTTGTGCTCAAAAGAGACAAGATACAAACAAGTCAAAGATATCTAAAGCTCAATAAACAAGATACCAGCAATTAAAGTAACAACATGCCCTGGAGATACCTGCTTGATGTTGATGGCTACCTTTCTGAAACTACTTCCACTACTACAGGATCTGACTTTTGCTCTGATACCACTCAGTGTGACACCCTTCCGAATTACCCAAGTATGATATAGTACTTAAGCTATTATATTGGATAATGTATGGACTTGTGAGTATTAAGAAAATATGAAAATAAATTTTCTATTTAAAAGCGGGTGCACGAATCGACACTTGGAATTCTTGGAGAAGAAATTCTAAATCATTTTAAATAGTTTTTTCGAATTCGGCGATTTCTTAAACCTTTTCAAGAACTGGGTAACATTCGTCTTTTGAAATCGTATTCATATAATAGAAAGTAAATGAAGCTACCCTTGCTTTAATTGATAAAACTGATACCATCGGATACTTTTCACAGCCGAACTCATAAATAGATTAAATCAGAGTAAGCGGAAATTATAAGACTATGCGACTAATAGTAATGTAAACATAGGTATACATATATATAAAAAGAGTTATAAGTACATAGTCCCATATCAAAGTCTCCAAGATCCCAAAATACAAGTCCATACACAGATCTACTTAATAATATGACCAAAGCCCTAGAGTACTCCAAAAGTATATCTACAATATATATATATATATGTATATACATAACCAAAACATGAACTCCAGGGGTGGTCACGTAGATCTGGCAGCATTAGATGTAGTAGTAGTGATAGCAGTAGTCTCCAGGAAGCAAAAAGTAGTAGCATCATCATCATCACAGCAGCAGCAAGGTCTCCTCCTCAGCATCCACACACCGGATCCTCTGATCCACATCATACACCATATACATATACCTAGGGATCATCATCCCTCCAATCGCTCCCAATAGAATGCACGACAGGCTCGCCTCCGCTCTCCTCCTCCATTGGATCCTCCTCGATCTCATCCGAAGGGGAGTGTACCCTATCACTGGGTACAGGGTCGGGAGATGGTGTGACCCTAATTGGGCTCCTCGGATCAGAAAGGGGAGTCTCCTCGCGGACAACTCTAGAAGAAAAAGGGTGTGAGCGGGTAGGCCGAAAACGAAAACTGTGGTAAGAGCGAGCTGGTCGTGTGGGAGGTGGTCCATGGTATGTGTAAAACGGGGGTACATGCATAGTGTATATGATGGGAATCCTAAATCTACGAGGACGGAATCACATCAGCGGGTTCGGGTGGTAGAAGGTAATCTCTACCTCTCCCTCGAACACCGCACGATGGTCCTCATAGTTCCATATGCCACTAGGAAGTGGCCGGATCTCGATGCAAGCAATGTAACGAGACATCACCTACAAGGGCATAGGGGTAAGCAATCCTATACACATAATCAACAGAGAATAAATTGTGCAACATAAGTACAAAGTCTACCAATATGTATATGCACATATGCAACAAGGAACAACAATCACATTTAACATTTAGCAGTTAGTTGATGCACATAGAATGCTCATACTTGTTTCGTTTATCACATTTAATTTGGATGAGTGGCATGATGCATGAGTTTTAGCTCTCAAGCCTATCTCCATCATTCTATGTTACTCTCTGACGTCCATCCCTGACAACCCAGCACTCAACAGTGCGTTGTATTCCTAGGTATACAACAATTCGTACATTCACCTAGAATGTACACGACAAGCTTGGAATACATGCCACCCGAGCATATCCCGTCATCCAAACGGTATAACCATATCGGCATTCACTCAGCCGACCACGTCAACGACGTGTCATCAAGCAAGCGTATTGGCACTCCCAGAGGCCCTCCACATGTTTACCAAAAACATGATATACGTCATACCATCCAAACTCCAGAATGAATGCACTTTATTCTTAGACTTAAAGGAAGTTGATTAATACCTTACAGCCACCTAGGCTTGTTTCATTATCAAAAAGGACCGTCTCCTAACGGTATACTCATATTAATCAATTCCCTTCAAGTCTAGATCCCTTCGATTATTGTTATTAATTCCTTAACCAAATGAGTCAGAATTGGAAATAGTATCTTTCAGGTTCTGGGTCAATTACTCGAGTAAAATTCAGTACACTCGAGTATTCATCAATTTCTCCAGATTACTCGAGTGTTCTTAGGATTACTCGAGTGTTCATGACTTTCTGAGGATTTGGGTTTCAAGTTCATTAAATTACTCGAGTAGTTCATAGGTTACTCGAGTGTTCATCAATATTTCCAGAATACTCGAGTGACCTTGAATGACTTGAGTGGTTTTCCTTAACATGTTCTCAGGTCATGCTCGATACTCGAGTACCAGACACAATACTCGAGTGTTCTTGCTCCATTTACATTGTTTTACAAACTTTTTACTCGAGTATCCTGTCTATTACTCGAGTGTTTCATAGCAGAAAACACTGAAACCTTAGTTTTAACATACCATTTTCATTTCTACTCATTTCCAGTCCATTCCAGGGATCAACAGAGTTAACATAACATCATTTAAACATGTTACAACATTCATTTCAGATCAAAACACAAATTTGACAAAGAATCAATAAATCATGCATAAAATGCACATTCTAACAACTCAACACCTCAAATTGCATAATAACCACAATACTTATGAAGTAAAGTTCATTTAAGCTTGCATGAATGATTTAGAACTTGCGCAACACATTTTTAGAGAAAAGCTTGGTCTCCAAACCAAAGATCCTATTCAATCTAAGCCCTTAGAGCCTCTTGGTGGCTCTCTAACAAAATTAATGAAATTCAATCTCTATCTAGTGAATAAAATTACTTCCCGTTACCTCTCAAACGTGAATCAAACAGAGAATCCCCAAAGAAAAGCTCCACAGCACCAGAAACACTTTAAAAACCAACATGCAGAGCAGTTTGAGTGCACCACCAAAATCGAATTGGTTCACCCATGAAACAGAGATGAGAATTGGGGAAATTAGATTTTCTAGACTCTATGCAACATCAACTAACTAAAGGAACTGAATTTGAGACTCAAGGATTCATGAGCTTACCAGAAATCGAAATTGAAGTAAGCTCCCAGAACTGAAAACAGCAACCAAACCTCAACTCCTCAGCTTCGATTCTAACATCACACTCACTCTCAGCTCACAATCTTTATATCTATACAAAGCTCGTGTTGTGAGCTTTGTATTGGTGTATGATTTGTGTTTCAATTTGACACAGAGAGGAAGAATCAATCATACGAAGTTATGAACCCTAACTTACTCAACAACTCAAACTTAGCCAAAAATCTCTACGAATTCGGTGTTGTTGAGCTTAAATAGACATGGAGAAAGCTCATGTAGGGCGACACGACGTCCTTGAGCTGTTGATGATGGAGTATTCGTGTCAACGGAGGGGAATCGGTGGTGGTGACTCACGAAACGCACTAACTCGTGCAACTCTATCCAGAATACTCGAGTATTCAGAATAATACTCTAGTATTTTGCCCAGTTTTTGAAAAATAATAATTTTATTTACTTTCCCTCCAAAATCTTTCCTATAATTGCTTTTAGGTCCCAACCCAGGGACTAATATGCAAAATACTCATTTCATGTATTTATTATATTTATTAAATAATTCCACACACATAAACGAGTTACATGAACACATATTTTAATAAAGGATTAATATAGAAATCATTAATTATAATTAAATTATAATTAACATTTCATTAATCGGGGATTAAAATTTTGGGGTGTTACATCAACAGCTCAAGGACGTCGTGTCGCCCTGCATGAGCTTTCTCCATGTCTATTTAAGCTCAACTTCACCGAACTCGTAGAGATTTTTGGCTAAGTTTGAGTTGTTGAGTAAGTTAGGGTTCATAACTTCGTCTGATCTATTCTTCCTCTCTGTGTCAAATTGAAACACAAATCATACACCAATACAAAGCTCACATAACGAGCTTTGTATAGATATAAAGATTGTGAGCTGAGAGTGAGTGTGCTATTAGAATCGGAGCTGAGAAGTTGAGGTTTGGTTGATGTTTTCAGTTCTGGGAGCTTACTTCAATTTCGATTTCTGGTAAGCTCATGAATCCTTGAGTCTCAAATTCAGTTCCTTTAGTTAGTTGATGTTGCATAGAGTCTAGAAAATCTAATTTCCCCAATTCTTATCTCTGTTTCATGGGTGAACCAATTCGATTTTGGTGGTGCACTCAAACTGCTCTGCATGTTGGTGTTTAAAGTGATTCTGGTGCTGTGGAGCTTTTCTTTGGGGATTCTCTGTTTGATTCACGTCTGAGAGGTAAGGGGAAGTAATTTTATTCCCTAGATAGAGATTAAATTCCATTGATTGTGTTAGAGAGCCAGCAAGAGGCTCTAAGGGCTTAGATTGAATAGGAACTTTGGTTTGGAGACCAATCCATGCTCTAAAATTGTGTTGAGCAAGTTCTAAATCATGCATGCAAGCTTAAATGAGCATTATTTCATAAGTGTTATGCTTATTATGCAATTTGAGATGTTGAGTTGTTAAAATGTGTATTTTATGCATGATTGAACGATTCTCTGTCAAATCTGTGTTTTGATATGAAATGAATGTTGCAACATGTTTAAATGATGTTATGTTAACTCTGTTGATCCCTGGAATGGACTGGAAATGAGTAGAAATGAAAATGGTATGTTAAAACTAAGATTTCAGTGTTTTCTGCTATGAAACACTCGAGTAATAGACATGATACTCGAGTAAAAAGTTTGTAAAACAATGTAAATGGAGCAAGAACACTCGAGTATTGTGTCTGGTACTCGAGTATCGAGCATGACCTGAGAACATGTTAAGGCAAACCACTCGAGTCATTCAAGGTCACTCGAGTATTCTGGAAATATTGATGAACACTCGAGTAACCTATGAACTACTCGAGTAATTTAATGAACTTGAAACCCAAATCCTCAGAAAGTCATGAACACTCGAGTAATCCTAAGAACACTCGAGTAATCTGGAGAAATTGATGAATACTAGAGTGTACTGAATTTTACTCGAGTAATTGACCCAGAACCTGAAAGATACTATTTCCAATTCTGCTCATTTGGTTAAGGAATTAATAACAATAATCCAAGGGATCTAGACTTGAAGGGAATTGATTAATATGAGTATACCGTTAGGAGACGGTCCTTTTTGATAATGAAACAAGCCTAGGTGGCTGTAAGGTATTAATCAACTTCCTTTAAGTCTAAGAATAAAGTGCATTCATTCTGGAGTTTGGATGGTAGGACGTATATCATGTTTTTGGTAAACATGTGGAGGGCCTCTGGGAGTGCCAATACGCTTGCTTGATGACACGTCGCTGACGTGGTCGGCTGAGTGAATGCCGATATGGTTATACCATTTGGATGACGGTCCGTTTGGATGACGGGATATGCTCGGGTGGCATGGATTCCAAGCTTGTCGTGTACATTCTAGGTGAATGTAAGAATTGTTGTATACTTTGGAATGCAACGCACTGTTGAGTGCTGGGTTGTCAGGGATGGACGTCAGAGAGTGACATAGAATGATGGAGATAGGCTTGAGAGCTAAATTCATGCATCATGCCACTCATCCAAATTAAATGTGATAAATGAAACAAGTATGAGCATCCTATGTGCATTAACTAACTGCTAAATGTTAATTGTGATTGTTGTTCCTTGTTGCATATGTGCATATACATATTGGTAGACTCTATACTTATGTTGCACAATTTATTCTCTATTGATTATGTGTATAGGATTGCTTACCCCTATGCCCTTGTAGGTGATGTCTCATTACATTGCTTGCATCGAGATCCGGCCACTTCCTAGTGGCATATGGATCTATGAGGACCATCGTGCGGTGTTCGAGGGAGAGGTAGAGATTACCTTCTACCACCTGAACCCGCTGATGCGATTCCGTCCTCGTAGATTTAGGATTCCCATCATATACACTATGCATGTACCCCCGTTTTATACATACCATGGACCACCTCCCACACGACCAGCTCGCTCTTACCACAGTTTTCGTTTTCGGCCTACCCTCTCACACCCTTTCTCTTCTAGAGTTGTCCGCGAGGAGACTCCCCTTTCTGATCCGAGGAGCCCAATTAGGGTCACACCATCTCCCGACCCTGTACCCAGTGGTAGGGTACACTCCCCTTCGGATGAGATCGAGGAGGATCCAGCGGAGGACGAGAGCGGAGGCGAGCCTTTCATGCATTCTACTAGGAGCGATTGGAGGGATGATGATCCCTAGGTATATGTATATGGTGTATGATGTGGATCAGAGGATCCGGTGTGTGGATGCTGAGGAGGAGACCTTGCTGCTGCTGTGATGATGATGATGATGCTACTACTTTTTGCTTCCTGGAGACTACTGCTATCACTACTACTACATCTGATGTTGCCAGATCTACGCGACCACCCTTGGAGTTCATGTTTTGGTTATGTATATATATATATATATATATATATATATATTGTAGATATACTTTTTGTGACGACCCAACTTTTAATTCCAAAGTTAAATATTCGTATTCAAAAAATTACGACCATTTTTTTTCTTTTCTTTGAAACTAAAAGTCAGTCATCATCCATTATCAAATCTTGCGGAATTATATAAACATTGAGTCATGACGACAAGTGATGTAACATCATATTTCATTCATATTGAAAAGGTTACATACTACATTCTTCATTAAACAAAATGCATAATTACTTAATTCAACACTCTAGGCCATTACATTATCTTACATATATTACAACAAAATTCATAATAACCTAGAGCATATGGTTCATGACTCAAAATATAACATAACATAGATAAGAGAAAACCTGATGGGTTATATCAGTCACATTCCACCCCACAACTTAACTTAGTCGTCAGTTCCCCACTGACTTCCAGTCGAGTTGTCCATAAAATCATCCACCATCTGATTCGCATTACCCACCGGATCCTCATCCTCGATTGGATCCTCCTCTTCCTCTTCCTCCTCTTCTTGTGCCGAATCGTCAGGCACGTATATCGGAGTTCGGGATCGAACTCGAGGAGAAGGACTAGGACAAGCAGGAACCTCTAGGATGATTCTTTCTGAGGAGAGTGCTGGACTCGGTGGGATAGTGCGTCTCGGAAAACGTCTTGGTGGTGGTGGAGGGGTTCCATTTCTCATAACAAAATTTGGCGGAATGTGCATGACGTAAACCATTGGAATTCTCGATCTAAGCGGACGCATACGGGAATATGGATTAGGATGGCGGAAAATAACTTCCACATCCCCCTCATATGTAGCCCTATGGTCCTCAAAATTCCACTCCCCATTAGGGAGCGGCCTCATCTCCACGCAGAACATGTTTCTCTCCATCACCTACACAAGGGACTGGGAGTGAGTCATAGCTAAATGCAATAACAAATGAGTAATATAGTGGCTAGAAATAACAAACACATGTTATCATATAGCAATAATAAATGCATATGTATATGCTCAAACTGTCTTTTATAATATCTCGATTAGTGTTATGATGCATGCCTACTCCTCATTCATGCTACACGGTTTGGCATCCGAGTATCTCAATCTCGGGATATTCTCAATCCTATTGTCATCAAACCGGAGCGATTCATATTCAAGCTTCACGATCGATTGGGAACTCGGTCTTCCTAGCATCCTTGTGCTAGGGATATTCTGATTTAACTTTACCGAAGTTCCGAATCTAGATCGGAGCAACTCCATGATCGATTTGGGAAATCGGTCTTCCTAGCATCCTTGTGCTAGGGATATTCTGATTTAACATACACCGATGTTCCAAATCTAGATCGGAGCAACTTCTTCTCCATGCATGATAATGCCACACAAACTTTTCATCTTCTTTCTTTCTTTTAAATCACATCCTTGAACATCATGTCTCCAATATAGAGACCCAAAGTTCATAATCCTTCTTAATCACAATTTCATCTTTTCTTTTAGCATTAACTGGTGCTAGTGCTTACTGAAAATTCCATCAGCGGCCCAGCCACTTTGTGATGGGTTTTATACAATAGGAGTTAATCATTTTATTATTAATTACTGCAACGACCCCATTTAGGACTCCCAAAATATCAACCAAGTGGGTAAAGACTTCCACTGGGACATGGGAAAATAATCAACCAAATGGGTGTACGCACTTCCATTGGGACATCCTGTCCGAATATGTCAACCACTGAATAAAATTCCAGTAGGACTCATCCAGGATAAAAATCAACCAATGGGAATCAAGTAAACTTATACATTTATCCATTGGGACTCCTGTCCGAATACGTCAACCACTGAATAGAATTCCAGTAGGACTCTTCCAGGATAATAATCGACCAATGGAAAAACGTATAAGAATTAGGTATTCAATATTCTTAAGAAAAATAAGTGTTTTCTTCAGTTTTAATCAAAATACTCGAGTATTTTATAAAATACTCGAGTTGTTCTTCATTTTTTTCCAGAATACTTGAAGTTCTTGAAGAAAGACTCGAGTTGTTCCTCATTTTTCCAGAATACTCGTGTATTTCTCAAAAGACTCGAGTGTTTTTACTGCAACAGTACCAGTTTCTGCATTTTAAGCACCAATTCGAATTCCATGCATTGTTTTTTCCATTCTTATGCAAAACAGAGGCATAAACACATATAAGGAACATGTTAGTACGCATAAACAAGTACATACTAACATAAATCACCATCAAATCACAGAATCTATGCAAACTTGAAAAATAACCATTTCAAGATATGAAATTTATTTCCACTAGGTTTTATCTTCGAAAATCAATCCAGTGAGCATCATTAGGTTCATTTAAACTTATTTGACTCATAAAACCTTGGGTTTATGACCTCCATGTCATATCCCCAATTCCAACTTCATCCCTTGATGAACCATGTGAGGTTCCTACATTTCTAGCTTGAGATTACTCATTCTAGCAATTAGATAACTCCTCCCTTACCTTAGAGAAGCTAAACAACAGATTAAACAACGAGAAACTTGGCTGGATCAAAAATCCAAATTCTGGACTTGTGAAAAAGGGGTTGAACAGGCTGACTTTGGCCACAGATTTCACCACGGATTTGGCATGAAAAAGAACGAAACCACTTGATGCTGAAAACTACTCTGTTTTTACAGCTTTGAACCTCAAACTTTGATGAGCTAGAACTCGAACTACAGGGGCTTATTTGATGTGATTCTTGATTCTAATTCAAAGATGGAACTAGAACCTTGAGTTGTGTTTTGGTTTCGAAGGATTTGATTGAGAAACGAAGGAGAAATCAGAGATCAAAGTATGCTCTAGAAAACTGAGAGTCAAAAACTGAAATTCGGGTTTTGGGTGATTAGAGGTGTTGGATGCCTCAACCAAGCACCAATTTATAGCTTAAGAATACTTCAGGTTGAAGTAAAGTCCAACTCTATGCTTGTCATTTCAAGAAACCGCGTTTTGGTGCGAAAATTAAATGAAAACCGACTTATACACTTTCAGGTCTGCACGAAATACTCGAGTTTTTTCCCAAATACTCGAGTTTTTATTTAAAAATTCAAATTTCCAAACAGCTACTTAAAATACTCGAGTTTTTCCTAAAATACTCGAGTGTTTTTTTGCTAAAATAGGAAAAATTGATTATTTTAATGATACTAATATTGATAAAATACTTTCATTTCATATATTTAAAATATAGGATCTTACACTTTTGGAGTACTCTAGGGCTTTGGTCATATTATTATGTAGATCTGTTTATGGAGTTGTATTTTGGGATCTTGGAGACTTTGATATGGGACTATGTACTTATGACTCTTTTTATATATATGTATACCTATGTTTATATTACTATTAGTCGCATAGTCCTATAATTTCCGCTTACTCTAATTTAATCTATTTATGAGTTCGGCTATGAAAAGTATCCGATGGTATCAGTTTTATCAATTAAAGCAAGGGTAGCTTCATTTACTTTCTATTATATGAATACGATTTCAAAAGACGAATGTTACCCAGTTCTTGAAAAGGTTTAAGAAATCGCCGAATTCGAATCAACTGTTTAAAATGATTTAGAATTTCTTCTCCAGGAATTCCTAGTGTTGATTCGTGCACCCGCTTTTAAATAGAAAATTTATTTTTATATTTTCTTAATACTCACAAGTCCATACATTATCCAATATAATAGTTTAAGTACTATATTATACTTGGGTAATTTGGAAGGGTGTCACACCTTCTATTATATAAAGACGATTTCAAATACGAATGCTATTCCGCTTATGAAAAGGTTTTAGAGATCGCCGAACTCAATACAACTGATTTCAAATGGTTTAGAATTTCTTCTCCAAGAATTCCAAGTTTTGGTTTGTGCACCCGCTTGAAAAGAGAAATTTTAATTTTCATCATTTCTATACAATAACAAGTCCATATATTTTACAAGTAATATATTTTTTTTGTAATATTTACTTGTATGGGAAAAGGGTGTCACACTGAGTGGTATCAGAGCAAAAGTCGGATCCTGTAGTAGTGGAAGTAGCTCTAGAAAGGTAGCCATCAACATCAAGCAGGTATCCACAGAGCATATCTATTGCTTTTAATTCTACTATTTGGCTTTTTGGGCATTAGATACGATTGAATGTGTTGTTTGAGATTTTAGTTAAGACCTTAGTATAGGTGGTGTAATGAAAGTTTCTTTAGTTCAACATATGTGACCATAAGCCCATAGCGCAGGTCTATTATGGCAACTAGAAACCAAAATCACACCAATGCGATGTTGGAAAGGATAACCATGGTATTGGAAACCATGCAGCAACAAGCTCAGCAACCACCTCAACCGGTTAACCTGCCTCACCAGTCTAATGTGGGTAACATCGAGGCGAAAAGTCTGGCTGATTTCAGAAGTTGTAACCCACCTAAGTTTGAAGGAGGATTTAAACCGGAAGAGGCCAATAAGTGGATTCATACTATGGACAAGATTATGAGAACCCTGGATTGCACCGAAGCTCAAAAGGTGGCATATGCTGTCTACATGCTAGAAGTCGAAGCTGAGAATTGGTGGAATCACACGGTTCAGCTTCTGCGTTATGAAGGAAGGGATGTGAATTGGGGTGTATTTATGGAGAAATTTCTCAATAAATACTTCCCTGAAGATCTGAGGAGGAAGAAGGAGGTGGAATTCTTACAGCTAAAACAAGGGAGCATGAGTGTGGGTGAGTATGCGGCCAAGTTCGAGGAATTGATGAAGTACTCTCCCTACAATCAGATCAACCCCGACGAAAGGAGCAAGTGTATCAAGTTTGAGGGAGGTTTGAGGCCCAATTTGAAGTCGATCTTCAGCTATCAACGGATTCAAAGCTTTCCTGCACTTGTGGATATGTGTAGGATGTATGAAGATGACATGAGAGCTGAAGAGTTGCAAGTCTCAGAAAGGAAGGACAATCAGAATTATGGACCTCAGAAGCGGAAAGGTTTCAACAACCGAGGCAAGGGTCCGTACGATCGCCGAGGGAAAGGCAAGGGAAAAGTTGGTGGTTCGGATGGAAGAAATTTTCGGAGCGAGGCTCCATTCTGTGACCAGTGCAAGCGCCATCATTATGGCCGTGTTTGTTGGGGAACAAGTGGCTGTTTCAACTGTGGGAAAGCGGGACACTTTGCGAGAGATTGCAAGGAACCGGTCAAAGCTAATTCCAGAGGAGATGCGGATTGGCCTATGGCTCAAGGAAGGGTTTTCACTCTTAGTGGTGTGGAAGCAAGCCGATCTTCTGATCTGGTGCAAGGTAATTACTTGCTAAATGGTCAGCTCTGTAATGTCTTGTTCGATTCTGGTGTAACGCATTCATTTGTTTCATTTGAATGTGTAGATTGGTTAAGTCTACCTATGTCTGAACTACCTTACACTTTGAAAGTAGAAACCCCTACTAATGCTCCTGTAGTTGTTTCTAGAGCATGTCTTAACTGTTGTGTAGAAGTGTTAGGACAAACCTCTAAGGTAGATTTGATCTGTTTGCCCTTAGCACAGTTGGATGTGATCTTGGGGATGGACTGGTTATGTCGAAACCAAGTGATCATCGATTGTGATAAGAAGATAGTGATCTATAGAAACCCAATACCCTCTGGCTACATGTGTTTGTTCAATACTGAAGTAGAAGAGAACGGTCCGAGGATTGAAGAGATACACGTAGTCAGAGATTTTCCCGAGATATTCGCTGATGAGATCCCTGGTCTACCACCAAGAAGAGAGATTGAATTTGGCATCGACTTTGTCCCGGGAGCTGGTCCCATTTCTATCGCTCCTTATAGAATGGCACCACCGGAGATGGCTGAAATGAAGAAGCAGATTGAGGAGTTATTGCAGAAACAGATGATTCGACCAAGTGTATCACCTTGGGGTGCTCCGGTTTTGTTTGTCAAGAAGAAAGATGGTAGTATGAGGATGTGCATTGACTACCGGCAGTTGAATAAGGTCACAATCAAGAACAAGTATCCATTTCCAAGGATCGATGACCTTATGGATCAAGTTCGTGGGGCTTCGGTATTTTCCAAGATTGATTTGAGGTCGGGATACCATCAGATCAGGATTAGAGAAGAGGACATCTCTAAGACCGCATTTCGATCCCGATACGGGCATTATGAGTATGTTGTGATGCCGTTCGGATTGACTAATGCACCAGCTATCTTCATGGACTACATGAATCGAATCTTTAGACCCTATTTAGATTCATTCATGGTTGTGTTCATCGACGATATCCTTATCTATTCCAAGAGCTCGGAGGAGCATGCTGAACACTTAAGGATGGTGTTGAGTATTCTTAAGGAGAAGCAACTGTATGCCAAACTTACAAAGTGTGAGTTCTGGCTGGAGGAGGTTAAGTTTTTGGGGCATGTGATTTCAAGCAAAGGAATAGCGGTTGACCCGGATAAAGTAAGTTCAGTGTTGCAATGGGAACAGCCGAAGTCGGTCACAGAGGTGAGAAGTTTTCTTGGTTTGGCTGGTTACTATAGAAGATTTATCGAAGGTTTCTCGAAGATTGCGTTACCCTTAACGAAGTTGACTCGAAAAGATCAACCATTTATATGGGACGAGAAGTGTGAAAGGAGTTTCCGAGAATTGAAGGAAAGGTTGACGTCATCTCCCGTGTTGGTTTTGCCTGACCCACAGAAGAATTTTGAGGTGTATTGTAACGCATCGAAGCAAGGTCTTGGAAGCGTTTTGATGCAAGAAGGGAATGTCGTCGCTTACGCCTCGAGACAGCTAAAAGTTCATGAAATGAACAATCCAACTCATGACCTAGAACTGCTAGCTGTTGTCTTTGCATTGAAGATTTGGAGACACTATCTCTATGGTACTACGTTCCGGGTGTTTAGTGACCATAAGAGTTTAAAGTATCTCTTTGATCATAAGGAGTTGAATATGAGGCAGCGTTGATGGATGGAGTTCTTGAAAGATTATGAGTTTGAGCTCCATTACCACCCTGGGAAGGCAAACGTTGTGGCAGATACATTGAGTCGAAAGGCAATGCATATCCGTACGATGATGGTTAGAGAAGCTGCACTGATAGAGGAATTTAGAGACATGAGTCTGACGATGCAAGTAGAGCCAACCAATATCAAGATGGGGATGTTGCAGATTACTAATGAATTTCTGCAAAGAATTCGGGAATTGCAACATATAGATGAAGGACATAAAGAAAAGAAGAAGCTTATGGAAGAAGGCAAGGAGTTGGAGTTTCAAGAGGGGAAGGATGGAATCCTTCGTTTTCGAACAAGAATTTGTGTTCCTAATGATCTGGTAGTAAAGAGGATGATTTTGGACGAAGCACATAAGAGCAAAATGAGTATGCATCCGGGAGCTACCAAAATGTATCAGGATTTGAAGAAGGTATTTTGGTGGCCTGGTTTAAAGAAGGACGTGGCTAGGTACGTGGCATGTTGTTTGGTGTGTCAGAAGGCGAAAGTGGAACATCCAAGGCCAAGAGGAGAGTTACTTTCCTTGGAAATTCCGCAGTGGAAATGAGATAGTATCTCGATGGATTTTGTGTCGGGATTGCCAAGGACTGCTACGAGTCATGATGCAATTTGGGTGATTGTGGATCGTTTAACCAAGTCGGCGCATTTCATTCCCGTTAATATGCGCTATTTTTGGAAAAGCTCACCCAGTTGTATGTCAAGGAAGTTGTTCGTCTGCATGGGGTACCATCAAGCATCGTGTCAGATCGCGATCCGAGGTTCACATCAATGCTTTGGCAAGATCTACATAGAGCCTTGGGTTCAAGATTGAAGTTGAGTTCTGCATACCACCCTCAGACTGATGGTCAAACGGAGAGGACTATTCAGTCATTGGAGGACATCTTGAGGGCTTGTGCTTTGGAGGACCAAGGGAGTTGGGAGCGAATGTTGCCGCTCGTGGAATTTACGTACAACAACAGTTATCATACGAGCATTGGCATGGCACCATTTGAAGCTCTGTATGGAAGGAAGTGTCAGACACCGTTGTGCTGGTTTCAAGTGGGGGAGAATTCGCTGGTTGGACCAGATTTTGTGCAAGAAACCACGGAGAAGATCAAGATGATATAAGAAAGGATGAAGACGGCTCAAAGTAGGCAGAAAAGCTATGCCGATAGAAGGAGGAAACCCTTAGAGTTTGCCGAAGGTGACCATGTGTTCATTAGAATAGTTCCAACCAAAGGTGTTAGTAGAGCCTTGAAAACCCAGAAACTATCACCTAAGTTTATTGGTCCCTATCAAATTCTCAAAAGAGTCGGCCCCGTAGCCTATCAATTAGCCTTACCCCCGTCACTAGCTAACCTACACAATGTATTTCATGTGTCTCAGTTGAAAAGATATGTCCATGACCCCACCATTGTTCTTAGAATCCAACATGATGACCTAGAAATTCATAAGAACTTAACCTTCGAAGCTAAGCCTGTGCGCATTGAAGACCGAAGGGTCAAGCAGCTTAGAGGAAAGGTATTTGTCTGGTCAAAGTTGTATGGGTTTGTGGTGATGTGATAGAAGCATCTTGGGAATTAGAGGATAAGATGCGTCAGGACTACCCTGACTTGTTTGTATAAGTTGAATTTCGGGGACGGAATTCCTTGTAAGTGGGGAAGTAATGTAACACCCCAAAATTTTAATCCCCGATTAAGGAAATGTTAATTATAAAATTAATTATAATTAATGATTTCTATTTTTAATCCTTGATTAAAATCTGTGTTTATGTAGTTAGGAAATGTGTGTGGATTTGTTGAATAAATATAATTGTGCATGGAATAAGTATTTTGCATATTAGTCCCTGGGTTGGGACCGAGAAGTAATTATAGGAAAGATTTTGGAGGGAAAGTAAATAAAATAATTATTTTTCAAAAATGGGGCAAAATACTCGAGTTTTTCTCGGAAAACTCGAGTATACTGGTCAGAGTTGCTCAACGTTAGTGCGTTTGGTGAGTCAGAACCAACGATTTCGTGTCGTTGACACGAAATCATCACCACTCCACGTCCATGGAGGTCATGTCTCCATGCATGCGTCCTCTCTTTGTCTATTTAAGCCAACCAACACCAAATTGTTGAGATTCTTTGTCAAATTCGAAGTTGAGTGTTGAGTTAGGGTTCCTGAGTTCAAGCGATCGCTTCTCCTTCTCTGAGTCAAATTGATTTACAAATCATACACTAATACAAAGCTCACATCACGAGCTTTGTATAAACACTAGAATCGTGAGGATTGAGTGAGTGTGGTGGAAGAATTGGAGCTTGGAAGTGGAGCTGTTCTTTGTCAAACCCTTCTCTGGAGCTTACTTGGAGCCTTGATTTTGGTAAGCTCCCGTATTCATTGAGTCCCAAATTCAATTTCTCTAGTTAGGATATGTTGCATAGAGTATAGAAAAACTAAATTCCCCAATTCTTATCTCTGTTTCATGTGTGAACCAATTCAATCTTGGTGCTGCACTCAAAACTGTCTTGCATGTGGTGCTCAAAGTCATTTTTGGTGTTGGAGAGCTTTTTCTTTGGAATTCTTTGTTGGTGCACGTCTGAGAGGTAAGGGGAAGTTGTTTTAAGCACTAGATAGAGTTTAAATTCCATGATTTTCATTATAGAGCCACCAAGAGGCTCTAAGGGCTTAGATTGAATAAGAACTTTGGTCTGGAGACCAATTCATGCTCTATGGTTGTTGTGAGCAAGTTTTTTATGATACATGCAAGCTGTAAGAAACACTATTTCATGAATTTGTTGATTAATTTGCATTTTGAGGTATTGAGTTGTTAAATTGTATGTTTTATGCATTAACAATTGATTCTCTGACAAATCTTTAATTTGATATGTGATAAGTGTGATAACATGTTCAATATATGGTATATGAACTGTTTTGATCATTGGTTTAGGTTCAAAAAAGTTTAGAAATGAAAATGGTATGTAAAAACCAAGTTTTCAGTCTGTTCTGTCTGATAAAACTCGAGTATATGGCTCGACACTCGAGTATTCCGTGATGCACCAGTGTGGATTTTGGCACACAACTCGAGTATCTGGCTAGAAACTCGAGTATTAACAGATGCAACAAGAGTCAAGTGTGATGAACGACTCGAGTAATGCATGAACTACTCGAGTATTCTGGATTGGTGAATGACTCGAGTAACTCATGAACTACTCGAGTATTTTCTTAAAAATCTGAAACCTAACTTTCTGAAAATATGTGAACAACTCGAGTATAATGATGAATTACTCGAGTAAAACTGGAAACTGACGAACTACTCGAGTGTTATGAATAATACTCGAGTATTTTAGTCAGAAACTTAAAAATATCATTTTCAATTCTAAGTCATTTTGTTAACACTTAAAGGACAACAAACCAAGTGATCCGGGACTTAAAAAGAAATTGATTGACATTATGAATGTTTTCATTTGAGTAATGATACGTTGCTCGGTAGGCACGTAAGATATTAATAAAAGAATAAAACGTCAATCAATTCCTTTTTAACTAAGTAATGCATCCATTTTGGAGTTGGATGGAAGGTCGTTTAACATGTTTTGGTAACATGTGGAGGGCCTCTGGGAGTGCCAATACGCTTGCTTGATGACACGTTGAAGACGTGGTCGGCTTAGTGGATGCCGATGTGGTTACACCGTTTGGATGACAGGATGTGCTCGGGTGGCACGGATGCCAAGCTTGTCGTGTACATTCTTGGTGAATGTACGAAATGTTGTATACCTAGGAATACAACGCACTGATGAGTGCTGGGTTGTCAGGGATGGACGTCAGAGAGTGACATAGATTGACGGAGATAGGTTGAGAGTTAAAATTCATGCATCATGCCATTCATTTATATTAACTGTGATAACTGAAATAAGTATGAGCATCCTACTTGCATTCAATAACTGCTAAGTGATAAATGTGATTGTTGTTCATTGTTGCATATTTACATATTGCACATTTCTACTCTATTGATTATGTGTATAGAATTTCTTACCCCTATGCCCTTGTAGGTGATGTCTCGATACATCGCTTGCATCAAGATCCGGCCACTTCCTAGTGGCACATGGATCTATGAGGACCATCGCGCGGTGTTCGAGGGAGAGGTAGAGATTACCTTCTACCACCCGAACCCGTTTATTCGATTTCATCCTCGTAGATTTAGGATTCCCATCATATACACTATGCACGTACCCCCGTTTTACACATATCATGGACCACCTCCCACACGGTCAGCTCGCTCTTACCACAGCTTTCGTTTCAGACCTACCCGCTCACACCCTTTTTCCTCGAGAGTCGTCCGCGAGGATACTCCCCCTTCTGATCCGAGGAGTCCAGTCAGGGTCACACCATCTTCTGACCCCGTACCCAGTGGTAGGGTACACTCTCCATCGGATGAGATCGAGGAGGATCCCGTGGAGGATGAGAGCGGGGGCGAGCCTTTCGTTCATTCCACAGGGAGTCAGGGGAGGGATGATGATCCCGAGGTACGTGTATAAGGTGTATGATGAGGATCAGAGGATCCGGTGTGGGGATGTTGTGGAGGAGATTCTGCTGCTGCTGTTGATGTGGATGTTTCTTTTGCTACCTGGAGACTGCTACTGCCATTTCACTACTACTGCTGATGCTGCCAGATCTATGTGACCACCTCTGGAGTCTATATTTTGAGATGTACATACTGTATATATACTATGAGTACTCTAGGGCTATGGTTTTATTTTGAGCATAGATCTTTATGGACTTGTGTAGGGATCTTGGAGACTTATGACGAGACTATGTATCACCTGACTTTTTATATATATGTATATAAAACCTATGTTATATTTCTAGTAGCTGCATAGTCCTCTACTTTCCGCTTACTCTGATTTAATCTTTTTAAAGAGCTCGACTACGAAAAGGGTTAGATGGTATCAGTTTTACAAAACAAAAGAACGGATAGCTTCATTTACCTTCTATTATATAAAGACGATTTCAAATATGAATGCTATTCCGCTTATGAAAAGGTTTTAGAGATCGCCGAACTCAATACAACTGATTTCAAATGGTTTAGAATTTCTTCTCCAAGAATTCCAAGTTTTGGTTTGTGCACCCGCTTGAAAAGAGAAATTTTAATTTTCATCATTTCTATACAATAACAAGTCCATATATTTCACAAGTAATATTTTTTTTTGTAATATTTACTTGTATGGGAAAAGGGTGTCACGGAACACATACACACACACACGGCACTCTCATGGACTCACACATATACACCTTAATCACACCCTCTTTCATGCACCTACACGTTGCACACACATATACATGCATATATATATTCACACATACATTCATGCATACATTCACTCATTTTCACGCCTAACCCCTACACTCATGCACATATATACATCATGCCAACACATACTTGTTAAACACATACATACACTCATACATACACATACATTCACACATAATCACATTCATTTACTAATTTAATTCCATATAATACTAAGCATACACACACAAAACCGCACATATATACGCATAGAAAAATAAATCTTCTCATTTACCAAATCATTCATGCATAAATTTATAATGGCACCAAAATATCAAACATATAATGATTTTCATATAATCATTTCCAAAAATCACTTTAAAAATTATTTCATGAAAATCATTTCTTTGAATTCATTTACCACTTTGAAAACGTGATTTAAGAAATTTATTTAAGAAAATATCCTTTAAAAATACTTTTCCTCAAAAATAATTCTTTTTAGAAATTAAAACCGTACGAGGATTTTGAGGGGTGTTACATTCTCCCCAACTTAAATATTTCTCGTCCCCGAGAAATACGTTGCGGATTGGGCAGCAGGGCATAACAACTCTTCTCATCGTTCTCATCTTTGCTTTAAAGTCGTCCATTCCTTTACTGACACTATGCTCTTCACAACACTCCTCGTGTGTCGCTCACGGATGAAAAAGCTCCATAGCAACCACTCACGGGTCAAACCGGGTTAAGTCACACAGACTAACCGAAGAAGATGTCGTTCCTTTAGCTGATTGTCGTCACCATGAGCTCAATCTTTGGTATAAACCCAGGGAAAACATGCAAACACAATTCACACATCTCCAAAAGCACCAGGTTTAAACTAAAACCTTAAGATACTTACTACTCTCTACACTTTAAGCTCTCACTAACCTACCACTTTTTCCGTCTAGACATCTAACTATAAAATAAAAGAGGTCTAATCTGTAACACCCCTCAAAATCCTCGAACTGTTTTAATTCTTAAAAGAATTATTTTTGAAAAAAAGCATTTTTGAAAAGGGTATTTTCTTAAATAAATTCCTTAATTCATGTTTTCAAGTGGTAAATAATTTTCAAGAAAAGGGTTTTCATGAAATAGAGTTATGAGTCTTAAAGTTGATTTCTAAAAAGGTGGCTTATTTTCCCTAATTATGTGTTTAAGATTCTTTTAATGAAATGGTGAATTTCTTTTAACAAGAAATTATTTTATGAAATGTGTTTTTATTTCCTAAAAATGTGTGTTTGGTATCTTGGTGCCATTAAAATTTCTATGCATGAATGATTTATTGTTCTATGGGTATGTATGCGCGGTTTTGTGTGTGTATGCTTAGTATTATATGGAATTAAATTAGTAAAATGAATGTGATTATGTGTGAATGTATGTATGTGTTGGCATGATGTATATATGTGCATGAGTGTAGGTGTTAGGCGTGGAAATGGGTGAATGTATGCATGAATGAATGAGTGAATATGTGCATGTATATGTGTGTGCAACGTGTGCATGCATGAGTGAGTGTGTGCATGAAAATGAATATGTGTAAGTGTGTGAGAGTGCCGTGTGTATGTGTGAGTGGAGTAGGAAACCTAGAAATTTCCCTAAGTGTTGAACTAAGCAACCAAAACCAAACCAAAACCCAAACTAAACCCTAACAACTAGTTGAATTCTAATGGAAAGCCCCTAAGTCAAAAAACCTAGTGTGAAACCCTAACCCCTTATGTCCCCTACGTGTTCCCCTTGGAGACGATAAACTCCACCCATGCAATTTAGTGCAAAGCCGAATTCACCCCTCCCTTTAGAAGCTCTTGGCCGAACCCACTCAAGGGCAAAAGAGGGAGCCATGATTTGTTCATAAATAGATGGAGCCTTGGTCATTTCCCTCACCCATTTCTCATTTCTTTCCTTCGTCCCACACACCAACACAAACACAAGTCCTAAGAGCATTCTTAAACTCTTAGACTAAGAAAATAGAAAATAGAAAGATAGAGAGAAGGAAGAGGAAAACCGTGAAGAAGAAGGAGGGAGAGCAAGCCATAAACCTAGGAATTCTTGAAGATCAAGTGTTAGAAGACCTTACTTCTTGGTAAAACCGAAGACCCTAGAAGAATTAGACTTAGTTTTGTTTGTAATCTTGTAAATTTTCTTTTCTTCCCTTGCATGTTTGAATTATAGTTTGATCTAAGCTTGCATGTAATACTTTTGTTTTGATCTTGAATTTTTAAGACCTAAATTAATTTGCAATATGTGTTACTTATGTTGATGTTTCGATTGATGTTGTGTATGATGGATCTTGACGTTTTTCTTCTAGATCTAATATTTTGTGTATGACCTTTGTGAAGATAGAGTAGATCTTCTTGCATGTGTGATTTTAGTGCTTGAAACCGTAGATCAAAAGGTGTTTAAGTGTTTGTTTTGGAAATAAATGTTGATCTAAACTTGTTTTAATTTTTGGGTCTTGCATGTTGTTTGATTGTTGACCTTGAACTTTTGCATGTCTTGGTTTTTAGTTTGATTTTAAGAAAAGCTTTGATTTATGTTTCGATCATTGATTTTGTTTTAACCTTGAATTTCTATGTGATCTTTGAACTAAAGCTTGAGTGTTTTCCTTGAATGTGCCTCGGTTTTGGTCCCTTCTTCATCTAAAATAAACTTTGTCTTTGATTTATGTTTTGATCTTTAGTTGTGAGCTTTGCACGTGATTTTTGAAACAAAAGCTTCCTTATTTTCTTAAAGAGTGTCTCGGTTTTGGCCCCTTTTTCCTTTGAAATGATTTTGTGTTGCCTTTGTGTTCTTATATTTAATTTTGTGATTTGATCTAAGTGCATGCATGTCGATGTTGAGTCTTGAAAATTATTCTTCTATGTTCTTTGAAAAGTGAATTAAAAGTGTTTGTGTTAATGTGAGATTCGTGCATGATTTGCTAGAAAGAGCTTAGGATCCATTCTTGCATGTTAGATTTAAATGAAACGATTATGTACACTTGTATTGCATGTCTCGGATTTTGGAAGAGAATTAGGAGAATAAGCTTTAAAATGATTCTCTTTGCATAAACATGATTTAATCTAAGTGTTGATCTTGTGTGATGCATTCGGCTATGTTTGATTCATAACCATGCTTTGTATTTTGTGAGGATTTGATATATGCTCTATGTTTTACATGATTCTTGATTGGATTTAAGATAAGAAACAAATAAATTTAAAGGATGTGGCTCACGGTTTTTATTAAGGAAAAAGGAGAACTAATTTCATAAGTTTTGTGTGTTTGATGATTGCATGAATCTTGTTTTGATATGTGTGTAGTTTTGGTTTGTGCATGTTAATTAGGTTAGGAACTCTTTCCCATGAAATAAAATGGAATAACTAATGTGTTTTGTGAAATAATTGATTAAGAATAAAGAGTTTTGTGTTCAAATAAATTGGGTGTGTGTATTCGGTTTGTAAGCCTAAATGTGTTTAGATGCTTTAGTTTTATGGAAATGAAATGGTTTTGAGTTTGCTATGTGATTTAATGTTTGATTTGTGAAATGTTTGCTTGAGAATGAATGTTTGGTTTGAAATTGAATTGAATAATTGTTTATGTGATCAAAATGTGTTGTGACCGTGTGTATGCTTAGTTGTGTATTTGATTTGATTTAATTTATTTAAGTTTGTGAGATTGTGTTTGTGACTTATTTTCTAATAAAAACTTGAGTTTTCAAAGTATTAATGTTGATCTAAAAAGTATTTGAAACAAAACGAGTTTTTACGATGTTTTCGGATTTTATTAAATTGATTTTTGTAAAGTATTTCCTTGCTGTCCAAGCCTATTTAAAAATTGTTTTCTTGATTTCTAAATTGAGTTCATGAGACTCAAAGATTTGTTTTCAAAAGGTAATTGATTTGAGCGAAACCCGGATTGAAACCGGTGAATTTTTCGGTGTTTTTAATTAAGGTTAAGGAGTTGTCCAAGACAGACCATCAACCTAACCAAGTAATTTAAATTGTTTTATTTGATGTTTTCAAAGTGATTTCAAGTGTTTAAAGAACTAAGAAAAGTTAAAAGTGTTTTAAGAAAACAATCATGTTTTAAGATCTCCGACGAGGAATGAAAAGCATTTTAAGTTAATAAATGTTTTCTTAATAAAAGTTAGTAATGAAAATATGTTTTAATTAATTCGAGGGACGTTACAGACGAGGGATTAAGGCAGTGGCAGCAACCGAGATCAGAGAAGACTGTGCACATCTAATCACTGGACCTCAGGTGAGAGAGTAGCTTTCCTAAGACACCGTGGTAGTAGGTGTTATATTAAGACGTTCCGTATCAGCTCAAAGATCGGAACTCAGTGGTTCTGAGTCAGTAGTATAGTGACAATTGTTTGCCTTGTGTGGCCACTTATACGAAGAGGACAAAGACCACATTGTTGTGTGTGATGTGTGATGATGTTTGTTTATCTATGCTTGCTGATATTATATATATATATATAGTTAAGTATGTGATGATGTGAACTAATTAATAATAAAAAAGAGATAATCCCTTGTTGGCTTAAGTCCTTACGGAATAATGCAGCCTTATCTTGATAAGACACTAAGAGTGGAGATAATGATAAGAGGATTGAGAATGATTGAGAAGGGATGATGGGATGAGAGTGGTAAAGATGTAATGATGTGATGTGAATGAGCCAGACCTGGGAAAGAATGATGATATGGAGATGAAAGTGAAGAGTTGATGAGAGTGGAAACTTGATTCCATGGTTTTGTTTTCTTGGACTGAGACTGGTGTTGAGTTGAGCTTGCTCCTCCATCAGCTCTCAAGAAGAGAAAGTTTTTGAGAAAAACTTTTGAAAAGAGATGTTTAAAAAGATTTTCGAAAATGAGATTTTTAGAAAGGAAATATGAAAAGGATTTTTGAAAAGAGTTTGCAAATTGAAATTTTTGAAAACGAGTTTTTGAAAATGTATTTTTCAAAGGGATTCCCAAAATGAGAAAAAAAATTTCCAACATTGATTTTCTGAAAGTGATTGTGAAAAGAGGTTTTGAAAAAGGATTTCGAAAGGAAAATTTTTGAAATGAGCTTTCTAAAGGAGATTTTGGAAAGAGATTTATGAAATGAAATTTTAGAAAAGGATTTGTGATTGAAGCTTGAAAGAGTTTTGAAGAGAAATTGTGAAGTGAGATTTTGGAAGTTTATGAAAAGAGATGTTAAGAAAAGGTTGTTTGGGGAAAAGTTTTTGTGATGAGATTCAAGTTGTGATTGTGATCCCGCTCTGTGCCAAGTTTCGAGTTATGAGAAGTGATGCAAAGATAGAGGTCAGGACTCATTGAAGGTATGCACGAAGGGTGAGCAGACCATTAGGATAATAAAAGATAAAAGCTTTTAAAAGACATTAACAACGAACGCGGTGAGATATGAGGGTTAACCCGAAGTAGTGGAGAGGAAGGAACGATAAGTATCTGCGGATACTTAGGACGAGATTGCATTAGGGGAGGACAATGACGGTGAAACGTCAAGAAGTCTAGAGTATTGTTGTAGGCAGAACGAACTCCATAAGTGGTGCACTAACGTGGTGGGGACTGGGTCTAATACCTTGGTAAGTTCTGCATGCACACTAGAACAATACTGTCGCCCCCTAGATTGCAAATCGAGAACAATGAGAGGAACTGGAGTGGGGCATTTGTGTTTGCCACTGTAGTGAGACAGTGTGCCTTGTTATATATGAATTGATATTATTGAGGCTGGGCCTCCTGGTCAGGGACCATTTGTGTGTGACAGCCGTCGTGCCCGCACGATAAAGGTTATGTACTCCTGTTTGCTTCCGACTAGGTGGATGGTGGCCGAGGAGATGTAGGCATGAGGCGTGAGTGCTAACTACGAACGGACGCGTACCTCGATGATTCTTTAAATCCCCTTAAATCATCGATGGTTATAATTTGATAAGACTTATAAGAAAAGATCTAAATTTAAGAAAAGTAAAGTTTATGGAGTCTTGATGATGAGAAGGTGAAGTTGGAATAAGTGATGGAAACCCTCGGAGAGGGAAAGGAAATAAGTGAGTGATTGAGAATGGTGAATGAGGAAGTGATTAAGGAAATGATTGGAAATTAAAAAGATGTTTATGTAAGAATAATAATAATAAGAATGGTGAGGTTATGCTTGTGTGCTGTGTGTGCTTTTTGTATTGTGTGTGTTGTCTTGGTATTCCGCCTGCGGTAAATCCACAACGTCGACGACTTGTCGTTCGGTTCGCTAACTCTCTCCTGCCCGTTGGCATATCGATGTTTCCGGTACTCCAACGCGCAGATGGATTATCGCATGGAGATTTCCACATGGACCAGACATGGATGCGGCTGGAAGCGTACCCCATCTGGCTGGGTATGGATTGGCGACTCTCAGATCGTGATTCCGGATCTCGAGCATCGACTTTGCGGAGCCAACCTAGGACCACTGTTGGGACAAGTATCTGTCCGAGGATACAGAGACTATGAGGAGAAGGTGCGATGTGAAGCTCAGAAGAGTGCTTCTGCCCCAACTAGGATGCAGTGGGTGCCCAAGAACGGTGGGCCAGCAGCGACAGCCGTGGCGTCTTCTTCTGGAGTTAAGAAAGAGGGCAAGGAGGATCGGGTGCTTCACCCGATAGTTTTCAATAGGCAGAGTCGTAGGTAGGGTATTTAGTTTAAGTTGTTGTAAGTGTGAGTCAAGGACCATCTTAGTAATGTATCACTTCTGTAACTATGCCCTACTTTATTTTGTGAACTGGCCGAATGTTTAAAACTGTTTTGAAAGATTTGAAAGGGAAGGTGCGGAATGGTTTTTAAGTAACGACCCGGTTTTCAAGTAGAAACATGAACATGCACCAATCGCTTCCCAAAAACGTTTTCAAAAAAAAATGGCCTCATTTTTTAGCAACCTTTAATTAAATAATGATTATTTCCGGATGGTGAAAATCGGGGCGTTACATAATCATCCTCACTATTCCCTCAAATTAGGGTCAATATACACTCCCTTTCTTCCTTGTGGCTCCCCAACTTAGGTCAAACTTACCACTAGGCTCACTATCGTTCCACTTCTTATTTCACAACTATCATTTATCCATCCACAATCGTTCAAGCCTAAACTATTTGGGTACTATGACACTCCTAATATCATAAATCAGGTCAGCAAATCTTGGAAAGATTGGTAAGGCGAGGGTTTAATAGGAAGGCGAAAAGAAAGAAATTGGATTTCAACTAACTACTGTTGTTGAAACAATCCAACAAGCACGGGTCTCAAGAATAACATTCTATTTTCTTAAGGTAATGACTATTCCTGTACCAAAAGTACATCGGGGTCAACACACTTAGGTCTAACGAACAATGGTATTACCCGAAAGGTTATGGAATTTTCAATCCTAGAATCGGTTCGCTTCTACTTTCTACTTAATCAACAGGGTCCTCAATCTAACGCAACAGGCACAAGGGACAACCAAGTTCTATATCTTAAGAAGACGAGAACCTAATCTCAAACTCTTATCCTTGCACTAGCAAGCACTCACCATCACACAACAAACAAGCAAACAAACAAGCAAGCAAAGCAAAGCATGGATTAAGGCCACAAAGGACTAACATAGCTCTGATACCACTCTGTAACGCCCCGATTTTCACCTCCCGAAAATAATCATAATATATTTAAAAAGTTGCCAAAAATGAGGCCATTTTTTTTTAAGAAAAAGAGTTACTGCACAACGGTTGGTGCATACTAACGCCCTTTTCTGAAAACCGGGTCGTTACTTAAAACAATTCCGCACCTTCCCTTCAAAATCCTTCAAAACAGTTTTAAACATTCGGCCAGTTTACAAAATAAAGGTAGGGCATACTTACAAAAGTGATACATTACTAAGGTAGTCCTTGACTCATATTGACAACAACTTAAACTCATTACCCTACCTACGACTCTTCCTAATGAAAACTATCGGGTGAAGCTCCCGATCCTCCTTGCACTCTTTCTTAACTCCAGAAGAAGACGCCACGGCTGTCGCTGTTGGCCCACCATTCTTGGGCACCCACTGCATCCTAGTTGGAGCAGAAGCAATCTTTTGTGCTTCACATCGTACCTTCTCCTCGTAATCTATGTAGCCACGGACAGAAACTTGTCCCAACAGTGGTCCTAGGTTGGCTTCGCAAAGTCCATGCTCTGGATCCGGAATCACGATCTGAGTATCACCAATCCATACCCAACCAGATGGGGTACGCTTCCAGCCGCATCCATGTCGGGTCCATGTTGAAATCTCCATGCGATAATCCATCTGCACGTTGGAGTACCGGAGATACCGATATGCCAACGGGCAGGAGAGAGTTAGCGAACCGAACGACAGGTCGTCGACATTGTGGATTTACCGCAGGCGGAATATCAAGACAGCACACACACAATACAAGCCAAGCACACACAATACAACACTCAAGCATAACATCACAATTCTTATTATATTAACCTTTTCACATTCTTACATAAACATCTTTTAATTTCCAATCATTTCCTCAATCACTACTTCATTCATCATTCTCAATCTTTCACTTATTCCCTTTCCCTCTTCCAGGGTTTCCATCACTTATTCCAAACTTCTCCTCCTCATCATCAAAACTTCATAAACTTTACTCTTCTTGTTGGTAAATCTTTTCTTATAAGTCTTATTAAATTACAACCATCGATGATTAAGGGGAATAAAGAATCATCGAGGTACGCGTCCATTCGTAGTTAGCACTCACGTCTCAAGCCTACATCTCCTCAGCCACCATCCACCTAGTCGAAAGCAAACAAGAGTATAGAACCTTTACCGTGCGGGCACGATAGCTGTCACACAACAAATGGTCCCTGACCAGGAGGTCTCAGCCTCAAATCATATCAATATATAACAAAGCACGCTCTTAGCGGCAAACAAAATGCCCCACTCCAGTTCCTCTCACTTTTCTCGATTTGCAATCTAGGGGGCGACAGTACAACTCTAGTGTGCACGCAGAACTTGCCACGGTATTGGACCCAGTCCCCACCACGTTAGTGCACCACTTGTGGAGTTCGTTCTGCCTAGAAATGTACTCAAGACTTCATGACGTTTCACCGTCATCGTCCTCCCCTAATGCAATCTCCTCCTAAGTATCCGTAGATACCTATGGTTCCTTCCTCTCCACTACTTCGGGTTAACTCTCATACCTCACTGCGTTCATTGTTAATGTCTTTTAAAGTCTTTTATCTTTAATTAACCTAATGGTCAGCTCACCCTTCGTACATCCCTTCAATGAGTCCTGACCGCTATCTTTGCATCACTTTTCATAGCTCAAGCTTGGCACAGAGCGGGATCACAATCACAACTCGAATTTCATCACAAAAACTTTTCTCAAAACCACCTCTCATGCACATCTCTCTCTTCGTAAACTTCCAGAATCTCACTTCATAATTCCTTTTCAAAAACTCTTCCAAACTTCAAATCATAAATCCTTTTCTAAACTTTCATTTCATAAATCTTTTTCAAAAATCTCCTTTCAAAACTTATTTCAAAAATTTCCTTTCGAATCCTTTTTAAAACCTCTTTTCAAAAATCTCATTTTGGGAACCCCTTTCAAAAATACATTTTCAAAAACTTATTCAAAAAAAATTTCAATGTGCAAACTCTTTTCAAAAATCCTTTTCATAATTCCTTTCTCAAAATCTCATTTTAAAAAACCTTTTCAAACATTCCTTTTCAAAAGTTTTTTCTCAAAAACTTTCTCTTCTTGAGAGCTAGTGGAGGAGCAAGCTCAACTCAACACCAGTGTCAATCCAAGAAAACAAAATAAAAATCAAGCTTCACTCTCACCACTTTCCACTTTCAATCTCACACCACATTCCTTCCCAGCTCTGGCTCATTCACATCACATCATTACATCTTTACCGCTCTCATCTCATCATCTCTTCTCAATCAACATCTCAAATCTCTTATCATTATCTCCACTCTTAGTGTCTTATCAAGATAAGGCTGCCTTATTCCGTAAAGACTTAAGCCAACAAGCGGTTATCTCTTCTCTTTGTGTCTTTTAATTCCAATATCTTTTATTAACATTATTAGTTATTTCACATTATCTCATATTCAACAATATATAAATAATACCAACAAGCATAGATAAACAACATAAACAATTCATCATCACACATCACACACCACAATGTGGTCTTTGTCCTATTCGTATAAGTGGCCACACAAAGCAAACAATTGCCACTATACTACTGACGCAGAACCACTTAGTTCCGATCTTTGAGCTGATACGGAACGTCTTAATACAACACCTACTACCACGGTGTCTTAGGAAAGCTACTCTTTCACCTGAGGTCCAGCGATTAGATGTACACAGTCTTCTCTGATCCTGGTTGCTGCCACTGCCTTAATCCCTCGTCTGTAACGTCCCTCGTATTAATTAAAAACACATTTTCATTAAAATTTTATCAAGAAACTTTTATTAATTTAAAATGCTTTTCATTCCTCGTCGGAGTCTTAAAACATGATTGTTTCCTCAAAAACAACTTTAACTTTTCCTACTTCTTTAAACACTTTGAAATCACTTTGAAAACACCAAATAAAGCAATTTAAATCAATTGGTTAGGTTGCTGGTCCATCTTGGACAGCACCTTAACCTCATTCAAAAACACCGAAAAATTCACCGGTTTCAATCCGGGTTTTGCTCAAATCAATTACCTTTTGAAAACCAAACTTTGAGTCTCATGAACTCAATTTAGAAATCAAGAAAATAATTTTTAATAAGCTTGGACAGCAAGGAAATATTTTACAAAAATTAATTTAATAAAATCCGAAAACATCGTAAAAACTCCTTTTTGTTTCAAATACTTTTTAATTCAATATTAATACTTTGAAAACTCAAGTTTTTGTTATAAAACAAAACCTAAAACACAACTTCACAAATTCAAATAGATTAAACCAAATAATTTTCAAAACCAATCACACACATAATCCACAACACACTTTGATAAATCAAGGAACATAAATAATTAAGCAATTATTCAATTTAATGTCAAACCAAGCACTCATTCTTAATCAAACATTCTTACAATCAAACACTCAATCAACTTAATCAACAAATAATCAACTTTGAAAACATATTATTTTTATAAAGCAAAATCATTTAAGCATATTCAATTCACAAACCGAATACACACGTACATAATCATTCAAACACAAACTCATTCCTAATTAATGATTTTAAAAAATACCTTCATTATTCCTAGGTTACTTCATGAGAAAGAATTTCTAACCTAATTCACATGCATGGACCGAATCTCTCACACCAATCAAAACAAACATTCATTTATCCTCAAACACACAAAATCATGCAATTATTTTCTTCTTTCTCTTGACAACAACCGTGAACTTAATCATTAGAAAACCCATCAAACTTTAATTTATTTCCTTAAATCAAATCAAAATCATGCAAGAATAATAAGCATATATCAAATTCTCACAAAATAAAAAGCATATATCTTAATTCAAACATAACCGAATGCATCATACACAAGACCAATACTTAGATTAAATCATGTTCATGCAAGAACATTATTTCAAAGCCTATTCTCCTAGTTTTCTTCTCAAAACCGAGGCATGCATTACAAGAAAACACATAATCCTCTAGTTAAATTTATATGCAAGAATAAATCTTAAACTTTTCTACTAAAATAAATAAAAATCATAGATCAACACAACACTTTCAATTTGTTTTCAAGGGAATCATAAAAATAACTTTCCAAAGTCAAACACTCACATGCATGCATATAAGTCATGTAGATCAAATTATGGAATCACACATAAGAACACAAATAGGAGACAAAAATCATCTTGGGTAACAAAGGGGTCAAAACCGAGACATAATCCAAGAAAATAAAAAGCTTTTGTTTCAAAACCATTTTCAGTAAGAGAAAGGCAAAAACCGTGACATACACAAAGAAAATACTAATGCTTGTTGTTTCAAAGATTACATGCAAAGCTTGTATTCAAAACAAAATTAAAAAACAAGTTTTCATTCAAAAATCATTCAAAAAAACCCTAATCCTTGTTTTTTCTCTTCTCTCTCTTCCTCCTTCACGGTTCTCACCGTGTGCCACCATGGCTAGGAAGAAGGGGAAGCCCCCGAAAACACCTTCTTCTTCTTCTAAGGAATCTCCAAGCGCAGCGAAGAGGGCTGAGGGTTCATCTTCAATGGACTTCAGCCTTTCGGATGAAGAGGCGCTTGAGGACATTGATAGCTTGACTCCCAAGAAAGCTGCAGAACTTTTGCTTAGTATTGATCTCCTTCGGCAGAGAGTGCAGAGCAAGATACCTATGAAACAATGTGAAAGTCAGGGTGCAGAAATCAATAATCAACAAGAGAACCAATTGGAAGAAGTGCAAAATGCAAACAATCAGAGTACTCAGCCGCCTTTGCACTCGGTTTGGGCAAACTTTGATATTTCAAGATTGAGGAATGCAGGGGAAAAGTTAAACTTTGTTGAGCCTGTTTTAAAGGAAGGCCAGGCTATTACTAAAATAGTGGTGGAGGATGTGGAGAATGAGTTGTTATTCTGGCAGAATGCTATAGTGTGTTATGTGTTGGGGGCGAGGCCACCTTACTCTGTTTTCAGTGGATACATTAAGAAGGTTTGGGGTCATTTAGGTATTGATAAAATCCTTATGACTAATGAAGGCTCTATGGTGGTAAGGTTTAACACTATAGAGGCAAGGAATGAGGTTCTAGAAATTGGAATTTATCACTTTGATAAAAAACCAATTATACTAGGACCATGGACTGGGAGGACAGGTATTAAGGATCATCTGGATAGATTTCCAGTTTGGATTCAACTACCTAATCTTAGCCCTAAATTTTGGAGCCAAACAGCTTTGAGCAAAATTGCTAGCTTGGTGGGTACTCCAATAATGGTGGATAGGGTGACCAAGGAGAGAAACAGATTGAATTATGAAAGGATCCTGATTGAGGTGAATCCTAATACTTTACCTGAGGAGATTTTCTTTGAGGATGAGAAGGGGAATGTGGTCAATCAGAGGGTGACTTATGAGTGGAAACCAGTACTTTGTGCAAAATGCTCAAAGTATGGTCATGACTCTAAGATGTTCAGGAGTAATATTACTCAAAAGTGGGTGGAGAAGAAGAAACCTTCTAGGGAGGAAGTTGAAAAGATTGATGATTGCTTAAGGGCTAATGATGAAAAGGCTGTGGAGAATGTTGTGGCCCAAGCAAATGGTGAGAGTAGTAAGACTTCATTTGTTGAAGAATCTGTTCCAGAGAGTTCTGCAGCTCCTAAAGAGGGTGCTAAGGCTCAAGATAAAGGAAAAGGAATTCTAGTTATGGATGCTTCAGACTCTAAGAATGCAGAGACTTGGTTTCCAGTATTCACAAGAAGTAAAGCTCAAATGAGACAAGGTATGAATAAGGGTGTGGTGATTAAAGATTTGGCCTCTAAGGCCAATGGATAATATCTTAATTTGGAATGTGAGAGGGTTCAATAACCCTCAAAAACAAAGAGAGGTTAAATCTCTTTGTTGTGTGAATAATGTTGGTTTGTTGAGTATTTTGGAAAATAAACTTAGAGCTCAGTATATTCGTGCTACTCTAAATAAGTTTGCTCCTGGACGGCACTATGTTTCAAACATTGAGCATCATCCAGTGGGGAGAATTTGTGTCCTTTGGAAACCTGATATGTTCAAGGTCCTTGTGCTTGAAAGTTCCAGTCAAATGTTACACTGTCTTATTTCCTTGCCTAGAAGCTCTGTGCAGTGGTGTGCAACTTTTGTGTATGGTGCAAATGATCATATTGTGAGAAGAGAATTATGGGAGGACCTTAGAAGGATTCACTCTACAGTTAATATTCCTTGGCTTATTTCAGGGGATTTTAACTGTTGTTTGGATCCCTCTGAGAAACTGGGAGGCAATCAGTTAGATTGGGAGGCTATGTCTGAGTTTAGAGACTGCATGCAATTTTGTAGGTTGCAGGATATGAAGTTTAATGGCTGCAAGTTTACTTGGTGCAATAGACAATCTGATGGTGACAGAATTTATAGTAAGCTAGACAGGAGTATGGTTAATGAAGAGTGGATTCTCACTTGGCCTTCTGTATACTCTCACTTTTTGAATAATAGTATTTCAGACCACTCCCCTATTTTGATTACATGTGTAGAAGGGTCTGTGCAGGCAAAGAGGGGATTCAAGTTCTTTAATGTTTGTGCTCAGGACAAAGATTTCAACAGATTTGTTAAGGAGTGTTGGGAGAGAGATATTGATGGTCATGCTCAGTTCAGAATTATGGAGAAATTGAAGATGATGCAGCAACCTTTAAAGCAATTGAATGATAAGGAGTATGTGGACTCAGTAAGGCAGGAGCAGGTTCTTAGAAGGGTATTGGATTTTATCCAATCAGAGATTACTATGAGGCCTCAGGATCCTGTCCTTCATCAGCAGGAGAAGGAGAAGTACTTAAAATACTTGAGATCTTTGAATAACTCTATCTCAATTCTTAGACAGAAGGCAAAGGATAGATGGATTCAGGAGGGTGATCAGAACACTTCCTATTTTCATAATGTTATTAGGTCCAGACAGTACAAGAATCGTATCCTTAGCATAACTACTGCTGAAGGGGTGTGTATCCAGAATCAGCAGGACATCATGGAGGAATTTGTGAGGCACTATGCTAGGCTATATGGCAGGAAGGAGGTGTTTTGGTCTCTGGAGGACTATGTGTCTAAGTATGGGCCAGTGTTGAGTGTGGAGGAGCAATTAGCACTTATAAAACCTTTCTCTAGGGAGGAAATTAAACAAGCTATGTGGTCTATTGACAAGGACAAATCCCCTGGCCCAGATGGGTTTGGCTCAGGGTTCTTTCAGGCTGCCTGGGAGGTGATTGGGGATGAGTGTTGTTTGGCTGTTGAGGAATTTTTCCATTCAGGAAAATTACTCAATGCTTTGAATCATACAGACTTAGTAATGATACCTAAGTGTGAGAATGCTACTTCAACTAAGGATTACAGGCCAATAGCTTGCTGTAATGTGTTATATAAGTGTATATCTAAGTTGATGTGCATCAGAATTAGAGATGTTCTTCCTAAGATTATAAATAATAACCAGGCAGCTTTTGTAAAGGGGAGGAGTATTGTCCATAATGTGCTTATTGTTCAGGATCTCATGAGATTGTATAGAAGGAGGAATGTGTCAGCTAGGTGCTTACTAAAAATTGACCTTAGGAAGGCTTATGACACTTTGAGATGGAGCTATCTGAGGGAGATGCTAGAGGCCTTGAAGTTTCCTACAAAGTTTGTTAATTGGATTATGGTGTGTATATCTACTGTGACTTTTAGAATTGTGATCAATGGTCAACATTCTCACAACTTTAGAAGTCAGGGTGGTATCAGGCAAGGAGATCCTATTTCTCCTCTGTTATTTGTTATTGCTATGGAAGGGTTGTCAAGAAGATTGATGGCTGCTACTGCTGAACAGGGTTTCAGATTTCACCCCTTGTGTAGGAATCTTAAGCTTGTTAATCTAATTTTTGCTGATGATCTTATGGCTTTCTGTAAGAGGCATCCTAAGAGTGTGGGAGTCATTATGGGGGCTTTGAAGGAGTTTGCTTGTAATTCTGGTTTGCAGGCAAATCAGGACAAGTCTCAGGTGTACCTAGCTGGGGTGAAGGAGCCTCATAGGAGGCAGATTGTGGATTGCACAGGTTTTCAAGAGGGAGTTTTTCCTTTTAGATATTTGGGCTTTCCCATTTCTGCTAAGAAATGGTCTATAGCCACTTGTAAGGTGCTGATTGATAAAGTCTATGCTCGTGTGAACAGTTCGAAAACTAGAAACTTATCTTATCAAGCTAGGTGTGTCTTGATTAATTCTGTTCTACTTACTTTGCATTCATACTGGGCGTCTATCTTCATTATTCCTAAGGCAGTTCTAAAGGGTGTTGAGCAGGTGTGTAGGAAGTTCCTTTGGGGAGACAAGCATGCTGGGAATGTAGGTTGGGAGCAGGTTTGTAAGGAAAAGAGGTTTGGGGGGCTGGGCTTCAAGAACTCTGTTCTTTGGAACCAAGCTGCTCTTGGTAAGCAACTATGGCATATTGCTGATAAGGAGGATATTTTATGGGTCAAATGGGTTAATCAAATCTATTTTAGGAATGAGAGCATTTGGGAGGCTCAACCTCATCAGGATCAAGGATGGCACTATAAGCAGTTGCTCAAAGTCAAAGATAGGTTGGCTCCTGGGGTAGTGAATGGGAGGTGGTTGAATGGTGAGTATTCAATTCAGCTGGGATACAGATTCCTTTGTGGGGATCTTCAGAGGTCCCCGAAAATTCAGCTGGCATTGTCTTTGATAAGGTTCAAGACTGAGAAATTGGACAGGTGCATGAATTGGGTGCTAGTACAAAGACTTGTGGCTCTAACTGTTGGAAACCAACAAGCGGCTCAATATAGTCTAGAGGGGGGGTGAATAGAATATTGAAGCCTTATTACAGATTTTTCGATCACCTAAGAGAATGATTTTATGAAAATAAGTTTTCTTAAAAATTCAAGTCAGATTACTCGAGTAACTCAAGTCTTCACTCGAGTAATACGCAAGCAAAAATAATTTCACTCGAGTATTCAGCAAATCACTCGAGTATTACGAAAGCTATTTTTAAATCACTCGAGTAACAGAAAACCTACTCGAGTATTGTTCATAAACTGAAAGCAGATTACTCGAGTGACAAGAACTTTACTCGAGTAAACTGGGTAAAATTCAATTAAAACTCAGTTTTCAATGGAGTTCTTCAAGAATTACAATGCTATGATGATTCAACAAATTATGAATGATTAATATGAACAATTTCAAGTAATATTAACATGCAATTTTAGATCAATTGAGTAGAATTGAAAAACCCCCAATTCTAACCTAATAATGCAATTGTTAATGAATTAATGCAATACAAGGAATGAAAATAAAAGAGACACAAGGATTTATCCTGGTTCACTTTCACCCACTTGAAAGCTACTCCAGTCCCCTCTTAAACCAAGAGAGATTCTTCACTAGAAATCTTCAAATGTAGATTTTACAATGTTTTAAGATGCAACTAGATTCTTAGTTCTCCTATCTTAAAACCCAACTTCAAAGTGTGTACCAAACACTTTGATCTAATCTACCCCTTTTGAGTATTCTAGATTTCCTTGCTAATTGATTGAAGATGCTTCCAACCAATCCTCTTTTCTTGCTTTGATTTGATCCTCAAAGTCTTCCTTGTGAGATTCTTCACTTGTGTTGAAACTTCAATGATGCAATCTCAAATTGCAAATCTTCAACCACTACTAAGAACAAAAATATGATCTCAAGAATATTTGAACAATGAGAGAAATAGAGTGAAGAATGAAAAGTTTCTTGTTGAATCTTGATAGCTCTTGAAAGATGTAAAATAGCTCTTGAATTGCTTTTGAAAGTGTATAGGAAATTGTAAGAATGAATGTGTAATCTATGTGAAAGAGAAAATTAAGTCCTTTTATAATTTTCCAAAAACTGATTGAGTTACTCGAGTAAACCATATAACTTCACTCGATTAAAACATGTCAGATTAAGTTACTCGAGTGAGGTGTAAACCATTACTCGATTAACCTGTCATGACATAAATTACTCGAGTGATCCAATACTCATTACTCGAGTAAACTGATCAGAGTTTGAATAAAAACAAGGTTTTTCTAAAAGAATTTTCACAAAACTTTTAATAGAGCTATTTAATCAAGATTTAAAGTATCTTCACTCTTAATCAAACATTATTTAAATATTCTTAAAATCACCTAAGCTACCCACACCAATGAGATGCATTGCATAAAATAAAGATTACATTGAAATAGAATTAATAAAAATCCTAATTCTAATCTTCATGTGGTGTAGCTTGCTTGTTGCCAATGTTGTTGCTTGGAGATAGATTGTTAGCATCAAAACATGAGAATCCTACACTAACTTAGTTGGTTCCTTTTTTTAATTTTTTTATTTGCTAGTAAGGGTCTGTTTGGTTTTATTTTCTTAATGAACCTTTTTGTATGTGCTGAACTTTGCAAGTTGGTATTAATAAATTTTTATTTACCAAAAAAAAACAATATTAAAGATCAAGTCAAGAATAAAAGCTTTTCTTAAGATTAAACCAAAATCACACATACACGGTTCAAGATCAACATCATAAACTAACATGCAAGACCAAAAAATTAAGAATAGATTTAGATCAAACATTTATTTATAAAACAAACACTTAAACATCTCTTGATCTACGGTTTTTAGCATCAACACCTAACATGCAAGAAATCTACCTTAAGATCCAACATAATCAACATCAACCGAATTACAAAATCCATCATTTAGTTCTTTACAAATTCATTGAGGTCTAAAAATCAAGATCAAAGCAAAAGCATTACATGCAAGCTTAGATCGAACTATAAATTAGACATGCAAGAGAAGAAAAGAAAGTAAAATTACAAGATTACAAACAAAGCTAAGTCTAATTCTTCTAGGGTCTTCGGTTTATACCAAGAAATAGGTCTTCAACACTTGTTCTTCAAAGAATTCCTAAGTTTTAAGGTTGATCTCCTCTTCTTCTTCCTTCTACTACCTCACGGTTTCCTCTTCTTCTTTCTCTCTTTCTATATTTTCTTTTCTTAGTCTAAGAGTTTAAGGAGGCTCTTAGACTTGTGTTGGTGTTGGTGTGTGGGATGAAGGAAGTTAAGAAGTGAGTTGTGAAATGGATGAAATGCACCAAAGGCTAGGCTTATAAAACAACTCATGGTTTCCTATTTTGTCCTTGGGTTGATTCGGCCAAGAGCTAAGGAGGAAGGGGTAATTTCGGTGCTCCACAAAATTGCATGGGTGGAGTTTAGCATTTGCTTAAGGAGACAAGGTAGGGGATGTAACAGCCCGATTTTCATAACTAGAAATATCCATTTAATATCCATTAATTTACTAAAAATGAGGCCAAATTTTTTTTTAAACACATTACCAAGGGTTCATCCAGCCTCTTGCTAAATATCGAGTTGTTACGGAAACCATTCTAATTAATCACTAATTATGACGCAGTTCAGAGTTTTACATCACATAGAATTAGAACAAGTTCTCAAAAATTTGCATCACAGTTTTTTCCAAAAATGAATATTAACATAATATAATAAAAAGTGGCTTAGTTACATATATGATTCATAGCTCAGGTAATCCTCGACTCACATCTACCTTGGACCCTATATCTCTGACCAAGTGCTACCCATCCATTAGAAGTGACATCTCACGCTCCCTCTTGTAGGTCCAAACATGCATTGCTACAAGATACGCAATCTATCCGTTGCAATACCGGTGTAACCCGATACGACAACATGATAGGAGAGAAGTCAGCGTTCCAGCAGTACAACATTGACAGAACAATATAATAATAAACTCAACATAAAATAAAACAGAGTAGAGTAAGGTATAATGACAGGATCCAGGTAATAACTAAAAACATGTAGTAGAACATAATATAAATCAATCATCACGTTGTAGGAGATACTCATGTTAAGCATATGATAACTACTTCCAAATCATGAAACATCATTTTCTTTAAGAAGGCTCCTCATTATAGCTTCTTAATTCTCATAGAAAGGTAATAACATTGTCTTCAACATCATCTTTGTTATTAAGTCTTATTATTCCGGGTCCTTCAATGATGTGGGAAAAACATCATTAAAGATAGCACACACGTCTACATCTCCTCGGTAATCCACCCAAACCTAATCGGAAGCTAACAGGAGTACAGGACCTTTACCACGCAGGCATTGACAGCTGTCTGCTACCTCGTAGCACAATAAAAAAAACATCATACTGGCTCATTATATAAAATATCACATTGCCTCGTTCCGGTCTTTCTCACTGTTCTCGAATTGCCATAGGGGGCGACAGTACTAATTCTAGTGGATCGTGCATAACTTACCACGGCATAGGACCGATCTGCCCGTACCACATATGGAATTCGTTCTGCCTAGAATAGCACTCAAGGCTTCTTGACGTATCACCGTCCTTACCCTCCCCTATTGCAATCACAACCCAAATATCCGCAGATACTCCGGGGTATCTTCCTCTCCACTACTTCGCACTCATACTCACCGCATTAGTTAATGTCTTTTAAAAGTTTTCTTATATCTTTAGTCTTTTAATGACCTAGGGTCGACTCATTCTCGTAACATCCCTTCGATGAGTCCCAACCGCTAATAAAGTTATTCTCCTTCCCCAAAAGCACAAGGTTCCACATTCCTCAAGATATCGTTGTGAGCCAGCTTAAATCGTTGAGCCTCAAACATTGTGCATTCACGTTTCCTTGCCTTCGGCATTTCATCAATTGAATTCACATCTCTACACGTGTTTTGAACTTTCACAAACAGAGCCACAATTCACCTCATATTTCTTTACTCATAATTCTCCTCAGCCTTGTTCTCTTTCACCCATAATCAGAACCAGGATTTCAGAATATAACAGATGTCCTTCGAACATACTTATCAATATAAAGCAAAGCAGAACATATATAATTAAAACGCATGTAATCAGAATCATAAGCATATACTCATGTATTCATGCATCATGTAGTAATTTAAAGAACTTCAAACTATATTTACTCAGTTTAACACCGAGTCTAAACGTCGCGTTGACTTAGGCCCGCTGCATCTCTCACCTCTTACTCCAGCTACTGAAAACGCTCGCCCTTGATGGTTCTTTGCTGCTTCCTTGATGTTCCACCCCTTCATCAAAATCCCTCGTATTAAATAAAATATTTTCATGTTAAAATTTCATAAAGTTTATCCTTCAAACATTTCCTTTTAGTTCCTAGGAAAACTTGATCACTTCCTTAAAATCACTTCAACTCTTTTTTTTTCAATACTCAAAACACTTCAGAACCTTTTTAAAACAACAGATAAGATTAATTAAAATTATTGGTTTGGTTGCTGGTCCTATCTTGGACAGCTACAAGTTTCGAATCCAAAACACCGAAAAATCATAATTTTTCAAACCATCTTTTATAATAACAAATGGTATTTAAAGCTTATACTTTTTATCACTTGAAAACACTTTTAAAATTAAAACACTTTGATTAAAAATTCTGGACAGCAAAGAATAAGAATCAAAAATCATCATTTACACTTTAATTTTCAAGGAAACTCATATACCAACTTTATACTCAAAAACCACCAAGTAAAACACTTTTCTATTATTTTTAAGACCTTAATATGATAAAACAAGTTACTTGGGCAGCATTATAAACTTATTATAAAATTTCATAATTAATTTGATTAAGTCAGAAATCATTCCTTTACAATCAATCACTTATCTCATTATTACATTAATTCAAATACCACTTTAGTTAAGCCAAGGTAGTCTAATCAAATATCTCAGCATGCATTATCATCCTCTAATCTCAGTTAATTACCTTAATCTCATTTTTAATTTAAAGTTAAAAACAAATTATACTAAATCTCACAATTAATCCTACCATAGCCGAATCAATCAAGATAAACACATACACAAGTCACCAAGTCAAATTATAACAAAACAACACTTTTTCATTAACCGAACTACTTTTCCTATTTTATTAATCATCACCGAATTTTTAACTAAAGAAAATAATGCAACAATCAATTAACAACACAGATTTGGTCACTCCTTTTTAGTCCTAAAACCGCGAATCTCCCAAGTTCAAACAACAATCTTTGATTCATTTTCTTGACCAAAACCAAGGCAAACATTTTATTATTCAAAACCTTTATGCATAGACTCTGAACTTTAGAATTATTTCACGAACATGACATGCAAGACATTTTTTAAGTAGCTAGTGCCACACTAAAAATTACATTTTGATCTCTTTACTTCATGCATGTCTCTAAAATTCCTAGATCAAGTTAAGGCCAACATGTATGTATACAAAATGATAAGCAAAACATCAACTTCTAGCTCTCTAGTCATGGCCGAATATTCATCATAATAAGGCAAGATTTTTATTCAACAATTTCGCATCAAAGGATCAAATCTCACAGACCAAGTCATGTATGAAATCAAAATTATTTTTAAAGCATGACATGCATCTAGGAAAAAGACAATCTTTTTGTTAGAACAGAACATGTAAAGTCCAAGTTTCTCACTTCAGTACTAACAATGCTTAGATCTAGTATCAAATCATCATTTAATCACATGCATGTACTAAAATCAACTAATCAAGCCACAAGATCAACATGCATCAAGTCATTTCAAATTAAAAAGCACAAACTCAACATACTCTAGTCTAGACCAAAGCTTGCCTCAAATAAAAAGACCTTCTTTTGTCAAAATTCAACATGCAAGATCAAATTTAAGCAACATCAAAACAGTACCCAAAAATTAATGATAAAACCGAGTTACTAATTCAAATCACGATGCATGCTTATTTCTTGAGTTTAAACATAGATCTATTTTGGCAAGTCACTATAGATCCATGATCATCGTCAAAATCTAGCATGAAAAATAAAATTATTTAAGTAAAAATAATTATAAAAACCGTATGGGCACTATAAGATCATGCATGTTTATTTTTCCAACTTTAGACTCAAAATCAAGCTTAAAAACAACTAAAAACCAAAGATCTATCTTAAGGTTCAACATGCAAACATTATTAGCTACCTAATAAACTTATAAAAGTTAACATGCATCATAAAAATAATGACAAGTTAAAAAAAAATACATAAACTTCAATATCCTTTAAGCTCTTTGAGAAGAAAACTCCAAGATCTTCATAAAACTTCAAGAAGGAAGAAAAGATCCCCACCTTAAAGCTTTGACCCTTGCACTAAACCACCTTTGATTCTTGAAAATCACTTTAGCTTCTTGAAAAAATCACTTTTGAAAGGAAAAATCACTTTTGAAAAGAAAAATCACTTTTTCTCTCTCACTTTCTCTCTCTCACTCGAACTCTCTTTCTCTCTCTTGTGTCTTAGAGCTTGATGTTGCTCTTAGAACCAATGTGTGTATAAATGAAGATGAAAGTGTGCAAATGAACTATGGTGGCACATATTTATAAAGAAGTAAAATCCATGGGTTTTACCCATAAAAATTCGGGTTTCATGGGTCAACCCAAGGGCAATTTTGTCCTTCCAAAAATTTGCATGTAAATGGTTATTCAAGGAAGACAACTTAGAGTAATTTAAGGCAACAAGTCTTATCAATCATCATAGCACCCACTTCATTTTATTTTCCATCTTTATTTTATTTTATTTTCTTTTGAGTTGACTTAATCAATAAGCAAATGGCTTATAAAAATTTTATCCTACATATATATATATATATATATATATATATATATATATACACACCGTACACACACATCCACACACACATATAAATTTTTCTCTTACTCATTAAGATTTCCTTTTTCTAATCTTACACATTATAAATCATTATATCATACAATAATGCAACATATCAAGAAATCATACCTCGTACAAGCATCATTATTCACTCATCAAATCACACATATTTTTATGGTAAATCTGGACTATAAAATAATTTCCTCTTATATAAGGATACACATCTTAATTCCTATCATTGAATTAAAACCGTTTTAAGACAAAATAATTAACTGTACAAATTGGCTATAAATATAGTCCTTATTTCATTTTCTAAAATCATACTTTTATATATAAAAGAAATTTCTAAAAGGAAAAGTTTATTAGAGGTCCCTAACTATTTTTAATAATTATTATTTCCAAAAATTCGTGTAAAACATATCCAGAAAATAAATTTTTGCAAACCAACCTAGAAAATTATAAAAATAGCATTTTTAAATTCTACATTTCAATACGATCGTTTTCATATAAAGATCATAATTTTTTGAGTTACGATTAAAAAGATATGAATTTTCAAAGTTTAACAACTCTTTTAAAATCCATAAAACAATTCTCTTATTCAATAAGATGGCTATTCACAATAACTAAAATTACCCTTTTATGCAAACACATTAAAAATGTCCATATATAAGACTTCACTCTAAAATATTTATTATTATTTTTAACAAGACCTTAAAATATCATATCAAGAAAACCTAATTAAAATTATACTTAAGACAAAATGCATTTGAAATACTACTTTATAAATCAAACACATATTCATTTTATTTTTAAAACACTCTTACTTGCAAAAATATGCTGAAAATTAATATTTGATTATTTAAAATATACGAGGATTTTGACGGTTGTTACATTCTCCCCAACTTGAAGATTTCTCGTCCTCGAGAAATGCGTTGTAGAAGTCCAGCGACAAGGTACAAAATCTTCTCGCCACCGTAACGTTCTTGTTTCTTACTTGATTATCGTATGTTCATTTATGTCGTCTCATCCGTAGTGCGCTTCAGCTGTTGCTCATCGATGAAAGAGCTCCATCAGTCTAGTCACTTGTGTTGTCGGATAGAGTCAAGTCTAACGAGGCTAAACAAAAGGGGTACCAATAAGATTTTCAGAATCATAGTTTCTATACTCAATTTCACACGGTTGGAGGAAATTGTTGAATACGCGGTATAGTTTTGTCACCCAGAGTTTAGGCATAAGGTTCCTTTGGGGTAAGGGTGAACTTGTTTGACGTTTAATCCCTCAGACTAAACTTCCTTATTTGTTCCTTAACAACCCTAAACTCCTACACTTTTATCTTCTTATTCCTCGGGTTTAGCGAAATTTAGTCCTAACTTCGACTCTTTATCCTCCAAATGAGCTTATTTTCTCAATTAAATACATCCTAGACCTCAAAATTTCCTATTACCTTTGCCGTCTAGACACCTAACTAGGACACTAAACACTTCTAATCACTCCAATTCTATTTTATTTTCCTCAATTATCATCAATTTACACCATTCTTATTTCTTTTGACTACCCAACTTAAATTAAAGTTCTATCTAATTTCGTTATTACCTCACATTTTCGTTGGATTTCAACCATAAATTCACACTTAATCCTTAAAGCCTACACTACTAGAGTGACTATTGTACTTTAACTTTTCACAAGGTAGGTTAATACCTCTCACTTTCCTTACTATTAAGCTTAACACTTCTAAAATTCTCACCTCCTCCATACCCTCAATTTTTATGACTATCAAAATTTTCAAGGAAAGATTCAGAAAGGGTTGACAAGGTTATGGTTGGGTAACAAGAGTCATGATGAAAGAGTTTGGTTTTTATCAATAATGGCTGTTTTTGGCAAAGCAACTCAACAAGACACGATTGTTCCAAGATGGCGTTCTAGAAAGGGTTCAGGTTACACTAAAAGGTTCATCAAGATTAAGTTAATAAGTTTGATTCTAAAAAGCAAAGGTATGACATCTGAATGTTCAAATTAGGTAAAGGTCATAGAGAAATGGTGCCTTGACTTAGACTCTATTCGCTCTCATTGTTGTCCGGTGCGGTCAACTACAGAATATTTGCTTCATAACCACGCTTTCCATGCACGACGTAGGATTTCCTTTAGGAGACTCGCAATGATGAAAACACCACACTAATAAGGAATTCTATAAACATGCACCTTAATTGATTTTAGCAGCATTAGCGGCTTCAGCTCCACTCACAACAAACACTTTCCCTTGTTGATTTGGTTGATTTGAGGCTTTCGAGTTAGTCACTTGCCTCGGCGCTCTGTAATCCTTCATTACGTGACCTGGCCTGTTGCAGTTGAAACAATTTGTGTTTCGCTTTGGACATATTGGCCCATAGTGATTGCGGTTGCATCTGTTGCAGTAAGAAAATGTACTTCCTTGCCTTGCTCGGCCAGAGTTGTTGTGACCACCATTGCTTCGTCCCATGCTGCTGCTATGATGTCCTAGACGGTGAGGACCTCTAAGGGTATAGGAGATGACCTTCGAAGGAGCCTCTGTCTAGGGTTGATATGTGATGTTTGGTGGGAGTCCTCAGGTGGCTAAGGAAAAGAGCCAGGAAGCAAGCCTAATCACCGGTGTGTGAGGATGGCAATTAGGGTTAGAGGACGTACCTGAGCCCCATTTAGTACGGAGCTACTTATAGGGGGGAGCTGGTTGCCCTAATGGGATTTCCTTAGGCCCAAGTAGGGCCAGCCTGTACTGAGCTATGAGCGGATGAGTTGTCCTTGCAGATAAGGTGGTGAGCTGTCCTTGTGGATAAGAAGGGAGACGTCATCATGTCCTAGGTGTCAGACTTGGGAAGATGTCAGACTTGGGGAGGTGTCGGACTTGGACGTCGGACCTGAGTTGGAGAGTGAGGTCGGCCCGTATCTGGCGTCTGTTCGGCCTTTGAGCATCGAGCTCGGCCAAGCGCTCATAAGGCTTCCTGAAGGGTCCTTAGGACTTTGGTGAGGTCGTCTGAGGACCTCGGCTAGGCCGAGTCCACCACATAAGCACCCCAGCTCGGTCAAGGCCAACTGAGCCTTGTTCCGAGGTTCTGGTTTAGGACCTTTTCCCAAGTCCACCTCATAAGGGCTGAATTCACCACATAAGCCCCCCCAGCTCGGCCATCTGAGCCTTGTTCCGAGGTTCTGGGGAGTTCAGACAGTAAGTCTGTCAAGAGCTGGATCCAGCTATCTCTGACGTCCTTTCATTATGACGGAGCAGGCTTGACAGCTGTCTAGTCACCAATACCGAAGTGACGCTTGCTTTTACTGGATCTGACACGTGTCAGAAATCGCGACCTACGAAGCGTCACCATTATTGTGACTTTGCTCGAGGTCCATTATTTCATCTGTTGCGTGCCACGTGTCCCCTTGATATGGTTGCATGCTGGGTTGGGCCTTTTGGGCCAAGCCCAAATTTTGAAAGTGGAGGGAAGGTGGTTCCTCTTCTCTTATTCTGACAAAAACCGTTCCTCTTCTTCTCTTCCACCAAACGGCTGCTCTTTCATTTACTCACACCAGTTCCATTCTCCCTCCTTCCTTCGAGACTGCATTCTGGAATTGTGCTCCTCTTACTTTCTTTCCCCGCAGAAAGTCGACAGCACTTTACTCTCCTTCTCACTCATTCTTCACGGTTGCATATTCAAGGTATCCTCTCACTCCTCTTTTCCTTTTGTTTTTGCCTCTTCTTCTTCTCTGTTCTGGTTCGCCTGGGTAGGATTTAGGATTCTAAAGGTTCTGTTTCTATAGGGGTGGTTTTTTCTGTCTGTTGGGTTTTGCGTTAGTCTTGGGGAATGAAATTGGTGGCTTATAATGTTTCTGGGTTTGGAGCGGTTTAGGACTCGTTGGAAGGTTTTTGCTTTCACTTTTCGAGAGATCAAAGGGATATACTGGGTTTGTTATGAGTAGGAAACAGGTTAGGGAATGATCTCTCCCTATCCTGTAGCAGTAACGAGGAAGTGGACGGTTCCTCTTCCTCATCCCGTTCCTCCCTGGAGGTCGACGAGGAAAATGACGTTGATCCCGTTGAGGTAGTCTATCCTCGGGATTGGGAACAGAGGAAGGAAAGGGTTTGGCAATACGCCTGGGCCGAGTTTATTGGTGGCGGGGGCTATGCCGATCTTGAGAATATAGGGAGGGGAAGAGGATATGAATGGGGGGGTGCCTATGGTAGAGGGGGGTTGCTCGCCCCTCGGAACGACTTCGAGGGGGGTCTTCTTGGGGGTTATTCTTTGTAACCCGTAGGACTAACATCGAGCTCCCCTGTTCTTCCACAGGTACCATGGCGCCCAGGAAATGCGTCAGCCGACCTGAGCTGTACCCTGCGCCCAACGACGCTGATCAATATCAATAGGTCGATGTGGAGCCGAAGGGAGTGCGATCCAGTTTAGATTCCGAGGATAAGCTCTCCGACGTGAAGAGAGCTATTCTACCCTGTTCGGGAGATGCCACTGGTGTTTCTTACGAGGTTCTTCCTTGTTCGGCGAATGACAGAATATGCACCAAGACTGATGACAACTCCTTTTTCTTTTATGCCGACTTGATTCACAACCTCGGCGTGACCTTGCCATTCACCGACCTTGAAATGAGGGTTCTGAAAGAGCTCGGACTTGCCCCTTCGCAGCTTCATCCTAACACCTGGTCGTTCCTGAGGGCGTTTCAAAAGTATTGCGGGGCCAAAGGGTTGGTATGCACAGTGCGGCTTTTTCTATGGATGTACAACCCGTTCGTCAGTAACAAAGACGGGGTTACTGGACGACTTTGGGTGTCGGCCAAAGCCCGAGCTCGCTGTGGGTTGTTCGGAATGTTTACGGAATCTTGGAAGCAATTTAAGCCCAGATTCTTCAAGTACAAGTTTGTAGGCACTGGCCGACCTTGGTTCCGGGACGAGACGGGTCCGAGGTTTCCCTTGGAGTGGACTCCGGAGTTCTTTGATCGCCACCTCGGTACGCCGCAAAGGTGGTCGGGCGCGACTCTTGATGCCGACGAGGCCGCCACAGTCCACCATTTCCAAAATGAATATCATGCCCGAAAATTCCAACTTGATACTGGAGTTTTCATGAAGTGTTCTGACAACGACATTTTGGCCAAAATTGGTAGCTAACCTCGCGCTTATACTCTTGTAAAAAATAATAATGATCTTCTTCTTCCTTTTTTTTTTACTGATTTTTCTTCGTCTTTTTGATTGCAGAGGAATATTGGTCAGCAATGTCGTCTAGGGCATTGAGGGCTGCGCTGAGCCGCAAAAGAAAGAAGTCGGAGAGTACTTCCAATGAGGCCGCAACTGCCGACACAACAACAGCTGACTCCGCTCTTCCGCACTGTGCTCCGCCTGCGGTGACCACTACCCCGCCTCCTCCACACTCTCCATCTCCAAGTGTCGAGCACGTCAATGCCGCCAGTACCCCAAGGCTGACGACTCCCACTACTAGGGCCTCAGTCAAAGAGGCGCTTGTGAAGATGTCGGGAGCCGAATGGAAGAATACGGCCGAAGGGTTGGCCTATCACTTGAAAAGGGCAACAAATATTTTCAACGTGTTGGCCGATGTTGCTGACGACATTGTGGAAGGTGTGTCGCCAGCTGGGAAGAAGGCCCGATCTGAAATGGCGGCCGAGGTGGCAGAGCTGAGGAATAAAAAGAATTCTGCCGAGCAAAAGTTGGCCGAGTTAGAGGAGAAGCACTGTCAGCAGATGGAGGAGCTTCGGAAGAGTCAAGAGGAGGCTCTGACCCGAAAGATCGCGGATGAAAGGAGGCTGGTCGGCAGGAAGGGCTGGCCGAGGTGGAGAAGGTGAGAACATTGCTGAAGAGAAGAGCCTCTCAAGCTCTTAAACACAAAGTAGCCGCACATGAATCGGATTTCAATCTTGAGAGGGTGGCCAGTAAAGTTTTTACCAGTGCGATAGAGCAGATTCTTCACCTGAACCAAGGGCTTCGAATTCAGTATATCGGCGCCTCTGCTGGGTTCGGGGTGGAAGAGGGGAAGATGATCGACTACGATAAGGATGGGCTTGAGGTTGACCTTGACCAACCCGAGGAGAACCTGCCGAATCCCTTGGTGGAGAAACCGGATGAGGAGTTCAACCCATACTCGGTTGTCCTGTCCGATGTTGAGGATGAAGCAGCATAAGTCCCTTATGTTGGGCAGCTTGCGATTTGTCAATGTTTTTTGTGACATGTTTGACAATGTTGGATTGTAGTTTGCTTTATTGTGTACAACATTTTATTTTTATGCAAGTTTTTTCCAGTTTTAACTTGTTGCATGTTGTCCTATCTACGCAAGTTTTTATTCTAACTTGTTGCATTCGTATAGAGTCCAAGGTCATTTTATGCAAGTTTTTCTTCTAACTTGTTGCATAAATGCGAGTTTTTGTTTACCAACTCATTGCATTTTTATTCGTCCGACCTTGGTTCCGAATTGCGTCCACCTAAGTGGCAACCTGGGAAATGCAAGTATTTGAGACATGTTGCATATTGCAATTTTTATGCAAGTTTTTGTTTTAACTTGTTGCATATATACTGCGTCCGAGGTCATCTTTTAAATAACTAAGTAAAACTACCTTTGAGAATACAAGTGCTTTACCAACTCGTTATATTTGGATTTGATCAGATCTAAAACTTGATAATGTTAAACTCGGACGACTCAGTAAGTGCAGTAATCTTATAAGTTTTCCTCTGAATAAAGGTACTGTATATAAGTGCATACGGTAGGGAACTCGGATCTACCCACCTTAGCCGAGGTGGGTGTCCTCGGCCCCGATGTAAAAGAGAGTGCTGAGTGAAGTTATGTAAAAACATTTCACAACAGTCTGTTCTTTATCGGGTGCCCCTTGTACACTGTGCATATGAGCCGATCTTAACTAGAAGACGTTGGTTGTGCATAGCGCCATGCAACATTTAGGTGGCTAGTGCTAAATGAGAAGCTAGTACGTACGTATATAAGACTGTGACACTTGAGTATGAGCAAGTTTGTACTTTTCATTAATTATGGACATGAGTACATTGCCTATGAATTAAAAAGGTAGAAATATCTCAAAGTGGAAAGTAAGAGCATGACTAAGGGAAGTAAGTGTAAAATGTTTAACAGAAATGAAGGTAGAACTTAAACTTTTAGCTGGGGCGGATGATGACATCTGAGGTAAACCTAGCTGAAGTAGGTTCTCAGTTTTGCGACGTTCCAAGAATTTTTGAGTTCGGCCCCTTCCAGAGTCTCCAGTCTGTATGCCCCAGAGTGTGTTTTTGAAATGACTCTGTAGGGGCCATCCCAATTTTGAGCAAATTTTCCATCTCTTCGGTTTTTAAGACCGATGTCAGCTCTCCTGAGAACGAGATCACCGACCTCAAAAGACCTGGGTTGTACCGTTTTGTTATACTGCTTGGCCTGCCTTTCTTTTGCTTTCTTTTCCCAAGCAGATGCGGCGTCCCGGATCTCTTCGGCCAGAATCAAGTTTTCTTTGATCAAATTTCCGTTTTCCTCGTCGGGTCTGTCCCTCATTCGGAAGGTATGAATCCTTCGTTCGATGGGGATGACCGCATCACAACCATAGGTGAGTCTGAAGGGGGTTTCTCCGGTTGAGGACTGGACTGTGGTCCTGATTGACCAGAGGACCTCGGGTAAAAGATCGGCCCATGCTCCTTTGGCCTGTGTAATTCTCTTTTTGAGGCCGTCAATGATGGCTCGGTTGGCGGCCTCGGCCTGGCCGTTAGTCTGTGGGTGCTCTACCGAGGAAAACCGATGAGAGATCCCGAGATTCTCAGCTAATATCTGGAAGTTGTTGGTAGCGAATTGACTGCCATTGTCGGTGATTAATGTGAGAGGAAGGCCGAAACGGGAGATGACTTATTTCATAAAGAACTTCTGGATCCTTGCCGAAGTGATGGTTGCTAGGGGCTCAGCTTCGATCCATTTGGTGAAGTAGTCTATTGCTACCACGATGAATTTTAGCTGGCCTGGAGCCGTTGGGAACTGTCCCACAATGTCCATCCCCCACATGTTGAAAGGCCAGGGGGAGGCTAGAGAGTGGAGCTCCTCGGACGGTTTCTGGTAAACATCGCTGAAGAATTGCCATTGAGGACATCGTCGAACATGGTCAATGGAGTCCATAACCAAGGTCGGCCAGAAATATCCGGCCCTTAGTATCTTCCTTGCCAAAGATTTTCCTCCGACGTGGTGGCTCCCCATTCCTCCATGGACCTCATTCAAGGTCTCTTGAGCTTCCTCGGAGGTAAGACATCGGAGGAGTGGGGATGACATTCCTCGTCTGTAAAGGATGTTGGAAACGAACAAGAGGCTAAAACGTCCTTCTAGAGGGGGGGTGAATAGAAGGTTTAAGCATCGATACCCAAATTTAAAAAGAGATCAAAATTGGTTCAGAAACAGTTCAATTTTAGGCCAAAATAACTGATTTAATCGATTAACCTGCAATTTAATCGATTAAGGCCAGAAAATATTTTTCACTTAATCGATTATTAATCGATTAAACACTGTAGAAATGCAGAATTTCAGAAATCAATTCAATTCAAAAATTACACGAAAACTCTATGAATCAAGAATCAAATCAAGGCAATTTAATAGAATCAATTATGAAGAATATAACGATTACGTAATTGAAATTCCCCAATACTAATCCTAATTGATTTTACGCTCAAGATCGATTTTAATCGCAAATACGTAAAAACGAAAAGAACAAAAATCACACGAGGATTTTATTCTGGTTCACTCACAAACGGTGAGCTACATCCAGTCCTCCCTCTCTGACTTGGGAGATTTGCTACACTATGAAATAAAAGATTAGTATACAATGATTGTTTAGAATCCTCACACACTCGATCCTAACCCAATCTCATATGATGTACCAAATCATATGAATCTACCCCAAATCTTTTATTCCAATCTTCCTCGTGGTCTTGATCGAAAGTCGCTTTCAATCCGTATGAGCTTCTAGCAATGAATCCTTCAATTGCTCAAGGTAGTGCTCCAACCTTGCACCTTCAATTTCTCCAATTGAATCTTTGTTTTGTAGAATCTTGAAAAGTAACCCTTGTTAAAAGATGAATTCAACCAAGAACATTCAAGCACACTTGAATCTCAAATTTGAAACATAAAAGAACAAATTATGCTATTGAATTGAGATTCAAAAAGACTTTGATAGAGAGTATGTTTGTGTAAGAATCTTAGCTCATAGAATGTTGAAAAGTAGTGAAAAATTGCTGTGCAAAAGTAATGGTTCGTAACCTCAACAAAGTTGATTTAGAAAAGCTTTTAATGAATCAGATTTAACAGCCTTTAATCGATTAAACGACGCCTTAATCGATTAACCTGATATTTAATCGATTAAATACTGCTAAAAACCTTTTCTTTTATTTTGCAATTTTCACTAATTAATTTTAATAAAAACTTGAGCTATTTTCTCTATCAATATAATCTCAATTCCAAACATAATAAATTCCATAATTTCAAATTGAGATTACTAATCCTAATTCTACCACCCACACTCATATAATAAAATAATAAAACAATTAAAATTACAATTATATGAATGGATAATAAAACTAGTCCTTTGAGATTGTTGTTGTAGGTTTGCCAAACTAAGTTGTCTTCATCAAAACATCATTGAGTGACCTTACATCTTCAAAGGACTCCATCCATAATGACATACTCAGCTGCCTTTCTCTTAAGTTTCTTTGCTTCTTTTTGATCGGCAGGGAGTATTCCATGTTCCAGGTATGCCCTGATCGGATTCAACCAGTTCGGCGATACAGAGATGGCCATTACTACGCTTGGGGTCGCGATTTGCTCTTGAATGAGGCTTTTATTATTCCCTCCGCCTTTGGTGCTTGCCAACTTGGAAAGCACATCGGCTCGGGAGTTTGAACTACGGGGAATATGGGTGATGGAAAATTTGGCAAAATCAAAATCCAGGGTTTTAACTTTGTCAAGGTATTTCTGCAAGATGGGCTCTTTGGCTTGGTAGTCTCCAACGACTTGGGAAACCACCAACTGGGAATCGCTCATAATCCGGACTTCGGTTGCACCGAGCTCTTTGGCCATGCGGAGGCCGGCAATGACTGCTTCAGGGAGTATTCGATGCTGAGCCCTTCCGCATTTTCCAAAATAACACCAGCTCCTGCACCCTTTTGAGGAAGGAATCTAGACAGTGCCGCCATCCTGCCAGTTAATTATTGCACCCCTCTGAGGTTGGCAGGGCTCTTCATTTCTAATATAGCATGGGATTTGTCGGGGTTTGCTTCAATTCCTCTCTCGGAGAGCATGAACCCGAGGAAAGCACCAGCGGGGACTCCGAAGGTACACTTTTCTGGATTCAACCTCATGCTATGTGCTCGTACCCTCTCCAGAACCATGGTTAGATCTTGGACATGGTCTTCCCTTTTCTTGCTCTTTGTAATCATGTCGTCGATATAGACCTCCATGGTGGTGCCGATGATCCCATCGAAAACTTTGTTCATCATCCTTTGGTAGGTTGCGCCAGCATTCTTCAGGCCGAAAGGCATGACAGTGTAACAGTAAGTTGCCTTTCCGGTCGTGAATGTGGTCTTGTCTTGATCAGGGGGATACATAGGGATCTGGTTATATCCCGAATATGCATCAGTGAATGACAACAATTGGTAGCCTGCCGAATTATCGACGAGCTGGTCAATAATCGGCAGCGGATATTGGTCCTTGGGGCAGGCTTTGTTGAGGTCGGTGTAATCCACACACATCCTCCAACTACCGTTTGCCTTTTTAACCAAGACCGTGTTTGCCACCCATTCGGCGTATGGGACTTCTTTTATGAACCCGACTTCAAGCAACTCGGACACCTTTTCCTGGATAATTTTTGCTTTTTCGGTCCCAACCCGTCTCATCTTCTGCGCTACAGGCCTTGCCTTCGGGTCTACACTGAGCTTGTGACAGATAAAGTTCGGGTCGATCCCGGGCATGTCGGTCGAGGTCCAGGCAAACAGATCCAAATTAGCTCGCAACAGTGCGATGATCTCCTCCTGGATCTCCTTAGGGAGGTCGGCACCCACTTTGACCGTTCTGCTGGAGTCAGCAGGATCGATAGGAATTACCAACCATTCTCCTTGAGGGGACGGTCTCAGATCATCTGGTTCAGCTCGGACATCCAATTCGGCCAAAAGGACCTTCCCTTTGGCTAATGTCGGACCTGAGAGTTCTTCTTGCTTTTTCCTATTTTCCCGTAGACTCGCGTTATAGCAGAGTCGGGCTTTGAGCTGGTCGGCTTTGACGGTGACAAGGTTGTCATTAGAACTGACGAATTTCATTGCTAAGTGAACTGTTGAGACCACTGCCCCGAAGGCTTGCAGGTAGGTTCGACCCAGTATCACATTATATGGGGATTCAGAATCAACCACTAAAAACTTGATAATCTCCGTTCGGGTCGAAGGCAGTTTGCCCAAGGTCACCGGGAGGAGGATGGCTCCAAGGGGGCGTATTGCTCCGCCCACAAAGCTGATAAGATGCCCTTCAAAATGTATGAGGTCGGCGGACCTTAGTTTTAGTGTTTGAAATGTGTGAAGAAACAGAATGTCCGCCGAGCTTCCTTGGTCGACGAGGACTCGGGCGATGTCGAAGTTGCCGATCATCGCCGCGATTACCATTGGATCATTGTGATCCGAGATGATATCTACTAGATCCTGATCAGAAAAACTGATGGGGATGTTCTGAGATGGTTTTTTACAAATAGGCTTGTGGCGAACAGCTAATACTTGCTGAACGTACTTTTTCCTTTCCAACTTCTTCTCGCCGCCACCGGCGAAACCTCCAGAGATGGTTTCCACCCGGAAATTTTCCGGCGTCTCAACCAGATCCAGTACAACAACATTTCTTGGTTGTTGTCGGGGTCCGTTGGGGGCTGAGGGTTGGACAGTGGCTCGTTTGGCGGGATGTCGTACGGGCAATCTCTGATGCGACGATAGTGACGGTGGGGGAGGAGGCGGGGGTGGTGGGGGCCTAGCTGCCCTGTTAGCCTCAAGGTGTGATTGCAAGTCCCCGGTTGGCGGGATTCTCTCTGGGTGCTCCCTCCTCCTTTTCTGATCTGGTTGTGCCTCAGACATGGTAGGGTTTTCTGGGTGGGGTTGAAGTTTTATCTTCCCCACAGACGGCGCCAATGTGATGTCCTAGACGGTGAGGACCTCCAAGGGTATAGGAGATGACCTTCGAAGGAGCCTCTGTCTAGGGTTGATATGTGATGTTTGGTGGGAGTCCTCAGGTGGCTAAGGAAAAGAGCCAGGAAGCAACCCTAATCACTGGTGTGTGAGGATGGCAATTAGGGTTAGAGGACGTACCTGAGCCCCATGTAGTATGTAACATCCCGAAATTTAATTCTAATAATAATTAGAATAATAGTAAGATTTGGAAGTAAGGATTATCCTAGAAGGGATTTAAAATTATGGAATAGGAGTTCTTTGAGTGCCATAGAGGAGTCAAGGAGCATTGGCATCGAAAAGCAAATTTAAAGAAGACCAAACGAGTGTTAAAAATCGATTTTTCGGTGTTATAAACACCCGACGTTAGGAAATTCAAAATAAAATATTTAATACTCAAAACACAATTCCCACCGTTGGATATGAAGGTATGATTTTTAGGAAGTTACTCGTCAAATTTGAGCAAGATCCGACGGTGAACGAAGAAGTTATGGCTATTTGAAGTTGGGAGAAAATAGTTGAAAAATAGAAAAGCAAACTAGCAGTATCTGGTCATTTTACTCGAGTATTTTGTGAAACACTCGAGTATTGTGGGTCAAAACACTCGATATTGACAGAAATACTCGAGTATTCTGCTACCTGCAGCTTTAAAATCGTGTTTTGGGGGCTGAAACCCCCATTTCAACCCCTCCTTCTCTCTCTCCGCCCAGCACCTCCTCCAACCACCACCACCGGAGCTCATGGCTGCCACCACACCTCCTTGTTCCTCCTCCTCCTCATAGACCCTTTCTTTCCCTCTCCTCCCTCTTAGTCTCCTTCTCTCTCTTTCCCTCATCTCTTTCCCTCTCCTCCTCCTTCCTCCGGCGGATCCGCGGCCACCGGAGCCGCCCCAAGAGTCACCACCCATCACCACCTTCTTCCTTCTCCATCTCTTTCTCTCCCTATTAATCTCTCTCTTCATTGCCTCACTTTCTCTCTCTCCCTCTCCACCCACACACACCGCCGCCACTACACCGGCCAATCACCACCACCGTCGACCCAGTTTACCGCTGCCGCCATGAAAGGCCCCTTTCTCCCTCCTTCCCTTGATCTCTCTACCGTGCTCTCTCTCTCCTCCCGCTGTCGAAGAGCAACACCGTCACCGTGATCGAGATCGATAGTCCCCACCGTGCTTGGAATCGAAGATTGGGGAAGCTTAGGATCAAGCTTGAGCCGAGCTAAAGCGTGAGTCGGGGAGTAAAGCGCCAGATTTAAGGTTACCCCTCACTATCACCGATTAAGGTAAGGGATTTCATTACCAGTCCTTAAGGGGTGTATTTCTGGGTAGTTATATCTATCGCTAGGACCGGGGGAAATGTTAATTGTTAAGGAACCTTAGAGTAATCCGCTAATAATGAAGAAAGATAGATGGAGTAAATAGGGAAACCAAATAGTGATGAATAAAAGATAGGTAACAGAATAACTAATCAATTAGATCGGTAGGGTGTGGCAAAAGAATAGAAATGGTGAATAGGGTAATAAATTTAGAAATGAACAAATGAGAGTAAAGAGATAAATAAACGGAATTATAAGAACGAGAGAGTAGCGTAAGTAAGAAAAGGGAGAAATTAGATATTAACTATGGAGAGCCGGAATTAAATAAAGAAAGTGTAGGAATGAGTTGAGAACTAAATTAGGATAAAATAAGGTTAATAGAAATAAATGGAGTGAATGAGTAATTAGCCTTTAGAGGAAAGGAATAAACGAAAAATAAGAAAGAGAGAGTTAACGAAAAAAAAAGAAATAAATAATATAATTGGTTCTAAATGCATGAGCTAGGTATTATTAAATATGAGTGATGTAGGAAAAAGAAACAAAGGAAGAGAAGAAGAAAAAGAAAAGAAAGGGAATGGAATTAATTAAGAGTTAGTAACAAGAGTTAAAATATAAAGCATATGACCAAGCTAAGTAGAGTTAAATAAAAGTAAGAATAAACTAATAAAGAGAAGTATTGGAAATAGTGGAAAAGAAGTAAGGTGAAAATAAGTTCCTAAGTAACGGAACGAGAGAAAAGAGAATGATATAGCAAACCAGAAAAGAGGCTAAGAAAAAGCAAAAGAGAAAGAAAAAGTAAGAGAAAGAAAGGTAAAAGAAATGAAAGTCCGATGCGGGCTTGAGAAGGCGTATCGGCATCGATGCGAGCCTGTGAGGGCGTGTCGATTAAAAGGGAGAAATGAAAGTCCGATGCGGGCCTAAGAAGGCATATCGGCATCGATGTGAGCCTGTGAGGGCGTGTCGATTAAAAAGGAAAAGTGGAAGTCCGATGCGGGCCTGAGAAGGCATATCGGCATCGATGCGAGCCTGTAAGGGCGTGTCGATTAGAAAGGAAAGATGGAAGTCCGATGCGGGCCTGAGAAGGCGTATCGACATCGATGCGAGCCTATGAGGGCGTGTCGATTAAAAAGAATATGAATGGAAAATGGATAAAGGATATGGAGTGTATGCAGATCACTGATTTGTGGTTGGATACACTGTGCGTAGATCTCTGATTTGAGGTTACGTATAAGGGAAAAAGGAATAAAGGAAAATGGAAAGGATAAAGGGTAATGAGAATGAAATAAAAAGGAAGTTAAAATGGAAATACAAATGGAAAATGAGAATAAAAAGGAAAATAACAAAAGTAATGAGGAACAAGAATAATTAGAGGTTAGGGATTATCTAAAAGAAAACAATTAGAAAGAAAATGAATTGGAAACAGTTAGGAGGTAAAAAGGAAAGAAGAACATGAATTGAGTAGCATAGCATAGGCTTGAATGGTCTGGGTGTGTCGTATATATCTGCTTAGAAATCTCTCTTTTAAGTTCTGTGTGATGCTTCCCCTGTGTGGTTAATATTTTTCAGGTACACAAGTGGAGCATACACCAGTGCTGGCCGAGCAGGATTTTAAATTCCACTACATGGAATGTATTTTTTATATTTTGGAGTGGATAATTACTTTTTGTAAATTATAATATGAATTGGTAGCTTGCCCTGAAACTTGTACTAATGGGGCATTAGGATCTATTATGACTATTAAACTGTTGTTGTTTACGTTTTAAACAATTCTGGACTGACAGGTTTTTAGAAGAAAAATTTTAGGAACTCCGGAAAACAGAGGAAACTCTGCCAGATTTTCGTAAAACCTTTTATAGGAAATTAAAATCAAAAATGAATTTTCAAACTCCGATTTTAATAAAACCTAAAAATTTCTAATAAAAGTGAGAGTGTTACATTTTGGTATCAGAGCAGTTTTTCCTCGGCCTTTGGAGTGTGGACTCACATCTCCGATGGTTACTCACCAAGCGAGTAACTGATTCGTTTAGTAAGTGTCTAAGTCTAGGAATAGGATATTTAGGTTAGTGATTAAGTATTCAGTCTTTAACTGACTGTTCCCTTCATGACCTAATAGTATGGCTGGGCGACGTGCCGAAAATGAGTGGATGGCTGCTATATTGGAGAACCTGATTCAAATGAATCAGAATCAGGCCCGAATGCAACAAAACCAAGCTGAAAACATCGTAGCAGCCACAGCCGCAGCAGCAGCAGCATTGAATCCACCACCCATTCCTGTCGAAATTGACTGGATGGCTCGATTTAGGAAATGCTAACCGCCTAGGTTCGAAGGAGGTTATAATCCGGATGGAGCTCAGCGATGGCTCAAGGAAATTGAGAAGATCCTTCGCACCATGGCGCCACCTGCTGAACAAACTGTGTTGCTAGCGTAGTATATGTTGACTGGTGAAGCAGAGTATTGGTGGGAACGAGTGCGAAGAGAATTGGAGGCAGCTAACCAGGATATCACTTTTGATCTGTTTAAGGCTCACTTCCTGGGAAGGTATTTTCTTGAAGATGTTCGTAGGGAAAAGGAGATCACTTTTCTGCATCTGGAGCAAGGAAGTATGAATGTCGGTGAATATGCGGCACAATTTGAAGATCTGATTCGCTATTCTGGCAGTTATCGGGATGCAGACGAACGCACCAAGTGTATTAAATTTGAAGCAGGTCTCAATGCCAAGATTCGGACTATCTTTGTGCACCAGGGTATAGCTAACCTCTCTCAGCTGGTGAATATGACTAGCGCTTATGAGAAGAGTTTGAATCAGCATGAAGCAGAGAAAAGGAGCAAGATTATACCGAATGAAGTAGGTCTTAACAGGGGTAAGGAATTGGCTCATGAATCAGACCCACGCTTTGACATCAACACTATGGAAGTAGTACCGAGGGACGTGGCCTTTAATGTGAATGCCCTGAGAACCAGGCCACCATGCCCACTATGTGGGGGAGTCCATCGAAAATTGTGCCTGATGTTGAAACAGCACAGAAAACAGGGTCTCTGCTATATATGCGGACAACCGGGACACGTTGGGGCGAATTGTCCGAGACGTATCGGAGAAGGGAGCGAATAAACTAATCCAAGGTACTTTTCATATAAATGCTGCATCAACTAGTTACTTTAGCGTCTTTGCCTAGAGTAAGTGTGAGTAGTGTGATCTAGAAGGAGTCGATAAGTGTTAATTCCTTAGTTAGAAATTCCACCAAGCTCAATTATGATAGTGTCATCCTCTGATAGAGTGTGAGGTCAGGATTGGTCGTCCTTTCTCTTGCACCTGTTAAAAGATAAAGCTATCATCCAATAACGCAGTGATGTACAGTTAATAAATGTGAGATTGGGACTGACCACCTCGGTCTTCGCGTTTATTGACATGCTATATTATTGCAATCATCTAGTTGAAAATCTGAATCAACCATCGAGGAATTCTATCTCTGTCGAAAGCCCGATTAAACTTTAATCCTATAGGATCTTTCCTAAGACTCAAGAACAGTGATTCACAAACCAACCCCATTCAAGACACTTTTATTCTATATTTCACCGGGAACATTCAACTCAGTAATTGAACCACCCTTCTAACACGTATGAGAACTTAGTCGTATGCGTAGGTGTGAAGAGTCGTCATATCGTAGAAAATTTGAAACTACACCGATTAGACCGATTAACGGTCAACTTAATTCCATGTACCACCTCGCCAATCAATTAAGAACCCAGTTAATCAATTCTTGGAATTAACTTAGTTTCCTCCTTGCCTTCAACCTACTTAGGTATGTTGATAATAAGTGGGGGAGACTTGACGACTCGATTCGGATCCTACCCAAGCGACAATAACTCGTAACCATATCAAAGGCTATAGGACTACAAATAGATAATTCCAAACGCTCTGCAGATGATCGAATGAGGGTTAAACCAGAGGAAAAACTAGACCTTGACCTTGACCCTCAAGTGGAATCGATCTCTAGGAATTCTTTAACCGAATTGGAATTGTCAAACGAATGAGAATGAAGTAGCATCGGAGTAGAATGCGAACGTGGTGAAGATTGATTCTAAAATGGACTTTGCTAGACTCACTTGAAAGAGTAGAAGGTGAACGGGATAAAAGTGAAGTCGCGAAGTGGAATCTCAATCCAGACGTTATGTCGGAACACCGCAAGTGAATATCTATGTCTGTTGGGGACTCTGTACATTTGATAGGATCCCCGGGTGACCGAAACCAATCAATTAACCGCAGGTCCATAGAAGCGCATCCTTCGACGGCTCTCTGCTAAAAATGCACTCTTTGGAGATAATCTCCATTGTTTTCTTGCTTAACATGTATCCAGTCTGTCCTGGGTCATCTTGCAAAGACCATGAGGCTCATTCTTGAGTGCTTCATGCTTCTTCTTTTCATCTTCACTCTCTTCAAGCTTCAAGCATCCCAGATACATAGGTGAGAATTCGTCAAGTCGTAGAAACCCAGCATAGTGCAATGCCTACCGATAGATAGTCACCTATGTGTCCTCTTTTCAGCCATGGATACCGGACGGGAACCGGTGTACTCTATTCTGAGCAACAAACGAGCATGCCCCCTAGCGTGGATATAATCAAGTATGTCAATGCTAAGTGGGGGAGGATTTCAATCCAAGGAATGTGAGATGGAACTTTAATAATAAGGAAACTGCCGCTCCTATTCAGGCAGAAATAATCCGTAGTATTAGAAGACACGCCTTGAAATAGGCATGAACCTAACCACACCTGGAGCGGGAAATAAAAACCGAAGGGAAGTAAAAACCGTAGTCCAGAGTTTACCAATGGGATGATTCTCCATTTAAGGAACCGAACGGAATTTCGGGGACGAAATTCTAATAAGTAGGGGAGAAATGTAACATCCCGAATTTTAATTCTAATAATAATTAGAATAATAGTAAGATTTGGAAGTAAGGATTATCCTAGAAGGGATTTAAAATTATGGATTAGGAGTTCTTTGAGTGCCATAGAGGAGTCAAGGAGCATTGGCATCGAAAAGCAAATTTAAAGAAGACCAAACGAGTGTTAAAAATCGATTTTTCGGTGTTATAAACACCCGACGTTAGGAAATTCAAAATAAAAGATTTAAGACTCAAAACACAATTCCCACCGTTGGATATGAAGGTATGATTTTTAGGAAGTTACTCGTCAAATTTGAGCAAGAGCCGACGGTGAACGAAGAAGTTATGGCTATTTGAAGTTAGGAGAAAATAGTTGAAAAATAGAAAAGCAAACTAGCAGTATCTGGTCATTTTACTAGAGTATTTTGTGAAATACTCGAGTATTCTGCTACCTGCAGCTTTAAAATCGTGTTTTGGGGGCTGAAACCCCCATTTCAACCCCTCCTTCTCTCTCTACGCCCAACACCTCCTCCAACCACCACCACCGGAGCTCATGGCCGCCACCCCACCTCCTTGTTCCTCCTCCTCCTCATAGACCATTTCTTTCCCTCTCCTCCCTCTTACTCTTAGTCTCCTTCTCTCTCTTTCCCTCATCTCTTTCCCTCTCCTCCTCCTTCCTCCGGCGGATCCGCCGCCACCGGAGCCGCCCCAAGAGTCACCACCCATCACCACCTTCTTCCTCCTCCATCTCTTTCTCTAACTATTAAGCTCTCTCTCCATTGCCTCACTTTCTCCCTCTCCCTCTCCACCCACACACACCGCCGCCACTACACCGGCCAATCACCACCACCGTCGACCCAGCTTACCGCTGCCGCCATCAAAGGCCCCTTTCTCCCTCCTTCCCTTGATCTCTCTACCGTGCTTTCTCTCTCCTCCCGGTGTCGAAGAGCAACACCGTCACCGTGATCGAGATCGATAGTCCCCACCGTGCTTGGAATCGAAGATTGGGGAAGCTTAGGATCAAGCTTGAGCCGAGCTAAAGCGTGAGTCGGGGAGTAAAGCGCCAGATTTAAGGTTACCCCTCACTATCACCGATTAAGGTAAGGGATTTCATTACCAGTCCTTAAGGGGTGTATTTCAGGGTAGTTATATCTATCGCTAGGACCGGGGGAAATGTTAATTGTTAAGGAACCTTAGAGTAATCCGCTAATAATGAAGAAAGATAGATGGAGTAAATAGGGAAACCAAATAGTGATGAATAAAAGATAGGTAATTGAATAACTAATCAATTAGATCGGTAGGGTGTGGCAAAAGAATAGAAATGGTGAATAGGGTAATAAATTTAGAAATAAACAAATGAGAGTAAAGAGATAAATAAACGGAATTATAAGAATGAGAGAGTAGCGTAAGTAAGAAAAGGGAGAAATTAGAGATTAACTATGGAGAGCCGGAATTAAATAAAGAAAGTGTAGGAATGAGTTGAGAACTAAATTAGGATAAAATATGGTTAATAGAAATAAATGGAGTGAATGAGTAATTAGCCATTAGAGGAAAGGAATAAACGAAAAATAAGAAAGAGAGAGTTAACGAAAAAAAAGAAATAAATAATATAATTGGTTCTAAATGCATGAGCTAGGTATTATTAAATATGAGTGATGTAGGGAAAAGAAACAAAGGAAGAGAAGAAGAAAAAGAAAAGAAAGGGAATGGAATTAATTAAGAGTTAGTAACAAGAATTAAAATATAAAGCATATGACCAAGCTAAGTAGAGTTAAATAAAAGTAAGAATAAACTAGTAAAGAGAAGTATTGGAAATAGTGTAAAAGAAGTAAGGTGAAAATAAGTTCCTAAGTAACGGAACGAGAGAAAAGAGAATGATATAGCAAACCAGAAAAGAGGCTAAGAAAAAGCAAAAGAGAAAGAAAAATTAAGAGAAAGAAAGGTAAAAGAAATGAAAGTCCGATGCGGGCCTGAGAAGGCGTATCGGCATCGATGCGAGCCTGTGAGGGCGTGTCGATTAAAAGGGAGAAATGAAAGTCTGATGCGGGCCTGAGAAGGCGTATCGGCATCGATGCGAGCCTGTGAGGGCGTGTCGATTAAAAAGGAAAAGTGGAAGTCCGATGCGGGCCTGAGAAGGCGTATCGGCATCGATGCGAGCCTGTGAGGGCGTGTCGATTAGAAAGGAAAGATGGAAGTCCGATGCGGGCCTGAGAAGGCGTATCGGCATCGATGCGAGCCTGTGAGGGCGTGTCGATTAAAAAGAATATGAATGGAAAATGGATAAAGGATATGGAGTGTATGCAGATCACTGATTTGTGGTTGCATACACTGTGCGTAGATCTCTGATTTGAGGTTACGTATAAGGGAAAAAGGAATAAAGGAAAATGGAAAGGATAAAGGGTAATGAGAATGAAATAAAAAGGAAGTTAAAATGGAAATACAAATGGAAAATGAGAATAAAAAGGAAAATAACGAAAGTAATGAGGAACAAGAATAATTAGAGGTTAGGGATTATCTAAAAGAAAACAATTAGAAAGAAAATGAATTGGAAACAGTTAGGAGGTAAAAAGGAAAGAAGAACATGAATTGAGTAGCATAGCATAGGCTTGAATGGTTTGGGTGTGTCTTATATATCTGCTTAGAAATCTCTCTTTTAAGTTCTGTGTGATGCTTCCCATGTGTGGTTAATATTTTTCAGGTACACAAGTGGAGCATACACCAGTGCTGGTCGAGCAGGATTTTAAATTCCACTACGTGGAATGTATTTTTTATATTTTGGAGTGGATAATTACTTTTTGTAAATTATAATATGAATTGGTAGCTTGCCCTGAAACTTGTACTAATCGGGCATTAGGATCTATTATGACTATTAAACTGTTGTTGTTTATGTTTTAAACAATTCTGGACTAACAGGTTTTTAGAAGAAAAATTTTAGGAAGTCCGGAAAACAGAGGAAACTCTGCCGGATTTTCGTAAAACCTTTTATAGGAAATTAAAATCAAAAATGAATTTTCAAACTCCGATTTTAATAAAACCTAAAAATTTCTAATAAAAGTGAGAGTGTTACATAGTACGGAGCTACTTATAGGGGGGAGCTGGTTGCCCTAATGGGCTTGCCTTAGGCCCAAGTAGGGCCAGCCTGTACTGAGCTATGAGCGGATGAGCTGTCCTTCCAGATAAGGTGGTGAGCTGTCCTTGTGGATAAGAAGGGAGACGTCATCATGTCCTAGGTGTCGGACTTGGGAAGGTGTCGGACTTGGGGAGGTGTCGGACTTGGACGTCGGACCTGAGTTGGAGAGTGAGGTCGGCCCGTATCTGGCGTCTGTTCGGCCATTGAGCATCGAGCTCGGCCAAGCGCTCATAAGGCTTCCTGAAGGGTCCTTAGGACATTGGCGAGGTCGTCTGAGGACCTCGGCTAGGCCGAGTCCACCACAGCTGCCTCCCCGATTGCTATTTCCACGACTTTCTCCTCGGTTAACTTTACTTCCTGCATTCCCGTCATGTCCATTCTTCCCATAGCGTCGATCTCTCCTTCCACTAGATTCAGAGCACGAATTTCGAGTACGGTACCTGCCATCAGAGCCTCGATGAAAAGAAAAGTTACGAATTTGTCCTTGAGGTGAAGATGAATTTGCTACCTTCTCCGCAGCGCTCTTAGCTTTTAAACCAGTTTCATACATACGACATCAATTGACCAGAGTAACGTAGTCCTCAATTTCCAAATGAGAGAAAGCCAACTTAATTTCCGGTTTAAGTCCATCCCTAAACTTTGCACATTTTGACCTCTCGTTCTCTCCTCCAACATACAGTGGCACATACTTAGCCAACTCTTCAAATTTTGAGACATACTCATCCACTGATAGATTTCCTTGAACCAACTTTAAAAATTCCATTTCTTTCTCAAGTCTCACATATACCGGAAAGTACTTTTCCAGAAATTTCTGCTTAAAAACTTCCCAAGTAAGCTCTTCTCCACTATTCCGCATTATCTGCTTGGTAGCCCGCCATCATGCCGCAGCCTCTTTCGTCATCATGTACCCAGCGTATGCCAACTTTTGCTCATCGCTACATTGTACCATCCCTCCGAATATTCTCTCCAATTCTTCTATCCAGTTCAGAGCTTCATCCGGGGCAAAACCTCCGGAAAACTCCTTTGGATTGAGACGGCAGAACTCATCTAATCCTTTATATCCTTGCGGTCCTACATCCTGAGCTTGATGTTGATTGTTGTTGTGGTTCTGTTGAGCTTGCTGATGTAGTGCTTGCAAGTTGTTGTTAATACCAGCCAGCACTACAGTCATTTGTACCATAAAATTCGTAGGATTTGGGATCTCAGTACCACTACCGGGATCGCGTGAGTTCGAACCAGGAGGTCTTCCACGTGGGTTACTCATCTTTCTTATCTTGAGAAGGGAACAAGGAGACTTCAACATAGAAACATAGACACAGACTGACACTATAGACACTCTAGACACCACAGAGTCACACAGAGTAAGCATATAAGGCTATGCTTAAGGCCACTGAGGATTAACCATTGCTCTGATACCATACTGTAACAGCTCGATTTTCATAACTCAAAATATCCATTTAATATCCATTAATTTACTAAAAATGAGGCCAATTTTTTTTTTAAACACATTACCAAGGGTTCATCCAGCCTCTTGCTAAAAATCGAGTTGTTACGGAAGCCATTCTAATTAATCACTAATTATGACGCAGTTCAGAGTTTTACATCACATAGAACTAGAACAAGTTCTCAAAAATTTGCATCACAGTTTTTTCCAAAAATGAATATTAACATAATATAATAAAAAGTGGCTTAGTTACAAATATGATTCATAGCTCAGGTAATCCTCGACTCACATCTACCTTGGACCCTATATCTCTGACCAAGTGCTACCCATCCATCAGAAGTGACATCTCACGCTCCCTCTTGTAGGTCCAAACATGCATTGCTACAAGATACGCAATCTATCCGTTGCAATACCGGTGTAACTCGATACGACAACATGATAGGAGAGAAGTCAACGTTCCAGCAGTACAACATTGACAAAACAATATAATAATAAACTCAACATAAAATAAAACAGAGTAGAGTAAGGTATAATGACAGGATCCAGGTAATAACTAAAAACATGTAGCAGAACATAATATAAATCAATCATCACGTTGTAGGAGATACTCATGTTAAGCATATGATAACTTCTTCCAAATCATGAAACATCATTTTCTTTAAGAAGGATCCTCGTTATAGCTTCTTAATTCTAATAGAAAGGTAATAACATTGTCTTCAACATCATCTTTTTTATTAAGTCTTATTATTCCGGGTCCTTCAATGATGTGGGAAAAACATCATTAAAGATAGCACACACGTCTACATCTCCTCGGTAATCCACCCAAACCTAATCGGAAGCTAACAAGAGTACAGGACCTTTACCACGCAGGCATTGACAGCTGTCTGCTACCTCGTAGCACAATAAAAAAAACATCATACTGGCTCATTATACAAAATATCACATTGCCTCGTTCCGGTCCCTCTCACTGTTCTCGAATTGCCATAGGGGGCGACAGTACTAATTCTAGTTGATCGTGCAGATCGAACTTACCACGGCATAGGACCGATCTGCCCGTACCACATATGGAATTCGTTCTGCCTAGAATAGCACTCAAGGCTTCTTGACGTATCACCGTCCTTACCCTCCCCTATTGCAATCACAACCCGAATATCCGCAGATACTCCGGGGTATCTTCCTCTCCACTACTTCGCACTCATACTCACCGCATTAGTTAATGTCTTTTAAAAGTTTTCTTATATCTTTAGTCTTTTAATGACCTAGGGTCGACTCATCCTCGTAACATCCCTTCGATGATTCCCAACCGCTAATAAAGTTATTCTCCTTCCCCAAAAGCACAAGGTTCCACATTCCTCAAGATATCGTTGTGAGCCAGCTTAAATCGTTGAGCCTCAAGCATTGTGCATTCACGTTTCCTTGCCTTCGGCATTTCATCAATTGAATTCACATCTCTACACGTGTTTTGAACTTTCACAAACAGAGCCACAATTCACCTCATATTTCTTTACTCATAATTCTCCTCAGCCTTGTTCTCTTTCACCCATAATCAGAACCAGGATTTCAGAATATAACAGATGTCCTTTGAACATACTTATCAATTTAAAGCAAATAGGAACATATATAATTAAAACGCATGTAATCAGAATCATAAGCATATACTCATGTATTCATGCATCATATAGTAATTTAAAGAACTTCAAACTATATTTACTCAGTTTAACACCGAGTCTAAACGTCGCGTTGACTTAGGCCCGCTGCATCTCTCACCTCTTACTCCAGCTACTGAAAACGCTCGCCCTTGATGGTTCTTTGCTGCTTCCTTGATGTTCCACCCCTTCGTCTAAATCCCTCGTATTAAATAAAATATTTTCATGTTAAAATTTCATAAAGTTTATTGTAACACCCCAAATTTCGTCTTCCGAATAAATATGTTAGTAAAATGGTTTTATAAATAAATAATAATTTCATGTTTGATTTGGATATATATATTCATTATAAGTATTATGTGAAAATATTTTATGATGAGGTTTTTCTATAAAATATTAAATTTTGCAATTAAGTCCTTGGGAAGGACCTAAAAGAAATAATGGAAGGTCTTTTGGGGTTAAAATTAATTAAACAAAGTTTTTAGTGAAAAATGGCCAAAATACTCGAGTATTTGGCTAAATACTCGAGTATTCTGGAGCAGACAGCCACAGTTAGTGCGCTGTAGCTGTCTTGCCATGCGGGGAGCTTGAAATTTGCAACGAAATCCGCCTGAAACCTTGGTGTTGACACGTAAACAACCTCCAGACACGTTCTAGGACTCTTGTCCTCATGCATGGAACCTCCAATCTTCTTCCACAAGGGAGAAGAGTTGATTTATTAAGCCAAAAACATAAACTCAAGGACAGAAACGAGTTTTAGGGTTCTTGAATTCCAATTCTCAATTCGTCTTCGTTTCTGAATCTCATAGAACAAACCGTACACCGTTTTGAAGCTCACATCCAGAGCTTTGAAAAGCACCAAAAATCGTGAGTTAAGGTGGAGTGGGTGAGGAGTAATGAACTCTGCAAGATAGAGATTCAAATCTACCAAAAACCAGAATGTTGTGCAGACCCGTCACCTTCTTTCCTTCGATTCTCTCTCCTCCTTGAGAGTTACCTCACGTGTGATATACCATTGGAAAGCTCTTTCAACGAGCTTCTATTTGATACCAAGTTTGTTAAATTTGAGTCCCTGGTCAAAAAGTTGTGGGCCTGCAAAGTTAGGGGTTGAAATCTGCCAAACTAGATTTTCAGATTCAGAGAGCCGACTTTGAGCTTCGATTGTGGTAAGCTCAAGCCTTCTCTTGGTCTGAAATTTATTGGTTTTCAAAGTTCATGTTATAGAGAACATAGTCTAACCAATTTCCCCAATTTTTATGCATGATTCGAATGTCGATTGATGTGGTTTTGAACCTCTGCTGAATCTGTTATGCAAGTTCGGGTGGGAAGTGGTTAGAGCATTTGGTTGCTGTTCTCTGCGGAGTTTTTGTTCAAGAACGACCCTAAGGTATGGGGGAAGCTTACCATTTGCTAGAATAAGAGTAAATTGCATTAGAAAGTAGGAGGAGTCACCATCGCCTTTTCAAATGGACCGAACAGATTACTTGCAAAAGTAATCTTTTGGGTACTTTCAACAAACATGATGGGTTACAAACAGTATGGTTTCACCGACAACAAGGGACTGAGAGGTTCAAAGGCATCAAAGCAATGTTCAAGGATAACAGGGTTACGGGCTTTTGGGGTCAAGACGCTCCTACACTCAGGGTTAAACTCTTCTAATCAGTTCAAGCCTAAACACTATTCTTCGAAACTTCACATTTCTTCTCACTCCCCAACTTGAATGACTCATACCTCTATACCATGCACATTATCACAGACTTAACCTCTAAATACTACTATCCTTCATTACCCTTTGATCATTCTTACAAAATTTCCCATTACTTAACTTCAATCTATCCTCTCATTATCTCACTTCCCACCATATACTTGCCTTAACCAGACTCCTAGAGCCACTATTTTATCCACCTTTTGTCCTACCAACCACTAATCCTCAAGAAACATACACGACCTTACTCTTATCTCAACCATTCAGTCATATAACTTAGACAATTCTAATTCCGTTTATACTTTCCACCATTCTCCTCCTATTCTAAACCATCAAAACTTCTTAATTCTAATCAATTTTCATGACTCCCCACTCATCTAAGACTAAAAAGGGTACTTCTAATCTCTCCAAGACTCATACATCCTTACTTCTTACTAACTACTCCTCATTCTTCCTTAACCTTTGCAACCTTTTCCTATCAACATTTCACAACTTACTTCCTATCTTAGGGATATCTATTGGATTGGTACAGGATGCAAGGGTTTAGCATTCTTGCTAAAGCTTTAGGAAATAACAATGTTGGGTCAAGGATCAAGAAGAAACTTTGGGTTCATCAATAATCAAGGTTTTGTCAAAAACAGGGTCTAAGATTTTTCAAGCGCCGTGCCAAAACAATTTGGCACATATAGGGTTTTCACAAGAAAAATTTCAACCAGGAAAAGAAAGATTTTAGTCACAGAACAAGATCACACGGCAAGAGTTTAAGGGTCTTCACAAACAAAGGCTTTCACGTCAAAGGAGACTTCAACAAAAGAAGATCCGAATCACGCATCAATATCCCATGTCGACACTGATCGCTGCTCCTCGTTCCCGCTGTAAACGAAAACTGACACGCTCCATGAAAACATTCGCGCACTCTTAGCGTTCCTATTCTTTTCTATCGCTATCTTAATACTAACTCACACACAGAGACACACAGCAGAGTATGTAAGTCCATGCAGAGGTTACTTAGATTAACCCTTGCTCTGATACCACAACTGTAACACCCCGATTCGGCAACTTGAAAACTTAAACTCAAAGTGGTGAAAATTAGGGCCAAAAAAAATTTTTTTTCTTTTTTTTTCAAGCGTTACACGAGATGAGAACATTTCGATTTTCAAAACGTAGTTACAATTAAAAATCATGTTCTCATGTTGCACAACTCTTTCAAGTTCCAAACCGAGATGTCACAAGACACCGCACTTTGAAACTCGTTTTTAAAAACATCATTTAAAAGTATAGCCCATTTACTTGTTTCAAAACATCAGTGTTAAATAACAACTTTTGCCGGGGTACAGTATGATAGAGCTAGGTAACTAAGAACTTACATTGGAGTACATTCTGCCAGGGGGATCACCTAGCTTCTAGTCATGCACACCCAAACTATCTCTTTATCTTCGCATCTTGGCAGCCCAGACTCTCGGTCTACCGGCAGAGTTGTCACATCCAACCATCTCAGGAGTTTCACTCAAAGTGTCGTCAGGTACTTGCCTTTCCTGGCACTACGCCATCTACCGGTTGCTGTGATGTCCTAGGGCGAGAAGAGCCTCTAAGGAAGGGGAATCCACCTTAGAGGTGACTCTGCCTAGGGTTTATGTGTGATGTTTGCTGGGAGTCCTCTAGTGGCCAAAAGGGGAAGCCAAAGAGATACCCTAATCACTGGTGTGTGAGGGTGGCGATTAGGGTAAGAGGACGTACCTTTGCCCCATGTAGTACTGAGCTACTTATAGGGGGGAGCTGGTTGCCCTAATGGGCCAACTTGGGGCCCAAGTAGGGCCAGCCTGTAATGAGCTAGGAGTGGTGGGCTGTCCTTGCGGATAAGGATGGGGTGAGCTGTCCTTGCGGATAAGGATGGGGTGGGCTGTCCTTGCGGATAAGGCTGGGGGACGTCATCATGTCCTTGGTGTCGGAATCTTTGGGGTGATGTCGGACCTGGGAAGACGTACGGAGATCGGACCTGAGCAGAGGCATGAGGTCGGCCTGTATCTGGCGCCTGTTCGGCCGTTGAGCCCTGAGCTCGGCCAAGCGTTCAGTGGGTCCCTTGTTAGGTCCTTGAGTTTTTAGCGGGGTTTATGGGGAGCTCGGCCTAGCCAGGTCCACCACATAAGCCCCCCAGCTCGGTCAAGGCTCTTTGGGGCTTGCTCCGAGGTCGTGGTTTAGATATCTTCCCGAAGTCCATCATTTTACGGTCGAGTTTACCACATAAGCCCCCTAGCTCGGTCAAGGCTCTTTGGGGCTTGCTCCGAGGTCGTGGTTTAGGTCAGAGTACACTTGACAGCTGCCCATTTATCTAGTACTGATGTGGTACCTGACACGCGTCAGAAAGCTCTGTTTTCGAAGTGTCACTATCATTGTGACGTTATTCGAGATCCTCGAATCTCGTGGCCGTGCTCCACGTGCCTCGATCCTAGGGGTTAGGCATTGAATAGGGTTTTATGTGGGCCAGGCCCATTATTCAAAACTGGAGGGAAAACCGCTTCTTTTCAGTTTTACCCATAGTGTCCTTTTTTTCTCCTTCACCGTCCCCGTCTCTTCATTTGTCTCTCATTTACCATTATCTTCTTCGACTAGACAAGGCTCCCCTTCTTCTTTCGCTTCTGCAGATCTCTTACTATACTCCAAGGTTCCTTCTATATTTCGTTTCTTCTTTGCTACTTCTAGACTTTGCTTGATCCCTTGTATTTCTTCCTTTTCTTTACGGAGGGGCGTGTCTTCCGCTGCTTGCGAGTTGCTTCTGCATTTGATTCGTTTCTGCACTCTGCAAGGTACTTACTTCGTCTCTTCCTCTTTTGAAATAATTGCTGTTTTGGTGCCTTCGTAGGTTTCCTTTTCTGGTTTTTGTGCATAGTTTCTGATTTTGATCCTATATTTTGGTTTTTCCTCAAGGGGTAGGGTTAGGATTTCAGGATTTCATAGGTTTCCCACTTTCTAATTCTTAGGGATTTCAAGATTTCTTTTGGGGGTTTTCATTTCGCTGTTTTGTGGGTTTATTCACAGTGGGTTCAAGGTACAAACTAGGTTCAATATGAGTAATGAATGGCTTAGGAAATGGGCTGGGATGGTTCTTCTTTCGTCAAGCAGTAATGAGGAAGAGGACGGTTCCTCTTCCTCCTCCTGCTCGTCCACGAGGGAGTTTGGGCGGAAGTACGAGCGGCGGGTTCTGGAGGTTGACCCCGTCGAAGTTGTCTACCCTCGGAACTCCGAAGAGAAACGAAAATGGATTAAGGAGTATGCTTGGGCTGAGTTTGTAGATGGCAGAGAGCGTGCTGATTACGAGAGGATGGAAAGGGAGAAACTGTTTGACCGGGGGGTACCTGTGGAAGAGAGGAGATGCTCGCCCCTCGGGACTACCTCGAGGGGGTTTTCGGGTGGTTTATTTTTCGCGACCCGGAGAACTAACTTCGAGATCCCCTGTCCTTCCGCAGGTACTATGGATCCTCGGAGGTGCGTTGTCCGGCCTGAACTGTACCCTGCTCCCTTTGATGCCGAATTATACACTTGGGTTGACGTGGAGCCCAAGGGAGTTCAATCCAGCTTAGTTTCAGATGACCAGCTTATGGCACTGCGTGAGGTCGTGCTTTCCAGCTCGGGGGATGCTGGTGATAACTACCAAATTCTGCCCTGCTCAGCCAATGACAGGATTTGTTCTCGGACTGACAATAGCTCTTTCTTCTTCTACGCCGACCTTATTCAAAATTTAGGGGTGAGCTTGCCTTTCACCGACATAGAGATTAGGGTATTGAACGAACTCGGCCTGGCTCCCTCTCAGCTCCATCCCAATACTTGGTCTTTTCTCCGAGCCTTTCAGAGATATTGTATCGCTAGGAACCTGGTTTGCACAGCTCGGCTCTTCCTGTGGGTGTACAATCCGTTCGTTAGTAACAAGGAGGGTGTTTCAGGTCGACTTTGGGTATCGACCAAGGCTCGAGGTCGTTACGGGCTTTTTGGGATGTTTTCTGAATCATGGAAACAATTCAAACCGCGCTTCTTTAAGTACCAACATGTGGGTTCTAGACGCCCCTGGTTTATGGGAGAAACGAAACCGAGATTTCCCTTAGAATGGACACAAGAGTTTTTCATCCGACATTCGGAGGCACCTCAACGGTGGTCAGGGACGACCTTGGATGCCGACGAAGCTGTTACAGCCTTCCACTTTCAAACTGAGTATCGAGCTCGCAAGTCTCAGCTTGATATAGGAGTGTTCATGACGTGCCCAGTCCGAGAAGTCTTAACAAACATTGGTAGATAGCTTTTCACTTTCCTCTTCTCTCTTTTTTTTTTTTGTCCTTTGTAACTTATTCTTTTTGGCCTTTGTAGAGAAATATTGGGCCAACATGTCTTCTAAAGCGATGAGGGCTGCCTTGGAAGCGCGCAAAAAGAAGGCTTCCGCATCTCCTGCTGCTGTTGCCGTCGTCGCCGAGGTCACTGCTGATACGACCTCGACAGGTTCTGGTCCTCTTCAACCTACTCCGCCTGCCGTTATCCTTGCGCAGGCTCCTCGACCGGCGGCTAGCTCAGGCGTAGAGATGGTTGTCGCGTCGAGCTCGCCTGCTCAGGGCCGGGGATCTGAAGGTTCTTCCCGACCTCCAGTAGTCATCGTCAATCCCTCAGTTAGAGAGGGAATTCTGAAGATGTCGGGGGCTGAGTGGAAGAAGGAGGCCGAAGACTTTGCTATTCAGATGAAAAGGGCCTGTACCATGTTTAGTGTTCTATCCGAGGTTGCTGACGATGTGGCAGAGGGTATATCACCCGCTCAGAAGAAAGCTCGGTTGGAGGCTGCGGCGGAGGTGGAGGATCTAAGACAGAGGAAGAAAAACATCGGCAACATATCGTGGAGCTCCAAAAACAGAATGGGGAGGCCATGGCTCAAATGAAGGTTGAGGTTAGGGAGGCTGGTCGGCAGGAGGGGTTGGCCGAGGTGGAGAAAGTTAGGACCCTGCTGAAAAGGAGGGCTGCCCAAGCACTTAAGCACAAAGTGGCGGCGCAGGAAGCTGATTTCCAGTTTGAGAAAGCTGGAAACAAAATCTTCGCCAGTGCGGTGGAGCAGGTTCTGCACTTGAACCCTGGTCTCCGAATTAGGGTGGTTGGGGCTAGTGCCGCCTATGGGGTAGAGGATGGCAAGATGGTGGATTATGGGAGAGATAGGGCCGAAGTTGATCTTGACCAGCCTGAGGAGAATCTTCCTGACCCCCTAGCCGAGAGAATGGAAGAAGATTTTGATCCGAGGTCGGTTGTGTTATCCGACGTAGAGGATTGACATGGCGTAAGTCCCTTATGCTGGGCAACATGCTTTTACTTTGTAACAACTTTGTTGGATATGCTGACTGTCATCTGATAACATTTTGTCTTTAACTTAATGCAAGTTCATAATTTGCTTGACTTGTTGCATATTTTGAAAAAGTTTTTAGGCAACGCGAGATAGTGAGATCTGTTGCGTGGTTTTACGTCGCTGTTTACGCAAGTATTAAGTTTAACTTGGGACGTATAACGAGTTATTAAGGGCCTTGGTCTATGAAGCTTTCTCATACCCAAGTCATCCATGATCGTTTTAAGGTTTAGATCGGGTTACTCAGTAAGTGCAGTAATCTTATAAGGTTTCCTCTGGAAAGAGGTGCTTTATATAAGGGCATACGGTAGGGAACTCGGAACATCCCGTCTTGGCCGAGGTGGGTGTCCTCTACCCCGATGTGGAAGAGGTTGCTGAGTGAAGTGATGTAAAAACATTTCACTGCAAGCTATACATCATCGGGTGTCCCTTGTACATTGTGCATATGAGCCTATCTCTTTTGGGAGATGTAGGCTGTGCATAGCGCCATGCAACATTTAGGTGGCTAGTGCTAAATGAGAAGCTAGTACGTACGTATATAGAACTGTGGCACTTGAGTAAAGGGCAAGTTTGTGTTTCATCGATTGGATGTCAGAATACATTACTTTTTGAAAAAAAAACTTGGTATTTCATAGTGGTGGCACTCTGGCCGACCTTGGAAAGATGGATATCTCACAATGAAAAGGCATGCTGGCCAAACATGAATTAAAAAGCCTAAACTGACAGACAAACATTTTGATTAGGAATTTAAGAAGAGCTTTTTGGTAACCGTGACTTGCTTCTGAGGTAAACCTGTTTAGGCGATGTAGGTTCTCAGTAGGTTGGTGATCTAAGGGCTTTACTGAGTTCGGCTCCCTAGACAGTGTCCCAGAGTCTGTGCTTTGTGAGCACCTCTGTTGGGGTCTGTTTGTCTTAGGACCGTGCTCACACCCTTCAGGGACCGAGGCTCAGGTTTCACTTTTGGAGCGCTGATCTTCCGCGCTTGCAGGATCAGGACATTTTGCTCCAGTGTTTGTTTCCGCTTTTTTCTTCTTAGCTGCCGTCTTCTGAACCGAGGAGGAATGCCTGGGATACTTAACTAGCTTGAAGCCACTTGGGGGCTGCCGAGTTTGTAGGAGGAGAAGGAGGTGCTTTTTGATTATGAAAAAGCTGTTGATCCCAGATCGGGTTTGGTCGGTAGGACCGTTGTCGTCTCGCTGTCCTGGACTCTCTTTTCTGACCTCGATGCCTAAGATTTGTCCTTTGGTCAGGGTTGGATTAGTGGATTCTTTCTGTTTCCTTTTTCCTTCCCGTAGACTTGCATTATAGCAAAGTCGGGCTTTTACTTGGTCGGCCTTTACCGTGACGACCTTGTCGTCTGAACCAACAAATTTCATTGCTAGGTGGACCGTAGACACTACCGCCCCAAAGGCTTGGAGGAAGGTTCGTCCCAGAATGGCGTTGTATGGGGAATCAGAGTTTACTACCAAGAATTTTATAATCTCCGTCCGGGCTGAAGGTTGCTTACCTAGGGTTATTGGGAGGTGGATAGCTCCGAGGGGGCGGATTGCTTCTCCTGTAAAGCTGATGAGGTTTCCTTCAAACTTGCGGAGGTCAGATGATCTGAGTTTTAATGCTCGAAAAGTGTGCAGGAAGAGAATGTCGGCCGAACTTCCTTGATCGACAAAAACCCTGGCGACTTCAAAATTTCCTATCAGCGCGGTTATTACCATGGGGTCATTATGATCAGGAACAACATCTTCCATATCCAGGTCGGAGAAAACGATGGGAATATCTCGAGACGGCTTTTTGTAAATGGGCTTGTGGTGTACTGCCAGGATTTGGTTGATGTACCTTTTCCTATCTGCTCTCATTTCTCCTCCGCCTGCGAAACCTCCGGAGATAGTTTCTACTCGTAGGTTTTCTGGTGACTTATCCATGTCTTGGATTGCGACCAAGCTTACTCGTTGTGGCTCCTCATCTCTCTTCTCGGGGGATGGCTCTGCTTTTGCTTTGCCTTTATCATTATCCGGGCTGCGGGTTCTTCTTCGACCTTTCCTTTCTACTACTTCTCTTACATACTGTTGTAATTTTCCCTTCCTTATCATGTCTTCGATCACATCCCGAAGCCAAGTGCATTGGTCGGTGTGATGCCCATACCCGTCATGGAAATTACAGTATTTCGACCTATCTCTGATATTACTTTGATTCTTGAGGAAAGGGGGGCGAGTTACCCCCCTGAGGTCGGTTTGCATAGTCTCTCTCCAGACTTGAGATCTCGGGACCGTTAGGGGGGTGTACACATCATACTTGGTGGTGTAGGGACGTCGACGGTCCTCTTGGTGTCCGGGGTTGGAGCGTCCTCGGTCACCTTGGTCTGATCTTCCTCCTTTCTCGTCCCTGTTGCCTCGAGGGAGACCTCGGGGAAGGGCACTTTGAACTGTAGCTTGGCTGTTTTCCATTCTATTAGTCTGTCCTTTGGTGAATTCTTCTAGGTTAATGTACTTATTTGACCGCTGTCTTAGCTCGGCCATGTCCCTCGGCGGTCTTCCAACCAAGGAATCCTTGAATCCTCCTTCGAGCAATCCTTGAATAAGGAGGAGTACGGCTACCTCGGGTGATAAGTGAGGGACCGAGCTGGATTCAGTGTGGAATCTGTGCAAATACGCACGCAATGTTTCATCTGGCTTCTGGGTTACTGTTGCTAGGGTGTGATCCGACCTTGGTTGTATGCAACTTGCGGTGTACCTATTGAGGAATGCTTGCTTTATTTCTTTCCAGTTATTGATGGAATTTCTTAGCAGTGTGGAAAACCAACGCAGGACAGGAGCTTGGAGGGTCATGGAGAAGGCCCGACACTTAAGCCGATCTCCTCCCCCATGAAAGTTAATCGCGCCTTCATAATTGAGGACGTGCTCCTGCGGGTCGGTCAGGCCGTTGTACCTAGTGATGTTGGTTGGCCCGAGGTACCCAGGTGGTGGCTGGTAGGACATGACTGCTGGGGTGAAGGGGTGGCCTGGATGGACATCGTCGGGGTCGGCTTGTTGGTCATCAAAAGGTGGTGTCTGAGGTAACCGATTGAGAGTAGTGAGGGGTGTTGTAACCATTTGTGGTGTCAACAGTTGTGGAGATGCCAAGTTTTGGGTTGGGAGTATAGTGTGACCTTGGTCTGTTGGGATGGTCAGAGGTTGTGTTGGCTCATTTGTGGCTGGGGTCTGATCTGGTATAACTCGTTCAGCAAGGCGGTGCATGGTTATTTGTTGTAGGTCTGCGATAGCTTTTCCTTGTTGCTCCACTATTCTCATTTGTTGTCGCATTAGAGATAAGAGTTCGGCATCTCGTGAAAGGGAGGAGTGACGTGAGTGGGAGCGGTGGGTGGTGCTGATAGACTGAGCACGTTCACCACGGGGGCGGTGCTGTTCAGTGTTGGTTTCACCAAGCTCAGAACGTAGCTGCACGCGCCGACCTCCTCTGTCATACTGAGCTGGGTTGGTGGTATCAGTGTGGATGGTATAAGGCCCACTGTGTGTATGGGTAAACTCTGGGGGAGGAGGTGGCGGTGGGGGAGGTGGTGGGGGAGGAGGAGGGGGAGGCGGCGGAGGGGGCGGTGGCGGAGGTGGTGACGGCCTTGCTGCCCTGTTGGCTTCAAGGTGCTCACGTAGGTCCTCCGGAGTCCGTGCCCTCCTGGGACGCCCTCTTCCTCTCCTTTGAGCTGTTGGAACGTCAGACATGGTAGATTCTTGGTGGGGTTGATGTTTATCTTTCCCCACAGATGGCGCCAATGTGATGTCCTAGGGCGAGAAGAGCCTCTAAGGAAGGGGAATCCACCTTAGAGGAGACTCTGCCTAGGGTTTATGTGTGATGTTTGCTGGGAGTCCTCTAGTGGCCAAAAGGGGAAGCCAAAGAGATACCCTAATCACTGGTGTGTGAGGGTGGCGATTAGGGTAAGAGGACGTACCTTTGCCCCATGTAGTACTGAGCTACTTATAGGGGGGAGCTGGTTGCCCTAATGGGCCAACTTGGGGCCCAAGTAGGGCCAGCCTGTAATGAGCTAGGAGTGGTGCGCTGTCCTTCCGGATAAGGATGGGGTGAGCTGTCCTTGCGGATAAGGATGGGGTGGGCTGTCCTTGCGGATAAGGCTGGGGGACGTCATCATGTCCTTGGTGTCGGAATCTTTGGGGTGATGTCGGACCTGGGAAGACGTATGGAGATCGGACCTGAGCAGAGGCATGAGGTCGGCCTGTATCTGGCGCCTGTTCGGCCGTTGAGCCCTGAGCTCGGCCAAGCGTTCAGTGAGTCCCTTGTTAGGTCCTTGAGTTTTTAGTGGGGTTTATGGGGAGCTCGGCCTAGCCAGGTCCACCACAGTTGCAATATCAGCATTTGCCAATACGACAACACGGTAGGAGAGAGTCAGTGTTCCGAACACCAACGGGTTGACCATGCGGTCTCAGGGTAGGTTAAACATAAAGAAAGACAGGTAGTATACTACAATAACGTAACTAAAACATCATCATCGTACTCAACAAGTAATACACATAGCACATATGAATCACATAGAATAAAACATGTCATAATATTCTAAACACATCATTACCATCATTCTCAACCAATTACTTCATTCACGCTTTTATAATCACATTCTCAGAATCTTCCTCACGAGCTCTCACAATTTTTCTCAAACCTTCTTTCATCATAGTTTCCATACTTATCTCTTATTCCAAGAATTCTTTCGTATTCTGTCTTATAAACTTTGTTCGATACTTGATGTTTTGATATACTTTTCCTTTGAAACATCTTTGTTTATTAAGTTTTTATTATCTCGGTTAGCATCAATGATGAGGGGGAAACATCATTGAGCTCGCACACGTCTACATCTCCTCGGTCAACCACCCAACCTAGTCGGAAGCAAACAAGAGTACAGGACCTTTACCACGCGGGCACGACAGCTGTCACACAAACAAATGGTCCCAGACCAGGAGGCCTCAGCCTCAAATCATATCATATCATAAACAGGCACGCTCTCAGCGGCAAACACAAATGCCCCGTTCCAGTCCCTCTCACTGTTCTCGATTTGCAATCAAGGGGGCGACAGTATATTTCTGTCTGCAGTGCAGAACGTGCCACGGCATTAGACCCAGTCCCTACCACGTTAGTACGCCACATGTGGAGTTGTTCCGCCTAGAAATATACTCTAGACTTCTTGACGTTTCACCGTCATCGTCCTCCCCTCATGCAATCTCCTCCTAAGTATCCGCAGATACCTATGGTTCCTTCCTCTCCACTACTTCGATACGACACTCATACCTCACCGCATTTGTAAATGTCTTTTAAAGTCTTTTAAAATTTTACGATTTAATTAGCGGCTTAACCCTAACAGTCGGCTCGTCCTTGGTGCATCCCTTCAACGAAGCCCGACCACTAATCGCAAACCGCTCCCCCTAAATCTCAATGGCCCTTGGCCTCAAATCACATTCTCATCTCATCATCATGATTCTCATAGACTCATTCTCAACATATTCCTCATCAACATCATCAGTCTCTTTTCCTCGTCTTTCTCAAAATATCTTTTCGCAAAACTTTTCGAAAACATGATTTCACAACACCTCAATTCATAAACCTTTTCGCAAAACTTTTTCAAAAGATAATATTTCCAAAAACTTTCACAAAATATCGTTTTCACAAAAACTTTTCAAAAATGTCTTTTCAAAACCAATTTCAAAAACAATCACATTTTTGGATGAGTGTTAATGGGGGAGCAAGCTCAACTCAACACTAAGCTTCTTTACAAAAACATGAACGAGGAATCACATCTCAATTCAACCACATTACATTTTCACAACCACGCTTCCGCTCGCCTCATCAGATGTTTCATTCCTTCTCAACTCAACTTTCACTTTCTTTCTTACTTTATCTCTTTTACATTCCAAGCGCATCATGCTTTATCTTTTCTCAATCATTCCAAAACCTTTTCTTTAGTCTTACTTATTGCTCATCTTTCACTTCATTATACTCATGTTTCTAATTCCCATTCTCTTTTCTCTTTTCAATCTCATCTCATAACTTTCACGGTTTCCTTATTATAGTTTCACTACTCAAACATAATCAAACAATTTCAAACAGAATAAAGTATGCTCCATAGTTAAACAGGAAGTAGGCAAATTAAACAAATAAGCATTTAGCACACATATCTATATTGCCTAATTCGCAGTACATTCGCAATCCATCCATTCGGATTGCGGGCAACCGCGTTACGGGATCACAGCACTCTCACTCACCTGGATGACGAATCATCCGAAAGCTCTCCACGGTTTCCAGTCGCTAACCTTGCCACGTTTCCTTCGCGTCCGACACCCGAACTAGAACATTTTTCCCCGTGCGTTAGAACGTTTTCGATAATTCTTAATTTCGTTTTGAAAACTCTTTGTGTAACACCCCGCATTTTTCCCATACGTGCGTAAATGATTTTGTCGAAATAAATATTGAAGTTTGGAATATAAAGGATTTTAAGAAGAATATTTTGTGTAAAAAAGAATTAGAGTGATGGTTTTCATGGATGTTTATAAACAAAGTGTTTTTATAAAAGAAAAGTGAATGATTTTGTTGGTTTGATTTGAAAGAAATTAGTTGTAATTTTATTAAAAAGTGATTTTTTTTATTTAAAGTGAAGTTTTTGAACTGTTAACTTTAAAAATTCGTAACTTTTTAACCGTAACTCGGATTTTTACGAACTTTATATCAAAACGACCGTCTCGAAACGTAGATTTTGAAAATATAATTTTTGGAATTTTCTAGGTTGTTTTAAAAAAATTTAATTTCAGGACAGTGAAATACGAGTTTTAGAGATGGTATTTTAAAGAAAATGAAGTTTATTGTTTTGGCCTGAAATTTTTGTGTGAAATGTGTTTAATTTAATGTGTGTGTACTGTATGATACATGAAGTGGTTGTATGTATGTGAATTCTTTGAATTAATTGCCTTGTTATTTGAATTGATGAATTGGAATAAATATGACTTAGAAAATAAAATGAAAATGTATGTGTATGTATGTGTGTATATGTGAGTGCCTTGGTATGAATGTGTGTGTTGAATGTAGATGCATGTGTAGGTGTGTGAGGTTGCCACGGTTGTGCATGTGCATGTAGGTGTGTGTATGTGTCAAACGTGTGTGTGTGTAGAAGACTTAGGGATTAAGACACTAAGGGACCAAGTGAACCAAACTAAACCAAACTAAGTTAGAAAGCAACCAAACCCTAACTAGTTCAAATCCTAAGTGACCCCTAAAGCTCTAGCCACAAGACTTTGTCCCCTTGACCTTGAAGACCCTTATCCATGCAATTAATTGTGAACCCAAAATCGCCCCTCCTATAGTGTGTGACTAAACCTAAATCTAAGGGCAAAGAGGGAATTGTGAGTTGGTCCATTTATACTATAAGCCTTAGTTCATTCACCCCTTCATTTCTTCTTTCCTCATTTCCACCATACCAACACTAAACACAACTCCTAAGAGTCCATCAAACTCTTAGAGAGAAAAGGAGAAAAGAAATAGAGAGAGAGAGAAGAGGGTATGGCTGTGAGTCCTAGAAGAGAAGGAGGAGGAAAATCCATACTCAACCAAGCCCTTTCCATGTAGATCAAGAATGTTAGAGCTAGAAGACCATCCTTTCTCATGGTAGGATTTGAAGATCAAGAAGAATTTGTAATAGTTTAGTTTCCTTTTCTTAGTTTGTAGATTTTCTCCATCTTCTTTCTTTGCATGTTCATTTTTATGATTGAGAGATGATCTTTTGTGTTGATCTTCTTTAATCATGGAATTTAAGGACCTTAAAAATAATTTGTAATATGTGATCTTTATGTTTTTGTTTCGGTTTGGATTTTTCTTGCTTGCTCCAATATTTTTCTACCTAAAATCTTAAAGATCTAAAGAAAAGCTAAGGTTTTCTTGAAGGCTACAATAAATCCTTCTTGCATGTTTATTTTTCTTTCTCTAAACCGTGGACTCACTACTACAGAAAAACGTTTTGAGGGAGGTTATTTTGCATAAAAGAGGGCGGTTCCGAACCCTTCTTAAATGTATCGCCTTTGTAAGTACTTCCTTTTTGAGTGTGGTTCGGAACCGCCCTCTTAAATTTTTTTAAGGGCAGTTCCGAACCGCCCTTTTTTATTTAAATAACCTTCTTTGTTCCTTTCATCTGAACCACCCTCTTATGATTTTTTTAACCGCCCTCTGTTAAATTTTTTGAACCGCCATCTTATGTTTTTTTTTAAATTTTTTTTGTTGCTTGCTTCCTCTTTTATGTTTTAAGTTTTTTTTATCCCTGAATAATTTTTGAAATTATTCATCACAAAACCTGTAAATTTTTTTAATTTTTATGTTATTTCAAAAATTATGCAAGATTTACAAAAAAAAAATTATGCATCAAACATAATCTAATCTAACAAAATAATTTCGTTAAAAGAGCTGCATAGTAATAACATCAATATGATGAGTATAATAAATGTTTACATTACAAAATCACAAGTCCAGCCAAAAAAAATCTTGTGAAAACAGACATAATAAGCATTAGAATGAGTATCAATGTTCACATCACCAAATCACAACCGCTTCATATGCCTCATCACCCAACTCTTCCTTCATACTCGTGAGCTTCTCATCTTCTTCATCTAAAACTTCCTGCATAACATATGCAACACACATTAGATCGTTGGTATATTCGTGGTACAGCAGGGAAAGAAAGATGCCAACAAAATACTGAAAAGATGATTAGCACCTTAGTGTGCCAATGGAAAATACCAACAGCATATCTTCATCTGTAACCATTATAAAACGATGCTTAGCTTTTTCTTTTTTAAATAAGTATCACTTAATACTGGCTATATAAGGTTAGTTTAGCAAATTACCTGGCCTAACAAAATCAGATAGACCAAAATCAATAACTTTCTTCGCAACATTCTCCTCTTTTGAGACAAAAAGAAAATTCTGCAAAGTAGGCAAAACATCCAGAGTAAAGACATGTAATAGACTTGATAGCTAATTATACAAACAATATAAAATTCACTAATGAAATTCACCAATGAAAGCCTACTAATAACTGTCGTTGTCATGGATAAAATTCACTAATGAAAGCCTACTAATGCCCGATACTTATCCTATGCTATAATCCAAAAGGTATGTTCTGTCTTAATTTTAGCACGGCAAATTTTTGTGGTTTTTCTTATGCTGCTATAACAAATCAAATTTAAACAGATTATTTCCTGCTCTCAGCCACAAAATGAGATATGTCACAAGGTTCCTAACTGTTTCTTTTTGTTTTCTTAGTTGAGATTATTTGGTCCCCTTGTCTTATAATCCTTCCTATCCTTATCATACTATCATCTAACTAAAACACATTCTATAGAAATTGTAAGTTTTTAGCTTTTCTATTTTACTTTGAATGGAGAGGAACAAACTTAGCAAAATAATCATTCGGTTGAAAACATCAATGTACATATTCTCGAATCATATTCTGAGTGGCAAGTGATTGACAAAAGTTGAGCAGAAATTGAATTTCAGGGCAAGAATACAATATTTCACTAGGTACCAATAATAGTTCAACTTCAATACATAAGATGATCCTTTACCTTTATTATTTTATAACCATAACCATAATAATTACGTAAAGATGCAAATACTTATCATTTTGGGTGCACAACAAATAACTAATCACTGGAAAGAATTTCCAAATCACTAAATACTACTATACTTTATTATATTTTTAAGACTCTCACTCCCCCACCAAATCCTATAAAAGTAAAACAAAAAGCTTGAAGAATCAATAGATCTCAATTACAAAAAGTGGCAGAGTTTTCTGTACTCGTGTTATATTTTCATAATATTTGCCTGAGCCAAAGTTCAGATGATTTAAATTTCAATATATTCTACACAGATGGGAACAGAAAATGTTATACAACAAAGTAAACTGATTATCCAAAAGAAAACCTCAAGGGGAGAAAATTTACCTGATGATTGTTCCCTTTAGAAGCATCACTATGATCAGTTTTAGCAGTCTTTTTCTTTACTTTATCTGCTCCCAAACCTCGCTTATTATTCTTCACATAAGTTTCCACAGGTTCTATTCTACCTTGTTTACATTACAATTTTATTTATCAGAATCAGAATTATAGCATGAAAATCCTAAATACCTTACACTTATGAAGATGAGAAAAGTACTAAAACCAGCGAAACTGGAGCTTAATAGTTACATCGGGAATCAAAACGAGAAACAAGCATAACTTTTTGTCATTAGTTATGCCTAGGTTCCAAAATTCATTAGTACCTTTAAATCCTGTTTAAAGTTTAAAACGTATAGCAAATAGAACTCACAAGTCACAATCTTAAGCACAAAAAGAGAGTGAGAAACAAAACCTGCTCAGATATTCCAAGACCAGTTCCTTCTTTCCAACCATGCTTCTTCAACAACTGAAAAAAAAAACTACCCAAGTTATTTTTCACAAAATCCAAATGTAAAAGAATGACAAAAATAAAATAAAATAAAAATCAACGATACATAATGAAATAAAATAAAATACTGACATAGCACTGAATACTTAGATTCAACCAATGACAATAGAATATTATGAAAAAATCATTCTTCGCAGGTTCAAAAATGCGTAAGAACAAGTCAAACCTTGATCCCTTCATAGAGAGCTCGTGAGCGACAAGAACGAAGGCAAGCGTGATCATACTCTGATCGAACAAACTCACGTAAACGTTGCAACTTCAATCTCCAGCGACATTGTTGCCATGAACAAGCAAGGGGATAACCAACAACAGAAAGAATGCTATGTATTGCTCCCTCCCACCATTGATAAGCTGCTATACCATTAATCTCATCCACAAATGTATTGAATGCACCCTCATAACTGCTAATACCAAATGAGTCATGAGTTTGTGAGACTCACTGAATTCTCAAGAGTAGCAAACCAATTGAAGCTTAAAATGTTGAAAAATCAACTAGCAATTAGAAACCTTTTTGTCAAAAACTGAAAAATCCTCAATCCAAACTACATCTGGTCTAAGATATAGAATTTATCATAATTAACTAATCTTAGCTCTCAGTTTAAAGTGATGCCTCTTAATAAAGACAAAGACTGAAAAGGCAAAGTAAGAATGTATGAATCTTCCAAGAAAGTCAAAATGGTTGACAGAGTGAGGCACAACTATTCATCCCAAAACTAGCATTTAGGTTTTGCATTTCATCAATACAGATACTTAACATGTACAAATAGTTTAGGTGGTATGCAAAATTTTGCATGAGTCTCAGAAATTAAAAAAGTGACCCAAACCAAATCTGTAATGTTGGAAGATAACAAGACTATAAGTGATTTGATATCAAGCAGAAGCTGACAACCGGTGCAGAAGTAAAGAGTATGAGAAATACTCAAAATACCCCAGCAAAGAAAAGATACAAGAGCAGTTTTTACATAAACAAATAAATAAGAACAAAACCAACCAAACCCCTGCATCTAACCCATACAGCAACAACCCGAGAGAAAAAAATTCACTCCTAACCCACACATAAAGACCAACACAACAAACCAGCCCCTGATTCCAAAAAACGCCAATTAAACTCCCTTAACATCCAGCGAAGGTCTCTGCAAAAAATGCAGCAAAAACAATAACAGAACAGTAGGATAGCATTCTGCAGAAACACAATATCAGACTAGCAGCCACCACAAGAAGGACCGCTACTAAATACTGAGAAAAAACAGGGCAAAAAACACTGAAAAATCAAAAACCTAAATCTCTCCTCTAAAACCAAAATCAAAAGAGGGCAAAATTGAAAACCCTAATCCCAGAATCAATAGAAGAGGGAAATTGAAAAAAAAATCAAGAATATAAGAGAGAATTAGTGATGACATGCAATGGAACGATGAGGGCAAGTGGGGTTGCTTACTGAGAATCAAAAAATTAAAAAAAAAAAAGAAAAATATAAGAGAGAATGGGATTGCTTACGGAGAATGAGAAGAGGAGATTAAGAGATTGAAGCAGACCACAACCACTACCATCGTCGCACCCGCCAACGGAGGACGAAGAGGAGTGGCGGCAGCGAACGAGGAAGAGGAGGATGAAGAGGAGTGGCTGACGCCGACGGTGGAAGAGCACAGCGACAACAATGGAAAGGAAGACGGAGAGAGGAGAACACGCGACGGCGATGGAAGAAGGGGAACACGCATGGCGACGGATGGAGGAGGAAGAAAGCTAAGGGGAACACGGATGGCAATGGAGAACGAAGGAAGTGAAAGAAGGGAGTATATGTTAAAGCTTTAGGGCAACCCAGTTTGCATCAGTTTTTATTTTTTAATTTAAGGTTTAAGTAGGCGGTTCAACGACATAACCCTCTTCTATAGTCCTCAAAATTTTATCTGATTTTAATATTTTTTATATAGACTAAATGAAGGTGGTTTTGGTAAGCAACCGCCCCTAAAAATAATATTTTTTAAGGCTGGTTAAAGAAAAAAAACCTTTATTTTAAATCAATTTAAACAAAAGAGGGCAGTTTCGTTAAGGAACCGCCCTTAAAATACCGCCTTTAAATATCCATTTTGTAGTAGTGACTATTTGTGTTTATTTGATGATTTGGTAAATAAACCCATGATCTAAACTTGTGTGTTTATAAAGTGTAATTTTTGGTTGTTACATGTTAAATCTTTTTGTTAAATCATGATCTATATGTATTTTCATGTTTATTTGTTAAATAAATTTATAATCAAAACTTGATCAGTGAAGAAGTTGAGGTTTTTATTCTTGCATGTTAAGTTTGTGATTATCTTGGTTGATTTAAATTTGTGCATGTGATTATCTTTGTTTAATATATGAAAAATGTTTAGATCTTTATTTGCATGTTAATTTTTAAGAGAAAAATCATGTTTTCCTTTTTGTGTATGTTTCGGTTTTAAGAGAAAAGAATTAAAGAAACCAAGTGTTAAAATAATTTTTCAAAGTATAACTATAATTTGATTAAGTGATATTTTTTTTAGAGGCCATTCGGCCATATTTAATTAAACTAGGATCCATGCTTTTATTTTGTAAAAAGTTGGTACATGTTTGTTTTAGAATTAGATCTAGTGATTTTATGAACATGCATGTTATTTTCATGAAAATAAAAGTAAACCTTTATTTTTGGCTTAAGAAAAGTTATGATCTTAAGTTTATTTTTATGCATGTTTGAAAAGGATTTTATTCGAAATATATTGATGCATGTTGATGTGATGTTGTGACTTTTGTGTGTGAATGGGAAAACCTTGTCTCCTTGCATATTGACTTTAAGCCACCCTAGGAAAAGTAGGAAATTAGAATTGTCCCTCATGTAGGTTGCATACATGATGAGGTTTTTGGGATTAAAGATTTCAAAGAGTGCATGCATGAAATATTTGAATTTAAAAGAAAATATGTGTGATGGTTTATGATTTCAAATTGTTGGTTCTTACTCTGGATGCTCACGGTTTAGGCATAGAAGAGAGAAAATAATTTCATGCTTTATGTTTTGATTGTGAACTAAAAATCTTGCAATATTTTACATGTATAATTTGGGCAAGGCATGTGCATGTAGTTGGAGAATTGTTTCCAGGAAATGACTTTGAAAATAATTATGTTCTAGGTGCATGATACTAGGTGTTTTCATGAAAGTGATGTTTGCTTGCTTTTATCTTTTAACTTTAGAAAATAAATAAATTGATTTGATTATGAGAAAAGATTTTTAGTTTTAAAATTTATTTGTGATTAGAAAATAATGACTATGTGTGATTCGGTTTTGTTAAGTTAAATTATTTTCTTAAGAATAATTGGATTAATATATATTAAAGTTATAATTTAATTAATGAATGTAAATAAGTAAAAATGTGATATACTGTGTATATGTTGTGAATACTTGGAATCTGTGTGTGTGACTGTTCTTTGTACTGCTTGAATGTATTGGAATTGTGTTGAATACTGTTTGTGAAATTTATTCGTGAAAAATGTTTTATTTGAAAAGAATGATTTAAACAACTTAAATTAATTTGAAATCTTTAATTGATCAGTGTCTAATGATATTGAGAAGACTTGAAATTAAATAAATCAATTGATTGGTTTTGAAGTTTTATTTTCTTGAATTCTGTATTTGATTTAATAAAGGTTTTCAAAGAATTGTTTTTCCTTCAATGTTTAGAGAAAATGATTTTTAACCCAAAGTGTTTTAAACTAAGAAAAATAGATTCTGTTTTGGAAAGGGAATTGTTTTAAGAGGTTTTTCTTGGAAACATTTTATAAAGGAAACGATTTAGATTTAAAGTCTTTTGGATATTGGCAATGTGCTTTTAAAAAGGGGATTATTTTAAAGTGTTTTAAAACGAAATTAAGGATTCACGTAAATCGTTTCTAACGCACGGGGAAAAATGTCTAGTTCGGGTGTCGGACGCGAAGGACACGTGGCAAGGATAACGACTGGAAATTTCGGAAAGCTTTTGGATGTGTCGTCATCCAGGTGAGTGAGAGTGCGGTGATCCCATGACGTGGTTGCTCACAATCCGAATAGGAGGATTGTGAGAATACTGCGAATTAGGTGATACAGATTTGTGTGTTCTAATTGCATATTAAATGATTACTTGCCATGCATTACTAGATGTTTACTTGTTGTGTTTACTTTATTTTGTTTAGATATTGTTTAATTTTGTCTGATAACAAAATGATGATGATAGAATCGTGAGAATAATAAGAAAAACCGAAAAGAGAAAAGAGAAGCGAGTAAGAGATATGAGAAAGGATTGAGAAAGAATGAGTAATGAGTTAAGAACTAATGAGAGAGTATGAGAAATGAGAAAGAGATGAATCGCGTTTGTGAATAAAAGTTTGAGAAAGAGATAAAGGTGATGTGAGTAAAGGAAAGAGATAAAGAGTTGAGATTGATCTGAGAATGTGATTATGAAAGTGAGAAAGTGGTTGAGTAGAGATGTGATTCCTCGTTCACGTTTTTGGGAAGAAGCTTAGTGTTGAGTTGAGCTTGCTCCTCCATTAACACTCACCCAAAAATGTGATTTTTGAAAAAGGTTTTAAAAAGAGATTTTTGAAAAGCTTTTTGTGAAAATAATATTTCGTGAAAGTTTTTGGAAACATGAGTTTGAAAAAGTATTGAGAAATGATTTATGAAATGAGGTTTTCCGAAAATGTTTTGTGAAGTAAACGTTTTATGAAATCGTGTTTTCGAAAAAGTTTTGCAAAAGATGTTTTGGGAAAAACGAGGAAAATATGTGGATGATGTTATTGAGAATTGTACTGAGAATGAGTTTTCGAGAATTCTGATAGTGAGATGAGAAAGTGATTTGAGGCTTGAGGCCAATGAGATTTAGGGGGAATAGTTTGCGATTAGTGGTCGGGCTTCGTTGAAGGGATGCACCAAGGACGAGCCGATCATTAGGAATAAGCCGCTAATTAAAACGCTAAAACTTTAAAAGACATTTACAAACGCGGTGAGGCATGAGTGTCGTATCGAAGTAGTGGAGAGGAAGGTACCCTGGATATCAAGGATATTCGGGTTGTGAATGCAATAGGGTAAGCTAGGGCGGTAAAATGCCATGAGGCTTTGAGTACTATTCTGGGCGGAATGAATCCCACATGTGGCGTACTAACGTGGTAGGGACTGGGTCTAATGCCGTGGTAAGTTCTGCACCCGGGACCGGAATAGTGCTGTCACCCCTATGGCACTTCAGGAACAGTGAGAGGGACTAGAACGGGGCATTTGTGATTGCCGCTGAGAGCGCGCATTGATATGATATTTGAATTGATATGATTTGAGGCAGGGTCTCCTGGTCTGGGACCATTTGTTGTGTGACAGCTGTCGTGCCCGTGTGGTAAAGGTCCTGTACTCCTGTTTGCTTCCGACTAGGTTAGGTGGTTGGCCGAGGAGATGTAGACGTGTGTGAGCTCAATGATGTATCCCCCTCATCATTGATGCTAACCGAAATAATAAAACTTAAAAGACAAAGATGTTTCAAGAGAAAAGTATATTAAGATATCAAGCATCGAATAAGATTTATAAGATGAATATATAAGGAAAGAATTGTTGGGAATAAGAGATAAGTGAGGAAGGAAGGATTGATAAAAGTTGAAAGTTCATGAGAAAGATTTTGGGAATGTGACGATAAGAACTTGGGAAAAGAATTGTGTTTATGATGATGATGGTGATGATTTCATTATTGTGATTCATGCTATATGCCATATGTACTTATGTGGTTGATGATTGCATTCTATAGTATGTTTTTTTAGTTATATTGCTCTGTTGTGTTATCTGGTTACCTTTATATTGATACTACCTTGAGACCGCATGGTCAACCCGTTAGTGTTCGGAACACTGACTCTCTCCTACCATGTTGTTGTATCGGCACTTGCTGATATTGCAACTGGTAGATGGCGCAGAGGAAGCGTGGTGAGCTTCATCGACCAAGGCCCGGAGTTAGGTGACCAGTAATAGGAAGCATGACTAGAAGCTAGGAATTCCCCACAGAGCATGGTACTCCAATGTAAGTCCTTAGTTAACCTAGCCTTACCATACTGTACCCCGGCAAAAGTTATATTTAATTACTGATGTTTTGAAACAATGAATCGGGCCAATGTTTTAAATGAAGTTTTGGAAACAGGTTTCAAAGTGCAGTGTCTCGTGACATCTCGGTTTGGAACTTGAAAGGGTTTATGTAATGTGAGAACACGAGTATTAATTGTATCTATGTTTTAAAGAGTTTAGTGATCTCACGTTCACATAACACTTGTCTAAAAAAAAATTGGCCCTAATTTTCACTACTTTTAAGTTAAGTCTTCAAGTTGCCGAATCGGGGTGTTACACTTTGAAATAATTCCTTTCTTAAGAACTCATTATTAATATCCAATGTAACACCCCTCAAAATCCTCGTACTGTTTTAATCCCTAAAAAGAATTATTTTTGAGAAAAGAATTTTGAAAAGGGTATCTTGTAACACCCTGTAAATTCCTCATATTAAATAAAAACACTAAGGAAACTTGTTTTTAAGAAAAATGTTTTGGAAGAGTATTTTCTTAAATGATTCCCTCAAAATTCACGTTTTTAAGATAACGAATGATTTTAAAGTAATGATTTTCTAAGCTAACGAAATTCGATTTTTAGAAAGTTTATATACTTAATGATTTTAAAGAAAAATGTTCGTGATTTATTTTAGTGATCATATGTGTATATACGGTTTGGTATGTATGCTTAGGTTTTGATGAATTTAATTATTGAAAAAGAATAAAATGTAGGTGTAAATGTATGTGAATGTGCATGTGTGAATGAGTGCTATGAAATGCATGAATGTGTACCATGTGGATGAAAATGAAATCATGTTTCGGCTATGATAAAATAGAAGGGCAACGAAGGGTGCATTCCCTTAAGCATTAAGAGAACCAAATTTAAATAGAAAAATAAGAGAAGAAGTAGGAAGAGTGAGTCATGCTACTAGGGAGAGATTAGGGAAGATGACTCATGAAACCTAGTGTGGACTTCCGTCCCTCCATGTGTCCCACGGTTTGACCCTCCCATGCAATAATTGGGATGGCCCAAATTTCCCTTCCTTTCACCCATTAAACCGAGGATAGAAAAGGGAATTCCCACACCCTTGAAATTGTCCTTAAACCGTGGGAGAGTGTATTGGCTTTGGTTCCCATCTCATTTCTTTCCTTCCTTTTTCCTTCTCAAACGCAATTTCTCTCAAGAGCATCATCAAGCTCTTGAGACACTTTGAGAATAGAAGGAGACCGTGAGGAGAAGAGAAGAAGGAGAGCAAAAATCCCAAATCCCTTAAACCAAACTACTTCAATCCCCTCTCAACCACCTTCCTCATCAAGGATCAAAGAGAAAACTACCCCTAACCCTAGAAGAAGGAGAAACCGAGGCAAAACCCCAAGAAAGGAAGGAGAGGAACTCGAAGATTTAAGTTAGGAATTAAGGTAGATAGAGTTTTAATTAAGTTTTTTGTGTTGTAGAAGACTTTATTATGGACCTTGATTTAGTTTTTGGTGATGCATGTAATTATTTTAAGTGCTCTTGAGGTTTGAAGGTTATGCATGTCATTTTTATGTTTTGATCATGAAAATTGATGTTGAAAAAGTTTTTGAACCCTTACTTGTAAACTCTCTTCATCACGGTTTTACTTGAAGTTGTGTTTATATTCATGGATTGCTTTGACTTCCTCATGCATGTTGGTTTTGTGGCCTCATAATCCTTATTTTCCTTGCATGTTCTCCTTATGCTTTGATCTTGTATTTTTATGAACAAATGAACTTATAAATCATCCACCAAGAACTAAAAGATTCGGCCACGAGTAGAAAATTTAGGTCTTGATGTTTTTTACTTGATCTAAATGATTTGACGTTACTTCTATGATTAGAAAAATAAATTCTTCACGGTTTGCTGGAGGATTTGAGTTTAAGTTCATGTTTTTGTTTTGATTTTCTTGTGCAAGTCACGGTTTCTAAAAGGAAAATTAACCTAACAAGCTTTAAAAATAATTTTAGTGTGAACCAAGATTTTGTGTGTGTAATGATGATTGGTTGGTAGTCCTAAGATTAAAATGATGCCTCTATGTTTTGCATGATATGACCTATGAATTCAAGTGTTTGCATGTGGAAATAAAATTGTGAAACCTTGCCTTATTGCATGTTATGATTCGGCCAAGACTAGGGAGAAGTAGGAAATCATGTTAAGTCATCATTTTCTTACATGCATGTTGAAAAGTGTCTCACCTAGAGAATTGTAGGTGCATGCATGTGTTTTTCCTTAAAAGATAAAAGATCTTGACACAAATCTTGATTTTATCATGTTAAGAAATTGAATTACTATTTGCTAAATCGCTTGAGAAGCTCACGGTTTTGTAAAGAGAATGGGTAAACAAGTTTTTAGAAAATGACCTTTGCATTAGTCCATGTTCTATGTGCATGCATGATGGGAATTTTGCCTTATTTTATCATGTTGATGTTCGGCCTATTTATGGTAACTAGACTAGGACTCCTTTCTCAATGAAATGATTCAAAAGGAATAAACATATTTTAAGGAATTATACTAAAATAAATTGCTTGGACTTGTATGATGAATATGTGTTTCCTATTCGGTCATATACTCAGAAATGAAGAAAATAAGTAAATTAAATTAATTATGAAATGAATGAATGTGTGAGTGTCGTGTTTGAATGAATATACATATGTGTGTGAGTGCTCTTATGTGTTTCGGTTAGGATTAGAAGAAAGTGGGATCTAAATGTTCAAGATAAAACCAATTGATTCATGAAATTTAAATTGTGATGTTTGATTTATTTTCCTTTGATTTATTTCGGTTAAGTAATTTAAACCGGTTTAGAGAGCTTAATTACTTAAATACAATGGACATGGAAATGCATGTTGATGTATTTGGTTTGAAACCTGATTTGGTTTGGTTTATGAGTACTTGCATTCCTAAATGTTATTTGCACTTGTATGTGGCATGAATTGCTTGAATGTCATGATGTATGCTTGGCTGTCCTAAATTGTTTTATGATAAAAACATGCGTTTTCAAAGTATCAATTTTAAGCTAAAAAGCTATTTAAAGTAAAGAATGTTTTTACAATATTTTGGAAGTCTTACTATAGTAATTTTGTAAAACCAAAATTACTTGGACTTGCTTTTACGTTTAAAAATGTCTCCATCTGAATTAAAAACCAAGCTTTCAAGTAACAAATGACTTTGGATATATTTTCAAAATCTTCCCCACAAAGAAAGGACAAGTATTGATCTAAGGAAAGATTTTCCGGAATAAGTTAATAACATAAAATGTTTTATTTAATATGAGGAATGATAAAGAAAAGAGGCGGGGCAGATGGCGGTACAAGGATGCGAGGAGAGCACACATTTAATAGCTGGACCCTAGGTGAGAGAGAAGCTTTCCTAAGACACCGTGGTAGTTAGGTGATTTATTAGGACGTTCCGCATCATCTCAAAGATCGGAACCTAGTGGTTTGAGTCAGTAGTATAAGTGGCAATTGTTTGGTTGTTTGGCCACTTATAAGAAGGTGACAAAGACCACCATATTGTTATGAGATGTTGTGTGCATGCTTTTAATTATTTATTTAATTATGTCTGATGATCCTTATTGCTGCTGATTGTAATGAGTAAATGGCTGAAGGACGTCTGTTACGTCCATAATAAGAAATAAAAATGAATTTGAAAGTAAGGGTATGATGAGAAAAGAGTAAGAGATTAAGTGAAAGAGAGATAAGAAATGATTGGGAAAAGAAGTTGAGGATAATGTTGAGAACCGAGCCAGAGCTGGGGAGAGTGATATGGATTGTGGATTGAGAAGTGAATTGAGTGGAGCTGGGCTCCTTTGTTTTTGGTTTTAGTCTGGGACTAGTGTTGAGTTGAGCTTGCTCCTCCATTAGCTCTCAGCATGGTTTTAGACTGGGAACTGGTGTCGAGTTGAGCTTGCTCCTCCACTAGTGCTCAGCACAAAATGTGTTTTAAAAAGAAAGGAATTTTTGAAAAGGTTTTGAAAAAGGTTTGTGAGATGAAGTCTTTGAAAAGGTTTTTGAAATGGGAGTTTTGAAGAAGTTGCGAAACAATGTTTCCAAAGGAATTTTTATGGAACGGTCTTTTAAAAAGTTTTATGAAGGAATATTTTTGAAATAACACGTTTGAGAAGGTCTCTTTAAAATAATGTCTTGTGAAAGTTGGTGGCAACAGATTTTTGGAAAACTTTTGTAAAACAGTATTTTTAGAAAATTGGAGAAGAAGGTTTTTAGAAAGTTGTGAAAGTAGAGATTTTGAGGGATGGTAAAAAGGAAGGTTTGAGAAATGATGATGTGATTGGAGAGGAAGTTTGAGAAATGAGATACGAATCCGATGATGTGACCCCAGCTCTGTGCTATGTGAGAGTGAACGAGAAAGGTGGTGCAAAGTTAGTGGTCGGGACTCACTGAAGGGATGTACGAAGGGTGAGCCGACTATTAGGTTAATTAAATAGATAAAAGACTTTTAAAGACATTAACAGAGAACGTGGTGAGATATGAGAGTTAACCCGAAGTAGTGGAGAGGAAGGAACGATAAGTATCTGCGGATACTTAGGACGAGATTGCATTAGGGGAGGACGATGACGGTGAAACGTCAAAAAGTCTAGAGTATTGTTGTAGACAGAACGAACTCCATAAGTGGTGCACTAACGTGGTGGGGACTGGGTCTAATACTGTGGTAAGTTCTGTGTGCGCACTACAACAATACTGTCACCCCCTAGATTGCAAATCGAGAACAGTGAGAGGGACTGGATTGGGGCATCTTGTTTGCCACTGCGAGGCAGGGTGCCACGTTATTATGTGCATTGATATTGAGGCTGAGCCTCCTGGTCTGGGACCATTTGTGTTGTGACAGCTGTCGTGCCCGCACTGTAAAGGTCCTGTACTCCTGTTTGCTTCCGACTAGGTGGATGGTTGGCCGAGGAGATGTAGACTTGAGATGTGAGTGCTAACTACGAAAGAAACGCGTACTTCGATGATCCCTTAAATCCCCCGATCATCGATGGTTATAATTCGATAAAACTTTATAAGGAAAGAATTATAATTGTAAGAATAAGAGTTCGAGAAGTGCAAGGGATGAGAAAGAGATTGAGAATGGAAATGAGGGAAGGATGTGGAGTTCTACGAAAGAGATTGGAAATGAGAATGGAGAGTATGAAGTAATAATAATAAGATGAAATAAATAGGGATTGTGGATAATGAGGATAGTATGTTTGCTTGTGTGTATGCTGTGTATTGTTGTACGTGTCCTATTATTTTGCCTACCATAATTCCACACCGTCGACGCTACGCGTCCGGATCGCTTACTCTCTCCTGTTCGTTGGTACATCGGTGTCGCTGGCTTTCCAACGGGCAGATGGATCGTCGTCTGGAGATCGTCACTTGGCCTCATAAGGGACGCGGATGGAAGGCTATACGTCGAGGATGGGGATGGTCGGGATGTGCTCAGTTGGTGATCGAAGACCCGGAACATAAGTTGGGTGGATCTACACCCAGTTTGTGTTTGGGAAGCATATCCTACATATGCCATAGCTCTGAACCGCCGCCCCGGGATCAAGGGAAGGAGAACTCAGTGAAGCTATTCGGAGTGGAGCTGAAACCGGACTCTGAAGTGGATACAATGAGTGGAACAGCGTCAACCTCCGGTACAAAGGCACCCGCAAAGAAGAAGAAGAAGCTGGACCTAATCATCTTTGATAGAAAAAGGGAGCCAGTGGTAGAATTAGATTAGGTTGTTTGCATGTTGTATTCAGGATTACCTAAGTGATGAAATAATACTGTACTTCAAATGTTTTGAAGCATGCCCGACTTTTATGGACGTGAGAATACTTTTGTGAAACAATTATTAAGTTCTTAAAAAAAATGAATGATGTTACTTAAGTTGAACTCAAACTGTTTTCTTAATCAAACGTTTTCGGAAAACAAGGTGAGTGAGTTGTGGCTTCAAGTGACAACTCGGTTTTCGAAAGAGAAGGTTGAAGGAGATTAATAACTTTTCAAATATGTTTTCAAGTCCTTCAACAAAAAAAAATTGGCCTCATTTTTGCAACATTAATAATGAAAGTCAATTAATTTTGGGTTTTCGAAAATCGGGTTGTTACATATCTTCTTAAATAAATTTCTTTATTCACGATTTCAAGGTGGTATATGATTTTAGAGCATGATTTTCTTCATAAAATAACGATATGAGTCTTGAAATTTATTGTGGAAAGGCGATTTATTTTCTATGAATGTATGTTTGATTGCCTAAGATTCATGCATATGATTTTAAGATGGAAAATTATTTTCTCTAAGTTTTGAGAATCCAAGTCCAAATCATCTTGATTAAGAATCGATTCTAGAAACCCTAATTAGTATCCTAATCTTTGATTAAACCCTAATCGAGTTCTTAATTCTTGATTAAGAACTTAATCACTCTCTTAAACCCTAAACCCTCAAGGATAGTAAGCTAATCTAGAATTAATTTTCCATAAACCTTTGTTAGAAAAGATTAAGCTTTTGATTAGTACCTTAATCCTTGATCAAGCCCTAATTGTAACATCCCGCGTTTTTCCGATTATGACAAATAAAATTTCATTAAAGAAGAGTTTTGAGGAATCGTTTTTCAAAGAGTTTTCAATAAGTATTTTATTTGATTAAGAAGTAAAGTGTTGATTTTACGGAATTTTGATAAATAAATATTTTTATGAAGTTAGTAAAAATGATTTTTATGAGAAACGATTTTTATTGTTGGTGATTTGCAAAAAATGAATTTCTTCATGGATTTTCTCAGATGTATTAACTTCGAAAATCCATAACTTTTTAACCGTAGCTCTGATTTTTATGATCTTTATATCAAAACGATCGTCTCGAAACTTATATTTCAAAAATGTAACTTTTATAATTTTCTGGATTGGTTTGCGAAAATTTTTCCTCAGGACTGTAAAGGACGAATTTTCAAGGAATTGATCATGAAAAAATAGTTTTTGACTCTTAATGAATTTTTCCTTTTGGGATTATCTTCCATATATTAAAATATGATTTTAGAAAATGAAATAAGGGCTATAATTGCAACCAATAAGTACAGTTTATTGTTTAAAGGAAAAAGTGTTAATATGTATGTTAGATTATTTAATTAAAGAAGAAATTAATTTGTGATTAAAGTGTGTGATTTATGGATGAATGTGTGTGTACATGTGTGTGCATTCATGAGTGCCACGTTTTTTTTTGTGTGTGCATGAGTGAGACATGTGTGTGAAGGGTGTGTGTATGTGTAGGCTTAGGGAGCCTTGGCTTGGTGACTAAGTGGGAAAGGGAAATAAAAATAAAAGGAAAAGAAAATGGGAACTTGGAGACCAAGTATAGGATTTAGTGCTGCACCTTAGTCCATTCCCCCTTATTTCCATTCACACCTTCATTTCCTTTCCTTCTTCCATTCACTCTTTCTTTCCTTCGTTGCCTCCACTCTTTCATTTCTTCTTTCACTTTTCCATTTCACACTTCCACCACAAACACTTAGTTCCAAGAGCAACATTAGCTCTTGAGACATGAAAAAAAAAGAAAAAAAAAGAGAAACATAGAGAGAAAGAGAGGGAGAGTTGGCCGTGACCATAGAGAGGAAGAAGGAGGAGATTACATGTAGATCAAGCCTTGTTCCTTGTAGATCAAGAGTGTTAGAAGCTAGAAGGACAATCCATTTCATGGTAGGACTTGAAGATCCAAAAGAAGATTTTTGTAATAGTATAGATTTTCTTTCTAGTTGTAGATCCACTTCTTTTTCTTCTTTGCATGTTGATTTTTATAAGTTTAAAGATGATTTTATGTGTTATTTATCTTTGATCTTAGACTCTATGGACTTAAGAATAATTTGTAAAATGTTAAAAGTGTGCTTGATGTTTCATTTAAGGATATGTATGCATGCTTAATCATTTTGGAATTTTGTCACTGACCTAAGGATATTAAAATGAACTTCTCTGAATTTTTAAATGATTTTTGGAATTGATTTCCTATTTTTATGAGAACCCACTTTGTGAAAACCATTTTAAGAAAATAAGTTTTTCAGTTTAAAGAGAAACAGAATTTTCGAACTTGTACTACTTCAAATTGTCTGAAATTTTTATGGTAGCTTCCTGAACCACTCTAGATAGTCTCTGTAAAATTTAAAGAGATTTGGAGTTGATTTGATATTTTTAATAAAGGCAAAACAGTGAACTATTTGGTTACGATTTTCTGGACTTAGTGATGAATTTAATTGGAAAAATATAACTTGCACAACTCCAAATGATCTGAAACTTTTATGAGATAGTCTTGACTGTATAAGGAAGACTTATACCAATTTTTATGCAATTCGGAGTTGAACCACTATTTTTAACCATGACGTTTTTGCCTCAGACCAGCAACAGCTCCGACTTGCTTTTCATGTGAAAATTGATTTGAAACCTAGCTTAGGATTGTTTAAATAACTTGAAAATTTTACCTAATGAACTTTGGCATGTATGTATGTGTTCCGAAAATTTTGAGAATTTAACAAATTTAATTGATATAGTTTTGAATTTTATCTTTTGTGTTTTACTTGTAGTCACACTAAGATTTCATTTAAATGTTTTTGATGAATATGAATTTTTATGCTTCATGTTATGACTTGGCTGAATTGTGTGATAATCATGATGTCTTGAAATGATTGAATGAGTGATTGTTTGATGACATGTCTAGGTTAAGCATGAATGAATTATTTAATCAACCAAAGTGTTGTGTGTTTGATTTTGTAATTGGTTGTGAAAATTAATTGGTTTTTGAAATAATTTAGCTTCGATTTAATTAAAGAACCTTGGACTTAGTGGTTTCTGCCCTTAAATCATTTCACAATGTTAAGTTTGAAAAATAAATCATTTAAGTGTTTATTTTATAGCAAAGTATTATATGAATTAAAGTATGATTTTACGGTGTTTTCGGACTTTCTGAAAAGTAATTTATGGACTCATTTAATTGCTGTCCAGATTTTATTTAAATTGTTTTTCAATCCTAAAAAATTTATTTGGTTGGTTTAATGTTTAAGTTTTAAGCGGTATTTAATTGAGGAAGATTTGGATTGAAAAAGTTTTAACGTTTCACGATTTTCCGACGAGAAATGAAAAGAGTTTTCGAAAACGCGTTTTGATAGGACGATTATTTAAGATAGACTTATAACGTTAGTATCTTATATTTAGTTCAAGGTGCGTATAAGTCGAGAAGCGGAACGGCCGACTTGTTGGGAAGGAACCGCAATGATTTCAGAAGCTGGAGCGTGAGGTGAGAGATGCAGTAGGCGTAAGTCATTGTGACGCGTAGACTCAGTCCTAAACTGAGTACATCGAGTCTAACCTGAGTATTTGTCATAGGTTATGTGATGCATAGTTATATGTGATCTATATGTGCTAGATGTTTATCTGTTTTGTTCAATTTGTTGCATGAATAATTTTGGTTATGTATTCAATTTCTCTGTGAGTATATTGTTGAATATATCTTGCTCTGTCTAAAAAGTTGAATGTGGTGATAAGTGATAATGAGAATTATGGGAAAGAGTAAGACTTGAAGACTAAGTAAGAAATTAAAGAAAAATGATAAGAGAAAAAGAGGTGCGAACAAGAGATATGAGAAATAATTAAGTAAGAGATCAAAGATGAATTAAGACAAAGGAAAAGGTTATATGAAATGAATGAGAAAGAAGATGAAAGGAGAAGTGATTGGAGTTGAGGTGTGATCTTTGTTTTTGTTTTAGACTGGGACTAGTGTTGAGTTGAGCTTGCTCCTCCATTAGCGCTCAGCAAAATGTGATTTTTGAAAAAGGTTTTTGAAAAGGTTTTTGTGAAAAGATGTATTTTTGAAACAGTTTTGGTAAACCAATCTTTTTGATAAAGTTCTTGAAATGATATTTGAGAAATTCTTTTTGAAACAACATTTTAGAAAGTCTTTTCGAAGTAATATTTTTAAGAAAGTTTTATGAAATGACAGTTTTGAGAAAAAGTTGTGAACGTTTGTAAAAGGAGATTCTGTAAAGAGTTTTTGAAATAGTATTTTGAGAAAGTCTTATGAACGAATATTTATGAAATGATATCTTTGAAACTTTTTGCGAAGTGAAAGTTTCTGAAATTATATTTTCGAAAAAGTTTTGCGAAAAGGTATTTTTGGAGAAAGCCAAGGAAACGAGTTTTGAGAAAGATGATGAGATGAGATGAGAAAGAGTGTGTCATGATAATGAGATGAAAGTGATTTGAGGCCAGGGGCCATTAAGATTTAGGGGGAACAGATTACGATTAGTGGTCGGGCTGCGTTGAAGGGATGCACCAAGGACGAGCCGACTGTTAGGATTAAGCCGCTAATTAAAACGTGAAATTTTAAAAGACTTTAAAAGACATTTACAAACGCGGTGAGGAAGATACTGTGACGACCCAACTTTTATTCCAAAACTTAATACTCATTTTTAGAAAATTCGACCATTTTTTATTTTTTATTTTTTTTTTTGAAACTAAAAGTCAGTCATCATCCATTATCGAGTCTTTGCGGAAATTATAAAATCAATTATCATGAAAGAAACTATTCATATTATATTTCATAAAAAGGAAAGTATATTTCCATTACATCAAAACCATCAACACTAGGTTTGACTTAAGTACTCTAGGTCATTACATTATATTACATATCTTACAACAAAATTTATAATAACCTAGAGCAACTGGTTCGAAACTCAAAATATAAAATAGATAAGAGAAACCTGATGAGTAGCACTATCCACATTCCAACATCCCAACTCAACTCAATCATCAGTTCCCCACTGACTACCGGTTGAGTTGTCCATGAAATCATCATCAGCCACCGGATCGGCATCCTCCACCGGATCCTCATCCTCTATCGGATCCTCCTCCTCCTCCTCCTCTTCATGTGCCGGTTCAAATGGCACATATACCGGAGTCCGAGATCGGGCTCTAGTGGAAGGACGAGAGGGAGCAGGAACCTCCAAAATAATTCTTTCCTCAGAGGGTGATGGACTTGGTGGGAGGGTGCGTCTCGGAAAACGTCTTGGCGGTGGTGGTGGTGTTCCATGCCGAAACACAAAATTGGGCGGAATGTGCATAATGTACATCATTGGGATTCTCGTCCTACGCGGATGCATTCGGGACCATGGGTTCGGGTGACGGAAAATAACTTCCACGTCCCCCTCATAGATGGCCCGATGATCCTCGAAGTTCCACTCCCCATTAGGGAGCGGCCTCATCTCCATGCAAAACATATTCCTGGCCATGACCTACAACAAGGGATTAGGAGTGAGTCATAGCTAAACACAATAACAAATGAGCATAACAGAGGCTAGAAATAACAAGCACAAGTTTTCAGATAGCAATAATAAATGCATATGTATATGCTCAAACTGTCTTTTATAATATTTCATTTAGTTTCGTGATGCATGCCTACTCCTCATTCATGCTACGCGGTTCGGCATCCGAGTATCTCAGGCTCGGGATATTCATAATCCTATGGTTCATCAAACCGGAGCGTATTCACAACCCAGGCGTCACGATTTGATTGGGAATTTGGCCATCATAACATTTTCATGTTACGGGATCCAAATCATCACAGCATCTTCGTGCTATGGCATCACAGCTATCTCAGGGCTGCGGAATACGTTTACCTATACCAAATTCCACAATCAAAATCGGAGCATCTCCATGCATGTCAATGTCACATAACTGTACATTTTCTTTCTTTCTTTTAAATCACATTCTTGAATATCATGTCTCCAATATAGCGACCCAAAGTTCATAATCCTTCTTGCTTATAAACCATCTCTTAACTTGGCATTAACTGATGCTCGTGCTTTTCAAAAATTCCATCAGCGGCCCAGCCACTTTGTGATGGTTTTATACAATAGGAGTTAATTATATTATTTAATTAGTGCAACGACCCCATTTAGGACTCCCAAAATATCAACCAAGTGGGTAAAAACTTCCACTGGGACATGGGAACAAAATCAACCAAGTGGGTGTACGCACCTCCATTGGGACATCCTGTCCGAATATGTCAACCACTGAATGTAATTCCAGTAGGACTCATCCAGGATAAAATCAACCAATGGGATTAAATTTATAGATATTAAGAGCAGAAATTAAAATTTAAGCATATAGGAGTTTAGACGAGTTAATCTTTAATTACTTCATAAAGAAGTAAAGATTTTCTGAAAATTATTTAAATTACTCGAGTCCTTCAAGAAATACTCGAGTATTCTTCCCATTTTCCAGAATACTCGAGTCTTTCTTCAATTACTCGAGTGTTTTAGCAGCAGCAGCACCAGTTTCTGCACTTTATAATGCCAATTCGAGTTCAGAGCCTTTCCTTTCCATTTTTATGCAAAACAGTAACTTAGATACATCAAATAAACATGTTAGAACATGAAATCAATATTGAAACAACATCAAATGCAATAAATCACAGAATCAACATAAACTTAGCAAATAACCATTTCAACATATGATTTTCATTTCCTTTTGTTTTTAACTTCGAAAATTGATCCAGTGAGCATCATTAGGTCCATTTAGACATGTTTGGTTTATAAAAACTTGGGTTTATGACCTCTATGTCATATTCCCAATTCAAACTTCACCCCTTGATGAACCATATGAGGTTCCTACATTTCCAGCTTGAAATAACTCATTCTAGTATTTAGATAACTCCTCCCTTACCTTAGAGAAGCTAATCAACAAGTAAAACGACAGAGAAATCGGTTGGATCAAAAATCCAAATTCTGGACTTGGTGAAAAAGAGTTGAACAGGCTGACTTTGGCCACAGATTTCACCATGGATTTGGCATGAAAAAGAACGAAACAAGTTAGTTTCAGAAACTAGGATATACTAACTTTAATCAGAAACAAGTTTGACACGAAAAGAATCCATGACTTTACCAAACGATTTCAATGAAGATGAATACTTGAGACTGAATGTTACTCTGTTTTCTCAGTTTTGAACCTCCAACTTTGAAGGCCTAGAACTTGATCTTCAGGAGGCTATTTGAAGTGATTTTGAGTTCTAATTCAAGAATGGAATCAGAACTTCAGTTTGTGTTTAGGTTTCAAGGAAAATGAGTGAGGATTGAGAGAGAACGAAGGGATCAAAGTGAACTCTGTAAAACAGGGAAATTTCTGGTCAAATTCAGGTTTTGGAACTTTAGAGGTGTTGATGCTTCAACCAAGCATCAATTTATAGCCTAAGAGTACTTCAACTCGAAGTAAGGTTCAGCTCTATGCTTGTCATGTCAAGAAACCGCGTATTCGTGCGAAATTAATTGTAAAACCGACTTATACATTTAGCCAGACTGCTCGATTTACTCGAGTCTTTTTCTTTCTACTCGAGTATTTTTCAAAAACTCATGAACACTCGAGTCTTTTCTGACATACTCGAGTCTTTTGGCTCAAAATTCAAATTTTCAAACAGATAGTGATTATACTCGAGTACCCTCTACAATACTCGAGTAAAATGTCTTAATTTCAGAAAAATCATTATTTTATTCAACACATTTATTTATTTAAATAATTTATTTATTTATTAAAATACAGGACCTTACAGATACCCCGGAGTATCTGCGGATATTCGGGTTGTGATTGCAATAGGGGAGGGTAAGGACGGTGATACGTCAAGAAGCCTTGAGTGCTATTCTAGGCAGAACGAATTCCATATGTGGTACGGGCAGATCGGTCCTATGCCGTTGTAAGTTCTGCACTCGAGACTAGAATAGTACTGTCGCCCCCTATGGCAATTCGAGAACAGTGAGAGAGACTAGAACGGGGCATTTGTGATTGCCGTTGAGAGCGTGCCTTGATATGATATGAATTGAATTGATTTGAGGCTGGGCCTCCTGGTCTGGGACCATTTGATTGTGTGACAGCTGTCGTGCCCGCGTGGTAAAGGTCCTGTACTCCTATTTGCTTCCGACTAGGTTTGGTGGATGACCGAGGAGATGTAAACGTGTGTGAGCTCAATGATGTTTCCCCCCTCATCATTGGTGCTAACCGAATTGATAAAACTTAAGAATGATAAAAGATTCTATGAGAGAAAGTATAAAGAATTCTTGAAGAATTGTGGAAAAGGTTCAAAGAAAGAAAGTATAGGTAATTGTTGGAAAGAGGATGATGAGACTAAAAAGTTCGAAGGCTTGTGATGCCAAGGGCAAGGGCAGTGATGTGTATTGTGATTAGTTATGACTTTGATATGTTTGGCATGTTATGATATGCTTTGTTTATATGTGCTTTCTATATGCTTATGTGAATATAATTGTTATGTGCATCTTCTAGTTAGTGAGAAGTATCGGTCAAGTCCTCAGATTTAGTTTACTCTGCGTATTCTTTTTATGAAGTTATATTTCCACTGTCTTGTCAGGGGTGTACTTCTGGAATGCTGACCATCTCTCCTATCATGTTGTCGTATCGGGTTATTATTCCGATATTGCAATGGGTAGATGGTTGATCCTGCAGTAAATCTGCACGCTATTCCGATGAGGCTTCTATAGTGGACTTCAGCTAGGGAGATTAGACTTCAAGATTAGTAATAGGTAATTCCCTTGAGTACTGTATCTCATGCAACTACTTGGTTGACATTGCTATATCATTTTGTACCCCGCTTGATATTTTATTGAACATGGTTTTTAAGAAACAAGTTTTTATGAAACAAGATTGGGAAATGTTTTCTCAAAAGAGATTTGTGAAGCCAAGTCACAAAGCGCGATGTTAAGTAACATCTCGGTTTGGAACTTGACTCGTGATGTGTGACATGAGGATTTTATTTTATTTCAATCAAGTTACGGAATTTTTTTTGAACCTTAAGGTTCTCATGTCCATGTCACCTTGTAAAAAAAAAATTTGCCAAATTTTTACTATATTTTGTTAAAGAGATAAGTGTTTTCAAGTTGCCGAAATCGGGGTGTTACACTAATCTCTAGGGATTAGTGGACTAAACCTAAATTAATTTTCCTAATCCTACCCTAATCATGATTAGACCCTAATTAGTGCCTTAAACCTAATTAAACTTACCTAATCTACTCTAAACCACCCAATGGCCGAATGTCCATGTGCCTTGCTTGGCCACCAAGTAGCTTTTCTTAGTCACCAAGTTGTCTTACCTAAAGTCAAGCCCATGACATCACCTTCATGACCAAAGCATGACTTAAGAGGGGAAGGAAAAATAAAAGAAAAAGAAATAGGAAGGAACAAGGAAGGAGCCGTGGGGAAGGAACCAAGGTCAAGGAAATTGCAACTAAACCCCCCATGCAAGCCCTTGATGGCAAATAAGAAAAGTAGGGAGAAATGAAAGAAGGGACCAAAACCGTGTGGAAGGGAGTGAGTTCTCTTTCATTCCTTCATTCTCCATTCTTCCATCTTCATCCTTTCTTCTTTTCTCATCAACACAAACAACACCAACACACACACTAACAAACCGTGAGGGAGTGATCAACACACTTCCCTTCATTTGCTTCATTTCTTTTCCAAACAAAACACAACACCCAAGAGCTACATCAAGCTCTTGGTGAGAGAGAAAGAAAGAGAGTGACCAAATTGTAAGAGAGAAAGAACCAACCCAAATACTTCACAATCCAAGTGAAATTAAGACCAAGATAGTGAAGAAGAGAAGGAGAAAACCATGGACCTTAGAAAGAGTAAATGAACCGTGAGGAAAAGAGAGAAACCAAGGATATTGGACTTGATTCTTGAAAAGTTTTGATTAAGTAAGAATCTTATTTCATGATCTAAAAGTTTTAAATCTTTTTCTATGATTCTCTTCGTTTTCATACTTTTCTTCTAAGACTTTGATTTTGTTTGAAAAAGTGTTGATGCATATCTAGTGATTTCCTTTACATGCATGATTAATCTTTGAACTTGATCTTGAAATTTTGTTAAGAAAATGTTTTCTCTCATGATCTTGAGTTTTTCCCTTGGATTTCATAAAAGTGTTTTTGAAAAAGGTTTGATTTTAAGTTTTCATGAAATATTTTTCAAGGATCTAGTGTTTGTGACTTAATGCATGTCAAGATCTATGCTTGACCTATGATGTACTTGATGTTTGAGTTTTGATGCTAAGATCTTTAAAAATGATTGAATTTTTTTGATGATTTTCCTTTATGATGGTCACGGTTTGATGTTGTTGTGAATGAAAGCTTGATTTTCTTTTGCTTGATCTTTTGCATGTCATGATCTTCAAAGTTTAATGATGAATATAAAATTTTGTGATGTTGTGAGTTTTGTGTGATGAGCCATGGTTTGTATGCTTAGTAGAAAAGGGTTAAAATTTTATTGAGTTGAGATAATGAATCCATGATCTCTATGAACTTTGAGTTGATTTTATGTGTTAAATGAGAAATCTAAATTGTTTAGAGACTTGTGTGATGCTCTCGGTTTCATGTAGAAGAATGCATGCTAGGATTATGTTCTTGCTTGCTTGATGGATTATATGAAATTGTTATTGGATTTGGAGTTGTTTTAGAAGTCTCAAATCTTTGCAAATGTTTATGGGAAAACCTAGTTAAGGTCACGGTTTGTATTGGAAACCAACAAGAGGCCTAACAATCGAGTAGAGGGGGGTGAATAGGAGATTGAAGCTAATATGGTAATTTTTTGATTTGTTAAAAATTAAACTGATGTTGTTCGGTTTTAAAAGAAAACTCGAGCTTCTTTCCGAGCAGACAAGGTTAAATGATTAACCAATCAGATAAACAAAATGGTTAATCATTTAACCAAGCAGCTTCAAGGTAGAACTGGTTTTTGACTTAAGTTCGAAGAACAACACTCAAAGGGCCGAGCTAAGAAAAATAACAGTTTGAACTTAGATAAAAGAATATTAGCAGAATTAACGATACGCTAGGCAGCTACAGAAGCAGTAAAGAAAGAACACCAGAGATTTATCCTGGTTCACTCTCACCCTGAGAGCTAGTCCAGTCCCCTCTGAAAACCTTTCAGAGAGCTTTCACTAAAAATCGATTTTCTGGGTTACAAAGGATTTACAAGAGCCTACCCCTCTAGACCTATCCAGTCAACGAGTGTACCAAACTCGTGACAAACTACCCACAACAAATCGACGACCAAAGAACCTCTTTGGAATCTTTACAAATCGAAGCTTTCTCGATCAGAGACCAGGTTCTCCCAACAGCAAATACAACAAAAAAGATGATGAAAGTATATGGCTCCAATTCGAAACACTCTTCGAATATGATGAAAGGTTGAATAACAAGAGTGAGTCAATTCTAGAAGGATTTCACAGAGAAGAACTGATTCGAACTTAGAGTTAAGATTTGAAAGATTTAAGTCTCTAAGTTCGTATGAAAATCAAATGTTCTTCTTCTCTGTGAGTTTTTGATTTCTGCTTTGTTTTAAAGTAAAAATGAAAGTTTTTGGTTCTGAGAAAAATGGTTGTAAAAGCAATCAATGCTTGTTAACGTTGAAGACCCCCTCTTTTATAGTCTCCTCTTTTCTGCAGAGAAAGAGAGAAAGAGAGCTGTACGGAGATGGGGTTTCCAACGGTAACATTTAGACAGCAGAGCAGTGATGGTGATAGTTCACCAACCTTTGATTTAACTCATTTTGAATTTCAAACTTGTCAGAGCATAGGAGCTAAACCTAGGACTTCTACCCAGACTCAACGGTAATAAAAAGTACGGAACAGTTGAGCAGAGTCCGAAGGTTGAAGGCGATGCATTGTTGAAGACGATGATCAGAGATTGCCGAGCTTTTGGCTTTGTTCGAGCTTGGTGTTTCTGAGCTTGATCTGAGCGTCGACAAATAGTCAAGTTTAGAACGATCAACCCGAGCTTATTTATTCGATCAGATGCTGTGGCTGTTTCGAGTTTAATCCGAGCGAGTACCGAGAAAATCATCATCTGAGCTTATTGCCTTGAAATGAAGAACCGAGCTTGCAAACTTGGATCAACTTTGGCCTTGATCACGGGCCGAGTCAAATCCGAGCTTGAGCTACAAAAGCTGACTTGATGCAGGTAGCGAAGAACCCTAGTTTTCCGAGCTTCTGCCGAGCCTCTGCCTTTGGCGGAACGCATACGCAAAACAAAGATTCCGAGCCTCTACAGAGCTTGTACCTTTAGCTGAACGCTTGCGCTGATAAGTCTGACTTGTCTAACGCTAAGCACAAGCCGAGTCTGTTTATTTGACATCATCAAAAGCTCTTTGATTCTGCATTGTGAGTCTACAATCTCCCCCTTTTTGATGATGACAAATATTCTTTAACAGTTTGTTGCTTTTTGTGTTCTCCCCCTAACTGTATGCTCGTAAGCTGATTGGACTTGGCACTGATTGGAATTTTCTCGAGAATACACCACATGTTGCACATGAAAATGCGCTTATCAGACCTTTCTCCCCCTTCCACTTGTTGAAAGAAAGAAAAAAAAATGTGGAGCAGGAGCAGCTTGTCAAACACTCCCCCTGAATTTATGCTCGCAAAATCTGAAGCATAAAAAACAAACAACAAACACACCTTTCTCCCCCTTTTGGCATGATCAAAAAGGAGCCAAAGATTAAGCACATTCGCCAAAAGAGAGAAATAAAAACTAAAGAAAATAGTAACACCTTTCTCCCCCTTTTGGAAACAAAAACTGTTCTCCCCCTTAAGACTTTAAACTGATAACCAAGGAAGAAAATTTTCATGATCATCGTTCTCCCCCTTTAACAGTGAAAGCATGCTTCTCATCCGAAAAGGTAAACGGTAAAGGTGAGAATGACGAATAACATAATATGAAAGTTCAAATATTAAAAAAAACAGCACTCTTCTCCCCTTAGATAAAAATTTAGAGGAAAGGAAGAAGTTTTGAAGAATGTGAAATTTCAGGAAATTTAAACAAATACACACTTGAATGCAAAGATCGAGACTATGAAGGTGATCAAAATTTATGATATACTGAAAACCAAGCTCCTGCCGAGCACATGCTAAACTTATCCAGGATTCCGAGCTTGCGCTGAGCATACACTGGATTCGTCTAGAATGCCGAGCTCACACCGAATTTTATAAAGAGTTTCCATCGGCAAAGGTTTAGTAAACACATCGGCTAATTGATTTTCAGTACTTACAAATTCTATGACACAGTCACCTTTTTGAACATGATCGCAAAGAAAATGATGCCTAATTTCAATGTGTTTTGTTCGAGAGTGATACACTGGATTCTTAGTTAGATTGATTGCACTTGTATTGTCACATTTGATAGGAATGTGATCTAAAATTAAGCCAAAATCTGATAACTGTTGTTTCATCCAAAGAATTTGAGCACAACAATTACCAGCATCAATGTATTCGGCCTCAGCTGTTGACAAAGCAACCCAAGCTTGTTTTTTTGGAAAACCACGACACAAGGGACCTGCCGAGCAAATGACAAGTTCCACTTGTGCTTTTTCGATCAAGCTTGCACCCAGCAAAATCTGAGTCTGAATACCCAATCAAACTAAGATTGGCATCCCTAGGATACCACAGACCAGTGTTCACAGTTCCTTTTAAATATTTAAAAATTCGCTTAATCGCCGAAAGATGAGATTCTTTGGAATTAGCTTGAAAACGAGCACATAAACAAACACTGAACATAATATCTGGCCGAGACACAGTCAAATATAGAAGGCTTCCTATCATGCCTCTATATTTGCTCACATCCACGGCTTTACATGACTCATCCTTGCCGAGATAGCTGGATGTGCTCATGGGAGTGGCAGCTTTTTTGCAATTTTCTAAGCCAAATTTCTTGAGGAGTGCCTTGCAGTATTTTCCTTGATGCACAAAGGTTCCTTCATCAACTTGCTTTATTTGCAGCCCAAGGAAGAATGTGAGTTCTCCCATCATCGACATCTCGAATTCACCTTGCATTGATTCAGAGAACTTCTTGCAAAGAGACATGTTAGTAGCACCGAAAATTATATCATCAACATAAACTTGTACTAACAATATGTCCTTTTTGGATTTATAAATGAATAGAGTTGTGTCAACCTTCCCTCTCTCAAACCCTTGTTCGAGTAAAAATGAGCTCAAACGATCATACCAAGCTCTCAGAGCTTGTTTCAAACCGTAAAGAGCCTTTTTGAGTTTAAATACATGGTTTGGATATTCAAAATTTTCAAAGCCAGGAGGTTGTTTCACATATACTTCTTCATTTATGAAGCCATTTAAAAAAGCACTCTTTACATCCATTTGAAAAAGGGTGAAATTCATAATAGATGCAAAAGCAAGTAAAATTCGGATTGCTTCAAGCCTAGCAACTGGAGCGAAGGTTTCATCATAATCGATACCTTCCTCTTGGTTGTAGCCTTGAGCAACTAATCTTGCTTTTTTTCTTATAATTGAGCCGAATTCATCTGTTTTATTTCTGAAAATCCATTTCAAGCCAATTATCGTATGATCATTGGGCCGAGGAACCAATTCCCAGACATCATTTCTGATGAATTGATTCAGTTCCTCTTGCATGGCAATCGCCCAATGTTCATCATCAATTGCTTGATCAATCGAATTAGGTTCAATTTGAGAAACAAAGGAAGCGAAATTGCAAAAGTTCTGTATAGAACGACGAGTTAAAACTCCCTTATTCAAGTCGCCGAGCACATTCTCTATCGGATGGTCCTTGACTCTCTTCCAGGCTGGACTAAGTTCAAACTGCTCTGCTCGGCTTGGAATGAGTTCAGACTGACTGTTTTGAATTTGGCTCGGACTGAGTTCGGTTTGTTCCTTGTTTGTTTGGCTCGGAACAAGCTCGTCCCTCCGATCTCTGTCTTCAGTAGTTTCATCCTTTTTAGCTCTTTCAGTTGTTGTGCTCGGATCGAGTTCAGCCATGTGATGATCCTCTCTATCTGCACAACTAACATTGTCTCTCCGAGGAGACTCATCAAATACCACATGCACGGACTCTTCCACTGTGGAGGTCCTTTTGTTAAAAACTCTAAATGCTTTACTATGAGTAGAATAACCCAAAAATATTCCTTCATCGACTTTAGAATCAAATTTGCCGAGATGCTCTTTTCCATTGTTTAAAATGAAGACCTTGCAGCCAAATGTATGGAAATGAGAAATTTTTGGTTTTCTACCCTTATAAAGTTCATATGGAGTTTTCTTTAAAGTTGGTCTGACGAGGATGCGATTCATTACATAGCAAGCTGTGTTCACCGCATCGGCCCAGAAATAATGTGGTAAATTGTATTCATTTAGCATGGTTTGGGCTAGTTCTTCTAGAACTCGGTTTTTCCGTTCCACAACTCCGTTTTGTTCGGGAGTCCGAGGAGCAGAAAACTGATGTTCTATTCCGAACTTAGAACAAAACTTGTCAAATTTGTAGTTCTCGAACTCACCTCCATGGTCCGTTCGGATTACAACTACTTTTTGGTTAGTTCGGTTTTGGAGTTGCTTGACAAGCTCTTTAAAAGTTTCACTTTTTGATTTTAAAAATAAAGTCCATGTAAACCTGGAAAAGTCATCTACAATTACTAAGGCATAGAGATTGCCACCAAAGCTTTTGACTTGTGATGGTCCGAACAAATCCATGTGTAACATTTCCAACGGATGCGTTGTCGAGACCACCAACTTAGATGGAAAATCGTTTTTATTTTTGATCGGTTTGCACTTCTTGCATGAAGAGCAAACTCCCTCAATGTTAAAATTTAGCTTTGGTAAAGCAATCACTAATTCTTTTGATTGTAGTTTCTTTAACTGGTTTACATTTATATGAGCTGTCCTTCTATGCCATAACCATGTGTCACTTTCTTTGCTAACCATGCAAGTGGTTACCAAAGAGGTGATTTCATTCAAATCAACCAAATAAGTATTGTTAAATCGTTTTCCAACAAATTTGACAGAGTTGCCCTCGTCACTTTTAATAATGCAACGGGTAGAGGTAAAAACAACATGGTTACCAATATCACAAAGTTGGTTAATACTTAAAAGATTGTGTTCTAGCCCTTTTACATGTAAAACATTATTGATAACCAAGTTGGCAGAGTTACTGACTTTACCTTCACCCAATATTTTACGTCGGTTGTTATCACCATAAGTGACGTAGCCCTTATCTGAATGTGAAAGTTCAATGAATAGATTTTTGTCCCCCGTCATGTGCTTCGAGCATCCACTGTCAAGGTACCATCTACTCTCCTTTGCTCGGAAGCACACCTGCATCACAACAATATTACTTCTTTGATTCGGGTACCCAAATTGTTTTGGGTCCCTGGGGGTTAGCAGTTAGATCTTTCTTTTTGACTACCCAAACAAAGTTGCCCTTGGTTACACCGTGACGTCGGATTTTACATTCATTGGGTGTATGACCATGAAGGCCACAGTAGGAGCAGCTCGACCGTTTTGAGTTATTAAAGTTTGAGACATAGCCGAGTTTCCTTACTACTTTCTTCTTGGTCTGAGTGTAGCCGAGGCCAGTTTTGTTTGAGTAGTTCCTATGTTCGGCTAAAAGCCGGTCAAACAAGCCATCACTCTTGATGACAGTTGCACTTGTAAATTTTAGGTCAGAAATTTCCTTTTCATATTTAGTGCAGCAGTCAAGATTTTCATTTTTCAACTGAGTGATAGTGTTTTCTAATGACTCGTTTCTGCTTTTCAGAATTTCAATTGAATTTTCCAAATCAAGAACTTGCTCTTTGTATTTTGAAAGACTGAGTTTCAACTTAATGAAATTTTTAGCAAGTTTCTTGAATTCGGTTTGCATTTCAAGATAAGCAGAATACAATTCATTAGAGTCATTGAATTCAGATTCAGAGTCAGAATCAGATGAAGAGGTTACCTCAGTGTTTTTATGTTCGGACATTGTTCGGTTGGCTGAGGTTTCCTCATCGTGTTTGCCCATTAAGCATTTGAAATTTGATCTCTGATTAATTGTGCCAAAAGTCGAGCTCGATGACTCTTCTTGATCGGTATATCTGAGACTCGAACAAGCTTCCTCATCTTCACACTCCGAGCAAGAGTCATATATAGGGAGATCTTTTTCATCTATTCTGAGTGATGAGCTCGATACTTCCTTTTCACGGTTCGAGCACCATTCTTGCTCGGGGCTCGTTTAGCTCGGGCTTCTGAACACAGTTTCCCTTCCAATTAAGCACAGAATTGCTTTTTCTTCTTCATCGCCTGAGCTGGTGCTTGAGCTGGTATTGTTGTTGGGTGCATCCCATACTATGTAAGCTCTCTTCTTCTTGTGGTCTTTGTTCTTCTTTATTTCTTCACCACTTTGCTTTTGTAATCTTGGACAGTAAGTTCTAATGTTACCTATTTCACCACATTCGTGGCATCAAACTCGGTCTTTTGAACTTGAGCCTTTGTGGTGAGTGCTTCTGGTATCTCTTGCTCTGTTTGTGAAGTTCTTTTGCCTTTAAAAAATTTGCTGAACTTCCTGACCATGAGACCAAAGTCTTCCTCATCCATGTCCGAGCTGGACTCTCCTTCAGAGGATTCTTTGGTTGCCTTTATAGAAGCTTTGAGGGAAATTCCCTTCTTCTTCTTATCAGATTCTTCATGCATGGTCAGTCTGCCGAGCTCCATCTCATGCTCTTGTAGTTTTCCGAAGAAAGTGGCTATACTCATTGTGTCCATGTCTTTAGCTTCCATGATGGCAGTGACCTTCGGCTGCCATTCTCTGCTAAGACATCTAAGAACTTTGTTAGTTATCTCGACATTTTGAAAGGTTTTGCTGAGGGCATTAAGATGATATATGATATGAGTAAACCGTTTCTGCAAATCATTTATATTTTCATTTGGCAGCATTCGGAATAACTCATATTCATGCATCAGAGTATTTAATCTTGCTCGTCTGACCTCACTTGTCCCTTCATGAGTAAGTTGTAGAATGTCCCACATTTCTTTAGCAGATTTGCAACTTGACACTCGAAAGAATTCATCGTAGGACAAAGCTGAGGTGATGATGTTTTTGGCTTTTAAATCGAAAGATACTTTTCTTTTGTCATCATCATCCCAACTTTCCCACGGGATTTCTACAACTTCATCATTAATTTTTCTTTTAGGGACAAATGGCCCATTTTCAATAGATTTCCAAATTTCCATATCTATGGCTTCAATGAAAATTTTCATTTGAGCTTTCTAATAAGCATAACCCTCACCATTGAATAGTGGTGGTCTGTTTATGGAAGACCCTTCACCTCCGAAGGGATTGTTAGTAGCCATTCGGTTTCCTTAAGGATCTTTTCGAAAAAGTTTTTACACTCGATCTTTCGACCGAGCTCTGATACCACTTATTGGAAACCAATAAGAGGCCTAACAATCGAGTAGAGGAGGGGTGAATAGGAGATTGAAGCTAATATGGTAATTTTTCGATTTGTTGAAAATTAAACTGATGTTGTTCGGTTTTAAAAGAAAACCCGAGCTTCTTTCCGAGCAGACAAGGTTAAATGATTAACCAATCAGATAAACAAAATGGTTAATCAGTTAACCAAGCAGCTTCAAGGTAGAACTGGTTTTTGACTTAAGTTCGAAGAACAACACTCAAAGGGCCGAGCTAAGAAAAATAACAGTTTGAACTTAGATAAAAGAAGATTAGCAGAATTAACGATACGCTAGGCAGCTACAGAAGCAGTAAAGAAAGAACACCAGAGATTTATCCTGGTTCACTCTCACCCTGAGAGCTAGTCCAGTCCCCTCTGAAAACCTTTCAGAGAGTTTTCACTAAAAATCGATTTTCTGGGTTACAAAGGATTTACAAGAGCCTACCCCTCTAGACCTATCCAGTCAACGAGTGTACCAAACTCGTGACAAACTACCCACAACAAATCGACGACCAAAAAACCTCTTTGGAATCTTTACAAATCGAAGCTTTCTCGATCAGAGACCAGGTTCTCACAACAGCAAATACAACAAAGAAGATGATGAAAGTATATGGCTCCAATTCGAAACACTCTTCGAATATGATGAAAGGTTGAATAACAAGAGTGAGTCAATTCTAGAAGGATTTCACAGAGAAGAACTGATTCGAACTTAGAGTTAAGATTTGAAAGATTTAAGTCTCTAAGTTCGTATGAAAATCAAATGTTCTTCTTCTCTGTGAGTTTTTGATTTCTGCTCTATTTTAAAGTAAAAATGAAAGTTTTTGGTTCTGAGAAAAATGGTTGTAAAAGCAATCAATGCCTGTTAACGTTGAAGACCCCCTCTTTTATAGTCTCCTCTTTTCTGCAGAGAAAGAGAGAAAGAGAGCTGTACGGAGATGGGGTTTCCAACGGTAACATTTAGACAGCAGAGCAGTGATGGTGATAGTTCACCAACCTTTGATTTAACTCATTTTGAATTTCAAACTTGTCAGAGCATAGGAGCTAAACCTAGGACTTCTACCCAGACTCAACGGTAATAAAAAGTACGGAACAGTTGAGCAGAGTCCGAAGGTTGAAGACGATGCATTGTTGAAGACGATGATCAAAGATTGCCGAGCTTTTGGCTTTGTTCGAGATTGGTGTTTTTGAGCTTGATCTGAGCGTCGGCAAATAGTCAAGTTTAGAACGATCAACCCGAGCTTATTTATTCGATCAGATGCTGTGGCTGTTTCCAGTTTAATCCGAGCGAGTACCGAGCAAATCATCATCTGAGCTTACTGCCTTGAAATGAAGAACCGAGCTTGCAAACTTGGATGAACTTTGGCCTTGATCACGGGCCGAGTCAAATCCGAGCTTGAGCTACAAAAGCTGACTTGATGCAGGTAGCGAAGAACCCTAGTTTTCTGAGCTTCTGCCGAGCCTCTGCCTTTGGCGGAATGCATATGCAAAACAAAGATTCCGACCCTCTGCAGAGCTTGTACCTTTAGCTGAACGCTTGCGCTGATAAGTCTGACTTGTCTAACGCTAAGCACAAGCCGAGTCTGTTTATTTGACATCATCAAAAGTTCTTTGATTCTGCATTGTGAGTCTACAGTTTGGACCTTAACTTTGGAGTTAAATTTCCTTGAATGTGTATATGTCAATGTCATGAAATTATATGTTGATTTGTGAAGTTATGATGCATACGGTTTTAGCATGATTAGGTGTAATGAGAGGAAGTTTTGCTAAGATAAAATTGATTGAGTGAAAGTTACATGAAAATATGTCTAAATGGTTAGGTAATGCATGATTCGGTTTGTGTCTAAGAGTTTAATTCCCTTATTTGATTGATTGATATGTGTGATTGAAGGTGTGAGTATGTTTATGATTAACTTGATAGCTTGTGATTATGCGATGTATGGATCAAATGAATATTGTCTAGGATTCTTAAGTGAAGAAAGAGTGATTTGTTAAATGCACGAAAGTGTTTAAATAATTTGTTTTACTTGAGTACCTTGCTGTCCACATGTGATTCTAAGTGTTTGAACTTGAGAAAGTGCTGATTTAAGTGTTTATTTGATTGATTTCATGATGCTTGATTTATCTATATGTTTAAATTGGTTTTAAACAATGGAAAGTGAATTTAAAACTTAGGATATGATGCTATCCAGAATTTTCTAAGTTATGTTTCTTGTGTTAAAGGTGTTTTCAAAGTGTTTTAAAGATTAGTTTTCATGGGTATTTGAGCTAAGACAAAGTTTGGTTTTCAAAAGGTAATGGATTTAAGGAAAAAACCGGAGTGAAAACGATGAATTTTTTAATGTTTTCGAAAATGATGATTTAAATTGTTTTGTAAAATGCTTTCAAATGATTTTAGAGAATTTAAAGTGTTAGAAAATATGGGAGTTGTTTTGAGAAAACCATCATGTTTTAAGCTTTCCAACGGGGAATGAAACGTGTTTGAGTTAGGAAAATATTTTCTTAATACAAGTTAATGACGTGGACGTATTTTATTTAGTGAGAGGAACCTTAAAGACGAGGGATTAGGATAGCCGGCAGCACAAAGGATCCGAGGCGACGGTACGCATTAAATTGCTGGACCTCAGGTGAGAGAGAAGCTTTCCTAAGACACCTTGGTAGTTAGGTGATATATTAGGACGTTCCGTATCATCTCAAAGATCGGAACTAAGTGGCAATTGTTTGATTGTGTGGCCACTTATACGAAGGTGACAAAGACCACAATGTTATTGTGTGATGTTGTTGTAGGATTCTCATGTTTTGATGCTAACAATCTATCTCCAAGCAACAACATTGGCAACAAGCAAGCTATACCACATGAAGATTAGAATTAGGATTTTTATTAATTCTATTTCAATGTAATCTTTATTTTATGCAATGCATCTCATTGGTGTGGGTAGCTTAGGTGATTTTAAGAATATTTAAATAATGTTTGATTAAGAGTGAAGATACTTTAAATCTTGATTAAATAGCTCTATTAAAAGTTTTGTGAAAATCTTTTTAGAAAAACTTTGTTTTTATTCAAACTCTGATCAGTTTACTCGAGTAATGAGTATTGGATCACTCGAGTAATTTATGTCATGACAGGTTAATCGAGTAATGGTTTACACCTCACTCGAGTAACTTAATCTGACATGTTTTAATCGAGTGAAGTTATATGGTTTACTCGAGTAATTCAATCAGTTTTTGGAAAATTATAAAAGGACTTAATTTTCTCTTTCACATAAGATACACATTCATTCTTACAATTTTATATACACTTTCAAAAGCAATTCAAGAGCTATTTTACATCTTTCAAGAGCTATCAAGATTCAACAAGAAACTTTTCATTCTTCACTCTATTTCTCTCATTGTTCAAATATTCTTGAGATCATATTTTTGTTCTTAGTGGTTGTTGAAGATTTGCAATTTGTGATTGCATTATTGAAGTTTCAACACAAGTGAAGAATCTCACAAGGAAGACTTTGAGGATCAAATCAAAGCAAGAAAAGAGGATTGGTTGGAAGCATCTTCAATCAATTAGCAAGGAAATCTAGAATACTCAAAAGGGGTAGATTAGATCAAAGTGTTTGGTACACACTTTGAAGTTGGGTTTTAAGATAGGAGAACTAAGAATCTAGTTGCATCTTAAAACATTGTAAAATCTACATTTGAAGATTTCTAGTGAAGAATCTCTCTTGGTTTAAGAGGGGACTGGAGTAGCTTTCAAGTGGGTGAAAGTGAACCAGGATAAATCCTTGTGTCTCTTTTATTTTCATTCCTTGTATTGCATTAATTCATTAACAATTGCATTATTAGGTTAGAATTGGGGGTTTTTCAATTCTACTCAATTGATCTAAAATTGCATGTTAATATTACTTGAAATTGTTCATTTTAATCATTCATAATTTGTTGAATCATCATAGCATTGTAATTCTTGAAGAACTCCATTGAAAACTGAGTTTTAATTGAATTTTACCCAGTTTACTCGAGTAAAGTTCTTGTCACTCGAGTAATCTGCTTTCAGTTTATGAACAATACTCGAGTAGGTTTTCTGTTACTCGAGTGATTTAAAAATAGCTTTCGTAATACTCGAGTGATTTGCTGAATACTCGAGTGAAATTATTTTTGCTTGCGTATTACTCGAGTGAAGACTTGAGTTACTCGAGTAATCTGACTTGAATTTTTAAGAAAACTTATTTTCATAAAACCATTCTCTTAGGTGATCGAAAAATCTGTAATAAGGCTTCAATATTCTATTCACCCCCCCTCTAGACTATATTGAGCTGCTTGTTGTTTTCCAACAAGTGGTATCAGAGCTCGGACGAAAAATCCGAGCCTTAAAAAGCTTTTTCGAAAAGATCCTTTTTACTTGGAAACAATGGGCTCAATTTCAAATCCTTTTGGTGGTGAAGGAACTTCCATTAATCGTCCTCCACTATTCAATGGTGAGGGTTACGCTTATTGGAAGGTCCGCATGAAAATTTTTATTCAAGCCATAGATATGGAAATTTGGAACGCCATAGAGAATGGACCTTTTGTTCCTCAAACGAAAGTAAATGATGTTGTTTCTATAAAACCAATATCGAGTTGGGACAATGATGATAAGAAGAATGTTGCATTTGATTTAAAAGCTAAAAATATCATCACGTCCGCTCTTTCTTATGATGAGTTCTTTCGAGTATCTCAATGTGTTGATGCTAAACAAATGTGGGACACATTACAAGTCACACATGAGGGCACTTCGGAGGTTAGAAGGGCTAGGCTAAATACACTCATGCATGAATATGAACTCTTTCGTATGTTACCTAATGAAAATATAGGTGACATGCAAAAGCGGTTCACTCATATCATTAATCATCTTTCTGCACTTGGAAAAGTTATAACTAATGGTGAAGTTGTTAATAAGATTTTGAGATGTCTTAGCAGGGAATGGCAACCTAAGGTGACGGCCATTATGGAAGCTAGAGACGTGGATCAAATTGACTTAGCAACTCTATTCGGAAAGCTTCAAGAGCATGAAATGGAGCTTGGGCGGTTATCCATGAATGAAGATGCCGATAGAAAGAAAAAGGGGATTGCTCTTAAATCAACTTCAAAGTCCCTTAAGGCACAAGAGGAAAATTCTCAAGTGGATGACTCGGACTCCGATATAGATGATGAGATCCTTGGTTTGGTAGTTAAAAAGCTTGGTAGGTTCCTTAAGAAAAAGGGGAACTTTAATAGAAATAGACAAAGAGATTCTAATGACGCACAACCAAGAAATAAGACAAACAAGGATCACATCAAGTGTCATGGATGTGGAAAGCTTGGTCACTATCGATCAAAATGCCCAACTAATTCTAAGAAGTCAGATGGTGACAACTCTAAGTTCAACTCATCTAAAGGAAAAAGGGCTTACATAGTATTGGATGAAGTGGAGAGTCAATCAACATCTAGCTCATCGGATGACGAAGAACTTGCAAATCTATGTTTGATGACGAAGCTTGATGAAGAGGAATCTTCGAGCATTAAATCAAGTGAGAACGTCAATGAGGTAGATTATCTTTCCGATGCTAGCTCTAGTTCTAATTCTCCTTCATTCAATGAATTGTACAATGTGTATGTAGAGATGCATAAAGAGTTGAAGAAACTTGCTAAAATAAATGTTGAAAGAAAGAATTTCATAATGAAGCAACATGAAAAGATAATTGAACTTCAAAAAGATTTGGAAGAACTTAAGCTTCAAAATGAAACTCTTGAACTCATTTATGCAAACTCTACATGCAATTGTGAATTGAAATCAAATGAGACTCCATCTTGTGAAAATTGCAAGTCTTTGGAAAAAGAAGTTTTTAATTTGAATGATCGACTTGCAAGGCTCATGAAAGGAGATACTTCATTAGATCATTTGCTTTCAACTCAAAGGAACAATAGCAATAGATCCGGTCTTGGCTATACCAAACCTAAGAAACGCAATTATCGCAAAGTTGGTGGATTTTCAAAGAATAAGATTTCTAAAAACCCAACTTGCCATTATTGTGGGATCTTTGGGCATACCACGAATAAATGTAATATAAAGAAATTTGGTATACCAAGTGGAGAATATATTTGGATTGTTAAGGGGACTTCTCCCCATGCTAACAACAAAGGACCCAAGACCACTTGGGTACCTAAGTCAACCAAATAATATCTTTCTTGTAGGTGTGTCTTCGAACCAAAGAGCACAAATGGTACTTGGATAGTGGTTGTTCGAGACACATGACGGGAGACAAGACGCACTTCATGGAACTTACTCCGAAAAATGATGGATTTGTGATATACGGCGACAACAACAAGGGCAAAATTCTAGGAGTCGGGAAGATCGGTAACGTATCTAACCTTGTCATAGAAAATGTCCTATACGTAGAAGGCTTAGAACACAACTTGCTTAGTATAAGCCAACTATGCGATATGGGCAATTATGTGACTTTTACTCCGGAATTATGTTTCATTAAGTCTTCTATAGATGATAGTGTTAAGTTTGTTGGTCGTCGCTCTAATAACACTTACTTAATTGATTTGGATGAGATAACTTCACTATTTTCAAAATGTTTCAAATCTTTTGATGATGAAATTCGTCTTTGGCATAGACGAATTGCTCATGTAAATGTGAATCAATTAAACAAACTTTTGCGAAAAGATTTAGTGATTGGTTTGCCTAAACTAAACTTTAAGCTTGATGGCATTTGTGACTCTTGTCAAAAGTGCAAGCAAGTTAAAAGTTCTTTTAAACCTAAAAAATGTGATAAGCACAACAAAGCCTTTGGAGCTAATCCATATGGATTTGTTTGGCCCTTCACAAATTAGAAGTTTAGGTGGCAATTACTATGGATTTGTTTTAGTAGACGATTTTACTAGATTCACATGGACTTTATTTTTATCCGCAAAAAGTGAAGTTTATAAATGTTTTAAAAGATTTGCCAAACTCATCCAAAATCAACTAAGTTTGAAAATTGTGTCTATTAGAAGTGATCACGGAGGTGAGTTTGAAAACTCTAGGATTGATGCGTTTTGTGATAAGTTTGGTATTGATCATCAATTTTCGGCCCCTAGGACTCCGGAGCAAAACGGAGTTGTAGAAAGGAAGAATAGAATATTAGCGGAACTTGCTCGTACTATGTTGAATGAATCAAATGTTCCTAAATATTTTTGGGCCGATGCAGTAAACACCGCTTGTTATGTGCTTAATAGGGTTCTTATTCGTCCGCATTTAAATAAAACACCTTATGAACTTTTAAAAGGGCGAAAGCCAAATATCTCACATTTTCATGTTTTTGGGTGTAAGGTGTTTGTTTTAAATAACGGAAAGGAACCGGTCGGCAAGTTTGACTCCAAAGCCGACGAAGGTATATTCATAGGTTATTCAACCCATAGCAAAGCATATAGAGTCTACAATAAAAGAACATTAACCGTTGAGGAATCCGTGCATGTTGTATTTGATGAATCTTCGAAAGGAGATTGTGTTGTTTCTTGTGATAATGATAATATAGGTACATATTTGGATCATGAGAAGTCAACATCACAACAAATGGAAGAGAATCAAATTGAATATGGAGAGGTGCAAGCACAAGATAAAGACTTAGCACAAGAGACTCAACCTCAATTACCAATAGCTTGGAAGTCTAACAAAAATCATCCGATTTCTAATATCTTAGGTGACATTGCGAAGGGAGTGGTAACCCGACGCACTTTAAATAATTTTTGTTATTATGTTGCCTTTGTATCTCAAATAGAACCTAAGAATATCAAAGAAGCTCTTCAAGATGATCATTGGATTATGGCCATGCAAGATGAATTAAATCAATTTGAAAGAAATCAAGTTTGGGAGCTTGTGCCAAAACCTAATGATCGTCCTGAAATTGGTACTCGATGGGTCTATAGGAATAAGTTAGATGAATCGGGTATTATTGTTAGGAATAAAGCTAGGTTGGTAGCACAAGGTTATAGTCAAGAAGAAGGAATCGATTACGATGAGACTTATGCTCCTGTTGCTAGACTAGAAGCTATTCGTATTCTTCTCGCTTTTGCTTCAATAATGAATTTTAAATTGTATCAAATGGATGTTAAGAGCGCCTTTCTTAACGGATACATTCAAGAGGAAGTTTACGTGTCACAACCTCCCGGATTCGAGAGTTTTGAGCATCCGGACTATGTTTTCAAACTGAAAAAGGCTTTGTACGGTTTGAAACAAGCTCCTAGAGCTTGGTACGATCGTCTAAGCAATTTTTTGTTACAAAAAGGTTTTAAACGAGGCATTGTTGACACTACTCTTTTTATTGAACGTTCCGGTAAGAATATTTTATTGGTTCAAATATATGTTGACGATATTATATTTGGTGCTACTAACGATAACTTGTGTAAAAAGTTTTCAGACTTGATGCAAAGCGAATTCGAGATGTCGATGATGGGAGAGCTTACATTCTTTCTTGGCCTTCAAATAAAGCAGCTTAATGATGGCATTTATATTCATCAAAGTAAATATTGTAGAGAGCTTCTCAAACGTTTTGGGATGGATTCGTGCAAATCCGCTTCAACACCAATGAGCGTTGCATGCTACCTAGATCAAGATGAGGCTGGAAAAGCGGTAGAGGTAACGAAGTATCGTGGTATTATTGGTAGTTTGTTATACTTAACTGCATCTAGGCCTGACATCATGTTTAGTGTATGTATGTGTGCACGTTTTCAATCAAAACCGAAAGAGTCGCATCTAACTGCTGTCAAAAGAATAATGAAATACTTAAAGGGTACAACGAATACTGGACTTTATTATCCTAGGGATGCTTTTCTAAAACTTATAGGTTATTCGGACTCTGATTTTTCCGGTTGTAAAGTTGAGAGAAAAAGTACAAGCGGAACTTGCCACTTGATTGGTAATTCACTTGTATCGTGGTTTTCTAAAAAGCAAAATTGTGTAGCTTTATCAACCGCGGAGGCCGAATACATAGCAGCAGGTAGTTGTTGTGCTCAAATTCTTTGGATGAAGCAACAATTATCTGACTTTGGTTTAAATTTGACAAAAATCCCTATAAAGTGTGATAACACTTCGGCAATTAATTTGACTAAAAATCCAGTATTACACTCAAGAACAAAGCATATTGAAATTAGGCATCACTTTTTGAGAGATCATGTTCAAAAAGGTGATTGTGTTATTGAGTTTGTTCAAACTTCGGATCAATTAGCTGATATCTTTACAAAACCATTACCAAGGGACACATTTTATAAAATTCGAAGAGAACTTGGTATTTTTGATGAATCAACTATTAGCTAATTGTATTTGATGCTTTTAGAAATCACCTTCAAGCCTATTTCAATGTGATTTGTATTTTGAGTTGTTGTTATATCTTATTAAAGTGTTTCTTAACTTTTTTGATATGTAGTTATGTGTGTATGTTTTCTATAATGTGTTAATTGTTTTATTTGTATGTGTGTTTCTTGCTAAATGCTAAGTGTTTCTATGTGTTTGTGCATGAAAAATGATTTTTGCATGAAAAATTGAAATTTTTCCAATTCTGGGCAGTTCACTGGAGTACCAGATATTTCACTCGAGTAATTTTAAAATCTCTTTCGTATTACTCGAGTGATTCTGTCTGTCACTCGATTATTTTTAAAATGACTTTCGTATTACTCGATTAATTCATTCATCACTCGAGTAAAAACGTTTTACCTTTCGGCATACTCGAGTAACTTTAATTTTTCACTCGATTACTGCTCGAATCACTCGAGTGACGCATGAACATTACTCGAGTAACTTACGTGATTTTAAAACCTGAACTGCTGAAATCAGTTTCATTTTTTCGTTTCTCTCTCTTTTTTGTTCGACTTGCTCAGTTGGAGATGAGACAGGATGTGAAGAATATTGCCATGGAGCATCGTTTGATGGATTATATGTCTGGCCTCTTTTCTCACCATTTTCCTCCTCCTCCACCTGACTCCTAGACCTGTGGATGCTGATGATTGTTTGATGATGATTTCTGTTTTATGTTTCATATGCATATTTCTGACTATGTTATGTTTCTGTTTATGTTTCATGTTTATGACTCTGTTGATACTGCATTTTAGGACCTTGTGTATGGTCTAGTTTGGTTTGTTTCGTTTGATGGTGTGCTATGGTTGATATCTTTTTGCTTTACACTATGATTTGCTGCATAGTGTGATACTCTGATATTTTGGATTATGGTGCTATACTCAATATGCGTTTATTGTGGCACTATTGTGGTTTATTTTGGTATTGTCTTTATTGATTATATATTCTTATATATATACCAACGTGAACTACTTACCTTCAACTTTTGGCAAAGGACTTTTCTCAATTTTTTTATCTTTTTAATGATGCCAAAAGGGGGAGAATATTTTGTTGATGTTGTTCTTGTAGGTTAGGTTTTATTATATTTTTCCTAGATGTTTTACATTTAGGGGGAGTATGTTAAAACTTAGTGCTTAATTGAAAAGGAGGTTTGTAGGAGGTTTGTCATCATCAAAAAGGGGGAGTTTGTAGGATTCTCATGTTTTGATGCTAACAATCTATCTCCAAGCAACAACATTGGCAACAAGCAAGCTATACCACATGAAGATTAGAATTAGGATTTTTATTAATTCTATTTCAATGTAATCTTTATTTTATGCAATGCATCTCATTGGTGTGGGTAGCTTAGGTGATTTTAAGAATATTTAAATAATGTTTGATTAAGAGTGAAGATACTTTAAATCTTGATTAAATAGCTCTATTAAAAGTTTTGTGAAAATCTTTTTAGAAAAACTTTGTTTTTATTCAAACTCTGATCAGTTTACTCGAGTAATGAGTATTGGATCACTCGAGTAATTTATGTCATGACAGGTTAATTGAGTAATGGTTTACACCTCACTCGAGTAACTTAATCTGACATGTTTTAATCGAGTGAAGTTATATGGTTTACTCGAGTAATTCAATCAGTTTTTGGAAAATTATAAAAGGACTTAATTTTCTCTTTCACATAAGATACACATTCATTCTTACAATTTTATATACACTTTCAAAAGCAATTCAAGAGCTATTTTACATCTTTCAAGAGCTATCAAGATTCAACAAGAAACTTTTCATTCTTCACTCTATTTCTCTCATTGTTCAAATATTCTTGAGATCATATTTTTGTTCTTAGTGGTTGTTGAAGATTTGCAATTTGTGATTGCATTATTGAAGTTTCAACACAAGTGAAGAATCTCACAAGGAAGACTTTGAGGATCAAATCAAAGCAAGAAAAGAGGATTGGTTGGAAGCATCTTCAATCAATTAGCAAGGAAATCTAGAATACTCAAAAGGGGTAGATTAGATCAAAGTGTTTGGTACACACTTTGAAGTTGGGTTTTAAGATAGTTGAACTAAGAATCTAGTTGCATCTTAAAACATTGTAAAATCTACATTTGAAGATTTCTAGTGAAGAATCTCTCTTGGTTTAAGAGGGGACTGGAGTAGCTTTCAAGTGGGTGAAAGTGAACCAGGATAAATCCTTGTGTCTCTTTTATTTTCATTCCTTGTATTGCATTAATTCATTAACAATTGCATTATTAGGTTAGAATTGGGGGTTTTTCAATTCTACTCAATTGATCTAAAATTGCATGTTAATATTACTTGAAATTGTTCATTTTAATCATTCATAATTTGTTGAATCATCATAGCATTGTAATTCTTGAAGAACTCCATTGAAAACTGAGTTTTAATTGAATTTTACCCAGTTTACTCGAGTAAAGTTCTTGTCACTCGAGTAATCTGCTTTCAGTTTATGAACAATACTCGAGTAGGTTTTCTGTTACTCGAGTGATTTAAAAATAGCTTTCGTAATACTCGAGTGATTTGCTGAATACTCGAGTGAAATTATTTTTGCTTGCGTATTACTCGAGTGAAGACTTGAGTTACTCGAGTAATCTGACTTGAATTTTTAAGAAAACTTATTTTCATAAAACCATTCTCTTAGGTGATCGAAAAATCTGTAATAAGGCTTCAATATTCTATTCACCCCCCCTCTAGACTATATTGAGCCGCTTGTTGTTTTCCAACAGTTGTGTGCATGCTTTCATTTACTTATTTGATTATACTTAATACTGTTGGTTGTAATGAGTGAATGGATGATGGACGTCTGTCACGTCCTGAATAGGAAAATGAAAATGAGATAAGTAAGTTGAAGAAAATAAAGATGTAAAGAGAAAATAATAATGATAAGATAGATGTGAAAGGAGATAAAGAGTTGAGACTGGGGAATGAATTAATGATGATGTTGAGAACGAGCCAGAGCTGGGAAAGTATTGTTGTTGGAACAAGATGAGGATGGAGTGGAGCTGGGCTCCTTTGTTTTTGGTTTTAGTCTGGGACTAGTGTTTAGTTGAGCTTGCTCCTCCATTAGTGCCCAACAATGATGTGAAGTTTGAAAAAGGTTTTTGAAAAGCGGTTTTCGAAAAAGGTTTTTGAAGAAAGATTTTTGAAAGGATTTGTGAAAAGAGATTTTTGTAAAGAACTAGGAAAGAAAATTTTGAGAAAACTTTGTGAAAGGAAATTTTTGGAAAGAGGTTTGAAAAGAGGGATTTTGGGAAAGGTTTATCAAAAGAGATTTGCGAAAGTTTATGAAATGGTGTTTTGAGAATGTTGTGAAAAGATTGTTTTGAAAAGAGATGTTGGAATGAAATGATGGTGAGAAATGGAGTATGATGAGACAGTTTGAGAATTGAGTTTGGAATTGGTGATGTGATCCCAGCTCTGTGCTATGTGAGAATTGATGAGAGAAAGACTATGCAAAGTTAGTGGTCGGAACTCGTTGAAGAGATGTACGAAGGATGAGCCGACCTTAGGATAATTAAAAAGATTAAAAGACTTAAAAGACATACGCGGTGAGGTATGAGAGTGCGAAGTAGTGGAGAGGAAGAAACGATAAGTATCTGCGGATACTTAGGACGAGATAGCATTAGGGGAGGATGATGACGGTGAAACGTCAAGAAGTCTAAAGTATGCTTTCTAGGCAGAACGAACTCCACATGTGGTTCACTAACGTGGTGGGGACTGGGTCTAATGCCGTGGTAAGTTCTGCAGGCCCACTAGAAACATACTGTCGCCCCCCAGATTGCAAATTGAGAACAGTGAGAGGGACTGGAACGGGGCATTGTGTTTTGCCACTGCATGAACAGTGAGCCTTGATATTATTGAATTGATTTGAGGACGAGATCCTCCTGGTCTGGGACCATTTATGTGTTGTGACAGCTGTCGTGCCCGCGTGGTAAAGGTCATGTACTCCTGTTTGCTTCCGATTAGGCTGGGTGGATGACCGAGGAGATGTAGACGTGAGTGATAGCCGAGAACGAAATGAGTATCCGATGATAGTTTGGAAGAAGAAATTATGAGTACGAGAAGGAAAAGAATTGAGAAAGAAAGAATGTTTATGAGAAGTGAAATTGAGTTTAAAAGATAATGAAGGATAAGAGTAACGATGATAAGATTGATAATGATGTGATAACATACTTGATCATTGTGTGTTTGTATGTTTTGTTGTGTGTTTGTATGGTCCTTTTATCTTGCCTTTCGTAAGTCCACACCGTCGACGATTCGTCGTTCGGATTGCTTACTCTTTCCTGTTCGTTGGCGTATCGGTGTGACTGGTATCTCAACGGGCAGATGGAGTATTGCATGAATATCGCCATGTGGAATAAGTATGGAAGAGGATGGAAGCACACCCCCACGAGGCTGGGCATGGACTGGTTACACGGAGATTGTGATTCCGGATCCGGAGCATCAACTGAGCGGAGCTAACCTGGAGCCACGTTTAGGGCAAGTTAACGTACGAGGTTTTCAGAGCTACGAGGAGAAGGTCCGGTGCGAGCAGCAGAGTAGTTCTATTGTAGCCGATGGAGTGGCACAAAAGTCTCGCAACAATGAGGAAACCACCACCCAAACGGCATCGTCTTCGAGGGCGAGCAGAGGACGCAAGAAGGAGAAGGAGCTACACCCACTTGCCTTCAATAGGAGAATTTAATAATAGGATTCTAGTATATATTTGTGATGAGTGTTTTAAGTTAAGGATTACCTAAGTGATGAATCATCCATGTAACTTATTTTGTTATGAAACACACCCTACTTTTGTACCATCTTGTGAAGAATGTTCAATGGCTTTTTGAAATACAAAGAACTACCATGAACTGGAGCAAAACATTTTCCTGAAAAATGTTTTTTGTAAACTTGAGTGGATCCGTTTTGGTTTAGTAACAACTCGGTTTTCATTGAATGAGATTTGTGAACCCCAAGACTTTTCCATGACGTTTTTCAATACTTCAACAATGTTTTAAAAAAAAAATTGGCCTCATGTTTTCAACATTAATGAATAAAAGTCAATTATTTTGGTTTACGAAAATCGGGCTGTTACAGAATGGTATCAGAGCTTATGGTAATCCTTAGTGGCCTTAAGCATGGGCTTACATGCTTTGTTTGTGTGACTCTGTATGTTTTCTAGTATAAGGATAGGAGCATAAGATTAGGTTCTCGTCTTTCTAGGATGTAAGACATTGATTGTGACTTAGTGTCGGCGAAGTTAGTTTAAGGAACCTGTTCATCTAGTAGATTGGGGAACGTAGAGTAAGCAGAAGCGAATAGGAAGAGATCTCTTAACCTTTGATGTTTCCTTAGTGTTTGATAAACTCCCAGTTGTTGGCCTAGACGTACCTTTGTTCCCAGAGTGGTCAGTATCTTGAGGAAATGGGATGATGTTCTTGGAACCCCTGTTTGTTGAATTGCTTCAACAAAACAGTAGTAGTGTTAAAACTTGAACTGTTTAATTGCTTCAACAAAAAAGTAGTAGTGTTAAAATAGAGCATATAAGTTCAGGGACTAAAAACCTAAATAAACCTTTTTAATAAAGGCAAAACAGTGAACTGTTTGGTTCAGATTTTCTGGACTTAGTGATGAATTTAATTGGAAAATATAACTTGCACAACTCCAAATGATCTGAAAATTTTATGAGATAGTCTTGACTGTATAAGGAAGACTTATACCAATTTTTATGCAATTCGGAGTTGAACCACTATTTTTAACCATGACGTTTTTGCCTCGGACCTGCAATAGCTCCGACTTGCTTTTCATGTGAAATTTGATTTGAAACCTAGCTTAGGATTGTTTAAATAACTTGAAAATTTTACCTAATGAACTTTGGCATGTATGTATGTGTTCCGAAAATTTTGAGAATTTAACAAATTTAATTGATATAGTTTTGAATTTTATCTTTTGTGTTTTACTTGTAGTCACACTAAGATTTCATTTAAATGTTTTTGATGAATATGAATTTTTATGCTTCATGTTATGACTTGGCTGAATTGTGTGATAATCATGATGTCTTGAAATGATTGAATGAGTGATTGTTTGATGATATGTCTAGGTTAAGCATGAATGAATTATTTAATCAACCAAAGTGTTGTGTGTTTGATTTTGTAATTGGTTGTGAAAATTAATTGGTTTTTGAAATAATTTAGCTTCGATTTAATTAAAGAACCTTGGACTTAGTGGTTGCTGCCCTTAAATCATTTCACAATGTTAAGTTTGAAAAATAAATCATTTAAGTGTTTATTTTATAGCAAAGTATTATATGAATTAAAGTATGATTTTACGGTGTTTTCGGACTTTCTGAAAAGTAATTTATGGACTCATTTAATTGCTGTCCTGATTTTATTTAAATTGTTTTTCAATCCTAAAAAATTTATTTGGTTGGTTTAATGTTTAAGTTTTAAGCGGTATTTAAATTGAGGAAGATTTGGATTGAAAAAGTTTTAACGTTTCACGATTTTCCGACGAGAAATGAAAAGAGTTTTCGAAAACGCGTTTTGATAGGACGATTATTTAAGATAGACTTATAACGTTAGTATCGTCTATTTAGTTCAAGGTGCGTATAAGTCGAGAAGCGGAACGACCGACTTGTTGGGAAGGAACCGCAATGATTTCAGAAGCTGGAGCGTGAGGTGAGAGATGCAGTAGGCCTAAGTCATTGTGATGCGTAGACTCAGTCCTAAACTGAGTACATCGAGTCTAACCTGAGTATTTGTCATAGGTTATGTGCTGCATAGTTATATGTGATCTATATGTGCTAGATGTTTATCTGTTTTGTTCAATTTGTTGCATGAATAATTTTGGTTATGTATTGAATTTCTCTGTGAGTATATTGTTGAATATATCTTGCTCTGTCTAAAAAGTTGAATGTGGTGATAAGTAATAATGAGAATTATGGGAAAGAGTAAGACTTGAAGACTAAGTAAGAAATTAAAGAAAAATGATAAGAGAAAAAGAGGTGCGAACAAGAGATATGAGAAATAATTAAGTAAGATATCAAAGATGAATTAAGACAAAGGAAAAGGTTATAAGAAATGAATGAGAAAGAAGATGAAAGGAGAAGTGATTGGAGTTGAGGTGTGATCTTTGTTTTTGTTTTAGACTGGGACTAGTGTTGAGTTGAGCTTGCTCCTCCATTAGCGCTCAGCAAAATGTGATTTTTGAAAAAGGTTTTTGAAAAGCTTTTTGTGAAAAGATGTATTTTTGAAACAGTTTTGGTAAACCAATCTTTTTGATAAAGTTCTTGAAATTATATTTGAGAAATTCTTTTTGAAACAACATTTTAGAAAGTCTTTTCGAAGTAATATTTTTAAGAAAGTTTTATGAAATGACAGTTTTGAGAAAAAGTTGTGAACGTTTGTAAAAGGAGATTCTGTAAAGAGTTTTTGAAATAGTATTTTGAGAAAGTCTTATGAACGAATATTTATGAAATGATATCTTTGAAACTGTTTGTGAAGTGAAAGTTTGTGAAATTATATTTTCGAAAAAGTTTTGCGAAAAGGTATTTTTGGAGAAAGCCAAGGAAACGAGTTTTGAGAAAGATGATGAGATGAGATGAGAAAGAGTGTGTCATGATAATGAGATGAAAGTGATTTGAGGCCAGGGGCCATTAAGATTTAGGGGGAACAAATTACGATTAGTGGTCGGGCTGCGTTGAAGGGATGCACCAAGGACGAGCCGACTGTTAGGATTAAGCCGCTAATTAAAACGTGAAATTTTAAAAGACTTTAAAAGACATTTACAAACGTGGTGAGGTATGAGTGTCGTATCGAAGTAGTGGAGAGGAAGATACCCCGGAGTATCTGCGGATATTCGGGTTGTGATTGCAATAGGGGAGGGTAAGGACGGTGATACGTCAAGAAGCCTTGAGTGCTATTCTAGGCAGAATGAATTCCATATGTGGTACGGGTAGATCGGTCCTATGCCGTGGTAAGTTCTGCACTCGAGACTAGAATAGTACTATCGCCCCCTATGGCAATTCGAGAACAGTGAGAGGGACTGGAACGGGGCATTTGTGATTGCCGCTGAGTGCGTGCCTTGATATGATATGAATTGAATTGATTTGAGGCTGGGCCTCCTGGTCTGGGACCATTTGATTGTGTGACAGCTGTCGTGCCCGCGTGGTAAAGGTCCTGTACTCCTATTTGCTTCCGACTACGTTGGGTGGATGACCGAGGAGATGTAGACGTGTGCGAGCTCAATGATGTTTCCCCCTCATCATTGGTGCTAACCGAATTGATAAAACTTAAGAATGATAAAAGATTCTATGAGAGAAAGTATAAAGAATTCTTGAAGAATTGTGGAAAAGGTTCAAAGAAAGAAAGTATAGGTAATTGTTGGAAAGAGGATGATGAGACTAAAAAGTTCGAAGGCTTGTGATGCCAAGGGCAAGGGCAGTGATGTGTATTGTGATTAGTTATGACTTTGATATGTTTGGCATGTTATGATATGCTTTGTTTATATGTGCTTGTATATGCTTATGTGAATATAATTGTTATGTGCATCTTCTAGTTAGTGAGAAGTATCGGTCAAGTCCTCAGATTTAGTTTACTCTGCGTATTCTTTTTATGAAGTCATATTTCCAATGTCTTGTCATGGGTGTACTTCTGGAATGCTGACCATCTCTCCTATCATGTTGTCGTATCGGGTTATTCTGATATTGCAACGGGTAGATGGTTGATCCTGTAGTAAATCTGCACGCTATTCCGATGAGGCTTCTGCAGTGGACTTCAGCTAGGGAGATTAGACTTCAAGATTAGTAATAGGTAATTCCCTTGAGTACTGTATCTCATGCAACTACTTGGTTGACATTGCTATATCATTTTGTACCCCGCTTGATATTTTGTTGGACATGGTTTTTAAGAAACAAGTTTTTATGAAACAAGATTGGGAAATGTTTTCTCAAAAGAGATTTGTGAAGCCAAGTCACAAAGCGCGATGTTAAGTAACATCTCGGTTTGGAACTTGACTCGTGATGTGTGACATGAAGATTTTATTTTATTTCAATCAAGTTACGGAATTGTTTTTGAACCTTAAGGTTCTCATGTCCATGTCACCTTGTAAAAAAAAAATTTCCCAAATTTTTACTATATTTTGTTAAAGAGATAAGTGTTTTCATGTTGCCGAAATCGGGGTGTTACACTAATCTCTAGGGATTAGTGGACTAAACCTAAATTAATTTTCCTAATCCTACCCTAATCATGATTAGACCCTAATTAGTGCCTTAAACCTAATTAAACTAACCTAATCTACTCTAAACCACCCTATGGCCGAATGTCCGTGTGCCTTGCTTGGCCACCATGTAGCTTTGCTTAGTCACCAAGTTGTCTTACCTAAAGTCAAGCCCATGACATCACCTTCATGACCAAAGCATGACTTAAGAGGGGAAGGAAAAATAAAAGAAAAAGAAATAGGAAGGAACAAGGAAGGAGCCGTGGGGAAGGAAACAAGGTCAAGGAAATTGCAACTAAACCCCCCATGCAAGCCCTTGATGGCAAATAAGAAAAGTAGGGAGAAATGAAAGAAGGGACCAAAACCGTGTGGAAGGGAGTTTGTTCTCTTTCATTCCTTCATTCTCCATTCTTCCATCTTCATCCTTTATTCTTTTCTCATCAACACAAACAACACCAACACACACACTAACAAACCGTGAGGGAGTGATCAACACACTTCCCTTCATTTCCTTCATTTCTTTTCCAAACTAAACACAACACCCAAGAGCTACATCAAGCTCTTGGTGAGAGAGAAAGAAAGAGAGTGACCAAATTGTAAGAGAGAAAGAACCAACCCAAATACTTCACAATCCAAGTGAAATTAAGACCAAGATAGTGAAGAAGAGAAGGAGAAAACCATGGACCTTAGAAAGAGTAAATGAACCGTGAGGAAAAGAGAGAAACCAATGATATTGGACTTGATTCTTGAAAAGTTTTGATTAAGTAAGAATCTTATTTCATGATCTAAAAGTTTTAAATCTTTTTCTTTGATTCTCTTCGTTTTCATAGTTTTCCTCTAAGACTTTGATTTTGTTTGAAAAAGTGTTGATGCATATGTAGTGATTTCCTTTACAAGCATGATTGATCTTTGAACTTGGTCTTGAAATTTTGTTAAGAAAATGTTTTCTCTCATGATTTTGAGTTTTTCCCTTGGATTTCTTAAAAGTGTTTTTGAAAAAGGTTTGATTTTAAGTTTTCATGAAAGATTTTTCAAGGATCTAGTGTTTGTGACTTAATGCATGTCAAGATCTATGCTTGACCTATGATGTACTTGATGTTTGAGTTTTGATGCTAAGATCTTTAAAAATGATTGAATTTTTTTGATGATTTTCCTTTATGATGGTCACGGTTTGATGTTGTTGTGAATGAAAGCTTGATTTTCTTTTGCTTGATCTTTTGCATGTCATGATCTTGAAAGTTTAATGATGAATATAAAATTTTGTGATGTTGTGATTTTTGTGTGATGAGCCATGGTTTGTATGCTTAGTAGAAAAGGGTTAAAATTTTAGAGTTTAGATAATGAATCCATGATCTCTATGAACTTTGAGTTGATTTTATGTGTTAAATGAGAAATCTAAATTGTTTAGAGACTTGTGTGATGCTCTCGGTTTCATGTAGAAGAATGCATGCTAGGATTATGTTCTTGCTTGCTTGATGGATTATATGAAATTGTTATTGGATTTGGAGTTGTTTTAGAAGTCTCGAATCTTTGCAAATGTTTTTGGGAAAACCTAGTTAAGGTCACGGTTTGGACCTTAACTTTGGAGTTAAATTTCCTTGAATGTGTATATGTCAATGTCATGAAATTATATGTTGATTTCTGAAGTTATGATGCATACGGTTTTAGCATGATTAGGTGTAATGAGAGGAAGTTTTGCTAAGATAAAATTGATTGAGTGAAAGTTACATGAAAATATGTCTAAATGGTTAGGTGATGCATGATTCGGTTTGTGTCTAAGAGCTTAATTCCGTTATTTGATTGAGTCATATGTGTGATTGAAGGTGTGAGTATGTTTATGATTAACTTGATAGCTTGTGATTATGCGATGTATGGATCAAATGAATATTGTCTAGGATTCTTAAGTGAAGAAAGAGTGATTTCTTAAATGCACGAAAGTGTTTAAATAATTTGTTTTACTTGAGTACCTTGCTGTCCACATGTGATTCTAAGTGTTTGAACTTGAGAAAGTGCTGATTTAAGTGTTTATTTGATTGATTTCAAGATGCTTGATTTATCTATATGTTTAAATTGGTTTTAAAGAATGGAAAGTGAATTTAAAACTTAGGACATGATGCTGTCCAGAATTTTCTAAGTTATGTTTCTTGTGTTAAATGTGTTTTCAAAGTGTTTTATGTTACACCCCAAAATTTTAATCCCCGATTAATGAAATGTTAATTATAATTTAATTATAATTAATAGTTTTCAAATTAATCCTTGATTAAAATATGTGTGTATGTAATTAGCTTGTATGTGAGAAATTATTTAATAAATAATTTAAATGCCTAAAATGTATATTATGCATATTAGTCCCTGGGTTGGGACCTAGAAGCAATTATAGGAAAGGTTTCGGAGGGAAAGAAAATAAAATAATTATTTTTCAAAAATTGGGAAAAATACTCGAGTATTTTCTGAAAAACTCGAGTATTCTGGGTCCAATTGCACGAGTTAGTGCGTTTGGTGAGTCAGCACCAACGATTCTCGTGTGTTGACATGAAATCGTCTTCTTCAACACGTCCTGTGCTTCGTGTCGAGCTGCATGATTGTTCAATCGAGCTATATAAGCTGTGGTTGACGAATCAATTCCTCTATTTGCCAAATTCGTTGGTTTTGCTTCAAGTTAGGGTTCCTGGATTGTTCTCTTCGATTCTCCTTGTGTGTTCTGAATTAAACCACAAACGATACACCAATACAAAGCTCACCTCACGAGCTTTGTATAGACACTAAATTCGTGAGTTGAGAGTGAGTTTGGAGGAAGAATTGGAGCTGGAAAGTGAAGCTGTTCTTTGTCAAACTTGTTTCTGGAGCTCACTTTGATTTCAATTTCTGGTAAGCTCACGAGTCTCTGAGTCCCAAATTCGATTTCTCTAGTTAGTATAAGTTACATAGAATCTAGAAATCCTAATTTCCCCAATTGTTATCTCTATCTCCCATGTAAACCAATTCAATCTTGGTGATGCACTCAAAACTGCTCTGCATGTGAAGTTCAAGTTGATTTCTGGTGTTGGAGCTTTTTTCTTGGATTTCTTTCTATTGAATCACATCTGAGAGGTAAGGGGAAGTAATTATATTCACTAGATAGAGATTAAATTCCATTATTTGTGTTAGAGAGCCACCAAGAGGCTCTAAGGGCTTAGATTGAATAGGATCTTTGGTTTGGAGACCAATCCATGCTCTATGACCGTGATGAGCAAGTTCTATATCATGCATGCAAGCTTAAATGAACTTTGTTTCATGAATATTGTGCTTATTTTGCAATTTGAAGTGTTGAGTTGCTAAATTGTATATTTCATGCATAATGGATTGATTCTCTGTCAAATTTGTTATTTGATATGAAATGAGTATGTTAACATGTTCAATATGTGGTATATGAACTATTGTGATCACTGTTTTGGGTTAAAAATGTTTAGAAATTGAAATGGTATGTATAAACCAAGTTTCACTCTGTTCTGTCTGCAGATACTCGAGTTTTTGGCTTAAAACTCGAGTATTTCGTGGTGCACCAGAGTGAAAATTGGCGCACCAACTTGGGAATCAGATTGAACACTCGAGTAATGTATGAACTACTCGAGTATTCTGGGTAATGGAATACTCGAGTATCTCATGAATTACTCGAGTATATTTATGAAGACCTGAAACCCTAAATCTCTGAAAAGACATGAACGACTCGAGTATAATTATGCACAACTCGAGTAGAATCTGGAAAATGATAAACTACTCGAGTATGTTGGGAAAAACTCGAGTATTTTTAGTCAGATACTTAAAAATACCATTTTCAATTCTAAGTCATTTTGTAACTCTTAGAGGACAATAAATCAAGTGATCCTGGACTTAGAAGAAATTGATTGACGTTATGATGTTTTCATTTGAATAATGATACGTTGCTCGGGAGGCACGTAATGTATTAAAAAAAGGATAAAACATCAATCAATCTCTTTTAAGTAAGGTAATGCATTCATTCTGGAGTTTGGTTGGTAGGACGTATATCATGTTTTTGGTAAACATGTGGAGGGCCTCTGGGAGTGCCAATACGCTTGCTTGATGACACGTCGTTGACGTGGTCGGCTGAGTGGATGCCGATGTGGTTATACCGTTGGATGACGGTCCGTTTGGATGACGGGATATGCTCGGGTGGCATGGATACCAAGCTTGTCGTGTACATTCTAGGTGAATGTACGAATTGTTGTATACTTAGGAATACAACGCACTGTTGAGTGCTGGGTTGTCAGAGATGGACGTCAGAGAGTGACATAGTATGATGGAGATAGGCTTGAGAGCTAAAGTCATGCATCATGCCACTCATTTAAATTAATGATGATAAATGAAATAAGTGTGAGCATCCTATGTGCATTCATTAATTGCTAAATGTTATATGTGGTTGTTGTTATTTGATGCATGGTTACATATTCACATTGCACAATTTATTCTCTATTGGTTATGTGTATAGAATTGCTTACCCCTATGCCCTTGTAGGTGATGTCTCGTTACATTGCTTGCATCGAGATCCGGCCACTTCCTAGTGGCACATGGATCTATGAGGACCATCGCGCGGTGTTCGAGGGTGAGGTAGAGATTACCTTCTACCACCCGAACCCGTTGATCCGATTCCGTCCTCGTAGATTTAGGATTACCATCATATACACTATGCATGTACCCCCGTTTTACACTTACCATGGACCACCTCCCACGCGACCAGCTCGCTCTTACCATAGTTTTCGTTTTCGACCTACTCGCTCTCACCCTTTTACTTCGAGAGTCGTCCGCGAGGAGACTCCCCTATCTGATCCGAGGAGCCCAGTCAGGGTTTCACCATCACCTGACCCGGTACCCAGTGGTAGGGTACACTCTCCCTCGGATGAGATCGAGGAGGATCCGGTGGAGGACGAGAGTGGGGGCGAGCCTGTCGTGCATTCTACTGGGAGTGATTGGAGGGACGATGATCCCTAGGTATGTGTATAGGGTATATGATGAGGATCAGAGGATTCGATGTGTGGAGGCTGTGGAGGAGATTTGCTGCTGCTGTGATGATGATGATGCTACTACCCTTTTTACTTTTGGGAGACTACTGCTACTACTACTCCATCTGATGCTGCCAGATCTATGTGACTATCCCTAGAGTTGTATATTTTGTTATGTATATATTGTAGATATACTTTTGGATCACTCTAGAGCTTGTAGTTACACTGTTATATAGATCTGATGATGGACTTGTATATTTTGAAACTTGGAGACTTTACTCATAGGCTATGTACTTATGATTCTCTATATCTATGAAAACCTATGTTTATATTCTATCAGTTGCATAGTCCAGTAATTTCCGCTTACTCTGATTTAATCTGTTTAAGAGCTCGGCTATAAATGGTATCAGTTCTATCGTACAAAGCAAGGGTAGCTTAAGCTACTTGATACAAAGACATTTTCTAAAAGATCGAATGTTACTCTATTTGCGAAAATGTTGTAGAAATCGCCGAACTCGATACAATGATTTTGAGATAATATAGACTTTGTTCTCCAAGATTTTCAAGTGACGATTCGTACACCCGCTTTAAAAGAAAATTTTATCTACCTATTTTCTTAACACTCACAAGTCCATATATATTATCCAATATAAAAGCTTATTTATTAGTTTCAATTTGGGTAATCCGAGAAGGGTGTCACACTGAGTGGTATCAGAGCAAAAGTCAGATCCTGTAGTAGTGGAAGTAGTTCAGAAAGGTAGCCATCAACATCAAGCAGGTATCTCCAAGGCAATTACATTACTTTGAATGTTTTTATTTTGTTTTTTTTGAGGTTTAAATACCCTTGATTTGTTTGTATCTTGTCTCTTTGAGTACAAGACACAATTGATTGTAGATTTATTAAGTTTAAGATAGAGCCTTAGAATAGGTAGTGTAATGGAAGTTTCTTTGGTTCAACATATGTGACCATAAGCCCATAGCGCAGGTCTAATATGGCAACTAGAAACCAAAATCACACTAATACGATGCTAGAAAGGATCACCACGGTACTGGAAGCTATGCCACGACAGTCTCAACAACCATCTCAACCGGTCAACCCGTCTCATCAAGGTAATGTGGGAAACACTGAGGCGAAGACTCTGGCTGATTTTAGGAGCTGCAATCCGCCAAAGTTTGAAGGAGGATTTAAACCGGAGGAAGCCAACAAATGGATTCACACTATGGACAAAGATTTTGAGAACGTTGGAGTGTTCTGATGTTCAAAAGGTGGCATATGCAACCTATATGCTGGAGGATGAGGCTGAGAACTGGTGGAATCACACCATGTAGCTTTTACAATATGAAGGAAGAGAGATAAGTTGGGGAGTATTTATGGAGAAGTTTATCCAAAAGTATTTCCCTGAGGATTTGAGAAGGAAGAAGGAGGTAGAGTTCTTGCAGCTGAAGCAAGGAAACATGAGTGTGGGTGAGTATGCAGCTAAGTTTGAGGAGCTGATGAAATACTCTCCATATTATCAGAACAATCCAGATGAGAGGAGTAAATGCATTAAGTTTGAAGGAGGTTTGAGGCCAAAGTTGAAGTCGATCTTCAGTTATCAGCGGATTCAAAGTTTTCCTGCACTGGTAGACATGTGTAGGATGTATGAAGATGATACCAAGGCTGAGGAGACGCAAGTTTCAGAGAAGAAGGACAATCAAGGCTATGGACCTCAGAGGCGTAAAGGTTTCAACAACCGAGGCAAAGGACCGTATGATCGCCGAGGGAAAGGCAAAGGAAAAGCTGGTGATTCTGATAGAAGGGATTATCGGAGCGAGGCTCCATTTTGTGACAAGTGCAAGCGCAATCACTATGGCCGTGTGTGCTGGGGGACAAGTGGTTGCTTTAACTGTGGAAAGCCGGGACATTTCGCAAGGGACTGCAAGGAACCGGCCAAGGCCAACTCAAGAGGGGCTGCTGATAGGCCTATGGCTCAAGGGAGAGTTTTCACCCTTAGTGGTGTGGAAGCGAATCGATCCTCTGATCTGGTGCAAGGTAAATACTTGCTTAATGGTCAGTTTTGCCATGTTTTGTTTGACTCCGGTGCAACGCATTCATTTGTTTCATATGAATGTGTAAACCGCTTAGGCTTGATTGTGTCTGAAATGCCTTATGCTCTCAAAGTAGAAACCCCTACCAATGCTCCTGTTGTAGTTTCTAGAGCATGTCTTAACTGTTGTATAGAAGTGTTAGGACGAACCTCTAAAGTAGATTTGATCTGCTTACCCTTAGTACAATTAGATGTGATCTTGGGAATGGACTGGTTAAGTCAAAACCAAGTAATCATCGATTGTGATAGAAAAGTAGTGACCTATAGAAACCCAAAATCCTCTGGTTACATGTGCCTATTCAACACCGAGGTGGAGGAGAATAGTCCCAGAATGGAAGAGATCCCTGTTGTTAGAGATTTCTCGGAAGTTTTTGCTGACGAGATTCCTGGTTTGCCACCAAGAAGGGAAATTGAATTTGGTATCGATCTAGTTCCGGGAGCTGGTCCCATCTCTATCGCTCCCTATAGAATGGCACCACCGGAAATGGCGGAGATGAAAAAGCAGATTGAAGAATTGCTGCAGAAACAGATGATTCGACCAAGCGTGTCACCTTGGGGTGCTCCTATTTTGTTCGTCAAGAAGAAAGATGGTAGCATGAGGATGTGCATCGACTACCGGCAGCTGAATAAGGTCACCATCAAGAACAAGTATCCGTTGCCACGGATAGATGACCTTATGGATCAAGTACGTGGGGCTTCACTATTTTCCAAGATTGATTTGAGGTCGGGGTATCATCAAATCAGAATTAGAGAAGAAGATATCTCTAAGACTGCATTTCGATCTCGATACGGACATTATGAGTATGTCGTGATGCCGTTCGGATTGACTAATGCACCAGCCATTTTCATGGACTACATGAATCGAATCTTTAGACCTTACTTAGATTCGTTCGTGGTTGTGTTCATTGATGATATTCTCATTTACTCTAGGAGCCCGGAGGAGCATGCCGAACACTTGAGGATAGTGTTGAGCATCCTAAAGGAGAAGCAATTGTACGCCAAACTTACAAAGTGTAAGTTCGGTCTTGCAATGGGAGCAACCGAAGTCTGTCACGGAGGTTAGAAGTTTTCTCGGTTTGGCTGGGTACTACCGAAGATTTATCGAAGGATTTTCGAAGATCGCACTGCCTCTGACGAAGTTGACTCGGAAAGATCAACCATTCCTATGGGATGAGAAATGTGAAAGGAGTTTTCAAGAGTTGAAGGAAAGGTTGACATCGTCTCCTGTATTGGTGTTGCCCGATACACAGAAGAGTTTCGATGTGTATTGTGACGCGTCGAAACAAGGTCTTCGGTGTGTTTTAATGCAAGAGGGGCAAGTTGTCGCCTACGCCTCGAGACAGCTAAAAGTTCATGAGATGAACTATCCAACTCACGATCTGGAGTTGGTAGCTGTGGTGTTTGCATTAAAGATCTGGAGGCACTATCTCTATGGCACTATGTTTCGGGTGTTTAGTGACCATAAGAGTTTAAAGTACCTCTTTGATCAAAAGGAGTTGAATATGAGGCAACGCCGATGGATGGAGTTTTTGAAGGATTATGAGTTTGAACTCCATTATCATCCTAGGAAGGCCAATGTTGTGGCAGATGCATTGAGTAGAAAGGCAATGCACATCAGTGCAATGATGGTCAGAGAAGCTGCACTGATAGAGGAGTTCCGGGATTTGAGTCTGACGATGCAAGTGGAGCCGACAAGTATCAAGATGGGGATGCTGCAGATTGCTAATGAGTTTCTGCAAAAGATTCGGGAATTGCAACGCAAGGATGAGAAACTCATGGAAAAGAGGAAGTTGATGGAAGAAGGCAAGGAATTGGAGTTTCAAGAAGGGAAGGATGGAATCCTTCGCTTTAAAACAAGGATTTGTGTGCCTGATGATTTAGAAGTGAGAAGGATGGTTCTGGATGAAGCACATAAGAGTAAGATGAGTATGCATCCGGGAGCTACCAAAATGTACCAGGACTTAAAGAAGCTATTTTGGTGGCCTGGTTTGAAGAAAGACATAGCTGAGTATGTGGCCTGTTGTTTGGTGTGTGAAAAGGCCAAGGTGGAACATCAAAGGCCAGGAGGAGAGTTGCTTCCTTTGGAGATTCCGTTGTGGAAATGGGATAGCATCTCGATGGATTTCGTGTCGGGATTGCCAAGGACATCTACTGGTCATGATGCAATCTGGGTGATAGTGGATCGTTTGACTAAGTCGGCGCATTTCATTCCCGTGAATATGCGCTATTCGTTGAAAAAGCTCACCCAGTTGTACATCAAAGAAGTTGTTCGTCTGCACGGTGTACCATCAAGCATTGTATCTGATCGCGATCTGAGGTTTACATCGAAGTTTTTGGGAAGATTTGCATAGGGCCTTGGGTTCAAGATTGAAGCTAGGTTCTGCATACCATCCTCAGACTGATGGCCAAACGGAAAGGACTATTCAGTCATTGGAGGACATCCTACGAGCCTGTGCTTTGGAAGGACAAGGGAATTGGGAGCAAATGTTGCCACTCGTGGAGTTCACTTACAACAACAGTTACCACACGAGCAGTGGAATGGCACCATTTGAAGCTTTGTATGGGAGAAAGTGCCAGACGCCGTTATGTTGGTTCCAAGTGGGGGAGAATTCTCTGGTTGGACCAGATTTTGTGCAAGAGACCACGGAACAGATCAGGATGATACAAGAAAAGATGAGGGCAGCTCAAAGTAGGCAGAAAAGCTATGCTGATAAGAGAAGAAAACCATTAGAGTTCGCCGAAGGAGACCATGTGTTTATTAGGATAGTACCAACCAAAGGTGTTAGTAGAGCCTTGAAAACTCAGAAACTATCACCTAAATTCATTGGTCCCTACCAAATCCTCAAAAGAGTCGGCCCAGTAGCTTATCAATTGGCTTTACCTCCGTCATTAGCTAACCTTCATAATGTATTCCATGTGTCTCAACTTAAAAGATATGTCCATGACCCCACCATTGTCCTTAGAATCCAACCTGATGACTTAGAAGTTCATAAGAACCTAACCTTCAAAGCTGTGCCAGTTCACATCGAAGATCGAAGAATCAAGCAGTTGAGAGGGAAGGATATTCATCTGGTCAAAGTTGTCTGGGTTTGTGGAGATGTAATAGAAGCATCGTGGGAATTAGAAGATAAGGTGCGTCAGGATTATCCTGACTTGTTTGTATAAGTTGAATTTCGGGGACGAAATTCCTTGTAAGTGGGGGAGTAGTGTAACACCCCAAAATTTTAATCCCTGATTAATGAAATGTTAATTATAATTAATAGTTTTCAAATTAATCCTTGATTAAAATATGTGTGTATGTAATTAGCTTGTATGTGAGAAATTATTTAATAAATAATTTAAATGCCTAAAATGTATATTTTGCATATTAGTCCCTGGGTTGGGACCTAGAAGCAATTATAGGAAAGGTTTTGGAGGGAAAGAAAATAAAATAATTATTTTTCAAAAATTGGGAAAAATACTCGAGTATTTTCTGAAAAACTCGAGTATTCTGGGTCCAATTGCACGAGTTAGTGCGTTTGGTGAGTCAGCACCAACGATTCTCATGTGTTGACACGAAATTGTCTTCTTCAACACGTCCTGTGCTTCGTGTCGAGCTGCATGATTGTTCAATCGAGCTATATAAGCTGTGGTTGACGAATCAATTCCTCTATTTGCCAAATCCGTGGGTTTTGCTTCAAGTTAGGGTTCCTGGATTGTTCTCTTCGATTCTCCTTGTGTGTTCTGAATTAAACCACAAACGATACACCAATACAAAGCTCACCTCACGAGCTTTGTATAGACACTAAATTCGTGAGTTGAGAGTGAGTTTGGAGGAAGAATTGGAGCTGGAAAGTGAAGCTGTTCTTTGTCAAACTTGTTTCTGGAGCTCACTTTGATTTCAATTTCTGGTAAGCTCACGAGTCTCTGAGTCCCAAATTCGATTTCTCTAGTTAGTATAAGTTACATAGAATCTAGAAATCCTAATTTCCCCAATTGTTATCTCTGTCTCCCATGTAAACCAATTCAATCTTGGTGATGCACTCAAAACTGCTCTGCATGTGAAGTTCAAGTTGATTTCTGGTGTTGGAGCTTTTTTCTTGGATTTATTTTTGTTGAATCACATCTGAGAGGTAAGGGGAAGTAATTATATTCACTAGATAGAGATTAAATTCCATTATTTGTGTTAGAGAGCCACCAAGAGGCTCTAAGGGCTTAGATTGAATAGGATCTTTGGTTTGGAGACCAATCCATGCTCTATGACCGTGATGAGCAAGTTCTATATCATGCATGCAAGCTTAAATGAACTTTGTTTCATGAATATTGTGCTTATTTTGCAATTTGAAGTGTTGAGTTGCTAAATTGTATATTTCATGCATAATGGATTGATTCTCTGTCAAATTTGTTATTTGATATGAAATGAGTATGTTAACATGTTCAATATGTGGTATATGAACTATTGTGATCACTGTTTTGGGTTAAAAATGTTTAGAAATTGAAATGGTATGTAAAAACCAAGTTTCACTCTGTTCTGTCTGCAGATACTCGAGTTTTTGGCTTAAAACTCGAGTATTTCGTGGTGCACCAGAGTGAAAATTGGCGCACCAACTTGGGAATCAGATTGAACACTCGAGTAATGTATGAACTACTCGAGTATTCTGGGTAATGGAATACTCGAGTATCTCATGAATTACTCGAGTATATTTATGAAGACCTGAAACCCTAAATCTCTGAAAAGACATGAACGACTCGAGTATAATTATGCACAACTCGAGTAGAATCTGGAAAATGATAAACTACTCGAGTATGTTGGGAAAAACTCGAGTATTTTTAGTCAGATACTTAAAAATACCATTTTCAATTCTAAGTCATTTTGTAACTCTTAGAGGACAATAAATCAAGTGATCCTGGACTTAGAAGAAATTGATTGACGTTATGATGTTTTCATTTGAATAATGATACGTTGCTCGGGAGGCACGTAATGTATTAAAAAAAGGATAAAACATCAATCAATCTCTTTTAAGTAAGGTAATGCATTCATTCTGGAGTTTGGTTGGTAGGACGTATATCATGTTTTTGGTAAACATGTGGAGGGCCTCTGGGAGTGCCAATACGCTTGCTTGATGACACGTCGTTGACGTGGTCGGCTGAGTGGATGCCGATGTGGTTATACCGTTGGATGACGGTCCGTTTGGATGACGGGATATGCTCGGGTGGCATGGATACCAAGCTTGTCGTGTACATTCTAGGTGAATGTACGAATTGTTGTATACCTAGGAATACAACGCACTGTTGAGTGCTGGGTTGTCAGGGATGGACGTCAGAGAGTGACATAGTATGATGGAGATAGGCTTGAGAGCTAAAGTCATGCATCATGCCACTCATTTAAATTAATGATGATAAATGAAATAAGTGTGAGCATCCTATGTCCATTCACTAACTGCTAAATGTTATATGTGGTTGTTGTTATTTGATGCATGGTTACATATTCACATTGCACAATTTATTCTCTATTGGTTATGTGTATAGAATTGCTTACCCCTATGCCCTTGTAGGTGATGTCTCGTTACATTGCTTGCATCGAGATCCGGCCACTTCCTAGTGGCACATGGATCTATGAGGACCATCGCGCGGTGTTCGAGGGTGAGGTAGAGATTACCTTCTACCACCCGAACCCGTTGATCCGATTCCGTCCTCGTAGATTTAGGATTCCCATCATATACACTATGCATGTACCCCCGTTTTACACTTACCATGGACCACCTCCCACGCGACCAGCTCGCTCTTACCATAGTTTTCGTTTTCGACCTACCCGCTCTCACCCTTTTACTTCGAGAGTCGTCCGCGAGGAGACTCCCCTATCTGATCCGAGGAGCCCAGTCAGGGTTTCACCATCACCTGACCCGGTACCCAGTGGTAGGGTACACTCTCCCTCGGATGAGATCGAGGAGGATCCGGTGGAGGACGAGAGTGGGGGCGAGCCTGTCGTGCATTCTACTGGGAGTGATTGGAGGGACGATGATCCCTAGGTATGTGTATAGGGTATATGATGAGGATCAGAGGATTCGATGTGTGGAGGCTGTGGAGGAGATTTGCTGCTGCTGTGATAATGATGATGCTACTACCCTTTTTACTTTTGGGAGACTACTGCTACTACTACTCCATCTGATGCTGCCAGATCTATGTGACTATCCCTAGAGTTGTATATTTTGTTATGTATATATTGTAGATATACTTTTGGAGCACTCTAGAGCTTGTAGTTACACTGTTATATAGATCTGATGATGGACTTGTATATTTTGAAACTTGGAGACTTTACTCATAGGCTATGTACTTATGATTCTCTATATCTATGAAAACCTATGTTTATATTCTATCAGTTGCATAGTCCAGTAATTTCCGCTTACTCTGATTTAATCTGTTTAAGAGCTCGGCTATAAATGGTATCAGTTCTATCGTACAAAGCAAGCGTAGCTTAAGCTACTTGATACAAAGACATTTTCTAAAAGATCGAATGTTACTCTATTTGCGAAAAGGTTTTAGAAATCGCCGAACTCGATACAATGATTTTGAGATAATATAGACTTTGTTCTCCAAGATTTTCAAGTGACGATTCGTACACCCGCTTTAAAAAAAAATTTTATCTACCTATTTTCTTAACACTCACAAGTCCATATATATTATCCAATATAAAAGCTTATTTATTAGTTTCAATTCGGGTAATCCGAGAAGGGTGTCACACTTTAAAGATTAGTATTCATGGGTATTTGAGCTAAGACAAAGTTTGGTGTTCAAAAGGTAATGGATTTAAGGAAAAAGCCGGAGTGAAAACGATGAATTTTGCAATGTTTTCGAAAATGATGATTTAAATTGTTTTGTAAAATGCTTTCAACTGATTTTAGAGAATTTAAAGTGTTAGAAAATATGGGAGTTGTTTTGAGAAAACCATCATGTTTTAAGCTTTCCAACGGGGAATGAAACGTGTTTGAGTTAGGAAAATATTTTCTTAATACAAGTTAATAACGTGGACGTATTTTATTTAGTACGAGGAACCTTAAAGACGAGGGATTGGGACAGCCGGCAGCACAAAGGATCTGAGGCGACGGTACGCATTAAATTGTTGGACCTCAGGTGAGAGAGAAGCTTTCCTAAGACACCGTGGTAGTTAGGTGATATATTAGGACGTTCCGTATCATCTCAAAGATCGGAACTAAGTGGTTAGAGTCAGTAGTATAAGTGGCAATTGTTTGATTGTGTGGCCACTTATACGAAGGTGACAAAGACCACAATGTTATTGTGTGATGTTGTGTGCATGCTTTTATTTACTTATTTGATTATACTTATTACTGTTGGTTGTAATGAGTGAATGGATGATGGACGTCTGTCACGTCCTGAATAGGAAAATTAAAATGAGATAAGTAAGTTGAAGAAAATAAAGATGTAAAGAGAAAAGAATAATGATACGATGGATGTGAAAGGAGATAAAGAGTTGAGACTGGGGAATGAATTAATGATGATGTTGAGAACGAGCCAGAGCTGGGAAAGTATTGTTGTTGGAACAAGATGAGGATGGAGTGGAGCTGGGCTCCTTTGTTTTTGGTTTTAGTCTGGGACTAGTGTTGAGTTGAGCTTGCTCCTCCATTAGCGCCCAACAATGATGTGAAGTTTGAAAAAGGTTTTTGAAAAGCGGTTTTCGAAAAAGGTTTTTGAAGAAAGATTTTTGTAAAGAACTAGGAAAGAAAATTTTGAGAAATGTTTGTGAAAGGAAATTTTTGGAAAGAGGTTTGAAAAGAGGGATTTTGGGAAAGGTTTATCAAAAGAGATTTGTGAAAGTTTATGAAATGGTGTTCTGAGAATGTTGTGAAAAGATTGTTTTGAAAAGAGATGTTGGAATGAAATGATGGTGAGAAATGGAGTATGATGAGACAGTTTGAGAATTGAGTTTGGAATTGGTGATGTGATCCCAGCTCTGTGCTATGTGAGAATTGATGAGAGAAAGACTATGCAAAGTTAGTGGTCGGGACTCGTTGAAGGGATGTACGAAGGATGAGCCGACCTTAGGATAATTAAAAAGATTAAAAGACTTAAAAGACATACACGGTGAGGTATGAGAGTGCGAAGTAGTGGAGAGGAAGAAACGATAAGTATCTGCGGATACTTAGGACGAGATAGCATTAGGGGAGGACGATGACAGTGAAACGTCAAGAAGTCTAGAGTATGCTTTCTAGGCAGAACGAACTCCACATGTGGCGCACTAACGTGGTGGGGACTGGGTCTAATGTCGTGGTAAGTTCTGCGGGCCCACTAGAAACATACTGTCGCCCCCTAGATTGCAAATCGAGAACAGAGAGAGGGACTGGAATGGGGCATTGTGTTTTGCCACTGCGTGGACAGTGAGCCTTGATATTATTGAATTGATTTGAGGACAAGATCCTCCTGGTCTGGGACCATTTATGTGTTGTGACAGCTGTCGTGCCCGCGTGGTAAAGGTCCTGTACTCCTGTTTGCTTCCGATTAGGATGGGTGGATGACCGAGGAGATGTAGACGTGAGTGATAGCCGAGAACAAAATGAGTATCCGATGATAGTTTGGAAGAAGAAATTATGAGTACAAGAAGGAAAAGAATTGAGAAAGAAAGAATGTTTATGAGAAGTGAAATTGAGTTGAAAAGATAATGAAGGATAAGAGTAATGATGATAAGACTGATAATGATGTGATAACATACTTGATCATTGTGTGTTTGTATGTTTTGTTGTGTGTTTTTATGGTCCTTTTATCTTGCCTTTCGTAAGTCCACACCGTCGACGATTCGTCGTTCGGATTGCTTACTCTCTCCTGTTCGTTGGCGTATCGGTGTGGCTGGTATCTCAATGGGCAGATGGAGTATTGCATGAATATCGCCATGTGGAATAAGTATGGAAGAGGATGGAAGCACACCCCCACGAGGCTGGGCATGGACCGGTTACACGGAGATTGTGATTCCGGATCCGGAGCATCAACTGAGCGGAGCTAACCTGGTGCTACGCTTAGGGCAAGTTAACGTACGAGGTTTTCAGAGCTACGAGGAGAAGGTCCGGTGCGAGCAGCAGAGTAGTTCTATTGTAGCCGATGGAGTGGCACAAAAGTCTCGCAACAATGAGGAAACCACCACCCAAACGGCATCGTCTTCAAGGGCGAGGAGAGGACGCAAGAAGGAGAAGGAGCTACACCCACTTGCCTTCAATCGGAGAATTTAATAATAGGATTCTAGTATATATTTGTGATGAGTGTTTTAAGTTAAGGATTACCTAAGTGATGAATCATCCATATAACTTATTTTGTTTTGAAACACGCCCTACTTTTGTACCATCTTGTGAAGAATGTTCAATGGCTTTTTGAAATACAAAGAACTACCATGAACTTGAGCAAAACATTTTCCTGAAAAATGTTTTTTGTAAACTTGAGTGGATCCGTTTTGGTTTAGTAACAACTCGATTTTCATTGAATGAGATTTGTGAACCCCAAGACTTTTCCATGACGTTTTTCAATACTTCAACAATGTTTTAAAAAAAAAATTTGGCCTCATGTTTTCAACATTAATGAATAAAAGTCAATTATTTTGGTTTACGAAAATCGGGCTGTTACATCCAAAGACTCCAAAACCAAATCAGATTTCACATAAAAGATTTTCAAGAAAACTTTGAAAACAAAACCATTTCTTCTTAACTCAAAAACACTTTATTTATAAAAATCATTTTCTTGAACCATTAAACAAAATTCACAACTCTAGAAAATAAAGCTTTAAAACCGTCTCATGTTGATTCATTTAATAAACATCGATCAAAAAAGGTCATACAAAATCTCAAATTAATTTAAATAATTTAAATCATACCCTTTCAATAAAATATATATTTTTTTTATTTAAAATACACAAACAAAGCCCACCAACCGAATCCAAAACAAATTCAGTACACCCAATTGACACAAAACAGCATACACATGTTTTAAAGCATACAAGGTACACATCATATAAATCACATTTGTAATCACTTAAAAATCATTAATTATACTATAATCTTAATAAATTAATTTTATTACACTTAAGAAAATAATTTAAACTTAATCTTCTAATTAATTTAACAAAACCTAATCACTACAGTTAACAATTTCTAATCAACATTACAAAGAAATTCCTCTTTTACAGAATCAAATCAACTTACTTATTTTCTTTTCTAAAAACCAAATAGGTCTTAGGAACACACATCACTCTCACAGATCATCATGCCATTAGGAACATAACTATTACCATGATTATTTTATGAGAATAAATTTTCCTACCAATTAACTACATGTTGGCCGAATTATACATACACCACTTTTTCAAAGATTTAATGCACAAACACAAACATACAATCATGAAATCATTTTCCTTTATTTTAACTAAAACCGTAGCATACAGTAGGCAAATTAACAACTTTGGTTTAAATTTCAGAACAAGAATCAAAGTAACAATTTAAATCATAAATCTTTCCAAACATTCACATATATTTTCTTTTAAATTCAATTACTTCATGCATGTACTTTTTAAGTTCTTAGATTCAAAGAGTTTCCTCATGCATGTACCCTAAATAAGGGACAAGCCTAGCTACCTATTTTTCCTAGTATAGCCGAAAGTCAACATGTAAAAAGACATGGTTTCATTTATTTTCAACACACACCCAAGAGCTACATCAAGCTCTTGGTGAGAGAGAAAGAAAGAGAGTGACCGAATTGTAAGAGAGAAAGAACCAACCCAAATACTTCACAATCCAAGTGAAATTAAGACCAAGATAGTGAAGAAGAGAAGGAGAAAACCATGGACCTTAGAAAGAGTAAATGAACCGTGAGGAAAAGGGAGAAACCAAGGATATTGGACTTGATTCTTGAAAAGTTTTGATTAAGTAAGAATCTTATTTCATGATCTAAAAGTTTTAAATCTTTTTCTTTGATTCTCTTCATTTTCATACTTTTCTTCTAAGACTTTGATTTTGTTTGAAAAAGTGTTGATGCATATCTAGTGATTTCCTCTACATGCATGATTGATCTTTGAACTTGATCTTGAAATTTTGTTAAGAAAATGTTTTCTCTCATGATCTTGAGTTTTTCCCTTGGATTTCTTAAAAGTGTTTTTGAAAAAGGTTTGATTTTAAGTATTCATGAAAGATTTTTCAAGGATCTAGTGTTTGTGACTTAATGCATGTCAAGATCTATGCTTGACCTATGATGTAATTGATGTTTGAGTTTTGATGCTAAGATCTTTAAAAATGATTGAATTTTTTTGATGATTTTCCTTTATGATGGTCACGGTTTGATGTTGTTGTGAATGACAGCTTGATTTTCTTTTGCTTGATCTTTTGCATGTCATGATCTTGAAAGTTTAATGATGAATATAAAATTTTGTGATGTTGTGATTTTTGTGTGATGAGCCATGGTTTGTATGCTTAGTAGAAAAGGGTTAAAATTTTATTGAGTTTAGATAATGAATCCATGATCTCTATGAACTTTGAGTTGATTTTATGTGTTAAATGAGAAATCTAAATTGTTTAGAGACTTGTGTGATGCTCTCGGTTTCATGTAGAAGAATGCATGCTAGGATTATGTTCTTGCTTGCTTGATGTATTATATGAAATTGTTATTGGATTTGGAGTTGTTTTAGAAGTCTCGAATCTTTGCAAATGTTTTTGGGAAAACCTAGTTAAGGTCACGGTTTGGACCTTAACTTTGGAGTTAAATTTCCTTGAATGTGTATATGTCAATGTCATGAAATTATATGTTGATTTGTGAAGTTATGATGCATACGGTTTTAGCATGATTAGGTGTAATGAGAGGAAGTTTTGCTAAGATAAAATTGATTGAGTGAAAGTTACATGAAAATATGTCTAAATGGTTAGGTGATGCATGATTCGGTTTGTGTCTAAGAGCTTAATTCCCTTATTTGATTGAGTGATATGTGTGATTGAAGGTGTGAGTATGTTTATGATTACCTTGATAGCTTGTGATTATGCGATGTATGGATCAAATGAATATTGTCTAGGATTCTTAAGTGAAGAAAGAGTGATTTCTTAAATGCACGAAAGTTTTAAATAATTTGTTTTACTTGAGTACCTTGCTGTCCACATGTGATTCTAAGTGTTTGAACTTGAGAAAGTGCTGATTTAAGTGTTTATTTGATTGATTTCAAGATGCTTGATTTATCTATATGTTTAAATTGGTTTTAAACAATGGAAAGTGAATTTAAAACTTAGGACATGATGCTGTCCAGAATTTTCTAAGTTATGTTTCTTGTGTTAAAGGTGTTTTCAAAGTGTTTTAAAGATTAGTTTTCATGGGTATTTGAGCTAAGACAAAGTTTGGTTTTCAAAAGGTAATGGATTTAAGGAAAAAGCCGGAGTGAAAACGATGAATTTTTCAATGTTTTCGAAAATGATGATTTAAATTGTTTTGTAAAATGCTTTCAAATGATTTTAGAGAATTTAAAGTGTTAGAAAATATGGGAGTTGTTTTGAGAAAACCATCATGTTTTAAGCTTTCCAATGGGGAATGAAACGTGTTTGAGTTAGGAAAATATTTTCTTAATACAAGTTAATGACGTGGACGTATTTTATTTAGTACGAGGAACCTTAAAGACGAGGGATTGGGACATCCGGCAGCACAAAGGATCCGAGGCGACGGTACGCATTAAATTGCTGGACCTCAGGTGAGAGAGAAGCTTTCCTAAGACACCTTGGTAGTTAGGTGATATATTAGGACGTTCCGTATCATCTCAAAGATCGGAACTAAGTGGTTTGAGTCATTAGTATAAGTGGCAATTGTTTGATTGTGTGGCCACTTATACGAAGGTGACAAAGACCACAATGTTATTGTGTGATGTTGTGTGCATGCTTTTATTTACTTATTTGATTATACTTATTACTGTTGGTTGTAATGAGTGAATGGATGATGGACGTCTGTCACGTCCTGAATAGGAAAATGAAAATGAGATAAGTAAGTTGAAGAAAATAAAGATGTAAAGAGAAAAGAATAATGATAAGATGGATGTGAAAGGAGATAAAGAGTTGAGACTGGGGAATGAATTAATGATGATGTTGAGAACGAGCCAGAGCTGGGAAAGTATTGTTGTTGGAACAAGATGAGGATGGAGTGGAGCTGGGCTCCTTTGTTTTTGGTTTTAGTCTGGGACTAGTGTTGAGTTGAGCTTGCTCCTCCACTAGCGCCCAACAATGATGTGAAGTTTGAAAAAGGTTTTTGAAAAGCGGTTTTCGAAAAAGGTTTTTGAAGAAAGATTTTTGAAAGGATTTGTGAAAAGATATTTTTGTAAAGAACTAGGAAAGAAAATTTTGAGAAAAGTTTGTGAAAGGAAATTTTTGGAAAGAGGTTTGAAAAGAGGGATTTTGGGAAAGGTTTATTAAAAGAGATTTGCGAAAGTTTATGAAATGGTGTTTTGAGAAATTGTGAAAAGATTGTTTTGAAAAGAGATGTTGGAATGAAATGATGGTGAGAAATGGAGTATGATGAGACAGTTTGAGAATTGAGTTTGGAATTGGTGATGTGATCCCAGCTCTGTGCTATGTGAGAATTGATGAGAGAAAGACTATGCAAAGTTAGTGGTCGGGACTCGTTGAAGGGATGTACGAAGGATGAGCCGACCTTAGGATAATTAAAAAGTTTAAAAGACTTAAAAGACATACGCGGTGAGGTATGAGAGTGCGAAGTAGTGGAGAGGAAGAAACGATAAGTATCTGCGGATACTTAGGACGAGATAGCATTAGGGGAGGACGATGACGGTGAAACGTCAAGAAGTCTAGAGTATGCTTTCTAGGCAGAACGAACTCCACATGTGGTGCACTAACGTGGTGGGGACTGGGTCTAATGTCGTGGTAAGTTCTGCAGGCCCACTAGAAACATACTGTCGCCCCCTAGATTGCAAATCGAGAACAGTGAGAGGGACTAGAACGAGGCATTGTGTTTTGCCACTGCGTGGATAGTGAGCCTTGATATTATTGAATTGATTTGAGGACGAGATCCTCCTGGTCTGGGACCATTTATGTGTTGTGACAGCTGTCGTGCCCGCGTGGTAAAGGTCCTGTACTCCTGTTTGCTTCCGATTAGGCTGGGTGTGTTAGTTCCATGGTGAATGTTTTGATAATGACAAAAGGTTACAAAGTGTTTTGAACAAGCTATCATGTGTTGATCAAGTTCAAGTTCAACAAGCAACAACAAACATCAAATGAAGAAGAGAGAAAGCAAGCTCATGAATACTTAAGTTTGAGTGTAATTGTTTTTGTTTTATCTTTTGCCTCTCAAGCTTCATAGGTTTTTATTTGGGTAGATTGTTTAGAGGGTAGTGAATCTCATTCATAAGTCATGATTAAATCATAATTTGAGTTTTCACTTAACCTAGAATCAATAGGTGGCTTAAAGGTTTGAAAGGAAAGGTTGGTTTTTGAGAAAACAAGTTTCTAAAATGTGCAGTGTGGATTTAATCGAGTATGATGCAATTACACTCGCATGGTACTCGAGTATGCTGCAATTTACTCGAGTAAGCACTGCTGAACTGATTTTTAAAATACGATTTTCACTTCTCAAAATCAGTTTTCAAGTGCCATAACTTTTGGGTATTCTATAAAAACGTTTTCCTAACCTTTGTGATCATAACCTATCATTTTTGATATTCATTTTACAAAGAATCAAGCCATTCTATTCTCTCTCAATTTCAAAGATCAAAGCTTTTCTATTTTCATATTCTTTGATCAAGAACCTTTGAATCTCTTGTGTGATTTGTCATAGCTATTGATTGAGATTCATTAGGATTGTTATGTGTATTCATTGAGTTGTAATCTTTGCAATAAGGCAAGCCACTACAACAAACAAGAAGCCTTGGTGTGTCGATTATCATCAAGCAACGTTCATTGAAGAAGAAGAAGTCTTGGTTGTGAATCAAGCAAGTTGAAGCCTTGGTGTGTGGATTATCATCAAGCAAATTGAAGACTTGTTGTGTCGATTATCAACATGGGGTAGAGGTTAGATTAGAGAGAAGATCAATAGGATTACAAGGCAAGGGTGTCGGTTATCTCTTGTAGGCTAGCAAGAAGGAAGTCTTGTGAGGCAATCACTTGTAATTTGAGAACTCTAATTCCTCATAGTGAAGAATCTCTCTTGGTTGAAGAGGGGACTGGATGTAGCTTTCAAGCGGATGAAAGTGAACCAGGATAAATCGCTGTGTCGCATCTCTAAACCCTTACTCTTTATATTCAAGTCATTTGATTGCGTTCTTGGTTGAAAACCTAGAAAGATTGATTTTCATAATTGATTGAATTGAATCTTTATTTGTTCAAATTGATAAAGGGAAAATCATTTTCATAACTAGGTTAATCAATAAGAATATAGGTGTTAATCATTTCCGTTGAATCTCTGATCTTGCATGTGAATTGATTGATTTTCGTATGCGAATGAAAACTTGATTTTTCTGGTTTCTGTCAGATATACTCGAGTAAACGAGTCTTTAATCGAGTACTACTCGAGTACTCTGAAATCTACTCGAGTAAACCTGAACAAAATTGCAAAAATTTTTTGTTTTGATTGTTTCGATTCATTTCCTTCGAAAATCTTTCAAGGTAGCTTAAACACCTATTCAACCCCCCATTCTAGGTGTATTCCTAGGGTTCCTTTGTCTCTCCAACCACCAATTGCGGTTTCATCAATTGGTATCAGAGCTCAGTCGAAAGACACGAGCATAAGAGCTTTTTCGTAAAGATCCTTTAAGAAAATCGCAATGGGTTCCATGAATCCCTTTCGTGGTGAAGGTTGTTCAATAAGTCGTCCTCCATTGTTTACCGGAGAAGGCTATGCATACTGGAAAGTTAGAATGAAAATCTTTATCCAAGCCATAGATAGTGAAATTTGGAAAGTAGTTGAAAAAGGTCCTCATATCCCCTCTAGTTTAGTTGAAGGTGTAGTACATTTAATCCCCGAGGATAAGTGGAAGGATGATGATAGAAAGAAAGTACAATATGATTATAACGCAAAGAATATCATCACATCCGCTTTATCCTATGACGAGTTCTTTAGAGTTTCTCAATGTTCTAGTGCTAAGGAAATGTGGGACACTTTACAAGTGACTCATGAAGGAACTAGTGAGGTTAGGAGAGCTAGATTGAATGCTTTAATGCGTGATTATGAATTGTTTCAAATGCTTCCAAATGAATCTATTAATGATATGCAAAAGCGTTTTACTCATATTATTAATCATTTACTTGCTCTTGGAAAGACTTTCTTACAAGGTGAACTTTCTAACAAAGTGTTGAGATGTTTAGACAGGAATTGGCAACCAAAAGTAACGGCTATTGTTGAATCTAAGAATTTGGATGCTATGGATCTAGCAACACTTTTTGGAAAGCTTCAAGAACATGAAATGGAGCTTGGACGATTAAGTATCAATGAAGAGTCGGATAAAAACAAAGAAAGAAAGGGACTTGCTCTTAAAGTCAAAAGTGGATACAAAAAGAAAGAAAGTTCCGATGATGATGATAGTGAAGATTCCGATTCCGATGTTGATGAAAAAGACATGAAACTTCTACTAAGGAAGTTTGACAAGTTTCTAAGGAGAAAAGGAAGGTTGAACAAGGACAAAAGTAAAGAGAAGGATTCCCCACACTACAAGACCAAAACTTCAAAAGAAGGTGTAGTTTGCCATGAATGTGGAAAGCCCGGACATCTCAAGTATTCATGCTCTAGATATCTCAAGAAGAAGGAGAAAGACAAGAAGAATTCCAAGTATAAAAGAGCATACATAGTTTGGGATAGTGATGTAGAAGACAAGAAAAGCACATCGAGTAGTTCATCGGATGATAAAGAAGCCGCTTGTCTCAACTTGATAACTCTAGTAGATGATGAAGAACAAAGTTCAAATGATGAATCAAGTGAACAAAGCGAGGATAGCAATGTAAGTCTTACTAAATCCGAAATTTCTTCTAAATATGAATTGTTATACAATGCTTATGAAGAAATGCATGAACAACTTGAAAAACTAGCTTTGAAAAACATTGAAAGGAAGAAGCTCATTTTGAAACATCAAAAAGAGATTTTAGATCTTCAAAAACAAGTTGATGAGCTTAATCTTCAAAATGAAACTCTTGATCTTATATATGCTAGTTCTTCTTGTGATTGTGCTAGTAGAGTGAATATTGTGGTTGATTGTGAGAATTGCAAGTTGCTTAAAGATGAAAATGCTATTTTGAAAAATAAGCTTGCAAGTTTCACAAGTGGTGATATTAGATTGCGCACATTGTTAAATTTTCAAAGAGAAAATTCAAACAAGTTTGGTTTGGGTTATACTATTGCTAAGAGTAAATCTCATAGAAATGTTGTTGATTTTTCTAAAGTTGATTTTTCAAATGCACCAACATGTTTCTATTGTGGTACTCATGGACATACTTCAAATGTGTGTTATGTTAAAATGCATGGTATACCTAAAGGAGATTTTGTTTGGATGAAAAAGGGTGAAAGACCCTACACTAATAAAAATGGATCCAAAACTATTTGGATACCAAAAAGCAAAGCATGATTGTTTTGTAGGTATGATTGAAGAGCAAAGAGAGCTTACAAGTGTTATTCATATTTGCATCTTCAATTAGTATCAAAAGAAGTCCTACAATATGGTACAAATGTTGTTGATAGATTTGTGAACTTCATATGGTATCTTCTCAATTGGTATTACTTTTCTAAATGTTTAATTAGTTCAATTGGTATCATTGAGTAGATTCATAGATGATTATCATGATTTGGTTGTTATTAAAGAAATATCACAATTGGTATCAAAATTTTGTTGATATATGTTATTTCTTTACATTGATATTTTACTTTGTTAAGTGATATTATGATCTATTTAGTCCTCAATTGGTATCATATTTCATTGTTATATTCTCTTGCCAATTGATATCACATTTCAAAGTATAGTTCTATTGTATTTGTTCAAGTGGTATCAATGTTGTAAAGAAATGATCATTGATTTCTTACCTTGGCTTAGATGTTATATTTCAATTGGTATATATTACTTTTTGATAATGCCAAAGGGGGAGAAATATGATGTTTTGAATTGATTGGAATGTTTCTCAAAGGTGGAGAAATGATTGTTGGAGAAATAATATCATTTTTAGATGTTTGTTTGGAGAAAGGTTGTTTTTGTTGTTTTTATGTAGGTTGAGCAAAGTTGTTGAAGATAGGGGGAGAATCAAGCTTCTATCAATTGGATTCAAATGTCAAAAGCATTTATTGAGGGGGAGCAAGAGTCTCACCAAGTGATCAAATTGTTAAAGCATCAACAACTTCGTGATCAAATTGTTAAAGCATCATCAACTTCAAAGAACTTTTGGAGAACTTCAAAACATGGTTTGTCATTTTCAAAAAGGGGGAGATTGTTAGTTCCATGGTGAATGTTTTGATAATGACAAAAGGTTACAAAGTGTTTTGAACAAGCTATCATGTGTTGATCAAGTTCAAGTTCAACAAGCAACAACAAACATCAAATGAAGAAGAGAGAAAGCAAGCTCATGAAGACTTAAGTTTGAGTGTAATTGTTTTTGTTTTATCTTTTGCCTCTCAAGCTTCATAGGTTTTTATTTGGGTAGATTGTTTAGAGGGTAGTGAATCTCATTCATAAGTCATGATTAAATCATAATTTGAGTTTTCACTTAACCTAGAATCAATAGGAGGCTTAAAGGTTTGAAAGGAAAGGTTGGTTTTTGAGAAAACAAGTTTCTAAAATGTGCAGTGTGGATTTAATCGAGTATGATGCAATTATACTCGCATGGTACTCGAGTATGCTGCAATTTACTCGAGTAAACACTGCTGAACTGATTTTTAAAATACGATTTTCACTTCTCAAAATCAGTTTTCAAGTGCCATAACTTTTGGGTATTCTATAAAAACCTTTTCCTAACCTTTGTGATCATAAGCTATCATTTTTGATATTCATTTTACAAAGAATCAAGCCATTCTATTCTCTCTCAATTTCAAAGATCAAAGCTTTTCTATTTTCATATTCTTTGATCAAGAACCTTTGAATCTCTTGTGTGATTTGTCATAGCTATTGATTGAGATTCATTAGGATTGTTATGTGTATTCATTGAGTTGTAATCTTTGCAATAAGGCAAGCCACTACAACAAACAAGAAGCCTTGGTGTGTCGATTATCATCAAGCAACGTTCATTGAAGAAGAAGAAGTCTTGGTTGTGAATCAAGCAAGTTGAAGCCTTGGTGTGTGGATTATCATCAAGCAATTTGAAGACTTGTTGTGTCGATTATCAACAAGGGGTAGAGGTTAGATTAGAGAGAAGATCAATAGGATTACAAGGCAAGGGTGTCGGTTATCTCTTGTAGGCTAGCAAGAAGGAAGTCTTGTGAGGCAATCACTTGTAATTTGAGAACTCTAATTCCTCATAGTGAAGAATCTCTCTTGGTTGAAGAGGGGACTGGATGTAGCTTTCAAGCGGATGAAAGTGAACCAGGATAAATCGCTGTGTCGTATCTCTAAACCCTTACTCTTTATATTCAAGTCATTTGATTGCGTTCTTGGTTGAAAACCTAGAAAGATTGATTTTCATAATTGATTGAATTGAATCTTTATTTGTTCAAATTGATAAAGGGAAAATCATTTTCATAACTAGGTTAATCAATAAGAATATAGGTGTTAATCATTTCCGTTGAATCTCTGATCTTGCATGTGAATTGATTGATTTTCGTATGCGAATGAAAACTTGATTTTTCTGGTTTCTGTCAGATATACTCGAGTAAACGAGTCTTTAATCGAGTACTACTCGAGTACTCTGAAATCTACTCGAGTAAACCTGAACAAAATTGCAAAAATTTTTTGTTTTGATTGTTTCGATTCATTTCCTTCGAAAATCTTTCAAGGTAGCTTAAACACCTATTCAACCCCCCCTTCTAGGTGTATTCCTAGGGTTCCTTTGTCTCTCCAACCACCAATTGCGGTTTCCTCAGGGTGGATGACCGAGGAGATGTAGACGTGAGTGATAGCCGAGAACGAAATGAGTATCCGATGATAGTTTGGAAGAAGAAATTATGACTACGAGAAGGAAAAGAATTGATAAAGAAAGAATGTTTATGAGAAGTGAAATTGAGTTGAAAAGATAATGAAGGATAAGAGTAACGATGATAAGACTGATAATGATGTGATAACATACTTGATCATTGTGTGTTTGTATGTTTTGTTGTGTGTTTGTATGGTCCTTTTATCTTGCCTTTCGTAAGTCCACACCGTCGACTATTCGTCCTTCAGATTGCTTACTCTCTCCTGTTCTTTGGCGTATCGGTGTGGCTGGTATCTCAACGGGCAGATGGAGTATTGCATGAATATCGCCATGTGGAATAAGTATGGAAGAGGATGGAAGCACACCCCCACGAGGCTGGGCATGGACCGGTTACACGGAGATTGTGATTCCGGATCCGAAGCATCAACTGAGCGGAGCTAACCTGGTGCCACGCTTAGGGCAAGTTAACGTACGAGGTTTTCAGAGCTACGAGGAGAAGGTCCGGTGCGAGCAGCAGAGTAGTTCTATTGTAGCCGATGGAGTAGCACAAAAGTCTCGCAACAATGAGGAAACCACCACCCAAACGGCATCGTCTTCAAGGGAGAGGAGAGGACGCAAGAAGGAGAAGGAGCTACACCCACTTGCCTTCAATAGGAGAATTTAATAATAGGATTCTAGTATATATTTGTGATGATTGTTTTAAGTTAAGGATTACCTAAGTGATGAATCATCCATGTAACTTATTTTGTTTTGAAACATGCCCTACTTTTGTACCATCTTGTGAAGAATGTTCAATGGCTTTTTGAAATACAAAGAACTACCATGAACTGGAGCAAAACATTTTCCTGAAAAATGTTTTTTGTAAACTTGAGTGGATCCGTTTTGGTTTAGTAACAACTCGGTTTTCATTGAATGAGATTTGTGAACCCCAAGACTTTTCCATGACGTTTTTCAATACTTCAACAATGTTTTAAAAAAAAAATTTGGCCTCATGTTTTCAACATTAATGAATAAAAGTCAATTATTTTGGTTTACGAAAATCGGGCTAGTACATCCAAAGACTCCAAAACCAAATCAGATTTCACATAAAAGATTTTCAAGAAAACTTTGAAAACAAAACCATTTCTTCTTAACTCAAAAACACTTTATTTATAAAAATCATTTTCTTGAACCATTAAACAAAATTCACAACTCTAGAAAATAAAGCTTTAAAACCGTCTCAAGTTGATTCATTTATTAAACATCGATCAAAGAAGGTCATACAAAATCTCAAATTAATTTAAATAATTTAAATCATACCCTTTCAATAAAATATATTTTTTTTTCTTTAAAATACACAAACAAAGCCCACCAACAAAATCCAAAACAAATTCAGTACACCCAATTGACACAAAACAACATACACATGTTTTAAAGCATACAAGGTACACATCATATAAATCACATTTTGATTCACTTAAAAATCATTAATTATACTATAATCTTAATAAATTAATTTAATTACACTTAAGAAAATAATTTAAACTTAATCTTCTAATTAATTTAACAAAACCGAATCACTACAGTTAATAATTTCTAATCAACATTACAAAGAAATTCGTCTTTTACAGAATCAAATCAACTTACTTATTTTCTTTTCTAAAAACCAAATAGGTCTTAGGAACACACATCACTCTCACAGATCATCATGCACATAGGAACATAACTATTACCATGATTATTTTATGAGAATAAATTTTCCTACCAATTAACTACATGTTGGCCGAATTATACATACACCACTTTTTCAAAGATTTAACGCACAAACACAAACATACAATCATGAAATCATTTTCCTTTATTTTAACTAAAACCGTAGCATACAGTAGGCAAATTAACAACTTTGGTTTAAATTTCAAAACAAGAATCAAAGTAACAATTTAAATCATAAACCTTTCCAAACATTCACATATATTTTGTTTTAAATTCAATTACTTCATGCATGTACTTTTTAAGTTCTTAGATTCAAAGAGTTTCCTCATGCATGTACCCTAAATAAGGGACAAGCCTAGCTACCTATTTTTCCTAGTATAGCCAAAAGTCAACATGTAAAAAGACATGGTTTCATTTATTTTCAACACACACCCAAGAGCTACATCAAGCTCTTGGTGAGAGAGAAAGAAAGAGAGTGACCGAATTGTAAGAGAGAAAGAACCAACCCAAATACTTCACAATCCAAGTGAAATTAAGACCAAGATAGTGAAGAAGAGAAGGAGAAAACCATGGACCTTAGAAAGAGTAAATGAACCGTGAGGAAAAGGGAGAAACCAAGGATATTGGACTTGATTCTTGAAAAGTTTTGATTAAGTAAGAATCTTATTTCATGATCTAAAAGTTTTAAATCTTTTTCTTAGATTCTCTTCGTTTTCATACTTTTCTTCTAAGACTTTGATTTTGTTTGAAAAAGTGTTGATGCATATCTAGTGATTTCCTTTACATGCATGATTGATCTTTGAACTTGATCTTGAAATTTTGTTAAGAAAATGTTTTCTCTCATGATCTTGAGTTTTTCCCTTGGATTTCTTAAAAGTGTTTTTGAAAAAGGTTTGATTTTAAGTTTTCATGAAAGATTTTTCAAGGATCTAGTGTTTGTGACTTAATGCATGCCAAGATCTATGCTTGACCTATGATGTACTTGATGTTTGAGTTTTGATGCTAAGTTCTTTAAAAATGATTGAATTTTTTTGATGATTTTGCTTTATGATGGTCACGGTTTGATGTTGTTGTGAATGAAAGCTTGATTTTCTTTTGCTTGATCTTTTGCATGTCATGATCTTGAAAGTTTAATGATGAATATAAAATTTTGTGATGTTGTGATTTTTGTGTGATGAGCCATGGTTTGTATGCTTAGTAGAAAAGGGTTAAAATTTTATTGAGTTTAGATAATGAATCCATGATCTCTATGAACTTTGAGTTGATTTTATGTGTTAAATGAGAAATCTAAATTGTTTAGAGAATTGTGTGATGCTCTCGGTTTCATGTAGAAGAATGCATGCTAGGATTATGTTCTTGCTTGCTTGATGGATTATATGAAATTGTTATTGGATTTGGAGTTGTTTTAGAAGTCTCGAATCTTTGCAAATGTTTTTGGGAAAACCTAGTTTAGGTCACGGTTTGGACCTTAACTTTGAAGTTAAATTTCCTTGAATGTGTATATATCAATGTCATGAAATTATATGTTGATTTGTGAAGTTATGATGCATACGGTTTTAGCATGATTAGGTGTAATGAGAGGAAGTTTTGCTAAGATAAAATTGATTGAGTGAAAGTTACATGAAAATATGTCTAAATGGTTAGGTGATGCATGATTCGGTTTGTGTCTAAGAGCTTAATTCCCTTATTTGATTGAGTGATATGTGTGATTGAAGGTGTGAGTATGTTTATGATTACCTTGATAGCTTGTGATTATGCGATGTATGGATCAAATGAATATTGTCTAGGATTCTTAAGTGAAGAAAGAGTGATTTCTTAAATGCACGAAAGTTTTAAATAATTTGTTTTACTTGAGTACCTTGCTGTCCACATGTGATTCTAAGTGTTTGAACTTGAGAAAGTGCTGATTTAAGTGTTTATTTGATTGATTTCAAGATGCTTGATTTATCTATATGTTTAAATTGGTTTTAAACAATGGAAAGTGAATTTAAAACTTAGGACATGATGCTGTCCAGAATTTTCGAAGTTATGTTTCTCGTGTTAAAGGTGTTTTCAAAGTGTTTTAAAGATTAGTTTTCGTGGGTATTTGAGCTAAGACAAAGTTTGGTTTTCAAAAGGTAATGGATTTAAGGAAAAAGCCGGAGTGAAAACGATGAATTTTTCAATGTTTTCGAAAATGATGATTTAAATTGTTTTTTAAAATGCTTTCAAATGATTTTAGAGAATTTAAAGTGTTAGAAAATATGGGAGTTGTTTTGAGAAAACCATCATGTTTTAAGCTTTCCAACGGGGAATGAAACGTGTTTGAGTTAGGAAAATATTTTCTTAATACAAGTTAATGACGTGGACGTATTTTATTTAGTACGAGGAACCTTAAAGACGAGGGATTGGGACAGCCGGCAGCACAAAGGATCCGAGGCGACGGTACGCATTAAATTGCTGGACCTCAGGTGAGAGAGAAGCTTTCCTGAGACACCTTGGTAGTTAGGTGATATATTAGGACGTTCCGTATCATCTCAAAGATCGGAACTAAGTGATTAGAGTCAGTAGTATAAGTGGCAATTGTTTGATTGTGTGGCCACTTATACGAAGGTGACAAAGACCACAATGTTATTGTGTGATGTTGTGTGCATGCTTTTATTTACTTATTTGATTATACTTATTACTGTTGGTTGTAATGAGTGAATGGATGATGGACGTCTGTCACGTCCTGAATAGGAAAATGAAAATGAGATAAGTAAGTTGAAGAAAATAAAGATGTAAAGAGAAAAGAATAATAATAAGATGGATGTGAAAGGAGATAAAGAGTTGAGACTGGGGAATGAATTAATGATGATGTTGAGAACGAGCCAGAGCTGGGAAAGTATTGTTGTTGGAACAAGATGAGGATGGAGTGGAGCTGGGCTCCTTTGTTTTTGGTTTTAGTCTGGGACTAGTGTTGAGTTGAGCTTGCTCCTCCACTAGCGCCCAACAATGATGTGAAGTTTGAAAAAGGTTTTTGAAAAGCGGTTTTCGAAAAAGGTTTTTGAAGAAAGATTTTTGAAAGGATTTGTGAAAAGAGATTTTTGTAAAGAACTAGGAAAGAAAATTTTGAGAAAAGTTTGTGAAAGGAAATTTTTGGAAAGAGGTTTGAAAAGAGGGATTTTGGGAAAGGTTTATTAAAAGAGATTTGCGAAAGTTTTTGAAATGGTGTTTTGAGAAAGTTGTGAAAAGATTGTTTTGAAAAGAGATGTTGGAATGAAATGATGGTGAGAAATGGAGTATGATGAGACAGTTTGAGAATTGAGTTTGGAATTGGTGATGTGATCCCAGCTCTGTGCTATGTGAGAATTGATGAGAGAAAGACTATGCAAAGTTAGTGGTCAAGTCTCGTTGAAGGGATGTACGAAGGATGAGCCGACCTTAGGATAATTAAAAAGATTAAAAGACTTAAAAGACATACGCGGTGAGGTATGAGAGTGCGAAGTAGTGGAGAAGAAGAAACAATAAGTATCTGCGGATACGTAGGACGAGATAACATTAGGGGAGGACGATGACGGTGAAACGTCAAGAAGTCTAGAGTATGATTTCTAGGCAAAATGAACTCCACATGTGGCGCACTAACGTGGTGGGGACTGGGTCTAATGCCGTGGTAAGTTCTACGGGCCCACTAAAAACATACTGTCGCCCCCTAGATTGCAAATCGAGAACAGTGAGAGGGACTGGAACGGGGCATTGTGTTTTGCCACTGCGTGGACAGTGAGCCTTGATATTATTGAATTGATTTGAGGACGAGATCCTCCTGGTCTGGGACCATTTATGTGGTGTGACAGCTGTCGTGCCCGCGTGGTAAAGGTCCTGTACTCCTGTTTGCTTCCGATTAGGCTGGGTGGATGACCGAGGAGATGTAGACGTGAGTGATAGCCAAGAACGAAATGAGTATCCGATGATAGTTTGGAAGAAGAAATTATGAGTACGAGAAGGAAAAGAATTGAGAAAGAAAGAATGTTTATGAGAAGTGAAATTGATTTGAAAAGATAATGAAGGATAAGAGTAGCGATGATAAGACTAATAATGATGTGATAACATACTTGATCATTGTGTGTTTGTATGTTTTGTTGTGTGTTTGATGCTGATGGATCTGATGCTGATGGATCTACGTGACTATCCCTGGGGTTGTATTTTGATTATGTATATATTGTACATATGTTTTACTCTAGGGTTACAGTGTCATAGTGATGTAGATCTGTTTTCATGGACTTGTTATATTTTGGAACTTGGTGACTTATCTCGTGGACTATGTATGTATGACTCTTTCGTATATATGAAAATATCTGTTTATATTATATCAGATTGCATAGTCCAGTAATTTCCGCTTACTCTGATTTATCTTATAAGTGAGCTCGGCTATAAGTGTTAATTGACGGTATAAGTTTTATTGAACAAAGTATGGGTAGCTTCAATTGATTGTAAAATGTAAAGAAATTCTAAAGAACGAATGTTATCCTGTTTGAGAAAAGGTTTTAGAAATCGCCGAACTCGAGACAAGTGTTTTAAAGGATTTTAGAATTTATGCTCCAAGAGTTCCATTTGATGAATTGTGCACCCGCTTTAAAGAAAATTTTATTTACCATATTTTCTTAGCTCACAAGTCCATATATTATCCAATATAAAGCATAAATACTATATTATATTTGGGTAATCTGGAAGGGTGTCACACTTAGTGGTATCAGAGCAAAAGTCAGATCCTGTAGTAGTAGAAGTGGTTCCAGAAAGGTAGCCATCAACATCAAGCAGGTATCTCCAAAGCACTTATTACATTGAATGCTGTTATTTTGATTGTTAAAGGTTTGAATACCCTGAATTGTTTGTATCTTGTCTCTTTTGAGTACAAGACGCAATTGATTGTAGATCTAATAAGCTTAGGATAGAGCCTTAGTATAGGTGGTGTAATGGAAGTTTCTTTAGTTCAACATATGTGACCATAAGCCCATAGCGCAGGTCTAATATGGCAACTAGAAACCAAAATCACAACAACACGATGTTGGAGCGAATCACCACGGTATTGGAAGCCATGCAAAGGCAGTCTCAGCAACCATCTCAACCGGCTAACCCGCCTCATCAGTGTAATATGGGAAACACTGAGGCGAAGACTCTGGCTGATTTTAGGAGCTGCAATCCGCCAAAGTTTGAAGGAGGATTTAAACCGGAGGAAGCCAACAAATGGATTCACACTATGGACAAGATTTTGAGAACATTGGAGTGTTCGGATGCTCAGAAGGTGGCATATGCAACCTATATGCTGGAGGATGAGGCTGAGAACTAGTGGAATCACACCATGCAGCTTTTACAATATGAAGGAAGGGAGATAAGTTGGGGAGTATTTATGGAGAAGTTTCTGCAGAAGTATTTTCCTGAGGATCTGAGAAGGAAGAAGGAGGTGGAGTTTCTGCAGTTGAAGCAAGGGAACATGAGTGTGGGCGAGTACGCGGCAAAGTTTGAAGAGCTGATGAAGTACTCTCCATACTACCAGAACAATCCAGACGAGAGGAGCAAGTGCATAAAGTTTGAAGGTGGATTGAGGCCAAAGTTGAAGTCAATTTTCAGCTATCAGCGGATTCAAAGTTTCCCCGCATTGGTAGATATGTGTAGGATGTATGAAGAAACTATCGGAATGAAGCTCCATTCTGCGACAAGTGCAAGCGCAATCACTATGGTAGGGTATGTTGGGGAACCAGTGGATGTTTCAATTGTGGAAAGCCGGGGCATTTTGCGAGAGATTGCAAGGAGCCAGCCAAGGCCAATTCAAGAGGAGTTGCAGATAGACCGGTGACTCAAGGAAGGGTCTTCACCTTTAGTGGTGTGGAAGCGAATCGATCCTCTGATCTGGTGCAAGGTAAATACTTGCTTAATGGTCAGTTTTGCCATGTTTTGTTTGACTCCGGTGCAACGCATTCATTTGTTTCGTATGAATGTGTAAACCGATTAGGCTTGTTGATGTCTGAGATGCCTTATGTTTTGCAAGTAGAAACCCCTACTAATGCTCCTGTTATAGTTTCTAGAGCATGTCTTAACTGTTGTATAGAAGTGTTAGGACAATTAGATGTGATCTTGGGGATGGGCTAGCTAAGTCAGAACCAAGTAATCATTGATTGTGACAGAAAACTAGTAACCTATAGAAACCCAAAACCATTGGGCTACATGTGTCTATTCAACTCAGAGGTGGAGGAGAGTGGTCCGAAGATGGAAGAGATTCCTGTTGTTCGAGAGTTTCCAGAAGTGTTTGCTGATGAGATTCCTGGTCTGCCACCAAGAAGAGAGATTGAATTTGGTATCGACCTAATTCCCGGAGCTGGTCCCATTTCTATCGCTCCTTATAGAATGGCACCACCGGAAATGGCAGAGATGAAGAAGCAGATTGAGGAGTTGCTACAAAAACAGATGATCCGACCAAGCGTCTCACCTTGGGGTGCTCCTGTCTTATTCGTCAAGAAGAAAGATGGTAGCATGAGGATGTGCATCGACTATCGGCAGCTGAATAAGGTCACCATTAAGAACAAGTATCCGTTGCCACGGATAGATGACCTGATGGATCAAGTACGTGAGGCATCGGTATTTTCCAAGATTGACTTGAGGTCAGGGTACCATCAGATCAGGATTAGAGAGGAGGATATCTCTAAGACTGCATTCCGATCACGATACGGACATTATGAGTATGTCGTAATGCCGTTCGGATTGACTAATGCACCAGCTATCTTCATGGACTACATGAATCGAATCTTTAGACCCTATTTGGATTCATTCGTGGTTGTGTTCATTGATGATATCCTGATTTACTTTAAGAGTCCGGAGGAGCATGCTGAACATTTGAGGGTAGTGTTAAGCATCCTAAAGGATAAGCAGTTGTATGCCAAACTTACGAAGTGTGAGTTCTGGCTAAAGAAGGTTAAGTTTTTAGGGCATGTAATTTCAGATAAAGGGATTGCAGTTGATCCGACGAAAGTAAGTTCGGTCTTGCAATGGGAGCAACTGAAGTCTGTCACGGAGGTTAGAAGTTTTCTCGGTTTGGCTGGGTACTACCGAAGATTTATAGAAGGATTTTCGAAGATCGCACTGCCTCTGACGAAGTTGACTCGAAAAGATCAACCATTCCTGTGGGATGAGAAGTGTGAAAAAAGTTTTCGGGAGTTAAAGGAAAGGTTGACATCGTCTCCTGTATTGGTGTTGCCCGATACACAGAAGAGTTTCGATGTGTATTGTGACGCGTCGAAACAAGGTCTTGGGTGTGTTTTGATGTAAGATGGGCAAGTTGTCGCTTACGCTTCGAGACAGCTAAAATAAAGTTCATGAGATGAACTATCCAACTCATGATCTGGAGTTGGCAGCTGTGGTGTTTGCATTAAAGATCTGGAGGCACTATCTCTATGGCACTACGTTCCGGGTGTTTAGTGACCATAAGAGTTTAAAGTACCTCTTTGATCAAAAGGAGTTGAATATGAGGCAACGCCGATGGATAGAGTTTTTGAAGGATTATGAATTTGAGCTCTATTACCATCCTGGGAAGGCTAACGTTGTAGCGGACGCATTGAGTAGAAAGACACTGCATATCAGTGCAATGATGGTTAGAGAAGCTGCACTGATAGAGGAATTTCGGGATTTAAGTCTGACGATGCAAGTGGAACCGACGAGTATCAAGTTAGGGCTACTACAGATTGCTAATGAGTTTCTGCAAAGGATTCGCGAATTGCAGCACAAGGATGAGAAACTCACGGAGAAAAGAGATTGATGCAAGAAGGTAAGGAGTTAGAATTCCAGGAAGGGAAGGATGGAATCCTGCATTTTAAAACGAGGATTTGTGTTCCTTATGATTTGGAGGTAAGGAGAATGGTTATGGATGAAGCACATAAGAGTAAGATGAGTATGCATCCAGGCGCTACCAAAATGTATCAGGATCTAAAGAAATTATTTTGGTGGCCTGGACTGAAGAAGGACGTAGCTGAGTATGTGGCGTGTTGTTTAGTGTGTCAAAAGGCGAAAGTAGAACACCAAAGGCCAGTAGGAGAGTTACTTCCTTTAGAAGTTCCCGTATGGAAGTGGGACAGCATCTCGATGGATTTTGTATCAGGTTTGCCAAGGACATCTACTGGTCATGATGCAATCTGGGTGATAGTGGATCGTTTGACCAAGTCGGCGCATTTCATTTCCGTGAATATGCGCTATTCGTTGGAAAAGCTTACCCAGTTGTACATCAAAGAAGTTGTTCATCTGCACGGTGTACCATCAAGTATTGTGACTGATCGCGATCCGAGGTTTACATCGAAGTTCTGGGAAGATCTGCATAGAGCCTTGGGTTCAAGATTGAAACTAAGTTCTGCATACCATCCTCAGACTGATGGCCAAACGGAAAGGACTATTCAGTCATTGGAGGACATTCTACGAGCCTGTGCTTTGGAAGGACAAGAGAATTGGGAGCAAATGTTGCCACTCGTGGAGTTCACTTACAACAACAGCTATCACGCGAGCATTGGGATGGCACCATTTGAAGCTCTGTATGGACGAAAGTGTCAGACGCCGTTATGCTGGTTTCAAGTGGGGGAGAATTCTCTGATTGGACCAGATATTGTGCAAGAGACCACGGAGCAGATCAAAATGATCCAAGCGAAGATGAAGACGGCTCAGAGTAGGCAGAAAAGCTATGCTGATAGGAGAAGGAAACCTTTAGAGTTTGCCGAAGGAGACCATGTGTTCATTAGGATTGTACCCACCAAAGGTGTTAGTAGAGCCTTGAAAACCCAGAAATTATCACCTAAGTTCATTGGTCCCTACCAAATTCTCAAAAGAATCGGCCCAGTAGCTTATCAGTTAGCCCTACCTCCATCATTAGCTAACCTCCACCATGTGTTCCATGTGTCTTAGTTGAAGAAATATGTCCATGACCCCACCATTGTCCTTAGAATCCAACCGGATAACTTAGAAGTTCATAAGAACCTAACCTTCAAAGTTGTGCCAGTTCGCATCGAAGATCGGAGAATCAAGCAGCTGAGAGGGAAGGATATTCATCTGGTCAAAGTTGTCTGGGTTTGTGGCGATGTAATAGAAGCATCTTGGGAACTAGAGGATAAGATGCGTCAGAATTATCCTGACTTGTTTGTATGAGTTGAATTTCGGGGACGAAATTCTTTGTAAGTGGGGGAGTAGTGTAACACCCCAAAATTTTAATCCCCGATTAATGAAATGTTAATTATAATTTAATTATAATTAATAGTTTTCAAATTAATCCTTGATTAAAATATGTGTGTATGTAATTAGCTTGCATGTGAGAAATTATTTAATAAATAATTTAAATGCCTAAAATGTATATTTTGTATATTAGTCCCTGGGTTGGGACCTAGAAGCAATTATAGGAAAGGTTTTGGAGGGAAAGTAAATAAAATAATTATTTTTCAAAAATTGGGAAAAATACTCGAGTATTTTCTGAAAAACTCGAGTATTCTGGGTCAAATTGCACGAGTTAGTGCGTTTGATGAGTCACAGCCAACGATTCCTTTCGTTGACACGAAATCACCTTCAAGCCACCTCCATAGCAGTCGTGTCGCGACGCATGATGCCCCTCTATGCCTATAAAAGCTCATCTTCAACCCTTAGCCAAGAATTTTGCTTGACTTTGTTGAAGTTGAAGAAGTTAGGGTTCTGAAACCATTCCCTTCGATTCTCCTTCTCTGCGTTGATTTGAAACACAAACCAAACACGAATACAAAGCTTACATCTTGAGCTTTGTGTAGAGAGTGAAATCGTGAGATTTGAGCGAGTGAGCTAAGAGAATTGAAGACTTGAAGTAAAGCTGTTCTTGCTTGAGTTGGTGTCTGGAGCTCACTTTGATCATCGATTTTGGTAAGCTCGTGAACCCCTGAGTCCAAATTTCAGTTTCCTTAGTTAGTTCATGTTGCATACAGTTAAGAAATCTAATTTTCCCCAATTTAAATCTCTGTTTCATGTACAAACCAATTCCATTTTGGTATGGTACTCAAAACTGCTCTGCATGTTGAAGTTTCAAGTGATTCTGGGTTTGGAAAGCTTTCTTTGGATTTCTTTCTGTTGATTCACATCTGAGAGGTAAGGGGAAGTAATTATATTCACTAGATAGAGTTTGAAATCCATTAAATGTGTTAGAGAGCCACCAAGAGGCTCTAAGGGCTTAGATTCTATAGGAACTTTGGTTTGGAGACCAATCCATGCTCTAAATCTGTTATGAGCAAGTTTGATATCATGCATGTGAACTTAAATGAACTTTGTTTCAGGAATATTGTTCTTATTTTGCAATTTGAAGTGTTGAGTTGCTAAATTGTATATTTAATGCATAATGGATTGATTCTCTGTCAAATTTGTTATTTGATATGAAATGAGTATGTTAACATGTTCAATATGTGGTATATGAACTATTGTGATCACTGTTTTGGGTTAAAAATGTTTAGAAATGGAAATGGTATGTAAAAACCAAGTTTTACTCTGTTCTGTCTGCAGATACTCGAGTATTTGGCTGAATACTCGAGTATTTCGTGGCGCACCAGAGTGAAAATTGGCGCACCAACTTGGGAATCAGATTGAACACTCGAGTAATGTATGAACTACTCGAGTATTCTGGGTAATGGAATACTCGAGTATCTCATGAAATACTTGAGTATATTTATGAAAACCTGAAACCTTAAATCTCTGAAAGGACATGAACGACTCGAGTATAATTATGAACAACTCGAGTAGAATCTGGAAAAGGATTAACTACTCGAGTATTTTGGGAAAAACTCTAGTATTTTTAGTCAGATACTTAAAAATACCATTTTCAATTCTAAGTCATTTTGTAACTCTTAGGGGACAATAAACCAAGTGATCCTGGACTTAGAGGAAATTGATTGATGTTATGATGTTTTCATTTGAATAATGATACGTTGCTCGGGAGGCACGTAATGTATTAATAAAAGGATAAAACATCAATCAATCTCTTTTAAGTAAGGTAATGCATTCATTCTGGAGTTTGGTTGGTAGGACGTATATCATGTTTTTGGTAAACATGTGGAGGGCCTCTGGGAGTGCCAATACGCTTGCTTGATGACACGTCGTTGACGTGGTCGGCTGAGTGGATGCCGATATGGTTATACCGTTTGGATGACGGTCCGTTTGGATGACGGGATATGCTCGGGTGGCATGGATACCAAGCTTGTCGTGTACATTCTAGGTGAATGTACGAATTGTTGTATACCTAGGAATACAACGCACTGTTGAGTGCTGGGTTGTCAGGGATGGACGTCAGAGAGTGACATATTATGATGGAGATAGGCTTGAGAGCTAAAGTCATGCATCATGCCACTCATTTATATTAATTATGATAAATGAAATATGTGTGAGCATCCTATGTGCATTCATTAACTGCTAAATGTTATATGTGATTGTTGTTAATTGATGCATATTTAAGTATTCATGTTGCATGATTTATTCTCTATTGATTATTTGAGTAGAATTGCTTACCCCTATGCCCTTGTAGGTGATGTCTCGTTACATTGCTTGCATCGAGATCCGGCCACTTCCTAGTGGCGTATGGATCTATGAGGACCATCGCGCGGTGTATGAGGGGGAGGTAGAGTTCACATTCAACCACCCTAACCCGCTGATGCGATTCCGTCCTCGTAGGTTTAGGATTCCCATCATATATACTATGCATGTACCCCCGTTTTATACTTATCATGGACCACCTCCCATGCGACCAGCTCGCTCTTACCATAGTTTTCATTTTCGACCTACCCGCTCTCACCCTTTTACTTCGAGAGTTGTCCGCGAGGAGACTCCCCCTTCTTATCCGAGGAGCCCCGTCAGGGTTTCACCATCACCTGACCCGGTACCCAGTGGTAGGGTACACTCTCCCTCGGATGAGATCGAGGAGGATCCGGTGGAGGACGAGAGTGGGAGCGAGCCTGTCGTGCATTCTACTGGGAGTGACTGGAGGGACGATGATCCCTAGGTACATGTATATGGTGTATGATGTGGATCCGAGGATCCGGTGTGTGGAGGAGATGTGCTGCTGCTGCTGTGATGATGATACTACTACCTTATTACCTATGTTTTTGGGAGACTACTGCTACTACTACTACTGCATCTGATGCTGATGGATCTACGTGACTATCCCTGGGGTTGTATTTTGATTATGTATATATTGTACATATGTTTTACTCTAGGGTTACAGTGTCATAGTGATGTAGATCTGTTTTCATGGACTTGTTATATTTTGGAACTTGGTGACTTATCTCGTGGACTATGTATGTATGACTTTTTCGTATATATGAAAATCTATGTTTATATTATATCAGATTGCATAGTCCAGTAATTTCCGCTTACTCTTATTTATCTTATAAGTGAGCTCGGCTATAAGTGTTAATTGACGGTATAAGTTTTATTGAACAAAGTATGGGTAGCTTCAATTGATTGTAAAATGTAAAGAAATTCTAAAGAACAAATGTTATCCTGTTTGAGAAAAGGTTTTAGAAATCGCCGAACTCGAGACAAGTGTTTTAAAGGATTTTAGAATTTATACTCCAAGAGTTCCATTTGATGAATTGTGCACCCGCTTTAAAGAAAATTTTATTTACCATATTTTCTTAGCTCACAAGTCCATATATTATCCAATATAAAGCATAAATACTATATTATATTTGGGTAATCTGGAAGGGTGTCATACAAACCTTTTCGAATAAAATGAGAGCGTCACAATCATGATGTCTTGAAATAATTGAATGAGCGATTTCTTGATGATATGTTTAGATTATATATAAATAAATTGCAAGTGAATTTTTTTACGGTATGTTGCGACTTAGGCCCTAGCTAAGGCTATGATTTAAGATTGTTTTATGTGCTACGTACCAATCGATCAGTTTTGTATGATGCATGCTAAATGAACTATTTCGTTTACGTTCCTTGGAATTATTTGGATAGTTGAAGAATGAAAAGAAAATGAATTATTTAGCTAAATTAAGGTGCAGAGTTGGATTGGCATGAAAAACTTTTGGAATTTCATGGACCTCATGGATGATTTAATTGGATGAAAAATTTGTGGTTGCTGCCCTATTTTAGTTCATGATGTTGTGTTTGAAAATAAATTGTTTTAAGTGTTATTTAAAAGAAAAGTGTTAAGGGATTAAAAATGCAATCGTACGATGTTTTCAGATTTTCTAAAGAGTGGTTTATAGACTTGTACCTTCGCTGTCCAGATTTTATTTAAATTGCTTTTCAATCCTGAAAATGTGTTTGGTTGGTTTAAAGTTTAAGTTTTAAGTGATATTCGAAATGAGAAAGAGTTGGATTGAAAAAGTTAAGTTTTTCGGTGTTTTTGAGTTTTGGTTAATGGCTGTCCGGAACGGACCAGCAACCAAAATAAATGGTTCTAAAGTGTTTTGTCAATTGTTTTAGAAAGATTTTGAGATGTTTAAAGTATGTTCAAAAGTTGGATTTGCTTTGGAAAAGTAAAGGTTTTCTTTGACGATTACCCGACGAGAAATAAGACGAGTTTTCAACGATTCGATATTAAGCATGAGTGTTAGTCGAATAGCCTTGTAATATATATGTGTCTTGTTTTAAGCAAGGGATTTGCAAATCATGAATTGGAGCAGCTGCCAACGGCGAAGACCCGCGGATATCGAGTGCATTTATTTGCTGGGACTAGAGGTGAGAGAGAAGCTTTCCTAAGACACCTTGGTATTTAGGTGATTTATTAGGACGTTCCGGATCATCTCAAAGATCGGAACTCGGTGGTTCTGAGTCAGTAGTATAGTGACAATTGTTTGTGTTGTGTGGCCACTTATACGAAGGAGACAAAGACCGAATTTATATGATGATGATTTGAAATAGCATGTTTATGTTTATCCGTTTAAATGCTTAACTATGAATGATTATACTTGAATTGTTGAATAATAAGAGTAGCATGCTAATGGACGTCTGTTACGTCTTGAAAATGAGAAAATATGAATAAGTTTGTGAAAGTAATGAAATATGACTGAAAAGAAAGACGAATGAGTTAATGTGGGCAAGAATGTGAAAGTAAAAGATACAAAGAGAAGATATAACACCCTGTTTGGCCTATGTCCTTATTGAATAAGGCATCCATGATAAGACACTAAGAAAAGAGATACGAGCTAAGATTGTGAAAAAGATAAGAGATGAGATATGATGTAAACGAAAGTATCGTAATGCTGTTGAGTATTAGCCGATGCTAATGATGCGGATGAGCCAGAGCTGGGGAAAGTAATGTTGTTGTTGTTTACTGATAAAAGATATGTTGTTGAATGAAATGTGATATGAGTTGAGCTACGTGAAGCCAGAGGGCTGATGTTCCAAAAAGTGATATGTGGTTATTTGAGAAAGTTTATGAAACAAGATTTTGAGAATGTTTATGAAACAAGATTTTGAGAAAGATTATGAAACATGATTTTGAGAAAGTTTATGAAACAAGATTTTGAGAAAGATTATGAAACAAGATTTTGAGAAAGTTTATGAAACAAGATTTTGAGAAAGATTATGAAATGGGATTTTGTGAAAGATTATGAAATGAGATTTTGCGAAAGTTTATGAAATGAGATGTTGAGAAAGATTGTGAAGTGAGATGCAAGTTTGTTGATGCGATCCCAGCTCTATGCTCTGTTAAGAAAAGAAAAGAAAAGTAATGCTGAAAGATAGCGGTCGGGACTCGTTGAAGGGATGCACTAAGGATGAGCTGACCTTAGGGTAATAACTAAGACTCTAAAACACTTAAAAGACATTGACGAATGCGAATGCGGTGAGAAATGAGTGCGAAGTAGTGGAGAGGAAGATACCCCGGGTATCAGGGATATTCGGGTTGTGAATGCAATAGGGTAGGCTAGGGCGGTAAAACGTCATGATGCCTTGAGTACTATTCTGGGCGGAATGAATTCCACATGTGGTAACCAGACGTGGTGGGGACTGAGTCCTAAGCCGCGGTAAGTTCTGCACCCGGAACTAGAATAGTACTGTCACCCCTATGGCAATTCAGGAACAATGAGAGGTGTAACAGCCCGATTTTCGTAACTCAAAAATAACCAACTTTTATTCCTTTAGGTTGCAAAAATGAGGCCAAATTTTTTTTTTTTAAAACATTTTTGGAGTGTTTGAAAACATTATTGGAAAGTTCTTAATATTCTTCAACACTCTTTTTCGAAAACCGAGTTGTTACTAAAACCTTTCTTTCCATAAAACAATTCGTCTCCGTAAAAGAACTTGATTCAAAATCATCTTGATAGTTATCAAAAACTTTACATGAGTTAACTTTGCATAAAGATGTGCTCCACAAGTCAAATTAAAACTTAGCTCAATTACATAATGGCTCATGGCATCGGTAATCCTTAACTCACACACTCATCACAATCCAAACTAACCACACTATCCTTAAACTATCCTATTGAAAAAAATCGGGTGAAGTTCCTTCTTCTTCTTGCGTCCTCTCTTCGCTCTCGATGATGATGCCCTTCTTACTGTTGTCCCCTCATTGCTAGTGAATTCCGGATCCTCCCCATTGAGAATGGTAGAGTTCCTCTGAGTCTCATACCGAATCTTTTCTGTGAAGTTCCTATAGCCGCGTATGGTGACTTGTCCTAAGTGTGGCTCCAGGTTAACTCCACTAAGTAGATGTTCCGGATCAGGAATCACGATCTGGGTGTAGCCTGTCCATACCCAGCCGCATGGAGTGCGCTTCCAACCTCTTCCATACTTACTCCACGTGTTGACATTCATGCAATACTCCATCTGCCCGTTGAGATACCAGCAGCACCGATATGCCAACGAACAGGAGAGAGTAAGCGATCCGAACGACGCATCGTCGACTGTGTGGGATTACGATAGGCAAAATACTAGGACCATACAAGCATACAATACAACATACATACACACAACACATCAAACATATTATCAACATTATTATCATTATTATCAGTCTTATCATCATTATTATTGTCCTTTATTATCTTCCAAATTTAATTTTACTCCTCATAAACATTCTTTCTTTTTCAATCCCTTTACTTTTCATACTCATAATTTCTTCTTATTCAATCTTATCAATTCATATCCTTCCTTTATTTGGGGAGTTATAGGATATTATCGGAAAATTCATGTCGTTCTCGGCTATCACTCACGTCTACATCTCCTCGGTCATCCACCCAACCTAGTCGGAAGCAAACAGGAGTACAGGACCTTTACCGTGCGGGCACGACAGCTGTATCACAATCAATTGGCTCCAAGCTAGGAGGACTACAGCCTCAAATCATTCATATCATTTCAATTCATATTTACAATCAACGCACACTGTAGAAAACTCGGGTACAGTGGCAATCAAGATGCCCCACTCCAGTCCCTCTCCCTGTTCAAGATTTGCAATCTAGGGGGCGTCAGTACTATTCTAGTTGCGCATGCAGAACTTACCACGGCATTGGACCCAGTCCCTACCACGTTCGTACGCCACATATGGAATTCGTTCGGCCTAGAAAGTACTCAAGACTTCTTGACGTTTCACCGTCATCGTCCTCCCCTAATGCAATCTCCTCCTGAGTATCCGCAGATACCCATGGTTCCTTCCTCTTCACTACTTCGCACTCTCATACCTCACCGCGTATATCTTTTAAAGTCTTTTATCTTTTTAATTAACCTAAGGTCGGCCCATCCTTTGCGCATCCCTTCAATGAGTTCCGACCACTAACTTGGCACAATCTTTCTCTCATCATTTCTCATATAGCACAGAGCTGGGATCATATCAATAAACTAATGTCTCATTTTCTCAACCCTTCTCACATTCTCAATTTCTCTTAATCATCTCATTTCAAAAGTTCTCCCAAAACAATCTTTTTACAAACTTTCTCAAAATATCATTTTATAAACTTTCACCAAAATATTATTTCGTAAACTTTTTCATAAAAATCCCCTTTCTTAAATTTTCTCAAAAATCTAGTTTCACAACTTCTCCAAATCTCTTTTCGCAAATTTCCTCAAAATCTCCTTTCCAAAATTTTCTTGAAAATCTCTTTTCTCAAAGTTTCTAAAAATCTCCTTTCAAAACCTTTCACAAAATTTCATTTCAAAACTCGTCGGAAAACATTTTGGTTATAATACTCCTCAAAAACTTCTTTTCAAAAACCTTTTCAAAAATTTCTTTTCACAAAATCCATTTCAAAAATTTTCTTTCACAACTCTTTTTCAAAAATCTCCTTTCACAAATATTTTCGAAAATCTCTTTTCAAAAAACCATTTTAAAAAAATCATATTTTTTTGATGAGCGCTAATGGAGGAGCAAGCTCAACTCAACACTAGTCTCATTCAAAAACAAAAACAAAGGAGCCAAGCTCCGCTCAGATCACATCTCACATACACATCCACATTCCTTTCCCCAGCTCTGGCTCAACCTCATCACTATCATTCACTCTTTCCCCAATCTCAGCTCTTTATCTCTTTTCAAATCCATCTCATCATTATTCTTTTCTTTTACATATAACTTTACTTTCAATTTCATTACTTTCACAACTCATTCATTCCATTTTCCTTTTATTATTCAGGACGTAACAGACGTCCATCAGCATGTTACTCATATTAATCAACAACAATAAATATTATCAGGCATAATTAAATAAATATATAAAAGCATGCTATCAATCATACAATTATCACACAACAACAGTGTGGTCATTGTCACCTTCGTATAAGTGGCCACACACAACACAAACAATTTCCACTTATACTACTGACTCCGAACCACTTAGTTCTGATCTTTGAGATGATGCGGAACATCCTAATAAGTCACCTAACTACCACGGTGTCTTAGGAAAGCTTCTCTCTCACCTGAGGTCAAGCGATTAATTGCGTACCGTCTCCTCCGATCCTTTTTGCTGCCGGCTGCCCCAATCCCTCTCATTCATATTCCTCGTACTAAATAAAATACGCTCACGTTATTATCTTGTATTAAGAAAATCTTTCTTAACTCAAAACACTTTTCGTTCCTCGTCGGAAGACTTAAAAACATAACCGTTTTCTTTCAAACAACTCTACTATTTTCTAATACCCCAATTACTCTCAAAAACCATTTTGGAAACATTTCGTAAAGTAATTTAAATCATTTAATTTAGTTGCTGGTCCATCTCGGACAGCACCTTAGTTACATTTGAAAATACCGAAAAATTTACCGTTTTCAATCTGGCTTTTCTTAAATAAATTATCACTTGAAAACTTTTCTTTAAATCATTTGTATTTACTTTTTAAAATTAAGAAACAAGTCCGAACAATTCTAGACAACAAAGAATCATTTTACAAAAATCACTTTGATAAAACTCCGAAAACATCGTAGAACACTTTTTATTTCAAACCAATTACGCATGCAAGTATTTTCCAAACATTAACTACTACACAAACAACAAAAATGATACTTAGATGAATTAAGTCACATAAGCAATTATAAAACTCACAAATAATTCACTTTCATGACACAAAACACTTAAACATACATGTGTTCATAATCAAGATGTAAACCATGCACTTTTGTTTTCTTTTTACTTTAAGCAACTTAATTTCTTTCAAAAATAGTTAAGTGAATTTATTTTCATGCAACTAAGTTTCCTAGACTCATTTACACTATATGGCCGAATGACATCAAAGAAAAAAATTCAAAGATCACAAATTTAAAACACATAAATTAACTTGGTTCATTTCAAGCACTTAAATTCTATTTTCTTTTTCATGCAACAAAATTATTTACCCTTCCTTTCCCTCAACCGAATACACAATACTTTTCCAAAATCATTTAATTTATTTATTTATTTTATCTCTTATCAAAAACCGAATAGAAATTAGATATTCACAACACAATTTCAAAGAATTTAATCTAACAATATTTCACAAACATACTCATTATTTTTATGTCATTTCATTGAAAAAGAATCCTAGTCTAGCTAGCATGTGTAGGCCGAACCTCATTTTGACAAGAACAAGGTTTTTAGTTCACTTTTTCAACATGCAAACATCAAAAATCATGAATCAAACCATGTACCCTTTTCACACAAAATTCTAAAAATATCATTTCCTCTTTCAAGCTTAAAACCAAAACATCATCACTAAAAATCAAGACTTAACTTCAAACCTTTCACATGCAAGATCACAAATCATGAATTAAAAATCATTTTCCAAAAACATGTTTCCTTGGTTTCTTTGTAAAATCGTGAGGTCCATTAGGAAAATAAAAATCTTTTTATTCTAGAACCACATGCATGCACCTAGATCTTTTAGATCAAGTCATGAAATTAAGTATAGTAGCACAAATCAAAGATAAAAATCACTTTGGTAAGAAAAGGTCAAAACCGTGATGAACATTGAAGAAAAGATCAAATCTTTGGTTTCAAAACAACATGCATGGCTCCAAGAGCATAACTTTTCATAGATCGAAACAAGATTAAAGCTTTTAAAGGTCAAAACCCAAAAATCAAAGTTTTATCAAAACTAAATCAAAATCAAACATTTCAACAACTCAAATTAATTTTTCTAAACATGAGATTAACATGCAACCACTTAGATCAAATTAAAAAGCATCAAGACCAAATTTTCTGCTCATGGCCGAATTATATAGTCTAGGATCTAGTGTTTATTAGTTCATTTACTTCTTAAAATTCAAGATCAAAGCATAAATAACACATGCAAGTACACAAAGCACTAAGATCAACATCAAATCAACATACAACACCCAAGATCTTTAGATCTCACATTTATTTATCAAATAAACTCTTAGACACATCTTTAAATCACGGTTTTAAGAAAGAAAAATTAACATGCAAAGAGATTGACTTAAAGCTTCACAAAAATCTTAACAAATCTTTTAGATCTAGAGGATTTAGCTTGAGAACTTTAAGATCTTTCATGAAAAACTTAATTGAGTTATGAAGTCCGTTGATTAGGGATTTACAAGATACTTTTAATCTTAAGAGTCCAAGATCAACATAAACAAAACTTAGAAAATTAACATGCAAAGAAGAAGGAAAGAAGGATCACAAGATCAAGAAAAACTAAGCTATTACAATTTTCTTCATAACTTCGACCTACCCACCAAAGAAAAGTTGATCTTCTAACTTCTAAGGACTTGGATCTCCAAGGAAGGCTTAGGTTTTTGGCTTGGGTTCCTCTTATTCTTCCTCCTTCTCACTCGCGGCCTCCCTCTTTTTCTCTAGGTGTTGAGAGCTTTGATTTTTTCCCTCAACAAATGTGTTTAGAAAGTGAAGGGAAATGAAAGAAATGAAGGGTGGAAATGAAGAAATGAAGTGGCCAACACTTCACCCTCTTGGATATATATAGACAAAGGTAAAGGCATGAGACTTTTCCTCTTTTGCCCTTAATCACTTCGGCCATAGGTGGAAATAGGATGGGTAATTTTGGCAACTTAATTTGTTGCATGGGTGGAGGTTATCAATTCTAAGGGGACAATGTAGGGTGGATTAGGGTGCTAGGGTTTATTTTAGGTTCAATGACTTGTTGGCTCATACTTAGGGTTTTTACTAACTTAGTTTGGTCATGGTTAGAGCTTAATGCATTTGGTTCCTTGTCCACACTTAGAAAAATCCTAAGCTTGCATCTACATACATACACACGCCATACACACACATATACACACATGCTCATACACGTTACACATATACACATATGCATACCCACATATATACGTACCATACATATAAACACACATACATGCAATATCATACTTTTCTACTAATTAAGTTTTCGTTTAGCCCTAAGCATACACACACATAGTCATGCCATTCATTCATACACATACATAACCAAACCGTGCATACATACATACTCATGTATAGAAAAACAATCTTTTTCTCACAAAATGGCTCATACACCAAAATCACAATTTCCATTAAAGTAAAAAAATATCAAATACATTTATTTCTCAAAACTCAACTTAAAATTCATCACATCATCTCATGAAAAATCATTTATTTTAAAATTACTCATTACTTTAGAAACGTGAATTAAGAAAATCATTTAAGAAAATGCTCTTTCAAAACACTTTTCTCAAAATAAATCTCTTTAGTATTTTAAATTAATACGAGGAATTTGCGGGGTGTTACAAGAGGGACTGGAACGAGGCTCTTTGATTTTGCCACAGTACCCGATTTTTCTACAGTGTGCCTTAATATTATATGATTTGTTTTGATTTGAGACTGTACCCGATTTTCTACAGTTCTCCTGGCTTGGAGCCATTTGATTTGTTGAGACAGCTGTCGTGCCCGCGTGGTAAAGGTCCTGTAATCCTGTTTGCTTCCGACTAGGTTGGGTGGATGACCGAGGAGATGTAGACGTGTGTGCTAACTGCGAAAGAAACGAGTACCTCGATGATACTTTAAAATTCCCCAATCATCGATGGTTGTGATCCGATAAGACTTGATAAGAAAAGTTTAAGAGTAATGAAAAGACTTATAATCATAAGAAACAAAAGCTTATGAAATATTGATAAAGAGAAACGAATCGCGAAATGAAAATGTGGAAAAGTGAAAGAAATCCGATGAGAATGGTAATGAATATGATTCACAAGTTGAGAATGAGAAAGTAATTGAGAAAGGGAGAATGAATATGTTAAGAAATGAGAATAACTTGGCAAGATGATGATGATGATGACGATAATTTGAATGTTGTGATGTATTTGTGTTGCATTGTTATGTTTGTATCGTCTTGATATCTTGCCTACTGTAAACCCACACCGTCGACGATGCGTCGTTCGGATCGCTTACTCTCTCCTGTCTCGTTGGCATATCGGTGCTGCTGGTATCGCAACGGGCAGATAGAGTATCGTATGGAGATCACCACCTGGAAAAGGCACGGAGATGGTTGGAAGGCTACTTCCTATGGATGGCATCAACTTTGGGTGCGAAGAAAAGACGCAAAATGAAAGGGAAGCTTCGACAAGTTGTCTTCAACAGAAAGATCGGAGAATAGTGTATCTAATGTGGGTGGTATTAGTACTTTATAGTCTAAGTATGTTGTTAGTACTTTGAGTCAAGGATTACCGAGCAATGAGCCATTTATCTAATTAAGCTATGTTTTTAATTCTGCCTGGTTGAGTACTTCTCCTTTGGAAGATTGAACAATGTAATATTTTGGAAACAGTGAAGAATGTTTTTGATATAATATAATGAATTATGAGGTTCTATGAACCAAGTCACTTTATGGAGCTGAAAGTTTTATGTAAATTAATGTTTTAGTTACAACTCGGTTTTCAGAAAAGAATGTTAAGCGCAACAACGACATTTCGATAATGCTTTAAAAAAAAATTGGCCTCATTTTCACAACTTTGAAAATAAAAGTTGGATATTTTGTGTTACGAAAATCGGGCTGTTACAGGCACCGTTGCCGGGGATTGAAATTCGTTTCAATTAGTTTTCGGTACTTAGTAGTAGTTTTAGGTGAAATTTATTTATTTTAGTTAATTTCTTGTCTCAGCAGGTGCTGCGTAATTTTTCTCTTGTTTTTGTTTTGTGCAGGAATTTTTTGTTAATTTAATTGCAAAGAAGAGAAAAATTCAGCACTAGAAGAGGGGAAAGACCAACATTTAAAATGGCTGGAGGAGGAGGATCTCACGGATCCTCTCTGCCTCCTCCTCCCAGGAAGACCTTGGTGGAATATGCAACTGTGGACCCGGACTTCCTTACTTCTAGCATATTCCGGCCAGCCATCACTGCAACTGCATTCGCTATTGATCCACAGTACATCCATCTCATCAAGCAGGATCAGTTCAGTGGTGCGCCGAATCAAGACCCCAGGGACCATATCGCCAATTTCCTGGGCATGCTCGGCTTCTTCAAAATTGAGGGTGCTATGGACGAGGCCATCAGAATGAGGATGTTCCCTCTCTCACTGAGGGGCGAGGCGCTAACTTGGGTGAACAACCAGGCACCAGGGAGTTTGTCCAGCTGGAAAGTACTTGTCTCCAAATTCATGGATAAGTTTCTTCCAGCTGGGATGCAAGCGAAGCTGAGGCAAGACGTTCACTCATTTATGCAAGAGGACAACGAGCCGTTGCATGAAGCTTGACAGCGTTACAACCAACTACTGAGGATGTGCCCAACATTTATGCAAGACTGGCAGCAGATTCAATTGTTCTATAATGGGCTCAACCGGTTCAATCAAAGTATGGTTGATGCAGCAGCTGGTGGATCGCTGATGAAGAAGACTGTTGAAGAGGCTAAGGAAGTTATAGCAAACATTGCATTCAGCAATAGACAAGGATTGAAGACTCAGGTGGAGCAGAGCGTTCTGAAGAGCAATGATCTGGATTCTAGTCAAACCCAGATCTTAATCGAGCAGAACAAGCAAATGCAGCAACAAATGGTTGCATTAATGAAGCAGATGAGCCAGATCAGTGTAGCAGTTGCATCCAACAATATGAAGTGCGACTTTTGTGGAGGAGGTCACCGGAATGGTGATTGTGTTTTCGAATTCAGAAAGGGTCAGGTCACCATAGAGGAGCAGGCCAAGTTTGTAGGTGATGGAGTACCTAAAAATAACATGTACTCCAATATCCACAATTCAGGGCCAACAAATCAGTCTCACACCTCAAGGTCCAGCTCAACACCCAATCCATCACAGCCACAGAAGCAAGACTGGGAGAAAGCACTTGAAGCAATGGCTACCACAACCAATACATTCATGGAAGAAGCAAGGGCGAATTTTGCCAATCAGGAAGTCAGCATTCGCAATTTGGAGGTGCAATTGGCTCAAATAAACAATCAGATATCGGAGATTGCAACCAACTACAAGGAGCGATGCATGGCGGTCACCCTTCGAAGTGGAAAGTCGTATGAGGAGCCACAGAAGAAGGGTGATGCAACTGAGCATGAGAAGAAGGATGAGGGGCCAGAGCAACCAAGTGGAAGAGGCTCAACTGCGAGGCAACAGACATAGGATCCACCTGCCGATCAAGAGAAAGGCACACCCAAACCAGTACCACTACCTCTGAGGATTCCTTATCCTCAGAGGTTGAAGAAAGAGGACGACCAGAAGCAATTATCCAAATTCTTGGAGATGCTACGGAAGGTGGAGATCAACATCCCGTTTGCAGAGGCACTCTCACAAATGCCTATGTACGCGAGATTCATGAAGGAATTGCTGACAAAGAAGAAGAGGATGCTCACTAACGAGACGTTCCTGATAGCAGAGAAGTGCAACAACATCATCAAATCCAACCTTCCACCAAAGTTGAAGGACCCAGGTAGCTTCACTCTTCCAATTAGAATAGGCAAGGAGTACTTAGGTAAGGCTCTATGTGACTTAGGAGCTAGTGTTAAACATTATGCCTTTGTCTATTTGTGAATAATTGAACATAGGAGAGATTAAGCCTACCCCGGCAGTACTTCAGTTAGCTGATAGAACCACCCTCCGCCCATATGGAGTGGTGGAAGATATTCTGGTTAAGGTGAAAGATTTTATCCTACCCTTAGATTTCATGGTTTTAGACATAGAAGAGGATGAAAATATTCCTCTAATTTTTGGAAGGCCATTCTTGGCCACAGCAGGGGCAGTGATTGATGTGCCTAGGGGAGAAGTAATTCTTCGAGTGAATGGTGGCCAAACTATAATTAAAATTTTTGAAAAACCACCAATCACCGGGGAGAACTTTGCTCCTCTCATGTGCATTCAGCACTCCAATGGAGTGAGTATTAAAAAGTGGCTGAATAGCAAGGTGCCACCCTTGAAGGGATCTTGGCAACCACCCTAACCTCTGAAAAGAGGTGACCAGTCAAGCTCGTGACGTTAAACAAGCACTAGTTGGGAGGTAACCCAATGTTTAGGTAGTATTCACATAGTTTAGTAGTTCTTAGAAATTAGTGTAGGTTATATTTTTTATTATTTTATTTAAAAAAAACGCAACAGGTACAGACCTGGCGCGCAGGCGCGCACTAGGCGAATTTGCCCAGAAAATGGGGGATTTTAATTTTTGCTATATTTTGTGTCTTTTTCCCCATCACAGCCAGTCCCTGTACCTGTGCAACAAAAATATGTAATTGTTTTCTCGGATTTTTTTTAGTTTTATTGTTTGGTTATTTATTTGGATTATTTGTTATTTGCATCAAGTTATATATTTTGTAACAAATATACGTTAATATTTTCCCCATTAGAGGTGCTATTTTTGGGAACTTGTTTTTCATTACTCATATTAAGTTTGGGGGAATGTTTTCTTATTTTTGTTAATGCTGAGTTTTTAGATGCAAGTAGTAAGTGTTCCAAATTTATTCCATGCAATTTTTTTTATTTTGTAGTTAAGTAGTTTAGTTTAGTTTGCTTGAGGACAAGCCAACCTTTAAGTTTGGGGGAGTGGATACAAAATAAAAAAATTTTCAGATCTGAATTGTTTTCCCCATTTTTGGTGTTGGTTTGTGTCTTAGGTAGAGGTTTTGTAATTATTCTAGACTTAGGATTATTTTTCTGATGATAGGTGTATATACTTAATTTAGGATTAGACTCATTGATTCATTTTACTTATTTGTTGAGCTGTAAATATTTTTGAAATTTGGTTATTTTGACAACGTTTTTCAGAACTTGAGATTAGTGAACTGACTTTAGCCTTTGAGGTTTTGGGCCTAATTGATGGGGTATATGATTTATTGCATTATTTTGATGTGAGACCCCTATTTCTTTCATGAGTGTGTTCACTTTAGTTTTGTGTTCTAGAACTTGACCGGTGACCATTTTGAAATTGATAATTGATTACATGCATGAAAATGATTAAGGCATTTAGGATGGTGTTTTTGTAGCCTTCAGAGATATTTTTGTTGAATTTGTTTTCCCTTAGTTGCCCATTTTGAGCCTTATGATATAAATATGATTTTTCTTTGGTACCCTGCATTGATTGTATATTTTTTTTTGTGAAGTACCTTAGGAATTTTGAATGAGCAATTGAGAGAGAGACATTTCAAAAGTGTGAAAATTGTGAAAGTGTTGATTGAGCTACTCTTCTTCCAAAAGAAAAGAGGAAAGAAAATTGAAAAAGTTGAAATTGATGAATAAAAAGAAAAGCGAAAAGATTTTGTTTGGAAAAAGTAGTAGAGTAAAATTGAAAAAGAAGAAGTTTGAAATAGTTGTGATTTGAGTGTGAGTCTTCATAGTAATCATTGCTCATTCATAATTTTTAGAGGGAAATTTGTCTTGCATTTTAGCCCTTAGTTTCATCCTTTCTTTCTTTTATCCCACCTTGACACTTTTAACCATGGCCACATTACAACCAAAATTAAAGACCTTTTGATTTGTGCATGTTTTTAATAATTTTAGTGGAGATTTTGGTCTATGGTCAAGCATATGGTAACATTTAACTATTGTATGAACTAGAGTGAATTGATTTATACCCTTGATACACATGAGAGATATGCACTGAGAGGTTGAGAGTGTTCACTAGTTCTGAATTCTGATTGGTTTTGTTTCTTTAACCAAGTTTTGATATGTGAAGAGCTTGTATAAATATGTGGCTGTGTTGGTGAGTCGAAGTCTTAAATTAGGCGTTGTACATTTTGATTTGGATGGTAGTCTTTTGTTTTAGAATTTTTATTTTACTTTTGCCTTGGACATGCAAAATGCTAAGTTTGGGGGTGTGATTTGGGTCTAACATATGATGTTTTAGAGCTTAATTTGACTCCCTTTTGCTTAGTTTTGGTTTGTTTCTTAAGTATTTTAGGTAGATTTTGTTTAGTTTTTATTTAAGTTAGGAAATTTTATTCCCTTGAACGTTTTGATCCGTTTTGGGTATGTTTCAGGTACTTTTGGAGCTTAAATGAAGAAAATATTATTGGAGTTGAAAAGAGGATGAAAGGACCTTGAAAATGGCGCAAGAACGGAGAGAAATGGAGATAAAAGTGAAGTCACACGCCCATTTGCACGCCCAGGCGCGCATGGAACGAAGGAAAATTATTCATCAGAGTTTGCGCGCCCAGGCGCGGAGATTAGCGCGCCCAAGCGCGCTCACATCGGTGATTTATGCACTATCAGACCTGGCGCGCCCAAGCGTGGAGCCTGGCGCGCCCAGGCGCACGAAGTTCGTAAAGGCCCAATTGGGCTGATTTCTGATGCGTTTTTCAGGGGATTAATTAGGATTTCGTTTTATCTTTTAAATATAAGTTTTAGAACTAGGTTAGGCATCTTTTAGAGAGTTTTAGAAGAGGAGAAGATCAAGGATTGAGAGATCAAAGGCTTTTCCATGGTAATCATGTATTCTTCTATTTCTCTTGTTCTTAATTTCATGATGTGTAACTAAAACCCTTTGTTAGGAATTGGTGAATTTGTATGGATTAGTTTATTGATTTCATGAATTGATGTTTTTCCGTTTCTAAATCATGTGTTTGATTGCATTTTATTTCCATTTCATAAATCTGGCCAATTTATGTTTTGTTTTGGATTTCTAATTCTTCAATTGAGAGATTAGGAATTAGAATAGGCCATGCCTTCAAACAATATAGTTATTCAACAAGTAGGAATACAATTGGGTAATTATATAACATGATTAATTCCCTGTTTTTAATTAAGATTATTCAATAGTTTAATCTCTTAAGGAATTAAGGATTTTCTAATTGAATAAGAAACAGTAATTATACAAGAGGGATCTAATAGTTACCAATTTAGGAATTTGTTCATGATTTAGGGAAAAACAAATATTCATGATAAATAAACAACGCCATACAATGAAACCATGTTCCTAAAATATTTCTCAAATCGTTCAACACTTTAATTTAATTTCTGTTTTGTTTTTATTTTATTCCAATTCAATCACAATTAATTAATTAGAAACCAATAGATTTTGCTTTTAACTACTCTTTGGTGAAAATTAGTTGAACAATTTGCAATCCCCGAGTGGAACGACAATATCTAGTCTTCCTAGACTATATTACTTTGCGATCTAGTATACTTGCTAGAGAGTGAACATTAAACATATTTAATATATGTTATATGAACTTTGTTGATCATTGGATTGGATTAGAAATGGTTAGAATTGAAAATGGTATGCTAAAACCAAATTTTCAGTCTGTTCTGTCTGTCAAGACTCGAGTACTTGACTCGATACTCGAGTATTTCGTGATGCACCAGTGTGTCTTTTTGCACCAACACTCGAGTATCAGGTCCAGGACTCGAGTATTGACTGATGCAGCAAGAGTATTTTCTGATGAACCACTCGAGTAATGCATGAACTACTCGAGTATTCTGGGTTGATGAACGACTCGAGTATTTCATGAACTACTCGAGTATTTTTTTAGAAGACCCGAAACCTGACTTTTCTGGAAAAGCATGAACGACTCGAGTAGCTTGTGAACTACTCGAGTTATCCGGAAAGACTGAAGAACTACTCGAGTATTATGAAGAATACTCGAGTATTTCTGTCCAGAAAATTAAGAATGCCATTTTTAATTCTGAATCATTATGTTAATGCTTAAATGATTATAATCCAAGTGATCTAAGACTTAAAAGTAATTGATTGATGATGGTATGAAACTAATATAATGTAAGATATTATTAATTGAGTTATACCAATAAATTCTTTTAAGTCAAGAATTTGCATTCATACTGGAGTTTGGGTGTTAGATCGTTTTTCATGTTATGATAACATGAGGAGGGACTCTGGGAGTGCCAATTGACGGCTTGCTTGATGACACATTATGGTTGACGATGTGGCCAGCGAAAGAGAGATGCTGATGATATGGTTATTCCGTTAAGACGAAGGGACGTTTCTCGAGGAGCACGTTATGTACCATTTCCAAGCTTGTCGTGTACATTCTAGGGTGAATGTACGAATGTTGTACACCTAGGAGTACAACGCACTGTTGAGTGCTGATATGAAGTAAAGGATGGACGTCAGAGAGTGACATAGATTGATGGAGTTAGGGTTGAGAGCTAGACTCATACATCATGCCACTCATTTAATCTAAAATTGATAAATGAAAATAAGTATGAGCATCTTACTTGCATTAAATACTTGCTAAATGCTAAATGTGGTTGTTGATTATTGCTGCATACCTACATACTTACATTATACAATTATTTATGCTCTATTTATTATGTGTATAGAATTGCTTATCCCTGTGCCCTTGTAAGTGAAGTCACGTTACATCGCTTGCATCGAGATCCGGCCACTTCCTAGTGGCATATGGATCTACGAGGATCACCGAGCGGTATTTGAGGGTGAGGTAGAGGTTACCTTCTATCACCCCAACCCGCTGATTCGGTTTCGTCCTCGTAGGTTTAGGATCCCCATCATATACACTATGCATGTACCACCCTTTTACACTTACCATGGACCACCTCCCACACGACCAGCTCGCTCATATCACAGTTTGCGATTTCGACCTACCCGCTCACACCCTTTCACTTCTAGAGTCGTCCGAGAGGAGACTCCCCTATCTGATCCGAGGAGTCCTATTAGGGTCTCGCCATCACCCGACCCTGTGCCCAGTGGAAGGGTACCCGCTCCTTCATATGAGATAGAGGAGGACCCTATCGAGGATGAGAGCGGAGGCGAGCCTGTCGTTCACTCTACCGGGAGTCAGTGGAGGGACGATGATCCCTAGGTATGTGCATAGGGTAGATGATGAGGATCAGGGATCCGGTGTGATTGATGTTGTGGAGGAGATGCTGCTGCTGATGGGTTGATGATGACTACTGCTGCTACTTGGAGATTCTACTACTACTACTACTACTTCTGCTTATGTTCCATGATCAGCTTCAGAGTCTTTATTTTTGATATGTAGATATTGTATATAGCTTTTGAGAACTCTGGAGTGATGATCTATTTTGGTATTACAGTTTTATGGACTTGTACTGGAACTTGGAGATTTTCACTTGGACTATGTATTTCATGTCCTTTGATATATATATATATATATATATACACACACACACTCTAACTCTATGCTTATATGACAATTGGTTACATAGTCCTACTATTTCCGCTTATTCTGATAATGTTTTTAAAAGAGTTCGGCTGTGAGATTTTTTTAAATGGTATCAGTTCCGCAAAATAAAATAGAGGATGGCATCATTCAAGTTTTTGTTACATAATTATTCTATTAAAAAGATAGATGCTATCCAGATTATGAAATGAGTATTATGATATAGAAAATGCCGAATTCAACATTTGTAATGACACGAAATCTATTCTCCAAGGGTCCTATACTTTGATTGTGCACCCGCTTATTTAGAAAATAAAAAGAAAAAAAAATTAACCTTGTATTTTCTAATACTAAACAAGTCCATACCTAATTGAGTAATAGTATATTTATTACTCTAATTACTAGTCTTATATCGAGGGTGTTGCACTCATCACCCCACAAGTTGTTTGGACCTCTTCCAGTGAAGGTGACACCATCCATCAGAAGTTGTGTGATTTCATCCCAAAGATATAGATTGATTGAGATCTTTTTACCTTTCACTTAAGAAGATAGAACCTTATTTTCATCATGCCATCGGAGATTTGTGTAGAAAACTTTAACCAAATCTTCATAGAAGTCACCTCCAATAAAGCAAAAGGGAAGAAGGTTCTTTTCTCTGAGAATAACCACGGGTGGCAAATCACAATCATCTTCACCAAAGTCTTCGTTGTCGATAAATATAGGTGAGATGACAGTGCAAGCAGCAAAGTATTTCTCAAAATCAGCTATCTTAGCAGGTGATGAAAACCATCGTCTATATTGTGCAAGGGTTGCTGGCTAAGGCATGACAGGAGGTGGAGCAGAAGGACCAGCCCCATCTCGACTCTGGCGAGACGACCTCGGAGCACGAACAATAGGAGGTGATGGCTCATCGTCCTCAGAGTCAACAATTTGAGCTCTTTTTGTAGGCCTTCTACTTGACATGATCACAAATTCCAAGCACAACATATGTGAACCAGATAACTAGATAACCAGATACTAAAACAACCGAACCTAACACTACCAGCGAATTAACCAACCAGACAGAGACTAGCACAACCTCGAATAAATACTCAACCAAGATAAATCAGACCAATCACAATTAATCACGGGATCTCCAAAGCAATGAAACTTTAAATGCCAACAATAACTTAGGTATGTATACTACCAAATTTATAGCATCTCCATATCATCACCAAGTTCAGTAGCATAGACACATACCATGAAAGTAGTAGTACAAAGAATAAATAGGAGGAAGCAACTTAGAACAACCTGAATCGTAGAGAACCAATACCAACACTGCTAAACCGGAGAAGAAAAACAAACTGAAACTCACTAAAGCAACTGAACCGAGAATTGCTAAACCCGTCTTGAACCAATTCTGAACCGAAATCTTCTTTGAACCAGAGAACCGAGATGAGTGAACCAATGGACCAGTGAATCTGTAACATCCCGCATTTTCTGGACTCAAATAAATCAATGGAATTTTATCAAAAATGATTTTCAGAATTTAAGAACGATTTTCAGTGAAATGTTTTGGAAAAATGATTTTTTTTATTTGAGTTGATTTCATTTCGGGAAACGAATTTTCCTATTATCAAAATGATTTGAGGTTTAAATAAATTTCTTCATTCTTTTGAAAATCTTTGATTTACGTGGAAACGTGGCTTTATTTCAAATTTGAGTAAAGTTTATTTTGAGCTTAAATTAGTAAGATAAATTGATTTCCTTAAAGTTTGTATTTTTGAATTTTTGAAATTGTGAATGTGTGTTATAAGCATTATATATGAAATTTAGTTGGTAAGTTTAAATAGATGAATGCATAAAATGTGCATGGTATATGTGTGTATGCCGTACGCTTAAGTATGAAACATGATGTACATGAGAAAATATGTGTTAAATGTATGCATTATTTTATGCTATGTGATGATGATTTGAAATGGAATTGTATATGTGTATGTGTGTGGGTGTGTTCAGCCGAATAGGAGTACAAGAGGGAACCAAGTAGAAGCTCAATTCCTTACCCATTAAGAAAATAGAAATTCAAAAAGGAATTAGGAGGAAGACTAGGGTGGTGACTAATGAAGCCTATGAAGACTTTCATCAACCTTGTCACCCTCCATTGACAAGACCTCTCCCATGCAAACTTTGGGTTGGACTAGATTACCCTTGAACCAAGCCTTGAACCGAGGACCAAAATAGGAAATTCCAATCACTTGCCCTTGCTCTTTAAGCCGTAAGGAAGAGTGAGTGGTGGCAATTTCATTTTCATTCCCTTCATCAACCAAAACACCTAGTTCCCAAGAGTATCATCAACTCTTGAGACTATAGAGAGAAAAGAGAGAAGCCGTGAGAGTGAGGAGAGAAAAGAAGAGTGTGAACCCACAATCATCAACCAAACCTTCTTCAATTTCTTTCTCAAACCCGTTTTCCTTCAAGGACCAAAGAAGAAAAGCCACCATCAACCTTAGAGAAGAGGAGACCGAAGCACAATCTTAGGAGGAGCAGAAGAGGACTTGAAGTTTGAGGATTGTAGTTAGAGACCTTGATCTAAGGTAGTTATTTAAGAAAGCTTAGTGTAGTTATTTTGGTTTGTAAAAGGACTTTATTATGGACATTATTTAAGTGTAATAATTAGGATGCATGTGTTTAATTTCTTATGATCTTCAAGTTTTGTTGTCTTGCATGTCATTTTTTATAATTTGATCTTGAATAGTTGTGCTTGGATGCTTTGATTTTCATCTTGTTCTTTACGGTTTTGGTTAGATTTTGTGTTTAAGTGTATTTTTGTGTTGATCTTGTTTTGCATGTCTTGCTCTAAGTGTAATCTTTAAGAACATGTGAACCTTGAATTTATATGTTTGTTTTGGTGCAAAGTCTTGATTTTATTTGATGCATGTCATGGTTCTTCAAGGAAAATAAATATGACAAGCTTAAGAAATAACTTTTGTATAAAAAGAATTTAAGACTAAGGTCTTATGTATGATGATGATGATTCGGTGATGGTTTGGAAAATAAGATGATGCTTTGAGTGATTTGACTTTGAGTTTGATCCTTGCATGTGAAAATAAATTGTAAAATCTTGCCTTTGTGCTTGTCACTATTCGGTCAAGTCTAGGAAACCATGGTAGACCATCACTTCCTTTTCATGCATGTTAAAATTTGTCCCATCTAGAGATATTAGGTGCATGCATGAATTCTTTTTAAAAGTTAAAGACTTTGACAAGATCCTTAATTTCATTGTGTTAGAAAATTAAAATTTTGTGTGCCAATTCCTTGAGAAGCTCACGGTTTTACATGTATAAATGTTTAAAGTTAATTTATTTATTTTGCATATGTGTGTTATGGTTAGGATTAGAGATTTCTAAACCTATGGGACTTAAACCTTTTGATTTAAAGCTTTAAAGTAAATTTTTCATGATCCCATCCGGTTTAGGAACAAACCTTAAGCCATTTTATTTGCCTATGTGACATAATTTGAAATTAGCTTGGAATAAAGGAAACTGATTTGGTGTATGATTGTGTTTTCCTTGAATTTCATTCGGTTTTGGCATAAATTCCATTCAAACTATTTTTATTTTTTTATATTATTTGAGGTAATTTAGTATAAACGAAATGGATTTGATAAATGTTTGTGTTGAGTGTTTTTCCTTATGTCCTATTCGGTCATGGCACAAAAATAAAAGAAATACATTGATTTGTTCTTTGCATGTTGATTTGCATGATGATTAACATGATTTAAATTAAGTGTGTTCTTTTCTTTAATTCTTTAGATTAGGATGTCTAAAAGTAGGATGATGTATGTTGGTTGTCATATGTACATGTGTTATTAGATTTGAACATGAACCTGGTCTCATGTAGGATGAGATTCAGCCATGCATAGAAATTAGGTGCATGTGTTTGATTTTTGTCTTATATGCATGAATTTTGAATGGTTTGTAATATTATGTGTGTGTTTGAATGATTTAAATATTCTTGAAAGGTTTTAATTTAATTGTGTATTATTTTCCTTTGATTCGGTTTTAAAGAAAATGGAATGAGTCAAATGATTTGATTAATTGAAAAGTATTGTTTTGAAAATAATTTTCTTATGATTTCTGAAGTTCATGGTTTTAATTTAATAAAAGATTCTTTTATAAGAAAACCTTAAGATAAATGTGGCCTTTTATAAGAGCTGAGAAATTATTCATGTTTTATTAAGTAAGTTTTTTTAAAAAGAAATGATAAAGTGATTTTGTTTTGGGATAAATATACACGAACAATTTCTAATAAGAAAGAACTATTTGAGTTCCAGTAATAATCGGGAAGCTGTTACGAGCGCCGCATCGGGAATCAAGGAGCGTGTAGTGAGAGTTGTCGTCAATCGAGGTGAGAGAGAAGTTTCCCCTAAACACCGTGGTCTTTAGGTAACTTATTAAGTGTTTCGACCATCTCAAAAGTCGAAACTTAGTGTCCTGAGTCAGTATGAGTGGGTCAGTGATTCATTTATTTGTGTCTGCATGTTAATATATTGTTTAGTTGCTTACTCATAAAGTTAATTATGTATGATAAGAGCGGATCGGTTGTGAAACATGAGAATGTTGTGATCGATAGTAATAATGAATAAAAGACGTATATAAGTAGTAATGATGGTAAATGAGTAAAGAATAAAAGACTAAGTGATGAGAGCAGAATGTTGAGCCAGAGCTTGGGGTGTCAATGTGGAATGATTGCTTTCTGAGGTCTAGCTACGAGGGGGTATAAGGGGGAAGTTGTGGAGTTGAACTCCTTTGTTCTTTGGTTTTAGTCTGGGATTGGTGTTGAGTTGGGGAAGTATGGTTTGTCTATCTTAATATTTTACCTACTGTAATTCCACACTGTTGGCATCACATGTCTGGGAATACTTACTCTCTCAAATTCTTCTGTTCTGTATATGTGTCCGTTTCTATGTTCATGTCCCTTAGTTCATGGATCCAGTTAAGTTCACATTCGATATCCGCGACGAAGGAAGATGGGAAGTAAATCGCCGTGGTTGGGAATGGCGGGGAGCGACTGAGGTTCGCATTTTCGACCCTGACCACACCCTTAGAGGAACCGAACCAGATTCTCGTAGATGTCGCTTCGTGCTATCAGATCTGCAAATGGGCGGACCGGCGGACTACCATAGGGGCTATCCAATGCCGTTGCCTGCACGCATTGACCCCGAGGCAGAAGAGTTAGAAGAACTGGACGAAGTCATGAATGAGTTGTCTGACGATGCGTTTGATGTCATGGAAGAAAGTGAGCCTGAGGAGGACCCTGAGGAATATATGGAAGAAGAATATCCGGATGCTCATGTGATTGAGGTCGACCCGAGTGAGGCACCTCCAGCCGATTCTTCATCATCAGCTTAGGAGATGCGTTGGTAGTTTCTTCTTCTTATCTTGAAGTATTATATTTCCTTGTATTTGCTCTGCTAAACCAATATGGTATCCTGATGTAAACCCCGATCTAATTCTAATGAATTATATTTTGGGCACCACTGACTCTGATTACAAAAGTTAACGGACAATGATAATCTAGTTGTGAAGGTTCAATTTGCAAAGTGTGGTGTCACGTGACACTTCGTTTTGGAACTTGAAGCTTGGCATGAGATGTGAGGACTCTACCTTTAATTAAAGAGTTTTGAAAATGTAACAGTTCTCCTAATCATGCTGCTCAACTATGTTTTCAAAAAAAAAATAAAATTTTTGCCCATATTTTACCTTATTTTGTATAAAAAGGAAGAGTGGTTTCAAGTTGCCAAATCGAGGTGTTTCAGAATCCTTGGTAACCACGAGTTGGACCAATGGTGAACCGGTTTGGTGCCTAGGGTTTGAGGTATGGTGGTAATGTTGAAGGTTTTGGTTTAAGAGAGTTGAATATGGTGGAGAAGAGGTGGTTAATGGTGGTTGGAAGGAGGAGTTCGAGTGGGTTATGGTGAGAGAGAGAGAGAGGGATGAGTTTTTGGAGAGAGGAGAAGGAAGAAATGAAGGTTTATGGGTGTAATATGGTGATTTGAGTTTGAATGGTGATGATTGATGAAGCTTGAAGGTATGGTTATGGAGGTTTGATGGTTGGGAAGAAGATGAAGTTGTGAGAGAGAAGAAGGATGAAGTATCGTGGTATGAGAGAGAGGAAGGCAAGGATTAGGTCATAAGGGGTCTCCACTTGGTCAACATGGGTCAACAAGGCCCACTTGGCCCTAACACGTTGCACGCATTTTTCCCTTTTTTTTGTAACTGATGCCGGTAATCGATTACTTCCAGGAGGTAATCGATTACTTTCTTTCTATCTTCCAAACCTGTACATGAACCCAGTAGGTAATCGGTTACTTACCAGGGTAATCTATTACTTCACCCAAAACTTGCCAAACTGCTTCGAATTTGATCTGATTGATTTCTGATGAACAAGGCATGCATATTCTGATGGACTTAGGGAAATCACAAAGAATGCATAGCTTGAGAGTTGCTTACCTGATAAGGTTGATACCTACAAAACAAATCTCAGGCTATCTCCAATGCTCAAGTTAGTAACTTTTTCAATGCTCAACAACTAGAGCAATTGAAAGAATTAACATCAACCATATGTTAACACAAGGTAATACTCAAAGTCATGTAGGCCTTATATAACTATGAATTATAACAAGTTCATATATATTATGAGTTTAAGTGCTAACTTAATCCAATCAAGTTTTCACTAAATACCATATTATGAATGAAGTACACTGCTATGCCAAGGTTTGATAATCATGTGACAAAATATTTTAAAAGAGACTTTTACTACACATGATTTTTTTCAAAAACAATAAAGCTTGGAATAGTCGAAGTACACTCTTGTATAATCATGGTTATAATAGGGATATGACTTATTTACCTCAGACCTTTTGAGCCAGGGTAACCTTGTTCTTGACCATTGCTTCCTTTTCTGATTTTTCACCATAGTGAATTTTCCATTTCTAATTGAGAATGCTTTGGTCCTTGATGGCTTGTTTCTCCTTTGGTCAACCCATCTTTATTTTGTCATTCTGTGAATCATCCCGAATGATTTTTCTTTCTTATATTCTCTTGGTTCTTCCTTGGGTAAATAATTCTGCATATTCCTCTTACAAGGAGAGTCTTTTGGTACCCATCTCATTTTAGGTCCAGGGGGATTAGAATAGGATTCCTTAGACACCTTTGGAACCCATTTCATTTTATTTCTCATATAATAATTTTTCTTATATAAACACATGAGAAATATGACCCGAACATCCGCAATAATTACAGATAATGGGTTTAAGTGATGATTTGCCTTTTTCAAAAATGTTTTTACAAAAATTAGTACTTTTATCTTCATATTGAATATCACACTTGTCAACTATCTTACTTGATTTTTGGGTATTCACATTATCGTCAATTTTATCATGTACAGAGTTGGTACAAGAGGATTGTTCAATACTACTAGACTTAAAAGGTGCGATCTCAACATGTTTTTCAACAAATATGCAATTTTCACAATTAGTTGAGGTGCTATTTTCCAAAAATATATCTTTCAAATCATCCCTCTGGTCATTACTTGTAATTAGCAGATTATGGGAATAAGAGCTGATTAAAGTTACCTTATGAGGAGTGAACGCATGTAATTCAATTTCTTTGTCAACCGACTCCTTATCCGAAGAACTTGACTCCATGTATGTTTCCATAAATGCTTCAAACAAGCTTTCTAGGTCATCATCATCACTTGATGAGTTGCTCCTCATGCTTTTGGTTTCATCATTAAGTTCATGGGACTTGGTAAATTCAGGCTTTGTGACTTTTTCGTCCTGATGTAACTCTTCTTTCCTGTGGACACTAACACTTCCGAGTAGATCATTAGTAGCATAGTGTGTTTTTAGGGTGTCCCAAATATTTCAAGCATCAAAACAATCCTTGATGTTAGCATATGCTTCATCATTCAAGACATTTCTTAGAATGCGCATAGCTTGAATATTCAAGGCAAAAGATTTTCTATCAAATTCATTTAAAACACATTTTGGTTTTAAATCAAAGCCATGAAATACAATATTCCATAATTGAAAGCTAATAGATTGCAACTAAAATATCATTCTAGCACTCCAATAGAGATAATTTTTCCCATCGAAAATTGGTGCATCATCGAATGTAAAACCCTCCATATAAAACCAAAACCAAGTGTCCCAACTCTGCCAATTTACAATGGATCTTGATACTCAAGTTGTTAAGCTTTTACTAGAGCACGAAGCTCTGATACCAATTGTTAGGATTGGCAGCCGTCACCCAAGAGAGGGGGTGAATTGGGTTTTTAAAAATTCAGTTAACACTTTGAAAAATAATTGCTTTTCAATAAAAATAATTAATACTTGCAGCGGAAAAACGAATTGAATCGTTTAAGAGAGATTGAGCGGAAGCTAATGTTGAAATTAATAACTTAATATGCAAAAAAAAATTAAATCAAAACTATGAAAATGGTTACGCGCTAAATAAATTAAAATCCTTTAAAATTATTTATTGTGAAAATAGTTATTTTGTTGCACATTAAATAGATGTAACTATGAAGAACAAGAGCAACAATAACAACGTAAAATAAACGAGTTAAGGGATAAAGAAGATTGCACCGTTGATTTTATACTGGTTCAGCCTTTCCAGGGAAAGGCCTACGTCCAGTCCCCAAGCGAAGTAATCCATTATTTTAAAAGAAGTAACCAATTACCTTCTTACTGATCTCTCAGGTTACATAATTTAAAGGAAGTAATCGATTATCAGAAAAAGTAATCGATTTACTTAAAAACAGTTTTTCAAACAGATTTGTAACCAGAGGTTTTCGCAAAATGTTTTTTCACAAAGGTTTTCGTAAAACATGGTCTTCTCCTATAGTTTTTCATAAAACATTTTCTTTTCCAAGTCCTTAAAAAATATGAAACCTTGAGTACCTAGATATCATTGATTTACATAAAGTCCTAAAGGATAAACTCACTAAACACAGGACACAGTAAGCCTGAATCAAACAAGCACACCATCAACATCATCATCCAAAGCTTAACCCGTTATACATCAAATGTCATCATCAATTTGTCACTAGGTATTGTCATCATCAAAACATCATGGGAGAACATGAACTTCAACAAATATGAGACTAATGATAATGATACAAGGGAAAAGAAAAGAAGAAAAGCTAATAATGAGAAAAGAAAGAGTGAAGGGCCATGAGCGCTTATAAAGTATGGCGCTGAATAATGATCCGATTGGGTGACACACCCCATTAGGTGTCCTATTAGGTGCAAAGGTCCCATCAGGTGCAAACGTCCCATCAGGTGAAAAAGGTCCCGTTAGGTGTAGAATGTGTCACTACGGATCATTATGCGCAAATAAAAGCAAACAAGTAAAATGATATGAAAAAGATATGAATGGCTAAGAATGGTAAAAGAATATGAAAGGTCCTAACGGGTATGAAACGTCCTAATGGGTGATTAAACATCCTGATGGGTGGAAACGTCCTAACAGGTGAAAACGTCCTATTGGGTGCAAACGTCCTAACAGGAATAAACCAAAGGAAAAGGAATGTGAATAAAAAGGATAAGGAAAGAAAAGTAAATGAGTTAAGAAAGAAGTAAAAGAGAATGAAAGTATGAAAATGATTATGATTGTTATGTTGTTAATAATAATGTTAGGCTTAGTTTATTACTATGAATCTTTAGAAATTATTTTCTAAGTATTGTGTAATGCTTACATAGCTACCGAGACTGAGCATAAACTATCACAGGCCAAGCAGGAGTACTCTCCCTCCCATGGGAAGTAAGTACTTAGGGTAGGACATGATGCATGTCCTAGGCCAGATATTTTGGATATGATGTAGTACTTTATGTATAAAATGTAAATATGTATAAAATGTAAATATTATTTTGGGTGGTAGAATGTAGCACTAGGTTGGCCCAGGACCACTCCATCTTTTGGGAAAGGGTTTATCTTTTGGGAATCAAACTAATCAGAGATTTGTGAATATTTTTGAAATGATGTGAAAGTATGCATGCTAATGCAATGTTGCCTTGCTGGCTTTCTGTGGATAATTAGGTTTATGTGAAAACAGGTTTTTTTAGGGAAAACTAAGATTTTGGGAATGTCCCTAAAACAAAGTAAACTTCGTTCAATCTTATGGAGATTTTCATAAGTTAAAGAGTTTTAAAAGAATTTTTTAAGTTCCTATTTAAGCTAAGGGTAATTAAGGGCAATTAAAAAAAGGATGTTACAAGCACCCTAGGGATTCTAAACCTGCTGAATATATTTTTATTTGCAAAGTTCAATTTTATTTACAAAGTTCACAACAACAGAGGCATCATTGGTGGGGCATGCTATCGCCTCTACCCTCTTGGACACATAATCCACTGTAACCAAGATATACCTGTTACCATATGAAGGAGGAAATGGTACAACAAAATCAATCCCCAAAACATCAAAGATTTCCACCTCCAAAATACTTTGGAGAGGCATCTCATCCCTTCGAGATATATTGCTTGTTCTCTGGCACCTGTCACGCTGCATTACAAAATTCCTAGCGTCTTTAATTATGGTTGGCCAATAATAGCCACTTTGCAAAATCTTAGACGTTGTTTTATCATGACTATTGTGTCCAGCATAATGTAAGACATGACATTTGTAACACCCCGATTCGGCAACTTGAAAACTTAAACTAGAAGTAGTAAAAATTAGGGCCATTTTTTTTTTATAATCAAGTGTTATGTGAACATGAGGACACTTAGACTTTTAAAACATAATTACATTTATAATACGTGTTCCCACATTACATAAACTCTTTCAAGTTCCAAACCGAGATGTCACAAGACACCGCACTTTGAAACCCGTTTTCAAAACTTCATTTAAACTTGGCCCATTTACTTGTCTCAAATATTCAGTGTCAAATAAAACTGTTGCCGGGGGACAGTATGGTCGAGCTAGGGAACTAAGAAACTTACATTGGAATACATTCCGCCAGGAGAATTCCTAGCTTCTAGTCATGCTTCCTAGCATTTGTCGTCTAACGCCGGGCCTTGATCGATGAAGTCCACCACGCTTCCGCTGCGCCATCTACCAGTTGCAATATCAGCAAGTGCCGATACGACAACATGGTAGGAGAGAGTCAGTGTTCCGAACACTAACGGGTTGACCTTGCGATCTCGGGTAGATTTAATAAAAATAAATAGATAAAAAAACTAGAACAGCGGAATATAAACACTTGTCCTAATGCAATCACCTCATCATCAACATATGCAACAAGTCATGCACTTAGCATGTATGAAACATATAAAACCATGCATATATAAGCATTCCTAACACACCAATATCATCCTTAAAACCAAAATCCTTCATTACGGTTTTTCCACAATTTCTTTCCCATTCGTAACGTTGCCTCATTATTCCTTTGGTCACGAATCAAATCTCGTGCCCAACTTATAACTTTTGTTCCACACTTGACATCTTATTAATATACCTTCTTTGAAACATCTTTGTCTTTAAGTTTTATTATTTCGGTTAGCATCAATGATGAGGGGGACACATCATTGAGCTCACACACGTCTACATCTCCTCGGTCAACCACCCAACCTAGTCGGAAGCAAACAGGAGTACAGGACCTTTACCACGCGGGCACGACAGCTGTCACACAACAAATGGTCCCATACCAGGAGGCCTTGCCTCAATTCATAATTATATCATCAATGCACGCCCTCGGCGGCAAACACAAATGCCCCGTTCCAGTCCCTCTCACTGTTCCTGAACTGCCATAGGGGTGACAACACTATTCTGATCCCGGGTGCAGAACTTACCACGGTATTAGACCCAGTCCCCACCACGTTAGTGCACCACATGTGGAGTTCGTTCTGCCCAGAATAGTACTCAAGGAAACGTGACGTTTTACCGCCCGAGCCTACCCTAATGCATTCATCAACCCGAATATCCCTGATATCCGGGGTACCTTCCTCTCCACTACTTCGATACGACACTCATACCTCACCGCATTTGTATATGTCTTTTAAAGTTTTTAGCGTTTTTAATTAGCGGCTTGTTCCTAACAGTCGGCTCGTCCTTGGTGCAACCCTTCAACGAAGCCCGACCACTAATCGCAAACTATTCCCCCTAATCTCATTGGCCCTAGGCCACAAATCATTTTTCACCTCATCATCACATTCTCAAACTCATCCTCAATCAAATTCCCAGTCACATCATCAACAAATTTCCTCGTCTTTCCAAAACATCTTTCGCAAAACTTTTCGAAAACAAGCTTTCTCAAAACTTTCTTTCAAAAATAATATTTTCAAAGACTTCCACAAAAGTATCATTTTCACAAAGGCACTTTCAAAAATCTCTTTTCAAAATCTTTTTCAAAAATCACATTTTTGGGTGAGTGTTAATGGAGGAGCAAGCTCAACTCAACACTAAGCTTCTTCCCAAAAATGTGAACGAGGAAATCACATCTTTACTCAACCACTTTCTCACGGTCATAATTTCCAACATCAACTCTTTCCATTCAAATATCAATTTCTCTTTCTCTCATTCTTTATCTCTTTCTCACTCAGTCTCATACTTTCTCCTCAACCTCATCTCGTCTCTTATTCCTTTCTTAATTATTTCTCATGTTTCTCATTCGTTTCTCTTTTCTCTTTTCAATTTATCCTATTACTTCCACAGTTCTATTACCATCATTCGCTATCCAAACACAATCAAACAAATCTCAACAAAATAAAGTATGCACAATAAATAAACATTCAGTATGCAACAGGACAGATAAACATTTAGCACAAACATCTACATTGCCTAACTTGCAGTACTCCCGTAATCCGTCTACTCGAGTTACGAGCAACCACGTTACGGGATCACCGCACTCTCACTCACCTGGATGACGACACATCCACAGACTCTCTAGGTTTTCCAGTCGTTATATTTGTCGCGCTTCCTTCGCGTCCGACACCCGCACTAGACATTTTTCCCCGTGCGTTAGAAACGATTTACGTGAATTCTTAATTTCGTTTTAAAACACTTTAAAATAATCTCCTTTTCAAAATCACATTGCCAATATCCAAAGGATTTTAAATCCAAATCATTTCTTTTGTAAAATATTTCCAAGAAAACTTCTTAAAACAATTTTCTTAAAACAATTTCTCTTTCAAAACAGAATCTTTTCTCATGGTTTAAAGCACTTTGGGTTAAAATCATTTTCTTTAAGCACTGAATGAAACCTTTAGAAAATAACTCTTTGAAAATCTTCCTTAAATCAAATACGAAAATTCAAAAGGTAGAACTTCAAAACAATTCAGATTAGTTTAATTTCTAACCTCATAATATCATTAAACACTGATCAGGAAGGTTCTTTAGAATTTTCAAATCAATTTAGTTTATTTAAGTCATACTTTTTGTATTAAATATTTTTCAATTATTTTAAATTTCAACCATATATTTTTCACAACCAAGTTCACAAACAAAGTTAAAATAATTCCAATTTAAAACATTCCATTAGTATGAAAAACATCACATACAAATTCAAAGCACTCACAGACACTATAAGGCAATTTCAATTCATCACATACACAAGCAGTACATGCAAGTTTTAAGACACATAAGCATTCACAAACACACAGTGGGGGTCACACTTTTAACCGTTTAAAATCATCAATTAAATTATAATCTTAACAAGCTAATCCAATTACTCTTAATAAGATAATTTAACTTAATCTTTTAACTTAACAAAACCGAACGACACATAGTTGTTATTTTCAGATCACCAATAAATTTCAAAACTAAAATCATTGAATTGTTATTACAAAATCCTTTCACATAATTGATTAACTTATTTAGAGAAACATCAAAAAGGTACCAATAACACACAACACTTTCAATTTATTCGAACACACAGCACCTAAAACATAACCATTATCACAAGTTATTTTATGAGGAAAACTCTTTAACCATTTTAACATGCATTGTCCGAATTCTACATGTATAATATGGCAAGAATTTAGTGCACACTCCAAAAACATAGGGCATGAAATTATTTTGTTTCTTTTAATAAAAAAAACCGTGAGCACCAAAAGGAAATTAACAACTTTAAAATTCCATTTCAAAACAAAATCAGCATAACAATTTAAATCACAAACCATCATCATATTCTCTTTTAAATCTGATTAATTCATGCATGCACCTAAATAAGGGACAACCATAGCTTTCTACCTACTTCTAGGATGGCTTCAAGGTCAACATGCAAGGGAACAAGGTTTCTCATGCACACAAAAGTCACAATATCACATCATCATGCATCATCCTAATTTAATTTTTTTTAGCATGCATAAAAATCTCAAGATTATAACTTTTCTTAAACCAAAAATAAAGATTTTATTTTATCTTCATGAAAATAACATGCATGTGCTTAAAATCATGAGATTTAATCTTAGAACAAACATGCATCCTCATGTTACAAAATAAAAACATGGATTTCACTTTCAAGCAAGCACGGCCGAATGGCCTTCAAAAATTCAAGACATGCATATAATCAAACACTTAATTAAATCATGCTTGGGAAATCATTTTAAAACTTAGTTCTTTAATTCTTTTCTTTGAAACCGAATTAGATATAAAACAAATCATGATCTTTTCTCTTGAGAATAACATGCATGTACTTGAAATCCTTAGATCTAGTCATAAAACAAACCTGCAAGACCAAAGACATAAATTTTTTTTACAAATTAAATTTAGATCATGAAATCATTCATGGAGATACACATAGATCATAATTTTAGCATAAAGATTTAACATGTAAAAACCAAAAATTACACTTTACAACAAACAAGTTTAGATCATGGAGTTATTCCTTAAATCTTCACGCAAACATGTATAATTCACGGTTTTAATGCAAGAAAATAGACATGCAAAGAGAATTAGTTTAGGTTTCATAAAAATCTTTAGCCGTTCTTTAGACCTTTAAGATTTTAGTTTGAAAACATTAGATCATTAAGAGTTTAGTTGAAAAAGTGTTAGATCCTATCAAGAACAACATGGACCGAAACTTAAGGCACAAAATCACATATTACAATTTACTTAGAGTTCTCAAAAGTCCAAGAGTAAAAGAATAACAACACATAAGCTCCAAAAAAAATTTAAACATGCATGAAGAAAGAAATAAAGATCTAGGAACTAAAAGGAAAACTAGACTATTACAAAATCTCCTCTTGTTCTTCGAATTTTCCTAGCAAGAAGGATTGGTCTCTTGGCTTCTAACACTCTTGATCTTCAAAGGAATGGCTTGATCTAAGGTTTGGATTTCCTCCTTCTCCTCTCCATGGTTCACGGCCATACTCCCTCCTTCTTTCTCTATTTTTTTTCTTTTCATTTTCTCTCTAAGAGTTTGAGGGGCTCTTAGATATGTGTTTGTAGTGTTGGTACGGTGGAAGAAGAAATGAGATGGTGAAGGGAAGTGAAAATGGGAAATGAACTAAGGCACCCTTCTACATATTACCCATGAACTAATTCCCTCTTTTGCCCTTAAGTTGGTTTGGCTACAACATGAATGGGAGGGGCGATTTTGGGCTTGCAAAAGTTTGCATGGCTAAGGTCTCAAAAGTCAAGGAGACATGGTGGAGTGGGCTATGTCACTAGGGGTCACATTAGGCTTAAAACTAGTTAGGGTTTCTAACTTAGTTTAGTTTGATGCTAACTAAGTTTGGTTCATTTGGTTAGGCTTTTACTTGTCCACTAAGTCTTCTAGGAAATTCATACATCCTAGCATACACACACATACACGTATAGCATACACAAAATACACATACATACACATATATATATACATACCGTAGCACACCCATTCACACATACACACATTTCACATTTTATTTTCTTAATCTTATTCAATTAAAATCACACACACACAAGGCAATTAATTCTAACAATTTTCATTCACATAATTATTTTCACACATCACACAGTACACACACATTAAATCACACACATCTCACATAAAAATTCAAGCCAAACCAATGAACTCATTTTCTTTAGAACAAAATTTTTATAAAACCACCCAGAAAATTCCAAAAATTATATTTTCAAAATCTACATTTCAATACGGTCATTTTGATATAAAGTTTGTAAAAATCCGAGTTACGGTTAAAAAGTTACGAATTTTTTAAGTTAACAGTTCAAAAACTTCACTTCAACAAAATCACTTTTCAATAAAATCACAATTCATTTCTTATAAACCAAACCAATCAAAATTATTCACTTCTCTTTTTATAAAAATATCTTTGCTTATAAAAATCCTTGAAAATTATAATTATCTCCTTCTCACATAAAATATTTTTCCGAAAATCGTTTACGCACGTATGGGAAAAACGCGAGGTGTTACAACATTGCCACAAAATATCAGGTATCTCCTCATTAGAAACACACCTCCTAAGTAATCCATATATCCCTATTCTAAACAGGAAAGGTTCATCCCAAATGTAAAACTTAGCATCATGTAAATTTTTTTTATTTTGTTGCCATGTAAGTTCCTTTGGGATTACCTTGGCTGCCTTGAAGTTGGCAATATCCGCAAACCAAGGTGTAGCAGAAACAACCAAGAGTTTCTCATCAGGAAATTCACCTTTTATGAACACTAGAATATCCCTATCACTACCCTCTAAAGGAAGACTAGACAAATGATCTGCTATAACATTCTGAACCCCCTTTTTGTCCCTTATTTCAATGTCTAACTCTTGTAGTAACAAGAGCCACCTTATTAATCTCGGCTTAGCATCCTGCTTTGCCATAAGGTGCCTTAAATCTGCATGGTCAGTATAAACAATAACTTTCGACCCTATCAAATAAGACCGAAACTTATACATTACAAAAATCATAGCTAATAATTCCTTTTCAATAGTCGTGTAATTAATTTGGGCATCATTCATGACACGACTAGCATAATAAATTACATGAAATACTTTCTCTTTCCTTTGTCCTAATACTGCACCTATAGCAAAATCACTACCATCACACATAAGTTCAAAAGACTCTTTCCAATAAGGTGGAATCATTATAGGGGCAGATACTAGTCTCTTTCTCAAATAATTAAAAGCATTCATGCAATCATTATCAAAATTAAATTCCACATCTTTCTCCAACAAATTGCAAAGGGGTTTGGCTATTTTTTAAAAATCTTTTATGAACCTCCGGTAAAAACCGACATGTCCTAGAAAAATCCTAACACCTTTGACATTTGTTGGAGATGGTAGATTCTCTATCACAGAAATTTTAGCTTTGTCTACCTCTATTCCTCTCTCAGAAATCAGGTGCCCCAAAACTATCCCTTCCTTAACCATAAATTTTTCTCAGTTAAGTACAAGGTCAGTTTCCTGACATCTTTTCAAAACTTGTTCCAGATTATTTAGACATGATTCAAATGAGGACCCAAAGACTGAGAAGTCATCCACAAAAACCTCAATGAACTTTTCAACCATATCAGAAAAGATGGATAGCATGCACCTCTGAAAAGTTGTTGGTGCATTGCACAAACCAAAAGGCATCATTCGATAGGCGAAAACTCCAAATGGACAAGTAAAAGCAGGTTTTTCTTGGTCAATGGAATCCACATGAATTTGATTATAGCCAGAATAACCATCTAAAAAGCAATAATATTCATACCCGGCTAATCTTTCTAACATCCAGTCCATAATTGGAAGTGGAAAGTAGTCCTTACGGGTGGCACTATTTAATCTCCTATAGTCAATACACACCCTTCACCTAGAAACAGTATGGGTGGGTATCAATTCATTATTTTCATTTTTCACCATAGTTAACCCACCTTTTTTGGGGACCACTTGCAATGGGCTTACCCAAGTGCTATCTGAGATGGGATAGATAATCCCAGCATCCAATAACTTCATTACCTCTTTCCTAACAACCTCTTGCAGAGTAGGATTTAACCTCCGCTGTGGTTGTATCACAGGCTTAAAATTCTCCTCTAAGAGAATCTTATGCCTGCAAAAAGATGGACTAATTCCCTTCAGATCTGATACACTCCATCCAATAGCAGATTTATAGTGCCTCAAAACTCTTAGTAATTTTTCAGTTTGAGATTCAGTTAAGGCACTATTTATGATTATGGGGTAATATTTAGTATCATAAAGGAAAACATACCTGAGATTGGCTAGTAAAGCATTGAGCTAAGGCTTTGATCGAGCCTCCTTTTCATCTAGCCTCAAGTCTCCTGCTTGATGCCCCCTGTAACACCATATCTTAATTCATACTCTAATTACCCCGATTTATTTAGTGACTTAAAAATTTCTTTTTAAAATCATCTTAGCTTATAAAAATCTCTGCCAAGTCGGACAGAGTTTCCTTTGTTTTACGGATATTCCAAAAATATGAGTTGCCTAGAAAACCTGTAATAACAATTTTTCATGATCAACAGTATGCCAACAGGGCAAAATACAAATCAGTTCAATACATTCTAGTACATCGTTTCCAAAATAATAATAATCAAGTTTTAAAATAGTTTAATCTCCCCAAAAAGATAATACATCATATTTATATACATAAAAAGCCAAAGTTTTCATTCTTGGAATAACATAATATCACCCCCTAATATTCACACTCCACGTTGTGGAGTGTGCCCCTGCTCGGCCACGGCTAGTGCATGCTCCGCTTCTGTACCTGTAAAAATATAGCAAGAAGGGTAGCATTACACAGAACTTAGAAATATAGCTTCTACAAAAGCATAGTAATAAACCAAGGACCTACCCTACGCGATACTATCAAAATCACATACTACTTCACTTTCCTGTTATACGACTCAACAATTCCTTATAATTTCAGTTACATACTTTCCCTATGCTTTTCAAGTCTTTCCATTTCTTTCCATTCTTTCGCACACCTTTCGGTGGGTATTATTTCCATTTATTCGCTCACCGCAAGGGCGGGTCCTAATCACATTTACACACGCCATATAGGCGGGTCCGTCACATACATTATCACTCTCCCATAGGGAGGGTCCATAACATGCATCTATCCACTCCTCTATGGAGGGTCCATATGCATACACATATCCACTCCTTTATGGAGGGTCCATTAATCACGCTCCGCTATGGAGGGTCCATTTATATACACGCTCCATTATGGAGGGTCCATATATATACACGCTCCGCTATGGAGGGTCCATTTATACACACGCTCCGCTATGGAGGGTCCATTTATAGACACGCTCCGCTATGGAGGGTCCATTTATATACACGCTCCGTTATGGAGGGTCCATTTATATACATGCTCCGCTATGGAGGGTCCATTTATATACACGCTCCGTTATGGAGGGTCATTATCCAACTCCACTTAGGAAGGGTCATTCGCACATATATCCACTCTAACACGGAGGGTTCATTCACAATTATCCGCTTCCGAGGGAAGGGTCATTCATACCCATTCACATATTCGCACTCCCTTTGGGAGGGTCTTATATACATACACCATCATATACATCATAATTTCATCTTTTCACATTTCTATATACACACACCTAGATAGGTGGGTCCTTCTCACATTATCAATACAGTTCCATTATTCAAATATTCCATTCACTACTAGTCCAACCATTATATAATTTCCTTCCAATTTCATTACAAGCTTTAGCACTCTTACCCAATTTTAGTCACAATTACCCTTTCCGTTATTAATTCACTTTCATACGCTTTTCTCAGTCACGGTACTTATTTAGCACTAAATCAACATTTCCTCCTATCATACATTTATCATTTTCTCTTAGCATACATTCTTCTCTACCTTCCATTCATATTATCCGTCATCTCCCCGAATTAGAACCAGTCTATCATTAACATTCTTCCTTTCCTTTACCTACCTCTTGGTTATTCCAATAATATAATATTTCATTCCTCCCACAACTTCCATATCTTTTCAAGCTTACAACGAGTCTCTAATTATTTTCGCTTTATTATTCACTCTTAGTTCCTTTATAATTTCCTTATGTTTTATCATCCAGTTATTCTCATTACTCTCTAATTATATATATCTAACCTCGGAACAAGGCATGAATAGCCTTGACCGAGCTGGGGGGCTTATGTGGTGAACTCGGCTCTTATGTGATGGACTTGGGAAAAGGACCTAAGCCAAGACCTCGGAGCAAGGCTCAAATAGCCTTGACCGAGCTGGGGGGCTTATGTGGTGGACTCGGCCTAGCCGAGCTCCACATGACCCACCCTAAGGACCTAAAGGACTCTTCAGGAAGCCCCCTATGTACTTGGCCGAGCTCAAAGTTCAACGGCCGAACAGACATCAGGCACGGGCCGACCTCATGCTCCTATCAAGGTCCGACCTCCTTGTCTGACACCACCAAAGTCCGACATCTCTCAGAGTCTGACACCTCCCTCAGAATCCGGTACCAAGGAAAGAATGACGTGTCTCACCTTATCCACAAGGACAGCTCATCCACTCATAGCTCAGTACAGGCTGGCCCCACTTGGGCCTCAAGCAGGCCCATTAGGGCAACCAGCTCCCCCCTATAAGTAGCTCCGTACTACATGGGGCTCAGGTACATCCTCTAACCCTAATTACCACCCTCACACACCAGTAATTAGGGTTACTCCTTGGCTTTCTCCTTAGCCACCTGAGGACTCCCACCAAACATCACACAAAAACCCTAGACAGAGGCTCCTCCCAAGGCCTTCTTCCCTTACCTTGGAGGACTTCGCGGTTTAGGACATCACAGATGGCGCTTGCATTTGTCACAGAATGGAGTCTCGCTCCGAAAGTTCCTTCCATCATTACCTCCAGCCTTTCCTTTGCCTTTCCCCCGGCGATCATACGGACCCTTGCCTCGGTTGTTAAAACCCTTACGCCTCTGAGGCCCATAAGTCTGATTGTCCTTTCTCTCTGTTGCTTGCAACCCTTCAGCTTTCTTGTCATCCTCGTACATTCTACACATGTCCACGAGTGCTGGGAAACTTTGAATCCGTTGATAGCTGAAAATGGACTTCAGTTTAGGCCTCAAGCCTCCTTGAAACGTGATACACTTGCTCCTTTCATCAGGGTTGTTTTTGTAGTATGGAGAGTACTTCATCAACTCCTCAAACTGAGCCGCGTACTCGCCCACACTCATGTCTCCTTGCTTAAGTTGTAAGAATTCCACCTCCTTCTTTCTTCTCAAGTCCTCCGGGAAATATTTATTGAGAAACTTCTCCATAAATACACCCCAATTCACATCCCTTCCTTCATAGTATAGGAGTTCAACCGTGTGATTCCACCAGTTCTCAGCTTCATCCTCTAGCATGTAGGTTGCATATGCTACTTTCTGAGCTTCTGTACAATCCAAGGTTCTCAGAATCTTGTCCATGGTGTGAATCCACCTATTGGCCTCCTCAGGTTTAAATCCTCCTTCGAACTTGGGTGGATTACAACTCCTAAAATCCGCCAAACTTTTCGCCTCAGAATTACCCACATTACACTGATGAGGTGGGTTAAGCGGTTGGGGTGGTTGCTGAGATTGTTGTTGTTGCATGGACTCCAGCACCGCGGTTATCCTCTCTAACATCGCATTGGTGTGATTTTGGTTTCTAGTTGCCATAATAGACCTGCGCTATGGGCTTATGGTCACATATGTTGAACTAAAGAAACATTCATCACACCACCTATACTAAGGCGATAACCATAGCTTCAAACAAAACATTCAATTGTATCTAATGCTCAAAACAAGCAAGATACTAACATTCAAAACAATAAATATACCCTATTGATACCTGCTTGGTGTTGATGGCTACCTTTCTGGAACTACTTCCACTACTACAGGATCTGACTTTTGCTCTGATACCACTCAGTGTGCACCCTTTTCCCAACTATGTAAATACTACAATAGTTAAGTATTACTTGGTAAAATATATGGACTTGTTATTAAATAGAAATTGTGAAAATAAAAATTTCTTTTCAATGCGGGTGCACAACCAAAACATGGAATTCTTGGAGAAGAAATTCTATATCATTTTAAACCATTGGGTTGAATTCGGCATTCTCTAAAACCTTTTCACAAGCTGGATAGCATCCGTATTTTGAAATCGTTTTTATATGATAGAAAGTAAGTGAAGCCATCCTTACTTTCGTTTTGAAAAACTGATACCATTAAATTCTCTTGTAGCCGAACTCTTTAAATAGGTTAAATCAGAGTAAGCGGAAATAGTGGAACTATGCATAATTATAAGATAACATAATTTCCATATATATATATAAATAAGTTATGAAATACATAGTCCCATGGTCGTAACTCCAAGATCCATATACAAGTCCATCGAAAGATCTATGTCAACAGAAAACCATAACCCTAGAGTTCTCAAAAGTATATCTACACTATATACATCTCAAAAATATAGACTCTAGAGGTGGTCTCATAGATTTGGCAACAGCAGTAGTACTAGTGATAGTAGTAGCAGTCTCCAGGTAGCAAAAGAAAACATCATCATCAACATCAGCAACAATAGCAGAGTCTCCTCCACAACATCCCCACATCGGATCCTCTGATCCTCATCATATACCATATACACATACCTAGGGATCATCATCCCTCCACTGACTCCCGGTAGAATGAACGACAGGCTCGCCTCCGCTCTCATCCTCCACAGGATCCTCCTCGATCTCATCCGATGGAGAGTGTACCCTACCACTGGGTACAGGGTCAGGAGATGGGGTGACCCTAAATGGGCTCCTCGGATCAGAAGGGGGAGTCTCCTCGCGGACGACTCTAGAAGAAAAAGGGTGTGAGCGAGTAGGTCGAAAACGGAAACTGTGATATGAGCGAGCTGGTCGTGTGGGAGGTGGTCCATGATATGTGTAAAAAGGTGGTACGTGCATAGTGCATATGATGGGAATCCTAAACCTACGAGGATGAAATCGAATCAGCAGGTTCGGGTGGTAGAAGGTAACATCTACCTCCCCCTCGAACACCGCACGATGGTCCTCGTAGATCCATGTGCCACTAGGAAGTGGCTGGATCTCGATGCAAGCGATGTAACATGACATCACCTACGAGGGCATAGGGGTAAGTAATTCTATACACATAATCAATAGAGTCTAAATATGTGAACAGTATGAATGTATAGCCATGCAACAATAAACAACAATCACAGTTAGCATTTAGCAATTATTGAATGCAAGTAGGATGCTCATACTTATTTCATTTATCAGTATTATCTTAAATGAGTGGCATGATGTATGAACTTAGCTCTCATGCCTATCTCCATCATTCTATAACACTCTCTGACGTGCATCCTTTACTCCGTCCAGCACTCACCAGTGCGTTGTACTCCTAGGTGTACAACATTCGTACATTCACCAAGAATGTACACGACAAGCTTGGAATATGTGCCACCCGAGCAACGTCCCGTCATCCAAACGGTATAACCATATCAACATCTCACTATGCTGACCACGTCGTCAACCATAACGTGTCATCAAGCGAGCCGTCAATTGGCACTCCCAGAGGCCCTCCTCATGTTATCAAAACATGATAAACGATCTATCGTCTAAACTCTAGAATGAATGCATTATTTTTAAACCTAAAGGAAATTGGTTAATATATATAACGTGCCACCCGAGCAACGTCCCGTCATCCAAACGGTTCAGTTATATTAATCAATTTCTTTTAAGTCCAGATCCCTTGGATAAATTTTATTTAATCGTTTACCAAATGATTCAGAATTAAAAATGATATTTTTAATATTCTGGGTGAACTACTCGAGTGTTCTTCAGAATACTCGAGTGTTCTTCAATCATTTCCAGATTACTCGAGTAGTTCTCAATTACTCGAGTTGTTCATGTCTTTCTGATGATTTGGGTTTCAGATTCATAAAAATACTCGAGTAATTCATGAGTACTCGAGTGTTCTTCATCAATCCCAGAATACTCGAGTGACTCCTGCATTACTCGAGTGTTTGACCTTAACATGTTCCCATGACTCAGTTAATACTCGAGTTCTGGACCTGGTACTCGAGTGTTTGTAACAAAATACACATCATTTTAACACGAAATACTCGAGTATCAAGCCAAGTACTCGAGTCTTTTCTCACAGAACAGACTGGAAACTTGGCTTCAACATACCATTTTAAATTCTAACCATTTCTAAACCAATCCAATGATCTACAGAGTTCATATATCACATATTGAACATGCTCAAACACTTATAACTCATCAATTAACAGATTTGACAGAAAATCAAATGATAATGCATAAATTACACAATTTAATCGTTTACCAAATGATTCAGAATTAAAAATGATATTTTTAATATTCTGGGTGAACTACTCGAGTTTTCTTCAGAATACTCGAGTGTTCTTCAATCATTTCCAGATTACTCGAGTAGTTCTCAATTACTCGAGTTGTTCATGTCTTTCTGAGGATTTGGGTTTCAGATTCATAAAAATACTCGAGTAATTCATGAGTACTCGAGTGTTCTTCATCAATCCCAAAATACTCGAGTGACTCCTGCATTACTCGAGTGTTTGACCTTAACATGTTCCCATGACTCAGTTAATACTCGAGTTCTGGACCTGGTACTTGAGTGTTTGTAACAAAATACACATCATTTTAACACGACATACTCGAGTATCAAGCCAAGTACTCGAGTCTTTTCTCACAGAACAGACTGGAAACTTGGTTTCAACATACCATTTTCAATTCTAACCATTTCTAAACCAATCCAATGATCTACAGAGTTCATATATCACATATTGAACATGCTCAAACACTTATAACTCATCAATTAACAGATTTGACAGAAAATCAAATGATAATGCATAAATTACACAATTTAATCGTTTACCAAATGATTCAGAATTAAAAATGATATTTTTAATATTCTGGGTGAACTACTCGAGTTTTCTTCAGAATACTCGAGTGTTCTTCAATCATTTCCAGATTACTCGAGTAGTTCTCAATTACTCGAGTTGTTCATGTCTTTCTGAGGATTTGGGTTTCAGATTCATAAAAATACTCGAGTAATTCATGAGTACTCGAGTGTTCTTCATCAATCCCAAAATACTCGAGTGACTCCTGCATTACTCGAGTGTTTGACCTTAACATGTTCCCATGACTCAGTTAATACTCGAGTTCTGGACCTGGTACTTGAGTGTTTGTAACAAAATACACATCATTTTAACACGACATACTCGAGTATCAAGCCAAGTACTCGAGTCTTTTCTCACAGAACAGACTGGAAACTTGGTTTCAACATACCATTTTCAATTCTAACCATTTCTAAACCAATCCAATGATCTACAGAGTTCATATATCACATATTGAACATGCTCAAACACTTATAACTCATCAATTAACAGATTTGACAGAGAATCAAATGATAATGCATAAATTACACAATTTCACAACTTAACATCTCATTTTGCAAAATACTCAACAAACTTGTGAAATAAAGCTCATTAGAGCTTACATGCATCATATGAAACTTGCTCAAAACAACCACAGAGCATGAGTTGGTCTCCAAACCAAAGTTCTTATTTAATCTAAGCCCTTAGAGCCTCTTGGTGGCTCCCTAATGAAAATCATGGAATTTAAACTCTATCTAGTGCATAAAACAACTTCCCCTTACCTCACTGACGTGAATCAACAAGAGATTTGCAAAAGGAAGCACCTCAGCACCAAAAACAACTTTGAGCACCACATGCAAGACAGTTTTGAGTGGAGTACCAAGATTGAATTGGTTGACATATGAAACAGAGATAGAAATTAGGGAAATTAATATTTCTAAACTCTATGCAACCTCTACTAACTACAAAAATCAATTGGAGACTCAAAGAACTCGTGAGCTTACCAAAAATCGAAATCAAAGTAAGCTCCAGAAACAGGTTTGATAGAAATAGCTCCAACTTCCAAGCTTCAGTTCTTCCTCCACACTCACTCTCAACTCACGAATTTGGTGTTTATACAAAGCTCGAGATGTGAGCTTTGTATTAGTGTATGGTTTGTGACTCGAATCGAAACACAGAGGGAGAATCGAAGGAGACAGTTTAGGAACCCTAACTCACAAACTTCTTCAACAATTTTCCAAAATGCCTCTCAATATGAGTTCAATTGGTTTATATAGGCAAATAACAGGTACATGCACGTCGACACGACGCCAATGAAGCGTTGATGATGGAGTATTCGTGTCAACGGAGGGGAATCGGTGGTGGTGACTCACCAAACGCACTAACTCGTGCAACTCTGACCAGAATACTCGAGTAGTTTAGAAAATACTCGAGTATTTTGCCCAGTTTTTGAAAAATAATAATTTTATTTACTTTCTCTCCAAAATCTTTCCTATAATTACTTCTAGGTCCCAACCCCAGGGACTAATATGCAAAATATTTATTTTATGCATGACTATACTAATTAATTTAATGCACACACATTCCCTAAATACATAACACAGAATTTTAATCAAGGATTAAAAAAGAAATGATTAATTATAATAAATTTTATAATTAATATTTCATTAATCGGGGATTAAAATTTTGGGGTGTTACATATACCACTAGGGATAAGGCGTATCTCGATGCAGGCTAGGTATCTGGCCATCACCTAAACAGGGCATAGGGAGTAAGTATACACATATACATAATCAATAAAGACTAAAATACAAACACAAGTATATCATGGACAAACAATAATGCAAGTACATATGAGCATACCCATTTTCGACATTATATCTCTTATAATGCAAGTGGCATGATGCATGATTTCTATACACAACTGAGGCCTCCTACACTAGTCCATCTTGGATGTTGATCGAGGCCGTACCCGATCAAAATAAAAGGTGTTTATTCTGTAGTACTAGGAAGGTGATCCTAGGTCGTTTCCCAGCGAATATCGGTCTAGGCAAAGTATCAAACACGTAGTGTGCAGTAAAATGGGGGGGGGGGGGGTTTGTGTGTGACAAATGTGAAGAACAAAACATAAACAGAATATAAAAACTAAGAAAATCAGAAACAAAAGCGGGCAAACCCCTTTGGCTACGTACACTACTCAATCCTAGCTCACTAAAGATCGATTCCTCTCCTCTCCTCTGTCCAACTCGTGATAACCAAATACTAAGCGAAAATTCAGTTATCACTCCAAACCCTAACTTCTAATTAAGCATCAGAAACCAGAATTGGAGTTTTTACGAGTTAATACAAATTAAGCATTTATATTCATGTATTATCTCTACGAAATGGAATTAAGCAAACCACTACACATCGATAAACATGAAAACAGAGAAGAGAAAACGAAATTGCATTAATAACAAGAGCTCAAGAGTAGATAATACAATACCAAAGGGATTAACCCTTGAAGTCTAGCCTTCCATGGCCATAAATGAAGAAAAACGAGTAGAAATGGGGAAGAACAAAACCCTAGCAGCCACCACCACTTGGGAGAGCCAAGAGAGAAGTTCTAACCTAGAGAGAGAGTGAGAAATCTGAAATGGGAGTATATTGGGGGGTTACACGAATTTCCCTTCTTAAGACACAAAATGGGCCTAAAACATGGGCCCAAATCCTAAGAAACACTATTCTGAAAATTACAATTAAAAAGGGACCTAAATGCAAATTACAATCTTCACTTCAATGCTTCAATCTTCATTTCCAAACTCCCCAAAGTGTCCTTGTGCCAAATATTACCTGAAAATAGAAATAGAATTAATTAGGCTAAATAATTCCAAATTAAACAATATTCGGAATATTAGTCCAATAAACTCTAAATCAATAAATCAAGCTAATCAATGTAAAATGGGCAACAAGTATCAATAATAGGAGTAAAATAATGCAAGGAATAATGGGAAATAAAATGCCCATCAAATACCCCCACACTTATCCTTTTGCACTCCTGGGCAAAACCAAAAGATAGGACTATGAAGATCAATATGCACCAAAGTGAATCATGCAACAAGATGACTACAACTAAGAAATGCAAACTTAAGAGATTACATACTTCACAATGAATTCTAGGAAATGCAAAGAAATGGGCAAAATCAAGCACACAAAATGGTTAAGGATCAAAGAGTCAAAGCATCCGTGAACATCATCCAATTACTTCAAGTATGCAAAGAAACCAATGACATCAAGAGGATAGTCACAAAGATGATAGAAACTCACAAGGATCACTCAAAAGTGTTTACACTCAAGTGTTTGGGGTTAATCATTATTTACACTCAAGGCACATCATGAAAAACAAACACAACCATAAGCTTGACAAGCCTCTAACATCAACCATCAACACACATGCACAAAATGATCAAAAGGTCTTTTAAGGGTTGTAATGGGGCCAAGGACAAGGTAGGATAAAAATATGGGAATGTAGCTAAAACCAAGGGAATAGAGGAGCAATGGGGAATAAGTAAAAAGTAAGCAAAATCCACCCCAAAATCAACAACCACTAATTCCAATCCTCTTTGCCTCAACAACCTTTTATTCACTTTTTTTTTTCTCTTCTTTTTTTTTTTTATTTTTGCATTTTTTTTTTGTATTTTTGTCTTCTATTATTTTTTTTTTGTTTTTGAGAGATACACAAAAAGAAAAGAAGAAACAACACGAATGGCATGAAGATGAAGCCATAACTATAACAACCACTGAGGCAAAACCAAGAACTCAACCAATTAAAGCATAAAGCACACTTCTTACCTAATACCCATTCCCAAAACAATTCCAAAGCTCCAAAATTCCCTAAGGTTAGGACAATCATGGTTTTTCAGTCATAGGCTTGTAATGAGCTAAAGAATAAGGAAAGGGATAAAAAGGCTCAAAGGGGCTAGCAAAGGATACATTCATTCAAGGTAGGCTCATATGGCTAGTAGCTTATTCAAGAAAGAAAGTGCCTAAATCATTTCAAAATGTGCATGAGCAATCAAGTATCAACAAGAGTCAAGTCAAGTTCTAGAGTGCAAGTAATCCAGAGTGCAATCACACATGAAAGGAAATTAGGTGGCATATATAGCAATCCACCCACAATTAAGGCTCAAATCCTCACAAAAGGGACAATTCTATCACAGTGTTACTACCTATTAATTATCAAAAGCAACTTTGCACACAGAAATGCATGAATTCAGACACAAGATACGAAGACTCTACTTAAATGAAGCAAAAAGATGCAAGAAAATGCCCAAAACTAAGCAAAACCTAAAAAAAAATCAAAGCAAAATATGCAACCTAAACTATTCTCCCCCCACACTTAAATCACACATTGTCCTCAATGTAACACAATCAGCAGAATCAGATAGATATAGACAAGTGCAATGAAAGTAGTGAAGAAGGAGAAAAGAAAACTCCCGAAGTCATGGTGGGAAGAAGGTGAGTGCTCTCTTCAGCGGATCGAATGCCATCTTGCATTGGTCTCCTAATCGAAGGACTATGTTTCTGAAGTTCACAAGTGGCACCCCAGGTAGATATGCTAAAGTCCATCCGACTGCCCTCTTATTCTGTCTAATCATATCTAGCAGTTTCTCCTCTTGATCAACAGAAAGTGAGGTAGAGATGATCACTGGGAGTTTCTGCTCATCCTCAAAGTAAGCATATTTGAGATGAGGAGGGAGGGGCTTCAGGTCCAATGAGGGTGCCTGCATAATGGATGGAACTAAAGGGACAGTAGAAATGGGTTCTGCTGCCTGCACCTGAACAAAAGAATCAGACTCTTGCATAACAGAGAGGGGGTTAGCAGAATCTATAATATGAGAGTCATCAACAGATGCAGTGTCAGAAGCTAGAAATTGATCAATGCATGACATGCACATTTCGGAATCAGTACATGCAGGACAAGAAAATGAGTCTGTAAATGATGGCAAATCAGGATCATGCAAAACATCAAGCACATGTTCATCAATCTCATCAAGAAAGTCTATATGAAAGACAGAGTGGTCATTAGAAAAATTTTTCATAGCATGGAAAATGTCAAATCGGATCACACTGCCATCAAACTCCATGGATAGTGAACCTGAATGCACATCTATCTTGGTTCGGGCTGTTTTCAAAAATGGCCTCCCCAAAATAATAGGAACAGCATTACGGGGGGAGTCATCTTCCATATCAAGTATGTAAAAATCAGCAGGGAAGATCAGCTCTTCAACCCGAACCAAGACATCCTCTATCAAACCTGAAGGGTGGGCAGTACTTCTATTTGCCAATTGAATCACCACACCCGTAGGTTGAAGAGGTCCAAGAGAAAGAGACTTAAAAACAGACATAGGCATGACATTTATGGATGCTCCTAAATCTAGCATAGCATTTTCAAACTTCACATTGCCTATGATGCAAGGTATAGAGAAAGTTCCAGGATCCTTACATTTTTCAGGAATGTGAGGGATAGGTTTACCTATGAGAGCGGAGACATTCCTTCCCATGCTTATCCTCTCATTGCCCTTGAGTCTTCTCTTTTGAGTGCACAACTCCTTAAGGAACTTCGCATACCTTGGAATCTGTTTTATTACATCAAGAAGGGGTATGTTGACTTCCACCTTCCTGAATGTATCAAGAATCTCCTTGTCCACCTCTTCCACCCTTTTGTTTTGAGGCACTCTTGGCGGAAATGGAAGAGGAATGGGAGGAGGTTGTAGGACAACAGCAGGTTTTGTGGTTGAGCTTGAGGAAGGTTGAGTTGGATGACTCTCCTTGGTGCTAGGATGTTCACCTTCCTCTATCACTTGGCTCTTCCCTTTAGAGGGAGCTAGAGCATCATTGTTGAGGTGAGGTTGTGGTGTGGGTGTGACAATCTGCTTTCCTGACCTCAGGTTGATGGCACTGACATTCTGATGCTGAGGGTTGATCACTGTTTGGGAAGGCAACTTGTCAGAATTTTGAGATTGCAAGTTGTTGAGAGAAGTTGCCATTTGACCCATCTGATTTGTCAAAGTCTGAATGGATGCCTCTTGTCTCTGAATGGATGCTCTAGTCTCTTGTTGAAATTGGAGGTTTTGCATGGTCATTTGCCTCACCAACTCCTCCAAGGTAGGTTGGTTGGATGGAGGGGCTGATGGTGCAGGATGAACCACTTGCTGCTGTTGTTGTTGCCTTTGCTGCTGGATTGGAGGAGGTACATATGGTGGTCTGCTCGGTCCAGCGATGTTCTGAAATGGAACATTAGGAGGAGGTTGTTGTTGTTGATCAGACCACTTCAGATTGGGATGGTTCCTCCATCCAGGGTTGTATCTATTGGAAGAGAGGTCATGATTGTGCTGTTGTGGGCCACTATTGTTGTATATGTTGGCCGCATAGGCCTCGGGTTGGTGACCACTGGTCATCGGCTGTTGCTGCTGAAGGGAAGGGCATGCATCTGTGGGGTGCTCAATGGATGTGCATATGCCACACACTCGAGCAGGAAGTATCATCTTTTTCTGATTGACAGCCAATTGTGTGACCAATGTTGTGAGAGAATCAATTTTCTGCTCAAGCTTCTCAACCTTGCCCGAGTCTGCACCAACATCATTTACATCCCTCACAACTATTGCATCACTGTTGCTTCTTGCATGGAATTGTTGACAATTGGAAGCCATCTTCTCAATTTTTCTCCTGGCTTGTAAGGGTGTCATATCTCCCAATGTACCACCACTTGCAGCATCTACCATGTTTCTTTCCATGAAGTTGAGACCTTCATAAAAGTACTGGATGAGAAGCTGCTCTGAGATCTGATGGTGAGGGCAGGAAGCGCACAACCTCTTGAATCTCTCCCAATAATCATAGAGACTCTCTCCATGTTGTTGCCTGATACCAGAAATCTCCTTTCTGATTGCAGTGGTCCTATTTGCAGGGAAGAATTTTTCCAGAAATGCCCTCTTCAAGTCATCCCAGCTTGTGATGGAACCAGGGGCCAAGTCAGATAACCAATCTTGTGCTAGACCCTCTAAGGAATGTGGAAATGCTCTGAGACAGACATGATCCTCTTGCACATCATGTGGTTTCATTGTGGTGCACACTATATGGAATTTCTTGAGATGCTTATGAGGATCCTCACCTGCAAGACCATGAAACTTGGGCAACAAATGGATTAGTCCTGTTCTAAGCTCAAAAGGAACATCCTCATCAGGATACCGGATACACGAGTCTTCAATAGTGAAGTCAGGTGCAGCCAGCTCCCTAAGTGTCCTTTCCCTTGGTGGGGGTTGAGCCATGTTATCACAATGTATAGAATCAGATTGAATAAAAGTAGAAGGAATAGAAGAAATAGAAACAGAATCAGAATTAGATGGACTATAAGATGACTCTGACTCACTACCTAATGACTGATTCCTATTTTGTCTAACTAATCTGTGATAAGTTCTATCAATTTCAGGGTTGTAAGGATGCAAATAACTTGGGTTGCCCCTAGTCATGTACTGAACAGAACAGCATCAACCATAGCATACTGTAACAGATATGCATGACCAAAATCGGCAACAAAATTTTTTATTTTTTAAAATTTTTTTCTTTATTTTTTTAAGCACCCTAAAATCATGAAAACATATCACAGAAAGTTTGAGGACAAAATTCAAAAGGGAACCAAGTCAAACAACTAATACAGGGACCAAAAACTAAGAATATAAAACTTGTAAAATAAAAAAGAAATAGTAAACGAAGGATTTTGGGGTCAATATTTTCTCTAATTCTGCCTTTGGCGAAATTATCTCTTTATTGAATTTTTCCCTTCGATTTGATATATAATTCGTCCAATTCCGACAACCTGATCAAAAGTTATGCCTATTTATAGTAAGTGCTGCTAAAACATGGAAAATTTTTCTGGAACTCACAACCAGTGCATATCTGAGTGTCTGTGATGCATCAACACACTAATATATGATGAAACAAGTGTGGATACCAAATTTCGTGCAAAAATTCCACCCACAGCTATGTTGAATGGCACTCACAGAATCACTAGAATAGCATCAGTTGTGCAGAACAGCAAATCAGCAAACAGGGCAACTTTCAATTAGTTATCAGAATGCTTATTCACACACTAACTACACTAACTAATCTAACTAACTACTGTATGATCTTTGGCAAGAACCGATATTCCCCGGCAACGGCGCCAAATTTTGATCGAGGCCGTACCCGATCAAAATAAAAGGTGTTTATTCTGTAGTACTAGGAAGGTGATCCTAGGTCGTTTCCCAGCGAATATCGGTCTAGGCAAAGTATCAAACACGTAGTGTGCAGTAAAATGGGGGGGGGTTTTGTGTGTGACAAATGTGAAGAACAAAACATAAACAGAATATAAAAACTAAGAAAATCAGAAACAAAAGCGGGCAAACCCCTTTGGCTACGTACACTACTCAATCCTAGCTCACTAAAGATCGATTCCTCTCCTCTCCTCTGTCCAACTCGTGATAACCAAATACTAAGCGAAAATTCAGTTATCACTCCAAACCCTAACTTCTAATTAAGCATCAGAAACCAGAATTGGAGTTTTTACGAGTTAATACAAATTAAGCATTTATATTCATGTATTATCTCTACGAAATGGAATTAAGCAAACCACTACACATCGATAAACATGAAAACAGAGAAGAGAAAACGAAATTGCATTAATAACAAGAGCTCAAGAGTAGATAATACAATACCAAAGGGATTAACCCTTGAAGTCTAGCCTTCCATGGCCATAAATGAAGAAAAACGAGTAGAAATGGGGAAGAACAAAACCCTAGCAGCCACCACCACTTGGGAGAGCCAAGAGAGAAGTTCTAACCTAGAGAGAGAGTGAGAAATCTGAAATGGGAGTATATTGGGGGGTTACACGAATTTCCCTTCTTAAGACACAAAATGGGCCTAAAACATGGGCCCAAATCCTAAGAAACACTATTCTGAAAATTACAATTAAAAAGGGACCTAAATGCAAATTACAATCTTCACTTCAATGCTTCAATCTTCATTTCCAAACTCCCCAAAGTGTCCTTGTGCCAAATATTACCTGAAAATAGAAATAGAATTAATTAGGCTAAATAATTCCAAATTAAACAATATTCGGAATATTAGTCCAATAAACTCTAAATCAATAAATCAAGCTAATCAATGTAAAATGGGCAACAAGTATCAATAATAGGAGTAAAATAATGCAAGGAATAATGGGAAATAAAATGCCCATCAGATGTCCATCCAATACACCAATGTGTTCCCAGAACACTAACATACGTTCCCAGAACGTATGCCAAACCATACTTGGAAAAACAAGCATCACTCCCAGAGTGTGCATCACGTTCCCGAAACGCATAAAAACCATGTCCCAGACACTGGCCACATTCCCAGAATGTGTCATCAAGTAGGTTACAAATTTGGTACTCCCGGAGTACCCTCCTCATATTCCCAGAATATGATAATCGTTTCCTACCAACCTATCTTCCATTCTCTATGCATGAATGCACAATTAATAAGGTTGGTTTTTATCTTTACTTTAATTATTGTGATTTAGAAATATCTCAATTTCTCTTTTGAATGATTAATTTGAGGTATAACCTTTGGCACAAAAATTCATCCATGAATTAACTTAAAAACATGCCATTAGGCTTGGATTGGGAAAAACTTAACCAATTGTATCCACTTTTCAATTAAAAGACTTAACTTTTATTTTTCAGTTTCAGGTACTAACCGGTTACAGTCTCAAGCTAACCGATTAGAATTACAGACCTGAACTCATTAACCATTGAAATTCAGAAAACCCTTTTTCTTGAATTCTCTACCCAATCCATAAACAGAGTCTTAGCTTTGTTATATACCTCAAATCCCACTGATTTCATCATTCAAAAGTCTAAATCACAATCCCATTCCAATGGAGCATAATTTCCTCTTGAAATTATCTCATAACATTAAGGCATTAACTCCTCAATTACAATCTGAAACAAACAGTATCTATTCACATGTTTTCATATTGATTCCAAGTGAAATTAGAGTATAGACTTGAGTAAAAATGGTAAGAACACAGGGCCAGTTTCAGAAATTCATTTTCTTTGAAAATTTACAGTATCTAACCGGTTACAAATTTCGAATAACCGGTTAGATTATGCAGACTGTACACTGAAAAGTGAGGTTCTGCGTACCTTTCTTTTCAATACTCAATTCTAACCAATTTCAACAATCAATAGAGTTCACATACCTTAATAATAACATGTTCAGCCACAGAAACATATTTATTTTTGTATGCATTCAATTTGGATACTCAAATTGCATATAATTCCACATAAACAGAACTTGATATCACAAAACTCATAATAAGCCTTTAGATTATGATTCAATCATCAGAATAGCTTGCATGCAAATTATCAAATTTTCTCAAAAAGAATTGAGCCACAGAATTGGCCTCCAAGCCTTTTAACCTTTACACATAATGCCCTTTTGAGTCTTTGTTGACTCAAATCCTAAAACACACGATTTTAGTCTCAATCTAGTATAGGGTAAACTTCTCCCATACCTCTAAGTCGTGTTTGATGAGTATAATCACTGAGATTGAAGAAAATCCATAAACTCCACAGAAATTCTATCTTCTTCTCTCAACCACGTTTTTCAGCAACAGGGTCCAAACACCAGGGATTTTGACATAGAGATTGACCAAACAAATTAGGGAAAACAATTAGGACTTGCTCTAGGTAACATGCACTAAAGAATCAAAGTGATTTGAGGCTTAAAATTTACCTGTACTTGTAACACCCCGCATTTTTCCCGTACGTGCGTAAATGATTTTTAACAAAAGAAACCTTGAAATAATGTTTTCAGAAAAAGTATTTTTCATAAGAGAAGAAATGAAGTATTGATTTCCATGAATTTTGGTAAACAAAATATTTTCATGAGTGAAAAGTGAATGATTTTTGTTGAAATGAAAAATGATTTGTTAAATTGTGATTTTTATAAAAGGATGATTTTGTTAAGAATAGTATTTTTGGATCTGTTATCTTTAAAAATTCATAACTTTTAAACCGTAACTCAGAATTTAATGATCCTTATATGAAAACGATTGTTTTGAAACCTAGAATTTTAAAATGGAATTTTTAGAATTTTCTAGGCTGTTTTATAAAAATTTATTTTCAGAATAAGAGAAATACGAATTTTGAAGAAAAATGTGTTTTGTGATGATGTGTTTTGGCATGAATTTTATGTGTTGTGTGTTTAATTTAATGTATGTGTAATGTGTTCTGCATGAAAATGGTTGTGAATATGATCTCTTAAATTGGTTGCATGATTGTGTGAATTCATGATTTCTAAGTAAAAATGATTAGAAATGAATAAATGATTTAGGAAATAAAAATGAAGGACATGTATGTGCATGAGTGATTGCCACGGTTTGCATGTGCATGTTTGTGTGTGTATATGTGTCATAAGTGGGTGTGTGCATGTGTGTGTGTGTGTGTGCATAAGCTTAAGACTTTGGAGGCTTAGTGAGTAAGAAACCCAAACCAACCAAACTAGAACCAAACCAAACTAAAGTGGAGGAAAACCCTAACCAAGGAGCTAACTAGTTTTACCCTAAAGTGACCCCTAGGACCTAGACCACTCCATCTTTTCTCCTTGACTTTGGAGACCTTAGCCATGCAACTTTTTGCAAGGACCAAACCGCCCTCCTTAGTGTGCATAAACCGAAAATGAACCAAGGGCAAAGGAGGGAGAACTCGTGGCTTATATAGGCATGTGACCTTGATTCATTTCCTTTCACCCATTTCATTTTTCACTCTTCCAAACACAAACACTACTCTAAAGGACTCATCAAACCTTTAGAGAAAAATAGAGAAGGAGAGAAAGAGAGTGTTGGTCGTGAGGCCTTAGGAAGAAGAAGGAGAAAATCCAAACCTTAGATCAAGCCATTCCTTGGGAGATCAAGAGTGTTAGAAGCCAAGAGACCAACCTTCTTGCTAGGAAATTCGAAGAACAAGAGGAAGAAATGTAATAGTCTAGTTTTCTTTTTAGTTTGTAGATTCCTTTCTTTTTCTTCTTGCATGTCCATTTCTATGCTTTGTAAGGTGAATTTGTGTACTATTCTTTTTTGATCTTGAACTTTCATGGACTAAACATTATTTGTAATATTTGTGACTCTATGTGTGTGAGTCGGTTGTGATTTTTCTTGTTAGATCTAAATGTTTTCCTAACTAAAACCTAAAGATCTAAAGTTTTGTTCAAAATTTTGTGAAGCTTGACATAGATCCTTTTTTCATGTATGTTTTTCTTGTTCTAAACTATGATCTATGTGTATTTATGTGCTTATTTGACAAATTAATCCATGATCTAAGTTTAATATAATTATTTGATCTTGCATGTCTAATCTTTTGATTAAAACCGTGAGCTATGACATTTTTTTTAAGAAATGATTTGATAAATTATTTTGTGTCTTAAACTTGATTTGAAATCTTTGGTCTTGCATGTTAAATTTTCTTGTTTAAAATGATAATCCATGTTGTGTTTGTGTGGTTTCTCCATGAATAAGAAATATGATCTAAGTTTGCTTGAAGATAACTTGTTGATTTAAGTGTATGAATTTTATGATCCACGTCCCTAAAGCATGCATGTTAATTTTAGGTAGAAAAATCATGCTTTTATTTTATGTGTGTCATAGTTTTTAAAGAAAAAATTAGGAAACAAGTTTTAAAATGATTTTTGAAGTGTGAACATGATTTAGTTTAAGGATTTGATTTTTATGTGTGCTATGTTTGTAAGAGGCCATTCGGCCATAGCTAATAAAAATGAATCTCATGCTTTTCTTATGCGAAAAGTTGATGCATGTGTATGATAGGGCTAGATCTAGTGATTTTAGGTGCATGCATGTCATGTTTAGGAGTTCAAAATGTAATCTTAATTTTTATTCAAGACTAGGTGATGAACTTGAGTTATTTGTGTATGTGATAAGCATAAATGATGTGGTTGATGTTTGACTTGATTATGTGCTTTTGTATGTGAAAATTGAAGTAAAAATCTTGTTGCTTGCATATGAGTGTTCGGCCATAAGAGAAATAAGTGGGAGATTATATGTGATCATTGTTTAAGTTGCATTTAGGATAAGATTTGAATATGTGTATGAATCTTGATGTGATTGGTGATTTTAATTTGTTGTTTGATTCAAGATTGCTAAATTTTCTTTTAATGCTCTCGGTTTTCAATCGAAAAAGAAAAGAAAAATGATCCCATTGTTTTGGTGCTTGTATGTGTGCATGAATCCTTGTAAATTTACATTTATATGACTCGGCCTAAACATGTTTGTGTAATTGGAAAATTTGTTTGTATGAAATGTTCTATGTAAATAACAATGTGATGTATGTATGATGCTATGTGTGTGGTTAGACTGATATGTTGTTGTTTTAATTTTCCTTTCGGTTTTTAGAAATAAAATAAATAAATGGATTTAATAACTAAAAAGGAATTTTGTGTTAATAATTCAATGGCCTTTAATATAATTAGCCTTGTGTGTGAAATTGTGAATGTTTCGTGTTTTCTATATTTGAATTTCCAAAGGATTGAAAATGTTTTACTGAAAATATGATTTAAGAAACTTAAATTGATTTTCTTAAGTTCTGAATTTTGTTTAACAAAGAATAATGATTTTTGTAACATGAGTTCTGTTTTAAAGTGATTAATTTTAAGTTGATTCAAAGTTTTCTTAAAAACGTTTTATTATAAACTTGATTGGATTCAAAAAACCTTTTGGGGATATGAACAATATGTTTTCAAAAAGAAATTATTTCAAAATATTTTCCAAAAAAAAATTAATGATTTCGTTAAGACGTTTCTAACGCACGGGGAAAAATGCTATAGTTCGGACGAACGACGCAAAGGAAACAAGGCGAGATTAAAGATCGGCAAATTTCGGAAAGCTTTTGGAACCTTCGGTATTGAGGTGAGAGAGGGGCTTCCCTTAAGACGCCGTGGTAGTAGGTAACTTATTAAGAAGTCCAATCATCTCAAAGGTTGGACTCCAATCTCATTTAGCGTAGTGGTGTATGTGATAGCAATTGTGTGATTGTGTGTTTGGCTATCCACCCGAACGGCTGAGATTGGTTTATTGAGCATGATGTTGTGTTTTCTGATTGTTGATGTTTGAATTAATTATTTATCCTGCTTGGCAAATGATCTACTTACTGGTTAAGTAATTATGTTGTGATTTGAGAAGTATTGTTTGCTGATTACTGTGTGATTAAGAAATAAATTGTGAAAGTAAGAAAGTGTAATTGAAAGAAAGAAGAATAATGATAAAGGTTGTGTAAGTAAGGAATAACGATGAGAAGTTAAAAAGTGATGGCAAAGAGATACACAGATGAGATTGAGGTGAGTTATGGAAGTGAGATGAGGTATGGAATTGAGATGTGGTTTGGCTCTTGTTGTTTTTGGTTTTAGTCTGGGACTAGTGTTGAGTTGAGCTTGCTCCTCCATTAGCGCCCAGCAAAAATGTGATTTTATTAATGTCTTTGGAAAGAAGCCTAGTGTTGAGTTGAGCTTGCTCCTCCATTAGCACTCATCCAAAAACGTGATTTTGAAAAAGGTTTTCGAAAAGATATTTTTGAGGAAGTTGTGAAACAATATTTTCGAAAGAATTTTATGAACGATTCTTTTTGAAACGTTTTGTGAAAAGTTATATTTTTGAGAAAGGTTTTTGGAAACAAATCTTGGATAAAGTCTTTGGAAACAATATTTATTCTTTTATCTTAATAATTGCCTATTGTAAATCCACATAGTCGACGTTACATGTTTTGGGTAGCTCACTCTCCCCTATATGTCTGTTTGGTGTCAGAAAAATTCTGTTTGGTCCTTAGATGGAAAGTATCGCTAAGGAGCCTGCTGATGGCGACCCGAGGATTTGACGTACCAAGGATCAGAGTAGCGCAGCGGAAACGATAGTGTCAATGACTAGCGGTTAGGTAATTTCCCTTTCAGAGTTTTGTATTTCCATTGCAAGTTACTTAGAAATCCTGGTTCTGTCATACTGTAACCCCAATTAAAGTTTATGCTAGTACTAATGTTTTGGAAATGAGTAAACGGGCCGTGTTTAAACAATGTTTAAGGAAAACAAGTTTCAAAGTGCGGTGTCTTGTGACATCTCGGTTTGGAACTTGAAAGGTTTACGCAAAGTGAGAACACAGGTTTTTAAATGAAACCATGTTCTGGGAATGTAAGTGTTCTCATCTTGTGTAACCTTTGTTTTAAAAAAAAAATATTTGGCCCAAATTTTCACTATAATTAGTCGTAGTTTCAAGTTGCCAAATCGGGGTGTTACAGAATGGTATTAGAGCCATGTTTGGATTTAAGTAACCTCATGCATGGATTTACATACTCTGTGTGTACGTTAGTATTAGGGTAGCAATAGACGAGAATAGGAACGCTAAGAATGCGCGGACGCTTTCCTGAAACATGTCGGTGTTCGTCTGCAACGGAATCAAGGAGCAATGATCAGTGTCGTCATGGAACGTTAATTTGCGTTTAGAGCTTCCTTCGTTGAATTTCTCTTTGACGTAAACCCCTTTTGTTTGCAATGACCCTTAATCCACAAGATTTGTCTTGAGAATAGAACACTTCTTTCCTTGATTGCAACTCTTCTTGTGAAAACCCCATGTGTGCCAAATTGTTTTGGTATAACATTTGAAGAACCTTTTCTGAAAAATCTTAAACCCTGTGTTTGAAAGGCCTTGATTGTTGATGAACCCAAAGCTTTCTTCTTTGATCTTTTGACCCAACATTTATCTTTTCCTAAACTTTTGATTTTTGAACCCTGACACCTTACCCAGTCAAGTAGATAGTGTAGAACAAAGAGTTAGTGGTGAATTGTTATTAGGTAAAAGTTGCAAAGTCTAAAGAGAATGAGGATTAGTAAGTGTGGTGTTGGGAGATATGTGTCATTTAAGTTGGGGAGTAGTCGGGTATGTGAGGTTCTGAGGAGTAGCTTGTCTAGGCTTGAATTGACAATGAGGATATAACTTTGAGGTGTGGTGGTGTCTAGACCCTGAATATACGTAACCTTGCTGTTCTTGAACACTGTTTTAATGCCTTTGAAACCCCAGTTCTTTGATGCCAATGAAACCGTGTTGTTTTAACCCGCCCTGTTGTCATTGAAAGCACCCTGAGGGATTACTTTTGCAAGTAATCTATTTGATTTTGTCTTTGAGAGCGACGAATGGACGGTACATATTCGAAAATGCGACAATTGCTACGGTTGGAGCGGGAAAGAATTTCCTCAAGAAGCTATGCGTTCACGGATTAGACAGACTCTACGCTGCATTTCTCGAGGACGAGAAATCTTCAAGTTGGGGAGAATGTAACACCCCGCATTTTTCCCGTACGTGCGTAAACGATTTTTAACAAAAGAAACCTTGAAATAATGTTTTCAGAAAAAGTATTTTTCATAAGAGAAGAAATGAAGTATTGATTTCCATGAATTTTGGTAAACAAAATATTTTCATGAGTGAAAAGTGAATGATTTTTGTTGAAATGAAAAATGATTTGTTAAATTGTGCTTTTTATTAAATGATGATTTTGTTAAGAATAGTATTTTTGGATCTGTTATCTTTAAAAATTCATAACTTTTAAACCGTAACTCAGAATTTAATGATCCTTATATGAAAACGATCGTTTTTAAACCTAGAATTTTAAAATGGAATTTTTATAATTTTCTGGGCTGTTTTATAAAAATTTATTTTCAGAATAAGAGAAATACGAATTTTGAAGAAAAATGTGTTTTGTGATTATGTGTTTTGGCATGAATTTTATGTGTTGTGTGTTTAATTTAATGTATGTGTAATGTGTTCTGCATGAAAATGGTTGTGAATATGATCTCTTAAATTGGTTGCATGATTGTGTGAATTCATGATTTCTAAGTAAAAATGATTAGAAATGAATAAATGATTTAGGAAATAAAAATGAAGGACATGTGTGTGCATGAGTGATTGCCACGGTTTGCATGTGCATGTTTGTGTGTGTATATGTGTCATAAGTGGGTGTGTGCATGTGTGTGTGTGTGTGCATAAGCTTAAGACTTTGGAGGCTTAGTGAGTAAGAAACCCAAACCAACCAAACTAGAACCAAACCAAACTAAAGTGGAGGAAAACCCTAACCAAGGAGCTAACTAGTTTTACCCTAAAGTGACCCCTAGGACCTAAACCACTCCATCTTTTCTCCTTGACTTTGGAGACCTTAGCCATGCAACTTTTTGCAAGGACCAAACCGCCCTCCTTAGTGTGCATAAACCGAAAATGAACCAAGGGCAAAGGAGGGAGAACTCGTGGCTTATATAGGCATGTGGCCTTGATTCATTTCCTTTCACCCATTTCATTTTTCACTCTTCCAAACACAAACACTACTCTAAAGGACTCATCAAACCTTTAGAGAAAAATAGAGAAGGAGAGAAAGAGAGTGTTGGCCGTGAGGCCTTAGGAAGAAGAAGGAGAAAATCCAAACCTTAGATCAAGCCATTCCTTGGGAGATCAAGAGTGTTAGAAGCCAAGAGACCAACCTTCTTGCTAGGAAATTCGAAGAACAAGAGGAAGAAATGTAATAGTCTAGTTTTCTTTTTAGTTTGTAGATTCCTTTCTTTTTCTTCTTGCATGTCCATTTCTATGCTTTGTAAGGTGAATTTGTGTACTATTCTTTTTTGATCTTGAACTTTCATGGACTAAACATTATTTGTAATATTTGTGACTCTATGTCTGTGAGTCGGTTGTGATTTTTCTTGTTAGATCTAAATGTTTTCCTAACTAAAACCTAAAGATCTAAAGTTTTGTTCAAAATTTTGTGAAGCTTGACATAGATCCTTTTTTCATGTATGTTTTTCTTGTTCTAAACTATGATCTATGTGTATTTATGTGCTTATTTGACAAATTAATCCATGATCTAAGTTTAATATAATTATTTGATCTTGCATGTCTAATCTTTTGATTAAAACCGTGAGCTATGACATTTTTTTTTAAGAAATGATTTGATAAATTATTTTGTGTCTTAAACTTGATTTGAAATCTTTGGTCTTGCATGTTAAATTTTCTTGTTTAAAATGATAATCCATGTTGTGTTTGTGTGGTTTCTCCATGAATAAGAAATATGACCTAAGTTTGCTTGAAGATAAAATTGAAATCTTTTATTTTGTATAATGATTTGATGATAACTTGTTGATTTAAGTGTATGAATTTTATGATCCATGTCCCTAAAGCATGCATGTTAATTTTAGGTAGAAAAATCATGCTTTTATTTTATGTGTGTCACGGTTTTTAAAGAAAAAATTAGGAAACAAGTTTTAAAATGATTTTTGATGTGTGAACATGATTTAGTTTAAGGGTTTGATTTTTATGTGTGCTATGTTTGTAAGAGGCCATTCGGCCATACCTAATAAAAATGAATCTCATGCTTTTATTATGCGAAAAGTTGATGCATGTGTACGATAGGGCTAAATCTAGTGATTTTAGGTGCATGCATGTCATGTTTAGGAGTTTAAAATGTAATCTTAATTTTTATTCAAGACTAGGTGATGAACTTGAGTTATTTGTGTATGTGATAAGCATAAATGATGTGGTTGATGTTTGACTTGATTATGAGCTTTTGTATGTGAAAATTGAAGTAAAAATTTGTTGTTGCATATGAGTGTTCGACCATAAGAGAAATAAGTGGGAGATTATATGTGATCATTGTTTAAGTTGCATTTAGGATAAGATTTGAATATGTGTATGAATCTTGATGTGATTGGTGATTTTAATTTGTTGTTTGATTCAAGATTGCTAAATTTTCTTTTAATGCTCTCGGTTTTCAATCTAAAAAGAAAAGAAAAATGATCCCATTGTTTTGGTGCTTGTATGTGTGCATGAATCCTTGTAAATTTACATTTATATGACTCGGCCTAAACATGTTTGTGTAATTGGAAAATTTGTTTGTATGAAATGTTCTATGTAAATAACTATGTGTTGTATGTATGATGCTATGTGTGTGGTTAGACTGATATGTTGTTGTTTTAATTTTCCTTTCGGTTTTTAGAAATAAAATAAATAAATGGATTTAATAACTAAAAATGAATTTTGTGTTAATAATTCAATGGCCTTTAATATAATTAGCCTTGTGTGTGAAATTGTGAATGTTTCGTGTTTTCTATATTTGAATTTCCAAAGGATTGAAAATGTTTTACTGAAAATATGATTTAAGAAACTTAAATTGATTTTCTTAAGTTCTGAATTTTGTTTAACAAAGAATAATGATTTTTGTAACATGAGTTCTGTTTTAAAGTGATTAATTTTAAGTTGATTCAAAGTTTTCTTAAAAACGTTTTATTATAAACTTGATTGGATTCAAAAACCTTTTGGGGATATGAACAATATGTTTTCAAAAAGAAATGATTTCAAAATATTTTCCAAAAACAAATTAATGAATTCGTTAAGATGTTTCTAACGCACGGGGAAAAATGCTATAGTTCGGACGAACGACGCAAAGGAAACGAGGCGGGATTAAAGATCGGCAAATTTCGGAAAGCTTTTGGAACCTTCGGTATTGAGGTGAGAGAGGGGCTTCCCTTAAGACGCCGTGGTAGTAGGTAACTTATTAAGAGGTCCAATCATCTCAAAGGTTGGACTCCAATCTCATTTAGCGTAGTGGTGTATGTGATAGCAATTGTGTGATTGTGTGTTTGGCTATCCACCCGAATGGCTGAGATTGGTTTATTGAGCATGATGTTGTGTTTTCTGATTGTTGATGTTTGAATTAATTATTTATCCTTCTTGGCAAATGATCTACTTACTGGTTAAGTAATTATGTTGTGATTTGAGAAGTATTGTGTGCTGATTACTGTGTGGATAAGAAATAAATTGTGAAAGTAAGAAAGTGTAATTGAAAGAAAGAAGAATAATGATAAAGGTTGTGTAAGTAAGGAATAACGATGAGAAGTTAAAAAGTGATGGCAAAGAGATACAAAGATGAGATTGAGGTGAGTTATGGAAGTGAGATGAGATATGGAATTGAGATGTGGTTTGGCTCTTGTTGTTTTTGGTTTTAGTCTGGGACTAGTGTTGAGTTGAGCTTGCTCCTCCATTAGCGCCCAGCAAAAATGTGATTTTATTAATGTTTTTGGAAAGAAGCCTAGTGTTGAGTTGAGCTTGCTCCTCCATTAGCACTCATCCAAAAACGTGATTTTGAAAAAGGTTTTCGAAAAGATATTTTTGAGGAAGTTGTGAAACAATATTTTCGAAAGAATTTTATGAACGATTCTTTTTGAAACGTTTTGTGAAAAGATATATTTTTGAGAAAGGTTTTTGGAAACAAATCTTGGATAAAGTCTTTGGAAACAATATTTTTGAGAAAGTCTTTTTGGAAGGATATTTTTGAGAAAAGTTTACGAAAACAATATTTTGCGAACATTTGTGAAGAAAGGTTTTGAGAAAATTTATGAAATAATGTTTTTGGAAAGGTTTTGTGAAGTGATGTTTCGAGAAAGTTTTTGTGAAATGATGTTTTCGAACGGAGTTTTATAAAAAGTTATTTTTGGAAGTGATCGAGGCCGTACCCGATCAAAATAAAAGGTGTTTATTCTGTAGTACTAGGAAGGTGATCCTAGGTCGTTTCCCAGCGAATACCGGTCTAGGCAAAGTATCAAACACGTAGTGTGCAGTAAAATGGGGGGGGGGGTTTGTGTGTGACAAATGTGAAGAACAAAACATAAACAGAATATAAAAACTAAGAAAATCAGAAACAAAAGCGGGCAAACCCCTTTGGCTACGTACACTACTCAATCCTAGCTCACTAAAGATCGATTCCTCTCCTCTCCTCTGTCCAACTCGTGATAACCAAATACTAAGCGAAAATTCAGTTATCACTCCAAACCCTAACTTCTAATTAAGCATCAGAAACCAGAATTGGAGTTTTTACGAGTTAATACAAACTAAGCATTTATATTCATGTATTATCTCTACGAAATGGAATTAAGCAAACCACTACACATCGATAAACATGAAAACAGAGAAGAGAAAACGAAATTGCATTAATAACAAGAGCTCAAGAGTAGATAATACAATACCAAAGGGATTAACCCTTGAAGTCTAGCCTTCCATGGCCATAAATGAAGAAAAACGAGTAGAAATGGGGAAGAACAAAACCCTAGCAGCCACCACCACTTGGGAGAGCCAAGAGAGAAGTTCTAACTTAGAGAGAGAGTGAGAAATCTGAAAATGGGAGAGTGTTCTTGGGGGTTACACGAATTTCCCCTCTTAAGACACAAAATGGGCCTAAAACATGGGCCCATATCCTAAGAAACACTATTCTGAAAATTACAATTAAAAAGGGACCTAAATGCAAATTACAATCTTCATTTACAAACTTCCCAAAGTGTCCTTGTGTCAAATATTACCTGAAAATAGAAATAGAATTAATTAGGCTAAATAATTCCAAATTAAACAATATTCGGAATATTAGTCCAATAAACTCTAAATCACTAAATCAAGCTAATCAATGTCAAATGGGCAACAAGTATCAATAATAGGAGTAAAATAATGCAAGGAATAATGGGAAATAAAATGCTCATCAAATACCCCCACACTTATCCTTTTGCACTCCTGGGCAAAACCAAAAGATAGGACTATGAAGATCAATATGCACCAAAGTGAATCATGCAACAAGATGACTACAACTAAGAAATGCAAACCTAAGAGATTACATACTTCACAATGAATTCTAGGAAATGCAAAGAAATGGGCAAACTCAAGCACACAAAATGGTTAAGGATCAAAGAGTCAAAGCATCCGCGAACATCATCCAATCACTTCAAGTATGCAAAGAAACCAATGACATCAAGAGGATAGTCACAAAGATGATAGAAACTCACAAGGATCACTCAAAAGTGTTTACACTCAAGTGTTTGGGGTTAATCATTATTTACACTCAAGGCACATCATGAAAAACAAACACAACCATAAGCTTGACAAGCCTCTAACATCAACCATCAACACACATGCACAAAATGATCAAAAGGTCTTTTAAGGGTTGTAATGGGGCCAAGGACAAGGTAGGATAAAAATATGGGAATATAGCTAAAACCAAGGGAATAGAGGAGCAATGGGGAATAAGTAAAAAGTAAGCAAAATCCACCCCAAAATCAACAACCACTAATTCCAATCCTCTTTGCCTCAACAACCTTTTATTCACTTTTTTTTTTCTTTTTTTTTTCTCTTCTTTTTTTTTTCTTTTTTATTTTTGCATTTTTTTTATTTTTTTGTTTTTGAGAGATATACAAAAAGAAAAGAAGAAACAACACAATGGCATGAAGATGAAGCCATAGCTACAACAACCAAAGAGGCAAAACCAAGAACTCAACCAATTGAAGCATAGAGCACACTTCTTACCTAATACCCATTCCCAAAACAATTCCAAAGCTCCAAAATTCCCTAAGGTTAGGACAATCATGGTTTTTCAGTCATAGACTTGTAATGAGCTAAAGAACAAGGAAAGGGATAAAAAGGCTCAAAGGGGCTAGCAAAGGATACATTCATTCAAGGTAGGCTCATATGGCTAGTAGCTTATTCAAGAAAGAAAGTGCCTAAATCATTTCAAAATGTGCATGAGCAATCAAGTATCAACAAGAGTCAAGTCAAGTTCTAGAGTGCAAGTAATCCAGAGTGCAATCACACATGAAGGAAAATTAGGTGGCATATATAGCAATCCACCCACAATTAAGGCTCAAATCCTCACAAAAGGGACAATTCTATCACAGTGTTACCACCTCTTAATTATCAAAAGCAACTTTACACACAGAAATGCATGAATTCAGACACAAGATACCAAAACTCTACTAAAATGAAGCAAAAACATGCAAGAAAATGCCCAAAACTAAGCAAAACCTAAAAAAAAAAATCAAAGCAAAATATGCAACCTAAACTACTCTCCCCGCACACTTAAATCACACATTGTCCTCAATGGAACACAAATAGCAGAATCAGACAGATATAGACAAGTGTAATAAAAAGAGTAAGGAAGGAGAAAAGGAGACTCCCTAAGTCATGGTTGTTCAAAAGTGGGGTCGACCAATGAGGCCTCCTCCACAGGTGCATCATCCAAGGAAGGGGTGGTTAGGAAAGGCTTGAGTCGGTGGCCATTGACTTTGAAGCTCTTGTTCGTGGACTCACTCTTGATCTCCACAGTGCCATAAGGAAACACCTGGGTGACTACAAACGGTCCAATCCATTTAGAGCGGAGCTTTCCATTCATGAGTCCAAGCCTAGAGTTGTAGAGCAAAACTTTTTGACCAACCAAGAACTCCTTTCTGGAAATGGAGTTATCATGAAGCTTCTTGGTCTTCTCTTTGTAGAATTTGGAGTTGTCATAGGCCTCCAAGCGGATCTCATCTAGCTCACTCAACTGCAGCTTCCTCTCCTCACCCGCTTGATCAAGAGCTAAGTTACATTGCTTCACAGCCCAATATGCACGGTGCTCTATCTCCACAGGCAGGTGGCACGCCTTACCAAAGACAACCCGATAGGGTGACATCCCTATGGGTGCCTTGTAAGCGGTCCGATGGGCCCACAGAGCATCCTCCAATCGTGTGCTCCAATCCTTTCTATTAGGCTTCACCATCTTCTCCAAAATCCGCTTGATCTCTCTATTTGAAATCTCAGCTTGCCCGTTGGTTTGGGGGTGATAGGGTGTAGAAACTTTGTGCACAACCCCATACTTCTTGAGCAAAGCTTGCATGGATCTATTGCAGAAGTGTGTGCCTTGATCACTGACTATGGCTCTAGGTATGCCAAACCTGCAAAGGATATTAGACCTGACAAAATCTACAACAACCTGAGCATCATTAGTCCTGGTGGCCTTAGCTTCCACCCATTTGGATACGTAATCCACAGCAAGTAAGATATAATAAAAACCAAAAGAAACAGGAAAGGGGCCCATGAAATCTATACCCCAGACGTCAAACACCTCACAAAACAACATAGGTTGTTGCGGCATTTGTTGCCTCCAAGATAGGGCGCCTCCTGCTCTTTGACACTGCTCACACGAGCTGCAGATGTTGCTCACATCCTTGAAAATGGTAGGCCAATAAAATCCAGAATCCAGCACCTTTCGTGCTGTCCTTTGAGTACCAAGGTGGCCTCCCACTGGTGAAGCATGGCAAAATTGGAGAACCGATTGGATCTCCTGGTCTGGAATGCACCTGCGAATGACCTGATCGCTGCAAAAACGCCATAAATAGGGGTCATCCCATACATAATGCTTGGCATCGCTCTTTAATTTGTCTCTTTGAGCTTTGGATGACAAGGCAGAAAAACAGAAGCAACCAGATAATTAACAATGTCTGCAAACCAAGGGGTTTGGGGAGGGGGATATGAAACATGTAAAGATAAAAGCTGCTCATCCGGGAAGTCATCCCGGATAGGAAATGCATCCTCCTCTCTCTCTATCCTGCTCAAGTGGTCTGCGACAAGGTTATGCGCACCACTCCGATCCTGAATCTCAAGATCAAACTCCTGGAGGAGCAACATCCACCTAATCAACCTAGGTTTGGAATCTGTCTTTTTCAAAAGATACTTCAGAGCAGCATGATCAGCGTACACTACAACCTTAGAACCAAGCAAATATGATCTAAACTTGTCAAGTGCAAAAACAATAGCCAAAAGTTCTTTTTCAGTTGTTGTGTAATTAACCTGTGCTGCATCTAAAGTCCTAGAAGCATAATAAATCACATGCGACAGCTTACCAACCCTTTGGGAGAGAACTGCTCCCAAAGCATAATTTGAAGCATCAGTCATGAGCTCAAATGGGAGGGTCCAATCAGGTGGTTGGATGATGGGAGTGGTGGTCAGTGCTTTCTTCAATTCATCAAATGCCCTCTTGCATTGGTCTCCAAATTCCCATGGGGCATCCTTTTGAAGCAACTTGGAAAGAGGAAGGGCAACGTTGCTAAAGTTCTGAATAAACCTGCGGTAGAAACCTGCATGACCAAGAAAAGAACGCACCTCTCGCACGCAAGAGGGGTAAGGAAAATGTGATATTACATGCAGCTTAGCAGGGTCAACTTCTATGCCCTTGTGCGAAACAATGTGCCCTAAGACTATGCCTTGTTCTACCATGAAGTGGCATTTTTCAAAATTCAAGACAAGGTTAGTCTCAATGCACCTGTTAAGCACCTTAGTCAAATTATCAAGACATGCATCAAATGAGGAGCCATAAACACTAAAATCATCCATGAAGACCTCTATGCAATGCTCGAGCAAGTCAGCAAAAATACTCATCATACATCTTTGAAATGTGGCAGGAGCATTGCATAGGCCAAAAGGCATCTTTCTATATGCAAATGTGCCAAAAGGACAGGTAAATGTGGTCTTATGTTGGTCATCTGGTGCAATGCAAATTTGAAAATAACCAGAGAATCCATCTAAGAAGCAATAATGAGATTTACTTGCCAGGCGCTCCAACATCTGATCAATGAAGGGGGGAGGGAAATGATCCTTGCGAGTCGCCTGGTTGAGCTTTCTATAATCAATGCAGACTCTCCAACTGTTCTGCACTCTAGTGGGAATCAGCTCATCCTTCTCATTTTTGACAACTGTGACACCAGACTTCTTGGGGACAACTTGCACCGGGCTCACCCAAGTGCTATCTGAAATTGGGTAGATGATACCCACTTGGAGCAGCTTGGTGACCTCTTTCTTAACAACATCAAGAATCTGGGGGTTCAATCGTCTTTGGGGTTGTCTCACTAGTTTAGCCCCATCCTCCAACAAAATGCGGTGCATGCACATGGAGGGGCTAATTCCAGGAATATCCGCTAAAGTCCATCCAATTGCCCTCTTGTTCTTTCTTATCACATCCAGCAGTTTCTCCTCTTGATCAATAGAAAGTGAGGTAGAGATGATCACTGGGAGTTTCTGCTCATCCTCCAAGTAAGCATATTTGAGATGAGGAGGGAGGGGCTTCAAGTCCAATGAAGGTGCCTGCATAATAGATGGAACTAAAGGGACAGCAGAAATGGATTCTGCTGCCTGCACCTGAACAAGTAAATCAGACTCATGCATAACAGATATGGGGTTAGGGTTAGCATAATCTGAATCTATAACATATGAATCATCAGATGCAGTAGCAGAGTCTAGAAACTGGGCTATTTCAGTGCATGCGGTGCACCATCCAGAGTTAGTGCATGATGGACAAGTAAATGAATCAGTGAAAGATGGCAATTCAAAATCATGATGCAAAAAGTCAAGCATATGCTCATCTATCAAATCATCAAGCAAGTCCACATGGAAAACAGAGTGATCCTCAGGAAAATGTTTCATAGCATGGAAAATGTCAAATCGGATCACACTGCCATCAAACTCCATGGAAAGTGAACCTGAATGCACATCTATCTTGGTTCGGGCTGTTTTCAAAAATGGCCTCCCCAAAATAATAGGAACAGCATTACGGGGAGAGTCATCTTCCATATCAAGTATGTAAAAATCAGCAGGGAAGATCAACTCTTCAACCCGAACCAAGACATCCTCTATCAAACCTGCGGGGTGGGCAGTACTTCTATTTGCCAATTGAATCACCACACCCGTAGGTTGAAGAGGTCCAAGAGAAAGAGACTTAAAAACAGACATAGGCATGACATTTATGGATGCTCCTAAATCTAGCATAGCATTTTCAAACTTAACATTGCCTATGATGCAAGGTATAGAGAAAGTTCCAGGATCCTTACATTTTTCAGGAATGTGAGGGATAGGTTTACCTATGAGAGCGGAGACATTCCTTCCCATGCTTATCCTCTCATTGCCCTTGAGTCTTCTCTTATGAGTGCACAACTCCTTAAGGAACTTTGCATACCTTGGAATCTGTTTTATTGCATCAAGAAGGGGTATGTTGACTTCCACCTTCCTGAATGTGTCAAGAATGTCCTTGTCCACCTCTTCCACCCTTTTGGTTTGAGGCACTCTTGGTGGGAATGGAAGAGGAACAGGAGGAGGTTGTAGGACAACAGCAGGGCTTGTGGTTGAAGTTGAGGAGGGTTGAGTTGGATGATTCTCTTTGGTGCTAGCTTGCTCGCCTTCATCTACCACTTGGATCTTCCCTTTAGAGGAAGCTAGAGCATCATTGTTGAGGTGAGGTTGTGGTGTGGGTGTGACAATCTGCTTTCCCGACCTCAGGTTGATGGCACTCACATTCTGATTCTGAGGGTTGATCACAGTTTGGGATGGCAACTTGTCAGAATTTTGAGATTGCAAGTTGTTGAGAGAAGTTGCCATTTGACCCATCTGATTTGTCAAAGTCTGAATGGATGCCTCTTGTCTCTGAATGGATGCTCTAGTCTCTTGTTGAAATTGGAGGTTTTGCATGGTCATTTGCCTCACCAACTCCTCCAAGGTAGGTTGGTTGGATGGAGGGGCTGATGGTGCAGGATGAACCACTTGCTGCTGTTGTTGTTGCCTTTGCTGTTGGATTGGAGGAGGTACATATGGTGGTCTGCTCGGTCCAGCGGTATTCTGAAATGGAACATTAGGAGGAGGTTGTTGTTGTTGATCAGACCACTTCAGATTGGGATGGTTCCTCCATCCAGGGTTGTATCTATTGGAAGAGAGGTCATGATTGTGTTGTTGTGGGCCTCTATTGTTGTATATGTTTGCTGCATAGGCCTCGGGTTGGTCACCACTTGTCATCGGCTGTTGCTGCTGAAGGGAAGGGCATGCATCTGTGGGGTGCTCAATGGATGTGCATATGCCACACACTCTAGCAGGAAGTATCATCTTTTTCTGATTGACAGCCAATTGTGTGACCAATGTTGTAAGTGAATCAATTTTCTGCTCAAGCTTCTCAACCTTGCCCGAGTCTGCACCAACATCATTTACATCCCTCACAACTATTGCATCACTGTTGCTTCTTGCATGGAATTGTTGACAGTTGGAAGCCATCTTCTCAATTTTGCTCCTGGCTTGTAAGGGTGTCATATCTCCCAATGTACCACCACTTGCAGCATCTACCATGTTTCTCTCCATGAAGTTGAGACCTTCATAGAAATATTGAATAAGCAGCTGCTCTGAGATCTGATGGTGGGGGCAGGAAGCACACAACCTCTTGAATCTCTCCCAATAATCATAGAGACTCTCTCCATGTTGTTGCCTGATACCAGAAATTTCCTTTCTGATTGCAGTGGTCCTATTTGCAGGGAAGAATTTTTCCAGAAATGCCCTCTTCAAGTCATCCCAGCTTGTGATGGAACCAGGGGCCAAGTCAGATAACCAATCTTGTGCTAGACCCTCTAAGGAATGTGGAAATGCTCTGAGACAGACATGATCCTCTTGCACATCATGTGGTTTCATTGTGGTGCACACTATATGGAATTTCTTGAGATTCTTATGAGGATCCTCACCTGCAAGACCATGAAACTTGGGCAACAAATGGATTAGTCCTGTTCTAAGCTCAAAAGGAACATCCTCATCAGGATACCGGATACACGAGTCTTCAATAGTGAAGTCAGGTGCAGCCAGCTCCCTAAGTGTCCTTTCCCTTGGTGGGGGTTGAGCCATGTTATCACAATGTATAGAATCAGATTGAATAAAAGTAGAAGGAATAGAAGAAATAGAAACAGAATCAGAATTAGATGGACTATAAGATGACTCTGACTCACTACCTAATGACTGATTCCTATTTTGTCTAACTAATCTGTGATAAGTTCTATCAATTTCAGGGTTGTAAGGATGCAAATAACTTGGGTTGCCCCTAGTCATGTACTGAACAGAACAGCATCAACCATAGCATACTGTAACAGATATGCATGACCTAAATCGGCAACAAAATTTTTTATTTTTTTAAAATTTTTTTATTTATTTTTTTAAGCACCCTAAAATCATGAAAACATATCACAGAAAGTTTGAGGACAAAATTCAAAAGGGAACCAAGTCAAAGAATTAAAACAGTGACCAAAAACTAAGAAAATAGAACTTGTAAAATAAAAAAGAAATAGTAAGCAGGCTTTTTCGGGATCCAAACGAAGGGGTTTTCTGACAAAGTCAGAAAAATCGGATTATTCAGAAAATTCCCTTCGATTTGATATAAAATTCGTCAAATTCCGAGTTACGGATCAAAAGTTACGCCTATTTATAGTAAGTACTGCTGAAACTTGGAAAATTTTTCTGGAACTCACAACCAGTGCCTATCTGAGTGTCTGTGATGCATCAACACACTAATATATGATGAAACAGGTGTGGATACCAATTTTCGTGCAAAAATTCCACCCACAGCTATGTTGAATGGCACTCACAGAATCACTAGAATAGCATCAGTTGTGCAGAACAGCAAATCAGCAAACAGGGCAACTTTCAATCAGTTATCAGAATGCTTATTCACACACTAATTACACTAACTAATCTAACTAACTACTGTATGATCTTTGGCAAGAACCGATAATCCCCGGCAACGGCGCCAAATTTTGATCGAGGCCGTACCCGATCAAAATAAAAGGTGTTTATTCTGTAGTACTAGGAAGGTGATCCTAGGTCGTTTCCCAGCGAATATCGGTCTAGGCAAAGTATCAAACACGTAGTGTGCAGTAAAATGGGGGGGGGGGGGGGTTTGTGTGTGACAAATGTGAAGAACAAAACATAAACAGAATATAAAAACTAAGAAAATCAGAAACAAAAGCGGGCAAACCCCTTTGGCTACGTACACTACTCAATCCTAGCTCACTAAAGATCGATTCCTCTCCTCTCCTCTGTCCAACTCGTGATAACCAAATACTAAGCGAAAATTCAGTTATCACTCCAAACCCTAACTTCTAATTAAGCATCAGAAACCAGAATTGGAGTTTTTACGAGTTAATACAAATTAAGCATTTATATTCATGTATTATCTCTACGAAATGGAATTAAGCAAACCACTACACATCGATAAACATGAAAACAGAGAAGAGAAAACGAAATTGCATTAATAACAAGAGCTCAAGAGTAGATAATACAATACCAAAGGGATTAACCCTTGAAGTCTAGCCTTCCATGGCCATAAATGAAGAAAAACGAGTAGAAATGGGGAAGAACAAAACCCTAGCAGCCACCACCACTTGGGAGAGCCAAGAGAGAAGTTCTAACCTAGAGAGAGAGTGAGAAATCTGAAAATGGGAGAGTGTTCTTGGGGGTTACACGAATTTCCCCTCTTAAGACACAAAATGGGCCTAAAACATGGGCCCATATCCTAAGAAACACTATTCTGAAAATTACAATTAAAAAGGGACGTAAATGCAAATTACAATCTTCACTTCAATACTTCAATCTTCATTTCCAAACTTCCCAAAGTGTCCTTGTGCCAAATATTACCTGAAAATAGAAATAGAGTTAATTAGGCTAAATAATTCCAAATTAAACAATATTCGGAATATTAGTCCAATAAACTCTAAATCACTAAATCAAGCTAATCAATGTCAAATGGGCAACAAGTATCAATAATAGGAGTAAAATAATGCAAGGAATAATGGGAAATAAAATGCTCATCAGGAAGGAGATGAGGAAATGAGCCTTGAGAAAGATAGGAATTTTGTGTATGAGATGAGATGAGAAAGTTGATGAAATGAGTTTTGAGAAAGTGGATGAGAAGAGATGAGAAAGAGTGTGATATGAGATGTGAAATGTGATGTGATGAATTGGGGAACAGTTTGGAACGATTAGTGGTCGGGCTTCGTTGAAGGGATGCACCAAGGACGAGCCGACTATTAGGATTAAGCCGATAATAAAACTTTAAAATCCTTTAACCTTCAAAAGATTATTAAAAGACATGAATAACGTGGTGAGGTATGAGAGTGCGAAGTAGTGGAGAGGAAGGAACGATAAGTATCTACGGATACTTAGGACGAGATTGCATTAGGGGAGGACGATGACGGTGAAACGTCAAGAAGTCTAGAGTACTGTTCTAGGCAGAACGAACTCCATAAGTGGTGCACTAACGTGGTGGGGACTGGGTCTAATACCGTGGCAAGTTCTGCACTCGAGACTAGAACAGTACTGTCGCCCCCTAGATTGCAAATCGAGAACAGTGAGAGGGACTGGAACGGGGCATTTGTGTTTCTACCGAGGGTGTGCATTGATTATATGAAATGATTATGATTTGAGGCAAGGCCTCCTGGTCAGGGACCATTTATGTGTTGTGACAGCTGTCGTGCCCGCGTGGTAAAGCTCCTATACTCCTGTTTGCTTCCGACTAGGTGTGGATGGATGACCGAGGAGATGTAGACGTGAGTGCCGTTTTCCTCAATGATGGTTCCCCAAGTCATTGAGTGAATTGAGATGATAAGACTTAATAACTTAAAGATTTGAAAAAGAAAAGCATGGTGATGGTATTTAAGTATTAAACGAGAATTGAGGAGTGAGAATGATACGGTGTTCATGTGATGATGATTATGATGATGACGAATATGTTCGTTTATATGTGTTGTTTGTTATTTATTCTTTTATCTTAATAATTGCCTATTGTAAATCCACATAGTCGACATTACATGTTTTGGGTAGCTCACTCTCTCCTATATGTCTGTTTGGTGTCGGAAAAATTCTGTTTAGTCCTTAGATGGAAAGTATCGCTAAGGAGCCTGCTGATGGCGACCCGAGGATTTGACGTACCAAGGATCAGAGTAGCGCAGCAGAAACGATAGTGTCGATGACTAGCGGTTAGGTAATTTCCCTTTCAGAGTTTTGTATTTCCATTGCAAGTTACTTAGAAATCCTGGTTCTGTCATACTGTAACCCCAATTAAAGTTTATGCTAGTACTAATGTTTTGGAAATGAGTAAACGGGCCGTGTTTAAACAATGTTTAAGGAAAACAAGTTTCAAAGTGCGGTGTCTTGTGACATCTCGGTTTGGAACTTGAAAGGTTTACGCAAAGTGAGAACACAGGTTTTTAAATGAAACCATGTTCTGGGAATGTAAGTGTTCTCATCTTGTGTAACCTTTGTTTTAAAAAAAAAAAATTTGGCCCAAATTTTCACTATAATTAGTCGTAGTTTCAAGTTGCCAAATTGGGGTGTTACAGTACTTACCAAAATCAAAGCTTAAACCCAGCTTCCAGAAACAAGAAAAACACAGAATCAGCTTTCCAACTTCAACTTCCAAGATCGATTTCTCCTTCCACACACACTTTTGGCTTACAAATTTTGTATCAACACAAAGCTCTGGATGTAAGCTTCGTGTTCGTGTATCACTCAGAGTCCCACTCCTCACAGAGAAGAAGAATCAAGCCAGACGAATCAAGAACCCTAGACAGAGCCTCCAACACTCAATTTCAGAAAATCAACCCTAAATCCATCAACAACACTGGTTTATATAGAGGGATTTCATTGCCATGCATACCGACGCGTGTTTCCCACTAATCTTGGGCTGATTTCGTGGCGAATTGGTGGATTAATCAAGTGATTACTCATCAAAACGCACTAACCCAGTTTCTGGGTTCATCGTGTAACCGGTTACAGGGCATTACTAACCGGTTAGATCAGTGTAAAATTTAAAAATTAATACTTTTAAAACTTTTCCCTCCAAGAACCTTTCTAATATTACATTTGGGTCCTAATCCAAGGACTAAAATGTAATATCCATATTTTTGTATATATTAACCATATAAAAATACCTTCACCTATTTTTATATTTCAAGGCTAATTAAATACAAAATATAAACTTGGAAAATTTATATAAATTAATAATAAAACTTTCTTATTAATTTCCTTATTATCCGGGAGACGAAAATTAGGGGTGTTACACTACTTCCCCACTTAAAAAGGAATTTCGTCCCCGAAATTCTAACTTACATAAACAACTCAAGATGCTCTTGACGCATCTTCTCCTCTAATTCCGATGTAGCTTCAGACACGTCAGCATTTTCCCATATAACTTTAACTAAAGGTATCTCTTTTCCCCTGAGATGCTTAACTTCACGATTTTCTATCCAGACTGGTCTGGCTTCAAAGGTAAGGTTCTCCTTTAAAGCTAGATCATCAGGTTGAATTTTCAAAAAACCGAGGGGTCATGCACATATTTCTTCAACTGAGAAACGTGAAAGACATTGAGCAAATTGGATAGAAAGGGTGGTAAAGCTATTTGATAGGCAACATGACCAACTCTCTTGAGGATTGGGTATGGACCTATACACTTAGGTGAAAGCTTTCGGGTTCTCAAGGCTCTACTGATCCCTTTCATCGAAACTATCCGAAGAAACACATGATCGCCTTCCGAAAACTCTATTGGTTTTCTCCTTTTATCAGCATGACTCTTCTGCCGACTCTGAGCCGCTTTCATTTTTTCCTGAACCATCTTAATCGTCTCAGTTATCTGCTGCACAATTTCTGGTCCAACCACTAAGTTCTCCCCCACTTGAAACCAGCATAGCGGGGTTTGGCATTTCCTTCCATACAAAGCCTCAAACGGTGCCATTCTGATGCTTGCATGATAACTGTTGTTGTATGTGAATTCCGCAAGGGGTAACACTTGATCCCAACTTCCCTGCTCTTCAAGTGCACAAGCCCTCAATATATCTTCCAAAGATTGAATGGTTCTCTCCGTTTGACCATCTGTCTGTGGATGATACGCAGAACTCAACTTTAAGCTTGTTCCCATAACATTATGCAAACCCTTCCAGAACTGTGAAGCAAACCTGGGATCCCGATCTGACACAATACTCGAAGGCACTCCGTGAAGACGAACTACCTCCTTAATGTAGATCTGGGTAAGCTTATTCAAAGGATAGAGCATATTTATCGGAATAACATGCGCCGAATTAGTCAACTGATCCACAATCACCCAGATTGCATCATGATTTGCTGCTGTCTTTGGCAAACCAGATACAAAATCCATTGAGATACTATCCCACTTCCATTGAGGGATACTTAAAGGTTGCAGCTGTCCTCCCGGTCTCTGGTGCTCTACCTTAGCTTTCTGAGAAATTAAACATGAAGCCACATACTCCGCGACATCCTTTTTCAAACCAGACCACCAAAACATTTGCTTCAGATCCTGATACATTTTGGTTGATTCCGGATGCATACTCATCCGTGTGACACCCTTGTTTTATATCTTGAAAATAATAATATTTCCAAATACAGAATACTTGCTATCAAAAATTTGGTCTAGAAATTTTTTTTTCCTTTTTAATTGGTACTTGCTCAATTATAAACAATTTTTAACCTTGACGAATAATTTGAATTCAGCTCAATAGTACCTTGTTCAAAAATCTCTCGAGACAACGCCTTTTTATTCTCAGAACATAATCCTTAGCGTTGATTAAAAACATAATAATTGTCTCTTGAGTTTAATCGGATTTGTAGAATATAAACTTATTTGCTGAATCCGTTTTAACCAAAATCAGAGTATGCAGAAGTAAAAATAATACTTGTGGGCACTATTGAGGTAAATAAAAACATCCTATATATATATCATGATATAAAACCCCCACCAGTATCATAGTCGCAAGTAGCAAAAGTCGAGATAGCAAGTTTTGATAAAACATATACATAACCAGCTGCTCAAAATAAACCTCACTCTAAGACATCTCAAAAATATATACAATATATGACAAGGCCAAAATAGAAGTCCCAGAGCAGGTCATCCATTTCCTCAGCAGCTCCTCTGTCCTCTGCAGCTATATCCCTAGACCTAGGATCCAAAACATCTATGCTATGCAGGCTCCTAGGAACCAGCAGGTCCACCTCTAGCTGAAATAGTAGGCTCGACAGACACCTCTTCCTCGTCCTCATCCTCCACAGGATCCTCCTCGACCTCGCCCGATTGTGCCGAGACCCCACCATTAGGCCTAGGATCTGCAGAAGCAGTCCTCTCAAAATCAGTCGGACCAGGAGAAGGAGTCTCCTCAGTAACAACTCTATGGGAAGAAGGGTGAGTACGAGTGGCAGCTCTAAAACGAAAACTATGAAATCGACGCACTGGTCGAGCCGGGGGTGGTCCTCTATATTTATAAAAGGGTGGAACATGCATTGTATAGACTAAAGGGATCCTAAATCTATGAGGTCGCACCCGAACTAGAGGGTTAGGGTGGTAGAGAGTGATCTCCACCTCCCCCTCAAAGGTGGCTCGATGCTCCTCGTACGTCCATATACCACTAGGGATAGGGCGTATCTCGATGCAGGCTAGGTATCTGGCCATCACCTAAACAGGGCATAGGGAGTAAGTATACACATATACATAATCAATAAAGACTAAAATACAAACACAAGTACATCATGGACTGACAATAATGCAAGTACATATGAGCATACCCTTTTTCAACAATATATCTCTTATAATGCAAGTAGCATGATGCATGATTTTTATCCACAACTGAGGCCTCTAACACTAGTCCATCTTGGACGTCCATCCAGTACACCCATGTGTTCCCAGAACGTATGCCAAACCATACTTGGAAAATCAAGCATCACTCCCAGAGTGTGCATCACGTTCCCGGAACGCATAAAAACCATGTCCCAAACACTGGCCACATTTCCAGAATGTGTTATCAAGTAGGTTACAAATTTGGTACTCTCGGAGTACCCTCCTCATATTCCCAGAATATGATAATCGTTTCTTACCAACCTATCTTCCACTCTCTATGCATGAATGCACAATTAATTAGGTTGGTTTTTTATCTTTATTTAATTATTGTGATTTAGAAATATCTCAATTTCTCTTTTGAATGATTAATTTGAGGTATAACCTTTGGCACAAAAATTCATCCATGAATTAACTTTAAAATATGCCATTAAGCTTGGATTGGGAAAAACTTAACCAATGGTATCCACTTTTCACTTAAAAGACTTAACTTTTATTTTTCAGTTTCAGGTACTAACCGGTTACAGTCTCAGGCTAACCGGTTAGAATTACAGACCTGAACTAGTTAACCATTGCAATTCAGAAAACCCTTTTTCTTGAATTCTCTACCCAATCCATAAACAAGTTTTCAGCATTGACATATACCTCAAATTCCACTGATTTCATCATTCAAAGACTAAATCACAATTCAATCCCATTTGAGCATAATTTCCTCTTGAAATTATTTTATAACATTAAGGCATTAACTCCTCGATTACAATCTGAAACAAACAATGTTTATTCACATGTTCTCAGATTGATTCCAAGTGAAATTGGAGTATAGACTTGAGTAAAAATGGTATGAATACAGGGCCAATTTTTGAAATTCATTTTCTTTGAAAACTTACAGTATCTAACCGGTTACAAATTTCGAATAACCGGTTAGATTATGCAGTCTATACACTGAAAAATGAGGTTTTGCATACCATTCTTTTCAATACTCAAATCTAACCAATTTCATCAATCAATAGAGTTCACATACCTTAATTTAAACATGTTTAACCATAGAAACATATTTCATTTGCATGCATTCAATTTAGAGTATTAAATTGCATAAAAACCCACATAAACACAATTTAATACCACAAAACTCAGAATAAACATTTAGATTATGATTCAATCATCAAAATCACTTGCATGCAGGTTATCAAACTTGCTCAACAAGGATTAAGTCACAGATTTGGCCTCCAAGCCTTTTTAACCTTTACACATAATGCCCTTTTGTGTCTTTGTTGACTCAAATCTTAAAACACACGATTTTAGTCTCAATCTAGTATAAGGTAAACTTCTCCCATACCTATAAGTCATGTTTGATGAGTGAAATCACTGACTTTGACAGGAAATCCACAAGAACTTCAAGCTCTGTCCTCAGCCAACACATGTTCAACAGGGTTCAAAAACCAGAGATTTTGGTGCATGAAAAGGTAATATAATTTGGGGAAAATGGTTAGGACTTGTTGTATGCAACATGCACAAGAAAATCAAAGTGGTTTGAGATTCAAAGAGTGCTTGAGCTTACCTAAATCGAAGCTCAAAGACAGCTCCACGAACATAAAGACAGTGTTGACAGCTTCAACTTCTTGGATTGATTCCTCCTCACACAAGAACTCTCTGCTCACAATCTTTATGTCAACACAAAGCCCTTGATTCAAGCTTTGTGAAGGTGTATCACTCGCTCTCCAACACTCAAAATCGAAGAAGAATTTCACCAGACGAATTCAGAACCCTAACAGAGCCTCCCAACACCAAAACTCAGAAAATCAACCCCAATTCCTTCAACAACACTGGTTTATATAGCAAAATTAGGTTGGCATGCAAGAGGACGCGTGTTTTCCACTAATCTGAAGCTGATTTCGTGGCGAATTCGTGGATTAATCAAGTGATTACTCATCAAAACGCACTAACCCAATTTATGGGTTCATCGTGTAACCGGTTACAGGGCATTACTAACCGGTTAGATCAGTGTAAAATTTAAAAATTAATACTTTTTAAATCTTTCCCTCTAAGAACCTTTCTAATATTACATTTAGGTCCTAATCCAAGGACTAAAATGCAATATCCATATTTTTGTATTTATTTGCCATATAAAAATACTTTCACCTATGTTTATATTTCCAGGCTAATTAAATACAAAACATAACTTGGGGAAGTTATATAAATTAATAATAAAACTTTATTATTAATTTCCTTATTATCCGGGAGACGAAAATTAGGGGTGTTACACTACTCCCCCACTTAAAAGGAATTTCGTCCCCGAAATTCTAGCTTACATAAACAACTCAGGATACTCTTGACGCATCTTCTCCTCTAATTCCCATGTAGCTTCAGACACGTCAGCATTTTCCCATATAACCTTAACTAAAGGTATCTCTTTTCCCCTTAGCTGTTTAACTTCACGATCTTCTATCCGGACCGGTCTGGCTTCAAAGGTAAGGTTCTCCTTCAAAGCTAGATCATTAGGTTGAATTTTCAAAACAACCGATGGGTCGTGCACATATTTCTTCAACTGAGAAACGTGAAAGACATTGTGAAAATTTGATAGAGAGGGTGGTAAGGCTATTTGATAGGCAACAGGACCAACTCTCTTAAGGATTTGGTATGGACCTATACACTTAGGCTTAGGCGAAAGCTTTCAGGTTCTTAAGGCTCTACTAATTCCTTTCATCGGGACTATCCGAAGAAACACATGATCGCCTTCTGAAAACTCTATTGGTTTCCTCCTCTTGTCAGCATAACTCTTCTGACGACTCTGAGCTGCTGTCATCTTTGCCTGAACGATCTTAATCTTCTCAGTTGTCTGTTGCACAATTTCTGGTCCAACCACTAAGTTCTCCCCCACTTGAAACCAGCATAGTGGGGTTTGACATTTCCTTCAATACAAAGCCTCAAACGGTGCCATTCCGATGCTTGCATGATAACTGTTGTTGTATGTGAATCTGCAAGGGGTAACACTTGATCCCAACTTCCCTGCTCTTCAAGTGCACAAGCCCTCAATATATCCTCCAAAGACTGGATAGTTCTCTCCGTTTGACCATCCGTCTGTGGATGATACGCAGAACTCAACTTTAAGCTTGTTCCCATAGCGTTATGCAAACTCTTCCAAAACTGTGAAGCAAACCTGGGATCTTGATCCGACACAATACTTGATGGCACTCCGTGAAGACGAACTACCTCCTTAATGTAGATCTGGGTAAGCTTATTCAAAGGATAGCGCATATTTATCGGAATAAAATGCGCCGACTTAGTCAACCGATCCACAATCACACAGATTGCATCATGATTTGCTGTTGTCCTTGGCAAACCAGACACAAAATCCATTGAGATACTATCCCACTTCCATTGAGGGATGCTTAAGGGTTGTAACTGTCCTCCCGGTTTCTGATGCTCTAACTTAGCTTTCTGAGAAATTAAACATGAAGCCACATACTCCGCGACATCCTTTTTCAAACCAGACCACCAAAACATTTTCTTCAGATCCTGATACATTTTGGTTGATCTAGGATGCATACTCATCCGACTCTTATGTGCTTCATCAAGAATCAATCTTCTAATCTCCTGATCTCTTGGTATACAAATCCTTGTTCTGAAACGAAGGATTCCATCCAACCCAATCTTGAAATCAGGTTCCTTCCTCTCTGAACCTAATCTCATCTTTTCAATCAACTCCTCATCTGCTTGTTGTAACTCCCGAATTCTTTCCAAGAATTCATTTGAGATCTGCAACATTCCCAACTTGATGCTTGATGGTTCCACTTGCGTCAACAAGCTCAAGTCTCTGAATTCCTCGATCAAAGCTGCTTCCTTCACCATCATTGCACTTATGTGGATTGCTTTCCGACTCAAAGCATCCGCAACCACATTTGCTTTATCTGGATGGTAATGGAGTTTAAAGTCATAATCCTTCAAAAACTCCATCCACCTTCTTTGCCTCATGTTCAACTCTTTTTGGTCAAACAGATATTTCAAAATATTATGGTCACTAAATGCTTGGAAAGTAGTGCCATAGAGATGATGTCGCCATATCTTTAAGGCAAACACGATCGCAGCTAACTCCAAATCGTGTGTCGGGTAATTCACCTCATGATTCTTCAACTGTCGTGATGCATAAGCCACTACTCTTCCTTCTTGCATCAACACACACCCAAGTCCTTGCTTAAATGCATCACAGTACACTTTAAAACTCTTGCCGGGATCAGGTAAGATTAACACAGGAGACGATGTTAACCTTTCCTTTAACTCTCGGAAACTACCTTCACACATGTCATCCCACACAAACGGTTGATCTTTCCGAGTCAACTTGGTAAAAGGCAATGCAATCTTGGAAAATCCTTGTATAAACCGACGATAGTATCCAGCCAGCCCTAAGAAACTTCTCACCTCCGTCACAATCTTAGGTTGTTCCCAGCTTAACACTGAACTCACCTTTGCTGGATCCACCGCAATTCCTTCCTTAGAGATTACATGCCCAAGAAACATTACTTCATTCAACCAAAACTCATTTTTTAAGTTTGGCATACAACTGCTTCTCCTTCAGGGCCTTCAACACAATCCTGAGACGTTCTTCATGCTCTTCCGGACTTTTAGAATAGACCAAAATATCATCTATGTAACAGCCCAATTTTCGTAAACCAAAAATAATTGACTTTTTCTTATTAAAGTGGCAAAAATGAGGCCAATTTTTTTTAAACATATTTGAAAAGTCATTGGTGTATTTAAAAATTCTTTGACTGAAAACCAAGTTGTTACTAAAAACTTCTTTCACATAAAACTTTCGGGTTCATAAAAGAACTTGATTCTATAAAGCATGGTGTTTCATTGTATTGGACTAAAAGTGTTCACAACAGTTTCCAAAACAAGGTACTTCCACAATATAGATTTAAAATTTGCTTGATTACATAAATGGTCCTTTGCTTGGTAATCCTTCACACACATTACAAATAGTCAACTTAAACTAAATACACTACTTTCGCTTCCTTCTGATGAAGACCACCGGATTCGGCTTCCTTTTCTTTTCTGCTGATGTCTTCTCACCGGGGGGGGGGGGGGTAATGCTACTTCGGTTGCTGCCTCTCCTTCGAAACTTGGCTTGAGCTCCACACCGAACAACTTCACCGATTTCTCTTTAGTTCCATCCCGTGGTGGTGGTTCATTACTATCATATCCCATTATAGAGACACTTCCCAAACACGATCCCAATGTCGATTTGCTTAGCTTGTGTTCTGGATCCACGATCAACATCTCAGTATATCCCACCCACGTCCATCCATAGCGGGTGGGTTTCCAGCCGCTTCCCCGACGACTTCATGTGGTAATCTCCAAGCGATGTTTCACCTATTTTTATATTTCAAGGCTAATTAAATACAAAACATAACTTGGGGAATTTATATAAATTAATAATAAAACTTTATTATTAATTTCCTTATTATCCGGGAGACGAAAATTAGGGGTGTTACACTACTCCCCACTTAAAAGGAATTTCGTCCCCGAAATTCTAGCTTACATAAACAACTCAGGATACTCTTGACGCATCTTCTCCTCTAATTCCCATGTAGCTTCAGACACGTCAGCATTTTCCCATATAACCTTAACTAAAGGTATCTCCTTTCCCCTTAGCTGTTTAACTTCACGATCTTCTATCCGGACCGGTCTGGCTTCAAAGTTAAGGTTCTCCTTCAAAGCTAGATCATTAGGTTGAATTTTCAAAACAACCGATGGGTCGTGCATGTAACACCCCGCATCTTCTGGACTCAAATAGATCAATGAGGTTTATTTAAAAAGAATTTTTGGAGAATTTAAAAAGGATTTTCAAAAAAATGTTTTAGCAAATGATTTTCATTTGAGTTTGATTTTATGAAAAAAAAACCATGCTATGACTTTGTCATTTGAGATTTCTTATGGAAACGAATTTTCTTTTTATTTGATTTGAATAAATGGTTTCTTTAAAAGTCTTTGATTTGTCTAAAAGTAAGATTTTATAAGCTTATTTTGAAATTGAATTGATAAAGTGAATTGATTTTCTTTAAAGTTGCATCTTTGGAATTTTTAAAATGTGAATGTGTGTTTTCTTATCTTAAGAAATAAAATTGAATGATAAATTTGAAATGCATGAATTGTGTGAATGTGAATATATGTATGATGTATGTATATGTGTGTGTGCCGTGTGTTTGAGTATAAAACATGAGGTGTCAAAGTGTTACATGCATAAGTATGTGTTAAATGTATGCATCATTTCATGACCTAATGTTATGTGTTTGTTATGATAACATGAAATGAAAGTATATGTGCATGTGTGTGTGTAGGTTCGGCCGAGTGTAGGAATAAGGAAACCAAGTAGAGGCTTATTTTCTTAAGCATTAAGAAACTAGAAAATTCAAATGGAAAACAAGTGGAAACCTAGGGTGGTGACTCATGATGCCTAAGTAAAGACTTTCTTTCAACCTTGTCCCCCATGAAAAGATCCCTCCCATGCAACTATTTGGTTGGACCCATTTGCCATTAGGCTTGCACCTTGGACCGAGGGCAAGAGAGGAAAATTTTACCTCTTGACTTTGCCCATAAAACCGTGTGTGTGTGAGTGTTGGTTCTAGTTCATTTCTCATTTCCTTCATTCATTCCCTTTCAACACCAACATAAACACTTTAGTCCAAGAGCAACACAAAGCTCTTGAGACCCTTAGAGAAAGAGAGAGTGGCCGAGAGAGGAGAAGAGAAAAGAATAGTGAAAGCCCCAAACTCCCAACCCCAAATACCTTTAATTTCTTCCTTCAATCACATTCTTCTTCAAAGATCAAGAAGAAAACCAACCCTTGATCCCAAAAGAGAGGAGGCCGAAGCAACCCTAGGAGAAGGAGAGGAGAAGTTGAAGCTTGAATATTAGTATTTTTATTTAAGGTAGTTGTTTAAGAGAGTTTTAATGTAATAATCATAGTTTTGTAAAGGACTTTGTGATGGATTTTGTTTAAATTTAATTTTTGGTGATGAATGTACTTATTTTCCCATGATCTTGAAGTTTAAATACCTTGCATGTCATTCTTATGTATAGATCTTGAACATTTGTGTTTGAAAGCTTTGATCTTCAACTTATAAGTTTTCTTCTTCACGGTTTTGTTTGAAGTTTGTGTTTAAGCTTATGTTTTTACCTTGATTTTCTTTTGCATGTCTTAATTTATGGTAGATCCTTGCAAAAGCATGAAGTTTGAACTTTGTATGTTTGTTTTGAGTGAAAAGTCTTAATTTTCTTTTGATGCATGTCACAATTTTGAAGAGAAAATTATAATAATGAGTTTTAAAAATGATTTTTGGTGCAAAAAGGATTTTTAAACAAGATCTTGTGTGTGTGATGATGATTTCGTTGATGTTTGAAAAGAAAATGTTGTTTTGAAGCTTTGCATGTAAAAATTGAACCCAAGATCTTATCTTTGTGTATTTTGTCATTCGGCCAAACCTAGGAAAAGTAGAAGACCATATTTGATCCTTATTTTAGTTACATGCATGTTGAAACTTATGTAATCTAAAGATTTTTTATATGATCTTTGATTTTATTGTGATAAATTTATAACATTAAAGTTTGATGAATTTTTTTTGTATGGAGCTCACGGTTTTGCTCTTATAAGTGTTAAAGTTTGTTTATTTCATTTTGCATGTGTGTTTTATTGTTAGGATTAAGGATTTATAAACCCATGGGACTTAAACCTTTTGATTTCAAACTTAAAAGTAGATTCTTCATGATCCCATTCGGTTTAGGAACAAACCTTAAGCCATTTTATTTTCTTATGTGATATTATTTGAATTAGCTTTGAATGAATTGAAGTTGATTTGATAGATGATTGTATTGAGTGATTTTATTTTATGATCCATTCGGTTTTGATGAAGAAATAAAAGAAATGAATTGATTTTCATTTGCATGTTAATTTAGGGGTAAAGCTAATTGATTTAAAGATGTTAGCATAATTTTAAGTGAAGATATTCCTTTTCTTTTAATAATTACTTTCGGTTGTAATGTTTAAAGTAGGACAATGTGTTTAAATGATTATTTCCCATATGTGCATATTTTATTAGTAATTATTAGTGTTGAAATTGTGAACATAAACCTTGTCTCATGTGTGATAGGATTCGGCCATGCATAAAGAATAAGAGTCTGTGTTTGATTCTTGTTTTGTATGCATGCATGATGAGTGTGAAATTGATGCATGAATTATGAATGATTTAACATGTTCAATATGTGTGTTTAAAAATGATTTGAATGTTTAATGTTTGTAAAAAGGTTTTTGATTTAACCGTTGTTGTTATTTTCCTTGACTTAATTCGGTTTTGAAAGAAATAAAGTGAGTACAATGATTTGATTTATTGAAAAGTAATGTTTGAAAAGATTTTCATGTGATTTACAAAATGCATGGTTTTCATTTAAATGTGTTTTATATTTAAAAACCCTTAAGTTAAATGTGGCTTTTAAAGAGGCCAGAGAACTAATTATGTTTTTAGCAAATTTTTGAAAAGAGTATTTTAAGTTTTTAAATTCTAAACGTGTTTTTAAGTAAATGTTTTAATCGATGTTGATTGGGAGTTTAAAACCCCAAATTGATTTCAAAGTATTTAGAGGAAACGAATACTTTGTTTTCAAATAAAAGTTTTGTAACGTTGCTTTACTTTCAAGATAATTGAATAAGACTGATTTTTAATAAGAGGGAAATATTTGAGTGCCAGTAACGATCGGGAAGCAGTTACAAACGTCGCAGTGGAAACTAAGGAGCGCATTGAAGATCGTCATCGGTTGAGGTGAGAGAGAAGTTTCCCCCAAACACCGTGGTATTTAGGTAATATATTAAGCGTTTCGACCATCTCAAAAGTCGAAACTTAGTGGTTCTGAGTCAGTAGCATGGTGGCAATTGTTTGGTTGTGTGGCCACTAGTGTGAAGGAGACAAAGACCACATGAAATTAGGTAATTAATATATGTGATGATGTCTGAATGTTAATACGTTGTTATTTGTTTATTTGATGAATTTATTATGCATGATGAGATTTGAATTGTTATTAATATGAATGTGAATAATAATAGTGAATAAGAAGAATAAAAGAAATGTAAGATAAAGTTTGAGAAAGATGATGAGATGTTGTGGAGTTTATAATCGCTGATGAGTAAGAATTGATGAATATGATGTGGACGAGGCAGAGCTGGGGAGAGTGATGTTGATTGTTGGGATAAGATGTGAATTGAGAGGAACTGGGCTCCTTTGTTTCTTTTGGTTTTAGTCTGGGACTAGTGCTGAGTTGAGCTTGCTCCTCCATTAGCGCTCAGCAAAGTTGTAATTTTTGAAAAGGTTTTCTTTAAATGCAGTTTTTGAAAAAGGTTTTTGAAAAGAGATTTTTAAGAAAGTCTTTAGAAAGAGTTTTTGGAAACAAGATTTTTAGTAAATTTGTAAAAAGGGGCTTTTTAAAAATCTATGAAGTAAGTTTTCAAGAAAGGTTTGTGAACTGAAATTTTTGAAAAAGATTGTAAAATGAGATTTTACGAAAAGTTGGTGAAACAAGTTTTTGAGAATTTTTGCGAAACAACCTTTTTGAAAAAGTTTTGTGAAAGATATATTTTTGAGAAAAGTTTTGGAAAACAATATTTTCGAAAAAGTTTGGTGAAAAGATGTACTTTGAGAAAAGCTTAGTGAAAGGACATTTTTGAGAAAGCTTTGTGAAACAATATTTTTGGGAAAAGATTATGAAACAAGATTTGTGAAATTTTATGGTTTGAGATTGTGAAAGATGATGAAATGAATTTGTTGAGGAAAGTTGTGAAATAAGAGACAAGTATGAGGATGTGAACCCAGCTCTGTGCTCAGATGAGAAAAGATATGTGCAAAGATAGCGGTCGGGACTCATTGAAGGGATGCACGAAGGATGGGCCGACCATTAGGATTGAGTTAAAAAGATAAAAGACTTTTAAAAGACATTAACATACGTGGTGAGGTATGAGAGTGCGAAGTAGTGGAGAGGAAGGAACCATAAGTGTATGCGGATACCTAGGAGGAGATTGCATTAGGGGAGGACGATGACGGTGAAACGTCAAGAAGTCTAGAGTATGTTTCTAGGCAGAACGAACTCCACATGTGGCGCACTAACGTGGTGGGGAATGGGTCTAATGCCGTGGCAAGTTCTGCGTGTAACACCTACAGTTCTACCCTTAATTACCCATTAATAAATTCGTGAACTTAAAATTTTCGGTTTATATTTATGAAAATTCACCCGTCAAACGGACGGAGTTTCGTTTGTTTTTCGAACTTTACCAAAATTTCCTGCAACCTGTTTAGTACATAATCATATGATAATCAAGCCAACAGGGCTATCAGCATATTTCGCATAGCAGCATATAAGTATATCAGAGTAACAACTATAAACAAGTTGGTGGAACTAGTTGGTTTCCCAAAAGAACTCCTTCTTCCTAAGGAGTTGTCTTGGACCTCCAAAAGATACTATTTACATATGTACATCAAAACAGAAATATCACATAATCCCCCAGTCATGAGGTCCAGGACATCATCACGTCCTCCCAAAATAAACCCCTACTCTCCCTGTAAGGGAGAGTAATCCTGCTCGGCCTGGTCAAGTGCACACTCTGACTGAGTACCTGAAAAAAATGGTAAGGAGGTGAGCACTACACATAAAGTAGGAATAGCAGTTTCTAATAAGACATAATACCGACTAAGCCACACACAACCAATTCAATTAATTCAAGTAATTACAAAAAGAAACAAGTCACATTGTATTTATTTACAAACCTCCTCAATTGCTCTCATTTATCACATTCAAATCTTTTTCTCCACACATACTTTGAGGCTTTTACTGTTTTCTTGAGTTTTATCATACTTTTCATTTATTTTCATATTCATTACATCTTTATTAATAACATCCCTCATTGCACATAATCCGATTCGTGTCCCCTCGCAGTCGGATCCGATTCGCGTACATTCGCAGTCGGGCACCGATTCGCGCACACTCGCAGTCGGCCGCAAGGGAGCACTGAGTAATCCTTTGACGCGAACTACCCGATTCGCGCACAATCGCAGTCGGGTCGCAAGGGATTACTTCTCATTATTTTCGTGGACTATCCGATTCGCGTACACTCGCAGTCGGATTCCACACATAATCATCTTTGTTTCGTAGTCGTGGACTATCCGATTCGCGCACAATCGCAGTCGGATTCCACACATCTTTGTATCTTATTCTTTGTTAAGTACTTCTCTCACTCACTTTATTTCTTCAGTTATCATTCTCTTTTATTATCAATTATTTATCAATTATTTTCACTCTTTATTTATTTATTTATTTATTATTATTTTTTTGTTTCGGTCCCTAATCAACTTATTATTGTTAATAAGCATTCCCTCTCATATCAAATATCAACACATAAAGCACAAAATAACACATAGCATCATCACCCATCATCTAATATTCCAATTTATTTCCCTAAATATTTAATTAACTTTCTAGGTTCAAATTAATAGTTTTATCAGCTACCCTAAGGTGCTAACACCCAACTCTTAGCAAGCACTATATACCTACTAGAAACTTATCCCTAAAGTAAGGTAACACTCACTCCTTACCTCAAAATACCCAACAATAAAAAGAACCTTGTTTTTGAGCTCTAGAATCTAGGGACCTTGAACTTTCTTAGCTTTGCTTGCCACCTCCACAAGGCCAATAACCAATGTTGATAAATCACTCTATTATGTGGGTTGTATGATGGAAGTTGATTGCTCTTGACTTGATCTTGACTAGGAGGCATGAGGTAGGGTGTCCTCCATGGTTATGAGCTTGAACATGAAATCAAAGAGAGAATATAAGGGAGAGAGAGAGGCGTGTATATGGAAGGAAGAGAGGAAGAGAGATTTTTACCTATTTGCTTGGCTTGATAATCAAGAGAAGGAAATGGTGATGGAGATGAAGGACTTGGATGGAGGCGGGAGGCTTGATATATAATTTATGGAATTAGAGGGAATGATGATGCTGCGCCTAGAGGAGAAGAATATGGTGTTGTTAATTGTTTATATGTATTATGCCAACATATAAGGTATCTGATGCATGAAGGAAAGTAAGGGGTGGGGTGGGTTGGCTTCACAAGGAAGCCACGGTGCTGTGGCTGGAAAGGTGCCACACACCAGCCCCTTTTTCTTTCTTTTTTTTTAACTTCTTTTCTTTTCCTTCACCTTTACGAATGCCGTATTTCTTCGTTACCCGTCGGATCTTGCTCAAATTTTGAGACAAGCTTCATAAGACCCTAAACTTGACATCCAACGGTGGAAATTGTGTTTGAAGGCTTGGACAATTTATTTCAAATTTCCTAACTTAGAGTGTTTTTAAAATCAAACTTACTCCGAAATTCAACTTAGTTTGATAAAATTCCACATTCTAAATATCCTAAGGTAATTATCATAATACATTTACTTGGAAATTAAAATTGAGGATGTTACAATCCTCTCCCACTTACCAGAATTTCGTCCTCGAAATTCAGTTGTCAGCGAACAAATGTGGGTGGGACTCCTTCATTTTACTCTCCAATTCCCAGGTAGCTTCTTCCACATTGTTCCTGCTCCAAATCACTTTGACCAAAGAAATTTCCTTGCCTCGAAGCTGCTTCTCCTGCTTGTCTTCAATTCTGACCGGATAAACTTCAAAAGTCAGATTCTCCTTTAAGGGCAAGTCATCAATTGTAACTACATGCGACAAATCATGAATGTATTTCCGGAGTTGAGAGACATGGAATACATCATGAAGATTTGACAAATGAGGAGGAAGAGCAATCTTATAAGCAACCGGCCCCACTTTCTCCATGATCTCATACGGTCCAACAAACCGTGGAGTCAGCTTTTTGGACTTAATGGCCCGACCAATTCCTGTGGTAGGAGACACCCTCAGAAAAACATGATCACCAACCTCAAACTCTAGAGGTCTCCTTCGCTTATCTGCATAGCTTTTCTGACGATCCTGAGAAGTTTTCATTTTGTTCTTAATCATAGTGATCTTCTCAGTAGTATCCTGTACAATGTCTGGACCAGTCAATAAATTTTCACCAATCTGAAACCAGTAGAGAGGCGTTCTATACTTCCTGCCATAGAGTGCCTCAAACGGTGCCATACCGATGCTAGAGTGGAAGCTGTTGTTATAAGTAAATTCCATCAATGGTAACAACTGTTCCCAACTTCCAACCTGTTCGAGCACACAAGCTCTCAGCAGATCCTCCAAAGACTGGATAGTGTGCTCAGATTGTCCATCAGTTTGTGGATGATATGCTGTACTGAATCTCAATTTGGTACCCAAAGCCTGCTGGAGACTCTACCAAAATCGAGACAAGAATCGTGGATCACGATCGGATACTATACAGGAAGGTACACTTTGTAACTTCACTATATCCCGGATGTACAATTGTGTCAACTTTTCCAAACTGTACTTCATGTTTATCGGGATAAAGTGAGCACACTTTTTCAATCGGTCCACCACCACCCAAATAGCATCACATCCTGCAACAGTCTTGGGTAAACTGGATACAAAATCCATAGCAATGCTATCCCATTTCCACTCAGGAATGTCTAGTGGCCGCAACGGACCACCTGGTTTCTGGTGCTCAATCTTAACTTTCTGACAAGTCAAACAATGAGACACATGATCTGCCACATCTGTTTTCAACTTTGGCCACCAATAAATCTTCTTCAAATCTTGATACATCTTCGTTGCACCGGGATGAAAATTCATTTTGGTTCGATGAGCTTCCCATAGGATATCCCTTCTAACTTCAAAATCCATAGGAACACATATCCGGCCCCTAAACCGAATAATACCATCAGAACCCTTCACAAAATCGGGCTCTTCTTTGCCCGATGCTCCTTCAAACAACTTTTGTAGCTCTTCATCATCAGCCTGTCTTTCTTTGATAAGATCAATCAATTCATTGGTAACCTGCAACATCTCCAGAATAATGCTCTTTTCTTTCACCTGCATGTTCAAGTTGAGATCACTGAACTCTTGGATCAGCTGCATCTCCTTCACCATCAAATTGCTGACATGCAAAGTCTGGCGACTTAGTGCATCAGCCACCACATTAGCTTTCCCTGGATGATACTGGAGATTAAAATCATAATCCTTGAGGAATTCCATCCACCTCCTCTGTCTCATATTCAACTCTTTTTGATCAAAGAGATAACGGAGGCTCTTGTGATCTCTGAAGACTTCAAACTTCGTGCCATACAAATAGTGTCTCCAGATTTTAAGAGCAAAGACAACTGCAGCCAACTCAAGATCATGAGTGGGATAATTCTGTTCATGCTGACGAAGTTGCCTTGATGCATAAGCAATAACCTTTCCCTGCTGCATCAAAACACAACCTAATCCTTGCTTTGACGCATCACAATACACATTAAAAGACTGTGTTGTGTCCGGCAAGGTCAGTACTGGTGAGCTAGTCAATCTCTGCTTCAGCTCTTGAAAACTGTGCTCACAAGCTGGGGACCATTCATAAGGAACATCCTTTCTAGTTAGTTTGGTCAAAGGAAGAGCTATTTTAGAGAAACCTTCAATGAATCTCCTGTAATAGCCTGCCATGCCAAGGAAACTTCTGATCTCGGTCACTGACTTGGGTCTCTCCCACTTTAACACCGCTTCCACCTTGGAAGGATCCACAGCAACACCCTGTTCAGAAATCACATGACCTAAAAAGTGTACCTCTGATAACCAGAAGCTGCACTTAGAAAGTTTTGCATAAAGCTGCTTGTCCTTGAGAACCTTCAACACCGTTCTCAAATGTTCATCATGCTCACTTGGACTTTTAGAATAAATTAGAATGTCGTCAATGAATACTATGACGAAAGAGTCCAAGTAAGGCCTGAAGATCCTGTTCATATAGTCCATAAAGATGGCAGGAGCATTAGTAAGACCAAAAGGCATCACCACATACTCAAAATGCCCATATCTAGTCCTGAAAGCAGTTTTAGGAATGTCCTCCTCTCGGATACGGATTTGATGGTATCCAGATCGGAGATCAATCTTTGAAAACACTGCTGCTCCCCTAAGCTGATCTATCAAATCGTCGATGCGAGGGAGTGGGTACTTATTTTTCACTGTCACAGCATTTAATTGTCGATAGTCAGTGCACATCCTAAGGCTCCCATCCTTCTTTTTAACAAAAAGAATCGGAGCTCCCCAAGGTGACACACTCGGTCTAATTAATTTCTTAGCCAAAAGATCCTCCAATTGCTTTTTCAACTCTGCCAACTCTGGAGGTGCCATTCTGTATGGTGCTATAGAAATTGGACCTGTGCCAGGCATGAGATCAATGCCGAACTCCACTTCTCTAACTGGTGGTAATCCGGGAATCTCTACAGGAAAGACTTCCGGAAATTCACAGACTACAGGAATCTGACTGACATCGGACTTGTCATCCACTTCCATAGCCGATAAGGAAAGATCACCAAAAATAACTGACTTCTGATGGCAATCAATTAGGACATGATACTGTGACATCCAGTCCATGCCCAAAATGATATCCAGATTAGCCAGAGGCAAACAAACCAGATTCACCTTGAATTCCCGCTCCAACACTCTAAGCGGGCAATTTAAACACATCAAAGATGTGATTACCGCAGCATTTGTAGGAGTGGAAACAAATAATTTATAAGGCATTTCAATTGGAGATAATCCTAACTTCTTCATACAATTGATAGAAATAAATGAATGAGTTGCTCCAGAATCAAAGAGAATACCGCAAGGAATATCATTAACATAACCAGTACCTCTAATCAGCTCATCTGCATCAGTGACCTCCTCGCCATCCATAGTGTAAACTTTGCCTCTTTTCAGTGGCTGACTGCTTCCCTCTTTCTGTGCATTAACTACATTCACCTCCTTTTTCACTACATTCTTGGGACACTGATTTGCAAAGTGTCCGGGCTGACCGCATTGATAACAGATAAAATCTCTTCTCTGTGGATTCAGATTCCAACATATTCCCCTATGCATCCTTCCACACTGTGAGCAGGTCGGAATAGGACCAGGAGCACCCATTGCCTGGCCTGTTTTAGGCTGAGGATAGGGTCCTGATCGCTGCACCGTACCCCTTCCCCTACTAGGACCACCTGATCTCATAACTGCTCTGTTCCTGTCATTAGCCATCTTCCGCTTAAGATCTTTCTCATAAGTACTTGCCATGTTCACCAGCTGAGAGAGATTATCAATGTTATGATATTCGCAAGAGAGGCGAACATCATCACGAAGACCAGCCTCAAACTTAATGCATTTGGTACGCTCATCAGCATCTCTGTAGCTGCCAGAGTAGCGGATTAAATCCTCAAACTGAGCTGCGTAATCACTGACACTCATAGTTCCTTGCACCAGCTGAAGGAAAGCAATTTCTTTTTCCCTGCGCACATCCTCCGAAAAATATTTTCCAAGAAAACGGGCTTTGAACAACTCCCAAGTGATTGCCTGATTAGTCACTTCCAGTCCCCTCCTTTGTTGATCCCACCAGTGCTCAGCCTCGTTAGTTAGCATATACTCAGCCAACTTCACCTGTTGCTCAGCAGGTGGCTGAAGAGAGCGGAGAACTTTCTCAATCTCCTGGAGCCATTTCTGTGCCCCATCAGGATCATTGCCTCCTTCAAATCTAGGCGGCTCACATTTCCGGAACCGCGCCATCCAATCCACCTCAACAGGAACAGGGAGTGGAGGTTGCACCGCCGCTGCTGCTGCGGTTGCTGCAACTGCTGCTGCTGCCGCAATGTTCTCCCCCTGATTATGGTGCATCTGAGCTATGCTAGCAGCCAGACCAGTAGCCTGTGCCTGTTGCATTTGCATCATACGATCCAGGATAGCATTGATATCCTCATTACCAGTCCTTCTACCAGCCATACTGTTTAATCAGGGAGAAACATACTGTTAATATTTAACAAAATAATAAAAATATAGTATACATATCCTAATCATAATTTCTAAAATTAAAAACATTGACCACTTGCTTGGTGGGTAGTCACTGGAGTAATGAGTTACTCCAAAGGCCGAGGAGAAACTGCTCTGATACCATAAATGTAACACCTACAGTTCTACCCTTAATTACCCATTAATAAATTCGTGAACTTAAAATTTTCGGTTTATATTTATGAAAATTCACCCGTCAAACGGACGGAGTTTCGTTTGTTTTTCGAACTTTACCAAAATTTCCTGCAACCTGTTTAGTACATAATCATATCATAATCAAGCCAACAGGGCTATCAGCATATTTCGCATAGCAGCATATAAGTATATCAGAGTAACAACTATAAACAAGTTGGTGGAACTAGTTGGTTTCCCAAAAGAACTCCTTCTTCCTAAGGAGTTGTCCTGGACCTCCAAAAGATACTATTTACATATGTACATCAAAACAGAAATATCACATAATCCCCCAGTCATGAGGTCCAGGACATCATCACGTCCTCCCAAAATAAACCCCTACTCTCCCTGTAAGGGAGAGTAATCCTGCTCGGCCTGGTCAAGTGCACACTCCGACTTAGTACCTGAAAAAAATGGTAAGGAGGTGAGCACTACACATAAAGTAGGAATAGCAGTTTCTAATAAGACATAATACCGACTAAGCCACCCACAACCAATTCAATTAATTCAAGTAATTACAAAAAGAAACAAGTCACATTGTATTTATTTACAAACCTCCTCAATTGCTCTCATTTATCACATTCAAATCTTTTTCTCCACACATACTTTGAGGCTTTTACTGTTTTCTTGAGTTTTATCAAAATTTTCATTTCTTTTCATATTCATTACATCTTTATTAATAACATCCCTCATTGCACATAATCCGATTCGTGTCCCCTCGCAGTCGAATCCGATTCACGTACACTCGCAGTCGGGTACAAGAGGTTGAGTCGTACTCCTTTGACGCGGACTACCCGATTCGCGTACATTCGCAATCGGGCACCGATTCGCGCACACTCGCAGTCGGCCGCAAGGGAGCACTGAGTAATCCTTTGACACGAACTACCCGATTTGCGCACAATCGCAGTCGGGTCGCAAGGGATTACTTCTCATTCTTTTCGTGGACTATCCGATTCGCGTACACTCACAGTCGGATTCCACACATAATCATCTTTGTTTCGTAGTCGTGGACTATCCGATTCGCGCACAATCGCAGTCGGATTCCACACATCTTTGTATCTTATTCTTTGTTAAGTACTTCTCTCACTCACTTTATTTCTTCAGTTATCATTCTCTTTTATTATCAATTATTTATCAATTATTTTCACTCTTTATTTATTTATTTATTTATTATTATTTTTTTGTTTCGGTCCCTAATCAACTTATTATTGTTAATAAGCATTCCCTCTCATATCAAATATCAACACATAAAGCACAAAATAACACATAGCATCATCACCCATCATCTAATATTCCAATTTATTTCCCTAAATATTTAATTAACTTTCTTGGTTCAAATTAATAGTTTTATCAGCTACCCTAAGGTGCTAACACCCAACTCTTAGCAAGCACTATATACCTACTAGAAACTTATCCCTAAAGTAAGGTAACACTCACTCCTTACCTCAAAATACCCAACAATAAAAAGAACCTTGTTTTTGAGCTCTAGAATCTAGGGACCTTGAACTTTCTTAGCTTTGCTTGCCACCTCCACAAGGCCAATAACCAATGTTGATAAATCACTCTATTATGTGGGTTGTATGATGGAAGTTGATTGCTCTTGACTTGATCTTGACTAGGAGGCATGAGGTAGGGTGTCCTCCATGGTTATGAGCTTGAACATGAAATCAAAGAGAGAATATAAGGGAGAGAGAGAGGCGTGTATATGGAAGGAAGAGAGGAAGAGAGATTTTTACCTATTTGCTTGGCTTGATAATCAAGAGAAGGAAATGGTGATGGAGATGAAGGACTTGGATGGAGGCGGGAGGCTTGATATATAATTTATGGAATTAGAGGGAATGATGATGCTGCGCCTAGAGGAGAAGAATATGGTGTTGTTAATTGTTTATATGTATTATGCCAACATATAAGGTATCTGATGCATGAAGGAAAGTAAGGGGTGGGGTGGGTTGGCTTCACAAGGAAGCCACGGTGCTGTGGCTGGAAAGGTGCCACACACCAGCCCCTTTTTCTTTCTTTTTTTTTTTAACTTCTTTTCTTTTCCTTCACCTTTACGAATGCCGTATTTCTTCGTTACCCGTCGGATCTTGCTCAAATTTTGAGACAAGCTTCATAAGACCCTAAACTTGACATCCAACAGTGGAAATTGTGTTTGAAGGCTTGGACAATTTATTTCAAATTTCCTAACTTAGAGTGTTTTTAAAATCAAACTTACTCCGAAATTCAACTTAGTTTGATAAAATTCCACATTCTAAATATCCTAAGGTAATTATCATAATACATTTACCTGGAAATTAAAATTGAGGATGTTACACTGCGAGCTCCCTAGAAATATACTGTCGCCCCCTAGATTGCAAATCGAGAACAGTGAGAGGGACTGGAACGGGGTATTGTGTTTTGCCACTGCGCGGACAGCGAGCCTTGATTATTGATATTATTGAATTGATTTGAGGACGAGATCCTCCTGGTCTGGGACCATCTATGTGTTGTGACAGCTGTCGTGCCCGCGTGGTAAAGGTCCTGTACTCCTGTTTGCTTCCGACTAGGTTGGGTGGATGACCGAGGAGATGTAGACGTGTGTGCTAACTTCGAGAGTAACCCTCCTCAATGATGATTAAATCCCTCGCATCATTGACGGATACGCATTCATAAAACTTAAATAAGAAAGGATAACTTATATTGTAAGAAGAATAATTCGGTAACAACCAGAGGATGAGATTGTATGGGGAAGGAATCAGAGTGCGCAGCAGAAGCGATTTATGGAATGTTTTGGAAGGAGGAAAGTAATGATATAAGAGTAAACGTTTGTATGTGAGGTAGGAATTGCGACATCCTCACTTTAATTAATTAATTTTTAGGTTTTAATAAAATTGGTGATTTAAAATTTCTTTTTTTTTAAAACTTAAATACTTGTAAAATCCTTAGGAAGAATCCGACAGAGTTCCCTCTGTTTATCGGACTTTCCAAAGTTTTCTTCTTTTAAACCTGTCAAACCAAAATTATTTAAAAACATAAAATACAAAATTATATTACAAACAACTTAAATGATCCTACGCCCGATTAGAACTAGTCTCAGGGCATAAAACTATTACATATTCAGTTTTACAAAATAACAGTCCACTCAAAACAAAATATATACAAATATTCCACGTAGTGGAACATAGATCTGCTCGGCCATGACCCATGTAAACTCCGCTTCTGTACCTGTAAATGTATAGCAAGAAGGGTAGCATTACACAGGACTTAGAAAGATAAATTCTAAAAGAAGACATAGCAAATAACTAAGCCTACATTATTATGCATCTTCCCTATTCATAAATTTTCATATATAATTAAGTTCTTATGATTTTTCTCTTATATTTACATTCTTTTAATATACATTTCTTCACTTATTTTTCATTCCATTATTATACATTTATTCATAAAGCATGCATATAATTTATTTCTTCTACTTCTTTTAATCTTTGGTTTTCCTTTCTTTCTTTCATTTTTATTAGCATACTTATACATGAAGATTCATGTGATTGCTTTCTTTTAATTCCATTCTTTATTTCATTTTACAGTATTCATTATGTAGTCCAACCTCAGCCAGCCGTACGGTACTGAGCGCCGACTAATTCTTTTAATCTTTGGTTTTCCTTTCTTTCTTTCATTTTTATTAGCATACTTATACATGAAGATTCATGTGCTTGTTTTCTTTTAATTCCATTCTTTATTTCATTTTACAGTATTCATTATGTAGTCCAACCTCAGCCAGCCGTACGGTACTGAGCGCCGACTAATTCTTTTAATGCCGATACGCCTCGTCAGGATCGCATCGGACCTTTATCTTGTCTTTTGCTTTACTAGCAAAATAATAATTCCATTAGGTATTCTTGCTGCACAATTGGTTAGGATGGTATCTTCACCCAATAGGACTTCTTCTCACTCAGGACTTCTTGACCCATAAGACCTTTCCCTCGTTAGGGCCTTTTCTTTATTTTCTTTTCTTCACTCACTTTCATATATTCTTAATTATTCATATTTCATGATTTTATTTGGTAATGCAGCTATTAATCATCGCGTAGGATCCACGTAACCTAACGAGCCTTTGATCTTATGGGGATTTTTCCTGAGCGAGCTTTGTACCTATTGGGGCTAATTCAGGCCTACTTTGCTAGTAGGACCCTGTCCTAACCGTGTGCACCTAATGGGTGTGGATCCCAAAACGCGATTAATAGCTGCAGACCATATTGCTTTTCCTTTACTTTACATTACATTTCCATTTCATAAATAACACATATACATGATTTGTATTATAGCTTTTCGTTTTTGTTTTTATCTTATCTTGGATCTGTATTTTCATTTATGTCTTATCATGTGACTTGTTATCATTTTCTTTATCTTAACTTAAAGGTGTTAGCATACAAAACTAACATTCACAACATTCGCACATTCACAATCATTTTCCCAATATAAACTCCTTACCCCTTCCTTATCTTTTCGATTGATTAATTGATTACTATTCTTGTTTAACTATCTATATTAATTTCCCACACATACCCAATATTCTGATTCTTTCATTGGCTTGTGATATCTCTGATCTTACTAAGTCCTAAGTTCATTTTTAAGACCCATTATCTCACATATAAGCATTCAAGCATTCAACACAATTCACTTACACATAGCATTACAAACAATTGGGCGGGTTTATTTTATTTATTCACCTACTCGATTTATTACCTTTATTTCCCTATAGTTTCCTCATTCATTATCCGTTCATTTAACATTTCCATACTAAATTCACACATTACAAACTACATCATATACTACATATATTCGCAATTTATCTAATGAGTTCATTTCCTTCTTCCTAAGCTTTGTTTATTGTCTATTGCACTTACCCTATTGTATATTATTTCTAACTAATCTTTTCTATTCTCAGCTACCACTATAGCATCCTAGAATTTACTCTCTAAGTAAAGGTAATGTGAACAACCCTTCTTACCTCTTGAAGTGCAAGAACCAAAATGGGGTTTTGAGGGAGCATCCTCACCAAGCTCTAATCCATGCCTCCTAGCTTCCTATTCCTTGCCCTTAATCACTTCCTAAGCTTCCTTGCATGATTAGAAGACCCTATGCCACCAATTACACAAATTGGGGTTTGGTAGGGAATTGGGATTTCATGAGAAAGAGGAAGTAATATGTGTTTTTGGAGAGGGAAATTCATGAAGAATTGATTTGGAGGTGATTTGTGGCACTAATTTTTGATAACTATGAGTGATTATGGGGATTGGAAGGATTTAGGGTTTTGAATTGGGAATTTGGGGATTTGAGGGATTGAGAATGAAATTGGGGTTTTTGTTGATAGAAAATCATAGGGATTTGATGGGGAATGATTATGGGATGTTAATTTGCTTTGATTTGGTGCTATTTTAACATTGGAGAAGGATTGGGGATGAAATCCCTAGAGAGAAGCCGGAGAAGAAGAAGAGTGAGAAAGTGATTTTTGGGGTTAAAATGACCCCAACTCGTGCTTTTATTTTTTTGCAGATCTGATAAAAACACTCGAGTCTTTTTCAAATCACTCAAGTGAATTCATGAAAAACACTCGCGTCTTTTACTAATCACTCGAGTGAATCTGTAAAATACTCGAGTCTTTTACTAATCACTCGAGTGAATCTGAGGGCTTCGCCTTTCCCTGATTCAGGATCTGTAAAACACTCGAGTCTTTTCACAAAGACTCGAGTCTTTTCCAAAACACTCGAGTCTTTTCCAAAAGACTCCAGTGTTTTTGCCCAGTACCCCATTTATTCATTTTCCTATTTTCCTCCTATTTTCTTCCTGCTTCAATTCGAGATAGCTTCTTCGTTCACCGTCGGATCTTGCTCAAATTTGACGAGTAACTTCCTAAAAATCATACCTTCATATCCAACGGTGGAATTTGTGTTTTGAGTCCTAAATCTTTTATCTTGAATTTCCTAACGTCGGGTGTTTATAACACCGAAAATCGATTTTTAACACTCGTTTCGGTCTTCTTTAAATTTGCTTCTCGATGCCAATGCTCTTAGACTCCTACATGGCACTCAAAGTACTCCTAATCCATCATTTTAAATCCCTTCTATGATAATCCTCACTTCCAAATCTTACTATTATTCTAATTATTATTAGAATAAAAATTCGGGATGTTACAATTCTCCCCCACTTATTAGAATTTCGTCCCCGAAATTCTGCTCGATTCCTTAAATGGAGAATCATCTCATTGGTAAAGCTTTTAACTATGGTCTACACTTCCCGCTCTAGGTGTGGTTAGGTTCATGCCTATTGCAATGCTTGTCTTCTAAGACCACGTATTATCTCCATCTGCACTAGATCATCGGCTTTCTTATTATTAAAGTTCCATCTCTCAATAGTTTGGATTGGAATCCTCCCCCACTTAGCATCGACATACTTGATTATATCAATGTTAGGAGTAGGTTCGGTCGCTACTAAGCATGGAGTGTATGGATTTCCCAAGCGTTCTTCGGAAGTGGGAGTGAAGGGGGGTTCGACTACTTGTGGTGGCATTGAATCATACTAGATTCCTACAATTTGGCAAACTCCTGCATACACATCCGAGTTCTATCAATAGATACCTGAAACTCGAATAGAGTGAAGATGGAAAGAAGAAACTAGAAGCATTCAAGGGAGTGCTTAATGGGCTTTGCAAGATGGCCAAAGACGTGAGAGGTGATAAGAGTGTAGAAATTTCAGCATCTTAGCGTATCGTGACTTTTTCCATAATATTCGGTGACTAGCGAGTATCGGTCGGCTGCCAACATAAAAGAATCATACAACACCGACATCGTGGGGTAGCAACATGACTGGTTACTTGTCGCCCCTGAAGATAATAGAGATTTATCCCAGAGAATGCATCTTCGTTGGAAAATCAACGAAAGATGTGTTTTCTACAGAGCAATGGTCGGCTTGATCGATCTCGGTAAGGGTACCTGGTAAAAGGGGTCCAGCATTCGTCATACGAGGTGACTGAATTGAGTAGTCAAGACGAGAACTATATGAACGTTTGATATTTACCAATGAGAACAAAGAGAAGGATTCAAGAGTTCACCAACCTTAGTTGGTTGAAACAAGGACACATTTGATTAGGATTGAAATTGTTGCATCAAGATTGATTCGGAACCAAGAAGGTCAGAACAAGAAGACAGAGGTTTACTTGCACAAATTAAACCATTATCCATGGTTCAACAGAAACACAAATAAAGTCTTGAACGATACTTGGCGGCCATGGATTGAGGTATACCAGCACTCTTGAAATTTAGACGCTTTATTGGGCAGTATCAGAGATCTACGAAACTTAAATCTCACATTGAGTGCATGCCAACAACCCAGTTTCAGCTTATCCCAAACTGGATCGTAAAGGAGGTACGTTGTGAATTTGGTATGGACTAAAAGTGCTAATGAGATTAGCCTCTAGGTCCCTACTTGTCCTCCATTGTCCTTGAACAGAAAGGTTCGTATCACTTGAAGTTGTGGTCCACCTTTCCCTTGTGTCACTCTTGAGTGTTTCATCACTCTCGAGATTGAAGTTGAGCTAACAACCTATTGTTGATCGACGGATTGAATTAAATTCCTAAGGGTTGCGAAGGCTTGTGTTCGCACGCATCCAGGTTCTTATACTGAATGAGGAGTACATATTAATAGTTTAACCTTGTCGGTCTTGATGTGGAGACCCACTAAGTCGTTAAGGTTTATCCCTTCTCACGGTGTCTTTTCAGAAACCATGATAAGATTCCCGTTAAAACTTGAACTCCCGGAATCTGATTTGGCTTTTCATGGAATTTTGAAGTGATTCCTATAGGGTTGGTTATATTTCCAAAGATTAGGCATTCGGCTATGCCATTCCTAAACTGACGAAATAGCTTAAGACTCTTCTCTTCTAGTTTCGCTTTGGGATCTACTTTCCGGTTCTATGTAAAGAGTTCGGAAAGAACACCATTCGGTTAGTTTCCTTGCTTTCAAGGGATCTATTTCCTTGGAGAATTCCTATTTTGATTGTTTCAACTTCATTAAGAAGATTGCAATGATATCATCTGTTAATAGCTGCAAAGGTTGAGGTGATCAATCCCAACTTCACGTCTATCAACAGCGCACCAATGCCGGGTTCTTACTTTTACCAGAGACTATGGTCCAATGGTTCAGTCTTGGTTGATCTCGGCGTGGATTACTTTGTAAGGTTGACAAGATTTTGGCTTTTCTCACAGGCGACCGTTCAGAAATCTTAATGGGAAGACTCCCGACAGATCACGGACTACCAGTGCCTGGCTTGGCTTTTCGAAAAAGCTGAAGATGGTTTCTAGGGTGAACTTGATTCCCTTCCTTCTGAAAGAGATACTTCTCGGGGAAATTGGATGCCTAGTTAGATTTTGTGCTACTTCGAAGTCTTCAACGACATTGACTGTTGACAAGTGCGAAGATCGAGATGGTCAGTCTCAATCTCACATGTATCAATAGCAACAACATCATCGGGTTTGTTGATGATAGCATCATTTAATAGTTGAAAGAGTAAGGACGACCAATCCTACCCTTACACTCTATTTAAACGATAACACCATCGAGGGAATTAGTTAAGCTTAAACTAGCGTCCAATCGTCTTTGTCACTACTTAATCCTGGTTAAGATAGCAATTGAACACATATATATGCATAGATAGCTATATATATATGCATCCCATTCGCCTAACTTAGACACTTGACTATACATATCGGTTACTCGCTTGGTGAGTAAACCACAGGAGTTGTGACTCCAAACTCCAATGCCGAGGAAAAACTGCTCTGATACCAAAAATGCGACATCCTCACTTTAATTAATTAATTTTTAGGTTTTAATAAAATTGGTGATTTAAAATTTCTTTTTTTTTTAAAACTTAAATACTTGTAAAATCCTTAGGAAGAATCCGACAGAGTTTCCTCTGTTTATCGGACTTTCCAAAGTTTTCTTCTTTTAAACCTGTCAAACCAAAATTATTTAAAAACATAAAATACAAAATTATATTACAAACAACTTAAATGATCCTACGCCCGATTAGAACTAGTCTCAGGGCATAAAACTATTACATATTCAGTTTTACAAAATAACAGTCCACTCAAAACAAAATATATACAAATATTCCACGTAGTGGAACATAGATCTGCTCGGCCATGACCCATGTAAACTCCGCTTCTGTACCTGTAAATGTATAGCAAGAAGGGTAGCATTACACAGGACTTAGGAAGATAAATTCTAAAAGAAGACATAGCAAATAACTAAGCCTACATTATTATGCATCTTCCCTATTCATAAATTTTCATATATAATTAAGTTCTTATGATTTTTCTCTTATATTTACATTCTTTTAATATACATTTCTTCACTTATTTTTCATTCCATTATTATACATTTATTCATAAAGCATGCATATAATTTATTTCTTCTACTTCTTTTAATCTTTGGTTTTCCTTTCTTTCTTTCATTTTTATTAGCATACTTATACATGAAGATTCATGTGATTGCTTTCTTTTAATTCCATTCTTTATTTCATTTTACAGTATTCATTATGTAGTCCAACCTCAGCCAGCCGTACGGTACTGAGCGCCGACTAATTCTTTTAATCTTTGGTTTTCCTTTCTTTCTTTCATTTTTATTAGCATACTTATACATGAAGATTCATGTGCTTGTTTTCTTTTAATTCCATTCTTTATTTCATTTTACAGTATTCATTATGTAGTCCAACCTCAGCCAGCCGTACGGTACTGAGCGCCGACTAATTCTTTTAATGCCGATACGCCTCGTCAGGATCGCATCGGACCTTTATCTTGTCTTTTGCTTTACTAGCAAAATAATAATTCCATTAGGTATTCTTGCTGCACAATTGGTTAGGATGGTATCTTCACCCAATAGGACTTCTTCTCACTCAGGACTTCTTGACCCATAAGACCTTTCCCTCGTTAGGGCCTTTTCTTTATTTTCTTTTCTTCACTCACTTTCATATATTCTTAATTATTCATATTTCATGATTTTATTTGGTAATGCAGCTATTAATCATCGCGTAGGATCCACGTAACCTAACGAGCCTTTGATCTTATGGGGATTTTTCCTGAGCGAGCTTTGTACCTATTGGGGCTAATTCGGGCCTACTTTGCTAGTAGGACCCTGTCCTAACCGTGTGCACCTAATGGGTGTGGATCCAAAAACGCGATTAATAGCTGCAGACCATATTGCTTTTCCTTTACTTTACATTACATTTCCATTTCATAAATAACACATATACATGATTTGTATTATAGCTTTTCGTTTTTGTTTGTATCTTATCTTGGATCTGTATTTTCATTTATGTCTTATCATGTGACTTGTTATCATTTTCTTTATCTTCACTTAAAGGTGTTAGCATACAAAACTAACATTCGCAACATTCGCACATTCACAATCATTTTCCCAATATAAACTCCTTACCCCTTCCTTATCTTTTCGATTGATTAATTGATTACTATTCTTGTTTAACTATCTATATTAATTTCCCACACATACCCAATATTCTGATTCTTTCATTGGCTTGTGATATCTCTAATCTTACTAAGTCCTAAGTTCATTTTGAAGACCCATTATCTCACATATAAGCATTCAAGCATTCAACACAATTCACTTACACATAGCATTACAAACAATTGGGCGGGTTTATTTTATTTATTCACCTACTCAATTTATTACCTTTATTTCCCTATAGTTTCCTCATTCATTATCCGTTCATTTAACATTTCCATACTAAATTCACACATTACAAACATCATCATATACTACATATATTCGCAATTTATCTAATGAGTTCATTTCCTTCTTCCTAAGCTTTGTTTATTGTCTATTGCACTTACCCTATTGTATATTATTTCTAACTAATCTTTTCTATTCTCAGCTACCACTATAGCATCCTAGAATTTACTCTCTAAGTAAAGGTAATGTGAACAACCCTTCTTACCTCTTGAAGACCAAGAACCAAAATGGGGTTTTGAGGGAGCATCCTCACCAAGCTCTAATCCATGCCTCCTAGCTTCCTATTCCTTGCCCTTAATCACTTCCTAAGCTTCCTTGCATGATTAGAAGACCCTATGCCACCAATTACACAAATTGGGGTTTGGTAGGGAATTGGGATTTCATGAGAAAGAGGAAGTAATATGTGTTTTTGGAGAGGGAAATTCATGAAGAATTGATTTGGAGGTGATTTGTGGCACTAATTTTTGATAACTATGAGTGATTATGGGGATTGGAAGGATTTAGGGTTTTGAATTGGGAATTTGGGGATTTGAGGGATTGAGAATGAAATTGGGGTTTTTGTTGATAGAAAATCATAGGGATTTGATGGGGAATGATTATGGGATGTTAATTTGCTTTGATTTGGTGCTATTTTAACATTGGAGAAGGATTGGGGATGAAATCCCTACAGAGAAGCCGGAGAAGAAGAAGAGTGAGAAAGTGATTTTTGGGGTTAAAATGACCCCAACTCGTGCTTTTATTTTTTGCAGATCTGATAAAAACACTCGAGTCTTTTTCAAATCACTCGAGTGAATTCATGAAAAACACTCGCGTCTTTTACTAATCACTCGAGTGAATCTGTAAAATACTCGAGTCTTTTACTAATCACTCGAGTGAATCTGAGGGCTTCGCCTTTCCCTGATTCAGGATCTGTAAAACACTCGAGTCTTTTCACAAAGACTCGAGTCTTTTCCAAAACACTCGAGTCTTTTCCAAAAGACTCCAGTGTTTTTGCCCAGTACCCCATTTATTCATTTTCCTATTTTCCTCCTATTTTCTTCCTGCTTCAATTCGAGATAGCTTCTTCGTTCACCGTCGGATCTTGCTCAAATTTGACGAGTAACTTCCTAAAAATCATACCTTCATATCCAACGGTGGAATTTGTGTTTTGAGTCCTAAATCTTTTATCTTGAATTTCCTAACGTCGGGTGTTTATAACACCGAAAATCGATTTTTAACACTCGTTTCGGTCTTCTTTAAATTTGCTTCTCGATGCCAATGCTCTTAGACTCCTACATGGCACTCAAAGTACTCCTAATCCATCATTTTAAATCCCTTCTATGATAATCCTCACTTCCAAATCTTACTATTATTCTAATTATTATTAGAATAAAAATTCGGGATGTTACAGGAATGAATGTGATTACTTTTATGTGTTGCTTTTTTGCATGTTTTTGTTATTCCTTAATATCTTACCTATTGTAATCCCACATCGTTGGCATAACATGCTTAGGAATACTTACTCTCTCGAGTCCATTGTGTAAGATCCATGAAGAATGTTTTGAAAAATGCCAAAAAGTTTTGAACAAGCTTCAAGTGTGTTGATCAAGTTCAAGCTCAACAAGCAACAACAAACATCAAGTGATGAAGAGAGAGCCAACTCATGAAGACTTAGTTTGGTAGTTTGTGTTTTATTGTTTTATCTTTCGCCTCACAAGTCTTTTAGTTTATGAGTTTGGGTAGAGTTTATTAGAGGGTAGTGAATCTCTTTTGAATGCATGATTATATCATATTTTGAGTATTCACTTTTCCTAAAATCAATAGGTGGCTTAAAGGTTTTAAAGAAAAGGTTTAGTTTTTGAGAAAACAAGTTTTTAGTGATTTTTATGCTGATTACTCGAGTAACACATATTTCACTCGAGTAAAATTTATCAAGCTTGCGGCTTACTCGAGTAACACTCATTTCACTCGAGTAAAATGTTTTCAGCTTGCGGCTTACTCGAGTAACACTCATTTCACTCGAGTAAAATGTTTTCAGCTTTCGGTTTACTCGAGTAACACTCATTTCACTCGAGTAACTTGATCAGATATGGTTTTTTAAATACGTTTTTCACTTCTCAAAAGCCATTCTAAGTGCTCTAACTTTTGGGTATTCTATATAAACCTTTTCCTAATCATTTCTATCATTGAGAATCAACTAGAATAATTTTGACACAATTTTACAAAGAATCAAAGCCACACTATTCTCTCTCACTCTCTCAAGATCAAAGTTCTCATTTTCATATTCTTTGATCAAGAACCTTGAATCTCTCATGTTGATCTTTTCATATCTTTTGAAAGAGATTCATAGGATTGTTATTTTGTTTTCATTTTGAGTTGTAATCATTGCAAGAGGCAAACATTCTACAACAAAGGAAGCCTTGATTTTGTGGAATCAAGCAAAGTTCATTGAAAGTCTTGAAGAAGCATTTCATCAAGCATTTGGAAGGCACTTTGAAGAATCTCAAAGTACTTGGAAGTCTTGTGAGTGAAGCAAGCAAAGAAGACCTGTTGTGGGGTTATCAACAAGCAAGTGGAGGTTAGATTAGATATCAATAGGATTACAAGGCAAGGGTGTGGTATCTCTTGTAGGCTAGCAAGAAGGAGTCTTGTGAGGCATTTACTTGTAATTTGAGAAACTCTAATTCCTCATAGTGAAGAATCTCTCTTGGTTGAAGAGGGGACTGGAGTAGCTTTCAAGTGGATGAAAGTGAACCAGGATAAATCACTGTGTTGTATCTCTAAACTCTCAACTCTTTACAATTCTTGTTATTCATATTGTTCTTGATTGAAAACCTAGAAAAAGTGATTTTTCTATATTTAATTGATTGATTTTCATTGGTTTTAATCGTTTAGATTTATTTCTTGCGAAAATCTTTCAAAGTTTCTATAACACCTATTCAACCCCCCTTCTAGGTGTTCTCCTAGTGTTCCTAGTTATTTCACCTACCGAGTCTAGTTTTCCCAACACATTGTTTTGTATGTTTATTGTTACGATGCCTATCCTCTTAGTCTCCGGATCTTGTCAAGTACGCGTTCGACATTCGAGACGAGGAATGATGAGAAGCGAACTATCGAGATTGGGAATGGCGTGAATGCACCGAGACCGGTGAGCTAGCTGACTGTCATGGTGAACACCCGAGGCTCTTGTCTACATGCAAGAATTGGACGAGAACATAGATACTTGGAGGCGGATGTGATCGAGGTCAACTCTAGCAAAGCATTCTCTGTGGACTTTCGTCTTCAGTTCAATGGGCCTGGTGGTAGTTCTTTTAATTTCCCGGAAGTATTTTGTATTCCATGTATTTACTTGGTTTCATTACAAGGCCATGATGTAACCCCAAATTTTTGTGGAAGAAATTTATTTTAATGGGCTATGACCGATGAGTTGAGAAGGATTAGGTTGCAAAGCGTAGTGTTTGTAACACTTCGGTTTGGAACTTGAACCTTAGCATGCTGTACGTGAACCCCTTTTTATTTATGAAAGAGTTTTGAAAACAACAGGGTTCTCATACTCATGCTACTCAACCACGTTACATGTTTCATTTAAAAAAAAAATTTGGCCCATATTTTCACTACATTTTGGAATTAAAGAAGTATATTTTTCAAGTTGCCAAATCGGGGTGTTACAGTGCACATATTTCTTCAACTAAGAAACGTGAAAGATATTGTGCAAATTTGATAGAGAGGGTGGTAAGGCTATTTGATAGGCAACAGGACCAACTCTCTTAAGGATTTGGTATGGACCTATACACTTAGGCGAAAGCTTTCGAGTTCTTAAGGCTCTACTAATTCCTTTCATCGGGACTATCCGAAGAAACACATGATCGCCTTCTGAAAACTCTATTGGTTTCCTCCTCTTGTCAGCATAACTCTTCTGACGACTCTGAGCCGCTTTCATATTTGCCTGAACCATCTTAATCTTCTCAGTTGTCTGCTGCACAATTTCTGGTCCAACCACTAAGTTCTCCCCCACTTGAAACCAGCATAGTGGGGTTTGACATTTCCTTCCATACAAAGCCTCAAACGGTACCATTCCGATGCTTGCATGATAACTATTGTTGTATGTGAATTCGACAAGAGGTAACACTTGATCCCAACTTCCCTGCTCTTCAAGTGCACAAGCCCTCAATATATCCTCCAAAGACTGGATAGTTCTCTCCGTTTGACCATCCGTCTGTGGATGATACGCAGAACTCAACTTTAAGCTTGTTCCCATAGCGTTACGCAAACTCTTCCAAAACTGTGAAGCAAACCTGGGATCTCGATCCGACACAATACTGGATGGCACTCCGTGAAGACGAACTACCTCCTTAATGTAGATCTGGGTATGCTTATTCAAAGGATAACGCATATTTATCGGAATAAAATGCGCCGACTTAGTCAACCGATCCACAATCACCCAGATTGCATCATGATTTGCTATTGTCCTTGGCAAACCGGACACAAAATCCATTGAGATACTATCCCACTTCCATTGAGGGATGCTTAAGGGTTGTAACTGTCCTCCCGGTTTCTGATGCTCTACCTTAGCTTTCTGAGAAATTAAACATGAAGCCACATACTCCGTGACATCCTTTTTCAAACCAGACCACCAAAACATTTTCATCAGATCCTGATACATTTTGGTTGATCTAGGATGCATACTCATCCGACTCTTATGTGCTTCATCAAGAATCAATCTCCTGATCTCTTGGTATACAAATCCTTGTTCTGAAACGAAGGATTCCATCCAACCCAATCTTGAAATCAGGTTCCTTCCCCTCTGAACCTAATCTCATCTTTTCAATCAACTCCTCATCTGCTTGTTGTAACTCCCGAATTCTTTCCAAGAATTCATTTGAGATCTGCAACATTCCCAACTTGATGCTTGATGGTTCCACTTGCGTCAACAAGCTCAAGTCTCTGAATTCCTCGATCAAAGCTGCTTCCTTCACCATCATTGCACTTATGTGGATTGCTTTCCGACTCAAAGCATCCGCAACCACATTTGCTTTATCCGGATGGTAATGGAGTTTAAAGTCATAATCCTTCAAAAACTCCATCCACCTTCTTTGCCTCATGTTCAACTATTTTTTGTCAAACAGATATTTCAAATTCTTATGGTCACTAAATACTTGGAAAGTAGTGCCATAGAGATGATGTCTCCATATATTTAAGGCAAACACGATCGCAGCTAACTCCAAATCGTGAGTCGGGTAATTCACCTCATGATTCTTCAACTGTCGTGATGCATAAGCCACTACTCTTCCTTCTTGCATCAACACACACCCAATTCCTTGCTTAGATGCATCACAGTACACTTCAAAACTCTTGTGGGGATCAGGTAAGATTAACACAGGAGACGATGTTAACCTTTCCTTTAACTCTCGGAAACTACTTTCACACATGTCATCCCACACAAACGGTTGATCTTTCCGAGTCAACTTGGTCAAAGGCAATGCAATCTTGGAAAATCCTTCTATAAACCGACGATAGTATCCAGCCAGCCCTAAGAAACTTCTCACCTCAGTCACAATCTTAGGCTGTTCCCAGCTTAACACTGAACTCACCTTTGCTGGATCCACCGCAATTCCTTCCTTAGAGATTACATTCCCAAGAAACTTTACTTCATTCAACCAAAACTCATTTTGTAAGTTTGGCATACAACTGCTTCTCCTTCAGGACCTTCAACACAATCCTGAGATGTTCTTCATGCTCTTCCGGACTTTTAGAATAGACCAAAATATCATCTATGTAACAGCCCGATTTTCGTAAACCAAAAATAATTGACTTTTCTTATTAAAGTGGCAAAAATGAGGCCAATTTTTTTTAAACATATTTGAAAAGTCATTGGTGTATTTAAAAATTCTTTGACTAAAAATCGAGTTGTTACTTAAAACTTCTTTCACATAAAACTTTCGGGTTCATAAAAGAACTTGATTCTAAAAAGCATGGTGTTTAATTGTATTGGACTAAAAGTGTTCACAACAGTTTCCAAAACAAGGTACTTCCATAATATAGAATTAAAATTTCCAAGCGATGTTCCATCTGCCTGTTGAGATACCAGCAAGACCGATACGCCAACGAACAGGAGAGAGTAAGCGATCCGAACGACGAATCGTCAACGGTGTGAAATTACGATAGGCGAGATATCAAGACCATACAAGCATACAACACACAATGGCATACAACATAGCAATCAAGCATATCATTCTTATCATTATTATTATTCTTATTATTATTTCCTTATTTTACAAAACTTATTATCTTATCTCAATCATAAACATTCCCACTTTCTCAATCTCACTAACAAGTATTCCACTTTCACTTCTCAAATCAGTTCTTGTCATCAACATTCCAGGGGACTTCACTTCATAATATTATCCATCTTTTTATTACTTTTAAACTTTAATCATCAAGTCTTGTCAAATCACAACCATCGATGATTGGGGGAAATCATAATATCATCGAGGTACTCATTTCATTACCATCGTCACACACGTCTACATCTCCTCGGTCATCCACCCAGCCTAGTCGGAAGCTAACAGGAGTACAGGACCTTTACCACGCGGGCACGACAGCTGTCTCAACAATTGGCTCCAAGCCAGGAGAACTGTAGAAAACTCGGGTACAGTCTCAATTCAATTCATATCATATCAATTCATATCATATAATCAAGGCTCACTGTAGAAAACTCGGGTACAGTGGCAATCACGATGCCCCGTTCCAGTCCCTCTCACTGTTCTCGAATTGCCATAGAGGTGACAGCACTATTCCGGTTCCGGGTGCAGAACTTACCACGACATTAGGATCCAGTCCCCACCACGTCTGGTTACCACATATGGAATTCGTTCCGCCCAGAATAGTACTCAAGACCTCATGACGTTTTACCGCCCTAGCCTACCCTATTGCATTCACAACCCGAATATCCCTGATATCCGGGGTACCTTCCTCTCCACTACTTCGCACTCTCATATCTCACCGCGTTAGTGTCTTTTAATGTCTTTTATCTTTGTAATTAACCTAAGGTCGGCCCATCCTTCGTGCATCCCTTCAATGAGTCCCGACCACTGACTTTGCACAATCTTTTCTCATCAGAGCACAAAGCTGGGTTCACATCGTCACACTTGCATCTCATTCACAGTTTCCTCAATATCTCTTTTCACAATCTTTCTCAAGATCACATTTTATCACCTTTCTCAAAATCTCAAAACATAAACTTTCGCTAATTCTCATTTCACAAACTTTCAAAAATCTTATTTCACAAACCTTCTAAAAATTTTCCTTTTATCACTTTCTAAAAATCTCATTTTGTGAACCTTCTCAAAAATCTTACTTCACAAGACTTCTTTTCACAAAATTTCTAAAAATCATATTTCACAAGATTTCTAAAAATTTCATTTCACAATTTTCTAAAACCTCGTTTCAAAAACTCTTTTCAAAAATTCTCATTTTCAAAACCTTTTTAAAACAAAAACCTCATTTCAAAAACTTTTCGAAAACATATTGTTTCAGTGAGCACTAGTGGAGGAGCAAGCTCAACTCAACACCAGTCTCATTTCAACAATATCACAAAGGAGCCAAGCTCCACTCAGATCACATCTCATTTCAGTAATCACACAACATCACTTTCGCAGCTCTGGCTTAACCTCATCGTTATCATTAAATCTGTCCCCAATCTCAACTCTTTATCTCTTCATTTCTTTTTCAGCACTTATCTCTTTTCCAATCTGTCTCATATCTTTGATCACTATTCATTTCTCTTTGTGTCTTTCATTTTCACCAACTTATTTATTTCATTTTCATTTTCAGGACGTAACAGACGTCCATCAATATGTTATTAATATAAATTAACAGTGTTAAATACCATCATGCATAATTAAATAAATAAATGCGAGCATGCTATTTCATAACATACAAACATCACACAACAACAATGTGGTCATTGTCACCTTCGTATAAGTGGCCACACAACACAAACAATTGCCACTTATACTACTGACTCCGAACCACTAAGTTCCGATCTTTGAGATGATACGGAACGTCCTAATACATCACCTAAATACCACGGTGTCTTAGGAAAGCTTCTCTCTCACCTGAGGTCCAACGATTAAATGCGTGCAGTCTCCTCGGATCCTTTTTGTTGCTGGCTGCCCCAATCCCTCGTCTTTAAAATTCCTCGAATTGAATAAAACACTTTTCGTTATTGACTTGTATAAGAAAATCTTTCCTTAACTCAAACACGTTTCGTTCCTCGTCGGAAAACTTAAAACATATTGGTTTTCTCAAAAAAACTCTCATATTTTCTAACATTTTAAGTATCTTAAAACCATTTGAAACCTCATATAAAATAATTTAAATCATTTGGGTTAGTTGCTTGTCTGTCTTGGACAGCACCTTAACCGCGTTAGAAAACACCGAAAAATGCACTCTTTTTAATCCGGCTTTTTCTTAAATCAAATACCACTTGAAAACTATACTTTAAATAACTTGAACACATTTTTAAAGTTAAGAAACAACTTTAAATAATTTTGGACAGCAAAGGATTACTTCACAAAATCGCTTTAATAAAAAAAATCCGAAAACATCGTAAATACACTTTTGTTTCAAATAATTCTCTAGTTTAAATTAACACTTTAAAACTCAAGCTTTTGTCTTAAAACAAACCTTGGACAGCCATAAACACAATCCAAAAATTTCAAATAAATCAAATGGATTTATTTTAAAATTAATTAATTTCAAAACCTATTATGCACTCAATTAGTTTTCAGACATCAATTAATACATAACCACAACAACACTTAAATGAACTAAGTTATACAAGCAATTAACAAATCATTTAATTTAATTATAATTACAACATTCATTTTCACATAAACTTTTTCATACTCAAATCTTCATTCACTTATTCAACACATAACTATTTTTCAAAACCATTTCATTTTCATAAAACGAAAACACTTAGACATGTATACACTCACAAACCGAATTAAGCCAAAGATATAACTCAAGCACAACAATTCAATCAATCACTATATAAATTTATTTTAATGCAACAACATTCCCTAGACTTATTTACACTGCATGGTCGAACATAACTATAAGCCCAAACAAAGATTTATCCAATATTAAGAACATAAAATCATGAAGTCTTTCATTTCATTTTCTTCCAAAAACTGTGAGCCCTTCTTAAAATTAAATAAACTTTAATTCATTTTCTCAACTTAAATTAATTTATCAAATCAAATATAGTTTCCTTTATCTTTTTAACCAAAACCAAATTGAAAGAAAAATAGTCACAATACAATTTCAAACAAATTAAATTAATCATAAGTTCACAAGACATACTCATCACTTTTGTGTCATTTCATGAAAGAGAAGCCTAGTCTAGTGAGCATGCATTGGCCGAATTTCATCATGGTCATGACAAGGTTTTTAGGTTCATTTTTCAACATGCAACTTTAAGATTCTCAAACTAATTCATGTTCTTTCTTACTCAAAAATTTAAAAATAGCATTTCCTTTTTCAATCATAAAACCGAATCATTATCAACACACAAACCAAGTTTTTATTTTAATTTTCTTATATGTACTTTAGAAATCCTTAAATCAAATAGAAATTAACATGCATGTACTTAAATCTTGTAGATCAAGTCATAGAATCAATCACTATAGTACAAATCAAAGATAAAAATCACTTTAGGTAGAAAGGACCAAAATTGTGACATGAAATTGAAGAAAGATCAAATCTTTTTGTTTGAAAATCACATGCACGACTTAAGAACAAAAGTTTTTCAAAGATCAAGGCAAAAATCAAAGCTTTTTCAAAGCCAAATCAAAATCAAGCATAACAACAACTTAAATCAACTTTTATAAACCTAAAGTTAACATGCAATGACTTAGAATAAATTTAAAAGCATCAAGACCTAATTTTCTATTCATGGCCGAATTACATAGTTCTTGGTTTAGTGTTTTATAAGTTCATTTATTCTTAAAATTCAAGATCAAAGCACAAATGATGCATGCAAGGGGAAAAATAAAGACCTCAAGGCCATAAAATCACACATGCAAGACTCAAGTTCCTTGCTTTATCAAAGATCAACCATAGGTCAACTCATACAAATGAAAATCAAGACAAATAAACAATTATAAACACAACTTTTGCTAAAACTGAGACAAAGAAAACCATAAGTTAAAGATCTAAACTTTTTAGCATAGATTTTCAAGATCAACACTTAGAAATGGCATGCATGTAGTTCAAACTTCAAGATCACTTCAAAATTAATAACATGCATCACAAACTTTTAGATTTAAACAAAGTTTATCATAAAGTCCTTTACATATAAGATTATTACACTTAAAACTCTCAAAAACTTAAGCAACTACCTTAGATCTAAACTTAACTTCAACTTCAAGATCTCTCTCTCTCTCTCTCTCCTCTTCTCCTAGGTTTTAGTTTCGGTCTCTTCTTCTTTTGGTTGAGGGGTGGTTTTCTTCTTAGTCTTTGAAAAAGGAAGTGATGGAGAAATGAAAATCAAAGGTGAAAGGTGGAAGAACTTTGAATCTTCACTCTTCTTTCTCTTCCTCTCCCACGACCCTGTCTCTTTCTCTTTTACTCTCTAAGACCTTGATGGACTCTTAGAGTAAAGTGTTTAGAAATGAAGTGAGGATGAAGGGAAAAGAGTGGAAATAAACTAAGGGGTTTAGCTTATATAGGCAAAACGTGATCTTACTACTTTGCCCTTAGTTTGTTCGGCCATATGTGCAAATGGGAGGGGTAGTTTTGGCAATTCTAAAACACCTACTTGGGGGCCAAGTTTCTATTTTTATTTCTTTTATTATATTTCCCTTTTTACTTGGTCATTAAGCAATGGCTCCATGTAGTTTCTTCCTATGTAAACACATACGCCCACATACCATACATACATATACAAGTAACACACATACATACACACACACACACATACACGGATTACACACATATATGCATACATACATTATCTCTTTATTTCTTACTCATATTTACTTTGAAACAATATAATCACCAATCCTCATAATAACACAATTATTTTATACATCATCAATGTATTGTCATATTCTTTCACTTATTTAATTCCCACATAATCCTAAGCACACACACACATAGCCACACCGTGCATACATATACATACACACACATAAAATAATTTTTTCTTCTTATAAAACCACCAATGCACAAAAAGTTACAATTCCCTTAAAGCACAAAAATATCAAACACATAATCATTTCTTAAAAATTCAACTTAAAAACTCATAATATTTTCTTATGAAAATCATTTCTTTAAAATCATTCACCGCATGAAATCATGAAATAAGTAATTCGCTTCAAGAAAACACTCTTTCAAAAACATTTTTCTTAAAATAGATCTTTTGATTATTTGAAACAGTACGAGGAATTTGCGGGATGTTACAATCTATAAATACCACTACAAACAAATCCAGGTATGGTCTAAAGATCCGGTTCATATAATCCATGAAAATAGCAGGTGCATTAGTCAATCCGAACGGCATCACAACATACTCATAATGACCGTATCGAGATCGAAATGCAGTCTTGGGTATATCTTCCTCCTTTATCCTGATCTGATGATAACCCGATCTCAGATCAATCTTTGAAAATACTGCAGCTCCCCTAACTTGATCCATAAGGTCATCAATCCTTGGCAGAGGATACTTATTCTTAATAGTGACCTTATTCAATTGTCTATAGTCCACACACATTCTCATACTTCCATCCTTCTTTTTTACAAACAGTAGTGGAGCTCCCCAAGGCGAAACACTTGGCCTGATCATCTGCTTCTGCAACAACTCCTCTATCTGCTTTTTCATTTCTGCCATTTCAGGTGGTGCCATTCTATGAGGAGCAATAGAGATGGGACCAACTCCAGGAACTAAATCAATCCCAAACTCTATTTCTCGCTTCGGAGGTAATATCGGTATCTCTTCAGGAAATACTTTCGGAAATTCCCACACCACAGCAATCTCTTCCATCGTCATTGACTCTTCTTCTCCAGTAGCAGAGAATAAACACATATAACCTTCTGGTTCAAGGGTTCTATATTGGATTGTCTTTCTCTCACAATTGATGATCACTTGGTTCTTCATCAACCAATCCATACCCAAGATCACATCTAATTGTAACTTAGGGAGACAACCCAAATTTACCTTAGAGACACGACCCAATATTTCAACATCACACCCTAAACAAACCTTAGAGGTAAAGATGGGTATCCCAGTAGGGGTATCTATACTAAGATAGTAAGGCGAATCAGAAACAACAAGATTCAACCTACTCACACATTCAGGAGAAACAAAAGAATGTGTAGCTCCAGAATCAAACATAATCTTGCAAGGTTGATCATTAAGCAAAAAGTTACCTTGCACGAGATTCGAGGTTTGGGTTACTTCATTACCACTCAGGGTAAACACTTTGCCCTGCACCACAGACTTGCCAGCAGATCCTTTAGCATCACCTTTTGCGGGCTCTCTGCAATCACGGGCAAAATGACCTTGCTTTCCACATTTGAAACACCCTCCTGTGGACCAGCAGAATTGACCATGATGATAACGCCTACACTTCTCGCAATAAGGAGCAGTATCGCGAGACTTGTTCTTGTTATCCATCACAACTTTGCCCTTGCCCTTGTTCTTCTGAGCATATGGACCAATATTCCGGTGATCAAATCTCTTCTTCCTCTGTGGTCCATAGTTCTGTCCACTACCCTTTCCTTGGCTTCCTATCAACTCAGCCTTCTTATCATCCTCATACATTCTGCACATATCTACAAGTACAAGAAAGCTCTGAATCCTCTGATAACTGAAAATAGACTTCAACTCCGGTCTCAGTCCACCTTCAAACTTGACACACTTACTCCTTTCATCAGGGTTATTCAAGTAGTAAGGAGAATATTTCATCAACTCCTCAAATCTAGCAGCATATTCTCCTACACTCTTATCCCCCTGTTTCAATTGCATGAACTCTACCTCCTTCTTTCTCCTTAAATCTTCTGGAAAGTATTTATTAAAGAATTTCTCCATAAACACTCCCCAGTTGATTGTTCTTCTCTCAAAATTCAGCAATTGAACCGTATGATCCCACCAGTTCTCAGCTTCCCCATGAAGCATGTAAACTGCATAGGTTACCTTCTGCTCATCCGAACAGTCTAAAGTTCTGAAAATCTTGTTGATCTCATACAACCACTTATTTGCCTCATCAGGTTTGTATCCTCCTTCAAACCTTGGTGAATTGCACTTTCTAAATTCCGACAGAGTCTTAGCATCATGATTTACCACATTACCAACATGTGGATTACCAGTTCGTCCTTGAGGTGGCTGCAGTTGCTACTGCTGTTGCATACCTTCCAGCACAGTCGTAATACGTTCTAACATTTCGTTCGTATAATTTCTATTTCTGGTTGCCATAGAAAGACCTGCACTATGGGCTTTGGGTCACTAAAAGGTATTTAAAACATAAGCACAACTAGCTTATTCAACTATCTTACTCAAACATATTCAAATAACATTGAATATAATACTTAGCTGCATCATCAAGGCCTTGAGGGACAGGACCAATGCTCTGATACCACCAAAGATGTGACACCCTTGTTTTATATCTTGAAAATAATAATATTTCCAAATACAAAATACTTGCTATCAAAAATTTGGTCTAGAAAATTTTTTTTTCCTTTTTAATTGGTACTTGCTCAATTTTATTTTAACCTTGATGAATAATTTGAATTCAGCTCAATAGTACCTTGTTCAAAAATCTCTCGACACAACGCCTTTTTATTCTCAGAACATAATCCCTAGCGTTGATTAAAAACATAATAATTGTCTCTTGAGTTTAATCGGATTTGTAGAATATAAACTTATTTGCTGAATCCATTTTAACCAAAATCAGAGTATGCAGAAGTAAAAATAATAGTTGTGGGGCACTGCTGAGGTAAATAAAAACATCCTATATATATCATGATATAAAACCCCCACCAGTATCATAGTCGCAAGTAGCAAAAGTCGAGATAGCAAGTTTTGATAAAACATATACATAACCAGCTGCTCAAAATAAACCTCACTCTAAGACCTCTCAAAAATATATACAATATATGACAAGGCCAAAATAGAAGTCCCAGAGCAGGTCATCCATGTCCTCAGCAGCTCCTCTGATCCTCTGCAGCTCTATCCCTAGACCTAGGATCCAAAACATCTATGCTATGCAGGCTCCTAGGAACCAGCAGGTCGACCTCTAGCTGAAACAGTAGGCTCGACAGGCACCTCCTCCTCGTCCTTATCCTCCACAGGATCCTCCTCGACCTCGCCCGACTGTGCCGAGACCCCACCACTGGGCCTAGGATCTGCAGAAGCAGTCCTCTCAAAATCAGTCTGACCAGGAGAAGGAGTCTCCTCATTAACAACTCTATGGGAAGAAGGGTGAGTACGAGTGGCAGCTCTAAAACGAAAACTATGAAATCGACGCACTGGTCGAGCCGGCGGTGATCCTTTATATGTATAAAAGGGTGAAACATGCATAGTATAGACTAAAGGGATCCTAAATCTACGAGGTCGCACCCGAACCAGAGGGTTAGGGTGGTAGAGAGTGATCTCCACCTCCCCCTCAAAGGTGGCTCGGTGCTCCTCGTACGTCCATATACCACTAGGGATAGGGCGTATCTCGATGCAGGCTAGGTATCTGGCCAAGTGGCCATCACCTAAACAGGGCATAGGGAGTAAGTATACACATATACATAATGAATAAAGACTAAAATACAAACACAAGTATATCATGGTCAGACAATAATGCAAGTACATATGAGCATACCCTTTTTCAACATTATATCTCTTATAATGCAAGTGGCATGATGCATGATTTCTATCCACAACTGAGGCCTCTAACACTAGTCCTTCTTGGACGTCCATACAGTAAACCCATGTGTTCCCAGAACACTGACATTCGTTCCCAGAACGTATGCCAAACCATACTTGGAAAATCAAGCATCACTCCCAGGGTGTGCATCACGTTCCCGGAACGCATAAAAACCATGTCCCAAACATTGGCCACATTCCCAGAATGTGTCATCAAGTAGGTTACAAATTTGGTACTCCCGGAGTACCCTCCTCATATTCCAAAATATGATAATCGTTTCTTACCAACCTATCTTCCACTCTCTATGCATGAATGCACAATTATTTAGGTTGGTTTTTTATCTTTAATTAATTATTGTGATTTAGAAATATCTCAATTTCTCTTTTGAATGATTAATTTGAGGTATAACCTTTGGCACAAAAATTCATCCATGAATTAACTTAAAAATATGCCATTAAGCTTGGATTGGGAAAAACCTAACCAATGGTATCTACTTTTCACTTAAAAGACTTACCTTTTATTTTTCAGTTTCAGGTACTAACCGGTTACAGTCTCAGGCTAACCGGTTAGAATTACAGACCTGAACTAGTTAACCATTGCAATTCAGAAAACCATTTTTCTTGAATTCTCTACCCAATCCATAAACAAGTTTTTAGCATTGATATATACCTCAAATTCCACTGATTTCATCATTCAAAGACTAAATCACAATTCAATCGCATTTGAGCATAATTTCCTCTTGAAATTTTTTTATAACATTACGGCATTAACTCCTCAATTACAATCTGAAACAAACAGTATTTATTCACATGTTTTCAGATTGATTCCAAGTAAAATTGGAGTATAGACTTGAGTAAAAATGGTAAGAACACAAGGCCAATTTCATAAATTCATTTTCTTTGAAAACTTACAGTATCTAACCGGTTACAAATTTCGAATAACCGGTTAGATTATGCAGTCTGTGCACTGAAAAATGAGGTTTTGCATACTATTCTTTTCAATACTCAAATCTAACCAATTTAATCAATCAATAGAGTTCACATACCTTAATTTAAACATGTTTAACCACAGAAACATATTTCATTTGCATGCATTCAATTTAGAGTATTAAATTGCATAAAAACCCACATAAACACAATTTAATACCACAAAACTCAGAATAAACATTTAGATTATGATTCAATCATCAAAATCACTTGCATGCAGGTTATCAAACTTGCTCAACAAGGATTGAGTCACAGATTTGGCCTCCAAGCCTTTTTAACCTTTACACATAATGCCCTTTTGAGTCTTTGTTGACTCAAATCCTAAAACACACGATTTTAGTCTCAATCTAGTATAAGGTAAACTTCTCCCATACCTCTAAGTCGTGTTTGATGAGTGAAATCACTGACTTTTACAGGAAATCCACAAGAACCTCAAGCTCTGTCCTCAGCCAACATAGGTTCAACAGGGTTCAAAAACCAGAGATTTTGGTGCATGAAAAGGTAATATAATTCGGGGAAAATGGTTAGGACTTGTTGTATGCAACATGCACAAGAAAATCAAAGTGGTTTGAGATTCAAAGAGTGCTTGAGCTTACCTAAATCGAAGCTCAAAGACAGCTCCACGAACACAGAGACAGTGTCAACACAAAGCCCTTGATTCAAGCTTTGTGAAGGTGTATCACTCGCTCTCCAACACTCAGAATCGAATAAGAATTTCACCAGACAAATTCAGAACCCTAACAGAGCCTCCCAACACCAAAACTCAGAAAATCAACCCCAATTCCTTCAACAACACTGGTTTATATAGCAAAATTACGTTGGCATGCAAGAGGATGCGTGTTTTCCACTAATCTTAATCTGATTTCGTGGCAAATTCATGGATTAATCAAGTGATTACTCATCAAAACGCACTAACCCAGTTTTTGGGTTCATCATGTAACCGGTTGCAGGGCATTACTAACCGGTTAGATTAGTGTAAAATTTAAATATTAATACTTTTTAAATCTTTCCCTCCAAGAACCTTTCTAATATTACATTTAGGTCCTAATCCAAGGACTAAAATGCAATATCCATATTTTTGTATTTATTTGCCATATAAAAATACTTTCACCTATTTTTATATTTCAAGGCTAATTAAATACAAAACATAGCTTGGGGAATTTATATAAATTAATAATAAAACTTTATTATTAATTTCCTTATTATCCGGGAGACGAAAATTAGGGGTGTTACAATCCGACTCTTATGTGCTTCATCAAGGATCAATCTCCTAACCTCCTGATCTTTTGGTATGCAAATCCTTGTTCTGAAGCGAAGGATTCCATCCAACCCAATCTGGAAATCAGGTTCCTTCCCCTCCGAACCCAATCTCATCTTTTCAATCAACTCCTCATCTACTTGTTGCAACTCCCGAATTCTTTCCAATAATTCATTTGTAATCTGCAGCATTCCTAACTTGATGCTTGATGGTTCCACTTGCGTCAACAAGCTCAAGTCTCTGAATTCCTCGATCAAAGCTGCTTCCTTCACCATCATTGCACTTATGTGGATTGCTTTCCGACTCAAAGCATCTGCAACCACATTCGCTTTACCCGTCCGGTAATGGAGTTTAAAGTCATAATCCTTCAAAAACTCCACCCACCTTCTTTGCCTCATATTCAACTCTTTTTGGTCAAACATATATCTCAAACTCTTATGGTCACTAAATACTTGGAAAGTAGTGCCATAGAGATGATGTCTCCATATCTCAAACACACGATCGCAGCCAATTCCAAATCGTGTGTCGGGTAATTCACCTCATGATTCTTCAACTGTCGTGATGCATAAGCCACTACTCTTCTTTCTTGCATTAACACACACCCAAGTCCTTGCTTAGATGTACCACAGTACACTTCAAAACTCTTGTGAGGGTCAGGTAAGATTAACACAGGAGACGAGGTTAACCATTCCTTTAGCTCTCAGAAACTACTTTCACACCTGTCATCCCACACAAACGGTTGATCTTTCCGAGTCAACTTGGTTAAAGGCAACGTAATCTTGGAAAATCCTTCAATAAACCAACGATAGTATCCAGCTAGCCCTAAGAAACTTCTCACCTCAGTCACAGACTTAGGCTGTTCCCATTTCAACACAGAGCTCACCTTCGCTGGATCCACCGCAATTCCTTCCTTAGAGATTACATTCCCAAGAAACTTTACTTCATTCAACCAAAACTCGCATTTCGCAAGTTTGGCGTACAACTGCTTCTCCTTCAGGACCTTCAACACAATCCTGAGATGTTCTTCATGCTCCTCCGGACTCTTAGAATAGACCAGAATATCATCTATAAACACCACTACGAACAAATCCAGGTATGGTCTAAAGATCCGGTTCATATAATCCATGAAAATAGCAGGTGCATTAGTCAATCCAAACGGCATCACCACATACTCATAGTGACCGTATCGAAATCGAAATGCAGTCTTTGGTATATCTTCCTCCTTTATCCTGATCTGATGATAGCCCGATCTCAGATCAATCTTTGAAAATACTGCAGCTCCCCTAACTTGATCCATAAGGTCATCGATCCTTGGCAAAGGATACTTATTTTTAATGGTGACCTTATTCAATTGTCTGTAATCTACACACATCCTCATACTTCCATCCTTCATCTTTACAAACAGCAGTGGAGCTCCCCAAGGCGAAACACTTGGCCTGATCATCTGCTTCTGCAGCAACTCCTCTATCTGCCTTTTCATTTCAGCAATTTCTGGTGGTGCCATTCTATAAGGAGCAATAGAGGTGGGACCAGCTCCAGGAACTAAATCAATCCCAAACTCTATTTCCCGCTTCCGAGGTAATCCTGGTATCTCTTCAGGAAATACATCCGGAAATTCCCTCACTACAGGAATCTCTTCTATTGGCATTGTCTCATCGTCTCCAGGAGCAGAGAATAAGCACATGTAACCTTCGGGTTTAAGGGTTCTATATTGGATTGTCTTTCTCTCGCAATTGATGATCACTTGGTTCTTCATCAACCAATCCATTCCCAAGATCACATCTAATTGTAACTTAGGGAGACAAACCAAATCTACTTTAGAAACACGACCAAAGATTTCAACTTCACACCCTAAGCAAACCTTAGAGGTAAAGATGGGTATCCCAGTAAGGGTATCTATACTAAGATAACAAGGCGAATCAGAAACAACAAGATTCAACCTACTCACACATTCAGGAGAAACAAAAGAATGTGTAGCTCCAGAATCAAACATAATCTTGCAAGGTTGATCATTAAGCAAAAAGTTGCCTTGCACGAGATTCGGGGTTTGGATTGCTTCATTACCACTCAGGGTAAACACTTTGCCCTGCACCACAGACTTGCCAGAAGATCCTTTAGCATCACCTTTTGCGGGCTCTCTGCAATCACGGGCAAAATGACCTTGCTTTCCACATTTGAAACACCCTCATGTGGACCAGCAGAAATGACTATGGTGATAACGCCTACACTTCTCACAATAAGGAGCATTATCGCGAGACTTGTTCTTGTTATCAATCACAGCTTTGCTCTTGCCCTTGTTCTTCTGAGCATATGGACCATTATTCCATTGATCAAATCTCTTCTTCCTCTGTGGTCCATAGTTTTGTCCACTACCCTTTCCTTGGCTTCCTATCAACTCAGCCTTCTTGTCATCCTCATACATTCTGCACATATCTACAAGTGCAGGAAAACTCTGAATCCTCCGGTAACTGAAAATAGACTTCAACTCCGGTCTCAGTCCACCATCAAACTTGACACACTTACTCCTTTCATCAGGATTATTCAAGTAGTAGGGAGAATATTTCATCAACTCCTCAAATCTAGCAGCATATTCTCCTACACTCATATCTCCATGTTTCAATTGCATGAACTCTACCTCCTTCTTTCTCCTTAAATCTTCTGGAAAGTATTTATTAAGGAATTTCTCCATAGACACTCCCTAGTTGATTGTTCTTCTCTCAAAATTCAGCAATTGAACCGTATGATCCCACCAGTTCTCAGCTTCCCCATGGAGCATGTATACTGTATAGGTTACCTTCTGCTCATCCGAACAGTCTAATGTTCTGAAAATCTTGTTGATCTCATACAACCACTTATTTGCCTCATCAGGTTTGTATCCTCCTTCAAACCTTGGTGGATTGCATTTTCTAAACTCCGACAGAGTCTTAGCATCATGATTTACCACATTACCATCATGTGGATTACTAGCTCATCCTTGAGGTGGTTGTCGTTGCTGCTGCTGCATACCTTCCAGCACAGTCGTAATACGCTCTAACATTTTATTCGTAAAATTTCTATTTCTGGTTGCCATAGAAAGACCTGCACTATGGGCTTTGGGTCACTAAAAGGTCTTTAAAACATAAGCACAACTAGCTTATTCAACTATCTTACTCAACATATTCAAATAGTAGTGAATATCATACTTAGCTGCATCATCATGGCCATGAGGGACAGGACCAAAGCTCTGATACCACCAACCATGTGACACCCTTGTTTTATATCTTGAAAATACCAAATATTTCCAAAATAGAATACTTGCTATCCAAAAATTTGGTCTAGAAAATTTTTCCATTTTAATTTATATTTTCTCAATTATAAACACCTTTAACCTTGACGAATAATTTGAATTCGGCTTAATAGTACTTTGACTACAAAAAATCTCTCGAGACAACGCCTTTTTAATATAACAGAACATATCCGTAGCGTTGATTAAAAACATATTAATTGCCTCGTGAGTTAAATCGGATTTGTAGAATATAAAATTATTTGCCGAATTCTTTTTAATCAAAATCAGAGTATGCGGAAGTAAAAATAATACTTGTGGGGCACTGCAGAGGTAAAAACACCATATATATATCACAATATAAAACATCCCCACCAGCATCCAGTAGAAGGTCACAAAGTCGAGATAGCAAGTTTTTGATAAAACAAATACATAATCAGCTGCTCAAAAATAAACCTCACTCTAAGACCTCTCAAAATAGGTACAATATATCACAAGATCAATATAGAAGTCCCAGAGCAGGTCATCCATGTCCTCAGCAGCTCCTCTGATCCTCTCCAGCTCTATCCCTAGACCTAGGATCCAAAACATCTATACTATGCAGGCTCCTAGGAACCAGCAGGTCCACCTCTAGTAGAAACAGTAGGCTCGACAAGCATCTCTGTTGGAAACCAACAAGAGGCCTAACAATCGAGTAGAGGGGGGGTGAATAGGAGATTGAAGCTAATATGGAAATTTTTCGATTTATTGAAAATTAACCTGATGTTGTTCGGTTTTAAAAGAAAACGCGAGCTTCTTTTCGAGCAGACAAGGTTAAATGATTAACCAATCAGATAAACAAAATGGTTAATCAGTTAACCGAGCTGCTTCAAGGTAGAGCTGGTTTTTGACTTAAGTTCGAAGAACAACACTCAAAGGGCCGAGCTAAGAAAAATAACAGTTCAAACTTAGATAAATGAAGATTAGCGGAATTAACGTTATGCTTGGCAACAACAGATAAGCAGTAAAGAAAGAACACCAGAGATTTATCCTGGTTCACTCTCACCCTGAGAGCTAGTCCAGTCCCCTCTGAAAACCTTTCAGAGAGCTTTCACTAAAAATCGATTTTATGGGTTACAAAGGATTTACAAGAGCCTACCCCTCTAGACCTATCCAGTCAAACGAGTGTACCAAACTCGTGACAAACTACCCACAACAAATCGACGACCGAAGAACCTCTTTGGAACCTTTGCAAATCGAAGCTTTCTCGATCAGAGACCAACTTCTCACAACAGCAAATACAATGAAGAAGATGATGAAAGTGTATGGCTCCAATTCGAAACACTCTTCTAATATGATGAAAGATTGAATAACAAGAGTGAGTCAATTCTAGAAGGATTTCACAGAGAAGAACTAATTCGAACTTAGAGTTAAGATTTGAAAGATTTAAGTCTCTAAGTTCGTATGAAAATCGAATGTTTTTCTTCTCTGTGAGTTTTTTATTTCTGCTCTGTTTTAAAGTAAAAATGAAAGTTTTTGGTTCTGAGAAAAATGGTTGTTCAGCTATCAATCTACTGTTAACGTTGAAGACCCCCTCTTTTATAGTCTCCTCTCTTCTACAGAGAAAGAGAGAAAGAGAGCTGTACGGAGATGGGGTTTCCAACGGTAACATTTAGATAACAGAGCAGTGATGGTGACAGTTCACCACCCTTTGATTTAAACTCATTTTGAATTTCAAACTTGTCAGAGCATAGGAGCTAAACCTAGGACTTCTACCCAGACTCAACGGTAATAAAAAGTACAGAACAGTTGAGCAGAGTCCGAAGGTTGAAGATGATGCATTGTTGAAGACGATGAACAGAGATTGCAGAGCTTTTGGCTTTGATCGAGCTTGGTGTTTCTGAGCTTGATCTGAGCGTCGGCAAATAGTCAAGTTTAGAACGATCAACCCGAGCTTATTTACTCTATCAGATGCTGTGGCTGTTTCGAGCTTAATCCGAGCAAATCATCATCCGAGCTTACTGCCTTGAAATGAAGAGCCGAGCTTGCAAACTTGGATGAACTTTGGCCTTGATCACGAGCCGAGTCAAATCCAAACTTGAGCTACAAAAGCTGACATGATGCAGGTAGCGAAGAACCCTAGTTTTCTGAGTTTCTGCCGAGCCTCTGCCTTTGGCGGAACGCATACGCAAAACAAAGATTCCGAGCCTCTGCAGAGCTTGTACCTTTAGCTGAACGCTTGCGCTGATAAGTCTGACTTGTCTAACGCTAAGCACATGCCGAGTCTTTTTATTTGACATCATCAAAAGTTCTTTGATTCTTCATTGTGAGTCTACAATCTCCCCCTTTTTGATGATGACAAATATTCTTTAACAGTTTGTTGCTTTTTGTGTTCTCCCCCTGACTGTATGCTCGTAAGCTGATTTGACTTGACACTGATTGTAATTTGCTCGAAAATACACCACATGTTGCACATGAAAATGCACTTATCAGATCTTTCTCCCCCTTCCACTTGTTGAAAGAATGTAAAAATGTGGAGCAGGAGCAGCTCGTCAAACACTCCCCTTGAATTTATGCTCGCAAAATCTGAAACATCAAAAACAAACAACAGACACACCTTTCTCCCCCTTTTGGCATGATCAAAAAGGAGCCAAAGATTAAGCACGTTCGCCAACAGAGAGAAATAAAAACTAAAGAAAAGATTAACACCTTTCTCCCCCTTTTTGGGAAAAAAGAGATTAACATTTTTCTGTACCACTTGTTGATTTAAAAAAAAACTGTTCTCCCCCTTAAGACTTTAAAATGATAACCAAGGAAGAAAATTTTCATGATCATCGTTCTCCCCCTTTAACAGTGAAAGCATGCTTCTCATCCGAGAAGTTAAAAGGTAAAGGTGAGAATGACGAATAACATAATATGAAAGTTCAAATAAATAAAAAAACAGCACTCTTCTCCCCTTAGATAAAAATTTAAAGGAAGGGAAGAACGATGATACACTGGATTCTTAGTTAGATTGATTGCACTTGTATTGTCACATTTGATAGGAATGTGATCTAAAATTAAGCCAAAATCTGATAACTGTTGTTTCATCCAAAGAATTTGAGCACAACAATTACCAGCAGCAATGTATTCGGCCTCAGCTGTTGACAAAGCAACGCAAGCTTGTTTTTTGGAAAACCACGACACAAGGGAACTGCCGAGCAGATGACAAGTTCCACTTGTGCTTTTTCGGTCAAGCTTGCACCCAGCAAAATCTGCGTCCGAATACCCAATCAAACTAAGATTGGCATCCCTAGGATACCACAGACCAGTGTTCACAGTTCCTTTTAAATATTTAAAAATTCGCTTAACCGCCGAAAGATGAGATTCTTTGGGATTAGCTTGAAAACGAGCACATAAACAAACACTGAACATAATATCTGGCCGAGACGCAGTCAAATATAGAAGGCTTCCTATCATGCCTCTATATTTGCTCACATCCACGGCTTTACCTGACTCATCCTTGCCGAGATAGCTGGATGTGCTCATGGGAGTGGCAGCTTCTTTGCAATTTTCTAAGCCAAATTTCTTGAGGAGTGCCTTGCAGTATTTCCCTTGATGCACAAAGGTTCCTTCATCAACTTGCTTTATTTGCAACCCAAGGAAGAATGTGAGTTCTCCCATCATTGACATCTCGAATTCACCTTGCATTGATTCAGAGAACTTCTTGCAAAGAGACATGTTAGTAGCACCGAAAATTATATCATCAACATAAACTTGTACTAACAATATGTCCTTTTTGGATTTATAAATGAATAGAGTTGTGTCAACCTTCTCTCTCTCAAACCCTTGTTCGAGTAAAAATGAACTCAAACGATCATACCACGCTCTCGGAGCTTGTTTCAAACCGTAAAGAGCCTTTTTGAGTTTAAATACATGGTTTGGATATTCAAAATTTTCAAAGCCAGGAGGTTGTTTCACATATACTTCTTCATTTATAAAGCCATTTAAGAAAGCACTCTTTACATCCATTTGAAAAAGGGTGAAATTCATAATAGATGCAAAAGCAAGTAAAATTCGGATTGCTTCAAGCCTAGCAACTGGAGCGAAGGTTTCATCATAATCGATACCTTCCTCTTGGTTGTAGCCTTGAGCAACTAATCTTGCTTTGTTTCTTATAATTGAGCCTAATTCATCTGTTTTATTTCTGAAAATCCATTTCAACCCAATTATCGTATGATTATTGGGCCGAGGAACCAATTCCCAGACATCATTTCTGATGAATTGATTCAGTTCCTCTTGCATGGCAATCGCCCAATGTTCATCATCAATTGCTTGATCAATCGAATTAGGTTCAATTTGAGAAACAAAGGAAGCGAAATTGCAAAAGTTCTGAATAGAACGACGAGTTAAAACTCCCTTATTGAAGTCGCCGAGCACATTCTCTATCGGATGGTCCTTGACTCTCTTCCAGGCTGGACTGAGCTCAGACTGCTCTGCTCGGCTTGGAATGAGTTCGGACTGACTATTTTGAATTTGGCTCGGACTGAGTTCGGTTTGTTCCTTGTTTGTTTGGCTCGGAACAAGCTCGTCCTTCCGATCTTTGTCTTCAGCAGTTTCATCCTTTTGAGCTCTTTCAGTTGTTGTGCTCGGATCGAGTTCAGCCATATGATGATCCTCTCTATCTGCACAACTAACATTGTCTCTCCGAGGAGACTTATCAAATACCACATGCACGAACTCTTCCACTGTGGAGGTCCTTTTGTTAAAAACTCTAAATGCTTTACTATGAGTAGAATAACCCAAAAATATTCCTTCATCGGCTTTAGAATCAAATTTGCCGAGATGCTCTTTTCCATTGTTTAAAATGAAGACTTTGCAGCCAAATGTATGGAAATGAGAAATTTTTGGTTTTCTACCCTTATAAAGTTCATATGGAGTTTTCTTTAAAATTGGTCTGATGAGGATGCGATTCATTACATAGCAAGCTGTGTTCACCGCATCGGCCCAGAAATAATGTGGTAAATTGTATTCATTTAGCATGGTTCGGGCTAGTTCTTCTAGAACTCAGTTTTTCCGTTCCACAACTCTGTTCTGTTCGGGAGTCCGAGGAGCAGAAAACTGATGTTCTATTCTGAACTTAGAACAAAACTTGTCAAATTTGTAGTTCTCGAACTCACCGCCATGGTCTGTTCGGATTACAACTACTTTTTGGTTTGCTCTTTTTTGGAGTTGCTTGACAAGCTCTTTAAAAGTTTCAAAAGTTTCACTTTTTGATTTTAAAAATAAAGTCCAAGTAAACCTGGAAAAGTCATCTACAATTACTAAGGCATAGAGATTGCCACCAAAGCTTTTGACTTGTGATGGTCCGAACAAATCCATGTGTAACATTTCCAACGGATGCGTTGTCGAGACCATGAACTTAGATGAAAAATCGTTTTTCTTTTTGATCGGTTTGCACTTCTTGCATGAAGAGAAAACTCCCTCAATGTTAAAATTTAGCTTTAGTAAACCAATCACTAATTCTTTTGATTGTAGTTTCTTTAACTGGTTTACATTTATATGAGCTGTCCTTCTATGCCATAACCATGTGTCACTTTCTTTGCTAACCATGCAAGTGGTTACCAAAGAGGTGATTTCATTCAAATCAACCAAATAAGTATTGTTAAATAGTTTTCCAACAAATTTGACAGAGTTGTCCTCGTCACTTTTAATAATGCAATGGGTAGAGGTAAAAACAACATGGTTACCAATATCACAAAGTTGGCTAATACTTAAAAGATTGTGTTCTAGCCCTTTTACAAGTAAAACATTATTGATAACCAAGTTGGCAGAGTTACTGACTTTACCTTCACCCAATATTTTACCTCGGTTGTTATCACCATAAGTAACGTAGCCCTTATCTGAATGTGAAAGTTCAATGAATAGATTTTTGTCCCCCATCATGTGCTTCGAGCATCCACTGTGAAGGTACCATCGGCTCTCTTTTGCTCGGAAGCACACCTGCATCACAAAAATATTACTTCTTTGATTCGGGTACCGAAATTATTTTGGGTCCCTGGGGGTTAGCAGTTGGATCTTTCTTTTTAACTACCCAAACAAAGTTTCCCTTGGTTACACCGTGACGTCGGATTTTACATTCATTGGGTGTATGACCATGAAGGCCACAGTAGGAGCAGCTCGGCCGTTTTGAGTTATTAAAGTTTGAGACATAGCCGAGTTTCCTTACTGCTTTCTTCTTGGTCTGAGTGTAGCCGAGGCCAGTTTTGTTCGAGTAGTTCCTATGTTCGGCTAAAAGCCGATCAAACAAGCCATCACTCTTGATGACAGTTGCACTTTTAAATTTTAGGTCAGAAATTTCCTTTTCATATTTAGTGCAGTAGTCAAGATTTTCATTTTTTAACTGAGTGATAGTGTTTTCTAATGACTCGATTCTGCTTTTCAGAATTTCAATTGAATTTTCCAAATCAAGAACTTGCTCTTTGTATTTTGAAAGACTGAGTTTCAACTTAATGAAATTTTTAGCTAGCTTCTTGAATTCGGTTTGCATTTCAAGATAAGCAGAATACAATTCATCAGAGTCATTAAATTCAGATTCAGAGTCAGAATCAGATGTAGAGGTTACCTCAGTGTTTTTATGTTCGGACATTGTTCGGCTGGCTGAGGTTTCCTCGCTGTGTTTGCCCATTAAGCATTTTAAATTTGATCTTTGATTAATTGTGCCAAAAGTCGAGCTCGATGAGTCTTCTTGATCGGTATATCTGAGACTCGAACAAGCTTTCTCATCTTCACACTCTGAGCAAGAGTCATATACAGGGAGATCTTGTTCATCTATTCTGAGTGATGAGCTCGATACTTCCTTTTCACGGTTCGAGCACCATTCTTGCTCGGGGCTCGTTTGGCTCGGGCTTCTGAACACAGTTTCCCTTCCAATTAAGCACAGAATTGCTTTTTCTTCTTCATCGCCTGAGCTGGAGCTTGAGCTGGTATTGTTGTTGGGTGCATCCCATACTATGTAAGCTCTCTTCTTCTTGTGGTCTTTGTTCTTCTTTATTTCTTCACCACTTTGCTTTTGTAATCTTGGACAGTAAGTTCTAATGTGACCTGCTTCACCACATTCGTGGCATCTAACTCGGTCTTTTGAACTTGAGCCTTTGTGGTGAGTGCTTCTGGTATCTCTTGCTCTGTTTGTGAAGTTCTTTTTGCCTTTAAAAAATTTGCTGAACTTCCTGATCATGAGACAAAAGTCTTCCTCATCCATGTCCGAGCAGGACTCATCTTCAGAGGATTCTTTGGTTGCCTTTATAGCAGCTTTGAGGGAAATTCCCTTCTTCTTCTTATCAGATTCTTCATGCATGGTCAATCTGCCAAGCTCCATCTCATGCTCTTGCAGCTTGCCGAACAAAGTGGCTATACTCATTGTGTCCAAGTCTTTAGCTTCCATGATGGCAGTGACCTTCGGCTGTCATTCTCTGCTAAGACATCTAAGCACTTTGTTAGTTATCTCGGCATTTTGAAAAGTTTTGCCGAGAGCATTAAGATGGTTTATGATATGAGTAAACCGTTTCTGCAAATCATTTATATTTTCATTTGGCAGCATTCGGAATAACTCATATTCATGCATCAGAGTATTTAATCTTGCTCGTCTGACCTCACTTGTCCCTTCATGAGTAAGTTGTAGAATGTCCCACATTTCTTTAGCAGATTTGCAACTTGACACTCGAAAGAATTCATCGTAGGACAAAGCTGAGGCGATGATGTTTTTAGCTTTTAAATCGAAAGATACTTTTCTTTTGTCATCATCATCCCAACTTTCCCACGGGATTTCTACAACTTCATCATTAATTTTTCTTTTAGGGGCAAATGGCCCATTTTCAATAGATTTCCAAATTTCCATATCTATGGCTTCAATGAAAATTTTCATTCGAGCTTTCCAATAAGCATAACCCTCACCATTGAATAGTGGTGGTCTGTTTATGGAAGAGCCTTCACCTCCGAAGGGATTGTTAGTAGCCATTTGGTTTCCTTAAGGATCTTTTCGAAAAAGTTTTTACACTCGATCTTTCGACCGAGCTCTGAGACCACTTGTTGGAAACCAACAAGAGGCCTAACAATCGAGTAGAGGGGGGGGGGGGGTGAATAGGAGATTGAAGCTAATATGGCAATTTTTCGATTTATTGAAAATTAACCTGATGTTGTTCGGTTTTAAAAGAAAACGCGAGCTTCTTTCCGAGCAGACAAGGTTAAATGATTAACCAATCAGATAAACAAAATGGTCAATCAGTTAACCGAGCTGCTTCAAGGTAGAGCTGGTTTTTGACTTAAGTTCGAAGAACAACACTCAAAGGGCCGAGCTAAGAAAAATAACAGTTCAAACTTAGATAAATGAAGATTAGCGGAATTAACGTTATGCTTTGCAGCAACAGATAAGCAGTAAAGAAAGAACACCAGAGATTTATCCTGGTTCACTCTCACCCTGAGAGCTAGTCCAGTCCCCTCTGAAAACCTTTCAGAGAGCTTTCACTAAAAATCGATTTTCTGGGTTACAAAGGATTTACAAGAGCGTACCCCTCTAGACCTATCCAGTCAAACGAGTGTACCAAACTCGTGACAAACTACCCACAACAAATCGACGACCAAAGAACCTCTTTGGAACCTTTGCAAATCGAAGCTTTCTCGATCAGAGACCAACTTCTCACAACAGCAAATACAACGAAGAAGATGATGAAAGTGTATGGCTCCAATTCGAAACACTCTTCGAATATGATGAAAGATTGAATAACAAGAGTGAGTCAATTCTAGAATGATTTCACAGAGAAGAACTGATTCGAACTTAGAGTTAAGATTTGAAAGATTTAAGTCTCTAAGTTCGTATGAAAATCGAATGTTTTTCTTCTCTGTGAGTTTTTGATTTCTGCTCTGTTTTAAAGTAAAAATGAAAGTTTTTGGTTCTGAGAAAAATGGTTGTTCAGCTATCAATCTACTGTTAACGTTGAAGACCCCCTCTTTTATAGTCTCCTCTCTTCTGCAGAGAAAGAGAGAAAGAGAGCTGAACAGAGATGGGGTTTCCAACGGTAACATTTAGATAGCAGAGCAGTGATGGTGACAGTTCACCACCCTTTGATTTAAACTCATTTTGAATTTCAAACTTGTCAGAGCATAGGAGCTAAACCTAGGACTTCTACCCAGACTCAACGGTAATAAAAAGTACGGAACAGTTGAGCAGAGTCCGAAGGTTGAAGATGATGCATTGTTGAAGACGATGAACAGAGATTGCCGAGCTTTTGGCTTTGATCGAGCTTGGTGTTTCTGAGCGTCGGCAAATAGTCAAGTTTAGAACGATCAACCCGAGCTTATTTACTCTATCAGATGCTGTGGCTGTTTCGAGCTTAATCCGAGCGAATACCGAGCAAATCATCATCCGAGCTTACTGCCTTGAAATGAAGAGCCGAGCTTGCAAACTTGGATGAACTTTGGCCTTGATCACGGTCCGAGTCAAATACGAGCTTGAGCTACAAAAGCTGACATGATGCAGGTAGCGAAGAACCCTAGTTTTCTGAGCTTCTGCCGAGCCTCTGCCTTTGGCGGAACGCATACGCAAAACAAAGATTCCGAGCCTCTGCAGAGCTTGTACCTTTAGCTGAACGCTTGTGCTGATAAGTCTGACTTGTCTAACGCTAAGCACATGCCGAGTCTTTTTATTTGACATCATCAAAAGTTCTTTGATTCTTCATTGTGAGTCTACAACCTCCTCCTCGTCCTCATCCTCCACGGGATCCTCCTCGACCTCGCCCGACTGTGCCGAAACCCCACCACTGGGCCTAGGATCTGCAGAAGCAGTCGTATCAAAATCAGTCAGACCAGGAGAAGGAGTCTCCTCAGTAACAACTCTATGGGAAGAAGGATGAGTACGAGTGGTAGCTCTAAAACGAAAACTATGAAATTGACGCACTGGTCGAGCCGGGGGTGGTCCTCTATATGTGAAAAAGGGCGGAACATGCATAATATAGACTAAAGGGATCCTAAATCTACGAGGTCTCACCCGAACCAGAGGGTTAGGATGGTAGAGAGTGATCTCCACCTCCCCCTCAAAGGTGGCTCGGTGCTCCTCGTACGTCCATATACCACTAGGGATCTGGCCATCACCTAAACCGGGCATAGGGAGTAAGTATACACATATACATAATCAATAAAGACTAAAATACAAACACAAGTATATCATGGATAGACAATAATGCAAGTACATATGAGCATACCCATTTTCAACATTATATCTCTTATACTGCAATGGCATGATGCATGATTTGTATCCACAACTGAGGCCTCCAACACTAGTCCATCTTGGACGTCCATCCAATACACCAATGTGTTCCCAGAACACTAACATACGTTCCCAGAACGTATGCCAAACCATACTTGGAAAAGCAAGCATCACTCCCAGAGTGTGCATCACGTTCCCGGAACGCATAAAAACCATGTCCCAGACACTGGCCACATTCCCAGAATGTGTCATCAAGTAGGTTACAAATTTGGTACAGCCGGAGTACCCTCCTCATATTCCCAGAATATGATAATCGTTTCCTACCAACCTATCTTCCATTCTCTATGCATGAATGCACAATTAATAAGGTTGGTTTTTATCTTTACTTTAATTATTGTGATTTAGAATTATCTCAATTTCTCTTTTGAATGATTAATTTGAGGTATAACCTTTGGCACAAAAATTCATCCATGAATTAACTTAAAAACATGCCATTAGGCTTGGATTGGGAAAAACTTAACCAATGGTATCCACTTTTCAATTAAAAGACTTAACTTTTATTTTTTAGTTTCAGGTACTAACCGGTTACAATCTCAGGCTAACCGGTTAGAATTACAGACCTGAACTCATTAACCATTGAAATTCAGAAAACCCTTTTTCTTGAATTCTTTACCCAATCCATAAACAGAGTCTTAGCTTTGTTATATACCTCAAATCCCACTGATTTAATCATTCAAAAGTCTAAATCACAATCCCATAACTCCTCAATTACAATCTGAAACAAACAGTATCTATTCACATGTTTTCAGATTGATTCCAAGTGAAATTAGAGTATAGACTTGAGTAAAAATGGTAAGAACTGAGGGCCAATTTCATAAATTCATTTTCTTTGAAAATTTACAGTATCTAACTTGTTACAAATTTCGAATAACCGGTTAGATTATGTAGACTGTACACTGAAAAGTGAGGTTCTGCATACCATTAGTTTCAATACTCAAATCTAACCAATTTCAACAATCAATAGAGTTCACATACCTTAATAATAACATGTTCAGCCACAGAAACATATTTATTTTTGCATGCATTCAATTTGGATACTCAAATTGCATATAATTCCACATAAACACAACTTGATATCACAAAACTCATAATAAGCCTTTAGATTATGATTCAATCATCAAAATAGCTTGCATGCAGATTATCAAATTTGCTCAAAAAGAATTGAGCCACAGAATTGGCCTCCAAGCCTTTTAACCTTTACACATAATGCCCTTTTGAGTCTTTTTTGACTCAAATCCTAAAGCACACGATTTTAGTCTCAATCTAGTATAAGGTAAACTTCTCCTATACCTCTAAGTCGTGTTTGATGAGTATAATCACTGAGATTGAAGAAAATCCACAAACTCCACAGAAATTCTAGGTTCTGCTCTCAACCACGTTTTTCAGCAACAGGGTCCAAACACCATGGATTTTGACATAGAGATTGACCAATCAAATTAGGGAAAACAATTAGGACTTGCTCTAGGTAACATGCACTAAAGAATCGAAGTGATTTGAGGCTTAAAAGTTACCTGTACTTACCAAAATCAAAGCTTAAACCCAGCATCCAGAAACAAGAAAAACACAGAATCAGCTTTCCAACTTCAACTTCCAAGATCGATTTCTCCTTCCACACACACTTTTGGCTTACAAATTTTGTATCAACACGAAGCTCTGGATGTAAGCTTCGTGTTCGTGTATCACTCAAAGTCCCACTCCTCACACAGAAGAAGAATCAAGCCAGACAAATCAAGAACCCTAGACAGAGCCTCCAACACTCAATTTCAGAAAATCAACCCTAAATCCATCAACAACACTGGCTTATATAGAGGGATTTCATTGCCATGCATACCACCGCATGTTTCCCACTAATCTTGGATTAATCAAGTGATTACTCATCAAAACGCACTAACCTAGTTTCTGGGTTCATCGTGTAACCGGTTACAGGGCATTACTAACCGGTTAGATCAGTGTAAAATTTAAAAATTAATACTTTTAAAACTTTTCCCTCCAAGAACCTTTCTAATATTACATTTGGGTCCTAATCCAAGGACTAAATGCAATATCCATATTTTTGTATATATTCACCATATAAAAATACCTTCACCTATTTTTATATTTCAAGGCTAATTAAATAAAAAATATAAACTTGAAAAATTTATATAAATTAATAATAAAGATTATTAATTTCCTTATTATCCCGGAGACGAAAATTAGGGGTGTTACAATATTCATCTAAAAATCCTTTATAAACTCTTCAAAATACATTTTATTAAAATTTATTTATTTATTTAAGTAAAGAAAAATGCAGGATGTTACAAACTATCCTAGGGTCCAATGCCATAGCTACACACACATTCTTAGCCATCACTATGAACTAACTAGAAACTATTTCTTAAATCAAGGTAGCACCCACTCCTTACCTGGAATCCTAGCAATAGAAACAATATCACGTTCGCGTCTGCGCCTTACTCGAGGGTCAGAGACAACAATAACTTGTTGGATCTAAACAGGGACACATGTTAAAACTAATTATAACATTAAATATATATATATATATATATATCTAAATATAATAAACTACATTCATTTTTGTCAAAATAATAAATATATATAATTATACAATAAAAATATATCACTTTTCTTCAAAACATCTCTTTATTTGAAAATATAGGGATAACAAAAATATTGATGGATCGTCGAATAAATATAGGGATAACATTAAATATACTAAAAATTGATTGAAAAATAATAAAGTTATCGGCCCTTACAGATAGCTATTGCTTAAGAAAAAGTATCGAAATTCAAAAGTAAATATGTTTTCTCAATCCTGATGTTAAACTTGATAAAATATAATATTTATAATTTTGAAATAGAAGATCATTATATATAACTTATATCGGTAATATATTAAAATCAGTCTGGGAGCTAAAGATAAAACAGTCTCAAAACGCTATGAAAATTTACACAATGTTCAAAATATTAAATTAAACATATTTTTCTAAAAAAACTATTTATGAAAATGTCCCTAAGGCTTGCCAGTTGACCTCCCTGTCAAAATATTAATTAAACTAAATAAAAGTACTCTTTTGTTTTTAAAAAACGTATGATAACAAATTTATACATATTGTGACTAGAAAACAGATTTCAATTATAATGATGAAATCAAAATTTTATTACACCACTCAAATATTGAAAGCATTTTATTAAATCATTTAATTATTCTAATCTTAATTTTCTATTATCATACGTTTTTAACTCTAAATTATCCCTTTTTAACACCTACTTATGGCTTGTCATTAAGGTTACTATTATTCCTATCTTATTATTATTCTAATTATACTTGGGATTAAAATTCAGGATGTTACAATTAGTACCCGCGACGATGAATGTTTATTAGAAAAAAATTTCTTTTCCAATTGAAGATTGAAAATGAAAAACAATGGTGAAAAAATTAAATTTCATTGAAATCAATGATAATAATGACAATGCAACATAAAAGTATAGACATTATAATCATCAACCTTTATATTATCAATTTAAAAAAATAAATTTTTTTTGGTAGAAGAAATAATTCTATTACCACATGCACAATAAAATACAAAATGTCGTGTCCTTGATCAAGATCAGCCTTGAAGATATGGAAAAGCCTCAAAGAATGACCTCAATAAAGAGATTAATGTAGGACTTGTAGGATTTCTGTGTATCCAGTTGGGATAAACAGGTTCTCCCTAGTCAACAATGTGTGTGCGAGTGTCAACTTAGGTATGAGAAGACGTACCTTAGCCCCTATAGCATGGTGGTTCTTATAGGGGATTACCTGTGTGTCATGGGCCGTTCTGATAAGGCTTCTGAAGAGGAAGAATTTGAGTAGGATTCGTTGAGGCCATAATAAGATCATATCCATAAATCCCTTATGCAATAAGTCTTTATCCATTACCGTTATATCTAACCAAGTATCGTGGGAATCTAGGAGAAGTGTTTAAGCTAGATGAGACTGTAAGTGATAGAGATAAGGATGAAAATCCTGTGTTCAGGGTTAATCTCATAAGCGTATTACACCTCTGTAAGAACCCAGTTTGCTCGGTGTTTCATTTCGACCGTAGGCCTTGTCCCAGCGTCTTGGCGGTCGGACTAAGGTAGATTAAGTCGGGCAGCACTCGGTTTACTACAGGTCCACTACATAAGCCCCCCAAGCTTGGTAGGGTGATTTGAGCCCTACCGAGTTAATAAGACAAGCGAATTGTTTTCCGACCAAACTTTGTTGAAAAAGATATCCGACCATTTGAGCGATCCTACCAGAGCTGTCGTTTGATTGACCTAGACGTGACCCCTCAACTCTATTTGCGTCTACACGTGTCCTTCACTTTTACTGGGAAATGGAACGTTATGATTTCAAACCTACTGGGGGTGCCACGTATTAACTTTTGCCGTAAATGGGCTTTTTCTAATTTAGGCCCAAGTCTTTTGAGATAGTGGAGGGAAGTTTCTTAGATGAATTTCAAAGGGTGGTTTCTCATAATTCAGAACTTTCATTTAGAACTTCAGAAACATCTTGAACTCTCTCTCTTCCTTGTTCATCGTTTTCCAGTGACTATGATCATCAAAACCAGGGTTCTTCAACGACATTCTTGTTACTATTTCATTTTATTTCTCTTCATCGAGTGCGTTTCTCACTTCGTGACCTTCGTGTTCCTTTGGTTTCTTGATCATTCATCGATATCAGGTAATGAACCTCTCTTCTTGTTTCTGACTACTTTTTCTGGCTTTTTTCTCTTTCTTCTTTGCTGTCTTGCATGCAATTGTTTCTGCCATTTGCTGTGTGTATGTGCTTAGAATTTTCTTTTTTATGTATCAACTCTGGCCCTTCTTCCCTTGTTTTTGAATAGATTTTTCTAGGGTTCGAACAAACCCCAATTTGTTGTTGTGGTTCCCCCACTTGCCTTTCGAAATTCTTTATCCCCCTTTAACATTTACTGAGCGATCGCTGTAGTATTTCTTAGGTTTTCTTTACGTTTCGCTGCACTTAACTTCTTAGGGTTGGTACTGAGGCTGCGTTAATCATGAGTGAGGAGTCTGTAAACTCTGACGTACCAAGAACACATAAAGGAGGAAACCCAAAAATTTGTGTTAAACCGATAGCCATGCGTTTTCCTCGATCTTTGAAAGAGTTCAGACAGGGTGTGATTAACTATAGGATTGCCGAGAGGGTAGAACTGAGGAGGTTAAGGAAGCAACAGAGAGGTATTAGACATTTCAGTTGGTTTGGGGAAATTCTGCCCAGAAAGGGAGGTGTTCCCCGACCGACGGTAACTGTAAGTGTTTGATCCGACATAACCAAGTTTTTATGCTTCTGACTCCAAGTGTGCCCCCTTTTCCTCAGGTATGAAGAGAAAGTGTATCACTAATCCTGAACTCTACCCACTTCCACCAGATGCAGCTGAATACGATTGGGTGGACCAAGAGGTACTCGGTATTCGGTCCGAGCTTTCAACGGAAGAGTCACTAGAACAAACTCGGGCTATAATTTTACCATGTCCTGGAGATAACACTGGGAATCTATTCTGTTAGTCCGGTGGGTTTGAACGAGAGGGTTTGCACCAAAATTCCAGAGGGTAGTTTTGGTTTCTATTTTTACGAAGAGGTGATTACTCGGCTAGGGATTAGAATGCCCTTTACTGAATTTGAAATAGGTGTCTTGAGTACTTTGAGAGTGGCCCCTTCCCAACTGCATCCGAATGCTTGGGCTTTTGTGAGGGGGTTCCAGCAAGTTTGTTCGGCCCTGGAGTGGTCTTGCACGCTTCCCCTTTTTTTCTATCTGTTTGCCACCCAGTGCAATACTTTTGAGAGAGGTTCGGCGAGGCGACCTTGGGTTTCTTTAAAGTCCCGCCATGGATATGCTCTTTTCACTAAATTCTCTGAATCTTGGAAGGGGTTCAAACCTTACTTGTTCAAATATAATTTTGTTGGCAATGGTGCCTGCTGGTTTACTCGTCCTGGGGAGAGGCGACCACTCCCACGGTTCCCTCTTCAGTGGAGTGAAAGTTTTTTAAACTGATCGATCGCATCATATGCATCGGATTGGAAAGAGCTTGCTGAATTCGAGAAAGAGGTATGCCGAGCTGTTGAGAGTTATTTGCAAAAGAATGGAATGATAGAGACGAAGGATATCGTGAACATCCCTTCGTCGGATGTCAAAGCTGAACTTGGTAAATTGTTTATTTTCTCTTTGCTGTTATATTTGTGATTTATTTGGATCTTAATAAGTTTTCTTTGCAGAGAAAATGGCTTCACGAATGACTGCCTTACTTCAAGGGGGAAAGAAGAGGAAGACACCTGCAACGAGCGTGGCTTCCGGGTCTTCAAGCTTAAGTACCCCAAGCTTAAGTACTTCCACACCTACAACTTCTCCAACCGAGGCATCCCCTCGGCCAACTTCCAATGTAGTTGTTGTTGCTGCTACAGTTTCATTGGGCCCTAGTGGCCAAGTCCAAGTTACTTCTCCCCCTCGACAACAAATTCGCCGCCGACGGTTGGATAAAGGAAAAGAGAAAGTGTCTGACAGCGCGAATCCGAGGGTTGAGGGGCCAAGTGTTAAAGCTGCCGCTATTCCATCTCCTGCCGCTGTTCCATCTTCTGCTGCGAACCCATCAGAAACATCCATATGGGATCAACAATTTGATGAACGGTTCGCCAAATATGTCTGCACTGAATCTGACTGTTCTCGGTTTGGAACTCTCACCGCCGACGAGTGGTCTCGATGCAACATGACTCTAACGAAGTATCTTCTTCGTAGTGCCAACCTTACTTACTTTTTGGCCAAGCAAGCAGGTGATCTTTTTTCTGGTTTGAACGTTGAACAGAAAGAGGCTCGTGCTATGTCTGCTGCTCAAGAGGCTAGCCTCTCGGACGAACTGGTCCGAGTGAAAAATGGGTTAGAGAATTTGAAGGCTGACAAATCTGAGCTAGTCAGAGAGAGGGATTCTTTGAAAGTTTCCCAAAAAGCTGCTGAGGACAAGAAGAAGGAGGTCGAGGAGGCAATGAAGAAAGAATTGCAAGAGAACCGACAGAAGATGGATGAGTTGAGATCTGAAGTTGAGAGGTCTGCTGTTGTTGCTCGGAAATTGAAGGAGAAGGCTCTTCTTCACAAGAAAAAGGCGGAAAGAAACTTTTACAACTGGAGCAAGAGTGTTGATGATTCTTTTGTCTCGGCCATTAAGCAAATTCAATTTCTGAATCCTGAGACTGAATTCAGGGTGGTCGGAGCTCATCCATTTCACACTGTCGACAATGGGAAGCTGATTGATATTGAGACCAAGGCCGAAGTCGATTTACAAGCTGAGGATCTGCCAAATCCTCTCGTTGATTTGACTGAAGCCCCTGAGTTTGATGATTCCAACACTGTTTTGTCTGATATTGAGGAGTGATTCTGAGCTTTGGAGATCAGTTTTTGCTGCTTGTATGCAGGATTTAATTTTTTGTTGCTCTTTGTAATTGAGCGTCGTTACTTAGCCCCTTCGAACACTTTTTTTTTTAAAGTTGTTGCTCGCTGTATTCGAGCGTACTTCCTTGACCGCTATGAACAATTTACTTTAACTTCACTGAATGTAATCAATTTGCCCTGTATACAAATTGTGTTGCGTAGATTATCTTCGTTACTTTTGGGTTTCGTTTGTCACGTGACCCTTTATATTTAGTACAAAGTTGATTGCCGAACGATCGGTTTGTAATTTATTGGGCAAGGGATCGCTTCAATCGTATCTAAAATTTGTTGTGAGTAGAACTCGGATCGCCGACTTTAGCCGAAGCGGGACCCTCGGACCGTGACATAAGGAAAGTAATTTCCTAAATTCGGGCGTTCTATGAATACGTTGCTGAACTCTCGTGAAGAGTTGTATCTCGATTTAGCTCGGTGGCTAGCCGAGCCAAATGAGTCGCATGTCATTTCACAATGTTCGAAGGAGAATTTCAAAGAAATACGTATTTTTATTGATAAGAGAATACAAAATGAAGTTGCTCATTTTATAAATAATTCCTAACAATTTGTCACTAATCTAAGAAGGGTGTTATCCTTCGTTTATTCAACCTAAACAATTCTGAGAAATAGACTAACCTATTTGTAAAAAGTGAAAAATAAAATAGGAGCTTAACTGTAATAAGCTCTGAGCTTGGCCACGTTCCAGCTGTTATTGATTTCCATGCCCGAAAGAGTTTCCAATTTGTAAGCACCAGATCCAGATTTAGCCTTCACTCGGTATAGGCCTTCCCACTTTGGCTTCAATTTTCCAACTCCAGCATTTCCTTTGCCAATATCCGCTCGGCGAAGAACTAAATCTCCAACCTCAAAACTTCGTGGTCGAACCTTCTTGTTGTACTCCCGAGCTTGCCGTTCTTTCACTTTTCTTTCATGAGCAGCGGCGTTTTTTCAAATTTTCTCAAGTAAAGTGAGCTCTTCACTAAGCAAATGGTCATTAGTTTCTGTAGGATGTTCGAGTGTCCTAAAGGTAGGGATTCGCTTTTCGATCGGAATGACTGCGTCACAGCCGTATGTCAAACGAAAAGGAGTTTCTCCTATAGACGAGTGTACAGTTGTCCTGTGTGACCATAAGACCCTCGGAAGTTTATCCGCCCAAGTATCGGCTGCATTACCGAGTTTCTTCTTAATTCCATCCAAGATGGTTCTGTTGGCTGCTTCGGCTAACCCATTTGTCTGTGGGTGTTCAACAGAATTGAAATAGTGAGTGATTCCCAGGTCAGTTGCTAGTTGCTGAAAGTGAGAGGCTGCAAACTATGATCCACTATCAGTAACTATGGCACGAGGCACTCCGAACCGAGAGATAATTTCCTTCACAAAGAAATATTGAATACGGGCCGTAGAGATTGTTGCTAACGGTACCGCCTCAATCCACTTAGTGAAGTAGTCAATAGCCACTACCGCAAATTTGAGTTGCCCCGGTGCGGTGGGAAACTTCCCGATGATGTCCATTCCCTATTGATAAAAGGGCCAAGGGGCACCGAGAGAATGTAGCTCCTCAGCAGGTCTTTGGTAAATGTCCCTGTGAAACTGGCATTGAACACATTTCTTTACATGTTCCATGGCATCCTTTTGCAATGTGGGCCAAAAGTAACCTGCTCGGATTATTTTCCTAGCTAGGGATTTTCCACCCATATGGTGGCTGCAAACTCCACCGTGAATCTCTTCAAGTATCTCCTCAGCTTGGGATGGGTTGACACATCTGAGCATGGGGAAACAAAACCCTCTTTTGTACAGGACTCCATTCAGAACCGTGTATTGAGCTGCCTTTTAACCAATTTTCGAGCCTCTGTCTGATATTGGGGGACGAAACCATGTTGCAAATAGGTAAGAAGAGGATCCATCCAAGATTGAGATAATGAGATAGCTAAAATGACACTCGGTTGGGGAATCGTTTCTTGTATCAAAGTTTTATTATTTTCCGACCCCTTCGTACTTGCCAATTTGGACAAAATGTCGGCTCGGGAATTGGAATCTCTTGGGACGTGGAAAATGTCAAACTCTGAAAAGTTAGAGATGATTCTTTTTACCTCTTCAAGATATTTTTGTAAGATGGGCTCCTTTGCCGAGTATTGCCCCTTGATCTGTGAAACTACTAACTGTGAGTCACTGAAAACTAACACTCGCTTTGCTCCGAACTCATGAACCATCTTGAGGCCCGCAAGAACTGCCTCGTACTCCGCTTGATTGTTTGATGTTTGGAACTCGAATTTCAATGAATATTCCATGCTCAATCCTTCGGGGTTTTCAATGATGACCCCGGCTCCAGCCCCTTTCCTGTTGCTCGATCCATCTACATATACTGACCATAAATTCTGAGAGGTATCCGAGGGGACATCTGTGAACTCGGTGACGAAGTCAGCCAAAACTTAAGATTTCATCGCCTTCCTCGGTTCATAGGTGATGTCAAATTCAGACAATTCGACAGACCATGAAACCATTCTGCCTGCTAGGTCGGGTTTGTGAAGGACTTGTCTGAGAGGTTGAGCTGTTCTTACCAATATTCTATGTGCCTGAAAATATTGTCTCAATCTCCGAGCCGACATAACCAAACAGTACGCAAGTTTCTCAAGCTTTTGATATCTCAATTCTGATCCTTGAAGTGCTCGGCTAACAAAATATACAGGAGCTTCCATTCCCGAATCTTCTCGAACCAAAACCGAACTGACTGCTGCTTCTGCCACTGACATATATAGAATGAGGTTTTCCCCAGAAATAGGGCTGTGGAGGACTGGTGGGCTGGAAAGATACTCCTTCAATTGAACAAAAGCTTGCTCACAGTGCTCGTCCCAAAGGAAATCTTTGTTTTTCCTAAGGAGCTGATACCATGGCAAAGCTTTCCGAGCAGCCTGGGATAAGAATCTGGAGAGTGCCGCCACTCGACCCGTGAGTTGTTGAACTTCTTTAAGACTAGCTGGACTCCTCATTTCAAGAATTGCTTTGCATTTATCTGGATTGGCTTCAATACCTATGTTGGAAACCAACAAGAAACTTTTCATTCTTCACTCTATTTCTTTCATTGTTCAAATATTCTTGAGATCATATTTTTGTTCTTAGTGGTTGTTGAAGATTTGCAATTTGTGATTGCATTATTGAAGTTTCAACACAAGTGAAGAATCTCACAAGGAAGACTTTGAGGATCAAATCAAAGAAAGAAAAGAGGATTGGTTGGAAGCATCTTCAATCAATTAGCAAGGAAATCTAGAATACTCAAAAGGGGTAGATTAGATCAAAGTGTTTGGTACACACTTTGAAGTTGGGTTTTAAGATAGGAGAACTAAGAATCTAGTTGCATCTTAAAACATTGTAAAATCTACATTTGAAGATTTCTAGTGAAGAATCTCTCTTGGTTTAAGAGGGGACTGGAGTAGCTTTCAAGTGGGTGAAAGTGAACCAGGATAAATCCTTGTGTCTCTTTTATTTTCATTCCTTGTATTGCATTAATTCATTAACATTTGCATTTTTAGGTTAGAATTGGGGTTTTTCAATTCTACTCAATTGATCTAAAATTGCATGTTAATATTACTTGAAATTGTTCATATTAATCATTCATAATTTGTTGAATCATCATAGCATTGTAATTCTTGAAGAACTCCATTGAAAACTGAGTTTTAATTGAATTTTACCCAGTTTACTCGAGTAAAGTTCTTGTCACTCGAGTAATCTGCTTTCAGTTTATGAACAATACTCGAGTAGGTTTTCTGTTACTCGAGTGATTTAAAAATAGCTTTCGTAATACTCGAGTGATTTGCTGAATACTCGAGTGAAATTATTTTTGCTTGCGTATTACTCGAGTGAAGACTTGAGTTACTCGAGTAATCTGACTTGAATTTTTAAGAAAACTTATTTTCATAAAACCATTCTCTTAGGTGGACGAAAAATCTGTAATAAGGCTTCAATATTCTATTCACCCCCCCTCTAGACTATATTGAGCCTCTTGTTGGTTTCCAACAAGTGGTATCAGAGCTCGGACGAAAAATCCGAGCCTTAAAAAGCTTTTTCGAAAAGATCCTTTTTACTTGGAAACAATGGGCTCAATTTCAAATCCTTTTGGTGGTGAAGGAGCTTCCATTAATCGTCCTCCATTATTCAATGGTGAGGGTTACGCTTATTGGAAGGTCCGCATGAAAATTTTTATTCAAGCCATAGATATGGAAATTTGGAACGCCATAGAGAATGGACCTTTTGTTCCTCAAACGAAAGTAAATGATGTTGTTTCTATAAAACCAAAATCGAGTTGGGACAATGATGATAAGAAGAATGTTGCATTTGATTTAAAAGCTAAAAATATCATCACGTCCGCTCTTTCTTATGATGAGTTCTTTCGAGTATCTCAATGTGTTGATGCTAAACAAATGTGGGACACATTAAAAGTCACACATGAGGGCACTTCGGAGGTTAGAAGGGCTAGGCTAAATACACTCATGCATGAATATGAACTCTTTCGTATGTTACCTAATGAAAATATAGGTGACATGCAAAAGCGGTTCACTCATATCATTAATCATCTTTCTGCACTTGGAAAAGTTATAACTAATGGTGAAGTTGTTAATAAGATTTTGAGATGTCTTAGCAGGGAATGGCAACCTAAGGTGACGGCCATCATGGAAGCTAGAGATGTGGATCAAATTGACTTAGCAACTCTATTCGGAAAGCTTCAAGAGCATGAAATGGAGCTTGGGCGGTTATCCATGAATGAAGATGCCGATAGAAAGAAAAAGGGGATTGCTCTTAAATCAACTTCAAAATCCCTTAAGGCACAAGAGGAAAACTCTCAAGTGGATGACTCGGAATCCGATATAGACGATGAGACCCTTGGTTTGGTAGTTAAAAAGCTTGGTAGGTTCCTTAAGAAAAAGGGAAACTTTAATAGAAATAGACAAAGAGATTCTAATGACGCACAACCAAGAAATAAGACAAACAAGGATCACATCAAGTGTCATGGATGTGGAAAGCTTGGTCACTATCGATCAAAATGCCCAACTAATTCTAAGAAGTCAGATGGTGACAACTCTAAGTTCAACTCATCTAAAGGAAAAAGGGCTTACATAGTATGGGATGAAGTGGAGAGTCAATCAACATCTAGCTCATCGGATGATGAAGAACTTGCAAATCTATGTTTGATGACGAAGCTTGATGAAGAGGAATCTTCGAGCATTAAATCAAGTGAGAACGTCAATGAGGTAGATTATCTTTCTGATGCTAGCTCTAGTTCTAATTCTCCTTCATTCAATGAATTGTACAATGTGTATGTAGAGATGCATAAAGAGTTGAAGAAACTTGCTAAAATAAATGTTGAAAGAAAGAATTTCATAATGAAGCAACATGAAAAGATAATTGAACTTCAAAAAGATTTGGAAGAACTTAAGCTTCAAAATGAAACTCTTGAACTCATTTATGCAAACTCTACATGCAATTGTGAATTGAAATCAAATGAGACTCCATCTTGTGAAAATTGCAAGTCTTTGGAAAAAGAAGTTTTTAATTTGAATGATCGACTTGCAAGGCTCATGAAAGGAGATACTTCATTAGATCATTTGCTTTCAACTCAAAGGAACAATAGCAATAGATCCGGTCTTGGCTATACCAAATCTAAGAAACGCAATTATCGCAAAGTTGGTGGATTTTCAAAGAATAAGATTTCTAAAAACCCAACTTGCCATTATTGTGGGATCTTTGGGCATACCACGAATAAATGTAATATAAAGAAATTTGGTATACCAAGTGGAGAATATATTTGGATTGTTAAGGGGACTTCTCCCCATGCTAACAACAAAGGACCCAAGACCACTTGGGTACCTAAGTCAACCAAATGATATCTTTCTTGTAGGTGTGTCTTCGAACCAAAGAGCACAAATGGTACTTGGATAGTGGTTGTTCGAGACACATGACGGGAGACAAAACGCACTTCATGGAACTTACTCCGAAAAATGATGGATTTGTGATATACGGCGACAACAACAAGGGCAAAATTCTAGGAGTCGGGAAGATCGGTAACGTATCTAACCTTGTCATAGAAAATGTCCTATACGTAGAAGGCTTAGAACACAACTTGCTTAGTATAAGCCAACTATGCGATATGGGCAATTATGTGACTTTTACTCCGGAATTATGCTTCATTAAGTCTTCTATAGATGATAGTGTTAAGTTTGTTGGTCGTCGCTCTAATAACACTTACTTAATTGATTTGGATGAGATAACTTCACTATTTTCAAAATGTTTCAAATCTTTTGATGATGAAATTCGTCTTTGGCATAGATGAATTGCTCATGTGAATGTGAATCAATTAAACAAACTTTTGCGAAAAGATTTAGTGATTGGTTTGCCTAAACTAAACTTTAAGCTTGATGGCATTTGTGACTCTTGTCAAAAGTGTAAGCAAGCTAAAAGTTCTTTTAAACCTAAAAATGTGATAAGCACAACAAAACCTTTGGAGCTAATCCATATGGATTTGTTTGGACCTTCACAAATTAAAAGTTTAGGTGGCAATTACTATGGATTTGTTTTAGTAGACGATTTTACTAGATTCACATGGACTTTATTTTTATCCGCAAAAAGTGAAGTTTATAAATGTTTTAAAAGATTTGCCAAACTCATCCAAAATCAACTAAGTTTGAAAATTGTGTCTATTAGAAGTGATCACGGAGGTGAGTTTGAAAACACTAGGATTGATGCGTTTTGTGATAAGTTTGGTATTGATCATCAATTTTCGGCCCCTAGGACTCCGGAGCAAAACGGAGTTGTAGAAAGGAAAAATAGAATATTAGCGGAACTTGCTCGTACTATGTTGAATGAATCAAATGTTCCTAAATATTTTTGGGCCGATGCGGTAAACACCGCATGTTATGTGCTTAATAGGGTTCTTATTCGTCCGCATTTAAATAAAACACCTTATGAACTTTTAAAAGGGCGAAAGCCAAATATTTCGCATTTTCATGTTTTTGGGTGTAAGGTGTTTGTTTTAAATAACGGAAAGGAACCGGTCGGCAAGTTTGACTCCAAAGCCGACGAAGGCATATTCATAGGTTATTCAACCCATAGCAAAGCATATAGAGTCTACAATAAAAGAACATTAACCGTTGAGGAATCCGTGCATGTTGTATTTGATGAATCTTCGAAAGAAGATTGTGTTGTTTCTTGTGATAATGATAATATAGGTACATATTTGGATCATGAGAAGTCAACACCACAGCAAATGGAAGAGAATCAAATTGAAGATGGAGAGGTGCAAGCACAAGATAAAGACTTAGCACAAGAGATTCAACCTCAATTACCAATAGCTTGGAAGTCCAACAAAAATCATCCGATTTCTAATATCTTAGGTGACATTGCGAAGGGAGTGGTAACCCGACGCACTTTAAATAATTTTTGTTATTATGTTGCCTTTGTATCTCAAATAGAACCTAAGAATATCAAAGAGGCTCTTCAAGATGATCATTGGATTATGGCCATGCAAGATGAATTAAATCAATTTGAAAGAAATCAAGTTTGGGAGCTTGTGCCAAAACCTAATGATCGTCCTGAAATTGGTACTCGATGGGTCTATAGGAATAAGTTAGATGAATCGGGTATTATTGTTAGGAATAAAGCTAGGTTGGTAGCACAAGGTTATAGTCAAGAAGAAGGAATCGATTACGATGAGACTTATGCTCCCGTTGCTAGACTAGAAGCTATTCGTATTCTTCTCGCTTTTGCTTCAATATTGAATTTTAAATTGTATCAAATGGATGTTAAGAGCGCCTTTCTTAACGGATACATTCAAGAGGAAGTTTACGTGTCACAACCTCCCGGATTCGAGAGTTTTGAGCATCCGGACTATGTTTTCAAACTGAAAAAGGCTTTGTACGGTTTGAAACAAGCTCCTAGAGCTTGGTACGATCGTCTAAGCAATTTTTTGTTACAAAAAGGTTTTAAACGAGGCACTGTTGACACTACTCTTTTTATTGAACGTTCCGGTAAGAATATTTTATTGGTTCAAATATATGTTGACGATATTATATTTGGTGCTACTAACGATAACTTGTGTAAAAAGTTTTCAGACTTGATGCAAAGCGAATTCGAGATGTCGATGATGGGAGAGCTTACATTCTTTCTTGGCCTTCAAATAAAGCAGCTTAATGATGGCATTTATATTCATCAAAGTAAATATTGTAGAGAGATTCTCAAACGTTTTGGGATGGATTCGTGCAAATCCGCTTCTACACCAATGAGCGCTGCATGCTACCTAGATCAAGATGAGGCTGGAAAAGCGGTAGAGGTAACGAAGTATCGTGGTATTATTGGTAGTTTGTTATACTTAACTGCATCTAGGCCTGACATCATGTTTAGTGTCTGTATGTGTGCACGTTTTCAATCAAAACCGAAAGAGTCGCATCTAACTGCTGTCAAAAGAATAATGAAATACTTAAAGGGTACAACGAATACTGGACTTTATTATCCTAGGGATGCTTTTCTAAAACTTATAGGTTATTCGGACTCTGACTTTGCCGGTTGTAAAGTTGAGAGAAAAAGTACAAGCGGAACTTGCCACTTGATTGGTAATTCACTTGTATCGTGGTTTTCTAAAAAGCAAAATTGTGTAGCTTTATCAACCGCGGAGGCCGAATACATAGCAGCAGGTAGTTATTGTGCTCAAATTCTTTGGATGAAGCAACAATTATCTGACTTTGGTTTAAATTTGACAAAAATCCCTATAAAGTGTGATAACACTTCGGCAATTAATTTGACTAAAAATCCAGTATTACACTCAAGGACAAAGCATATTGAAATTAGGCATCACTTTTTGAGAGATCATGTTCAAAAAGGTGATTGTGTTATTGAGTTTGTTCAAACTTCGGATCAATTAGCTGATATCTTTACAAAACCATTACCAAGGGACACATTTTATAAAATTCGAAGAGAACTTGGTATTTTTGATGAATCAACTATTAGCTAATTGTATTTGATGCTTTTAGAAATCACTTTCAAGCCTATTTCAATGTGATTTGTATTTTGAGTTGTTGTGTATCTTATTAAAGTGTTTCTTAACTTTTTTGATATGTAGTTATGTGTGTATGTTTTCTATAATGTGTTAATTGCTTTATTTGTATGTGTGTTACTTGCTAAATGCTAAGTGTTTCTATGTGTTTGTGCATGAAAAATGATTTTTGCATGAAAAATTGAATTTTTTATATTTCTGGACAGTTCACTCGAGTACTAGATATTTCACTCGAGTAATTTTAAAATCTCTTTCGTATTACTCGAGTGATTCTGTCTGTCACTCGATTATTTTTAAAATGATTTTCGTATTACTCGATTAGTTCATTCCTCACTCGAGTAAAAACGTTTTACCTTTCGGCATACTCGAGTAACTTTAATTTTCACTCGATTACTGCTCGAATTACTCGAGTGATGCATGAACATTACTCGAGTAACTTACGTGATTTTAAAACTTGAACTGCTGAAATCAGTATCATTTTCTCGTTTCTTTTTCTTTTTTGTTCGACTTTCTCTCTTCTCTCTCATATGGTTCTTCATCAAATCATCATTTTCAGCCACAAAAACTCACAAATCATACAAATTTCTTCCATATTTCATCATTATATCATCATTTCTACTCCTTTCACTCATCCTTTTCACCAATTTTACCCAAAATCCGAAAATCCCCAAATCAAAACCCTAAACCCAAAACCGAACCAATGTCTTCTTCCTTACAAATTCAACCTCCTCGAAAGAAAGCTAAGCAAGGAGCAGGTCGTAATGATCCATGGTTTTCTGGAATCAACCGAGACTTGCGGGAACCGAAATTTATCAATCGCTCTTTTGGTCTTACAAGGTATGTTAAGTTTGCTTGGTTGCATAAGGAGCAATTTCAGTTTGTAGAGGATTTAGAATTTCAGAATTTGCAGAGGTTTTTGGAATTTGAAACTCATTATTACCCTAGGCTTGTCAGACAATTTTATCAGAATTTTACTAAGCTAGATGGTGAGTATCAAACTATGGTTAGAGGACATCATTTTGTTATAAAGCCTGAAGATTTGACAATGATGTTTGGTTTAGAAAACAAGGGAACTTATATTGGTGATGATGTCTGTCTGGATTTGAATGTGGATACTAATATGATTTATACTGATTTGATGCGTACTGGTGAATCTTGGGGTGATAGGACTACTAGAACTGTATCACCTTTGCATGCTGTGGATAGAGTGCTTATGTACATTGTCTCTTATTGTTTGATTCCGAAATGCAATCAAAATTATGCACAATTGCAAGATGATGATCTTATTTTGTTTCATGGGATTAAAAAGAGATTTGAGATGAATTGGAATAAAATGTTTTTAGCTCGTATGGAAGCTGCTGCTCAATCTCCTCCTACTCAATTCTTGCCATATCCTATGCATGTTACCAAGATCATGAGGTATTACCGTGTTCCAATCCCTGATGATGAGCCAGCTGAAAAGGAAAAGAAAAATAACTGGTGTCTTAATGAGTCACACATTAGTTATATGAAAATTGCTTGGCATAGGGAGAGTCGCACTTGGTTATGGAAATCACAGATTAAGGAAATGGCTGAAGCTGCAAAGGCTGCCAGAGCTTCAGGTTCTAGGAAAAGGAATTTACTTGATAGGGCTGGTGCATCTTCTTCTGTTCCTCCTCCTACTATTGATCCGATGGATACCGATCGTGTTGAGGATTCTATTGATTTTGACAATCTTGGTACTCCATTTGATGCACAGGCTGCTCATGAGTCATTGGTTGAGCACATTAATGCTCAATTCGCTCAGTTGGAGATGAGACAGGATGTGAAGAATATTGCCATGGAGCATCGTTTGATGGATTATATATCTGGCCTCTTTTCTCACCATTTTCCTCCTCCTCCACCTGATTCCTAGACCTGTGGATGCTGATGATGTTTGATGTTGATTTCTGTTTCATGTTTCATATGCATATTTCTGACTATGTTATGTTTCTGTTTATGTTTCATGTTTATGACTCTGTTGATACTACGTTTTTAGGACCTTGTGTATGGTCTAGTTTGGTTTGTTTCGTTTGATGGTGTGCTATGGTTGATATCTTTTTGCTTTACACTATGATTTGCTGCATAGTGTGATACTCTGATATTGTGGATTATGGTGCTATACTCATTTTGCGTTTATATTAGTTGTGGCACTATTGTGGTTTATTCTGGTATTGTCTTTATTGTTATATTTTTTTTTTATATACCATTGTGAACTACTAACCTTCAACTTTTGGCAAAGGACTTTTCTCAAATTTTTTTTTATCTTTTTAATGATGCCAAAAGGGGGAGAATATTTTGTTGATGTTGTTCTTGTAGGTTAAGTTTTATTATCTTTTTCCTAGATGTTTTACATTTAGGGGGAGTATGTTAAAACTTAGTGCTTAATTGAAAAGGAGGTTTGTCATCATCAAAAAGGGGGAGTTTGTAGGATTCTCATGTTTTGATGCTAACAATCTATCTCCAAGCAACAACATTGGCAACAAGCAAGCTACACCACATGAAGATTAGAATTAGGATTTTTATTAATTCTATTTCAATGTAATCTTTATTTTATGCAATGCATCTCATTGGTGTGGGTAGCTTAGGTGATTTTAAGAATATTTAAATAATGTTTGATTAAGAGTGAAGATACTTTAAATCTTGATTAAATAGCTCTATTAAAAGTTTTGTGAAAATCTTTTTAGAAAAACCTTGTTTTTATTCAAACTCTGATCAGTTTACTCGAGTAATGAGTATTAGATCACTCGAGTAATTTATGTCATGACAGGTTAATCGAGTAATGGTTTACACCTCACTCGAGTAACTTAATCTGACATGTTTTAATCGAGTGAAGTTATATGGTTTACTCGAGTAATTCAATCAGTTTTTGGAAAATTATAAAAGGACTTAATTTTCTCTTTCACATAATATATACATTCATTCTTACAATTTTCTATACACTTTCAAAAGCAATTCAAGAGCTATTTTACATCTTTCAAGAGCTATCAAGATTCAACAAGAAACTTTTCATTCTTCACTCTATTTCTTTCATTGTTCAAATATTCTTGAGATCATATTTTTGTTCTTAGTGGTTGTTGAAGATTTGCAATTTGTGATTGCATTATTGAAGTTTCAACACAAGTGAAGAATCTCACAAGGAAGACTTTGAGGATCAAATCAAAGCCAGAAAAGAGGATTGGTTGGAAGCATCTTCAATCAATTAGCAAGGAAATCTAGAATACTCAAAAGGGGTAGATTAGATCAAAGTGTTTGGTACACACTTTGAAGTTGGGTTTTAAGATAGGAGAACTAAGAATCTAGTTGCATCTTAAAACATTGTAAAATCTACATTTGAAGATTTCTAGTGAAGAATCTCTCTTGGTTTAAGAGGGGACTGGAGTAGCTTTCAAGTGGGTGAAAGTGAACCAGGATAAATCCTTGTGTCTCTTTTATTTTCATTCCTTGTATTGCATTAATTCATTAACATTTGCATTTTTAGGTTAGAATTGGGGTTTTTCAATTCTACTCAATTGATCTAAAATTGCATGTTAATATTACTTGAAATTGTTCATATTAATCATTCATAATTTGTTGAATCATCATAGCATTGTAATTCTTGAAGAACTCCATTGAAAACTGAGTTTTAATTGAATTTTACCCAGTTTACTCGAGTAAAGTTCTTGTCACTCGAGTAATCTGCTTTCAATTTATGAACAATACTCGAGTAGGTTTTCTGTTACTCGAGTGATTTAAAAATAGCTTTCGTAATACTCGAGTGATTTGCTGAATACTCGAGTGAAATTATTTTTGCTTGCGTATTACTCGAGTGAAGACTTGAGTTACTCGAGTAATCTGACTTGAATTTTTAAGAAAACTAATTTTCATAAAACCATTCTCTTAGGTGGACGAAAAATCTGTAATAAGGCTTCAATATTCTATTCACCCCCCCTCTAGACTATATTGAGCCTCTTGTTGGTTTCCAACAACCTCTATCGGTTAACATGAAACCGAGGAACGATCCGACTGGGACTCCAAACACGCACTTTTCAGGATTCAACCTCATGGAGTACTTTCTCACTCGGTCCAGTATTGCCCTGAGGTCCTGAGCATGGTTTTCCTGCTGCCTGCTCTTTGCAATAATGTCATCGATATATACCTCCATGTTTGAGCCAATCATGCCTTGAAAAACCTTGTTCATCATCCTCTGATAGGTAGCTCCCGCATTCTTCAACCCAAAAGGCATGACATTGTAACAATAAGTGGCCTTGTCGGTGATGAATGCGGTCTTATCTTAGTCGGCAGGAAACATTGGGATCTGGTTGTAACCAGAGTAAGCATCCATAAACGACAGAAGTTTGTAGCCAGCTGAGCTGTCGACGAGCTTGTCAATAACAGGGAGTGGATATTGGTCTTTGGGACAGACTTTGTTCAAGTCTGTGTAATCGACACTGTAACAGCCCGATTTTCGTAAACCAAAAATAATTAACTTTTATTTAACGAAGTGCCAAAAATGAGACCAGATTTTTTTTTTTACATTGTTGAAGTATTCGAAAACGTTATTAAAAACCCCTTGTTGTACTTCACTACTTCCTTTCAAAAACCGAGTTGTTACTAAAACATTTATTCTCATAAAACTTTTTATGTTTCCAAAAGAACTTGTTTCATAAAAGTATTCTCACATTCCATAAAAGTCGGGCATGCTTCAAATTAATTGAAGTACAGCATTAGTTCATCACTTAGGTAATCCTGAATACAAAACACAACAACTTAATCTAATTCTTCTACTGGCTCTCTCTTCCTATCAAAGATGGTCGGTTCCAACTTCCATTTCTTCTTCGCAGGTGCCTTCGTACTGGTGGATGGTGCGACTCCACTTGTTGACTCTCCTTTGAAACTCGGATTGAGCTCCACTCCAAACAACTTCACAGGATTCTTCTTCTTTCTTTCTCGAGGAGATGGTTCTGAATTATATCCCACGAAGGATGCACTTCCCGAACCCGAACTCGTTGTCCTTCCACCTAACCGATGCTCTGGATCCGCGATCACCAACTGAGTATGTCCAGTCCATGCCCATCCATAGCGCGTAGCTTTCCATCCATTTCCCTCACGAAGCCGTGTAGAGATTTCCAAGCTCCGATCCATCTGCCCGTTGGAATACTAGCAACACCGATGCGCCAACGAACAGGAGAGAGTAAGCGATCCGGACGCGTAGCGCCGACGGTGTGGGATTACGGTAGGCAAGATAATAGGACACACACAGCATACAACACACACAGCATACAACACACACAAGATAACATACAAACACATTATCATCATCAATAATACTTGATATCCCATCTTATTTTTATTCATTGTTAATTCCTTCATACTTCTCCACTTTCCTTTCATACCCTTCTTATGAACTTAATCTCTTCTCCACACTTCCATACTCAATCTCCTTCTCACTCTTCATACTTCTTTGCACTTATTGGACTCTTACTCGCATAAATATAATTAACGTCTTATCGAGTTATAACCATCGATGATCGAGGGAGTTAAAGGATCATCGAGGTACGCGTTTCTTTCGTAGTTAGCACTCACATCTCAAGTCTACATCTCCTCGGCCAACCATTCACCTAGTCGGAAGCAAACAGGAGTACAAGACCTTTACCGTGCGAGCACGACAGCTGTCACAACATAAATGGCCCCAGACCAGGAGGCTCAGCCTCAAATCAATTCATATATATACACAGGCACACTGCCTCGCAGTGGCATACAAGATGCCCCACTCCAGTCCCTCTCACTGTTCTCGATTTGCAATCTAGGGGGCGACAGTATTGTTGTAGTGCGCGTACAGAACTTACCACGGTATTAGACCCAGTCCCCACCACGTTAGTGCACCACTTATGGAGTTCGTTCTGTCTACAACAATACTCTAGACTTCTTGACGTTTCACCATCATCGTTCTCCCCTAATGCAATCTCGTCCTAAGCATCCGCAGATACTTATCGTTCCTTCCTCTCCACTACTTCGAGTTAACTGTCATACCTCACTACGTTCGTTGTTAATGTCTTTTAAAGTCTTTTATCTTTTTATTTAACCTAAGGTCGGCCCATCCTTCGTGCAACCACTACAACATTTTTTAGTTTAGGCAACACTGAAAGCTTCAACGGTTGAAAAACCGTTGCTTATACATGGAATAGGCAACGGTTTTTTTTTGTTGCCATTTAATATGAAATAAGCAACGGTTTTTAGTTTAGGCAACACTAAAAGCTTCAACGGATGAAAAACCGTTGCTTATATATGAAATAGGCAACGGTTTTTTTCGTTGCCATTTAATATGAAATGAGCAACGGTTTTTACACAGAACAAGCAACGATTTTTTTGTGTGTAGCCAATTGACAATAATAAGCAACGGTGCAACAAATGTTGATAGAAAATGCCACATTTTCATAAGTGTTGCCAAAAATTTCATTCATAAAACCGTTCGCGAAGGTTCTTTTACTTAACTGAAAATAAAAGTCATTCCTTGAACTAAACCTAATAATCTCGGGGCTAGCTGTCCCACCCATTAGAGGTGCCTACAAGCCAGCGAGGAGATTAGTCACTGCGGTCGGCAGTGGACACTCCGGTCATGGACCAAAAACCTAATAATCCATAGCTTCTAAAAACGCAAAACACAACTCATTATATTCTTCTTCCCTTCGAACTTCAAAGTCATTCATTTCCTCTCTCTCTCAGATCTCCCTCCCCCAACATTCTCTCTCTTTCTCTCATACATAAGCCCCCCCTCTCTTTGTTCAATCTTTATATACACCGCCATCACCCAATCCCTCCACCTCCACCTCCACCGTTAGTCCCTTCTTGCCCTCTCTCTATCGGCCGCCGCCTCCATCACCTAAGGAGCCCATCACGCGCGCCCTCTTCTCCGTCTCGGTCGCCGTCGCCCATTCCTCTCGCGAGCAGCCTCCTTCGCGTACCGAACTGCCACCAGCGAAGCCACCAACATCGCTCGCGCCACCAATAACCTGTGGCCAGCGCTACCCTCTCCTCTCTCTCGCCGACGCATCCCCTCCGCTTCGAATCTGCGTTGGCGACCTTAGCATCGCAAAAATCAAACCCCTAAGGCCTGAGATTCGAGATCCAGAAGTTCTCCTCACGGGCTTTATCATCAAACTCTACAATTCCAAAGTTCCATTTTGCCTCTCTGCTATCTTTAATCTCTTTATTCTTTATTATTTTTCAGTTTGCAGTAACCGCACACCAACTGTTTGATGAATATTCTAATTTTGAATTCTCTGTTTGCCTACTTTTTGTTTTTGCATTTTTGAGTTCTAGGGTTTCAAAATTGATTCAATCGCTGGTTATAGGTCCTACAGTTTGTGCTTTAGGGTTTTGTAATTAATTATTCAAAAATGGTTTTTGGATTGTTTTATTGTTGTTTTATGTTTTGTATTTGCTGAACTATGAACAAGAGGCACTCTGTTGGTTACGTATAGTACTTGATCAGATGCTCAAACTGATTCAGTTTTAGTGCACAAATATTTGAATCTTGATCCATCTGACTTGGATATTCAATTTTGAGAAATTCGTGTTGCTTTCAAGCTCCGTATTATTTGCTGAAAGTGTATACTGTAAATGTCTTTGGTTTAATAACTTTTATTTGGATATAGATTTCTATTAAGTATCAAGTATCTGGATAATTATATTGCAATTTTTTCCTCTTTTTTCTTCAATTAAATAAATCAATTTTTTTCTTCAAATGAATATTCATTATACTACTCTATCTAAAGAACTGTGTGCTATATCTAATGGTTCAATTAAAGTAATCACTATGTTAGAGGGACATTGAATTCACTATGTTAGACAATCCAGATCCCTTTTCTTTTTGATTGTTGTCCTCTTATCCCCTTGACATTTGGTTAGAATTTATATGAGGCAAGGTGACTTTAATATTTGAAAATGGTAGCTGGTGAGTAGTGATCTATAAGTCTTAAGTTAAAAGATCCAAAGGTTTTGTATCCCTAGTTTGCTTAAGTTTTTTATTTTGTGTCTGGTTATAATAATCCAACTTATTACAAGATGATTATTATTTAAGTTTATTAGGATTAGTATGATGTTTCCAGCCCTAGGGGATGGGGTTACTGCAATGATATTATGATAAGGTCTTTAGTTATGTCAATATATGGACTATAATTTTTCAATTATTACCTCAAGTTATTAATATTGTTGATCTCATTTCTTATATCTAATTAGATATGAGTCTCTGTTTCTTAGCTATGAAATTGTTTGATTCTTGTCTCTGTTTTTGATCCATGAGTTTTGCCTGGTGTTTAGATATGCATTTGTTACCATGAAGAGTTCTGGTTTTGTAATTGATTATTCAAAAAGGGTGTTTTTAGGTCATCAGGTGGTTGGGTAATAAGCATTACTGGTTGTGGTTTTGTTAAATTGTAAATTGTGTATAGGAGCAATTCTATCGGTTGCAGGGTTGAGAGCGGTGGCTATGATGTTTGCTATTGTTCTCTTCAGTTAGGAAAATAGAATAAAGAGTACTTTGCTATTTAAATAGAATTGTGTTCTTTGTCTGTGACTTGAGGTTCTGTTAATGATGGCACATGTCATGTTTATGTTGAATATTGATAAATTTTATTCAAATTGAGGGTAACATGGTATTTTGTTTCAATGGGTAAAGCAATTCACTCACATTGCACTTAAATATGTGACATTGGTCGGGGATAATTTTTTTTGCACTTTTTTTTGGGTCTAAAGCTATGGAATGAAATTGAAAGAGCCTTGGAGTTCCCCTCCTCTTACATTAACTTTTCAACTTTCAAGCCTCGGTTCATAAATTACAATACACTAAGAAACTCTAGATCACTATCCACTGACTCTTCTTTTTGTTTATGCAATAAGAAAGCATGAGTTTGGTATCTTCCCTTATTATTATGATGTGATCAATTATGAAGAGGGTTTGGTGCAGAAGGAACAAGCTGGTGAGAAACTGCATGAATCTGCTTGAACTTATTCTTCTTGGAATTGAAAGAGGAGAGAATAGCAGAATAACTCTGCATATCTTAAAAATGGTTTTGGTAGTTTTACAAACTCCCACCCACATACAGACTCCCATTTGAAAATTCAAGTGTGCATATTCCTTACTTCTGGTAAATTCAAGGGTGCATATTCCATACAGACTCCCCAAATATTTTTTTTTACTGGTCCTGTATTTAGATTTATAAATTTCAATGAAGGTTCTACTTTCGATTATTTGGGAGATGGAAAAGGAAGGGAAGTGTCCAAGTAAAAAGCACATTGTATCATTGTAGCTCTAAGTTTAAGTAAACATACCCTATGCAGATTAAATGTGCTTTTTGCTTATACACTTGATATTGAGTCATTAATAATTTTTTTTATCCTATTTTCTACTCTTTTTTTTAATGTTTGGGTTGATTATAATAAATTCGGTTGCACTCTTTGTAGTCTGTTCCAAGTAACTTGGTTGACGAGAACTGGTTTCATATATGACCAGAAAAATTTAAGCCAAGTTTGTGCTTTACCTTCCCACTCATGTAATCTTTTGTCTTTGTCATGGTTTGAGTTGTTCCCTCTGTTTTTGGTTCAATGAGACTCTACTGAAAGCAATTTGCATTCTGTCTTTACTTTTGCAAGGTCGTACAAATATTTTCTCCTTCAATTTTATATTATAGTAAAATCTTACATGTGTCTTCTTTTAACTTTATAATTTAATATTTCTACTAGTTTGCTTCTTTGGCAGCTTCATTTTTGAAAATTTTATACATATGCTTGAAGTTGATAGTTTGAATTGTTATACAAGCAATTTCAGTTTACTATGGGCGCATTTGGGTAGACAACTTAATTAAGCACAATAAGCATTTTTTGAAACAAGCTAAAGAGAGCTTATATTCATAAGCCTATCTGATAAACTTATTGAAATAAGCTACAAAGAGTTTATAGGAAGGCCATAAGCTATTTTCATGAACTATTTTCATAACCTGTTCTCATTAGCTCAAATAACTCTCTAGTCTCCATAGCTTCTTCCAAACACCCCTTATATCTGATTAAAAATATTCTGAGGCATAAAATGTGTAAGTTATAGCTTGGAGTATTAATTTTTTTTTCAAAACAAATCTATTCTATTCGTACAAGCTGGTTGGAAATAATTTCGACAGTGTTGTTATACCAGAGTCAGTCGGTGTTGATTGCATGGAAAGTTTGCAGATACCGATCTTTATTTTTGTTATTTTGTAATTTTTCCTGAGATGCTCTTCAGTATAAGGGTGAATTCCCCCACATGTATTGTAATTTATTAAGAATAAGAAAAGCCTTGGAGTTCCCCTCCTCTTCTAAACTACTCTGCAGAAAGCTTTGCTAATTTATAGAAATTTGATTCTTATTGATTTGTGAATGAACCTGAAATTTGGGTCTGATACTTTGATTTTTTTTTCCTTTGTTGTATTGATTATCGAAGTTAATCTGTACACTTTGAAAGTTAGGCATTTCTATAAAAAAAAAAGGACTTGTATTGTGATTTATATTGTTGGTATGTACTATTTAGGGAATCATTTTAGCTATGGAATTCATGTGTATGTGTGGCTGCAGAATATGAAACTGATGTCTGCTTTGCTTTTTAAAAAACAGAATTTATTTCTTTTTTTCTTATCTGTACAGACTTTATATGAATAGGTTAATGTTGTCTTGTTTCTTTTTTCCTTATCTGTACAGACTTTTTTTTTATAAAGTTGACTTGTTTTGTTTTGATTCTATATTCTTAACATGTATATTTTTTTTCATATTGCAGCAAAATTTGAATGTTGAGGAAGACCAAGCCGAAGATGAATGAGAAGGATATCATTGGCAATGCAAGAATATATATACGGATTATTTAAGTTGACTTTTTTTTAAACTTTAGCAAAAAATTATTATGTTATTTAGCATGTACTTAACTTGGTCTTGTACTATCTGGATTATGGAACAATATAATCTTTGATATGTATGGTGATGATTATAATTTAATTTCATTATGGTGCGTTGTTATAATTTCATTATGGGGATGATTATAATTTAATTTTATTATGTACTCTTTGTATGGTATATATATATACACACATATATATACACTACTCAATATAATTTTATTTAAAGTGTTGCATATAGATTGAACCTAAAATAAGTGTTGCCTATGTGAAGTTGACAACAATTTTATAACTGTTGCTGAAACATAATGCAACGGTTATACCAAAGTTGCATATGCTATTAATAAAAATAACCGTTGCTGTTTTAAAGGAAAAGGCAACGGTTTTCTAACACGGTTGTTGCAAATTCTGAACACCGAAACCGTTGCTGTTTATAGTAAAACCGTTGCTATTTATAGTAAAACCGTTGCTGTTTATTAGGAAAAGGCAACGGTTTTATTGATACAATCGTTGCATATTCTCAACAAAGAAACCGTTGTTGTTTGTAGTAAAACCGTTGCTGTTTATGTAAAAAAAAACCGTTGCTGTTTATACGTCAAAGGGCAACGGTTTTAGTAAAACTATTGCCAAATTCAAAAAACCGTTGCCTTTGACAATAGGCAACGCTCACCTAGAGAACAGTTTCAAAACCGTTGCATATACTTTTAGCAACGGTTTTTGGGCTTTTAGCAACGGTTTTGTGCCGTTGCAGAAAGCCAAAAATGTTGTAGTGTAACCCTTCAATGAGTCCCGACCACTAACTTTGCACAATCTTTCTCTCATTATTTCTCACATAGCACAGAGCTGGGATCACATCGCAATCTCAAGTCTCATTTCTCAATTCTTCTCAACATGCCCCATCTCTCGCAATCATCTCATTCCACAGTCTTTTCTCAAAACAATCTTTTCAAAAACTATCTCAAAACACCCCTTTTCATGAACTTTTACAAAACCTCATTTCCCAAAGTTTCGGAAATCTCTTTTTCACAGCCTTCCATAAAACTTCTTGGAAGACACGCTTTATAACATTTCTCAGAACCTTTGTTCAAAACATTTTCAAAAGAATTCCTTTTTACCAACCTTTTCTAAAATTTCTTTTCACCATTTTCCACAAAATCTCTTTTCCAAAAATCTTTTCAAAAAGTTTTTCTCAAAAACCTTCTAAAAAATTACTTTTCAAAACCTTTTTACAAAAATCGCATTGTTGTTGGGCACTAGTGGAGGAGGAAGCTCAACTCAACACCAGTCCCAGACTAAAACCATGCTGAGCGCTAATGGAGGAGCAAGCTCAACTCAACACTAGTTCCCAGTCTAAAACCGAAAGCAAAGGAGCCAAGCTCCATTCATTCCACATCTCATATCCATCTCACTCTCCCCAGCTCTGGCTCGTTCTCAACATTATATTTTATTCTTTCATTCCCCATTCTCAACTCTTTCTTTCTTTTCCATCCCATATCTTATTGTGTCTTTGTTTTATTATTTGCACAACTCATTTAATCTAACAGCAATAAATATCATTAAGCATAAATAAATTAATAGACATAAACAAACTATCAATCACACAATAACATTGTGGTTTTTGTCACCTTCGTATAAGTGGCCACACAATCAAACAATTGCCACTTATACTACTGACTCTAACCACTTAGTTCCGATCTTTGAGATGATACGGAACGTCCTAATATATCACCTAAACACCACTGTGTCTTAGGATAGCTTCTCTCTCACCTGGACTGACGATAATCCACACGATATGCTTCTTGGTTTCCACTGCAACGCCCGCAACTGTTCCCCGATTATTACTGGAACTCAAATAATTTCTCTCATTAAAATTTGTTCTTATAGAATTATTTAGAAAACAAAACATTCTTATTTGAAAATCACTTTGATTTTTAATTCTCAACTAAGTAAATACATTTCTTTAACCATATAATTAAGAATTTATAACATTTGTTTCAAAAACTTGCCTAACAAAACATGAATACTTCCTTGACTCTTATATAGGCCACATTTATCTTAAGGTTTTCTTATAAGATCATTTGTTTAATTAGAAACCATGAATTTCAGAAATCATATGAAAAATCTTTTCAAAATAGTACATTTCAATTAACTAAATCATTTGGTTTACTTTGTTTCCCTTAAAAACCGAATTAAATCAGAAGGGACATCACAAAGATTAAATCAAAACCTTAAAATCATAAACCATTTAAATCATTCAAATATACACAAACCAATATAATATCATAAGTCATTTACAGTCCATGCATCCTTTAAACTCATTATGCATACAAAATAAAACACATGCACTTAATTTCCATACATAACCGAATCTCATCCTACATGAGGCAAGGTTTATATTTCAATTACTAATGATCACTAACACATACATTTAGGGAAGACAATACACATCATCACATTCTAAATAATAATTAAAGAGAAGAACACAACGACACACAAATGAGAACTCAATTCATTTTCTTCACTTTCATACCAAGACCAAATAGAACATGAGGGGAAATTACTCAATACAATCATTTATCAATCAATTTCATTTAGCCATGATTAATTCAAAATAGTAATATCTTTCATAAAATTCGTTCCAAGACCGAATGGAATATAATGAAAATCACTCGGTACAAACATTTATCAAATCAACTTCCATCTATTCAAGCCAATTCAAATAATAATACAAAATAAAAATAGTCCAAATGAGGTTTGTTCCTGAACTGAATGGGATTATGAAAATTTTATTTTTAAGTTGAAATCAAAAGGTTTAAGTCCCATAGGTTTTGAAATCCCTTATCCTAACAATAAAACACACATGCAAAATGAAATGAATTGTCTTGATCATTTCTCCATGCAAAGCCGTGAGTTTCACACAAGGAGTTTAGCAAACAAAAATCACAATAAAATTAAGAAGAACATCAAGATCTCCAAACCTTAAACAATTTCATGCATGTGCCAAAAATCTTTGAATGGGACAATTTCAATATGCATGTATAGGAAATGATGACCTAGCATGGTTTCCTATCTTCTCTAGACCTAGCCGAATGATAGCATGCTTAAAGGCAAGATTTTACAAATTTATTTCCACATGCAAGGTTCAAACTCAAAGGTTAAATCTTGTAAAACTTTTGAAACCATATTTTCTTTCTCAAAATGTTAACCGAATCATCATCACACACCCAAGGCCTTGATTCAAATTCTTTTTAAAAAAAAATTATTTCTAAAGCTCGTTATGTTTATTTTCCTTTTGAAAACCGTAATCATGCATCCAAGGAAAATCAAGATTTGTGCTCAAAACAACATACAAACTCAAACTTCACGTTTTCTCAAAGATCAATCATAGATCTAGACATGCAAAGAAGAACCAAAGCAAAATTATAAATTCAAACTCAAGTCCTAAACAAAACCGTGAAGAACAAGTTAAGAATCAAAGTATCCAAGTACAATTATTCAAGATCAAGTTATAAAGTTAACATGCAAGGCAACAAAACTTAAAGATCATGAAGATATAGGCACATGCACCATAAAAATTATACTTAAGCAAAGGTCCATAATAAAGCTCTTTACAAACTAAAATCACTACATCAAAATTTCTTAAACAACTACCTTAGATTAAAACTCTAACTTAAATCTTCAAATCCTCCTCTTCTCCTCTTGGGGTTGGCTTCGGTTTCCTCCTCTTAGAGTTGGTGGGTGGTTTTTTCTTCTTAATCTTGGAAGAAAATGAGATTGAGAAAGAAATTGAGGATGCTTGGGTTAAGGACCTTAGGTTTTTGCACTCTTGTTCTCCTCCTCCTCCCTCACGGTCTCTCTCTCTTTTCTCTCTAAAGTCTCAAGAGTTTGATGCACTCTTGGACTAAGTGTTTATGCTTGTGGAAATGAGGATGAACTAGCCAACATTCATTCCTTCATACGGTTTTAAGGGCAAAATAAGGCATGAGAATTTCCTCTTCTAGCCTCGGTTTTAGTCAAGGGTTCAAGGGAAATTTAGGCTACTCCAAATGTTGCATGGGAATGGTCATGTCTCATGGAGACAAGGTGTAAGAAAGTCACTCCTAGGCTACATGAGTCACACACCCTAGGTTTTCCACTTGTTTTCCATTCAAATTTCCTATTAAATTTTCACTTTTCTTAATGCATAAGAAAATGCATCCTAGTTTGGTTCCTCTCATCACTCACGGCCGAACCATGAATACACATGCACACATGCACCTAGTTTTTATTTCATATCATCATAATCACATAACATGGAATCATGAAATAAGGCACTTAGTTGACTATGCACATAACATCATGTTTCCTCTTCAAGGCATACGACACACATACATATACGTCACACAATTCATGCATTCATTCATTTAAATTTTCTAATTAGATTGCATACATAATTCCTTGCACATACACAATTTCGGAAATACCACCCTTAAGGAAAATCAATTAAACCAATTCGATTTTCAAAAATAAACTTTACTTAATTTTGCAATAGAATCATATTTTCACATTCATCCAAAAATCTTTAAAAAAAGGAATCATTCATTTTAAAACCTCAAATCATTTTGATAGAAGGACTAACTCGTTTCTCAAATAAAATCGTTTTCCAAAACATTTAGTTGAAAATCTTTCTTAAATTCTGAAAATTCAATCTTAAATAAAATCTTATTAATTTATTTGAGTCCAGAAAATGCGGGATGTTACAGACACGGCTTTTTGACCAAGACGGTGTTAGCTAACCAGTCTGTATAGTCGATTTCCCGAATGAAACCTGCTCGGAGTAATTCAGCAACTTTTTCTTCAATAGCAGCAGCCTTTTCAGCACTAACCTTCCTTTTATGTTGTGCCACCGGTTTCGAACCCGAAATGATACTTAACTTATGACAAATAAAATTAGGGTCGATTCCAGGCATATCAGCTGAGGTCCAAGTGAACAGGTCCTTATTTGAAATCAACAGTGCGGTCAATTCATCTTTAACACTTGTGGGTAGCTCGGAACCGATTTTCACTTGTCTAACGGGATCGTTGGACAGCGTCATGAACTCCCACTGTCCCTTTGGGGTTGGTCTATTTTTGTCGGAGTGGTCCCGCATATCCAGATCTGCCAAGTTAATGTTGCCCTTACCCAAAGAGACTCTTTCCAAGTTGCTCTGATCCTTGTTTTTAACTTTCCCCAAACTGGCGTTGTAACATTTTCTCGCTGCCTCCTGTTCGGCCTTGACTATTACGACTCTATCATCAGTTCCGACGAACTTCATGGTTAAATGAACTGTTGACACTACCGCCCCGAATGCTTGCAAAGAAGTTCTCCCAAGAATGGCATTGTAAGCCGCTGGACAGTCTACCACCAAAAATTTGACTATCTCGGTTCTGGCCGAAGGCTGTTGTCCGAGAGTTATAGGAAGTTGGATGTATCCCTTAGGCTCAATGGTGTCACCCTTGAAACCAATTAATTCTCCTTCAAAAGGGGTGAGATTGCATTCCCTGAGTTTAAGAGCTTTGAATAGAGGGAAAAACATAATGTCCGCCGAGCTCCCTTGATCGATAAAGACTCGTTTTACCTCGTAATTACCAATAAGGGCAATGATCACCATGAGGTCATTATGACCTGGAAGGATTCCATCCAAATCGCCGTCATCAAAAATAATGGGAACGTTTTTTTTTGATCTCTTGGCTATGGGTTTCGGACTGACTGCTAAAATTTGGTTAATGTACTTCTTTCTATCGGCCTTCTTCTCTCCACCTCCAGCAAAACCTCCCGCAATAGTGTTAACTAAGAATTCATTTTTAGTAGGGTTGGTATCAGTAGCTGGAGTGGGGTCGGTTTTCTGTCTCCCGCTGTTTCTATCGTCTGGAGACCTACTTCTTTGGCGTTTGGATTTTACTGGCTACTGAGATCTGTTCCTGCCTCTTCGGCCGGCTGCATCCCTGATATATTGTTGTAGTTTACCATCTCTGATCATTTCTTCGATTAGATCCCTCAACCAGATACACTCGTCGGTTGTATGGACATAACCTTTATGGAAGTCACAGTACTTTGACCTATCACGCTGTGCGCCCTTTCTTAAAGACGGAGGTCTTTGGGCAGAGCGTAAGTCGGTCTGCATTGTTTCCCGCAGGATTTGACTCCTTGGAACAGTTAGAGGAGTGTATTCCTGAAATTTATTCCTTGGAGGAATCCTTCGGTCCCGATCATTCCTATCTTGTCTGCCACCAAAACGTTCGTCACGCTTTTGTTTGCTCTGGCCTTGAGGGTCGGCTCGCTGTCTTTCTTCCCTGACTTTCTGTCCTTTATGAAATTCCTCCAAATTGATGAACTTATTTGACCTCAGACTCAGCTCGGCCATATCTTTTGGAGGTTTCCCAATCAACGACTTTCTGAAATCCCCCGACTGTAAACCTTGCGTGAACAATAGTACTGCCACACCAGGCTCTAACCGAGGAACCGAGCTAGCCTCCGCATGAAAACGCAAAAGGTAATCTTTCAATGATTCATCTTGTTTTTGGGTAACTGCTGCTAAGGTGTGGTCGGATTTAGGCTGGATGCAACTAGCCGTGTATCTGTTTAAAAACACTTTTTTCATCTCCTCCCAAGAATTTATTGAGTTCCGAGCGAGGGATGAATACCAACGTAACACTGACGGTTCTAGGGTCATGGAAAAGGCTCGACATTTCATCTCCTCCCCTCCTCCGTAATAATTCATCGCTCCCTCATAAGAGACAATATGGTCCACTGGATCGGTTAGGCCGTTATAATGTGGTACATTAGAAGGGAACAAGTATCCTTGGGGGGTTTGAAACGCCATGATATATGGTGTAAAGGGATGACCAGGGTGGAAATCACCCTGATCCAGATTCATGGTGGGGTTAGTATGGATATTTTGTGGTGGGGGAAGTTGCATTACCGGAAGTGGTTGTGGGTCCATGGTTTGCGTCATTGGGTTTTGGGGTGGTATGGCGGTCGGTTGGCTCTGGGCAATCCTTGCCATAGGTTGTTGTTGAAGGTCGGCAATAGCACGTCCTTGTTGTTCGATTAAGGCCGTTTGTCTATTGAGAATGTTGATCATCTCTTGTTCCCGAGCCCGAGCCGATGTAGATGTTGTATAAGACCTGCTGATGGAATGGCTATGGCGAGAGTTTCCAGGTGCAGTTCTTCCTGGATTCAATCTGGTTCTAGGTGTTATACTTATGTGGTCTAGATTGGGTGGGATAGGAGGGGTGTGTTGGGTGTTTCGCCCATGGTGTGCTCGGGTTCCCGTGGTCCTAGATGTGTTTCGGGTAGTTGGGGCTGTGCTACTTGAATCACCATGGGTGGAGGGAGGCGGTGTAGGAGGGGGTGGTGGTGGTGGTGGAGGCAGTATGGTTCGTAAAACTTGGAGTGGTTGGGGATTGCTTCCAGTCCTAGGATGGGAAGATTGTGGTGTTTGGGAGTGAGTAGCGTGATTACTACTACGATTATGGCTACGATGAGGGGGTGGATGACTTTGTGAATGGTTTGGTGGCTGGGAATTATTCCCTGCCCCAGAATGGGAGGTTCGTGGCGATTGCCTCACTCGATTCCACTCGGAAGCAGGTTCTGTTCCAAACCTTGAGCCGAGCTTCGCAGTCTTTCTTTTTACCCAGGGACTTCGTAACGGAGACTCCAAAAACTCACTGGTGGGGAAACCACCGAGGGACATGGCGGAACTGAGACACCGTTCCACCAAATTTATCAATTTGGAAGAATTCAGAAAGTGGCAGAAACATAGAGAAAGAGGTGAGAGAGGGGAGCCTTCCTCTCAAGGAAGACCCAGGAGAGATGACAGGAGAGATGATAAGAGAGACGAGCGGGGGATAGGACCCAGGGGAGACAGGAGATTTATCATCCCTAGGTCCAAGTTCGACGAATATACCCCCCTCACTGTCCCAAGAAGTCAGATCTGTAACACCCAACTTTTATTTAAAAATATTCATTCAATTTATTTCATAAATACAAGGGAGAACTTAAAAATTTGTTTTCATAAATTAAATTTGCATTCTAAAAATGGGTATATCCAATTACAATATGAATAGCGCAACCATATAATTTCCTTCTTTCCGTAAGTTCCACTGCGACACTCTCTGATCCTCAAGTTCTTCTTCATTGACCTAAAAATGTTAACCACATAAGGGTGAGACCTTTCACAACACAGTGAATTAGAAGATAGTTAAAGAGCACATAATAGAAACTTAAGCATCATAATCAAATCAAGCCATGAATAATAAAATGCTTCACTTTATCACTTATTCCAAAAACCATTTTCATTTCCTTTACTTTATCTTGGTCTCACATTGCCGTAGCTTAAGTGAGCACCAAGCCCTTAGCCTCACATTGCCGTAGCTTAAGTGAGCACCAAGGTGCAACCTTATACTTTGCCCGAGATCTCACATTGCCGTAGCTTAAGTGAGCACCGGGACCCTTACTTATATTTTGCCCGTGACCTCACATTGCCGTAGCTTAAGTGAGCACCGGGACACTTACTTATATTTACCATAGACTCATATCATCATTGATCTCTATTCTATTAGTTTGTACCACTAGGTAATTTGGTTGCTCCTGCTAGGGCGTTTGTACACCCATTAGGGACTTTATTCACCCATCAGGACTTTCACCCACTAGGCCTCACCCGTTAGGACTGATACATATAATCTTATCCTCTTACTTATCCTGTTCATTAACATATTCAATTTACAAACTTTAGTCCTTTTCACGTTTTCCAGTCTTTTAGTTTTCGTTGAATTGATCATTTGCGACATCGACTCCTAACGGGGCATTTACACCTAGTGGGGCGTTTTAGCCTGACGGGTACCTAGGCCCTAATGGGGTGTTTGTACACCTAGCAGGAACACCTAGTGTCCCAATGTCCCAATGATCAATTCAACCGTCCTTAACAACACAAACACATTCATCACAATACACACATTTCAAATATCCATTTACAACATATAATAATCATTCACATCACATAAAAACAAATACTCAACATCACTTAAGTTCCAATACTATTCGTCAGCACAATACACCAACACCTAAATTCCAAACTAAGACTAAAACCTCACTTTCGCATTCTAGCTAAATACGTTCATAATTAAGTAAACAATTATCATTTAGTCTCTGCAATATTCCTATGAACACTAGTTCTCTTACCACCTACTAGCTTGCGTTATTTATTTTCTCATAATTAATTACTTATTCTTAAACATATATATATATACTCATATCCATTATTCATTTTAACACATACTAGCCAACATTATTAACTTATCACTCTAGTTAATACTTAGTCGAAATATACTCTTCTAGCGCACAAACAACGAACCTGGACATTATCAACAAACAGCATATAACACCGATCAATCGACATACTCAGGTATGTCTCAGCATGCTTAAATATAAGTCAACTCCCTAAGGTTCTTCACTCCCTACATTTACATCATACATAAAGGGGTTTTTGCAAATTTGTAACAATTAAATTAAATTATTAAGTTAAATTAAATATAATCATTCTCCTTAATTAGACTTATATCAGGTGATATTTTGCTACCCACAACCCAATTCAACTACTTAGCCCAAATCCTAGTATATACCCCAACTATCCTTAACTCAAAGTGTGGAAAAGAGACTCCCCTTAACTTATAGAGGGAGAGAGCCCACACAAAGCTCCAGGGACCATGAATCTACTCCGGATCTACCTTGATTCCAACTCCTTAGGCCCAAATTCCACTTGAGTCTTGAGATTGGAGGAGAGAGAAAAGAGCCCTAGGAGGGAGAAAGAGAGAGCCACGCATAAGAGGACTTGAGGGGGAAGGTGGGTCTCATGAATTTAGGCTTGGAATGAAGGGTTTTGAGTGATTTATGGTGGTTTTGATGGAGATGGAAGTGAAGGAGGGAGAAAGAGCCATGGGGGAGATGGAGAAAGGGAAAGCACCAAGGAAAGGAAGAGAAGAAGAAAAGAAGAAGGAGAAGGTGGTTTGCCATGGATGAAGGTTGGAGGTGAGCCATGAGGTGATTGATGGTGGTGGGAAGTGATTTGGAATGGAGAAGAGAAGAAGAAATGAGTGTGGAGGGAGGAGAAGAGAGGGAGAACGCGTGAGGAGGGAGAGAAGAGAGAGAGGGGTCGAGTGAATGAGATAAGGAGGAGAAGGTGTGGCTGAAATAAGGGATAAGAAGTGGAAATTACGTTTCTGCCCCCAGACTTTATTTTTATTTTCTGCATCAGACCTGAAATAATCGATTACTTGACCCTCAGTAATCGATTACCCTTCAATGCAACATTTCTTGGTGTTTCTGCCAGAGGGCAAATAATCGATTAAGTCTCTTGAAATAATCGATTACTTCACAAAATAATCGATTATTTCCATGAGCTAATCGATTATCAATGCTGCAACATTTAAGTGTTTTCACCAGAGGCCCTGTAATCGATTAACCCCTACAAAGTAATCGATTATTTTGGTGGAAACTCCTATTTTGGCCAATTCTAACTCTAAGACACTACCCTTAACTCCTATCCATGGTTTCCTATGGTTTTTATCATAGATTCTAGCTTAGGTTTTCCTAATTAACTTGGAATTAAATTTTGGGATGTTACAATTCTCCCCCACTTATTGGAATTTCGTCCCCAAAATTCCGCTCACAATCCTTAATTGGAGAACCATCCCGGAAAGGTTTTCTAAGCTACGCAACTAACTCATCTTAGGTCTACTCCCCCACTTGGGATTGGCGTACCATTTAACATGAATGTGCCACAAGACTCTTGGGATTGGCACTCATTGAAGAGTGCCGACTAGGGTTTAATTTGGGTCAACCTCTAGACTACGACTCTATCAGATTCTAAGGTTAGTAGGCTTCCCTTCGGAACCCTACTTCGAAGGTTGGACAGGGCACTTAAAAACACTCTAAACACTATTACCCTAAAGGGTTGGTTATACTCTAACTCCAAAACCTACCACTTAAGTCTTAGATCTAGGCCCTAACTGGCCACAAACATTGTTAAGACAAACATAGATCATGTAAATTCATATAAGGTTCAATCATACACAATAACAATCCACAATGTCTTACACCTTAAACCTAAATACGACTAGACTTGGCTTTCTTCCTAACTATTTCTAGCCTAACTTAGGGCTAACACTTACATCTACAATCACATTCACAATATCATCACATATATTAAAAGCATTTGCAAAAGGTTTTTGCATAACTTGCCACCAAAAATTCATTCTATAAATTCAATTTCCCCAGGGTTTGTGAAGATTTGGAAGACAGTGTCCCTGTACCCAAAAGAACATTATAGCAAATCTTCAAGTCAATCAGAGTTCATTAGATTCACTTTTGACCCTATGACCACTTTGTAAAAGATTTGTAATGGTCGGGGTGAACCTATGTCAAATCCATTTAAAATAGCAAACAACTCCAATTGGCTTCAAAATTTGATGGGACATCACCTATTCTTAGCCCAAGGTTGTGTAAAATGTTCAAACCGATTAGAGCATATTAAATTTTATTTGGTTTAAAACAATAACTTGCTCCAATTGGCTTGAAGTGTTACATAAGAAATTAATTCAACCTTAGGGTGCTTATATCAATTCTTCCAAGTCAAACAAAATCCTAAACCCAAAAACTTAGCTTTCCCTTTATACAAAAACCCTGAGTACCCCAGAACACTTAACCACAAACACATACGTCTTTAAAACCTTTGGTTTGAAAAATCACTAACTATGGGGATTCAAAATTTGAGAAAAGGATCCCATACAAGTGGAATATTTAGAAAACAATAACACATTTATAAAACAAAATTCTTTTGCAAATTAGGTTCCTCTCTTAATGAGGAACAATTAATTTCATTTGAAACTTCACTAAAACTTTTGGTCATGCAACTTATCATGATGAACTACCTTCATCTAGTTTTATAAGATTCTAGATGAAGGAGTGCAAAATCACTCAAGATAAATAAACTCAAAGAAATAAGGAGTGTGCCTCGGACTTGGAAAAATTTAATTGTAATTAATCTTCAAAAGTTGAGACAATTGCATTCCCTTTTTACTTCAAGTTTAAAATTTGAGTTTTCATTCCGGATTGATTTGAGTCGCATAATAAGGGTTCCTATTTGATCGTTGTGTGACTTGGTTATAAATAGTTAAGTTAATTCACTACTCGATCACTTAGAAATCCTTGTTTTTCTTACTAGTATCTTAAAAATTTGTTGTGCGACCTCACGATCCAATTAGAATGATTGTGGTTCGGTGCAAAACTTTTGAAATTCATTTTAAACACTCACAAGCATAAATTACAAACTTCACTTGGCACAAATACATAACAAGCACACATTTCAACCAAATATACACAAACAAAATTCAATTTCATCAAGAACACAATATTTCAAAAACAACATTTTTAGTCAATGCGTAGTGGAAAGTAGTTTGGGACTTCTCATAAAGAGGGCAATTGAAAAGTTATTAATCCCAATTTATTTTGAAAACATGTTCGAAATATTAGGTTTACTTCCACATAAACATAGACTTTTTCATATACACCTATGCACTACCAATGATGTAATCAAAAGTGAGGTAGGAACCTCTATATTGAATTTTAACCCCATTCTCAACTAAATAAACTCTTTTCGTTGTGAGATTTTATGGTAACTCGGGGTTCCAATTCAATCATTAGAAGCTTCAACTTAACTTTTGATTAATATTAAAGTCATCGGAAATCAAATTAGTGATGGAATCAACCACGAATTCAATAAAATGTTTTTATTGTTTTTATGGAGTCTAATCTAACCGGTGCCACTATGTCACTCGAATAGATTAGAATCGAGGTAGTAAATCATTTTGATTCTCGTGATTCCACTTCTAGTCTTTGTCCGCTTACTTTAACACTACACCATTCCTCATATAAGCATATTTCGAGAACCCTTTGGATTGCATTCAAGCCACTTCTCACATTGGGCAAAAAGTTTGCTTTTATTTGAAACTCAGATTAATATGGTTCAGTGGTTTAAATCCAGTCGGTTAGTTCTCGATGCCTACTTTCATTTGATGCCACAATCACTTGAATCAAGTTTAGTTACAGAACCGCTTAATAATTTAGTATAAACATTATTTTTCGCTCTCTCGGATACTAATCGAATCAACATGACCTTAGTCACTTAGTTGGATTAGTATTCGGGATTCACAATTTATTTATTCCATGCGGTTCCATTTCTAATCCCGATTCAATTACTTTGACACCAAATTACTCAACAAGCAAACATTAAGATTACACATAAAGCACTTAGCAAAGCAAACATACATAAAGGAATTAACACAAAAGTTTATACACAGGAGATCCATTACTAATTTACGACGATGCACAAACTCCTAGATTTCGACGACATCACCTCCCGATAAATGCAACATCGGATTGGCCAGTTCCAATACTACATTTCATCAGTGGTCATAGCCCTCGCTATCTAGCTTAAGTTTATGTACTTCATTATTCATTAGCAAGATTTCCTTTGTAATAAACTTTGACTTTCAATTAACTCAGCTTAGACTTTGCATCCCTTAAACAAGAATAAATTGCACTTTTGAAGTTTTCTGCTTACAAACGTGCCACACTTATAGGATGTAATTCTTTGAATCCCTAAGGGATTCGGCTTATGTTCCCAAAGAATCACATTCTATTCTCTTTTACTATCAAACATTTTCACTTAAAAGGGTCTCACCTCTGGAGAAGAAGCTTGAGATGAGAGTGTTCGCAGCGAGAGAGGGACCACTTTCCCTCAGGTCGGAAAGGAAGGAACTGCTCTGATACCATAAATGTAACACCCAACTTTTATTTAAAAATATTAATTCAATTTATTTCATAAATACAAGGGAGAACTTAAAAATTTGTTTTCATAAATTAAATTTACATTCTAAAAATGGGTATATCCAATTACAATATGAGTAGCGCAACCATATAATTTCCTTCTTTCCGTAAGTTCCACTGCGACACTCTCTAATCCTCAAGTTCTTCTTCATTGACCTAAAAATGTTAACCACATAAGGGTGAGACCTTTCACAACACAGTGAATTAGAAGATAGTTAAAGAGCACATAATAGAAACTTAAGCATCATAATCAAATCAAGCCATGAATAATAAAATGCTTCACTTTATCACTTATTCCAAAAACCATTTTCATTTCCTTTACTTTATCTTGATCTCACATTGCCGTAGCTTAAGTGAGCACCAAGCCCTTAGCCTCACATTGCCGTAGCTTAAGTGAGCACCAAGGTGCAACCTTATACTTTGCCTGAGATCTCACATTGCCGTAGCTTAAGTGAGCACCGGGACCCTTACTTATATTTTGCCCGTAACCTCACATTGGCGTAGCTTAAGTGAGCACCGGGACACTTACTTATATTTACCATAGACTCATATCATCATTGATCTCTATTCTATTAGTTTGTACCACTAGGTAATTTGGTTGCTCCTGCTAGGGCGTTTGTACACCCATTAGGGACTTTATTCACCCATCAAGACTTTCACCCACTAGGCCTCACCCGTTAGGACTGATACATATAATCTTATCCTCTTACTTATCCTGTTCATTAACATATTCAATTTACAAACTTTAGTCCTTTTCACGTTTTCCAGTCTTTTAGTTTTCGTTGAATTGATCATTTGCGACATCGACTCCTAACGGGGCATTTACACCTAGTGGGGCGTTTTAGCCTGACGGGTACCTAGGCCCTAATGGGGTGTTTGTATACCTAGCAGGAACACCTAGTGTCCCAATGTCCCAATGATCAATTCAACCGTCCTTAACAACACAAACACATTCATCACAATACACACATTTCAAATATCCATTTACAACATATAATAATCATTCACATCACATAAAAACAAATACTCAACATCACTTAAGTTCCAATACTATTCGTCAGCACAATACACCAACACCTAAATTCCAAACTAAGACTAAAACCTCACTTTCGCATTCTAGCTAAATACGTTCATAATTAAGTAAACAATTATCATTTAGTCTCTGCAATATTCCTATGAACACTAGTTCTCTTACCACCTACTAGCTTGCGTTATTTATTTTCTCATAATTAATTACTTATTCTTAAACATATATATATACTCATATCCATTATTCATTTTAACACATACTAGCCAACATTATTAAGTTATCACTCTAGTTAATACTTAGTCGAAATATACTCTTCTAGCGCACAAACAACGAACCTGGACATTATCAACAAACAGCATATAACACCGATCAATCGACATACTCAGGTATGTCTCAGCATGCTTAAATATAAGTCAACTCCCTAAGGTTCTTCACTCCCTACATTTACATCATACATAAAGGGGTTTTTGCAAATTTGTAACAATTAAATTAAATTATTAAGTTAACTTAAATATAATCATTCTCCTTAATTAGACTTATATCAGGTGCTATTTTGCTACCCACAACCCAATTCAACTACTTAGCCCAAATCCTAGTATATACCCCAACTATCCTTGACTCAAAGTGTGGAAAAGAGACTCCCCTTACCTTATAGAGGGAGAGATCCCACACAAAGCTCCAGGGACCATGAATCTACTCCGGATCTACCTTTATTCCGACTCCTTAGGCCCAAATTCCACTTGAGTCTTGAGATTGGAGGAGAGAGAAAAGAGCCCTAGGAGGGAGAAAGAGAGAGCCACGCATAAGAGGACTTGAAGGGGAAGGTGGGTCTCATGAATTTAGGCTTGGAATGAAGGGTTTTGAGTGATTTATGGTGGTTTTGATGGAGATGGAAGTGAAGGAGGGAGAAAGAGCCATGGGGGAGATGGAGAAAAGGAAAGCACCAAGGAAAGGAAGAGAAGAAGAAAAGAAGAAGGAGAAGGTGGTTTGCATGGATGAAGGTTGGAGGTGAGCCATGAGGTGATTGATGGTGGTGGGAAGTGATTTGGAATGGAGAAGAGAAGAAGAAATGAGTGTGGAGGGAGGAGAAGAGAGGGAGAACGTGTGAGGAGGGAGAGAAGAGAGAGAGGGGTCGAGTGAATGAGATAAGGAGGAGAAGGTGTGGCTGAAATAAGGGATAAGGGGGTGGAAATTACGTTTCTGCCCCCAGACTTTATTTTTATTTTCTGCATCAGACCTGAAATAATCGATTACTTGACCCTCAGTAATCGATTACCCTTCAATGCAACATTTCTTGGTGTTTCTGCCAGAGGGCAAATAATCGATTAAGTCTCTTGAAATAATCGATTACTTCACAAAATAATCGATTATTTCCATGAGCTAATCAATTATCAATGTTGCAACATTTAAGTGTTTTCACCAGAGGCCCTGCAATCGATTAACCCCTACAAAGTAATCGATTATTCTGGTGGAAACTCCTATTTTGGCCAATTCTAACTCTAAGACACTACCCTTAACTCCTATACATGGTTTCCTATGGTTTTTATCATAGATTCTAGCTTAGGTTTTCCTAATTAACTTGGAATTAAATTTTGGGATGTTACAAGATCTTACAGGAAACCATGCAGACCGACCTAAGAATGGTCGAGAGACCTCCTCCTTTGAAAAGAAGCCAGCGCCAGGATCGTTCCAAGTTTTGCCCGTATCATGGGGGATACGGCCATACTACAGACGAGTGCACGTGGCTAAGAGACGTCATTGAGCAGCTTATAAGAGATGAAAAGTTGCAGGAGTACGTTAGAGAGGCACTCAATCGGCGTGCTCGAAGAAGCACCCCCTCCCCGGACAGAAATGTTCGCAGAAAAACTTCATCTCCGACTAGACAAACCAATCACCACCCCAATCAGCAACAACCTGATGAAGGGTTTGTCGAGGACCTCGTCAAAAACAAAAGTAAATTTAATTTAAACTTGCAGCACAGTGGTGCCCCAAGGTTGTCTCTCGTGGATCAAAGGGAATTTCTTGATTATATTAGGAGTATTTAATAAATTGGGGGGAGGTTGATTTTTTTGATAGATCTTTGGATTAAAAATAAAATATTTAAAAACCTACCTTAGATGATTAAAGCTTCAACTTGTGGATTCGATTCTTGGATTTATCATTGGTTCAAAAATTTAAACTCATATAATATTTGAATTCTTGTACCTAAGTTTGATTAGTCAAGCGCCAATTAAACTTAAATTGATTCCTCTAATGTTTAAGCAAACATGATTCGAGTCAATTAGGTTAGGATCAAGCGTCCACATTTAATCCCTAAATGATCTCTAAGAACAGGAATCAAACAAACCAAACATTGGAATAATGAATTAATTAACTCTTTCTTGTCCTAAACTCAATGAATCAAGCGTAAATCAAACTTAGGAGATACGTTATATGTTTAAGGAACATGATTTGAGTTAACTTGGTTAGAATTATGCATTCACTTTTAATCCCTAGTTAACTTTAAGTCCTTGAACCGGCAAGCAATTAATGAGTCAATTAATTAAGTCCATGAATGTTCCTTTGTCTTTCTCAAGATTAATATAACTAAGCGTCACATAATCCTTGATCTTGCATTCTTAACCTTTTTAAGAATTATGTAAGTAAGCATCACATAAATCTTACTCCAGCAAGACATTAAGAACCACTTATACAATGAATTTAAGTAATCAATTCAAACTCAATTATACAAGCATAAACAAGATAGAAAGATAAATTGGAAATTCAATAAATAAGAGTTTAGGAGGTTTTAGCCTTCCATTAAAACATAAACCTCAAAATCCATTAGAACTTAGAACCACAAGTTGAATAGGGGACTTAGCCTTCCATGAATCGAATTTCGATTGCAAAAGAAATAAGAAGGGAGAAGAGAAGCAACATTCAAGAGTAGCTTGCTTGGAAATGTTGTGTAATTCCTTACAAGCTTGAGAAATGACCAATTTATAGGAAAAATTCCAACAAATTTATGTTAGAAATTATGTAAGCTTGTTTTGGTTTTTGGCATGTTTCATGCTCTCCTTTGAATGCATATTTTGACAATTAAAATGTGCGAATTTGGAGAAAGATATTTCTAGAAACGTTGTTGCCCTTTCAATTAGCTTTCCAATGCCACCGGTTTTGCTCAATTTGGAGTTGTTTACACCAAGATATGACCTGAAAACCGAAAGGTGTCACCAAATGACAAAAATCAAATTTTAAGAATAATTATTCATAAATATATAGTTTGGTCCAAAATAATCATTTATATTATTATAAAGTCCATAATGAAGCATATAATGAATGTTAAAAAGCTATGAATAAAGTAAAAGATACATGCCATAATTTATTTGATCAAATACCCCCACACTTAGCTTTTTGTACTCAGGGCAAAATATATAAAATGAAATTGAAATTCATAACACAAATAACTAAACAACATCTTACTTTTTTTTCCAAAATTCGTAAAAAAACTAGGGTTTGACTTGGGTTTGACTTGCTCTGCTAGGGTTTTCGTCCTCTCTTGACTCGCGGTTGATCTTCTGATCTCTGCCGTTTGCCACCATGGCAAAAAAGAAGGGACGGCCTCCCAAGTCCCCTTCACCTCACACCCCTCCTTCTTCTTCTATTCCTAAAAACCTAGAACTTGAACAATTGGATGATGTTGATTTGGAAGACATTGATAACTTGAGCCCTAAGAAAGCGTCCCTTATTTTGAAAAATTGGATGATCTGAGATCACAGATTAAAGGCAAGGCAGCGACTTCAACTGAAGAGGAAGAAAGGGTTTCTCAACCAGAACATGTGGAGAAAGAGGAGACTTCAAAAAGAGCCTCTGTTTGGGACACGTTTGACATAACAAAGCTTCGTAATGCAGGAGACAAGCTAATGTTTGTAAAACCTGATATCAAAGAAGGGTTGGCAGTGGGCAAAATAATGGTTGAAGATGTTCAGAACGAGGAAGCCTACTGGCAGCAATCAGTAGTCTGTTATGTGCTTGGAGCCAGACCTCCCTATGCGGTCTTCAATGGATATATCAGAAAAATATGGGGTCATCATGGCATAGACAAGGTGTTAATGAATGGTGATGGTACTATGATTGTAAGGTTTAACTCAATGGAGGCTAGGAATGCTGTACTGGAGGTGGGAATCTACCACTTTGATAAAAAAACCTCTCATTATTGCACCTTGGACAGGGAAACCTGTTTCAAAATTATGCATGATTCTGTCCCTGTTTGGATCCAGATGCCAAACTTGAATTTGAAGTATTGGGGTGTTCCTGCCCTTAGCAAGATTGCTAGTCTTGTAGGGATCCCAATTATGGTGGACAATGTCACAAAGGAAAGAAATAGGATTAATTTTGCTAGGGTTCTTGTTGAGGTTAACCCTAAGATCCTTCCTGAAGAGGTGTTTTTTTAGGATGAGAAGGAAAATATCATAGCCCAAAAAATAGAGTATGAATGGAAACCTGTTTTGTGTGCATCATGCTCTATGTATGGACATGATAGTAAATCATGCAGGAAACAAACAAAGAAGGTTTGGGTTGAAAAAAGGAAGCCAACAAGGGAGGACATAGAAAAGATAGATGATGCCTTGAAACTTAAAAATAGCATCCAGGAGGGTACTGTGCCTAGTGATAATGCTGATTCTGCCATTCAAGTGGTGAAGGAGGTAATGCAGGCACATTGTGAAGATGAGACTGTTTCCATTGTGCAGGAATCTCAGATAGATAAGGCTGCAAATGTTGATAATGAGGTTGAGCAGGGGAATGATCAAAAGGAGGGGCAGTCGACACCAGTAGTAACTAGAAGGAAGGCCATGGCAAAGTTTCATAAGGGGGAAGCTTCAACCCTCCATCTAAATGGATAGTATTGGAGCCTGGAACACAAGGGGGCTTAACTAACCCTTGAAACAAAAAGAGGTTAAGAGGTTAGTTAATAAATTTTCTATTGGTCTTATGGCTATGCTAGAAAACAAGCTTAGAGCAAGTTCTTATGAAATTGTGAGAAACAAGATGTTTGTTGATTGGGGGAGTTTCATCAACCTGGAAGACCACCCTATTGGTAGAATTTGGGTAGTCTGGAAGAAGGATATGTTCAAAGTGGAGGTGATTAGGCACTCCAGCCAAATGGTGCACTGTAGAGTTATTTATAACCCTGATAATAGTAGTTTTTATGTTACTATTGTTTATGCTCATAATGATAGTGAAAGGAGAATTGAGTTGTGGGAGGATTTGAAGGAGATTGGAGACAGTATGATTGACAAATGGATGCTTATGGGGGACTTCAATTGTAGCCTGAATGCTCAGGAGAAAATTGGTGGGCTCCCTCTTGAGCCTAACCAAGTTCAGGAATTCAGAAATATGGTCTTTCATTGCCAACTTGAGGACATGAAGTATTGTGGCAGCTTTTACACTTGGAACAATAATCAGGAGAATGATGATAGAATAGTCAGCAAGCTTGACAGAGTTCTTGTCAATTACATTTGGTGTAGAGAGTGGCCTGATGTACAGACAGAATTTGGAAATTGTGGCATTTCAGATCATAGTCCTATGGTGATAAGATGGTCAAACTATGAGAGATGCAAGGGGTATAGCTTTAAGTTTCTAAATCATCTCACTCTGGGTACTGAGTTTATAGAGATTGTTAAGCAGAATTGGTTAAAAGGAAGGGATGGCTGTGCTATGTATAGAATAATGAGAAATCTGGAGAACATCAAAGCAGGTCTGAAAGAGTTGAATCACAGAAAGTTTAGGGATATTGATGCCAAAGAAATCCAGGCCAGGGAGAAACTAGACTCTATTCAAGAGATGCTTCAAACTGATCCTATGAATGTTCACTTGTTGAAGTTGGAAAAGGAGGCCAAAGAGGAGCATGCCAAGTTGTATCAGGTGGCTGCAATGTTCTTGAAACAAAAAGCCAAGCAAAACTGGATCTGTGAAGGGGATATGAACACTAAGTTTTTCCATCAAACTATCAGGCTGAGAAGGTATAGAAACAGAATTTTGAGAATCCAAGAGAGTAATGGCAGTGTTTACACTGTTCAAAAGCAAATAGTGCAAGCTTTTGAATCATACTATAAAAGCTTATTTGCTGATGAAAATAGGATCTGGTGCTTAAATGATAATGAGGTGCGTCAGGGGAAGGTTTTGAAGGCTGAGCAACAATTGAAGCTAATAAGACATTTTGAGGATTCTGAAATCAAGCAGTGTCTGTTCCAGATTGGTAATGATAAGGCTCCTGGACCTGATGGGTATGGTGCAGCCTTTTATAAGGCTGCTTGGCCAGTTATAGGGGAGGATGTGATTGAAGCTGTCCAAGATTTCTTTTCTAATGGGAAGCTTCTGAGGGAGGCTAACCAAACTTTATTGGTCTTTATTCCTAAGACAGATTGTCCTAATTTTGTAAGTGACTTTCGACCTATTGCATGCTGTAATGTCATTTATAAGGTCATTTCTAAACTTCTGTGTAACCGGTTACAAGAATGTTTGCCTGACTTAATTAATGAGAACCAAGCTGCGTTTGTCAAGGACAGATCTATCCTTCACAATGTTCTTATCACTCAGGATCTATTGAGATTGTACAGGAGGAAGAATATCTCCCCTAGATGCATGATGAAGGTGGATCTAAAGAAGGCCTATGACAGTGTGAACTGGGACTTCATTCAGCATAGTATGGAGGCTTTGAGGTTTCCAGCAAAATTTGTGAACTGGATTATGGTGTGTGTGAAATCAGTGTCTTTTAGATTGGTGGTTAATGGGGAAATGCAGGGCATATTTTTTAGTTCAAGAGGCCTGAGGCAAGGGGACCCTATTTCTCCTCTATTGTTTGTTATTGTGATGGAAATGCTAGCTAGGAAAGTGTTGTATGCAGCTACTCAAAGAGGATTTTATTGTCATCCTATGTGCAAGAGAGTGGGTCTGATCAATCTTGCTTTTGCAGATGATCTAATGATATTCTGCAAAGCTCATGAAGGGAGTGTAAGAATCCTAATGAACGCCTTTTCTGATTTTGCTCTCAGCTCTGGTCTGAGTGCAAACCACACTAAATCTCAAATTTATGTTGCTGGTGTTGATGACAATTTAAAAGGAAGGTTGGAGGGTATCACTGGTTTTAGTAGGGGTTGGTTCCCTTTCACCTATCTGGGCCTGCCTATGGTAGCAAAAAAGTGGAATGTGAGTACGTGCAGATCATTGGTTGAGAAGATGACCAAGAGGTTGAACATGTGGACAACTAGGCACCTATCCTTTCAGGGTCGTGCTCAACTTATTCAATCTGTGCTCCTGACTATGCATGTTTACTGGGCATCTACTTACATTATTCCTAAGTCAGTAATCAGAGAAGTAGAGAAGATTTGTAGGGGCTACTTATGGGGGAAAGACCAGAGTGGAAGAGCGAAATCTCAGGAAGCCTGGAGCATTGTGTGCAGAGATAAGAGATATGGGGGGCTGGGATTCCAAAACGTCTATGTTTGGAATGTGGCAACCCTTGGCAATCAAGTGTGGAAGATCATGGCTAGTAAATTTTCTCTATGGCTCAAGTGGATTCATGCTATTTACTTAAGGAGGGATCAGTTCAATAATGTGCAGGCAAGTCAATCTACTAATTGGCATTGGAAACAAATTTTGAAGGTAAGGGACAAATTAATGCCTAAATTAATTCAATTGCAAGCTAATCAGCAGGATTATAAAATAAATGAGGGGTATAAGTACCTGATTGGAGCTCAACCTCCATTTCCATATCATCAAGTCATCTGGAATCCTATGAGCATAGCCAAGCATCAGTTTACTCTATGGCTTCTGGTGCATGAGAAATTGAAGACGAAAGATCACCTTCGTTTCCTTCATATTTCACCTATATGTGAGCTTTGCAATGAGGCTGAGGAATCGTGTAGGCATTTGTTTTTTGAGTGTGGCTGGAGTAGGAACTTACTGGAGTTAGCAGGGAATTGGATTGGAGTGGAGGCTGTTCATTACAAAATGCAGAATTGGCTGAGGTGGTTACGGTATGGGTTCAAAATCAAGTGGAGGAGGCAAATGATAACAGCGGTGGTTGCTGCATGTGTATATTCAATCTGGTCGGAGAGGAACCGGAGGATTTTCCGACGCCAGAAGCTCCATCCTCAACAGGCGTTTCAACTGCTTCAATCAGAGCTAGCTTTGAAGCTTGTTAATAGCATTTGGGCCAAGACTAATGGGCCTCATAGTTTTTTATTGAATAGAATAAGGGCTGTAATGTAGAGCCCATTTAAATTGTAGTTTAAATTTTATTTTTTGGGGTCCTTTAGCCTCTAGAACCCTTCCTAGAAGGTGGCTAGGGGCTAGATGACTGCCGTGATGTGTATTATTTGTTCGTTGGTAATGCAATTTTTTTCTTTACCAAAAAAAAACATCTTACTTTTTTTTTAATTATATTTTTATTTTATTTTATTATGAGAAAAGTAATTCAATGAATAAGAGTATCAATTAAGTATTAAGGAATCAAAATTATGATCACATCGAGATCTTAAACATTATTAAGATAATTAAGGAAGACAACTGAAATGAGAGGATAAGATGAATGTGGTAAAACCTCCTCAGGTGAATTCTCTCAACTCTCACGTGTTTATTGGCTAAGTGTTTCACTTAAGCCACTCCATGAAAGAAAGTACTTCTATGAGTTTGACAAGCTTCTACTTCTCCACCACTTTTTACAGTGCACACAAAAATCAAAAGGTCTTTTATTAGGTTGTAACGGGGCTTGGGTAAGGGTAGGATAAATCAAGGATTATATGGGCTAAAATCTCAAGGAATAAGAGAAATGGAGGATGAAAAATTAAGAATAATAATTATATGATGCCTCAAATTCTGCACCAAAACATCCATGGCATTTAACCAACTGATTATTGGCATGTCAATCTCCTTGAATCCTTCCTAGAAGGTGGTAGGGTGAGTATTCATGGTTTTAGTTTTGTTTCATATTTTGTTCTTGGTAATGGATTCTATTTCACCAGAAAAAAAACCATGCTATCCTTTTTCTTTTCTTTTTTTTTTATGTTTATTGCCACCCGTGTTTTTTTTAGACAACCATTTTTTTTCTAACCAAATTCACCAGTTTCCTCTTTTTTTTTCTTTTTTATTTTTAGAAATGTTTACCCCCACACTTATATCTGAACTCATTCTCAAAAATCATTCCAAAGCTTTCTTATCCTTTGAGATATGGTAAATTCATGGTTTTTCTGTTTAAGGCTTGTAATGAGCTATTTAACAAGAAGAGGTTATATAGGCTCGAGGGGGCTAAACAAAGGAAAATATGCAAGGTAGGCTTATATGGCCAAGTTGCTTATTGAAAAAAACAATGCCTTTATCATTTTAATGTGTGCAAGTGCAATTGTGGCCTCAAAAAGAATCATGGAAAGATCTAGAGTAACATCCGATCATGAGTGGAAAATATCACACAAGAAAGAAATGAGAATGGCATGATATGTATCCATCCAATTTAAGGCCCAAATCGCGTAGGGTTTGAAATTTACCACAATCAATCAAATCAACACACTCTTATTGCAAACTTAATTATTCTTATAATGCATAAGAACCAAAGCAATCAAAATTTTGAAGCCTCTAACCAAATTAACTCTTGGTCAAAACATTACTTTCTTACAAACAAAACACAAACACTCAAAATAAATTAAAATAAATTACAAGTATTTATTTTTCTCACACTAAAACGGGCTTTTAAAAAATATTTAAAATTTTTTATGTTAAAAATAATACACTATACCCCCGCACTTAAATCTCACATTGTCCTCAATGTTATGTAAAGTAAATCAAGACAAGTGAAATAAAAGAGGAGGATAGAAAACTCCCTTAGTTATGGAGGGAAGAATGGCTGATGCAAGTTTAGCTCTTCAACATTATGCTCTCAGTCTCCTCCACTTGTATGAAAAATCTTCAGTCTGTGCCCATTGACCTTAAATTTGTTTTGTGATGATTCACTCTTGATCTCCACTGCTCCATGAGGGAACACATTAGTAACCACAAAAGGTCCCAACCATCTTGAACGGAGCTTTCCGGGCATGAGCTTGAGGCGAGAGTTGTAAAGAAACACTTTTTGTCCAATAGAGAATTCCTTTCTTGATATCATTTTATCATGAATGAGCTTAGTTTTATCTTTGTAAATTTTTGAATTTTCATAAGCCTCTAAGCGAATCTCTTCAAGTTCTTGCAATTGTAACTTCCTTTCCATGCCAGCTTGATCATAGGCTAAGTTACAATTTCTAACCGCCCAATATTATTTATGCTCGATTTCCACTGGAAGGTGGCATGCTTTGCCAAAGACTAGTCGAAAAGGTGACATTCCAATTGGTGTTTTGTATGCAGTTCTATAGGCCCATAGAGCATCTTCAAGTCTCATACTCCAATCCTTTCTATTTGGTTGGACTGTTTTTTCTAGAATTTGTTTTACCTCTCGATTTGAAACTTTAGCTTGTCCATTTGTTGGGGATGGTACGGTAATTCTATGCACAACACCATATTTTCTCAATAGGCTCTCCAAGTTGCGGTTACAAAAGTGTGTCCCTTGGTCATTGATGATGCCTCTTGGAATTCCAAACCTGTAGAAAATGTTAGACCTAACAAAATCTACAACAACCTTAGAATCATCAGTGCGAGTGGCTTTAGCTTCTACCCATTTAGATACGTAATCAACAGCAAGTAAAATGTAAACGAAACCAAAGGAAGTAGGAAACGGACCCATGAAATCTATTCCCCAAATATCAAAAATTTCACAAAATAACATAGGTTGTTGGGGCATCTCATTCCTACGGGTTATATTACCGGTCCTTTGACATTGTTCACAAGATTTACAAAACTCATAAGCATCATGAAAAATAGAAGGCCAATAAAATCCCGATTCAAAAATTTTCCTAGCTGTTCGTTGGGGACCAAAGTGTCCACCACATGCTTCAGTATGACAAAAGCTAAGAATGGAATGAATTTCGTGATCAGGAACACATCATCTAATTATTTGGTCACTACCACATTTCCATAGATAGGGATCATCCCATACAAAATATTTTGCATCACTTTTTAATTTAAAAATGTATGATTTAGATGCATTTTCAGGAAAAACATTAGCAACAAGATAGTTTACCAAGTCTGCAAACCATGGAATGATTGTCTGAACCTTAAATTGTTGCTCATCAGGGAAAGTATCATGTATGGGTGTTGGGTCAAGTGGTCTCTCAATTCTACTCAAGTGATCGGCAACCAAGTTTTCTGCTTCACTCCTATCTCTTATCTCGAGATCAAATTCTTGGAGCAAAAGCATCCACCGGATTAACCTAGGTTTTGCATCTGGTTTCTTTAAGAGGAATTTAAGAGCAGCATGATCAGAGAAAACTACCACCTTGGAACCAAGCAAATAAGATCTAAACTTGTCCAATGCAAAAACAATGGCTAGGAGTTCCTTCTCGGTGGTTGTGTAGTTGGCTTGTGCAGCATCCAAAGTTCTGGAAGCATAATATATGACATGAGGTGCCTTGCCCACTCTTTGGGCTAGAACTGCTCCCAAGGCATAGTTGGTTGCGTCACACATAATTTCAAATGGAAGTGTCCAATCTGGTGACTGGATGACAGGGGTGCTTGTTAAAGCTTGCTTTAGTGTGTGAAATGCCTCCTTTCATTTTTGATCAAAATCAAATCCAACATCCTTTTGTAGCAACCGAGATAGTGGTAGTGCTATTTTACTAAAGACTTTGATAAAGCGCCTATAAAAACCTACATGGCCAAGAAAAGAACGCACCTCCCGCACGCATGAATTGTTTTACTTGAATTGAGATTAGCTATGGAATTTGACCATTAATTTAATTTAAACGTTGTTTTTAGTTCTTTTAGATACTAGTCTAATCGACATGAATTTAGTCACTCGATTGGATTAGTATCCGAGATCGATCATAACTTGTTCATTCCATGCGATTCCATTTCTAATCTCTGTTCAATTACTTTGACACCAATTTATTAAACAAACATACATTGAAATCACACACAAATGCACATAGCAAAACAATCAAACATAAAAGAACTAACACAAAAGTTTCATACATAGAAAATCAGTTACTAATTCACGATTTTGCATAAGCTTCTAGATTTCGACGACGTCACCTCCCGATAAATGCAATATCAGATTGGCCAGTTCCGACACTACATTCCATCTGTGGTAATAGCCCTCGCCGTCCAGTTAAGTTTATGTACTCGTTTTGATTAGTGGGATTTCCTTTGTAAGAAACTTCAAGTTTTGATCAACTCAAAACTTAAAATTTTCATCCTTAGACAAAAATTAATTTGCACCCTTTTTAAGTTTCTTGTTTGCAAATGGATAAACACTTAAAGTATGTGATTTCTTCAATCCCTAAGGGATCCGCTTAGGTTCCAAAGAATTCACTTCCTTTTCCACTTTTATACACAATTTTCTTAATTTGACAATTGGTAGTATTCCCATTTGCAAACATAAACTCATTCCTCTCATACAAAGAGCATTATTCAATCACAAATAAGCATTTAGTACCAACATATTCATCAGTCACTTAATCTTAAAATCTCCACTAGAAAGGGTCTCACCTCTGGATAAGAAACTTGAGATGAGAGTGTTCGCAGCGAAATCGGGACCACTTTCCCTCAGGTCGGAAGGAAGGAACAGCTCTGATACCATAAATGTAACACCCATTGTTTTTATATAAAATATCACTTAAAAGGTTTAATAATTAAAATGGAGAACTTAAAATTTTCTTGTCATAAATCAAATTTACATATGAAATTGGGTATTTCAATTACAATATGAGTAGCGCAACATATAATTTCCTTCTTTCCAAATCTTCCGCAGCAACACTCTGATCCTCAAGCTCCTTGACATTCACCTAAAATGATAACCACTAAGGGTGAGACCTTTTCACAACACATTGAATTAGAAGATAATAAAGAGCACATAATAGCAACTTAAGCATCATAATCAAACCAAGCCATGAGTAACAAAATGCATCACATTTTCATTTCCAAAATCATTATCATTTCCCATTATAAACATATATAATGTGTGTCTTCTCACGGTCAGAGGACAACACACCCAACATAAAACAGTATGTTTCATCACGGTCAGAGGACAACATACCCACTTATACATTGTATGTCTCCTCACGGTCAGAGGACAACATACAAACCATATTCTCTGTTCATTTTTATTTTTTTGCACCACTAGGAATTAGCGCACCTGCTAGGAAATTCACCACCTACTAGGGACTTTACACCTGTCACGACTGAGACATCCATTAGGCATCACCCGTTAGGACAACACAATTAATTACCTTTCCATTAATTATTCATTGCCCTCAATTCCAATTCACGATTTATTATCTTTTTCAGGTGGTTATGCAATGTATTGATCTATTGGCGCACCGACGCCTAACGGGAATTTAGGACCTAATGGGCAATTCGCCTGACAGGCAATTGGCCCTAGCAGGAAATTCACCACCTAGCAGGGCACCTAGTGTGCCGGTGCATCCAAGGATCAACCACAGTGCATTCCTTTCTATTCCATATCAATCCAAACACATTCACCATAAATCACACAATTCAAATAGCCATTTATAACAGGTAGCAATCATCCACATTCATGCATTTACTTCATTCTCAATTTTCACATCACATAACAACAATTAATTAACATCATTGATGTTCCAATACTATTTGCTAATATAATTCACAAACGTATATTTTCCAAATTAAAACTAAAACCTCACTTCAAGCATTCTAGTTAAACACGTTCATAATTAAGCAAACAATTATCATTAAGCCATAAGACATCCTTCTGACCACTAATCCTCTTTCCTACCTATTTGGTTGCATTATTTATCACCTCATATTTAATACTTAATCATAAAAATACTCATTTCACATACATAATGAATATAGCCACCAACCAGACAACAGATATCACCAATAAATCGACATACTCAGGTATGTCCCAGAGTGCTGTAAAATAAGTCCACTCCCTAGGGTTCTTCACTTCCTACTTGCCACACATGTAAGGAAATTTTTACCAAAATTTATATCAATTAAAACATTTAAATTAAATCAAAATACATTCAACCTTCCTAAACCCATCCTTAACAGGTGCAATTTTGCTACCCACAACCCAATTTAACTACTTAACCCAAGTCCTATTATATACCCCAACTATCCCTAACTCAAAGTGTGGAAAAGAGACTCCCCTTACCTGGGAGAAGGAGAGAGCCCACACAAAGCTCCAAGGACCTTGAATCTACTCTGGATCTACCTTGATTCCCATTCTTTTGACCAATCTCCACTCCGTTCTTCAAGGTTAGAGGAGAGAGAAAGAAGCCCTAGGAGAGAGAAAGATCTTCATGAAGAGAGAAAGGGCCACCAAGGGAAGAGATGAAGGCAAAGACATGAGGAAGGAGATGGATCTCATGGGTGAAGGTTTGAAAGGGTGGATTTGGGTGATTGTTGGTGGTTGATGGTGGTTTGTGGAAGAGAGGGAGAGAGAGAGGCGTATGAGAGGGAGAAGGGAGAAAAGGAATTAAGCTTGAAAATGGTGGAGCCTTGATGCATAAATGGAGGGTGGAACTCAATGGAGATAATGGGGAAGAGGATTTGAAGCCCTAAGCCTCCATGGGAACTCCAAATCGCAAGAAGGAGGAAGAAAAGAGAAGAGAGAGCATCATACATTCACCAGAGCACTGGTAATCAATTACTTTGCCTCCAAGTAATCGATTACCACCTGAAATAATCGATTATCTCCTTAAGAGTGATCGATTACAATTGCTGCAACATCAAAGAGATTCTACCAGAGAGCTTGTAGTCGATTACTTCCCCACAAAATAATCAATTACTCTGCCCAGAACTCCTATTTTTAACAAATTCTAACTCTAAGATCCCATGATTTCCTATGGTTTTCCTCATAAATTCTCACTTAGGTCTTCCTAATTAAATTTGGAATTAAAATTTGGGATGTTACATAAGGAGCTAGAGCTCTAGGGTTTTCTCTCTCATCAATGTTAAGGTAAGAAGGGGTGTATTACCTTTACTTAGAGGGTATTTTTCTAGCTTGTATATAGGGGGAATTAAGGATAGGGAATAAAATAGAAAGATGAACCTTAGGGTAATTGACTAGATTAGTACTGGAGAAAGTAAACTAAGAATTAGGTTTTATGATTATGCTAGTAGAAATATATTTATATTTGTGGTATACTTGATGATTCGGGTTTAAGAACGAACTTGGGTGAAAGCTGATATTAATATAGGTTTATAATAGAATACGAAATCATAGGAGTGTATGTGTGTTGAATGGAAAGAATGATTATTGATAAAAATGAATTAAGTTAAGGACAGGTGACGAGAGACTTAATTATGTAAGGAATACAATATGGATTAGTATGTATAAATATAGGAATATGTTTATAAATAGAAACTCATGGAATATGATAATGGATAAGAAATAAAATGTAAAACAATAAGTGAAGCTAAGGAAGGAAACAATAGTTTTGTACGAGGTACCCTTGCGTAGGGTGAAGTACTCGGATAGCAAGCGTGTGTGAGGGACCCTTGCGTAGGGTGAAGCACTCGAAGACATGATAGGTGTACAAGGTACCCTTGCGTAGGGTGAAGTACTTGGATAGCAAGCGTGTGTGAGGGACCCTTGCGTAGGGTGAAGCACTCGGAGACAGGATAGGTGTACGAGGTACCCTTGCATAGGGTGAAGTACACGGATAGCAAGCGTGTGTAAGGGACCCTTGCATAGGGTGAAGCACTCGGAAATAGGATAGGTGTACGAGGTACCCTTGAGTAGGGTGAAGTACTAGGAAATAAAATGAATAGTAATAATTAATAAATAGGTGGTGATTAATATGCTTGTGGATAAACCGCGTGTATAATGGACCCTCGTTTAGGGTGAAGTACTCGAAATGGAAAGGATAGTAACTATTGGTGAATGAGGTTAAATAGGCGTAAGAAACGAGTTTGGACTAGGGAATAGATTAGGACCTACTGAAAGGTGAGTGTAAAATATAATAGAAGGAAATGATAGAGTAAGGAAAGGATAAGGAAGACTAGAGGTAATGGAAATAACGTAGTGGCTTAATAGGTAAAGGAAATAAGATAGGAAATGTATTTCAAGTAAATAACGGGTAGTAATCTCTTAGTTGTTCTCTATGTCATTCTAGAATGTATTTTCTAAGTTTTGTGTAATGCTACCCTTCTTGCTATTTTTTTACAGGTATTGAAGGAGCTTACACAACTATGGCCGGGCAGGATTACACTCCACCTCATGGAGTGCTGTGTAGTTAGTTGGGTGACCCTTTGTCGGTCAATGGTTTTTATTTTGGATTTAGAAATGTATAATCTTTTTGGACGTCAAATCAATCCAAGAATTTGTAAATATTTCTGGAACGATGTACACAAACTAAATTGTATTTTGGCCCTGCTGGCCCACTGTTGATGAAAATAAAGTTTTATGCAGGTTAAATGTGGCATCTGCCTTTTGACTCACTTCTACAAGTCCCTAATTAATAAATTAATTTAACCTAATGGATTTAAAAATTCATTAAAATAGTTTTGATGCCATAAAGGATTCTTATGTTTTGAAATTTGATTTATTTGTGTGTGTGACTTTGTGTGCTTGATTGTTTAAGGTTTTAATTAAGATTTTTGTTTTATTGATTCATATGATTTCATGGAAAATTATTTTCTCTTAAGTTCCAAAGAATCAAAGTCCAATCACCTCTAGAAACCCTAATTAGCACCTTGATCTTTGATTAAACCCTAATCGAGCTCTTAATCCTTGATTAAGTGCTTAATCACTCTTTTAAACCCTAAATCCTCAAGGTTAGTGAGCTAACCTAGAATTAATCCTCCTTAAACCTATGATTAAGTTTTGATTAGCACCTTAATCCTTGATTAAGCCCTAATCACTAAGGATTAGTGGACTAAACCTAGATTAATTAACCTAATCTTACCCTAATCATGATTAGAACCCTAATTAGTGCCTAAAACCTAATTAAGCTAATCTAACCTACCCTAACCTCCATGTGGTCGAATGCATGTACTTGGGTTGGCCACCAAGTAGCTTTGCTTAGTCATAAGCTAGGATGCATTTTAGTCAAACCATGACCTCATCCTCATGACCAAGCATGACATAAGGAAGGAAAAAGTGAAGAATAAGAAGGAGAGAGGAAGGAGCCGTGAGGGACCTTAAGGCTAGAATTGGTCTCCAAGTTTTGTGACTTAGTCCCCAAGTATTTGCAATCTAGCCCTCCATGCAAACCCTTGATGGCAATTAAGAAAAAGTAAAGAAGAATAAAAGAGAGGGCAAAACCGTGTGGTGAAGAGTGAGTTCCCTTTCATTCCTTCACCCTTCATTCTTTCATCTTCATCTCATCAACACCAACACACACCAACAAAGTACCCCAAAACCGTGAGGGAGTGAGTGAATTCTTCATTCATTCATTCATCAACACAAACTTTCTTTCATTCCTTCATTCCTTCCCAAGACCAAACACACAAACACTAAGAGAAAATCAAACTCTTAGTGAAATGAGAGAGAGTGGTCGAATAGAGAGAAGAAGGACCAACACTTTAGACTCTACATAACCTAAGCAAGATCAAGCCAAGCTAGTGAAAAGGAGAAGAGAAACCAATGGACCTAGGAAAAGGAGGGAGAAACCGTGAGGACTAGGAAAAGAGATTGAAGATTTTGGACTTAATTCTTAAAAAGTTTTGATTAAGTAAGGATTTTATCTCATGATCTTAAAAGTTTTAAACCCTTTTTCTTTGGTTCTCCTTCGTTTTCATGCTTTCTTTCTAAACTTTGGTCTTGTTTGAAGAAGTGTTCATGCATGTTTGCTTTTATGTTTGATCTAGTGTTTTTGACTTCATGCATGTCAATATTTATGCTTGATCTATGATAAACTTGATGTTGGAGTTGTGATATTTGAAATGATTGAACTTTTCTTGATGATTTTCTTTGTGATGGCCACGGTTTGGTGTTGTAATGCATGAAGACTTGGTTTTCTTTTGATTGGTCTTTTTCATGTCACAATCTTGAGTTTAATGATGTTTTGAATGGATAGAAATTATGTGATATACTATGTTTAGCCACGGTTTGTACTTGATCTTTAGGTTAGAGGTTTTGATGTTGGATTTTGGTTATGTGTGTGTGATTTCCATGAACTTTGAGATGATTTCATGTGTAAAATGTGAAATCTAAATTGTGTAGAGGCTTGTGTATGCTCACGGTTTCATGTAGGAGATGCATGCTAGGATTATGTTTTACTTACTTGATGGATTATGTGAAATCGTTGTTGGATTTAGAGTTGTTTTTAAGTCTTGAAATCTTGAAAATGTTTTTGAGAAAACCTAGTCAAGGTCACGGTTTGGACCTTAGACTTTGAGTAAATTTTCTTGAGTATGTGGATGATTATATTGTGAAATTATGTGTTGATTTGTGAAGCTATGATGTATACGGTTTCAACATGATTAGGTATATTAAGATGAAGTTTTTCTAAGATGGAAATTGACTGAGTGAGAGTTAAATGAAATTATGTTTGTGTGTTTATGTGATGCATGATTCGGTTTGTTTATGATTAGGAACTTGATTTCCTTGATTGATTGAGTTGTGTGTATGAATGATATGCAAACGTGTTATGTTGACTTGATGACTTGTGATTACGTGATGCTTGAATTGAGTGAATGTTTGTTTAGGACTCTTAAGTAAAGTAAGAGTGATTTCTAGAACGCATGGAAATGTTTAAATGAATTTTTTTACTTGAGTACCTTGCTGCCCACATGTGATTCTAAGTGTTTAAACTTGATAAGTTGTTGATTTAAGTGTTCATTTGATTGCCTTTAAGATGCATGGTTCGTTTATGGATTTGAGTTGGTTTTGAACAATGGGAAATGAATTTAAAACTTAGGACATGATGCTGTCCAGAATTTTCTAAGTTATTTTTCTTATTTAAAAATGTTTTCAAAGTGTTTTAAAGTTGAGTTTCCATGGGTATTTGATCTAAGATAAAGTTGGTCTTGAAAGTGCGATTTTTCGGTGTTTTTGGAATTGAATTCAATGCTGTCCAAGAAGGACCAGCAAAGAAACTTTTTATTTAAATAAATTTATTTGAATGTTTTCTCATGATTTTTAAAGTATGAGAGTTAGTGTTTGATTTTGGACAAGTCTGAGTGCAAGAATTAATGTTTAGTTCTAAATGAAGACGATGTTTGGATTTTTCTTAAGTTACCTTGAGAATGATTTTAAGGAAAATATTAAATGAAGTTTTAATACTCATATATCTATCTTCTGGGACTTGAAAGAAGTTGGAGTCGGGCAGACGAGGAAGGAAGCAGATCACTCGGAACTTGTAGATTCGGTAACTGCCAATCCAGGTGAGAGAGAAGTTATCCTAAGACGCTTTGGTGTCTAGTGAGTATACTAGGACACTCCGTACTCTCTCAAAGTCGGAGTAAAGGTCTATCGTAGCTAGTAGTATACCCGATAAATTGTGTGATTGTTTGTATCGCGGTATACGAAGACTCAGACCTATACCATTACATGGTATTGATTGATTGATATATTTGTTTATGTTGAGATGTATTGTTGTTATATTGTCATTGCATGAGCATAATGCATCATCCCGCGTTATACGTAGAGAATAGAAAAGACACTAGAAAACTATAAGAGATTCCCCAATGACTAGAGCGAAACTCTAAGGGATGGAACGCGCGATGAACCGAATGATGCTGATGCGCCAAGTACGTGGGTCGAGCTGACGCTATGATGATGACGATGACGCTTTGGACGTGAACGTTATGAGTTCTATGATGATAGTTTCACGTGGTTGTAGCCATGTGTTGAGATAGCCTCCATATGGTCGTAGCCATATGTTGAGTGTGAATGTTTTGGGATAGGTCGGAGCCTATCTATCGATGATTAATGGATATCCCGCATATGGTCGGAGCCATATGCCGATGGTGATTCTGAATGGGTCGTAGCCCGTCAGAATGATGTTTGATATTCCGCATATAGTCGTAGCTATATGGCGAGGTTGACTCTGAATGGGTTGTAGCCCGTCGGAGAGATTGTGGTTATCCTGCATACTGGTCGGAGCCGTATGCCGAAATGATTCAGGATGGGTCAGAGCCCGTCAGACACAATGGTCGAGTCCCACAGAAGCATTCCGCATATAGTCGGAGCTGTATGGCGGAGATGACTTAGGATGGGTCGACGTTAGAACGAGCGAGTATAACCTTACGAACTTAAACCCTAACCTGAAGTAGTGGAGAGGAAGATACATCTGGATTACCCTTGTGGTGTTCAGCTGGATGATTAGGATAGGGGACGACAATGACGGTGATTCGTCAAGAAGCATTGAGAAGTCTGTCTAGGTGGGAAAAACCATAGGGGCCCTGGCTGAACCAGTCGGAGCTGGTCACTCAGTGGTGTGGGCGAAGTACCACATGATCACTAGACAAGACGACTGACACCCCCTTGACTAAATCTTGATCAGTGAGAGGGATGCTCGAACACGGCCGGATGAGGTTATTTTATTTATTTCCTGGGCCATTATTTTATGAATGCATTCACTTTGCAATCCAGTAAAAGCCGGTGTGGTTAGAGATCCTGTACTCCTGATTGCTTCCGAATTAGGTGGATGGATTCCAAGGAGATGTAGACCCGATACCTAAAACTATAAAGCCTGAAATCCCGATGTTATGGACTCGAGAAACGTGGATAGGAGACTTCGACTTTGCGAGACGAGTGGTTAAAGAGATTCAGCTTTGCGAGATAATTGATTTAGGGATTCCCTTAAGCGAGAGATAAAAGGTTAGACAATGCGACGATTGCATTGCATCCTCATGCATTTCACATAGTTATCTGTTGTATTGTCTGTTGTGTTGTTTGTATGTTCTGGTATGCGTCGCTAGTGTAATTCCAAGAAGTCGATGGGAGTAATTCCATTCGGATAACTTACTCTCTCAACTTCTTGTGCACATGTGACTATAAATCTTCGGTTCGAAAAGATAGCGGAGCTGGTGATGCTGCTCCTGGAGGAAGGACCTACTGATCGTGATGTGCTGACAAGAGGGCTACTGACGGACGACGAAGATTGCTTTTGAAGACTTACGTTCCGGATCGAGAAGGAACGCTGCTCAGTAGATTATAGTTAGGTTCCCGATGGACCCTTGCTGTATGCTTATCAAGTGTACCCCTTTTCTTTTGAAATGTTTTGTTGAAGTAAATGTTATGTAAGAATGGCACCGCTGAACTATGGTGACCACTTTTAAAAGAATCTTTATGATCTGTTTCCTAAACTGTTTTTGAAGGACGGTCGTACTCCAACAGATGGAACTTTTTAAGTAAATCAAACGTGTTTTCTTTAAGTAAAACATTTTTCCTACCGAATGTCAAGTTACCATTATTAAACTGTTTTTAGGAAATTCCGCAAACGTTTTTGAGAGAAAGGATTTTAAAAGTAATACCTTGTTTTGGAAAGCTCGACAGTCGAGTTCTACTCTTGTTTTAAAAAAAAAATTCACCCTATTTTTCCTAGAAGAAATAATTAGTATTTGATGAGTATTTATTTCGAGTTTTCCAAATCGGGGTGTTACATTAAACAGGAAGTTGTATTTTGGGAATGTCCCTAAAACAAAGTAAACTCCGTCTGATTTTACGGAGATTTTCATAAGAAGTAAATATAACTAAGAGTTTTCATAATCGGCTAGGAGTATTAAAGGAAAATTTTAAGTTCACAATTATTTAAGGGTAAAAGTAACTAGGGTGTTACTGTTTGGTATCAGAGCAGTTTTCCTCGACATTGGAGTGTGAATTCATTACTCCAGTGGTTACTCATCAAGCGAGTAACCGATGTAAAGTTAGGTGTTCAAGTGTTAGAGTTGAGGTAGAAATTGTTGGAAGTCAAGCTAGTGTTGGAAGACATGCTTCAAACTCTCTCATGGACTTCAAGCAAATATCAAGCTAATGTTTTGATGATAACAAACCAACTCAAGATTCAAGCTCACAAGTTACTTCAAGTTCAAGATTCAAGATTCAAGCGAGATATAGCTTAGAAGCCTTTTCCCTTTGGACATTTGTATGGTAATGAAGTTTCTGTTCTTAAAGAGTTCTAAACGGCCAATGAGTTTTGCCAATTAAAAAGGAGAAGAAAATGTGTTTTCATGAAAAGCTGTTTTTATATCTTAGTTTTGGTAAAAATACTTGATGATACAAAACTCTGAATATTTTTATGTATGCAAGAAGGAGTAATCAATTACTTGCTTGAGTTAATCGATTAACTATGTTGCATCATACAAAAATCAGAGAGCTTGTAATCGATTAAGTGAACTTTGCTAATCCATTACTTTCTTATGAGAGTAATCGATTACCTGGCTCAAGTAATCGATTAAAATTGTTGCATCATATATTTTTCTGAGACAAAGTAATCGATTATTGCTTTGTAGTAATTGATTACATGATGTTGCATCACACAATTAATAGAGGCTCAGTAATCGATTATTTGATGAGTAGTAATCGATTAAATGAGTTGCATCATATAATGAACAGAGATGATGTAATCGATTAACTATTATTGGTCTAATCGATTACTTGTTTTTCAAAAGAATTTAAAAGTTTCTATCTTTGAAGGAATAATCGATTACCTTCAGAAAGTAATTGATTACTTCAACTTTTATTGAAAAACGTGTCAGAATCATTTTTATTGTTTCCTGATTTGTTTTTATATATAAGATTCTGATTTATTTTACAAAATTCAAAAATGATTTTAAATTTGAATTATTTCCTTTTTCATTTTAAGAATCAAATCTTTATTTTATTTCGTAAATCGTTTTGATTTTAAAACTTATTTCAAAATATTATTTTATTTTAATTTGATTTAAAATTGATTTTAATTTGTTGATTTAAATCCTTTTGATTTAGAAAAGTTTTATTCTTTAAATTAAAATCACTTCAACATCAGAAAGGTTAATCATTCATTCATTCTTTTCATGTGATACACGTTCTTCTTCTTCTCCTACTTTTCTCTGATCATAACGCTTATTTTTGAAGAACTCTAAGAAATCCTTGTTGGCCATTTAGACTTCGAAAAGAAAACTTCATTGTCACAGTACTTGAATTTTTGTATCCGTGTTGTTGAAAAACACATCAAACTGTTGTAATCACTCACATCTTTGTACTCAACCTTAGTGGTAGGGAGAGAATCCCATAGTTGAACATTGAGGCGTTCGTAGGGTGAGGAACCCTGCTGTGTGTTGTTGAGGCCCCTAGCGAACGGAGGTTCCTGGTGGTGTGCGGGGGGTGCTCTCGGTTGTAATTGGGTGTGACTCAATTGTTGATTATAGAACTCTCAAGCGGGTCGCTTGGGGACTGGACTAGGCCTTTCGACGGGAAGACTGAACCAGTAAAAAATTTCCTGGTGCAAGCTCTTCTATCTCTATCTCTTTTATTTTCCGCATATATATTTCAATTATTTACGTTTCCGCGCTACTCTATATTTTCTATCAATCGTTTTCGCACTCCTTCTCAAACGTCTAATCTCTCCAACACAAAACAATTTTTTAATTTATAAGGGTTTTCGCAATAATTTAATAAAACTCGATTCACCCCCCTCTCGAGATTTTGAGGCCAAACCCAACAATTGGCATCAGAGATAGTCTCTTGTGTTAAGACTTAACCGTCTCAAGAGTATGGCTTCAAACTCTCTGTTTGGAGGTGAAGGGAGTTCTATTAACCGTCCTCCCATGTTTGATGGGGTAGGGTACGCGTATTGGAAAGCCCGTATGAAAATTTTTATTCAAGGAGTTGGATTAAAGGTTTGGGATGCGGTCGTAAATGGTCCCTATGTTCCTACCTATGTAGTTAATGGTAACACCGTCGAAAAGCCTATGGCTGAGTGGACGGAGGAGGAGGAACGTAGAGTCCAATACGAATTGAAAGCGAAAAATATTATAACATCTGCTTTGAGCTATGATGTGTTTTTCTGGATATCTACGTGTGAGACTGCGCAACAAATGTGGGATACATTAGAAGTCACACATGAAGGTACGACTGAAGTAAAAAGGTCGAGAATCAACACGCTGACTGGTGAATATAAGCTATTCAGAATGAAAGATGGAGAAACAATCCAAGAGATCCAAAAGCGCTTCACGATGATTGTCAATCAGTTAACAACATTGGGTAAGAAATTCACCAATGAGGATCTCATCAACAAAGTTCTAAGGTGTTTGGGAAGAGAATGGCAACCCAAAGTGACGGCAATTGCTGAATCAAGAAACCTTTCAAATATGACGCTGGAGATTCTCTTCGAAAATTACAAGAGCATGAAAACGAACTGAAAAGATTGGCTCAACACGAAGAGGAGAGTAAGAAGGTCAAAAGTCTGGCATTCAAGGCTAAAGCACCAGCAACAGAAAGTGACTCGGACAAAGAGCTAATCAATGATGAACACATGGGTCTTCTGGTCAAAAAGTTTGGGAAGTTTCTAAGGAAGAAAAGCAACTTCAACTCCCAAAACAGAAAGGACAACAACAAAGGTGGAGGATCATCCATCACATGTCATGAGTGTGGCAAGCCTGGTCACATCAGAGCGGACTGCTACCAGTTGAAAAAGAAAGGAAATTCAGAAAGAAGCACCTCCAATCTAAGAAAAGGGAAGAAAGCATACCTGGCATGGCTAGACAACGAGGGAAGTTCAGACGAGGAGTCAGATGAACAAGAAGAGACAACCAACATATGCTTGATGGCACATGGAAATGAGGTAACTTCTAATCTAGAACATTCTTATGATGAATTACAAGAGGCTTTTGAAGAATTGCATGAGGAATCAATGAGGTTATCTTTATTGATTTCTTTGGAAAAGAAAAATTCAGCTTCTCTTTTACAAAAGAATAAAGAATTTATTAAAGAAAATGAATTTTTGAAAAATCTAAATAAGGAGCTGAATTCGACTTTGAAAAATTCTTCAAACACCTCGAGTAATGAAGTTAAATTTAAAGCTAGTTCTTCTTATTGTAAGTTTTTCAAGGACTTGGTTAAAGAAGTAGAGGATTTAAAAGAAACACTTGCAAAATTTACGAAAGGTAGAAATACTTTAAATTTAATTCTACGGAGACAAAAGTGTTTCTTTAATAGAGCCGGTTTAGGATATCAACCCGATAGGCATCAAAAGAAATTAAGTACCATTTTTGTCACTGCTAGCAATCATAAGAAACCATTAATTATATGTCATATTTGTGGTAGAAAAGGCCATGGTGCACATGAGTGCGTACACCGGAAAGTGAAGTTCGTTAAATTGAACAATGAAACTAAAAGGTGGCATAATTGGAACTATGGCTATACTAACGCTCAAGGACCCAAAAAGATATGGGTACCTAAAAAGAAACCTTGAATCTTATGCTTGTAGGTTACTTCGGAAGAAAGGAAATCGTGGTGGTACTTGGACAGCGGATGCTCAAAACATATGACGGGAGACAAATCTAAATTTTCGCATCTTGTTCCAATGGACCAAGGACATGTGACTTTCGGAGATAACAACCAAGGAAAGATTCTTGGAGTCGGTAAAAGTGGTACACCTCTTAACCCTTGCATAGAAAATGTATTACATGTTGAGGGCCTAAAACATAACTTGCTAATATTAATCAGTTATGTGATAAGGGCAATAGGGTTATATTTGATTCTGATAGATGTATTATCGAGGGTAAAGTTGATAATCTTATTAAGCTAATTGCTCGCAGGATAAACAATGTATATGTAATTGATTTTAAATCAATACCCTCAAATGATGCAAAATGTCTATTAAGTAAAGAGGATGGATCGTGGCTATGGCATCGTAGATTAGGTCACATCCACATGAATCATTTGAACAAAATTTCTTCTAAAAACTTAGTAGTTGGTTTACCAAAGCAAAATTTTTCTATTTCTGAAAAAATGTGATCCTTGTTCAAAATCAAAACTCACAAAGGCATCTTTTCCTTCTAAAAATCTTGTTTTATCTCAAAGGCCCTTGGAACTTTTACATATGGATCTTTTTGGACCTTGTCAAACAAAAAGCTTTGGTGGCAACTATTATTGTCTGGTTATTGTGGATGACTATTCTAGGTATACTTGGACATTATTTATTACTCAAAAAAATGATGCATACCATGAATTTAAAAAGCTAGCTAAGATTGTTCAAAACCAAATGCATATGAGCATTGCATCCATTAAGACTAATCATGGTGGAGAATTTGAAAATCAATTTTTTGAAAAATTTTGCGAAAAACATGGAATTAAACATTATTTTTCAGCTCCAAGAACTCCGGAGCAAAACGGGGTTGTGGAGACGAAAAATCGTTCATTAAAAGAGCTTTCAAGAACAATGCTTAATGACATGAATTTGCCTACATATTTTTGGGCCGATGCAGTGAGTACAGCTTGTTATGTTATGAACCGTGTTTTGATACGACCTATTTTAAAGAAAACCCCCTATGAGCTGTACAAGGGGAGAAAACCAAATATTTCCCATATTCGTGTCTTTGGATGTAAATGTTTTGTGCATAATAATGGTAGAGACAATCTAGGAAGTTTTGATGCTAGAGCTGATGAGGGCATATTCCTTGGATATTCTGTTTCGAGTAAAACTTATAGGATTTACAATAAATCTCGTAATACTATTGAAGAATCTATTCATGTATCATTTGATAAATCTAATCCCAGAAAGCTGGGAAAGGTATTTGTTAATGACATTTCAGGTATCCTTGGAGATTTTTACATTGATGAGGATGAGGAGTCCAATGCTAAAGGAAAGGATCATTTCGAATGCAATGAAAAGCCAAATGAATTAGTTGAGGATAAAAATCAAGAGCAATCTATGAAGCTCAATTCTGATTTGCCTAAGGAATGGAGAACATAGAGGCATCATCCAATTGACAAAATCATAGGTGATATAACAAAAGGTGTAAGTACTCGCAATTCTATTAGCAATCTGTGTAACTACTTTGCATTTGTTTCTCAAGTGGAGCCAAAGAATATTTCCGAGGCTACGCTTGATGAACATTGGCTACTGGCTATGCAAGAAGAATTAAACTAGTTCGAAAGAAATCAGGTTTGGGAACTTGTTCCTAGGCCTGAGTCTCATCCGATTATTGGAACTAAGTGGATTTATAAAAACAAACTTGAGGAGGCTGGTTTAATTGTTCGAAACAAAGCTAGGTTAGTTGCACAAGGTTACAACCAGGAAGAGGGGATAGATTATGAGGAAACATTTGCCCCTGTTTCTAGGTTGGAAGCCATTATACTGCTCTTAGCTTTTGCATGCATTTTAGACTTTAAATTATATCAAATGTACGTAATGTAACACCCTATATAATAATTACCCTTCAACCCGGAAATTAGGATTTAAAATTTATTTTAAAGCAAATATGATGATTGCCAAAATAATATTTCTTTTCATTAATATCAAATCATCAGAGTTAAAAGCGGAAGACTTCATTCATCATTAAATAAAAGTTAAGAAACAGCTACATCGAGGTTCAGTAATCCAGAAATACAAAATAACGTTTAGCTCGGCCATCGGGCCGAGATCCATACAAAATACATAGTAGTTTAGCTCGGCCAACTGGCCGAGACCCATCTAAGCTATCAGACTCTAATGACTAACTCTCCCTGTGAGGGAGAGTGAACCTGCTCGGTCGGGGACTGCGTGTGCTCGGGCTCAGTACCTGAAAAATGGTAAGGAGGTGAGCATTACACAGAACTTAAATAAGCAGTTTCTAACATGCCATACCGAACTACCAAGCCAAACACAAGTAGTCAATTAGCATATAAATAACAAATAATCAATCCATATATCACATGCATATATCATCAATTAGCTCGGATCACATCGTACAATCACCTCATGCAATCTCGCCTAGCTCGGTTCACATACTCATAATCTCGCCTAGCTCGGCTCACATGCATACAATCACATCTAGCTCGGCTCACATGCATACAATCCCAACTAGCTCGGCTCACATCAGAATCCAGTTTACCCATTACCTACTAGTTATAGCTCGATATCTCAGTCACTACTCTCTTACCTCGGATTACCATCTCTATCTCGGATTCCTTACTCATTATTCCACTTTTACATAGCTTACAATCTTTTACTCTTCTCGGATGCATACACCGAGTGCATGTCTTACACCATTTAAGGTCGGATGTCGGAGTGTCCATAACTGCGAGTACCCAGTACCCGTCTTACAGCTGCACATACCCAGTATGCGTCTTACGCGATCAATGCACACACCCAGTACGCGTCTGCTATGACCAGGAGCACTACCGCCGATCATTCTATGGGGTTAAGGAGAGTCCATAACTGCGAGTACCCAGTACCCGTCTTACAGCGGCGCATCTCGGCGTCTTACGCGATCAATGCACGCACCCAGTACGCGTCTGCTATGACCAGGACCACATCCCACCGATTCCGTGCTCGGAACCTTGTGTGAATCATAACTGCGAGTACCCAGTACCCGTCTTGCAGCTGCACATACCCAGTATGCGTCTGACGCGATCAATGCACGCACCCAGTACGCGTCTGCTATGACCCGATCACACAACCATTTCTCTTTAATTCCTCTTACCTTTTTAACCATTATTTAGCTCGGCCTCTCTCGGCTCAACTCCTCTTAGTCTTATTAATCATCTCTTTTAGTTCGGCCCATCTCGGCTCAACCCTTTAAATTATTCCTCTTTACATTAATCTCATTATTCTCTTAGCTCGGCCTCTCTCGGCTCAAACTCTTAATATTTCTAACCATCTATTTAGCTCGGCCTCTCTCGGCTCAACCTCTTAACCTTTCTCACCATCTATCTAGCTCGGCCTCTCTCGGCTCAACCTCTTAACCTTTATCAGACTCATTACTCTATCTCTCCTACTTTCCATATCTGCCATTTTCTCATACCCATTCTCACCCTCTCTCAGATCGGCCTAGCTCGGCCACAGATATAAATAACAAATATCAAAGCTCATAAACATTTATACAACGAAGTTCATAAACACCTATACAACAACAACAATGAGAATAAAAGCATTCACCCAATCCATCATGTAAATACCAACATATAGTATAAAACAATATTCCTCCCTACTTCAATCTCATATTTCTAGTTCATTCATTAGTTCCCTTTACCCTTTTTACCTTTCCTTTCTCATATTAACCTATATTCATTCCCTAATCTACGCCCACTCTTAGTACCCTTTATGAACACCCTAGAAACCCAAACTCAAGTAGAGGTAACACTCACTCCTTACCTCAAACCGTGAGAGATAGGAGTAGAGAGTTTGAGAATGGTTCCCTTGATGCTTGACCTTGGAGCTTCACACCCTTGACTCCTTTTCTCCAAGCTGCCACGAGTTCCTCCAAGCTGCACACAAGCTCCACCAGCCACACACGAACTCCACAGCGGTCCAGGGGCTCCAGAACGGAAGAGAACGGGGAGAAGGAAAGAGGGTCTTCAACCGGCGAATCTGGGTGGAGGAGAGGGAGGTTCGTGAGGGAGAAGAGAGGAAGAGAGAAGGTAGGTTGGGTTGTTGTTGATGGACTTTCAGAGAAGAGAATGAGGGAGAGAGACGAAGGAGAAAGAGAGTGGAAATGAAAAGTGTTGAGTGCTGTGTGTTGGATTTTCTTTTATTCAATTAGGGGGGACATTTGTGTGGTCCACATTGGAGGCTTCTTTGGGAAGCTAGAATGAGTGGCTAGGATTCGTTGGCTTCTTGAGGAAGCCATGAATAGTGACTTGATAGGGACATAAAGCAATGATGGTGACATAAAGCAATGATAGTGACATAAAGTGAAAGATAGTACAAAGTACGGATGGCACGAAACCCAAAAGCCAACAGCTCAACATGAGCTGTCACGGAGGAGCTAGGAGGTGTCGGCTCGGGATAGGGAGACATCAGTAGTCCGAGCTTCCATCTCGGGTAGGAGAGTGAGGTGCGCTGAGGTCGGCTAGTTCGGCTTGACAATAGGTTCCGCGTCTGACCCTATTTACCTCGGCCGGCTTAACAATGCAATGAACGATGAGCTCGGCCAATTCGAGCTGACAATAGACTTCGCGTTTTGTTCCTATTTAGTTCTTTAGCTCGGCTGAGGTCGGTCCGAGGCCCAAAACTTACAAACTAGGTCGGCCTATGCTTCCTATCACCTCACTACCCTTATACAATCTCTACTACTTAATCCTATTCCTAAATAAATTTTTATATTATTTTATAAATTTATTATATTATTATTATTAATTTCTAGGATGTTACACGTAAAGAGTGCCTTTCTTAATGGTTTTATTAATGAAGAAGTATATGTGTGTCAACCTCCTGGCTTTGAAAATTATGAACACCCTAATTATGTTTTTAAACTGAAAAAGGCTTTGTACGGACTCAAACAAGCTCCTAGAGCGTGGTATGACCGTCTTAGCAAATTTTTACTTGAAAATAATTTTGAAAGAGGGAAGGTTGATAACACACTTTTTATCAAAAAGAAAGGAAAGGACATTCTTTTAGTTCAGATTTATGTAGGTGATATTATTTTCGGTGCTACTAATGAAACCCTTTGCAAGGATTTTTCAAGTATGATGCAAGAAGAGTTCGAAATGTCTATGATGGGCGAGCTGAACTTCTTTCTAAGATTGCAAATCAAACAAGCAAAGGATGGAATTTTCATTAGCCAAACAAAATACTGCAAGGAACTATTGAAACGATTCGGCATGGATAAGGCCAAGGCAGTAGCAACACCAATAAGCACATCTTGCTATCTGGATAAAGATGAAGGAGATAAATCCGTAGAAATCACTAAATATCGAGGTATAATCGGATCCCTTCTCTATTTAACGGCAAGTAGGTCGGATATTATGTTTAGCGTATGTTTATGTGCACGTTTTCAAGCGAATCCAAAAGAAACGCACATGGTTGTTGCCAAACGAATTATGAAATATCTTTCTGGCACAACTGATATGGGTTTATGGTACCCCAAAGGTTCCTCTTGTAACCTTGTTGGGTATTCCGATTCTGATTTTGCTGGGTCCAAAGTAGATAGGAAAAGCATGAGCGGCACTTGTCACCTCCTAGGTAATTCATTAGTGTCATGGGCTAGCAAGAAACAGTCTAGTGTAGCCCTATCCACAGCTGTGGCTGAATACGTCGTTGCGGGTAGCTGTTGTACACAAATCTTATGGTTAAAACAGCAACTCCTAGACTTTGGTGTAAGTCTAGATCACATTCCCATTAAATGTGATAACACAAGTGCAATTAGTATTACCAAAAACCCTATGCAACATTCTCGCACTAAGCATATTGAGATTTGAAAGAACTACAATCGGTGGATGAATTAACTAAGAAACACTAGGAGAACACCTAGAAGGGGGGTTGAATAGGTGTTTAAGAAACCTTGAAAGATTTTCGAAAGAAACAAATCGAAACAATTAAAATGAATGATTATTACAAAATGTTTCAGCCCTTAATCGATTAAGCAAGTTGATTAATCGATTAACCCTTGAAAAACACAAGTTAATCGATTAAGCTGACCAATTAATCGATTAGTGCCTGAAAGCTTGCTTTTGGTTAATCGATTAACACCTTCAGTTAATTGATTAATCACTGTTAAAAATGAAAAAATCACTTTTCAATCAAATACGAAAATCAATCAATTAACACGTATGATCAGAGATAAAGCGGAATTGATTAACACCAATATTCTTATTGATTACCTAGGTTATGAAAATGATTTTCCCAAATCAATTTGCACAATTAAAAGCTTAATTCATTCAATTATGAAAATCAATCTTTTTTAGGTTTTCAACCAAGAACAATATTGAAATGACAAGAATGTAAAAGATATGGGAATAGAGACACTGCACAGAGATTTATCCTGGTTCACTCACAATCACCATGAGCTACATCCAGTCCCCTCTTCAACCAAGAGAGGTTCTTCACTATGAGGAATTTGAGTTCTCAAATTACAAGTAAATGCCTCTCAAGACTCCCTTCTTGATAGCCTCCAAGAGATACCACACTCTTGTCTTGCAACCCTATTGAATCTAATCTAACTTCTTCCCTTGCTTGTTGATATCCCCACAACAAGTCTTCCAATTTGCTTGATGATGCCTCACACCAAGACTTCCAATACTTCTTTTGCTTAATGAACAACCACCAAGGCTTCCTTGTGTTGTAGAATGTTTGCCTCCATGAAATGATTACAACAAAATTGAAAACAATAACAATCCTATGAATCTCTTTCAATAGCTATGAAAATATCAACATGAGAGATTCAAAGATTCTTGATCAAAGAATGTAAAAGTTGAAAGCTTTGATCTATGAAAGTGAGAGAGAATAGTGTGGCTTTTATCTATGTAAAATTGATATGAAAATGATGTTAGTTTGTTCTTATGATTCACAAAGGTTAGGAAAAAGTTTATATAGAATACCCAAAAGTTTGATCTATAAAAAACTGATTTTGAGAAGTTAAAAACGTATTTTAAAAACCAGTTTTGCAGGTGTTAATCGATTAACACATGACTTAATCGATTAACCACTGTAACATGTGTGTTAATCGATTAACCTAACCCATTAATCGATTAGCCACTGCTAAATTCAATTAAAAACTTGTTTTCTCAAAACTAAACCTTTCCTTTTAAACCTTTAAGCCACTTATTGATCTTAGGTTAAGTGAATACTCAAAATATAATATAATCATGCACTTGATAGAGATTCACTACCCTCTAAAGACTCTACCTAAACTCATCAAAATAAAAGACTTAAGCTAAATATATTACAATATAACACAAATTAAGTCTTCATGAGCTTGCTCTCTCTTCATCATTTGTTGTTTGTTGTTGTTTAATAAACTTCTCCATACTTGAACTTGATCACAAACACTTGTAGCTTGTTCGAAACCTTTGTCATTATCAAAACATTCTGATCTAACAATCTCACCCTTTTTGAAAATGACAAACATGTTTTGAATTTGTTTGAAGTTGTTGATGCTTGAACCATTTGATACTTGGTGAGACTCTTGCTCCCCCTCTGTAAATGCTTTTGACATTTGATATCCATTTGAGTTAAGCTTGATTCTCCCCTTATCTTCAACAACTTTTCTCAACCTATATAGAAACAACAAAACAACCTCTTCTCCCCTTTTTGGCATTATCAAAAAAGTAATATATACCAATTGTAATATAAATTTCTAAGCCAAAATAGAGAAATCAATATTCATTTCTTCACAACATTGATACCAATTAATCAATGATACCAAATATAAAACTAAAGAACTAAACTTTGAAATATGACAACAATTGGAAAGAAATATAACAATGAAATATGATACCAATAGTAACTAAAAAGTCATCATATCACTTAACAAAGTAAGATATCAATTGTAAAGAAATATCACGATAACAACTATAGCATGATAACATCTAATGATCACACAATGATACTAATTGAACTTTGTAGAAGTAATACCAATTGTAAATATCCAACAATATCAATTGTACCAATTTGTAGGACATTCTCTTGAGACTTGAAGGTGCAAATTATGAATAACACATGTAAGCCTTTTGCTCTTCAATCATACCTACAAAACAATCATGCTTTGCTTTTTGGTATCCAAATTGTCTTGGATCCATTTTTGTTAGTTAAGGGACTTTCACCCTTCTTAACCCAAACAAAATTTCCTCTAGGTATACCATGCACTTTAATATAACACACATTTGAAGTGTGTACATGAGTGCCACAATAGAAACATGTTGGTGCATTTGAAAACTCTACTTTAGAAAAATCAACAACATTTCTATGTGACCTACTCTTAGCATTAGTATAACCCAAACCAAACTTATTTGAATTTTCTCTTTGAAAATCTAACAATGTGCGCAATTTAATATCACCACTTGTGAAACTTGCAAGCTTATTTTTCAAAATAGCATTTTCATCATTAAGCAACTTGCAACTCTCACAATCAACCACAACATTAAATCTACTAGGACAATCACAAGAAGACCTAGCATATATGAGATCAAGAGTTTCATTTTGAAGATTAAGCTCATCAACTTGCTTTTGAAGTTCTAAAATATCTTGTTGATGTTTCAAAATGAGCTTCTTCCTTTCAATGTTTTTCAAAGCTAGTTTCTTAAGATGTTCATGCATTTCTTCATAAGCATTATATAAAATTTCATATTTAGAAGGAATTTCGGATTTAGTTTCACTTACTTCGCTTTCGTCGCTTTGTTCACTTGATTCATCATTTGAACTTTCCTCTTCATCTACTAGAGCTATCAAGTTGAGTGTAGCGACTTCTTCATCATCCGAAGAACTACTTAATGTGCTTTTCTTTTCCTCTTCATCATCCCAAATGATGTATGCTTTCTTATGCTTTGAATTTTTCTTTTCTTTCTCCTTCTTCTTGAGATACTTAGAGCACGAGTACTTGAGATGATCGGGTTTTCCGCATTCATGGCAAACCATTCCTTCTTTTGTTGTGTTGGTCTTGTAGTGTGGGGAATTCTTCTCTTTACTTTTGTCTTTGTTCAACCTTCCTTTTCCCCTTAGAATCTTGCTAAAATTTCTTAGTAGAAGTTTCATGTCCTCTTCATCAATGTCGGAATCGAAATCTTCACTATCATCATTATCGGAACTCTCTTCCTTTTTATATGAACTTTTGGCTTTGAGAGCAATTCTTTTTCTTTCTTTGTTCTTGTAACACCCCGATTCGGCAACTTGAAAACTTAAATCCAAAGTAGTGAAAATTAGGGCCATTTTTTTTAAACCCTGTGTTATGTGAACGTGAGAACACTTATACTTTTAAAACATAATTACATTTATAATACATGTTCTCACATTACATAAACTCTTTCAAGTTCCAAACCGAGGTGTCACAAGATACCGCATTTTGAAACCCGTTTTTTTTTTAAATTCATTTAAACTTGGCCCATTTTATCGTCTCAAATAATCAGTGTCACATAAAACTGTTGCCGGGGTACAGTATGATCGAGCTAGGGAACTAAGAGACTTACATTGGAATACATCCCACCAGGGGGATTCCTAGCTTCTAGTCATGCTTCCTAGCATTTGTCGTCTAACTCCGGGCCTTGGTCGATGAAGTCCACCACGCTTCTGCTGCGCCATCTACCAGTTGCAATATCAGCAAGTGCCGATACGACAACATGGTAGGAGAGAGTCAGTGTTCCGAACACTAACGGGTTGACCTTGCGGTCTCGGAGTAGAAAGGGACAGAGGATATAACATAACTATATAACTAAAACAAGATACTAAAGAATGCAATCATCATCAACAAAAATGCATCTACACATAGCATTAATCACAACAACATAATCGTCATTATCATCATAAACACTGTTACATAATTCGAGTTCTCACTCCCAAATTCTTTCTCATAAGCTTTCACAACTGTTCTCATTCCTTTTTTCCTCCTCATATCCACGCTTATTACTCATTCCAAGAATTCACGCATCTTATAAATCTTATTCAATGCTTAATATCTTTTGATATACTTTTCCTTGGAACATCTTTGTCTTTTAAGTTTTATTATTTCGATTAGCATCAATGATGAGGGGGAAACATCATTGAGCTCACACACGTCTACATCTCCTCGGTCAACCACCCAACCTAGTCCGAAGCAAACAGGAGTACAGGACCTTTACCACGCGGGCACGACAGCTGTCACAACACATAAATGGTCCCAGACCAGGAGGCCCTGCCTCAAATCATAATCATATCATTTAATCAATGCACGCCCTCGGCGGAAAACACAAATGCCCCATTCCAGTCCCTCTCACTGTTCTCAATTTGCAATCAAGGGGGCGACAGTACAATTCTAGTTCCGGTGCAGAACGTGCCACGACATTAGACCCAGTCCCCACCACGTTAGTGTGCCACTTGTGGAGTTGTTCTGCCTAGAAAGTACTCTAGACTTCTTGACGTGTCACCGTCATCGTCCTCCCCTCATGCAATCTCGTCCTAAGTATCCGCAGATACCTATCGTTCCTTCCTCTCCACTACTTCGATACATCACTCATATCTCACCGCGTTTGTACATGTCTTTTAAGTCTTTTAGAGTTTTACGCTTTAATTACGGCTTAATCCTAATAGTCGGCTCGTCCTTGGTGCATCCCTTCAACGAAGCCCGACCACTAATCGCAAACTATTCCCCCTAAACCTCATTGGCCCCAGGCCACCAATCACTTTCTCATCTCATCCTCAACATTCACAAAACTCATTCTCAACGTCATTCTCATTCACATCATCAATGGATTTTCCTCGTCTTTCCAAAACATCTTTCGCAAAACTTTTCGAAAACATGGTTTCACAAAACTTTTTCAAAAATAATCCTTCCAAAAACATTCACCAAAACTATCATTTTCACAAAAGCTGTTCACAATTTCTTTCCAAAATCTTTTTCAAAAATCACAATTTTTGGGTGAGTGTTAATGGAGGAGCAAGCTCAACTCAACACTAAGCTTCTTCCCAAAAACGTGAACGAGGAAATCACATCTCTACTCAACCACTTTCTCACTTTCATAATCACATTCTCATATCAGTCTCAACTCTCTATCTCTTTCCTTTACTCACATCACCTTTATCTCTTTCTCAAACTTTTATTCACAACACGATTCATCTCTTTCTCCATAACCCTCATGTCTCTCATTCGTTTCTCTTTTCTCTTTTCAATTTATCTTATTACTTCCATAGTTCTATCACCATCATTTCGCTATCCATACACAATCAAACAATTCTCAACAAAGTAAAGTATGCACATTAAATAAACATTTAGTATGCAACAGAACAGATAAACATTTAGCACGAACGTCTACATTGCCTAACTCGCAGTACTCCCGTAATCCTTCTACTCGAATTACGAGCAACCACGTTACGGGATCACCGCACTCTCACTCACCTGGATGACGACACATCCAAAGTTTCTCTAAGTTTTCCAGTCGCTAACCTCTCCACGAGTCCTTCGCGTCCTACATCGAGCTAGACATTTTTCCCCGTGCGTTAGAAACGATTTACGTGAATTCTAAATTTTCGTTTTAAAACACTTTAAAAGAATTCCCTTTTTAAAAGCACATTGCCAATATCCAAAGACTTTAAATCCAAATCATTTCCTTTATGAAATGTTTCCAAGAAAAACTTCTTTAAAAAAAAACTTTCTTAGATCAAATATAAAAATTCAAGAAGGAAAAATTCCAAAACCAATCAAATTAACTTATTTAATTCTAAACTTTACAACATCCTTAAACACTGACCACGGAACATCAATTAAAAATCTCAAATTAATTTTAGTTATCTAAATCATTCTTTTTAAATAAAACATTTTTCACATCTAAAACTCACAAACAGTATCCAAAACAATTATAATACATCCAAGCAGCACAAGGAGCAATCACACACAGAGTTCAAGCATTCACAACATTCACAGACAAATGCACAGGAAGTGACATTTTTATTTATTTATAATCATTAATTAAATTATAACCATAATAAATTAATTCAATTATTCTTAAGAGAATCATTTAACTTAATCCTTTTAATTAATCCTGCAAAACTGAATCACACATGTTTAATAATTTCTAATCACAAATAGAATTTAAAACTAAAATCATTGACTCAATTATCACAAATAACAACCATATACAATTCCAATTTAGTACAAAAACAGCACATACAGATTTTACTCACAAGCACACATAATGCAAGAACTCTCATTTTCAATTATTCAGAACCATCCATTAATTTAATTACACAAAGGAAAATAGTTTAATTTTAATCTTGTAATTAACTCAATAAAACCGAGACACACCTGGTTATTATTTTCTAATTACAATTTAACTAAAAATCATTAAATTACCATTACAAGAATTTCTTTCACATAATCAAATAAAACCAAAAGGAATTAAAAGAGGCACACAACACTTTCACACAATATCGTGCACCTAGAAAGATAGCTATCATTCACAAGTTACAGCATGAAGAAAATCACTCAACTATATGAACATATATTGACCGAATGAGACACATACAATTTTACAAAGATTTAATGCACAACAAAACATGTAATTATGAAATCCTTTTATCTATTTTAGGCTAGAAAACCGTGAGCATACCATATGAAAAATCAACAAATTTTCAATTCATTTTCAAAACAAAATCAAAACAATAATTAGAATCACAACTTACACATAAATTTATTTATTTATTTCATGCATGTATCTTTTTAAATTCAAATAAAGTCACCCTATATGTAACCTAAATGAGAGACAAGCCTAGTTTCCTACTCCTTCTAGTTGGCCGAAAGTCAACATGTACAAAAGCAAGGTTTTCATTCATTTTTCTTCAACACAAAAGTCATGCATTCACACCTAAACATGTAGGTTTTCCAAGCAAACATTTTTCAAACACTATTTATGAAATTCAAGTTCATCATTTTCTCAAATAAAAATAAAGATCTAATGAAAACAACATGCATGTTCTACACATTATTGGATCTAAGCTTGAAACACACATGCATCAACTTTTCATGAAATAAAAAGCATAAATTCCATTTTTATCTAAACATGGCCGAATGGCCTTCAAAATTTTAAGGCATACATAAAAATCAAATACTTAAGCTAAATCAAGTTCATACTTTAAAAATCATTTTAAAACTTGTCCTTTAAATTTCCCTTACAAAACCGTGACATGCATTAACCAAAAACATGATTTTTCAACTTAAAATCAACATGCATGCTTTAAGGACATGGATCATGAAATACATGCATATAAATCAACAAGATCATCATCACATAATCATGTAAAGACATAGATCTCCACTATATGTTCAAAAAAACTTAAATCATATATTTATTTATTAAGAAATTATACAAACACATCATAGATCATCATTTAAACAAGAAAATTTAACATGCAAGACTAAAAGATCTTAGGTCTATCATTAATCAAGTTCAAAGCATATATTTATTAATCAAATCACTTTCAAAAAACTCCATGGTTCACGGTTTTAACAAGAAAAATAGACATGCAAGACCAAATAATTCACTTTATTTTTGACTAAACCTAGATCATGCATTTACTTGCCAAATAATCACATACACACATATAGATCATGATTTAGAACAAGAAAAACATACATGCAAGGAAGATCTATGTTAAGCTTCACAAAAACTTAAACAAAACTCTAGATCTTTAAGTTTGAGTTAGAAAAATTAAGATCTAGCAAGAAAATCACAACCGAATCACACACATAGAACTACACTTATTACAATTTATTTTTAGTCTATGGAAGTTCTAGATCAAGAAAGAATAACACATAAATTTACTTTACAAACCATGAAAACAAACATGCAAGAAGAAAATGAAAGGAGATCTACAACTAGGGAGGGAAACTAAACTATTACATTCTTCTCTTGATCTTCGAGTTTCCTCACATGAAGGGTGGTTCCTCAAGCTCCTAACACTTAGGTCTTCAAAGGGAATGGCTTGATCTAGTTTTGGGTTTCCTCCTCCCTCCTTCTACACCATACGGCCACCACTCTCATTCTCTTTTTCTCTATTTCTTTTCTATTTTCCTCTAAGGGTTTGAGAAGTCCCTAGAGTTGTGTTTGTGTTGGTATGGTGGAAGAAGTAAAATGGGTGAAGAAATGAAATGCACTAAGGCTACCCATGCATATAAACAATTCACTCTCCCTCTTGTGCCCTCATGTATAATTCGGCCATAGCATAAGAAAAGGGGCAATTTTGGGCTTCTAAAAGTTTGCATGGCTAAGGTCTCAAAAGTCAAGGAGACAAGGTGGAGTGGCTAGCTTACTAGGAGTCACTTAGGGCTAATGAGATGGTTAGCTAATAGTTAGGATTTTTCCCTCCACTTTAGTTTGGTTTGGTTCTAGTTTGGTTACTTAGTGTCTTAGTCCCTAAGTCTCTACAATTCTAAGCCTTCACACACACATGCATACATAATTATCATTCTTTTATTTTCTAATCATACTTACTTTAATTTATTAATTCATATATTAATGCAATTTAATCGCATTTACAACCAATCTCATACAATCACAAATTACACACACATTAAATCAAACACACACACCATATAAAATTCATGTCAAAACAATAAATTCATTTTCTTTAAAACATAATTCTTTAACTCGTATTTCACTGTTCTGAAAATAAATTTCTGTAAAACAACCCATAAAAATCTGAAAATTATATTTTTAGAATCTACGTTTCAAGACGATCGTTTTGATATAAATTTTGTAAAAATCCGAGTTACGGTTAAAAAGTTATGAATTTTTCAAGTTAACAGTTCAAAAACTTCACTTTAAATAAAAATCACTTTTCAATAAAATCACAACTAATTTCTTTTAAATCAAGCCAACAAAATCATTCACTTTATTTCTTTTTCACACAAAAATATTTTTCTTAAAATCCTTTACATCTCAAACTCCAATATTTATTTCGACGAAATCGTTAACGCACGTAAGGGAAAAATGTGGGGTGTTACATTCTCCCCAACTTGAAGATTTCTCGTTCCCGAGAAATACCGTGTAGAATCTGTTTGATCGGCGGACGCGTAACCTCTTGACAAAATTCTTCCCTTCTTCTGCTGTCGCAATCGTCGCATCCTTGAATATGAATTACCTACTCGTCGACTTTTCAAATGAATCGAATAGATTACTTGCAAAAGTAATCTCTTGGGTACTTTCAACAAACATGATGGGTTAAGACGGTTTCACGGGCAACACAAGACTGAGGGTTCAAAGATGTCAAATGGCATCAAAACAGTGCCCAAAATAATAAGGTTACGGACATTTGAGGTCGAGACGTTACTACACTTAGGGTCAAATTCTTCTCATTGGTTCAAGCCTAAAAGATTTTCTCCTCAAAGACCTCATATTTCCGACTACTCCCCAACTTAGATAACACATACCTCTATACACCATACTCTTCATCACTGACTTAAACTCTAAATACCTATATCCTTCACCACCCCTTTTGATTAATTCTTTCAAAATTTCCCATCACTTAGCTTCAATCTATCCTCTGGATACTTTATATCTCGCTAGACAATTACCCTTATCAGACTCCTATGGTTCCTATTAAGTCTTTCTCTTACCCTATCAACCACTAATCCTCAAGAAACATACAGCATCTCACTACTGGTTCCTGACACTGGATCACATAGCTTAGACAATTCTAAACCTTTTTCCACCTTTTACAATTTTTCTTACATCTTAAACTATCAAATTCCACCACCCTATCACTTCTACTATACCATATCATCACTTATTCACCTTTTTCTAACCATTTCCCAATTCCAATCAAGACACTTATGACTCTAAATATCACCTTAATTTTCTTCCTCATCTTATCCCCATCTAAACCTTTAACCAATCCGGTATAAAAATTCTTAATCCTGATCACTTGACAACCCACTCTCTACTCTAGAACCATTTACTTGACTTGGTATAGGATGCCTGAGTTTAACATTTCAAATAGGAGTTTTAGAAAGAATGAATGTCTGGTCAAATACCAACAAGGGAAAGCTTCGAGTTCATGGAAAATCAGGGGCTAAAATTTTCGGAAAGAAGGTACTCTCAAACGTCATGCCAAAGCAATTTGGCACGCATAGGATCTCACAAGAAAATTTTTAATCAAGAAAAGAAAGGTTCTAGTGACATAACGAAATCTCATATCAAGAGTTCAGGGGTGATCACAAACAAAAAGGGGTTCACCTCAAAGAAGAGTCTAGCGAAAGAAAATTCGAATCGCACGTCGACATCTCATAACGATACTGATCTATGTTCCTCGTCGTTGTCGTACACAAAACCGACATGCTCCATGAAAATATTCGCGCACTCTTAGCGTTCTTATTCTTGTCTATCACTATCTTAATACTAATGCACACACACAGAGAGACATACAGCAGCGTATGTAAGTCCATGTAGAGGTCACTTAGTTTAACCTCGCTCTGATACCATTCTGTAACACCACGATTCGGCAACTTGAAAACTTAAATCCAAAGTAGTGAAAATTAGGGCCATTTTTTTTAAACCCTGTGTTATGTGAACGTGAGAACACTTATACTTTTAAAACATAATTACATTTATAATACATGTTCTCACATTACATAAACTCTTTCAAGTTCCAAACCGAGGTGTCACAAGACACCGCACTTTGAAACCCGTTTTTTTTTTAAATTCATTTAAACTTGGCCCATTTTATCGTCTCAAATAATCAGTGTCACATAAAACTGTTGCCGGGGTACAGTATGATCGAGCTAGGGAACTAAGAGACTTACATTGGAATACATCCCGCCAGGGGGATTCCTAGCTTCTAGTCATGCTTCCTAGCATTTGTCGTCTAACTCCGGGCCTTGGTCGATGAAGTCCACCACGCTTCTGTTGCGCCATCTACCAGTTGCAATATCAGCAAGTGCCGATACGACAACATGGTAGGAGAGAATCAGTGTTCCGAACACTAACGGGTTGACCTTGCGGTCTCGGGGTAGAAAGGGACAGAGAATATAACATAACTATATAACTAAAACAAGACACTAAAGAATGAAATCATCATCAACAAAAATGCATCTACACATAGCATGAATCACAACAACATAATCGTCATTATCATCATAAACACTGTTACATAATTCGAGTTCTAACTCCCAAATTCTTTCTCATAAGCTTTCACAAATGTTCTCATTCCTTCTTTCCTCCTCATATCCACGCTTATTACTCATTCCAAGAATTCACGCATCTTATAAATCTTATTCAATGCTTAATATCTTTTGATATACTTTTCCTTGGAACATCTTTGTCTTTTAAGTTTTATTATTTCGATTAGCATCAATGATGAGGGGGAAACATCATTGAGCTCACACACGTCTACATCTCCTCGGTCAACCACCCAACCTAGTCCGAAGCAAACAGGAGTACAGGACCTTTACCACGCGGGCACGACAGCTGTCACAACACATAAATGGTCCCAGACCAGGAGGCCCTGCCTCAAATCATAATCATATCATTTAATCAATGCACGCCCTCGACGGCAAACACAAATGCCCCGTTCCAGTCCCTCTCACTGTTCTCGATTTGCAATCAAGGGGGCGACAGTACAATTCTAGTTCCGGTGCATAACGTGACACGGCATTAGACCCAGTCCCCACCACGTTAGTGTGCCACTTGTGGAGTTGTTCTGCCTAGAAAGTACTCTAGACTTCTTGACGTGTCACCGTCATCGTCCTCCCCTCATGCAATCTCGTCCTAAGTATCCGCAGATACCTATCGTTCCTTCCTCTCCACTACTTCGATACGTCACTCATATCTCACCGCGTTTGTACATGTCTTTTAAGTCTTTTAGAGTTTTACGCTTTAATTACGGCTTAATCCTAACAGTCGGCTCGTCCTTGGTGCATCCCTTCAACGAAGCCCGACCACTAATCGCAAACTATTCCCCCTAAACCTCATTGGCCCCAGGCCACCAATCACTTTCTCATCTCATCCTCAACATTCACAAAACTCATTCTCAACGTCATTCTCATTCACATCATCAATGGATTTTCCTCGTCTTTCCAAAACATCTTTCGCAAAACTTTTCGAAAACATGGTTTCACAAAACTTTTTCAAAAATAATCCTTCCAAAAACTTTCACCAAAAATATCATTTTCACAAAAGCTGTTCACAATTTCTTTCCAAAATATTTTTCAAAAATCACAATTTTTGGGTGAGTGTTAATGGAGGAGCAAGCTCAACTCAGCACTAAGCTTCTTCCCAAAAACGTTAACGAGGAAATCACATCTCTACTCAACCACTTTCTCACTTTCATAATCACATTCTCATATCAGTCTCAACTCTTTATCTCTTTCCTTCACTCACATCACCTTTATCTCTTTCTCAAACTTTTATTCACAACACGATTCATCTCTTTCTCCATAACCCTCATGTCTCTCATTCGTTTCTCTTTTCTCTTTTCAATTTATCTTATTACTTCCACAGTTCTATCACCATCATTTCGCTATCCATACACAATCAAACAATTCTCAACAAAGTAAAGTATGCACATTAAATAAACATTTAGTATGCAACAGAACAGATAAACCTTTAGCACGAACGTCTACATTGCCTAACTAGCAGTACTCCCGTAATCCGTCTACTCGAATTACGAGCAACCACGTTACGGGATCACCGCACTCTCACTCACCTGGATGACGACACATCCAAAGTTTCTCTAAGTTTTCCAGTCGCTAACCTCGCCACGAGTCCTTCGCGTCCGACACCCGAGCTAGACATTTTTCCCCGTGCGTTAGAAACGATTTACGTGAATTCTAAATTTTCGTTTTAAAACACTTTAAAAGAATTCCCTTTTTAAAAGCACATTGCCAATATCCAAAGACTTTAAATCCAAATCATTTCCTTTATGAAATGTTTCCAAGAAAAACTTCTTTAAAAAAAAACTTTCTTAGATCAAATATAAAAATTCAAGAAGGAAAAATTCCAAAACCAATCAAATTAACTTATTTAATTCTAAACTTTACAACATCCTTAAACACTGACCACGGAACATCAATTAAAAATCTCAAATTAATTTTAGTTATCTAAATCATTCTTTTTAAATAAAACATTTTTCACATCTAAAACTCACAAACAGTATCCAAAACAATTCTAATACATCCAAGCAGCACAAGGAGCAATCACACACAGAGTTCAAGCATTCACAACATTCATAGACAAATGCACAGGAAGTCACATTTTTATTTATTTATAATCATTAATTAAATTATAACCTTAATAAATTAATTCAATTATTCTTAAGAGAATCATTTAACTTAATCCTTTTAATTAATCCTGCAAAAATTAATCAGACATGTTTAATAATTTCTAATCACAAATAGAATTTAAAACTAAAATCATTGACTCAATTATCACAAATAACAACCATATACAATTCCAATTTAGTACAAAAACAGCACATACAAGTTTTACTCAGAAGCACACATAATGCAAGAACTCTCATTTTCAATTATTCAGAACCATCCATTAAATTAATTACACAAAGGAAAATAGTTTAATTTTAATCTTGTAATTAACTCAATAAAACCGAGACACACCTGGTTATTATTTTCTAATTACAATTTAACTAAAAATCATTAAATTACCATTACAAGAATTTCTTTCACATAATCAAATAAAACCAAAAGGAATTAAAAGAGGCACACAGCACTTTCACACAATATCGTGCACCTAGAAAGATAGCTATCATTCACAAGTTACAGCATGAAGAAAATCACTCAACTATATGAACATATATTGACCGAATGAGACACATACAATTTTACAAAGATTTAATGCACAACAAAACATGTAATTATGAAATCCTTTTATCTATTTTGTGCTAGAAAACCGTGAGCATACCATATGAAAAATCAACAAATTTTCAATTCATTTTCAAAACAAAATCAAAACAATAATTAGAATCACAACTTACACATAAATTTATTTATTTATTTCATGCATGTATCTTTTTAAATTCAAATAAAGTCACCCTATATGTAACCTAAATGAGAGACAAGCCTAGTTTCCTACTCCTCCTAGTTGGCCGAAAGTCAACATGTACAAAAGCAAGGTTTTCATTCACTTTTCTTCAACACAAAAGTCATGCATTCACACCTAAACATGTAGGTTTTCCAAGCAAACATTTTTCAAACACTATTTATGAAATTCAAGTTCATCATTTTCTCAAATAAAAATAAAGATCTAATGAAAACAACATGCATGTTCTACACATTATTGGATCTAAGCTTGAAACACACATGCATCAACTTTTCATGAAATAAAAAGCTTAAATTCCATTTTTATCTAAACATGGCCGAATGGCCTTCAAAATTTTAAGGCATACATAAAAATCAAATACTTAAGCTAAATCAAGTTCATACTTTAAAAATCATTTTAAAACTTGTCCTTTAAATTTTCCTTACAAAACCGTGACATGCATTAACCAAAAACATGATTTTTCAACTTAAAATCAACATGCATGCTTTAAGGACATGGATCATGAAATACATGCATATAAATCAACAAGATCATCATCACATAATCATGTAAAGACATAGATCTCAACTATATGTTCAAACAAACTTAAATCATATATTTATTTATTAAGAAATTATACAAACACATCATAGATCATCATTTAAACAAGAAAATTTAACATGCAAGACTAAAAGATCTTAGGTCTATCATTAATCAAGTTCAAAGCATAAATTTATTTATCAAATCACTTTCTAAAAACTCCATGGTTCACGGTTTTAACAAGAAAAATAGACATGCAAGACCAAATAATTCACTTTATTTTTTACTAAACCTAGATCATGCATTTACTTGCTAAATAATCACATACACACATATAGATCATGATTTAGAACAAGAAAAACATACATGCAAGGAAGATCTATGTTAAGCTTCACAAAAACTTAAAAAAAACTCTAGATCTTTAAGTTTGAGTTAGAAAAATTAAGATCTAGCAAGAAAATCACAACCGAATCACACACATAGAACTACACTTATTACAATTTATTTTTAGTCTATGGAAGTTCTAGATCAAGAAAGAATAACACATAAATTTACTTTACAAACCATGAAAACAAACATGCAAGAAGAAAATGAAAGGAGATCTACAACTAGGGAGGGAAACTAAACTATTACATTCTTCTCTTGATCTTCGAGTTTCCTCACATGAAGGGTGGTTCCTCAAGCTCCTAACACTTAGGTCTTCAAAGGGAATGGCTTGATCTAGTTTTGGGTTTCCTCCTCCCTCCTTCTACACCATACGGCCACCACTCTCATTCTCTTTTTCTCTATTTCTTTTCTATTTTCCTCTAAGGGTTTGAGATGTCCCTAGAGTTGTGTTTGTGTTGGTATGGTGAAAGAAGTAAAATGGGTAAAGAAATGAAATGCACTGAGGCTACCCATGCATATAAACAATTCACTCTCCCTCTTGTGCCCTCATGTATAATTCGGCCATAGCATAAGAAAAGGGGCAATTTTGGGCTTCTAAAAGTTTGCATGGCTAAGGTCTCAAAAGTCAAGGAGACAAGGTGGAGTGGCTAGCTTACTAGGAGTCACTTAGGGCTAATGAGATGGTTAGCTAATAGTTAGGATTTTTCCCTCCACTTTAGTTTGGTTTGGTTCTAGTTTGGTTACTTAGTGTCTTAGTCCCTAAGTCTCTACAATTCTAAGCCTTCACACACACATGCATACATAATTATCATTCTTTTATTTTCTAATCATACTTACTTTAATTTATTAATTCATATATTAATGCAATTTAATCGCATTTACAACCAATCTCATGCAATCACAAATTACACACACATTAAATCAAACACACACACCATATAAAATTCATGCCAAAACAATTAATTCATTTTCTTTAAAACATAATTCTTTAACTCGTATTTCACTGTTCTGAAAATAAATTTCTGTAAAACAACCCAGAAAAATCTGCAAATTATATTTTTAGAATCTACGTTTCAAGACGATCGTTTTTATATAAAGTTTGTAAAAATCCGAGTTACGGTTAAAAAGTTACAAATTTTTCAAGTTAACAGTTCAAAAACTTCACTTTAAATAAAAATCACTTTTCAATAAAATCACAACTAATTTCTTTTAAATCAAGCCAACAAAATCATTCACTTTAATTCTTTTTCACACAAAAATATTTTTCTTAAAATCCTTTACATCTCAAACTCCAATATTTATTTCGACGAAATCGTTTACGCACGTAAGGGAAAAATGCGGGGTGTTACAGTTCTTATCCGACTCTTCATGAATATGCAAATGTCCTAGCTCCATTTCATGTTCTTGAAGCTTTCCGAAAAGTGTAGCTAAGTCCATGGTGTCCAAGTCCTTTGATTCAACAATTGCGGTAACCTTAGGTTGTCATTCCCTACTTAGACATCTTAAAAATTTGTTAACAAGTTCACAATTCATGAAAGTTTTTCCAAGAGCAATGAGATGATTAATAATATGAGTAAAACATTTTTGCATAATACATATAGATTCATTAGGCAACATACGAAACAATTCATATTCATGCATCAAAGAATTTAATCTAGCACGCCTAACTTCACTAGTGCCTTCATGTGTGACTTGCAAGGTGTCCCACATTTCTTTTGCATTATGACATTGGGAGACTCTAAATAACTCATCAAAATAAAAGACTTAAGCTAAAGATATTACAATATAACACAAATTAAGTCTTCATGAGCTTGCTCTTTTTTCATCATTTGTTGTTTGTTGTTGTTTAATAAACTTATCCATACTTGAGCTTGATCACAAACACTTGTAGCTTGTTCAAAACCTTTGTCATTATCAAAACATTCTCACTGGATCTAACAAGATTCGTCACCATTTCATACGTGATCATATTCAAAAGGGTGGTTGTGTTATTGAGTATGTTGATACTTCGCGGCAGTTAGATGATATCTTTACGAAACCTCTTCCAAAAGAAAATTTCTTTTTCATTCGTAGAGAAATTGGTTTAACTTCTGCCTCTCACCTGTTTTGAGTATCTGATTATTTTATCTCTCTTTTTATTATTAATGTGTCTACTCAGTGTTTCAAGGGGAGTTAGAACATGCTTTTTGATGATTACAAACGGGGGAGAGATATTCTGATATTCTGATGACTATATTGAATTTATTTGATGTTTATGCATCTATACAGGGGGAGATTGCATCTACTCAGGGGGAGATACTATGAGATGATGTTGTATATCTTATTTATTGTTCTAGGGAAGGTTAAATTTCAATTATATATATATATATATATATATTTGCTTGTATAACACTTGTGATGCAGATAGTCAAGCTCAGATCAGAATAGTTGTTTGTCATCATCAAAAAGGGGGAGTGTTGGAAGTCAAGCTAGTGTTGGAAGACATGCTTCAAACTCTCTCATGGACTTCAAGCAAATATCAAGCTAATGTTTTGATAATAAAAAACCAACTCAAGATTCAAGCTCACAAGTTCCTTCAAGTTCAAGATTGAATCTTCAAGCAAGATATAGCTTAGAAGCCTTTTCCCTTAGGACATTTGTAAGGTAATGAAGTTTCTGTTCTTAAAGAGTTCTAAAAGGCCAATGAGTTTTTCCAATTAAAAAGGAGAATAAAATGTGTTTTCATGAAAAGTTGTTTTTATATATTAGTTTTGGTGAAAATACTTTGTGGTGGACCGACCCTCGGTCCCACCCTTGCAATACCCAACCGACCAGAATAATCAGGTTATACAGACCGTGCCTATTCAGGTCGAGCGCTCGTTCTAGGACCCACCCTAGTGACCTTGGACTGACCACATGGGCTCTGCCCCTTAAGTGTCCGAGCTAGGGGCGCGTGACTCTAACTCGCCACAAGGATAAGATCTCCTAATACACGATAAGGATGAATGACTCATCCCTTATCCTAAATGGGACACGTTAGCTGTCTTGCTGGACCTCCGTACAGGCCCCAAAGGTACAATGTCACCCCTATAAATAGCTGTCTCCAGCAAGGGGCTCAGGTACGTTCACTCACTCCCTAATCTCACACTTGTACTCACCAGTGATTAGGGAAACCCTAGTTGTCCTAACTGGACATCTAGTATACCAAAGAAATCACACAGTAACATCAGATCACTCTCTAGCTCTCAGATCTTTCCATATCCTTGAGCTAGGCGTATATCCTGAACATTGTGTCTTGGACACTACATTGGCGTCGTCTGTGGGAAAAGATAAACTATCATTCCCACCCAAAATGGCAAACACACGTGGAAACACTGGAAACAACTCTCGTGGTGCAAACCACCAGGCCGGAAGAAACCGCCAGAGATTAGTAGAAGGTAGTGCTGACAATGGAAGAGATCTTGAAGGAAGAAACCCTTCCCACCACAGCATACCATCAGTGAGACTGGAAATCCCAGCCCGAAGCCACCACTCTATACCAGCCCGAACTCACAGTGGTCCCTACTGTAACACCCCAATTTGGACTTAGAATTTTCACTAAAAATTTGCGTCATTTTTTTTATAAACATTATACATTTCCAACATTAGTTCATTTTACTTTTTTTTACCAAAAAGGTTTTCATAACTTAGTTTAATTTATTTGATTACAAAAATCGATTTGATACTCAGATGTGCTTTATAAAATTTTGTTTCCAAAAAGAGGTGATACCATCCAACACATTTCCAAAACTCATTTTCTCAATGTCATATTTAGTCGATGGTTAACTTTTAATTACTTTATGAACATGATACATAACAAAAAGGGACTTCTTTCATTTCAAATAAATATTTATTACAACAAAGACTACCCTATCCTACTAGTCTTCATCACTATCTTCTATAGCTGGTGCTTCAGCTGGATCAAACTCCCACTCGTCTGGTTCTTCTGCGAGAACCTCATCTGCTTATGGCTCCTCTTCATCCATTTCATCATTCGGGTCCACTTCGAATACCTCCAGAACTTCTTCCTCATCTTCCATAAAATCTAGGAGATCATCCTCCGGTTCGGGTGATACCATAAGGTTTTCATAACTTAGTTTAATTTATTTGATTACAAAAATCGATTTGATACTCAGATGTGCTTTATAAAATTTTGTTTCCAAAAAGAGGTGATACCATCCAACACATTTCCAAAACTCATTTTCTCAATGTCATATTTAGTCGATGGTTAACTTTTAATTACTTTATGAACATGATACATAACAAAAAGGGACTTCTTTCATTTCAAATAAATATTTATTACAACAAAGACTACCCTATCCTACTAGTCTTCATCACTATCTTCTATAGTTGGTGCTTCAGCTGGATCAAACTCCCACTCGTCTGGTTCTTCTGCGAGAACCTCATCTGCTTATGGCTCCTCTTCATCCATTTCATCATTCGGGTCCACTTCGAATACCTCCAGAACTTCTTCCTCATCTTCCATAAAATCTAGGAGATCATCCTCCGGTTCGGGAATTTCCTCAAAGGTAAGCTGTCTCAAAGCCGGATGTACATCGTGGTAGGTCACTGGTCCACCCAGCACCCTATCCTTCAAATATAAGTGGCTAAAGAAGACCTCATCCATCGATCTTGTAACTACCATAGTTGGGTCCACGATTTCAACTCTAGCCGGACCCGTCCAAATCCATCCCTCTCGGTTGACTTCCCAATATCCAAGGTCATTGACATCTACGATTCCAACATGTGAAACTTCTACACGACACACTATTAGATCTGCCATATGTGGCCATCATTCATAATGACCACAGGAAAGAGAAAAGAAAGAGAGAGTCAACAATCCGGACGAAATAATCGTCGACGGCATGGACTTACTCTAAGGGATCACATTAGGATACAACTTTAACAAAACATAAGATTTACATTATGACATTATCCCATTAAGATCTCATAATTATCATGTGTTCACCATATCAAATCATTACCATGTTATCCTTATAACTTTATCATTATATCGTTATCATTACAACTTTGTCATCATCATCATAACTTAATATCATTACTCCAGGATTCCATACTCATAATCTTTCCACTAAGTTTTTTCACAACCATCAATGATTTAGGGAGGGAAATCATTGAGGTAAGGGTAGATTAGCACACACGATACATCTCCTCCTTCAATATTCGACCACGTCCTAGTTCGGAAAACAGATGGGATGCACAGGAATCCTAACCATGCTGACATCAAAGCCAAAGGGTACGTACCGGCTGGAACCACGCCTTGTTGGCCAGCAAAACAAAATATAATTTCATAATTTCCCCAAATATCATTTCATAATTTCCTCATTTCACAAAAACAATGGCTTCTAGTCCCATTTGGATTCCCTCTACACCATCTAAGATTTGCTCACGGGGGCGACAGCTCTATCCCTAGTTGTACGTGCAGTCCTCGCTATGATCAACGCCCAGCAGGTGACCTTGATCATTGTAACATCGTCCCGCCTAGGGAAGCGCTCTTAGGCTTCTTGACGTTTCACCGTCCTTGCCCTCCCCTATCGTAATCACCACTTGGAGGGATGCCCGACCTCCAGGTATACGGTATCTTTCCTCTCCACTACTTCACTCTCATCGTGTAGTTAGAAAGGATTTAGGCTTAAAGTCTTTTAAGTCTTTTAAGTCTTTATTATCCTACGTTGGTCAACCCATTCTAAGGCGCGCTTCTAACAAGTCTCGACCTCTAAGGGACCACAGCAAACACCGCCCTATAGTATAGTGGATTCCACAAGACATGAAACCACGGCAAAGTCATTCACGTGGCCAGTCACTTAAGGGGATTAAAATAAAGTCATTGTGCCGCTTGCACCATCACTGTACACTAACAACGATCCTCAAATTTCCACAAGATTCAAATAATCATTTCTCATATTTTCTTGCCATAGACAATAATTCCATTCCATCAAGCATCCTTCTAAAGGATCAATAATTCAATTACTTTCAGTAACCTTCCATAGGATAAACCATTATCTCAAAAATAATCCCAACATATTTGTGATCTCATCACGAATCATTTTATCATTTCCAAAATCATTAAGGCAATATACCATATACAACTTCAGGATATACAACCTGATATAACAATTATTAGCAGGCATACAATTAATATTGAGGAATTGTAACACCCTATATAATAATTACCCTTAATTACCCCGAAAATAGACTTTTAAAATTTCTTTTAAGATGGATATGATATTTGCCAAATGATATTTCCTTTCATTAATAACAAACACATCAGAGTTAATAAAGCGGAAGACTTAAATGCATCAAATACATAAAGTGGTACATTCAGTTCGGTCATTCAAAATACAATCAGTGTTTTAGCTCGGCCCAACTGGCCGAGACCCATCCACCTATCAGACTCTAAATAACTTACTCTCCTTGTGAGGGAGAGTGATCCTGCTCGGCCGGGGACTGCGTCTGCTCGGGCTCAATACCTGAAAAATGGTAAGGAGGTGAGCATTACACAGAACTTAAATAAGCAGTTTCTAAAATGACATACCGAACCACCAAGCCACACACAAATAGTCAAATAGCAAATAAACCACACGTAATCAAACCCATGTATCTCGTGCATATATCAACGTTTAGCTCGATTCGCATACCCACATCCTTGTCTAGCTCGGCTCACATCATAAAACGCATTACTAGCGATAACTCGATGCATCCTCTCATGTCTCGGATTACCATCTCTATCTCGAGTCTATTACTCATTATTTCCCTTTTTACATAGTTTACAATCTTTTACTCTTCTCGGATGCATACACCCAGTGCATGTCTTATACCATTTAAGTCAGATATTGGAGTGTCCATAACTACGAGTACCACAATACTCGTCTTACAGCTGCGAGCACCACAATGCTCGGCTTACGCGATCAATGCACGCACCCAATACGCGTCTACTATGACCAGGAACACTACCGCCGATCATTCTATGGGGTAAGGAGTGTCCATAACTGCGAGTACCACAATACTCGTCTTACAGCTGCGAGCACCACAATGCTCGGCTTACGCGATCAATGCACGCACCCAGTACGCGTCTGCTATGAACAGGAACACTTCGTACCGATTCCGTTCTCGGAACCTTGTGGGTCATAACTGCGAGCACCACCATGCTCGTCTTACAGCTGTGAGCACCACAATGCTCGGCTTACGCGACCAATGCACGCACCCAGTACGTGTCTGCTATGACCCGACCACACAACCATTTCTCTTTAATTCCCCTTATCTTAACCATTACTTTTAGTTCGGCCCACCTCAGTTCTCTTTAATTTAATCCTCCTTGCATCTATCTCGGCTCAGCCCTTTACCCATTTCCGATTTCCATTATTCCTATTATCTATCTCATCTACCTATCTCATTACATAACTCATTAGTTTGTCTTTTCGATCCACCCTGGTTACCATTTTTCTCATTCTCCATTCTCACCCTCTCTCGGCTCGGCCACAGATACAAATACCAAATATCAAAGCATCATAAACACTTACACCTCAATAACCACATGACCAAAAAAATTAGTCAATCCATCATATAAAATGCAGCATATGAAATATAGCATGTAATCAAAAGTGATATTCCATCTTCACCTAAAATCCATGTTTCTAGTTCATTCATTAATTCCCCTTTTACCCTTTTTACCACTTCTCTTCTAACATTAACCTATGTCCATTCCCTAATCAAATATCCACTCTTAGTACCCTTTATGAACACCCTAGAAACCCAAACTCAAGCAGAGGTAACACTCACTCCTTACCTCAAACCGTGAGAGATAAGAGTTGAGAGCTTGAGAATGACTTCCTTGGCCTAGACCTTGACCTTGTGAGCTTCACACCGCTCGAATCCGTGTCCTCCTTGCTGCCACCACAACACCACCACGGTCCAGGGACGCCGGAACAGGAGAGAACAGAGAGGAGGAGGGTTCCGTTTTGTGTAAAGAGAGGGAGAAGGAAAGTGTTGGGGTTTTGTTTGCTGAAGCTTTGGAGGAGAAAGAGAGAGATTTGTAGGAGGAAGAGAATGAGAAATACAAAGTGTGATAGGTGGTGTTTTGGGCTTTCTTTTATTCATTTAGGAAAAATATTTGTGTGGCTAGGATTCATTGGCTTCTTGTGGAAGCTAGATTGTATGACCAAGATTCATTGGCTTCTTGAGGAAGCCATGAATAGTACATTGAAAGGGACATAAAGTAGTGATAGTGACATAAAGTGAGAGATAGTACCGTACGGATGACACGGAAACCAAAGGGTCAACAACTCAACATGAGCTGGCACGAAAGAGCTAGGATGTGTTGGCTCGGATATGACAATGGGTTTTACGTTAGATCCCCCCCTTTCAGCTTGGTTCATAAGCACACAATCTTATGTAGCTCGGCCAGGGTCGGGCCGAGGCCTTAATCTCACATCCTAGGTCGGCCTATGTTCATACTACCCTTCTAACCCTGTACAGTTTCTAAGGTTTAATCCTATCCTTAAATAGATATTTATATATTAAAATCATATTATTTAATATTAATTTTCGGGATGTACATTCCTTTCCCACTTACAGAAATTTCGTCCTCGAAATTTAGTCAGCATTGAACAGTTGCGGATATGACTGCTTCATCTTCTCCTCGAGTTCCCAAATAGCTTCTTCCACACCATTTCGATTCCATACTACCTTGACCAAGGGGATTTCCTTTCCTCTGAGTCGTCTGACTTGTCTATCTTCAACTCGGACTGGTAGGACTTCGAAGGTCAGATTGTCTCTTAGTGGCAGTTCGTCCACTGCTATCACATGCGAGGGATCGTGAATGTATCTCCTAAGTTGCGAGACATGGAACACATCGTGGAGCTTAGACAAGTGCGGAGGTAGAGCGATTCTGTACGCTACTGGTCCGACTTTTTCCAATATCTGGTACGGTCTGACAAACCTAGGGGTCAACTTCTTCGATTTGATAGCTCGGCCGATACCCGTTATAGGGGATACCCGAAGAAATACATGATCTCCCTCGATGAAGTTCAAGGGTTTCCTTCTCTTGTCGGCATAGCTCTTCTGTCGGTCCTGAGCGGCTTTCATCTTCCCTTGTATCATTCGGATCTTCTCAGTTGTCTCCTGAACAATGTCGGGACCAATCAACAAGTTTTCACCTATCTGGAACCAGCATAGCGGCGTTCTGCATTTCCGACCATACAAGGCTTCGAAAGGATCCATTCCGATACTTGAATGGAAGCTGTTGTTGTAGGTGAATTCGACCAACGGCAATAGTGTTTCCCAGCTTTCCGTCTGTTCAAGCACGCATGTTCTCAGCAAGTCCTCAAGAGTCTGAATGGTGCGCTCGGATTGTCCGTCAGTTTGGGGATGATAAGCAGTGCTAAACCTCAACTTTGTACCCATGGCTTCTTGCAGACTCTGCCAGAATCGAGATAAAAAGCGAGGATCACGGTCCGACACGATATTGCTCGGAACACCATGAAGTCTGACGATGTCCTTTATGTATAGTTGCGTCAGCTTCTCCAAGCTGTACTTCATGTTGATCGGTAGGAAATGAGCGCACTTTGTAAGTCGGTCCACCACAACCCAAATGGCTTCCTGCCCTGCTCTCGTCCTCGGTAGACCTGATACAAAATCCATCGAAACGCTGTCCCACTTCCATTGAGGGATCTCCAATGACTTGAGTAATCCTCCTGGTTTCTGATGCTCAATCTTGGCTTTCTGACATGTCAAGCATCGAGACACATAATCGGCCACATCGGTCTTCAACTTCGGCCACCAAAACAACCTCTTCAGATCCTGATACATCTTCGTGGCTCCCGGATGAAGACTTATCTTTGTCTTGTGGGCTTCTTCCATCAACTCTCTTCGGACTTCAAAGTCCATGGGGATGCAAACTCTGCCTCGAAATCGTACGAGACCATCAGGTCCTTTAGTGAAGTCAGGTTCATCCTTGTCTCCGGCTCTTTCTAATAGCTTTTGGAGCTCTAGGTCGGCAGTCTGTCTTTCTTTAATGAAACCCACAAAATCATTGGTTACCTGCAGCATTTCCAAGACAACATTGTTTTCCTTTTTCTGTATGCCGAGGTTAAGATCACTGAACTCTTGCATCAGCTGCATCTCTCGGACCATCATGTTGCTCAAGTGAAGACTCTTCCTGCTCAGTGCGTCGGCCACCACGTTGGCCTTTCCAGGATGATAGTGCAAGTTGAAATCATAATCTTTCAAAAATTCCACCCATCTGCGCTGTCTCATATTGAGTTCCTTCTGGTCGAACAGATAGCCGAGACTCTTGTGGTCACTGAACACCTCGAATTTCGTGTCATACAGGTAGTGTCTCCAAATCTTAAGGGCAAACACCACGGCTGCCAATTCGAGATCATGCGTAGGGTAGTTCTGCTCGTGTTGCCGAAGTTGCCGAGAGGCATACGCCACCGCTTTTCCTTGTTGCATCAGCACACAGCCAAGGCCCTGCTTTGAGGCGTCACAAAATACGTCAAAGGTTTTGGTCGGATCGGGTAAAATCAACACGGGCGAGCTCGTCAACCTTTTCTTTAGCTCTTGAAAGCTCTGTTCACACACCTCGAACCATTGGTATGGGGCATCCTTTCTAGTTAACGAGGTCAACGGCAGCGCCAGTTTAGAGAATCCTTCAATGAATCTTCTGTAGTACCCTGCAAGACCGAGGAAGCTCCTGATCTCAGTCACTGAGTTCGGTCTCTCCCACTTAAGTACCGCTTCCACCTTGGAAGGGTCAACTGCTACACCTTGCTCGGATATCACATGCCCGAGGAAGTGAACCTCGGTGAGCCAAAAGCTGCACTTAGAGAGCTTAGCGTAGAGATTCTTATCCTTCAACACTTGCAACACCGTTCTCAGATGCTGTTTGTGTTCACTCGGATTTTGGGAGTAGATGAGGATATCGTCAATGAAGACTATTACAAACGAGTCCAGGTAAGGTCGGAAGATCCTATTCATGTAGTCCATGAAAATAGTTGGGGCGTTGGTGAGTCCGAAGGGCATAACCACGTACTCAAAACGCCCATACCTTGATCGGAAGGCTGTCTTCGAAATGTCTTCTTCTCGGACTCGGATTTGGTGATATCCAGATCGGAGATCTATCTTTGAAAACACCGACGCTCCCTTGAGTTGGTCCAATAAATCATCAATCCGAGGGAGGGGATATTTATTCTTCACCGTTACCGCGTTGAGCTTCCTATAGTCAGTGCACATTCTGAGACTACCATCTTTCTTTTTCACAAACAGGATTGGGGCTCCCCACGGCGATACGCTTGGTCGGATTAGCTTTTTCGCCAAAAGTTCTTCCAGCTATTTCTTAAGCTTTTCTAACTCGGAAGGCGCCATTCTGTATGGAGCAATTGAGATCGGGCCAGTTCCCGGAAGGAGGTCTATACTGAACTCTACTTCTCTATTCAGCGGTAAGCCAGGCATTTCGTCCGAGAAAACCTCAGGGAATTCTCCGACCACGGGGATTTGGTCTAAGGTCGGTTCCTCTGTTGTCTCTAACTTCGCAACAGAAGGGCCACTAAAGATTACGGTCTTTTCTCGGCAATCGAGTAAGACTTGGTGTTGAGACATCCAGTCCATACCAAGAATAATATCCAGCTTGGTTAAGGGTAGACAAATCAAATTGACTTTAAATTCTTTGCCTAATACTTGGATAGGACACTCTAGACACATTTTAGAAGTGATTACAGAAGAATTGGTTGGGGTAGAAATGGATAGTTTGTAAGGCATTTCTACTGGGGATAGTTTTAGTCTATTCATACAGTCAAGTGAAATGAAAGAATGTGTGGCTCCACAGTCAAAAAGCACGGCACATGGAATACTGTTTACTTGGCAAGTACCTCGGATCAGTTCGTCAGCATCAGTCACTTCTTCTCCATCCATAGTGTAAACTTTGCCTCTCTGCATAGGTCGGCTAATACCAGTCTGATGAGCCTTGGTCATATTGACTTCTTCCTTCACAACATTCTCGGTACACCAAGCTGCAAAATGGCCAGGCTTGCCACATCAGAAACAGGATCCTCTGGTTTTGCTCGGATCCAGATTCCAGCATTCCCCCCGGTGCTGCCTTCCACAATGTTGGCATATCGGATACGGGCCAGGAACAGCCACCATTTGACGACCACTCCTCTGAGCTGTTGACATTCTGGAGTTCGGATTCACATATGGGGCAGACCTCTGGACAGCTCCTTTTCCTCTGATCGGACCCACTCCTTTCTGTGCCGACTTGCTCCTCTTCCCATCAGCTTTCCTCTTAAGCCCTTTCTCATAGGTGCTAGCCATGTTCACCAGTTGCGAGAGATTGGCCATGTTCTGATATTCGAACGCGAGCCGAATATCGTCACGGAGACCTGACTCAAACTTGATGCACTTGGTACGCTCATCAGCATTTCGGTAGCTTCCTGAATAACGGATCAAATCTTCGAACTGAGCGGCATACTCCCCAACGCTCAAGTTTCTCTGTTCCATCTTGAGAAAAGCGAGCTCCTTCTCTCTCCTGACATCCTCGGGAAAGTACTTTCCGAGGAAACGGGCTCGGAACAAATCCCAAGTGATGACCTCATTAGCCGCTTCCAGTCCTCGGCTCTGTTGATCCCACCAGTGCTCGGCTTCATTAACCAGCACAAACTCGGCCAACCTCACCCTATACTCATAGGGAGGTTGCAGAGATCGGAAGATCTTCTCAATGTCCTGGAGCCATCTCTGAGCTCCATCGGGATTGTAACCTCCTTCGAACCGAGGCGGTTCGTTCTTCCGAAATCGGCTCATCCAGTCAATCTCGACCGGAGCCGGAGGTTGAGGCTGAAGGGCTGCAGCTGCAGCTGCTGCGGCTGCGGCGATGTTTTGAGCGAGGTTCTCAGCCTGATTCTGCTGAGCCTGACTTGGTTCTGCTGTAGTTGAACCAGAGTTTCCAACACAGCAGCAATTCGGTCGTTATCAGCTCGTCTCCCAGCCATGCTGCTCGGTCATGGAGAGAAAGCCAGTTAACTTCCGAATAATCAAATAAATATATATTTAGACATGTATACCTATAAGCCCTATTGTCTGACCTAGACTCCTAGACTCTACTTATTTGTCACTCTCTTGGTGAGTAACCACTGGAGTTCCTTGCAACTCCAATAGGCCGAGGAGAAACTGCTCTGATACCAAAAATGTAACACCCTATATAATAATTACCCTTAATTACCCCGAAAATAGACTTTTAAAATTTCTTTTAAGATGGATATGATATTTGCCAAATGATATTTCCTTTCATTAATAACAAACACATCAGAGTTAATAAAGCGGAAGACTTAAATGCATCAAATACATAAAGTGGTACATTCAGTTCGGTCATTCAAAATACAATCAGTGTTTTAGCTCGGCCCGACTGGCCGAGACCCATCCACCTATCAGACTCTAAATAACTTACTCTCCCTGTGAGGGAGAGTGATCCTGCTCGGCTGGGGACTGCGTCTGCTCGGGCTCAGTACCTGAAAAATGGTAAGGAGGTGAGAATTACACAGAACTTAAATAAGCAGTTTCTAAAATGACATACCGAACCACCAAGCCACACACAAATAGTCAAATAGCAAATAAAGCACACGTAATCAAACCCATGTATCTCCTGCATATATCAACGTTTAGCTCGATTCGCATACCCACATCCTTGTCTAGCTCGGCTCACATCATAAAACGCATTACTAGCGATAACTCGATGCATCCTCTCATGTCTCGGATTACCATCTCTATCTCGAGTCTATTACTCATTATTTCCCTTTTTACATAGTTTACAATCTTTTACTCTTCTCGGATGCATACACCCAGTGCATGTCTTATACCATTTAAGTCGGATAACGGAGTGTCCATAACTTCGAGTACCACAATACTCGTCTTACAGCTGCGAGCACCATAATGCTTGGCTTACGCGATCAATGCACGCACCCAGTACGCGTCTACTATGACCAAGAACACTACCGCCGATCATTCTATGGGGTAAGGAGTGTCCATAACTGCGAGTACCACAATACTCGTCTTACAGCTGCGAGCACCACAATGCTCGGCTTACGCGATCAATGCACGCACCCAGTACGCGTCTGCTATGACCAGGAACACTTCGTACCGATTCCGTTCTTGGAACCTTGTGGATCATAACTGCGAGCACCACCATGCTCGTCTTACAGCTGCGAGCACCACAATGCTCGGCTTACGCGACCAATGCACGCACCCAGTACGCGTCTGCTATGACCCGACCACACAACCATTTATCTTTAATTCCCCTTATCTTAACCATTACTTTTAGTTCGGCCCACCTCAGTTCTCTTTAATTTAATCCTCCTTGCATCTATCTCGGCTCATCCCTTTACCCATTTCCGATTTCCATTATTCCTATTGTAGGGTCTGCCGACCAGACACGGATTCAAGCCTTATCAAAGGGATTCTCTAAGGGCACTTACCTCGGTTCACCTAACATGAACGTCCCTCGCTCGGACTCATGAACTCCAAGTATAACCAAAGGGCCAGGCTCGAACTTGATGGATCCGAGCCTCATCCTCGGTCCTCAATCCATCTGGCTCGGGACCCTAGGCCGAGATACACCGTCGGCTTGTGGATAGACTCAGTCTTATCAAAGATTCTTATCCCATCCGCAAATCTCTCCTAGATTCTCGCTAACAGCCTAGACATGAGATTTTCAGCTGATCCTAACCAGATTCTTAGAGCATAAACTTCCGGTATTATCTCGACAGAGTCCTGGTTCATCACGGCTCTGATATAGGGCCCAAACGGCCCATATCAGCCTCCTTTAAACCCTATAAATAGCTCATAACAGCTAGGGTTTCAGGTACGTACTCTCATCCCTAAGTTGACACTCTGCACACACTGGTTGACTAGGGAAATCCTGCTTTTCCCAACTGGAAATGCAGAAATACCATAAGGTCACAGATAAACACTTGATCCTCTCTTGAACTCCTGATTACCATAATGTTGAGGGCTTAGAGGGTTAAGGACATATAGTGTTCAAAGACACTACATTGGCGCCGTCTGTGGGAATCGAATAACCAGCATTCCCACGACTACCGTATTCATGGCAAACGATAACAACAATCAAGAACAAGGAGATCTCCGCCGTCACCTCCGTGGGAGGCAGCCTGGAACCGGAGCAAATGTTAGGGACAGAATCGCCCCTGGAGGAGTCCCGCGCCCCCGGGGGAGGCCGCCTAAGGGTGGAGCACACCTCAGGAACAAAATTGCCCCTGGAGGAGCAGCTGAAGGTGACCAGAATAACGACCCTCCTGTGAATCAGGCACAAGTCACGGTTCCGCCCGTCGGTCAGGCGCAAGCCACTGTTCCCCCTGTTATCGAAGGCGGCGGAGGACGATCCAACCCCCGCACTATTCCAGATGGCCATGTTTCAGAATGGCATGACACTGCTGACTCTAGACCACATCAATCTCGGAGGACCCCTGCAGGGTCACGAACTGGTGAGGATCGCCGAGTTGAACGTTCCGCCCATCACGATTACTCCAGAGTCGAGCGATCCGACAGGGAAATACCACACTTCACTAGAGGTCGTTTTGGAACGCTTCAGGGCGGTGAACGTTCCGAGTCTCAGGGTAGATCATATATGACTTCCTCTTCGGCTAGAAGGAGAGAAGAAGCAATCGTGGATATCCTAAGAACCCAAACTTCTTTGATTGAAAAAAAAACGAGGCCATTGCTGCTCTTCAGCAGCAGAGCATGGCACGACTGGCCGAACCAAGCCCTCGCGTGCCTCTCGGCAACCCAGTTAATCTTCCTCCACCGCCACCCGTCAATCCGCACGTGATTCCTGAACATGCCACAGTTGAAGTGCACCCTGGACATCCTTTCACTGCGGACATAATGGCATTTCAAACCCCCCAAACATATATGGGCCATCAGAACGTCTCTCGGTACAATGGGACAACTGATCCAATGGACCACATGGCCTCTTATGAGTCGTCCATGATGTTCTATGGGGGAGGAGATTTCATGAAGTGCCGAGCTTTCTCGATGACTCTAGGTTCAGCACCTTTGAGGTGGTTCAGTTCTCTACCCGCCAATTCAATCAGTTCTTGGGCTCAGCTTAAAAGGGCATTCCTAAACCGATATACAGCCAGTATGTCACAACCAAAGTCAGATCATTCACTAGCTGGAGTCGCACAGAGACCTGGCGAGTCTTTACGCGACTATTTAGCTCGATATCAGCAGGAAGCTAGTGGCATATCAGGTCTACAGACAGGAGTCTCCGTTCTCTTACTCACACAAGGCTTGCGAGATGGAGACTTCAAGGATTGTTTGATTGGGGAACCACCGAAAGATATGGCCGAAATTAGAGAGAGGTCTAGGAAATTTGTTAATCTAGAGGAATTCCACAGGATAAGTACTGCGGTAAGGGGCAAAGAAGAGAATCAAGAATCACAATCCGGTCAGAACGATCATTGTCAAAGGGATCGCTTCCGAGACACTAGGGGGAGGAAGGACAAACGGGAAAGAGGAGAGAGAGAAAAACTGCCTCCAAAAGGCAAGTACGACGAATACACCCAATTAACAGTCCCGAGGAGTCAAATCCTTCGAGAGACTATGCATACTGAGACGCGTAACATCACTCGGCCGCCTGCTTTGAGGAAAGCAGCTCAAAAGGATAGGACAAAGTATTGTGATCACGACGGTGGATGGGGGCATACCACCGACCAATGCATCCAGTTGAAGGACTTGATCGAAGGGATGGTAAGGGATGGTAAGCTTCAACATTATATTGGCGAAGCACCGCGCAAACGTTCAAGGAAGAAAAGTCCCACGCCACCTAAAATCGACCAAAAACGGAATCGAAGCCCTTCACCACCTGCAGGGGGAGCATCTATCCAACTATCTGAGCAGGATAAGGCTCGGGATTCTTTCCTCATTGGTACCATTGCTGGAGGATTTGCAGGTGGAGGGGAAAAGAAGTGTGATCGCAAGAAGTATGTGGGACAGGTCCTTTCGGTGGGCAACCGACCGATCCAAAAGCCAAGGAAGAAAAACATAGTCATCAGCTTCAGTGATGAGGATTTTGAGGACATCTTACAAGACCATAATGACCCAATGGTAGTTTCGGCCAGGCTCGGCAACTATGAAGTCAGAAGGATTCTGGTCGATCAAGGGAGTTCGGCAGACATCATGTTTCTGGATTTGTTTGAGAAATTGAAATTGAGAAGGTCGGATCTCACCCCGTTCGAAGGAAGCTTGGTTGGCTTCACGGGACATTCAATTGTCCCTTTAGGCAACATCCATCTCCCAGTGACTATGGGGGAACCACCTTCTGCTCGGACTGAAATGGTAAAGTGGTTAGTTGTCCAGGCCCCTTCGGCTTACAACGCCATCTTTGGCCGAACTGCACTCCAATCTTTTGGTGCTGTCGTGTCTACAGTCCACTTGGCCATGAAATTCCCAGGATCAGATGACAAGATAGTAACAGTGCGGTCTGACCAGGAGTTGGCTCGGAAGTGTTATAATATCAGCCTGGCAAAATTGAAAATTGATGAAGAGAAGATCATGCAGGAACCACTTAACAAGGGAAGCGTCAACCTAGCAGATCTTGACGTGAGAGAGGAGGACGAAACCAGGCCCACCCCTCAAGGGGACTTCAAAAAGGTGATTTTGGGTTCCGATCCTTCTCGTTGCGTCAGGATAGGTGTTGGCCTTTCGAAGGAATTGGAAAAAGAACTAACTGAATTGCTGATGGAAAACAAAGACTTATTTGCTTGGACTTCGGCAGACATGCCAGGGATCGATCCGAACTTCATCTGCCACAGGTTAAGCGTGTATCCTGGAGCCAAGCCAGTTTGTCAGAAGAAAAGAAGGGTCGGAACTGAGAAGGCACAGGCAACAGATGAGAAGGTAGCCGAGCTACTGGAAGCAGGATTTATCAGGGAGGTGGTGTATACTGATTGGTTGGCCAATCCCGTGCTAGTGAAGAAGTCCAATGGGAAATGGAGGATGTGTGTGGACTACACAGACTTGAACAAAGTTTGTCCTAAAGATCAATACCCGCTTCCCTGCATAGATAAACTTGTGGATAGCTCGGCGGGTTATCAGAGGTTATCTTTCATGGATGCCTATTCGGGGTACAATCAAATTCCGATGTATCCCCCGGATCAGGTAAAAACTTCATTTATTACATAAAATGCTACATATTGTTACAATGTGATGCCATTCGGATTGAAGAACGCTGGGGCAACTTACCAGCGGATGATGAACAAGGTCTTCGGTCCTTTGATTGGGCCAAGAATGGAGGTATACATAGACAATATGATTGCAAAGAGCTTGAAAGAGGAGGACCATGCTAAAGATTTAAAGGTCATTTTGGGAAGGATCCGACAGTTCGACATGAGGTTGAACCCGGAGAAATGCACGTTCGGAGTTCCAGCAGGATCTTTCCTCGGCTTCATGCTGACCGAGCGCGGAATCGAGGCGAATCCAGAAAAATGCCGAGCCATTCTTGATATGAAGAGTCCGATAGATGTTAAGGGTGTTCAGCAGCTAACAGGTAGGGTGGCGGCTCTATCTCGATTTTTGTCTCAGTCAGCTAGGAAGGCTCTCCCCTGGTACAAACTGTTAAGGAAGGAGAAGGGAAAGACATTTGAATGGGACGAGGCATGCGAAAAGGCCTTTAATGACCTTAAGCAGTACTTGGCATCCCCCCCAATTTTGTCTAGTCCGATAAGTGGAGAAACTTTGTTCCTGTACTTATCAGTTGGAGATTCAGTAATTAGTTCGGTTCTGGTCCGAGAAGAATCTGGTAAAGAATCTCCAATTTATTTCGTCAGCCGAGCTCTCCAAGGATCGGAGTCAAGATATCAGAAAGTGGAAAAATTGGCTTTTTGTTTGGTTGTCACAGCCAGATGATTAAGTCAATATTTCCAGAGCCACCATATCACGGTCAGAACAGCTCAGCCGATCCGTCAGATACTTCAGAAGCCTGATTTGGCAGGGAGAATGGTGACCTGGGCTATTGAACTTTCCGAGTTTGAAATCACTTTTGAACCGAGAAAGGCAATGAAGTCTCAGGCCTTAGCCGACTTTCTCACCGAGTTTACTGAGCCATTGACGAGCTCAAACTTGGATTGGAACATTTTTGTGGATGGATCAAGTAACAAGCTCGGAGTAGGTGCAGGAATAATTTTGGAGAACTCCGAGGGAGTCACCCTCGAATATTCGTTGAAGTTTGGATTTTCAACATCAAACAATCAAGCAGAGTACGAAGCAGTATTGGCAGGGTTAAGAATGGCAAAAGAAGTTGGGGCCCGTGAAGTGAAGATCTTCAGCGATTCCCAATTGGTGGTTTCGCAAGTCAAAGGCGATTACCAGGCCAAGGAACCTATTCTTCAAAAATACTTGGAAAAGGTGAAGTTCCTATCTTCGGAGTTTGCGAAGGTCGAATTTTGCCACATCCCGAGGGAGAGTAATAGCCGAGCGGATATCCTCTCCAAGCTCGCTTCGACAAAGAGTCCCGAAAACAACAAAACGCTGATCCAAGAAATGGTGCATGGACCTAGCGTTGTCCTCCCTATTTCGGTGGATCCAAGCTGGATTGCTCCGATCGCGAGTTACTTGGAACAAGGGATTTTGCCAACTGATCCAGTCGAGGCCAAGAAACTCGTCAGAAAAGCATAGCAGTTTTCCCTTGTAAGTGGAGTCCTGTTTCGCCGAGGGGTCAGCGGCCCAATGCTCAGATGTTTGGACCCTGCCGAAGCAAAACAAACGCTGGAGGAGGTTCACGGGGGGGTTGGAAGTCATCATGTTGGGGGGAAGTCACTGGCTAAAAAGATCCTAAGGGCAGGATACTACTGGCCGACCCTTCAACAAGATGCAATCCGCCATGTGAAGAGATGTGAGAAATGTCAGTTCCACAGTGATGTATATCAGAAACCCGCCGAGGAACTCCATTCACTTTCATCTCCATATCCCTTCTATCAGTGGGGAATGGATTTAATTGGACCGTTCCCTACCGCACCAGGACAGATCAAGTGGGTGATAGTGGCCATCGATTATTTCACAAAGTGGGTTGAAGCTGAGCCGCTTGCTACCATTTCATCAGCAAAGGTTCAGAAGTTCTTCGAGAGACAGGTCGTATCTCGATTCGGAGTTCCGCAAGTAGTAGTAACAGACAATGGAACTCAATTCGCGGCTAAGGCATTCAAGGATTTGGTCAACGCTCTGAGCATCAAGCACTACTTTTCCTCAGTCGAGTATCCCCAGACTAATGGGCAAGTAGAGTCCGTTAACCGATCCATCATTCAGGGGATCGAAATAAGACTCGAAGGTGCGAAGGGGAATTGGCTGGAAAACTTGTATGAGGTGCTTTGGTCGTATTGCACAACCATACAAATCTCAACAGGAGAAACACCTTATCGGCTCACTTATGGGTGTGACGGAGTCATTCCCATTGAAACAATCATCCCTTCATTCCGAGTTATGCAACAGCCGAATCCCCTCAACAACACTATATTGTGTGAGGATCTTGTTTTATCGGAAGAAGTCAGGGATTTAGCCGCCGAACGAGAAAAGCATGCCAAGACGATGCAAGCGAAAGGATATAATCGTACGGTTGTGCCCAGAGAGTTCGAGGTAGGCGACCTTGTCCTAAGAAGAGCTGATATTGGTCTCAAAAATGCAAAGGACGGAAAACTGGCCCAAAGCTGGGAAGGACCATACCGAGTAGCCTCTAAGACTGGAACAGGAGCCTACAAGCTCGAAACTCTCTCGGGAGCCCTCATCAACAACACTTGGAACGTGGCAAAGCTCAGAGCATACTATAGTTAGAATTTTCCTTTCATGTCAATTTCATAGTGTCAATTGTTTTTATTGTTAGAATTGTTTATTTCTTTTTAATGATGGTGTACGCTCGGTGAAATTCCGAGCCCATTGTATTTACTGCTTCTAATCAATAAAAGGACTGTTATTGAATTCATTGTATTACGTACTTTTCCTCTGATCGAGGCCGTACCCGATACAAATAAAAAACAGTTTAAGTATAGTACTAGGAAGTGACTCCTAGGTCGTCTCCCAAGGAATATCTTATCAAGCAAAAGGTCGAATACATAGTATGCATAGAAAACAGGGGGGGGGGGGTTTTATTATTGAATATTGAATAATTGAAATCAAAACAGAATTAAATCAAAACGAAGAAACAGATAAGGAAAAGCGGATAAACCCCTTTGGCTCGCATTCACAACTCTATCATCGGTCACAAAAGATCAATTTCTTTCCTCTTCACTGTCCAACTCGTGAGAATTAAATACTAAGCGAAAATTCAATTCTCACCCCAAAACCCAAACCTCTAATTAAGCATTAAAAGCCAAAGCATGGAGTTTTTACGAGTTTGCATAAATTAAGCATTCATACACATGGATTATCTCTATAGAATGGAACTAAGCGAACCATAACATATCAATAAGCATGAAAACAGTGAATAAAAACGAAATAGCATTAAGAACAGAACCTCAAGAGTATGTGATACATTACCAAAGGGATTTAACCTAAGAGTTTAGCCTTCCATGATGAAATATACCAAAAACGTGTAGAAAAGGAAGAGAGAGAAACCCTAGTAGCCTCCACAAGCTTGGAGAGCAAAACTAAGCCTTCTCTATGAGAGAGAATGTAAAAACGTGGAATGGAAGGTCTCTCCTAGGATTTACACGAATTTAGCTTTTTAAATCTCAAAACGGGCCTAAATCATGGGCCCAAATCCTAAGGAAAGCTTATCTCTAAATTAAATCTAAAAATATCTTATAGATAAAATCTAAATCTTAAAAGATATAACTAAATCTCAATTAATCCTAAAGATAGATTACAATCTTCACTTCATCATATATCTTCTCTTCCAAAATTAAATCTTCACTCCCAAAATGTCCAAAAAGCCCTTGTGCCAAATATGACCTGAAAATAGAAATAGAATTAATTAGGCTAAATAATCCAAATTAAACAATATTCAGAATAATAGTCCAATAAACTCTAAATCACTAAATCAAGCTAAACAATGTCAAATAGGCAACAAGTATCAATAATAGGAGTAAAATAATGCAAGGAAAAATGGGAAATAAAATGCTCATCAAATACCCCCACACTTATCCTTTTGCACTCCTGGGCAAAACTAAGAATTAGGACTGAGAAAATCAATATGCACCAAAGTGAATCATGTAACAAGATTACTAAAACTAATGAATGCAAACCTAAGAAATTACATACTTCACAATGAATTCTAGGAAATGCAAAGAAATGGGCAAAATCGAGCACATGAAGAAAATAAGGACCAAAGAATCAAGGCATCCATGAACATCATCCAATTATTTCAAATATGCAAAGAAAACCAATGACATCAAGAGGGTAGTCACAAAGATGATAGAAACTCACAAGGATCACTCAATAGTGTTTACACTCAAGTGTTTAAGGTTAATCAGTGTTTACACTCAAGGCACATCATGAAAAACAAACACAACCATAGGCTTGACAAGCCTCTAACATCAACAATCAACACACATGCACATTAAGATCAAAAGGTCTTTTCAGGGTTGTAATGGGGCCAAGGACAAGGTAGGATAAAAATATGGGAAATGTAGCTAAAACCCAGGGAATAGAGGAGCAATGGGGAACAAGTAAAAAAAATAAGCACAATCCACCCCAGAATGAAATGGTAAACATAACAACAACCTCTAATTCCAATCCTCTATGCCTCAATCAACCTTTTATTCTATTTTTTTCTTTTTTTCTTCTTTTTTTTTTTTGAATTGCATTGCAGAAATTCATGAACGAAAGGAAAGAAGAAACAACAAAAATGGCATAATGAGATAAAGCCATAATTACATCACCGACCATAGAGGCAAAACCCAGAACTCACAAGAGATGAAGAACAAAGCACCCTCGCTTACTTAATACCCATTCCCAAAACAATTCCAAAGCTCCAACATTCCCTAAGGTTAGGACAATCATGGTTTTTCAGTCATAGGCTTGTAATGAGCTAAAGAACAAAGAAAAGGGATATAAAGGCTCAAAGGGGCTATCAAAGGATGAATTCATTCAAGGTAGGCTCATATGGCTAGTGGCTTATTCAAGAAAAAACAATGCCTAAATCATTTCAAAATGTGCATGGGAATATCAAGTATCAACAAGAGTCAAGTCAAGTTCTAGAGTGCAAGTAATCCAGAGTGCAATCACACATGAAAGAAAAATTAGGTGGCATATATAGCAATCCACCCACAATTAAGGCTCAAATCCTCACAAAAGGGACAATTCTATCACAGTGTTACCACCTCTTAATTATCAAAAGCAACTTTACACACAAAAATGCATGAATTCAGACACAAGATACCAAGACTCTACTAAAATGAAACAAAAACATGCAAGAAAATGCCCAAAACTTAGCAAAACCTAAAAAATCAAAGGAAAAATATGCAACCTAAACTACTCTCCCCCCCACACTTAAATCACACATTGTCCTCAATGTAAAACAAATAGTAGAATCAGACAGATATAGACAAGTGGAATAAAAGTAGTAAAGAAGGAGAAAAGAAGACTCCCTAAATCATGGTGGGTCAAAAATGGGGTCGACCAATGAGGCTTCCTCCACAGGTGCATCATCCAAAGAAGGGGTAGTGAGGAAAGGCTTGAGTCGGTGACCATTGACTTTGAAGCTCTTGTCTGTGGACTCACTCTTGATCTCCACAGTGCCATAAGGAAACACCTGGGTGACTACAAACGGTCCAATCCATTTAGAGCGGAGCTTTCCACTCATGAGTCCAAGCCTAGAGTTGTAGAGCAACACTTTTTGACCAACCAAGAACTCCTTTCTGCAAATTGAGCTATCATGGAGCTTCTTGGTCTTCTCTTTGTAGAACTTGGAATTCTCATAGGCCTCCAAACGGATCTCATCTAGCTCACTCAACTGCAGCTTCCTCTCCTCACCCGCTTGATCAAGAGCTAAGTTACATTGCTTCACAGCCCAATATGCACGGTGCTCTATCTCCACAAGCAGGTGGCATGCCTTACCAAAAACAACCCGATAAGGTGACATCCCTATGGGTGCCTTGTAAGCAGTCCGATGGGCCCATAAAGCATCCTCCAATCGTGTGCTCCAATCCTTTCTATTAGGCTTCACCATCTTCTCCAAAATCCGCTTGATCTCTCTGTTTGAAATCTCAGCTTGCCCATTGGTTTGGGGGTGATATGGTGTAGAAACTTTGTGCACAACCCCAAACTTCTTGAGCAAAGCTTGCATGGATCTATTGCAGAAGTGTGTGCCTTGATCACTGACTATGGCTCTAGGTATGCCAAACCTGCAAAGGATATTAGACCTCACAAAATCTACAACAACCTGAGCATCATTAGTCCTGGTGGCCTTAGCTTCCACCCATTTGGATACATAATCCACAGCAAGTAAGATATAATAAAAACCAAAAGAAACAGGAAACGGACCCATGAAATCTATACCCCAGACATCAAACACCTCACAGAACAACATAGGTTGTTGCGGCATCTGTTGCCTTCAAGATAGGGCGCCTCCTGCCCTTTGACATTGCTCACATGAGCTGCAGATTATGCTTGCATCCTTGAAGATGGTAGGCCAATAAAATCCAGAATCCAGCACCTTTCGTGCTGTCCTTTGAGTGCCAAGGTGGCCTCCAACTGGTGAAGCATGGCAAAATTGGAGAACCGATTGGATCTCCTGGTCTGGAATGCACCTGCGAATGACCTGATCACTGCAAAAACGCCACAAATAGGGGTCATCCCATACATAATACTTGGCATTGCTCTTCAATTTGTCTCTTTGAGCTTTGGATGCCAAGGGTGGAAAAACAGATGCAACTATATAATTTACAATATCAGCAAACCAAGGAGTAAGGGGAGGGGGATGTGAAACATGCAAAACTAAAAGCTGCTCATCCGGGAAGTCATCCTGGATAGGAAATGCATCCTCCTCTCTCTCTATTCTGCTCAAGTGGTCTGCGACAAGGTTATGTGCACCACTCCGATCCTGAATCTCAAGATCAAACTCCTGGAGGAGCAACATCCATCTAATCAACCTAGGTTTGGAATCTGTCTTTTTCAAAAGATACTTCAGAGCAGCATGATCAGTATACACCACAACCTTAGAACCTAATAGATATGATCGAAACTTATCAAGTGCAAAGACAATGGCTAACAGCTCTTTTTCAGTTGTGGTGTAATTAACTTGTGCTGAATCTAAAGTCCTAGATGCATAATAAATCACATGAGACATCTTACCAACCCTTTGGGAGAGAACTGCTCCCAAAGCATAATTCGAGGCATCGGTCATGAGCTCAAATGGGAGAGTCCAGTCAGGTGGTTGGATGATGGGAGTGGTGGTGAGTGCTCTCTTTAGCTCATCAAATGCTTTCTTGCATTGGTCTCCAAACTCAAATGCGGTATCCTTTTGAAGCAAGTTGGATAGTGGAAGGGCTATCTTGCTAAAGTTCTGAATAAACCTGCGATAGAAACCTGCATGGCCAAGAAAAGAACGCACCTCTCGCACGCAAGAGGGGTAAGGCAAATGTGATATTACATGCAGCTTAGCAGGGTCAACCTCTATGCCCTTATGCGAAATAATGTGCCCTAAGACTATGCCTTGTTCTACCATAAAATGACATTTTTCAAAATTCAAGACAAGGTTAGTCTCAATGCACCTATTAAGCACCTTAGACAAACTATCAAGACATGCATCAAAAGAGGAACCATATACACTAAAATCATCCATGAAGACCTCTATGCAATGCTCAAGTAAGTCATTAAAAATACTCATCATACATCTTTGAAAAGTGCCAGGAGCATTGCATAGGCCAAAAGGCATCTTCCTATAAGCAAATGTACCAAAAGGACAGGTAAATGTAGTCTTATGTTGGTCCTCTGGTGCAATACAGATTTGGAAATAACCAGAGAAACCATCTAAGAAGCAATAGTGAGATTTACCTGCCAGGCGCTCCAACATCTGATCAATGAAGGGAAGAGGAAAGTGATCCTTGTGGGTCGCCTGGTTGAGCTTCCTATAATCAATGGAGACTCTCCAACTGTTCTGCACTCTAGTGGGAATCAGCTCATCCTTCTCATTTTTGACAACTGTCACCCCAGACTTCTTGGGAACTACTTGAACCGGGCTTACCCAAGTGCTGTCTGAAATGGGGTAGATAATGCCAGCTTGCAGCAGCTTGGTGACCTCTTTCTTCACCACATCAAGAATCTGGGGGTTCAACCGTCTCTGGGGTTGTCTCACTGGTTTAGCCCCATCCTCCAATAAAATCCGATGCATGCACATGGAGGGGCTAATACCAGGTATGTCTGCCAAAGTCCATCCTATTGCCCTTTTGTTTGCTCTAATCACATCCAGCAGCTGCTTCTCTTGATCAACAGAAAGGGAGGTAGAGATGATCACTGGAAGTTTCTGCTCAGCCTCCAAGTAAGCATATTTGAGATGGGGAGGAAGGGGCTTCAGGTCCAATAAAGGTGCCTGCATCACAGATGGAACTAAAGGAGCAGCAGAATTGGATTCTGCCGCCTGCACCTGAACAAATGGATTACACTCATGCATAACAGAAATGGGGTTAGGGTTAGCATGATCTGAATCTATATCATATGAATCAACAGATGCAGTAGCAGAATTTAAAAACTGGTCAATTTCAATGCATGCAGTGCACATTTCGAAATCAGAGCATGCAGAACAAGTAAATGAGCTAGTGAAAGATGGCAAATCATAATCATGCAAAAAGTCTAGAACATGCTCATCAATCAGATCATCAATCAAGTCAACATGAAAAACAGAGTGGTCATCAGAAAAATGTTTCATAGCATCAAAAATATTGAATCGAACCACACTGTCATCAAATTCCATGGAAAGTGTACCTGCATGCACATCTATCTTGGTTCGGGCTGTTTTCAAAAATGGTCTCCCTAATATGATAGGGACAACACTACGAGAGGTGTCCTCTTCCATATCAAGAATATAAAAATCAGCAGGAAAGATAAGCTCTTCAACCCGAACCAGGACATCCTCTATCAAACCTGCGGGGTAGGCAGTAGATCTATTTGCCAAGTGAATAACCACACCCGTAGGTTGAAGAGGTCCAAGTGAAAGAGACTTGAAAACAGACATAGGCATAACATTAATAGATGCTCCTAAATCTAGCAAAGCATTCTCAAATTTAGTATTACCTATGATACAAGGCACAGAGAAAGTTCCAGGATCCTTACACTTTTCAGGAATATGAGGGACGGGTTTACCTATAAGAGCAGAGACATTTCTTCCCATGTTGATCCTCTCATTGCCCTTGAGCTTCCGTTTGTGTGTGCATAGATCCTTCAAGAACTTTGCATACCTTGGAATCTGCTTGATTGCATCAAGAAGGGGTATGTTGACTTCCACCTTCCTGAATGTGTCAAGTATCTCTTTGTCAATCTCTTCCATTTTCTTGCTTTGAGTCACCCCCCTTGGTGGGAAAGGAAGAGGAATGGGGGGTGGTTGTTGGGCAGCAGTAGGTGTTGTGCTTGAGGAAGGCTGAGCTGGATGGGATTTTCTGGTACTTGTGTGCTCACTCTCCTCGACCATTTGGGTCTTCTTGTTGGGTGAAACTAGATCATCTTTGTTGAGGTCAGATTCTGGTGTGGGTGTGACAATCTGCTTCCCTGACCTTAGACTAATGGCATTCACATTCTGGTTTGGATTGATCACTGTTTGGGATGACAACTTGTTAGAATTCTGAGATTGCATAGTGTTGATTGCTGTTGCCATCTGTCCCATCTGATTGGTCAAAGATTGAATGGAGGCCTCTTGTCTTTGAATGGATGCTCTAGTTTCCTGTTGGAATTGGAGATTTTGCATGGTCATCTGTTTCATCAGCTCTTCCAATGAAGGCTGCTGCTCAGTACTAGGAACTGGTGGTGCAGAATTAGCCTGTTGTTGTCTCTGTTGCTGGACTGGAGGAGGTACATATGGTGGTCTAGAATTGTTCTGAAATTGAACCTGTGAAGGTTGCTGCTGATCAGACCATCTCAGGTTGGGATGGTTCCTCCAACCAGGGTTGTATCTATTGGTAGAGAGATCAAAGTTCTGTGGCTGCTGGTTTCTACTGTTGAAGATGTTGGCGACATATGCCTCAGGTTGGTCAGCACCAGTCGAGGGCTGCTGCTGCACAGAAGGGCATGCATCTGTGGGGTGCTCAGCGGATGTGCATATGCCACATAATCTAGCAGGCAGAGACAACTTCTTCTGGTTGATGGCCAATTGAGTGACCAAAGTGGTAAGTGAATCTATCTTCTGCTCAAGCTTCTCAACCTTACCAGAACTTGTGCCAACATCATTCACTCCTCTCACTATGATTGCATCGCTGTTGCCCCTTGCATGGAATTGTTGACAATTGGAAGCCATCTTCTCAATCTTGACTCTGGCTTCTAAAGGTGTCATGTCTCCTAGGGCACCACCACTTGCAGCATCAAGCATGTTTCTCTCCATGAGGTTGAGACCTTCATAGAAATATTGAATAAGCAGCTGCTCTGAGATCTGATGGTGGGGGCAGCTCGCACACAGTCTCTTGAATCTCTCCCAATACTCATAGAGACTTTCTCCACTTTGTTGCCTAATGCCTGATATATCCTTTCGGATTGCTGTTGTTCTGCATGCAGGGAAGAATTTCTCCAAAAATGCCCTCTTCAGGTCGTCCCAGACTGTGATAGAACCAGGGGCCAGAACCAATCCTTGGCTAGCCCCTCTAGGGAGTGTGGGAATGCCTTAAGACAAACATGATCCTCTTGCACATCATATGGTTTCATAGTAGCACAGACAATATGGAACTGCTTGAGATGTTTATGAGGATCCTCACCTGCAAGACCATTAAACTTGGGCAACAAATGAATTAGTCCAGACCTTAGCTCATACGGGTCATCGGGATACTGGATGCACAAATCTTCAATAGTGAAATCAGGTGCAGCCAGCTCCCTCAATGTCCTCTCACGTGGTGGAGGTTGAGCCATATTTTCAGAATAATCAGAATAAGAATAAGAATTTATAGGAATAGAAGAAAAAGAAGCAGACTCACTATGTAAAGACTCAATAGACTCACTACCTATGGACTGGTTCCTATTTTGTCTAACTAGTCTATGATAAGTTCTATCAATTTCAGGGTTATATGGATGCAAGTAGCTTGGGTTGCCCCTAGTCATGTACTGAACAGAACACCATGAAGCATAGCAAACTGTCACTAATATACATGACCAAAATAGGCAACAAAATTTTTTATTTTTTAAAATTTTTTTCTTTATTTTTTTTTAGCACCCTAAAATCATGAAAACATACCACAAAAAGTTTGAGGACAAAATTCAAAAGGGAACCAAGTCAAACAATTAAATCAGAGACCAAAAACTAAGAAAATAAAACTTGTAAAATAAAAAAGAAATAGTAAAACGGCTTTTTCAGGATCCAGACGAAGGTGTTTTCTGACAAAGTGAGAAAAATCAGATTATTCAGAAAATTCCCTTCGATTTGATCTAAAATTCGTCAAATTCCGAGTTACGGGTCAAAAGTTGCGACGATTTGAAGAAAGTGCTGCTAAAACTTGGAAAATTTTTCTGGAACTCACAACCAGTGATGATCTGAGTGATCGTGGTGCCTCAAAACTTTTTTATATGATAAAAGTGGTGTGGATATAAATTTTCATGCAAAAATTCCACCCACAACTATGTGAACTAGCAACCACAGAATCAATCAAATACACTAATTGCAACAAAATAGCAAAACAGCAAACAGTGCAACTTCAACCAATTATCAGAATTGACTTCTAGACCCTAAATCAGACACGACACACTATAATAACTATACTAACTACGACACTAACTAACTACAAATGACCTTTGGCAAGAACCGATATTCCCCGGCAACGGCGCCAAATTTGATCGAGGCCGTACCCGATACAAATAAAAAACAGTTTAAGTATAGTACTAGGAAGTGACTCCTAGGTCGTCTCCCAAGGAATATCTTATCAAGCAAAAGGTCGAATACATAGTATGCATAGAAAACAGGGGGGTTTTTTTTTTATTATTGAATATTGAATAATTGAAATCAAAACAGAATTAAATCAAAACGAAGAAACAGATAAGGAAAAGCGGATAAACCCCTTTGGCTCGCGTTCACAACTCTATCATCGGTCACAAAAGATCAATTTCTTTCCTCTTCACTGTCCAACTCGTGAGAATTAAATACTAAGCGAAAATTCAATTCTCACCCCAAAACCCAAACCTCTAATTAAGCATTAAAAGCCAAAGCATGGAGTTTTTACGAGTTTGCATAAATTAAGCATTCATACACATGGATTATCTCTATAGAATGGAACTAAGCGAACCATAACATATCAATAAGCATGAAAACAGTGAATAAAAACGAAATAGCATTAAGAACAGAACCTCAAGAGTATGTGATACATTACCAAAGGGATTTAACCTAAGAGTTTAGCCTTCCATGATGAAATATACCAAAAACGTGTAGAAAAGGAAGAGAGAGAAACCCTAGTAGCCTCCACAAGCTTGGAGAGCAAAACTAAGCCTTCTCTATGAGAGAGAATGTAAAAACGTGGAATGGAAGGTCTCTCCTAGGATTTACACGAATTTAGCTTTTTAAATCTCAAAACGGGCCTAAATCATGGGCCCAAATCCTAAGGAAAGCTTATCTCTAAATTAAATCTAAAAATATCTTATAGATAAAATCTAAATCTTAAAAGATATAACTAAATCTCAATTAATCCTAAAGATAGATTACAATCTTCACTTCATCATATATCTTCTCTTCCAAAATTAAATCTTCACTCCCAAAATGTCCAAAAAGCCCTTGTGCCAAATATGACCTGAAAATAGAAATAGAATTAATTAGGCTAAATAATCCAAATTAAACAATATTCAGAATAATAGTCCAATAAACTCTAAATCACTAAATCAAGCTAAACAATGTCAAATAGGCAACAAGTATCAATAATAGGAGTAAAATAATGCAAGGAAAAATGGGAAATAAAATGCTCATCATCCTCATACTCGATTAGCCACCGTTTATGACGCGAACGATTATAAACAGCTCGGATAAGAGCTTATAACTCGTCAAGTACTTTATTGAGACTCCTGATTCAAACATGGTTTTCTAAAATCATTTCTTATGTCGCGGATAGAGGAACCCACCTTGGCTAAAGTGCTGGAGTTCCGAGGTCTTAACACTTGAATTCTTAACGAAAAGTATAAAAAGAAGCATAACATGACTGCAAATTTTATAAATATTCCGAACAAGGTAATACAGAAAAAGTTCAAACCCATCTACTGGGGCAATTACAAAAAAGACAGCAGAATAATCAAACTATTCTAAATCGGACAATACAATGCTGTCAGCATTGAATGTGTCCTCTTCTTCCTCTTCACCTTCAGCATCCTCGGCTCCGTCCCCCTCGGAATCTTCGGCCAAATGGTCAAGAAGGTCGGCGTTGTTCAGATCTATGGGAACCCCACTCGGGCCGACAATTCGACCTTCCTTCACAGCAAAATTAGGGTCAGCACCCTTGGTCACGAGCCCAGGATTCAGAATGCGGAGTTTCTCGGCAGTGTTGTAGAAATAATCTTCAATTGCATGATCCCAATTGAACAGATTCTCCTTGGCTGCCTTCTTATGTTTGAGAGCTTTCGCCCTCATCTTCTCCAAGGAAGCTCGAAGCCCGAGTATCTCATCCTTTGCATACTCGTGCTGCTTTTGTGCCAAGGCAGCAGCTTGCTCGGCTTTCCGAGCTTTCTCAGTAGCTACCTGAAGAGCAGGAGCATCCTCCTCAGCCTTTTTCTGAACCCCCTGAAGTGCTTCCTCAGCCCGAGTTTTTTCTCCCTAGGAATCTTGCGCTGCCTTCTGAAGTTGTTCATTTTCAGCAGCGAGCGTTTGGATTTTCATGTTAAGGCCTTGGACCTGAAGTTCCAGATAATCCTCTCGCTCGTCGGCTTCACTTCTTCTCTTCTTTTCCTCGGCTGCCAATCCAGCATGAGCGTCATCAGCGTGGTGACCGAGGTGGTGAAGAATGCTCGCACCTCTCAAAAAACTCTTCACCAGGGATTTACAGTTGTTTTCCCAGGTCCCAGGGGTCCATGCCTCAATCACTTCAGCATCCTCGGGAGGGAAGACAGAGGCAATGAGGGAATCGGACAGCTTCTTACCCCACACCGTCTTGGCAGCAGCATCGTCTTTACCCTCGGGGATTTCTATCCCTTTCTTGGACTTGCTCAAATTGAACCAGTCCCCAGCAAGGCCCTTCCCTTTATCCAGCCGAGGCTTCTTGAGGGGGGGCTCGGGTGTGCATTGAGAGGCTGTTTGAGCCTCCGCTTCGACGTTCACAACGTCAATGACCCGATCCCCCTTGACCATTTGTTCAACACCGGTGACCTTAACGATCGGAGGAGCTTTGGGGATGGCGGCAGGACTTTTAGAAGACGTCGGCTGAGAAGACTGGCCGGTACTTGGCGACCCAGAGGTACTTTCTTTGATCGCAGCTAGTTGTGATACTCTAGCTGCCCGAGCTTCACTCTTCTTGGCCTTGGTTGCCTTCTTTCCCATTGTTTCTGCAAGAAAAATGGGTTAGCACACTAAAAAAAAAAAAAGTAGTAGTACCCAACTCGACTTTCACTTCATCCCGTGTTCCTTTCAACAAGATTCGCTTAGTATCTATTTTCCCATGGGCTTGAAGATACTTCCAAGCCTCATCGCATAATCGTCGTTCGGCTTTTGTGAGCTCGGTCTTATAATTAAATTGATATAGGGCAGACCCTCGGGTATAAATATCGGTCGTTCAACTCAGAGGGAATCGAGGCACATTCTTAACCACCCCATCAACAACAACTTGTTCCATGAACCAACATTCCCCAACTCCCGTATGCTCGTACTGGAAGAAGAGGGGCTTGAAGGATTTCCATGAGTCAGTTACCTTGGCGAACAGGGCATGTTCCCTCCGAGCCTTTACCGATACCCAAAGCCCCTTTGAGTCGCCAAACTTGTTCACTTGTGGGGCGTACAACCAGAAGAAAGATCGCAGTGTTGCCGTCAAATCCTCGGCATCGCAAAACTGCTGAAAAGCTCGGACGAATGCCCAGCCGCTAGGATGTAGTTGACTCGGAGCGACGCCTAAATGGTTTAGGACTTCCATTTCAAAGGTGGAGAAGGGCATCCGAATGCCGATTCTAGTGGCTATTTCTTCATAGAAATAGAAGAATTTTCTACCTTCGGGTATTTGTAAGCATATCCGATCATTAATGCCTAAAGGTCTTAACACAAATTCCGAGGTGTTTCCATCAGCGCTCGGAGGTGCCAAAATCGGTCGGAGATGATTGAGACTGTCTTCCGTCAGCAGTGACGGTCTTGTTCCTAGTACCTCCCGATTGAAAACGGCATCATACTGCGCGTGATTCGGCGGCAAAGGGTACTCTTCTCGGTTGGTAACACACCTGCGTTCCACCATATCTGGGGAAAAAGCAATAGGCTCGGCGTTAGAATTTTTTACGGCACATGTTTTAATTTTAAAATTAAGGCCGAGCCCTGGGCTTTTTTCCCCTTCCCTTGGTGAACTTCCTAAAGGTTTTCTCTCGGTGTGACGATCGGGGTTAATCCTAACCTGAGCCCGACGTTCAGCGAACCTATAAGCCAACAACCACCTATTCTCTTCTACCGAGTTAGAAGGGTACACTATGGTTAACGGTTTTGCCTCGTCTGACTCGTCGAACCTTTGACCACAAGGGGGGACAGGAGGATCTACAGTATTACAACTAGTAGAACTATCAGAACTCATTTCTACGGAAAAATCAGAATCGCTATCACTAGAAGGTTCCTCTCCTATTCTCCTACAAAGTTCGTGATAAATCCTCTTCCAATCCCTCCAGTCGTTCATGATTTAGAAAACAAAAAAGCCAAAACACTATCTACCCAGAACAAAAAACCCCAAAATCCCTGCAAAACCCAGAAATACGAAACCCTTTCAACAAATAGAAAAAAGAGAGCAGAACCAGAAAATGAGTGATTGAAGAAGAGGAAGGAGTTACCTGCTTTCAATTATTGGGAAGATTGATTCTGGTAGAAGACTGCGGGCTCTGAAGCGTGAATAATGAAAAGGAGATTGAAAGAAGGTTGGAGATTCTGGGTGGAAAGGAGTTTGAGAGAAAATAGGGATTGAGGTCTGACTCTGAGGATAAGAAATGAATGAGGAGTAGTGAGAAGGGGGTCAAGAGATTCGAACTACTGAAGGAAACCTTTCAGTTTCCCTCTATAAGTTCGAATGGGCCGAAAGCCCACTAATCCACCCAACCACTCACACCATGAGACGTGGCGGTGGCTTAGGACGCTTTTTCGAATTTCAAAATTTGAAATGATTTGGCACAGTTTACAAGGAAATGCGTCGTATCTAGAGAACCCAAAACGTCACCTCGAATAGTTGGCATTGTTACAGCTGTCACGAGACATCCGAAAAGGTTAACCCTAAACACATGCTACCTCGTCACAGACTTCTCAAAGTCTTACGAGCTGGGGGGCTTGTAGGGTCTGCCGACCAGACACGGATTCAAGCCTTATCAAAGGGATTCTCTAAGGGCACTTACCTCGGTTCACCTAACATGAACGTCCCTCGCTCGGACTCATGAACTCCAAGTATAACCAAAGGGCCAGGCTCGGACTTGATGGATCCGAGCCTCGTCCTCGGTCCTCAATCCATCTGGCTCGGGACCCTAGGCCGAGATACACCGTCGGCTTGTGGATAGACTCAGTCTTATCAAAGATTCTTATCCCATCCGCAAATCTCTCCTAGATTCTCGCTAACAGCCTAGACATGAGATTTTCAGCTGATCCTAACCAGATTCTTAGAGCATAAACTTTCGGTATTATCTCGACAGAGTCCTGGTTCATCACGGCTCTGATATAGGGCCCAAACGGCCCATATCAGCCTCCTTTAAACCCTATAAATAGCTCATAACAGCTAGGGTTTCAGATACGTACTCTCATCCCTAAGTTGACACTCTGCACACACTGGTTGACTAGGGAAATCCTGCTTTTCCCAACTGGAACTGCAGAAATACCATAAGGTCACAGATAAACACTTGATCCTCTCTTGAACTCCTGATTACCATAATCTTGAGGGCTTGGAGGGTTAAGGACATATAGTGTTCAAGGACACTACACCTATTATCTATCTCATCTACCTATCTCATTAAATAACTCATTAGTTTGTCTTTTCGATCCACCCTGGTTACCATTTTTCTCATTCTCCATTCTCACCCTCTCTCGGCTCGGCCACAGATACAAATACCAAATATCAAAGCATCATAAACACTTACACCTCAACAACCACATGAACAAAACAATTAGTCAATCCATCATATAAAATGCAGCATATGAAATATAGCATGTAATCAAAAGTGATATTCCATCTTCACCTAAAATCCATGTTTCTAGTTCATTCATTAATTCCCCTTTTACCCTTTTTACCACTTCTCTTCTAACATTAACCTATGTCCATTCCCTAATCTAATACCCACTCTTAGTACCCTTTATGAACACCTTAGAAACCCAAACTCAAGCAGAGGTAACACTCACTCCTTACCTCAAACCGTGAGAGATAAGAGTTGAGAGCTTGAGAATGACTTCCTTGGCCTAGACCTTGACCTTGTGAGCTTCACACCGCTCGAATCCGTGTCCTCCTTGCTGCCACCACAACACCACCACGGTCCAGGGACGCCGGAACAGGAGAGAACAGAGAGGAGGAGGGTTCCGTTTTGTGAAAAGAGAGGGAGAAGGAAAGTGTTGGGGTTTTGTTTGCTGAAGCTTTGGAGGAGAAAGAGAGAGATTCGTAGGAGGAAGAGAATGAGAAATACAAAGTGTGATAGGTGGTGTTTTGGGCTTTCTTTTATTCATTTAGGAAAAATATTTGTGTGGCTAGGATTCATTGGCTTCTTGTGGAAGCTAGATTGTATGGCCAAGATTCATTGGCTTCTTGAGGAAGCCATGAATAGTACATTGAAAGGGACATAAAGTAGTGATAGTGACATAAAGTGAAAGATAGTACCGTACGGATGACACGGAAACCAAAGGGTCAACAGCTCAACATGAGCTGGCACGAAAGAGCTAGGATGTGTTGGCTCGGGTACGTCGGCTAGGATACGTTGGCTCGGTTTGTAGGAACAGCAGTAGTCCGAGCTTCCTTCTCGGATATGACAATGGGTTTTACGTTAGATCCCCCCCTTTCAGCTCGGTTCATAAGCACACAATCTTATGTAGCTCGGCCGGGGTCGGGCCGAGGCCTTAATCTCACATCCTAGGTCGGCCTATGTTCATACTACCCTTCTAAGCCTATACAGTTTCTAAGGTTTAATCCTATCCTTAAATAGATATTTATATATTAAAATCATATTATTTAATATTAATTTTCGGGATGTTACAGGAATCGTATTTTTCGTATGGACGGCGGAACACACACACAATTGCCGTCTTACTACTCAACCGATAGATTCCTAGTTCCTACCTTTGAGATGATATGGAACGCCCTAATGCTACCTCAGTGCCATTATGTCTTAGGAAGGTTGCTCTCTCACCTGAGATCCACGCTTACTCTATTTCAACCTTTTATGTCAACAGCTCCAGCAGCTCGCTCACTTTTGATTCCTTTTATTTCTTAAACGACGAATGACATACAATTAATATCTAGCAAGTACCTTATACTATCTCTTTACTTTGGTAAAGACTAAACCCAGAGTACTAAAGTACCTTAAAATAGAAATCCTTTTTAAAACAGAAGTCCTTTTTAAGGCATCAGGTAATTTAAAATAATTCCTTTTTGGAAAACATACTTTTAAAATTCAATTCAATACTTGAAAACTATTTACAATACAATTTTATTTCCACAAAAACCATAGTATATTACTTATATAGCGACTACCGTATTCATACACCTATACACATAAACCAACACTCAAACAAACATTTACATTGAGTAAATCAAAATCATTTTTCAAGGACATACAACTATTATCATTCACACACTTATACCAGTAAAACAACAATTTACTTAACAAATAACATCAGATTCACAGAATCACTTTTATAATTTCTTTTTACTCTATACACTTATATTAAAGGTCCTATCATAAACTCTATAATTTCAAACATACATATACCTTATTCCTATAATTTCATATATTCAAAACAATTACTTTAAACTCCACTTAGAATAGGAAATAATCATTTTTAAGAAAATCACTTTTTTGGACAACAATTTATAATTCACATCCATCACATAATCATATAGTCATATAAACTTATATTTTACTAACTAATTTCAACCACATCAAATATCATTCAATTACTCATAAAATCACCAAACAAAATACTATATTCCATTTGTTATTTTCACCCCAAAACTATTATAGGCCTCGCGGCCAAACAAAAATAAAAAAATAAAACAAAGTAAACAAATGAACATATTAAGTCTTTATTCATTCTAACAAAGTCTCAATCCATCACACACATATATAAATTGTTATTTTCACTCAAAAACAACCCATAGGCCTCACGGCCTACACCATCATCATCACTGTCAATTTTTATTTTTGTTCATCATTATTTACTCACTGTTCTTGATTTCTCACTTATTTCCAACATCAAACAAAAGAAGCAAAATCAAACAATAACAATTACACACAAAATTATCAAACAAAAACACCATAAATCATTTGTTAGTTTTACCAAAAACATACCATAGGCCTCACGGCCTAAACCCCCATATCAACATCTTTTATTTTTTTTTGTTTATCATCATGTACTTTAGTATTTGTAAATATATACTCATACTCAAAGTTAAAACAAAACCAAAACAAAACTACTAAAATCAAAACAATAATTCCAAAACACATACAAGCCTTTACCAACTAAATTTCCAGAATTTTATTTATTATTTCCTCTTCAAAAATTCAGTCATCAAGGCCAAGAAAAAGGGGAGATTATTTTTATCTTTAAACAATTTTTGCTTTGTCCCTTTTTCTTAAACCTCATTCATTTGACTTCCAACAAAATTATATCAACAATCAAAATGAAATATTTTACTCAATACCAAAGAAGAGATTTGAGACTTTAGTCTATGATTTTATAATCATAGAAGAGATTAAGAGATTTATTTGTTTATTTTTATACAATAAATTCGGTCATCACAATAAAACAAAAGGAGAAATCTTAATTTCTTTAAACCTCATTTTGAGTCCCTTTCATTCTTTGTTCATATGACCAATAAACACCATTCATATACACAATTTAAAATTCTATATCAAAAGAGTATTTAGAGATTTAAACTTGTGAATTACATAATCATAAAGGAAGATCATAAGAATAACAAATATTTACAACACCTATTCACATGAATAAATTACCATCAAATAAAATTTAAATACTACTTCCTTCCTTCTCTAAAAACATTCGGCCATCCTAAAATAAAAAGGGGAGATTATTTCTCTTTAAACAATTTTTGTCCCTTTTTATTCCTTTTTCATTTGACCAACAAAACAAAACTCATATACATATATCATAATTCATTTTTCCATTGTATAATAATATATCAAGGAAGAGATTAGAGATTTAACTTTTAAGAGATTCATAGCCATAGAAGAGTATTATTATTTTAGTTATAACAAAGTAATAGCTTAAAAATAAGAAATTAAAATAAGATTATAGAGTTACCTTTCTTCCTTAGCAAGATGACATTCAAAATGAGTATGAAAATTTCCCTTCCTTCCCCCAAAGAATGCCACGCCATTCTCCCTCAATTTCTAGAGACTTTTCTTAATTTTTTTCTCTCAAAAATGGATTGTTTGTCATGTGTGAAAATAGGAGGGGTTTTGGGTTCTATTTATAGGTGAAGTAAGAATACATTTCCCCCCAAGGATCTGATGAAATTCGTCCCCCCCCCCCCCCTTCCCAAAAATGAGTCAACCATTTTCAATTTTTAATTTGGAACATGAATGTGCATTTATGGACATTTTTCTAACTCCTAAAGCCTTAATTCCAAGAGATGCTTCCACTAATTTTCAGAAGATATCTTCCTCTCTCCTTCCTTCATTTTGGACGGCACTCTTTGGTCCTAGTGAGGAGAAAATTTTTCGTTGACTCACTTTGAATTCACCTCCTTAAAAACCAATCAAAATAAAGCATTTGTTTTAAAAGTTCAGAATTAAATAAGAAAATAGTAATATCTGGACGGTGCAGCCAATGAGCACTTAGCTAAATACCTAAATACATAAATAAAAACATTTTAGGGTCCAATAATTTATTTTTGGCTTTAAAATAATTTTTCCAAGCATCAAACATCAAAATTTCGTTTTACCTACTGTACAGATATTTTTTTCGTAGATGTCATAATAAAATTTTTATTTTTACATATTCAAACACTACATTTCGATACGATCATTTTCATATAAAATTCATAATTTTTGGACTTACGGTTTGAAAGTTATAAATTTTTTGAAGTTCTAAGATCATTTCCTTCAAAAATGCACTTCATAAGCTTTCAAATTAATTTATTATTCAAAAATACGAAAATTATATTTTATTTGGACGGTGTGGTCAATCAGGGATTTTAAAAATATATTTTCTATTCACATAAAAATATTTTTGGGTCAAAGAGTCATTAAATGCATTAAAACCATACTTTCACACTTAAAACTCAAAAATTCGTCCAATACTGTAGCAGTGATAAAATTTTGAAAACTCCAAAACAAAAATCAAAACTTTATATTCTCATAATCTACACTTCGATACGATCATTTTGACATATCATTTGTAATTTTTTGACGTACGGTTTAAAAGATATGAATTTCTGAAGATAGAACACCTTAATCCTTCAAAAACATTTCATTTTCTAAGATCATTTAAATCAAATACTATACCTTAAAATATTTAATCTTAAGAATATAATTTAAATACATTAGAGAAAACATTGGTATGCATATAATAAATATACCACGTGTATATATATATCCATATATAAATCATACGATTTTAATTAAACCCAGGTATCACTATTTATCAAAATCAAATATAATATTTTAAATTCAAATATATATTTTCAAATAAATTGGATAAAATTGGGGTCTCACACCTAAACTGTTCATTCCAGACAAGCAAACCCCAATACCCCCGGTCGTGTACAAAACCACGGGTCCGGACGATCCATTGATGCTCGTGTTTCTGGAGAAGAAAGAGGACATTCCCAGGGTCGAAGAGAGACCCAACATGAAGAAATAATTAGACAACAAGCTCAAATGCTGGAGCAACAAGGAAAAGCTATAGCCGACCTTCAGCAGATCCACATGCACGCGGTTGCTGCACGGGCATTGGAAACAGCCCCAGCAACCGTACCAGTCCATGATCTACAAGGTCCTATTACCTTACCCCCTCCACCTCCTATAAACCCAGCCTTAGCAGCTACCTATGAAACAGAAAACAGTACTCACCCAGGCCACCCCTTCACCCCACGTATCATGGCCTATGAAACACCCTCTATTTTTGTAACACTCCTTGTATATCATCTTACTTTATAAGAAAAGTAATAAGCTTATGATTACTTGGACTTGTCATTGTTGGAAAAAGATCTGACAATAAAAATTTTAATTTCCTTTCATTTGAAAGTTCCTTTTACAAAAATTTGATCAATAATGAATTGGAGTAATAAAATCAGAGTTTGCGAAATAGTAAAATAATCATATTATGCTCTCAAAGTATATCAAGTGTAACAAGTCCATAGATACCAAATAAGTATTATTATGAAACTAAATTCATCTTATGATACCTCTTTCAAAATGTGTATCATATAAATACTATTAAAAATAGAGATGTTATAGAGCTGGTCACTGGTCCTCTGTCCAAACATCCATCTGGCCGGATCCTCGATATCTGCACAAAGGGTTCCCAACCCACACTATCTATACTCTGCATGCACCTAAGGGAAATCTCCCTTCACTGACTTTTGTGCAAGCTAGGTATATGATCAACACCTAATAAGGGCATGGGGGTTAGCTATACATATTCTCATAATCAAATGAGAATAAAACTAACATACACAAGTAATCATGTAACACATCAGAATGCATAACCATATGAGCACACCCGGTTAATCACAATAAGTCTTTCAATGCAGGTGGCATGATGCATGCTTTCAATCTCATAATCGAGGCCTCCATCATCTTTGATATCTATCAATAGATATCTCAGTGTTCCCAGAACACTGGTAGGTTCCTAGAACATACTGCAAACCATACTGGGAATATAAACAAGTACCACTCCCAGAGTGTGCATCACGTTCCCAGAACGTATCAAAGAAACCATGTCCCAAACACTGGCCACATTCCCAGAATGTGTCATCAAGTAGGTTGCACATCAATGTGTTCCCAGAACACATCAAAGAAACCATGTCCCAGACACTGGTCACATTCCCAGAATGTGTCATCAAGTAGGTTGCCTCAATTTGGTACTCCCAGAGTACCCTCCTCAAGTTCCCAGAACATGACAAATGATCCTTGCCAACCTATTTCATCATCTTTCTCCATGCATGAATGCACACATAATTACTAAGGTTGGTCTTTCCATTAATTCCATTATTATGACTTAGAAAAACACAACTTCTGAATGATATCTTGAGGTATAACTTTACTCATAAAATTCACCTTTGAATTTAAGTTAAACATATGCTCATAGACCTGGATTGAGAGAATATAATCATTGGTATTAACAATCCTTACTCAAAAACTTAACTTTTATTTTTAAGTTTTAGGTACTAACCAGTTACTTCACAACCTAACCGGTTAGAATTACAGATCTGAACTTTAAACCACTGATTTCCAAAGAATCTTTTCTTGAATTCTCTACTCAATCCAACAACAGGGTCTTAGCATAACAGAATACCTCAAGTTCAACCCATATTATCATTCAAAAGATCTAAGTCATAATCCAATTTCATTTATGCATAATTTCCTCTTGAAATTATCATTAAATAATAAGGTATTAACTCATCACCTCCAATCTAAACCAAACAGTGCTCAATCACATATTTTTAGATTGGTTTTTATATGAAATTCTAGCTTAAACTTGAGTACAAATGGTATGAACACTTAGCCAATTTCAGAAACCTTTTTCTTTTGAAAACTGACAGTATCTAACCGGTTACAGACAGGCTCTAACCGGTTAGATTATGCAGCACAACATACTAAAACTGATTTTTCAGCACCATTTTCAATTGTACTCAAATATAACCTATTTTCATCATTACCCAAAGTTTAATACCATAAAATACACATGTTTAAACACTTAAACATATCACCAACTCATGCATGCAAAATCATCCTTCACCAAAAGTGCATAAATCACATATTTCACAACTTAATGCATCAATTCACATAATATCCAAAAAAGTCATGAAATTGTCATCACAATAGCTTGCATGCATCATATTATAATTGCTCAAAATCAGAAATGAGCTAAAGTTGGCCTCCAAGCCATTAAACTAATTCACACTATGCCCTTATAGTCTCTTGGTGACGCATCCTATTTACCAAACATGTTTATCCCCACTCTAGCAAATAGTAAGCTTCCCCCTTACCTCTAGATCGAATGAGAACAAAGACTTCGCTGAGAAATGAGTTTGAACACCAAAATCCACTAATTCCCCTTCTCTGCTGGACATGCAACACAGTTTCGGTGGGTTCCCAAAATCAGAGAATTCGACATAGAAAACATGCATCAAAATTGGGGAAAATAGTTAGGACTTAATCTCTGCAACATGCTAAAGAGATTAGGAAAGATTTGGGGCCAAGGGATAGCAGGAGCTTACCAAAATCGAGCTCCTAAGAGAGGTTCACGACTCTGGTTTCTTGAGGTTGCAACTTCTGGACCAAACTTGCAAAGCTCACAACTCCGACTACACTCAATCGTTCCTCATGATTTTTGGATGTGAGCTTTACAATGGTGTATAGCTCTCAGATCAACTCTCAGAATCGAAAGAGAACAGAGGCAACGAAATCAAAAACCCTAACTTCGTTTTCAGATCAAACTTAGCAAAATAAGGCAAATTGGATCAACAATCAAGCTTATATAGATGAGCTGGTTGATCATGCAAGTCGACACGCATTCACCAGCATGATTTGAGTGGGATTCGTGGCAGTTTCTTGATTAATTGGGTGATTACTCATCAAAATCCACTAACCCAGCTTCTGAGTTCATCGTGTAACCGGTTACAGAGCCCTTCTAACCGGTTACATACTGATAAAACTTCAAAAATTAATAATTTAATTACTATTTCTTCAAAAATATTTCTAATATTGCAATTAGGTCCCAACCCAAGGACTAAATTACAATATTCATATTTTTGTACAAAATAACCATATAAAAATATATCTCATATTTTTATATATAAAAATACATAATGCACAAAAACTAAGACATTCAAAACTAATATAAATCAATTATAAAATAATTGTTATAATTAATTTCTTGGTTATTTGGGAGACGAAAATTAGGGGTGTTACAGCTTTCCTTGGCCCTACTAGCGTCGCAAAATATAACGGGTTAACCGATCCCCTGGAGCACATCTTATCCTTTGAAGGTGCCATGAATTTTTATGATGGAGGAGATTTAATGAAGTGACGAGCCTTTTAAATGACTCTCCAACCACCCGTGTTGAGGTGGTACTCGGCCCTGCCCAGAAATTCCATTAACTCTTGGGTAGAAATGAAAATGGTCTTCCTTAACATGTACACTGCTAGCTGCGTACAACCTAAATCGGACCACGCACTAGCAGGAGTTATGCAGCTCGCAGAAGAACCATTGCGAGAGTATCTCACTCGATTCCACTCGGAAGCAGGTTCTGTTCCAAACCTCGAGCCGAGCTTCGCAGTCTTTCTTTTTACCCAGGGACTTCGTAACGGAGACTCCAAAAACTCGCTGGTGGGGAAACCACCGAGGGACATGGCGGAACTGAGACACCGTTCCACCAAATTTATCAATTTGGAAGAATTTAGCAAGTGGCAGAAACAGAGAGAAAGAGGTGAGAGAGGGGAGCCTTCCTCTCAAGGAAGACCCAGGAGAGATGACAGGAGAGATGATAGGAGAGACGAGCGGGGGAGAGGACCCAGGGGAGACAGGAGATTTATCATCCCTAGGTCCAAGTTCGACGAATATACCCCCCTCACTGTCCCAAGAAGTCAGATCTTACAGGAAACCATGCAGACCGACCTAAGAATGGTCGAGAGACCTCCTCCTTTGAAAAGAAGCCAGCGCCAGGATCGTTCCAAGTTTTGCCCGTATCATGGGGGATACGGCCATACTACAGACGAGTGCACATGGCTAAGAGACGTCATTGAGCAACTTATAAGAGATGAAAAGTTGCAGCAGTACGTTAGAGAGGCACTCAATCGGCATGCTCGAAGAAGCACCCCCTCCCTGGACAGAAATGTTCGCAGAAAAACTTCATCTCCGACTAGACAAACCAATCACCACCCCAATTAGCAACAACCTGACGAAGGGTTTGTCGAGGACCTCGTCAAAAACAAAATTAAATTTAATTTAAACTTGCAGCACAGTGGTGCCCCAAGGTTGTCTCTCGTGGATCAAAGGGAATTTATTGATTATATTAGGAGTATTTAATAAATTGGGGGGGAGGTTGATTTTTTTGATAGATCTTTGGATTAAAAATAAAATATTTAAAAACGTACCTTAGATGATTAAAGCTTCAACTTGTGGATTCGATTCTTGGATTTATCATTGGTTCAAAAATTTAAACTCATATAATATTTGAATTCTTGTACCTAAGTTTGATTAGTCAAGCGCCAATTAAACTTAAATTGATTCCTCTAATGTTTAAGCAAACATGATTCGAGTCAATTAGGTTAGGATCAAGCGTCCACATTTAATCCCTAAATGATCTCTAAGAACAGGAATCAAACAAACCAAACATTGGAATAATGAATTAATTAACTCTTTCTTGTCCTAAACTCAATGAATCAAGCGTAAATCAAACTTAGGAGATACGTTATATGTTTAAGCAACATGATTTGAGTTAACTTGGTGATGAGCATTTTATTTCCCATTATTCCTTGCATTATTTTACTCCTATTATTGATACTTGTTGCCCATTTGACATTGATTAGCTTGATTTAGTGATTTTGAGTTTATTGGACTAATATTCCGAATATTGTTTAATTTGGGATTATTTAGCCTAATTAATTCTATTTCTATTTTCAGGTAATATTTGGCACAAGGACACTTTGGGATGTTTGGAAATGAAGATTGAAGCATTGAAGTGAAGATTGTAATTTGCATTTAGGTCCCTTTTTAATTGTAATTTTTAGAATAGTGTTTCTTAGGACTTGGGCCCATGTTTTAGGCCCATTTTCATGACTAAAGAGGGGAAATTCGTGTAACCCCCAGGACACACTCCCATTTTCAGATTTCTCACTCTCTCTCTAGGTTAGAACTTCTCTCTTGGCTCTCCCAAGTGGTGGTGGCTGCTAGGGTTTTGTTATTCCCCATTTCTACTCGTTTTTCTTCATTTATGGCCATGGAAGGCTAGACTTCAAGGGTTAATCCCTTTGGTATTGTATTATCTACTCTTGAGCTCTTGTTATTAATGCAATTTCATTTTCTCTTCTCTGTTTTCATGTTTATCGATGTGTAGTGGTTTGCTTAATTCCATTTCGTAGAGATAATACATGAATATAAATGCTTAATTTGTATTAACTCGTAAAAACTCCAATTCTGGTTTCTGATGCTTAATTAGAAGTTAGGGTTTGGAGTGATAACTGAATTTTCGCTTAGTATTTGGTTATCACGAGTTGGACAGAGGAGAGGAGAGGAATCGATCTTTAGTGAGCTAGGATTGAGTAGTGTACGTAGCCAAAGGGGTTTGCCCGCTTTTGTTTGTGAATTTCTTAGTTTTTATATTCTGTTTATGTTTTGTTCTTCACATTTGTCACACACAAAAACCCCCCCATTTTACTGCACACTACGTGTTTGATACTTTGCCTAGACCGATATTCGCTGGGAAACGACCTAGGATCACCTTCCTAGTACTACAGAATAAACACCTTTTATTTTGATCGGGTACGGCCTCGATCAAAATTTGGCGCCGTTGCCGGGGATTATCGGTTCTTGCCAAAGATCATACAGTAGTTAATTAGATTAGTTAGTGTAGTTAGTGTGTGAATAAGCATTCTGATAACTGATTGAAAGTTGCCCTGTTTGCTGATTTGCTGTTCTGCACAACTGATGCTATTCTAGTGATTCTGTGAGTGCCATTCAACATAGCTGCGGGTGGAATTTTTGCACGAAAATTGGTATCCACACTTGTTTCATCATATATTAGTGTGTTGATGCATCACAGACACTCAGATATGCACTGGTTGTGAGTTCTAGAAAAATTTTCCATGTTTTAGCAGCACTTACTATAAATAGGCATAACTTTTGATCAGGTTGTCGGAATTGGACGAATTATATATCAAATCGAAGGGAAAAATTCAATAAAGAGATAATTTCGCCAACGGCGGAATTAGAGAAAATATTGACCCCAAAATCCTTCGTTTACTATTTCTTTTTTATTTTACAAGTTTTATTTTCTTAGTTTTTGGTCCCTGTTTTAATTCTTTGACTTGGTTCCCTTTTGAATTTTGTCCTCAAACTTTCTGTGATATGTTTTCATGATTTTAGGGTGCTTAAAAAAATTAAAAAAAATTTTAAAAAAAATAAAAAATTTGTTGCCGATTTTGGTCATGCATATCTGTTACAGTATGCTATGGTTGATGCTGTTCTGTTCAGTACATGACTAGGGGCAACCCAAGTTATTTGCATCCTTATAACCCTGAAATTGATAGAACTTATCACAGATTAGTTAGACAAAATAGGAATCAGTCATTAGGTAGTGAGTCAGAGTCATCTTATAGTCCATCTAATTCTGATTCTGTTTCTATTTCTTCTATTCCTTCTACTTTTATTCAATCTGATTCTATACATTGTGATAACATGGCTCAACCCCCACCAAGGGAAAGGACACTTAGGGAGCTGGCTGCACCTGACTTCACTATTGAAGACTCGTGTATCCGGTATCCTGATGAGGATGTTCCTTTTGAGCTTAGAACAGGACTAATCCATTTGTTGCCCAAGTTTCATGGTCTTGCAGGTGAGGATCCTCATAAGCATCTCAAGAAATTCCATATAGTGTGCACCACAATGAAACCACATGATGTGCAAGAGGATCATGTCTGTCTCAGAGCATTTCCACATTCCTTAGAGGGTCTAGCACAAGATTGGTTATCTGACTTGGCCCCTGGTTCCATCACAAGCTGGGATGACTTGAAGAGGGCATTTCTGGAAAAATTCTTCCCTGCAAATAGGACCACTGCAATCAGAAAGGAAATTTCTGGTATCAGGCAACAACATGGAGAGAGTCTCTATGATTATTGGGAGAGATTCAAGAGGTTGTGTGCTTCCTGCCCTCACCATCAGATCTCAGAGCAGCTTCTCATCCAGTACTTTTATGAAGGTCTCAACTTCATGGAAAGAAACATGGTAGATGCTGCAAGTGGTGGTACATTGGGAGATATGACACCCTTACAAGCCAGGAGCAAAATTGAGAAGATGGCTTCCAATTGTCAACAATTCCATGCAAGAAGCAACAATGATGCAATAGTTGTGAGGGATGTAAATGATGTTGGTGTAGACTCGGGCAAGGTTGAGAAGCTTGAGCAGAAAATTGATTCTCTCACAACATTGGTCACACAATTGGCTGTCAATCAGAAAAAGATGATACTTCCTGCTAGAGTGTGTGGCATATGCACATTCATTGAGCACCCCACAGATGCATGCCCTTCCCTTCAGCAGCAACAGCCGATGACAAGTGGTGACCAACCCGAGGCCTATGCAGCAAACATATACAACAATAGAGGCCCACAACAACATAATCATGACCTCTCTTCCAATAGATACAACCCTGGATGGAGGAACCATCCCAATCTGAAGTGGTCTGATCAACAACAACAACCTCCTCCTAATGTTCCATTTCAGAACACCGCTGGACCGAGTAGACCACCATATGTACCTCCTCCAATCCAGCAGCAAAGGCACCAACAGCAGCAAGTGGTTCATCCTGCACCATCAGCCCCTCCATCCAACCAACCTACCTTGGAGGAGTTGGTGAAGCAAATGACCATGCAAAACCTCCAATTTCAACAAGAGACTAGAGCATCCATTCAGAGACAAGAGGCATCCATTCAGACTTTGACAAATCAGATGGGTCAAATGGCAACTTCTCTCAACAACTTGCAATCTCAAAATTCTGACAAGTTGCCATCCCAAACTGTGATCAACCCTCAGAATCAGAATGTGAGTGCCATCAACCTGAGGTCGGGAAAGCAGATTGTCACACCCACACCACAACCTAACCTCAACAATGATGCTCTAGCTTCCTCTAAAGGGAAGAGCCAAGTGGTAGATGAAGGTGAGCATGCTAGCACCAAAGAGAATCATCCAACTCAACCCTCCTCGACTTCAACCACAAGCCCTGCTGTTGTCCTACAACCTCCTCCTGTTCCTCTTCCATTCCCACCAAGAGTGCCTCAAAACAAAAGGGTGGAAGAGGTGGACAAGGACATTCTTGACACATTCAGGAAGGTGGAAGTCAACATACCCCTTCTTGATGCAATAAAACAGATTCCAAGGTATGCGAAGTTCCTTAAGGAGTTGTGCACTCATAAGAGAAGACTCAAGGGCAATGAGAGGATAAGCATGGGAAGGAATGTCTCCGCTCTCATAGGTAAACCTATCCCTCACATTCCTGAAAAATGTAAGGATCCTGGAACTTTCTCTATACCTTGCATCATAGGCAATGTTAAGTTTGAAAATGCTATGCTAGATTTAGGAGCATCCATAAATGTCATGCCTATGTCTGTTTTTAAGTCTCTTTCTCTTGGACCTCTTCAACCTACGGGTGTAGTGATTCAATTGGCAAATAGAAGTACTGCCCACCCCGCAGGTTTGATAGAGGATGTCTTGGTTCGGGTTGAAGAGTTGATCTTCCCTGCTGATTTTTACATACTTGATATGGAAGATGACTCTCCCCGTAATGTTGTTCCTATTATTTTGGGGAGGCCATTTTTGAAAACAGCCCGAACCAAGATAGATGTGCATTCAGGTTCACTTTCCATGGAGTTTGATGGCAGTGTGATCCGATTTGACATTTTCCATGCTATGAAACATTTTCCTGAGGATCACTCTGTTTTCCATGTGGACTTGCTTGATGATTTGATAGATGAGCATATGCTTGACTTTTTGCATCATGATTTTGAATTGCCATCTTTCACTGATTCATTTACTTGTCCATCATGCACTAACTCTGGATGGTGCACCGCATGCACTGAAATAGCCCAGTTTTTAGACTCTGCTACTGCATCTGATGATTCATATGTTATAGATTCAGATTATGCTAACCCTAACCCCATATCTGTTATGCATGAGTCTGATTTACTTGTTCAGGTGCAGGCAACAGAATCCATTTCTGCTGTCCCTTTAGTTCCATCTATTATGCAGGCACCCTCATTGGACCTGAAGCCCCTCCCTCCTCATCTCAAATATGCTTACTTGGAGGATGAGCAGAAACTCCCAGTGATCATCTCTACCTCACTTTCTGTTGATCAAGAGGAGAAACTGCTGGATGTGATAAGAAAGAACAAGAGGGCAATTGGATGGACTTTAGCGGATATTCCTGGAATTAGCCCCTCCATGTGCATGCACCGCATTTTGTTGGAGGATGGGGCTAAACCAGTGAGACAACCCCAAAGACGATTGAACCCCCAGATTCTTGATGTGGTTAAGAAAGAGGTCACCAAGCTGCTCCAAGCGGGTATCATCTACCCAATTTCAGATAGCACTTGGGTGAGCCCGGTGCAAGTTGTCCCCAAGAAGTCTGGTGTCACAGTTGTAAAAAATGAGAAGGATGAGCTGATTCCCACTAGAGTGCAGAACAGTTGGAGAGTCTGCATTGATTACAGAAAGCTCAACCAGGCGACTCGCAAGGATCATTTCCCTCTCCCCTTCATTGATCAGATGTTGGAGCGCCTGGCAGGTAAATCTCATTATTGCTTCTTAGATGGATTCTCTGGTTATTTTCAAATTTGCATTGCACCAGAGGACCAACATAAGACCACATTTACCTGTCCTTTTGGCACATTTGCATATAGAAAGATGCCTTTTGGCCTATGCAATGCTCCTGCCACATTTCAAAGATGTATGATGAGTATTTTCGCTGACTTGCTCGAGCATTGCATAGAGGTCTTCATGGATGATTTTAGTGTTTATGGCTCCTCATTTGATGCATGTCTTGATAATTTGACTAAGGTGCTTAACAGGTGCATTGAGACTAACCTTGTCTTGAATTTTGAAAAATGCCACTTCATGGTAGAACAAGGCATAGTCTTAGGGCACATTGTTTCGCACAAGGGCATAGAAGTTGACCCTGCTAAGCTGCATGTAATATCACATTTGCCTTACCCCTCTTGCGTGCGTGAGGTGCGTTCTTTTCTTGGTCATGCAGGTTTCTATCGCAGGTTTATTCAGAACTTTAGCAACATTGCCCTTCCTCTTTCCAAGTTGCTTCAAAAGGATGCCCCATGGGAATTTGGAGACCAATGCAAGAGGGCATTTGATGAATTGAAGAAAGCACTAACCACCACTCCCATCATCCAACCACCTGATTGGACCCTCCCATTTGAGCTCATGACTGATGCTTCAAATTATGCTTTGGGAGCAGTTCTCTCCCAAAGGGTTGGTAAGCTGTCGCATGTGATTTATTATGCTTCTAGGACTTTAGATGCAGCACAGGTTAATTACACAACAACTGAAAAAGAACTTTTGGCTATTGTTTTTGCACTTGACAAGTTTAGATCATATTTGCTTGGTTCTAAGGTTGTAGTGTACACTGATCATGCTGCTCTGAAGTATCTTTTGAAAAAGACAGATTCCAAACCTAGGTTGATTAGGTGGATGTTGCTCCTCCAGGAGTTTGATCTTGAGATTCAGGATCGGAGTGGTGCGCATAACCTTGTCGCAGACCACTTGAGCAGGATAGAGAGAGAGGAGGATGCATTTCCTATCCGGGATGACTTCCCGGATGAGCAGCTTTTATCTTTACATGTTTCCCATCCCCTTCCCCAAACTCCTTGGTTTGCAGACATTGTTAATTATCTGGTTGCTTCTGTTTTTCCTGCCTTGGCATCCAAAGCTCAAAGAGACAAATTAAAGAGCGATGCCAAGCATTATGTATGGGATGACCCCTATTTATGGCGTTTTTGCAGTGATCAGGTCATTCGCAGGTGCATTCCAGACCAGGAGATCCAATCGGTTCTCCAATTTTGCCATGCTTCACCAGTGGGAGGCCACCTTGGTACTCAAAGGACAGCACGAAAGGTGCTGGATTCTGGATTTTATTGGCCTACCATTTTCAAGGATGCGAGCAACATCTGCAGCTCGTGTGAGCAGTGTCAAAGAGCAGGAGGCGCCCTATCTTGGAGGCAACAGATGCCGCAACAACCTATGTTGTTTTGTGAGGTGTTTGACGTCTGGGGTATAGATTTCATGGGCCCCTTTCCTGTTTCTTTTGGTTTTTATTATATCTTACTTGCTGTGGATTACGTATCCAAATGGGTGGAAGCTAAGGCCACCAGGACTAATGATGCTCAGGTTGTTGTAGATTTTGTCAGGTCTAATATCCTTTGCAGGTTTGGCATACCTAGAGCCATAGTCAGTGACCAAGGCACACACTTCTGCAATAGATCCATGCAAGCTTTGCTCAAGAAGTATGGGGTTGTGCACAAAGTCTCTACACCCTATCACCCCCAAACCAACGGGCAAGCGGAGATTTCAAATAGAGAGATCAAGCGGATTTTGGAGAAGATGGTGAAGCCTAATAGAAAGGATTGGAGCACACGATTGGAGGATGCTCTGTGGGCCCATCGGACCGCTTACAAGGCACCCATAGGGATGTCACCCTATCGGGTTGTCTTTGGTAAAGCGTGCCACCTGCCTGTGGAGATAGAGCACCGTGCATATTGGGCTGTGAAGCAATGTAACTTAGCTCTTGATCAAGCGGGTGAGGAGAGGAAGCTGCAGTTGAGTGAGCTAGATGAGATCCGCTTGGAGGCCTATGAGAACTCCAAATTCTACAAAGAGAAGACCAAGAAGCTTCATGATAACTCCATTTCCAGAAAGGAGTTCTTGGTTGGTCAAAAAGTTTTGCTCTACAACTCTAGGCTTGGACTCATGAGTGGAAAGCTCCGCTCTAAATGGATTGGACCGTTTGTAGTCACCCAAGTGTTCCCTTATGGCACTGTGGAGATCAAGAGTGAGTCCACGAACAAGAGCTTCAAAGTCAATGGCCACCGACTCAAGCCTTTCCTAACCACCCCTTCTTTGGATGATGCACCTATGGAGGAGGCCTCATTGGTCGACCCCACTTTTGAACAACCATGACTTAGGGAGTCTCCTTTTCTCCTTCCTTACTCTTTTTATTACACTTGTCTATATCTGTCTGATTCTGCTATTTGTGTTCCATTGAGGACAATGTGTGATTTAAGTGTGGGGGGAGAGTAGTTTAGGTTGCATATTTTGCTTTGATTTTTTTTAGGTTTTGCTTAGTTTTGGGCATTTTCTTGCATGTTTTTGCTTCATTTTAGTAGAGTTTTGGTATCTCGTGTCTGAATTCATGCATTTCTGTGTGTAAAGTTGCTTTTGATAATTAAGAGGTGGTAACACTGTGATAGAATTGTCCCTTTTGTGAGGATTTGAGCCTTAATTGTGGGTGGATTGCTATATATGCCACCTAATTTTCTGTCATGTGTGATTGCACTCTGGATTACTTGCACTCTAGAACTTGACTTGACTCTTGTTGATACTTGATTGCTCATGCACATTTTGAAATGATTTAGGCACTTTCTTTCTTGAATAAGCTACTAGCCATATGAGCCTACCTTGAATGAATGTATCCTTTGCTAGCCCCTTTGAGCCTTTTTATCCCTTTCCTTGTTCTTTAGCTCATTACAAGCCTATGACTGAAAAACCATGATTGTCCTAACCTTAGGGAATTTTGGAGCTTTGGAATTGTTTTGGGAATGGGTATTAGGTAAGAAGTGTGCTTTATGCTTTAATTGGTTGAGTTCTTGGTTTTGCCTCATTGGTTGTTATAGTTATGGCTTCATCTTCATGCCATTTGTGTTGTTTCTTCTTTTCTTTTTGTATATCTCTCAAAAACAAAAAAAAAATAGAAGACAAAAATACAAAAAAAAAATGCAAAAATAAAAAGAAAAAAAAAAGAAAAAAAAGTGAATAAAAGGTTGTTGAGGCAAAGAGGATTGGAATTAGTGGTTGTTGATTTTGGGGTGGATTTTGCTTACTTTTTACTTATTCCCCATTGCTCCTCTATTCCCTTGGTTTTAGCTACATTCCCATATTTTTATCCTACCTTGTCCTTGGCCCCATTACAACCCTTAAAAGACCTTTTGATCATTTTGTGCATGTGTGTTGATGGTTGATGTTAGAGGCTTGTCAAGCTTATGGTTGTGTTTGTTTTTCATGATGTGCCTTGAGTGTAAATAATGATTAACCCCAAACACTTGAGTGTAAACACTTTTGAGTGATCCTTGTGAGTTTCTATCATCTTTGTGACTATCCTCTTGATGTCATTGGTTTCTTTGCATACTTGAAGTAATTGGATGATGTTCGCGGATGCTTTGACTCTTTGATCCTTAACCATTTTGTGTGCTTGAGTTTGCCCATTTCTTTGCATTTCCTAGAATTCATTGTGAAGTATGTAATCTCTTAGGTTAGCATTTCTTAGTTGTAGTCATCTTGTTGCATGATTCACTTTGGTGCATATTGATCTTCATAGTCCTATCTTTTGGTTTTGCCCAGGAGTGCAAAAGGATAACTGTGGGGGTATTTGATGAGCATTTTATTTCCCATTATTCCTTGCATTATTTTACTCCTATTATTGATACTTGTTGCCCATTTGACATTGATTAGCTTGATTTAGTGATTTTGAGTTTATTGGACTAATATTCCGAATATTGTTTAATTTGGGATTATTTAGCCTAATTAATTCTATTTCTATTTTCAGGTAATATTTGGCACAAGGACACTTTGGGATGTTTGGAAATGAAGATTGAAGCATTGAAGTGAAGATTGTAATTTGCATTTAGGTCCCTTTTTAATTGTAATTTTTAGAATAGTGTTTCTTAGGACTTGGGCCCATGTTTTAGGCCCATTTTCATGACTAAAGAGGGGAAATTCGTGTAATCCCCAGGACACACTCCCATTTTCAGATTTCTCACTCTCTCTCTAGGTTAGAACTTCTCTCTTGGCTCTCCCAAGTGGTGGTGGCTGCTAGGGTTTTGTTATTCCCCATTTCTACTCGTTTTTCTTCATTTATGGCCATGGAAGGCTAGACTTCAAGGGTTAATCCCTTTGGTATTGTATTATCTACTCTTGAGCTCTTGTTATTAATGCAATTTCATTTTCTCTTCTCTGTTTTCATGTTTATCGATGTGTAGTGGTTTGCTTAATTCCATTTCGTAGAGATAATACATGAATATAAATGCTTAATTTGTATTAACTCGTAAAAACTCCAATTCTGGTTTCTGATGCTTAATTAGAAGTTAGGGTTTGGAGTGATAACTGAATTTTCGCTTAGTATTTGGTTATCACGAGTTGGACAGAGGAGAGGAGAGGAATCGATCTTTAGTGAGCTAGGATTGAGTAGTGTACGTAGCCAAAGGGGTTTGCCCGCTTTTGTTTGTGAATTTCTTAGTTTTTATATTCTGTTTATGTTTTGTTCTTCACATTTGTCACACACAAAAACCCCCCCATTTTACTGCACACTACGTGTTTGATACTTTGCCTAGACCGATATTCGCTGGGAAACGACCTAGGATCACCTTCCTAGTACTACAGAATAAACACCTTTTATTTTGATCGGGTACGGCCTCGATCACTTGGTTAGAATTATGCATTCACTTTTAATCCCTAGATAACTTTAAGTCCTTGAATCAGCAAGCAATTAATGAGATAATTAATTAAGTCCATGAATGTTCCTTTGTCTTTCTCAAGATTAATATAACTAAGCGCCACATAATCCTTGATCTTGCATTCTTAACCTTTTTAAGAATTATGTAACTAAGCATCACATAAATCTTACTCCAGCAAGACATTAAGAACCACTTATACAATGAATTTAAGTAATCAATTCAAACTCAATTATACAAGCATAAACAAGATAGAAAGATAAAAGGGAAATTCAATAAATAAGAGTTTAGGAGGTTTTACCCTTCCATTAAAACATAAACCTCAAAATCCATTAGAACTTAGAACCACAAGTTGAATAGGGGACTTAGCCTTCCATGAATCGAATTTCGATTGCAAAAGAAATAAGAAGGGAGAAGAGAAGCAACATTCAAGAGTAACTTGCTTGGAAATGTTGTGTAATTCCTTACAAGCTTGAGAAATGACCAATTTATAGGAAAAATTCCAACAAATTTATGTTAGAAATTATGTAATCTTGTTTTGGTTTTTGGCATGTTTCATGCTCTCCTTTGAATGCATATTTTTGCAATGAAAATGTGCGAATTTGGAGAAAGCTATTTCTAGAAACGTTGTTGCCCTTTCAATTAGCTTTCCAATGCCACCGGTTTTGCTCAATTTGGAGTTGTTTACACCAAGATATGACCTGAAAACCGAAAGGTGTCACCAAATGCCAAAAATCAAATTTTAAGAATAATTATTCATAAATATATAGTTTGGTCCAAAATCATTTATATTATTATAAAGTCCATAATGAAGCATATAATGAATGTTAAAAAGCTATGAATAAAGTAAAATATACATGCCATAATTTATTTGATCAAATACCCCCACACTTAACTTTTTGTACTCCGGGCAAAATATATAAAATGAAATTGAAATTCATAACACAAATAACTAAACAACATCTTACTTTTTTTTAATTATATTTTTATTTTATTTTATTATGAGAAAAGTAATGCAATGAATAAGAGTATCAATTAAGTATTAAGGAATCAAAATTATGATCACATCGAGATCTTAAACATTATTAAGATAATTAAGGAAGACAACTGAAATGAGAGGATAAGATGAATGTGGTAAAACCTCCTCAGGTGAATTCTCTCAACTCTCACGTGTTTATTGGCTAAGTGTTTCACTCAAGCCACTCCATGAAAGAAAGTACTTCTATGATTTTGACAAGCTTCTACTTCACCACTTTTTACAGTGCACACAAAAATCAAAAGGTCTTTTATTAGGTTGTAACGGGGCTTGGGTAAGGGTAGGATAAATCAAGGATTATATTGGCTAAAATCTGAAGGAATAAGAGAAATGGAGGATGAAAAATTTAGAATAATAATTATATGATGCCTCAAATTCTGCACCAAAACTTCCATGGCATTTAACCAACTGATTATTGGCATGTCTATCTCCTTGAATCCTTCCTAGAAGGTGGCAGGGTGAGTATTCATGGTTTTAGTTTTGTTTCATATTTTGTTCTTGGTAATGGATTCTATTTCACCAGAAAAAAAAAACCATGCTATCCTTTTTCTTTTCTTTTTTTTTATTATGTTTATTGCCACCCGTGTTTTTTTTAGACAACCATTTTTTTTCTAACCAAATTCACCAGTTTCCTCTTTTTTTTTTATTTTTTCTTTTTAGAAATGTTTACCCCCACACTTATATCTAAACTCATTCTCAAAAATCATTCCAAAGCTTTCTTATCCTTTGAGATATGGTAAATTCATGGTTTTTCTGTTTAAGGCTTGTAATGAGCTATTTAACAAGAAGAGGTTAAATAGACTCGAGGGGGCTAAACAAAGGAAAATATGCAAGGTAGGCTTATATGGCCAAGTTGCTTATTGTAAAAAACAATGCCTTTATCATTTTAATGTGTGCAAGTGCAATTGTGGCCTCAAAAAGAATCATGGCAAGATCTAGAGTAACATCTGATCATGAGTGGAAAATATCACACAAGAAAGAAATGAGAATGGCATGATATGTATCCATCCAATTTAAGGCCCAAATCGCGCAGGGTTTGAAATTTACCACAATCAATCAAATCAACACACTCTTATTGCAAACTTAATTATTCTTATAATGCATAAGAACCAAAGCAATCAAAATTTTGAAGCCTCTAACCAAATTAATTCTTGGTCAAAACATTACTTTCTTACAAACAAAACACAAACATTCAAAATAAATTAAAATAAATTAAAAGTATTTATTTTTCTCACACTAAAACGGGCTTTTAAAAAAAATTTAAAATTTTTTATGTTAAAAATAGGCTTATTTATGTCAGGCGCCCCTGTAGTTTGTACATATTTTGTCAGATGCCCTTTAACTTTATTTTTCAAGAAATATACCCCTATAGTTTGCTCCGGTGAGTCATATACCCCTGCATGTCATTTCCGGCCACCGGTGCTGACATGGACCGCCGGAGTCAGCAAGTAGTAAAAATATGAGCCCTTGTAGTTTTAGTCTTTTTTGTCAAATACCCCTATATATAACTTCAAAAATTCATATCTTTTAAACCGTAAATCCAAAAATTACAAATTTTATGTCAAAACGATCGTATTGAAATATAGAATTTTAAAATGTAATTATTTTATTTTTATGGATAGTTTTGTAAAAAAATTATTTTTTGGGCAATTTTCTATACAAATTTTGAATTTATGAATTATTAAAAATAATTTATGAATTGGATTGCACTAGTTTTTTTTATAGTTTGAGGATCATAAAAATCAAGAGTTTTGACTATGTCAGTCTCCGATAATTTTAAATTTTAAATTATCGGAGACTGACATAGTCAAAACTCATGATTTTTATGTTCCTCAAACTATAATAAAAACTAGTTCAATCCAATTCATAAATTATTTTTAATAGTTCATAAATTCAAAATTTGTATAGGAAATTGCCCAAAAAACAAATTTTTACAAAACTATCCATAAAAATAAAATAATTACATTTTAAAATTCTATATTTCAATACGATCGTTTTGACATAAAATTTGTAATTTTTGGACTCACGGTTTAAAAGATATGAATTTTTGAAGTTATATATAGGGGTATCTGACAAAAAAGACTCAAAGTACAAGGGCTCCTATTTTTACAACTTGCTGATTCCGGCGGTCCACGTCAGCACCGGTGGCCGGAAATGGCATGCAGGGGTATATGGCTCACCGGAGCAAACTATAGGGGTATATTTCTTGAAAAATAAAGTTAAAGGGCGTCTGACAAAATAGGTGCAAACTACAGGGGCACCTGACATAAATAAGCCTTAAAAATAATACACTATACCCCCACACTTCAATCTCACATTGTCCTCAATGTTATGTAAAGTAAATCAAGACAAGTGAAATAAAATAGGAGGATAGAAAACTCCCTTAGTTATGGAGGGAAGAATGGCTGATGCAAGTTTAGCTCTTCAACATTATGCTCTTGGTCTCCTCCACTTGTATGAAAAATCTTCAGTCTGTGCCCATTGACCTTAAATTTGTTTTGTGATGATTCACTCTTGATCTCCACTGCTCCATGAGGGAACACATTAGTAACCACAAAAGGTCCCAACCATCTTGAACGGAGCTTTCCGGGCATGAGCTTGAGGTGAGAGTTGTAAAGAAACACTTTTTGTCCAATAGAGAATTCCTTTCTTGATATCATTTTATCATGAATGAGCTTAGTTTTATCTTTGTAAATTTTTGAATTTTCATAAGCCTCTAAGCGAATCTCTTCAAGTGCTTGCAATTGTAACTTCCTTTCCATGCCAGCTTGATCATAGGCTAAGTTACAATTTCTAACCGCCCAATATTATTTATGCTCAATTTCCACTGGAAGGTGACATGCTTTGCCAAAGACTAGTCGAAAAGGTGACATTCCAATTGGTGTTTTGTATGCGGTTCTATAGGCCCATAGAGCATCTTCAAGTCTCATACTCCAATCCTTTCTATTTGGTTGGACTGTTTTTTCTAGAATTTGTTTTACCTCTCGATTTGAAACTTTAGCTTGTCCATTTGTTGGGGATGGTACGGTGTAGCAATTCTATGCACAACACCATATTTTCTCAATAGGCTCTCCAAGTTGCGGTTACAAAAGTGTGTCCCTTGGTCACTGATGATGCCTCTTGGAATTCCAAACCTGTAGAAAATGTTAGACCTAACAAAATCTACAACAACCTTAGAATCATCAGTGCGAGTGGCTTTAGCTTCTACCCATTTAGATACGTAATCAACAGCAAGTAAAATGTAAACGAAACCAAAGGAAGTAGGAAACGGATCCATGAAATCTATTCCCCAAATATCAAAAATTTCACAAAATAACATAGGTTGTTGGGGCATCTCATTCCTACGGGTTATATTACCAGTCCTTTGACATTGTTCACAAGATTTACAAAACTCATAAGCATCATGAAAAATAGAAGGCCAATAAAATCCCGATTCCAAAATTTTCCTAGCTGTTCGTTGGGGACCAAAGTGTCCACCACATGCTTCAGTATGACAAAAGCTAAGAATGGAATGAATTTCGTGATCAGGAACACATCTTCTAATTATTTGGTCATTACCACATTTCCATAGATAGGGATCATCCCATACAAAATATTTTGCATCACTTTTTAATTTAAAAATGTATGATTTAGATGCATTTTCAGGAAAAACATTAGCAACAAGAAAGTTTACCAAGTCTGCAAACCATGGAATGATTGTCTGAACATTAAATTGTTGCTCATCATGGAAAGTATCATGTATGGGTGTTGGGTCAAGTGGTCTCTCAATTCTACTCAAGTGATCGGCAACCAAGTTTTTTGCTCCACTCCTATCTCTTATCTCGAGATCAAATTCTTGGAGCAAAAGCATCCACCGGATTAACCTAGGTTTTGCATCTGGTTTCTTTAAGAGGAATTTAAGAGCAGCATGATCAGAGAAAACTACCACCTTGGAACCAAGAAAATAAGATCTAAACTTGTCCAATGCAAAAACAATGGCTAAGAGTTCCTTCTCGGTGGTTGTGTAGTTGGCTTGTGCAGCATCCAAAGTTCTGGAAGCATAATATATGACATGAGGTGTCTTGCCCACTCTTTGGGCTAGAACTGCTCCCAAGGCATAGTTGGATGCGTCACACATAATTTTAAATGGAAGTGTCCAATCTGGTGACTGGATGACAGGGGTGCTTGTTAAAGCTTGCTTTAGTGTGTGAAATGCCTCCTTGCATTTTTGATCAAAATCAAATCCAACATCCTTTTGTAGCAACCGACTTAATCAAATCCAACAATATTTATATTGATAAATCTTTTACTTATATGAAAAAAATAACGTTTTTTATTTGAAATATTTTTTTTTATTTGATAGATAAATTAACATTTTTTTTATAAGATTATCAAATAATCAAAATTTAATCAAAATCAAAACATTTTAATTTTTTTTATTTGATGGTATTATGAGCATAATCAATAATAAATAAAATATTCTTTATTTCAATGGACATGAATTCATTGGAAGTTAATGACACTCCTTTTTTTAAATATTATACTTGTTTATATATAAATCATTGTATTCCTTATTTATTTCATGAATATCATTATTTTCTTTATTACGATATTATGATTAATATGAATTAAATATTTTTTTTGTTTAATGGTATTGTAATGAGATTTAACGATAAATTAAAATATTCCCTATTTAGCAGGGCATGAAGAAGGTATTGGAAATCAAATTCAACTCAGTATTTTGTTTAGAAGAGAAATTTTTATTATTTTTTTATTGTCTTTGTAATTGTAATTGTTGAATCAAAGAGATTTTGATGAAGACAAATGAATCGGCTGAAGCTCGGTTCTCGGCCAAGGGTTTTGATGAAGATAAATGAATCAGCTCGGGTGTACTCGGAAGTGATCAATCCGAGCTATCGCTCAAAGCAGATTCAGTCAGCCGAGAAGAAGCTCGAACTTTCGTCAAGCTCGGCAACATTGTTCTTCAAGAAGATTATTCTCTCAAGTCACCAAGCTCGGTGAAGTTGTCAAGCTCGAACAAATGGCAAATGCTCGGCTACCTGTAGCAAGTCAGCAGTTCAGGTTCAAGCTTGGAATATGCTCGGACATAAGTATCGAGTCTGAAGATCAAGAACAAGCTCGGCAGTTGCTCAGGTGCAAGTTCAGAAATGCAAGTTCGGAAGACGTTCTGAATTTGCTATGTCGAACATGTAGCACAAGCCAAGATATCAAGGTCAAACAAAAGCTCAGTTCGGAAGATGCTCAGAAGATGTTTGGAAGATGCTCAGCAGTTGCTCTGAAGAAATGTAGTTGAACCAGCAGCAAGTCAGAAGCTCGGTAGATGCTCGGTCACTGAAATCCAACCAGCAGCAAGTAAGAAGTTTTGTTCGAATGAGTGAAAGGTTATATCATCAGTTCGGCAAAACCATCAGCTCGGCCTTTGGTAGAATAGAGCAAAATCTTAAATATTCAGCTCAACCGAAGTCAAGCTCGACCTTCGTTTTGTCTAAGTAAAATAGCAAAGCATCAGCGCGTCAAAAGTTTTGCTCGGTAGGTCTTCACTGTGGACAAGTGAAGTGTCAAGCTAAAAGCTCGAATATCAAATTTCAGTTCGAGCTCAAATATTGGAGCTCGACTCATGCTCGGATCTTAACTTCGTATTCTGGCTAGTCTGTAAAGCTCGGCCAGAGCTCGGCTCAGAGTCAAACTCAAGATAAAATTCAAAGCTCGGCCAAAGCTCGGACGTCAAGGTCACTCAAGCCAGAATGCACATGCTTGGTCAAAGAGTTAAACTCAAACCAGAGTGCAAAAGCTCGACCACAGCTCGGAAGTCAATGGTCAAGGTTAAGCTCGGTTCACACTTGGTCAACATTCAGTATAAGCTTAAATGAGAAGCTCGGCCAAAGCTGGGACTCTTGCTGCAGTTGAAACTCAGATCAATTTCAGTGCAAGCATCATCAAACTCATATCTTCAGCCCGGTTCAAGCTCAATTTTGTCTTAGCTCTCTACTGCATAAGAAATCAAGTTCCCTAGCTCGAACATATGACAAGCTCGGATACTGTTCATCGTCGTCAACATTCAGTTGTCACGATGCCGCCAAACTTGAATTTCAAATTTGAAAAAGGGATTGAATTTGGAAAGGACAATAGGTGTCATTGTACGTTGCTGTGAATTAGAAGCTTCTGAAAGGACATACGTGGATAAGAATGTTGCAGCAAAATGGATAATATTTGGAATATCCGTTGCAAGGACAGTTGTGTCACAAAATATCTTTTCTCTTGTTGGGTGCTGGGTTCAGTATAAAAGCACTCCAGAAATATAACAAGAGAGACTAACCAAGACTAAGAGAGAGAACATCAGCAAAGCCAACATTTTCACATAACACAGAGAAACAACACTTTCACATTCGAAATCTAAGTTTCAAATCTTCTCTATGAAATCCCTTCCTTAATCGATTACTCAACTAATACTCAAACTTTCAAAATCATATTCTCTTGAATTTTCGAGTTGGAGCCATACTCTTTCTATCATCTTTGTAACCTGGTGAAACGAAGTTGTTCCTGAAGGTTTCAAGAAACTTTGATGTTGTAAAGTGCTGAGGAGGTTCTTTAGCCATCAATTTATTTGGGGTAGTGGTCAAGAGTTTGGTACACTCTGTGACAGGGATAGGCTTAGAGAGGTTCTCTTGTAAATCCTTGTGTAACCATTTAAATTGATTTGAGTAAAAGCTCCTTAAAGGTTTTAAGGAGGACTGGACGTAGCTCTCAAGTGGGTGAGAGTGAACCAGTATAAAATATCCTATGTCTCTTTCTTTACTGCTTTCTGCATTATCTGTTCTGTCTTGTGTTTACTTATTTCCAAGCATTTTAGTCGGCAAAACCGAACCTCTGTTCGTTAATTTGTGCTCACTAAGTTCACGCTGCAAAAACCGGTTTCTGTGTGTAGCAGCTCGGATAATCTATTGTCGGCTTAGACAATTGATTATCAGCATCTGCTCGGCAATAACTTGGCAATTTTCATAAAACCAGCAAGCATAAATTAACAACTTTCAATTAATCCGAAAAATTGGTATTACTGCTTCAAACTACTATTCACCCCCTCTCTAGTAGATTATTATGCCGCTTGTTGGTTTCCAATAGTAATACCCGCATTTTTCCCTATTTTAATAAATTAATTTTGAGAATTTCTGATTGGGCAGTTATTTTTGAATTTATATCAATTCATTATTTGATTTAAATTTACGAATGGAAATAATTATTCGGAATTTATTTTTATAATGGTAGATTATTTTATTTCATTTTGTGTTTTGGAGGAATTATTATTTATCGATTTATTTGATTACGTAACTTTGAAAATTCATAACTTTTGATCTGTAAATCCGAATTTGATGAATTTATAGTCAAAACAACCGTATTAAAATGTAGAATTTATTATGGTACAGTTTGGAATTTGTTTTTCTGTTCACGAAATTTTTATTATTTTGGGGGAGATTATAATGTTTTATTTTAGAGAATTGAATTATGATTTTCAAGTGTTATTTACTTATTGGAAAAATGTTGTTTTCTATTGTAATAATGTGTCGTACGGTTTTAAGAAGTTATTTTGTGCATTTTGAATTTTAATTGTTGGACATTTCTTTATCAGTGCACCAGACCCTAGGGTAACCCAATTAAACACAACCTACCTTCATTAAAGTGTAGCCACCCTACATGTACCATATGGGAGGCAAGTCATTAATTGCCCTACCCTAATTAAACTCTCAACCAATGCATGTCACTACATCATTTAATTACCCTATCGAATACTAACCAACATAAACCTACCTATACCTATTAAATTATTACTCTTAAGCATAAAATAAAAAAATGCAAAACCCAACCCCATGAGATAAGGGACCTAAGCCGTTAGGGAGTAGGAGTGGGAAGGGGGAAAACTCTTGAAATTTTTGCACCACAATTTTTAAGATAATGCACCCTCATTCCCCCACCTCTATAAATACTCTATGACCCCTTTACCATTATGTTTTCCTCTTGCTTCATAAACATAAGAAAAATCCAGAGAGGTGGAGAAGGAGGGAGAGAGGCCGAGGCACCCTAGAGGAGGAGGAAGAAGGATTGATTTTTTAAGGACATTTTCAAACTTCCTTGGTATTATCCTTGTTCTCTAGCTTATGTTCCTTCTTAATCCTATTTCATTTCTTCTTTGCTCTGTTCATTTTCGGTTTTTATAAGTTTTTACTTATAAGTCGGTGATTTGTTAATGCATGAATATTTTTATGATAAAGCTTTGATCTTTAGCCATTTTTATGTTTGAAACAAAGTTTAAAAATTGAAAAATGGACATGCATCAAGTCATATGAGTCCCACGGTTTTTCCCTTGATGATACCCAAAATGATTTTTGTTTTTCTTTTGAAGATTTGATTCTTGATCTTGAAATGGTTATAAGTATATTGATTTGTATTGTGAAAGATTTTTTATTTTTCCTATATATATAACATTCGGCCAAGACTAAAATAATGGGAATGAGTTTTTGTTTTTGATGCATGTTGTATTCTTGTGCTTCTCTATGATTTTTAAGTCCTAAAGTATAAAGATTTGGGTTTAAAAGAATAAAATGAACATGCAAATGACCATACGGTTTTTTATTTTATTTATGTTCAAGAGATTTTGTTTTGTCTTAATGATTTGCTTTATGTTTAAAAAAAAAGAATAAGCTTTGATTCTTATTTATTTTAAAGTATATGGTTATGAGTTGTTTTATTGTGCAAAAGTTCCTCATTTTTCTTCCTTGATGATTCGGCCAAACAAAGAAAAAGAGGGATATAAAATTGATTTTTGGTGTTTGATTAATTTTGATCTTTGATCTTTGATTTTTAATTACATGCATGTTAGAATGTAAGTTTAAAATAAGTAAAATGGACATGCATGAATTTTTGAAGTCTTTACGGTTTCTATCATGATTTTTATCCCAAATGATTTTGTTTTAATGCTTTGATTCGTATTTGAATGAAGGAATGAAAAATGGATTTTTAGTGTATGTTTGTGTGTTGATTGATTTGTGCAAAATCCCTAATTTTTCCTATGTGTAATTCGGTCCAAATAGGTTGATAAGGAAAATAAATTGGTTTGATTATGCATGATGTATTTGAGTGAAAATAAATTGTTGTCATGCTTATTGGTTCGGTTTTAAAGAAAAATAATTGATGAATTGATTTTTGTGTTGATTTGTACATATATGTGCTATACGGTTTTAGTATGTTTGAATGCTTAAGTGTAGCAACTTGTTTATGTTCATGAATTATTTGATTAAGTTCATTTGGTTTGAGTTTGAATGAAAATGATAAATTGATTGGGTTTAAGTTTGTTTGTTGAAAAAGGAGTTAATTAAGACAATGCATGAAAATGAATCAAATCGATTTTTGAAAAGTAATTATTTATATGAGTTAGTTTGTGTGGCTGGAAAATTGTGACTTTGGTGCATGATAATGTGTGTTTGAAGTAGGAAATAAAATCATTTAGGTGCTGCATGTGTAGTGTGAATGGAATAGAAAGTGATATGACGCTCCTATGCTGAATTTTTAAGCTTATTTCCTTGGCTTGTAGGAGGTTTTGCTAAATGATAGTTGTGCTAATCCGATTGCATTGAAAATTTGATATGTTGTCCTTGATGATATTTTACAGTGTTGTGGAAAATTTGGAGTGGTTTGGAATTGTTTTGATATTTGAAATGAATTTTGGTTGTTAAGGAATGTTTAAGAAAAACTTGTATTTTTAATGACAAAAGACTAGAATGAAAAATGTTTTCTCAAGATCAATATCCATGAAACTTGGTTATTGTTTTGATGATGCTAATGGTAGTGTATTTGAATTTTTATGTGATTTTTAGAGTTGATCTACATATTGTACTTAAGTCATGTTTGTGAAAACTATTTCAGAAAAATAAGCTTTTCGAGTTAAACGTAAACAGAGTTTTTGAACTTAACCAACTTCAAATCACTTGAAATTTTTATGGTAGCTCTTTAAACATGTCTTGAAGTTCTCTATAAAAGTTTAAGAGATTTGGAGTTGATTTGATAATTTTTCTAAAGGCAAAACAGTGAACCATTTGGTTCCGATTTTTCAGACTTAGTGCCAAATTTAATTGAAATAGTGTAACTTAAACAACTCCAAATGATCTAAAATTTTTATGATATGGTATTAACTGTATAAGGAAGGTTTGTACCAATTTTCATGCAATTCGGGGTTGATTTACTATTTTTAATTGTGGCATTTTAGCCTCAGGTCAGCAACAGTTCTGTTTAGATTTTAATGCAAAATCTGATTTGAAACCTAAGCTAGGATTGTTCAGATGGCTTGAAAATTTTATATGATGAACCTTGATATATGTGTGTGTGTTCTGAAAATTTTGGAAACTTAACTCCTTGATTTGATATGGTTTTGGATTTTAGCTTTTGTGTTTTTCCCGTAATCGAACTAATACTCAATTTGATACTTTTTTAACATGTGTGAACTTTTGTGCATTTTTGTGACTTGGCTGGACTTGTATGATGATAATGATGCCTTAAAATGGTTGAATGAGTAATTGTTTGATAGTATGTTTAGATTATGTACAACTGAACTTGTAGGGTAATTATTTGCGGTTGTTATTCGGCCTAGGTTTTTAGTTTGAGATGAGATTGTCTTATATGATATATGTATATGAATTGGTTTATTATGTGATGCATTCTAATTTAATTACCTATGTGTTCACTTGTCTTGGAACTATTTGTGTGGTTAAGAAATAAAAAGAAAATGAATTATTTAGCTATGTTAAAATGTTGTGTTTGATTTCGTGCTATTCTGTGAAGTGGAATGATTTTTGAAGGGGTTTGTTTAATTGAAAAATGGTGAATGTGTGGTTGCTGCCCTATTTGATTTCATGATATTGTGTGTGAAAAACAAAATTGTTGTAAATGCTTATTTTAAAGTGAAGTATTAAAGGGAGTAAAAGATGGTTTTACGATGTTTTCGGATTTTTTGAAAATATAATGTTGAGCTGCTTCTTCGATGTCCAGAAATTGCTTAAATTGTGTTTCAATTATAAAAATGTTTTCAATTGATTTAAAGTTGGTGTTTTTAAAGGTATTTGATTTAGAGAAAAACTGGATTGGAAAAAGTGACGTTTTTCAGTATTTTTGAGCTTTGAATCGTGGTTGTCTGGAACGGACCAGCAACCAAAGAAATTGTTTTAAAGTGTTTTGTTAATTGTGTTAGAATGATTTTGAGGTATTTAAAGTATATTCAAAAGATGGATTTGATTTAAGAAAGTGAAGGTTTCTTTTATGATTACCTCATAAGGATTTAAAACATGTTTTCAAAAGTGAGTTGATATTAAGCATGAATGTTGATTAGATAGCTTTGTATTAATTATGTGTCTTGTTCTAAGAAAAGGATATGCAAGTCGGGATTTTTGAGCTGCTCTCAGTCGGGAGGACCCGCAACAGTTTCTAACGTATAATTGCTGGATTCGAGGTGAGAGAGGGGTCTTCCCTAAGACACTGTGGTATTTAGGTAAAACATTGAGACGTTTCGTATCATCTCAAAGATCATAACCTAATGGTCTCTGGGTCAGTAGTATCGTGGCAATTGTTTGTGTGTGCGGCCACGTATACGAAGGGGACTAGGACCACGCACCTTATGATGCATGATGTTATTAATGTGAATATGCCATGATGATATGATTTGCTTTTATTACTTATGCATGATGAATATTTTATATATGATGATGTTAATGTCTGAAACTCTGTGAGATGTTCATATTTTTTAATTCATGATGTAAATTAAGTGAGGCAATGAAAATTATTAAAATAATAATAATGCTGATGAGAATAATGTGATAAGGTCGAATTAAGCAATGAAAAGGAAAAGATTTTTAATAATAGCATGATGTGTTGATAAGCTCTAGAAATCTTGGATATGGAAGTGCAAGGAAAGAAATGACAAGACAAATATGATCGGAATCAGAGATGCGTAAGTGCCAAGCAGCGAAAGGATTATCGTGACATGTGCCAGACCGAGGAACTCCCCAAGGTGCACGATTGACGTGACGCGCTTGCCGGATTGAGGAGCTCCCTTCTGCGTTCGGCTGCTGTGAGGATTATGAAATAATGAGGAAGCGAAATGTGAAAGACTTAATTAGAGGTCGAGGTTCACCGACGGGATGAACAAGGGTAACTCGTCCGAACCTAAGATTAATAAAATACTAATAAGACATTAAAAGACATTGAATAACGCGGCGAGTTGTGCGACGACCCAAATTTATTTCCCTTTTTCCTAAATTCTTTTTTAAAAAAATGCGGGTTAATTTTTTGCCTTTTAGGAAAATAAACTCAAGCCATCACTAAATCAACACATCCACACATCATTTATCTGGAGATGAGACTTAATATATATATATATATATATATATATATATATTATCACACTATCATTAAAAGTTTCAAAACATATTATACATCGAGTCAGCAACAACCATAACATCACTTTCATCACACCAAAAGGCAAACTCCAGATTATCATATATACACTATGTTACAGACCAAAACATAACCCAAACCCGTGGTTCTCAACTCCATAAACTATAGTCAAGAGAGTAAGAGTCCTACTAATTAATATTATACCCTTCCACCTTTTCGTACTCAACTCAGTCACCAGTGACCCACTGGCTTCCTGTTATGTTCTCCACTGGATTATCCTCAGCCTCGGGGTTTTCTTCTTCCTAAGGATCCTCTTCCTCTGGGTCCTCCTCCTCTTCGGGATCCTCTTCCTCCTCCTCGCCTTCCGAATGTTGTGTTGACCCACTAGGAACGTATTCTGGAGTCAACACTCTGGATCGGGTGGAAGGGTCAGGACGAGTAGGATCTTCTCTAATAATCCTCTCACGAGGAGGAGAGGGACTCACAGGAAGAGATCGTCTAAAATGATGGTTAGGAGGCGGGGGATAACCTGGTCGATATCGCAAAGCAGATGGAACTAACATGCATAATATAAATCATAGGAATCTTTAATTACCCTTTTAGGATGCATACGGGATAGTGGATTCGGATGACAAAAGATCACTTCAACGTCACCCTCGAACACTACCCGCTCGTCCTCATAATGCCACGGGCCACTACGGAGCGGCCGCATCTTTATGCAGAAGAGATTCCTCGCCATGACCTAACAAGGGCATGGGAGTAAGTCATAGCCGAAGCACATCATCAAATAATAATCTATCAGAACTAGAAATAACAATCACATAGAGACAAGTAATCAAAGAATAATGCATCAACAAATGCACACCCAATTTAGCACACAGTTATCTTGTAATTAAGTGGCATGATGCATGCTACTCTCGTCTTTTCCCGGGCCATCGCAGTTTGGAGATAGGTGGGTCTTTTGTGAGCTTCCTCCGCTCGACCTCTCACGACTTATAGGCTTCCTCCGCCCTGCGCTCACGACTTACAGGCTTCTTCCGCCCCGTGCAACTAGTATTAAAATCTCGCAAACTGGATCAAATCTCATTCAATGCATGTATGCAAGAATGGTTCATTACCAATCTTTACCATTAATTTATTTTTCATCATTCGATCCTCATAATAATGTCATCATCACGACATTCGCACTCCTTGGGCGAACGCAAGTCATTCATTATTCCATATTTCCATTATTCATTCTTTTCATAATTATAAAGTTATAATTCACATTCCCTCATCAAAGTCATGAAATTTCCCTTCATAATCATGAATTCCACATTCATACTCAAACATCACCAAAGTCATCAACAAATATTCATCTATTCATCGCAATACAATTCATATTCCACAAATATGTTTGGTTAAAGTTAGGTGTATTAGAAATTGGTATTTTTCACCTTTCAGGGTCATTCTAATCGATTAAAAGAGGCTCTAATCGATCAAAATGTAAAAATTCAAATTCTGGTGGAAGATTTCATATGGTTGAATCGATTCACTCTGCAATTTAATCGATTCAAGTAATCGATTAACTCTGCAGTTGAATCGATTCAGATGCTTAATTCTACATACTGAATTGAGGTTTTAAAATACTAAATCTTGATACACTTTACTTTAACCATCCTTAAGCCAAAACATATCACAATCATGTATAATTACATCTATTCATGCATAAGTTCAACAATCAAAGCATCAAATTCATATAGAATTCAAGTAATGTGCATAAAAGACGTAAAATCACAACTTAACATATGATTTTCATTTCATTCATGAATCAGCCCAATTTCTTTATTGGTTTAGCTCATATCCATCATATATAAGTTGTTCAAATTCAGAAATGGAACTAAAATGACCTCCAAGTCATTTTCCTAATTCAAGTTATCATTTTTTCTAATTTTGCCCTTGAGTTCATGAGAACTCCTAGATTTCTAGCCATCAGATTATTATTCTAGCACCCGGATAACTTCTCCCTTACCTATCTCAAGTGTTTGATACTGATTTGGTTTGAAAGAAATGGATTTGTTGAGAAAATCTCAAAGTTTTGGTTCAGCTGCAGACACTACAAGAAATTTGCCAAAACCTGCTTATTAGTTATTAATTCAATGTATGCTAAAATACCAAATTTCAATAGTCAGAATATTACCTCAACATTTTTCAACTCAAACTCGGGACTATGAGCCAGGCATTCGTTACCAAATGTGTCGCAAGCTCCACTGGTTCCAGTTAACCTTTTCAACACAAAGGATACATTCAAGATGAGATTTCACTAGTGGTACTTCAAATAGAATAAAAACTGTATTGAAAGAAACCAAGCAGCACTATTGAAATACTCACAGATCTTCATCTAAGCATAAAGCATAATTACCCCCACCACCGAGTGCAAGTAAGTCACTCAAACACATGTAGTAATATCGGTTGGATCCTGCACATAAATATATATAATCAGCATATCACAAGTTCATAGAAACAGAAAAGTAAAAAAAAAACAGACTAAGCAACTTCTCATGCTTAAAATAAAATAGCAAGAGCTTATATCCCCACTAAAGATAATTTATTTGTTCCTAATTGAGGATTGACAAAACTAGTTAAAGTTCCTAATAGTTTCAATTCAATCCCCCAATTAACCTAACTCACCAATTGTCAAAGCCTCAGACACTGAAACATCCGACAATTATACTGATAGGTGGACCAATCAATATTTTCCTTTCTTCCTTTTTTTCCTTCTCTTAGGTGTGAATTTCCAGGCCTTATAAGTACAATGATTAACAGTGCTGAATCACATTGAAATGCTCATACGAAAAATGCCTTTCTATTTTTTTAAAGAAACAATTCAAAAGTATGTTATGATCATAAAGCATGTGAATATCAGAATGGCACAATCCTTACATCAAATTACTACTTAAACTAGAAGACAACATTCAAGAGGTGATCGTGAGTGTGAATAGAAAATTTTGAGGCTCATTGCTAGCTCTCATATGCTTTTCATGGTTCTCATCCTAAAGGCATAACTCTGGACAAACAGAATGCATTGGTGCTTCGTGACCATCAAAACTAAAGAGCTTCCGTCTAGATGATAAAATAAACTCTACCGTAACATAAACTCTGAAACCAGATGATAAAATTATGATGTAACTCACATCAAATTGATATTTCTTTATGTCAGCTTCAAATGCAGAAGACATTAAGCCAACAATAAAGAATAGGAAAAATGCTAACAGAGGCATGAAATAGCCAGAGTTCGCCAAACATAAAAATTAGATTGAACCCTAATTTATTAAACCAAAAAAAAAAAGGAAAACCCTAAGAATTGAACCCCTAATTTCCGAATTTCTGAGAACACATCTATAAAAATAAAAAATCACAGAAAAAGAAAATAAAAATAAAGTACAAAGAGGTAATAAGGATGAGAAGAAGTTGACGAGGAAGGGAGTACCTTGGGCGGACAACAACGGAGACATGATGAACCCTAATCGTGAGAGCGAGCGAGAGGTGAAAGGGCTAACAAAATCGCACACCCTGTGCTTCAGATCTTGATTCTGAAGAACTCCTTCAACCCCTCTCTCGTCGTCGCCACCGCCACCAAGCACAAGAAGAGTAAGCCACACAACGAGGAGGAAAAAATTTGTGTGGGTTTGGGGATTCGACTCTCTCGAAGGTTGATGCGAAGAATTTGTGTGGGTTTGGGTTTGAGAGAGAGGCAGAAAAAGAGGAGCGAGTGAACGAAGGGAAAGTGAATGGAGGGAAAGGGAGAACCGGAGGGTGAGAATCGAAGGGAGAGGGAGAACAGAGTGTAGCGGTACTAATTAGGTCTTTGTAATTTTTTAACAAATTCCGCATCTTTTATCTAAAACCAAGTATAACAACTCAAACATTCCGCATCAGTTACAAATAATAAGATAATTAATATATTAATATAAAAAAAGTGTTTGTTATGTATGATAAAAAAAATATCTGTATAATTCTCCAATTAATTTTTAATTTATTTTGCATTTTAAGTCTCATTGTGATGATCAAAACATATAGTGATAGGAATATAACTGTAGGGACATTTATACCCACGGATGTAAAAGTACAACAATTAATATAGTAACAATGCTTGTTAAGTGTCGGTATATAAAATCTATACCCACGGTTTTGCGCCGATAACTATAGGGTATACTTACAGAAAATAAGATTCATAAGTATAGCATAACTATACCCATGGATTTCAATCCGTCACTAATACATATAGTAACAAAGTTGAACTTCTATAGATATATTTAATCTATACCCACGGTGAACATAACATCGGTAAGTATAGCATGTCTATACCTACAAATTTTCCATTTGTTGCTAAAACTATCTGTTGGTATATGGCAAATTTCTTGTAGTGAGAGTGCTCTGTTTTCAGTTCAACTGGGCACAAAGATCAGGGTTTTCCTCAAGAATAGGTCACAACAAATCGTGATCAAGGATTAGAATCAAAAATAGGATATGTTAACTTGAAAATAAAACAAGTTTGAAGCTCAAAGGATGCTCGAGCTTACCACACGAATCAAGGAAAGTGAGCTCCTTGAATCTGAAATTTAGATTTCAGTTTTAACAAGCAAACTTTTCAGGTTTATAACTTTCTCCACACTCCACTAAATCGAACAAACTTGGTATCAATTTGAAGAGGTTTGAACGAGCTTTAATTTGGTATATAGTTTGCTAGGGTTTGAAGCTCAGATCATATAGAACGAATTAGAGAAAGTTGATGACAGCATAACTCGTTTTCTGCATAGTGTTGGTAATGTTTTAAGTTTAATACACATACTCCCTCCATATATTTAAATTAATCACCCCTTAAGTTTCCCTTTCAATTCTAAACAGTACCAAGGGTGATTTTTATGCAATTTGTGGTTAAAATCGCGGAGAAATCTCAGCCATTCGTGATTTAACCGGCTTAAAATTGGTTCATCAGAGTCCGGGGAATCGATTCAACTTTCCTTTGAATGGATTAGCCTAATCGATTCAATTTTTCTTTGAATCGATTCAACTGTCCAAAATGACAAAACTGTTTGCATTTAAAATTCCATAACTTTTTCGTTAACCGTCGGATCTTGCTCAAATTTGGAGATAAGCTTCCTAACATAATTATCTTCATATCCAATGGTCGGGTTTACATCTAATGTTGTAAATATTTTGTTTTAAATTTTTCTATTATTATGCTTTCACATAATATAAAATTCACACCATAATCATAAAATATCTTTTATATTTTATTTAATCTATAGAATATTTATAATTTCGAGGTTAAATTCCAGCGGGCGTTACAAGTTGAGTGTGAAGTAGTGGAGAGAAAGATGACCTATTTATCTGCGGATATTCAGGCGAGTGATTGTGATAGGGAAGGGTGATGACGGTGAAACGTCAATTAACCTAGAGTGCTCTTCTAGGCAGAACGAGTCTATATGTGATCGGGGATTGATACCTAAGGGATTGTAGTGTGTTCTGCACCGGAATTAGAAAAGTATTGTTGCCCCCTTGATCAATTTTGGAACGGTGAGAGGGAACCTGAACGAGGCGGACAGTCGATTGGTGTTGGGCCCATGCGGTATCGCGTAAAATGTTAATTGTCATGATGGTTGGCCCGTACGGTTGTGGCCTTGACAAATATATATATGTTGTTGGATTTTTTCGGTTGTTCGACTTGCGTGGGTTAAGGTTTTTGTACGTCCCATTTGCTTCCGATTAGGTTTGGGAGGATTGGAGGAGATGTATGTGTGCTAACTAACTCCTCGATGACATTCCCTTAATTTCCCCTGTCATCGTTGGATGCGCTTTGACAAAGCTTAATGAAGTAAGTTTAAATTTTTGAAAAGACTCTTAGAATAAGGGATTAAAATATAACGAAGGATTTGATCAAGGAAATGGAAAAGGTTAAGCATGGATAAGGCCAAGGATGAGTTTGGGTAATGGCAAAGAGTTGAGGAAATAACGTTGAGAAGCTTATAAAAGAAAAGATGAATGTTTGAAGAGAGAGTTGTCATAATGAAAGATATTAGTGTGTAATGGTTATTATGAGGTGAATTATGTTATGTATATTGTTGTTTGATATATATATATAGTTGTGTGCTTGTCTTAATATTTATGCCTATTGTAATTCCACCTGTCGATGAGAAATCATTTGGGATCGCTCACTCTCTCTTCTCCCCTATTTCTTCTGTTGGTATTCTATATCGCGCATTTCAGATGGCGTACAACATCAAGATCTCTATGTGCCCATTGGACGACGGAAGCTGGGAGTTGACGCCAGCCGGTTGGAAATGGCGTGGATCCATCAGTTTGGAGGTCATTGACCCACTGTTCACCCTTGCGGGATCAGATGTGAGAGACATGATGAATAGGCTAGTGCTGACAGACAAGAAGTTCACGTTGAGTCCAACGTTTCCCGATGATGATGAGGAGAGATTTGAAGATGCTGAAGAGCTTTTCGAGCTGGCAGGAGTGCCCGGTGAAGGCGGCGATCCATAGTACAGGTTCTTAGTCCTGTCTTTCTTATGTAATGCATTCTCCTGAGATGTACTAAGATGAAATGGTTCTACCCTGATGTAATTGTTTTAAGAGACAACATGTTTTGGAAAAAATTATCACCCTGATAGATGGAACTGGATTTAGAAGTAATATTTATAAAACCAGGTTTATTTTGACAAACGAACTACTTTATGAAAATGGAAGAAAGAGTTTCAAAGCGTGGTGTTGGTAACATCTCGATTTGGAACTTGATGCATGATGTGGGACATGAATGATTTATTTTTATAAAGAAATGTTTTAACGAGAAAAGGTTTTTATGAGAACGAACTCATGTCCACGTCAACAATGAAAAAAATCTTACCCGTATTTTCAGGAATTAATAAAAAGAAAATTTCAAGTTTCTAAATCGGGGTGTTACATCAAGTGGTATCAGAGCTGAAGTTTATCCTTAGTAATCTCAAGCATGGGCTTGCATGCTTGTCTGTGTGAACTCTGTTTGTTTGTGTCTGAGTCTGTGTTGTGTTTGACTGAAGGAAAGCTGTATGATGTGTTTGAAGGAACGTTGGAGCAGCTTGAGCGTTCGGATGGTCTGCCTGTCTCTCTGCTCATGTTTGCATTTGTCTGTGATGGAAACGAATTGAGTCTACGTTGAGACCTTACTCTATGATAATTCTTGCCTATTTGATTTCCCAATTGTGTTGTCCTTTGTCAGTTGAACGTGGTTGATCCACTTTGATAAGCCTTTCTTTCTTGTGACTTGTGACGGTGACCTTTTGAAAAATAGCATGTCATTCGATAATGACCCTATTTTGTTGAATTGCTTTGACAAAACTGTAATTTTGTTGAGCCTTATAACATCCCAAATTTTTAATCTCAAGTATAATTAGAATATTAATAAGAAAGGAATAATAATAACATTAATGACAAGTCATAAATAGGTGTTAAAATGAGATATTTTAGAGTTAAAAACGTATGCTAATAGAAAATTAAGAATAAAATAATTAAATGATTTAATATGATACTTTCAAGATTGAAGAGTCATAATAAAATTTTGATGTCATCATTATAATTGAAATATGTTTTCTAGTCAAAATAAGTATAAAATTGTTATCATACCTTTTTCAAAAGCAAAAGAGTACTTTTACTTAGTTTAATTAATATTTTGACAGGGAACTCAACTAGGAAGCCTTAGAGACATTTTCATAAATAGTTTTTTTAGAAAGGTATGGTTAATTTAATATTTTGAACATTGTTGTAAATTTTCATAGCGTTTTGAGACTGTTATATCTTTAACTCCCAGACTGGTTTTAATATATTACATAAATAAGTTATATATAATGATCTTCTATTTCAAAATTATAAATATTATATTTTATCACGTTTAACATCGGAATTGAGAAAAAATATTTACTTTTGAATTTCGATATTGTTTCTTACGCAATAGCTATATATAGGGACCGGTAACTTTATTATTTTTCAATCAGTTTTCAATAATTAAAAGTACAATATTGTTCTATCTAAATGTATTTTATTTTTAAAATCGTCAAACTTTTAGTTATAACTCAAAATACTTACACAAATGACCTGCAGATGAGAGTGAATTATTAAAATATAATTAATTTCCCTATTTCTACCCAAGCCCAAACCGCCCACTACCTTTAAAAAAAAAAGAAAGAAATGAACTGTGGCCTTAAAGCCTTACGAGAGAGAAAGAAACATAGAGCAAGAGAGAGAAAGAATGAAACGGAGAAAGATAGAAACAGAGAAGAAGAAAAGCTGAGCAAAAGAGGAAATTTTGCGATTTTCTCACTTTCCTGATCCAATAATTCAAGATCTAACCGTCCAATTACAAATCCTTTTTAGGTAAATAATCTTCTCAACTCCCTCTACTCATCTATGTAATTTATTCGACGATCCATCAATATTTTTATTATCCCTATATTTTCGAATAAAGAGATGTTTTGAGTAAAAGTGATATATTTTTATTATTTAATAATATATATTTATTATTTTGACAAAAATGAATTTAGTGATTATATATATATATATATATATATATATATATATATATACTTTTAATGTTATAATTAGTTTTAACGTGTGTCCCTGTTTAGATCTATTGTTGTACTTGACCCTCGTGTAAGGCGCAGACGCGAACGTGATATTGTCCACGTAAGAGGGTTGTATTACCTTTATTTAGGACCTAATTTCTAGGTTGTTTATAATGGTGGCTAAGAGTAGAGAAGATTAGATAGGATGATAAACAGTAGGGTAGTGGATATTGACAATAAGTTAAGATTGAAAATATAGAAAACGAAACTACTTGAATGTTGTGAATGTATGTGTGTTATGATGATGTTTGTAATGTGTGGGAATTGTTATGGAAATGTGAAATGATGAATAATGAATAAGGAAATAGTAGGAAAATAAAGATAAATAAATAGAGTAAAAGAACAAAGGTAATGAACCCACTAATTGGTTTGTATTATTATGTGTGAATAAATTGTGTCATTATGTTTGGGTGATGATATGTGTGAAGTGTTTGAGGGACTGGGTGTTAAAATGAACCTAGGATATATTAAGCTAATGAGTAGCATAAATTAATGAATGAATTGGGATGATGTGCATGTATGTGATGAATGTATGAGAAATTGATAATGATAGATAAACAAGAATATGAACCAAGTAATTAATTCAGAAGATAAAAGAAGACGTCAGGATTTATATTAGGAAAATGATCGTGAATGTGTGTGCATTGTGAATGTTGGATGTTTGTGTTAACCCCTAAGTGATGGTAAGTAAATGATAACAAGTTACTAATGAAAGGAAAGAGAGAAGAGTATAAGCAATAGAAACTAATGAAGAGAAAAGATACGGAGTAATGAAAGAAGGAAAGAGAACTAAGAAATTAAAGGTAAGGAAAACGAATAAGAAAGAAAAGACTTAATGAGAAAAGAAAGAAAAGAGTTAAAGGTAAGTGGAAGAAGAATGACGACAGACAGTCTTTTGGACTCTTTCGAAAACACAACCCAGACGGTCTGTTGGACTCTAGGGATAATAAATGAAAAAGATGAATATATCGGCAGACGGTCTGTACTCTACCGAAGCGCAACCTAGACGGTCTATTGGACTCTGGAGATTAATATCGCAACCCAGAAGGTCTTTTGGACTCTGAGACAATTAATTAAATGAAAAATATATCAGCAGACGGTCTATTGGACTATGTCGAAGCACAACCCGGACGGTCTGTTGGACTCTGGGGATCACTAGTGCAACTCGGATGGTCTATTGGACTCCGAGGAGATAATTAAACACAATCCAGACGGTCTATTGGACTTCGGGGATAATTAATAAAAGAACGAATTTGGCGGACGGTCTGTTGGGCTCTGTCGAAGCGCAACCCAGACGGTATGTTGGACTTTGGGGATTAATAGTGCAACCCGGACGATCTATTGGACTCCGAGGATAATTGAACCCAACCCAGACGGTCTGTTGGACTCTGGGGATGGTTAATGAAAAGGAAAAGAAAGAGAACAAAGGAAACAATTAGATGAAATAAAAAGAGAACTAAGAATGAAAACAAATGTAAGAATAAGAGAAAGAGTAAAGAGAATCAAATGCTGAAACTTAAATAAGATAAGTAAACATAAGAAATGAAAAGTAAAGGATTAATAGAGAAGTGAATATGATTGGGTGTATGAAATGTCTATGCTTGATGTGTGTTAATGGAAATGTTAGGCTTAGTTTATTATTATGACTTCTTAGAAGTTACTTCCTAAGTTCTGTGTAATACTACCCTTCTTGCTATTTTTATTGCAGGTACAGAAGGAGCATGCACAAGTCTTGGCCGAGCAGGAGCACACTCCACTATTTTGGGGCAGGACCTTAGATGGGTCCTAGGTTTCTTTTTGGGAAATTTTAATGTAAATAAATATTGTCTTCTATGAAGTTAAAACTACTCCAAGAAATGGTTTATGTTTTTGGGAATGATGTAATGAATGAACTACATTATATATTTTGGCCTTGCTGGCCTACTGTTATTTATATGAAAGTTTTAATGCAGGACAAACGGGAAAAACTAATTTTTGGGAATGTCCCTAAAACAAAGTAAACTCCGTCCGATTTTACGGAGATTTTTTTTATAAGTAATAAGAGTAACCAAGGATTTTTGTAAGTCAATAACGTTTATAAAATAAATTTTCAAGTCACTAATCTAATCGGGGTAATTAGAGTATTAATTAAGATAAGGTGTTACAAGCCCAAAGTATATTTTCAGATCCTTGTCACCAAGCATAACTTTGTCAATCCATCTAGGTCCTTTTGGGGAAAGCGAGAAATCTTGTAGGTGTAACCATGGAAGAGCCGGAATAAGGTGAAGTTGTCTATAAGTTGATGATTTTTGGGATAGACCCTTACGAACCTATTTTCTTGAGGTATCTAGAAGGCCAGACGATAGTAATAAATGGTGGAGAATTTTGAGGATTAGAAGGAGCTTAGTGGCGAAATCGACCTATTTTACCGGTAAATTGGTAGAGTTAGACCCTACCCATAAGTTGAATCATGATGAGAAGAATCTTAGTTTGTTCAAAAAGGATAGAAGTAGTAGTTTTAAGTGGATGAACCAAGAAAAGAAGTACGAGTGGAATGACCCGAGAAGGATTGCTGTTCTAATATAGGCTTGAAAGTGGAGATTGTACCCTGTAATGGCGTAGGCTGTAACGGCTAAAAGTAGGATGTCCTACCCTAGTAGTAGAAGATCAGAGGTCAAATGAAGTTTAAATAAGAATTTTAGCGACGACGAGCGGTTATAGAATAAGTTGAATCGAAGTTGGGGAGAAACGGAAGATGAATGTAATGTGGATCTGTTTGAGAATTGAGGATTTTGGATGGAATGTGATGATTAACCCCTTAGGTGCTTTAGCTAAGCAAGAATTTTCCAAGGAATGAAGGGAATTCCCGATGTATAGGATGAACTCGAAAGAGAAGTGAAGATATGTTGAGGATATAGAACAAAAATTAGGATCCTGCTAAGTTAAGAGAAAGAATATATGGAAGTATTAGAGTTTAGCGTAACACCCCTAATTTCGTCTTCCGAATAATTATATTATTGTAATTAGTTATTTAATAAATAAAAAGTTCAATGTTGAATTATCGATGTGTATTATGTAGTTATTTATGTGAAAAATAATTTTGATTGATATTTGTATAAAATATTAAGTTTTGTAGTTAAGTCCTTGGGAAGGACCTGAATGCAATATTAGAAAGCTTGTTGAAGGGAAATTCAATTAAAATATGAATTTTTCAAAAGTTCAATCGTGGTAATCGATTACCACGATTCGGTAATCGATTACCATCATGCAGAATAGCCAATAATGTTGAAGTGTGTTTGATGAGTAATCAACGACATTACTCGTTAAACCCAGAAATTGCCACGAAATCAACACCAAGGCACGTCCCTGGACTCGTGTCGATCTGCATGCAGTTGCAATTCGTCAATATAAGGTGGATTGTTGATAGAATTTTCCCATTTTTGCTAAATGTTGGTCTGAAACGAGATTAGGGTTCTTATTTTCGTTCGTCCAATTCTCCTTCAATATGAAACCAAAACCAACAAGTTATACACCATTGTAAAGCTCACATCACGAGCTTTACAAAGACACAAAAATCATGAGTTGAGATTGAGTGTGTAAGGAATTCAAAGTCTTCAAAGTCAAGCCAAGTTTCTGCAGAAAACGAAATCCGAGTCTGGGAGCTTACTTCAAGCCTTGATTATGGTAAGCATGAGTACTCTCTTGAACCCAAATTTGTTTCAATCTTTAGTTTATGTTGCAGAGAACAAAACCTAACCATTTTCTCCAATTTTAATGTATGTTTTATGGGTCAAATTCTCTGGTCTTGTGAACCCACCAAAACTACTCTGCATGTTTGATTTTGAAGTAGGATTTGTGGGATTTGGAACTCAAATGTTTTTCACTGTGAAGTCTCTATTCTACCACGACCCAAATGTAAGAGGGAAGCTGTACTTTCACTAGAATGAGAATAATTTAGAGTATTTTGTGCAATGAGTCACCATGAGACTCAAGGGCTTAATTTTGAGATAGGATTACAGCTTAGAGGTCATTCTGAACTTCTAGCTCATTTTGAACAAGTTTTATTTGATACATGTGATGTGTTGGAACACTGAATTGATGTTTAAAATGCATAAAAATGAATTTGATGTGTTGAGTTGTTGAAATTGCATTTTTATGCATTATTGATGATTGATTTATGTTCTTTGTGAATTGAGCAAATTTTAGTGTTGGAACATGTCCATTTTATGTCAACTAAGTTCTGTTGATCAATGATTTTGCATAAAATTGGTTGGAATTGAAAATGGTATATTAAAACTCAAGTTTTAGTGTATCTGCTGTCAGGGTAATCGATTACCACGATGTGATAATCGATTACTAGCTTGTATCTAATGTAGTGCTGAAAAATACACGTAGTAATCGATTACCACACTTTGATAATCAATTACTAGATTGAAAAATTGAATTAAATTACCATTTTTAATTTTAATCATTTTGAATTTATAATTTAAATAAATTTTGGACATGAGACACACTGAAATTATGGCTGGAATAAGAATTGCATATTCTTTATTTATGAAACTTATGTAAATAATTTCTTTTATGATCACGTTGGATATCATGAAATTAATTAAAGATGAATCTTTGTGCATTCATACATGGTGTATGGTTGTTAGATTCATTTTTCATGTTCGAGGAACATGAGGAGGGTACTCTGGGAGTATTAAATAATGCGTCCTGCTTGATGACACATTATGAGAAAATGTGGCTAGTATCGTGGGATATTGATGATGTGATTATTACATCTTCGCGATGTGACGTTCACCTGAGGAGTGACGTTATGTATCACTTAGCAAGCGAGGTTCGGTATACGTTATGAGAACGTATGATTATGCTCTGGGAGCATATATGGGTTGTTTGGTTGGAGGTCCAAGAAAGTGATAGTTGGAGAATCTGAGGAATTTGAGAGCTAGTAATCATGCATCATGCCACAATAATTAAAGAAGTTAATTATAATTGAAATGGCTTGATCATATGTATATGCATGACACATGATTAATTGTTAAGATGTGAATGTTTATTCCTGCAATTATTCTTATTTGATTATGTGAACTGTATTGCTTACCCTTATGCCCTTTTTAGGTGATGGCTCGCTATCTAGCTTGCATCGAGTTGCGCCCACTCCCTAGTGGAGGGTGGTACCACGAGGACCACAGAGCCACCTTCGAGGGGGAGGTAGAGTTGACACTCTATCACCCGAACCCTCTGGCTCGTGTCCGTCCTCGTAGGTTACGAATTTCGATCATCTATACCCTGCATGTGCCCCCTTTTTACACATACCATGGACCACCCCCGGCTCGATCAGCTCGATGTTTTCATAGTTTTCGTTTTAGAGCTGCTACCCGATCCCATCCATCTGCTTCCCGAGTTATCCGTGAGGAGACTCCTACTGCTGGTCTGATGAGTCCATTTCGTGGGACTCCATCTGCTGACCCCGTGCCCAGTGGTCGGGCACCGACTCAGTCGGACGAGGTCGAGGAGGATCCCGAGGAGGCAGAGAGCGAGGGCGAGTCAGTGGGGAGTTGGGGATCCACCGGGCGATGCATGATATGGGTGACTAGGGTGAGCGACGGTGGAGTAGCTGCTGGAGACCAGGAGGAGGATCATAGCTGTTTGGAGGATCATCAGACCATCTCTGGGATTTCTTTTTTGAGTTGTATTTACTTTGTATATAGTTTTGAGAGATTTCAAAGAGTTTGTCTTACTTTATATAATAATTTATGGACTTGCTATGGGTCTAGTACTTGGACTATGCTGGATTTGGTGGATGGAGATGTTGTAAATTCAATGCTCCTAATTATGGTGATTATATTTTGATGATGACAAAGTAATTAACAAATCAAGTCTTGAAGACATTGCAACATTCACAACAACAACAAGTCAAGAAAAGAAGACAAGTGCCCAATCATTCTCAATCAAATATTAATTGTAAATGTCTAATTTATGTTGAGAGTGGTTGAGAGTGGGTAGAAATAGTTAGTCTCTTCTAGGAATAAATTTTTATATGATTATTAAGTTGAGATTGACCAAAATTAATACTTGAGAAGAAAAATAAAATTGAAAAATAATTTTTCCCATATCTGATCAAAATACTCGAGTATTTTGAGAAAGACTCGAGTATATACTCGAGTATTTATCGAAAAACTCGAGTATTTGTGTCAGGTCAGCAAATATAACCGTTAGTCTGGTTCGTGCACCAATTCACTCGTGACCGACCAAAAAGACTCGAGTATTTACCAAAAGACTCGAGTATTTTTGTCCAGTCAGCAAAAATGAACGTTGGAAAGACTCAAAAACCCAATTGAGGGCATTTGAGTCTCATCCAACCCCAAGAGAGCAATTCAGAACCTTATTGTAAAATTTCTCTTTGAATTTGTGCAAGAACAAACAAGACAACAAGATCATATTGATTCAAGCTTTCTTAATTTCCTCTTCTCAACTGTTAATTCCCAAAAAGCTCAACTTCTCACTCATATTGTCATTTTATTCCAAGTTGAGTTTTAGGCCTCAATTCTTACATTGAGCTGTGCTTATTTGTGCTAATCCATTGTGAGATTAGTAATACACATACAAAAAGCTTGATTATTCAAAGTCTTGGATTGTTCCCAAGCAAACCCTAAGTGGCTTAGGGTGTTGGAAGTCTTGAGAGGTTCTCAAGCACAAGACTAGGAGGTTCCTAGCCCGGTGGAGTTTCTTGAAGGGAGTTCAAAGAAGCTTTGTGAAGAGTTCTTCAATCACCGGAATCAAATTGGGGTAGAAATCAAGAGTTTGGTACACTCTTGAAAGGGTTAGGTTGAGTGAGGCCATTCTCAAGCAATCCTTTGTAATTTCTAACAATTTGATTATTAGTAGAAACTCCTAAGTGATTAGGAGGACTGGATGTAGCTCATTGTTGGAGTGAACCGGGATAAAATTGCTTGAGTGTTGGTTTATTGCTTTTAATCTACTTTCTAGCTCAATAGACTTAAGTCATTTCAATCAATTAGGATTTATACAATTAGGTAGCAAGTTCAAGGAATCTTTGTGTTTAAAAGTCATTTAGATTGCTTGCTATTCTGTTGGATAAGTTCCTGTTTATTATTGAATTGATTTGAGTTAAATTGCTGAATTTTCGTTTCTGGTTTTTCTGCTATCTGATAGGAAAAACTCGAGTATTTCAGAAAAGACTCGAGTTGTTCATCACTGAAAAACTCGAGTATTTCACAAAAGACTCGAGTCTTTTGTGTCTGATTCCAGAAAATTCAGTCTTAGCTCCATTCTTCAATTATCAATCGAAATATTTGGTATTAGTGCTTCAAAATACTATTCACCCCCCCTCTAGTATTTGCTTAGCCCGCTTGTTGGTTTCCAACAAGTGGTATCAGAGCTCAGTCGAAAGATCGAGTGTAATAACTTTTTCGAAAAAGATCCTTTTGGAAACTTAATGGGCTCTAGCAATAACTTTGGTGGAGAAGGAGCTTCAATAAACCGTCCTCCACTATTTAATGGTGAAGGATATGTTTATTGGAAAACTCGCATGAAAGTTTTTATTGAAGCAATTGATATGGATATTTGGGATGCAATTGAAAATGGTCCTTTCATTCCCAAAAAGAAAATAAATGATGAAATTGTTGAAATTCCAAGGAGTAGTTGGAATGATGATGAAAAGAGAAAAGTCTCATTTGATTTAAAAGCTAAAAACATCATATTTTCGGCTCTATCCCATGATGAATTTTATAGAGTTTCCCAATGTAAATCGGCAAAAGAAATGTGGGATACTTTGCAAGTCACACATGAGGGAACAAGTGAGGTTAGAGATGCAAGATTGAATTCTCTAACTCACGAATATGAATTGTTCCACATGTTGCCAAATGAATCCATTAGTGACTTGCAAAAGCGATTCTCTCACATTGTTAATCATTTGATTTCCTTGGGAAAAGTATTTCGCAATGGTGAAACTACTAACAAAATTCTAAGATGTCTTGATAGGAGTTGGCAACCCAAGGTAACCGCCATCAAGGAATCAAGAGACATAAATAGCATGGACTTAGCCACTTTGTTTGGCAAACTCCAAGAGCATGAGATGGAGCTTACAAGACTTGGGATGCATGAGGAATCGGACAAAAAGAAAAAGAGCATAGCACTCAAAGCTTCAACCAAAGCTACAAAAGAAGTTGAAGAATGCTCTACAAGTGGAGATTCCGATGGTGAACCAAATCAAGAAGAATTTGGGATGTTTGTGAAAAGATTCAACAAATTCTTCAAAGGGAAGAAAGGTGGATCTTCATCCAATTTCAAGAGAACCAAAGACTCCAAACAAAGAGAAAAGAATACCAATGATGGAGTTAAGTGTCATGAATGTGGTGGGGTTGGTCACATAAGAATGGAATGTGCCACATTCTTGAAGAAGAATGACAAGAAGACCCAAGAGACCAAAGGGAAGCGTGCATACATTGTTTGGGATGCACCAGAGAAGAGCAATGAATCGTCTTCAAGTAGCTCCGGTGATGAAAATGCAAACCTTTGTCTCATGGCCAAGAACAATCATGAGTCCTCATCAAGAGCTAATCATGGCATGAGTGAAAGTGATGATGAGGTAACCTATAGCTCTTCTTGTTCCTCTTCAAACTCCATTTCCTATGATGATTTGCAAGAAGCCTACAATGAAATGTTAATTCAATTTAAAAGGCTTACTAAAATTAATAAGGAAAAAGGAAAGAAAATTTTGGAGTTTCAACATGAAATTGATGAATTGCAAAAATCTACAAATGAGTTGAAACTTCAAAATGAATCCTTGGAACTTATTAATTCTAGTCATCAAAGTGATTGTGCAAATCATGAGGAAATTATCACTTCATGTGAGAGATGTGATGAAATTGAAAAAGAAGTAAAAGAGTTGAAAAACAAACTCACAATCTCACATAGTGATAGAAACCTCAACCGGTTGTTGAACTCTCAAAGACATAATCACAACAAAACCGGTTTAGGATATGTTCATAAAAAGGACAAAAAGTACAAGGTGGTTGGAACATTTTCTAAGAAAAACTCATCAAAGAGACCAACTTGTACTTATTGTGGAAAAGTTGGACATATCAACATTGAGTGCCATATTAAGAAGTTTGAAATGAAAAAGGGCACTTATATGTGGATTAAGAAGGGAGAAAGTCCAGCCACTGACCCTAAGGGACCCAACATTGTTTGGGTACCCAAAGTGAACAAGTGATTTCATTTTGTAGGTGTGTCTTCGAACGGGAAAACAATTGTGGTATCTTGATAGTGGATGTTCGAAGCACATGACGGGAGATAAGCGGCACTTCATTGAGCTTACTCCAAAGGAAAAGGGTTATGTCACTTATGGGGACAACAACAAAGGCAAAATCCTTGGTATTGGTAAAATCGGAAACTCTTCAAACTTGATTATTGATAATGTGCTCTATGTTCAAGGATTAGAACATAATCTCTTAAGCATAAGCCAATTATGTGATATTGGTAATCATGTAGTTTTTACCTCTACCCATTGCCTCATTAAAAGTGACAAAGATGAATCAATCAAATTTGTTGGTAGAAGGTCAAATAATACTTACTTAGTTGATTTGAACAAAGTCACTTCGTTGGTCTCTACTTGTTTAGTGAGCAAAGAAAATGACACTTGGTTATGGCATCGTAGGACCGCTCATATAAATGTAAACCAATTGAAGAAAATTCAATCTAAAGATCTAGTAGTTGGTTTACCAAAGCTAAATTTTTCTATTGAAGGTGTTTGTTCCCCTTGCAAGAAATGTAAACAAACTAAAAACACCTTTGGATCAAAAATGGTGATGTCCACATCAAGGCCATTAGAAATGCTTCATATGGACTTGTTTGGACCATCACAAGTAAAAAGCTTTGGTGGCAACTATTATGCATTGGTGATTGTTGATGACTTCTCTAGGTTTACTTGGACTTTATTTTTAACTACTAAGAGTGAGACCTACAAATCTTTTAAACATCATGTCAAACTTTTGCAAAACCAAGTAAATCAAAAAGTAATTATTATTCGTACCGATCATGGTGGTGAATTCGAAAACCACAAATTTGATAGATTTTGTGCTAAAAATGGTATTGAGCACCAATTCTCCGCACCAAGAACTCCGGAACAAAACGGAGTGGTAGAGCGGAAAAATAGGGTGCTAGAGGAACTTGCTAGAACCATGTTAAATGATTCTCAAGTACCTCAATATTTTTGGGCCGATGCCGTCAATACGGCTTGTTATGTTTTAAATCGTATCTTGATAAGGCTCACTTTGGATAAAACCCCCTATGAACTTTACAAGGGAAGAAAGCCAAATATATCTCATTTTCATGTCTTCGGATGCCAAGTTTTTGTTTTAAATAATGGAAAAGAACACCTTGGCAAGTTTGATTCCAAATCCGATGAAGGCATATTTTTAGGCTATTCTTCTCATAGTAAAGCTTATAGAATTTTCAATAAAAGAACTTTAACTATTGAGGAATCAATTCATGTGGTTTTTAATGAGTCTTCGAAAGAAGATAGTGTTTTATGTGATACTAGTGAAGATGGCATTGATTTTTCAAAAGAAAAAGAGAGAGAGAAATCAAAAGTTGATGAAGGAGAAGTAAGGGAAGAACTTCCTTCAACTTGGAAATCGGTCAAGGCTCATCCTATAGACAATGTCATAGGAGATATGTCAAAGGGAGTACTTACTCGTAGGTCTATTCAAAACATTTGCCACTATGTCTCATTTGTTTCTCAAATTGAACCCGATTCAATTAAAAAGGCCATTGAGGATGATCATTGGGTTCTTGCTATGCAAGAAGAATTAAACCAATTTGAAAGAAATGAAGTTTGGGATCTAGTCCCTAAACCCAATGATCATACCATAATTGGTACTAAATGGATTTATAGAAACAAACTTGATGAATCCGGGTTGATTATAAGAAACAAAGCTAGACTAGTAGCTCAAGGGTACAACCAAGAGGAAGGCATCGATTATGATGAGACCTTTGCTCCGGTTGCACGTCTAGAAGCTATCCGAATTTTACTTGCTTTTGCTTCAATCATGAAATTCACTTTATATCAAATGGATGTTAAAAGTGCTTTCTTGAATGGGTTTATAAATGAAGAAGTGTATGTCAAACAACCCCCCGGTTTTGAAAATAGTGAATTTCCAAACCATGTTTATAAATTGAAAAAGGCACTCTATGGATTGAAACAAGCTCCTAGAGCTTGGTATGATCGATTGAGTTCCTTTCTATTAGAAAACAAGTTTCAAAGAGGGAAGGTTGATAATACACTATTTATTTATAAAACCAAGGATGACATTTTGTTAGTACAAATCTATGTTGATGATATCATTTTCGGTGCTACTAACGTGTCTCTTTGTAGAAAGTTTTCAAATTTGATGAAAAAGGAATTTGAAATGTCAATGATGGGAGAACTCAAGTTCTTCCTAGGCTTACAAATAAAGCAAGTCAAGGAGGGGATATTTGTGCATGAAGGGAAATATTGCAAAGAGCTCCTTGAGAAATTCGGATTGGACAAGTTCAAGGAAGCCTACACTCCAATGAGCACATCTTGCTACCTAGACAAGGATGAACAAGGTACACCGGTTGATGTTAGTAAGTATAGGGATATGATAGGTAGTCTCCTATATCTCACTGCATCTAGACCGGATATTATGTTTAGTGTATGCATGTGTGCTAGATTTCAAGCTAATCCTAAAGAATCTCACCTATCCGCAGTTAAACATATATTTAAGTATCTAAAAGGAACAATTAACACTGGTTTATGGTATCCTGCTGATGCCAATCTTAGTTTAGTTGGTTACTCGGATTCCGACTTCGCGGGATGCAAGCTTGACCGCAAAAGCACCAGTGGTACTTGCCATTTCTTGGGAAGTTCATTGGTGTCATGGTTTTCTAAAAAGCAAGCTTGTGTCGCTCTTTCTACCGCCGAAGCGGAATATATCGCAGTCGGTAGTTGTTGTGCTCAACTGTTATGGATGAAACAACAATTATCGGATTTTGGTTTGAAACTTGAAAATATTCCGATTAGATGCGATAACATGAGTGCAATCAATTTGACTAAGAATCCGGTGTATCACTCAAGAACTAAACACATTGAAATAAGACATCACTTTTTAAGAGATCATGTACAAAAGGGTGATTGCACAATTGAATTTGTTAGTACCACAAATCAATTAGCCGACATTTTTACAAAACCTCTACCAAGGGACACCTTTTATCATATTAGGAGAGAACTTGGTATTTTAGATGAAGCTAATATAGGCTAATTGCATTGTGTGTCATTTTTGGAAAATCACCATATTAGTCTTACTCTAATGTGTTATTGATTCTTAGTTAAATTGTCCTTGATGATATTTGAAATTGTATATGTTAATTGTGTGTGATTCTGTACTGTATTCCAAGTTGGTAGTGAAGCATTTGTGTTTGATTTGTGTTTGGTCTTTTACAACTGAGTTTTTACTTTCTGTTCTGTCAAAATACTCGAGTTTTTCCAAAAACACTCGAGTATTTTAATTCAAAATTAAATCAGTTTTAAATTGAAAAAGTTTTTAATCAGGGTCTGAGAAAAATACTCGAGTGTTTCTCAAAAAACTCGAGTCTTTATTAAAATACTCGAGTGTTTGAAAAACACTCGAGTCTTTCGAAACCCCCAATTTTTGAACTTTCAGACCAAACTCGAGTATTTTCCAAAAACTCGAGTATTTTGCGTTTTCCTGAAATTTGAACTTTCGGACCAAACTCGAGTTTTTCAGTTTTTACTCGAGTTTTCTGGGGAAATCTGGGCTGAGTCACGAACGACTCGAGTATATTCTCAAAAACTCGAGTATTTTTCAAAGAACAACTCGAGTATTGTTGAATATACTCGAGTGTTTTGGCGAGTTTATATATACTCCAGCCCCCACAAACTCGAGTTTCACGAACCCCTTTCTCTTCTCTCTCGGTTTTCTCATATCTCTCTCCTCAAAACTCCGTTTTTACTCAAATTTTTGCCAAATCTTACTAGTTTTACATCCTCTAATCACTTTTCTACCTTTATTTCAACGAATTTCAACACTTTTCAACCTCAAATCCGTCACCCCCTTTTCAAACCCTAACTTTCCAAAACTTCAATTTTTCATCAATTCCTCTATGGCTTCATCATCTGGTAAAGGAAAGAGAGTTAGGATTGTCGAATCATCTTCTGAGGAGGATATTCCGGAGTACTATCATGAAGATGAATGCTTGGAACGGTTGGAAGGCTTTGCCACTAGGGAGTTCGGAGTTATCTCTTGGATCAACAGTGCATTCCTTGAAAGTAAGGGTTTCTCATTTGTTACTAACCTTAGGTATCAAAAACTTATTCAATTTCTGGAATTTAATGGCCCTATTGATCCTAGGTTAGTTAGAACCTTTTATGCGAACCTTAGGCTACATAATGATGTCATAGAAACCATGGTTGAGGGTGTTAGATTCAAAATTAGCGCTAAGGACCTTTTTGTTGCTTTTGGGACTACACGACACGGGGACAATTCTTTAAAGGCAGATGCAGACGGAATTTTTCAAAGTTGTTTGCGCCCCGGTCGTGTATGGACCGAAGGAATTAAGCATTCCTCATATATAACTGTCCACACTAGGGTGTTGCACTATATAGTATGCCATCAGTTAGTGCCTCAAACCTCACCCAATTATGCTAAACCCACAAATAATGAACTTAGGCTTCTTAGTGCCATTCTGAATAATGAGAAGCTGAACTGGAGTCGCATAATTTTGGATAGAATGCTCCTTGCTGCTAAGTCTAAACACCCAAAAACCCTGCCCTATGCCATGCATGTTTGTTATCTGTTGAGTTACTTCAAGGTGCCTATCCCACGCAATGAAGAGAAAAAGACTCTTCATGTGAACCAGCATTGCCTCAACAAAGGCACCTTGAGTCACCAGGACATGGCATTCCATGAACCCTCTGGCCAATACTTGTACCGATCTGATATTGCTGAGCTAGAGAGGGTTGCAAATGTTGCAGCTCAACAAGGGATGGATGCCCAACAGATGGAAGAGGAAGCTGCTGCATTTGCCCAGGCTGAAGAAGGGGATCCTATTGATCAGATTAACTTTGATGACTTCACTGGATCTCAATCTGGGTTTGACAACTCGGGCTGGAGAGAGAATGTGATCACACGGCTGGACACTTTAGATGGGAGGATGGACTCCATTGTGCATGCTATGGACGCCCAGCGTGATGATTTTGTTAGCCTAGACACTAGGATGAGTGCAGAGTCTGCCATGTTTTATTCTCATTTGGATCAGCACTCGGCCCAGATTAATGCCCGCCTGGACCAGCAGTCAGGGGAGATGCACCGCCGGTTTGATGAGATGATGGCGGCCTTCTCTCGATTTTATCCTCCTCCAGATGATCCAGCTCCTTCGATGTTTTGATGATGTTGACCTTTGCAGTCTATCTTAGTTTTCATTCTGTTTTTATCATGTTGGTCTTTGTTACATTTTCTGTATTTTGAGAACTTGGTGTTTTGAGACTTTGGGTTTATTATTGCACCATTTGATTTGGACCTTTTAAGATGTTTTTATGTTAATGAATTTGGTTTTCATTATGATGTTTGTGCAAAGCTTCAGGGGGAGCTCTTTATATTTATTATTAAGTCTATTTTTTTTGCATAGTTGGTTATGGGGTTTTCCGATTATGCACCTCTCCTCCCTTGATTTTTTTAAATTGTTACATCTTTTTGGCGTATGACAAAAAGGGGGAGAGATATTAGACACTTGTCTCGATATTGTTGCACCTAAGACCTAAGATCTCTAATTATGGTATATTCTCTGATAATTGTTAAATTCTCTAATACCATAGGCTTGGTGCTAAAATTAAATTATCATAACATCTTGCTCAAGCTGAATTTTTAGATAGGTGAAAAGTATCATATAGTGAGGGGGAGTTGCATCTTCAAGTGGATTCAAGCTCAACAAATGGTACAAGTGTTAATTATTTTGTCATCACCAAAAAGGGGGAGATTGTAAATTCAATGCTCCTAATTATGGTGATTATATTTTGATGATGACAAAGTAATTAACAAATCAAGTCTTGAAGACATTGCAACATTCACAACAACAACAAGTCAAGAAAAGAAGACAAGTGCCCAATCATTCTCAATCAAATATTAATTGTAAATGTCTAATTTATGTTGAGAGTGGTTGAGAGTGGGTAGAAATAGTTAGTCTCTTCTAGGAATAAATTTTTATATGATTATTAAGTTGAGATTGACCAAAATTAATACTTGAGAAGAAAAATAAAATTGAAAAATAATTTTTCCCATATCTGATCAAAATACTCGAGTATTTTGAGAAAGACTTGAGTATATACTCGAGTATTTATCGAAAAACTCGAGTATTTGTGCCAGGTCAGCAAATATGACCGTTAGTCTGGTTCGTGCACCAATTCACTCGTGACCGACCAAAAAGACTCGAGTATTTACCAAAAGACTCGAGTATTTTTGTCCAGTCAGCAAAAATGAACGTTGGAAAGACTCAAAAACCCAATTGAGGGCATTTGAGTCTCATCCAACCCCAAGAGAGCAATTCAGAACCTTATTGTAAAATTTCTCTTTGAATTTGTGCAAGAACAAACAAGACAACAAGATCATATTGATTTAAGCTTTCTTAATTTCCTCTTCTCAAGTGTTAATTCCCAAAAAGCTCAACTTCTCACTCATATTGTCATTTTATTCCAAGTTGAGTTTTAGGCCTCAATTCTTACATTGAGCTGTGCTTATTTGTGCTAATCCATTGTGAGATTAGTAATACACATACAAAAAGCTTGATTATTCAAAGTCTTGGATTGTTCCCAAGCAAACCCTAAGTGGCTTAGGGTGTTGGAAGTCTTGAGAGGTTCTCAAGCACAAGACTAGGAGGTTCCTAGCCCGGTGGAGTTTCTTGAAGGGAGTTCAAAGAAGCTTTGTGAAGAGTTCTTCAATCATCGGAATCAAATTGGGGTAGAAATCAAGAGTTTGGTACACTCTTGAAAGGGTTAGGTTGAGTGAGGCCATTCTCAAGCAATCCTTTGTAATTTCTAAAAATTTGATTATTAGTAGAAACTCCTAAGTGATTAGGAGGACTGGATGTAGCTCATTGTTGGAGTGAACCGGGATAAAATTGCTTGAGTGTTGGTTTATTGCTTTTAATCTACTTTCTAGCTCAATAGACTTAAGTCATTTCAATCAATTAGGATTTATACAATTAGGTAGCAAGTTCAAGGAATCTTTGTGTTTAAAAGTCATTTAGATTGCTTGCTATTCTGTTGGATAAGTTCCTGTTTATTATTGAATTGATTTGAGTTAAATTGCTGAATTTTCGTTTCTGGTTTTTCTGCTATCTGATAGGAAAAACTCGAGTATTTCAGAAAAGACTCGAGTTGTTCATCACTGAAAAACTCGAGTATTTCACAAAAGACTCGAGTCTTTTGTGTCTGATTCCAGAAAATTCAGTCTTAGCTCCATTCTTCAATTATCAATCGAAATATTTGGTATTAGTGCTTCAAAATACTATTCACCCCCCTCTAGTATTTGCTTAGCCCGCTTGTTGGTTTCCAACAGATGTACCTTGATCTACTACTTATGTTTTCTTATACATATATATATATATACATATATATATATATATATAAATACCATGTTTTGAAGTACATCTGATCAAGGGTACTATTTTAAATGTTTTCCGCTTACTCTGATATCGCAACACCGGATTTCATAAGACTTATCATTTTAAGAAATATTATATCTCATGAGTTCGAGATAACGACACAATAATTATAAAATACGTTTTGTATTTCCTTTTTCGTCACAAGTAACTCAAAAAATCAAGTATTTAACCAATTTCATTTGTAAATTTCTTTGGAAAATTTTATGAACCCTACTATTTTGGAATACATTTCAAGTCCATATAACTTCTATAAGACAACCATTTACTCAACTTATTATAAAGTAAATAAGAGAGCATTACAAAGGACGCCTTTGACAAGTTACATCTCTATAGTCTTGGGATGTCCTTTTAGCTGGAAGGCGACATTGCAATAGACAATTGCATTATTAACTACGGAAGCTGAGTATATGGCATTGATTGAGGCTGTGAAAGAAAACATATGGGTGCAAGGTCGTTTAGGGTAGTCTTGGGTTGATTCAACAAGTACCTGTAGCACATTGTGATAGTCAAAGTGTCATTCACTTAGCTAGAAACGCAATCTATCATGAAAGGACAAAGCACATTCATGTTAGACTTCACTTTGTCACAAAAAGTGTTAGTAATGGCACTATTGCTATTTAAAAGATATCCACGTCTGAGAACCCAGAAGATATGATGAAGAAACCGTTGTTGATTTATAAGTTCAAACATTATTTTCGGAGATTGTCTCGTGGTTTTTCCCACTTTGGGTTTCCACATAAAAATTATGATGTGCAATTTTTTTTATCATGTTGGTGTCAATGGTGAATAGTGACAATTACTATTCATAAGTTACTATTCATGTGCTTCAATATTTCTTATCATTTTTCACAATATTTTGTGCACGCTTCTGTTCATATCCATAAAGTGTCTAAGATTCTTGAGATGCATTTGACTCTGATTTTCTAACACCAACTTGATAAGGGCAAGGAGAGAATAACGGCTGATTTCGTGAGTGATTCTAAAAAGGGACCAATTGCGATAACAGTTGGAGTTTAAGAATTAATAAGGTAGAAAAAATAGTTAATAGTCTTTCACAAGAATTAAGGATTGAATCCTAACTACTTGCTTAAATGACACATACACTCCATATCAACGGTGTCAACCTCAGTTGGTTTTTGCCTTTTAGTTTTAGGTATTGAAGAATTAGAAAGAGTCAATTAAGGACTAATAAGGATAATGAACGGATAATATGTGTGTCAATAGTGATCCCATAACTTCAATGTCTTTACAAATTTGTTATACTAATTTAATATCAGCGTCCACGTGTTGTTTTGTGTAGCAGAATTAGTCCATTTTGTAATACATCATGAAGATTATTAATTATTGAAAAATACTAAAGAGTATCTTTAGGGTATTATTTATTTAAAAAATGTTGAGTTTAAAACATTGAAAACTAGTAAACTTAGATTTTTAATGTGAATTTTTCTTTAATTTTTTTTTTGTTTTTGGTTTACATCGGAGGTCTGGGACTAGAACCCATGACCTGGGGAGGGGGAAATCCTAAGTGTCCCTGCAGCCACCAACTGAGCTGTCTTACGCGGACTCTTTAATGTATTTTTTAATCATTATCCTTATGACATTGGTTAAGAAGACCTTAACTACTGAGCGTACCTCATAATTTAACGTAGAAAGCGTCCACATATACATTTTAAAAGAGAGTTTCAACTTTGAACCATTAAATAGTCTTTCATGGCATCTTCTAACTTGATCTTACGCGCGTACAAAAGTCCCACCCAATTTGGTCATTGACCATTCCAGATCCCATGTCACACACACTTAATGACATATACTAAAAGAAAGCTTCAACTCTCCACCATTTAGAAGAGTACAGCTTATATATATACATACCCCATCACAGCTCAAAAACAAAAATAAAAAGCCTTAGCTTCACAATAAATTGAAAGTCAGTCGCGTCTCTACTGTATCAAATCCTCAATTTCTTTGTTAATTCCAACCTTCAATAATCATGTCAAACACCAATGTCGTTAACCCTAATGGTATCATTAGCCCTCAATATTGTGCTCCATATGCAATCGACCTAGCAATTGTGAGAAAAGTAATGACATTAGCTGATGGCTTCACTGTCACCGATGTCAATGGAAAAACCGTTTTCAAACTTAAGGGCTCTCTCATGTCCCTCCATGATCACCGTGTCTTGCTCGACGCCACCGGAAAACCAATCGTTACCCTACGCCGGAAGGTTTTACTATATTTCTACCCTATTTTGATTTTGCCTTTTTCACAGAACTTATTTTAAAATTATGATCTTGGTAACCAGTGTGCTTAAGTTAAGGTTCCTATATTAGAATAAAATATTACAAGTTTTTATTTATTCTTTTTTCGGAAATGTCAAAAACTTCATTTTTCAAGAACTTTTTACTACTTTTTATTTTTTAACAAGTGTCTTTGTTAAATTTTTCTTAAAGTTATTAGCTATATTATGTTTGTTCTTTTGAAGACCATCTCAATACATTATTTTACGGTTGGCCTATCGTTGTTTCATTTTTTTCTTTTCACATTCTCACTATTCAATTTTTATGCTTCTTCTCAAATACTCTTTCCGTCCCCTAACTTACATATTTTGAGTTTTTTTTTAATCTTTATCCACTATGTTATATAATCTTATAAATCCAATAGTCTTAATTATGTCACAAGTCCCTGAAGTTTAGGGTACTTTTGTCAGATACCCTTATATTTTTTTTTTCAATGTTTGACTTCCCGAAGTTACTTCTGGGTTTGTCATATGCCCCTACTATCGATTCTGACCAATTTTGCATACATGTAACATCAGAATCCTGATCAGACGCAGGAGGTTAAACACTTGGTGCCCTGTGAGCGAATATTTTTTTTTTTAATTTAAAAAACTAAAAAACTTCATATTTTAATATTTTTAGTTAAATAAAAAAAGAAAAAAAAATAATTGAAGAGAGAGGTCATCTTCGACCGTGTGACATCATACGCCATCACATGACCAACCTCCTGCATCTAACTAAAATTCTGATGTTACATGTCATCAAAATTGCCCAGAATCGATAGTAGGGGTATATGACAAATCTAGAAGGAACTTCGGGGAGTCAGACATCGAAAAAAAAAGTATAAGGGTATTTGACAAAAGTACCCCAAACTTCAGGGACCTGTGACATAATTAAACCAATCCAATATTCATTTATATTTTTTTCAAGCATACTTTTATTTATTATATTCTCTTTTTCTCTACTCATTTTTCCATCTTTTTTCAATATAGTCTTTATATATTTATTATTATTCTCTCTTATATTATTAAATGAGGATAATTTAATCAAAATACATCAAATTCTTACATCATTTACTCATTTCTTAATTTATGTTCAATGGCAAAAAAAACATATTTCCTTTGTCTTTATTTATACGGTATTTTTCTCCAATTCACGGCGATTGAAAAAGTTAATTAGAAGGGATAATTATTTTCAATTTTATCAAAAAAAATTATCAACAAATTCCTAAATTACTCTTATTTAAAATTAAAAACTATCTAAATTGTTATAGCCATTATTATAGAAAATGTAAAAAGATTCACTGAAATACAGAAGGCGTAATAATTATATAGTGGAAACAATAGGTATATACTCCCTTCGATTTCTAATGTAAGAAAAACAAAACATACTTATTTTAGTATCAAATATAAGAATAAGTTAACTAATTTTGTATTTTCAATACAATTATTTTTAAAATATTCATAAAAAATAGTGATTTCATTTAAGTTTTATTTCATTCTCAATACAACTTTCTTAAAATAGATATATATATATATATATATATATTTTTTTTTATGAATTTGAGAAAATTAAATACATTCAACTAACATTCTTGATAAATATGATTTTGGTTACTTTTTCTTATACAGTAATAGAAACTGAAGGGAGTGTTTCGTATAAGATATTTAATGTTGTCTAGATATTGTAAAATAACTTATATTTAAGAGCACTTGTTAAAATGACTAATAGTGAAAATATAATCATAATATCATATGTTTATCTTTTTTTCATGTCTAAAAATATAAAAAATCACATTTTCCTATATTTTTTTTACTATGTTTGGTTTTTTAACATTTGCCTAAAGTTAAAAACTTATGAGAAACGAATAAAATTTATTAATGTAGATTATGTCGGTACATGATCGATGGCAAGCTTTTAGGGGTGAAAGCACCGAGCTGAAAGATTTGATCTTCACTGTAAAGCGATCATCCATATTCCAACTAAAGACCAAATTAGATGTGTTCTTAGCTAATAATACTAAAGAAAAAGTTTGTGACTTTAAGGTGAAAGGAAGTTGGTTCGAGCGATCTTGTGTTGTTTATGCTGGTGAATCTCTCACCATCGTTGCACAGGTGCGCCATTCTATTTTCCTATATCAACTTAATGACCTAATTGTAATTATTTTTTTTTGGTCAGCTAACCTAATTGCAATTAAAAATGCAACTTTAATTTTTCGAAGTTCTAATGTTGAAAGTGTATATTTACGTGATTGCAGATGCATAAGAAGTACACTGTGCAAAGCATTGCATTTGGGAAAGACAATTTCATGGTCACGGTGTATCCCAATTTTGACTACGCATTCATTGTCGCACTAATTCTGATCCTTGACGAAATTAACCAAGACGCGAGAGAAGCTGCTTCGAATTGATGATTGAAGCCTTTTGATTAATTTTTAATTTCTTTGGCAAATACAGCTCTCTTTTTCTTTTATTATTATTTTTTTTAATATGTATATTTGTTCCCGTGTACTCTATATCCTTTGATCCTATGTTAAAATGCTTTGGCTACACAGAATGAAAAAATGTCATTGTTGTCTAAAAAAAATTATTTTGACAACCAATATGTGATTACTTTTAGAGTAAATAGTTAATTTGATCCTCCAAAGATTATGTTGCCACTAATTTAGTCCTTCAAAGATATTTGCCACCAATTTAATCCCTTAAATATCAATTGTGTCACCAATTTAGTCTCCAAAAGATGTTTGCTACCAATTTAGTCCCTCAAAAATCAATTTTGTCACGAATTTAGTCCCTAAAAGATATTTAGCACCAATTTAGTCCCTCAAAAATCAATTTTGCCACCAATTTAGTCCCTCAAAAATCAATTTTGCCACCAATTTAGTCTCTCAAAGATCAATCGTGCCACCAATTTAGTCCCCAAGGATATTTGTCACCAATTTGGGAAATCGGAAGAAAATTTAGAAATGAAGAATGAGGACGAGGCGTCAAATTCAAAGCGGGAATAGTGAAAAGGATAAAACGCCTCTCACATTTCATGCTCCGTTGTCATCCCTATTTAGAAGATTGGCATGTGGGTTGCATGTATTTTTTTAAAATATGTTTGTTTATGTATTTAAGTTAATTTAATTTAATATTTTTTATTTAGTGTGTTACGTGAGCAAAATTAAATTGATTTGTAGTAGAGCAGTATGAGGGACTATCGTGATGGTGCAATTGATCTTTAATATATATCAATGACAAATATCTTTGAAGGACTAAATTGATGGCACGGTTGATCTTTGAGGGATTATATTGGAGCCAGATATCTTTGGATGACTAAATCGATGACAAATATCGTTGGGGGACTAAACTGATGACAACGTAATCTTTAAAGGACTAAATTGACTATTTCTAGTTATCTTTTGATTTTTGGATGGGTTTGTTTCTATAAGCACCAACCCCACTGGACGTGTCCAATTTAAAAATAATTTATTACTTCACTTTTCTTTGAATATAAACATTATATAATAGGGTTTACCTGTCTCTAAATATAAGCATTTATCTTAATTTTCAATATATTAAGTACTTCTTTTTCACAAGCATTTATATTTAGTCAACACGTTTTAGAGTCCCAATAATACTTACATGGGTAATTTTGAAAAAGTATACGAAATATTATCATTTCCAATACCATTAACAATATTAACTAATTTTTTTTATTAGTATAAAAATATTATGAAACCAACACAAAGGGTCCCTTAAGCATTGTAACATCCCTAATTTAATCCTAATTCTAATTAAGATGGTAATAGGCTTAGGGTAAAGAGAATTAGAAAACTAAGTTAGAATTAGTAGGATTTGAAGAAGTGGTAGCGTTTAAAGACAAGAAAAATAGGGAAGAGTTGATCAGACATTGCGCCCGAGCGCGCGGTACACTAGCTCCACCAGGCTGTTAGGCTACCCAGTGAGCTTGAGATAAGCTCGAATCACCTCACCGATCTGGGAGGATTTGTGTAGCAGACCTGCTTCCAAGCCGACCTCATCAAGTCGCTTGTGTCAACTGATTATAAGTCCGACCTCTTACCGGCCGATCAGCGAGAGGCTAAGCCGATCTCGCACCAACACCAAATTAAAGTACCTCGGCCTCCACGTGCCGATCATTTCGCTATACCCGTCTCATTCCGAATAAGTGCCTCTAGGGGTCCGAGCATCGCGGTCCTAACCGTCCGCATGACTCCAGTCCAATCGATTGATTGAACGCCGACCAGTAGCACTCAGTTACGAGCACCGACCACGATCTGGTCGGATTCGTAGCTTACCGAGCTAGGGACACGAGTGGATTACAAGCTTAGGGGGATCATGGCCGAGCACGGAGCCAGAACAGATGGCTCTCACAGTAGTTGCCGCGCCCAGGCACACCATTTTCCTCGACCAAGCGTGTGTGTCAGAATGGGCAATTATCAGCCACACGTTCTTGGCTTCCTCATGAAGCCATCAATTTTTCATCCACTCATTTGTTTCCTTTCACACACGTCATGATATAAAAATAAAAACAAAACCAACAACAACACCACCCATCATTCATTCATTCTCTTCATCTCTTCTTTCTCTCAAGAGTCTAAGGAGCAAGAACAAAGAATACCCATTAGCACCATCATCTCCAAACCCTCGTTTTAAGACCAAGCCCCACAACTCCATCACCAACACAAGCAAGAGCATCATCATCACCTCACGCATTTTCTCTCTCCTCCTTCTCTTGGGAAGTTCGAACCACTATCATCGTCTCACCCCTGCCAACTCGTCTCTGTCTCTTTTTCCTCGAAGTTTTGAACTCCATAACCATGGAGGCTCAAGCGTTGGGGTTCATAGGGACAAGGAATAAGGAGGTAAGGCCAGATAATTCGAGATCTAGGAAGTCAAGAGCTAAGGATGTGAGGTTCTACCACTCTCTCATCAAGGTAAGAAGGTTGTGTTACCTTAGCTTAGGATGTAGTTTCTCTTATGCTATAGTGATGACTAGGAGCATAGGAATAGGTAGAGTATAAAATATTGGGATAGTTGATAAAAGTATTGAAAATGATTAGTATGAGAGTAAGCTAATATGTTGGTAGACGACAAGGTAATGAATGACTAAGTAAATAATAGAATAAAAATTGATTAAATGCAAGGAGGTAGAATATTCATGAGAAGAAATAAGTTGTAGTTTTAGAACAATGAGTGTTCGTGACTATGTGTAGGAAATGAGTGAATAGTTAAACAGAGAGTAAAAGAGAAAGTCAGAAGGATAATTAATGAGATAGAATATTCATAAGGGAAGCAAGAGTGAAATAAGGGTATGTGTTTATAAGTAGAGAAGACAGGAATGATTAAATAAATATTATGTGTGAAAGCGATTAGGAACCATAAGGCTGAATATTCATAATGAGAATGGAGAGAATTAATGATAAAAGATGAGGTGAGAATAAGGAAAGGAGACAAATCAAGAACACAAGATAAAAGAATAATAAAAAGGAATAATGGAAAAGACAGTAGAAATTTAGGAATATATGATAAAGGATAATAAATAAAATGTAAACGACGATAAGTAAAGCTAAAGAAGGAAATAATGGTAATGTGTGAAGAACACTTGCCTAGGGTGAAGCACTCGGAAACAGGATAGGTGTACGAGGTACCCTTGCGTAGGGTAAAGTACTCGGAATAGACAGCGTGTGTGAGGGACCCTTGCGTAGGGTGAAGTACAGGGAAACAGGATAGGTGTACGAGGTACCCTTGCGAGGGTGAAGTACTTGGAATAGACAGTGTGTGTGAGGGACCCTTGCGTAGGGTGAAGCACTCGGAAACATGATAGGTGTACGAGGTACCCTTGCGTAGGGTAAAGTACTCGGATGTAGACAGCGTGTGTGAGGGACCCTTGCGTAGGATGAAGCACTTGGAAACAGGATAGGTGTACGAGGTACCCTTGCGTAGGGTGAAGTACTTGGAATAGACAGCGGGTGTGAGGGACCCTTGCGTAGGGTGAAGCACTCGGAAACAGGATAGGTGTACGAGGTACCCTTGCATAGGGTGAAGTACTCGGATATAGACAGCGTGTGTAAGGGACCCTTGCGTAGGGTGAAGCACTCGAAAACAGGATAGGTGTACGAGGTACCCTTGCGTAGGGTGAAGTACTCAGATAGATAGGATAGGTGTAAGAGGTACCCTTGCGTAGGGTGAAGTACTCAGATATAGATAGCGCGTACGAGGGACCCTTGCGTAGGGTGAAGTACTCGGAATAGACAACGTGTATGAGGGACCCTTGCGTAGGGTGAAGTACTCGGAATAGGGAGAATAGTAACTACCGATAAATGATGTTGAATAGGTATAAGAAATGAGTTAGGGCCAGGAAAGTGAATAGGTTGTACTTGTAAGTGGTAATATTGTCCATATTGGAATTGAGTAACTAGGGGATTATGCAAACATAATTAAGGGATAATGAATTAATGGGGCAAAGACTTATAATGAATCACCTTGGTATATTGCTATACTTTTGTAGAACCAATTATTCTAAGTTCTGTGTAATGCTATCCTTCTTGCTATTTTTTATTACAGGTGCAGAAGGAGCACACGAGTTATGGCCGAGCAGGAGTACACTCCACATCTTGGAGTGTAATTAGTTCTAGGTGACCATGTGTTGGTCAAGGGTTGTATTATGGAATTCTGAATGTACAATATTTTTGTAAATCAAACTAACTCAGGATTTTTAAATACTTTATTAAATGATGTAAATGAACACATTAGATTATATTTTGGCCCTGCTGGCCTACTGTTGTTTAGTTGAAAGTTTTTATGCAAGTCAAACAGGAAAAGTATATTTTGGGAATGTCCCTAAAATAAAGTAAACTCCGTCCGATTCTACGGAGATTTTCATAAGTATATAATTAACTAAGAGTTTTAAAAGGAAATTTTCAAGCCTATAATTTTGCTAATGGCTAATCAAGGGTAAATTAATATAGGGTGTTACAAGCATCATTGTACTCTTGAACCCTATAACACCCCAAATTTTCAAATCCCGATTAATACTTATTTATTATAAAGTTTTTATAATTAATTAGTATTACTTTATTTTCATAATTCTGTTATGTACATTACATGTGCTTAAATAAAATCAAAATAAGAAAAATATTTTGTTATGAAATATTATGTAGAAGAACATACTTTTCAGTTTAGTCCTTGATATAGGATCTAATTGCAAAATTAAAAAGGTCTTTGGATGGAAAAGAAATAAAATATGATTTTTGAGAATTTCAGAGCTGGTAATCGATTACCACTGTGCTGCAGAACCTAGGGTTAGTGCGTTTGATGAAAAATCATGCGTTTTAACCCAGAATTCGACACGAAATCCTTCTCATGGTAGTGGGAAACGCGTGCCAAGGTGCATGGAGCTTTGATTCCCCATATAAACCCTTCCTGTTGATGAATTGAAACCTATTTTCTTCTAAGTTCTGGTTTTGCTCTGTTTCAAACCGTCCCTTTTGTCCCCTACGTTCTCTTTGTTCCAGTCACCATAACCAACAAATTATACACCAATGTAAAGCTTACATTTCGAGCTTTACATAGAAACCAAATTCGTGAGCCCTGTGCTAGAAGTTATGAGCCTGTGAAGTTGGGTGTTTGAAGCTGTCACGTCCTGTTTCAGACTCGTGAAGCATACTTTGAGCTTCGATTGTTGTAAGCTCAATCTTCCTTTTGGTCTGAAACTTGTTTGTTTTCAAAGTTAATGTTGCATAGATATGTCGTTAACCATTTCCCCCAATTTCTATGTCTTTTTCATGCTCCAATTTCACTGGTCAATATACCCTGTCAAACGGTTCTGGTTTGAGGAGGAGCTATGGGTGTATGGTGTTCTACCCCAAATCTCTGCTCAAATCTTGTTCAAGCACGACCCTAAGGTATGGGGGAAGCTTACCATTTGCTAGAATGAGAATGAATTGGATTGGAAACTAGGATGAGCCACCATGAGGCTTTAAGGGCTTAGTTTGAAATAGGACTTTGGCATTGAGGCCAATCTGAGTCATAAAACTTGTTGCAGGAAGTTTAATTTGATGCATGTCAACTTAATCAATGTTGAAATCATGCCAACTTAATCAATGCTGAAATATTTCATATTGATTGACCCTATGGGAATTATATGTGTATTATTGGCATTTTAATCTGATGATTTGATGGAATATATTATCAATGCCATATTTGGTGTTGGAAATTATGGAAAATATTAATAACCAATCAAATAATATGAGAGATGTTTGCATTCAAGCATGGCGATTGGTTGATAAGTTATCGTTTGTAATGTTCGTGGAACATGATGAGGGTACTCTAGGAGTACCAAATGGATACAACAAGTTTGATGACACATTCAGGGAATATGGGTAACATTCGGGGAATGTTGTTGAGGGTGATGAGTACGCGTTCTGGGAACGTGGTTGTACACTCGGAATGGAACGTTTTGATTACATACCAAGCTTGTTTGTTATTAATATTTGTTATGGGAACGTGAGAATGTACTCTCAGAGTACCAAAGGTAGTATGCAAGCATGATGACACATTTTGGGAATGTGGGCAACATTCAGGGAATGTTGTTGAGAATGGTAAGTATGTGTTCTGGTAACGTGAACATACAATCCGAGTGGGACGTTTTGATCACGTGCCAAACTTGTTCGTTGCGACATGCTTGATGACACATTCTGGGAATGTGGCCAATATCGAGGGATACTGTTGATGTGGTTATTATGTCTTCGCGATGTGACACACACTCTGGGAGTGGCGTTATGTATCACGTTCCAAGCATGTTCGTCATATGGTTGCGGCTTGCTTGATGACACATTTCTGGGAATAGAATGTAACCAGTATCGAGATATGTTGTTGATGTGGTTATTATGTCTTCGCGGCATGATGTACACTCTGGGAGTGGCGTTATGTACCACTTTCCAAGCAAGATTTGCCACACGTTCTGGGAACGTATTATTGTGCTATGGGAGTACATTGGGTGTTTGGTAGGACGTCCGAGAGGGACTAGTATTGGAGGCCTCAGGATTGAGAGATAGAAAGCATACATCATGCCACTTGCATTGAAAGAGAATAAAATGAAATGGTGTTTACTCATATGTATATGCATATCTATCTGTCGAATTATTTACTTGTGAATGTTAGAGCTTTATTCTCATTTGATTATGTGAATGTTTATAGCTTACCTCCCTGCCCTTATTAGGTAATGGTCAGATATCTCGTTTGTCTAGAGATCAGTAAGGGCAGATGACCCATAGGTGCATGTAGAGTATAAATAGTATGGATTAGGGACCCTTTGTAAAACTCTTGAGGACTGGACCAGATGGATGAATGGACAGAGGACCAGTGATCAGCTCTAGAACGTCTCTATATTGATAATTCATATATTGTGCATATTTTGAGGGATTTATCTGAGAGTGGATTTAGTTTTCATACTTGGATACTTATGTGGTACTCATGGATTGTTGTACTTCATTTTATGAACATGAATCCTATCTTACGTTGCATATACTTTATGTATATAATAAAATCATCTTGTTATATTTTCCGCTGTATGAAGCAAGTAATGATGAAGTAAATTTCCCGAGATAATACTATTTTATTAACTAAGTTATTCATAAATAACTTATAAGTTTCGAAAGCTATTTCAATCTATCCAAGTTATCTCAAATGATTTTTAAATACTTAACGAATAATTATTTCTTCTACCAAACTCAGTTTCAATTATACGAATTCAAGTTGAGTACCATAGTCAAAGGCGTTAAAAAGGAAATTTTTATATTCCTATTTTTCAACGTTGACAAGTTCAATAATATAAATTAATTAATTTTCCACATAAAGTGAGGTGAATAAATAAAGGGCGTTACATTTTATGGTATCAGAGCAATGGTCCCGACTCTTGGTCCTTGGGTGTGTGGTCTAATACGCTGGTCATCTAAATTTGTGAAGTATGATCTTACATGCTTCTAATTGGAGCAAATGTTCTACCTCTTGGCCCTTGGTATGTGGTCAAGTACCTGTTTGGTAGTGTTCTATGTAGTTTAAATCGAAGTATGATAGTAATGTACTTCTTTCTAGACCTGTTTTAACCCTAAGTCCATAGTGCTGGTATACTATGGCAACAAGGAACCAATGAAGAGTGATTTCAAAGGACCCTAAGCCAATGACTCTGGGGAGGGTGTTTACCCTTGATAGTGTGGAAGCTAACCATTCCCTAGATCTAGTGCAAGGTAGTCATCTTCTTAATAATCAGCCATGCAGAGTTTGTCAAACTCTGAAGCTACCCATTCTTTTGTTTCTCATAAGGGCGTGAATCGATTGAATTTGTCTATGTTTGATTCACCCTACTACCTCAAGGTAAAACATCCTACAAGTTTTCTTGTAATTGCTTCCAAAGTATTTCTGAACTATTCTATTGAGATATTAGACTATCTCTTAGAGTGGACCTAGTCTATCTACCTTTGTCACAATTAAATGTGATCTTGGGCATGGACTGGATGTCGTAAAACCAAGTGATCATTGATCGTGATAAAAAGGCAATTTTGTATAAGAACCCGGAACCCAAGGGATATATGAGTATGTTCTCTATATAGTGGAGGAACGGGAAAGGAGAATTGCATAGATCCATGTTGTAAGGAATCTTCTAGAAGTATTTTCTGACGGGATACCGGGTTTACCGTCGAAGAGGAAGATCGAGTTTGGAATCGATTTGATTCCGGGAGCTGGTCCCATCTCTATTGCCCCTTATAGAATGGTACCACTGGAAAGGGCCGAGTCAAAGAAACAAGTGGAGGTGTTACTACAAATGCAGTTGGTCAGGCCAAGTGTGTCTTCGTGAGGAACTCTAGTGTTGTTCGATAAGAACAAGGATGAGAGTATTGCGTAAATGTGTTGACTATTGGAAACAGAATAAGGTCACCATCAAAGCATAAGTATCCTTTGCCAATGAAAGATGATGTTATAGATCAAGTTCGTGGAGCCTCAATATTTTCTAAGATTGACCAAAGGCCGAGATATCATCAAACTAGAAATCCGGAAGGAAGATATTCCCAATGTTGGATTTGGCCTCAAAATCTCGAGAGGGGGGGGGGGGGTGAATCGAGTTTTATTAATTTATTGCAAAAACACTTAATTTTAAAAATTATTTTTGTGATGGAGAGATTGGACGTTTGAGAAGGAGAGCGAAAACGATTGATAATAAAATAAGAGTAGCGTGGAAACATAAATAAACGAAAAATGCGGAAATTAAAAGAGATAGGGATAGAAAAGCTTGCACCCGGAAATTTTATACTGGTTTAGCCTTCCCGTCGAAAGGCCTACTCCAGTCCCCAAGCTACCCGCTTGAGATTTCTATAACCAACAATTGAGCCGCACCCAATTACAACCAGAGCTTCAATAACCCGCACACTACTAGGAACCTCCGTTCGCTAGGGGCCTCAATAACACAGCAGGGTTCCTCACCTTACGAACGTCTCACACGTTCAACTATGGGATTCTCTCCCTAACCACTAAGGTTTCAATACAAATGATGTGAGTGATTACAAGTGTATAGCGTGTTCTCAATAACACAGATACAACAATCAAGTACTATGATAATGAAGACTTTCTTTTGAATCTAAGAGGCCAACAAGAGTTTATGAGTTCTTAGAAAACAGATAAACGTGAAGGTCAGAAAATTAGACAAGAAGAGAAAGAGAGAAACGTGAATATCAGGTTTTCTGAAAAGAATGAATGAATTGATTAATTGGAATGTAGAAGTGATTTTCTTATTTCTATTTGAAAGAAAAATTTGTTGAATCAGAAAAAGATTTAAGTCAACAAATCAAAATCAATTTTAAAATCAAAATAAAATAAAATATGATTTTGTAATAAGTTTTAAAATAAAAAACAAATCAAAACGATTTAAGAAAACAAATCCTGATTTAAAAACAAATAAGGAAATAATTCAGAACTAAAATCAAATTCGAATTTTGAAAAATAAATCAGAATCAATCACGTAAAAATAAATCTGGAAATAAATCAAAATGATTCTGACACGTTTTTCAATAAAATTTGTGGTAATTGATTACTTCATAAAGGTAATCGATTATCACCTTAAAAATAGAAACTTTGAAATTCATTTTTAAAACCAGTAATCGATTATCACATGCATGTAATCGATTACTTCACTTCTGTTTAATGTATGATGCAACTCATATAATCGATTACCACTAATCTTATAATCGATTACTGAGCCTCTGATATTTGTATGATGCAACATCATGTAATCGATTACTCCAAGGCAGTAAACGATTACTCTGCCTCAGGAAAATGTATGATGCAACATTGATAATCGATTACTTGATCCAGGTAATTGATTACTCTTATTCAAAAAGTAATGGATTAGCCAAGTTCACATAATCGATTACACATACTCTGGTTTTTCTGTGATGCAACAAAGTTAATCGATTACTTCCAGAAGGTAATCGATTACTCCTTATTGCACTAGTAAAAATAGATTTTCATAACATAAAAATATCCAGAGTTGTTTCATCAATCATTTCCACAGAAACTAAGTTAGGAAACTGATTTTCATGAAAACTCTTTTTCTTCTCCTTTAAGTGAAAAACTCATTGGCCTTTTAACTCATTAAGAACATAAGACTTCATTACCTTACAACATGTCCTAAGGGAAAGGGATAAAAGACTTCTATTTGCTTGAGCCTTCAACTTGAGCTTGAAAGGACTTGTGCTTGCTTTGCTTGAATCTTGAGTTTGTTATCATCAAAACATTAACCTTTAATTCTTCTTGAAGTCCATGAGAGAGCTTGACTTCCAACACCCAAGACCGCATTTCAATATTGAGGCGGACACTATGAATACGTAATGATGCAGTTTGGATTGACTAATTCCCTTGCTATCTTCATGGACTACATGAACAAAATTTTCAGACCTTTTTCTGGATTCGTTCGTGCTAGTGTTCATTGATAATATCCTAATTTATTTGAAGAGTGTCAAAGAGCATGCGGAACGTCTCGAGATCGTGTTGGAAATCTTAAGAAGGAGAAGTAGTTGTATGCTAAGCTCTCTAAGTGCAAGTTTTAGTTGAAAGAAGTTAAGTTTTTAGGACACGTGATCTCTAAGGAAGAAACAACTGTGACTCAACAAAGGTGGATGCAATTCCGCAATGGGAACAACCTAATTCAGTCACGAAAGTTCGGAGTTTCTTAGGAGTGACTGGGTATTATCGTAGGATCATAAATGGATTTTCTAAGGTCGCATTGCCTTTAACCCAGTTAACCCGGAAAGATTAGCCTTTCTTATGGGATGAGAAGTGCGAAGAAAGTTTTCAGTAATTGGAGGAAAGGCTAATATCCTCTCCTGTATTATTCTTGCTCGATCCATGCAAAAGTGGTGAGGTGTATTGTGATACATCGAGGCAAGGACATGGAAGTGTGTCAATACAAAAAAAAGGAAGGCGGTTGTGAATGCATCAAGGAAACTAAAGACGCATGAGGCAAGTTATCTGACGCATGACTTGGAGCTTGTGTAACACCCCGATTTGGAAAACTCGAAAACAAACACTTTGGAATACTAATTAATTCTTTTAGGAAAAATAGGGTAAATTTTTTTTTTGAAACGGGAACAATACTCGACTATCGAGTTTCCCAAAACAAGGTATTACTTTTAAAAATCCTTTCCTCGAAAACGTTTGCGGAAGTTTCTGAAAACAGTTTGATATTAAAACTCACTCTAAATAAAAGTGTAAAACATTTGGTCACTGGGAAACATATTTGATTTTCTTGCAACGGTTTATCTGTCGGATCATGACAGTCCTTCAAAAACAGTTTAGAAAACAGACCATAAAAGTTCTCACCCAAAAGTGGCCACCACAGAACATTGGTGCCATTCTTACATAAACATATGTCTTAACAAAAGCATTTCAAAAAGATAAGGGGTACACTTGATACATATCAGCAAGGGTCCATTAGAACCTAACTATAAGCTACTAAGCAGCGTCCCCTCCACGATCCGCAACGTACGTCTTCAAAAGCAATCTCCGTCGTCTAACAGTAGCCCTCTCGTCAGCACATCACGATCAGTAGGTCCTTCCTCCAGGAGTAGCATCACTAGCTCCGCCGTCTTTTAGAGTCGAAGATTTATAGTCACATGTGCACAAGAAGTTGAGAGAGTAAGTTATCCGAATGGAATTACTCCCATCGACTTCTTGGAATTACACTAGTGACGCATACCAGAACATAACAACAATACAACAAACAATATAACAGGCAAATATATAAGATGCATGAAGATGCAATGCAATCGTCACATTGTCTAACCTTTTACCTCTCGCTTAAGGGAATCCCTAAGTCAATTATCTCTCAAAGCTGAATCACTTTGACCACTCGTCTCGCAAAGTCGAAGTCTCTTGATTAGTTTGTCTCGTCTAGAAGAAGTCCTCTCGTTCACATATCTCGAGTCCATATCATCAGGAATTCAGGCTTTATAGTTTTAGGTCTTGGGTCTACATCTCCTCGGAATCCATCCACCTAGTCGGAAGCAATAAGGAGTACAGGATCTCTAACCACACCGGCTTTTACTGGATGGCAAAGTGAATGCATTCATAAAATAACAGCCCGGGAAAATAAATACAATAACCTCATCCGGCCGTGTTCGAGCATCCCTCTCACTGATCAAGAATTAGTCAAGGGGGTGTCAGTCCTCTGTCTAGTGTACATGTGGTACTTCGTCCACACCACTGAGTGACCAGCTCCGACCGGTTCAGCCAGGGCCCCTATGGTTTTTCCCACCTAGACAGACTTCTCAAGGCTTCTTGACGAATCACCGTCATTACCTTCCCCTATCCTAATCATCAAGTGAGTACCACGCAGGTAAACACCGTGTCTTCCTCTCCACTACTTCGGGTAAAGGTTTAAGGTCGTGGGGTTATACTTTTCTGTCCTAACGTCGACCCATCCTAAGTCATCTCCGCCATACAGCTCCGACTATATGCGGAAAGCTTCTGTGGGACTCGACCACTGTCTTTGATGAGCTCCGACCCATCCTGAATCATTTCGGCATACGGCTCCGACCAGTATGCAGGATATCCACAACTTGTCTGACGGGCTACAACCCAATCAGAATCAACCTCGCCATATAGCTACGACTATATGCGGAATATCAATCAACGTTCTGACGGGCTACGACCCATTCAGAATCAACATCAGCATACGGCTCCGACCATATGCGGGATATCCATCAAACATCAATAGAAAGGCTCCGACCTATCCCGAATCATTCACACTCAACATATGGCTACGACCATATGGAGGCTATATCAACACATGGCTACAACCACGTGGAAACTATCCTCATAGAACTCAGCACTCATGGCGTTCACGTCCAAAACGTTATCGTCATCATCATAGCGTCAGCTCGATCCACGTATTCAGCGCATCAGCATCATCCGGTTCATCACGCGTTCCATCCCTTAGAGTTTCGCTCTATTCGTCGGGGGATTTCTTACAGTTTTGTATGTCTTTTCTATTCTTATTTTATATCGTGGGATGATGCAATATGCTCATGCAATGACAATCATGCACAATAATATATCTCAACATAAACAATAATATCCACCAATCAATACCATGTAATATTATAGGTCTGAGTATTCGTATACCGCGATAGAAACAATCACACAAATTATCGGGTATACTACTAACTACGATAGACCTTTACTCCGACTTTGAGAGAGTACGGAGTGTCCTAGCATACTCACTAGACACCAAAGCGTCTTAGGATAACTTCTCTCTCACCTGGATTCGCAGTTACCGAATCTACAAGTCCCGAGTGATTCGCTTCCTTCTTCGTCTTCCCGACTCCAACTTCTTTCAAGTCCCATAAGATAGATATGTGAGTGTTAAACTTTATTTACTTATTATTCTTAAAGTTATTCTCAAGACAACTTAAGAAATCCAAACATTGACTTCATTTAGAAACGAAACATCAATTCTTTTGAACTAAAACTTGTCCCAAGTCAAACACTAACTCTTATACTTTGAAATCATGAGAAAATAATCCATTAGATTCATTTAAATAAAAAGTTTCTTTTCTGGTCCTTCTTGGACAGCATTGAGTTCGAATCCAAAAACATTGAAAAATCGCACTTTTCGAATCAACTTTGTCACATATCAAATGCACACAATAACACATCTTCAAAACGCTTTTAGAAACACTTTAAAACAAGAAATATTACTTAGAAAATTATGGACAGCATCATGTCCTAAGTTTTAAATTCATTTTCCATGTTTGAAAACCGATTCAAACACATAGATAAATCAAGCATCTTGAAAACAATCAAATAAACACTTAAATCAATAATTAATCAAGTTCAAACACTTAAATCTTCATGAGGGCAGCAAGGTACTCAAGTAAAACAAATCAAATAGACATTCATTCATTTCAAACATTTCACAATCACAAGCCATAATTACACATAAGCATGTTCACAAATTTATTCATACACATAGCCCAATCAAATGAGGAAATCTAACACTTAAGCGTACACCAATCAAATCATGCATCACACATACTCTTAGTCACATTTTCATTTATCTTTTACTTAATTAATTCATCTTAGCAAAACTTCATCTTATTGCACTTTAATTATGTTAAAACCGTGTGCATCATGGCTTGTTTAGAAAATCATTTCTTCAAGGAATAACTTCACAAATCAACATATAATTTCATGTCATGAACACATATACGATTAGGAGAATTCAACTTAAAAATTAAGGTCTAAACCGTGACCTTAAATAGGTTTTCTCAAAAACATTTCCAAGGATTCAAGACTTGAGAACAACTCTAGATTCAATCAACAATTTCACATAATTCATTGAGCAAGTAAAAACATAATCCTAGCATGCATTCTACATGAAACCGTGGGCATCACATGAGTTCCTAAACAATTTATATTTTTCACTTAACACATAAAATCAACTCAAAGCTTAAGGAAATCACATGTTCATCTACCAAACTTAAGAAAATCTCAATCTTTTTGATTTAGCATGTAAAACCGTGGCTACACTCAAGGATCACAACATCACATATTATTAAATTTCAAGATCATATCATGTAAGAGATTAAGCAAAGGAAATCAAGTTCATACTCATGATTATAACTAAACCGTGACCAATCCATGATTTTCTTAAAAGAATTTTCTTAGAGTTTCAAACTTCGAAAACATGCTTAGAATCCCATGGTAATCACATGAACATAATCAAGATTCAATAAAAAACCCCTAACTTAAAAACTAAGTGCAAACCGTGGCCATTCAAAGAAATCAATCATTTTCAAAGATCTTTCACACTAGGATTCAAACATCAAGTATGGCAAGGCTCAAACATAGATCTTGACATGCATGCAACCAAAATTATTAGACCTTCAAAATCTTTCTATGAAACTCAAAATCAAATTCTTTTCTAAAACATTTTCAAGAAATCAAAGAGAAAACTTCAAGACCATGAAGAAAATCATTTTCTTAACAAAACTTTTAGAATCAAGCTTGGAAAAATAACATGCATCACACCCTTTTCAAGTAAAAATCAAAGTAAAGAAAGAATGAATGAAAAAGAACAAGAATTAAAGAAAAAGGTTTGAAGCTTTTAAGTTCATATTACAAGTTCTTACTTAATAAAAATTTTAAGGATTCAAGTCCAAAATCTTTGATGTTCTCTCCTCTCTCTTCACGGTTTCTTCACTCATCTTCTAAGGTCCATGGTTTCTTCTCCTCCTCTTCACTAATTTGGCTTGATCTAGCTTAGATCATGAAGATTCCAAGGTGTTGAGGTTTGGTTCTCCTCCTCCCTCAATTCGGTCTCACTCTCTCACTTTCTTCACCAAGAGTTTGATGATTCTCTTGGTATTTTGTGTTTGGCTTAGGAAAAGAATGGAAACAAGGAAAGTGTTTGTGTTTGGATCACTCTTTCTTCCTCACGGTTTGGTGTTGATGTTGGTGGGTGTGGGTTTGCTTGGAATGAGAAATGAAGATGAGAAGAAATGGAATGAACTCACTCACACACACGGTTTGGTCCCTTTTCTTTGAGTTCTACATTTTCTTAATTTCCAAAAAGGGTTTGCATGGAGGGTTGGTTTGCAATGCTTAAGGATTAAGTCTCAAAACTTGGAGGCCAAGTTTTTGCCTCAAGTCCCTCACGGCCTCCCCCTTATTCCTTCCTTTCCTTCACTTTTTCTTCCTTCCCATGTCATGCTTAGGTCATTAGAGTGATGTCATCATGTTGACTATTAAGGCATGCCACTTGTTGATCAAAGGAATGAGCTTAGTGTCCAAGCCATGCATAACATTCGGCCAAGAGTGATTAAGGGTAGGTTAGGTTAGTTAATTAGGTTTAAGGCACTTAATTAGGGTTCTAATCATGATTAGGGTAGGATTAGGTTAATTAATCTAGGTTTAACTCACTAATCCTTAGCAATTAGGGCTTAATCAAGGATTAAGGTGCTAATCAAAAACTTAATCACAGGTTTAAGGAAAAATAATTTTGGGTTAACTCACTAATCAAAAAGAGTTTAGGGTTTAAGAGAATGATTAAGCACTCAATCAAAGATTAAGAGCTCGATTAGGGTTTCACTCCTCGATTAGGACATCGATTAGGGTTTCTAAAGGTGATTTGGACTTGATTCTTTGAAACTTAGAAAAATAATTTCCATCTTAAACCATAAAATCATAGAACCGATTAAGAAAACAAAATCTTATTTAACCACAATCAATCAAGCATACAAGGTCACACACCCACAAGTCAATCAAATAAGAACACATCAAGAAATCAAAACTCTTTTAAATTAATTCTTTAATTAATTAGGTTAAAGCAATTTTCTTAATTAGGGACTTGTTGAAGTGAGTCAAATGGCAGATGTTACAGCTTGCAGTGATTGTGTTCGCTCTATAGATCTGGAGGCATCATCTCTATGACACTACATTACAGGTGTTTAGTGACCATAAGAGTTTGAAGTATTTGTACGAAAAGAAGGAGTAGGACATGAGACAACATCAACGGGTGGAGTTTTTGAAGGATTATGATTTTGAGCTCCATTACCATCCTGGTAAGGTGAATGTGGTAGCAGACGCGTTGAGTCGAAAGGCGATTCACGCGAGCTCTATGGTGATTAAAGAAGCCGCTCTAAGCAAGGAATTTAGAGACTTGAGCTTGATGATTCAAGTAAAGCGGACAAGTATTCAGATGGAAAAGTTGCGAATCACAAATGAATTCTTAATTCTGATTCGTGAATTGTAACAAGAAAACGAAGAGTGGAAAGAAAATAAGAGATTGGCTTTTGAAGGGAAGGAACCCAATTTCCATAAAGGAGCGGATAGAATTCTTCATTTCAAAACAAGAATTTGCATTCCTAATTATCCGAAAATTTGGAAGTTGATTTCGGAATGAAGCATGCAAGAGATGGATTAGCCGAAAGTTATATATGCTGTAACACCCCGCAAATTCCTCATATTAAAGTAAAACACTAAAGAAATTATTTTTTTTAAAAAAAAATAATTAAAGAGAAGTTTTGAAAGAGTAATTTCTAAAACGATTTTCCTTAAATTCACGTTTTCAAGATAATGAATGATTTTTAGAGAAATGATTTTCTAAAGTGATATCTAAAGTTTAGAAATTAAGTTTTTGAAAAAAAAAATTTATATGCTTGATGTTTTTATAAAATGTTTGTGATTTATTTTGGTGTATGTACGGTTTTGGTATGCATGCTTAGGACTATAGGAGAATTTAATTATGGGGAAAGAATATAATGCATGTGTAAATGTATAGAATGTGCATGAGTAAGGTGTGATGCATGAATGTGTGAACTTATATATATATATATATATATATATATATATGTATGCCGTATGGATATGATGCCCTAAAGATGTCAATTGTGTGATGCTTATATGTGTGTTAAGTGTATGCATGAGTCTATGCTATGTGTGATGAAAATAAAATCATATGTGCATGTGTGTGTGTGTGTGTGATTCAGCCACGTCAGGACTAGAAAGACCAAGAAGGGGCAATTTCCTTATGCATTAAGAATATGAAAATTAAATAGAAAATAGGAAGAGAGTAGGAGAGGTGAGTCATGAAGCCTAGGGAAGATTTTTCCTTTACCCTTGTCTCCCACGATAGGACCCCTCCCATGCAACAATATGCCTAGACCAATTTGCCCTTAAGCTTCCACATTGAATCAAGGCTAGAAAAGGAAATTTCCACACCCTTGCCTTACTCTTAAAACCGTGTGAGGAGTGTTGGTTTGGATTCATTTTTCACCTCCACAACAAACACCAACACACTTGCTCTCAAGAGTACCATCAAACTCTTGAGACTCATAGAAAGAAAGAGTGAGACCGCGTGAGGAGAAGAGAAGAAGAAGAGTGAAAATCCTAAAGCTCTTAACCTAAACTTCTTCAATTCCTTCCTCAACCATTTTCTTCATCAAAGATCAAGGAGAAAACTACCCCTTAACCTTAGAAGGAGAGAGACCGAGGCAAACTCAATAGGGGGAGAAGAGAGAGTTGAAGATTTAAGATTAGGAACTAAGGTAGAAAGAGTTTTGATTTAATCATTTGACGTTGTAAAGGACTTTATTTTGGACTTTGATTTAGTTTTGTGATGAATGTAATTATTTTTAGTGATCATTGAGTTTAAGTGTCTTGCATGTTATTTTTATGCCTTGATCTTGAATGTGGATGTGAAAAAGTTTTGGTCTCTTGCTTGTGAATTTTCTTCATCACGGTTTTACTTGAAATCGTGTTTTAAGTTCATAAATTGTATGGATTTCCTCATGCATGTTGATTTTGTGGCCTTATAATCCTTATTCTTCTTTGCATGTTCTCTTTATACTTTGATCTTGGATTTTATGAATGAATGAACTTGTAAATCACCAAATCAAGGACTAAAGGATTCGGCCATGAGTAGAAGAAATAGGTCTTGATGTTTTTAATTTGATCTAAGTAATTTCATGTTTAGAAAAAAATTAATTTCTAGCTTATTCTTCACGGTTTGCTTGTAGATTTGAGTTTAAGTTTATGATTTTGCTTTGATCTTCTTTTGCATGTCTTGATCCATGCTTAATTTTTGAGAAAACATGAAACTTGAATCTTGTATGTAAAGTCTTGATTTCTTGTATGCATGTCACGGTTTTCAAAGGAAATTAAGCTTAACAAACTTTGAAAATAATTTTAGTTTGAATCAAGATTCTTGTGTGTGTGTGATGATGATTCGGTTGATGTTTGATGATGCTTCTATGTCTTGCATGATATGATCTATGAATTTAGGTGTTTGCATGTAGAAAATAAAATTTAAAGACCTTGCCCTCTTGCATGTCACCAATCGGCCAAGTCTAGGTAGAATAGGGAATCATACTAGATCATTATTTTTCTTACATGCATGTTGAAAATTGTCTCACCTAGAGATTTGTAGGTGCATGCATGTGTCTTTCTAAAAGGATAAAGACCTTAACATATTTCTTGATTTTATTGTATTAAGAAATTAACTTTTGGTTTGCTACATCTTCTTGTGCAACTCACGGTGTTCATAAAGAAAATAAGAAAACAAGATTTTTGATTCATGTTCCTTGTGCATGTCATAATTATATTCGGCCTATTCATGTTAGCTAGTCTAGGATCTCTTTTCCAATAAAATAACTTGAATTAATTGAGTGTTGTGTTTGAATGAATATATGTGTGAGTGTGTGTGCTTATGTGTTTTCGGTTAGGATTAAAAGATAATGGAATTTAAATGCTTAAAAAGAACTAAGTTGATTTATGTGGATTTGGATTGTGATGTTTGATTCATTTTCTTTGCTTTTATTCGGATGTGTAGTTTAAATAGGTTTAGAAAGTTTAATTTGCATGAAATAAAATATGCATGGTGAGTCTTGAGAAGGATGTAAATTGTTTAGGGTGAATATTGGTGTGTTGGTTTGAAATTTGACTACGTTTGGTTTATGAATGCTTGCATGCCAAAATGTTGTTTGTGGCCGTATGTAGTGTGATTCGTTTGAATGTCCTGGGGTGTTCATGGCTGTCCTAAGTTGTTTTATGATAAAACTTGAATTTTCAAGTGTTAATTTTAAGTTAATAAGTTATTTAAAGTAAAGAGTATTTTTACAATATTTTCGGAGTTTTATTAAAGCAATCCTGTAAAACTAATATGCTGTCCAGAATTACTTGGACGTGCTTTTTATGTTTGAAAATGTTTTCATATGAATTAAAGCCAAATTTTCAAGTCATGATCGATTGTGAGTCTATTTCCCAAAGTTTTTCCAACAAAGAAAAGACAAGTATTAAACTAAGAAAAGATTTTCTCAAATGAGATAATAACGTAAAATGTTTTATTTAATATGAGGAATGATGTAGAAAAGAGATTGGGGGCAGTCGGCAGCCGGCAACCAAAAAGGATTCGAGGAGACGGTACGCATTACATTGCTGGACCTCAGGTGAGAGAGAAGCTTTCCTAAGACACCGTGGTAGTTAGGTGATATATTAGGACGTTCCGTATCATCTCAAAGATCGGAACCAAGTGGTTCGGAGTCAGTAGTATAGTGGCAATTGTTTGATTGTGTGGCCACTTATACGAAGGTGACGAAGACCACATTGTTGTTGTGTGATGTTTGTGTGATTGATAGCATGCCTTCAATTATTTATTTATTTATTTATTCACTTAATTATGCAAGTTGAAATTAAGTATTGTTGGTCAATAATGATAACCTTTTGATGGACGTTTGTTACGTCCTGATTGAGAAATTAAAGTGACAAGAATAAGTTGAGAAAGAAAGGGGAATTGAAAATAAAGACACAATGAGAAAGAAATAATGAGTGAGAATAAGATATGTGTTGGAAAAGAAAGAAAGAGTTGAGATTGAGGAAGGGATGAAATGATAGTGTTGAGAACGAGCCAGAGCTGGGGAAAGTGATGTGAATATGAGATGAGATTTGAGCGGAGCTGGGCTCCTTGGTTCTTGGTTTTAGTCTGGGAACTAGTGTTGAGTTGAGCTTGCTCCTCCATTAGCGCTCAACAAAGATATTATTTTTGAAACAGGTTTTTACAAAATGGTTTTTGAAAAAGGTTTTTGAAAGGCAGTTTTTGACAGGGTTTTGGGAAGAGTTTTTTTAAAAGATTTTTGGAAAAGAGACTTTATGGTGAAAAGAAATTTTTAGGAAAGGTGTGAAAGAAATTCTTTTGAGAATGTTTTGAACAGAGGTTTTGAGAAATATTATAAAAAGTATTTTCAAAGAGGTTTTTGAAAAGAGGTTTTGAGAAATATTATGAAAAGTATTGTCGGAAAAGTTTTTGAAAGGAAAATTGTGAAAGGAGATTTTTCAAAAGGTCTTGAAAAGAGAATTGAGCAGTTGTGAAACTAGAATTTTGAGAAAAATTTACAAAAGGGAGTTTTATGAAACTATTTATGAAGTGAGGTTTTGTAAAAGTTTATCAAATGGTTTTGAGAAGGTTGTGGAAAGTGTTTTGAGAAAAGATGTTAAAATGAGATGGTCGTGAGAAATGGAGTATGTTGAGAAAGTTGGAGAAATGAGATTGGAAATTGTGATGTGATCCCAACTCTGTGCTATGTGAGAAATGATGAGAGAAAGGCTGTCCAAAGTTAGTGGTCGGGACTCGTTGAAGGGTTGCACGAAGGACGGGCCGACCTTAGGATTAATTAAAAAAGATTAAAAGACTTTAAAAGACATGCGCGGTGAGGTATGAGAGTGCGAAGTAGTGGAGAGGAAGAAACGATAAGTATCTGCGGATACTTAGGACAAGATTGCATTAGGGGAGGACGATGACGGTGAAACGTCAAGAAGTCTAGAGTATGTTTTCTAGGCAGAACGAACTCCACATGTGGCGCACTAACGTGGTGGGGACTGGGTCTAATGTCGTGGTATGTTCTGCGGGCCCACTAGAAACATACTGTCGCCCCCTAGATTGCAAATCGAGAACAGTGAGAGGGACTGGAACGGGGCATTGTGTTTGCCACTGCGTGGACAGTGAGCCTTGATATTATTGAATTGATTTGAGGACGAGATCCTCCTGGTCTGGGACCATTTATGTGTTGTGACAGCTGTCGTGCCCGCGTGGTAAAGGTCCTGTACTCCTGTTTGCTTCCGACTAGGTTGGATGGATGACCGAGGAGATGTAGACATGTGTGATAGCCTAGAACAAAATGAGTATCTAGTGATATTGTGTGAGAGGAAATTATGAGTATGAGAATGGAAAAAAAAATTGAGAAAGAAAGAATGTATATGAGAAAGAAATTAAGTTTGAGAAGATAATAAAAGAAAAGAATGATGATGATAAGACTGTTAATATTGTGATTACATGCTTGATTGTGGCGTGCTTGTGTGTTTTATTATGTGTGTGTTGTTCTTCTATCTTGCCTATCGTAATTCCACACCGTCGACAATCCGTCGTTCGGAACGCTTACTCTCTCCTGTTCGTTGGCATATCGGTGTTGCTGGTATTTCAATGGGCAGATGGAGTGCTGCATGGACATCACTACTTGGAGTAAGTATGGAAGAGGTTGGAAGCGTACCCCAAGCGGCTGGGTATGGACTGGCCATACTCAGATTGTGATACCCGACCCGGAACATCAACTGAGTGGAGCTGATCTGGGGCCTCACTTGAGGCAAGTCACTGTGTGAGGGTATAAGAACTACAAAGAGAAGGCACGATACGAGCAACAGTGGAATTATACCACCAGAGACGGAGAGAAGTTGGAGTCCAACAATACCACCGGGACAGTAATAGGAACGACATCTTCTTTTAAGGCAACAAGGGAATCCAAGAAGAAGAAGGACCTCCACCCGATTGCCTTCAATAGGGTGGCTCAAGATTAGCATGGTTATTCTAGATTGTAGTAGGTGTGTGTGTGAAGGATTACCTGAGTAATGATCCCTTGATGTAACTTAACTTATTCTAATGCATGCCCGACTTTTTACATCTTCATGAAAAATGTCTAATGATTTCTTTTGGTGGAATGCAAAGAACTATTTCCATATGAAACCTAAACGTTTTCCTAATAAATGTTTTGGAAACCTAAGTGAGTAAAGATCAGTTTTAGTAACAACTCGGTTTCAAAAAGGGTGTTGAGAACACCAAGGACTTTCCAATAATGTTTTCAAACATGTCAACAATGTTTTACAAAAAAAAAAAATCTGGCCTCAATTTTTGTAACTTTGATAAGTAAAAGTAAATATTTTTGGCTTACGAAAATCGGGCTGTTACATATGCCACTTATATACTGAACGGTGAAGCGAAGACATGGTGGAACCATGTAAAACAGATGTTGGAAGCGAAGGACCGACACATCACCTGGGAGATATTTAAGGAGAAGTTTTTGAAAAAAGTATTTTCCCAGAAGATGTGAAAGGAAGAAGGAGGTTGAATTTTTAGAATACGTTACTAAGTTCAAAGGATTGATGAAGTATTTTCTAGAAACAACCCAGACGAGAGGTCCAAGTGTGAGAAACTCGAGAATGGATTATGTCCGAATCTCGAACCAACTATCAGCTATCAGGGAATAAGGAATTTTCCGACATTGGTAAGTATGTGTAGAATCTGTGAGGACGATGGGAAAGCACAGGAAGTTTATGAGATAAATGTTCGAGCCCAGCATAAGATGAAAATTGACGAAATGAGGACTCAACTAGAAGAGGAGGAAAAGCGATTAAGAGAATCAATTATGGAAAAAGAACAAATTGAGAAAATAGAGCTAAATGCATAGGGGTTAGGGAAACCTCGACTGCAGGAAAATAACTGAAAAGGTAATGGGTAAGGAATCACTTGTCTACCTCAATGTGGAAAGTGTGGGGCACATCACTTTGGATTAAGTTGTGGTGTACCCAAGGGGATAATCTGTCTCGACAACTGGAAGTCGGGGTACTGTTCGCCGGATCGTCCAGAGGATAAAAGCAAGACAGGAATGGACAACAAGCGAATCAAGCACGGAAAGGTGTTCACCCTGCTAGGATGCGAGTCAGATCCGGATGTAGGTAACCTGAGTTTATCTTTTTCCCTTATCTGAATTAACGTAGTCAAATGTTTTTCGATTGCGTTAATTAAATCGTTTGATAATCTAAGGACCTAAGTGAGGCTTTTGGCTTGAATTTCTGATTTGGGTCTGATATATAGTGTTTTCAAGTGATAATTAACTTCCTTTTGCTATGTTTTTGGTTTGTTTCTTGAGTAAATATTAGGTTTTTGTTATGTTTTTAGGAAAGTTAGGTAATTTAGAGTCCTTGAACGTTTGATCCATTTTGGGTTTGATTTCATGTATCTGGAGCTTAATTTGATGATTTTATGTTTTGGAATGGAAAAGAGTTTTGAAGACCTGAAGATTGAAGCTAGAATGGAGAGAAATGGTGTTCTTAAATGTGGCCCAAGATGGGGTTTAAATGTCAAGAGCTGGGGTGAAAAAAGTCATATTTTAATTGAAGAAAACCCAGCCAATTCAGGCAAAGTCACGCCCAGGCGCAAGTAATGGTGCACCTAGGCGCGACCTGCATGTAGCAAAGGAGCTGGTGGAGATTTTAATGCCACGCCTAGGCGTGGGTGGGCTGCGCCTGGGCGCGATTGCCTGCGAGTTGGGCCTATCTATTTCACTTTTGAGGATTCGATAGATTTTGGATTGATTTATTTTAGGATTAGCTTTTTATATAAATACTAGGACTTAGTATTAGGTTAGTCAGCTTTTTGAGAAAGAGGGAGATTGCATATTTTGCACTTCATTCAAGGAAAAGAGTTTAGGTAATTCCTTATTGTCCATGATAGGTTATCCTATTCTATTTCTTCTACTTTATTCTTTTGTAATGTGTAACTAAAACCCTTTGTAGTTAGGAACATGGTGGATTTGTATGATGAGTTTATATATTTATGAATTAATGTTTTTCATTCAAAACCTATTGTTTGGTTGTGTTTTAATTCTAATTCATGAAATTGGCCACTTTATGTTTTGTTTGGAATCTCTAATCCAACGTGACCATCTGAGGGTTAGAATAGGTCGTTCTTCCAAACATTATAACCACCTAGTTTGTAGACATACATCTAGGGCTTATATGACTTGAATGTTCCTGTGTTCTTAATTGTGGTTATTCATATGTCAAAATCGCTTAAGACATTAAGGGTTCTCATATTTAATAAGAAACATAAATTCGCAGAGACATCTGGTTTTTATTACCTCTGGGATGTCGTGGGTTTAATGAAAAATAGAAATTCATAATTAATAAATAAGTCTTGCAATGAAACTAGTTCCTAACGCCTTTCTCTATCTGTCTCACAAAACCCTATTTTTGATTAGTTTATTTTCAATGGTTTGTTTATTTAAATAATAAAAAGTTGATAGATTTCTCTTTTAATTACTCTTTGGTGAGAATTATTTGGAAACAACTCACGATCCCCGAGTGGAACGATAATTTACTTACTCTTTATTACTTGTGATCTAGTATACTTGCTAGTATCAATCCAACAAGTTTTTGGCGCCGTTTTCGGGGATTGGAATTTGATTCCAATTAATTTTTGGTACTTAGGAGTAGTTAGATAGGAAATTTATTTGATCTCAATTATTTGATCTTAATTGTTCCTTTTTTTATTAACAGGTGATGCTTAACCCTTTTATGCATTTGCGTTCTGCAGGTGGTAAAGGAATCGTTCCGCTTGATCTTGAGATTGATAAGAGTGCAAGAAGTAGGAAGAGGCACGCCCGTTTACAAAGGAAAGAACAAAAGGATAAGATGGCTGAGAGAGCAGAAAGAGGTGTTGAGAGGACTGAAAGAGAGGCTGAGCAACCAACGCCTCCACCCAGAAGAATGACACTGGCTGACTATGCAATTGTTGATCCAGACATTTTCACTTCTAGCATAGTCAGGCCACCAATCACTGTTGAATCCTTTGAGATTGATCCACAGTACATTCATCTAATCAAGCAGGATCAGTTCAGTGGAGCGCCACATCAAGATCCAACTGATCACATAGCCAACTTTTTGGGTATGTTGGATTTCTTCAAAATCCAAGGTGCTTCAGAGGAGGCCATCAGGATGTGGATGTTTCCTTTATCTTTAAATGAAAAGGCGTACAACTGGGTTCATAATCAGCCACTTGGAAGTCTTTCCTCCTAGGAATTTTTGGTTAGGAAGTTTATTGACAAGTTCCTCCCAGCTAGAAAGTAAGCTAAGCTTTGTCAAGATGTAAGTTCTTTTGTTCAAGAGGATAATGAGCCATTACACGAGGCCTGGGAGCGCTATAATCAGATGCTTAAGAAGTGTCACACTCATGCTATGCTAGCCTGGTTGCAGATCCGTCTGTTCTATGACAGATTGAAGATGTCCAATAAGGGAATGGTTGATGCAGCAACTGGTGGGTCACTGATTAAGAAGACAGTAGAAGAGGCCAAGGATATTTTGAAGACAATGGCTTATAATAGCAACCAAGCCCTGAGTCAGAGGAGCATCATGAGGAATTCTAATCTGAGCTCCACTCAATTCCAGACCCTTCTTCAACAGCTTTGCTTGTGGTGCAAGGAGATGCAACAATAGATTTCTGCATTGGCAAAACACATGGGACAAACTCATTTGACAACTACAGTCAACCTAGTCTGTGATTTTTGTGGTGGGAATCACCGCAATGGTGAATGCTCACCTGATGTTAGAAAGAGTCCAGAGACTATTGAGGAGCAAGCAAATTATGTTGGTGGTGGAGGTCAACGAAGGAACAATCTATTTTCCAACACCTACAATCCGGGTTATAGAAATCACCCGAATTTTTCATGGAATAGTCCGGCTCTGAATCCATCTCAGTCACAGAATGAAGCAGAATTGGGAGATAGTAGTGAATAAATTGGCTACTGTAACAAACAACTTCATAGATGAGACTAGGGTGCATTTCGCCAACCAGAGTGCTAGCATCAGGAATTTGGAGGTGCAAGTGGGGCAGATTTCAAAGCAAATATCAGAGAGACTACTACGAACTTTGCCCCATTAATGAGTGTTCAGGCTGAAAAGAGTGATAATAATGATGTTGAGAGCAAGGTTTCTACCTTGTGGGTGCATTTGGCAGCCCTTGATCCTTGAATAAAGGACAAACGTCAGGCTCGGGATGTTAAACAAGTGCTACTAGGTGGCAGCCCAAGATTTGAATGTTTTTCTTAGTTTTTAGGTAGTTGTTATTTTTATTTTTGTGTGAATTATTTTTAGTGTGTTTTTAGTTTCCCTTTTCTATTATTTAAAAAAAAAAGAAAAAGAATTTTAAAATGCATGTCTGATGTCCATGGCCAGGCACGGCAACCCCACGGCCAGGCGTGGAGGACGCCGAATGGTCCGAAGGGGGTTAAAGTGCTAAAAAAACTGAAAAAAAGGGGGGCGTGAGACAGTTTGATCTGCGTCTAGGCGCCCGCGGTTCGCATAAGGGCCATGGCCAGGGGCATTCAGCCCCACTTTTTCATTCCCTCCCAAATCCCCAAAGTTTCCTTTAGAACCTTAACCCCCAAATCATAAATCCTCCAATTCCAACTCAAATCTTCACTAAATCTCTCAATTTCTCTCAAATTCTTAAAGTTCTAAGTATTTCTCTTCCTGTGGTGTTGCGCCATTGTGAATGCAAGTGTGCTCTCTCCCTCTCCATTTGGTTTCTCTCTCAAGGGTGTGAAGGTACACGAATTTTGCTTGGTTTAAGGGGTAAGAACACTCAATCTCTCTTCTCTACTTCTCTCTGGACTTGTTTAGGTTAGTTTGGGGGAGTAAGAGTTAGTGTTTGTGTGTTAGATTTTGTTCTTTTTTAGTGCCTACCAAGTGTTTGATCAATTGTCTGAGAGAACAGTGACACCCTCAATATAAATCTAGTAATTAGAGTAATAAATATACTATTACTCGAATAGATATGGACTTGTTTAAAGATAGAAAATATAAGGTTAATTTTTTTTCCTTTTCATTTTCTAAAAGAAGCTGGTGCACAAACCAAAATATGGGATCTTTGGAGATTAGATTTCGTATTACTTAAAATATTGAATTCGACGTTTTCTTTAACAAGGAATTCATTTCTCAACTTAGATAGCATCTGCTCTTAATAATGCAATTTTATATAATGAAAATTTAAGTGATGTCATCCATTATTACATTTTGTAAAACTGATACCATTTTAAAAACATCGTAGCCGAACTCTTTAAAAACCATTATCAGAGTAAGCGGAAATAATAGGACTATGTAACAAGTTGTGATATAAACATAGATTTTATATATATATATATATATATATATATATATATATCAAAAGTCATGAAATACATAGTCCACAAGTGAAAGTCTCCAACCCCAGTACAAGTCCATAAGACTATATATATATACATCATCAAAATAGATCATCGCTCCAAAGTTCTCAAAAGTATATATACAATATCTACATATCAAAATAAAAGACTCTGAAGCTGATCATGTAGCATAAGCAGCAGTAGTAGTAGTAGTAGTCTCCCAGTAGTCATCATCAACCATCAGTAGCATCTCCTCCAAAGCAGCAATCACACTGGATCCATGATCCACATCATCTACCCTATTCACATACCTAAGGATCATCATCCCTCCACTGACTCCCGGTAGAATGCACGACAGGCTCGCCTCCGCTCTCGTCCTCGACAAGATCCTCCTCAATCTCATCCGAAGGAGTAGGTACCCTACCACTGGGTACAGGGTCTGCTGAAGGCGTGACCCTAACAGGACTCCTCGGAACAGATGAGGGAGTCTCCTCTCGAACGACTCTAGAAGTAAAAGGGTGTGAGCGGGTAGGTCGGAATCGAAAACTGTGATACGAGCGAGCTGGTCGAGTGGGAGGTGGTCTATGGTAAGTGTAAAAGGGAGGTACATGCATAGTGTATATGATGGGAATCCTAAACCTACGAGGACGGAACCGAATCAGTGGGTTAGGGTGATAGAAGGTAATCTCTACCTCACCCTCATACACTGCTCGGTGATCCTCGTAGATCCATATGCCACTAGGAAGTGGGCGGATCTCGATGCAAGCGATGTAACGTGACATCACCTACAAGGGCACAGGGATAAGCAATTCTACACACATAATAAATAGAGCATAAATAAAAGAACAATATAAATATGAACGTATACATCAAATAATCATCAACCACAATTAGCACTTAGCAAATATTTGATGCAAGTAGAATGCTCATACTTATTTTCATTTATCAACTTTAGATTAGATGAGTGACATGATGTATGAGTCTAGCTCTCAATCCTAACTCCATCAATCTATGACACTCTCTGACGTCCATCCTTTACTTCACATAAGCACTCAACAGTGTGTTGTACTCCTAGTTGTAAAACATTCGTACATTCACCCTAGAATGTACACGACAAGCATGGAAATGATACATAACGCGCTCCTCGAGCAGCGTTCCGTCGTCTTAACGGAATAATCATATCATCAGCATATTACTCTCGTTGGCCACATCGTCCACCATAATGTGTCATCAAGCAAGCCGTCAATTGGAACTCCCAGAGGCCCTCCTCATGTTATCATAACATGAAAAACGATCTAACACCCGAACTCCAAGATGAATGCAATTTCTTAACTTAAAAGAATTGATTGTTATATCCCAATTAATAATATCTCACATTATTAATCCAATAATTTCATACCATCATCAATCAATTACTTTTAAGTCCCAGATCACTTGGATTATTATCACTTAGATATTAACAAAATGATTCAGAATTAAAAATGGCATTGTTAAGTTTCTGGTCAAAAAGACTCGAGTAGTTCTTCAGTCTTTCCAGTTTACTCGAGTAGTTCACGAGTTACTCGAGTCGTTCATACTTTTTCAAAAAAGTCAAGTTTCAGATTTTCTAGAAATACTCGAGTAGTTCATGAAATACTCGAGTCGTTCATCAACCCAAAAGACTCAAGTGGTTCATGCATTACTCGAGCGGTTCATCAAAGTAATATTCTTGCTGCATCAGTCAATACTCGAGTCCTGGACCTGATACTCGAGTGTTGGGTGCAAACAGACGCGCTGATGCGTCACAAAATACTCGAGTCTCAAGCCAAGTACTCGAGTCTTGACAGACAGTACAGACTGAAAATTTGGTTCTAACATACCACTTTCAATTCTAATCATTTCCAATCAAATCCAATGATCAACAGAGTTCATATAACATATAATGAACATGTTCAAGTACTTAGAACACATCAAATTACAGAAATTGCAGAGATTCAAAGGATTGTGCATAGACTTGGAAAATTCACAACTCAACATGCCAAATTGCTAAATACTCAATAAACTTGTGATTTTAAGTTCAAAATAGCTTGCATGCATCATATGAAACTTTCTCAAAACAACTTTAGAGCACAGGTTGGTCTCCAAACCAATTTCCCTATTCAAACTAAGCCTTTAGAGCCTCTTGGTGGCTCTCTAATCAAATTCATGAAATTTAAACTCTATCTAGTGAATAGAAAGCTTTCCCCTTACCTCTCAGACGTGACTCAACAGAAAATTTGTAAAGAAATACTCCACAACACCAAAAACTACTTCAATCACCAACATGCAGGACAGTGTGAGCAGAGGTCCAATTTCAGAGTTTTTGAATGGGTAAACATGCAAGAGAATTAGGGGTTTTGGTTAGAATACATTCTCTGCAACATAAACTAAGATTTAAAATGAATTTGAGGTTGATTGGACACAAGAGCTTACCAAAATTCGAAATCAAAGTGAGCTCCAGAAACTGTTGACAACAACTAAGCTCCAAGTTTCGAGCTTCGAATCTTCCAACACACAAACTCTCAGCTCACAATTTTGGTGTCTATACAAAGCTCGTGATGTGAGCTTTGTATTGGTGTATGATTTGCGGCTTAACTCAACACAGATAAGGAGAATCGAATAATCGAACTCAGGAACCCTTATGCACGAATTCTGTAACACCCTAATTAAATTTTACCTTTAAACCGAAAATTAGGACTTAAAATTTCTTTTTAAAGGCGGCGTAAAAACAATTATAATAATGATCAAAACAATAATTGATTTCATTTAGTGTTAAAAACAGAGTTTTACAGCGGAAGGCTAGATCATCCAATCATAAAGAAAAACAAAACACCATGGTTACACCTTCGGGTTACACAAAACGTGACATACAAAAGCAGCGTTTTAGCTCGGCCAACTGGCCGAGACCTAACTAAATTTTCGACTCTAATGACCTACTCTCCTTGTGAAGGAGAGTGAACCTGCTCGGCCGGGAACTGCGTTTGCTAGGGCTCAGTACCTGAAAAATGGTAAGGAGGTGAGCATTACACAGAACTTAAGTAAGCAGTTTCTAATATGACATACCGAACTACCAAGCCAAACACAAATAATCAATTAACATACTAACAAATATCAAGTCAAATGACACATAACATATAAACAGCTTCATTCTACTCGGTCCATGTCATATTCCTATGTATCCTTTACCGACCAGCTTTTCTCCTATGTCCCCGATTAGTTACCCTTACACTATTTCCTCAATTTCTATCCCTGGTTACTCGGCCTTTACTTTCCTTTCTCAGTATTCCATTTTCCCTCTCGGTCTCTTTACTCATTATTCATCTTTTACAGATTTTACAATCTTTTACTCTTCTCGGCTGCATACACCCAGTGCATGTCTTACACCATTTAGGATCGGATTCCAGAGTGTCCATAACTACGAGTACCTGGTACCCATCTTACAACTGCACATAGCCAGTATGCGTCTGACGCGATCAATGCACGCACCTAGTACGCGTCTTCTATGATCAGGAGCACATCCCACCGATTCCGTTGCTCGGAACCTTGTGTGAATCATAACTGCGAGTGTCCAGTACCCGTCTTACAGCTGCGCATACCCAGTATGCGTCTGACGCGATCAATGCACGCACCCAGTACGTGTCTTCTATGACCCGATCACACAACCATTTCTCTTTAATTACCCTTTTTATCCTTTTGACCATTTTCTTACTCGGCCTCTCTCGGCTCATCCCTCCTGTTTACCCTGTTCACTCTTCCTCTCATTATTTAGTTCTTTGCTAGTATTTTTCTTCCTCCAGTAATTCACATCACTCCCCCTAACCCATCTCGGTCTTTCACACTCGGCCCACAGACATATTTAAAGAAAAACATGAGTAAAATTTATCACAACTTATAAACAAGATTACAACAACAACATAGGTTTTAAAAAAAACATTTAGCAAGCATACAATCATTTTCACTTAGTTCAATAATTCATGACTCTAGTTCATCTACCAATCTTCTTCTTAGTTATTCATTTTCCTTCCTAATATTTCCCTATGTCACATCCCTAATCTAGCACCCACTCTTAGCACCCGTTATGAACACACTAGAAACCCAAACCTGAGCAAAGGTAACACTCACTCCTTACCTCAACCTACTGGAGATAAGAGTATGGGAGCTTGAGTGTGGCTTCTTTGCTCATCGACCCTTGAGCAGGGAACCCTTGAACCGCTTCTCTCCCTGCTGCACTCCCAACACAGCGAAGACCCAAGAAACGTTCGACAAGGCAGAGGAGATGAAGGAAAGTAGCTCCTAGTTTGTGAGTATCAATGGAGAAGAAGAGAGAGAGATTTGCGTGAGTGAAAGAGTGCATGCTGAACTTTTGGTGCTGGTACTTCATAGAAAATGAAGGATACGAAAGAGAAAGAGAGTAGAAAGTGTTGTTGTGTTGGGTTAGAGATTTTCTTTTATTTTTCCATAGAGACTAATTGTGTGGTCCTTATTGGAGTCTTCTTTGAGAAGCTTGGAACATGTGGACAGGATTTATTGGCTTCTAAAGGAAGTCACCAACAGTGACTTGACAAGGACATAAAGTGATTGACAAAGACATCTGTACGGAGGCACGAAACTCAAGGAACTGGAAACTCAACTTGAGTTGTCACGGAGGAATAGAAGAGGAGGGACTTCGGCTCTGACACGGAGAGGTAGTAGTAGTCCGAGTCTTCTCTCGATCAACACCGTGCGATTGGTTACGGTCGGCTTATCCGAGTTATCGTCTACACTAGATTTCGCGTTCTTTACTTATTTAGCTCGGCTGAGATCGGTCCGAGATCCGACATTTACTTATTTAGTCGGCCCGCGCTTCCTATTTCCCTCACGAAACTATAATTATTTCTATGACTTAATCCTACTCTTAAATAAATTTATATTTAAATCTATTATTATATTGGATGTTAAATCTTGGGATGTTACATTCCTCTCCCACTTACAGGAATTTCGTCCTCGAAATTCAGTCAGCATTGAATAGCTGCGGGTATGACAGTTTCAACTTTTCCTCGAGTTCCCACGTAGCCTCTTCTACATTATTCCGATTCCAGACTTGACCAAGGAGACCTCTTTTCCTCGAAGTCGTCTAATCTGTCTGTCCTCAATTCCGACCGGAAGAACCTCAAAGGTCAGGTTGTCCTTTAAAGGTAATTCATCCACTGCTATCACATGCGAGGGGTCATGAATGTACTTTTTGAGTTGCGAAATGTGAAATACATCATGGAGTTTAGACAGGTGTAGAGGTAGCCCATTCCGATAAGCAACTGGTCCAACTTTCTCCAGTATCTGATACGGTCCGACAAACCGAGGGGTTAACTTCTTGGATTTGATGGCTCGGCCAATACCCGTTATAGGGGACACCCGCAAGAACACATGATCTCCAGTATTGAAGTCCAAGGGCTTCCTTCTTTTGTCGGCATAGCTTTTCTGTCGGTCCTGAGTCACTTTCATCTTTCCTTGTATCATTCGGATCTTCTTGGTTGTCTCGTTCACAATGTCGGGGCCAATTAATAAGTTTTCTCCTATCTGAAACCAGCACAAAGGCGTTCATCATTTCCGACCATACAACGCTTCGAAAGGAGCCATTCCGATGCTTGAGTGAAAGCTGTTGTTGTAGGTAAATTCGACCAAGGGCAGAAGTGTCTCCCAACTTTCCGACTGTTCGAGCACACATGTTTTAAACAAGTCCTCCAGGGTCTGAATGGTGCGTTCGGATTGTCCATCGGTCTGAGGATGATAAGCGGTGTTGAACCTCAATTTCGTACCCATGGCTTGCTGCAAACTCTGCCAGAATCGGGACAGGAAGCGAGGATCCCGGTCCGACACAATGCTGCTCGGTACCCCATGGAGTCTAACTATATCCTTTTTGTATAGTTGTGTCAACTTCTCTAGGTTATACTTCATGCTGATCGGCAGGAAATGGGCACACTTTGTCAGTCGGTCCACCACAACCCAAATAGCTTCACACCCTGATCTTGTTCTCGGTAGGCCCAAAACAAAATCCATCAAGATGTTGTCCCACTTCCATTGTGGAATCTCCAACGATCTGAGCAGTCCACCAGGTTTCTGGTGCTCGATCTTGGCTTTTTGACAAACCAGACACCGAGACACATAATCCGCCATGTCCGACTTCAACTTCGGCCACCAAAACAGCCTCTTCAGATCTTGGTACATTTTTATGGCTCCCGAATGAAGACTCATCTTCGTTTTATGGGCCTCTTCCATTATATCTCTTCGAACTTCAAAGTCCATGGGGATGCAAACTCGGTCCCGAAATCGTATGAGACCGTATGATCCTTTAGTCAAATTGGGTTCACTCATGTCTCCTGCTCTTTCCAGCAGTTTCTGAAGTTCTAAGTCGGTAGCCTGTCTTTCCTTGATGAAGCTCACAAAATCATTTGTCACTTGCAGCATTTCGAGTATGACACTATTTTCCATCTTCTGTACCCCGAGATTGAGATCACTAAACTCCTGCATCAATTGCATCTCTTGGACCATCATATTACTCAAATGAAGGCTCTTTTTGCTCAACGCGTCGGCCACCACGTTGGCCTTTCCAGGATGATAATGCAGGTTGAAGTCAAAATCTTTCAAGAATTCTACCCATCTGCGCTGCCTCATATTTAATTCCTTTTGGTCGAACAAATAGCCGAGACTCTTATGGTCGCTAAATACTTCGAATTTCGTGCCATACAGGTAGTGCCTCCAAATTTTAAGAGCAAACACCATGGCAGCCAATTCGAGATCATGAGTAGGGTAATTCTGTTCGTGTTGCCGAAGCTGTCTAGAGGCATATGCCACCACTTTTCCCTGTTGCATCAATACACAACCGAGACCCTGCTTTGAAGCGTCGCAGAATACGTCAAACGCTTTGGTCGGATTTGGCAAAATCAACACTGGTGAGCTTGTCAATCTTCTCTTCAGCTCTTGAAAGTTCTGTTCGCACTCTTCGATCCACTGGTAAGGCGCATCCTTTCTGGTCAGCGATGTCAACGGCAGGGCCAACTTAGAAAACCCTTCAATGAATCTTCTATAATACCCTGCAAGACCGAGAAAAGCTCCTGATCTCGGTTACCGAATTGGGTCTCTCCCACTTAAGCACAGCTTCCACCTTAGAGGGATCAACCGCAACACCGTGCTCGGATATTATGTGACCGAGGAAATGAACCTCTTTGAGCCAAAAACTGCATTTCGAAAATTTGGCGTAAAGTTCCTTGTCCTTCAAAACTTGCAATACCATTCTCAAATGTTTCTCATGTTCACTCGGACTTCTGGAGAAGATGAGGATGTCGTCAATGAAGACTATCACAAAAGAATCCAAGTAGGGTCGGAAGATTTTGTTCATGTAGTCCATAAAGATAGCAGGGGCGTTGGTAAGTCCAAAAGGCATAACCACATACTCAAAGTGCCCATATCTTGTCCGGAAAGCTGTCTTCGGGATATCTTCCTCTCGGATACGAATCTGGTGGTATCCTGATCGCAAGTCTATCTTTGAAAACACCGACGCTCCCTTAAGCTGGTCTAGCAAGTCATCAATCCGAGGGAGGGGATATTTATTCTTCACCGTCACTGCATTGAGTTTCCTATAATCGGTACACATCCGGAGACTACCGTCTTTCTTTTTCACAAACAGAATTGGAGCTCCCCTGGGCGACACGCTCGGCCTAATCAGCTTCTTGTCCAGGAGTTCCTCCAATTGCTTCTTAAGTTCTTCCAGCTCGGGAGGTGCCATTCGATACGGTGCAATAGAGATCGGGCCCGTTCCTGGAAAAGGTCAATACTGAATTCTACTTCTCTACTCGGCGGTAAGCCAGGCATTTGGTCCGAGAAGACTTCTAGGAATTCTCCAACTACAGGAATTTGGTCTACAGTCGGTTCCTCTATCGCCTCTAAAACTGCAACCGACGAGTCACTAAAAGTCACCGTCTGCTTACGGCAGTCGAGCAGAACATGGTGTTGAAACATCCAGTCCATGCCGAGGATAATATCTAATCTAGTCAGAGGCAAACAAATTAGATTGACCTTGAACTCTCGGCCTAATACTTGAATGGGACACTCCAAGCACATTTGGGAGGTGATTACAGAAGAATTGGTAGGGGTTGAAATGGATAACTTGTAAGGCATCTCTACTGGGGATAACCTCAGCTTGTTCATACAATCGAGGGAAATGAAAGAATGTGTGGCTCCACAATCAAATAACACGACATAGGGAATACTGTTTACTCGATAAGTACCTCGGATCAGCTCATCGACGTCAGTCACTTCTTCACCATTCATAGTGTAAACCTTGCCCCTCTGCATCGGTCGATTTGCACCAGTCTGCTGAGCTCTTGCCACATTAACTTCCTCTTTCACAATATTCTCGGTACACCGAGCTGCAAAATGACCAAGCTTGCCGCAGCGAAAACAGGATCCTCTTGTTCTACTCGGATCCAGACTCCAGCATTCTCCCTTGTGTTGCTTTCCACAGTGCTGACATATCAGATAGGGGCTAGGAACAACCACCATTTGACCATCGCTCCTTGATACTGCTGGTGCCTTGGTGCTTGGATTCACATAGGGGGCAGACCTCTGAACAACCCCTTTTCCCCTAATTGGACCCACTGCTTTCTGTGTCGACCTGTTTCGTTTTCCGTCGGCCTTCCTTTTGAGCCCTTTCTCATATGTACTAGCCATATTCACCAACTGCGACAGATCGGCCATGTTCTGATACTCGAATGCAAGCCGAATATCATAACGGGGACCAGACTCAAATTTGATGCATTTGGTGCGTTCATCAGCATCTCGGTAGCTTCCTGAGTAGCGGATCAGATCCTCGAACTGAGCGGCATATTCCCCGACACTTAGGTTCCTTTGTTCCAGCTTGAGAAAAGCGAGCTCCTTCTCCCTCCTAACATCTTCAGGAAAATACTTGCCGAGGAATCGAGTTCTGAACAAATCCCAAGTAATGGCTTGATTAGCCACTTCTAGACCTCGACGCTACTGCTCCCACTAGTGCTCGGCTTCACTAGCCAGCATGAATTCGGCTAGTCTCACTCTATAAACATAGGGCGGATGCATGGATCGGAAAATCTTCTCGATTTCTTAGAGCCATCTCTGAGCTCCGTCTGGATTGTAACCCCCTTCGAACCGGGGAATTTATTTTTCCACCCCATTGTCTATGGTTGCCACCCCAAATATATAATTCATACCCATCATGCCCTTTTTAAAAAAACAAAATTTGACCCGGGTCGTAAAGGGTTACTACGACCATCTGGTCGTAGTAACCCCTTACGACCCTTTAAAAAACTGAATTTTAACTTAGGTCGTAAGGGGGTGCTACGACCTCCAGGTCGTGACACCCCCTTACGACAATTCAAAAACTAAAAATTTACACGAGTCGTAAGCAGGTGCTACGACCTGGAGGTCGTAGCACCCTTTTACGACTTATTTGAAAATATGATTTTTTAAAGTGTCGTAAGGGGGTGCTGACGACCTTCAGGTCGTCAGCACCCCCTACGACCCGTGTAAATTTCTTGGGTAAATGGTCAGTTTCCTCATTCCCTCATACAGTCACCACTACGTTTATCCTCTCTCATATTCTCACCGGCGAAATATTGTTCTTCTCATCGGCGGCGAAATCGCTTCTCAGTTCTTCTCACCGGCGAAATCGATTCTCCATTCTTCTCACTCGCATCTCCATCACTCCGTCACTCTCACTCGCATCTCCATTGCTCCGTCACTCTCACTCGCATTTCCCTCCATCACTCTGACTCGCAAATCTCAGATTGGAAAGCTTCTTCCCCGTGCGTCTTCTCCGTGCACCTTATCCGTGTGATTTCTCTAGTTCTCCGTGTGTCTTCTCCGAGGTAATATTTTTCTCCCTCAATTTTCAAACCCTAATTTGTTTAGAGAATGGATTGGACGTGGATAATAATAATAATAATAATAATAATAATAATAATAATAATAATAATAATAATAATAATAATAATAATAATAATAAATGAATATGAGTTGCTATAAACTATGCATAAAACAGAATCAGAAAGAAAATAGCAACAAAGCTAGTTTGGAGTTTGGACATTTTACAGGCAAGCTTGCTATGCAAAGAAATTTCAAACTGGAATCAGAATTCATTAAGCAATCATTTGTATCACAACTAATCTATGCAAGAAAGTTATCGATCAGCTTCATTTACTAAATTTTGGCAATTGAATGTACAGTACAGGAATAACATACTAAATGTTTGGAGTGAATTTAAGTAGTTTTGCTCTCTGCTTTTGATTTATTTAGTGTTATTCATTCATTATAGTGGTAAGATTAAGCATTTAACATAGCTGCATAGGGGAACAACTACTGGTCCATTGTATTTTTATATCTAAAGCCTTTAAAGTACTCATAGCACTGGGAGAGGCTATAGAGTTGAGAGAGACATATCAAATTTTTTCATATGGATGCCTTAAAGGACAAGGGAACAACAAAAAAGAAATTAACTTCTTTTACTCTTTTAACATGAATATGCAGTAGCAAACAGCTCCCTTGTTCTTTTTCCTAATCCCCTCTTTGGCCTTCAAATTTTGAACCCTGGCTCTAATCTATCTTCATCTCTACCACTCACTCTTTGTAGTTGTAGGATGGCATTGTTGAATTTTGTATTTAATTAATTGATTGATTGATATGCTTGTGTGAATTGTGATTATGTAGCTGGTAGTTTCTTGTAGAATCTTTTCTGGTATAAAATGATGTCATGTCGCAATAGTACCATGATGGCCACAACATGTGGTGCTGACACGCTAGTACCATGGTTTTACAAGATGCCATTGTACTCAGCACTTGATTCCAGTTTTCACCATGATCGGTATCTAGATATAGCGGACAAAAACAATTGGTTCAACCTTATCTAATAAGTTAAATGATTGAGGATTTGACTTATGTATATGTTAGAGAAATCAACTTGGATTTACTTCACCCTATATCTAACATATAATTCACATGTCTATGGAAACACGGTCTCAGGCTCTCAGCTCATTGATAACAATATATGAAAGTACTATTTGAGACATTGTGGATACTCAAGCAAGGTAGATTATTCCTGAATTATATCATTTGTTTAACTTTCTCTTACATAAAACCTTGTTTATAAATTATTGGATGGTCCTATATATATCAATGGTATATGTCCCACATCTTCTTTATTAATTTAGAATCAATTTTTCTGATTTTAACTCATAAATATATAATCAATGGTGAAAATGTGTAGGGGATTATTGATCCATAGCATCCAATAATTTCTCCTAATAATGGACAGAAAATTTAGGTTAATAATAATAATTAATATTAATGTTGCTTTGTTTTTTCTTTTCAGATGGCATCCCGCGATGACTCTCCTCCTCGTCCTCCTCCGAGACTGCGCCCTAGTGCTTCAAATCGTAAGCGTTATATGGATCAACGTGCTGCAACACAGGCAGAGGCAGAGGCGGCAGCAGCATCGTATTTAAATGTTGAGGACAACGATCCAGATGTCAATAGAGGGGATTCAGAAGACGACGTCGACGACCCTCAGATTGAGACCCTTTTGACTACCTAGAGCGGCCACAGGGCCAAGCAGATATGGAGAGGCAATGTAAGCATATTTAAGTTAAATGTAATATCCTTTGTAATTTTTTTTAATTAAATTGCATAACTAATTATTATCTCCTACTTGCAGGATCCTGGTCCTATGAACCGGTTTCTTAACCGGATATTTGGGTTGAGGTCCTTAGCTCAGTTACCGGAACAAGTTCGTACACTTGTTCTAGGTTCTGGACTTGCGCCTCTGATCGATTCGTCATTTCACATGACTGATAGGCGCCTACTGAGCTCATTTGTGGAGCGTTTTTATGGAGACACATGCACCTTCCATCTACCCTGTGGCGAGATCACGGTGACATTGGACGACGTTTCGTCCCTGCTCCATATTCTTGTGACGGGCATCCTCATCCCGTGGGATAAACCGTCGAAGCCTGAAGCAGTGGTTTTGTTGCACGATGTTCTAGGAGTGTCTACAGAAGAGGCCATTGAAGAGGTGAATCGCACCAAAGGTGGTGCGGTTTCCTTCTCGGCATTGACCAGGTGGTTGGAGCAGTTCATCAATCAAAATCGGTACGAGCACGCTGCAAGGTGCTATCTATTGTACCTTGTTGGGTCGACGCTTTTTATTGACGAGACTGTCAATTCCACCGGAGTTCAGTGGCTGCATGTGTTGGAGGATCTGCATGCTGTGAGACAATATGCATGGGGTGCGTGCGCGTTGGCGTACTTGTACGATCGATTGGCTGACGCTGCGAAGAAAGGGAAGGTGCAGTGTGCCGGTTTCACTTCACTTCTTCAGGTAACATGTTTTATAATATAACTTATTTTATTTATAAATTTTTTAAGCATTATATTCGAATTATCTTATTAATAACATGTCTCAATTCATTCGCAGGCTTGGATCTTGGAATATTTTCCAGGACTTGGATTTGGCACTCCAAAAGATGAATATAATGAGGCACATCCAAGGATATTCAAGTGGTTGTCCCCCCAAATCCCTAATGGTGCAGAAGTTACTTTCAGACAGCACCTGGAGACCATTAGGGCTGATCAAATTGTATGGCAACCATTTCTCAATCATCGGGAAGGCAGGCCATTTGCTGAGATTGCTCTCTATTCCGGGTACATTCGATGCGGGAAGATTAGACGACCGTACCTTCCGGAGCGAGTGCTTCGGCAATTTGGCTATATCCAGCATATTCCACCTTCACCATACTCGCTTCCTTTGTTTGATGCGATTCAGGAGCGATGGGCTGAGTGGGGTGTTCATATAGTCGATGGCATTCCTACTAGATTTGCCGAGGAGTGCGCGGAGGATTATCTAGACTGGGTGCACACTTACTCTCACCCTTATATTTTTCCTACATCGACCAGGGTGGATCATGATCTTCAAGTTGCAAATGTAAGTTATTTAATAATTTTAATTTATATTTTTAATAATTTCTATTTATTTTTTAGTAATAATTTGTTATTATTTTCGTGTGCAGATCGAATTAATATCAAGAATGCGTAGTATTATGCGACTTGTTGATATAGCAGACCGGGATCAGGTATACAACCCTGATGTTACACATGACATCAGATTGTATGCTAGCACCCCTGCCATGCGTGAAGTTCAGGGTTTACGGGTAGTTGGGAGAGGGCGCAGAGGTGGTGGATCGACTCATGATGGTGCAGAATCAAGCCAGAGGGGTGGACGGGCACGTCGTGCAAGACGCCAATAGGATTGATTTAGTTTTTAGTTTTGGATATGTTAATGTTATCTCTGATAAATAATTAGTTTGTATATGGATGTGACTAGTACTTTTCAAATACGTTTCATTTTTTTTATGATCAAAAACCATTTATCATTATTTTGGTAAAAATTGCAAAACAATTTATTACTAATTAAGTAGTTTGTATATGGAATTATAATATTATTACTAATTAGCATTAATAAATTTTATGAGGTAAAATTAGAAAGTAACATTTTTTTAAAAAAATTAATACTAAAATGTTGCTAATATACTCATACCAAAAATAATAAATCTAATTTGAAATTAAATTTAACATGTACAATTCATATTTGATCATTAAATGAGAAATTAATTAAAATAAGTAAAAAAACAAAGGAGTAAGGGAGTATTGTGGTAAAAAAATAAAAAAGAGTAAGGGAGTAAAAAAAAATAGTAAGGGAGTATTGATCATCTTGAATTCTTCTTATGATCTTTGTGTTCGTCGTCTTCGTCTAGATTAATAGGCTCATCTTCTTCTATGTGAGGCTCAGGCAAAAATGGTTTGAACATTTGAAGACGTTCTTGAAAATGAGATTCCCATGCAAGGACTCCCGTACTTGCATTTCTCCACCATCCTACATATATTGGAGGTATTGGTGAACCTTCTTTCCAATGAATCTGCAAGTGAATTGAAGTGAAGTTAGTAATTCGCACAAATTAAAATACTTTATAAACATAATATATTAAATTGAATGTTACCTGTACCCAATGGCTTTTACGCACATTTCCCATCACCCAAATTTTTTTTTCACTTGTTTCCAAAGATGTCCTGTATGGAAAGAACGTTTGACATTCACCTGTTGTTGACGAAATAATCACTAGCCCAACATTGTACAAATTAGCAACTGCATGTCCCATGTCTGGAACCTCAAACCACTTTGCTTGTGATACAGCACCTAATCCATCAACATATAATGCATTATATGCTTTGTCATAATAGGATTGTCCTAATATGTCAACATACAGAACTTTGTTATTAACCATCTCCTTTATAACCTCCTGTCGAATCATCATGTAGTTTTCTTCTGTGCCATATCTATACAATGATAAGACACGGAAGCCACAATTTCCATCAGCCTTGACATCAATTATTTTGTGAATGAATTGGTGTAACACATCAGGGAAAGCTGTCAACATTTTTCTCCAAGCCTCGAATGTTTCTGTAGAATGCTTTCTTTTGGTTGACATGTTTGTTTGAGAACCCTTTGTATTGGATCCTGTAGATTGAGAAGAATAAATGATCACAATTGACAAAACATATTAACAAAGAATAAAAAATAACAATTGACAATCACCTGTAGATTGAGACCCTTTTGTTTTTGACCTGGTAGATTGTGAACCCTTTGTTTTAGATTGAGATCCATTGGATGGATAAGCTCCTTCCATGACATCATTTTCCCAATGAGATGGTTCACGCTTTGTAGATTTTTCATGTGCTGCCTCCTTCCTACTACCCTTCACACCGACTTTTGTCTTCACTTTATACTTAGGGGGCTTCATTGAAGTTGTTGTTGGAAACACAAACTCATGTAATCTTTGAAAATATCTTTTCTTTTCAAGCACACCCTTATCATCTAATGCTTCTACTTGACAATATATCTCATCCACGTATGGTTTTGGATCAAAATCTGTTGGTGAAAAAGAGGTTTTTATTTTTTCATTAAAAGACAAGTGTCGCCAATGATCGTGAACTGCATCCAAAGGGATGGGTACTTCCTCTTTATAATATTTTGCAAGTTCACATTCGCATGGTAGACCGTGAGTTCTTCTGATTCTGCAATCACAATATAAGCTTACCCCATTTGTTTGGCGAAGACTTTCCATGATCTCCCAAATACGTATTATCGCATTGTGCGAGACAAAGTGACGCAACTCCTTGTAGAAATCATTATTTACACGATGATCCACCTTGGTGATACTACTTTCAAAAGAATCTTTAATATCAGTATGTTGACATACCAGTATGTTCTCCATTGCCTCAAAGCTGGTGCACATATCCCCCTGACTATCTCTCAATAATCTCTTGAATGTGGCATGAGCGCTCTCAACCCTGGTAAAACAAAAAATGAACATATAACGTATTTTTCATAATTATTTTAAAACTCAATAGGTAAAAACACATCACTAAAATATACATAAAAAAATGTTTGGGTTTTTTTAACTCAACTATTAGTTGTGGTATTACCAAAATGCATCAATTGGTTTACCCAAACACCCACAAATTTCTCCTTGTTGTGTCGCAGGTAAGTACGTTCCACGTAGTCATAAATTATTATTCCGCACAAATCCTTAAATTTTTTCAAATAATCTGTATACTCTTGCAAGTCTCGAGACTCTACGACTGCTTTCCAAGCGTCCATTATAGGTGTCTCATCTTTTGTCTCACAAACCTTCTGCTTCACTCTATACTGCACGTTCTTTGTGATGTGAAACTTACATAACAAGTGAGTAGAGGTTGGAAATACCTTCCTGACTGCCAAAATCAGAGCATCTATACTGCACGTTCTTCACTCTATACTGCACGTTCTTTATCAGTCACTATGATCTGAGGCATGGCATCATCACTTTCAATCAAGTTGCGAAGCCGCTCTAGAGCCCATGTGAAGTAGGAAGCCTTTTCAGCCTCCATATAACAAAAGGCAACATGGAACGTCTTCTCTGTGGATGTTTGACCTACGATCTCAAGAAGCAGATATCTGTATCTATTTGTTTTGTAGGTACTATCCATAACAAGAACAATACCGAACGAATGTAATAATGATATTCCACTTGGATGTGCCCAAAAAATGGCCTTGACCACATCACTTTCTTCGTCTTTTACATAATTTGTCACATATCCAGAAGAAGTCAATCTGTGTAATAAATGTTGCATCTGTGTCCTGGGATGTCTGATACTTTTTCTAAATCGTTGACGCTCATTGTACACTTGTCTCAAGGTAGTAGTGTTGTTCTTGTTCCGTTCTTTCAAACTAATGAGAATTTCCTTCGGTTTGACCCCTGCCTTTGTCAAGTTCTCGATTAACTAATTTTCCTCTTTGGTTGGCCTACCATAATGACCTTCCAAGCTTTCACATGGTTTGTGATTGTGGACGCCACATTTGACCGAAAGCATCCAACCTTTTCCATTACCAAGATCTCAAGCATTAATCCTGAAAGGGCATTCAGACTTGCGAGTACTGGATACACACATTACCTCACCTTTTGTTTTTTTCTATATTTTTCACTTCTTTCGCAAGCCAAAAACACCCTAGGTCTTCTCTTATACGTCCCTCCGCCTGTGTCTGACCGATATATAACGATCACATGTTTTTGTTCTTTTCCAACAGCTTGAACCCAACGGATCAATTCGTCTCTACTTGCAAAAATCTTTTTATGTGAAAAGTCATCACTATAGTCTGCAATAATATTGTTAAATGAAAAAACAAAGTTATATTAGGATTTAAAATAAAAAAAATTAAAAATAACATGTTACAAGGAATTTAAAATAAAAAACATGAAAAAAACAGTGTTTCATTATGAATTTAAAATAAAAAAAAACAATGTTACATGAGGAATTTAAAATAAAGAATTAAAAAAAACAATGTTATAGGAATTTAAAATAAAAATAAAAAGTTGTATTACAAATTTAGCATAAAAAAATTTTATATTGGAACTTTAGAATAAAAAGAAGTTAATAATAATAAAAAGAGGATTATAAAAAAAAAGATTATAAAAAATAAAAAAAAACGGGTCGTAACACTTGGTTACGACCCTAAAAAAAAAAACTGGTCGTAAGCCAGTGTTACGACTTCAACAAAAACACTGGGCTACGACCTGGTAAAAATTGTACACAAATTTTTTTTTTAATTAAATAAACAACCCAACTGTATAATAATTCATCAATTAGAATACAATAAATTATTGAAAACATTGATCCTAACTAAAATTTATGAATGACATTTGAAAATTACCTTGTCTCTCAGATAATTCAGGTTCAACAGCAGCCATTAAAACCAGCCAACTATAATTTTAGTATGATGAAGAATAAGATTTGGTAAAAAAATTTCAGGTATGAATGAGTTTATATAAAAATAACGGTCGTAGTGCCCCCTTACGACCCTTTAAAAAGTAAAGTTTAACACGGGTCGTAAGAGGGTATCACGACCTGTAGGTCGTAGCACCCCCTTATGACCCAACCCGAATACTTGTTTTTGAATAGGTCGTAAGGGGGTACTACGACCTACAGGTCGTGATACCCTCTTACGACCCGTGTAAAATCTCATTTTTTAAAGGGTCGTAAGGGTGTATTACGGCATGTTGGTCGTAGTACCCCCTTACGACCCGTGTTAAAATATGTTTTTTTTAAAAGGGCATGATGGGTATAAATTATATATTTGGGGTGGCAACCATAGACCATGGGGTGGCAAAATAAAATCCCTCGAACCGAGGCGGTTCATTCTTCCTGAATCGGCTCATCCAGTCGATCTCGACCGGAGCCGGAGGTGGAGGCTGAAGGGCTGCAGCTGCAGCTGCTGCGGCCGCGGCTATGTTCTGAGCAAGATTCTCAGCCTGGTTCTGCTGAGCTTGCGCTTAGTTCTACTGCAGTTGAACCAGAGTTTCCAATACAGCAGCAATTCGGTCATTATCAGCTCTTCTCCCAGCCATACTGCTTGGTCATGGAGAGAAAGCCAATTAACGATCGAATAATTAAGTAATAATATATACAACTCCAATAGGCCGAGGAGAAACTGCTCTGATACCAAAAATGTAACACCCTAATTACATTTTACCTTTAAACCGAAAATTAGGACTTAAAATTTCTTTTTAAAGGTTGCGTAAAAACAATTATAGTAATGATCAAAACAATAATTGATTTCATTTAGTGTTAAAAACAGAGTTTTACAGCAGAAGGCTAGATCATCCAATCATAAAGAAAAACAAAACACCATGGTTACACCTTCGGGTTACACAAAACGTGACATACAAAAGCAGAGTTTTAGCTCAGCCAACTGGCCGAGACCTAACTAAATTTCCGACTCTAATGACCTACTCTCCTTGTGAAGGAGAGTGAACCTGCTCGGCCGGGGACTGCGTCTGCTCGGGCTCAGTACCTGAAAAATGGTAAGGAGGTGAGCATTACACAGAACTTAAGTAAGCAGTTTCTAATATGACATACCGAACTACCAAGCCAAACACAAATAATCAATTAGCATACTAACAAATATCAAGTCAAATGACACATAACATATAAACAGCTTCATTCTACTCGGTCCATGTCATATTCCTATGTATCCTTTACCGACCAGCTTTTCTCCAATGTCCCCGATTAGTTATCCTTACACTATTTCCTCAATTTCTATCCCTGGTTACTCGGCCTTTACTTTCCTTTCTCAGTATTCCATTTTCCCTCTCGGTCTCTTTACTCATTATTCATCTTTTACAGGTTTTACAATCTTTTACTCTTCTCGGCTGCATACACCCAGTGCATGTCTTACACCATTTAGGATCGGATTCCGGAGTGTCCATAACTGCGAGTACCCAGTACCCGTCTTACAGCTGCACATACCCAGTATGCGTCTGATGCGATCAATGCACGCACCCAATACGCGTCTTCTATGACCAGGAGCACTACCGCCGATTCTTCTATGGAGTGAAGGAGGGTCCATAACTGCGAGTACCCAGTACCCGTCTTACAGCTGCGCCTCTCGGCGTCTTACGCGATCAATGCACGCACCCAGTACGCGTCTTCTATGACCATGAGCACATCCCACCGATTCCGTTGCTCGGAACCTTGTGTGAATCATAACTGCGAGTACCCAGTACCCGTCTTACATCTGCGCATACCCACGTCTGACGCGATCAATGCACGCACCCAGTACGCGTCTTCTATGACCCGATCACACAACCATTTCTCTTTAATTACCCTTTTTATCCTTTTGACCATTTTCTTACTCGGCCTCTCTCGGCTCATCCCTCCTGTTTACCCTGTTCACTCGTCCTCTCATTATTTAGTTCTTTGCTAGTATTTTTCTTCCTCCAGTAATTCACATCACTCCCCCTAACCCATCTCGGTCTTTCACGCTCGGCCCACAGACATATTTAAAGAAAAACATGAGTAACATTTATCACAACTTATAAATAAGATTACAGCAACAATATAGGATTTTAAAAAAAAACATTTAGCAAGCATACAATCATTTTCACTTAGTTCAATAATTCATGACTCTAGTTCATCTACCAATCTTCTTCTTAGTTATTCATTTTCCTTCCTAATATTTCCCTATGTCACATCCCTAATCTAGTACCCACTCTTAGCACCCGTTATGAACACACTAGCAACCCAAACCTGAGCAAAGGTAACACTCACTCCTTACCTCAACCTACTGGAGATAAGAGTATGGGAGCTTGAGTGTGGCTTCTTTGCTGATCGACCCTTGAGCAGGGAACCCTTGAACCGCTTCTCTCCCTGCTGCACTCCCAACACAGCGAAGACCCAAGGAACGTTCGACAAGGCAGAGGAGATGAAGGAAAATAGCTCCTAGTTTGTGAGTATCAATGGAGAAGAAGAGAGAAAGATTTGCGTGAGTGAAAGAGTGCGTGTTGAACTGTTGGTGCTGGTACTTCATAGAAAATGAAGGAGACGAAAGAGAAAGAGAGTAGAAAGTGTTGTTGTGTTGGGTTAGAGATTTTCTTTTATTTTTCCATAGAAACTAATTGTGTGGTCCTTATTGGAGGCTTCTTTGAGAAGCTTGGAACATATGGACAGGATTTATTGGCTTCTAAAGGAAGTCACCAATAGTGACTTGACAAGGACATAAAGTGATTGACAGAGACATCTGTACGGAGGCACGAAACTTAAGGAACTGGCAACTCAGCTTGAGTTGTCACGGAGGAATAGAAGAGGAGGGACTTCGGCTCTGACACGGAGAGGTAGTAGTAGTCCGAGTCTCCTCTCGGTCAACACCGCGCGATTGTTTACGGTCGGCTTATCGGAGTTATCGTCTACACTAGATTTCGCGTTCTTTACTTATTTAGCTCGGCTGAGATCGGTCCGAGATCCGGCATTTACTTATTTAGTTGGCCTGCGTTTCCTATTTCCCTCACGACACTATACTTATTTCTATGACTTAATCCTACTCTTAAATAAATTTATTTTTAAATCTATTATTATATTGGATATTAAATCTTGGGATGTTACAAATTCTTCAACAAATTGCCAAAATGGTTGATTCCCAACAATGATCGGGCTTAAATACATGAATTAGATGGCCATGCACAACGACAGGAAGGCTGGAACGTGTTGCTGGAGGTGTTTTCGTGTCACACGACGGGAATCGTTGGTGGTGACTCACCAAAGCGCACTAACTCGTGCAACTCTATCCAGAATACTCGAGTCTTCTCAGCAATACTCGAGTATTTTGGTCAGTTTTTAAAAATATTTATTTTATTTTTTTTCCTCCAAAATCTTTCCTAAGTTACTTCTAGGTCCCAAAACAGGGACTAATGTGCAAAATACTTATTTTCACATAAATATAATTATCAAATCACATTCACACATTTACTAACAACATTTACATAGATTTTAATCAAAGATTAAAATAGAAATAATTAATTATAAATAAACTTTATAATTAACATTTCATTAATCAGGGATTAAAATTTTGGGGTGTTACAAGAACCATAATGCCTAAGGGGAAGAGGGTAGCTGTAGGTAGCACTGCTAACAAGGGTACAACCTTTGAACATTCCAAAGTCTCTGATTTTTATGATAAAAGGATGACCAAGAGAGGTATAGTGCCTGAGACCTCCATGCTTTATTTGTCCGAAGGGAATTTAGGTAGACAGGTTACAGGTGTGAGAGAGATTGAGGAGGTTAGGGAGTGTTTGCAGTAGAACCATTAGGTAGATTGGGTTGGAGAGACTGATGAGTATTTCAGTAGGCCGTTGGTTTGGGAGTTTTATGCCAACGCCTGGTAGAGGGCTCATGATCTAGATGCACCGAGGGTTAGTTATGTTAGAGGTAGAGAGTTGCCATATGATGCGGAGACTATCCGTCGGGTTATGATGTTGCCAGATTACCCACCTACCTTGCTTTGTTTTCATGGTGGAGTCTCTATGATGATGATTCCTACCCCCTGAACACTTTGAAAAATAATTTATTTATTGTGGGTCAAAAGTCGGAACTTCGTGGTTTCTGAGTCAACAGTATAGTGGAAATTGTCTTGTGTTTGTATGGCCACTTATACGAAGGAGACGAAGACCACATACTATATCATGATGTGTTTAATGTGATGATGTTCTGATAATAGCATGGTCTCCTTTATTATATTTATGCATGATGAATGTGATATCTGTTGTTGATTATGAGTAGTATGTTGAGAGACGTCTGCTACATCTAGATTCTGCATTTTATTTAATTGAGACGACGAAACTTATGAAATTATGATGAGATCAAGAATACCCTTGAAGTGATGAGAATATGATAAGAATCAAGATTAGCAAAGAAAAGAATTGTGTTGCTTGAGATAAGTTTGAAGTTGATATTAATGATGAGCAAAGAGTAACATAGTATGAGAGAAAAGTGGTGTCACTGTTATTGCGCAAGTTTAAATGGAAATGTTGCTGGCCCAATGACATGCTCATGGAATGATGCTCGGAAAGTCTAAATCTCTACGTTAAGGATATGAGAATACACCTCTGGAACTATGCTTGTACCAAGTAACTTCCAAGTGCCACGCTATGTGGCTAGGACTTGGAGTCAGCCACGTGAGCAGTTCTATAGCCTTGGTAGGCCAGGTTCCCAAAACATAAACAGATCCTGATTTATGTTAACAATAAAAACACAATCAAACAATTGATTCAATGAAAAACATCAATTCATAACAATCATAAACTATCTAAGATCCATGCAAATCCACCATCTTCCTAACAAGGGTTTTAGTTACACATAATTAAGAATGAAAAACAGAGAGTAGAAGAATAACCCATCATCATACACAAGTCTGAATTACTCCAATGATCTTCAATCTTCAACCGGATTCCTCAATTGTTGATCTCCAATATTCTCCAAGCACTTTCTCTCTCAAGGATTAAGTAATCTCCCTCTCTAAAACTGCCTCAATCCTAATTTTCAACCTATAATAAATACAAAAACCTAAAAACTAAGCAAATCCCTCAAAATCTGATCAGAAATTGGCCCAATTGGGCTTCCTCGCCACTCGCGCGTCTGGGCGCCTTAAGCCTCACGCCTGGGCGCGCCAGGTCTGTTGGTGCTGATTCTCGTGGTGCGTGCGCCTGGGCATGCCAGCTTGGGCGCCTGGGCGTGCAGCACCTGGTCCGACCCCATTTCGCTCCGTTCTTGCGCCATTTTCAAGGTCTTTTCGTCCTCTTTTCAATCCCATATTTATTTTCTTCAATTAAGCTCCAAAAAGTACCTGAAAGATATACAAAACGGATCAAAACGTTCAAGGGATAAAATTTCCTAAATTAATTAAAAACTAAACTAAATCTACCTAAAATACCTAAGAAACAAGCCAAAACCAAAGCAAAAGGGAGTCAAATTAAGCCCATAAACATCATATATTGGACCCAAATCACTCCCCCAAACTTAGCATTTTTCATGTCCCAGGCAAAAATAAAATAAAAATTCAGAAACTCAAAACTACCTCCTAAATCAAAATGTACACACCTAATCTAGGACTTCGACTCATAGACTCAGACACTTATTTTCACAAGCAATTCATACAATCAAAACCGGGTTAGAGAAACAAACTCCAAAAAAACTAATGACTAGTGAACACTCTCAACCTCACAATGTGTATCTCTCATGTGTATCAAGGGTTATATATATGTAATTCACTCAAGTTCATACAATAACAATGTGTTACCATATGCTTGGCCATAGACCCAAATCTCCATTGAAATTATTGAATACACACAAAAATCAAAAGGTCTTCTATTTGGTTGTAATGAGGCCATGGCTAAAAGTGTAAGGTGGGATAAAAGAAAGAAATGAAAAAACTAAGGGCTAAAAATATGAAATCAAACAACATCCCTTAAAAATTATGAATGAGCAATGAATACAATTAAGACTCACACTCAACTCCAAAATCATTATCATCCTTCTTTTCTTTTTCAATTTTTTTTCGCTTTCTCTTCCAATTTTCTCTTTATATTTATTTCTTCTTTTTTTTCTTTATTTCATTCATGGAAGAGAAGTAGACTCACAACACTTTGTACCATTCATTCAATTTTTCAATCATTCCTCTCAATTGCTCATTCAAAATTCCTAAGGTACTAACAAAAATTATGCAATCAACGCAAGGTACCAAAGAAAAATCATAATTTCATTAGGCTCAAAGTGGGAAACTAAGGGAACATTTATCAATTCAAATAATCTTAATACATGCAAACAATTATCAATCTCAAAATGGTCACAGGTCAAGTTCTAGAACACAAAGCCAAAGTGAACAACACTCATGAAAGAAATAATGGTCTCACATCAAAATAATCAATAGATCACATACCCCTTCAGTGTTTAGGCTCAAATCACTCACTAGGCTAAAGGTCAGTTCACTAATCACAAATTCTCAAAAAGTTTGTCAAAATAACCAGATTTCAAAACTATTTATAGCTCAATCAATTAGTGTCAAAAATCAGTGAATCTAATCCTAAACTAAGTATTTACACCTATCATCAGAAAAACAGTCCTAAGCCTAGAATAATTTCCTACTCCTACCAAAGACACAAACCAACACCAAAAATGGGAGAAGAAAAAAAATTCAAGTCAGAAAAATTTTTATTTTTATTTTGTCCACTCCACCAAACTTAGAGGTTAGCTTGTCCTCAAGCAAACTAATCTAACCTAAAACTACAAAATAAAAATTAAAATAAATACAAGGATAAATTCAGCTCACTTCCCTATACACCTGCTGCACAGCTCATCACTAAACAAAGTGAGAAAACTCTCCCCCAAACTTAGTACCTGTAGGTCATTAGAAACAAGTGTCAAATAGCACCTCTCATGTGGGCGATATCAACTCACACCTGCTTCAAACAAGATATATGCAAATGCAATAGAGAGTGAACAGAAAAAATTCCATGCAATAAAAATAAAAGAAAAATCCTACATAACTAAGGGAAATTACCTAACATCAGGTTGCCTCCCAACCAGCGCTTGTTTAACGTCACGAGCCTGACGTGTCACCTCCTTTCGGAGGCTTGGGAGAAAACACATAGACTAAGGGTTGAGGAGGCGAGCAGTGGTTTTGCACCTATCCACCGCTCCTCCCAAGTATATCTTCAAATGTTGGCCATTAACTTTGAAAGTTCGGCCATCCTTGGGATCTTTCACCTCTACTGCCCCATAAGGGAACACCTGCTCAACTACAAAGGGACCAGACCACCTAGACTTAAGCTTTCCAGGGAAAAGCCTCAACCTAGAGTTATACAACAAGACAAGTTGTCCTTTCTCAAAATTCTTAGGAACTATTTTGTTATCGTGCCACAGCTTAGTCTTTTCTTTTAAAGCTTTGGACCAATTGTATGCTTGCTCCCTAAACTCAACAAGTTCAGTGAGATGCACCATTCTTTTCTCACCAGCTGGTTGCATATCCATATTAAGAAATTTGGTTGCCCAATAAGCCTTATGAGCCAACTCAACAGGCAAATGACAATTTTTCCCAAACACCACCTGATAGGGTGACATTCCCAAAGGGTTCTTAAAAGCTGTCCTATAGGCCCACAAAGCATCATCTAGTTTCCTAGACCAGTCCTTTTGAGAGCTATTAACAATTTTCTCTAGAATTCGCTTGAGCTCACGATTGGAAACCTCTACCTAGCCACTAGTTTTAGGATGATAAGGTGTAGAAATTTTATGGTGCACCTCATACTTGGCCAGAACCTTCTCTAAAAACTTATTGTATAAGTGGGTACCATTATCACTAATAAGCACCCTGGGCACCCCAAATCTGTTGAAAATATGTTTTCTAACAAAATTTACAACCACATTAGCATCATTGGTGGGGCTTGCAATCGCCTCAACCCACTTAGACACATAGTCCACTACAACCAAGATATACCTGTTACCAAATGATGGCGGGAATGGACCCACAAAATCTATCCCCCAAACATCAAAGATTTCCACCTCCAAAATACTTTGGAGAGGCATCTCATCCTTTCGAGAGATATTACCTGTTCTCTGGCACTTGTCACACTGCACTACAAAATTTCTAGCGTCTTTAATTATGGTTGGCCAATAATAGCCACTTTTCAAAATCTTAGACGCTGTTTTATCAAAACTATAATGCCCAGCATAATACGAAGCATGACAATGCCATAGAATATCAGGTATTACCTCATTAGAAGCACACCTCCTAAGGACTCCATCTACCCCTCTTCTAAACAGGAAAGGCTCATCCCAAACATAGAACTTGACATCATGCAAAAAAATTTTCTTTTGCTGCCATGTCAATTCTTTTGGGACTACCTTAGCTGCATGTAAGTTAGCTATGTCCGCAAATCAAGGTTGTGCAGCGGATACTACTAAAAGTTTCTCATCGGGGAACTCATCCTTAATAGGTACTTCTACATTCTCATCACTACCCTCTAAAGGAAGTCTAGACAAATGATCTGCTATAACATTCTGAACCCCCTTTTTGTCCCTGATCTCAATATCGAACTCTTGTAGTAACAAGATCCACCTTATTAGCCTTGGCTTAGCATCTTGCTTAGCCAAAAGGTGCCTTAAAGCTGCATGGTCAGTATATATAATAACTTTCGACCCTATTAAATAAGAACGAAACTTATCCATTGCAAAAACCACAGCTAATAATTCTTTTTCTGTAGTCGTATAATTAATTTGAGCATCATTCAACACACGACTATCATAATAAATTACATGAAATACTTTCTCTTTTCGCTGTCCTAATACTGCACCTATGACAAAATCACTTGCATCACACATAAGTTCAAAAGGTTTATTCCAATCAGGTGGAATCACCACATGAGCAGATACTAGTCTCTTTCTCAATTCATGGAAAGCAGTCATGCAATCATTATCAAAATTAAATTCCACATCTTTCTCCAACAAATTACAAAGAGGTTTGGCTATTTTGGAAAAATCTTTTATGAACCTCTGCTAAAAACCGGCATGTCCAAGAAAAATCCTAACCCCTTTGACATTTGTAGGAGGAGGTAGATTCTCAATGACAGAAATTTTAGCTTTATCTACCTCAATACCCCTCTCTGAAATCAGGTGCCCCAAAACTATCCCTTCCTTAACCTTAAATTGACATTTTTCCTAGTTAAGTACAAGGTTAGTTTCTTGGAACCTTCTCAAAACTTGTTTCAGATTATTTAGACATGATTTAAATGAGGATCAAAAGATTGAGAAGACACCCATAAAAACCTCAATGAACTTTTCAACCATATCGGAGAATAGATAGCATGCACCTTTGAAAAGTCGCAGGTGCATTGCATAAGCCAAAAGGGATCCTCCGATATGTGAAAACTCCAAAGGGACAAATAAAAGCAGTTTTTTCTTGGTCTTTGGGATCCACAAGAATTTGATTATAGCCGGAATAACCATCTAAGAAACAATAATACTCATGCTCGGCTAACCTCTCTAACATCTGGTCCATAAATGGAAGTGGAAAGTGGTCCTTACTGGTGGCACTATTTAATCTCCTATAGTCTATACACACTCTCCACCCAGAAACATTACGAGTTGGTATCAATTCATTATTATCATTTTTAATCACAGTGACACCACCCTTCTTAGGGACCACTTGCACTGGCTGACCCAAGTGCTTTCTGAGATTGGGTAAATAATCCCAGCATCCAACAATTTCACTACCTCTTTCCTAACAACCTCTTGCAGAGTGGGATTTAACCTCCGTTGTGGTTGTATCACAGGCTTAAAATTCTCCTCCGAGAGAATCTTATGCATGCATAAAGAGGGACTAATTCCCTTCAGATCTGATACATTCCAGCCAATAGCAGATTTATAGTGCCTTAATACTCTTGGCAATTTTTTCAGTTTCAATTTCAGTTAAGGCACTATTTATTATAATTGGAAAGTACTCAGTTTCATCAAGGAATACATACCTGAGGCCCAGTGGTAACACTTTAAGCTCCGGTTTGGATCTGGCCTCCTTTTCTTCCAGCCTCAGATCTTTTGGTTCCCTCCCTCCTTTGACTTCTGTAGCTCCATCAAGAAGGGCTTTTATAATGCGAGGCTCAATTCCTTCAGCATCCTCGGTTACCAAAGCTGCCTCCACTAAATCTTCATAACACATCTCCTCCAACATAGAGTCTACAATGTATTCTATCACATTCAGCCTCAGGCACTGCTCATCTCTCATTGGGTGTTTCATAGACTCATAGACGTTGAATGTGACCTTCTCATCATAAACCTGGAGCATTAGTTCACCATTCTGCACATCTATCAAAGCTCTCCCAGTTGCTAGAAAAGGTCTTCCCAGGAATAGTGGAATATCCTGGTCTTCATCCATATCCAATATCACAAAGTCTGCTGGGAAAATGAGCTTGTCCACCTTGACAAGAACATCTTCCACCTTCCCATATGGCCTCTTGATAGAACGATCTGCTAGCTGAAGGGAGATCATAGTAGGCTTAATCTCTCCAATGCCCAGTTTCTCGAAGATGGAAAGGGGCATCAAATTGATGCTAGCTCCCAAATCACATAATGCCTTGTCAATATCCACTCCACCTATGTTGCATGGAATGGTGAAGCTTCCCGGATCTTTGAGTTTCTGCGGAAGTTCTCCTGAAGGATAACACTACACTCTTCAGTTAGTAGCACTGTTTCATTATCTCTCAGCTTCCTCTTGTTGGTGAGAAGTTCCTTCATGAATTTGGCATAAGTAGGCATCTGCTCAAGAGCTTCAACAAACGGTATGTTTATCTGAAGCTTCTTGAACACTTCCATAAACCTTGCAAACTGTCTTTGATTCTCCTCCTTCTTCAATCTCTGAGGATATGGTACCCGTGAAAGGTCTGATAGGCTCTATGGCTTCTCTGGAGAAATATCTGGGGTCTTCTCTTAGGGTTCAGGCTGTTGCACTTCAGGCTTCTCCTTCTCTGAACTCTCATTCTGCCTCTGATTCTCCTCAACTTGTAACACCCTAAATAATTACCCTTAAATACCCATAATAAAATAGTGATTTTAAATTTTTCTGAGTAATACCATTTTAACTTATGAAAATCTCTATCAAAACGGACAGAGTTTACTTTGTAATATGGACATTCCAAGAATTAGTTTTTCCTGCAAACCTGTTAATTTAATAATTTAAGTGAGATCAGAAAGCCCTCAGGGCCAAACCATATATTAAAGCATTCATAATCAGAGTTTCAGTGCGGCGGAAAATTATAAACTAATACAAGTTTTAGCAGTTATTTAAATTCCATGAAATACTCCAAAATAACTCCCTTCCCACAAGGAGTGGTCCTGACTATACCCCAAAATGATGTTTTTCAGTACATACACATAATCATCATTATATACAAAAAATCCCAAAAGTAGTCAGGACGGGACACACGACTCTACTAATATGACTTACTCTCCCTGCAAGGGAAAGTACTCCTGCTCGGCCGGGGGCTGTGCCAGCTCAATCTCAGTACCTGTGGAGATAGTAAGGAGTGAGCATTACACATAAAATGGGAAAGCAGTTTCCAATATGACATAATAACCGACTAAGTCACACATAATTACCACATAGTTCAATCAATTGCACAACAGTCACATTCATACCAATATGAATCAATATTCCGATTCCATTATTTTTCCTAGGTTATTGTTCATTTTTCCTATCCGACAAAACCACCTATGCTCCTATTTTCGCTTCCTTTTTACCCATTAATTACCTAACCCATTAATTCGTTTTACATATCTTATTGTCCTATTATTACTAGTACACTTCTTTACCATCCCAAATTATCTCGTTATGTCCTTCTACTAACCTTCCTATCTTATGTTTCGTGTATCTTTTTCTTTTCTCCATTTTCATTCTTCATTCCTTTCTTCCAATCCCTTTCATTTCCTTTATTTTTTCCAATTTCTATTTGCGATGTATGTCACCTCAGGTCAAAGGCCCACATACATCCCTAGTTTACAAAGTATGTCACCTCAGGTCAAAGGCCAACATACTCACCCCATACATACATGATAAGTATGTCACCTCAGGTCAAAGGCCCACATACTTACCAACTTCACAAAGTATGTCACCTCAGGTCAAAGGCCAACATACTCACCCTATTCACACATGTTAAGTATGTCGCCTCAGGTCAAAGGCCCACATACTTACCATATTCACAAAGTATGTCACCTCAGATCAAAGGCCAACATACTCACTACTTCCGAATAATCATAACAAACAACAAATATCAATATACCATAGTAAACACGCCATTCCTATCATCTCATATAAACCATCTAGTGAATAAACACAATTACAATTCACAACGCTTAAACACTTAGAGCAACAAATGAACAGTTCACAATAATTATCAAGAATACACCAAATATATATAATCATTAGCAACAACTCAGATAAGCACATAAAATATCCTACACATTAGCACTTAACAATTATTCTCAAGTAGCACCTATAATAACATATAGTAGCAAGATCATGCATTTAGCTAGTTCAATTTATTGGTTTGCCTAATCAATTTATTATTCCTAATCCCCATCGTAGAGTTACACTAGGTTCGTTTCTAGAATTTACCATCATTTTCTAACTTAGGTTTCCAATTCCTTATACTAACACCTATCTCTTAGCAAGCATTATATACATACTATAAACTATTCCCCAGAGTATGGTAATACTCACTAATACCCACTCCTTACCTCAACACTTAGAGATAAGGCGGTTACACTTGCTTTAAGCTTGAGAGCCTTGCCACCAATTGCGTTATGACCCAAGAGAGAAGTGAGGAACCTAATATAATAGCCATAACAAGAAGAGTTAGCATTTATGCCATAGCCTCTTGACAAAGCTCAAGAAAATGAGAAGCTTCCATGGCCTAGAGTTGAAAACCACCATGGAAGACAAGAGAGAGAAAGCTTCAAGCTTGGAGGAGAGAGAAAGTGATTCATGAACCAAAAGAAGTAAAATTAGTTAGAGACTATGGGGGAAATTCGTATAACATGAAGGAAATGAGGAGGAAAGCTTGAATTTCACTTACTTTGAGCTTGAAATTGTAGAAATCAAGAGTGGGTGTTGAAGCTCTTGAACCCTAACTCATACCCATGGCTTGAAAGAGAACAATAGGAGAGATTGATGGAAGAGATGATGTTGGTGAGTGATGGGGATTGGTTTTTAATGGTTTATCATGGGTGTATTTGATGATTTGAGATGAAATTTGAAGAGAGAATGGGAGCTTGTTCGTGACCTAGGAGAGAGAGTGAAGTTGAGTTATGAATGAGATTGTTGGCTGAAACACGTTTTTAAGGCTGTCTGCACAAAACACTCGAGTGTTTTCCAAAAGACTCGAGTGTTTTCCTTAAAAATACTGGAGTCTTTTCCAAAAGACTGGAGTCTTTTTGCCCAGTACCCCATTTATTCATTTTCCTATTTTCCTCCTATTTTCTTCCTTCTTCAATTCTAGATAACTTCTTCGTTCACCGTCGGATCTTGCTCAAATTTGACGAGTAACTTCCTAAAAATCATACCTTCATATCCAACGGTGGAATTTGTGTTTAGAGTTGTAAATCTTTTATTTTTAATTTCCTAATATCGTATGTTATTAATCCTAAATCAAGCCTTCAAACCACTATTTTTAACTCAATATCATTATTTCCTTCACTCTAGGCTTGACCCATCATCAATTATACTAGGGATTAAATTTGGGATGTTACAATTCTCCCCCACTTATTGGAATTTCGTTCCCGAAATTCCGTTAGGTTCTGTAAATGGAGAATCACCCCGGTGATAGGACTCGCGATTCCTATCTTTAATCCCCTTTGGTTTCTTCCGTCAGTCCTTCAATTTGCCCTTACCTAGACAGAATTTAAATTAGGGTAGGAAGTGCTCCCCCACTTGGCATCAACATACCCAATTACCGCTTTGCTAAAGGGTGTGGGATCGAGTTAATCCGCCTCCGATCGTCCTTCGGATAGATGCAAGACAGGAGTTGCATTAGCTAGATACGGGAAAACTCGAAATATTTAGCATTTCCAGAATAGTTTTAGAATCTTTCCTAGAATAGATACCCTGGGATCGAGGCATGCGAAGATTTTTGTAGGATAGAACGCCTTAGAGTTTATCTTCTCACCAGGATTGACTAGCACCGGTAAGGTTTAGGATCTTTCAAAAACACAAGCATTCATGAACAAGAAGCACCCCAATGCTTAGTTGATTAGAGCATACACAATTCCTACTAAATGCCCCACAATCAACTTCTTCCATGAGTCGACTAAAAAGATTAGGAAGGAAGAAGTCCACATTAGTTCCAAGATTTACCCAACTACCAAATGTGAAGGGTACGACAACTTGCCGTTGGCTGAGTCAATTATTAAGATGTTTGGTCTCAACGCAGGGATTTTACAAATTCGGCAAAACCGGCTATTCTTATGAGTGGTTATCTAAGAACCGGGAAAAGATTCGAAGCAACTGTCAAATTGCTTCAAGATTGATTTAGTTGATATGATGGTTAAGAATAACTTCTGGAGAGCTGTCTTAACTCATCCAAGGGATTAGCACTTAGCTATACTACTTTGGAACAAGTAGCATATACCAAGAATTCTTTTCTTTAGAACTATTTTCTATTCTACTCTCTAACTCTATATGAAGCTTTTGAACGAATGTTTCGGGGTAAGGTTGGCTTCACTTACAAGAATTATTTTCCTTGGATGTCACTTCTTTGGTTGTCTACTTTCACTTTAAAGGTTACAATGATAGCATTTATTGATAGATGCAAGAATTGAGGTGATCAATCTCATCCTCACGTCTACCAACAACACATCACTGTCGGGTTCTATCAGTAATGTCATCATTTAACAAATGCAAGGATTAGAGTGATCAATTCTAACCTTACATTACATCAAATAACAACATCACAACATAATATTGGTTACTTGATACTAGAATTCTCAAACTGAAGAATTCCTTATAAGGTCTTTCATACGTTCTCTATAAGAACAGGATTGTATTTGGAAAGGCAAATCCAAAGTGTTTTAAACACTTCTATCCTAAAACATTACTAGTTCAATATTTAGCTAACAGAAGAGTAATCTAACTTCACAACTTCGAATTTAAAAGCACTTCGTATGGACTTGCCAAACGTTAGTTACCTGCAACAATATCAACTGCTTAGCCAGAGTGAACAGACCAATAAGTCTGAAATACTAAGTAAATACATAGTACTATAATTATCTTATTATAATCCTAAACTATTACTATGAGCATCAATTACTCGCTAGGTGAGTAATCATTTGGAGTTTGTACAACTCCATGGCCGAGGAGAAACTGCTCTGATACCAAAATGTAGCACCCTAAATAATTACCCTTAAATACCCATAATAAAATAGTGATTTTAAATTTTTCTGAGTAATACCATTTTAACTTATGAAAATCTCTATCAAAACGGACAGAGTTTACTTTGTAATATGGACATTCCAAGAATTAGTTTTTCCTGCAAACCTGTTAATTTAATAATTTAAGTGAGATCAGAAAGCCCTCAGGGCCAAACCATATATTAAAGCATTCATAATCAAAGTTTCAGTGCGGCGGAAAATTATAAACTAATACAAGTTTTAGCAGTTATTTAAATTCCATGAAATACTCCAAAATAACTCCCTTCCCACAAGGAGTGGTCCTGACTATACCCCAAAATGATGTTTTTCAGTACATACACATAATCATCATTATATACAAAAAATCCCAAAAGTAGTCAGGACGGGACACACGACTCTACTAATATGACTTACTCTCCCTGTAAGGGAAAGTACTCCTGCTCGGCCGGGGGCTGTGCCAGCTCAATCTCAGTACCTGTGGAGATAGTAAGGAGTGAGCATTACACATAAAATGGGAAAGCAGTTTCCAATATGACATAATAACCGACTAAGTCACACACAATTACCACATAGTTCAATCAATTGCACAACAGTCACATTCATACCAATATGAATCAATATTCCGATTCCATTATTTTTCCTAGGTTATTGTTCATTTTTCCTATCCGACAAAACCACCTATGCTCCTATTTTCGCTTCCTTTTTACCCATTAATTACCTAACCCATTAATTCGTTTTACATACCTTATTGTCCTATTATTACTAGTACACTTCTTTACCATCCCAAATCATCTCGTTATGTCCTTCTACTAACCTTCCTATCTTATGTTTCGTGTATCTTTTTCTTTTCTCCATTTTCATTCTTCATTCCTTTCTTCCAATCCCTTTCATTTCATTTATTTTTTCCAATTTCTATTTGCGATGTATGTCACCTCAGGTCAAAGGCCAACATACTCACCCCATACATACATGATAAGTATGTCACCTCAGGTCAAAGGCCCACATACTTACCAACTTCACAAAGTATGTCACCTCAAGTCAAAGGCCAACATACTCACCCTATTCACACATGTTAAGTATGCCGCCTCAGGTCAAAGGCCCACATACTTACCATATTCACAAAGTATGTCACCTCAGGTCAAAGGCCAACATACTCACTACTTCCGAATAATCATAACAAACAACAAATATCAATATACCATAGTAAACACGCCATTCCTATCATCTCATATAAACCATCTAGTGAATAAACACAATTACAATTCACAACGCTTAAACACTTAGAGCAACAAATGAACAGTTCACAATAATTATCAAGAATACACCAAATATATATAATCATTAGCAACAACTCAGATAAGCACATAAAATATCCTACACATTAGCACTTAACAATTATTCTCAAGTAGCACCTATAATAACATATAGTAGCAAGATCATGCATTTAGCTAGTTCAATTTATTGGTTTGCCTAATCAATTTATTATTCCTAATCCCCATCGTAGAGTTACACTAGGTTCGTTTCTAGAATTTACCATCATTTTCTAACTTAGGTTTCCAATTCCTTATACTAACACCTATCTCTTAGCAAGCATTATATACATACTATAAACTATTCCCCAGAGTATGGTAATACTCACTAATACCCACTCCTTACCTCAACACTTAGAGATAAGGTGGTTACACTTGCTTTAAGCTTGAGAGCCTTGCCACCAATTGCGTTATGACCCAAGAGAGAAGTGAGGAACCTAATATAATAGCCATAACAAGAAGAGTTAGCATTTATGCCATAGCCTCTTGACAAAGCTCAAGAAAATGAGAAGCTTCCATGGCCTAGAGTTGAAAACCACCATGGAAGACAAGAGAGAGAAAGCTTCAAGCTTGGAGGAGAGAGAAAGTGATTCATGAACCAAAAGAAGTAAAATTAGTTAGAGACTATGGGGGAAATTCGTATAACATGAAGGAAATGAGGAGGAAAGCTTGAATTTCACTTACTTTGAGCTTGAAATTGTAGAAATCAAGAGTGGGTGTTGAAGCTCTTGAACCCTAACTCATACCCATGGCTTGAAAGAGAACAATAGGAGAGATTGATGGAAGAGATGATGTTGGTGAGTGATGGGGATTGGTTTTTAATGGTTTATCATGGGTGTATTTGATGATTTGAGATGAAATTTGAAGAGAGAATGGGAGCTTGTTCGTGACCTAGGAGAGAGAGTGAAGTTGAGTTATGAATGAGATTGTTGGCTGAAACACGTTTTTAAGGCTGTCTGCACAAAACACTCGAGTGTTTTCCAAAAGACTCGAGTGTTTTCCTTAAAAAGACTGGAGTCTTTTCCAAAAGACTCGAGTCTTTTTGCCCAGTACCCCATTTATTCATTTTCCTATTTTCCTCCTATTTTCTTCCTTCTTCAATTCTAGATAACTTCTTCGTTCACCGTCGGATCTTGCTCAAATTTGACGAGTAACTTCCTAAAAATCATACCTTCATATCCAACGGTGGAATTTGTGTTTAGAGTTGTAAATCTTTTATTTTTAATTTCCTAATATCCTATGTTATTAATCCTAAATCAAGCCTTCAAACCACTATTTTTAACTCAATATCATTATTTCCTTCACTCTAGGCTTGACCCATCATCAATTATACTAGGGATTAAATTTGGGATGTTACACAACTACCACGTCATCACTCTTCTTCTGTGGCTCATCATAGGCTTTGCCACTTCGAAGAGTAATGGCTTGGCAATTGGTGCTGGTGTCAGGAAAGTAACCTGGTTGCAACTCTGATAGTCTCTGATTAATCTGACCCACTTGATTCTCCAGGTTGCGAATGCTGGCCCCTTGAGCATTGAAATCGGATCACACTTGATCCATAAACAAGGATGTAGTCTGGGCCTTCCTTTCTATTGCCAACTCCCAAGTTTGTTTCTCTGGTGGAGGACTGCATGGCGGGCTTGGTGGAGGACTCAGTGAGCGGTCAGAGCATGAATGGTACGACTCAGTAGTGGACACGGCAAAGGCAGTTTCTCCTCCACAGGGTTTAGGAACACGTTGTACCAGCTGGACTTGACCCATCTGATTGGTTAACACAGCTATCTGTTGCTTCATTTCCTGATTCTGTTCGATGATGGTTTGGAATTGTGGAAGATCCAAATCATTTGACTGGGTTGTCCTCTCTGGCTCTGCCTGACTGCTGTTGCTCGCCATCATATCTAAAATTGCTCTAGCCTCTTCAATTGTCCTTTTTAGGAATGATCCACCTGTCGCTATGTCAATCATGTCCTTGTCTGACTTCCTTAACCCATCATAAAAGACTCTGATTTGCAACCACTCTGGCATAGAATGGGTTGGTCACTTCTTCAACAGTTGTTTGAACCTCCCCCAAGCTTTGCATAATATCTCCCCGTCTTGCTGCTCAAACGAGTTGATGTTCTTCCTCAATTTGGCTTGCATAACTTGTGGAAGATACAGGTCCAAAAATTTGCGAACAAGTATATCCCACGAAATTAGGCTCCCTAGTGGCTGGTTCTGAATCAAGTTCTTCACTTTATCTCGCAAGGATACCGGAAATAGCCTCATTCGGATGGCTTCTTCTGAGGCGCCTTCGATCTTGAAGAAACTCAGCATGCTGAGGAAGTGTGAAACATGCTCCGTTGGATCCTTTTGCAGACTACCGCCGAATTGATCCTGCTTGATTAGATGAATGTAGCCCGGATCAATTTTGAACTGCGGCACAGTGATTGCTGGATGCACAAGCATCCATGCTAATGGTTGCGTAGTCTGCAAGAGTCTTCGGCTTAGCTACCTCTTCTTCAATAGCCATTCATCTGGCCATTCTCTTTCTTTCCTTCTGTGCTTGCTTTCTCCTCTTCCTTGCACTCAACTGAAGGTTAGATTCACTACATGTAGAAGACAAGCTCATAAAAAGAGTCAGTAACACCTGTTGAGATAAAACTACTAAAACAAATTTCACTAAATAACTACAAATAAGTGCCAAAAATTATTGAAATCGAATTTCAATCCCAGGCAAAGGCACCAAAAACATGTTGGACTCTCTAGCAAGTATACTAGATCATACAATAATAATATAATGAAAGTGAAATTATCGTCCCACGAGGATTGTAAAATGTTTTCAATAATCTCTACCTTATTATAATTACTAGTGAAACTTGAAACTAATTTAAAATTGAAAATTGATTTGATTAATTAAAAACTAAAACTAGACTAAAACTAATGACAAAACACTAATTAAATAAGTTAAGAAAAAGATGGGAAAAGCGTTAGGAATCTGGTTTCATTGCAGGACATAATTTACTAGTTATGAATCTTTGTTTTCCTATTGAATCAACAACATTCCAACTGTAACAATTACTAAATTCCTCTAACAATTGTGTTTCCTATTCAATTGGAACCCTTAATCCCTTAAGAAATTACCAATCAATTAGTCATAAATTAAGATTTCTGGAATTAAATATGTTATATAATCCCCAAAAGTATCCCTATAAATTGGACGATTATAATGCTTGATCGCTATGGTCATACCCAATTACTAATTACCCAATTGAAGAATTAGGTTCCCAAAACATAAACAGATCCAGATTTATGTTAACAATAAAAACACAATCAAACAATTGATTCAATGAAAAACATCAATTCATAACAATCATAAACTATCTAAGATCCATGAAAATCCACCATCTTCCTAACAAGGGTTTTAGTTACACATAATTAAGAATGAAAAACAGAGAATAGAAGAATAACCCATCATCATAGACAAGTCTGAATTACTCCAATGATCTTCAATCCTCAACCGGATTCCTCCGTTGTTGATCTCCAATCTTCTCCAAGCACTTTCTCTCTTAAGGATTCTGTAATCTCCCTCTCTAAAAATGCCTCAATCCTAAGTCTCAACCTATAATAAATACAAAAACCTAAAAACTAAGCAAATCCCTCAAAATCTAATTAGAAATTGGCCCAACTGGGCTTCCTCGCCGCTCACGCGCCTAGGCGCCCCAGGCCTCACGCCTGGGCGCGCCAGGTCTGTTGGTGCTGATTCTCGTGGTGCGTGCACCTGGGCGTGCAGCACCTGGTCCGACCCCGTTTCGCTCCATTCTTGCGTCATTTTCAAGGTCTTTTCGTCCTCTTTTTAGTCCCATATTTATTTTCTTCAATAAAGCTCCAAAAAGTACCTGAAACATACACAAAACGGATCAAAACGTTCAAGGGATAAAATTTCCTAAATTAATTAAAAACTAGACTAAATCTACCTAAAATACCTAAGGAACAAGCTAAAACCAAAGCAAAAGGGAGTCAAATTAAGCCCAAAAACATCATATATTAGACCCAAATCACGAGTCCACTTCATGGGACTCCATCAGCTGACCCTGTACCCAGTGGAAGGGTACCGACTCTGTCCTAAGAGGTTGAGGAGGATCTCGAGGAGGCAGAGGATGAGGAGGACGAGCCGGTCGAACATTCTATTGGCAGCCAGTGGGGAGCTGGGGATCCACCGGGCGATTCATGATATAGGTAGTAGGGATGTGGGACATGGTTTGCAGCTGTTGGAGATGTGAACTGACTGACTGAGGAGGAGGATTTTGGCTTCATGGAGGATCACTGAACCATCTTTGAGACTCTCTTTATTTTGGATTTGTATTATATTGTATATAGTTTTGAGAGAGTTTTGGCGTGATGGTCTATTTTATGTTTATATATTATGAACTTGTATTTTGGACCCATGACCTAGACTTTGTTGATGATGTACTCTTGATCTACTCACTTTATATATATATATATATATATATATATATATATATATATATATATATATTATGTGTTTTGATGTACAAAAGGATCAAGGGTATTACTATTTTTGGTTTCCGCTAACTCTGATTTCTTGATGAAAGAATTGGATCAAAGGAAAAATATTGAATTCAAAACCTGTTCGAGATAAAGATAATTTTTAGTCACCAACTTCGTACCTACATTTATCTTTTAAATGAAAGAAATATTTTCTCAGACTTTATTTGATTTTCCAGATCCAATATTTCAAATTCAGTATTTAAAGTTATCTTACAAATTTCCTTGAAAATAAATCAAGTCCATAAGCAATCTATTATATAAAGCTTACTTATAATCAAATTGAGAGAGAGTGTTACAAATTCCAATCCACATTTCGATTTGAATCCATATTTGAATCAATGAGATGAGATGAGATGAGACAATATTTTGTAGAAAAGAAAAGTATTCAGTTTTATGTTCATGTGGTAGTCATTTTTATATGAAAAGAATGCTGAATAATGCAATGGAATATTACTTCAACATCTCTTTATTTGAAAGTTTTTATTCTTCCATAATAAGACAATATATTTAAGAATAAAAGAGAAAATTTATATATATATATATATATTTAAGAATATTATTTTTATTATTTAAAAAAATATTATTTTAATTATGATTAATTTATTGTTGTTATTATTTATTTATTTATTTCTTAGGATATTATAAAGTAAAAAGAGAGAGATGACAAAAAAATTGGATCCCATATAGTCTTAAGTTGAGTATCTTATTTTATATACTCAACTTAAGACTCTCTCTCCACCAATTTTTGAATAATAGTATCTTGAGAGAGTTGGTAAAAAATATAGAAAATATGATGTTAAGACTCTCCACCAAATTTTTTCAAGATTTCGCTGTGGTTGCTCTAATTTTTTTTTTTTTTTTGTCGCAACATGGTAGAAAGCAAAGTACAAGTTAATTTTTCTATGTCTAAATATTATATGTCGTACTCGTTCCTATCTTACTACGGTTTTTAACCTCATTGAATTCATGGTTAAATCTATCATATTGTGTTCTAGAAGCAAAATTCTTCAACTTATGTGCCTAAACATAACTTTCTTCGTACTTGGTAGATTGATGATCTTTCTATTTCAAATCATTTCAAATAACTAAGGTTATGGCTATATGTAGGTGATATGTACCTCCCACGCACACACACAAAAAAAAAAAAGTTTAGGCAGGTGATGCCTCATTATGTTCTTCAGCTTTTCGTGTAATGTTGGAAGAACTTCGCCTTTGAAGTGATGGATTATATTTCCTAAGCACCCTAGTTTTGTTTTGGTTCCACCATTCTTCAGCTTCACTTTCAGTGAACCTTCGTTTGCTGAATCAAAATAAAAAAATAAAAAATTAGGGTGAAACAGAAATGTCAAGGGTAATAAAGTAGATATAAAATAAAAAGTTATTCAAATAATTTGGATAACCTAGTGCATTATATTTTCATGAAGTGGTAATAACTTCTCATCAAACCAAAAGATTGTGAAAAAATAATAAGCTGCTGATTGCATAGAAAACTTTTCATCATGTGATCGCAACAAATAAAAGCACGTGCGAGCTAATATTGTCTATAAGTGTTTTGAAAAATATACATGCACATACTCGAAAACCATATGCACAATTGCTAATGAAAACCATATGGTTAATGGTCTTCATGCAAATCTAAGCCACTACATGAGATGATTCAAAACATTATATTTATTATTTTAGTCGTCACACATACTCAGGAACATTTAATTTGAATATGCATATCCCTTATCAGTTTCGTGAAGATGAGTGTTACTATTTTAAACACAAACACAAATCATGCTGAAATAGAGACAGAAAATGTGGAATTTGTTGGATCAACAAGTAACTCACCTGAATCTAACTCGTTTGAAAACTTTGATACCATCAGGCCGCAATATGAGTGTCACAAAAACACCACTTTCGAATTGTTCAATTACTTGTGTTTCTCCTTGTCTCATAGATCTTGAGGATTCCATTGATCTAGAACCTTGTCTCATATGTGTTTCTCGTCTTGAATCTCGTGATGTAGAATCATTTTTTGAGGCTTGAGGTTGAAGCATCGCATCTCCGGTACTAAATACAGATGATACTTTACTTTCTTGAAGGACATCATTTCCTCCAGCCTGAGATGAGTCAACTCCTGTAGTGTCAGCAACATTTTCTTGTAGTATGTGATTTTGATGCTTATAAGAGACAATATCCGTGGCAGGTATATCATTTGCCTTTTGTTGATCAGACACCATTATCGATCCATTGTATTCTTGAAGGACATTTCCTCCAGCTTGAGATGGATGAACTCCTGTATCATCAGCACTTTCTTCTATTATGCACTCTTGCATTTTAGAAGGGACAATACCAGAAGGACGTGTATCAGTTGCATTTTGTTGCTCAAACTCCAACATTGAGCCATTACTTTCTTTAAGGACGTCACTTCCAGCTTGAGACGATGTATTGACTCCTCTTGCATCAACATTTTCTTCTAGTATGTTTTCTTCTGGTTTAGAAGAGTCACTGTATAAAGTAGGGGTATCAGGTGCATTTTGTTGTCCAGACTCCAATTTCAATCGATTACTTTCTTGAAGGACATTTGTTCCATCTTGCAATTGATCGATTCCTGTTGCGTCAACATTTTCTTCTAGTTTGTTTTCTTCCGGTTTAGAAGAGTCACTATACGAAGTAGGTGTATCAAATGCATTTTGTTGTTCAGGTTCCAATTTCAATCTATTACTTTCTTGAAGGACATTTGTTCCATCCTGCGATTGATCGATTCCTGTTGTGTCAACATTTTCTTCTAGTTTGTTTTCTTCCGGCTTAGAAGAGTCACTATACGAAGCAGGTGTATCAAGTGCATTTTGTTGTTCAGGCTCCAATTTCAATCTATTACTTTCTTGAATGACATTTGTTCCATCATGCAATTGATCGATTCCTGTTGTGTCTTCTAGTTTCTTTTCTTCTGATTTAGAAGAGTGACTATATGAAGCAGGTGTATCAAGTGCATTTTGTTGTTCAAGCTCCAACTTCAATCGATTACTTTCTTGAAGGACAGTTGTTCCATCCTGAGATGGATCGATTCCCATTGTGTCAACATTTTCTTCTAGTTTGTTTTCTTGTGGTTTAGAAGAGTCACTATATGAAGCAGGTGTATCAAGTGCATTTTGTTGTTCAGACTCCAACTTCAATCGATTACTTTCTCGAAGGACATTTGTTCCATCCTGAGATGGATCGATTCCCATTGTGTCAACATTTTCTTCTAGTTTGTTTTCTTGTTGTTTAGAAGAGTCACTATATGAAACAGGTGTATCAGGTGCATTTTGTTGTTCAGACTCCAACTTCAATCGATTACTTTTTTGAAGGACCTTTGTTTCTTCCTGATATGGATTGATCCCTGTTGTGTCAACATTTTTTTCTAGTTTGTTTTCTTGAGGTTTATGAGAGCTACTATTTGAGGTGGGTATATCAGGTGCATTTTGTAGCTTAGATTTCATCTTTGATGGCCTGGAACGTCTTTCAGATTCTGATATTCCTTTTAGAAAATCTTCTGCCCGAGTATGAATGGTTCTCAAAATTTTACTCTCTGGAATTTCTAATGGCAACTTCCCAGTGATTTCCTTCAACTGAATAAAAACAAAGACAAGTCCAACAAATTAGCTTAATTAACTAGAAATCCAGATTAATTGTCTTTTTCTTTTTCTTTTTATTTTACTCCCCCCTCCTCATTATGTTGGATCATTGAATATCAAGTGAGAAATGATTGAAACTATTAGGTGCAGACTGAAGGCTCAAAAATTATTTACATCTGTAACATATCCCCTACTCTTGTTCAAAAGCATTTTGGCTAAAAATTGGCAAAAAAAAATAAAAAATAGAAAAACAAAAAACGCTTGTTATTGAAACCTTTTGGATAGCAGGACAAAATTACTTATAACTTAAAAGTGTTAGTTCCGGGCTAACTTTGATTTCTGTTTCAAACCATTGGCCTCTGCTCCAAGGATTGCAATGAAGCAAAATATCTTACTTTGCTCCCCTTGCATGATTTTGGATTCTTATAAAATAATACAATATTTGGAGCAATGAGCATAGAATATAGAATAAAAATACCTGATTTATAGTAGACTCAACAAGTTCTTTTGTTTCTGTAAGATTAGAAAATTCCACGGCAGCTAAGGCGGTAGCTTCTGTAGCATTTTTCTGTAGCTTCACAATTTCCATCACTTGCATGTCACTTTTCTTGTTCAAACTCCGAATCTATATAAAGTTATATGCATAAACTTATTAATGAGGACAGACTATATTTTTGTACGAGGATAAAGGAAAAGGTATTGAGTTTTACTTTGTTTTGCAATTTTGAGACTTCTTCCTTCAAAATCTCACTTGTCTTTCTCAAATTATCGACACGGGCAGACAACATAGGACTAGAAAAACGAGGAGGACTTGGTCTTCTTGTATACTGAGTTGTGGATATTGAATTTGCAGGTGGAATTTGTGTATAACTTGAAGGTACAGAAGGCTTCAAAACATTTTGAATGACACTCAATGAACTTGGAACTGCAATATCTTTCAATTGTAAATGCGATGGAACTTGAGAAGCTCGAACAAAGGAAGTAGAATCATATTTGCTTCCCGGCTTACTGCTCCTTATCTCATGGAACTTTACTGGTTCAATGATGGGAGGCAAGAGAATTCTTGAAGACCTTGCTACTCCTTGGCCTAATATTTCCCTGCCATCTGTGGAACCATGAGAAGGAGTAGCTTTCCAAGTGCCAAACATTTCCTTGCCACTTGTGGAATTATAAGAAGTACCATCCCTATGAAACTTAGAAGCACTAGAAGCCTCAACAGCTTTAAGCTTAGCATAACAAGCATCACAGACACGATGAGGTTTGTCTGGAGTTGGAGCCAATGCTGCTTTCATTATCTTTCTTGAACTGCAAGCATGACAGAAAACCAATCCACAGTGATAACAATTATGCCTTTTTCTAGTTATACCAAATCCTTGTCGACAACCATTGCAACCGGATTGATCAGTTTCAGCAACCCATTTATGGGTACATATACAAGATGTAAAGTTGGAACCACATGAGACATGTTTCACATGCCTATCTTTGAAGGTTGCCACCAATGTTGGAGATTTCCTATCTTCTGTATCTCCATGTCCCAATCTTCCATTAGCACCTCTTCCCCATGTATATAGTTCACTTTTTGATGTCAAGGCAGCAACATGCTGTGCTCCACATGATATTTCCTCGACAAATTCGCCAAGCAACTTATCTTGGACTAGAGTAGGTACTTTTCCAGAAGAGGTAGTATTTCCTAGTTGACCATTTTCAGTGCCTCCCATTGTAAAGACATGACCGGATGTCGTGAGAGCAACAGTCATGGTGTCCCCACATGCTATTTGGTGGAAATTATATTCAATAAGTGAAGAGACCCGGGTTGGTTGAAGATATCTTTCTTTGTTTCCATGGCCTAAACGATATTTATCACCATCACCCCATGTAAATAGTTTCCATGATGAAACATTTGAACCTGACTGAAATGATACCTCTACAATAGCTGCAGTGTGCCATACTCCACACGCAACCTTAATAGTCCTTAGGCCACCAAGTAATTGTACCTCCTTTGGATACACCACACTCTCTTGATCTCCATGGCCTAAGACACCAAATTTGCCATCACCAAAGGTAAAAAGTTTTCCATCTGAGGTTGCAAACGCTGAATGCCATGTGCCGCATGCAATCGACACAACATGAAGTCCTTCCAAGCCATCGACCCTCTTTGGTTTCCAGTGGCTAGTCTCAGTGCCGTGGCCAAGAAGCCCAGCATTACGTGTACCATCACCCCATGTGAAAATTTCTTCAGATTTAGATATAGCACATGTATGATACTCTCCACATGCAACTAAATTGACATTAGTTACTGCTGGAAACTGAACTAGATGGGGTTCGACAAAATCTTTATCAATTCCATGACCAAGTCTGCCTCCGCATTCCTCTCCCCAAGTGAAAACCTCACCTTGTTTGGTTACAATAGCGATGTGGCGCACACCACATGCAATCCGATGAACATCAAGAACAACACTTGACTCTAACGGCTTAGGAATCAGCACATCTGTCTTGGTAGGGATCTGAGTTCTATTGCCATCAGGTGAAACCCCTTCTGCCAAAACTTCCCCCCATATATAAACATCTCCTAGTGACTCTATGTCATCTTGCTCTGATCCTCCGCCTGAATTGCTAGGTATACTTGACACACTAACACGGAAACTATCTGCAACACTTGCCCTTGATTGCATATCTTAATGTTTTAACCCCACATCTGAGCATGCCGAACAAGGGTGAGAAATTTAATCAACAGAATTCTTGCCAAGAGTAATGGCTTAGTGCTGCAACAAAAGGATGACCATTCTGAATATAGTCAAATATAGACATTCAAAGTATGGTTCATACATGAGAGTACCAATATCAAAGGCTCACACTCCCTGCATTAAAAAAATTCAAAAAAACAGCAACATCTTAGAAAGCTTATGTTCCACAAGTAAAATAATTGCCAAAACATGGGTTAAGTTTTAAATTTTACTCTTGAAAATCTAGCGAACAAAAATAATGTGTCAGATAACAGAAAAAGTGCTAAGATACAATTTTGGATCAGAATTTTCTAATATATTATTATCCTATACATCGCATATTCTTTGCTGAGACTTACTAAAACCATATACTTGAAACCCAAATGATATGGCCAAAGGTTATGCAGAGCATTGGTACAGTCAGTGGTGACAGAAAGTTTAGATTTTAGGCTTTGCACAATCTCCATATATGCGCTATATTTTGGAATAGATAGAAGAGCTAGCATTATAACAGTTTCCCTAAAGCTTAAAACTCTGCTCCATTATTGGTATAACTTGATCTGAATGCAACAACTATGAAAAATTAATCCTTGGGAAGTGTGAAGGAGCCAGCAGAAACTATGAAATTGAGGAAGTTGCAAGCTATTGAAAGTCAAAAAGAATCACTTGATGGATTTGTGCTAAAGTTCACATCAAATAAGTCCTTTGACTAATGCGTCGAGGTCTGCAAATCATTCCTCCTATATCCATAAACAAGGAATAAAACAACTGCATCCAATTTTTTATCTGATTGGTAGATTTTAATTCATCATCACTACAACCTTTACCAGCCATACCTCAAAACATAGTTACATGGTATGCGGTACTGGTTCCGGTATACAGTACGTGGTTCGTATTGATTCGTCACTTTTTATATTATTTTTACGAGACTTCCTTTATACGAACTAGGTACATGGTACGAGATACGCCGAATTTGGTACGTGGTACATAGGTTAAATGACTGAACCATGTAACTATGGCTCAATATTGTAAACAATCCAAAATAACATATTGTGATTTTCTCTTAGCAAATGTATTATGGAAAAAGCATGCAAAATCCCTACAAAAGAGAGGTTGTGTTTGAGAGGTTCTTACCATGACCATAAATATGAAGTAGCATCCAAGGACCAAGTACTCAATCTTAACTAAGTTTTCTTTGTACGGGGATAATGTATGAAACAGAAGACAATTCCAAATTCCAATTAATTAACTTTATAATAAAATCTAGTACATATTATTTTCTTACGCATAACAACCTTAACTAAGTGCCAATATATAATAGTAGACAGGTTTGGTGAAACTTACAAGTTCAATATCACCCTCAGGATTCCCATAACTAGAAAGATCTGTCCATCCATCTCAAAATATGGCGTAGAAACATGCAAGGACAACAACACCACCAAGTGGTGGGGCCCCGCTTATGATATATAGATCCTTATTCTTTTTACTTCAGTTTTTCATCCAAAAACCCCAATAATCCTTTCACCAAAAGTAATCTCAAACAATCTTGATTAGAAATAGGAAATAAGAAGAGTGGGCAAGATATAAAGCTTCAAAACTCAGAGAATTAATAACTTATTTGGTGTAGGCATCTAATGATAAAATTTCATGCCACTTACAAAATCATGGAGATTTGAAAAATTGGGTGGGGTTGGGAAACTATAGCATTGACACAAGTGTATCAGGTTGACAAAATTGCGATTATTAGAGGAAGAAGGAAGAAATGGAAAAAAGTTGCAGATGAATTATAGAGAGAAAGTAGGCGAAATGAGAGGAAAGTATACGGTAATTAGATTTATAGAAACTTTGAATCTTAGAAGAAAATAAATAAATAAATTAGTACGAGGATTATTAGATATTTGGAGCAAATTCTTGCATGGCATCCACGTCCACCAACTAACTAAACGAATATAACACTGGCCTTCTTAGGTCTCCATTGTTAAACTTTTAAGCATATGGACCTTAAAAATTGTACACCTCTGCTCTTCTTTTTTATTAGTCAAATTTTAAAAGATTTACTTAATTCTAATTATAAATTATTTTATATTTCTAATGTAACATTTATTTTTTTTATTTATCCTTCTTGAAAACTCTCTCCATTTCATATACAGTGTGTTTTAAGATTATGCACAAGTTTTAAGAAATGGTTAAATGATGTAAGGATTCGATGTATTTCGACTACAATACTCCTATATAATCATTATTGAAGAGAGATAAATATATTGGAAGTGAAAAAATAATGTAATAAATAAGGGTGTGTTTGAAAAAATAAAAATACATAGGAAACATGCATGAAACAAAAACTCTATGAACACTACATATGAAACGGAGGGAGTATTTTGACTACCTATGTTTTTTTAGTTTATTAATGATTGTGAACTAACTTTAAAAAAAAATATTGAAAGATAAAATTATAATATTATAATATTTCCTCCAGAAATTAATAAGAAAATTAACTTTTTTCGTTGATTTGCATTATTTGATTAGATATGCCTTATAACAAGAATTGTTGTTTACTTAATTTCTATTGTGTCATTAAAGCCTAATATAATAATATCTATTATATACATATGTATGCGTGTGTGTCTATATATATATATATATATATATATATATATATATATATAATAGTCGCATAGGTCCCTGAAAGATCGATCGATACCTGTGGAATCAGTTAGGTCCCTGAAAGATTTGTGGAATATCTTAAACCTCAAAGATAATTTTGGAATCAGTTAGGTCCCTTAAAGATTTGTGAAATCTCTTAAACCTCAAAAGATCAATTTGTCATCACATTAGTCCCCCATGAGGGACCTAACGTATCCTATGTGGCGTATTAAATGTTTTGTTGGTCCAAACGGGACATATTCTTAACATTCCAACATGGCATTGGGGTAGACAAAACATTTAACGTGCGATGTAGAATTACGTCACGTCCCTCCACACGAAATTGGATGGGGAGACTAACGTGACGCCAAATTAAACTTTTGGTAGTTTAAGAGATTCCACAAATATCTTTCAAGGACCGCCTATATATATATATATATATATATATATATATATATATATATATATATATATCGGCTTTGCAGGCATTAGCAGTGCAGAGAAACCAAGTTTACTTGATGCTCAAGGCACCACACAACTGGCACAACACAATCATTCCAAGCTCACGGATGCAAGCAGTAGAGCTCAAGCATGTAAGGAAATAGCTTGTAGCTTACTTAGCACACAACCAAACGATGTAAATTAACTAGAGTGAATTGAAATAATTATTAACTCTAGGTAGTTAGTTAACAGCACGCTGAGCTATGAAGCATCAATACGATACGGGGTATCGGATACGTATCGTATCCGATACGGTGATACGCCAATTCTCAAAAATAAAGGATACGATACATTTATGATACGTATTTAAAATATGAATAAAAAATTGATAAAATGTATTAAACATATAATTGTAATTCCAAAGTTTCAAGTTAAGAACATACTTTTTAGAAATTACAAAGTACAAAACGAAAATTATATTGTCATTAGAAATCGACCCCAATAGCATGCAAGTAAGAATTGTAATACTCGCAACTTTTCCCATTTTAATAAATTGATTTTTGAGAAATTGTGATTGGGCATTTCTTTTTAAATTGATATAAAGTTATTATTTGCTTCATACGTATGAGTGAAAATAATTATTTGGAGTTTATTTTTACTCCCTCCGGTTTTATTTATAAGATCCTTTTGGGGTTTTTATTTTGGTCATATTTATAAGACCCCTTTTCAATTTTCAATACCATTTAATTACTTCTTTCCACTAACACCCCTATAAAATCAACACTTTTTAGAGTTCCAATAATAATTATAGGGGTAGTTTTGAAAAAGTATATCAAATTTTCACATTTCCAATGCCACTAACCAATTTATCCACTCTCCTTGGTGGGAGTGAAAAACCCCAAAAGGGTCTTATAAATAGGACCGGAGGGAGTATAATGATAAATTATTTTATTCTGTGTTTTGGAGGAATTATTATTTATTGATTTCTTTGATTTATTTAATTTTGAAAATTCATAACTTTTGAATGGTAAATCGGAATCAGACGAATTTACAGTAAAAACAATCGTAATGAAATGTAGAATTTAATTTTGTAAAGTTTGGCATTTGATTCATCTGTCAAGAATTTTTTATTATTTTGGGAAAATTATAATGTTTTTTTATTTAGAAAAATTGAATTATGATTGTTGATACCCAAAAATGAGTGGTCCATTAACAAGGCCCAATTGCATGACAAGGCCCAAATCCATCATAGAAGCTAAGACTACCAAACAAATAATGAGCTAGAGAAAGCATGCGCCAGGCAAGGGCGTCCTCCTCTGTACGCCTTCCCGAAGAAATATGAAGCATCTCATTAACGTAGCCAAGAGAGAGAGAGAGAGAGAGAATAACCAGCAACATTACAGTAGTCGCAAAATTCAAGAAAAATAACTATGGCAAGAAAGAAGGCGTCAGAAGCACCAAAGTTATGAGTAAAGGCGCACCCAGCCCCAGGGCGCACACACACACCCAGACGAGGGTAGCCAGCTGTCCAAAGGAATCTTTGCTTACTTCATTCAGTCCTTCCCAAGGCAAAGCCAAGAATGGCAAGACTTGCACCCCTCTCCTTCTGCAGCCATTAAATGATAAAGCCAAAAGGAGGAAACAAACAAAAGGGACCTGATAAAGAAGGAATATGCAGCGACCAAGGTGGAAAAGTGTCATGGACCAATGGATAAAGTGAGAAGAAGCAAGGACCAGTGGGCAAAGGGTACACTATAAAAAGAGGAAGCTCTATCCTCCATGGACATCATCGAAAAAGGGGTGATCAACTCAGAAGAGCGACAAAAGCAATCAGAAACACATGAAATATGGCTCCTCCAAGAGCTCAGGAACCAAATCCGAGAGAAACACAAATGGGGGAGATGCATTAGAAAGCGCACACCTCCGATCATCATCTCAGTAACAACAATACACCGGAGTAGTGCACAAGTTTCCCTCCTCTACAACTTGGAGGAAGAACACAAGAGAAAGAGAAGAATACTTAAGAACAAGGAGGTCCCAAAGGCGAGCAGCAGAGTGCACGCCTTTAGTCCCCCGCAAACTCATCTGAAGCAACTGAATCAACTAGAGGAAGGCCATCAACTCAGTCAACTCCATGAAACACCAAACACAAAGAAAACACCAGTTCTATTCTCTAACATTTAGAGAAGGAACAATGGTGATAAAGGTGAACAAAAGAAAGGGCGGAAGCCAGGGCGCACATCAGAGCAAACACTCTACAGCCAACGTTGCAACCGCCTCACCACCACTGGGGCCATGGCTGTAACTTGTATATTTGATACAGGGGACGCTCCCATAAAACTAGAATGGCAAGAGTGCACCGCACAACAGTAGAAGTAATACTAATAGCGTCCATTTATTTATATCATCTGTAGTACCTGTACGCTTGTAATGGGCGCCCCCACGAAATCGGGCTGATCAAAGGCGCACCCCCCCTGTCTGTAGAAATAATATCAGCATTTCCACTTCACTGGAGCCAAACTTCATTAATTTTATGAACCCCCTGTAATCTCTGAATAATCACCATCTTTTGCAATAAAAAGATCCGAAACAATTTGGCGACTCCACTGGGGAAGTTGTGGCTCCGAACGATGAAGGAAATGTCCCTGGAAGCACTGTCCGAAAGATAGCTCATGAAGGCGCTCCACTGTTATCGACAACCCTCAACTGAAGAAGCGTTGTAACAAAGGGGTCGTCTCTCAGCTCAAAAATGACCTTCTCGAAAGGCGGTCTGCTCCCCAGGGGGCAACTCCCCAGAAGGCGTGCTTGCAGAAGACGACCAGGCCGTCACGCAACCGAAGAAGGGCGAAGGTACGCTCTCACTAAGGAAGGTGCCATGTTGCGGAGAGTAGAAACTCGGGAGCAAAGGCGCAACCATAAAGCTTAAATGTAAAAGTGCCTCGCGTCATCTGCACTATAAGCTAAGTACACACAATCTTTGGCTCAGTCTAATTTTATCATTCGTATGCTAGTGAGTCTTTCCATCAATTTGATTACAATAAAAATGAATCTGATAATATATTGTGTCTGATCACATACAAACTATTTTGTGTGAGACCAAGGAAATAATCACAATATGCGCATACTTGTTATCTTGCTGGATTTTGAATGCATCATGACAACCTTGGACGGCGTTGCCATGGTACAATCTGATATGTGTATGGTTTGATTTTTAGACTATGCATGTCGTGACCATGTATGATGTCGCTCTGATATGTGTCAAGTGTTTGACTAGAAAAGCAATAAGTAGATAACTCTGCACGCATGAATGTTTGTCGTCGAACTGAAATCAGCGTATCGTGCTAGTCATATATGTTATAACCTCGATTAACTGTTCTTGGCTCAACCATTACATGATGTAAATGAACTGCTTTCCATGATTCTAACATACGGATACAATGTTTAATGTTACAACCTGTATGATTTAAATGTTGAAAAGGCGTGCTTCAAAAAAGCATTGCGTGAAAACACGATATTGGCAATGTTACATAATGATGCATAATTAATTTTATACATGATCTGATAGATACAACTAATAAAACGGACATGCCTAGCATGAAAGTATCCAAAAGATAAAGACTGTTTTGTTAGAATTATTGATAGGATTGGCAGCCGTCACCCAAGAGGGGAGGTGAATTGGGTGTTTATAAAAACATTGGAAAATATTCGCTTTAAAATGTTTTCAATAAACTTAAGATTTTGCAGCGGAAAACAATATAATGATGAAAACGATTGCACGAAAGCGAATAATATTAATAATATTATGAAAACTAATATGTGCGGATACAAATTAAAATAAGAACAACGAAAACGAATGATACCGCGCTAATTAATTTAAAATCAATTAAATTAATTTATTAAGAAAATAGTTGTTATGATGCAATACGATAAATAACAACAACGGAATGTAAAAGGGATAGGGATAGAAGAGATTGCACCGGAGATTTTATCCTGGTTCGGCAAACCCGGCCTACTCCAGTCCCCAAGCGACCCGCTTGAGCTTTTCACTAAACCAAGACGCCACGCGTCCCCAAGTACAACCAGAGCTCCCCGCAAGCTACTAGGAACCTCCTTTCGCCAGGGACCTCGATACACAACTAGGAAAACCTTTCCTAGATTTCCAGATAGCCTAACTACTAGGTGACCCACCGTTCGTCTAGCACTACCCAACACAACAAAGAATTCCTCACCCTACAACCACGAACGCAGCACGTCCGCACTAGGAGTTTCACTCCCTAGTCACTAAGGGTTACACACCCCTTACAGCACTGGTTATGGTATGGATGATTGAGTACAACCACTATAATGCACTCTTCTTAGTGCAGATACAACAATAATAGGCTCTCTAACAAATATGTGTTCTAGTTAACACAGATACAACAATATAGCTCTATAGCAATGAAGTCAAGATAAGGTTGTTACAAGGCCAAAATAAGGTTTTGTTTTCTTAGAAAAGATGTGAACATGAAAACCAGAAGATGATGGAGAAGAAGAGAAAGAACGTGATTATCAGGAGATGTAGAAGTGAAAATGATTTTCCAAAACAAAATAAATAGAGATAGTTTTGAAATCAAAATCAAATCAAAAAATAAAATAAAAGATTTAAGAATTAAAACCAAAGATTTGAAAATATTTGAAATTTGAATTTTGAATTTGAAAATAGAATCAGAATCAAATCAAAAACGATTTTGGAAATAAAATAATTTAAGTTTTAAAATCAAAACCAAATAAAAAAGATTTAGAAAATAAAACAAAGATTTGATTCTTAAAACAAATAAGGAAATAATTCAAATTTAAAATCATTTTCGAATTTTATAAAATAAATCAGAATCTTATATATAAAAACAAATCAGGAAATAAATCAAAATGATTCTGACACGTTTTTCAATAAAAGTTGAGGTAATCGATTACTTGAGGGAGGTAATCGATTATCCCTTTAAAAATAGAAACTTTGAAATTCATTTTAAAAACCAGTAATCGATTATCACATGCATGTAATCGATTACTTCACTTCTGTTTAATGTATGATGCAACTCATATAATCGATTACCACTATTCTAATAATCGATTACAGAGCCTCTGATATGCATATGATGCAACATCATGTAATCGATTACTACAAAGCAATAATCGATTACTTTGTCTCAGGAAAATATATGATGCAACAATTTTAATCGATTACTTGAGCCAGGTAATCGATTACTCTCATAAGAAAGTAATGGATTAACAAAGTTCACTTAATCGATTACAAGCTCTCTGATTTTTCTATGATGCAACAAAGTTAATCGATTAACTTAGGCAAGTAATCGATTACTCTCTCTTGCATACATAAAAATATTCAGAGTTTTGTAACATCAATTATTTTCACCAAAACTAAGATATGAAAACTGATTTTCACAAAACTTCCTTTTCTTCTCCTTAATTATGAAAAATATATTTAGAAAAAGCTTATATTGGCCTTTTAACATAATATAAACCTTGACTTCATTACCTTACATGATGTCCTAAGGGAAAGGGTTAAAAGATCTTCTATTTACTTGAGCCTTCAACTTCATTTGCTTCATTCTTCAACATGAAGCTTGGACTTGAAGGATGAATATCTTGTGATTGCACTTGATATGAACTTGAGAATCTTGAGTTTGTTATCATCAAAACCATATAGAATATTTGCACTTGAAGTCCTTGGGAAAGCTTGACTTCCAACATGTTTATGTAGGAACAATAAGTGATATCTTTCTCACATTCGGGAAGTCTTGAACACGCTCTTAAGACATGATTTGACGAGTCTTGCCAAGATGTTCATTGCCTTGGAAGGATCGTTTCCTTCACCGTAGACAATAAGCACCTGAGCTGTTTAAAACAGAAAATGCTCTCGCCCGGTGAGAAGGCGATCAAAAGTGAAGTATCCCGGAGCGAGTTGGTTTAGGCCTCAAAATCTCGAGAGGGGGGGTGAATCGAGTTTTATTATGTATTGAAAAATTCGTATCAAATTAAAAAAATTGATTTGAGATGGAGAGATTAAACGCTCGAAACGGATCGCGAAAACGATAGAAATATGATAAACGAATAGCGCGGAAACGTAAAAAATTAAATATGCGGAAAGTAAAAGAGATAGGGATAGAAAAGCTTGCACCGGTGATTTTTATACTGGTTCAGCCTTCCCGTCGAAAGGCCTAGTCCAGTCCCCAAGCGACCCGCCTGAGAGTTCTTATAACCAAGCAATAGAGTCGCACCCTATTACAACCAAGAGCACCCCGCACACTACTAGGAACCTCCGTTCGCTAGGGGCCTCAATCACACAGCAGGGTTCCTCGCCCTACGAACGCCTCAACGTTCAACTATGGGATTCTCTCCCTACCACTAAGGTTGAGTACAATAGATGTGAGTGATTACAATAAGTATCACGTGTTCTCAAAAACACATATTCTACAATAAGCTCTTATGATAATGAAGAAGAAGTTTGTCTTAGAGTTTACGCAGCCAACAAGGTTTGTTCTTCAAAAAGTTAGAACAAAGAAAAGCAGAACACTTTTGAGAAGAAGAAGAGAGAACGTGAAAAATAACAATGTCTGAACGTAAAACTAAAAAACTTGTTGAAATGTTGGAGTGATCTTTATTTAAAAAGAAAAACATTTTAGAATCAAAAACGATTTTGAATTAATAAAACAAAATCAAAAAGGAATAAACAAAGATTTGAAATAAGTTTTAAAATCAAAATAAAATCAAAACGATTTTCGAAATAAAACAAAGATTTGATTCTTAAAACCAAAAAGGAAATAATTCAAAATTAAAATCATTTTCGAATTTTATAAAATATATCAGAATCTTTTATATAAAAACAAATCAGGAAATAATAAAAATGATTCTGACACGTTTTTCAATAAAACATGAAGTAATCGATTACTTTAAAGGAATAATCGATTATTTTTACAAAAATAGAAATTCTTAAATACATTTGAAAAACATGTAATCGATTAGGCTAAGAATAGTTAATCGATTACATCACTCCTGTTCTTTGTATGATGCAACTTATGATAATCGATTACACTGAGGAGTTAATCGATTATTAAGCCTCTGGTTTGCATATGATGCAACATCATGTAATCGATTACTACATAACTTGTAATCGATTACTAAGCCTCTGAAAAATATATGATGCAACAAATATAATCGATTACTTGACTGTTGTAATCGATTACTTTCATAAGAAAGTAACTGATTAACAAAATTCAGTTAATCGATTACAGCTTCTCTAATTTTTCTATGATGCAACAGAGTTAATCGATTACTGCAAGAGATAATCGATTACTCTCTTTTGCAATCATATAAATATGCAGAGTTTTGTAACATCAACTATTTTTACTTCGATGAAATACAGAAAAACATTTTATATGCAGAAAATACGTTTTTCTTCTTCTCTTCAAAAAAAAAAAACTTTGTTGGCTTTGAAACTTCTAAGTAAACAAAAACTTCATTACCTTACATTTGATCTAAGGAGAAGGTTTCTATTCTTAGGTTTGCTTGAGTCTTCAATCTTGACGCTTGCACTTGTAAGCTTGAACTTGAGTTGGCTTGTTATCATCAAAACATATATTTGCCTTAAACTTGAAGTCCATAGAGAGTTTGAAGCATGCCTTCCAACCAGCTTGACTTCCAACACTCCCCCTTTTTGATGATGACAAACAACCATTCTGATATGCTCAAATAGATATATAATGATAAAACCTTCCTTAGAATCACTAAATACAGGAAATATAATGGATTAATTCTTCTCCCCCTGTATGAATGCTTAAATAACATATATAATTTTAGACAAAAAGCATCCTTTAGAGTATCTCCCCCTGAATGTATTAGCCATTATATATCAGAATCTCTCTCCCCCTTTTGTAATCATCAAAAAGATGTGCAATCTCCCCCTGAAACACTAAGAAGATGCATCAATAATAACATGAGAGATAAAAGATTCACATATTTAAAAGAGGTGAGAGGCAGAAGTTAAACCAATTTCTCTACGAATAAAAAAGAAATTTTCTTTTGGAAGCGGTTTCGTAAAGATATCAGCCAACTGCCGCGAAGTATCAACATACTCAATAATGCAATCACCCTTCTGAATATGATCACGAATAAAATGGTGTCGAATCTCTATATGCTTCGTGCGAGAATGTTGCACTGGGTTTTTGGTAATACTAATAGCACTGGTATTATCACATTTAATAGGAATGTGATCTAGACTTATACCAAAGTCTAGGAGTTCCTGTTTTAACCATAAAATCTGGGCGCAACAACTACCCGCAACTACATATTCAGCCTCAGCTGTAGATAGGGCCACACTAGACTGTTTCTTACTAGCCCATGAAACCAATGAATTGCCAAGAAGATGACAAGTGCCCCTAGTGCTTTTTCTATCTACTTTGCAACCAGCAAAGTCAGAATCAGAATACCCAACAAGATTACAAGACGAACCTTTGGGATACCATAAACCCATATCAGTTGTGCCAGACAAGTATTTCATTATTCGCTTGGCAGCAACCATGTGTTTTTCTTTTGGATTCGACTGGAACCGAGCACACAAACATACACTAAACATGATATCCGGCCTACTTGCCGTTAAATAAAGAAGTGATCCGATAATACCTCGATACTTTGTAGTTTCTACGGATTTACCTCCTTCATCTTTGTCCAAGTAACATGATGTGCTTATCGGTGTTGCTACTGCCTTGGCCTTATCCATGCCAAATCTTTTCAGTAATTCTTTGTAGTATTTGGTTTGACTAATGAAGATTTCGTCCTTCGCTTGCTTTATTTGTAATCCCAGGAAAAAGTTCAGCTCGCCCATCATAGACATTTCGAACTCTTCCTGCATCATACTAGAAAATTCCTTGCAAAGGATTTCATTAGTAGCACCGAAAATAATATCATCAACATAAATCTGAACAAAAAGAATGTCCTTTCCTTTCTTTTTGATAAAAAGTGTGTTATCAACCTTCCCTCTTTCAAAGTTATTTTCCAACAAAAATTTGCTAAGACGGTCGTACCACGCTCTTGGAGCTTGTTTTAAACCGTACAAAGCCTTTTTCAATTTATAAACATAATGAGGGTGTTCATAACTTTCAAAGCCAGGAGGTTGACACACATAAACTTCTTCATTTATAAAACCATTAAGAAAGGCACTCTTTACGTCCATTTGATATAATTTAAAATCTAGAATACATGCAAATGCTAATAGCAGTCTTATGGCTTCCAACCGAGCAACAGGGGCAAATGTTTCCTCATAATCTATCCCCTCTTCCTGGTTGTAACCTTGTGCAACTAACCTAGATCTGTTTCAAACAATTAAACCAGCCTCATCAAGTTTATTTTTATAAATCCACTTAGTTCCAATAATCGGATGAGACTCAGGCCAAGGAACAAGTTCCCACACCTGATTTCTTTCGAACTGGTTTAATTCCTCTTGCATTGCCAAAAGCCAATGCTCATCAAGCATAGCCTCAGAATAATTCTTTGGCTCTACTTGAGAAACAAATGCAAAGAAGTTACACAGATTGCTAATAGAGTTGCGAGTACTTACACCTTTTGAGATATCCCCGATAATCTGATCTATAGGATGGTGCCTCGATGTTCTCCATTCCTTAGGCAAATCAGCGTTGAGTTCCATAGATTGTTCTTGATTTTTCTCCTCAACATGTTCGACTGATTTTCCATTGCTTTCGGAATGCTCCTTTTCTTTGGCATTTGGCTCCTCATCCTCGTCAATGAATAAATCTCCAAGAATACCTGAAATGTCATTAGCATATACCTTTCCCAACCTTCTGGGATCGGATTCGTCAAACGATACATGAATAGATTCTTCAATAGTATTACGAGATTTATTGTAAATCCTATATGCTTTGCTCGAAGCAGAATATCCAAGGAATATACCCTCATCAGCTCTAGCCTCAAAACTTCCTAGATTTTCTCTACCATTATTATGCACAAAACATTTACATCCAAAAACTCGAAGATGGGAAATATTTGGTTTTCTCCCCTTGTACAGCTCATAGGGGGTTTTCTTTAAAATAGGCCTAATCAAAACACGGTTAATAACATAACATGCTGTACTTACTGCATCGGCCCAAAAATATGCAGGCAAATTCATGTCATTAAGCATTGTTCTAGAAAGCTCTTTTAATGAACGATTTTTCCTCTCCACAACTCCATTTTGCTCTGGAGTCCTTGGAGAGGAAAAATAATGCTTAACTCCATGTTTTTTGCAAAACTTTTCAAAAAGATGATTTTCAAATTCTCCACCATGATCAGTTTTAATGGATGCAATGCTCAAATGCAATTGGTTTTGAATAATCTTGGCTAGCTTTTTAAATTCATGAAACACGTCATTTTTATGAGTAATAAAAAGCGTCCATGTATACCTAGAATAGTCATCCACAATAACTAAACAATAATAGTTGCCACCAAAGCTTTTAGTTTGACACGTTCCAAAAAGATCCATATGTAAAAGTTCCAAGGGCCTTTGAGTTGAAACAAGATTTTTAGACGGAAAAGTAGCCCTTGTGAGTTTTGATTTTGAACAAGGATCACAATTTTCAGAAAAGGAAAAATTTTGCTTTGGCAAACCAACTACTAAGTTTTTAGAAGAAATTTTATTTAAATGAGTCATGTGGATGTGACCTATTCTACGATGCCACAGCCACGATTCATCCTCTTTAGATAATAAACATTTCGCATCATTTGAGGGAATTGAATCAAAATCAATAACATACACATTGTTTATCCTGCGAGCAATTAGCTTAATAAGATTATCAACTTTTTCCTCGATAATACATCTATCAGAATCAAATATAACCCTATTGCCCTTATCACACAATTGACTAATGCTTAGCAAATTGTGCTTTAGGACCTCAACATGTAAAACATTTTCAATGCAAGGGTTAGGAGGTGTACCAATTTTACCGATTCCGATAATCTTTCCTTGATTGTTATCTCCGAAAGTCACATGTCCTTGGTCCTTAGGCACGAGATGCGAGAATTTAGATTTATCTCTAGTCATATGTTTTGAGCATCCGCTGTCCAAGTACCACCATGCCTTCCTTCCTTCCGGAGTAACCTACAAGCAAAGATTTCAAGTTTTCTTTTTAGGTACCCATATCTTTTTGGGTCCTTGAGCGTTAGTATAGCCATAGTTCAAATCATGCCACCTTCTAGCTTCATTGTTCGGTTTAACGAACTTCACTTTTCGGTGTATCCATTCATGTGCACCATGGCCCTTTTTACCACAAATATGACATATAATAAGAGGTTTCTTATGATTACTGGCAGGGACAAAAATGGTACTTAGTTTCTTTTGATGTCTACCGGGTTGATATCCTAAACCCGCTCTATTAAAGAAACATTTTTGTCTACCTAACATTAAATTTAAAGTGTTTCTACCTTTTGTAAATTTAGCAAGGGTTTCTTTTAAATCTTCAACTTCTTTAACCAAGTCCTTGCATAATTTACAAGAAGAAGAACTAGCTTTAAGCTTAATGTCGTTACACAAAGTGTTTGAAGAATTTTTTAAAGTCAAATTCAGCTCCTTATTTTGATTTTTCAAAAAATCATTTTCCTTAGTAAGCTATTTATTCTTTTCTAAAATGGAAGCTGAATTTTTCTTTTCTAGAGAAACCAATAAGGATAACCTCATCGATTCCTCATGTAACTCTTCAAATGCTTCTTGTAATTCATCATAAGAAAAGTTAAGTTCAGTAGTTACCTCATTGTCGTGAGCCATCAAGCATAGGTTGGCAGTCTCCTCTTGTTCGTCTGAATCCTCATCCGAACTTCCATCATTGTCCAGCCAAGCCAAGTATGCTTGCTTCCCCTTCTTTGAACTTGAGGTGCCTTTTTCTGAATTCTCTTTCTTTTTCAATTGATAGCAGTCTGCTCTAATGTGACCAGGCTTGCCACACTCATGACATGTGATGGTTGAGCCTCCACTTTTATTGTTGTCTCTCTTGTTGAAATTTTTCTTTCTCAGGAATTTCCCGAACTTTTTCACCAATAGACTCATGTGTTCATCATTCAATAATTCTTTGTCCGAGTCACTATCTGGTGCAGGTGATTCAGCCTTGAATGCCAAACTTTTAACTTTCTTGTTCTCTTCTTCATGCTGAGCCAACCTTTTTAGTTCACTTTCGTGTTCTTGTAATTTTCCAAACAGAGTTGCCAACGTCATTGTTGAGAGATTTCTTGATTCAGCAATTGCCGTCACCTTGGGTTGCCAATCTCTTCCCAAACACCTTAGAACTTTGTTGATGAGATCCTCATTGGTGAACTTCTTCCCCAATGTCGTCAGTTGATTTACAATCATTGTGAATCGCTTTTGGATCTCTTGAATTGATTCTCCATCTTTCATTCTGAATAGCTCATATTCACCAGTCAACGTATTGATCCTTGACCTCTTTACTTCCGTTGTACCTTCATGCGTGACTTCCAGCGTATCCCACATTTGTTGTGCTGTCTCGCATGTTGATATCCTGAAAAACTCATCATAGCTCAAAGCAGATGTTATAATATTTTTCGCTTTCAAGTCGTATTGGACTCTACGTTGCTCCTCCTCCGTCCATTCAGCCATAGGCTTTTCGACGGTGTTACCATTAACCACATAGGTAGGAACATAGGGACCATTTACAACAGCATCCCAAACTTTTAATCCAACTCCTTGAATAAAAATTTTCATACGGGCTTTCCAATACGCGTACCCTACCCCATCAAACATGGGAGGACGGTTAATAGAACTCCCTTCACCTCCAAACAGAGAGTTTGAAGCCATACTCTTGAGACGGTTAAGTCTTAACACAAGAGACTAGCTCTGATGCCAATTGTTGGTTTAGGCCTCAAAATCTCGAGAGGGGGGGTGAATCGAGTTTTATTATGTATTGAAAAATTCGTTTCAAATTAAAATAATTGATTTGAGATGGAGAGATTAAATGCTCGAAACGGATCGCGAAAACGATAGAAATATGATAAACGAGTAGCGCGGAAACGTAAAAAATTAAATATGCGGAAAGTAAAAGAGATAGGGATAGAAAAGCTTGCACCGGTGATTTTTATACTGGTTCAGCCTTCCCATCGCAAGGCCTAGTCCAGTCCCCAAGTGACCCGCCTGAGAGTTCTTATAACCAAGCAATAGAGCCGCACCCTATTACAACCAAGAGCACCCCGCACACTACTAGGAACCTCCGTTCGCTAGGGGCCTCAATCACACAGCAGGGTTCCTCGCCCTACGAACGCCTCAACGTTCAACTATGGGATTCTCTCCCTACCACTAAGGTTGAGTACAATAGATGTGAGTGATTACAATAAGTATCACGTGTTCTCAAAAACACAGATTCTACAATAAGCTCTTATGATAATGAAGAAGAAGTTTGTCTTAGAGTTTACGCAGCCAACAAGGTTTGTTCTTCAAAAAGTTAGAACAAAGAAAAGCAGAACACTTTTGAGAAGAAGAAGAAGAGAGAACGTGAAAAATAACAATGTCTGAACGTAAAACTAAAAAACTTGTTGAAATGTTGGAGTGATCTTTATTTAAAAAGAAAAACATTTTAGAATCAAAAACGATTTTGAATTAATAAAACAAAATCAAAAAGGAATAAACAAAGATTTGAAATAAGTTTTAAAATCAAAACGATTTTCGAAATAAAAAAAAGATTTGATTCTTAAAACCAAAAAGGAAATAATTCAAAATTAAAATCATTTTCGAATTTTATAAAATATATCAGAATCTTTTATATAAAAACAAATCAGGAAATAATAAAAATGATTCTGACACGTTTTTCAATAAAACATGAAGTAATCGATTACTTTAAAAGAATAATCGATTATTTCTACAAAAATAGAAATTCTTAAATACATTTGAAAAACATGTAATCGATTAGGCTAAGAATAGTTAATCGATTACATCACTCCTGTTCTTTGTATGATGCAACTTATGATAATCGATTACACTGAGGAGTTAATCGATTATTAAGCCTCTGGTTTGCATATGATGCAACATCATGTAATCGATTACTACAAGACTTGTAATCAATTACTAAGCCTCTGAAAAATATATGATGCAATAAATATAATCGATTACTTGACTGTTGTAATCGATTACTTTCATAAGAAAGTAACTGATTAACAAAATTCAGTTAATCGATTACAGCTTCTCTGATTTTTCTATGATGCAACAGAGTTAATCGATTATCAATCGATTACTGCAAGAGATAATCGATTACTCTCTTTTGAAATCATATAAATATGCAGAGTTTTGTAACATCAACTATTTTTACTTCGATGAAATGCAGAAAAAAATTTTATATGCAGAAAACACGTTTTTCTTCTTCTCTTCAAAAATAAAAACTTTGTTGGCTTTGAAACTTCTAAGTAAACAAAAACTTCATTACCTTACATTTGATCTAAGGAGAAGGTTTCTATTCTTAGGCTTGCTTGAGTCTTCAATCTTGACGCTTGCACTTGTAAGCTTGAACTTGAGTTGGCTTGTTATCATCAAAACATATATTTGCCTTAAACTTGAAGTCCATAGAGAGTTTGAAGCATGCCTTCCAACCAGCTTGACTTCCAACAGAGCGAATAATGAAACAAGAGCAAAGTTTCAAGAGAAAGCGACCCAGTACAAATAGAAAGATCGGCGACGATCAAGCAAATCGAAATCAAGCAAAAAGAAAAGATTAGAAGACGGCGCCCTGTCCAGAATCATCCTTCTAAAGGCGTCCACAGTTCAGTCCCAAAGGAAAGAAAGGGAGATGAAAGTGTGCGGGGCCCAAGAGCGACCTTTAAAGAAGGCACAAAAAAAGGGGGAAAGAAACGGTGTTGAAGCCAGGAATCCTGGAGAAAATGCAAACAGAAAGTCGTTTACAACTAACCAAAAGTTAGAAGAGCAAAGTTATATCAGGAAGCTGCGATCGAAGCTGACAATGAACTTGAATAAGACAGATGAAGGCGACTTCAAAACAAAAGCGTGCAAGAGAAGTAATTGAAGAACAAACACATGTGCAAAAGCTGACAATTTTGAACCCAAGTATAAGTGCAGATAAAACAGAAGATATTTCCAAGCAAACCAACTAGCCAGAAGTCAAAAGCAAACTTTAAAGGCGGCTGTGATCACAATTGCAAAGGCGTACAACTGCAAGGCGTGCAACTGCAAGGCGTACATGAAAAGGCGTACATGAAACGTGAGGATGAATGCAAGCTTTGTAATGACCAGTACGAGTACAGGATCCTGAAAAGTATGTTACTCAAAGGCATACTTAAACACTGAAGCATTAAATCAGATACAAGAGCAAGGTGCAAGACGAAAGCAAGCCAAAAAGCGTACAAGTGACTGACCCAAAATTGGTCCAAACATAACATAACAAAGGCGAGCTCAGTTTACCTGATGATTGAACAACTGCCAAGCTAAAATATTGAGTTCATCTCAGTCTGCTCTCATAAGCAAGCCAAAGCATCCTGACACAAGTGAAACGAAGAAGTTTATAGTAATAACAAGCCCCTGAAGCAAGGCGCATCTGAGCTTATTCATACATCAAAGCAGATTATGCAAAGGCGAGCATGAGCACAAAGTCAAGAAGTCAGAACAATCTAGAAATCCAAGTGTTTACAAATTGATAATATCAAAAGAAGCAGAAAGAAAAGTAACACCAATGACAAGAGGTGTCATGAACCACAAGCAATCAAAGTTAAACAATCAATCAGAAGCAAGGTAGCGCCTATGACAAGAGGTGCCAATAGTAAAGCCTGAAGCGGCACTGAAGACATGAGGTGTCCCCAGAAAAGGTTCAATGATACTGATGACATGAGGTATCGCTGTAGCAAATACCCTCAAACAGGGTCAGTAATGCCATATCACGAGGTCCAACACACAAAAAAAATAAAGAAAAAGAAAAGAAAAAGAAAAGAAAAGAAAGAACAGTTTTGGGCCGTACCGCGGGCACAATGCGCCTTATCGCGGCACCCGGATAGACCTCTCCGAAAACAAATTTCCGAGATCAGACGTGGGCGAAGTACGCCATATCCCGAGGCTAGAAAAGTTCCCGGGAAACAAGGGCGCTAGTCTTAAACCCGGGCGGAAAGATCTGTAGAAAAAGATGTTGGCTAACGTAAGATCCGAAAGTGATCCGTTAGTTTATAAATAAAGCCCAAAAGCGGCAAACTGAAAAGTCCAAAGTGACAACTGAAGGAAAAGGCCCAAAGCGGCAAAATCTGTAGAATGTGCCCAACGTGCACCCTGAGAAAAAATCTTGGCACCAATGACATGAGGGGCCATTGTTCAAAAAAAAAAGAGAAAGAGCGTGCCCAACGTGCACCCTGAGAAAAAATCTTGGCACCAATGACATGAGGGCCCATTGTTAAAAAAAAAAGAGAAAGAGCGTGCCCAACGTGCACCCTGAGAAAAAATCTTGGCACCAATGACATGAGGGGCCATTGTTCAAAAAAAAAGAGAAAGAGCGTGCTCAACGTGCACCCTGAGAAAAAGTCTTGGCACCAATGACATGAGGGGTCACTATTCAAAAAACAAATGCGCACATATCTGTGTATGAAAGAAAGGAAAGCATGCAGTAATAACACTTCATAAGCACCAGACAAAAGTGCACGCATGTAAAGCAGCTGAAGAAGCATCAAAAGTCTATGCAGCCTATCTCAAAACACCCAATGCTAACAAGAGTCAAGAAATGTCAAGAAGTTGAGAAGGTCAATTCATACAAGGAATCAAGATCCAGCGGCAAAGTCTAGTAGTGATAGAGGCAACAAAAGTCAAATCCGATTAAAGTCATACAAAACATGGAGCCAAAGAAAAACAGTAACTAAAACCATGATCTAAAGAGAAGAATGACAAAAGTAGCAGCATATGCAGTCAAAATAACGCCTAAATGCTAAAGAGGGAATTCAAAGAGGTGTTCCTGCAAACTTTTCCATAGGAGTGCTTCCGGGCGGCTAAATCACTAATCTCCTTGTCAAGATGCTCTAACTCGGAAGTTGTCTGATCAAGCTGAGAGGAAAGTTCTTTAATGTGGGATACTAATGGAGCACGGCGTTCCTGCAGGGAGCGCTCAGCTTCAGCCAAATCGGCATCATCAAACGGAGGACGCAAACTCTCGAAACCAGCAATAGCATTCTCAAGCCAAGCGCTAGAATAGTGCTGAAACTTGAGTGAATACAAGCAATCTAGAATCTCGGCTTTGTCCTCCCATGGCAAGGCATCTACATCAACCGAACGAACCAGCAACAACATCTACAGCAAGGTGCGTGAAGCAGACTCCCTGAAAAGGCGAGGAAGCGAGGCACGAGGCGGTATCAGGGCAGCGTGAGCAAGAAGGAATGAATCAACCAAAGACTGATCATCTCCATCCAGTGAACCGCGAGACCTAGCGGAAAGTGCAGTTGCGAAAAGCGCATGACAACACACACAGAGATAATGAGACAGGATAGCAAGACAAAGAAAAGGAAAAGCCCAGCTTGGATCAAACAAAGAAAGGAATACTTACAAACCGAAGAAGACCCTGGGGAAGCAGAGACATGACCTGCCCTCGCGGAAGGAGTCTGGAAATGGGAAGCCTCATGCATAGAGCGCCCATCAGGAAGAGCAGTGACACTCCTGGGAACTTCAGTCGCGTTGGTCGAAACCATGCCCTTTTCAGCAGAAGGGGTAAAAACCATGGGTGCAGGAGGCTCTCCAATTGGGATCTCAGCAATAACAGCAACTTGGCTCTCCTCGGGAGCAGAGGTATCTACCTCAACATCCATCCCGTTAAGTACAGCGTCCGCCCCGCCAAATACATCTTCAAACCTTTGAGTGTCGGCGATGCCTTCATCAACAACATCAGCAGCACTTGAAGGGGCATCTAAGGGCACATCTTTGGAGGTAACAGAAACACTTTTGAAAGCACCAATTGGGGGCATCGAAGAATCAGTATCTTCACAAACAGCAGATTCAAGAGGGACAGAAAGGGTAGCATCCCCACCAACAAAAGGTTGATGGCAGAAATCCATGGGGTTTTCGCAATCAGGAACGGATGGAATTTTCAGAGGACTGATAGGAACATGGCTGATGAAGGTGTAATATATGATATTTTAAGGCTTAATTTCACTTCCTTTTGCTTGGGTTTTGGCTTGTTTCTCTTGTAAATATAGGTATTTTGTATTAGTTTTAGGAATTTTTAGTTTATTAGAATCCTTTGAACGTTTTGATCCTTTTTGGGTATGTTTCAGGTGTTTTGGAGCTTTATTTGAAGAAAATATTATTGGAGCTAAGAAGAGCATAAGAAGACCTTGAAAATGGCACAAGAACGGAGAGAAACGGAGTCGAAAAGTACCGAGCACGCCCAGGCGCGGGAATGGCGCTCCCAGGCGCGCGTGCTTCTTCAATCAGAGGGCATCAGATATAGCGCGCCCAGGCGTGCTGGTCTGCACGCCCAGGCGCGCGAGTTACGTGAAAGCCCAATTGGGCCAATTTCTGATCAGTTTTGAGGGATTTTGATAAGATTAGGCTCTTATCTATTTATATTAGGATTAATATTAGGTTTTCAGTAAGTTTTTTTTAGAAGTTAGCAAGTTATGAATACTAATTAGGATTCAATAGATAGTTTTAGAAAGGATTTTTACACAGTTTTGGGAGCATTCGAAGGAGGAATCCGGAGAAGATTGAAGATTCAAAGCATATATCTGTGGTAATTTAGGAATAAATATCATAGTTATTTGTTTTCTTCTTCTCTTTCATTATGTGTAACTAAACCTTTTGTGTTAGGAACATGGTGGATTTGTATTTGTAATTTATTTTTATGAATTAATGTTTTTCAGTTTTAAATCAAGTGTTTAATTGTGATTTTAATTAATGTTATGCATAGAAGTAGCTAATCTATGTTTTGGATTTCTAAATTTGAATTGGAAAATTCGGATTTAGAATAGGTCATGCAATTAAACAATATAATAATTCAACTTGTAGGAATACTTTTGGATTATTATATAACTTGATAATTCACTTTTCTTAATTAAGGTTATTCAAAGGTTTAAATTTCTAAGGAATTAGGATTTAATAAATTGGATAATAAACAGTAATTTCATAAGGGGAATCTAGGAATTACAATTTTCTGAATTTGTTCTTGATTTGAATGAAAAATATTGATTTATAATAAATGAATGAACATACAATGAAACTGAGTTCCTAACCAAGTTCTTCCATTTAATTTCTCTTTTATTTTATTTTCAGCATATAATTTTTCATTTTAATTGATTTATTTAATTCTGAATTTTGCATTTTAATAGATTTTGTTCTAGATTTTTCCTTAGGTAGAGATAGATTGAACAATTCCGAGTCCCTGTGGGTACGATATCTGGTCTTAACCGACTATATTACTTTGCGATGTAGTATACTTGCTAGAGAGTGATCAAGTTTTTGGCACTAAGAAGTAATTTGGAGTGAAATCTATTTTTGTAATTTAATTGAAATGTATAATAATGATTTGTGAAGAGTTAGAATTCTTTGATTTTGTTTTGGCTTCACATCATCTTACTTATGATGCAAATACCCCTATTAGTGAGATTGAAAAGTTTTATAAGAAATTTTTCATAGAAAAGATAGTACAAGAGTTGCCCATTAAGGAAGACTTAAGTACTAATTTCTCTGAAAATTATGAAGAAAAAGAAATTAAAGTGCATCATGAAGTAGAAGAGGTGAAACAAAACAAAACAAATGGGGATAGAATAATAATAGAAAAATTTGACTCATCCTTGCGTGCTGAAATTTCTGAACTTAAAAATTGTGTTAAATCCCTTGCATGTATGGATGATTCAAAAATTTTCAATTATGTTCGACCCTTGAGTTTGCATGATCTTTTTCCAGAACATCAACACAAGTCATTGTTGTACAAAGGGATGAATAAAGATCCTAAAAATTTCGTTTTTCTTGTTCATGAAATTAACACTTTCATGAATGGAAAAAAAGAAAAATTGTCCAAGATGATGCATGATGTAAGGAATATACCTTTTGACCCTGGTGGGATTGAATTTATTTCTAAAATTTCCTTACTTCATCCATGCTCATTCCCATGGGACATGGGAGTAACTTGTTATTCCTATATCACATGGGGGTTGAGCCATAGAATTTGGGATCCTGGTGGATTCTTTGTAATTATGTAGTAGTGTAGGTTTATTTTTTTTATTTAGGGAATAAGGAGTTGAAACTTTCTATGAGTGATTTCTAATGAGGTGCTTTATAGCACTATTTTTAGTTGTTCATGTGACACAGGTAATTAAGTTGGGAATTTTCTCCATGTTGCATTCATAGAAAAAGCTATGCTCCAAATGTAAGTTTCTTAATTCCTTATAATAGTTGATTTTAGTTTAGGAAATTAGTTTTGAATATAGGTAATTTTAATTTAGTTATTTTTAATTTTATTTATTTTTAATTTTTTTTATTATTCTGTAAAAAAAAAGGCACTTACAGTACCCCCGCGCTTGGGCGCGCAAGAGGCGTTAATCAGACACGCCAGGGGCTGGTTTCCCCATTCTCCCAATTCCTTCAATCTCTTTTCTTCCCCAATTCAAAACCCTAACCCCCAATCTTTCTAATTCACTAAAATCTTCCTCAAATCCTCAAATTCTTCCAACATAACTCAACATTCCTTTTTCCTTTTTCATTATTCTTCCATATTTCTCAAGGATTTTCAAGTTTTTCTCCTCTTCTCTACAATCTCCATCCAATTTGGTTTTTCTCTCTCAAGGGCAAAGAGACACGAATTTCTTCATTATTTTGGGTAAGAATCACTCTTCTATACTCCCTGGTACTGTTGTGATTGATTTTGGAGTTAGGAGTTAGTGATTTAGAGCTTAGTTTTTTAGTTCTAAGAGAGAGCTTAGTTCAGCACCTGCTATGTTTACTGTTGCTAGTTTTAATAATGAGGAGGAGTACCCGCTGAACATGGTGAAGGATGCTTTGTTTCTGGCAGACAAGGATTGGAACTTGACTATGGCTGGAATAGTCAAGCATGTTTACCAGAAGAACTTGGTGGGAGCGGCTAGATTCTGGGTCAGATTCATTGTGCATAATTTGGACCCACATTCTCATGACACTGAGGTACAGCCAGGAGTCTGTAGTCTGATATATGCCCTTCGCCGTGGTATTATAGTAGACGCTGCATCTATTATCTCTAATAGAATGCATCGTTTTCTAAGAAGGAGGCAGGGTATGTAGGCTTTCCTTGGGTTATCACCCAACTGTGCACTGCCGCAGTGTTGATTTTCGTGGGGATGTGAGGGATCTTAAGAGGACCCCGAAGATGACCAGAGCTACATGGGACATGTTTATCGGCAGATCTATAGAGGTAGCTAGAGCCGGTCCACCCCAGTCACAGAGCCATGTCCCAGTTCAGCAGCCTCAGGTCCTTCCAGCCAGCCAGCACAGCAGAGGGGAGGTGATAATGGGATGATCATTGGGATGTTGCAGCGGTTGCTGAGAAGACAGAGCATAGCAGCTGAGTTCCAGCGCAGAGAGATGCGTAGGAACCAGGCTACAGATTCATTTCTGAGCAGTAATGGAGCAGCGCAGGGTATGCCCTATGATGTGCCACCATACACGAATGAGGATCAGAGCTTACTGGATGCATCTCCTGAGGAGGAGGATGAGGAGTAGTTTAGGGGATTCTGATTTTGATTTATATATTTTGTATCTCGTCCCCTATTCAGACCTGTACTGTTGCCATAACAAAAACATGTATTTGCTTTCTAGGATTTGTTTTTAGTTTTATTGCATGAATATTTATTTGGATTATTTATTATGTGCATCGAGCTATAATTTGTATGACAGGTGTGAGTTGATATATTTTCCCATTAGAAGTTTTATTTTTGGCACTTGGTTCTAACGCTTGCAGGTATTAAGTTTGGGGGAATGTCTCTCACTTTTGTTATTGATGAACAATTTTTGTGGATGTGGTAGTAAGTGTTCCAAATTTATTTCATGTAATTTTTTATTTTATTTTGTAGTTAGGTATGTTTAGTTTAGTTTGCTTGAGGACAAGCCAACCTCTAAGTTTGGGGGAGTGGACAAAATAAAAAAAAAATTCAGATCTGAATTCTTTCTCCCATTTTTGATGTTGGTTTGTGTCTTAGGTAGAGGTTTTGTAATTATTCTAGACTTAGGATTATTTTTCTAATGATAGGTGTATATACTTAGTTTAGGATTAGACTCATTAATACATGTTATTTATTTGTTGAGCTGTAAATATTTTTGAAATTTGGTTATTTTGACAAAGTTTTTCAGAACTTGAAATTAGTGAACTGACTTTAGCTTAGTGAGATTTTGAGCCTATTTGATGGGGTATATGATTAAGTTGAAATATTTTGATGTGAGACTCCTATTTCTTTCATGAGTGTTGTTCTCTTTAGTTTTGTGTTCTAGAACTTGACCGGTGACCATTTTGAGATTGATAATTGATTACATGCATGAAAATGATTAAGGCATTTAGGATGGTGTTTTTGTAGCCTTCAGAGATTTTTGTTGGATTTGTTTTCCCTTAGTTGCCCATTTTGACCCTGATATAAAAATGATTTTTCTTTGGTATCCTGCATTGATTGTATATTTTTATGAGTACCTTAGAAATTTTGAATGAGCAATTGAGAGAGGTACATTTAAAAAGTATGAAAGTTGTGAAAGTGTAATTGAGTTACTCTTCTTCCATAAGAAAAAAAAAGAAAAAATTGAGAAAAAGTGAAAATTGATGAATGATAAAAGAATGAATTATGTTTGGAAGAAGTAGTAGAGTAAAATTGAAAAGGAAGAAATTTGAAATAGTTGTGATTTGAGTGTGAATCCTCATAGTATTCATTGCTCATTCATAATTTTTAGAGGGAAATTTTTTTTGCATTTTAGCCCTTAGTTTCATCTTTTCTTTCTTTTATCCCACCTTAACACTTTTAGCCATGGCCACGTTACAACCAAATTAAAGACCTTTTGATTTGTGCATGTTTTTAATAATTTCAGTGGAGATTTGAGTCTATGGTCAAGCTTATGGTAACATTTAACTATTGTATGAACTTGAGTGAATTGATTTATACCCTTGATACACATGAGAGATATACACTGAGAGGTTGAGAGTGTTCACTAGTTCTGAGTTCTGATTGATTTTGTTTCTTTAATCAGGTTTTGATATGTGAATAGCTTGTGTAAATATGTGGCTGTGTTGATGAGTCGAAGTCTTAGATTAAGTATTGTACATTTTGATTTAGAAGGTAGTCTTGTGTTTATGAATTTTTATTTTACTTTTGCCCGGGACATGCAAAATGCTAAGTTTGGGGGTGTGATGAAGGTCTAACATATGATGTTTTAAGGCTTAATTTCACTTCCTTTTGCTTGGGTTTTGGCTTGTTTCTCTTGTAAATATAAGTATTTTGTATTAGTTTTAGGAATTTTTAGTTTATTAGAATCCTTTGAACATCACTACAAGAAAAACCCTTTATTGCAACGACAAAAATCGTTGCTAAAAACCAGAAGTCGTTGCAAAAAATATTTTCTGCTGCTGGTAAAGCCGTTGCAAAAGGGTATAGCAACGACTTTTTTTGTTGTTATAAAGAATGATTTTCAGCAACGACCTAGGTCGTTGCATAAGAGATGTCGTTGCTAAACATGGTTGGCAAAGCTTTGGACAAGTAATCTATTTCGCAACGACAATGTCGTTGCAAAACACGTTCGGCTTCTGCAACGACATTGTCGCGGCTTCTGCAACGACAATGTCGTTGCAAAACACGTTCGACTTTTGAAACGACAAAATTGTCGTTGCAAAAGCCTTTGTTTAAATAAAAAAAATATTATGCTTTAAATTCTAAAGTATTTTTAATATGATTACTTAACTACTAAATTTATAACACATAAATTAGATAAAAATTTATTCAATTATTGTAAGTTGTGTTTATTACAAAACACAAAATAAGAACATTTACGGACTTTCCTTGAAACAATATTTGTTTTCAATCAAATATTCCACAGAAACAATAAATTAAGTGAAAGTATATTTTTTCTTCAAAAGCTTCCTATTCTCGTACCACTGCATCCCCATTTCACAACCTCCACGAATATGAGCTATAGCATATATAAAACCCCAATCTAACAATGAAAGCCTTGATGACTTGAAACGGGGATCTACGCATACCTGTTAACAATGTGAGATCACTTAAGAACAAATCGTAGAAGAAAAAGAATTATACAAGTTTAGGGTATAAAACCATAGTCATGAACGGAAATATGTTTAATTAGACTCCAAATCAGTTTCTAATCTAAGGTAAAGCCAAAGCAACCATCACATTAAAATCAACAACTAAGTCCCACAAAACTTTTATCTTCTATTTACCCTTCTTTCCTAAATTGTGAACCACAGCGAAACATAATTACTACTTACTAGTAACATGATTCGACACTGCTTACATTATTATTACACGAAAGAAAAATTAAAAAGGCACAACACGAAAGACCTAAGCAACCAAACAAGAAAAGTAACACGTATCAATCAAATTTCATAACTTCCAACATAAATCATTATCTCAGGTGCCAATTTCAGTTTCCAACAAACAGAACAAGATACCAAACACAAATTTGAGCCTGAGAGATGAGTAAATTTCAGCCAAAACCCCAAATGGGCAAATTTAAACATCTTCCAAATCAAACTGAAAACCTTAAATGAAACAGAGTTAGAAGGTTACCTTAAACTTATAGTGGAAGAATAGCCAAAGAAGAGATTAAAGGGGTAAGGAAGGATTACTGCATTGATTGAGAAAAAGACTTCCATTAGTGACCCAATTTGCATTTATAGGAAGCAACATAATAAGCATAACAACTTGTATGACCAAGAGAAAATAATCAGATCCCATAGAATCAATTTGCATTTATAGGAAGCAACATAATATGCATAACTTAACTGGTATGACCATGAGAAAATAATCAGATCCCATTGTGATTCTATGGAAATCAATATTCTAATTTCCTATTGAGTTACTTGTTACAAAAGCTGCTGCAAAGCCAAGTCAAGATTTGCATAAGCAACAAACAATGGATGCTGCAAATTCACACATCCATAAAATCAACTTCATCAAATTCAAAACCAATCTACAATAGAGACTAATTATATAACTTTTGGAAATTAAGTGAATAAACCACTTAGAATATGGTTTCACTTAGAATAAACCTAACTAACCTCTGTACCTTCTCTTTTTCACAGCATAATTTAGAACAATCAAAGAGTTTAAAACAATTGCATCTATTAAGGCTACAAGAATCCCTGTTGGACAGTATCCTTACGAGAATCAATTGCATCTATTAAGACTACAAGAATCCCTGCTAATAATTGGAAGTATCAAATCTTAATCACATAAGAAGGATATTATACTCTGAATTGGCTAAAACTGAAAAAGATCAAACGCATATTTAATTTACTTGAAGTGCAACCAAAGTTGTTTCAAGCATGTCAAGTCCAGCTTGATTTGAAAATGTGAAAACAGGTAGTGCCTGGCAAAATCATATGTGAAGTTAGATATTCTTAAATATTACAAACTGAAAAAAAAAAAGATAGAATCAACACACAAACAGTGATAAATAAACATATAGAAGATTCAAGGTTTGGGAAATAGCAACTTATGAGTTGTACTTGACAAGAATATGCTTATTTGATAATGATTTTATTTGAAAGAAATAAGTGTGCAGCAAGGAGAATAGTACTGAATTCTATTGACTTCCTTGGTAAGAATTGAACATTTTAGAGTTAATCATGCAATACTTGTACAATGACACAAGATTTACAAATTATTAATCCCTCAAAATTGTTGCAGCAACATCAAGCCAACTCCAACCTAAACCAAGTGGCTAAATACCATAAGAGTCTACAAAAGGTTAAGATGGGCAGCATGAAAAATGATAGTTTAGAAAGCTCACAATAAGTGCCTTCATATACTGCACTTGAAATAAAGTCAATAATGCTAGTCTGTGATGAAGAATGGATAGAAATTTATGCTACCAACTTCTACTAGAAATTTATGCTATCTGTACAAAGATGCTACTCATGAAAGAGAGTTATATCTGGTCCAGCATAATACTCATGAACCAAAGATGCTACTTGTTGAGCTCTATTGAAAGTATAGTTACCGGATGAAAATGCTTGTTAACTAAAACAATATTATTCCAAATTATTAGCAAAACTAAAAGAACCTAACAAATAGGACAATTTCTTAAAAGACAAGCTACTACTTAAGAGAAAAATGAATGAACTCATGTGGGAGAACGAAATAGTTATATCTGTACAAAGCTTAGCAAGTGAACAAAAGCTTGCTCCTATCACCATTCTTGCTCTCCAGGATCCCAGATATTTGAGCCATAATCAAATGGCATCACTTATGCTATTCTTCTAGGACACTTGCAACTCCAACTATAACCAATGAGATGATGCATGATTATACTTCAAGTTTATCAACCTTGCTGTCTCTTTTAAGAGACAGTTTAAGAAAATGACATACCTTTGATAGATGAGAATTGAGAAACTTCAAGACATTTGAGCTAAGCATACTCATTTTGTTATGACTGAATATCCAATTCTTGGTTTGATTTAAAAAAGGGAGGAAAAGTCATAATTCCTTACCAATGAATAAAAACGACTAAGTAATTAAAATCACAATTCCTTACCATATTGCACTAGACTAATTCACTACATTGTCAAAACCTACAATAAACTGAAGCTTAAAGCCACAAATCAAAAATGGCAGACCTAGCCTAACAGAAATGCATTGTCTCCAAATTGAAAAAGAAAATGTTCATAAAATCACTATCATTGGTAAAATTGTGTGACTTCAAATGGTGAAAATTCATTCATCAACTCTACTTTCTTTCTCCATAATTGTTAGATTCAAAAATAGAAACAGATTGCAATATACCTTGATGGAAAAAATTGGATGAAAACTTCAAAACAAAGTGCATCATATTTAAGTGATCAAAGTGGAACAAAAAGACAGCAAAAGCATAATTAAGAGCATCATATTTTCAAGTGAGTATCAAACTCATAATATTATGAGTTTTACAGAATAGAAAGCAATCACATAACCGCTCTTCAAGCACACACTCCAACTCACAAGTTACAATGCACACACAGCTCATGCTGATTGCCTCAAAGACAGCAAATAAACAATCCATCCCATGAGCACAAGCTAGAGGACACAACTTTCATCCTTGCACATTTAGTCAAACAATTGGGAATCAAGGTTCAATATTGTGAATTTTTATCATGTAAAAAGAAACTGGGGGATGTTGTGCTGTGAGGTGTACTATCATGCTGGAATGTCCCAAAAATGCAGTAAATAATGTGCAGAAGTGTTGTTAAGAAGGAAGTGTAGAGACAAATAAATACATTCATATATAGGCTGGACAAGCATGTGAAGATGCAACTTAAAAAAACATGAAAATCTGAAAGTTTAAATATTTATAGACTAATAGTCAGCCACAAATATAATCTTTCAACTACCAATAAGACTCCCCCATGATCATCAAACAAAACATCCAGATTTGGGTGATTCGGTTTATGAAGTAATTTTTGGGCAACTTCTTGATTTTGCGCAGGAACAGATTCCACAACTGTTAGAGGGGTCAAACATCAATATTAGAAGAGAGACAACATCAATTAATTAAATAAAAACAAATTCAGACTAGTATAGTTTTTTTAAAGTGATAAACTAATGTTTTCAGTCTAATTTATATCAATGTCTCAATGGATTCTAGTCTCTACAGGTATGGAGAGATGCAAAATATATCCAAGTTAATAGCTAATGAAACATTCAACCTGCCAACCCGAGGCATTTGTATGCAGGTTTTGAATAAATTCTGTTCATTATGATGATACTCATCTATCACACGACAAGCAAAAATCATTCCAAGCAAAACAAAATAATCATTCCAAGCAAAACAAAATAAGGAATATAACAATAGTCATTCCTGATGCACCTTTTTTCTCTGTTAGCCTTGAATCTCCACCTGTAGATTACCAATATCATACATACAAAAACCAATTAACAAAAAGATCAGATAAAGGACAAACCTTCTTTTGGCCTTGTCACTGAATTACCAACTGGCTTGTCTTCAGCTCTTTCTGGAGGCAACTTGGATTTTAGATTTATATCCAAAATCTGTTTTCTGATCATATCCAACAAGATTATTAACAAAAAATAAATTTCCTATCATACAAATTCAGATTGCCCCAAGCAAATTTAGATTGCCCCAAGCAAATTTAGATTGCCCAAAGCGCCTGTTGCTTCCAGGGAACTCTTTCAATCTCACGTGCTCCTCTTACCCTAATTCTCCTTGTGCTTTGTCCTTTTTGTCTTGATTTTTTCCCCTCTAACCCCCTCTTATTCACATTTATTTATACTATTTTTTTCTTCTCTTTTTCCTAATGGTACAGACAACATAATATTAACATCAAACTCATAAAACTCATAATATTAACATCATTTTGAAATATAACAACAGGTTACGGTAATGTGTTTGAAGATATGGCCACCTCGATGATATTTACATAAAATGTGTTGGAGACATGAGTTTTTTTGAAGCAAAATCATGATGAAGCAGAGTAATGGCAGATCAATCCTTCAAGCTAATACTATGATTTATATTATCTTCAAGTGCACTTAATCAGACATAAATTTTTTCAAGTTTAAACATCATATAGAAGGGACATTCAAATTTTAAAAAATCAGAGTCCTCTTCATCAGGAGCAGCCCAAGATGAAAATGATAGTTAACATTTGAACAAATTGTGATATCAATAAATGCATAAAGTATCCAAAAACTCCAATGCAAGTGATGACTGACGTTATATGCCAAGAGAATGGGAGAACACAATGGATTAAAAGAGCTAATGGTTTCCTACGCACCCAACTCCAAAACTCAATCACTCTCAATCAACATAAGCATGTATAAATCTGTATAGATTCTATGACATACACAAAGTAAAGAAAATTAAACCTAACCAGAATGTAGTTAAGTATACCATTAAAATCATTTCATACAAAACAGAGTTTTCATGTATAAATCATTTCAAATTAATAACAATATCAACTAAATAAAAATTCAAATTAAACTATGCTCCAAATTTCAAGTTATCCGAATAATAATGCTATGTATAGCATCTCATGAACACCTTTGTGGTCATATTTGGCTCAAAAACATGTGCTTTGAGAAATCCAGAGTAATATGAATTGAGAAATCCCTGATCTCCTGTGAAAGGGAGAAGAGGGACAAAAACAATAGTTCAGATCTACCAGGTTTGAAACCAAATCTAATACAAGATGCTCCAATCAAGGAAATTGAAACAAATAAAATAGTAGCATTTAGTATTATCCCAAAAAAAATGAGTATACCTACTGTGTAAGATGGCAGAGTTTTTACTTTGCTCATCATGTCATTAAAATCAGCTTCAGAAGGCTCCAACACCATGACTCCCGAATTCAACCTCGCAGAATGCTTTAAACAAGCACAAAATTTTCCACATTTGAAAAGTTCTTGAACGTTTTTAACCACAATAGTGTCGGCATCGAGATAAACAACTGCAGATATATATATTCAAGACATCCAATAAATCATTCAATTTTAAAGGCAATAATCACCTAAACTAAAAGTTTGGAGCAACCACCATTATTTTTCCTCATTATTGACAATTTAGTCATGAAATTGGGCTTATTAGGGTTATTAGGGTTAATTAGTCCCAAAAACCTAGCCCCAATGAGATTATTAGGGTTAATTAGTTATGAAATTGGGTTTATTAGTAATTGGTTCTAAAATTGGGGTTATTAGGGTGTCAAATCAAGAATTTGTTAGATAAGAATGAATGGAGAAGAAAATTAAAAACATACCAGAGAAGAGATGTAGGACGGCGGTGAAGGAAATCAACGAAGACAAGCAACGACCGAAGATGAGGCTTCCCCTACGAATTGAAGGAGACGAAGATGACTGGGTATGAAAATCACTACTGGTTTCTGGTGAAAATCGATCTTCAACGGGCTGGAAGGAGACGATACGAGCTCCGGTAGGTTCAAATCGTAGACCAGTTGTCCAGTGAAGACAACGACGAGAATGCACAGGGGTTCGCGATAAAAGAGGGTTTGTTGGTTCGAATGGGTTTAAACGGAAGTGAAGATATGGATGAGAGACGGAGGGGGAGGGAGGAAGCAAGGTGGCTGGCGGCGGCACTGCCGCCTTGTCACGGCTGGGTTTGGGGTTTCTCTTCCCTCGTTAGGATTGGTGCCGCTGCACTCTCTTTTACACGGGTATGAGACTATGAGAGGAAGGAACGCAGTGATATATGTAATATGCGGAGAATACACTTTTTGTTATTTAGTTTTTTTACATAAAAAAAATTATTTACACTTATTGGCAACGATAATGTCGTTGCAGAAAAAAGAATTTTAGCAACAACTTAAAAATGTCGTTGCAGAAAACAGGTGTTTTGTAACGACTTTTTAAAGTCGTTGCAAAACACAGGTTTTCTGCAACGACATTTTCAAGTCATTGCTAAACACCTGTTTTTTGCAACGACTTTTTTAAGTCGTTGCAAAATGTCGTTGCAATAAAGGGTTTTTCTTGTAGTGCGTTTTGATCCGTTTTGGGTATGTTTCAGGTGTTTTGGAGCTTTATTTGGAGAAAATATTATTGGAGCTAAGAAGAGCATAAGAAGACCTTGAAAATGGCACAAAAACGGAGAGAAACGGAGTCGAAAAGTACTAAGCACGCCCAAGCGCGGGAATGGCGCGCCCAGGTGCGCTTGCTTCGTCAATCAGAGGGCATCAGATATAGCGCGCCCAGGCGTGCAGGTCTGCAAGCCCAGGCGCGCGAGTTACGTGAAAGCCCAATTGGGCCAATTTCTGATCAGTTTTGAGGGATTTTGATAAGATTAGGCTTTTATCTATTTATATTAGGATTAATATTACGTTTTCAGTAAGTTTTTTTTAGAAGTTAGCAAGTTATGAATAGTAATTAGGATTCAATAAATAGTTTTAGAAAGGATTTTTACACAATTTTGGGAGCATTCGAAGGAGGAATCCGGAGAAGATTGAAGATTCAAAGCATATATCTGTGGTAATTTAGGAATAAATATCATAGTTATTTGTTTTCTTCTTCTCTTTCATTATGTGTAACTAAACCTTTTGTGTTAGGAACATGGTGGATTTGTATTTGTAATTTATTTTTATGAATTAATGTTTTTCAGTTTTAAATCAAGTGTTTAATTGTGATTTTAATGTTATGCATAGAAGTAGCTAATCTATGTTTTGGATTTCTAAATCTGAATTGAAAAATTAGGATTTAGAATAGGTCATGCAATTAAACAATATAATGATTCAACTTGTAGGAATACTTTTGGATTATTATATAACTTGATAATTCACTGTTCTTAATTAAGGTTATTCAAAGGTTTAAATTTCTAAGGAATTAGGATTTAATAAATTGGATAATAAACAATAATTTCATAAGGGGAATCTAGGAATTACTATTTTCTGAATTTGTTCTTGATTTGAATGAAAAATATTGATTTATAATAAATGAATGAACATACAATGAAACTGAGTTCCTAACCAAGTTCTTCCATTTAATTTCTCTTTTATTTTATTTTCAGGATATAATTTTTCCTTTTAATTGATTTATTTAATTCTGAATTTTGCATTTTAATAGATTTTATTCTAGATTTTTCCTTAGGTAGAGATAGAATGAACAATTCTGAGTCCCTGTGGGTACGATATCTGGTCTTAACCGACTATATTATTTTGCGATCTACTATACTTGCTAGAGAGTGATCAATGGCCACCTTCAGAAACCTGAGGCGAGGGCGACGCCGAAAAGTGACCACCAGAACCGCCTACACCCAAAGGAAAAGAAGAGAATCAGCAATACAATAAAGTTGCCTAAGCAAAGAGTTACTGAAAATGAGAAAGTCAAAGAAAAACGAAGAGAAATCCAAAGAGCCACGATAGAAGCAAGAGAGAAAAGAAGGCAAGAAATGAAACCTGGGGGGTATTCCTCCTCAGCGCCGCCACTCTCAGCAGAATCGTTATCTCTCGCGGAAGTATCATAGTAAGCCAAGAGGGAATCATCTGAGCAAGTTTCATCGGCATCATCATGGACCAAGTCTATGTGAGCGGGAGAAGAAGGAGCAATGCGAACACCAGAAGCTTGCAAGCGACTAGATCGGCGGGAAGGTGCGGCTGCAGTTGCCTTTCTCCTTTTTCGAGACGCGGCGATGCCACTGCCACCGCCTTTAGCAGGAGACTTGGAGACGGAGGGACCTTGATAGGAGGTTTTCCTCTTGCCCCGTTTGGATGCAGTAGGGGAAGATACAATAGCCTTACGTCTAGGCGAGTCTTCCTCAACTGGAAACAAAACAAAACAAAATGAATTAGTACAAAAAAAAAGAAGAAGAAGACAGAAAAATGGCCAAGATATTCACCTTTGACTTTCTTCATAGAGGTGCAGAAATAAGGGTCGTTGTATACAATGGGCAGCAAAGAGGGGGCCGAGTGATGTGAAGAGGTCTCAAAATCTCGCAGGTGCTGGAGAATATCCTCATGAGATGTAATCCAACTACGCAAAACACCCCCAAGACGGAAGGGAGAAACGTGAACACGAGGGATGTCGGAAGCATCTGGAGTTGCTCCGAAAATGAGCACTTTGACTAGGCCTTCCACAGGAACCTGCTCAATATGAAGGGTGCAAGGAGCTTGATCACACCCGAATTGTCTAGCCACACGATCGGGCGATAAGCACAAGGCCAAAGAGCTCCGCCGTGAGCACTCTTACTGTCCAAAGGAACAAAACCAGGCAAGCAACGAGCAGTCAAGATTAACTTCCATAAGTCATAAATTCCCTCAAAGCGGGCAGCAGTATCGTTCCTTGTGGCAAACTCTTCCTCGTCATACAAGGGATGCAAGGGGTCACCACCCTCCATGATATTGTCCAAGTAAGGATGAAACACAAACTTATCCTCCAAATCAATAAGAGAAATCAATGGTTCTCTTGGAAAGCCTCTCGTCCAGCACCAGGAGCGAGGTTCCAAGTCAATAGCATTACCAGAAGGAGAGAGCCTAACAGGACCGTAGTCTGGAAAGCGCTCAAACAAGAAGTATTGAAGAAAAGTCAAGTCAATGTAGGAATTAATCGCGAAGCGTCCATGGGAGATCCGCATCTGTTCTGCCACTTGGTCAAGGCGAGCATACAAGCCGCCTAAGTAGAATGAAGCCAGAGGAAGGCGGATGCCTTTTGCCAGAGAGCAAGCGAAAATAAAAACACATGGGCTAACAGATTCCCACGGAGGACCAGGAAACACATACCTACGGAGCCAAAAAGCAACGAAGGCAACACGGCAAAGGCGTTGATCCTTGACGGCCCAGCTTGAAACTTGTCGTCATGAAAGTCACCAAAGAAGTATCTGACCCAGCTAGCAAAGGTATACTTGAGGGAAGAGCGTTGGCTTGCCCTCTGACCTCTCGGAACCAAGTTTCTGGTACCCCTCACTCTCCGAGAAGAAGAACCTCTCGCGTAAGAAACACGCCTTCGCTTGAAAAGGTCTCGCGAATACTTGGCACTGAGAGCCGAAGCAGCCTTCAACTCCACTGACAACTCAGAAAGGCATTCATCAACACCTTCTACATCAAAGCCTCTATCTCCAAAAGATGGAAGCTTAAGAAGTACAACCACATCCTCAAGGGTTGGAATAAACTCCCCCCATAATGTCAAGAAAGTATGAGTAGAAGAGCACCAACGTTGCATCAGAACCAACAGATCGTCAGGCTTGCGGTTAGCACCAAGTCGAGGGGACGCTCTGATTGCAGCAGCAATGCCTACCCTCTCCAGAATGGCTACAAATGCAGCATCAATAGAAAACATGTGATCAACCCATTCTTGCCAACTGCTGGTGCCTCCAACACGAACGTTGAAATTCAAATCCACCCAGGGAAACTCTGAGCGGCGAAGACAAGAACAAAGCAGCTAGGAGCCTAACGCGCAGTGATCTTTGTGATAAGATGGCAAAGAAACGAGTTCGGTGACATCCTCAGGAACCACCGTGGCCTTAGTAGGTGGGCCATCAAGGAGATCGCCTGAGTCTGGACCGAAAGGTGAATCCGCCTTCACCCCCGCCGCCCAACGGCGATGACCTGGTTCGATGGTTTAAGAACGAGGACAAGGGAGTCGTTGCAAGAAACAGTAAGAGATAGCGCCAGGAAGTTGAATCTCTTCCTCGGACTCGAAGAAACATCTTCAACTTCGGAAGGGGAAGCGGCCTTTGATTCTGACATGGCAGCAGAAAATGCGGAAACAGGCCAAAGACGAACAGAGGAGATCGAGAAGGGAAAAAATGAAGAGCAGGGAGGCAACAAGAAGGCTTTCAGTTTTGAGAAAGATGAAGAGTAAAGGGGGATGTCTCAGGCAGTAAAGAAGAAAGAGAATGAGTGGAGGTAGGAGGTTGAGCGAGAGTAACTGAAAGGTTAGGGGAAGTTTTGAAAGAAGAAGAGTATGTGGAAAGGAGGGAACGTGAGGAAGCGTGCAACTGCCAAGGACTGAAAGGTATTGCCTTCTCCCCCTGTTGACATGTGGAATGCAGCAGAAGAATGAGAGAAGAGAAGAAATGAAAAGAGGATTTGCACTGAAAAGAAGGCTCTCTTTTCATTGCAAAGGGGGCAATTGTTGATACCCAAAAATGAGTGGTCCATTAACAAGGCCCAATTGCATGACAAGGCCCAAATCCATCATAGAAGCTAAGACTACCAAACAAATAATGAGCTAGAGAAAGGATGCGACAGGCAAGGGCGTCCTCCTCTGTACGCCTTCCTAAAGAAATATGAAGCATCTCATTAACGTAGCCAAGAGAGAGAGAGAGAGAATAACCAGCAACATTACAGTAGTCTCAAAATTCAAGAAAAATAACTATGGCAAGAAAGAAGGCGTCAGAAGCACCAAAGTTACGAGTAAAGGCGCACCCAGCCCCAGGGCGCACACACACACCTAGACGAGGGTAGCCAGCTGTCCAAAGGAATCTTTGCTTACTTCATTCAGCCCTTCCCAAGGCAAAGCCAAGAATGGCAAGACTTGCACCTCTCTCCTCCTGCAGCCATTAAATGATAAAGCCAAAAGGAGGAAACAAACAAAAGGGACCTGATAAAGAAGGAATATGCAGCGACCAAGGTGGAAAAGTGTCATGGACCAATGGATAAAGTGAGAAGAAGCAAGGACCAGTGGGCAAAGGGTACACTATAAAAAGAGAAAGCTCTATCCTCCATGGACATCATCGAAAAAGGGGTGACCAACTCAGAAGAGCGAAAAAAGCAATCAGAAACACATGAAATATGGCTCCTCCAAGAGCTCAGGAACCAAATTCGAGAGAAACACAAATGGGGGAGATGCATTAGAAAGTGCACACCTCCGACCATCATCTCAGTAACAACAATACACCGGAGTAGAGCACAAGTTTCCCTCCTCTGCAACTTGGAGGAAGAACACAAGAGAAAGAGAAGAATACTTAAGAACAAGGAGGTCCCGAAGGCGAGCAGCAGAGTGCACGCCTTCCGTCCCCCGCAAACTCATCTGAAGCAACTGAATCAACTAGAGGAAGGCCATCAACTCAATCAACTCCATGAAACACCAAACACAGAGAAAACACCAGTTTTATTCTCTAACATTTAGAGAAGGAACATCTGAAGGAACAATGGTGAGAAAGGTGAACAAAAGAAAGGGCGGAAGCCAGGGCACACATCAGAGCAAACACGCTACAGTAAACGTTGCAACCGCCTCACCACCACTGGGGCCATGGTTGTAACTTGTATATTTGATACAGGGGACGCTCCTGTAAAACTAGACTAGCAAGAGCGCACCGCACAATAGTAGAAGTAATACTGATAGCGCCCATTTATTTATATCATCTGTAGTACCTGTACGCTTGTAATGGGAGCCCCCACAAAATCGGGCTGATCAAAGGCGCACCCCCGCCCCCCCCTGTCTGTAGAAATAATATCAGCATTTCCACTTCGTTGGAGCCAAACTTCATTAAGTTTACGAACCCCTTGTAATCTCTGAATAATCACCATCTTTTGCAATAAAAAGATCCGGAACAATGATTTTCAAGTGTTATTTATTGTATTGGAAAAATGTTATTTTCTATTGCGTGACTATGTTGTACGGTTTCCATTTGTATTGTTGTATGTTAAATTTTGAATTGTGAGACATCCATTTATTAGTGCACAAGACCCTATGGTAACCCAATTAAATGCACTTTATCTCTAAAGTACATTATTTAAAACTCATATTTAATGACCCTATCATAAGTAGGATTTCCAACCAATGAGAGAACTAGCTTTTTTATCACATCACACATTCCTATCTCTAATGACTTCACGACGAGACTGGTTTTGCACTTATGAACCTATCTTGGAGGGATCTGTGTTCATGGGAAATGATCATGTCTTAGAAATTGCTGGAGTTGGTACTATCAAGTTGAATATGTACATTGGTACTGTTCGCACAATTCAAGGGTATGACATGTGAAGGGCTTAAAGAAGAATCTATTGTCTATTGGACAATTAAACAATCTCGGTTGCAAGACTCACATCGAAGGTGGGATTCTTAAAAGTTATAAGAGGTGCTATTGTGGTTGTTATGGACCGAATATATAGAACCGGTATACCGGATACAGGTATGAGGCCTAAGAGGCCCAAACTGTGTCATACCGGTAAGAGGTAGTCCAATCCGCTCATACTGGTATATTGGTAAGAGGCCTTAGTGGCCCAAATGTACTGATACCGGTATATCGGTAAAAGGGGCTAGTTGGTCCACTTACATTGTTGGGGATCGCACGCTTGAGGCCAGAATGCCGGATACCTGTATGAGGCTTGAGTGGCCCAATCCATTCATACCGGCACACCGGTAAGAGGCTCCAATGGCCCACTTACCTTGATATCGGCATACCATCATACATGTATCCTTCTCCAACGATCTGATTCCCATTATTATACCATTATACATGTCAGACGTCGGCTGCACATGTGAAGGAATCCGAGGAAATCCGTTATTCCCTTGCGCATTGGATCCTTCACATTATGGTACCCGCTATAATATTCTACCGTTTAAAGGAATTTCACCTGCTTCATGATGGCATCAATCAACACCAATAAAGTGGGTATGCCTATATAAGTCTGGTAAGACAAGCAAGTATGCATCTGACTAGCTCACACATACACACACAACACCAAAGGAGAATGACCAGAGTGTGGGTATCTTGGTATTCAAGGTTCCCACTTCAAGTCTGACATCAACGGGTAAGATTGCCTGATACTCGGCCGGATAATCTAAGTCTGGTAATCCTACGATAGAGCATTGGCGACTACAGTGGGAGCGAGAAATCTATTCCTACCACCTTTTGAAAAAGACCATGGCAAACCAGTCACAAGGAAAACGTGCGGAACCCAGTCACCATAGTGTGATGGAACTAAGAAACCATCTAAGTGGAGGACAAGCGTCTTCACAACAAAAGGACTTAAGGGAACGATTGAATGAAGGAATAAGGCGGGTTGAAGCTGAGCGTTCGAGACAAGAGGGACCCTTTCATCATGAACGAGAGAAATCGCGATAGAGGCCCCCCACTAGAGGAGGAAGCCCTTCGCATTCCCGTCATGAGAGTAAAGGATCATCTGGTGTATGTTCGCAGAAGAAAGCAAGTCGTGAGACAGAATTGGCCCGCTTGAGTAGACGATTGGATGAGAAAGATAAACTGCTGAGAGAACTGAGAAAAGGAAAACCACAATCTGACACAGGTAAAGTGAATGAGGTCGAATTAGCTGAAGAGCTTGAAGAAAAAGACCACCAGTTTTCAGAAAGCATAATGGTCTTCCCCATGCCCGAAAATCTCAAAGCTCCAGCCAATGTAGATCAGTATTTGGGGAATTCAGACCCGCATGAACACATAGATAGCTTCTTGGTCGCAATGTCATGTCAAGGGGCTAAGGATGCCTATAAATGTCGTACCTTCCCCTTGACTCTGAAAAAAGCGGCTTTACGTTGGTATTCAAAGTTGGAGCCTGACTCAATCATGGGATGGAAGGATTTGGCTGCCAAGTTCCTGGGACATTTCACGACAAGCAAAGCACAACCAAAGTTCGAGCATCACTTATCCCAAATTAAGCAGGAAAAGGGAGAGTCATTGAGAGATTTCCTCACTCGTTTTAATACAGAGTATTTTTCTATCAGTGACATAGAGGCTTCTGTGGCCCTACATCTCTTGATGCGCGCTCTAAGACCATGAGACTTTACAGACCATTTGGTGATGCACAAGATCAAAACAATGGACGAGGTGATGGAAAGGGCTGAAAAATACATCAACTTAGAGGAATACCAGAAAGCACAGGACAGTTTTGCCACTGAAGCTTCTGGGAAAAAGAAGGATGCTTTCTTCAACAAAGGGTATGGAAAAGGTCAGCGGGAAGGAGACAAGAATAACAGGCATGATTCTGGGGCTAAGAAGCCATAAGGTAAATATGACCATTATACTCCTTTGAACACTTCTAGATCACAAATCCTTCGTGAGATTATGAATGCAGAATTGATGGAGGTAGACCGACCACCCCCATTAAGGAGACCCCCGACGAAGGAAAATCAGCATAAAAGGTGTAGTTGGCATGGCAGTTGTGGGCACATTGATGATGAATGTGTTCAACTTAAGGATGCCATAGAAATACTGATAAGAAGAGGAAGGCTAAACCATTACACATGATCCTTCAGAGGAGGTCCCAGTAAGCATACCCCCACAAGGAAAACCAGGAGTCCAATAAGAGGAAGGACAAGGAGTCCAATCAGGAGGAGGACAAGGTGCTCGGTTAGGAGGAGAACCCGAACGCCTCCAAGGATGAGTAGAACCCCTAGACGTGCTCCAACCAGGAACTCTCCAGTTAAAAAGGAAGGTAACGGTAAAGTTAATAATGAAGATTTGGAGTTAATCAGTACCATCGCAGGCAGTTTAACTGTGGAGGGAGAGTCTATAACATCTCAGAAGAGACAATTGAAATTAGCAACAATGGAGGTCACCGTTTCAAACAGGCAGAAGGATTCCCATCCTACAATCATGTTTACTGGAGCTGATTTAGAGGGAGTAATTCCTCAGCACAATGATCCATTAGTTGTAACAGGAATTATAGACAGGTTCCGCGTTTGCTGCATGATGGTGGACCAGGGAAGCTCATCTGATATCATGTTCACTGAATTGTTTGATCGTCTGAAATTGAAGCCCCAAGATTTGCATCCATGCCATAAGGAGTTGATTGGATTCACGTGAGATACTATCAGGCCCAGTGGTTACATCAATATCAGGCTGACTTTGGGCACACCCCCTCACTGCAAGACCGAGAAGGTGCGCTTCCTAGTGGTAGATTGCCCCTCTGCTTACAACGCCATTTTAGGACAACCCACTTTGAAAGCGTTCCAAGCATTTGTTTCTCCCCTTCATATGGCCATGAAATTCCCTGGTGAAAAGGATCAATCATTACGGTACGTGCGGACCAGATGCAGGCAAAAACCTGCTACATTGCCAGTTTGAAAGCAACAAAAGAAAACGCTAGGAAACAGGTGCAAGCAAAGGAGGTCAAAGGTTCTGCCTCGTCCTCTGGGGTCATGATGATGGACTTGGACATGAAAGAAGATATCAAAGAAGAGCGCCCCAAGCCAGAAGGAGAATTAGAAAAAATCCAGATTGGAAACGCTCTGAAACAATGGACTCAGATAGGGAATGACTTACCAAGTGAGGAAAAAATAAAGTTGATTGCACTGTTAAAAGAGAATAAGGATTTATTTGCTTGGACGGTCACTGATATGCCCGGAATAGATCCAGAATTTATTTGTCACCGTCTATCAGTGGACCCGAAGTATAAGCCAGTGGCCCAAGGAAGAAGAAAGATGGGTGACGAGCGACAGAAGGTGATTGCTGCAAATGTAGAAGAGCTCTTGAAAGCGGGTTTCATCAGGGAAGTTCCTTACACCACATGGCTCTCAAATGTAGTTCTTGTCAAAAAATCTAATGGCAAGTGGCGCATGTGTGTTGACTATACTGATTTGAACAAAGCGTGCCCCAAAGACATTTATCCCCTTCCCAACATAGACAGACTGGTAGATAGTTCGGCTGGTTACCAGCTGCTTTCATTTATGGATGCTTATTCTAGTTATAATCAGATTCCTATGTTCGAAGATGATCAAGAAAAAACCGCATTTATGACTGATAGAGCAGCTTACCGTTACACAGTGATGCCTTTTGGTTTGAAAAATGCAGGTGCAACATATCCGAGGATGATGGATAAGATCTTTGGGGAACTAATTGGTACAACCTTGGAGGTTTATGTTGATGATATAATCGTCAAGTCGACAGCTCAAGAGAACCAGAAGCAGGATCTGGAGGCCGTTCTTGCCAAGGTACGTCAACATAATATACGTTTAAATCCACTACAGTGCGCCTTTGGTGTTACTGCAGGAAAATTCCAGGGTTTTATGCTTACTAGCAGAGGAATAGAGGCTAACCCTGAAAAGTGTGATGCAATCACGCAAATGAGGAGCCAAAGTTCCATGAAAGAGGTTCAGCAACTGACTGGACGTATAGCAGCATTAACAAGATTTCTGTCGAAGTCCGCTTACAAATCCCTTCCGTTATTCCAGTTGCTTAAAAAGGACCAAGAGTTTAAGTGGACGGATGAATGTGAAGCAGCTTTTCAAGAGTTCAAGCATTACCTCTCCAATCCTCCAATCCTGAGAAAATCTGAGCTAGGTGAGACTTTGTATTTGTACCTGTCTGTTAATGATAAAGCAGTAAGTGCAGCTTTGGTAAGGGATTTGGAAGAGGGACAGAGGCCAGCATACTTTGTCAGCAAGGTGTTGCAGGAAGCGGAGAGGAGATATCAAAAAATTGAAAAAATTGTGTTTGCACTTGTAATCACAGACAAACGTTTGAGACAATATTTTCAATGTCATCCGATCGTAGTTAGAACAGATCAACCCAAACGACAAGTATTACAAAATCCCGACTTAGCAGGTCGTATGATCGCTTGGTTAGTGGAGTTGTCTGAATACGGGATCACTTATGAATCAAGAACAGCAATCAAGTCTCAGATTCTGGCGGACTTCATTGTGGAATTGACACCGAAGACGGATTCTGAAATCTGGACTCTCTTTGTAGATGGTTCATCCAATAAAACAGGTGGGGGAGCTGGTATAATATTGGAGAATGCTCAAGGGGTTTCCATCGAGTACTCGTTAAGATTTGATTTTCCGACTTCTAACAATCAGGCTGAGTATGAAGCCTGTCTCGCTGGTATGACGATTGCTAAAGACCTTGGAGCGTGATGGTCTCTAGCAAGTGCACTAGAATTGTCAAGTTATAGTATAAAAAGTTATCGTATCCACAGGGACTTGGTTGTTGAGTACCGACAAATTATAAGTATGATTATCTAAACAAATCTATGAATTCTTAATTTAAATGAAATAAAATAAAAGAAGAATTAAAAGAAAGTAAATAAAGAAGTGGTAGAAAGAAGTACGGAATGGAACTTCTAAGGATTGGTTGGATTGGCCACAATGAGTATTAATAAATTAGTAATGATTTAACTTCTTTTCATGCCTTGATTTATTTTGAAGGTGAATTGTCCTTATGTAGATATTAGTTCCTCTCAGAATCGAATACCGTATTTGACATGCATAACTTCTACTTTCGTGATAGTTATAACATGGCAAACCCATTAAGATTTGTGATATTCAGTGGATCCTCTTAAGGACTAGTACTATTCTCATGTCATAATCCTTAAGTTCAATTATATAGTTCGGATATATATTAAAGTTCTCCTTTCGGTCCTTCCCTTAATACCTTTGATTATGCAATAATGAGGCCTAACAAGATTACATATTTATTAAGAATAATATAATTGAATCTAAAATAAACAAGACATGAATAAGAGAGTTTGAATCAAAACATCTTTATTAATAACATCAAAGGCTTAGTACCAATCCATAGAAGGTGGTGTTACTCGGCCATAGTTTCGGTGCAATTTAAAAACATAATTCAAAGAAAGATTAATACAAAAGAGTTTAAAGAGAAATTACAAGGGTGAAGACCTCAAAACTTAAGATCTTGACTTCAATCCTTAGTCTAAAGCCACCAATCTTGAAAGCTCTCACTCCCAAGAATTGCACTTAAGAACAATTCACAAAAACTCTAAAGAATTTTCTCAATCTAAGAGAGATGCTTAGAAATTAAGAAGAAAATATGGGTGAGAAGTGTATTCCAAGAGCAAAAATTCCTCAAGGAGATGGTGTGTTTAGATGCTTGTTTAAGGGGGGTTTTTATAGGGAAAGTTGTCAAGGCATTCAAACAAACTCGTATTGAGTTTGAGTTGGAGACAGGTTGGATCCATCAGATTCACAACCATTTTTGACCCTTAAAACGGAAGATTTTGACTATGGCTATTTCTGAATGAATTAAATCATTTTTCCTTAGCTTTCAAATGCCACCGGTTGGACTCATTTGGAATTCGGATGAGAAAGTTATGACCCAAACACTGTTGCTATGTCCAGATTCATGGACAGCTAGCATATCACGACTTGGAAGCCAAAATTGACCATACCAACAGCAAAATTTGAAGACAGCTATTTCTACAATATTTGTAGTATTTTCGCTTAGCTTTCCAGAGCCACAAATATCACCTTATTTTAATATTCCTAGACCAAGTTATGAATAAAACACTGAACACGTGTGCAACTTGCTTATTAGGTGCAGCCAGGTTGGATGTCATCAATTCACAGCTAATTTTTACCCTCTAAATGGCCGAATATGAAAATTCATATTTCTGGACAACTTGTAGATTATTCTCTTATCTTTTCATAGACACCAAGTTTACCTCATTCCGATTAACGATGCCCAAGATATGGCCAAAACACTGAAGTATGCCATGGATAATAAATTCTCGATGGACACATTGGCTTTGAAATCATTTACTCTTTGAGAATTAAGTAAAATTTGTTGAATGGTGATGACTTATCAACTCCAATTTTCATGCTTCAAGTGTAACTCGGTGCTCCGATGCCAGTTCTGTGCGCCCTTGGAAATGACCAAAATGCCCTTTTTGCACTTTACTTCCTTTAATTGATTTTTCTTCTTTTCATTGGTCCATTCTTTCATTTCTTCATTGTACCTACATTATAAATAAGAAATTAACTATTAAATATATATAAATTTATATTTTTTTATTTATTTTTATTATTTTAATTTTTATTTAAACATTTGCTTAAAGGAATCAAAATTAGATAGAAACGTATTAGAATCAAGTAATAATTTAAGTAATTAGGGGTCTAAACCAATAAAATAATGTGCTATATGAGCACTTATCAGAGCGCGCTCGATCCTACTGTATAGTGATTCACAGCTGGTGATTTCCCAAATCAGAGAGAGACTTCCAAGCCAAGGAACCATTGCTTCAAAAATATCTCTCCAAATGCAAGAAATTGGCTGAGATGTTTGACAAAGTGGATTTTTAGCACATTCCAAGAGAGCAGAATTCAAGAGTTGATGTCTTATCAAAGTTGGATAGTACCAAGAAACCAGGGAACCACAGGTCTGTTATTCAACAAGCTATCCCTCTCCCCAGTGCAACATTGGCAGTGGAGGATGAAGATTCATGGGCTTCTCCTATTCTGACATTCTTACTTCATGGTATCCTTCCAGAAGAAGAGAACTGTTGGCAATTTGGCAAGTGTACCGATCGCACAAGTAATAAAGAGTAAGTAAAATTATCGTTCCACTCGGGGATTGCAAATTGTTTCTAATTTCTTTCACCTAATTGCGATTACTAAGTATAATTTGTATGGGTTTTGAGTTTGAAAGGAATGTAGAATTAAAATTATGAAATAATTCAGAAACTAAAAAGTATTTAGAAGCAAATATGGAAAAGGTTAGGAATTTGGTTTCATTGTAGGATCAGGTTATTAATTATGAACATATGTTTTCCAATAAATCCAAAACCCCAGAAACAATAAAAGCTAGATCCCTCATGGAATTATGTTTCTTACTAAACTTTACCCCTTAATCCCTTAAGTGAGTAAAATTTATAAAAGTTATACAATTACCCAAAAGTATCCCTACGAGTTGAATAATTATATTGTTTGGTTGGAAGGCCTAATCTTAATCCTAATTTTCAAATTAAGGCTCAGATTACCAAAGCAAAATATAAAGTGACCAATTCTATGAATTGTATTTAAAACACAACCAAGCAATTGATTTGAAAGGAAAAACATTAATTCATGAATGAATAGCCAAATTAAGATCCATACAAATCCACCTTATTCCTAACAAGAGGTTCAGTTATACATATTTAGAGAAGAAATACAAGGAATGGGAAAAACTAATAATTATAAACAATAATCAATTTACTCCTAAGAGATCTTCAATCAAGTGGATGTTGATCTCCAATCCTTGTGTCGTGCCTCCTTGCTCTGAATTGCATAACAGCCTCTCTTCTCTAATCCTAATTTTATTCTAATCTCTAATTTGGCTCTGAAAAGTCTACCAAACCTAAAGGAAAAACCTATATTTAAAGTCTAAAACTAATCCCAATTGATATAATATGATAATATCCTATTAGAATAATCTAATCTTTAAGAATCTTATCTACAAATAGAATTTATCATAAAAATCCTTCTAGAATCCCGTATTTGTGTCTGACAGCAATTTCGGCACTGATTTTGACCCCAAAGATGGACGGATTTGAGCAAGGCTATTTCTGGAAAAGTTGTAGATCTTTAAAATGATACCTAGACCGCCTCATTTGGATCAGTGTAGCTCAAGTTATGATGAAAATAGCGAACAGTGTCACTTTCTCGTGGTGCGTGCGCCTGGGCGTGCTGGTCTGTGCGCCTGGGCGTGCGTCACCTGCTCCGGCTCCGTTTCGCTCCGTTCTTGCGCCATTTTCAAGGTCTTTTCATCCTCTTTCATGCTCCATATTTATTTTCTTCATTTAAGCTCCGAAAGTACCTGAAACAAACCCAAAACAGATCAAAACGTTCAAAGGATTCTAAATTACCTAACTTCCTAAAAACTATACAAAAAAATCCTAAATTTACAAGAGAAACAAGCCAAATACATAGTAAAAGGGAGTCTAATTCATGCTCAAAAATCATATATTGGACCCAAATCAAGAACGCGTCAAGGAAGGTAAGAAAAATGGCTCCTCACTTTGTCATACAGGATGGGTTACTCTATCGTAGAGGCTTCTCATCACCCCTACTCCGATGTCTGTCCGAGCGGGAAGCTAAATTGGCTATGAGGGAAGTACATAAGAGGAGATGCAGTCATCATTTGGGAGGAAGAAGTCTTGCAAGAAAGATACTGAGAGCCAGATTCTACTGGCCCACTATTCAGTTGGATTCCATGAATCATGTAAAGAAGTGTGATCGTTGCCAGAAACATGTTGACGTTCACCTTGCGCCACCAGAAGAACTCCATTCTACATCTGCTCTATGGCCTTTCTTTCAGTGGGGAATGGACTTGTTAGGACCTTTCCCACAGGCAGTTGGACAAGTAACCCATCTAGTTGTGGCGGTTGACTATTTTATAAAATGGATTGAAGCTAAAGCAGTCGCTACCACTACCTCAACACAAATCCTAAAGTTCCTCAGTAATCAAGTAATATCACGGTTTGGAGTTCCCGCTGTGTTGGTCACTGACAATGGCACCCAATTTACCAGTGACGCCTTTAAAGATTTCGTCCAAAGATTGGGGATAAAGCAAAGTCTATCTTCTGTGGAACACCCACAAACTAATGGACAAGCAGAGGCGGCCAACAGGTGTATTCTAAGAGGTATGAAGAGGAAGTTGGAAGATAGCAAAGGGAAATGGGTCGATTGCATAGATGTTGTTCTTTGGTCCTATAGAACTACCCCACACTTAACTACTGGGGAGACTCCATTCAAGCTTACATATGGGAGTGAAGCCATGATCCCACTAGAGGTAGGATCCACTAATATGAGGTCAAGGTACTTTGATCCGGAAATTAATGTGAGACTCATAAGAGAGAATTTGGACTTTCTGCAAGAATCCAGGGAAATGGCGACTGTTCGCATGGCCACAATCCAGCAGCAGACAGCAAAATAGTACAATTTAAAGGTGATTTCTCGGGCCTTTGAGGAAGGAGATTTGGTACTAAGAAGGGCTGATGTACACGGCAAGAGACTGCGCATGGAAAGTTGGCGGCCAATTGGGAAGGATCGTATCGAGTCAAGTCCAAAACCGGAAAAGGAGCTTACTTTTTGGAAACACTCACTGGTAGAGGCATCAAGAATCCGTGGAATGCAGCTAAGCTTCGTATCTATTACAGTTAGATGTCGTCTTTTAAATTTCTTTAAGTTATTTATTTTCCAAGAAGGTCTTATAGACCAATGCCATGTTTTTAGTTTATTTCCATTTTAAAAGGTCATGTAGACCTCTATCTTGTCTAAGTTATGATAATTATATTGTTCCATACTTGCGTTTCCATTTTATTAAAGAGAATTATAAAAATTTCGTAAGTTACAGGATTAAGTATGATACCCCTATGAGCTGGTCTGTTCAAACTAGTTTCCTTCATTCAAAGACCCCATGAGTTCGGTCTACTATTTCAAAATTAAAAATATCTCGAATTATGAGTTTAAATGCCTCATGTCGGCATCAAGAATCTGGTATCAGGAATCCTGCATCAGAAGTTAGGTATCATAAATCCAACATTGTCTGTTTGTTCTTCCGGAATCAAAGTATGCCTCATACCGATACCAGGAATTCGACATCTTCGTTTGAAACATGGGTTATTAATATTATGAAGCTGACACACAAATGAATCCAGTATCCTGAGTTAAATACACAACTTATTTGACTAGCCATCAGATAGGAAGTGCAGTGGGTAAAAAGATGTTCTTATAGAATACCGCCCATGTATTTAGTATGATCCCTATTAGTCTTAAATATAAAAGACTGATAAGATAAATGGAAAACCATTCGCTGGTTAGAATATGACTTCCATGGATCAACAATTGTATGAATACAAGGAAACACGGGGCATAATTCGTTGATTGAAAAGTTCAAAGTACAATTAAGGAGAAGCTGACAATACAAAGCGAAAGGCAGAAAACGACTGGAAATAAAAACTGAAAGTAGGCAGTACATAGACCAAAGCAAGAAACAAAGACTAAGCAGCAACACCATCATCCTCATGTTCCTCATCATTCTCAATTTATTGATCATCCTCAATGGCTAAGGGATCAGGGCAATTTTCATCATCAAAGTTCACAGGCACCCTGGTTCCATCAGCAAGGTAGCTGTAAAGCACCCCCTCTTCCACTCTGTGCAAAAAATGCATGCCTTTTGCAGAGAAATCCTTGTTAAGAAAGTTTGCTCGCTCCACCGCATTCATAAAGGAGGATTGGACAGATTCAACCCACTTCCCTTTATACATGTCCCTTTTCTTTTCGGTTTCATTGAGGGCATCCTTAGTGTGTTTAAAGTAGCTTCATTGGCATCGTTCACCTCTTTCAGTTTCTCCTCCATCCTTTTGGCAAATTCTTCCTCATCTTGGGAAAGGGCTTGCTTGGCTTTCCTCAATTCGGACGCTTGGGAAGCAAGCTATTCAGTCATCTCAGCCTCTTTCTTCTCATAAGCGGCCAAGTCAACTGCTTCTTGCCCAACAAACAGAACTTTTTCAGCATTGTCTTCCAAAAACTGGAGGGTGGAGGCAGCACGAAGTTGATGCTTCTTCAGTGACTTCATCAGATTGACAAATTCTCGACGAGTCATCCCCTGGAATCGGTGAGAATCAGTCTCAGTCAGGATCATGCAGCCAAAATTGTCACTCGGGTTTTCCTCCCACACTGAGGAAGAGAAGCCGCTAACACCAGCAGATGCTTGACCGACATCAAAATGAGACCCCATAACTGGGGAACAAGATTGTGTATCTCCTTGATTCTGAGGTTTCCTCTTCCTAGCTGCAGCTTCTGGACTATCAAGGACCACAGCGGCAGGAGGAGGACGGGATGTTGTTGTCTTGCTTCTTTTAACAGGTTTCCTTGGAGCGTTTCCAAGTGCAGCTGCAAGGGCTGCAAGATCTTGAGGGCTGGCCATTTTATCTCCATAAACACAGTGCAAAGCATTAATAATTCCAAGAGCAAATGAAAACAAGTTAATGAAATGCATGAGGTATCCTACCAAAAACAGAACGTATGGAATTCGGATCAGCCACTATCACCCTAGTATTGATGTACCCAAAACGTTCATACCAGGCAAAGAAAAATGCTATGGTGGACCTCTCCGTATCAGTTAGGACATTGTTAGGAGTAAGGAAAGAGCGGGCTGGAATCATTGAGTTTTTGGAAGACTAGAAGAGTGGGAAATATGGATTTCCCCCATGGTCAAAGAAGAAAGGCCATGAATTCGGAGCCCCCGTTATCTTGAAGTATTCATTCTTGAATCCCTTCCATGTGTTCGAGTAAGTTTCAAAAATTTTCCCATTAAGATGTGACTTTAATGTAACCCAGGACCATTTCCCCTTTACCTTACTTGAGGCAAATGGTCCAAAGAAAGTAAAAAACACTGGGAGTGTGCAAGCTAGATTGAAGTGGTTGCAGAAAAATTGGAATGCTCTCAAGTAGCACCAGCCGTTCGGATGAAGTTAGGATGAAGCAAGTTCTAGATGGGTAAGGACTCTACATTCGAAATCAGTAAAGGGAATACGAACTCCACAAGTATCGAAAAGAACCACATACATAAAGAAGAAATTTTCAATAGGGCTTCCTACAGTGCAAATTCGGTTTTGGGAAGAAGGAGCCTCTAAGGCGTAAAAGTTGGGAGTGAGCCCTTGCACTACAAGGTTAGTTTTGTTATGATACTCCTATAACAGTTGGACGTTTACAAAAATGGAGGGTCTGCCTAAAGCATCAAGATCTATAGTCTCATAACCTTTACAATGAAAGGGAATGATGAATTCTTCTAGGTTGGTTTGAGATCTCTTTTTCCTCATGGAGAATTCCTGAGAGGAAGTGTTGAAAGAAAATTTAGGAGGAATGTTGTTGACTTCACTGAACATGTCCTTAATGATCCATTTCTTCACTAGTTCGTTTAAGGCTTCCTTTTCATGTTCAGAAAAAGAGGAGTTTTGAAGGCCACTGGTTTGGTTAGTAGAATTCCCAATATCAGTGGAAAAGGGCTTAGACGAATTGGAAGAAGAAGAGCATGAGAGTGTGTTGGCAGGGAACGAGTTCATGATGAAAGCAAAAACAAAAGGTAAGTAGGAAGGGTATGAAAAAGATGAAGATGCTAGAAGAAGGAAGGAAGTAGGAAGGGTATGAATTCGTATGGAAATGCAGAGGGAATGGTGGAATGAATTTTTCACTAAGGATTCCTCTTTATTTATGGTGAGAATTCGGTTTCAGTAGGGGGCAGATGAAAGAGTGCTTACATTAAATAGCACCTACTCAATAGTCATATCAGTTGGGAAGGAGCAGTGATGAGTCATGATGGTTGACAACACTTCTCCATCTTTCCAAAAAATTAAGCTCCAATCAATGCATCTCATCAGACTCCACAGAAACTGAACTTCACAGAAGAATGAACCTGCCTTTTTCTTGGATGTCGTGGAAGTAGGGGTTCTGATTCCAAGCTTTCTTGGGAACAAACAAATTTCAGAAAAACAGAGACAAGACAAGTGGATGGCCATTGGGAAGATGGATGGCAAGGAATCTCCTTTTCGAAGACTAAGCCCCTAAGGCTGATAAACCTTAGAGAGAATTGAAATTCAAAGATTAGCTTCAGTTTTGGAAAAGACGAAATCAACATCACGAAGTCATGATATCGGTAAATCCAGCACACTTTGGCTATAGAAGCTTTAAAATGGAAGACATAATGAAGCCACTTAGAACTCATGGCTCATATTCATGAACCCTGACTTGGGAGGCTACTGTTATGGACCGAATATATAGAACCGATATACCGGATACAGGTATGAGGCCCAAACTGTGTCATACCGGTAAGAGGTAGTACAATCCGCTCATACCGGTATACTGGTAAGAGGCCTTAGTGGCTGAAATGTACTGATACCGGTATATTGGTAAAAGGGGCTAGTTGGTCCACTTATATTGTTGGGGATCGCACGCTTAAGGCCAGAATGCCGGATACTGGTATGAGGCCTGAGTGGCCCAATCCATTCATACCGGCATACCGGTAAGAGGCCCCAATGGCCCACTTACCCTGATACCGGCATACCATCATACATGTATCCTTCTCCAACGATCTGATTCTCATTATTATACCGTTATACATGCCAGACGTCGGCTGCACGTGTGAAGGAATCCGAGGAAATCCGTTATTCCCTTGCGCATTGGATCCTACACGTTATGGTACCCGCCATAATATTCTACCGTTTACAAGAATTTCACATGCTTCATGATGGCAGCAATCAACACCAATAAAGTGGGTATGCCTATATAAGTCTGGTAAGGCAAGCAGGTATGCATCTGACTAACTCACACATACACACACAACACCAAAGGAGAACGACCAGAGTGTGGGTATCTTGGTCTGACATCAACGGGTAGGATTGCCTGATACTCAGTCGGATAGTCTAAGTCTGGTAATCCTATGACAGAACAGTGGTGATGAAAGTAGAGAAGATCTCAACTAATCTATATAAGCTCATGAGAGACACATTGCAAGAGGCAAATGCATCAGTTGCAGCAACAAGCCAAGAAGAAAGTACGATGATGTGGTATCGCAAATTAGGCCACATGCCAGAATGAGGCTTGAAAGTCCTTGCAGAACGAAATCTCTTACCCGGGCTCAAATCGGTAAGTTTGTCTTTTTGTGAGCGTTGTGTGATAAGCAAGCAACATAGATTAAAGTTTGATAGATCAACTGTTAGAAGCAAACACATACTAGGCTTGATTCATTCTGATGTGTGGGAGTCACTAATGAAATCCCTAGGATGAGCAAAGTATTTTGTATCATTCATTGATTATTACTCCAGGAGAATGTGGTTGTACCAAATTAAGAAGAAGTCAGATGTGTTTCCAGTATTAAAGGAATTCAAAGCACAAGTAGAGCTTGAAACTGGTAAAAGAATCAAGTTCTTGATGACAGACAACAGAGGAGAATATGTTGATGGCAATTTTCTAGCATTTTGCAAGTAGGTGGGCATTCTAAGGCAATTCGCAGTTGCACATACACCTCAACAAAATGGCGTAGCAGAGCAGATGAATAGAAATCTACTAGAAAGAACAAGAGAAATGTTGAGAACTGCAGAACTACCCAAATCTTTCTGGTCAGAAGCAATGAGAACTGCATGTTACTTGATAAATCGATTGTTATCAACTGCAATTGAGCTGAAAACACCAATGGAGATGTTGACTGGCAAGCCACCAAGTTACTCTTTCCTCCATGTGTTTTGATGTCCTGTGTACGTGATGCACAACTCCCAAGAAAGGGACAAACTGGATTCAAAATCTAGGAAATGTCTGTTCTTGGGCTTTGCTGAAGGACCTCACTGCCCGCAAGGTTGTTATAAGCAGGGATGTAACATTTGCATAAAATTATCTGCAGAGTGAGCAGAGAAATGAAAGGAGCACTAAAGAGACTACTACAGTGCAGATAGATGAGAAACTCGAAGAAGATGATTTTTCTGAAGCTGAGCCAGGGCACGAGGAACAAGTACCAGATGTTGCTAATGATGTAGAAGTTAGACAATCAGATCGTCTGAGGAGAAAACCACATTGGCACAAAGACTTTGTTATGGTAAACCATGATGCATATTGTCTTCTAACGGAATAAGGAGAACCATCAACCTTTCAGGAGGCCGTGAACAGTTTAGATGCTTCTCTATGGATGGCAACATTGCATGAAGAAATGGAGGTCTTACAAAGAAAAAAAACATGGGAGCTTGTTACACTTCAGAAGGTCGGAAAGCCATCGGTAACAAATTGGTCTATAAGATTAAGCGAGATGGCAACAATCAAGTGGAACGATATCGTGCAAGACTGGTGGTTAAAGGACAGGCTCATAAAGAATGTATTGATTTTAATGAGATATTCTCTCCGGTGGTTAGACTTACCACTATCAAAGTAGTCTTGGCAATATGTGTAACACCCCAAATTTTTAATCCCTGATTAATGAAAGTTTAATTATAAAGTTTATTTATAATAAATTAATTTTATTTTAATCTTCGATTAAATATGTATTTTGTGTGTGCATTTATTAAGTGAAAATGAATGAAAAATAATTTAATGGTTATTTTTCATGAGAAAATAGGAGTTTTGCATATTAGTCCCTGTTTAAGGACCTAAGGGTAATATTAGGAAATATTTTTGGAGGGAAATTGATCAAATAATGAATTGTTCAAAATTGCACTGTGGTAATCGATTACCACGACTCCGGTAATCGATTACTATCATGCAGAACAGCCATGGTTGAGTGCGTTTGATGAGTAATCAACGCGATTACTCGTTAATCGCCACGAAATCACCCAGAAACACGTAAGGGGACTCGTGTCACCTTGCATGTTCATCAATTAGGGCTATTTAAGCCGTGAGAGTGGATCAATTTGATCCATTTTCATTTCCTTGTGTTGAAACTCTGCAGAAATTCTGAATTAGGGTTCTTAACTTCGAAGCTTTCGTTCTTCTTCGTTTCTGAGAGTTAGTGTGAATATTATACACCATTGAAAAGCTCACATCCAGAGCTTTGCAAAGAAACCAAAATCGTGATTTAGAGTTGAGTATAGAGGAAGTTCTGTAGCTGCGAAGGGGAGTCTCAAAACCTGGACATAATCAGTTTCTGGTTTTTGGAGCACACTTTCGAGCTCGATTTTGGTAAGTTCCAGTGCTCATTTCATTTCAAATAAATTCCTTTAGTTAGTAGATGTTGCAGAGAGTCTAGAAAAACTAATTTCCCCAATTTTTGTGTCCATTTCATATGTCAACCAATTCGGTTTTGGTGCTCTACTGAAACTGCTCTGTTTCAGTGTGATGTTGGTGGATTTGGAGTCTCAGTGCTTTTCTTTGTCAAGATTCTGTTTGTACACGACCTAGAGGTAAGTGGAAAGCTAAACCTACACTATTTTGAGATTAAAGAGCATGATTTTCATAAGAGAGCCACCAAGAGGCTCTAAGGGCTTAGATTGAATTGGTAATTTGGTTTGGAGACCAAACTGTTCTCTAAAACTTATTTGAGCAAGTCACAAATGATGCATGCATGCTGTTTAAAAACTAAAACCATGAATAAATTGAGTAAATTGAGTTTTCGTATGTTGAGTTGTTATTTTAATGGTTTTTATGCATAATGAAGTGAAAGATTATGATCTTGGTGATATGATGTGTTTTCTGAGTTTGAACATGTCCAAAATATGTTATGTGAACTCTGTGAATGTTTGGTTTGGGTTAGATTTGGTTAAAAGTGAAAATGGTATGTTAAAACCCATTTTTTAGTGTTTTACTGTCAGGGGTAATCGATTACCACGATATAGTAGTCAATTATATGCCCTGTTTCTGAACCGGAAAGCAGAAATACACATAGTAATCGATTACCAGCTTCTGGTAATCGATTACTAGTGCTGAAAATACTTAAAAATACCCTTTTTATTTCTGAACCATTAATTTAACATTTAAATAAACATTATGGAATGAATTTGGGACTGAAAAATAACTGATTGGGTATTTTAATTATTTTCTTGAAAATGTTCATGAAAATGATTTAATTACTTTGACATAATATTGGATATTATCACGTAATTTAAATACCAATCAATTGAATTTATTGTGATGCATACATGCATGGAGTTGGGTTATAGATCGAATTATCACGGTTATTTTTATAACCTGAGGAGGGCCTCTGGGAGCGCCAAACACGTCCTTCTTGATGACACGTTTATTTGTAATAAATGGAAACGTGGCCAGTGTGAGGATACTAATGATGTGATTATTACGTTGGAGCGTGACATCTGCGAGGTTGCGGCGTTTTGAATCACTTCCAAGCTTGAGCGTAATACATTTCCAAGGAATTGTATTGAATTGTACCCCGCAAAGGTACCGAGTACATGAATTGTACATGAAGTTATAAGGTGGCCGCCCTGAAGAAAGGGAATTAGTTTCTATGGAAGATAGGACTGATGATAGGACATTCATACATCATGCCACACATAAATAATTAAATGTTATTTGATTAATAACCTGAGTGTGAGCATATTATATGCATTCTTACTTGTCATTGACTTGTGCTTGCGTAATGACTAGTAATTGATTATATGATTGTTTCATATATGATGTGCATATAAAATGTTAAACCTTTATTCTCTTTCGATTATGTGTACGTTGTTGCTAACCCCTGTGCCCTTATAGGTGATGGCCAGATACCTAGCTTGCATAGAGATCAGACCCATCCCTAGTGGTGTATGGACATTCGAGGAGCACCGAGCTACCTTTGAGGGTGAGATAGAGTTCACTCTCTATCACCCTAACCCCCTTGCTCGTGTGCGCCCTCGTAGGTTTAGGGTTCCAATTATCTACACTATGCATGTACCCCCTTTCTATACTTTTAGAGGACCACCCCAGCCAGCTCGACCAGTACGTAGGTTCCATAGTTTTCGTTTTCGAGCAGCCACTCGTTCTCATCCCTCCGCTTATAGAGTTTTCACTGATGCTGATGTCCCCTCACCTAGTCTGACGGGTACTGATAGGACTGCGCCTGTTGCAGATCCCAGACCCAGTGGTAGGGTCTCTACCCCGACGGAGGAGGGAGAGAGCGAGGAGGAGGTAGCAGTCGAGCCGGCTACTAGACCTCGAGGAGGACCGAGTGGTTCCTAGGTATAGGCATAGTATAAGTAGTGCGGATCCTGGACCTGATCTGCACCTGCTGTGGACCCTATGGATGGATGGATGAATGGATGCTACTCTGGTGACTTGGACTACTACTACTGCTACATCTGGATCAGCTCTGGAGCCTTTATTTTTGGGTTGTTATATACATTGTACATTTTTTGGGAGCTCTAGAGCATAGATCCCTACTTTTTATATTTCTGTTTTATGGACTTGCATCCTGGACTCGGTTTTCTGACTACTTGGACTATGTACTCACTTTACCACTGATCTATATATACATATACTATGTTTATATCTATTAATCATAGTCCAATGATTTTCCGCTTACTCTGATATTATTTCGAAAGAGATTCGGCTATGCTATTTCCAAAGAATAATAACGGATGCTCTAAACTGACGAGAGATAGCTTCATCACTAGTTTTAATAATAAAACTATATTAAGTATTTAATGTCGAGAGAATGATATCTCATCCTTTATTTTTATAAATACCTAAGTTATATTTTATTAATGTCAAAGGACACCGAATCCAATGTTTAATCAATGTGTACGCTATTTTTCGAGATCCAGAGGTTTCGTGATTTTGCACACCCGACCCATTAGAATTTCAAAGGAAAAGAAAAGAAAAATTTATTTCCTATAGATTCTAATACATTACCAAGTCCATAATATTTTCGAGTAGTATTTATTTAATTATTTATTTCTTAATTACTCGGGTGAAGAAAGAGGGTGTTGCAATATGTGTTGCATTCGATTTACTTCTTGAACGGAAAATTTTATCTACACCCAGTTTTTTCTAATTGCACCCATTTGTTTATTTGTAATTCCAAAAATGCCTTTTTTTTTCTATTTTCGTTGTATATTCGGAAAGCTTTTTCGATCAAAAGGGCCTTTCGATCGAAAGAAAGTCTTTCCGATTGGAAAGTCTTTCCGAATGTATAATTTATTCGGATCATATTACTGTGTTACACGCACACCTATTTTTTGTATATTCGGAAAACCACTTCCGATCGGAAAAGCCAGCCGATCGGAAAGGGTTTTCGATCGGAAAGGCCATATGAATGTATAAAAAACAGGTGTAGGTGCAAGGTCAAATTCGGAATTTTTTTGTGAAAAAAATTTAAAAATATGGGTGCAGTTAGCAAAACCCGCGTGTGAATAGAATTTTCCTCTAGAACAACTGGATGTAAAGACTGCTTTTCTTCATGGAGAACTTGAAGAGGAAATATATATGCTCCAACCAGAAGGCTTTGAGGAAAAAGAAAAAGAAAACTTGGTTTGCAGGTTGACCAAATCTCTGTACGGTCTAAAGCAGGCACCCAGATGTTGTTACAAGAGATTCGATTCCTTCATTATTTGCCTCAAACACAACAGACTAAGTTCAGACCACTGTACGTACTACAAGAGGTTTGGTGATAATGTTTTCATCATTTTGCTGTTGTATGTGGATGACATGTTGGTAGTAGGCCCCAACAAAGTTCGAATACAGGAATTGAAGGCACAATTGGCTAGGCAATTCAATATGAAGGACTTGGGACCAGCAAACAAGATTTTAGGGATGCAAATTCACCGAGACAAAAAAGATAGGAAGATTTGGCTTTCTCAAAAGAATTATTTGAAGAAAGTCTTGCGAAGCTTCAACATGCAAGATTGTAAGCCAATTTCTACCCCACTTCCTATCAATTACAAATTATCCTCAAGTATGTGTTCTAGCAATGAAGCGGAGAGGATGGAAATGTCTCGGGTACCGTATGCATCGACGATGGGAAGCCTTATGTATGCCATTATTTGTACAAGGCCAGATATTGCTCAAGGAATTTGGGTGGTCAGTCGGTACATGGCAGATCCAGGTAGAGAGCATTGGAACGCTATTAAGAGGGTCCTTAGATACATCAAAGGAACCTATGATACTGCACTATGTTTTGGAGGATCAAAGTTTACTATCAAAGGCTATGTCGATTCAAAATTTGCGGGTGATCTCGATTAAAAAAAAATCTAATACGGGCTATGTGTTTACACTTGTAAGAGGAGCGATTAGCTGTTTATCCATATTACAGTCTATCGTAGCTTTATCTACTACAAAAGCTGAATACATGGCAGCTACCCAAACATGCAAGGAACCAATTTGGATTCAAAGGTTATTGGAAGAACTCGGGCACAAGCAACAGAAGATTACTGTGTATTGTGACAGTCAAAGTGTCTTGCACCTTGCAAGGAATCCAGTCTTTCATTCAAGGACAAAGCTCATAGGGGTACAATATCATTTTGTTAGAGAAGTAGTAGATGGGACTGTGGATATGCTAAAGATCCATACCAAAGATAACCTCGCAGATGTAATGACGAAGCCAATCAACACTGATAAGTTTATATGGTGTCGATCCTCATATAGCTTATCGAAAACGTAAGCAGTATGGAGCTGACAAATTAAGAAGGGTTTTGTAAACTCACCAAAAATGACTTTAAGTGGGAGATTGTATGTGCTTTGTGACTTGTGTTAAAACCAACTGCATCAAAAGCAAATAATGAAGCTGGCAAATTGACTTTATGGGAGACACCGAGAAAATTGAAGGATTAAAGGAGGGCTGAGGTGCTCTATAAATAGAGGCCTCATTTCCTCATTCATATCAACCGAGCATCCCAAACACATACAATAAATACATCCTGGAATAAAATACTTCGAAGCTAATAGCTAATGAAATCAACAAGTAAAATTGAACCCATGACCTTTAGTATAGGTGGCTGTTGAAACTTATTTATAGGACTGTCATTGCTTGCTAACTTCATGTTGTGTTGCTTTTATCCCTCTTTGTCTAAGTTCTAGTTATTATTATATCCGGGGTTGATCCGGAAGGAAATCACACAACGGCTTTCCATACTCTTTATGGGCATTATGAGTTTCTAGACAGCATCAACACCCGACATTTCAATTTACTCCAAACTTGCAGTGTTTTGTGTTCGTGGATGGAAGCGTGATTTCGTCCTAGGTCATATCCCCTGACCCTGACTAGGTCCAGTCTATTTGTGATTGTCCCAAACCCATTCTTGCACGACACACTGATGTTTCCTCCATCTGGAACTATGGCTAATTCAACACAATTTGAAACTATGGGGAAGTTTGAAAAAATTTTTAAAAAAATATGTCATGGGTTAATTGTTAGAGATAAACTTCCAACGGGCGAAATAGAGATCAGTTTCAGACTTAATACAACATATAGCAGACAGAGTTGTCAACTAGGATGGAAATTGAGGCACAAAACAAAATGATATGAAAAAGCAGGATTTGCATTTTGCATAGAGTTACGTAAAAATAGAGGAACAGCAATGAGCAAGCAGTGTAGGGCAAAGATAAACAGCTAAAACTGAGAGACAACGAGTTGTTGGCTCATCGTTTTCTTTATCATAGTAGGCTCTGAATCAGAAAAGTGTCATAGCAAGCTGCTGCAGGTATATGAGCCTGCATCTAAATTTTTAAATTTTACTTGCTATGAAGATGATATTATACAGTTCAACTTGATATGATAAAGTAGACATTTATTAACACTAAGATCATAGCCAAGCATCACACTCTAAAGTCTGGACAAAGACAAGTCCATTGCGTCCGCAACGAAGTCTGCAACCAACAAAACATACAAGTTTAGTAACACAGACAAGAACATGCTGTCAACAAAGATATAAATTGAGGATGATGCTAACCTGCATCTTCTTTGCTGAAACATAGGGGAGGTGTAATTCTGAAGACATTTCCATAATAACCACCTTTTCCAACTAGCACTCCTAATTCTGCAGTAACAGAAGAAGGGCCAATTAGTAACTTCACACTTAAAAAAATATGGCTAGAGGGATATGGGCTTTACCTTTCAGTTGATCCATTACGTGCATTGTTTCAGCTTTCGCAGGTGTTTTAAGTTCACGATCAGTGACAAGTTCAACCCCAAGCATTAGGCCTCTTCCCCTAACATCACCGATTACTACAGAATAAACCAAGTTTGTTAATGAAATTAAAAGAAGAAAAAGAAGAAAGTTATGATTGTTTTGTGACAATGTTTTAAATTAAGGTCCTCTCTGCTTTGAATAATTGCATTAACTATATCCCTCTAGAAGGAAATCCTGTATGTGTGTATAACCATAATAGCAAAGGAATAGGAAGGGGCAAGAAATTACATTCATATTTGTCCTTGAGTGCGGTGAGCCTATCTTTCAAATAGGATCCAACCACGGATGCATTTTCTTGAAGCTTCTCTTTCTCTATTACTTTCAGAACAGCCAAGCCTGCAGCAGTGCAAACAGGGTTCCCAGCAAAGGTGTTAAAGTAACTTCGGCAGGTCAAGACCTCTGCGATCTCTGGAGTGGTTACAACAGCACCAAGGGGAATGCCATTTCCGATACCCTGCCAAATTTAAAATTAAGAAACAAGCCAACAAATGAGTCATCAACAAAGCGGAGGAGACATTTCATAAGAAGGCAATCATAACCACTATGTTTATGCTATATTTCTTTTCATTAACAGATGAAGCAAGCATTCTTGGGTGCAAATTACAAGAAAAGCAAGTACCTATATTCTTTTAAGAAAATATACCCCACATTTCATCTCGTTTTAACTTGTATAGCAAGCACTATGCTATCCAAATTTTATAAGATCCCCAACATTAACGTGTTACCTTTGCCATCGTCACAATGTCAGGAACAACACCATGGGCCTCAAAACCCCAGAAATGGCTACCGGTGCGAGCAAAGCCAGCCTGAACCTCATCGGCAATGCAAAGCCCTCCTGCTTTCTTAATGCTACTGTACACAGCTGGCAAGTAACCAGGAGCCAATTCAATGATGCCCCCCACTCCCTATCATAAATTCATGTAAAAGAACAGTATCAAGGTGTGTTTAGTTTTAAAAAAAAAAAAGAAAAAAAAAACCCAATTCACTACGGATAGAAAACTAAAACATCAAGGATTATTTACAATGAAAAAGAAGAAAGTTGGTCTGTTATTTTTCTGTATGCCTCAGACTATACCTGTATGGCTTCAGATAAGAAGGCTGCAACATGTCCAGAGGTTCCAAAATTAATGATATCTTGCACATCTCTAGCATACTTCTCTCCATCAGAGCCAAAAACACCTCTATAAGGGTCTGGATTTACTGCATGATGAATACCACTCTGTTGGCAACACCAGCAAAAAAACACATAAGATAAAAGCTAATTTACCTTTTAAATTTCACATCTTAGCCAAATTGGTTGTGGATTACATTTACCACTGACAGAAAAAGAAAAAGCCAAGCAAAAACTGATATTAAAATTATTGATTTAATACAGCTAACTGAGCATGTATTTTTACACGGATTAAATATATTCCTACATTTTAGATTTATAGACCCCTAACATCCACAGCACAGCACGATGAGATGCTCACCTGTTGGAGTTTTTTTTTTTTTTTTAAATTATTTCATTTCAAATACAAGACTCAAACTAGAAGCCTTTACTAAGGGAGTATGGCATGTAACATCTAAACTAACCACCACCAGTTGGCAATTCTTAAAAAACAAAGGAGTAAAATGAAATGAAAACACCGTATTTGGAACATTTCAATAATAATTCAGTAAATAGAAAATATTTTCCTAACTTTTCAAACATTCATTTTTATCCTTTTTTCTTTTAATTTGAGTCAATTTTTGCACAAGATATTAGGTAAGAAATAGAGTAATTATGATAGAGTCCTTCCCGAGGGCCAAGGATCCAATCAAGAGGAGCATGCACCAAGCCTTCCAAGAGAAGGAAAAGGCTGAGAATGACCCTTGAGATTTGGAACCTTGAAGCTTTTAAGGTTATGTTCTGCTGTTTGTAAATAAACTTTGAGTATCATAAGGGCTTGTTTGTGTTATGGCCCATGGAACTTTTATGTTTGCTTTGTTTTAGTTTCTTTCAAATGTTAGTACACTAATAAATCTGCAAGGGATGAAGAAGCAACTCATGAAGGAAGGAATTTAACTCTTGGTATTCCATGACGGTTTTGGACAAGTGAACCAAGCTTGCAACTCATGAAGAGAAGACCAAACAACTCTTGAAGTCCAAACTGTATGAAGAAGAAGGAGTTCTCGATCAAGGCCATCATGACAATTAATGAGAAGTTACAAGGCTAGAAGATCAATCATCATCATTCAAAGAAGGATCATTAATGGATGGTGGTTACAAGCATAACTTCATTAATTAGTTGCATTTAAGGTTAGGCTTATGTTGATTATTCCTTCATTCATGTCATGTAACTTCCTTCCCCATGTTGCTTACAAATCACGTCATAGGTAGTGAAAAGTCTTAGGTTAGATTCCCTTTCATTTATGTCATTTAATTCCATTCCCTAGTTGCTTAAAGTTCACGGCCAAGGCTTTGAAAGGCCCATCAATTGGCGTGAATCCTAAGCTAGGTAGTCATCCTTGTTTTCCTATAAATAATGTACTTGTTCCATGAATGAAGGATAGATTGGAGTTTTGAGAAAACCTTTGTGGTGTGAAAACCGTGAGGAAGAGTGTGATACTCTTAACAAGCTTGGTCATAGCAAGAATGATTCTTGTGTGGAGACTAAGAGGCATAGCATTCTTTGAATGTGTGGCGCCATATCCCTTTTCTTTCTTTAGGTAATTCGTTATCCTTTCTTCTTATTTTCAAGTCTTTCAATTCGTCTCTTTCTAAAGTCTTGAGTTTATGCAATTTGATTCTTCATTCCTTAAGTTTGTGTTACCTTCTTATGGTTCATGAATTGGTTGAAGCTTGAAACTAAAACTCATGAGATCATATTCTTGATTCAGTTTTGAATCTTGTTTTGTTGCATCATTTTTTACATTGAAGGAATTGTTCATGAGTTTAATATTTCCTTCATCGACTCGAAAACAAAACTCATAGATTTGTGTCTTGAACCATAGGTTTGTTGCTTAGAATTGTGTTCTTATGCCATTTGGGTCCTTTTGGTCTTAAGTTTAGAATTGAGATTAATCTTTGCCTTAGAGAATAGATAGGAATCATTGGCCTGTTGGCTTGAGGCTATCAAATTACTATATATATAAGTATAAACTTTTTACCTGTACTACATTAAATTTCCAGATGCTTTGAGCTGTAGCGCCCATCGTCCCAGCTGCATTCCCATGGTATGCATTCCTTAGAGATATTATGTCATGGCACCCAGTGTACAACCTTGCTATCATCATTGCCAATTCGTTTGCTTCGGTTCCAGAATTTGTGAAAAATACCACCTATGTATAATATACAAGACAATTTGTTTGCATTCAATAAAATATACAAGACAATGATTTACTATTCTAGAATTACTAGATACTCATCAATGACTATATTTTAGTAGGAGCTGTTGTATTCTAAATTTCTAATTAAAGTTTCTGATGTATAATATCAGCTAGATTATTATGCTATAAACAACTTATGCACATGGATAAATTTACTACCTCAAATTTATAAAATTATAAAAAGAAAAAAAAATCATTGCAGTCGAGCTTGCTTCAAAAAATAAACAAAATTAAAACTTAGACATATAAGAATGCACTAATAATCTATGTCACATACTCTTCTCCATTAGTAGCCCGATGAAAATGAACGAATGACAAATGATCAGAAAATTTAATTACTGACATTTTCAAACTACGTCAACTAATAAAAATGAGTAACATATAATCGTATAAGGTGCAAGATGGAAGAAAAGATTTCCAAATTTAATATAAAAATATTTGTAATCCCTTTTATTATGCCGCAATCATGTGTCACTTATCTTATCTATGACAGAAAGACTATGACAACTTGTTATCCAAATTTAATAGGGTTTAGCTAAGAACAATGTTTAAAAGACAAGAAAATTAATGTAAATTTAAATATGTTTTCTCTTTTAGTGTAAAAAACTTAAATAGGTAAGTTTTTATGGGAAAATGATGTACTCCCTCCGTCCCTTAACATAGGGTACCATTTTGATAGAATTGTTGTTCTTTTTTATATGTCGTTTTAGAATATCCAGGTAATATTAAAGAGTTTATTCTAAATACACCCCTCATATTTGCATAGGGATGATAGGGTAATAATTATAATAAAGAGAGAAATGAATAGAGTTGTAAAGTTTTTAATAGGGGTAACCTTGAAATGACAACATATTTTTTGATAAATTTGATAGTAATAATTATTTTTCTTAATCTGCGTGAATTAAGTAAAAGTGACTTATATTAAGGGACAGAAGGAGTACTTAATGAATTATGTATGGAAGTTGGGTTTTCCAATACAAATTTTTTTATATACAGTGCTCCCTAAGTTCCATATGTTATGATGAGAGAGTAATAATAAATGTATGAAAATTATACTATTGAAGAGAGACGAAGAAATGAGTGATGAAAAAGAGAATGCAATAAATAAGAGTATGTTTAAAAAAAGAAGTATAAATGAGTCTTGGATTTCTAAAATTATTCATGATTTATGGGACAAAAAAAATCTCCAAAAGCTCATAACATATGGGACGGAGGGAGTAACAATTATTTTTTTATGCATAAGTTAGAAAAACTATCGATTTCAAAGATGATGTAGTTCAAATTAAAGTTATGCACAATTATTAATAAATGGTTAAATGATATTACTCCCTACGGTCCTATATATAGAACATATTCTAGAAGCAATCTTTGATCCTATATATAAGACATTTTATATTTTCTATGCATCATTTATTGTTTTTTCTCTTTTTTGCCCTTATTAAATACTTTGACTATTTATGTGTTTTTTGTTGTTCATTAATGAGTGTGAATTTTTCAAGAAAAGTGGAGAGGGTAAAATTGTAATGTTACAATATATTCTCATAGAATTCATAAAACTAACTACTTTTCTTGGTCCGAGAAATATGGTTAACTATGTCCTATATATAGGACCGGAGGGAGTAAAATTTAGGATATTTTGATTATAATATAGTATTGTACAAAAAACATACATCTTTTGGTTTAAAATATAAGCAAAATTAACCAACTTTCTTAAATTTTATTTCATTCCCAATGCCATTATCCTAAAACATCCCTAGAAAATTGTTATTTTATTCAATTTTTGTTTCATTCCCAATGCAACTTTCCTAAAATACCTTTATTCATTTATAAATTTGAGAAAATTAAATACAATCAACTAACCTCCTTAAGACGTGTAAATTTAGTTAGTTTTGCTTATAATTCGAGCCGGAGGGAGTAATTATTATTAGTATTAAAGAAAGAGAAAGAAATTGAAAATGAAAGATAAATAAAAATATGATAAGAAAAAGTAATAATTATATACTTGATTATTAAAATAACGATATAACAATATTGAAATAAGAAAAAAAGAAAAGAAAAAACTTATACTATAATATCTTTGACACAAAAAACTTAACTTAAACTATGATAAGAAAAACGTATTAATTATATATTGGAGTAACTTTCATTTCAATTTATATCTGGAGTTGTTTAGGCGTTATTCTAGTTAACAAAACTCGGATTTCGATTTTTTTAGGGACATTTATAAAAACACAATTTTTTTCATTACTCTCTCCATTATATAAGTAATGTTGTATAAAATAATGCACACAAATTACGAAATAATCAAATGATACAAGAATTCAATTTATTTTGAATAAAATATATTCATCTAATTATTAATATTTTTTCTTTAAAGTTATTAGTAATTAGTAATTTTAATAATAAATTGTAACATAAATTCCCAAATGCATTTGTCAATGTAATAAGGTCATTTATTGAGTTGGATTAAAAATGATGATGTAATAAATAAAAGATAAAATGAAAAAGAATGTGTAATTAAATTAAACATTAGGGTTTTAAAACAATGTCATATATGAAATAAGACCAAAAAGCTAAAACATTACACTGAACAGATAGTATCTCCTAATGAAAGTGAAAATAACACGTGTTGACAGTAGAGAGTGTATTTTATGTTTCCCAAGCTTAGCTGTTATAATATTTATATAAATAGTGTTATATGTTGAACCAAAATTGATATTTGGAAATACATCAACTTGTCTTAATATAATAAAATGATCGAGATATCAATTTTATATGTATAAGTAACATTATTGTATTTATATCGCTTGACAATGACATGCACATTATTTTTCGATTGGGATCATGTGCTGGTGCTGGTGAGTGGTGCTGATACCACCCACGCGGCCAGGCCAAGCATGGCATCCCATTCCCATAATATACAAGTTACACAACTTTTTTGGCCCTTCCATGATCACACTCTTAAAGAAGGACAAATGCAATTTGTTATTTTTTCTTTACAATAATTTTTTCATGGACTAGTAATATATTTGTTTTTTATGGGGAGTGGGAACTTCTGTCATTAGGCATCGCAACTCACAGCATTGTGAGTTTCTAATCTTACTTTTTTTTTCCTAAATATAAAAGTTGAATGGTTATGCAAATGAATTAAGGAAGTTAATTAATATTGATAGTAATGTTTTTTATGTGTGTGCATTAAGATCATCTTTTGATCAATAACCAAAAACTAATCTTCTCTACTTAAGAAACTTAATCATTTACCAATTGTTTTGGGCTTGGTTGGTTATTGTTAATGTAATTATCATTGGTACTTAAAAAATATTAAGAAAATAAGAATATTTGTAAATAAGAAGTAATTAATATCATTAAAAATTAAAATAAAACTTATAAAAAAATCAAAGATAAAATCTATAAGTAATGCTTATTTTATATATATATATATATATATATATATATATATATATATATATATATATATATATAAATGAAAGGAGCACTAGACAACTCCTGTCTTTTTCTTATTCATGTTTATCATAATTTAGCGTTGATGGTGACTTTCTTGTTCATGTTTATCATCATTGAAGCTCATAAAGTCTTCTATGATTTAATTTGGCTTAATTATGTTATAGGTCCTGAAGTTTGAGGTACTTTTGTCAGATACCCTTTTCTTTTTTTTCCAATGTCTGACTCCCCGAAGTTACTTCTGAGTTTGTCATATACCCCTACTTTTGTTGACATGTAACATCGACATCCTGATAAGATACAAGAGGTTGGTCATTTGATGTTGAGTGATGTCACACGTGCGACGGCAACCTCTCTCTTCAATTCTTTTTTTTTTCTTTTTTTATTTAACTGAAAAATATAAAAATATTAAGTTTTTTAGATTTTTTTTAAATTTTTTAGTTTTAAAAAAAAATTAAATTTTTTAGTTTTTTAGTTTTTCTTTTTTTTTTATGCGTCTGATCAGGATTCCGATGTTACATGCTGGCAAAATATGGCAGAATTGGTAGTAGGGGTATATGACAAACTCAGAAGTAACTTCGGAGAATCAGACATCGAAAAAAAAAGAATAGGATATCTAGCAAAAGTACCTCAAACTTCAGAGACACCATTTAATTTTATCGATGCGTGGGTCCTATAACTCATTCAATTATTGATACGATCACAGAACGTAACACGGACACAAAAAATGCTGATCATAAAAAATGAGAAAATATTAAACACGTTTTAAAGTTATAACTCAAAAATATCATAGCCGTATTTTATATTAGACGCAGGCCAAATGCGTGTTGTGTATATTACTACAATGGGTTCTCTGTCCTTGTATATTACTCCCTACGTTTCAAAAAATATTGTTTTTTTAGCATATGTATCATGTTTCAAAAGTTTTGTTCTTTTACAAAATTCAATACATAATAAATGCTATTTTTTTCAACATACCCTTATTTATTACACTTTTTTTTTCACTTTCTTCAATAATGATTATATATGGGCATTAGAGTCAAAATACCCTAAATTCTTACCTCATTTAATCATTTCTTAAAACTCGTGCATAACTTTAAACAACACTACTTTTGAAACGGAGGAGTAACATATATGTATTCAGTTATAGGCAAGCGGTAACTCGTAGTTTCTAAAACAAGCTTATACGAATTCAAAAAAAAAAAAAAAAGAAGATTATATGATTTGTATTCCGTAAGGATTTAAAAGTGACTAAATTCACCAAAAAGGTTAACTCATCTGAATGACGTAGTATATGGGAAATGATTAGGCATACTTAATGAGCGAAAGAAAGCTTGTTATTATGTTGTAAATACCCTATTAGGAGATTTCATACCCTTTAACAAAAAAATAAATTTATTAGTAGTATCAAAAATTAAATATTTTGATACATTTTTTTTTAAATTATACCTATAATTATAATTATTATTAAAACTCTAAAAATTATTGAATAAATAAGAATATTTGTATGAATAAATAATTAAATATTATTGAAAATAGAAAAAGGTCTTATAAATTATGATAAAAATGTTTATAAAAAGAACTTATATTAAAGGACCAAAGGAGTGTTTATTATGGTTACTTACTTGGAAAAAAAAAAGTGGCATATGAAATAACAAGCATTGTGAGACGATCTAATCTTACTTTTGATAATTGATGTTTAATTTTATCATACAATAAATTTGATTAAGACTATTAGATAAATATACAATTTTTTGTTCTTTGCCATTGAGGGAATATTCTAGGTTCACATGTGCCTAAATTAATCCAACTAATAGCATTTATGTGGAGGCAAAAGTTTATTTTGTCCGTCTTATTTAAGGATTGTCTTTAATAGATGTGAAAGACAAGAGCTTTACTTTTTGAAGCCCGTTGTTTATTCATTGACCCCCATTTTTTCCGCCTTATACAAGGCGGTAGTGTAAAATTATCATATTTTTTCGCCTTATACAAAGCGAACGTGCAAAATTACCATTTTTCCGCCTAGAAAGAGGCGGAAAAAACTGATAATTTATACTACAGCCTTGTATAAGGCGGAAAAATGCACTACCACCTTGTATAAGGCGGAAAAAATGGGAGCCGGTGAGTAAATAACGGGGTTCAAAAAGTAAAGCTCAAAGACAAAACTTGTATTCTTATTTAGAGATTGTCCTTATTTAAAGACAAATTTTTTTATAGATTTATTTAAAAACAATTTTTAATTTGAAGAAAGAAGTATTTTGATAATAAAAAAAGTTAATTTATTAATGAAAAAAATATAAGTTTTGTCTTAAAATATAGAAAATTGTGAAAAATAATAAAATAATAAATAGTAAATTTAGGGAAAAAATTCGTCCAATCTCAGTTTGCATATCTAGAAATCGGACCAAGAATATTATGGGGGAGTCTCTGGTGCATGTTAATAGATAACATGCATCGGTGCATGCCTTCCTTTTTGAGTTTTTTTATTTATTTTTTTAAATTTAATCAATTAAAAAATAATCTATGTGTTTTCTTTTTTATCTATATGAAGTGATTTTTATAATTTGGATTTTTTTTTACTCTGTTCTTAAAAAACTGTACTGAGTAAAACTGTATTCAAAATTTATATATTCTAATAAATCTGTATACGAACTTGTGTTAAAAAATATTCTGAATAAATCTGTATTAAAGAAATTTAAAAAACAAAAATAAAATTTTAACATGCACTGATGTATATTAACACTTAATATGCTTTGAAGAACTTGCCGAATATTACCCTGATCAAATTCTTAGCACTCAGTGACCTTTACCAACTAGACATACCAACGTGGGGTTGCTTAAGTGGTAGCTCACTTGGTCCCTTAACCAACTGGTCTCGAGTTCGAACCTTGGGTATGGAGCAACCCCCGCTGGGAGACCCATACCGCTTAGTGCGAGCTCAGTTGGGTCGGACCGGATGAGTCGAATTCTGGATAAACCAGATGCGGGTACCGGTTGGTGTAAAAAAAAAAAAAAAAAAAAAAACTAACTAGACATTGGTAAAATAAGTTTTGTCTCAATTATGAGTCATGCAAACAAATCACAATCACAATTACTACCGTATCAAATATATAAATTATTGCAAGAGAAATAGGCACAAACCTTGAGATTCCCGGGAAGCTTGGAAGCCAAAGCCTCAGCAAAATCAGCAATGACATGGTTGAGGTAGAGAACGGTGGGGTGCTGCAACCGTTTAGTTTGATTCACAATGGCTTCTACCACATCAGGGTGGCAGTGCCCGCAGCACACCGTGGCAATCCCTCCGAATGCATCCACGTATCTCCGCCCATTCTCGTCGAACAGATACTGCTTCCTACCCTCCACTATGTTCACCTGCATGCACCTCCCGGAACATAATCTTAATTCTCATTTATGTATTACAACTTTCTTAATAATATCATTATTTAATGTTAAAAGTAGTAAATGTTATAATGCGTTCATAGCATTGACATAACTATTATTTATTTTTTAGTGCATGTTTGGTTTTGCGATAAGTTGGTATATAATCAATTATAAAATATTAACGTTATTATTAATAGTTACTTATGTGATTTTAGGGTCAAAATTGATTTTCAGATGGGTAACCAAACATGTTCTAAATAATATGCTTTTATTTATTTAATCGATTTTCTTTTATGGGGAAAACGTTTTTTTGGTGTTCGGAGAAATATGGGACCACCACTCCAAGGAAAGCGTTTTGAAGGGGAACTCCTACTCCGTCCTATTCATATGAATTATCTGGGTTTATCTATAAGCTAAGTCACGTGTTAGTGTTATATCTGTTAGGAAATTGCTTTTTGGGCCCATGATTGACTTTTTGGCCCCCATTTCAAATTTTCATGGACCAAAATACCATTGACAGTGTTAACATTTCCGGTTCTATGAAACCGAAAAAAATTTTCCGGTTTTGCTGAACCGGAAAAGAAATCCCGATTTTCCTGAACCGGAATACTTCCGGTATAGCACAACCGGAAGTTGCAGAAAGCAATTATGGTGTTCACTCCCAGCAGCTTTAAAAATAGAAGAATGCGATTCCCGTGAGGCATACAAAATTCCATCTGGAAAGATCTCTCTCCTGCAAAAGTCATTTCACCTTATTTAGGTACTCTTTACAAACTTACTAAGTATTGGTCATAATAAAAATTGCTTAGATCTCTGAGTTCCCAATTGCTTAGATCTCTAAGTATTGGTCACCTTATTTGTGCAATTCTTCAAGGACAGAGTTCCCAATGTGATAAGATCTTGATGCTTTGAGGCAACAACTCCAAACCACTTCCATCTAGTTTTAGCTCACGTAATGCACATAAGACGTTGATGTTTTCTGGGAGTTCAGACAAGTTACAATAAAAATTAGCTACTGTACCACAGTTTGTAATATAGCCTTAGTACTCATCTTTCTCCAGTTCCCATAATCGGGCAAACCAATCCAAAACACCAACTTCAAATTGCCGGGAGTGAACACCGTATACAATTGCTTTCTCCATCTTCCGGTTGTGCTATACCGGAAGTATTCCGGTTCAGAAAAACCGGGATTTTTTCCGGTTCAGCGAAACCGGAAAGACTTTTCCGGTTTCATAAAACCGGAAATGTTAACACTGTTAAGGGTATTTTGGTCCATGAAAATTTGAAATGGGGGCCAAAAAGTCAATTATGGGGGCCAAAAAGTAATTCCCTATCTGTTAAGAAGTATTTGTTATTTTTTTCTTTTATTTGGTTTTTATTCGTTAATATCAAATAATATATATGTGAAATTTTCAATAAAAATTAAGCATATAAAATTATAATGTCAAACTACTTTTATAAAGTTTTTTTAAAAAAAAAAACTATTTTTACTAATCTTTATAAAATAGTTAGGTGTGACTTATAAAGGAAGTGTTATATCACCTTTTCTCACTATTGACTTAAGATAATTTATTAAAAATAAGCATAATACTTATCCTTTTAAAATTTAAACCTTTTGAATTACTATATCTTTTTTTTTATTTCTTCAATTGATGTATAGTATGCTCTTAACATTTTTTTTTTTTGCTATTTTTTTTATTTATAATAAAGCAAATTCCGTTGCCGGGACTTGAAACCGGGTTTTTTTGCTATTTAATAACCAAAGATCAATGTATTAAACTACTCCCTTCATAGTCAAGGTTATTCGGTTTTCTTGGTCTCTAGATAGGTAATAGGGTTAGGGATGGATATGACCGTGCTTACCATTTCCTTGTCCAGACATTTTGGGAGTATCTAACAAGGATTATGCAACTTTTAAAAGTTTAATATATATTTATATATTTTGTAATAATCATTAAAAATAATTGAAAAATAATAATAACATATGTATAACAAATTTCTCTCATTATAAAAGTCCATCTATAATATGAAGTGACTATAAATTCTGAAACAATCGATGTGATTTATCTAAAAATTATAAATGTATTTTTTATTAGAATAAAGATAATTTTAGTGATTTGGAATAACATTACAAATAAAATTCAAGGATTATCGCATCAAATCTTCAAGGATTATAGCATCAAATCTTTATTACAGTTTATTACAGAGCTTGTTTTGCAAATATATGTATGACAACTTTATTCTAGATATAGATATTCACAATTTGTACTCTCATTATTCTCTTGTGAATGAGGATGTATATTATGATTCTCATTTTGCGGGTGTTCACATATACTCCCTGTGGTCTTATTTATAGGGCATATTTAATCATATCACATAGACCAATGAGAGTAGTTAGATTTCTTGAAACTTTAAAAAAATATTTCAACATTACAATCTTACCCTATTAAGATGCATTGGGAATTTCTGCATTAGTTCACATTAATGAGCAAAAGGCAAATAAGAGAAAATAGTAATAAATATCTCTTAGAAAATACAAAGTGACTTATAAATAGGACCAAAAAATCATTCTATAATGTGACTTATAAATAAGACCGAGGGAGTACATAATTATATTTTACTAATAAATGTTATTTATATATTAATAATTTTTTTATTACTTTGAAACATATGTAGTTTTTTTTAATATTTCAAATAAATGACGATTCATTTTTGTGATTGAATGGTTTTTTAGTAAGGGTGTGAATTTTAAGAAGTTAAAATTAAGAAAATACTCATTCCGGTCCTATTTATAATATCCTTTTGAGATTTTTATTTTTGTCCTATATATAAGACCTCTTTTCAATTTTCAATACTACCTTCGTCCCTAATTATAAGGCCCTCTTTCACGTTGGAATAATTTAGTTAATTGTATTGGAAATGTGAACTTTTGATATGTATTTTCAAAATTATCCTTATTAATATTATAAGGAATCTAAAAAGTGTTAAATAAATATGAGTGTTAAAAGAGTGTTAAATAGGGACACAATAAAATGTTAAATTACCCTAAACCTTATAAATAGGGACACAATAAAAGTGTTAAAAGAGCCTTATAATTAGGGACGGAGGGAGTAGCATTTAATTACTTCTTTCCACTAAGACCCTTATAAAGTCAACACTTTTTAGAGTTTCAATGACAATTATAGGCATAGTTTTGAAAAAGTGTATCAAATTTTCACATTTCCTTCGTGGGAGTGAAAAACTCCAAAAGGGTCTTATAAATAGGACCGGAAGGAGTATACATTAGAAAATAAAATCCATTATTTCTTTATTGGTTTATGTTATAAATGCATATTTCCCAATATATATATTTGTTTAAATTTCTTATACAGTAAAGATTCAGTTTAAAAAAACCATTTTTCATGACAGCTGAACAAACCTTTAAAAAAAATTACAGCTGCACAAAGGCTGCTGATGCTTCATATACTCGATGCTTCATATACTCTATTTTTTTTTTTTTGAAGGGACACTTGGATAGACTTAATTCAGGCAATACTCTCTATTTTAACCAGAGAAATAGAAAATTGATTGATCATCTTACAAAACTAATTAATTTATTAATTTATAATGACTCTTTAACTATTTTATGACATCGTTAGCGGTTTCAAAATCATGACGATTGATCTTACAAAATTATCATACCAATATGCCATAAAGAAAGTAACTAATTGGTTAACAAGTATGTCACTTTCTTATGCTATAGATTTGTAGGTTTATTTTGTAGGTTGATTTATAATGTTATTACTTGATATAATTGATATAAATTTATATTATTAATAATAACATTCTTAAAAAAAATTTATAACTAAGACGAATCACGATTTGGCGTTAAAAAATGAAGAATGACGATTTGTGTACTATAGAGAAATGATCGGATGTATCGCAAACTCACGGGATTCTTGTAGAGGTGAAAGAGGGAAGGGCTCAGATACTCCTTCCGCTTCGCCAGGATCTCTTCCGCACTGGGCCCCACGTACGGAGACGGAGAGTAATCAAACGGCGGAAGGTCCGGAGCTACGGCGGTGACGGCTGGGTCAGTTTTTGTCGCTGCAGCCGCCCGAGAAAAGCTACGTTGCCAGCGAAGCTGTGCCGATCCTCGCGGCAAAATCCTCCTAGCAATGGACATCGTCATGGTAATGCAGACCCGATTCTGTGGTGGAAAGAGACTTTGATTTGAAAAGAGAAGACAGGAGGGAGAAGGATGAATGAGGAAAGGGAGAAGGGTTATTATATAGGAAAAAAGAATTGGGAGGGCTGATGATGTGGATCAGTGGATGATATGGGTTAGGTGAAATTTTTTTATTTGGTTACGTGGCAACTCTTTAATGCTCCATCTTGAGTTTTAAAAATTACTGGAATATTTAAGTCATTTGGGAGAGTTTATTATACCAAATAAATTTGAGATATATTTTTCACACATCTATCCAAGTTTATTAAAATATATTTCGAACAATTTTTTTTATACATATATCATTGGAAAAAAAAAGGAAAAACCATATTTATTTTTGTAACAATTTAAAAATTAGAGTGGTTAAATTTCTTGAAAATTATAAATATTGATGATATTTATTTCTTTAAAGATTTTAATCCCATGAACAAATTGCATCTCATCATTTGTCCAACCAAAATCTTCAAAAAAATCTACGTACACTTAAACAAATATCCAAAATTATCTTTATGATGATTCTAACATCATGAATGAATCACATAATCAAAATTTTCCAAAATTCATCCTAGACTCAAACAATCATCATTGGCAAATTTCACCTCGTGAATGAATTGCATCCCAACATTTATGCAACCAAAATATTTTAGAAAGCAAACCCAAGCTTAAAATATCTTCTTCTAAAAATTAAAAAAAAAATTGTCAAAAAATATCTCTCAAAACTGCAACCCCATGAAAGAATTGCACCTCCAAATATGTGCAATCAAAATTATCTAGAAGATTAACCTATGCTTAAACAATCATCATCAACAAATCTAATAAGTGAAAATTATATATCTCTAAATATTATAAACTCGTGAAGGAATTGTACCCTAATATTTATGCAAAATAATTATTCCAAAAAAGCCAAACAAGGCTTAAACATTAGGATCATCAATTCCTTAAAAAAAAGACCAATATTATTTCTTTCAAGAACTCAAACCATGAAAGAATTGCACCTCGCCAAAACCCAAAAATTATCATATCAAAATTATATGTACAATCAAAATTATCCAAAAAATCAATCTTAGTTTATTAAACAACCATATCAACAAATCTTAAAAAGACCAAAATTATCTCACTACAAATTGCAAACTAAAGATTCCAATCCCGTAAGTTTAGACATGAGTTTATAATTAGCTTAACGTGATAAAATGAAATTTTAAATTTTCCATTCAAAATCGTAATACAATTTAGAATATTTCTAGTACGTATGCAACTTAATTTTAAGTTATTGTTATTTTGAGTTGTTGTTAACTTGTCATGTAATTCTATGTTGGATCAATGATACTTTGTCACCTAACATACAATTTTGATTTTTTTAAACAATAACATGACAATAATATGTAGATGGCAAAGTATCATTGATCTAACATAGGATTGCATACCAACAACCCAAAATTGATATATAATCAATTATAAAATATCAACTCTATTATTAATAGTTACTTATATGATTTTAGGGTCAAAATTGATTTTCAGATGGGTAACCAAACATGTTCTAAATAATATGCTTTTATTTATTTAATCGATTTTCTTTTATGGGGAAAACGTTTTTTTGGTGTTCGGAGAAATATGGGACCACCACTCCAAGGAAAGCGTTTTGAAGGGGAACTCCTACTCCTCCGTCCTATTCATATGAATTATCTGGGTTTATCTATAAGCTAAGTCACGTGTTAGTGTTATATCTGTTAAGAAGTATTTGTTATTTTTTTCTTTTATTTGGTTTTTATTCGTTAATATCAAATAATATATATGTGAAATTTTCAATAAATTTTAAGCATATAAAATTATAATGTCAAACTACTTTTATAAAGTTTTAAAAAAAAACTATTTTTACTAATCTTTATAAAATAGTTAGGTGTAACTTATAAAGGAAGTGTTATATCACCTTTTCTCACTATTGACGTAAGATAATTTATTAAAAATAAGCAAAATACTTATCCTTTTAAAATTTAAACCTTTTGAATTACTATATCTTTTTTTTTTATTTCTTCAATTGATGTATAGTATGCTCTTAACATTATTTTTTTTTTGCTATTTTTTTTATTTATAATAAAGCAAATTCCGTTGCCGGGACTTGAAACCGGTTTTTTTTGCTATTTAATAACCGAAGATCAATGTATTAAACTACTCCCTTCATAGTCAAGGTTATTCGGTTATCTTGGTCTCTGGATAGGTAATAGGGTTAGGGATGGACATGACCGTGCTTACCATTTCCTTGTCCAGACATTTTGGGAGTATCTAACAAGGATTATGCAACTTTTAAAAGTTTAATATATATTTATTTATTTTGTAATAATCATTAAAAATAATAATAACATATGTATAACAAATTTCTCTCATTATAAAAGTCCATCTATAATATGAAGTAGTGACTATGCATTCTGAAACAATCGATGTGATTTATCTAAAAATTATAAATGTATTTTTTATTAGAATAAAGATAATTTTAGTGATTTGGAATAACATTACAAATAAAATTCAAGGATTATCGCATCAAATCTTCAAGGATTATACCATCAAATCTTTATTACAGTTTATTACACAGCTTGTTTTGCAAATATATGTATGACAACTTTATTCTAGATATAGATATTCACAATTTGTACTCGCATTATTCCCTTTGAATGAGGATGTATATTATGATTCTCATTTTGCGGGTGTTCACATATACATAATTATGTTTTACTAATAAATGTTATTTATATATTAATAATTTTTTTATTACTTTGAAACATATGTAGTTTTTTTAATATTTCAAATATATGACGATTCATTTTTGTGATTGTAGTAAGGGTGTGAATTTTAAGAAGTTAAAATTAAGAAAATACTCATTCCGGTCCTATTTATAAAATCATTTTGGGATTTTTATTTTGGTTCTATTTATAAGACCCCTTTTCAATTTTCAATACTACCTCCGTCCCTAATTATAAGGCCCTCTTGAGAAATTTCACGTTGGAATAATTTAGTTAATTGTATTGAAAATGTGAACTTTTGATATGTATTTTCAAAATTACCCTTATTAATATTATAAGGAATCTAAAAAGTGTTAAATAAATATGGGTGTTTGTGAAAAAAATAATTAATACTCATTGAAAATTGGCAAAGGACCTTATAAATAAGGACACAATAAAAGTGTTAAAAGAGCCTTATAATTAGGGACGCAGGGAGTAGCATTTAATTACTTCTTTCCACTAAGACCCTTATAAAGTCAACACTCGGGATCAAAGTGGGCCTCGGACTCGGATTAATCATAAGTCATCATGCTCGGCAGATCCGATCGTTATGTTTGTACCTTTTTATGATGTATAAAAACAACGATTAGAATACCAAGTAATAGATGATATGTAATGACATTAATTAGCGAAGTATGAATTAGTTCACTGTTAATTACGATTATTATCTACATTCAATAATAATGAATATGACAATTAAACCATGAAATTGAAATAATATTAATGGGGTAATGAGAAAGATCCTTCCCTGTTAGTCTTCGTGGTTAGACTTTTGCTGAATAATGTTGATATGCCCGGCATCCTTTTGGCATTGAGGCATTTCTTCTTCTATCACTAGAATGTGTGGTTAGCCGGTATTCGTCACCCTTTTTCATCCAAAACCCCTATACGCCATTATGGACAAATCACTGTGTAGCACTCGTGTGAGCAACGCTGGATCCCGAGGAGGGATGTTAACAAGGATGTCTTTTGGCTGTAAGTAACCGTGAGAGGCGAGGGTGTCATGGCAGAGGGTGCGAGGATATGGCAGGCTTTGGCACGTTGAAGATACTAATATTAGACGCCAATAGTGACTGAGCAGTTTAGCACCAATTAATTTTGAGGATATCTTTTGGCGGTCTGAAGCTCGGAATGGGCTTTGTTTAAAAAGGTCACTACTCGAAACGGGCCTTTTAGAGAAGTGGGCTATTATACTCGTACCTCGCATATGTAAAATAATTGGTAATCGTCGTTAAATTGACAATTTATAGCAATCAAACAACCATAATGACAATTATTGGCAAAGATACTATGTATAATATCGATATCGAGGTAGTATGATTTAGTAATATCACACGTAATAATATAATAATATCGTGACTGAAAAGACAATAGTTAAGTATCGTGCAAATAGACAGGATTGCCCATGAAAAGACGCATAATTTCAGGTATATCATGCGCAATAATTGTAATTGAAGGACATTTATAAATATGTCAAAGCATTTAATGACAACAAGTCAAGTGATGAAAGCTTATCCATGAAAAATGAGAATGCGCGATATATATATCAAATAATAAGCGACATGTAAAGGACTTAAAAGGAACTAAGTATTAAAAGCACATTTCAGAAATATTGCGTCAGCTGAGTTAATATCAGCATGTGTGCAACGTAATCACGTAAAATGCCAAGTAAATAGGAAAATAATACAGGAACGAGAATTCCTTCCCCGATTCGCTGTGGTGAGAAATGCCAGATTGAGGGATGTCGGATTAAAGAATGTTGGATTGAAGTCTTTTGTCATTCCTTTCCAAATGGAATTTGTTGAACATTGAGGGCTGACCTTTGTTTTCCTTAAATATGATTTTCTCTATGCTCGGAACACGAGCTTCAAGAGAGGAACTCGGCGCGGGGGTCCTCGCTCTTCGCTTGGAGCACAAGCTTCAAGAGGAGAACTCGGCACGGGGGTTCTCGCGATCACCACTAGATTCCAAATAGAGCGAAAAATTATGTCCATTAATGGGGATCTCGAAATGGGTTATTCAGCAGCTCAGGCCTATTAATATAATTACTTGTCCATGTACCTCGCATATGTGCATAGAAAATAATTTAGCAGTTGTTGTTCAAGTTTGTAACAACAATAATAGATAACAATAGACATGTAATGACTTTATTTAGCAAAATTGTAATATTTTTGCTGTTAACTAATAGTCATGTGAGTCAATAAAATATTTGTGCAATTATTAAAAATTAGAAGAATTATCAGCCGATGATAATATAAGATATAATGAAATAAAAATAAAAATGTTGGTATGCATAAGAATTTGATTTTAAATGAAATAGCTTCCCTGATGTAGGAGTAGCTTGCTGCTGTTGGGCCCGTAAAGTTGTTGATATCCCTAAGAATGCCTTGTCAAGAATTTGTCCAGTTGGGCCGAATGAGTGTTGATAGTCCCTCTTTTTTTTTTTGGGTTTGGGCCTGTTGAGGCCCTTTTCTTTTTTTTTGTTTGTTAGGGCCTGTTGAGGCCCTTTTCGTTTTTTCTTTTTTTTTTTGACTGGGCCTTGTGGCCTGTTAGGGCAAGAACCCTACTGCAGCAGTTGCTTGCTGCAACCCTTGTGCCAACAGGACGCGGCGGCGGCAGCCAACCGGGAGGAACCCAAGCGGCGCCGAGGACCTAGACGCTAGGGCGAACGGGGGTCGCAGGTGGCTCGCTAGTTCGGAGACCGCCGAGAGCTCCAAAACAGCGGAGAAAGTGTCTCCTTCAAGTTTCTTCCCTTCTTCTTTCTCGGAGCGAGTTCGGAACAATCATGGCGGCAGCGGTTCAGAGCTCTTCGGTGATGGCGGCGTGAGAAGGAGGGTGAACGGCGGAGGGCGAACTCGGATTTGCGGTTCGCTCGCGATCGATCTCCCACACGGCTGACGCGGTGGATCTCTGTGAAGCTCTGTTTCGAGAGCTTGAAGAAGAGAACGGCCACCGTGGCGCTGCGATGAGGATGACAGGCTAACGGCCACCGTGGCGCTGCAGCATCGGCCCTCAGCCACTGATGCCACAAACAGTATCAGCAACAGCAACGAAGGAGGCATTCTCCACCGTAACCGCGATCGTGGGCAAGGGCGGGTTAGCCGGCGGCGACGATAAGGACCTCTCTGTTCAGCATCAAAGAACACGTTTTTTTTTATGTGAATGGGAATCAGAGTTTATCGTTTCTCACAGACGGCGCCAATGTAGTGTCCCGGTATTGATGGAACACCACGATGTGTGTTTGGTGGTTGTTGCAGCTGATGAGGGTGACCCCGGTCCTACGTACCCCCAGTGATAAGGGGATCAAGCCACACGTAGTTCTTGAGAGTAGGGATGAGAGAACATACCTTAGCCCCTATAGCATGGCGATACTTATAGGGGAAGTTGTGTTGTGATGCCTTATGGGCCTGTTCGGCCCAGTAGGGCTGACATGGCTCTTAGAGGATAAGAAGGATGAGTTATTCACCCTTATCCTGTACTAGAGAGCTCATGCTTATCCTGTAGCGGTAGGATTTATTATTGGTTAACCCTACACCTTGGGGACGCATCTCAGCCATGTTGCTCCAGGTGTCGGGACTGTGAAGTTCCCCTCCACAGTTTATCATTAAAAAAAAGTATTTATAGTTAAAAATTCTCCTAATACATACACTCGATAGTGACGAAGCAAGAAAGCACTTAGAGCATCTCCAACCCAGTCTCTTAGCACTAAGAAACCATGGGGCAATGGAGTTTGCTTACATGTCGTCTCTTGCAAGAGCTCGTCTCTTGTTGGAGAGACGTCTCTTGAGGGACGATGGAGAAGAACTCGTGGCCATGAAGGAAGAAGGGTGAGAAGGCCGTGAGTCTTGAGGGAAGGAAGTTGTGATGGTGTGAGGGTGGCGTTGCCGAGAAGAAGAGTGGTGATGATGTGAGGCTGAGGGAAAATAATACTCCCTCCGTCCCTAAATGTAAAGCCTCTTTGGGGGATTTCACGTCCATTAAGAAAGTGGAATAATTTAGTTAATTGTATTGGAAATGTGAACTTTTGATATGTAATTTCAAAATTACCCCTATTAATATTATTGGGAATCTAAAAAAGTGGTAAATAAATAGGGGTATTTGTGGAAGAAAGTAATTAATGATCATTGAAAATTGGTACGGGGCTTTATAAATAGGTGCTGGAAATAGGGATAGAATACGCAGCGGAAAAAAAAACGAAATACCCTATTTCCAGAACAGGATCCATGTGAGAGAGCATGATTCGAGATAGAAAAACGTTTACCTCTTGATGCGAAGAGGAAAACGGCGCTGGTCAGATCGTCCACGAACAATATAATCCACGTCAATCACGAGCGCAGCAAGGTAGTCGCGCCTCTATTGGTATCCACACGAACTGATTCCCAATTGGAGTCACGTCTCTCTTCTCAGTGCTAGCGGAGAAGAGAGAGATTTAGTGTATCACTCACTCTCTGATATGGACGGCTAGGGTTGTCGTTCTGTGTCTCACACGTACCAAAACCCTAAGGCTAATACTATTATTTATAATAGTATTAGACCAGCGGGCTGGGATTGGCAGCACATACCAGAATGCGTCGCACGGTCATACTGTGCATCGCATACAACTATTGTATTTTTTATCAAATGTGATATCTCCAATCTATCTGTTCTTAGTGTGTGACCCTATAGGTTAGTTCCTATAATGTTGGCAGTAAAGTTAAAATCCCATTTTAAGTTTACAAGCAATGAGCGGTATCTAGCAACACGTCATTGCTACCCAAGTGACAGGAATGTCTGTGATCTGACATAACCTTAGTGTGACCAATGATCATGTGTAAATTTTATCCCTTTGTTCAAATATCTTAGTTACACTCATGACATGAAACGTGTCACCCATGTATAGTGTAACCTATGGTTTCTTGATCCCTGAGTAGAAGCGTCTAAATAAGTCTCGTCAATATCTCATATTGACTGTCTTGAGTATGGCCATACATTTCACCGTCTCATTCAGTCAAGGGTCCAGAGATATAATTCCTATTGACAAGGAATGACAAATCCCATCTACGTCCCTCACATCCCTCTACATGATTTGTCATATACCCGACTACAACCGTTATGATCACCTGATTAAAGATGACGTTTGATTGCGTGAAAGCACATAATTCCTCATATTGGGAACCGTAGCGGCGAGAATCGCTTATGACACTCACTTAATAACCCATGTAGCATTCTCATGGCGGGTCAATCCAGTACACAATTGTCCCAATGTGTACTTACTTGAAGACTTGATATCCCATATACATGACCGGTGAGATACAATCATCAGTCTGTCACATACTAGTCTCGATGTATTATAGTTGTCCTTATTAACTGTAATACTCGACTAGGGAATCTTTAAGGATAATTATCAATCAATAAGATCTCACTATCAAGTCATGTACTTGATATTCTTATGACATTGAACTTATAATCCTAAGGACTTTACTACATCTATTTTAATTAAACAATTAAAGCATAAATATATTAAATGAAACGCCTCATTATTATTAATAGTAATAATCCATAAACATGAAATAAGTACAAGTAAAAGAGAAAATATGATTGTCACTAGGGCACTCTCCAACAACAAAGACAAAATAAAAGTGTCAAGAGAGCTTTATATTTAGGGCCGAAGGTAGTAATAGTTTGAATATAGTAGTAGAAGGATGTGAGGCTGAGGGAAAATAGTAATAGTAGAATATAGTAGTAGAAGGATATTGAGTGGTGATGCCGTGATGGTGTGAGGCTGAGGGAAAAAAAATTAGTAGAATAATAGTAGTAGAAGGTAGTAGAAGGATGTAGAATACGGTAGTTTTAAATTGAAATTTTATTATATGTATTTGTATTTTTTTTCATTTAAATTAATGTAGTTTTTTTTAATTATTTTTTTATGTATTTAGTAATTTTAAATTATTGTTGTTGAATTATTGGTGCTAATTGAATTACATTTTAATTTCTATTATAATATGTAATATTTAAATAATATGTAAAAAGTGATGTGAGGTAGGATGTGTAGTCCATTCAAGAACCATGGTTGAGTTCTTGGGATTGGAGCAAAATTGTGTTATAGTTGCTTAAGATATGAGAAAGTGTGAAATAATATAAAAAGTGTCGTGGAAACCACTTAAGAACCCAAATTGGGGTTAGGCATTGGAGATGCTCTAACGCTCCCCTAAAAAATTTGAAGGAGGACTTAGAAAGACAACATAAGAGCATCTCCACCGGGCAAATGCTTTTGTCCATAAAACAGTTAGGGACGTCCCTAACCGGTGGAGGGAGAACAAGTTTTGTCCTTAGTTATCATTTGTCTATAATTAGGGACAAATGAAAAGTAAAAAGTGTGGGGTAATGTGGGGTACTATGTGGAAAAAGTTGTAAAATATTAAGGATAAAAGTGAGTTAATGAGTGTGGAAAAAATATGTATTTTTTCTTAAAAGCATAGGAAAATGTGAAGATTAATAAAATAATGTGTGTGGTATATTTAAGGACAAAACTTGCGTCCACTGATGGAGATGCTCTAAGAAGCTAGAGAAATGAGTAGGTTGATTGGAACTCTACAATGAATCAATTAAATGCATTAAAGTCCAAAAATTAAAAATTCAGATATTGAAATAGAAATCTTTGGAAAATGAATCGAAAATAAATTATTCACCTTAATATAGTTTGGGACAAAAAATTTATTACTTCCTCCGTTCCTAAATATAAGACCATATTGACACTTGTATTTTATCCCTATTTATGAGACTCTTTACCAATTTTCAATGACCATTAATTAATTTTTTCACAAACACCCCTATTTATTCACCACTTTTTAGATTTCCAATAATATTAATAGGGATGATTCTTAAAATACATATCAAAAGTTCATATTTCCAATACAATTAACTAAATTATTCTACTTTCTTAATAGACGTGAAATCTTCCAAAGGGATCCTATATTTAAGGACGAAGGGAGTATTTTTTTATCATCATTATATCATTGCAGGACAAAAAGAATATAAGAAATTAAATGATAACTTAAAAAGTTTAAAAATTTTATTATCAACCTTATTTATGAAAACATAATTATTCTTAAATGCTTATCCCCAACCCTCAAGAATGAAATTAATAAAATTTATTACTCCCTCCATTTCATACCGATGGTAAAAATAGACAAAAATTTTTGTCTCAATCTAAAGTTAAAATAATTAATGAAAATGCTTAAAAATTACAAATTTTAAATTTTAATTATTAATCAATGCGAAATACATTAAGTACACAATCTTTTGATTCTTTTTGAATGACAATTCTATATAAAACTTATCCCTTTTAGATTTTTATCCTCCATCCAAAATTAAAAAAAAAACCTTTTTTACCTTTTTCTTTTTACAATTTTCGTAACTTATTTCTTCCTATTTGTCCTTTCAATGATTCCATTAATTTCTCTTTTATTAGCCGATTTCTACCAACCAATGAATCCATTCACGGGACAATCCCATTAATTTCAAACACCTGAATGAATTTGCACCTCAAGTATTTAATTAAGTAACGAAATTTTTTTTCACAAGATGAAGTTAACCAAGTTAACCTTAAACAATCATCATCCAAATATCTAATAAAAAAGTTTTTTTAACCTTAGTCATAAGGACTAAGGATAAATTATTTATAAGTTATTTTTTTCAATTTAAGATGATTAAAAAAATTAGTTGGAAGTAATTAATATTTAAAAAAAAGTTTTCTTAACCTCAACCCTTAGGATAAACACCCCAAATTAAAGTGATTAGGAATTCTTGAAAATGATGCATCTAATAAATCAAATGACTTATGTTTTTATTTTTTTAAGACATTTTAACTACTTTGGAGTGGTTATCATCAGTCCTAAGGGCTGAAGTTAAAAAACCCTTTAAAAAATTATTACTGTAAAAGAATTGTGATTATTAAAAGAATCAAATACAAAACATTATGAATACAAAATAACAATTTTTTAAGCCGAATAAAGAATGTGCTACTTACGGTGATGCTTATAACATAAAAGAGGCTTGGCCTAATTGCTCAAGTTCATATACTTGGATAACATGGCCATTTCTTTAATGATAAAAACACAACTATTTTACATTAATATTACATACAATATTCTGATCTTTTGAGAGTACAGTATTTAATTCTCATGAGCAACATTGCTCCATCCAAACCTCTGTCAGAGCACGACTGCACGAGTACAGTATTTAATTCTCATGAGAGTGCAGTATTTAAGCCGAATAAACCTCTTGTCATGCGTTCAGGCGTCTTATAATTTCTGCATGCCAAAATATGGTTCGAAAAGGAAGCCGTTTATTATCAATACATTACAAATTGTGCTAGCAAGGTTATGATAAGTTTATACTATACCAAACATATACACTGGAAAAATAGAAAAACACCTCTTCAAAGATCTCTTTGTGGCCTTTATCATTTAATAATGAGACTTCCACACACCACAATCTACAAAATCATGTTGGAATCCTCTTTCTAAATCAATTTACTTGTTAAATAAGCACAAGTTTTCATGACATTAGCAATAACATGATTAGCTTAACCTAATACAAGCATCCTTCTTTTCTTCGGTGAACAAAAGAGGGTTATATATAAAACAATACTATATATAAAAATTATCAAACAATACAAATTAACCCAATAGTATACACTTCCTTCACCCCTTATTATAGGACACCATTTTGATAAATTTGATGCCTCTTTTTATAAGTCGTTTTAGAATATTTAGGTAATATTAAGGAGTTTATTTTAAATACACCCTTCATAATTACATAGGGGAAATATGGTAATAATTACAATAGAGAGAAAAATGAATAAGTGAAGTCGTAAAGTTTTAAATAAAGGTAATTTTGGAATGACAATATATTTTTTAATAAATTAGAAAGTAATAATTATTTTTTTAATAACCTGCGTGAATTAGGTAAAAATGACTTATAGTTAAAAGACAGAGGAGTATAAAAATTGTTTCAATTGTTAAAGTCAACAACAGGTTCATGGAAAATAAATGGAAATAATCTCACCCTTTGTATTTAGCCACCATCGTCCTCACCGGAGTCGCACCAACATATGCCATCAAATAATAAGAGAATTCAAAAGAAATATTGGAAAATAAAAATCTTACCAACACACTTCCAACGTTCTTCCACCCCTGGCCATGCTCTTGATTTCCTCCCTTTTAAACCCTCATTTCGGAAAATTGCAGTAACAACCACTATACTCTCCTTCCTATTTATACTTGTAGTTAGTTCCAGGAAGCCTAACACTTTTGAATCTAGAGAAACTCCATACATAATAATGCATAAATTAAATATGCCCGTGTTTTCCCGATGAAAACCTCAAGCCCCAAGAAGCACATACCTTGAACTCTAGCACAAAGCCCTTCACTTCTCCTTGTGGCCATTGCTAAGTGTTTCACATCTTGGAGATGAGCATTGAAAAAGAGCGATGCAGTAATAGCAATGCTCCCACCGGTCCTATTTATAAGACTCTTTTGGGATTTTTATTTTGGTCCTATTTATAAGATACATTTTCAATTTTCAATAGCATTTAATTACTTCTTTCCATTAACACCCCTATAAAGTCAACACTTTTAAGAGTTCCAATAATAATTATAGGGGTAGTTTTGAAAAAGTATATCATATTTTCACATTTCCAATGCTACTGACAAATTTATTCAATCTCCTTGGTGAGAGTGAAAAACCCCAAAAAGATCTTATAAATAGTACGGGAGAGAGTAGTTGGAATCATGCTATGTAAACAGTACTATAAGAGTATAAGCCCACTGAATAATGCTTCGAAAGGGTATTGATTTTCTAACCACCCATTTTGGGTTTTTGACCCCCTTTTAAATTCTTTTTACATTTTTACCCCTTTACTTTTTTTTTTCTTTTCTTCATCCTTTTCTACTGCTTATTCTTCCTCTTTTCCTCTTCTTCTTCTTCTTCCTCTTCCCACTTCTCTTTCTCCTTCTCTTCCTCCTTCTCTTTCTTGTTTTTTCTTCTTCCCCGTTCACCGTAAAACTCTTCTTCTTTAAAATTTTCTTCTTTTTTTCTTATGTAAAATTCTCTAACAGAAGTACATGTTTTTTTATTTGCACATACTTCAGGGCTCGGGCTCTGAAGTATGTGGTTTTTTTGCTCCTACTTCAGGGCTCTGGAGTATGTGTTTTTTTCACATACTTCAGGGCCCTGAAGTACATGTTATTTTAAAAAAAAAAATAATTTTTTTTTTATTTTTTTACCCCTACGTCCAAGCCTTGTCATATGTGCAAAATGCACGTATTTGCAAAATGCACATACGCCTAGGCACTGAAGTACGTGTTTTTTGCACATACTTCAAGGCCCTGAAGTACGTGTTTACGTGTTTTTTTTCGCATACAGGCCCTGATGTACGTGTTTTTAAAAAATATAAAATTTTTGCCCTACGCCCAAGCCCTAGCGATTGTGCAAAATGCACGTATGCCTAGGCTCTGTAGCACGTGTTTTTTTTTCACATACTTCAAGGCCTTGAAGTACATGTTTACGCATTTTTTTTTGCACGTAGAGCATTTTTTACATACTTCAGGGCCCCGAAGTATGTTTTTTCTCACATACTTCAGAGATTAGGCGTAGGGTCTATTTCCTACGCTTTGACATTGGCGTAGAGCATTTTTTACGCGAAAAAAAAATGGAGTAGTGGTGAGTGTGGGTGAAGGAAAAATGTGAGTGTGAGGGTGTAGGAGAAAAATAAGAAGATGAAGAGGTAAACATGTACTTCAAAGCCTTGAAGTATGTGAAGAAAAAAAACGTACTACAGAGCCTAGGCGTACATGCATTTTGCACATACTTCAGGGCCCTGAAGTATGTTTTTTCTCACATACTTCAGAGATTAGGCGTAGGGTCTATTTCCTACGCTTTGACATTGGCGTAGAGCATTTTTTACGCGAAAAAAAAATGGAGTGGTGGTGAGTGTGGGTGAAGGAAAAATGTGAGTGTGAGGGTGTAGGAGAAAAATAAGAAGATGAAGAGGTAAACATGTACTTCAAAGCCTTGAAGTATGTGAAGAAAAAAAACGTACTACAGAGCCTAGGCGTACATGCATTTTGCACATACTTCAGGGCCCTGAAGTATGTTTTTTCTCACATACTTCAGGGATTGGGCATAGGGTTTATTTCCTACACACTTTGACATTGGCGTAGAGCATTTTTTACGTGAAAAAAAATGGAGTGGTGGTGAGTGTGGGTGAAGGAAAAATGTGAGTGTGAGGGTGTAGGAGGAGGAGGAAGAGGAGGAGAGAAGGTGGGTGTGATGGAAGAAGAAAAATTAGGAGAATGAGGACAAGGTGGGTTTGAGTGGAGGTGGTGGAAGAAGAAAAAGGAGGAGGAGAAAGAAATAAAGAAGAAGAAAAAAAAGAGGAAGAAAAAGGAAGAAGGGTATTTTTGAGAAAAAAATTAAAAGGGGGTCAAAAACCCAATTGGGGAGGTTAGAAAATCAATACCTCTTCGAAAATGGAACTCAATGGCTGAAAGCCCAACACCATAGAAAACAATTAAGCAAGTTATTTATTATTATGCCCCTAATTTAAATTCGAAAACAAATCAGCAAATGAGATTAATTAAAACCAAATGAGTAAAAGACTTAATACTGTAATTTCTAAAAAATAGTAACTAATTCAAATTAATCAAACATAAAACATGATCAGAATATGTCAAAGGGCAACACTTTCCATAATTTTTTCTTAAAATTTTAAATTCTTAAATACACAGTTCTTCATAAAATACTTCCACTCTTGTGTTTTTATTTTCAGCCTTAATGAGATTAAGAAAACCCAAAAATTAATTAATTTTTTTATTATTATTTTATTCTTGATAATACTTTTCAAAAACATTCTTATAAAGTACAGTTGTCTCATTTAATTTTTATTTCATTATCAATATTATTTTCTTAAAATACCTCTATTTTTTATAAAGTTGAAAAAATTAAATACAATAAATTAATTAATCTCCCTAATAAACATAATTTTAGTTATTTTTTCTTATTTCGTAAATTGAAAAAACAGTACAGACTTATTAATCATTACTTAGATTTTCAATATATTAATTATGTTTTTTCTCATTATACCCTTTTTCTTTTTATAATTATTAATTTTTCTCAACTATTTATATAAACCAAGACAAATTAAATATGGGCAAACATGAAAAATAACATTTATTACACTCATGAAATCCTCAAAAAAACAGATAAAAAGAAACAAAAATTCTCTTCAAAAAAGGAAAGATAATAAGAAACCGATGTAGTAAGAAAAAACATACTCCCTCCATCCCTATATATTGGATCACTCTGAGAGATTTCACGTTCATTAAGAAAGTTGATTAATTTAGTTGGACATGTGAACTTTTGATATATATTTTCAAAATTATCCCTATTAATATTATAGGAAATCTAAAAAGTGTTGAATAAATAGAAGTGTTTAACAACAACAACAACAACAACAACAACAACAACAATGCAACAGTGGAGTGCGAAATGAAAGAAAGCTCTCGTGCTGGTTCTCATGCGAAACTTTCTTCTGAAGAGGATGATCAAAAGGCTAGAAGCACAAAGAAAGCGAAGGTGAATGGTGAAGAGGTAGTGACTAACTCCGACGAGGTTGTCATGGAGGAAACGGGTGCAACTGATACTGATAGGCAAGCGCCTGCTTCGCCGCATAAGCCCTCTTATCGGGAAAAATTGATGCATTTGGAGGGCTATAAACCTGATGCGACTGAGATTATTCAAATGGTAACAGAGGAGATTTGCATGGATTTCCCTCAACCAGATGACGCCTTGGATGATGATGATGAGGTTTTAAAACCTACTGTGGAGGTTTCTTTGGAGGAGTACGATGAGTGGTGCAGGCCGTGGAAGACTGCGCTCATTGTAAATGTTTTAGCAAAAAAGGTAGCTTATCGTTTCATGGTGACTAAGCTAGAACATTTATGGGCGAAGCATGGAAGTATCAAAGTTCTAGACCTTTTAGAGGGCTTTTTCTTAGTCCGGTTTTCCCATGAAGGAGATTACAAACAAGCTCTGTTTGAAGGACCTTGGACTTTTGCTGGTCATTGCATTCAGGTTCAACGTTGGAGACCTTTTTTTAATCCTAAGGAGGAGGAGGTGAGGAAGATTGCCACCTGGATCAGGATTCCAGAGCTTCCTATTGAGCTTTTTACTCAAAAATTCCTATGGAGAATAGGAGGAAAATTGGGACATATGTTGAAGATTGATGAGAATACGTCGATTCACTCCAGGGGGAGGTTTGCTCGAATTTGTGTTGAGCTTGACCTCCGGCGTAAATTAAAACCATCAATCATGGTTCTTGGCCGAGAGTTCAAGTTGGAGTATGAAGGTCTTCAATTGATTTGTTTCAATTGTGGGAAATTTGGTCATAAAAAAGGAAATTGTTCTCAACCCTTTGTGGTCAATAAAACTGTAGAAATTCATGCTGAGAAGAGTCCCATGGTGATGGACGGCGGTGTGACAGGGACGGAGGATCACAAAGGAGTTGACCAGAATCCCGAAGTTCCAGCTCTTGTTGAGGAAGGTGCGGATAATGAGCAGCAGATTAGTTCTAATGATTATGGGCCCTGGATGATAGTACAAAGATTTTCAAAAAAGAAGAAGAATCTTGTCACTAAAAGTCAGAGACCAGGGGCGGATTTTAAGGAAACGGTTGAGGAGCATAATTCATTAGGGAATCTGTTTCATGTTTTAGATGAGGAGTGAGTAAGACCTTCAGCGCATGATAACGGAGGAAGTGGTGCTGGAATGCACGTGGAAAACAATTCTACGCTACCTGGAGTCATTAAGGGCCAGGAGGGTGCTAGTGGGCCGGTTCTAACTAGAAGGAGTGGGCCGCAACACTTGGTCAAAAATAAAAGTGTGGCTAAACCAAAAGATAAGAAGTCAGGGGTTTTAATTGTATCTAAACCGGGCCCATCTACATCTGTACGTGGGAAGGCATCATCACCGACATCACGTGTTGAACCTGTGGAAATCCCAATTAGTACTGATATCGAGCCCTCTGGTGATGGTGAGAAAGCGATTACTTTGAAATCAAAAAAAGAGAAAGAAGTTCTTCATCTCATGCGTAGGTATCAGACCGAAATGTGGAATCGTTTTAAGGAAGGGAATAGGAATGAAGATTTCCTTGGAATTTCAGCCAACTTCTCTCCAGTAGAGATGGAGCTTCTTGAGCGCAAGCTAACTCTGGGTTTAGATGGAGTTGATTCTTGTGCTGAGGAAGATGGGTCAGCAGCTGAGGATGGTTATGTTCATGAGGAGCGAATGCTTGAAGGGTATCCAAAGGGTCGTTCTGTTCCTAAGGATCCGCAGAAGTGGATTGTTCCCCATATGGCTTAATTTTGCATCAGGTGATGCTTGTCTCTCTTTGTTCTTTATTCATGAATTTAATGATATGGAACTGTAGAGGAGCTGGTGCTCGTTATTTTCCGAGTCTGATTAATGATTGTAAAAGGTTATAACATCTTGATTTTTTGGCTATTGTTGAGCCAAGAATTAGTGGTGAAAGAGCTGATGCTGTTATTAGCAGATTGGGTTTTGATGATAGTACACATGTGGAAGCTGTCGGTTTTTCCGGAGGTATCTGGTGTCTATGGAAGACAAATAAGGTTCATGTCCAAGTTCTTTTTTCTTCATTTTATGTGATCCATATGAGGTGTAAAAGAGGTAATGAAGCTCCATGGTTGCTGAGTGTGGTCTATGCTAGTCCTCAAGAAAGACTTAGATCTGTTTTGTGGGATGAGCTTCGCCAATTAAGTTCTGGAATTACGGAGCCTTGGTGTGTTGTGGGGGATTTCAACCAAGTTCTATTTTCCAATGAGAAAAAAGGAGGAGCTCCCTTCCATCATCCTTCTGCTGTGAATTTTCTGGAATGTTTAGATGACTGTCATTTATCTGATGCGGGGTGCAAAGGATTGTTTTTTACTTGGCAAAGGGGTCAGCTTCAGGAGCGCTTAGACCGTGCGATGGTTAATGATTCTTGGAGGGTTAGATTCGAGGCTTTTTCTGTTATAAATGTCCCTCTTCTTGGTTCTGATCATACAGGTACCTGGCTGAAGCTTAATGACTGTCATAATGGTAATGCTTCTCGAGCCCCTTTTAAGTTCTTTGCTTCATGGCTGTCTCATCCCGATTTTGGTGTGCAAGTGAAGAACTCTAGGATTCTATCCCGTGGGTGGAATGAAAATGTTAGCAGTTTCACTTCCCAGATTTCTATTTCGAACAAAGAAGTGTTCGGAAACATTTTTAATAAAAAACGCAGAATTCTTAATCGTTTGAAGGGTATTCACTGTGCTCTTGAAAGGTCTCATAACCCTTATCTGCAGGATCTTAAGAATATTCTTTGGAGAGAATATGAAGAAGTGTTGAATCATGAAGAGATGTTTTGGTTTCAGCAGGCTCGGACAAAATGGATTAATTTGGGTGACCGCAATACTCGGTTTTTCCATCAGTCCGCGATGGCAAGAAGAAGAAAGAACAGGGTGGAAGCGTTATTGAATGATGAGGGAGTCTGGATTTATGACGAGCATATGTTACAGGACATGATTCTTGCTTATTTTAAAAACCTATTCTCTGTTGGTTCTTCTCCTACTATCAGGCTGCTCAGCTCTACTACTTTCCCTCGCATGTCACAGCTGGATGTACAGTCTCTTTCTCAGGAGGTGTGTTTTGAGGAGGTGAGGAAAGCTCTTTTTAGCATGGGAGATCTTAAGGCTCCGGGTATTGATGGTCTTCATGCTCTCTTTTTTAAGTCCCAATGGGATCATCTCCAGGTTCATTTTTATAGATTTGTGCATTCTATTTTCCAGAATCCAAGTTTAATTAAAGATGTTAACCAAACGGTGATTGCCCTTATTCCTAAATCTTCTCATCCGCAACGAATTACTGAATTCCTTCCTATCTCTTTATGTAATGTTATCTATAAAACTGTTACTAAGGTGATTGCTAATAGATTAAAGGGCTTGCTTAATGATATAGTTTCTCCGACGCAGTGCAGTTTTGTTCTAGGTAGACATGGAATCGATAACGCTATTATCCTGCAGGAAGCTATTCACTCTATGAAATCTATCAAAGGGAGGAAAGGTTTCATGATTATAAAGCTTGATCTGGAAAAAGCGTATGACAGACTCAGATGGGATTTTTTTACATGATACTCTAATCACTGCTGGTTTGAATGAGAATTTAATAAATCTTATTATGCAGTGTGTCTCAACGTCTTCTTTGTGTGTAAACTGGAATGGTAACATTTCTGCTCCCTTCAATCCTTCCAAAGGTCTCCGGCAGGGAGATCCGCTCTCTCCCTATCTTTTCGTTCTCTGTATGGATAGGTTGGCTCATTTAATCCAAGATGCTGTTGATAATGGATCATGGACTCCTTTATCTTTTGGGAGAGGAGGTCCAAAAGTTTCGCAACTCTTTTTTGCTGATGATCTCATCTTAATTGCTGAAGCTTCTGTGCAACAAGCGGCTGTTATTACTGAGATTCTGGATCAGTTTTGTGAAGCGTCGGGTCAGAAGGTGAGTTTGCAAAAATCATCTTTGTTTTTTTCTGGTAATGTTTTATCTACATTATCTTCTCAAATCAGTCAGAATATGAATATTCCAGTCTCGGATGAGATTGGTAAATACTTGGGCATTCCTATGCATCACTCTCGGGTCTCTCTATCGTCCTTTTCCTATCTGATTGATAAAGTGAAAAAGAGGTTGAGTGGTTGGAGGATGCGCTCTCTTTCTTTGGCTGGCCGTATCACTCTTGCTCAATCCTTCATCATGAGCCTTCCAACCTATGTTATGCAGACAACAGTTATTCCTATTGGTGTTTGTAATGAAATTGAAAAATTATGTCGTAGTTTTATTTGGGGAAGTTCTCAGGAGCGCAGGAAATGTCATATGGTTTCTTGGGAGACTGTTTGTTCCACAAAGGACCAAGGAGGGCTAGGCTTTCGTACTCTTCGTGTTGTGAATGAAACTTATATGATGAAGTTGGCTTGGGGCATTTTGAATAATCAGAATGCTCTTTGGGCAAAATTGCTTTTATTCAAGTATAAAGTTGATAATGTTCGCAACGTCGGGACTGTTCCGCCTGCTGGAGCTTCTAATCTTTGGAGAGGTGTGGTCAGAGCTCTCCCGAAGGTGTGTAATGATATCTTGTGGAATCTTGGTAATGGTGGGACTGTAAAATTTTGGAGAGACCGATGGATTCCGGGCATTCCTTGTCTTGCTGATTTCACTGGGTTGGATATTCCGGATTGGTGTATTAACTACCCGGTCGTACATTATTCTATTAATGGTGAGTGGGACTGGTCCATTCTGCAAACCCTTTTGCCCCAAGAAATTTGTGACAGAATTGCTGCAATTGTTCCTCCTAATGCTGACTCGGGTGATGATTGTTTAGCGTGGATAGCGGACAGTAGTGGTTGTTTTTCTGTTAAGTCAGCTTATTCTATCCTTATGAATCCTGTTACTGATAATCCCCCAAATCCTTCAAATTTGAATGATAATTTCAATTTGCTTTGGAAGTGGGAAGGTCCTCAGCGTATTCGCTCCTTTATGTGGGTGTTATGTCATGGCTAGCTGCTGATAAATGAGGAGCGCATTAAAAGAGGCATGGGATTTTCTAATCTCTGTCCTAGATGTAATTCAGCCCCTGAAACTATTTTGCATATGATCAGAGATTGTCCTATGGTGAAGTCTTTCTGGAGATCTTTGTTGCACACAAATAATTCTGAACCTTTCTTTACTGATAATCTTGCCTCATGGATATCTAAGAACCTGAAGTATTCAGGTTGCGTTATTAATAATATGAATTGGCAAATTATATTTGGTATTGCGGTTTAGATGCTTTGGCGGGACAGGAATAGGTGGGTTTTTGAAGGGAAATCTGATTTGTCTTCCAGTCTTTTCTTACAAGTGATCAGTTACTATAATATGTTATGTGATGCTACTACTTGCTGTTTGGCTCCTATCATCGGAAGGAAAAGGGAGATGTTAATTTCATGGCTGAAACCCCCTTTAGGTTGGTTGAAGCTTAATGTTGACGGGTCAGTTCTAACTCCGGGGCTTAGAGCAGCGTGTGGTGGTTTAATCCGTGATAGCTCTGGTGCTTTTATCAGGGGCTTCAAATGTAATTTGGGTGTAGCTACAATCATGAATGCTGAACTTTGGGGTCTGGTCTGGGGGCTTCGTTTGGCAAGGGAGTTGGGTGTTCCTAAACTCCAGGTTGAAATGGACTCGCAGGCGGTAGTGACTTTGGTTAACTCTGAATGCAGCAGTTCTCATCATTGCTTTAGCCTAATTAGAGAAGTGAAGGCTTTGAGGAATTCTGGATGCGATATTACTATATCTCATATTTATAGGGAAGCCAACCGTTGTGCTGATGCTTTAACCAATGCGGGGCATGATGGTGATTTTAATTGTGTTTTTTATTCTTCTACCCCTGGTTTTATTTTTTCTATCCTCTGTGAAGAGGCTTATGGGATTGCTTTCCCAAGAATGATGATGTAGGTGTCTGTTTTGGGCGTTTTCAACCCCGTTAATTATCAAAAAAAAAAAAAATAAATAGAAGTGTTTGTGGAAAAAATTTATGGTCATTGAAAATTAGTATAAGGTCTTATAAATAGGGACAAAATAAAAGTAACAAAAGAGTCTTATATTTAGGGACGGAGGTAGTACTTCCCTTGGTTTAAAGTATAAGCAAAACTAACTAATTTTCTTAAATTTTGTTTCATTCTCCATGTTATTACTTTCTTAAAACATCCATAGAAAATTGTTATCTTATCTAAATTTTTTTATTCCCAATGATACTTTCCTAAAATACCTTTATTTTTGACAAATTTGAGAAAATTAAATACAATCAACTAACATCCTTAATAAATACTCTCTCCGGTCCTATTTATAAGACCATTTTGGGGTTTTTATTTTGGTCCTATTTATAAGACTCCTTTTCAATTTTCAATAACATTTAATTACTTCTTTCCACTAACACCCTTATAAAGTCAACACTTTTTAGAGTTCCAATAATAATTATATGGGTAGTTTTGAAAAAGTATATCATATTTTCACATTTCCAATGTCACTAACAAATTTATCCACTTTCCTTAATGGGAGTGAAAAACCTCAAAAGGATTTTATAAATAGGACCGGAGGGAGTACTATGAAATTAGTTTGTTTTGTTATAATTCAAACCAAATGGAGTTAGTCATGCATGAAAAACAAAAAAAAAAGGTTACTATTTCCAAACTGTTTTCACACGGTAGCACTCAGTTTTATGTTACTACGGTATTTTGCTCAAATATTATTATGCAAATTGGAGTAAGAACAATGAAACATGGTTTATGTGTAAACTTATCCTTAATTACTAAATCAATAAAGTAATTCAATTATTTTCAAATTAAATCTTGATTAACAATTGCCACTTGTCAAAACTTTCTTCAAATTTTACATATTAAGAATTAAGATTAAATTAAGATAAGATTAAGATTAAGATTCATCATACTCCCTCAGTTTCACTTTAAATGTTTTTTTGGACTTTTACACATAGATTAAGAAAGTGTTGATTATGACGATTATTGTAAGTTTTATGTGTATTTTGTCAAAAATACCCCTATTTACTATTTTTTTTGTCAATGTATAATTACTAGTATTACAAATTTCAAAACTAAAACAACAACTCCATTAATATGATGAAAACCGTCCGGTGCATTTTCCATGGCCAGCTCATTCATTCCACATTTTTCTATTGAGTAGTACTACTCCACAGTACTGTAAATGTAGTAGTACATTATTTTAAGATAAGGGTAAATAAGGAAAAACAGTATTAAATGTTGCCTAGATTTGGTAGAAAGACATTTATTTTGAAACAAAATTTTGATGTTAAATAGACACTTAAAGTGAAACGGAGAGAGTATAATTTTGGCTTATTTAAGTTTTTGATTTCTGAAAGTTGATCGAGTTTTGATTTTAGTCCCTATCTTTTTATTTGATCGGTTTTAATCCTTAAAAGTTTAATTTTTTTTGGTTTTGTTCTCTGTCGTTAGGGATCCACCGTTAATTGATGACGTGACTAACGGAGTGTCACTTTAGCATGCCATCTGTCTTTTTGTTTACAGTAAAAGGTCCCAGAAATTTGACTGAATTTTGGTTTTAGTCCATATCCTTATTTTTCACAGATCAAGGTCCTTAAAAGTTTAAAATTTTTTGTTTTGATCCCTGCTACCGTTAGTAAAATATCTTTAATTGCTGACATGGCTAACAAATTGCCACATCAGCATGCCATATGTCTGCACAATAATGAGTTACTGCCATGTTGGCATATGACATGGATAACTCAGCAAGAGAAGCAAAACTCTAGCCACAAATTGCCGAAGATTGCCCAAAGCAATTACCGGTATTTTAATCTTTAAGGACCAAATCATTATTGTGCAGGCACATGGCATGCTGATGTGACAATCCATTAGTCATCTCAGTCATTAACGGTATTTTCTAATGGCGGTAGGGACCCAAACAAATTTTTTTTTATCTTTTAAGGACCTTGACTGCTAAAAAAAAGATAGGGACTAAAATCAAAATTCGGTTAACTTTCAGGGACCTTTTACTTTAAAGTTAAAAGACACATGACATGATGACGTGACACTCCGTTAGCCATTAGACTGAAGAGGCTAATAAGAGGATTCATGGGATGGACAAGATTCTCAAGACATTAGACTATACTAATGCTCAAAAGGTGACATATGCAGTCTATATGTTGGAAGGAGAGGCTGAGAATTGGTGAAACCATACTGCTCAGCTGTTGGAATTAAGAAGGAAGAGAGGTCAACTTGGGAGTGTTTATGGAGAAGTTTCTCAATAAATACTTTTCAGAAGACTTGAGGAGGAAGAAGGAAGTTGAGTTTCTACAGCTGAAGCAAGGGGATATGAGTGTAGGAGAGTATGCAACAAAGTTTGAGGAGTTGATGAAGTACTCTCCCTACTATCAGAACAACCCAGATGAGAGGGGAAAGTGTATCAAGTTTGAAGGTGGTTTGAAGCCCAACCTGATGTTTGTGTTTAGTTATCAAAGAATCCAGAGTTTCCCTGCACTTGTGGATATGTGTAGAATGTATGAAGATGACAAGAAGGCAGAAGAAGTTCAAGTGTCAGAGAGAAGGGATCATCAGAACTATGTACCGCAGAGGCGTAAGAGATTTGACTGTAGAGGGAAGGGTCCATATTCTGGCAAGGATAGAGGCAAGAGAAAAGCCAAGGTTGATGATAGAGGCAAGTCTCGCAGGGATGTTCCATACTGTGAGAAGTGAAAGCATCATCATTTTGGAAGAGTCTGTTGGGCAACAAGTGTTTGTTTTAATTGTGGGAAGCATGGTCATTTTGCTCGTGATTGCAAAGAACCAGCCAAGACCAATCCGAAGGGAACAATTGATAAAACTGTTATTTCTGGCAGAGTTTTCACTCTTAGTGGTGTAGAAGTCAACCAATCTTCTGATCTCGTGCAAGGTAATTACTTGCTCAATGGTCAGTCTTGCAATGTCTTGTTTGATTCTGGAGCTACACATTCTTTTGTTTCTTATGAATGTGTAAATCGTTTGAAAATACATGTGTCTGATTTACCTTATATTCTTAAGGTAGAGACCCCTACAAATCTTCCTGTGATTGTTTCTAAGGTGTGTATTAGGTGTCATATGGAAGTATTAGACAAAGTCACTAGTGTAGATCTGATCTGTTTACCTTTGTCACGATTGGATGTGATCTTAGGGATGGACTGGATGAGTAAGAACCAAATGATCATCGATTGTGATAAGAAGTTAGTAGTTTATAAGAATCCAGAACCCGCCGGTTATGTGTGTTTGTTTACCTCCAAGGTAGAAGAGGCAGTGGTAAGAGAAGAAGCTCAGTCGATCGAGGAAATTCCTGTGGTTAGGGATTTTCCAGAAGTGTTTGCTGACGAGATACCGGGTTTGCGGCCGAAGAGAGAGATTGAGTTTGGAATAGATCTAGTTCCGGGCGCTGGTCCCATTTCTATTGCTCCTTATAGAATGACATCACTGGAAATGGCTGAGTTGAAGATGCAAGTGGAAGAGCTTCTGGAGAAACAACTGATCAGGCCAAGTGTGTCTCCGTGGGGAGCACTGGTTTTGTTTGTCAAGAAGAAGGATGGTAGTTTAAGGATGTGTGTCGACTATCGACAGTTGAATAAGGTTACCATTAAGAACAAGTATCCATTGCCAAGGATAGATGACCTTATGGACCAAGTTCGTGGAGCTTCGATATTTTCCAAGATTGATCTGAGGTCGGGTTACCACCAGATCAGGATTCGGGAAGAGGATATCTCTAAGACCGCATTTCTTTCTCGATATGGACACTACGAGTATGTCCTAATGCCGTTCGGATTGACTAATGCACCTGCATTTTTCATGGACTACATGAATCGAATCTTTAGACCGTATTTAGATTCATTCGTGGTTGTGTTCGTTGACAATATCCTAATTTATTCAAAGAATCCAGAAGAGCATGCCGAGCATTTAAGGATTGTGTTAAAGGTGTTGAGGGAGAAACAGTGTGACATCCTGTATTTTTCCATACGTGCATAAATGAATTTTATCAAAGTGAATCTTGAGGTTCTGTTTTATAAAGGATTTTCAGATGAGTATTTTACGTGAGTAAGAAACAAGGTGTTGATTTTTACGGAGTTTTATAAACAAAATATTTTATAGACGTAAAGTGAATAATTTTGTTGAGTCTGGAATAATTTGATCAACAAGAGATAAGTTATGATTTCTATCAAGGATGATTCTTATTAGAAATGAATTTCCTTATGAATATGATAACTTTGAAAATTCATATCTTTTTAACCGTAACTCGGAAATTTATGATCTTTATATGAAAATGATCGTATTGAAACGTAGAATTTGAAAAAGTAACTTTTATAATTTTCTGGGTTGATTTATAAAAATTTATTCTTTGAGTTTGTGAAATATGAATTTTGAGAATAATTGTGTAAGTATGATTCTTTAGAGATATTTGCATCATTGTGTGAGTTGATGACTGATTAGGAAATAAAAAGGGTAAGATATGTATGTATATATGTGTGCTAAGGTATGTATTTATGTATGTATGTAAGCCTAGGATTTTAATTTTTAGGACAAGAAGCCTATAGAATAAGTTGGAACCATTTGGAAATTAACTAAAGTAGAATTGGAGAAAATGTGAGTTAAGGAAAAAGCCAACCAATAGAAAATAACCTAAGTGCCCTAAATTACTCCTTCTTGTCTAGGTTGACAAGACTCAAACCATGCAAACTTTTCAATTGCCCAAAACTACCCTTCCCATTTATGCTTGGACCGAAAATTTGTTAAGGGCAAAAGAGGGAGAATTTAGTTGCCTATATATATAGAGTTAGCTTGGCTCATTCCTTTCCAAACCAAACTCACTTCTTCTCATTTGCACCTAAACACTTCTAAGAGGCTCATTAAACTCTTAGAGAAAGAAAGAGAGAGAGAGAGAGTGTGTGTGTGGTGGCCGTGAGGAAGAGGAAGGAAGAAGGAGTGGATTCCAAGCTTGATCAAGCCTACTCTTTTAAGATCCAAGTGTTAATTAGAACGCTAGGAGATCATCTTCTCTTTAGGTGGGTGATTCGAAGATCATGAAGAAGTTGTGTTAGTTTAGGTTTCTTTTGATCTTTCTTCTCTTTTCTTTGCATGTTGATTTTCATGGCTTAGATGATGAGTGCATGTGTTATTTGTGCTTGATCATGGACTTTTGAGATTAAAAGAAACTTGTAATGTAACACCCCGCAAATCCCTCGTATTAAATTAAAATGCTAAAGAGATTTATTTTGAGGAAAGTGTTTTTGAAAGAATATTTTCTTAAATAAATTTCCTAATTAACGTTTTAAGGTAAAGAGTGACTTTAAGGAAATGGTTTTCATAAAATGATGTCATGAGTTTTGAAGTGAGTTTAGAGAAATAATTATATGTTGGACATTTTTTTTATGCCTTAAAGAAAAGGTGACTTATAAAGAAGAGTATTTTATGAGAAAGAGATTGTTTTCTAAATATATGTGTTGGTTGATGTGTGTTTCATGTGTGATTGTGATTTTGTGATTCCTTGAAATATTTGAATTACTAGGTGAAGTGGTGATTAAATGTTCTAAAAATGGAATTAAGTATGAAATAAAAAGATAGTGTATGAATATGCATGTGTGTATACGTGTAAGTAATGTGTGTGTGCATGTGTGTGTTTGGCCGTGTGTGTGTATGTGCATGCATGATGGAGCCTTGACTTTCTTGCACCCTAAGGTAGTAGACTAGTGACATATAGGTTTAGTTTAGTGTAAAGTATAGTTAAGGATTTGACCAACCAATAGGACCATGGATTAAGCCTAATTTTGCCCTATTTGTCTCATGGCTTGGTCTTAAGCCATGCAACTTTTTGTGAGACCAAATTTTCCCCTTAAGCAACACTCTTGGCCGAATAATTTAAGGGCACTTGGGGAATTACTCGTGTGCCTACTTAAGCCCAAAGCCATAGTTCATTTCCAACTTTTCCTTCACACTTCATTTCCAAACCTAAACACTTTTCTAAGAGTAACCTCCAACTCTTAGAGAGAGATAGAGAGAGTGAGACCGAGAGCTTCAAGAGGAGGAGAAGAAGGAGATCAAGCCATGAAGCCTTAGGATTTCTTGAAGATTAAGTGAAGAAGGTTGAAGATCTTCTCTTTTCTTTGGTTTACTCGAAGATCATAGAATGTAGAAGTAGTTCTTAATCTTCCCAAGCCTTGTAAAGTTTCTATGTTGTTGCATGTCCATTTTTCTTGTAGATCTATGTCTAAAAGTAATTGTTTAGCTTTGATCTTGAGTTTCAAGAGCCACACAAATTTGTAGAACCTTAAACCATGGACTCTACCATTCGGTCATGTCTAGAAAATTAGGTTGTGATGATTTTTATTTAGTTTAGAGTCCATGCATGTTAGTTTGATGTTTGTTAAAGATGATTTAAGTGGTTTGAAAGCTTTGATTTTAACTTTGAATTTTCTAAGCTTCGATCTTTGGTTTTCTTTTCAAAAGGACCTTGATCTGTTGTTTAATCTTGAAAAGATTTGATTCTTGCCTTGATTCTATATAGCTTTTTATCTTGAAGTTTTGCATGAGATTTATGAACTCAAAAAGTTTTGTTTCGTGGCTTGCATGTCACGGTTTTGGTAAGAAAACAAAGGAAAACAACTTTTTCAAAATGGTTTTTACCTTGATCTAAGTTCATGTGTGTTTTAAAGCAAAAGATTCAATTTCCTTCTCTTGATGTGTTGAGGTGTTTTCGGTCAAGCCTTGAAAAATAAGAGATCATAATTGTTTTTCATAAAAAGCCTCTTGCATGTGTACTCTTTTGATTTCCATGATTTCTAAGGCACATGCAAAGGGAAATAATACATGAAAATGTGATTGAAGTGACCAAGTAGGGCACGGTTTTTGGTAAAGAAGGGAGTGGTGTTTTATAAAACTATGTGTTTCAAATGTGCATGTTTTTGATCTTTGCATGAAGAAAAAGTGCATCAAAGACTTGTTTTTCCAAGATGATGATTCGGCCTATACTAGGTTAGATAGGCTAGATTCTTTTTGCATGTGAGTGACTTGTTAAAATGATTATGTTTTGTGACTTTGTTTTAAGAAAAAATTATTTGAATTGTGTTGTTTTGTTTTTGGGTTCAATTCGGCTTTCATAAGAGAAAAGGGCATAAGTGTATTTGATTATTTTCAAAATTAATTTCGTGACTTGATCTACAAGATTTAGATGCATGCATGATACATATTTGAAGATAAAAACTTTGGTCTATGATGATATGTATTCGGTCAAAGCTTGGACATAGGAAATCATGTTTTGCTTCCATGACAAAGGACACATACATGTTGATTTCTTGTGATTTACAAATCTTGTGTTTTTGCATGTGAAAAGTAGACCAACAATATTGTTTTTGTCTAAATGAGGTTCGGCCTGACATGGAAAATAGACTAGGGTTCTTTTTCAATGAAGCGACATAAAAACAATGAATGTGTTTTGCAAAATCTTGTTAAATTAATATGTTTGAAATCGTGTTGTGAGTGTTTAAATTATATTCGGTTTTAAATGAAAAATAAAGGACCTAAAGGAATTAAATAATTTTGGAAAGTTTTGTGTTTAATTGGACATATGTGTGTGAATTCGGTTAGGAGGAAAGGGAAGAGTAAACGATTTTGTTTCATGACAAAGAAAATAGAAATTAAGTGCCTAAATTGAACCAAGTTGATTTGTGTGTTTTACCATGGTGATCCTTGACTTGTTTTCTTGGATTCCATTCGGTCATATAGTGTAAATAGTCTAGGAGACTTAATGGCATTGAGATTGTTGTGCTCAGTTTATATCTTTAAGAATATGTGAATGCCTAAGTGTTTCGTTTAAGTGAATAAATGTTTGAATTAGAGTAGTGTAAGTGTGTGACTTGTTGTGGTGTGTTAAGTGGATGCTTGGAAAGTGATTGAGTGTGTAATCGATTTTGAAAATAGTTGATTCTGAAATAATTTGATTTGATTGAGTCTTGTTGGGACTGTGTTTTTGGCTGTCCAGAATTATTTAAAATGATTCCTTAACTCTGAAAATATGTTCAAATGATTTAAAGTAAAGTTTTCAAGTAATAATTAATTTAAGAAAACCCGGATCAAAAACGATGCATTTTTCGGTGTTTTCAAACGTGTTTAAGGTGCTGGTCCAAACTAAATAGTTTAAATAACTTTTCATAATGTTTTCAAATGATTTTTGAAAGTACTTAAGGTGTTATAAACATCCGAGTTGTTTGAAAGAAAACGGTTGTGTTTTAAGTTTTGACGAGGAATGAGAAGTGTCTAAGTTATGAAAAAGATTTTCATAATACAAGTTAATAACATAAGCATATTTTATTTAGTACGAGGAATTTGAAAGACGAGGGATTGGGGCAGCCGGCAACAGAAAGGATCCGAGGTGACGGTACGCACTTAATAGCTGGCCCTCAGGTGAGAGAGAAGCTTTCCTAAGACACCATGGTAGTTAGGTGATTTGGTAGGACGTTCCGTATCATCTCAAAGATCAGAACTAAGTGGTTAGAGTCAGTAGTATAAGTGGCAATTGTTTGATTGTGTGGCCACTTATACGAAGGTGACGAAGACCACATTGTTGTGTGATGTTTGTGTGAATTATAGTATGCTTTTATATATTTATTTAATTATGCCTTATGTTATTTATTGCTGTTAATGGAAATGAGTAATATACCGATGGACGTCTGTTACGTCCTGAAAATAAATTGAAATAATGAAATGGTGGAAGTAAATGATGAGGATAAAAGAATGAAAATAAGGTTGAAAGATGGAAAAGAAAGAAAGAAAGAGTCGAGACTGGGAAAAGAATGAATGATGATGTTGAGAACGAGCCAGAGCTGAGGAAAGTATTGTTGTGGTTGGAACAAGGTGTGGAATGAGTGGAGCTGGGCTCCTTTGTTTTTGGTTTTAGTCTGGGACTAGTGTTGAGTTGAGCTTGCTTCTCCATTAGCGCTCAGCAAAGTTGTAATTTCTGAAAAGGTTTTTGAAAAAGAGATTTTTGAAAAGATTTTTGAAGAAGAGATCTTGTGGAGATTCGTGAAAAGAAATTTTTGAAAAGAATTGTGAAAGGAAATTTTAAAAAGGGGATTTTTGAAAAAGGTTTGAAAAGGGATTTTTGAAAAGGGTTTTGAAAAGAAGTTTTTAAGAAGGGTTATAAACAAATGTTTTCAGAAAAGTTTTTCCGAAACAAAATTTGGTGAAAAGTTGTGAAGGAAGATTTTTGGAAATTTTGTGAGAAAGAGATTTTTAAGAAAACTTTTGAGGAAGTCTATGAAAGGAAACTTTTTGGAAATGTATGAAAGTTGATTTCGAGAAAATTTACGAGAGGAGATTTTATGTGAAAATTTTCGAAAGGATATTTTGTGAAAGCTTCTGATATGAGATTTTCCAAAAGTTACGAAGCTGTGTTTGAGGAAAGTAAGATTGTTCTTGAAAAAGATTGTGAATATTGAGAAGGATTGGGGAGTGAGATGAGAGTTCAGTGATGTGATCCCAGCTCTGTGCTATGTGAGAAATGATGAGAGAAAGGCTGTGCAAAGTTAGTGGTCGGGACTCGTTGAAGGGTTGCACGAAGGACGGGCCGACCTTAGGTTAATTAAAAACAAGATAAAAGACTTTAAAAGACATACGCGGTGAAGTATGAGAGTGCGAAGTAGTGGAGAGGAAGGAACCATAAGTATCTGCGGATACTTAGGAGGAGATTGCATTAGGGGAGGACGATGATGGTGAAACGTCAAGAAGTCTAGAGTATGTTTCTAGGCAGAACGAACTCCACATGTGGCGCACTAACGTGGTGGGGACTGGGTCTAATGCCGTGGTAAGTTCTGCGGGCCCACTAGAAACATACTGTCGCCCCCTAGATTGCAAATTGAGAACAGTGAGAGGGACTGGAGTGGGGCATTTTGTTTGCCACTGTAGTGAGACAGTGTCCCATGTTTATGAATTGATATGATTATGATTGAGGCTGAGTCCTCCTGGTCTGGGACCATTTGATGTCTGACAGCTGTCGTGCCCGCACGGTAAAGGTCCTGTACTCCTGTTTGCTTCCGACTAGGTTGGGTGGATGACCTAGGAGATGTAGACGTGAGTTATAGCCAAGAACGGACGGAATGTTATGATGATATCTTGTAATTCCCCAAATTAAGAAAAAGATGTAAGCTTGAATACGAAGAAATTAAGAGTATGAGTGAAAGAGAAAGAAAAAGTGTTTTGTAAGACATGAAAGTAAGTTGAAAAGAGGATGAAAAGTGATAACAAGAATGACGATAATAATAATGGATGATAATGTTAACAATATGCTTGATGTGTTGCGTGTATGTGTGTTGTACTGTATGTTTGTGTGGTCCTATTATCTTGCCTATCGTAATTCCACACCGTTGACGATTCGTCGTTCGGATCGCTTACTTTCTCCTGTTCGTTGGCATATCGGTGCTGCTGGTATCTCAACGGGCAGATGGAGTATCGGATGGAAGTCACCGTACGAGGCTACAGGAATTATAAAGAGAAGATTCGGTATGAGGCTCGAGGGGACTCCACCACTCTCAATGAAGCAGAGCCGGAATCTACTAGCAAGGAGGGAATCACAACAAGGAAGGCATTATCTTCGAGAGCAAGGAGAGGACGCAAGAAGAAGAAGAAGGAACTTCTCTCAATTGTTCTCAATATGATAGTTTAAGGATAGTATAGTTAGCTTGGGCTATGATGATTGTTGTGTCAAGGATTACCGATGCCATGAGCCATTATGTAATGGAGCTAAGTTTTAATCTGACTCGTGGGGCACATCTTTATGCAAAGTTAATTTATGTAAAGTTTTTGAAAACTGTTAAGATAATTTTGAATCAAGTTCTTTTATGAAAAGGATAGTCTTATGAAAATGGATTTTTAATGACAACTCGGTTTTCGAAAGAGAGTGTTGAAGAACATCAATAATTTTCTATAATGTTTACAAACACTTCAATAATGTTTTACAAAAAAAAATTTTGGCCTTATTTTTGCAACATAAATGGATGAAAGTTGGGTACTTTGAGTTACGAAAATCGGGCTGTTACATGTAATATGCTAAACAATGGACTTGATGATTCAGTTAAGATTTGTATGATGGATTTTGATGCTTTTTGAATTAGATCTTAAAGATCTAAAGAGTTGTTTGATATTTTTGTGAGTTTAAGATAAATTTCTTTGCATGTTAAATTTTCTTACTTAAACCGTGATCTATGATGCATTCATGTGATTATTTGATGAGTAAACGTATGATCTAAACTTGATTAATGATAAAGTTGAGATCTTTAGCCTTGCATGTTGGTTTGATGATGAACTTGGTTGATTTAAGTACATGCATGTGATGATCTATGTTTAATAAGTGAAAAGTTAAGATCTTGAGTCTTGCATGTCAATTTTTAAGTGAAAAGATCATGTTTTTCTTGATGCATGATTCGGTCTTGATGATATGAATAAGGAAACAAGCTTTAAAAAAAAATGATTTTTGAGTATGAACATGATTTGATCTAAGTGTTTGATCTTGTGCATGTTATATTTTTGTGAAGTATGTTCGGCCATGCTTGATAAAAATAGGATCCATGCTTTTTATTTTGTGAGAAGTTGATGCATGTTAGTCTTATGGTTAGATTTGATGATTTCAAGTACATGCATGTTATTTTTAGGAAGTTTAAAGTATGATCTTGATTTTGTTTGAGATAAAGTAATGAACTTGAATTTTATTTTATGCATGTTAGAAATATTTGAGAAAAATCTTGTCTTTTTGTATAATGATATTCGGCCAAGATGAAGAGAGGTAGAAAGTCATGTTTGTTCATCATTTAGGTTGCATGCATGAGGAGACTAATTTAATCTAAGAACTTAAAAGTGCATGCATGAAATAATCAAGTTTAAAAATATAAAACTTTGAGGTGGTTTGTAACTCAAATTATTGCCTTGATTCAAGTTAAGAAGATGAATTAAAATTGTTAATTTTTCTTCTTGATGCTCACGGTTTTGAGTCAAAAAGAAAGAAAATGATTTTATTATTTTATGCCTTTATTTGTGCATCAAATCTTGGCAAGATTATATATACATAATTCGGCCAATGCATGTTCAAGTAGTTGGGAAAATTTTCTTCATGAAATGACCCTTGATAATGATTATACTCCTATGATCATGATGCTATATTTTTGATGGAAGTGATGTGTTGTTTTCTTTAATATTTTTCGGTTTTTAAATATGAAAATAAATAAGTTGATTTAGTCAATTAAGGAATTTTCATGATGTTAATCTAGTGATTTCAAGATTTAAAATTTATTGGTGATTAGGAAATATTGACCATGAGTAATTCGGTCTTTGTTGAATTAATTACGAGGCTTAGTTTGAATTATTTTCTTTAGAGTAATTAAGTTAGTCTATTAAGAATGTAATTTGATTAATAATTTTGAATGATTTAAAATGTGACTTGCATTATGTTAGCTTGTGAATGCTTTGAAAATTTAATGTGATTATTCTTCATGCTAATTGAGTGTGTTCTGGGAAATTTAGATTGAATTGGAATTATTTTTGAATTTTGTTTGTTAGAATTGTTGGTGAAAAATCTATGTCTGGATTTCAAAGGAATTGAGAAATGTTTAATTGGAAAAGTATGATTTAAACAACTCTAATTGATCTGAAATTTTTATATGATATTCTTTGACCAGTATCTGATAGTATCGTAAAGTTTGGGATTGAAATGAATCAATTTGATGTGGTCCTGGAATTTTATCTTCTTGAATTTCTGTATTTTGTTTAACATAAGATATGATATTGTAGTGACTGTAATGTTTATGTAGGATGCTGGACTTGGTTGAATTTTTATAGAGATGCTTGGATATAATTAAATGAATGTAGGAGAATTAATTTATGTGTCATGAAGTAAGAATTTGAGACAAACATGAGATCTAATCGAATTAATTGAAGAAAAATAGTAATGATAGATTTTCAATGTGTTGTTTCTTTGTCATATCTTGGGATTTTGTTTAATGCTTAAGGATAATGATTTTTGTAACATGAATGTTTTAAATTAAGTTACAATGAGTGGAATGGATTCTGTTTTGACAAAGAGATTGTTTTAGAATTGTTTCAAAGTTTTCTTGAAAACATTTTAATTATAGATTTGATCTGGATTTGAAATCTTTTGGATATTGGCAATGTGTTTCCAAAAGGGAATTGTTTCAAAGTGTTTTCAAAAACGAAATTATGAATTTATTGAAATCGTTTCTAACGCACGGGAAAAATGTTTTAGTTCGGGTGACGGACGGAAAGGAAACGAGGCAGGACTAGCGACTTGGAAATCTCGGAAAAACTCTTGGAGGCCTACATCATTGGAGGTGAGAGAGGGGCTTTCCCTAAGACGCCGTGGTATTTAGGTAACATATTAAGAGGTTCCAATCATCTCAAAGATTGGACTGCGATCTCGTTAAGCGAGGTAGTGTGATAGCAATTGTTTGTTTGTCTGGCTATCCACACGAACAGCTGAGATTGGTTAGTTGTTTATAGCTTGATATGTCCTTACTGCTTAGTATGATGCCATGTTTTCTAGTCAATTGTACATGAACTACTTGATTATCTTAGTATGCGAAATGATTTATTTATCGATTTAAGCAATTGTGATACTGTTTGAGAGACGTTTGATATACCTTGATTATGAGATGATGTGAATGAAACTGCGAAGTAATGAATTGTGATTGAAAAGAAAGATGAATGATAATAAAGATTCTAAAAGTGATGAAATACCAAGAGAAAGATGTAAGACCCGGTTGGGCCTAAGTCCTTATTGAATAAGGCAGCCTTGATAAGATATTAAGAAAAGAAATAATGATAAGAGGTATGAGAGTGATTGGAAAAGAGATATGAGCTGAGATTGAGAAAGAGCTGAGATGTAATGATGATTTTTAAGATTGTGATAAGAAATAACCGATGATGCGAATGAAAGTGTTGTAATGATGATGAGAAAGATGATGATAAGAATGATGCTGCTGAGCAATAGCTGATGAAAATAATGCTGATGAGATTCACGAGAAAAGAGATGTGATATGAGTTGAGCTGTGCTCCTCAGCTGAGAAAGTGAAGTTGAAGTGCTGAAAAGAGTTATGATGCTATATTGTGAAAGCTCACGAGATGTGATGCAAAATGCTGATGTGATTCAAGTTCTGTCATATGTGATTCTTTGGGGAACAGATTTAACCCTTAGTGGTCGGGACTTGTCGAAGGGATGCACCAAGGATGAGCCGACCATAGGATTAAGACATTAATTAAAACTCTAAAACTTTTAAAAGACATTAACGAATGCGGTGAGAAATGAGTGCGAAGTAGTGGAGAGGAAGATACCATGAGTATCAGGGATAATCAGGAGGAGATTGCATTAGGGGAAGGCAATGACGGTGAAATGTCAAGAAGCCTTGAGTATTTTCTAGGCGGAACGAATTCCATATGTGGTAAGGGCAGGCCGGTCCGATGCCGTGGTAAGTTCTGCACCCGGAACTAGAAAAATACTGTCACCACCTAGATTGCAAATCTTGAACAGTGAGAGGGACTGGAACGGGGCTATGTGATTTTGCCACTGTACCGGATTTTTTATAGTGTGCCTTGATTATATAAATTGATTTGAGACTGTACCAGATTTTCTACAATTCTCCTGACATTGAGATTTGTTGAGACAGCTGTCAAGCCCGCGTGGTCAAGGTCCTGTACTCCTGTTTACTTCCAACTAGGTTGGGTGGATGACCGAGGAGATGTAGACGTGTGTGCTAACTGCGAAACAAGTACCTCGATGATAATTTAATTCCCCAATCATCGATGAACGTGATCCAATAAGATTTGAAAAGAAAAGTATAGCAATGATTGCAAGTGTTGAGTAAGATTCATAAGACAAGTATGAGAAACGATCCCTGAAATAATCGATAAATCTCGAAATAATGATGGAAGGAAGAATTGACAAGATTTGTAAAAGTTTCATGAGAAAGATATTGAGAATGTTATTACGAGAAGATTGAGCATGAATTCATGTTATATGATGATGATGATCGTGTTGTTATTATGATTTACATGATGTTTATTGTTTTATCTTAATATTTGCCTATTGTAATTCCACACAGTCAACATTTATTGTTTTGGGTTGCTCACTCTCTCGTGTATATCTGCTTTGTGTTGAAAATTTACATGTTCTTTAGATGGAAAATATTGCGAGATTTCAGCTCATTCGAGAGATAGGCGCGTCTCCATGGAAAGGGGACAATATACCCATGTCCGCTTACGTTATAATCTACATAGAGATGGAACGACGAAGGAAAGAGATTATGGAGGAACTTTCAGCTCGTGAGATGGAGGAGGAGAGATCTCAAGACAACTCTGCGGGAGAAACCCCTGAGGTGGCAGATGATGATGATTCTGATCCGTGGTCTGAGGCTGACACGGAGGAGTGTCCCAGTGACGAGGACTGGTATCCGGACACCGAGGATCTTTCGACAGACGAAGATGAATGAGAGCTTGATCTGCCGAGACTCCGAGTTTGATGGCGAGTCTTAGTATGTAAGACTAGAGGATAGGTAAATCCCTCAGAGTGATGTATTCCACTGCAAGTTCTTAGTTGCCACAGCTTCATCATACTGTACCCCGAATAAAGTTTTATTCAGTATTGATGTTACAAAACAAGTTAAATGGGCCATTATGTTTAAATGATGTTGTTATGGACAGGTTTCAAAGTGCGGTGTTTTGTGGCATCTCGGTTTGGAACTTGAAGGACTATATGCAATGTAAGAACATGAGTTTTTAATTGTAACCAAGTTTTGGAAATTTAAATGTTCTCATGTTCGTATTAATTGTGTTTAAAAAAAAATTGGCCCAAATTTTCACTATATTTAATTTAAGTAATTGCGTTTTCAAGTTGCCGAATCGGGGTGTTACAAACAGTTGTTCGCCAAACTCTCTAAGTGTGAGTTCTGGCTAAATGAGGTAAAGTTTCTCGGGCATATGATCTCTGAAGAAGGAATAGTAATGGATCCAACAAAAGTGAATTCAATCTTGCAATGGGAGCAACCAAAGTCAGTTACTGAAGTTCGAAGTTTCTTAGGACTGGCTGGATATTATAGAAGGTTTATAGAAGGATTTTCTAAGCTTGCTCTACCATTGACGAAGTTGACTCGAAAGGATCAACTTTTCTTGTGGGATGAGAAATGTGAAAACAACTTTCGACAACTGAAGGAAAGGTTAACATCATCTCCTGTGTTAATCTTACCTGACCCTCACAAAAGCTTTGAGGTGTATTGTGATGCATCGAAGCAAGGACTCGAAAGTGTGTTAATGCAAGAAGGGAAGGTAGTAGCTCTTTGTTCACTCTCTAGCAAGTATACTAGATCGCAAAGTAATATAGTGTAGGAAGACCATATATCTTTCCCACAGGGACTACGAATTATTTAACTTATTCCTACCTAAGAGTAATTAAAAGTAAAATCTATTAAAATTCAGAATTAAATAAATTAATTAAAATAATATTTTACTGCTGGAAAAATAAATAAAAACAATTAACAATGGATGAATGGTGGTTAGGAACTGGTTTCATTGAATATTTCATTTATTTATTATAAATCAATGTTTTCCATTTAAATCAAAAACTAATTCAAAAAATTAGTAATTCCCAAATTCCTCTAATGAAATTACTGTTTATTATCCAATTTGTTAAATCCTAATTCCTTAGAAATTTAATCTATTAATAACCATGATTAAGAACAGTGAATTATGAAAAGTTATATAAAATCCAAAAGTATTCCTACAAGTTGAATCCTTATATTGTTTAATTGCATGGCCTATTTTAAATCCTAATTTTCCAATTCAGATCTAAAAACCCATAACATGAATTGATCAAGTTCATGCATAACAATAGAAACACAATTAAACACTTGATTTAAAAACTGAAAAACATTAATTCATATAAATAAACTACATAATCAAATCCACCATTTTCCTAACACAAGAGGGTTTAGTTACACATCATAGAGATGTATAACAAATAAGAATAGGAGTAATTCATTCCTAAATTACCACTAATCCTTGATCTGAGTCTTCAGCCTTCAATGGATTCCTCCTCCGAATGCTCTCCAGAGAATGTAATCTCCTTCCAACTTGATACTAATCTCTAATGATGATTGATTATGGCTGCCTAACCTAGTCCTAAACACATAAATATATCTCTAAAATAAAAATCCTAATAGAAACCCTCGAAATTGCTCAGAAATTGGCCCAATTGGGCCTGCTCGAGTCATGCGCGCCTGGGCGTGTTGGTCTGCACGTCTGGGCACGCCATATCTGAAGCCCACAAATTACCGCTGCACGCTCGCCTGGGCGCGCCATCCACACGCCTGGGAGTGTCAAGTATTTTTCGACTCCGTTTCTCTCCGCTTCTCTCCGTTCTTGTGCCATTTTCAAGGTCTTCTTATACTCTTCTCAGCTCCAATAATATTTTCTCCAAATAAAGCTCCAAAACACCTGAAACATACCCAAAACGGATCAAAACGTTCAAAGGATTCTATAAAACTAAAAATTCCTAAAACTAATACAAAATACCTATATTTACAAGAGAAACAAGCCAAAACCATAGCAAACGAAAGTGAAATTAAGCCCAAAAGCATCATATATTAGACCCAAATCACACCTCAAACTTAACATTTTGCATGTCCCAGGCAAAAATAAAATAAAAATTCATAAACTCAAGACAACCCTCTAAGTCAAAATGTACAACACTTAATCTAAGACTTCGACTCATCAACACAGCCACATATTTACACAAGCTATTCACATATCAAAACCTGGTTAAAGAAACAAAATCATTCAGAACTCAGAACTAGTGAACACTCTCAACCTCTCAGTGTATATCTCTCATGTGTATCAAGGGTATAAATCAATTCACTCACGTTCATACAATAGTCAAATGTTACCATAAGCTTGACCATAGACCCAAATCTCCACTGAAATTATTGAAAACATGCACAAATCAAAAGGTCTTAAATTGGGTTGTAATGAGGCCATGGCTAAAAGTGTAAGTTGGGATAAAGGAAAGAAGGGATAAAAATAAGGGCTAGAATGCAAAAAAATTTCCCTCTAAAAATTATGAATGAGCAATGAATACTATGAGGACTCACACTCAAATCACAACTATTTCACAGTTCTTCTTTTTTCAACTATACTCTACTACTTCTTCCAAACAAAATTCTTTTCTCTTATCATTCAGCAATTTTCATTTTTTCTCAAAATTTTCTTTTCTTTTCTTTTGGAAGAAGAGCAACTCACTCGACACTTTCACAATTTTCATACTTTTGAAATGCTCCTCTCTCAATCGCTCATTCAAAATTTCTAAGGTACTCACAAAAATATACAATCAATGCAAGGTACCAATGAAAAATCATATTTATATCAGGCTCAAAATGGGCAACTAAGGAAAACAAATCCAACAAAAATCTCTGAAGGCTATAAAAACACCATCATAAATGCCTTAATCATTTTCATGCATGTAATCAATTATCAATCTCAAAATGGTCACCGGTCAAGTTCTAGAATACAAAACTAAAGAGAACACACTCATGAAAGAAATAGGAGTCTCAAAATCAAAATATTCAATAAATTTACATACCTCATCAATTAGGCTCAAAATTTCACTAAGCTAAAGTCAGTTCACTAATCTCAAGTTCTGAAAAACTTTGTCAAAATAACCAGATTTCAAAAATATTTACAGCTCAACAAATAAATAATATGAATCAATGAGTCTAATCCTAAACTAAGTATATACACCTATCATCAGAAAAATAATCCTAAGTCTAGAATAATTACAAAACCTCTACCTAAGACACAAACCAACACCAAAAATGGGAGAAAAATTCAGATCTGAATTTTTTTTTATTTTGCTCACTCCCCCAAACTTAAAGGTTGGCTTGTCCTCAAGCAAACTAAACTAAACATACCTAACTACAAAATAAAAAAAATTACAAGGAATAAATCTGGTACATTTCCTACTGCATCTGAATAAAATACTCATCACTAACAAAAGTGAGAAGACATTCCCCCAAACTTTATATAAGTCATTAGAAACAGGTGTCAACATTAGCACCTCTAATGGGGAAATATCAACTCATATCTGTTACACAAAATATAACTTGATGCAAATAACAAATAATCCAAATAAATATCCAAGCAATAAAACTACAAAAATAAATCCTAGAAAGCAATTACATAATTTTGTTGCACAGGTACAGGAACTGGTTTGATGGGGAAAGGGTATAAAATTGATCAATGAATAAAAATCCCCAAAATTTTTGGTTTTTTCGCCCAGCGCACACCCAGGTGTGCAGGACTGCGCGCCCAGGCGCGCTAGACCAGTACACTGGTGCTTTTTTTTAAAAATAAAATTGCAGAAAATAAAAAAAATAAATAAAAAAATAACCTACACTAAAAAAAAACTAATTTCCTAAACTAAAATCAACTAATAAATGAAGTTAGGGAACTTACCTTTGTAGCACAGCTTTTTCTATTGATGCATATGGAGGAAATTCCCCCAAACTTATTTACCTGTGTCACATGAACAAATAAAAATAGTGCTATAAAGCACCTCATTAGTAGTTACTTATAGAAAGTTTCAACTCCTTATTCACTAACTAAAAAAAATAAACAAAACGTACACTACTACATATTTACAAGGAATCCACCAGGATCCCAAATTCTATGGCTCAACTCCCATGTGATATAGGAATAACAAGTTAATCCCATGTCCCATGGGAATGAGCATGGATGATGATGAAGTAAGGAAATTTTAAAAATAAATTTCAATCCCACCAGGGTCAAAAGGTATATTTCTTACATCATGCATCAACTTAGAAAATTTGCCTTTTTCCCCATTCATGAAGGTGTTAATTTCATGAACAAGGAAAACAAAATTTTTAGGATCTTTATTCATCCCTTTGCACAACAATGACTTATATTGATGTTTTGGAAAAACATCATACAAACTCAAGGGTCGAACATAATTGAAAAACTTTGACTCATCCACACATGCAAGAGATTTAACACAATTTTTAAGTTCAGAAAATTCAGCACGCAAGGATAAGTCAAATTTCTCCACTAATATTCTACCCCCATCTGTTTTGTTTTGTTTCACCTCTTCTTCCTCATGACGCACCTTAATTTCTTTTTCTTCTTCAAAATTTTCAGAAAGATTAATACTTAAGTCTTCCTTAACAGGCAACTCTTGTATCAACTTTTCTATCAAAGATTTCTTATATAATTTTTCAATCTCATTAATAGGGGTATTTGCATCATAAGAAAGAGGAGGTGAAGCCAAAACAAAATCAAAAAATGCTAACTCTTTACAAGGCATTATTGTACATTTCAATGAAGTTCCAAAAATAGATTTCACTCAAAATTATTTCTTAGTGTCAAAACAAATTAAATAAATTCTAGTCCCCGGCAACGGCGCCAAAACTTGTTCACTCTCTAGCAAGTATACTAGATCGCAAAGTAATATAGTCTAGGAAGACCAGATACCGTTCCTACAAGGACTACGAATTATTTAACTTATTCCTACCTAAGAGTAATTAAAAGTAAAATCTATTAAAATTCAGAATTAAATAAATTAATTAAAAGAATATTTTACTGCTGGAAAAATAAATAAAAACAATTAACAATGGATGAATGGTGGTTAGGAACTAGTTTCATTGAATATTTAATTTATTTATTATAAATCAATGTTTTCCATTTAAATCAAGACCTAATTCAAAAAATTAGTAATTCCCAAATTCATCTAATGAAATTACTGTTTATTATTCAATTTGTTAAATCCTAATTCCTTAGAAATTTAATCTATTAATAACCATGATTAAGAACAGTGAATTATGAAAAGTTATATAAAAATCCAAAAGTATTCCTACAAGTTGAATCCTTATATTGTTTAATTGCATGACCTATTTTAAATCCTAATTTTTGTAACGCCTAAGTTTATTTACCCATTTATACCCTTAAATAAAATAGTGAACTTAAAATTTTCTTTTTAAACTTATAAAATCTCCCGTCAAACGGACGGAGTTTCGTTTGTTTTTAGGACTTTTCCAAAAATTCCGGTTTTCCTGCAACCTGATAAACAACATCATTCAAATTTCAAAGCCAGCAGGGCTATTCACATATATCACATCTAGTGCAACATCGTGCACAAATCAGAAAGTCAGAGTATGAAACATCAGAGTATAAGCATCTGAGTTAAGCGGAATATAAACAAGTTGGAAAACAATTTTTCCCCAAAATAAGACCCCTTCCCAAAAGGAGTCGTCCTGGGCCCCCAAAAAGCTATTTACATTATATATACAACAAAAATTATTCACATCAGATCATCGGGCCCAGGACATTCCCATGTCTTACATAACTATAAGTGACCTACTCTCCCTGTGAGGGAGAGTACTCCTGCTCGGCCTGATCGGGTGCAAACTCTTCCTCAGTACCTGTGGAGATAGTAAGGAGTGAGTATTACACATAAAATGGGGAGGCAGTTTCCAATTAAGACATAATGTAACACTAAGCCACACACATATAACAGTTCAATCACAACAAAATATGAGTCAATGTATCACAATTCATTTTCAAGTATTCATTAGTTTCTCAAGTCAATTTCATCTCTTTATACTCATGCATTAATCTCATAATGCCCTTTTATTCTCTTTTCATCATTTATAATCACATTTCTCATTCAGTGCGTTCCAGTCACGTCTTTACTGCGTTCGCACTCACAGCGCGATAACGTCTTACCACGTCTGTACGACACTCCCGGTTACAACCGGTTTGCATCACTAGGAATTTTAACGCTCCTGCCAGGCATTTGGTACACCCAAGGGTCTCTCGCTCAACCAGGACTTTCTCACCCAAAAGGCTTCACCTGTTAGGCTATGCTATCACATAATTTCCACAATTCAATTACATTCAGTTATTTGAATTCCTTCACTTTTCACATTCTCAACACATTTTAGACCTTTTAGTCCGGCAGCGAATTGAGTCTTGGTGCATTGATGCCTAACAGGGAATTTGTACCTAATGGGATTTTAGCCTGGTTGAGCACTTGGCCTGTAACACCTAAGTTTATTTGCCCTTTTACACCCTTAAATAAAATAGTGAATTAAAAATTTCTTTTTAAACTTATAAAAAAAATCTCCCGTCAAATGGACAGAGTTTCGTTTGTTTTTAAGACTTTTCCCAAAATTCCTGTTCTCCTGCAATCTGATAAATAACACATTTTCAAATAGCAAAGCCAGCAGGGCTATTCACACACACATATATATATATATATATATATATATATATATATATCAGCTAGTGCATCTTCGTGCACGCATCAGAAACAAGTTTAAAACATCAGAACATAGTCATCAGAGTTAGCGGAATATAACCAAGTTAGGAAAACAGTTTTTCCCCAAAATAAACCCCTTTCTCAAAAGGAGTCGTCCTGGGCCCCCAAAAAGCTATTTACAATCATATACAACAAAAATGATTCAGATCATCGGGCCCAGGACATTCCCATGTCCTACATAATAATAAGTGACCTACTCTCCCTGTGAGGGAGAGTACTCCTGCTCGGCCTGATCTTGTGCAAACTCTTCCTCAGTACCTGTGGAGATAGTAAGGAGTGAATATTACACATAAAATGGGGAGACAGTTTCCAATTAAGACATAATGCGACACTAAGCCATACACAAATAACAATTAATTCACAACATAATAAGAGTCAATGTATCACAATTCATTTTCAAGAATTCATTAGTTTCTCAAATCGATTTTTATTTAACATTTTCTTAAGTCTTTCGTTCCATGTATTTTAATCATATTCATATTCTTTTCTATGTGTCCCTGGTCACGACCTACTGCGTCTGCACTCCTGTGTACTCACGACTTACTGCGTCCGGGTGTGTTTCTCAATCCCCTGGTCACGACCTACTGCGTTCGCACCCCCGTGCGATAACGACTTACTGCGTCTGGGTGTGTTTCTCAATCCCCTGGTCACGACCTATGGCGTTCGCACCCCCGTGCGATAACGACTTACTGCGTCCGGGTGTGTTTCTAAATCCCCTGGTCACGACCTACTGCGTTCGCACCCCCGTGCGATAACGACTTACTGCGTCCGGGTGTGTTTCTCAATCCCCTGGCTGCGCCTGGGTATAATTCGTTCTTTTATCATTATCCAGTCTTTAGCACTTTCCATTACTCAAAGTTAATTACCACTTTACTCATTTCCACCATCCAATGATCACAATTATATTTTATAACTTAATTAGCACAATTCAGCCTAATATCACATCTCAAATCATTAAACAACATAGGCATTTAAGTCATCAACCATCACCAAATAACAAATGAGGCATATCATCATCAAAATAATTTCCCTAAGTTATAGATTCTAGTTTAGCAATTATTCCATATCACATCAATCTGAACTAACACAAGGATCTTAGTACCCATTATATTCATGTTGTAAACTAAACCCCAGAGTAAGGTAATACTCACTATAACCCACTCCTTACCTTAAATTAGCAAAGAGTAAATAGAACCTTAGTGAGCCCTAGCTCAAAATCTTGGAAACTTGAACTTCCTAAGTCTAGCTTGCCACCTCAATAAGGAAATGATGAAATGATGATAGACAAGCCTATTGGAGAGAGCACAAGATAAGTGATCCTTGTCCTTGCCTTGGTTTGAGTTGGAAGGCATGAAACAAAGCTCCTACATGACCATGAGAGCAAGAACCCTAAGGGTCTTAGAACAAAATTCATGAACTAAGGAAAATTGGAATGGAAAGGACAAATAACTCATGGCATGAAGCTAACTTACCCAATTCAATGGTGGAAATTGAAAAACCAAGGAGAATGGAAGGAGGGAGTAACTCGTGTGAGCCAAGGAGGAAGAGGAATGAACTTTAACCAAAATCCATGGAGCAAGGTTGGTGGGTTTTGTTTGATTTTGGGTTGAGGTGACCAAGAATCAAATGTGTATGGTGGATTGATGATGGAAATGTGATGGAGATGGAGAGAACTTGATGAAGTTGATGGAGTTGCTTTGGAGTTGAAAGGTGGTGGAGTGTTTTTGTTTTTGGTGCTTCAATATTTGCCTTGGGTGATGAGGAATCGTGTGGCTGTGGCTCCTTGCTTAGCCACCAAGTTCAGAATTCAATGGACCAGATTCATCCTGATATGCGCCACGCGCCTGGGCGCATGCCAGGCTCGCATGGGCGCGAGATCAGCACCACCACCAAGCTGGTGCATGGCTGATGCGGTCAGCTGGAGTTTGGCGCGCCACACACGGATTCTGGTGCGTGCTGTGCGTGCTCGCGCTCACCTGGGCGAACTGGTGCCTCGCCTGGGCGGGTTTTTCACTGCCTTGGTGCACTATGAACAGTGCACCCGCCTGGGCGCATGGCTCGTGCGCCTGGGCGAAAATCTGGGTTTTCAACCTTCGATTCGCCGTAACTTTTTCGTTAACCGTCGGATCGAGTCCAAATTTTTAGACAAGCTTCTACACCCCATAAACTTCAAATCCAATGGTGGAATTTATTTTCTTAGCATCCTATAATAAATTTCTAATTTTCTCTTTTCGGTCGATTTCTAACATCTAAAACGCCGATTTAACTACCGATTTCGCTTATTTGACTTTGCCCAAAGCCACAACTGCCTTCTATACAACCCCTAGGACTTATAATCACCACTCACCTATCTACCAAAATTCATTAAGTCATTATTCCAATTTTTCTTAGGTTTTTATTTAATAATTTCATTTAAAATAAAGTTTAGGATGTTACATGGCCCTTAGGACTTTGGTACACCCGGCAGGGGCACCTAGTCTATCAATGCACCGATCCTCAATTCCACTGCACTTTCCATTATTATTTACTTCATTCAATATTGTCATTCTTTGCCTTGAATTCTAATCAACATAATATCTCAGTCATTTCACAAATCAAGCATTCAAATTATCAACAATTACCAAATATCAAGATGGAACATATCAACATCAAAATAATTTCCCTAAGTCATAAATTCTATTTTTAACAATTATTCTATATCATATCAACCTAAACTAACACATAACTCTTAGTACCCATTATATGCATATTGTAAACTAAACCCCAGAGTACGGTAATACTCACTATAACCCACTCCTTACCTTAAATTAGCAAGAAGTAAATAGAACCTTAGTGAGCCCTAGCTCAAAATATTGGAAACTTGAATTTCCTAAGCCTAGCTTGCCACCTCAATAAGGAAATGATGAAATGATGGTACACAATCCTATTTGAGAGAGCACAAGATGAGTGATCCTTGTCCTTGCCTTGGTTTGGGTTGGAAGGCATGAAACAAAATCCCTACATAACCATGAGTGCAAGAACCCTAAGGTTTTAAACATAATTTCTATGAACTAAGGAAAGTTGGAATGGAAAGGAAATCAATATATGGCATGAAGCTTAACTTACCCCAACAATGGTGGAAATTGAAAAACCAAGAAGAAGGAAGGAGGGAGCAAATCGTGTGAGCCAAGGGAGAGGGAAGGAATGAGCTCTTAGCCAAAATCCATGATGCAAGCTTGATGGGTTTGGTTGATTTTGGGTTTGAGGTGCCCAAAACCAAGTGTTTGAGAAGGATTGGTGGTGGAAATGATCTTGGAGCTTGATAGAATTTGATGGAGATGATGAGTTGTGTTGCTATTGAAATGAGAAGGAATGAAGGGCTTTAAGTGTTTTATTTTCTTTCCATGAAGCTCAGGAGATCGTGTGGCCTGAAACAAAAACTTAGCCCCCAAGCTGAAAATCAACGCACCAGATCTGATCTGGTGTGCGCCACGCGCCTGGGCGCGCCTATCACTCGCTTGGGCGAGTTCTGCACCAGCTGGTGCTGCTGGTGCACCTGGTGCGTGCGGTGGGGAAATTCTGGCGCGCCAAACGCGAATTGGTGCGTGCTGGTGCGGAGTCGTGCTCGCCTGGGCGAATTGGTGCCTCGCCTGGGCGGGTTTTTCACTGTCTGGTGCACCAAATGAATAGTGCACCCGCCTGGGCGCATGGCTGGTGCGCCTGGGCGAGAAACATGGTCTTCAACCTTCGATTCGCCGTAACGTTTTCGTTAACCGTCGGATCGGGTCCAAATTTTTAGATAAGCTTCTTCACCCCATAAACTTCATATCCAACAGTGGAACTTATTTTCTTAGCATCCTATAATAAATTTCTAATTTTCTCTTTTCGGTCGATTTCTAACATCTAAAACGCCGATTTAACTCCCGATTTCGCTTATATGACTTTGCCCGAAGCCACAACTGCCTTCTATACAACCCCTAGGACTTATAATCACCACTCACCTATCTAACAAAATTCATTAAATCATTATTCCAATTTTTCTTAGGTTTTTATTTAATAATTTCATTTAAAATAAAGTTTAGGATGTTACAATTCTCTCCCACTTACCTGAATTTCGTCCTCGAAATTCGTCGAACAATTGTGGATGAGACTGCCTGATCTTGTCCTCCAATTCCCATGTAGCCTCTTCCACATTGTTCCTGATCCAGATAACTTTCACCAAAGAGATTTCCTTGCCTCTGAGCTGCTTCACCTGTCTGTCTTCAATTCTAACTGGCAGAACCTCGAAAGTTAAGTTCTCCTTCAAAGGCAAATCGTCCAAGGTAACCACATGCGAAGGATCATGGACGTATTTCCTTAATTGTGAAACATGAAACACGTCATGAAGCCTTGACAAGTGAGGGGGTAAGGCAATCTTGTAAGCCACCGGGCCAACCTTCTTCAGAATCTCATAAGGCCCAACAAACCGAGGAGTTAGTTTCCTGGACTTAATTGCCCTACCGATTCCTGTAACCGGAGACACTCTTAGGAATACATGCTCCCCAACATCAAACTCCAAGGGTCTCCTTCGCCTATCAGCATAACTCTTCTGGCGATCCTGTGAAGTTTTCATCTTATTCTTGATCATTGTGATCTTCTCAGTTGTTTCTTTCACAATATCAGGACCTGTCAACAAATTCTCACCTATCTGGAACCAACACAGAGGCGTCCTACATTTCCTCCCGTAGAGAGCCTCAAATGGTGCCATACCGATACTGGAGTGAAAGCTGTTGTTGTAAGTGAACTCCATCAAAGGTAGTAACTGCTCCCAACTACCGGCTTGCTCCAAAACACATGCTCTCAGCAAATCCTCAAGTGTCTGGATAGTACGCTCAGATTGTCCGTCTGTCTGCGGATGGTAAGCCGTACTAAATTTCAGCTTAGTACCCAATGCCTCCTGAAGACTCTGCCAAAATCTAGACAGAAATCTCGGATCACGATCGGATACTATACTGGTAGGAACACCATGCAACTTGACTATGTCCCTGATATACAACTGAGTCAACTTCTCCAGAGTATATTTCTTGTGGATAGGAATGAAATGAGCACACTTTGTAAGACGGTCCACAACCACCCAAACTGCATCACATCCTCCAGCAGTCCTTGGTAAACCCGTCACAAAGTCCATAGTTGTACTGTCCCATTTCCACTCCGGAATATCAAGTGATCGCAAAGGACCACCAGGCTTTTGATGCTCAATCTTAACTTTCTGACAAGTTAGGCAATGAGACACGTTATCGGCCACATCGGTTTTCAACTTCGGCCACCAATAAATCCTTTTCAAATCTTGGTACATCTTTGTTGCACCAGGATGGAAATTCATCTTGGTTCGATGCGCTTCCCATAGGATATCTCTTCTAACTTCGAAATCCATAGGAACACATATCCGACCCCTAAATCGGATAATGCCATCAGAACCCTTCACAAAGTCGGGCTCTTCATTGCCCGATGCCCCTTCTAACAACTTTTGCAATTCCAAATCGTCGGCTTGTCTTTCTTTAATAAGACCAATCAAATCATTAGTAACCTGCAACATTTCTAGAACGATGCTCTTCTCTTTCACTTGCATGTTCAAGTTGAGGTCACTGAACTCTTGGATCAATTGCATCTCTTTCACCATCAGATTGCTGACATGCAAAGTCTTACGACTTAGTGCATCAGCCACTACATTGGCTTTGCCCGGATGATACTGAATATCGAAGTCGTAGTCTTTCAGAAATTCCATCCACCTCCTCTGTCTCATATTCAACTCTTTTTGATCGAAGAGATAGCGAAGACTTTTATGATCGCTAAAGACTTCGAACTTTGAACCATATAAATAATGCCTCTAGATTTTCAAAGCAAAAACCACTGCCGCCAACTCAAGATCATGAGTGGGATAGTTCTGTTCATGCTGCCTCAATTGTCTGGATGCATAAGCTATGACTTGCCCTTGCTGCATCAACACACATCCCAACCCTTGTTTAGATGCATCACAATACACCACGAAGGATCGAGTCGGGTCCAGCAAAATTAATACCGAAGAGCTACTCAACCGCCTCTTCAATTCCTGGAAACTATCTTCACATTCCGGGGACCACTCAAACGGAACACCTTTTCGTGTAAGAGTTGTCAAAGGAAGGGCCAATTTAGAAAACCCCTCAATAAACCTCCGATAATACCCAGCCATACCAAGAAAGCTTCTGATCTCAGTAATGGACTTAGGTGTCTCCCACTTAAGTATAGCTTCCACCTTAGAAGGATCAACAGCAACACCCTTCTCAGAAATGACATGTCCCAGAAACTGCACTTCATTCAACCAGAAACTACATTTAGAAAGCTTTGCATAAAGCTGTTTGGATTTGAGAATTTGCAGCACTATTCTCAGATGTTTGGCGTGCTCATTTGGACTCTTAGAATAGATGAGAATGTCGTCAATAAAGACTATGACAAAAGAATCCAAGTACGGCCTGAAAATCCTGTTCATATAGTCCATGAAGATGGCCGGAGCATTAGTGAGACCAAAGGACATAACCACATACTCAAAATGTCCATATCTCGACCTGAATGCCGTTTTAGGAATGTCCTCCTCTCGGATACGGATCTGATGGTATCCCGATCGAAGGTCAATCTTAGAAAATACAACTGCTCCTCGCAATTGGTCCAACAAATCGTCAATGCGAGGGAGAGGATATTTGTTTTTCACAGTCACCGCATTCAACTGCCTGTAGTCGATGCACATTCGGAGACTTCCGTCCTTCTTTTTAACAAAAAGAATCGGAGCTCCCCAAGGTGACACACTCGGTCTAATCAAACCCTTGGCCAAAAGCTCCTCTATCTGCTTTTTCAACTCTTCTAACTCCGGAGGTGCCACCCGGTACGGGGCTATTGAAATAGGACCTGCACCAGGCATCAGATTAATACTAAACTCCACTTCTCTGTTTGGCGGTAATCCAGGAATCTCTACAGGAAAGACTTCTGGAAACTCGCAGACTATCGGAATCTGACTGATCTCTGCCTCCTCATTCATTTCCAGGGCAGATAAAGAAAGATCACTGATAGTAATTGATTTATGATGACAGTCAATCAGAACATGGTGCCGAGACATCCAGTCCATGCCCAGAATGATGTCAAGTTTAGTTAGGGGCAAACATATTAGATTTACTTTGAATTCTCGCTCCAATACTCGAAGTGGGCAATCCAAACACATAGTTGATGTGACTACAGAAGAATTTGTGGGTGTAGAGACAGATAATTTATAAGGCATTTCTATTGCAGACAACCCTAACTTCTTCATGCAATCGGCAGAAATAAATGAATGAGTAGCTCCGCAATCAAAGAGAATACCACAAGGAACATTATTAATATAACCGGTACCTCTAATCAGTTCATCAGCATCATTAACTTCCTCGCCGTCCAGAGTATACACCTTGCCCTTCCGAGTCACCCGATTGTCACCAGCTTTCTGAACCTTAGCCACATTCACCTCCTTCTTAACTGCGTTTCTAGGACAATTTGTCATCATGTGACCCGGCTGACCGCATTTGTAACAGGTCATTATCCTCTTGCTCGGATCCAGTCTCCAGCAATCTCCCTTGTGCTGCTTGCCACAGTGTGGACAAGTCGGAATAGAACCATAGGTACTCACTACTGGGCCTGATCTAGGCTGGGAGTAAGGACCTGGTCGCTGCACCGAACTCTTGCCCCTGACAGGACCTCCAGACTTCTGCACATTCTTGCTGCGTTTCTCAGCTGCACGTTGCTTGGGACTCTTTTCATACGTGCTAGTCATGTTGATCAGTTGAGACAAGTTGCTGATGTTATGATATTCAAAGGCCATCTTGATTTCAGAACGAAGTCTGGTCTCGAACTTGATGCACTTGGTCCGTTCATCTGCATCCCTATAACTCCCTGCATATCGGATCAAGTCCTCAAACCTAGCAGCATATTCACCGACGCTCATGTTCCCTTGCACGAGCTGCAGAAAAGTTATCTCCTTCTCTCTACGAACATCTTCAGGAAAGTATTTGCCCAGAAAATGATTCTTGAACAAATCCCATGTGATCGCCTGATTGTTCGCCTCCAATCCCCTCCGCATTTGTTGCCACCAGTGTTCCGATTCACTAGTCAGCATGTACTGTGCTAGCAGAACCTTCTGTTCCTCCGGTGGTGCCATAGTATTAAGAATCTTCTCGATCTCTTGCAACCATAGCTGTGCCCCATCGGGATTGAACCCACCTTCGAACTTCTGCGGATCGTTCTTTCTGAACCGCGCCAACCAATCAATAGCAACTGGAGCTGGGGGTTGAGGAATCATTGCAGCCGCTGTTGCTGTCGTTGCTGCTGCAGCTGCTGCTGCGATGTTATTCCCCTGATTCTGTTGCATATGTGCCATCTGCTCCAGAATAGCTCGGATCCCATCATTATCGATCCGTCTACCAGCCATTCTGTTTAGTCATGCACAAGGCCGACAGTTAATGCTTAATAGCATAATTAATAGTATAAACATCCTATGAATAAACTCTAGACTCTAAACTATAATTATTGATCACTCGCTCGGTGAGTAATCACTGGAGTAGCTCATAACTCCAAAGGCCGAGGGAAACTGCTCCGATACCATAAAATGTAACGCTTAAGTTTATTTACCCTTTTATACCCTTAAATAAAATAGTGAACTTAAAATTTTCTTTTTAAACTTATAAAATCTCTCGTCAAACGGACGGAGTTTCGTTTGTTTTTAGGACTTTTCCAAAAATTCCGGTTTTCCTGCAACCTGATAAACAACATCATTCAAATTTCAAAGCCAGCAGGGCTATTCACATATATCACATCTAGTGCAACATCGTGCACAAATCAGAAAGTCAGAGTATGAAACATCAGAGTATAAGCATCTGAGTTAAGCGGAATATAAACAAGTTGGAAAACAATTTTTCCCCAAAATAAGACCCCTTCCCAAAAGGAGTCGTCCTGGGCCCCCAAAAAGCTATTTACATTATATATACAACAAAAATGATTCACATCAGATCATCGAGCCCAGGACATTCCCATGTCCTACATAACTATAAGTGACCTACTCTCCCTGTGAGGGAGAGTACTCCTGCTCGGCCTGATCGGGTGCAAACTCTTCCTCAGTACCTGTGGAGATAGTAAGGAGTGAGTATTACACATAAAATGGGGAGGCAGTTTCCAATTAAGACATAATGTAACACTAAGCCACACACATATAGCAGTTCAATCACAACAAAATATGAGTCAATGTATCACAATTCATTTTCAAGTATTCATTAGTTTCTCAAGTCAATTTCATCTCTTTATACTCATGCATTAATCTCATAATGCCCTTTTATTCTCTTTTCATCATTTATAATCACATTTCTCATTCAGTGCGTTCCAGTCACGTCTTTACTGCGTTCGCACCCATAGCGCGATAACGTCTTACCACGTCTGTACGACACTCCCGGTTACAACCGGTTTGCATCACTAGGAATTTCAACGCTCCTGCCAGGCATTTGGTACACCCAAGGGTCTCTCGCTCAACCAGGACTTTCTCACCCAAAAGGCTTCACCTGTTAGGCTATGCTATCACATAATTTCCACAATTCAATTACATTCAGTTATTTGAATTCCTTCACTTTTCACATTCTCAACACATTTTAGACCTTTTAGTCCGGCAGCGAATTGAGTCTTGGTGCATTGATGCCTAACAGGGAATTTGTACCTAATGGGATTTTAGCCTGGTTGAGCACTTGGCCTGTAACACCTAAGTTTATTTGCCCTTTTACACCCTTAAATAAAATAGTGAATTAAAAATTTCTTTTTAAACTTATAAAAAAAATCTCCCGTCAAACGGACAGAGTTTCGTTTGTTTTTAAGACTTTTCCCAAAATTCCTGTTCTCCTGCAATCTAATAAATAACACATTTTCAAATAGCAAAGCCAGCAGGGCTATTCACACACACACACACACACACACACACACACATATATATATATATATATATATCAGCTAGTGCATCTTCGTGCACGCATCAGAAACAAGTTTAAAACATCAGAACATAGTCATCAGAGTTAGCGGAATATAACCAAGTTAGGAAAACAGTTTTTCCCCAAAATAAACCCCTTTCTCAAAAGGAGTCGTCCTGGGCCCCCAAAAAGCTATTTACAATCATATACAACAAAAATGATTCACATCATCGGGCCTAGGACATTCCCATGTCCTACATAATAATAAGTGACCTACTCTCCCTGTGAGGGAGAGTACTCCTGCTCGGCCTGATCTTGTGCAAACTCTTCCTCAGTACCTGTGGAGATAGTAAGGAGTGAGTATTACACATAAAATGGGGAGACAGTTTCCAATTAAGACATAATGCGACACTAAGCCATACACAAATAACAATTAATTCACAACATAATAAGAGTCAATGTATCACAATTCATTTTCAAGAATTCATTAGTTTCTCAAATCGATTTTTATTTAACATTTTCTTAAGTCTTTCGTTCCATGTATTTTAATCATATTCATATTCTTTTCTATGTGTCCCTGGTCACGACCTACTGCGTCTGCACTCCTGTGTACTCACGACTTACTGCGTCCGGGTGTGTTTCTCAATCCCCTGGTCACGACCTACTGCGTTCGCACCCCCGTGCGATAACGACTTACTGCGTCTGGGTGTGTTTCTCAATCCCCTGGTCACGACCTATGGCGTTCGCACCCCCGTGCGATAACGACTTACTGCGTCCGGGTGTGTTTCTAAATCCCCTGGTCACGACCTACTGCGTTCGCACCCCCGTGCGATAACGACTTACTGCGTCCGGGTGTGTTTCTCAATCCCCTGGCTGCGCCTGGGTATAATTCGTTCTTTTATCATTATCCAGTCTTTAGCACTTTCCATTACTCAAAGTTAATTACCACTTTACTCATTTCCACCATCCAATGATCACAATTATATTTTATAACTTAATTAGCACAATTCAACCTAATATCACATCTCAAATCATTAAACAACATAGGCATTTAAGTCATCAACCATCACCAAATAACAAATGAGGCATATCATCATCAAAATAATTTCCCTAAGTTATAGATTCTAGTTTAGCAATTATTCCATATCACATCAATCTAAACTAACACAAGGATCTTAGTACCCATTATATTCATGTTGTAAACTAAACCCCAGAGTAAGGTAATACTCACTATAACCCACTCCTTACCTTAAATTAGCAAAGAGTAAATAGAACCTTAGTGAGCCCTAGCTCAAAATCTTGGAAACTTGAACTTCCTAAGTCTAGCTTGCCACCTCAATAAGGAAATGATGAAATGATGATAGACAAGCCTATTGGAGAGAGCACAAGATAAGTGATCCTTGTCCTTGCCTTGGTTTGAGTTGGAAGGCATGAAACAAAGCTCCTACATGACCATGAGGGCAAGAACCCTAAGGGTCTTAGAACAAAATTCATGAACTAAGGAAAATTGGAATGGAAAGGACAAATAACTCATGGCATGAAGCTAACTTACCCAATTCAATGGTGGAAATTGAAAAACCAAGGAGAATGGAAGGAGGGAGTAACTCGTGTGAGCCAAGGAGGAAGAGGAATGAACTTTAACCAAAATCCATGGAGCAAGGTTGGTGGGTTTTGTTTGATTTTGGGTTGAGGTGCCCAAGAATCAAATGTGTATGGTGGATTGATGATGGAAATGTGATGGAGATGGAGAGAACTTGATGAAGTTGATGGAGTTGCTTTGGAGTTGAAAGGTGGTGGAGTGTTTTTGTTTTTGGTGCTTCAATATTTGCCTTGGGTGATGAGGAATCGTGTGGCTGTGGCTCCTTGCTTAGCCACCAAGTTCAGAATTCAATGGACCAGATTCATCCTGATATGCGCCACGCGCCTGGGCGCATGCCAGGCTCGCCTGGGCGCGAGATCAGCACCACCACCAAGCTGGTGCATGGCTGATGCGGTCAGCTGGAGTTTGGCGCGCCACACACGGATTCTGGTGCGTGCTGTGCGTGCTCGCGCTCACCTGGGCGAACTGGTGCCTCGCCTGGGCGGGTTTTTCACTGCCTTGGTGCACTATGAACAGTGCACCCGCCTGGGCGCATGGCTCGTGCGCCTGGGCGAAAATCTGGGTTTTCAACCTTCGATTCGCCGTAACTTTTTCGTTAACCGTCGGATCGAGTCCAAATTTTTAGAAAAGCTTCTACACCCCATAAACTTCAAATCCAATGGTGGAATTTATTTTCTTAGCATCCTATAATAAATTTCTAATTTTCTCTTTTCGGTCGATTTCTAACATCTAAAACGCCGATTTAACTACCGATTTCGCTTATTTGACTTTGCCCAAAGCCACAACTGCCTTCTATACAACCCCTAGGACTTATAATCACCACTCACCTATCTACCAAAATTCATTAAGTCATTATTCCAATTTTTCTTAGGTTTTTATTTAATAATTTCATTTAAAATAAAGTTTAGGATGTTACATGGCCCTTAGGACTTTGGTACACCCGGCAGGGGCACCTAGTCTATCAATGCACCGATCCTCAATTCCACTGCACTTTCCATTATTATTTACTTTATTCATTATTGTCATTCTTTGCCTTGAATTCTAATCAACATAATATCTCAGTCATTTCACAAATCAAGCATTCAAATCATCAACAATTACCAAATATCAAGATGGAACATATCGACATCAAAATAATTTCCCTAAGTCATAAATTCTATTTTTAACAATTATTCTATATCATATCAACCTAAACTAACACATAACTCTTAGTACCCATTATATGCATATTGTAAACTAAACCCCAGAGTACGGTAATACTCACTATAACCCACTCCTTACCTTAAATTAGCAAGAAGTAAATAGAACCTTAGTGAGCCCTAGCTCAAAATCTTGGAAACTTGAATTTCCTAAGCCTAGCTTGCCACCTCAATAAGGAAATGATGAAATGATGGTACACAATCCTATTTGAGAGAGCACAAGATGAGTGATCCTTGTCCTTGCCTTGGTTTGGGTTGGAAGGCATGAAACAAAATCCCTACATAACCATGAGTGCAAGAACCCTAAGGTTTTAAACATAATTTCTATGAACTAAGGAAAGTTGGAATGGAAAGGAAATCAATATATGGCATGAAGCTTAACTTACCCCAACAATGGTGGAAATTGAAAAACCAAGAAGAAGGAAGGAGGGAGCAAATCGTGTGAGCCAAGGGAGAGGGAAGGAATGAGCTCTTAGCCAAAATCCATGATGCAAGCTTGATGGGTTTGGTTGATTTTGGGTTTGAGGTGCCCAAAACCAAGTGTTTGAGAAGGATTGGTGGTGGAAATGATCTTGGAGCTTGAGAGAATTTGATGGAGATGATGAGTTGTGTTGCTATTGAAATGAGAAGGAATGAAGGGCTTTAAGTGTTTTATTTTCTTGCCATGAAGCTCAGGAGATCGTGTGGCCTGAAACAAAAACTTAGCCCCCAAGCTGAAAATCAACGCACCAGATCTGATCTGGTGTGCGCCACGCGCCTGGGCGCGCCTATCACTCGCTTGGGCGAGTTCTGCACCAGCTGGTGCTGCTGGTGCACCTGGTGCGTGCAGTGGGGAAATTCTGGCGCGCCAAACGCGAATTGGTGCGTGCTGGTGCGGAGTCGTGCTCGCCTGGGCGAATTGGTGCCTCGCCTGGGCGGGTTTTTCACTGTCTGGTGCACCAAATGAATAGTGCACCCGCCTGGGCGCATGGCTGGTGCGCCTGGGCGAGAAACATGGTCTTCAACCTTCGATTCGCCGTAACGTTTTCGTTAACCGTCGGATCGGGTCCAAATTTTTAGATAAGCTTCTTCACCCCATAAACTTCATATCCAACAGTGGAATTTATTTTCTTAGCATCTTATAATAAATTTCTAATTTTCTCTTTTCGGTCGATTTCTAACATCTAAAACGCCGATTTAACTCCCGATTTCGCTTATATGACTTTGCCCGAAGCCACAACTGCCTTCTATACAACCCCTAGGACTTATAATCACCACTCACCTATCTAACAAAATTCATTAAATCATTATTCCAATTTTTCTTAGGTTTTTATTTAATAATTTCATTTAAAATAAAGTTTAGGATGTTACAATTCTCTCCCACTTACCTGAATTTCGTCCTCGAAATTCGTCGAACAATTGTGGATGAGACTGCCTGATCTTGTCCTCCAATTCCCATGTAGCCTCTTCCACATTGTTCCTGATCCAGATAACTTTCACCAAAGAGATTTCCTTGCCTCTGAGCTGCTTCACCTGTCTGTCTTCAATTCTAACTGGCAGAACCTCGAAAGTTAAGTTCTCCTTCAAAGGCAAATCGTCCAAGGTAACCACATGCGAAGGATCATGGACGTATTTCCTTAATTGTGAAACATGAAACACGTCATGAAGCCTTGACAAGTGAGGGGGTAAGGAAATCTTGTAAGCCACCGGGCCAACCTTCTTCAGAATCTCATAAGGCCCAACAAACCGAGGAGTTAGTTTCCTGGACTTAATTGCCCTACCGATTCCTGTAACCGGAGACACTCTTAGGAATACATGCTCCCCAACATCAAACTCCAAGGGTCTCCTTCGCCTATCAGCATAACTCTTCTGGCGATCCTGTGAAGTTTTCATCTTATTCTTGATCATTGTGATCTTCTCAGTTGTTTCTTTCACAATATCAGGACCTTTCAACAAATTCTCACCTATCTGGAACCAACACAGAGGCGTCCTACATTTCCTCCCGTAGAGAGCCTCAAATGGTGCCATACCGATACTGGAGTGAAAGCTGTTGTTGTAAGTGAACTCCATCAAAGGTAGTAACTGCTCCCAACTACCGGCTTGCTCCAAAACACATGCTCTCAGCAAATCCTCAAGTGTCTGGATAGTACCCTCAGATTGTCCGTCTGTCTGCGGATGGTAAGCCGTACTAAATTTCAGCTTAGTACCCAATGCCTCCTGAAGACTCTGCCAAAATCTAGACAGAAATCTCAGATCACGATCGGATACTATACTGGTAGGAACACCATGCAACTTGACTATGTCCCTGATATACAACTGAGTCAACTTCTCCAGAGTATATTTCTTGTGGATAGGAATGAAATGAGCACACTTTGTAAGACGGTCCACAACCACCCAAACTGCATCACATCCTCCAGCAGTCCTTGGTAAACCCGTCACAAAGTCCATAGTTGTACTGTCCCATTTCCACTCCGGAATATCAAGTGATCGCAAAGGACCACCAGGCTTTTGATGCTCAATCTTAACTTTCTGACAAGTTAGGCAATGAGACACGTTATCGGCCACATCGGTTTTCAACTTCGGCCACCAATAAATCCTTTTCAAATCTTGGTACATCTTTGTTGCACCAGGATGGAAATTCATCTTGGTTCGATGCGCTTCCCATAGGATATCTCTTCTAACTTCGAAATCCATAGGAACACATATCCGACCCCTAAATCGGATAATGCCATCAGAACCCTTCACAAAGTCGGGCTCTTCATTGCCCGATGCCCCTTCTAACAACTTTTGCAATTCCAAATCGTCGGCTTGTCTTTCTTTAATAAGACCAATCAAATCATTAGTAACCTGCAACATTTCTAGAGCGATGCTCTTCTCTTTCACTTGCATGTTCAAGTTGAGGTCACTGAACTCTTGGATCAATTGCATCTCTTTCACCATCAGATTGCTGACATGCAAAGTCTTACGACTTAGTGCATCAGCCACTACATTGGCTTTGCTCGGATGATACTGAATATCGAAGTCGTAGTCTTTCAGAAATTCCATCCACCTCCTCTGTCTCATATTCAACTCTTTTTGATCGAAGAGATAGCGAAGACTTTTATGATCGCTAAAGACTTCGAACTTTGAACCATATAAATAATGCCTCTAGATTTTCAAAGCAAAAACCACTGCCGCCAACTCAAGATCATGAGTGGGATAGTTCTGTTCATGCTGCCTCAATTGTCTGGATGCATAAGCTATGACTTGCCCTTGCTGCATCAACACACATCCCAACCCTTGTTTAGATGCATCACAATACACCACGAAGGATCGAGTCGGGTCCGGCAAAATTAATACCGAAGAGCTACTCAACCGCCTCTTCAATTCCTGGAAACTATCTTCACATTCCGGGGACCACTCAAACGGAACACCTTTTCGTGTAAGAGTTGTCAAAGGAAGGGCCAATTTAGAAAACCCCTCAATAAACCTCCGATAATACCCAGCCATACCAAGAAAGCTTCTGATCTCAGTAATGGACTTAGGTGTCTCCCACTTAAGTATAGCTTCCACCTTAGAAGGATCAACAGCAACACCCTTCTCAGAAATGACATGTCCCAGAAACTGCACTTCATTCAACCAGAAACTACATTTAGAAAGCTTTGCATAAAGCTGTTTGGATTTGAGAATTTGCAGCACTATTCTCAGATGTTTGGCGTGCTCATTTGGACTCTTAGAATAGATGAGAATGTCGTCAATAAAGACTATGACAAAAGAATCCAAGTACGGCCTGAAAATCCTGTTCATATAGTCCATGAAGATGGCCGGAGCATTAGTGAGACCAAAGGACATAACCACATACTCAAAATGTCCATATCTCGACCTGAATGCCGTTTTAGGAATGTCCTCCTCTCGGATACGGATCTGATGGTATCCCGATCGAAGGTCAATCTTAGAAAATACAGCTGCTCCTCGCAATTGGTCCAACAAATCGTCAATGCGAGGGAGAGGATATTTGTTTTTCACAGTTACCGCATTCAACTGCCTGTAGTCGATGCACATTCGGAGACTTCCGTCCTTCTTTTTAACAAAAAGAATCGGAGCTCCCCAAGGTGACACACTCGGTCTAATCAAACCCTTGGCCAAAAGCACCTCTATCTGCTTTTTCAACTCTTCTAACTCCGGAGGTGCCATCCGGTACGGGGCTATTGAAATAGGACCTGCACCAGGCATCAGATTAATACTAAACTCCACTTCTCTGTTTGGCGGTAATCTAGGAATCTCTGCAGGAAAGACTTCTGGAAACTCGCAGACTATCGGAATCTGACTGATATCTGCCTCCTCATTCATTTCCAGGGCAGATAAAGAAAGATCACTGATAGTAATTGATTTCTGATGACAGTCAATCAGAACATGGTGCCGAGACATCCAGTCCATGCCCAGAATGATGTCAAGTTTAGTTAGGGGCAAACATATTAGATTTACTTTGAATTCCCGCTCCAATACTCGAAGTGGGCAATCCAAACACATAGTTGATGTGACTACAGAAGAATTTGTGGGTGTAGAGACAGATAATTTATAAGGCATTTCTATTGCAGACAACCCTAACTTCTTCATGCAATCGGCAGAAATAAATGAATGAGTAGCTCCGCAATCAAAGAGAATACCACAAGGAACATTATTAATATAACCGGTACCTCTAATCAGTTCATCAGCATCATTAACTTCCTCGCCGTCCAGAGTATACACCTTGCCCTTCCGAGTCACCCGATTGTCACCAGCTTTCTGAACCTTAGCCACATTCACCTCCTTCTTAACTGCGTTTCTAGGACAATTTGTCATCATGTGACCCGGCTGACCGCATTTGTAATAGGTCATTATCCTCTTGCTCGGATCCAGTCTCCAGCAATCTCCCCTGTGCTGCTTGCCACAGTGTGGACAAGTCGGAATAGAACCATAGGTACTCACTACTGGGCCTGATCAAGGCTGGGAGTAAGGACCTGGTCGCTGCACCGAACTCTTGCCCCTGACAGGACCTCCAGACTTCTGCACATTCTTGCTGCGTTTCTCAGCAGCACGTTGCTTGCGACTCTTTTCATACGTGCTAGTCATGTTGATCAGTTGAGACAAGTTGCTGATGTTCTGATATTCAAAGGCCATCTTGATTTCAGAACGAAGTCCGGTCTCGAACTTGATGCACTTGGTCCGTTCATCTGCATCCCTATAACTCCCTGCATATCGGATCAAGTCCTCAAACCTAGCAGCATATTCACCGACGCTCATGTTCCCTTGCACGAGCTGCAGAAAAGTTATCTCCTTCTCTCTACGAACATATTCAGGAAAGTATTTGCCCAGAAAACGATTCTTGAACAAATCCCATGTGATCGCTTGATTGTTCGCCTCCAATCCCCTCCGCATTTGTTGCCACCAGTGTTCCGATTCACTAGTCAGCATGTACTGTGCTAGCAGAACCTTCTGTTCCTCCGGTGGTGCCATAGTATTAAGAATCTTCTTGATCTCTTGCAACCATAGCTGTGCCCCATCGGGATTGAACCCACCTTCGAACTTCTGCGGATCGTTCTTTCTGAACCGCGCCAACCAATCAATAGCAACTGGAGCTGGGGGTTGAGGAATCATTGCAGCCGCTGTTGCTGTCGCAGCTGCTGCAGCTGCTGCTGCGATGTTATTCCCCTGATTCTGTTGCATCTGTGCCATCTGCTCCAGAATAGCTCGGATCCCATCATTATCGATCTGTCTACCAGCCATTCTGTTTAGTCATGCACAAGGCCGACAGTTAATGCTTAATAGCATAATTAATAGTATAAACATCCTATGAATAAACTCTAGACTCTAAACTATAATTATCGATCACTCGCTCGGTGAGTAATCACTGGAGTAGCTCATAACTCCAAAGGCCGAGGGAAACTGCTCTGATACCATAAAATGTAACGCCTAAGTTTATTTACCCTTTTATACCCTTAAATAAAATAGTGAACTTAAAATTTTCTTTTTAAACTTATAAAATCTCCCGTAAAACGGACGGAGTTTCGTTTGTTTTTAGGACTTTTCCAAAAATTCCGGTTTTCCTGCAACCTGATAAACAACATCATTCAAATTTCAAAGCCAGCAGGGCTATTCACATATATCACATCTAGTGCAACATCGTGCACAAATCAAAAAGTCAGAGTATGAAACATCAGAGTATAAGCATCTGAGTTAAGCGGAATATAAACAAGTTGGAAAACAATTTTTCCCCAAAATAAGACCCCTTCCCAAAAGGAGTCGTCCTGGCCCCCCAAAAAGCTATTTACATTATATATACAACAAAAATGATTCACATCAGATCATCGGGCCCAGGACATTCCCATGTCCTACATAACTATAAGTGACCTACTCTCCCTGTGAGGGAGAGTACTCCTGCTCGGCCTGATCGGGTGCAAACTCTTCCTCAGTACCTGTGGAGATAGTAAGGAGTGAGTATTACACATAAAATGGGGAGGCAGTTTCCAATTAAGACATAATGTAACACTAAGCCACACACATATAGCAATTCAATCACAACAAAATATGAGTCAATGTATCACAATTCATTTTCAAGTATTCATTAGTTTCTCAAGTCAATTTCATCTCTTTATACTCATGCATTAATCTCATAATGCCCTTTTATTCTCTTTTCATCATTTATAATCACATTTCTCATTCAGTGCGTTCCAGTCACGTCTTTACTGCGTTCGCACCCATAGCGCGATAACGTCTTACCACGTCTGTACGACACTCCCGGTTACAACCGGTTTGCATCACTAGGAATTTTAACGCTCCTGCCAGGCATTTGGTACACCCAAGGGTCTCTCGCTCAACCAAGACTTTCTCACCCAAAAGGCTTCACCTGTTAGGCTATGCTATCACATAATTTCCACAATTCAATTACATTCAGTTATTTGAATTCCTTCACTTTTCACATTCTCAACACATTTTAGACCTTTTAGTCCGGCAGCGAATTGAGTCTTGGTGCATTGATGCCTAACAGGGAATTTGTACCTAATGGGATTTTAGCCTGGTTGAGCACTTGGACTGTAACACCTAAGTTTATTTGCCCTTTTACACCCTTAAATAAAATAGTGAATTAAAAATTTCTTTTTAAACTTATAAAAAAAATCTCCCGTCAAACGGACGGAGTTTCGTTTGTTTTTAAGACTTTTCCCAAAATTCTTGTTCTCCTGCAATCTGATAAATAACACATTTTCAAATAGCAAAGCCAGCAGGGCTATTCACATATATATATATATATATATATATATATATCAGCTAGTGCATCTTCGTGCACGCATCAGAAACAAGTTTAAAACATCAGAACATAGTCAAACCGATTAGAACATGACAGCAGCACCAGTGTTAGTGTGTTTTGCTGAGTAATCAACCGAATTTCCCAGGATTTGACACGAATCAAAGCCCTAAACACGTCCTAGACCACGCGTCGCTGTGCATGAGTGTCTTATTTTGCTATAAAAATCCACGATTGTGTTGAATCAAACTCATTTGGCCAAGTTTTACAAAAATTGCTCCGTGTTTTCTAGTTTATCATTCTCTCTCGAATCAGAACAATCATACACAAGTAATACACCATTGCTAAGCTTAGATTTCAAGCTTTGTAGTGACATAAAAATCGTGAGCGTAGTGACATAAAAATCGTGAGCTAAGAGTGAGTGAGCTAGGAGAATCGAAGTCTCAAAGTGTAGTCTCATTCTGCAGAAAAACCAGAAACCTGAACCTCGAGCTTACTTCCAACTCTGATTGTGGTAAGCTCATGCAACCATTTGACCTCAAACTTGTTTCTTTAGTTAGTATGTGTTGCCGAGAGTCTAGAGAAACTAATTTCCCTAATTTTCATGGCCATTCCATATGTCAACCATTTCAATCTTGGTGCTTTGCTGAAAACTGTGCTGCATGTGCTGCTGTCAAAGGATTTTTGGGGAATCCGAATCTTAAAGCTTGTTATCTATAAAGTCTCTGTTGAACCAATTCTGTGAGGTAATGGGAAAGCTAATTTTACACTAGATTGAGTTTAAAGCAAGTGATTTTATGTAGAGAACCACCAAGAGGTTCCAAAGGGCTTAGTTTGAAATAGAACTTTGGCATGGAGACCAATCTGAGCTATAAAACTTGTTGGAGCAAGTTTGATTTGATGCATGTGAACTTAAGTGATGCTTAATTCATGAAATTATTGAGTATATAATGATTTGATATCATGAGTTGATGTTTTAATGGTTTTTATTCATATTTGGACATGTAAGTGAAATCTCTATGAAACTTGATGATTTCTGTGGTTGAGCATGTCTATTTGATGATAATAATGCTCTGTAAATGTTTGGTTTAAGTTAAATTTGGTTAGAAATGAAAATGGTATGTTAAACCCAAGTTTTGGTGCATACTGATAACAATCTAATCGATTAGAACCTGTATGCTAATCGATTAGACTGATGTTATCTGATGCAGAATTATAAATTCTGATATTCTAATCGATTAGAGGCTCATCTAATTGATTAGACTGGTTCAAAATTCTTAAAAATGTCATTTTAATTTTTGAACCATTATTTTATTACTTAAATGGATTTCATGGACTGAATATATGATGGAAAATGTTTGATTGGGTATTTTATAATTATTCATGAGATGAATTTTATTTACTTCAAGATAATGTTGGATATTATCAAGTAAATTAAATACCAATCAACGAAATTATCTGTGATGCATTCATGCATGGAGTTTGGTTAATAGATCGAATTATCACGGTTATTTTTATAACCTGAGGAGGGCCTCTGGGAGCGCCAAACACGTCTTGCTTGATGACACGTTTATGTAATATAAAGAAACGTAGCCAGTGTGAGGATACTGATGATGTGATTATTACGTTGGAGCGTATCGTCTGCGAGGTTGCGGCGTTTTGAATCACTACCAAGCTTGAGCGTAATACATTTCCAAGGAAATTGTATTGAATTGTACCCCGCAAAGGTACCGAGTACAAAATTGTACATGAAGTTACAAGGATGGCCGCCTCTGAAGGGGGAAATAGTTTTTATGAAGGATAGGACTGATGATAGGACATTCATACATCATGTCACTCATAAACAACTAAAAGTTATTTGATTTATAACCTGAGTGTGAGCATATCATGTACATTCTTAATTGTCATTGACTATCATGTGTAATGACTTGTGTTTGATAACATGACTAAATGACATCTATCTTGCACATATTAACTGTTCAACCTTTACTCTCTTTTGATTATGTGTATATTTTTCTTATCCCCATGCCCTTGTAGGTGATGTCTCGCTATCTCGCCTGCATAGAGATCCTCCCTCTCCCTAGTGGAGTGTGGGTCTATGAGGACCACCGAGCAGTGTATGAGGGTGAGGTAGAGTTGGCCTTCTACCACCCTAATCCACTGATCCGTGTTCGTCCTCGTAGATTCAGGATCCCCATTATTTATATTATGCATGTACCACCCTTTTATACTTATCATGGACTAGCTACTGCTCGACCTGCCCGTGCTTATCATCATTTTCGTTTTCGTTTCGTTCACCGCTCTCACCCTTTTTCTTCTCGAGTTGTCCGGGAGGATACTCCTACACCTGATCTGACGAGTCCAGTCGGGGGTGCACCATCACCCGACCCTGTACCCAGTGGAAGAGTACCATGAAGGCTTGATGGTGCAAGTGTGTTCAATTGTGTTTTGATGAAGACAAAAAGTTATGGTCAACCTACAACAACAACAACAACAACAACAACAACATGAAGACTAGTTTACTTACATTCATATATGTGTAATATATTGTTTTATTATTCTTTTATTATATGAGTGTTGGGTGGTAGACTAGGTTAGTAAATCTCAATTTGATTTATAAGAATTTAATATGTTTAGGAATTGAGATTACCTTGATAGAGAATTTAGCTCAAAGTTTTATTAAAATTCACAAGTGAAAATTGCAAATAATAGAAAAGAATTTTTACAGTGTTTAATCGATTAAAACACATGTTAATCGATTAACGTTAATCGATTAAGATATTGTTAATCGATTAAGTACTGTTGCATCTGATTAAATAAAAGCTTTTCTAATTCATTTTGAAAAAGGTTACGAACCATAATTTTTCAAGAGCAATTTTTCACTATCTTTCAAACTTTGATGAGCTAATATTCTAAGACAAAATCATTCTCTATCACATTCTTTTTGAATCTCAATTCTTATGCACATTTCGTTCTTATTGTGTCATCATTGAGATGCTAAGTGCTTGTAATATTCTTAGTTGGATGTATTGGTAACATAGAGGTTACATTGAAGATTCAACAAACAAGTTTTCAATTGAGCAAATTGGAAAGGAGCAAGGTTGAGCAATATCTTGAGCTTTGAAGGTTTCAAGGCTAAAAGCTAAAGAGGATTGGAAGCGACTTTCAAACAAGAAGAACACGAACAAGATTTAAGAGATTGGGTACACTCTCTACGATTTGGTACATCGTAAGAGAAAGGGTTAGGATTGTGTGCACGTGAGGAATTCTAACTAATTGTATACTAATCTTCTTATTTCTTAGTGAAGCAAATCTCCCAAAGTAGAGAGGGAGGACTGGATGTAGCTCACGGTGGTTGTGAGTGAACAAGGATAAAATCTTTGTGTGTTCTTCTTCTTACTTTTGCTTTTTACGTTTTGCAATTAAATTCAATCTTGTGAGAGTGATTGTTTTAGGATTAGATTGGGGAATTTAATTACGTTTTCTATATTTCTGATTAATTGATTCGTAGTTAATTACCTTAGGTTTAATTCTTCGTTTCTAGAGTTTCTTGCAATTCTTGAATTGAACTGAACTTTGATTTTCTGCAATTTATCAGTGCTTAATCGATTAGAGCACAGTGTAATCGATTAAGGAAAATTGAACTTTCTGACGTTAATCGATTAGAGTTCAGCTTAATCGATTAAGGGCAGTGTTTTGGCTTAAAATTTAAGTGTTTTCTGAACCGATTTTGATTACTTTTTAAATTTGGGTATCGACGCTTAACACTTCTATTCACCCCCCCCTCTAGAAGGTTATTTTAGCCGCTTGTTGGTTTCCAACAAGTGGTATCAGAGCTCGGTCGAATAAACCGAGCTTAAAAGCTTTTTCGAAAAGATCCTTTGGAAACCATGGGCTCGAATCAAAATCCTTTTGGAGGTGAAGGTGCTGCAATAAACCGTCCCCCACTATTTAACGGTGAGGGATACGCTTATTGGAAAGTAAGAATGAAAATTTTTATCCAAGCGATCGATATTGAAATTTGGAAAGCGATTGAAAAAGGTCCTCACATTCCCTCTAGCGTAGTTGAAGGTTTAGCTCAATTAACCCCCGAAGATAGGTGGACGGATGATGATAAGAAGAAAGTTCAATTTGATTTCAAATAAAAAAATATCATCACCTCAGCTTTATCTTATGACGAATTCTTTAGAGTTTCACAATGTGCTAGTGCTAAGGAAATGTGGGACACTCTTCAAGTGACTCATGAAGGAACTAGTGAGGTTAGGCGTGCTAGGTTGAATGTTTTGATGCGTGAGTATGAATTGTTTCAAATGCTTCCTAATGAATCTATTAATGATATACAAAAACGCTTTACTCACATTATCAATCATTTGCTTGCTCTTGGTAAGACTTTCTTACAAGGTGAACTTACTAACAAAGTGTTGAGATGTTTGGATAGGAATTGGCAACCAAAAGTAACCGCCATTGTGGAATCTAAAAATTTGGATGCTATGGAACTCGCAACACTTTTTGGCAAATTACAAGAGCATGAATTGGAGCTTGGACGTCTAACCATGAATGAAGAATCGGACAAGAAGAAAAAGGGTATTGCATTGAAAGCATCATCAAAAATAATAGATACTCAAAATGATTCTTCTCAAGATGACGATTCCGATTCGGAATTGAATGATGAGTCACTAGCTCTTATGGTGAAGAATTTCAGAAAATTTCTCAAGTGGAAAGGAAATTCTAGAAGATTCAATTCAAAGGAAACTAAGGAAACTCCACAAAAATCAAAAACTCCAAGAGACAAGATTATATGTCATACGTGTGGGAAAGCTGGGCACATCAAATACCATTGTCCTCAAAAGCCAAAGAAGTCCGAAAGTGATAAGAAGAGACCCAACAATCATAAAGCTAAGAAGGCCGATATAGAAGCTTCCACAAGTGATGCGTCTCTTGGGCAATCAAGCTCAAAAGAGGTACTTTCTAATCGCAACTCTGATTTGGATTCCGATAGTTAATCATGCTCTTCCCCTTCATATGATGCACTTTATAATGCTTATGTTGATATGCATAGTGAACTTAAGCAATTAGCTAAAATCAACATATAAGCTAAGAAAGCCATTTTGAAGCATCAAGAAAAGATTATTGAAATGCAAAAACATATTGATGAACTTGTGCTTCAAAATGAAACTTTAGAACTCATATATTCAAATGCATCATGTGATTGTTGTATTTCTTCTACTGTGATTTCCGATTGTGAAAAATGCAAGGTTTATGAAATTGAACTTAATGATTTGAAAGAAAAACTTGCAACTTTTACAAAAGGAAAAAGGAATTTAAATGATTTACTTTCTAGACAAAGAGATAATTCAAATAGGACCGGTTTGGGATACACTATTCCAAAGAAGAAATCCTATAGAAAAGTTGGAAATTTTTCAAAGGTCAATTTTACTAGAAAACCAACTTGTTTCTATTGTGGTATCTTTGGACATACCTCAAATATTTGTAAAATCAAAAATTATGGTGTACCCAAAAAGGAATATATTTGGATTATCAAAGGAGAGAAACCGGAAATTAACCCCCAAGGACCCAAAATAGTTTGGGTACCTAAGTCTTCCAAATGATTTTGTTTTGTAGGTGTGCCTTCGAACGAGAGAGGATCGTTGGTATTTGGACAGCGATTGTTCAAGGCACATGACAGGGGACAAGAGACATTTCATTGAATTTTCTCCAAGAGATAAGGGTCATGTCACTTACGGCGACAACAATCGTGGAAAAATCCTTGGTGTAGGTAAAATCGGAAACGCCTCAAATGTTATAATTGATAATGTTTTGTATGTTGATGGTCTAGAGCACAACTTACTTAGTATTAGTCAATTGTGCGATATCGGTAATAACGTTATTTTTACCTCAAACAATTGCATTATTAAGAGTGATAATGATCAATCCATTAAGTTTGTAGGAAATCGGTGCAATAACACTTATTTGATTGACTTAAATGACATTACTTCTTTATTTTCAAAATGTTTTATTAACAAAGAAAGTGATGTTTGGCTTTGGCATCGGAGAGTTGCTCATGTCCATTTAAAACAATTAAGTAAACTTTTATCCAAGGACTTGGTAGTTGGTCTTCCAAAGCTTGATTTTAAAATTGAAGGAGTTTGCAATCCTTGTAAAAAGTACAAACAAACTAAAACTAATTTTCCACCTAAAAAGGTGATTTCTACTACAAGGGTTTTGGAACTCATTCATATGGACTTATTTGGACCTTCTCAAACTATGAGTTTTGGAGGCAACTATTATGGACTTGTTATTGTGGATGATTATTCTCGTTTTACTTGGACTTATTTTCTACCTTCTAAAGATCAAACTTTTCAACGTTTTAAAACCTTTGCCAAGCTTGTTCAAAATAAAGTCAATCAAAATATAGTGGCTATTCGGACGATCATGGTGGTGAGTTCGAAAATCATCTTTTTGATAAGTTTTGTGATAAGTTTGGTGTAGAGCATCAATTTTCTGCTCCTAGAACTCCTCAAAAAAACGGAGTTGTTGAGCGGAAAAATAGAGTTTTAGAAGAGTTAGCTAGAACCATGTTGAGTGATAGCAAAGTTCCTAAGTATTTTTGAGCCGATGCGGTTAATACCGCTTGCCATGTTTTGAATAGAGTTATGATTAGGCCCTCTCTTAAGAAAACCCCCTATGAGCTTTTCAAAGGCCGAAAGCCCAATATATCTTATTTTCATGTTTTTGGATGTAAATGTTTTATTTTGAATAATGAAAAACATGTTTTGGGAAAATTTGATCCAAAAGCGGATGATGGGATTTTTTGGGTTATTCTAGTCATAGTAAAGCTTTTAGAGTTTTTAATAAACGAACTTTGACTATTGAAGAATCAATAAATGTTGTGTTTGATGAATCTCCGGAAGGAGAGAAAGGTATTTCTAGTGTTTTAGGTGTTGATATATATGAAGAAGTACCACAAGATGCAAATGAGAAAGAGAAGGAGATGGAAAATCAAATTAATAGAGATGATGATAATTCAAGAGGAAATGAGCTAGCACATCATGAAGATAATGGACTACCTCCGGCATGGAAAACCAACCGTAATCATCCATTGACAAATGTATTAGGTGACATTGCTAAGGGAGTGGTAACCCGAAGCACTTTACGTAATATTTGTCATTTTGTTGCATTTGTTTCGCAAGTAGAACCTAAAAACATTCATGAGGCAATCCAAGATGAGCATTGGGTTATGGAAATGCAAGAGGAATCGAACCAATTCGAGAGGAATAAGGTTTGGGAACTTGTGCCTAAACCCGATGGTCGTCCGGTGATTGGTACTAGATGGGTATATAGAAATAAGCTTGATGAATCGGGTTTTATTGTTAGAAACAAAGCTAGGTTGGTAGCCCAAGGGTATAGCCAAGAAGTGGGTATTGACTATGATGAAACTTATGCCCCCGTAGCTAGATTAGAGGCCATTAGACTTTTACTTGCTTATGCATCTATTATGAACTTTAAATTGTATCAAATGGATGTCAAAAGTGCGTTTCTTAACGGATACATTCAACAGGAAGTGTATGTTTCACAACCACCCGGTTTTGAATATTTTGAATATCCAAATTATGTTTTAAAATTGAAAAAGGCTTTATATGGTCTTAAACAAGCTCCTAGAGCTTGGTATGATCGTTTAAGCACATTTTTAATTGAAAAGGGTTTTAAAAGAGGTGCTGTCGATAATACACTTTTCATTGAATGATCCGGTAAGGACATACTTTTGGTACAAATCTATGTTGATGATATCATTTTTGGTGCTACTAATGAAAAACTTTGTAAGAAATTTTCAGATTTAATGCAAAGTGAGTTCGAGATGTCTATGATGGGCGAGTTAACCTTCTTCCTTGGATTACAAATTAAGCAACTTGACACCGGGATTTACATTCACCAAAGCAAATATTGCAAGGAATTACTTAAGCGCTTTGGTATGGATTCTTGCAAAGAGGCCTCAACACCAATGAGTGCTACATGCTACATGGATAAGGACGAAAGTGGAAAATCCATAGAGGTAACAATCGTGGTATGATAGGTAGCTTATTATATTTAATTGCTTCTAGACCCGATATTATGTTTAGTGTATGCATGTGTGCAAGATTTCAATCAAATCCCAAAGAGTCACATTTAACCGCCGTTAAGAGAATCATGAAATATTTGAAAGGTACAACTAATACCGGATTATGGTATCCTAGGGATGCATTTTTAAACTTAGTAGGATATTCGGATTCCGATTTTGCTGGTTGTAAAGTTGAAAGAAAAAGTACAAGTGGTACTTGCCATTTAATTGGTAGTTCACTTGTATTGTGGTTTTCTAAAAAGCAAAATTGTGTAGCTTTATCAACCACGGAAGCCGAATACATTGCGGCCGGTAGTTGTTGTGCTCAAATCCTTTGGATGAAGCAACAACTCTCGGATTTTGGTTTGTTTTTGACAAAAATTCCAATTAGATGTGATAATACCTCCGCAATAAATCTTACTAAAAACCCGGTATTACACTCACGAACAAAGCATATTGAAATACGACATCATTTTTTAAGAGATCATGTTCAAAAAGGAGATTGCATAATTGAATTTGTAACTACCTCAAATCAACTTGCCGACATTTTTACAAAACCCCTACCTAGGGATACTTTCTATTTCATTAGAAGAGAACTAGGTATTTTAGGTGAATCAACTATTGGCTAAGTTGTATTTGATCCTTTGTTTTAAAGTCAATCTCTTTGTATATGCCTATTTCTATATGATTTGTTTTTGAGTTGTTTTTGTTATTAAACTCTAATCATGTTTCTCTAATGTTTTGGTTATTTGTGTACTCCATTGTGTCTTGATTGGTTATATGCTTAATTTGCTAATGTGCTGGTTACTATGTGTTTATGTGTTTTTGATAGGTTTTAAATGAGTTTTGCACAAAAGTTTTTCTTAAAACTGAGTATTTTTATATATTAATCGATTAAGACTCTGCCTAATCGATTAAGAAAAATTCATCTTTCTGACCTTAATCGATTATCTGCATTTTAATCGATTAAATGTATAAAAATAAACAGGCCTTAATCGATTAAGGCTCAGCTTAATCGATTAAGCTCTGTCAGTTCTGAAAAATAAAACCTTATCTTTTCACATTCACGGTTTACTCTTTCATCTCTTCCACGCATTTTCTACTTCTCTCCACTCGATTTTCACTCTCTTCTCACCAAATCAACACATTTTCTTCATCAAAATTACTTTATTCTTCACTCCACTCACTCTATTACTCTTCTATTTCACTATTTTTATACTCTAATCCTTAATTTCACAAAACCCCCTTTCAAAACCCTAAGAGCATCATGGCTGCTTCCTCCTCTGCCGGTAAGCGCAAGAAGCAAAGGGCTAACAAGGATTTGGATTCCGTTTACTATTCGAGGGATGCAAGGAAGGAAAGGGAGGCTGAGTTTGAGGATCGAGAGTTTGGGATTATTCGTTTTCTCAATATGAAGTGGCTTCAAACACAAAGGTTTGAATTTGTTAATCTCTTTCAAGAGCAAGGACTTACTAAATTTTTGAATTTTAGGTCAAATTACTATCCTAGACTTGTTAGAAAATTCTATGCCAATTTGAAGGTTATTGATGGGAAATACAAATCTGTGGTTAATGGAAAATTGATTGTTATTAAGCCATCTCATTTGAAAGAACTTTTTGGATTGAATATTACTGGGACATTTTTGAATGATGAGGATGATGATACTCTAACTGATGTTGATCCCGCCATGGTGTTTAAACAAACTTTGCGGGAGGGTCAAACATGGACCAAAGGTACAAAAAGTGTTGGGCTGATGACAGTGGAAAGTAGATTACTGCTCTATGTGATTTCATATTGCTTGATGCCAAAGTCTTCTCAAAACTTTGGACAAGCAAATGCTGACGAAATGCGTATGTTCTATGGTATTAAGAATCACATTCCGATAAACTAGGCTAGAGTAATTATTGACAGGATGTTTATAGCTGCTACTTCCACTGGTTCTGCAACTTTACCGTTTGCTATGATGGTTACAAGATTGCTTGTGTACTATGATGTTCCTATTTCTGAAGATGAGCAGGAAGTTGAGGTGAATGAACAAAATTGTATTAGTGGTTCTGTCTTGAGGTCACAGGGTCTACAGGAATATCCGGAGCCGAACAATTGGATGTGGAAGTCCGAGGTGCAAGCATTAAAGGCGCAGCAACGTGCCGAAGAAGAGTTGGCTAGGCATATGGCACAAATGGAACAACAGGACGCTGCTGGCACTTCTGCTCCTCCACCTTCCGATGGTATAGACGTGGATGATTTTATGAGTATTCCTGATGATGAGCATCAAGAGCAACCCCCTCCTAGAGCTGATTCTGGATTCAATTACCGTGCGCTGCATGATAGCCTTTCAGCTCAGATTGATGAGAGATTTCAGGGTATGGAAACTCGTCAACAACAGCTACTTGAGCGTGGTTTTGCTGATATAGCGCTTCGCCAACAGGCGATGGAGGATCGGTTCTTCGGTGCTCTTGGGCGACTCTTTCCACACCCACCTTCCTAGATTTCTGCTGCTTTGATATTATGTTTTTATCACTTATCTTGGACATGTTTCGTTGTTATGTTTCTGTTTTATGGATTATGGTTTTATTCTCTCCGGTTTAGACTTGTCTTATGGTTATGTTGTTTCAGACTTAGAAATTTTGGTGTGTACTGGTTATTATCATGTTTTGGCTATGTTATCTTGCTGGATTATGCACATTTTCTATGATATTTTGATGTTATATTATGTGTGGTTTATGTGCATTGATTATTCTTGCCATTACTTATTTTATAAGTCTGGATATTGGTTATTTGTCATTAATTCTCACTTTTGGCAAAGAGTTTATTGTTATATCTTTTTGATAATGCCAAAAGGGGGAGAAAGGTTTGGTTTGATTTGTTTTGTAGGTTGAACTACTTCCTAAGTGTGCTAACATTTAGGGGGAGTATTTGTTCAATGGTGATAGTTTGTCATTCATCAAAAAGGGGGAGATCGAAGGCTTGATGGTGCAAGTGTGTTCAATTGTGTTTTGATGAAGACAAAAAGTTATGGTCAACCTACAACAACAACAACAACATGAAGACTAGTTTACTTACATTCATATATGTGTAATATATTGTTTTATTATTCTTTTATTATATGAGTGTTGGGTGGTAGACTAGGTTAGTAAATCTCAATTTGATTTATAAGAATTTAATATGTTTAGGAATTGAGATTACCTTGATAGAGAATTTAGCTCAAAGTTTTATTAAAATTCACAAGTGAAAATTGCAAATAATAGAAAAGAATTTTTACAGTGTTTAATCGATTAAAACATATGTTAATCGATTAAGTATTGTTGCATCTGATTAAATAAAAGCTTTTCTAATTCATTTTGAAAAAGGTTACGAACCATAATTTTTCAAGAGCAATTTTTCACTATCTTTCAAACTTTGATGAGCTAATATTCTGAGACAAAATCATTCTCTATCACATTCTTTTTGAATCTCAATTCTTATGCACATTTCGTTCTTATTGTGTCATCATTGAGATTCTAAGTGCTTGTAATATTCTTAGTTGGATGTATTGGTAACATAGAGGTTACATTGAAGATTCAACAAACAAGTTTTCAATTGAGCAAATTGGAAAGAAGCAAGGTTGAGCAATATCTTGAGCTTTGAAGGTTTCAAGGCTAAAAGCTAAAGAGGATTGGAAGCGACTTTCAATCAAGAAGAACACGAACAAGATTTAAGAGATTGGGTAGACTCTCTACGATTTGGTACATCGTAAGAGAAAGGGTTAGGATTGTGTGCACGTGAGGAATTCTAACTAATTGTATACTAATCTTCTTATTTCTTAGTGAAGCAAATCTCCCAAAGCAGAGAGGGAGGAGTGGATGTAGTTCACGGTGGTTGTGAGTGAACCAGGATAAAATCTTTGTGTGTTCTTCTTCTTACTTTTGCTTTTTACGTTTTGCAATTAAATTTAATCTTGTGAGAGTGATTGTTTTAGGATTAGATTGGGGAATTTAATTACGTTTTCTATATTTCTGATTAATTTATTCGTAGTTAATTACCTTAGGTTTAATTCTTCGTTTCTAGAGTTTTTTGCAATTCTTGAATTGAACTGAACTTTGATTTTCTGCAATTTATCAGTGCTTAATCGATTAGAGCACATCGTAATCGATTAATGAAAATTGAACTTTCTGACGTTAATCGATTAGAGTTCAGCTTAATCGATTAAGGGCAGTGTTTTGGCTTAAAATTTAAGTGTTTTCTGAACCGATTTTGATTACTTTTTAAATTTGGGTATCGACGCTTAACACTTCTATTCACCCCCCCCCCCTCTAGAAGGTTATTTTAGTCGCTTGTTGGTTTCCAACATACCATCCCCGTCGAAGAGGTGGAGGAGGATCCTGTCGAGGCAGAGAGCGGAGACGAGCCAGTCCAGCACTCTACTGGGAGGCAGTGGAGGGTTGAGGACCCTTAGGTATATGCTAAGTATAGGTAGTGCGGGTCAGGGACCCGATCTACAGCTGATGTGGACTCTGATGATGGATGGATGGATGCTTTTCTGGTGACTTGGACTACTACTACTACTACTGCTACTCCTACTCCTGGATCTACTCTGGAGCCTTTATTTTGATTTGTTATATATATATATATATATATTGTATATATTTTGGGGAGCTATAGAGTGTGGATCCTTACTTTTTATGCTTTCAGTTTTATGGACTTGTTCTTGGATCCGGTTTCTTCTGACTCACTTTGGACTATGTATCTTCTGACTACTGATATATGTATATATTATGTTTATATTACCTGCTCATAGTCCAATGATTTTCCGCTTACTCTGATATTATTTCAAAAGGATTAGGTTATGCCATTGCGAAAGGAAAAATATTCTAAGTTCTGAAACGATAAGAGATAGCTTCATTATTATTTTAATAACCAAAGTTATACTAAGTTTTAATGTCAAATGAATGTTATCTCATTCTTTATTTTTCTAAGTTCCTAAGTTATATTTTTATTTATATCAAAGGACGGCGAATCCAATGTTAAATCAATGTATACGTTATTTTCCGAGATCCAAAGATTTTTGTGATTTGCGCACCCGACCTATTAGAATTTCAAAGGAAAAAGAAAGAGAAAAACTTATTTCTTATAAATTCTAATATTTTATCAAGTCCATAATATTTTCGGGTAATATATCTTTATTATTGATTAATTTATTCTTTAATTACCTGGAAAAATAATGTAGGGTGTTGCAATTATCATGTTGAGCTATGAAAAGTTATGTATTAGGGGTATATTAGCAAAATATATTGTAGTGAGGTTTGAAATGTATTTGTTTATGTTTTAATAACTGTCATGTGGCAATTAAGGGAAGTTATGTATTAGTTTAATGATAAATATGGGTTGCTAGTGTGTAAAGGGGTTATGTATGTTGTTATTTAAAGAGTTTGGAACAGAGAAAATTCTCTGTAGGAGACTTAGTCTCTGACCTGGGGGAGGGGGAAATCCTAAGTGTCCCTGCAGCCACCAACTGGGCTGTCTTGCCACCAACTGGGCTGTCTTACACGGACTGAGACAACAAGTCATTGTTGTATTTGTATTGTGCGTGTAGTAGGAGACATTGGTCTCTGGGTCTACAAGTTTATTGTTGTACCGTGTGTAATTTCTGTTTTTATCAATAAAAATGTCCATTTCAAATCTGGAGTTCTATCATTATATATATTAGTAAAGCCACAAACTTGGCAGCTCACGCTCAACAAGTCATTGCCAATGGTGTTGAACAAGACAGCAGGCCAACAAAATATAGTACAGGGAATAAACCATGCCCCATGAAAAATCATAGTTGACCACCACAACGACAAATTATGAACTGAACTGAACAAGATAAATTTAAACGTTGACTAAGAACAAGAGACTATATAATTAAAGAATGTAGACCGAAACAACATTGATAGCATAGCTAACCTCAAGGATGCAGGCAAGGAAACTAATATTGTCTGAATGTAAGATTGAGGCGGCCAGGACGAAGCCGGGTATCTTTAAGCAGTTCATTTGGGGTTGAGTCTGGTATAATTGCCGACACACCATGAAAGACATGTCGAGATTCACCACCAAATATCAACACATCTCCTGATTCAAGAAGAACATTCTCTGCCTTTTCGAAATCCCTCTGATCCCCATAAAGAAACTCTGTTGAATCACCTATACAAAATGACACAACAGGTAATCCTTTTTGTAGACTTTCTGTGCTTTCATCACGGTCCTGTATCAAGTTGTTGCAAGATAAAAGCAAAATAAATTTGTCGGAACATTCTTACTCTCATCATAAAAAAAACACTGAATAAATGAATGAGAGACATTTCAAAGAAAATCGTGAACATAAACATAAAGCAAAAATGCCATTTCCCACCCCAAGATAGATAGTGAAAACCGTGAGGGAGTATATGTCTTAAGGGGGAAGATTCCTCAATATTTTTGTACCCCGATTTTTATTAATTAAACCTCATTAGTCCTACATCTATAAATACACCCCCACCCTTAAGTCCTCTTGTTGTTGTTCTTGCTCCACTTAGACCAAAAAAAGAGAGAAGAGAAGTGAGAGAGAGGGGGCGGCCGAGAGAGCTAGAGGAGGAGGAGAAGGAGATTTTCTTCAATCAACCCCATTTTCTTGTTCACTATTAGGTATAGCTTCTTGTTTTCCTTTCCTTCTTCTTGCTTTATATTATTTTTGGTTTTCATGAAGCTTTTCAAGAAGGGTTTTTTGTGTTTAATGGTCATTATCTTTTGCATGTTATATTTCTTTGTTCCTTATGATTTTCTATGCTTAAATATATCTAGATTGATGTTTAAAAACAAAAAAATAGACATGCATGATGTCCTCAAAGTCCCACGGTTTTACCCCTTTTTGGTACCCATATGATTTTGTTTTTATTCTTGCCTTGGAATAAAGAAATAAGAAGGATTTTTGTTTGATCTTAAAGTGTATGAGTTTATGTTGAAAGAAATTTTTGATTTTCCCGACCATTCGGCCAAAGCAAGAAACAAAGGAAAACAAGTTTTTGTTTTAATGCATGTTAGCTTTTGTTGTTGATTTATGATTTTTTAAGTTTTGATATACCTTGATTCAAGTTGAAAAAGGAAAAATGAATATACTTGAGCCATGAAGATTCCCACGGTTTTGTCATCTTTCATACCCAAATGATTTTTGTTTGTCTTTCAAGTATTTGACCCTTGATATTGAAATGGATAGGAATATATTGATGTGTGTTGAAATAGATTTTTGATTTTTATTAAATGGCCATTCGGCCAAGGCAAAGAAATAAGGGAAGCAAACTTTTGTTTTGATGCATGTTATGTTTTTGAGTTCCTCTATGATTTTTAAGTCTTAACGTATAAAGATTTAAGATTTTGAATGAAGAATGGACATGCATCCATTATGTAGGGTGCCACGGTTTTGACCCCCATTTTTGTTTAAAATGATTTTTAATTTTTGATTGTGTTTTATGCTTGAGTATGAATTAATTTAGTATGTTCATGGACTATGTGTTGTTGATTTGTACAAATTTTTATTCTTTCCTTTGCATGCCACGGTTAGGGTTAGAAAAAGGGGAAAGATGATTTTTGTTTCCAACATATGAAATTGATTGTTGATCTTTGATGTATGTTTGATGTATTTTTCGGTTTATAAGTAAGAAAGCATGATTAAATGAATAATTTTGTATGATAAAATTTTTATGCATTTGTTCTTGCATACGTATGTATATACGGCTAGGGCATGGCGTAACATCCTCATTTTTTTATACTTTAAAATCTATTGCTTTTTATAGTAATTTAATATTAACATGCTTGGGGTTTTATAAAAATTTTGGCGGAGTTTACTTTAAAATATGGACTTTCCCCAAGTTAATTTTGTATTTGTCAGTCCAGATCAGTTTATTTGTAACAAAAGTATAATTACATTGTAAGTGATTGTGCCTTATTTCACGAATGGTTTATAAAAGGATATTCTTAGATTCTCCACAATCACTAAAACATTTGAAATTTTTTCAGAGTTCATAAAAAGTTCCTCTACAAAATAGGAATATTCTTAGCTAAGAATGTACAGTTCAAAATTTAAATACAACTTTAATTAATAAAACATTTTTCGTTACATTATCCTAACAATGATTGCAATCATAATAAGACCACCAAGGTCTCACCAAATAATGCACTCTCATTAAATGAGGGTACACTTTCTCGGCGCCAGAGCAATGAACTTCTTTTCCACTAGTACCTAAAATGCTCAACTTAAGGGGTGAGTAATTTGAATAATAATTAAGGAAAACACTTAAACAACAGTAATAAAGTATAACTAGACATACCCACACACATATAACCATATTCATTTATCCTATTCCTAGTCATTTAACTATTCCCTTACTCTATACATACACACTTCCTTATACCACACCAACGCATACCAATGCTTTTATGCTCAAACATATGAATATGATATGCACTTTATACCATTATGATTTAGTTCCTGAATCCAATGTAACACTATATATACCACTTAACTTTGTCCACTGTAACACTATCATTAGATTCAGAGAATTAAACCCTCTATAACAATGAATGCATTTCTTCATTTCCAATACCAATAACACTTAAACAATCATCACCACACTTCACCCTCCACTCTGGGGAAAGACCGACTAGGAGTAAGCATTTCTCAACCTCTAATTGGGTGCTTCACCTCCACTTAGGAAGGTCCCTCGCTCACTCGCTTGCACAACACTTCACCTCCACTTAGGAAGGTCCCTCATGCGATTTGGGTTGATTTGTCCAAATAACATACTCAAAACGGAACAAACATAGAGCATTTATCAATAAAAGGAATTAACATAACAAAACCTAATTCAAACACAATCAAAAGGGATACAACACGCATCAATAGTTTTAAAATATTATTTGTTTAACAAAAACCAAATATAAAGAGCGGCATGCTATGGAATTTTATAGAAGAATATATCTTTGAAAGGAGAGTAAGACACCAACATAAGAAACATTTTAAAGAACAAGCATAAATAACATGCTCAAAGAGGAGCACAATAGAAAGCATTTAACAAAAGAAATTAGCACGACAAAGCAAATTCTAATAAGCACAATTAAGAGAAATAATCTACCTACACAAAACTTAAAACATTATTTATTTAAAATTCTTTATTAGGTTAAACTTAACTCAAATACAAGGAATATCATTTCGAAATCTTACCAAGGAGTATACTTCTTAAAATAAAATAAAACATCAACTCAACACAAGTTAGTAAAAATGATCAACGCATATCAAAATAGTCTTGCATTGAATTGAGTTGAATAAGGGTTTTAAGAAGATGCTTGATATTCATTTGATGCAGGTTTATGCATCTTGTAATTTAAAAAAAATAAATAATACCTACACATATAAAAATCACCCCAAAATAGAGTTGGTTACCCATGAAGAGAATGAGTTTAAATTCCAACCCAAAGTTATTCCATATACAAGAAATATGATTTTGAGATATGCCTACGCCAGGTGAATGCGATAGGTTGCTTGAAAGCATTTTCAAAATCGTCACTTCATGCTTTCCTAAAATTTCCTTTGTAAAAGAATAATCTTGATCAAAGAATGCATTACACCTGAATACGGTTGAAATTAAGGGTTATTATGAAGGGTAAACATAGTGGTGGTCCTTTGAAAAGTCTATTCAATATGTGTTTATAACATGGATTGAAAGTATTACATGGAAAAATATACTTCAATTATAAACCTATAGATATAGTAAAGGAGTTGCCCTTTATAGAAGGACTCAGTTCATCAAATTATAAGTTTGATCATTCATAAAATTTTCTTTAAGGAAGAAAGATTACATTGAAAAATATAATTACGATAGAAAAGATTTAAAGTTGGAAATTGCCATTTAAAGGACATAAGGCAATTAGCTTTGAAAATTTAATTTAGTACTTAATTGATAAAGAATGGTTTAGTGCTTTCCTAAAATCACCTTAAATAGTGGGTGGAAAATATTCTTTATCAAAAGTCATCATTAAATAATACACAAGGCGTATAAAAATAATTAGAGTTGGAACTAGTATGAAAAATACAAAACAAATGGTTCCAACGATAGTTTGATTTAGTATATACTCTTAAAAAAATTTGAAATTATAAATACACTAATATACAATTCAAACATACGAAAATCAATAACTCTAGAACAACCAAAACCTACCTCCTATATACACCTATATATATACATATACATAAGACTTAAACTCTACAAGCTTAAGACTCCCAATAGACCTATGCTTGTCTATTCCTCACACAAGGTTCAGGGTTTCCTATTTGGTTCCTTAGGTTAGGATTTCGCCTAACTGCTTTCTATCTTAGGACCCTAGTTGAACTCTCTTATTGCTATCTAGACTCTGGTTCCAAGACTCGTATAATGGATGTTAGGACTGGGACTTTAATACCCAACAAACTACATTCCAGGAATAATTAACATTGGTTTGAAAATTGTTTGCGATTATGGAATATAGCTTATTCATTAAATAACCCCGCATTTCCCTTGAGTTCTATGTGAACTTAAAGGAAAAGGTATAACATCCATTACCTTAATTGAGATTCTAGACTTGAATCTCACTCTATGTGAGATACATTGCCTTTAACCCACCCTTTTATCGTCAATTGCATTTCTCAATTCCACCTCCTCATAGAAAATGATGAAGTTTCAAATTTGTAAGGAAAGAGTTGGTGATAGAAGACTTTCAAAAATTACATCCTTTTGAAAATAAGGGAAGACTTTTTGTAATGTATAAATCAGTTTTGTTGTAGACTTTAGCAAAATTAGTTGATGATAAGAAACATGTCAAGCATCCAAAAAGTTTAAAGTATTCATAACGGTTTCCAAAATCGTTTCACATTGGTTTGGAACTAATTCGAAAGTTTTGGAGGACTCCTTTAACAAAGGAAATAAGAGTCCCCTATGATCATCAGACTTAAATAAAAGGAAAGTGGGTATCGATTGAAAATTTAATTTCATCCACATTTTCAAATCTTAATGCATGTGTTTCCTTTTATTCTAACTTTGAAGTTCAAATCGTGTTTCAAATTATCGTATGTCGCGTTCGGTGAATTCTTATTTAATCGACAATTGGTGTAATCCAAGGATAACTACACCATCGTTCCATTACTTAGGAATTCACTTTGTTAACAATACATGTTTAAAAATTGATGTTGCGACATTCGATCAATTATCAAAGTTAAAATCAATTCCGTACCCTGGAAAATATTAGAATAACTAGCATGCTTGACGTTCATTAGAATTCATACTATTAATACTTTTCAAAACAAAGTCTTAAAATAGTTTGATGCAAAAACACATTTACACTTTATCAATATAAAAATATATTTATCACCAAACATAATGTGGAATTATAGAAAGTACTTAGGTCTTATTAGAGCCGACACTCAGTCATCAAAGTTAAAGGCAAGTACTTCGGGTTGACACCTATTCTCTTCCGCTGCGCACTCTGATAAAGAATGCTCGGAGTGTCTATGATGCAATGATTCCTAATACTTATCCTATTCCTATGCATAGAAAAGAAATTTGACAATTATTTCATGGATTCAAGGACTCAATGATATCATCTTCTAATAAAATGTAATCCTCGAGGGGCCCATCTCGATACTACATTGCATTAGAGATAAAACCATTTTCGTACAACCTGAATTCCAATCAAATAATATAGAAATGACTCATCTTCCATTCAAAAGAAAACTTTGAAATTTCATTTCACATAAAAGTTTCAATTCTTCGTCATATCCGAAGTTGACTTACTTAATTCAAAACTGAGGTTTAGTCCATCCCGTTGGGGTAGCAATTTCATGCTCTGACCCGTTGGGAGTTATCACTTCCCTTAGTATCTACTTTCGGTCCGCTTCAAAGTACAACAAAGTTACAATTGAAAATTCTACTTAGTCCACTTTGAATTGAAGATTTAACCTGATAATTACTAAACTATCATTAGGACTATTCCCTCACTACTACTAAACTATGCTAACTCTAACTAGATATGCATACATGTACTACTATAGTAGGCTATTAAGTTAGCTATTTGTTAGTTACTCTCATGTGGAGTAACTCTTCGGGAGTAGGAAATCCATACTCCACGGCCAAGAATTGCAACCATTGCTCTGATACCATCTGTAACATCCTCATTTTTTTTATACTTTAAAATCTATTGCTTTTTATAGTAATTTAATATTAAAATGCTTGGGGTTTTATAAAAATTTTGGCGGAGTTTACTTTAAAATATGGACTTTCCCCAAGTTAATTTTGTACCTGTCAGTCCAGATCAGTTTATTTGTAACAAAAGTATAATTACATTGTAAGTGATTGTGCCTTATTTCACAAATGGTTTATAAAGAGGATATTCTTAGATTCTCCACAATCACTAAAACATTTGAAATTTGTTAAGAGTTCATAAAAAATTCCTCTACAAAATAGGAATATTCTTAGCTAAGAATGTACAGTTCAAAATTTAAATACAACTTTAATTAATAAAACATTTTTCGTTACATTATCCTAACAATGATTGCAATCATAATAAGACCACCAAGGTCTCACCAAATAATGCACTCTCATTAAATGAGGGTACACTTTCTCGGCGCCAGAGCAATGAACTTCTTTTCCACTGGTACCTAAAATGCTCAACTTAAGGGGTGAGTAATTTGAATAATAATTAAGGAAAACACTTAAACAACAGTAATAAAGTATAACTAGACATACCCACACACATATAACCATATTCATTTATCCTATTCCTAGTCATTTAACTATTCCCTTACTCTATACATACACACTTCCTTATACCACACCAACGCATACCAATGCTTTTATGCTCAAACATATGAATATGATATGCACTTTATACCATTATGATTTAATTCCTGAATCCAATGTAACACTATACCACTTAACTTTGTCCACTGTAACACTATCATTGGATTCAGATAATTAAACCCACTATAACAATGAATGCATTTCTTCATTTCCAATACCAATAACACTTAAACAATCCTCACCACACTTCACCCTCCACTCTGGGGAAAGACCAACCAGGAGTAAGCATTTTTCAACCTCTAATTGGGTGCTTCACCTCCACTTAGGAAGGTCCCTCGCTCACCCGCTTGCACAACACTTCACCTCCACTAAGGAAGGTCCCTCATGCGATTTGGGTTGATTTGTCCAAATCGGGCTTTAGCAGAAATCACCCTCGACTGGCCAAAACGAGCCAAAGTAATAGAACTACTATGGTTTGCATAGAACCAATCCCCAATACGGGAAGCAAGCCCGTGTCCTTTGTAGGATCAAAGTTCTCCATAGTAATCCCAATGATTTACTTTTGCACTCATCAATCGTAAATGACGTATGTTTTTCCCCGAACACCTAAGGTCCACCTTACTCCTTAATGCACGTGTTTCTAGTTTATTTTATATTGCTTTTGTTAATCAAACCTTTAATCCTTCATATTCAATTGGTTGGGTTCTCTAACTTAGAGTATTCGGGCATAACACTATAACAACAACTATTTATATTTGATATCCTTTAATAACCAATAACACTCAACCAATCACATTAATTACTTTTTAACATTTAATTCTTATTTAACAACATTATTATCATTATAACAATTTAACACTCGTTCCCTTAGTTAACGTTTAAGTATGACAATATCAATCCTACTAACAATAACATTTGTTTAATCTATTTAGTACATAATAATACACTAGCTAACAAGCATCATCATCATCATTCATTCGATCATTAAATTCCCTAACAATCATATTAATTCATTTCTAACATAAACCCTAAGTTCCTTACATATGCTTATATTCTCAATCATAACAATATCAACATACAAAGAAAACATACACATATAAAAATACATCTAATTATAACCCTATTACTATCATTAAATCCTTTCCCTAATTAAAACCAAAGTACTCCCCCTTACCTCTTGAAGAGAAGAGGAGACAATGGGGTTCTCATGGAACCCACTTACCAACTCCAAATTGTAACAGCCCGATTTTCGTAACTCAAAGATAACCAACTTTTATCCATTTATGTTGCAAAAATGAGGCCAAATTTTTTTTTAATATATAAAACAATGATGGAGTGTTTGAAAATGTTATTGTAAAGTCATTGATGATCTTCAACACTCTCTTTCGAAAATCGAGTTGTTACCAAAAATCTGTTTTCATAAAAATTGTCGTTTTCATAGAAGAACTTGGTTCCAAATCATCTTGAACGTTTTCAAAAACTTCACATGAATTAACTTCGCATGAAGATATATTTCACAATTCAAATTGAAACTTAGCTCAATTACATAATGGCTCATGGCATCGGTAATCCTTAACTCAACACTCACCATAATCTAAACCAACTACACTATCATTAAGCTATCCTATTGAAGACAATCGGGTGAAGTCCCTCCTTCCTCTCGCGTCCTCTTCTCGCTCTCGAAGATGATGCTCTCCTTGTTGTGTTTCCCTCCTTGCTAATAGATTTCGGCTCCGCTCCATTGAGAGTGGTGGAGTTCCTTCGAGCCTCATACCGAATCTTCTCTTTGTAGTTCCTGTAGCCTCGTACGGTGACTTGTCCCAGGTGTGGCTCCAGGTTAGCTCCACTAAGTAGATGTTCTGGATAGGAAACCACGATCTGGGAATAGCCAATCCATACCCATCCATATGAGGTACACTTCCATCCTCTTCCATACTTACTCCATGTGGTGACCTCCATGCAATACTCCATCTGCCCGTTGAGATACCAGCAGCACCGATATGCCAACGAACAGGAGAGAGTAAGCGATCCGAACGACACATCGTCGACGGTGTGGGATTACGATAGGCAGGATACCAGGACCAAACAAACACACAATACAATATACAAGCACACACCAACCAAACATATTATTGACATCATTATCATTATTATCTTACATGATTAGCATTATTGTTATCCTTTTTCATTTCTTTCTTACTTTCACATCTTATGAACATTCTTTCCTTTTCTCATTCATTTCCATTTCATCACTATAATTTCTTATTAATTCATAACCTCTGGTGATTGGGGAGTGTTAAAATATCCTCAAAGTATTCATTTCGATCTCGGCTATCACTCACGTCTACATCTCCTCGGTCATCCACCCAACCTAGTCGGAAGCAAACAGGAGTACAGGACCTTTACCGTGCGGGCACTACAGCTGTCTCACAAACAATTGGTCCCAGACCAGGAGGACTCAGCCTCAAATCATATCATATCAATTCAATTCATATAATCAAGGCACACTGTCTCAACTCACAGTGGCAAACAAGATGCCCCACTCCAGTCCCTCTCACTGTTCTAGATTTGCAATCTAGAGGGCGATAGTATGTTTCTAGTGGGCCCGCAGAACTTACCACGGCATTGGACCCAGTCCCTACCACGTTCGTATGCCACCTGTGGAGTCCGTTCTGCCTAGAAACATACTCTAGACTTCTTGACGTTTCACCTTCGTCCTCCCCTAATGCAATCTCCTCCTAAGTATCCGCAGATACTTATGGTTCCTTCCTCTCCACTACTTCGCACACTCATACCTCACCGCGTATGTCTTTTAAAGTCTTTTATCTTTTTGGTTAACCTAAGGTCGGCCCATCCTTCGTGCATCCCTTCAATGAGTCCCGACCACTAACTTTGCACAATCTTTCCCTCATCATTTCTCACATAGCACAGAGCTGGGGTCACATCAATAAACTCGTATCTCATATCTCAATTTTATTTCAAAACCTTTCAAAAATCTCATTTCACGAATTTCAAAAAAATCTTATTTTCGCAAACCTTCTCAAAAATCCCTTTCTTACAATTTCTCAAAAATCACGTTTTGTAATATTTTTCAAAAGAAGTCTTGCTTCATATACTTTTCTCAAAACACATTTTATAAATTTTCTGAAAATTTCATGTCATAAGCTTTTATAAAATCATATTTCAAACTTTCTTAAAAATCTTGTTTCATCGAGTTTCTAAAAATCTTCTTTCACAACTTTTCACAAAATTTCCTTTCAAAAACTTTTCTAAAAATACTCCTTATAATTTTCCTCAAAAACCTCTTTTCAAAAATCTTTAAAAGAAAATCTCTTTTCACAAACCCTTTTAAAAAATCTCTGTTCACAAATCTTTTCGAAAATCTCTTTTTCAAAAATCTTTTCAAAAGTTTCTTTTTGAAAACCTTTTTCAAAGATCATCTTTTGCTGAGCGCTAATGGAGGAGCAAGCTCAACTCAACACTAGTCCCAGTCTAAAATCAAAAACAAAGGAGCCAAGCTCCACTCAAATCACATCTTATTCCAATACTCAACATCACTCTTCCCAGCTCTGGCTCGATCTCAACATTATCATTCATTCTTCCCCAATCTCAACTCTTTCTCTCTTTTCCAACACATATCTTATTTCCACTCGTTATTCCTTTTCCTTTGTATCTTCTTAATTCTACAGCTTAATCATTTCATTTCCATTTTCTTATTCAGGACGTAACAGACGTCCGTCAGCACATTACTCATGTTAATTGACAGCATTCAATTTCATCATGTATAATTGGATAAATAAACATAAGCATACTATTAACACACAAACATCACACAACAACAATGTGGTCTTCGTCACCTTCGTATAAGTGGCCACACAACACAAACAATTGCCACTTATACTACTGACTCCGAACCACTTAGTTCCGATCTTTGAGATGATACGGAACGTCCTAATAAATCACCTAACTACCACGGTGTCTTAGGAAAGATTCTCTCTCACCTGAGGTCCAGCGTTTTAATGCGTACCGTCTCCGCGGATCCTTGTCGCTGCCAGCTGCCCCAATCCCTCGTCTTTCAAATTCCTCGTACTAAATAAAATACGCTTAGGTTATTAACTTGTATTAAGAAAATCTTTTTCGTAACTTAAACACCTCTCATTCCTCGTCGGAAAACTTAAAACATAACCGTTTTCTTTCAAACGACTCTAATATTTATAATACCTTAAGTACTTTCCAAAAATCATTTGAAAACATCATGTAAAGTCATTTAAATTATTTAGTTTGGTTGCTGGTCCGTTTTGGGCAGCACCCTAATTACGTTTTGAAAACACCGAAAAATTCACCGTTTTTAATTCGGGTTTTTCTTAAATCAATTATCTCTTGAAAACTTTACTTTAAATCACATGAAAATGTTTTTAAGTATAAGAGGCAAGTCCAAACAATTCTGGACAGCCATAAACACAATCCCAAAAATCCCAAGTAAATCAAATCGAATTATTCTAAAAGCAATTTCATACAACATCAACTTCACAAACAACCACAAGCAACACTTTATTAATCAATTAGAAGCATATAATCAACTTAGTTAGCGTCCATGCAATCATACCACTCACAAATAATTCATTTTCACAAAACAAAACACTTAGTCATGCATATGTTCACAACCAAATTGAATCAAGATTTAAACCAAACATATTTATATTTATTTTTCTTACTTTAAATAACTTAAATCCTTTCAAAAACTACCACGTACATTTTATTTCATGCCACTAGACTTCCTAACTTATTTTAACTATATGGTCGAATGAATCAAGGAAAAACAAGTCAAACATCACCAATTCAAATCACATAAATCAACTTGATTTATTTTAAGCAATTTAATTTCACTTTCTTTTTCATGAAACAAATTATTTACTCTCTCTTTCATATTTAAAACCGTGAGCTCTACTTGGAGAAATTATTAGACTTTAATTTATTCCTCTTACTTAAATCAATTTATTAAAGCAAAACATTACATCAAAGTCTTATTTTTCATGCTAAAACCGAATGAAAACAAACATTTATAACACCACTTCAAACAAATTCATTTAACATAATTCTTCAAGACATACTCATTACTTTTAAGTCACCTTATGAAAAAGAACCCTAGTCTATTTAGGATGCATAGGCCGAACCTCCTTTTGTCAAAACAAAGTTTTAGGTTCACTTTTTCAACATACCAAAACACAAGGTTTCTAAATCAAAGCATGCATTTTCTTAAAAAGAATATCATTTTCTTTTTCAAGCATAAAAACCAAAACATCATCACTAAAAATCAAGACTTAACTTCAAGCTTTCACATGCAAGATCACAAAACATGAATCAAGTTAAAAATCATTTTTCCAAAAACTTGTTTCCTTGGTTTCTTATAAAACCGTGATGGCCCTTAAGAAAAATCAAGTCTTTTTCACTTGAAAATAACATGCATGTATCTAAATCTTGTAGATCAAGTCATGAAATCAAATAATAGTACAAATCAAAGATTTAAATTACTTTGAGTAAGAAGAAGTCAAAACCCAAAAATCAAAGTTTTATCAAAACCAAATCAAAATCAAACATTTCAACCACTCAAATTAACTTTTCTAAACATAAGATTAACATGCAAAGGCTTAGAGTAAATTAAAAAGCATTAAGACTCATGATTTTAGTCAAGGCCGAATCATATGGCTCTTGATCTAGGGTTTTACAAGTTTATTTATTCTTAGAATTCAAGATCAAGGTTCATTCAACACATGCATGAACCCAAATCATCAAAATTATCATCAATCAAATGCAACACAAGAGATTTATTATTAAGCAAGTTTAGATCACAAATTTATTTACCAAATAAACTCTTAAACACATCATTTAAATCATGGTTCAAGGAAGAAAAATCAACATGCAATAAGATTTATTTTAAACTTCACAAAAATCTCATCAAACCTTTAGATTTAGAAGATTTAGTTTAAAAAAAGCTTTAGGATCTCTTATGAAAAACTTTAAACGAGTTAGGAAGTCCGTTGATTAGACGTTTACAAGTTCCTTCAAGCTTTGATAAAATAACATGTAAAGAGATTCACTTTAAGTTTTACAAAAATCTCAAAACTTTTTAGATCTTTAAGATTTATGTTGAAAAACTTTAAGATCTTTCATGAAGACCTTAATTGAGTTATGAAGTCCATTAGTTAGACGTTTACAAGTTGCTTTGAGTCTTAGAAGTTCATGATCAAACATAAATAGAACATGCAAAAGAAGAAAAGAAAGGAAAATTACAAAATCAAAGAGAAAATCTATACTACTACAATTCTTCATGCTTGTTCGAACTACCCACCAAAAAGGGTTGATCTTCTAGCATCTAATGTCTTGGTTCTTCAAGGAAGGCTTAGGTTTTTGGACTTGGTTTCTTCTTCTTCCTTTCCCTAGCTCACGGCCCTCTCTCTCTTTTCTCTATGTGTTGAGAGCTTGATTTTTGCTCTCAACAAGTGTGTTTGGAAAGTGAAGGGAAATGAAAGAAATGAAGGGTGAAAGTGAAGAAATGAATTAGCCAACCCTTCACACCACTCGACTATATATAGGCAAAGGTAAAGACATAAGATTTTCCTCTTTTGTCCTCAAGGGAATTCGGCCAAGGGTGCAAATGGGAGGGCAATTTTGGTAAATCCATTTGTTGCATGGGTGGAGATTATCAAACTTAAGGGGACATGGTGGAGGAAATTAAGGAACTATGTCTCTTAGGTTTAGTTGCTTTTGGCTTCTAGTTAGGATTTCCACTAACTTAGTTACTTCATGGTTCTAGCTTAGTCCTATTTGGTTTCTTGCTCAACAATTAAAAATTCTAGGTTTACCCCATATGCATGCACATACACACGTATTTCACATAGACACATACATACATACATTCATGCATTATCATCTTCTTTTACTAATTTAATTCCATATAACCTTAAACATATATAGTAATACCACACATACATACATGTTCATATACACGAAATGCTCACACACACGCACATATATAGAAAACAATCCTTTTCATTATAAAATGATTCATGTCTAAAAATCATAATTTCTTTAAAGCATAAAAAAATATTAAACCCATAATTATTTCTCAAACTCGACTCTAAAACCCATAACTTTATTTCATGAAAACCATTTCTTTAAAATCACTCAATACTTTGAAAACATGGATTAAGAAATTCATTTAAGAAATATTCTTTCAAAACACTTTTATCAAAAATAAATCTCTTTAGTATTTTAAATTAATATGAGGAATTTGCGGGGTGTTACACAAATCCTAGCTCCTTAGCACTCCAATCCTTGATTCCTAGTGATCCGCAAGCTTCCTTGATGATTATAAGCCTCTATTCCATGGATTGCTCAAGTTGGGGTTTAGAGTTTGATTTGGGGATTTTAAGAAAAAGAGATGAAATGAAGATTTGAGAGAGGGAAATTGGTAGGGAATCAATAGGGAGATGATTGGTGGTGATGATTTGTTGTTATTTTGTGTTGATTTGTTGATTTGCAAAACCCTAGGCCAGAGAGAGTAAGAAGCTCGAAGAAGAGAAAGAGAAACAAATGAAATCAACACTGAAAACTCGTGTTATTTGATTGATATAACATGGGTTAATCGATTAACCACTTTGGTTAATCGATTAACACTTGCTGTTTGCACATGGTTAATCGATTAACTCTTACCTTAATCGATTAGTGGCTGAAGGTGGCTAAAAATTTAATCGATTAATCTACACCCTACTCGATTAGTGGCTGAACATTGCCAAAAACTTAATCGATTAACTCAAGGGTTAATCGATTAACTTGTACTTCATTAACCGTCGGATCTTGCTCAAATTTTGAGACAAGCATCCTAAGACACTCATCTTCACATCCAACGGTGGAATTTGGGTTTGCAGCTATGGATATTTTATTCCTAATTTCCTAAGATCATATGTTCGTAATCCTCGAATAACCCTTCTAAAGACACTCATCCTAAGACACTCATCTTCACATCCAACGGTGGAATTTGGGTTTGCAGCTATGGATATTTTATTCCTAATTTCCTAAGATCATATGTTCGTAATCCTCGAATAACCCTTCTAAAGCTCATTTCTAAGCTAATTCTACCTCATGTAAACCTACCCTTAACTAAATCCTATATTATAAACACACTCTAAATATCTCTTAGCACCTCTAAACAAATTCAAAGACTTGGATACAACACTACACTTATCAAAATTCGATTAACTAAGGCACCTAATGATTTGATAAAATTGGGGATGTTACACATGGAAATGGGATTAAAAGATTTTGTTTCATGAAAATAAAAATTGTATTTAAGTGCTTCTCATGAGCTAAAATGATTTTGGGAGTTTAAAATTTATGATTTTTAGTTTATTTTCTTTTGACCAATTCGGCCAAGAAGGAAACATAAAGGGAATGCATTTTGTTTTTCATACATGTTGATTTTTCATGTTCCTTGTTGGATTTCAAGTACTTATGTATGAGGATTTGAACTTTAAGGTTAAAAAAAAAGATTTGTTTGATGACCCATACGGTTCTTATCATGATTTTCGTCTCAAACGATTTTGTTTTTGATGCTTTGAATTGTGTTTGAATGAAGGGATGAAAAGTGGATTTTTAGTGAATGTTTATGTGTTGATTTATTTGTGTAAAGTCCCTAAATTTCTATATGTGTGTTTTGGTCTAAGTAGAGTAATGAGGAAAGATAAATTGATTTGATTATGCATGTCTTAATTGAGCTAAAGTAAATTATTTTCATGTATGATAATTCGGTTTTAAGGAAGAAATGATTGATGAATTGATTTTATGATTGACTATATGTAGGTGTACAATTCGGTTTTGATTAAAGAAATTGATCTAGGTTAATGGACTTTTTGATTAAGTGCAATTGGTATGAACTTGAATGGAAATGATTAATTGAGTTGGTTTGAAAAGTGATTATTTGCATGAGCTAATTGTGGTGGCTGGAAAATGGTGTTCTTGATGTTATTCAAATACGTACTATAGGTTTTGAGAATGCTTGGAATTTTTTTGGTGTGTTAAAAATAATTTTGTTTAGTTAAGGTTGTTTATAAAAATTTTATGCTTTAATTGCTAAAAGCCCAAATAAGAACCTTTTGCGAAAATGATTTCAAAAAAATAAGTTTTTCGGGTAAAACCAAAACAGAGTTTTCGTACCTAAACTATTTTAAATGACTTTAAATTTTTATGGTAGCTTCCTCAACGTGTCTAGTAAACCTCTGCAAAATTTGAGGTGATTTTCAGTTGATTTGGTATTTTTGTTAATTGAAAAACAGTAAGTACCGAGGTTCAAATTTTTCAGAGTCAGTGACAAAATTAATTAGAAAAGTTCAACCTAAACAACTCCAAATAATCTGAAAATTTTATGAGTTGACCTTGACTGTGTAAGGAACGTTGGTACCAAATTTTATGCAATTCGGAGTTGGTTTTCTATTTTTAATTAATGAAATTTTGCCTCAGGTCCATACAGTCCTGTTTCGGTTTTTGTGTGAAATTTGGTTTGAAATTTAAGTTTTGGATGTTTGATTCACTTGAAAATTTTACATGATGAACTTGAATATGTTTTTTGGTCTTCTGGAAATTTTGGGATTGAAACTAATTGATTTGATATAGTTTTGAATTTTATTTCTTACATTTTTCCCGTAACCGATAAAACCTTATTTTTGAATACTTTTGATATTCATGAACTTTTGTGCATTTCTTGTGACTGGATTGGACCTTACACGATGGCTGTGGTGTTTTAAAAATGTTAAAGAATTATTAGTTGAAGTCATGCCTAGGTTAGATGAGAAGGAGTTAGTATGTTGGCTATTTAATATTGTGTTTCGGTTTATGAAAAGCTTTTGAAAATAATCGATTCTTGGAATAATTTATAGTTGAAAATGATGAACTCCTAGTTGCTGCCCTGTTTTATTTCCTAATGCTATGCTTGAAAAAAATAAATTATTTAAGTATTTGTTTTGTTGCAAAGTATTAGAGAAACTAAAGTACGATTTTTACGGTGTTTTCCGATTTCTCGAAAAGTGATTTTTGAGTTTATTTCTCCGCTGTCCAGCGTGGATTTAAATTGTGTATCACTTCTAAAAATGTTTCTAATTGATTTAAAGTTTGAGTTTCCAAAGGCATTTGGTTTAGAGAAAAGTCGGATTGAAAAAGTGACGTTTTTCGATGTTTTCAAGTTTTCGATGTTTTCAAGTTTTTCGGATTGAACAGACCAGCAACTAAAGAAATTATTTTAAAATGTTTTGTTAATTGTTTTAAAATGATTTTGAAGTATTTAAAGTACGTTCAAAAGTTGGATTTGATTTGAGAAAGTAAAGGTTTTCTTTTATTTACCCGACAAGAAATAAGTCGAGTTTTCGTAAATGATTTGAGATTGATCATGAAAGTTAGTAAGTATCCTTGTATTAATTATGTGTATTATTTTAAGCAAGGAATCAGGAGATCTGGAGTTCGGAGCTGCTGACAGTTGGACGGACCTGCAGCAATTGTCAAATCATGTTAATTGGACAAGAGGTGAGAGAGGAGCTCCCTAAGACACTGTGGTATTTAGGTAAAATGTTAAGCTGTTTCTGGCTATCTCAAAAGCCGGAACGTGGGGTCTAAGAGTCAGTCGTATAGTGGCAATTGAGTGTGTATGTTTGGCCACTTGTACGCAAGACTAAGACATCTCTTTTCTATTGTAATGTTATGATGTGATTATTGTAAGATCCATGAAGAATGTTTTGATAAATGCCAAAAGGTTTTGAACAAGCTTCAATCGTGTTGATCAAGTTCAAGCTTAACAAGCAACAACAAACATCAAGTGATGAAGAGAGAGCAAGCTCATGAAGACTTAGTTTGGTAGTTTATGCTTTATGTTTTATCTTTTGCCTCACAAGTCTTTTAGTTTATGAGTTTGGGTAGAGTCTCTTAGAGGGTAGTGAATCTCTTTTGATTGCATGATTTTATCATATTTTGAGTATTCACTTTGCCTAAAATCAATAGGTGGCTTAAAGGTTTGAAAGAAAAGGTTTAGTTTTTGAGAAAACAAGTTTTAATTGATTTTTGAAGGAAGTAATCGATTAACCTATAGAAGTAATCGATTAAAACCTCAAAGTAATCGATTAACCCTAAAAAGTAATCGATTACTTTCCCTTTTACTCGAGTAGAATTTTTCAGCCTTGCGCAATTACTCGATTAGTGAACTCAGATTACACTGGTTACTCGATTAATGACTTGGCTACTCGAGTAACACGATCAGATATGGTTTTTAAAATGCGTTTTTCACTTCTCAAAAGCACTTCTAACCATTCCTAACTTTTGGGTATTCTATATAAACCTATTCCTAACCTTTGTGATCATAATACATCATTTTGATAATCAATTTTACAAAGAATCAAAGCCACTCTATTCTCTCTCACTTTCTCAAGATCAAAGTTCTCATTTTTACATTCTTTGATCAAGAACCTTGAATCTCTCATGTTGATATTTCATAACTTTTGAAAGAGATTCATAGGATTGTTATTTTTGTTTTCATTTGAGTTGTAATCTTTGCAAGAGGCAAGCTATCTACAACAATTGGAAGTCTTGGTTGTGAATCAAGCAAAGTTATTTGGAAGCCTTGGTGTGGCATTTCATCAAGCACTTGGAAGCAAGTGGAAGTCTTTGAAGAATCTCAAAGCAATTGGAAGTCTTGTTGTGGGGTATCGGCAAGCAAAAGAGAAGAGGTTAGATTAGATATCAATAGGGTTACAAGGCAAGGGTGTGGTATCTCTTGTAGGCTAGCAAGAAGGAGTCTTGTGAGGCATTTACTTGTAATTTGAGAAACTCTAATTCCTCATAGTGAAGAATCTCTCTTGGTTGAAGAGGGGACTGGAGTAGCTTTCAAGTGGATGAAAGTGAACCAGGATAAATCACTGTGTCGTATCTCTAAACTCTCTACTCTTTACATTCTTGTTATTAATTGTGTTCTTGGTTGAAAACCTAGAAAAAGTGATTTTTCATAATTGATTGAATTGAATCTTAATTGTGCAAAATTGGTTTGGGGAAAATCATTTTAATAACCTAGGTAATCAATAAGAATATAGGTGTTAATTGTTTCCGCTGAATCTCTGGTTATACTTGTGAATTGATTGATTTTCGTATTTGATTGAAAAGTGATTTTTCAATGTACAGAGGCATTAATCGATTAGTTCATGTCATTAATCGATTAAGGCTAAAGAATTTTTGTGAAAATCATTTGTTTTAATCGTTTTGATTTGTTTCTTGCGAAAATCTTTCAAGGTTTCTCTAACACCTATTCAACCCCCCCTTCTAGGTGTTCTCCTAGTGTATCCTAGTTGTTTCACCCACCGATTGCAGGTTCCAACAATTATACCATGCTGATATGACTTGTTTTAAGAATTATGCTCTGTTGAATATTATGCATGATGATATAAATGTGGTCTATTTTAAATTCATGACGAAAATTAAGTGAGGCAACGGAAATTACGAAAGTAATATTGACACTGACGAGAATAATGTGATATGTTGGGAATAGTGATAAAAAGGAAAAGAATATTAATGACGTTATGAAGTGCGTGTAAGAAAAGAAATGATAAAGAGGAATGCGATTGGAAATCAATGGTGTGAACGTGTTGAGCAGCGAAAGAAGTATCGTAACTTGTGTCTGGTTGAGAAATTCTCCGATGTGAAAGATTGACGTGATGTGTTGCCGGAGTGAGGAACTTCCCAATGAGCTAAACTGTTATGACGAACGTGCAATGATGAGGAAGCATTAATGCGGAAAATTCGATTAAAGGTCGAGGCTCACCGAAGGGATGAACAAGGGTGACTCGCCGATTCTAGGAATAATAATAAAATACTAATAAAACATTAAAAGACTTTGAATATCGCGGCAAGTTGAGTGTGAAGTAGTGGCGAGGAAGATACCCTGTTTATCTGCGGATATTCAGGTGTGCGATTGTGATAGGGGAGGGTAATGACGATGAAACGTCAAGTAACCTAGAGTGCTTTTCTAGGCAGAACGAGTCTATAAGTGATCGGGGATTAATACCCAAGGGATCGTAGCGTGTTCTGCACAGCTAACTAGAAAAGTACTGTCACCCCCTTGATCAAATTCGAAACGGTGAGAGGGAATCTAACGAGGCAGGCAGTCAAATGATTTAAAGTATTGAATGTCATGATGACTGGCCCGTACGGTTGTGGTCTTGACACATATTTTGTGATTTCTCGGCTGTTCGACTTGCGTGGGTTAAGGTTCCTGTACGTCTCGTTTGCTTCCGACTAGGCTTGGATGGATTGGAGGAGATGTATGTGTGCTAACTAACTCCTTAACGACTTTCTAATTCCCCTGTCATCAATGGAGGCGACTCAATAAAACTTAACAAGAAAAGTCTAAGGATGTCAAAAAGATTCATAATTGTGGATTTTGAATATTAAAAGACATTGAGAATAAGAACGAGAAGGACTAAGCGATGAGGGTGTGATGAAAGTTCAAAGACATGATATGACATGATCGGATGGCAAGAAACGGTGATGTGATGTTGTGCAGTAAGTAATTGATGAGATAATTGTGGTAGCGATAAAAGAAAATAAAAAATGGAGGACTATGAATGAATGAGCATAATTGTCTATGTGAAATGTGTTATATTTTAATTGTTAATGATTGCTTCTATTTTATATCTTAATGTTTTGCCTATTGTAATTTCACCCTGTCGACGAGAAATCGTTCGGGATGCTCACTCTCTCTGCTATTTTATTTCTTTTCCCCCGACATTTGATGTCACAGGAAGCAGATGGTCTACGGCGTGGATGTTATTATGCGACCTTTGGAAGATGAAGATTGGAGGTTTCTCGAGAAAGGGTGGAAATGACGCGGAGATGTTAGCATGGTGGTGGACGACCCTCACTTTACCCCGATTGATATCGATTTGTGGGAGATGATGGAAAAGATAAAGTTGGATTACCCAGAGTACGCGAAGATTTTAGTGCTGCCGGAGGATGATGGGAGATTCGACAACGCCGAAGAAGATCTAGAACTGAAGAAGGTTCAGGCCGAAGATGGTGATTAGTAGTGTAGGTTATTAATTATGTCATTCTCATGCAATGTACCATCTTAAGATGCTAAGATAACGATGTTCCATCATGATGTGACTCACCCTATTTCTGTAACGGTTTTGTAAACGGGTACTAGACGTTTTGTGTATGAAAGAAAATGGAATGCGTTTTGTGAAAATGGAAAGGAGAGTTTCAAAGCACGATGTTGGTAACATCTCGATTTGAAACTCAATGCGGGACATGGGACATGTTTGGTTTATGTTACTATAAAAGTGTTTTGAGAAAAAGAAATGATTTGTAACGGTGATTTCATGCCCGTGTCACCAATGAATATAAAAAAAATTCCATATTTTTCTGAAATAGAATTATATTCAGGATATAAAATTGGGGTGTTACACAGTGAACAGTTTCTATTGTTTGGGTTTTATTTTATTTTATTTTATTTTTTTGCAGCTTTAAATATATTTTATTATTATTATTATTATTATTATTATTATTATTATTATTTTTAATAAATAAATATAGGGCCATAAGCTGCTGACACGTATCCCTTTGGTACGCCACGTCAGCACCGTTAACAGTGGAATTGACGGAGGGAACAAAATCGCTACAAATCGTAAATTGGGAGACCAAAATCGCCAAATTAAAAGTTGGCGGACCAAAATCGCCAAATTGAGAAAATTGAGGGACCAAAAGTGCAATTAAGTTGCTAACACGTGTCCCTCTGGTATGCCACGTCAGCATCGTTAACGGTGGAATTGACGGAGGGACCAAAATCGCTACAAATCATAAATTGGGGGACCAAAATCGCCAAATTAAAAGTTGGGGACCAAAATCGCCAAATTGAAAAAATTGGGGGACCAAAAGTGCAATTATGTTTCTATCAATGAAAGTGTCAATTTCAAATCCGGAGTTCTATGACTTCTATCATTGTATATATTAGTAAAGCCACTAACTTGGCAGCTCACTCTCAACGAGTCATTGCCAATGGTGTTGAACAAGACAGCAGGCCAACAAAATATAGTACAGGGAATAAACCATGCCCCATGAAAAATCATAGTTGACCACCACAGCGACAAATTATGAACTGAACTGAACAAGATAAATTTAAACGTTGACTAAGATCAAGAGACTATATAATTAAAGCATGTAGACCGAAACAACATTGATAGAATAGATAACCTCAAGGATGCAGGCAAGGAAACTAATACTGTCTGAATGTAAGATTGAGGCGGCCAGGACGAAGCCGGGTATCTTTAAGCAATTCATTTGGGGCTGAGTCTGGTATAATTGCCGACACACCATGAAAGACATGTCGAGATTCACCACCAAATATCAACACGTCTCCTGATTCAAGAAGAACATTCTCTGCCTTTTCGACATCCCTCTGGTCCCCATAAAGAAACTCTGCTGAATCACCTATACAAAACGACACAACAGGTAATCCTTTTTGTAGACTTTCTGCGCTTTCATCACGGTCCTGTATCAAGTTGTTGCAAGATAAAAGCAAAATAAATATGTCAGAACATTCTTACTCTCATAAAAAAAAAAACACTGAATAGATGAATGAGAGACATTTCAAACAAAATCTTGAGCCAGCAAGCCCAAAAAATAAGGCATTCAATGAAGTATACAGTTATGTGAAAATCTAAAACACTAGCTTAATGCTTTGATTAGCAATATGTGAATAGATGCAGGGGTGGCTGAAAAAGAAATAATTAGTGGCAGGATTACTTTTTAATTCTGATATGTTATATTTAATTTTCACAGCTTCTGCTCATAGGTAGTAATTAAAGACGGATTTGTGACATTTATGACTTATGATGTTTTATTTTTAAAGCCCAAGTATTCCTAATGAACTTCGATTACTAGTTAGTGTAAAAGTTGGAAGACCTATAACCATAGCCTTTATATCGCATATCATTCTCTTTTGTATTGAAGCCAGAATTATTAAGAACTTTCTCCATTCAGGTCTTTAACCCAAATATCCACTATATTTGACTAATCTCAAATCCTTCACTGTTACTTGGTACAACTCTCTGTCTGGATTTTGTTTGTTCTACACCAATATGACAGTACCGAAATGCGTCAAATTATCAGACCTCCTATTTAAAAGGTCTATGCTAGGAAACATAAAGGGAAACGAAGAGCAGATCCCTCTGATATTGTAAGCAGAAAGCAACAACATAATTCTTAGGGAGGGAACAGTTAGAATAGAACAGCTAGAGTTAGAAGTAGGAATCAAGAGAAGGAAAGAGCATTCTATACTCTAGAAAGTGAGAACTGGGATAGTCCAGGACTCTCAAATACATGGAGAGCCACTGTTTCATTCTTCCAATGCTTATTGTCTAAGAAATCCATACCTATCAATAATACCCTAGGATACCTCAACTCTTATGCAGATCTTTTAAGGCTTACTAATTGACTTCAAGTAATGATCCAGCACTTCATTAAACTCTATCATCTTTGAGTTATCTCCAAAAGGCAGCAGGGGGAACCATAAAATGGATGTGTTTGAGTACAGTTGTATCTCCAAACTATGTCATACACCAATATGGCAATATTGAAATGGGTCGGGGCTTGCTTATTGACTTCAAATAATGATCCACAACTCAACAAAATAATTATCTCCAAAAGGCTCGTAACAACAATGCTAAGTTACTAACTGGAACAACCAAAAATCTCGTACTAATAATCCAACCAAAAGTTTCGACAGATGTCTACAACATTGTTTTGAAATAAAGGAATGTCAAATATGAAAAATATGTATACAAGCGAATATTGACTACTTAATCAAACATCTTAACATCTCTATATGCTTATTATTATCAAACACGTGGACCAAGATTTGTTATGAAATTCTGCTCTCTCTCTCTTTTTTTTCAATTTTATGGGAATAGGCCAACAATATTCAAAAATTATATGAATCTGTAGAAGAAAATGCATTTAAGTTACTAGAAAATAATGAAAAATAGCTAGGCAGTGTAACAAGTGCAAGAGCTTACCCGATGAAGACCAAGCTTTCCATTTTTTGTATAAAAATTGACGATGCATATATCAGGAGACATAGAAGGGAGTATGTCCTCAACATAGCTTACACTGAATTCCTTTTTAATCAGAGAATGCGCTTCTTGTATTGCTCTCATAACCAACTTAATGAAATGGTCAGGAATACTAGGTGGCTTGCTACCATCAATTACCCTTTTATTTCCATATGATCTGGTTTGAAGATCCCAGTCCCGACCAAGACACATCATCTTCAATCGGAGTTTCGCTCCACTTGCATAACCTGGTTGATAGAAACCTCCGGAACCCAAACCAAGCTTACGACAAGTATTCACTATATCCACCTAAAATTATTAAAATGAATGGGATTAAAATAAGGGTTCACTTAAGTTAAAATAAGGCAAATAGACATTGGAAAACCAAATCCACTATTTCTCTGTTATAAATGTCTTTCCCAATACAAACATGCATGTTTTAATCTCTAGGTTAAGAAAATTTTTACAAAAAAGAAAAATACTCAATCACAAGTTAGGACAGATTATAGTGCAAGTGCAACAATGGACTGAGAGAGAAACTCTATATTATAAATGTGTCTTGCATGATTAACATAGTATGTATCCTCTTAAACAAAGTGTAGGTTAATCATGAAACATTTCTCCTCAAAATGTCTTAGTAGTTAGTGACCTAGTGTAATGTTCATTAAAATTGCAATATCTACTAAAATTGAAAGTGGCACTTAAAAGATAAGAGAAAATAATTGAAGCATGGGAAAACAAAATACCTGTTCTTCATGGGCTACGTAATGTTTCAAGAGAACCATCCCAGGCCTCAAGATCCTATCTTTTATATCTCCCACCTGTATCCCCAAGCAGCTTTCATTGCTTTCTTCAATCAGTGTGGACTTAATCAAAGGAGGAGTCTGTTTTCCACGAAAGCAGATATCATATGGTTTGAACTCTGGAGAATCTAGCTTGTGATCAGCTGCTGCATTGCTGAAATTGTTGTGGCGATTATGTTGTGTATTAGGAGATGCAGCTTTCTTCTTCCCACGATGGCTTCGTCGAAGAGATTCATCACAGTGGGTTGTCGAGTTCGAAGGTGGCGGTGTCCCAGTAAGTGAACTATTATATTCAAATCTGGAACGAAAACCAGATTTACCACAATTATCCCCTCTGGCTTGGACTGATCCTACGTCAACTCGAGTTCTCCTCTTAAATTTCTTATATCCAGTAGTTGGTGGTGAACATAAATGATCAGACGTAGACATAAAATCAGGGTGATTGTTAGCAGATGAATTACTGGTTGAGAAGGGGAGTAACTGATTCTTCATGTTATTACGACGCAGCGATACGGGAATAGTGCCGATGATAATATTTCCTTCATTGTCATGAGAAGGAACAGGTAACGGCTTGTCAGGCTGGCACAACCAACATTTGAATCATAAAAGTCAGAATATAGAAAATTAATCAGTTGTTAAAATATAGTACTCCCTCCGGCTCGAATTATAAATAAATCTAACCACTTTTACGCTTATTAATTCGAGCCGGAGGGAGTATACTACAACATAGTGCAGTAAGCATAAAGCATGATATAAATACTACCCGATGCTGTAAGCCATGGCCTTATTAAGGAAAAAATACACACTCACATAACATATTTTCTTTCTCCCCATACAAGCATAGGGAAACTAAAAGATATTAAGCATTGCACAACCAAAAGGAAGCATAACAATTAACAGCATTCTTATCACACCCTTGAATGATGTCAAACAATATTCAGAAACCGAGAAACACGTACTCTCCCTCTGTCCCACCAAGATAGTAAAAAATGACAATTTGTTGCTGTGAACATCAAAAGTCAAAAGATTTTGAACATCGAAAGTCAAAAAATGACAATTTGTTGTTGCGAACATCAAAAGATGGTAAAATTAATTAAAAAAATAGAAGATGATGTATTGAAGCTTACTGGGTTGTTGTGAACATCAAAAGTCTCACCAACCGGCAACGGTTCTACTGGTGAAGTTTCGGTGCTCTTGTTATTAGTTTTGGTCATCCTGTTCAGAGTTGAAAACTTTGAATAAATTTGGCGGAAAACGTAGTGATTAAAGGATAAGGGAGGATGAAACGACACCGAGTGAGTGAATATGGTGCGTGAAGAGTGGAACATGGTTGGTTGGGAATGGCAGGGAAGGTAATTAAAGGATAACTCATGGCAAGCAAGGTGCACTGAACTGAGAATCTCGAAACGAGGAACAGATTAAACTGAATTGAACATGGTTTTGCTACTTCTTAAGTTTCAATATATGTGTGGCTTTAAATACTTCGTCCCTTTCAATTTACACCAGTAGTATTTTTTTTTTTATAAAAAAAAACACTTTTTTTTAGGAAATTTAATCGTTATTTAAATTTTCAATACATTAATTATGTTTTTTTTTATTATACATTTTCTCTCTTCAAAGTCATTATCATTTATTCACTGCTTCCTTCGGCTCGAATTATAAGCAACAAAAAACATACTTATTTTGATTTAAAATATAAACAAAATTAACTAACTTTATTAAATTTTGTTTCATTCCGAATACCACTTTCCTAAAATATCTCTAGAAAATTGTAATCTTAATTAATTTATGTTTCATTCTCAATACTACTTTCCTAAAATACCTCTATTTTTTATAAATTCGAGAAAATTAAATACAATCAACTAACCTCCTTAATAAGCGTGAAAGTGGTTGAATTTGCTTATAATTCGAGTCAAAGGGAGTACTTACTAAACTCAATACCCTATTAAATATGGGTAAACATGGAAAATTCCATTTTTCCTTATGAAAATCAATACTCTATTAAATAGGGGTAAACATGAAAAATTGCATTTATTACACCCTTAAAATCATTACAAGGACAAATAAAAAGAAAAAAAACTTCTAAAAAATGACAAATAAAAAGAAAAAAAACTTCTAAAAAAATAGTTAAATAGGAGCGGAGGGAGTATTTCACATAGATTAAAAAAAATTATTTAATACTTTAATTTTCAAAAGATGAATAATACAATTTTTCTATATTATCCTCATATTATATTAATTATCATATATTTCTCGTATTTTAAAATGTTTAAAAACATGTTTAAAGTTGAAAAAAATTAATTAATAAATTCTCGAATTCCTAAAGTGAAAAACAATTTAAAAAAAGTTAAAAATGTTTAAACGACAAATAAATTAGAACGGAAAAAGTATTTGTTTGGGTGACGGATTCGCTAGTATATGTTTTGTAATTTAAGGTTCTTTTACATTATTCTTAAATAAATATCGAATATTGTAAATTTTATAAACATTTTGTCAAAATTATTTTTATTTAATTCTTATTAAAAATAGTTATAGTATTTAATTTTGGATTTTCTTAACCTAAGCCTTCAGGGTTGAGGATAAGAAACTATAAATTGGAATACATGTTTTTTATTAAGAAAATAAAGATTTAATAATTAAGAGTTGAAAAACTTAGGTTCCTAATGAAATTTTACTACTTTTTAACCTCTGATCATCAGCCTTAAGGACTGAGTTTAAGCAAACCCTTTGAGTTTTATTGAAAAGTATGTTCATTAATTAATGTATGATAATTTAGATATGAAATGGGGGATAAAAATATAATTAGTGAAAAATAATAGAAATGATTGACTGAAGGTTAAAGTTAGGGAAAAAAATTATTTTACCTTGAAAAACTAAAAGTACAAAAAATACGAAATAAAAAAAAAAGTTAAAACTACAAAAGAATATAATAGAGGGAGTACCTCTTGTCAAAATTATATTTTGGATTTTTCTTAAAGTAAAATATATGAATTTTCTTCGGAATTTTCATGTAAGGGATCTAATTTTTTGACCCCTTTGATTAATACTTGACCCCAAAAACACTTACTTTTCCAAGTGTATATTCATTTACGTTGGCCCCAAGTGTATATTCATTTTTGCACATACGACGAGGATAAAGCGTATGGTTTGTCTATAGCGAAAAATTATAAACAACTGAGCAGTGCATACACCATGTTCTATCATATCATGTTTATTGATAAATAGGTAGATGCCATTCATGCATGTTGCATATTGCAACTAGGGATGACAATGAGTCCCGGTGGGTTCGGCTAGTGTATTACTTGAACCTGTCTCATTGATGTAAATTTGAACCAAGGTCCGTGAGGGTACCCACATCGGTTCTTACTCGCGGGTCTTGAGATACCCAGCGGGTTTGCAGATACCCAACGAGTCTTGAGCAGCGACAAAGGTAATGTATATGATAAAAAAGGGACACTGGACAAAACAAAGATAAAGTGAGCAACATTAAACAAAAAAATGACAAAAAACTAAATAAAAGTGAGCAATACACCTCATATTATAAATATATATATATATATATATATATGAAAGGGTTTTCTTAACCTCAGCCCTAAGAGGGTAAAAGTGGACATCATGTGTTGGAAAATGGTACATTAAAAATCATAAAAACACTTTATATTTAGTTTTTCAATACATGATATCCACTTTTAGCCTCTTATCTTCAGCCCTAAGGGTTGAGGTTAAGAAAACCCAAAAAAAAAAAAACAAGACAAGACATTTTTTTTAAATCAGAACACACTCTATATATATACACAAGTTATTTTTGTAATTTAACTAGCGGGTCCGTGTTCCCACGGATCTGGGTACCCCTTTATCCGGACCCTCCCCGTTTTAATATCAGGTATTGTTTTGTCGTAGAGCTTCTATACTTGAACAATACGGTCAAGTGTCTAGCCACTCTACTTGTTACCGTTAGATGTAAGGAAGACACCTTGAATACCAAGATACCCACTCTTTTGTCTATTGCTTGGGTGTTTGTGTGTGTGTGTGTGTGTGTGTTTGTGAGCAAGTTAGGTAAATACCTGTTTGTCCTCATTGTGATTATATAGACTTTGCCATCCTTACTGTTGCATATTCCTCCTATTGATGTCTTTAGCTGGATTCCCACTAACGGTAGGTATTTTATGGCGGGTGTCTTGATGAGTAGGATCCTAGGTAGAACTGCTCCACTCTTTCTAACCATTGAGTTTCCTGGCACGTGTAACCGTTAAACCTGTATCACGATGTAGATTGGATCAACACAGCTTTGTGCCTCCGAATCAGCTAATAGTAGGATTGGCTTACATCGGTAATCCGGTAAGGATGCGATATTGGGCCTCTGGGGCGGTCTTATACCAGTAATCCGATTAGAATTCAACATTTGGGCCTATGGGACTCTCATACTGGTAATCTGGTTAGGAAGAGGACTTGGGCCTTAATGGGGCCTCGCTTATATCGGTAAACTGGTTAGGAAGAGGACTTGGCCCTTTAAGGGCTTCATACCGATAAACCGGATAAGAAGAGGACTTGGGCCTTTAAGGGCCTCATACCGGTAAACCGGCTAAGAAGAGGACTTGGGCCTTTAAGGGCCTCATACCGGTAAACCAGTTTCATGGAGTAATCTTCTGGTCCAAACAGGTATTAAAAAGCTCATTCTCATCTCTCAACGGATCCAAATTTGCAAACTCAGATCCGACCCGTTGCGAATATTACCAACGGATAACCGCGAATCTAGGTATAATTTTCATCCCTTTTTGCAACTTGTTTATTTTCTTGTTGTGCTCCACGATTGAGTACTCTAGTTTTTTGCACAATTTCTTCAACAGGATTTGCAACAAACTCATGGAAGGAAAACAAAACCACTCAGATCCTCTTTTTGCAAAGTTAGAGGGTATGGCCTCAGTTCAAAGTCCCTCGTCAAGTTATAATTTAGACATGACCTCACTTTCAATGCATTCAATGGTAAGCAATTACAAGCATCTCTCATCAAAACAATTTTGAACATAAACATCATTGACAATTTTGAACTGTCTAATGAATAAAAGAATGATAGGAGTAAGGAAGTTTCATATTATCATTCCATTAGATGGCATAGGATTAGTAGGTAGATATGTTACCTTGCTTAGTTGTTTCTACATCAATTATCACAGTAAATAAACTACTCGTTGTACCCTTAGTGTATGTGCAAAAATGCACATACGCTGAGGGGTCAACGAACTGGTTAAATTATTTTTTTTTTGGGTACGTTATTGGGGCAGTGTAAGTGTAAAAGTTATACATACGCTGCGCTGATTCCCAAACGTATTGAGCAAAAATTTTAGTATTCCTAGGGGTCAACATGTATGTAATTTTAAAACTCGTACGCTACCCCTTTAAGGTACGAAGCATAAAAAAATACATATAAAAAGATATTTTGAAAAAAAAAATATATCTTTGGGTCAGGTAATGACTGGGGGTTCAAAAAACTAGATCCCCTCTTGTAAAAACTATAAAAGGTTGTTGTTAAGGGTGAAAATAGGCTAGCCGGATCAGGCCTGTTGATAAATACTTTCTCCGATCCTTTATGTAAAATTCTTTTCGAAAAATTCACGTCCACCAAGAAAGTGGATTAATATTGCTAGTAGTATTAAAAATGTAAACATTTAATATATTTTGAAAATTGTCTCTTTAATTGTTATTATGATTCTAAAAAGGGTTTACTTAATAGGGGTGTTTTCCAAAAGAAGTAATTAAATGTTATTAAAAATTGGAATAAGGTCTTACAAATAAGACCAATTTTTTTCTTAAAAGGGTCTTACATAGAGGACCGAGGGAGTAAGTCTGGCTTATTTATTGACGAGTTTATATTTTACTCCCTCTGTTCTTTATTATATGACATACTTAACTGTAACACGCATACCATGGAAAGTAGTTAGTTTAATGAATTCTATGAGAATATATTGTAACATTATCATTTTACATTCTCAACTTTTCTTGGAAAATTCACACTCATTAATAAACAAAAAAAAAGACAGATAGTCAAAACATTTAACAAGGCAAAAATGAGAAAAAAACAATGAATGATGCATAGGAAATATAACGTGACTTATAATTAGGACCAAAAAAATCTTCTAGAAGGTGACCTATAATAAGGATCGGAAGGAGTAAATCTAAGTTTGACGAGATCTAGTTTTTTGACCCTCACTTAATTTTTGACCCCCAAAATTTTTAAAAGAGTGAAGTACTAATTTAGTCCTTGATTTTTTCACTAAACCAACTTAGTCTCTTAAAATTTTTAAATACACATTTAGTCCCTCAAGATTTTCGGATGTACCAATTTGGTCCCTCAAGCTTTTTAGATGTGCCAATTTGGTACTTAAAACATGAGGGACCAAGTTGGTATGTAAGAAAATCTTGATGGATCAAATTGGTACATCCGAAAATCTTGAGAGAGTAAATATGTATTTTTAAATTTTCAGGCACTAAATTGGTATAGTGAAAAAACATCACTGACTAAGTTGGTACTTCGCTATTTTTAAAATCCCAAAACACCATTAAAAAATGAAAATCCAAAAACACCCTCACACTCCCAACTCTTTTTATTCTCCATCAATCTCTAAAGCCCATAAATCTTTCTCATTCTCATTCTCCATCAGCCTCTGAGACCTCATAAACCCTTCTCATTCTCCATTCAACTAATGGTTTTTAGTTGATTATCAACATTCTTCACTCCATCAACGTACTAGTGTTACGTGTTCATCACGGTAGGTCTTTTCCATATTTTCTATGTTTTTTTTCTAGTCGTAGGGTTGTACGCTTAGGTGTAAGCGTATTGGGCAAAAGTGAACAGTATGCTGACCCCAAGCTTATAGATTCAATTTGCCCAGTATGCTTAGCCCTAAGCATTACAATAAAATTTGCACACTATGCTTAACCCTAAGCATTGCAATAAAATTTGCCCAGTACGCTGGGGTTTAGTGTAGCTCTTAAATATATTAAGCACACTAGGGTACAGGGCATTGACCAAAAAAATTTATACACTCACCCAACATCGTATCAATAGTTTTTATTTCTAACTTTCTTGTGTTTGTTTGTATACACAGTTTAAACATGCAACCCAACGACAGTGAGAGGAATCATAATATATTGGCGGATGATGAAATGGTTGAAGTTGGTCTGTTTCATAATATTTAAAATGTTGAATTGCTGCAAAGAGAATATCCAGATTTTTCTAGTGTTTTGAGACTAGAAGAGTTTTTTTTTTAATTGTGAAGCTCTAGTGAGATGGGTTCACGAAGTTGCCTTTTCTCAAGGATTTGCTCTTAGGATCCTATGTCGAATAGAATAGGGATTGGTAAGAAACAAAGGATTACTATCACATGTGAAAGGTATGGGCTTTACAAGCCGAAAAAGAGAATCTATAGTATATTACCGACCCAAAAAAGTGCAATTGCCCTTTCAAAGTACATAGTAGGCCATCTTCATCCCTCAGAAGGTGGATAGTAAGGGTATCTTATGGGTCCCATAACCATAACAAGTATGAATCCTTCGTTGGGAACACATATCCTGGAAGACCTACACCCGCAGAGCTTGAAAAAAATCATTATCATGACGAAGAATGGGGTAAATCCACGACATATATTGGAAACAATGAGAGAAGAAAACTCATCCAATTGCACTACAGTGATGCAAATGTACAATATCCGCAATAGATGGAGAAGGAGTGTAAGGCATCCGAGAACACAAATGCAACATCTTTTGAAGTGTTTGAGGGAGGATGTATATGAGACTTGGTATGAGGATCCACACCGTTGATGGGTTTTAATTTTCATCATCCTCCTTCCAGTTTCAAAATTAAATCAAATATAGCAAGTTAATGCATGAATTAATTTTATTGATTATTATTATTATTTTATGAAAATGTGGTGAGGTGGTTTATTCACATGATCAAATTGCTAGTACATAATTGTTATAGAGATATGCAACAAAAAAGGAGATTTCATTAATGAACAACTTTGAGATGACCAAAAATGGCCAAGAACAATGGAAAGGAAAGCACATTTGCCCATTATTTAGCAGTCCTAGAGCCTTGGGTAGAGCAATATGATTGTTTTATACCATTGATTCCTATCTCATAACCCCTTTAACCTGAGGGTTTAGGCAGAGGATTGTTGTTATCATTAGCAGCACTGACTTTGAAGTCCAACATACCACTATCTATCGGGTTTTGAACTTGATATTTCAAGCCCAAACAACTTTCCAGAGAATGTCCTTGAAGGCCCATGTGGTAAGCACAACGCTGACCAACCCTATATGTAATACCCCGAATTTTTGTTTCCCAAATAAATAAAAAGAAATATTTAAATAAAACTAATTATATGGAATTAATTAGTTTTGTTTATTAAATTATGATTTTATTAAAAGGATAATCAAGGGAAAAATATAAGAAAAATATTTTGGTTAAGAAATAAGGTGTTTTTGCAGTTTGGTCCTTGGAAAGGACCTAGGAGTCAATATTGGAAAGATATTTGGAGGGAAAGTGAATAAAATAATAATTTTTGAAAAACTGGTCGTGTTAATCGATTAACCCGACCGTTAATCGATTAACGATAGTGCAGAAGCTGAAGATAGTGCGTTTGATGACTCAACCAGCTGATTAATTCAAAAATTAACACATAGCACCGGCTGGGATTAGTGGGGAACACGTGTTTAGATGCATGGAAACCATTGTTGGCTATAAATTGATGGTCTTTGTTGATGAAAATGAGAAGAAATTGGAAAAAGGAAGGGAAACTCTGCAGAAATTCCATTTGATCACCCTCTGTTCTTCGTCTTCGTTCTTAATCCTTATCCACACACTAATTGTAAGCTTTACACCATTTTAAAGCTTGCAAAGAGACCTTCAATTCAAGACAAGAATCGTGCATTTTGGTGGCTTGTGCAAGGAAAACGAATTCTCTAAAGATTGGTCCAAGAAACTGAATTCTGCAGTTTCAGTTTTGAGGTGCCAAGTTCAAGCCTTCGATTTTGGTAGGTAGAGGCCCTCAAATCGTATCATTTCAGTTTCTAATTAAAGTTTGCAATGTCTAGTTTCTATATTGACCAAGTTTATTCGTTTTCATGCACGATTGCTATGTCAAATCCTATGCCAAACTTGCTCTCTTGAACCTGTGTTGGAACCGAAAACAGAGCAAGAGGTGATTCTAGAATCTGAGGTTTTTCTTGCTGTCTTTGCATCCAAAAAGCTTCATTGAGGTAAGGGAGAAGCTTTACTAATGCTAGAATAGATTATGGGATTGAATTGAATATTGGTTGAACCTCTATGTGGTTCAAAGGGCACTAGGTTAGTGGACAATGGCTTGGAGGCCAATTTGAAATGAAACAGGAATTGGAACATGTTAGATTATAGTATTAGAAGCTGAATGAATCCTCAATTTGATCTGAAATGGTGTGAATCAAAAATTGACATGTAAATTGAGTTTTAGGTTAAATTTTGGGGAAAACCACATGATTCTGTGAAATTGATGTTAATTGGTGCAATTGATGTTATGAACAAGTTTCACATGATGTGTTTAAGTTGTACTTGAGGTTGGTTTTGGTCAAAATTGAGTTGGTACGAATTTGGTATTCAAAAACCAGTTTCAGCACTGTTTTACTGATATATTAATCGATTAACCCGACTGTTAATCGATTAATACGAGTAAAATCTGATCAGTTTGAAATGTTATAAAGGAATAATCGATTAGCAGGATGAATAATCGATTATTAATGAAATTTTGTAATAAAAAAATCAGAATTATATTCATTAATCGATTAACCAAACATTTAATCGATTAAAGGCTGAAGGTGGAACTTATTGACCAAAGGTTATAGTGAATGACCTCAAGTAGACTTAAACTACACTTATGTTTGCGGAATCATGCATCGCATTCGCATTCTGGATTCCCACATTGGTGGAGACACGTCCGTGAGGCGTGGGCATATCCCTTATGGTTATTTTGGACTCGAGGGACACTAAGGAAAATGTCTGCTCCAAAGGGTCATTTATTTTGGACTCGAGGGACACTAGTGAAAGTGTCTGCTCCAAAGGGTCATTGTGCGAACGTAAGGGAATGTCGGTGACCGGGGTTGCACCTTTTGTTCCGAAAATACACACGTGGGTGTGGGCATGTCTTCAAACGCCGGGCTCGAGAGACGTAGTCTTGCGGGATACGTCAGCGGCACTTCTATAAGCTCTAGGGGTGTCGTTTAATGTTGGCCGAGTCCGAGAGGTACTCGTTGAGGAGTACCGGGCATGTTTTAAAGGTGCCACGGAAGCCTATTTGTTGTGTTGGCCAACGATCATGCATTGATAGATGAGTTGCATTGTCAGTGCATATATTATTGATTATTCGTTATTATGTTTGGATGTTTATGATGGAATGAGAATTGATTTATGTAAGTGAATATTAAGAAATTTTAATGGATTATCAAAGGATTATAATTGATGATTAGCAAATGATAATTGATTAGAAAGGAAAATAGTGGTTAATGATAAATAAAGATTTGATTATTTCATTATTTGTTATCCTATCTATTTGATTATGCGTTAGTACTTGCTGACTCCCTATGCCCTTGTAGGTGATGGCTCGCTACATGAAATTTGTGGAGTTACGCCCACTCCGCAGAGGAGTGTGGGATTACGAGGAGCACAGGGCTACTTTCGAGGGTGAGGTTGACGTGATCTTTTGTCACCCTAACCCCCTTGCTCGCGTGCGACCTCGTAGGCTTCGCATCCCTATGATCTACATACTGCACATTCCTCCAGCTCATACTTATCGTTTTGGTACTCCTCCACCACGTCCTGGCCGTCGTTTTTATAATTTACATGTCAGACGTCTGGCTACCTGTACACGTCCTTCTACTTCTTCTGAGGCTACTGCTACGGCCACTCCTCGTCCTGGTCCGACCACCAGGGTGCGCTTTGCACCTTCACCTGAGCCAGTGCGTCGCACTGCTTGTAACGTCCCGACTCTCTAACCTTAATTTATTTATTATAATGAAAATAGAGAATAATTTTTCGCAAATAAATTTCAAAACTTTATTATTCAATTGCGGAAACAAATCAACAGAACTTGTCCAAAAACAAGACACAATAGTTCAACTAATTTATTTTATAAGCAAATAGACTCTGAGCTACTTAAGACACTAATCGTAACCCAGAGCATGGTTCTTCAAACTCCATCCTTTGGAAAGGGAATCCCAAATCCCTCGCCAACGCTACTCTTCCCTTTGGAAGACAGGACCTTTGTTACCTACAAGGGCAACAAGGGAGTAAGTCATAGCTAATCACGTTAAAACGAATAATAAATAACAGAGGCTAAAAACAACAAACACAAGTATTCAAGTAGTAACGATTTACAAATGCATATACACATGTCAAACCTTTTTATCCATGCAATTGATCTTTATTGTTAATGACATGATGCATGCTGACCTCAACAATTGCCCGGGGCATCACAGTTTGGAGGTGGTAGGACTTACGAGCTTCGCTCTGCACTCATGACTTACGAGCTTCGCTCTGCATAGGACTTACGGGCTTAGCCCTGCACTCACGACTTACGGGTTCCCATCTCCCGGCGTTGTAGGACTCACAGGCTTAGCCTTGCACTCACGACTTACAGGCTTCATCCGCCCAGCGTTAATAGTATAAAAGGGAAAGTCCTCGCAAACTGGAGCAACAAATGCATGTATGCAAACATAATTTATTACCAATCCTTCTTATCACATTCATTATCATTTCCATCAAGGACATGATCCATCATTTATCTTTCCATTTATTAATCTCATCCTTAACAATTCCTTTCATCTTTCTTTTAGCTGGTGCTGTTGTTTTCATAGAAAAATCCATCAGCCACTTTGTGATGGTTTTAGAATTAGTGATTAATAATCCGTCGGGGCCTAGCCTCCTATTGGCGGATATTTATTGCAACGACCCCATTGGGACTCCCTTCGAAAATATCAACCAAGTGGGTAAAGACTTCCACTGGGACATGGGAAAATAATCAACCAAATGGGTGTACGCACTTCCATTGGGACATCCTATCCGAATATGTCGACCACTGAATAAAATTCCAGTAGGACTCATCCAGGATAAAAATCAACCAATGGGAATTAAGTAAACCTATACATTTATCCATTGGGACTCCTGTCCGAATATATCAACCACTGGAGGAAATTCCAGTAGGACTCTTTCAGGATAATAATCGACCAATGGAAAAACGTATAATAATTAGGTATTTAATATTCTCAAGAAAGATAAGTGTTTTCTTCAGTTTTGGTCAAAATACTCGAGTATTTTACAAAATACTCGAGTGTTCTTCATTTTTTTCCAGAATACTTGAAGTCCTTGAAGAAAAACTCGAGTTGTTCTTCATTTTCCCAGAATACTCGAGTGTTTCTCAAAAGACTCGAGTGTTTTTACTGCAACAGCACCAGTTTCTGCATTTTAAGCACCAATTCGAATTCCATGCATTGTTTTTCCATTCTTATGCAAAACAGAGGCATAAACACATATAAGGAATATGTTAGAACACATAAACAAGTACATAATAACATAAATCAACATCAATCACAGAATTACCACAAACTTGGAAAATAGCCATTTCAAGATAAAATTCATTTCCACTCGGTTTTAACTTCGAAAATCAATCCAGTGAGCATCATGAGGTTCAATTAAACTTGTTTGAACATAAAAACAATGAGTTCCTGACCTCCAAGTCAGTTTCCTAATTCAAACTCTATTGCCCGTGAACCTCCTATTGGTTCCTATGGATTTAGCTTGTCAAATACCATTCTAGTGATTAGGTAACTTCCCCCTTACCTTAATGAAGCTAAAGGAACGATTGGTTATGGAAGAAAAGGTCTGAAACGGATTTTGAGCTTCAAAGCTCAATTCTGAACTTGTGCAAAAACTGTTGCACCGGCTGACTTTAGCTACAAATTACATCATGAATAAGCCATGAAAAATAACGAACCGAGTTAGCTTAAGCAACTAGGAAGTACTAACTTTAATTAGAAACAAGTTTGGAATCAAGAGGGTTCCTGAGTTTACCAAACCAATTCAAGAAAGATAGGTAGTTGAAGTTGTTTGTGCTCTGTTTTCAGTTTTGAGTGGCTAACTTTGGAGGCTTATAACTTTTTCTACAGAGACTCAAATTTCGTGGTTCTTGTTGCTTTTTCAAGATTGGAAATAGAACTAGAAGTGTGTTTTGGTTGCACTCAATTTCATGGTTTGAGGAGGGAGAATCGAGAGCTTAAAGTTAGCACCAGAAAACAGAGGAAATGTGAATATAAATCCGGGTTAGGAGGATTTGAATGAGTTTGGGACTTCCCCAAGCCTCTATTTATAGCCTAAGGTTACCCTCCTATGAAGTAAGGTCCAGCTCTCTGCTTGGAACCTCGAGAAAACGCGTTTTGGTGCGAGTTTTGAATCAAAACCGACTTATAGGTTCAGCACCACTGCTCGAAATACTCGAGTATTTTCCCTAGTACTCGAGTCTTTTTCAGCACATCAGAGAACACTCGAGTCTTCCATGAAAGAATCGAGTCTTTCGGCTAAAAATTCAAATTTTTCAAACAATTAAAGATTATACTCGAGTCTTTCCCAAAACACTCGAGTACTTTAACCTAATTTTGTAACACCCTCAAAATAACCCAAGTAATTAATATAAAATGAATACTATTATTTGAGAATATATGGACTTGTAAAATGTTAGAAAATACTGGATTCAAAATTTTTCTTTTATATTTTCCAAATAGTCGGGTGTACAAACCAAATCATAGGATGTTTGGAGAATAGTTTACGTATTAATTTTAAAATCGAATTCGGCATTTACTTTGCTCAAAAGGTAATTTCGCAAATCTTGGATAGCATTCTCTTTGAGGATAAATGTACTCTATTTCATATAAAGGAACTCAAGTATTGCCATCCAGTTTTCGTCTAGCCAAGTGATACCATTTCCAAAAGGTCATAGCCGAATTCTTTCAAATCAATATCAGAGTAAGCGGAAATATCAGGACTATGTAATAGACTTTAGTATAAGCATGAATTTTATTTATATCAGAAGGTACATAATACATAGTCCGGCGGTAAGGATCTCCAAAATCCCATAACAAGTCCATAAGGTTATGTATTTATATGTACATCAAAATAGACCATGGCTCCAGAGTTTCCAAAAGAGATTCCCACAATATATAAAACTCCCAAAGCTGGTCTCATAGCACTGGTCGCGGCAGTAGTAGTAGAAGTCTCCAAGAAGTAGCGGCAACCATCATCCAACATCAGCATCAGCAGCTAATCTTCTCCACAGCATCCATCATACCGGATCCTTGATCCTCATCATTTACCTTATGCACATACCTAGGGATCATCGCCTCTCCATTGACTTCCGATAGATTAAACGACAAGCTCGCTTCCGCTCTCGTATTCGACAGGATCCTCCTTGATCTTATTTGAAGGAGTAATTACCCTACCACTGGGTACAAGGTCTGATGAAAACGTGACCTTAATAGGACTCCTTGAAATAGACGGGGAAGTCTCCTCTCGAATGACTCTAAGAGAAAAAGGGTATAAGCGGGTATGTTCGAATTGAAAACTGTTAGACAAGCGAGCTGGTCGAGTGAGAGATGATCCATGATAAGTTTAAAAAGTAGATACATGCATAGCGTATATGATGAGAATCCTAAACCTACGAGGATGTGACCAAACCAGTGGATTAGGGTGATCAAAGGTAACCACGATCTCACCCTCATACACTATTCGGCAATCCTCGCAGATCCATATGCCACTAAGAAGTGGACGGATCTCGATGCAAGCGATGTAACTTGACATCACCTACAAGGGCATAGGGGTAAGCAAATCTATACACATAATCAATAGAGCATAAATGTTGTAGTGATCATGATTATGCACATATAACCCTAAATCAGTTAACAGCCATGGTTAACACTTAGCAGCACTTAATGCAGATACGACATTCATACTCATTCTTAATATCAAACCTTAGCTCAAATAAGGTTAAGTGGAATGATGCCTGACATTCTTCTCTTTCTGAGATTCTCCATCTAATGTCCTCACGGACGCCAGTCCAATATCACAATGCATTTCCAAAACACGAATACGTTACCAAAACGTATGGCGTACTAGCTCGGGAGTGATAAAAACGTCACACCACCTGGTGAACGTCACGTCGCCCAAGGACATAAACCTATCACTTATCAATCATACCATGGGTGTGATAAAAAAAACGTCACCACATCTGATGAACGTTACGTAGCCTAAGGACGTAAACCTTATCACTTGTGATACACAACAGAGGTGATAAACAACGTCACCATGTCTGATGAACGTCACGTTTCCCAAAACGTAAACCTTACCACTTGTGTGCATCACACCCTTCTCAACAAACAACGGGTGTGATAAAAAAACGTCACCACCTCTGATGAACGTCACGTCGCCTACGGACGTAAACCTTACCACTTGTGATACACAACAGAAGTGATAAACAATGTCACCATATCTGATGAACGTCACGTCGCCTACGGACGTAAACCTTACCACTTGTGTGCAACACACCGTTGAAACATCCAATCAACAGTATACCACATACTGCCCACATTATCCAACTTAATGTGTCATCGAGCTAGTAGCAACTTTTAGCAATTCCAGAGGTCCTACTCATGTCATCAGAACATGAGTAAACAATCCAGCACTCAAGCTCTTAACTTAAGGAAATTGATTGGTCTACCTCAATTGATAATACATAACGTGCCACCCGAGCAACGTTATGACGTGCCACCCGAGCAACGTCCCATCATCCAAACGGAATAATCATCTCATAAATCAATTTCCTTTAAGTCTTAGATCGATTGGATTATTGTCATTTAAGTATTAACCAAATGGTCTAGGATTGGAAATGATATTTCTAATATTCTAGGTAAAACTTACTTGAGTGTCCTTCATTTTCCAGAAATTCATATTTCAGTTTTCACCAAAATACTCGAGTGTTTTACATAGTCACTCGAGTGTTCCTCATATTTTACCAAATTACTCGAGTGTTCTTATGGTTACTCGAGTGTTCTTCATTTGTTACCAAATTACTCGAGTGTTCTTGTGGTTACTCGAGTGTTCTTTATTTTCCAGAAAATCCATTTTGTCAAAACAGGCAAAATACTCGAGTATCACCCATAATACACGAGTGTTTGCAGACAGTTAACACTGTAATTTGCATTTTAACATACCATTTCCAATTCTAGCCAATTCTAATCCAATCCAATGACCAAAAGAGCTTACATTATACATATTAAACATGTTCCAACACAAAAACAACAACTTATTACCCTGAATCCAGTTTGAGCAATAATTATGCATAAAACACCTTTTTAACAACTCAACATGCCAAATTCGGTTTCAAGCTCTTTTAACATGAAAACAACTTTCATATTGTTCACATGCAACACATAGAACTTGCTCAAAACCATTTTTGAGTGCAGGTTGGTCTCCAAACCAATTTCCCTATTCAAACTAAGCCCTTAGAGCCTCTTGGTGGCTCTCTAATCTCATACATGCAATTTAAACTCTATCTAGTGAATAGAAAGCTTCCCCCTTACCTCTTAGATGTGAATCAACAGAGACTTCACCCCAAACTTAGCTTCCAAGTCGAATTCCCCAAAATCCACACTGAAACAGAGCAGTTTCAGCAGAGCACCAAGATTGAATTGGTTGATGCATGAAACAGCCATAAAAATTGGGGAAATTAGTCTCTATATAATCTCTACATTTCACACTAACTAAAGAAACAAGATTCACATGAGGAGGTTACTTGAGCTTACCAAAATCAAGCTCCAAAGTAAGCTCTAGGAACCTGATACAGCAAACAGACCCCAACTTCTAAGCCTCGATTCTTCCAATCTACTCACTCTCAGCTCACAATCTTCATGTCTATACAAAGCTCGAGATGTGAGCTTTGTATTGGTGTATGATTTGTGGTTCGAATCAACCCAGAGAGGGAGAATCGATCGCTCGAACACAGGAACCCTAATACACAATACTTCACGAATTTGAGCAAAAGGGTTGATTGATTCATCAACCATGGCTTAAATAGCCATCCCTGAAGCTCATGCACAACGACACGAGTCCAAGGGCGTGTTACTGAGTTGCAATCGTGTCAACTCGTGAGGTATTCCGAGTGGTGACTCAGCAATCGCACTCACGAGTGCAACTCTGATCAAAATACTCGAGTATTCCCATAAACACTCGAGTGTTTTGACCAGTTTTTCAAAATTAATGATTTTATTTTCTTTCCCACCAAAACCTTTCTAAAATTACTTCAAGGTCCCCCAAAAAAGGACTAATGTGAAAATATTTATTTTTCTCATATTAAAATTCTCTAATATCTTCTTTCATAATAAATTACATGAAATCGAGACTAAAAATAATCAATTATAAATAAACTTTATAATTAATATTTTATTAATCAGGGGTTAAAAATCAGGGATGTTACAAATTTCATAAAATTCATGATTTTATTTAATATAATAACATTATTATTTTAAATACTTTAATATTTACTTATTTATGAAAATATAGGGCCTTACATCCTCCCCCACTTGAACAGAATTTCGTCCTCGAAATTCGATTTGGAAAATAAAAACTTACTCAGACCGATACGGGTATTCTTCCTTCATCTGTCTTCCTAGCTCCCAAACGATGACATTAACATTACCACATTCTCATGCGACCCTTACTAACGAAATTTCCTTTCCTCGCAATCGCTTAATTTTCCTATCTTTAATCCGAACGGAACCAGTTTCGAGTGTCGGACTTTCTTGCAAGGGTATATCGATGGGTTCGATAGGTGAACTCTCCCCCACTTGGAATCAGCATAGCAGAGTTCTATTTGCTCCTAACCTTAAGGCAGACACTATTGCAAACAATCTGGGTGGATGCCAAAAGACGAGGGGTTATCCAAACGGGATCAATCCTAAGCACGAGGTTAATGGTAAACTTAATCTTAAGGTAAGGGTGAAATAGAGAATTGGACTCGAGATAAAAATGACGTCTAACTTGGTTTCTTCTTCTACAGACATGGGAGGTGTGTTTAGGTATTCTTTGAGTGTGGCTTATATAGATTTAGGTTTCGATAGGGAGGATAAACCTATTACGACAATCTATGATACGTCATCTACTCTTTGGATCATATCTCAAGCTTTCCATGTTGACTAAGGTGATTTTATCGAATATTGCTATTTTACGAACAGGCTTACTATGCAGCTACTAATGAATTGATTGGGGTGAACACATCTAGGTTACTTAGCAAAAATTGAGGCCTGAGATTTCAAATTTCAAATAGTTAGCATATTCTAAACAAAGAAAACATAGGATTTCAAAATCAACATAGTTCTACAAGGAAATGATTCAAAAGGCAACTAGCTTATGCTAAATCCAAACAACGGTTGCGGTTCAAGAGGCAACTAACTTATTCTAAACTCTCTGACGGATTGGCTTCGCTTCCCATCATCGTAAAAACTTTGACATTTGTGTTGGGTTTGGGTATCGCACCGCCTTCGTTCTTATTATTTTCGGGACAGTATGGGGAGATGTGTCCTTGTTTTCCACAATTGAAGCAGGTTTTAGGTTGCGCAGTCCAACAAAATCTCCCACCATGGAACTTGTGGCATTTATCACATTTTGATAAGCTACCTTCCATTGGTTTCTCCTCACTCTTTTTCCCTTGTCAGTTCTTATCGTAGGGACTCTTGTTGTGGTCATTATGGTGACGGTTGTTCTTTTCGCGATTACGGTGGGGACCATAATTTTGCTGACTTTGCTGCTGTCGCTCGTACACCATCTTTGCCTTGAGGTCATCTTCGGTGATACGACAACGTTGCACCAAAGTTGCGAAGTGTCGGATGCATTGTCCACTTACGAATGGCTTAATATCCGGCCTTAAACCATTCTCAAAACGAATACACTTAGCATTCTCGTCAGGGCGAAGAGTGAAGTATGGAGGGTACTTCATCAGCTCCTCAAACTTCGCAGCATATTCTCCAACAGTCACGGTTCCCTGTTTCAGCTCCAGGAATTCGATCTCCTTCTTGTTTCTTATATCTTCAGGGAAAAACTTCTCATAAAATTTCTCCACGAAAACACCCCAAGTAATCTGTTTGTTCTCATGCTTTAAGGCTTGTTTCGTATATTTCCACCAGTTGTCTGCGGGACCTACCAGGACATACGCAGCGTAAGTAACTTTCTGTTCCTCATCACATGGAATTGTCTGAAATATCTTTTCCAGCTCCTGAATCCAGATTTGCGCCTCCTCAGGGTTAGCTCCACCGTGGAACTTTGGAGGGTCGCACTTCCTAAAATCAGCTAGTCCCTTGAACTCGGACGGACCAGCAGCTTGCCTATTAGCCAAATGTTCCAAGATCGCAGCGATACGATCGAGGGATTCGTCGGTATGGCGAGCGTTTCTTGAGGCCATTACTACGTCATGCGATTCATCAAAGATAACAATTATTTTTAAAACAAACATTATATTCATATATCATATCCTAGTGACTAAATTCTAATCTACCCATAACTCAATTCAGAGTTATCACAGCTTATATCATGTGTGGCCATATTCCATAGGCCGAGAGTTTGAACCATTGCTCTCATACCACTAATGTAACGTCCCGACTCTCTAACCTTAATTTATTTATTATAATGAAAATAGAGAATAATTTTTCGCAAATAAATTTCAAAACTTTATTATTCAATTGCGGAAACAAATCAACAGAACTTGTCCAAAAACAAGACACAATAGTTCAACTAATTTATTTTATAAGCAAATAGACTCTGAGCTACTTAAGACACTAATCGTAACCCAGAGCATGGTTCTTCAAACTCCATCCTTTTGAAATGGAATCCCAAATCCCTCGCCAACGCTACTCTTCCCTTTGGAAGACAGGACCTTTGTTACCTACAAGGGCAACAAGGGAGTAAGTCATAGCTAATCACGTTAAAACGAATAATAAATAACAGAGGCTAAAAACAACAAACACAAGTATTCAAGTAGTAATGATTTACAAATGCATATACACATGTCAAACCTTTTTATCCATGCAATTGATCTTTATTGTTAATGACATGATGCATGCTGACCTCAACAATTTCCCGGGGCATCACAGTTTGGAGGTGGTAGGACTTACGAGCTTCGCTCTGCACTCATGACTTACGAGCTTCGCTCTGCATAGGACTTACGGGCTTAGCCCTGCACTCACGACTTACGGGTTCCCATCTCCCGGCGTTGTAGGACTCACAGGCTTAGCCTTGCACTCACGACTTACAGGCTTCATCCGCCTAGCGTTAATAGTATAAAAGGGAAAGTCCTCGCAAACTGGAGCAACAAATGCATGTATTTATACATAATTTATTACCAATCCTTCTTATCACATTCATTATCATTTCCATCAAGGACATGATCCATCATCTATCTTTCCATTTATTAATCTCATCCTTAACAATTCCTTTCATCTTTCTTTTAGCTGGTGCTGTTGTTTTCATAGAAAAATCCATCAGCCACTTTGTGATGGTTTTAGAATTAGTGATTAATAATCCGTCGGGGCCTAGCCTCCTATTGGCGGATATTTATTGCAACGACCCCATTTGTTAGTTCCATGATGAACATGATGAATGTTTTGATAATGACAAAGTGTTTTTGAACAAGCTACAAGTGTTGATCAAGTTTCAAGCTCAACAAGCAACAACAAACATCAAATGAAGAAGAGAGAAAGCAAGCTTATGAAGACCTAAGTTTGAGTGTATTTGTGTTTCTTTTATCTTTTGCCTCTCAAGCTTCATAGGTTTTTTTATTTGGGTAGATTATTATAGAGGGTAGTGAATCTCATTCATAAGTCATGATTTAATCATAATTTGAGTTTTCACTTAACCTAGAATCAATAGGTGGCTTAAAGGTTTTAAAGGAAAGGTTGGATTTTGAGAAAACAAGTTTTGAACATGTGCAGTACCAACTTAATCGATTAAGTGACTAACTTAATCGAGTACTACTCGAGTAGTCTGCAATTTAATCGATTAAGTACTGCTGAACTGATTTTTTAAAATACGTTTTTCACTTCTCAAAATCAGTTTTCAAGTGCTACAACTTTTGGGTATTCTATATAAACCTTTTCCTATTATTTGTGATCAATTAGAATCATTTCATACAAGTTTTACAAAGAATCAAGCCACTCTATTCTCTCTCAATTTCAAAGATCAAAGCTTTCATATTTTCATATTCTTTGATCAAGAACCTTTGAATCTCTTATGGTGATTTGTCATAACTATTGATTGAGATTCATAGGATTATATTGTGTTTTCATTGAGTTGTAATCTTTGCAAGAAGGCAAGCCACTACAACAAACAAGAAGCCTTGGTGTGTCGATTATCATCAAGCAAATCTCATTGGAGAAGAAGAAGTCTTGGTTGTGAATCAAGCAAGGAGAAGCCTTGGTGTGTGGATTATCATCAAGCAATTGAAGACTTGTTGTGTCGATTATCAACAAGGGGTAGAGGTTAGATTAGAGAGAAGATCAATAGGATTACAAGGCAAGGGTGTCGATTATCTCTTGTAAGCTAGCAAGAAGGGAGTCTTGTGAGGCAATCACTTGTAATTTGAGAACTCTAATTCCTCATAGTGAAGAATCTCTCTTGGTTGAAGAGGGGACTGGATGTAGCTTTCAAGCGGATGAAAGTGAACCAGGATAAATCACTGTGTTGTATCTCTAAACCCTTACTCTTTATATTCAAGTCATTTAATTGTGTTCTTGGTTAAAAACCTAGAAAGATTGATTTTCATAATTTATTGAATTGAATCTTTAAATTGTTCAAATTGATAAAGGGAAAATCATTTTCATAACTAGGTTAATCAATAAGAATATAGGTGTTAATCATTTCCGCTGAATCTCTGATCTTGCATGTGAATTGATTGATTTTCGTATTCGAATGAAAAATTGATTTTTCTGTTTTCTGTCATATCTAATCGATTAAGTTCAAATTTAATCGAGTACTACTCGAGTAAATTGCAGGTTAATCGATTAAGTGTTGTAGAATTTGCAAAAATCATTTGTTTTAATTGTTTCGATTTGTTTCGTTCGAAAATCTTTCAAGGTAGCTTCAACACCTATTCAACCCCCCCTTCTAGGTGTTTTCCTAGGGTTCCTAAGTCTCTCCAACCACCAATTGCGGTTTCCTCAATTGGTATCAGAGCTCGGTCGAAAGACACGAGCATAAGAGCTTTTTCGTAAAGATCCTTTAAGAAAATCGCAATGGGTTCCATGAATCCCTTTGGTGGTGAAGGTGCTTCGATAAGTCGTCCTCCATTGTTTACCGGAGAAGGCTATGCATATTGGAAAGTTAGAATGAAAATCTTTATCCAAGCCATAGATAGTGAAATTTGGAAAGTAGTTGAAAAAGGTCCTCATATCCCCTCTAGTTTAGTTGAAGGTGTAGAACAATTGATCCCCGAGGATAAGTGGAAGGATGATGATAGAAAGAAAGTACAATATGATTATAAAGCAAAGAATATCATTACCTCCGCTTTATCCTATGACGAGTTCTTTAGAGTTTCTCAATGTTCTAGTGCTAAGGAAATGTGGGACACTTTACAAGTGACTCATGAAGGAACTAGTGAGGTTAGGAGAGCTAGATTGAATGCTTTAATGCGTGATTATGAATTGTTTCATATGCTTCCAAATGAATCTATAAATGATATGCAAAAGCGTTTTACTCACATTATAAATCATTTACTTGCTCTTGGTAAAACTTTTCTTCAAGGTGAACTTTCTAACAAAGTGTTGAGATGTTTAGACAGGAATTGGCAACCAAAAGTAACGGCTATTGTTGAATCTAAAAATTTGGATGCTATGGATCTAGAAACACTTTTCGGAAAGCTTCAAGAACATGAAATGGAGCTTGGACGATTAAGTATCAATGAAGAGTCGGATAAAAACAAAGAAAGAAAGGGACTTGCTCTTAAAGTCAAAAGTGGATACAAAAAGAAAGAGAGTTCCGATGATGATGATAGTGAAGATTCCGATTCCGATGTTGATGAAAAAGACATGAAACTTCTACTAAGGAAGTTTGACAAGTTTCTAAGGAGAAAAGGAAGGTTGAACAAGGACAAAAGTAAAGAGAAGGATTCCCCACACTACAAGACCAAAACTTCAAAAGATGGTGTAGTTTGCCATGAATGCGGAAAACCCGGACATCTCAAGTATTCATGCTCTAGGTATCTCAAGAAGAAGGAGAAAGACAAGAAGAATTCTAAATCTAAAAGAGCATACATAGTTTGGGATAGTGATGAAGATGACAAGAAAAGCACATCAAGTAGTTCATTGGATAATGAAGAAGCCGCTTGTCTCAACTTGATAACTCTAGTAGATGATGAAGAACAAAGTTCAAATGATGAATCAAGTTATCAAAGCGAGGAAAGCAATGTAAGTCTTACTAAATCCGAAATTTCTTCTAAATATGAATTGTTATATAATGCTTATGAAGAAATGCATGAACAACTTGAAAAACTAGCTTTGAAAAACATTGAAAGAAAGAAGCTCATTTTGAAACATCAAAAAGAGATTTTAGATCTTCAAAAACAAGTTGATGAGCTTAATCTTGAAAATGAAACTCTTGATCTTATCTATGCTAGTTCTTCTTGTGATTGTGCTAGTAGATTGAATATTGTGGTTGATTGTGAGAATTGCAAGTTGCTCAAGGATGAAAATGCTATTTTGAAAAATAAGCTTGCAAGTTTCACCATTTGTGATATTAGATTGCGCACATTGTTAAATTTTCAAAGAGAAAATTCAAACAAGTTTGGTTTGGGTTATACTAATGCTAAGAGTAAATCTCATAGAAATGTTGTTGATTTTTCTAAAGTTGATTTTTCAAATCCTCCAACATGTTTCTATTGTGGTACTCATGGACATACTTCAAATGTGTGTTATGTTAAAGTGCATGGTATACCTAAAGGAAATTTTGTTTGGATGAAAAAGGGTGAAAGTCCCTACACTAACAAAAATGGATCCAAAACCATTTGGATACCAAAAAGCAAAGCATGATTGTTTTGTAGGTTTGATTGAAGATGCAAATGAATGACACATGCTCTCAATTGGTCTCAACTATGAATGTCTATATTCACATCTTCAATTGGTATCACACTTGCATCTCAAGTGAATGTCCTACAAAGTGGTAATATTTGATATTGATATATTATCTCAATTGGTATCTTCTCAATTGGTATTACTTTTCTAAATGTTTAATTAAATCATTTGGTATCATTGAGTAGATTCATAGATGGTTATCATGATATTGTGACATGCTTTGGTGTTATATTTCTTTACAATTGATATCTTCTTTGTAAAGTGATATTATGATCTTTTTAGTTCTCAATTGGTATTATATTTCTTTGTTATATTCTCTTACCAATTGATATCACATTTCAAAGTATAGTTTTATTGTATTTGTTCAATTGGTATCAATGTTGTGAAGAAATGATCATTGATTTCTTACCTTGGCTTAGATCTCATATTTCAATTGGTATATATTGCTTTTTGATAATGCCAAAGGGGGAGAAATATGTTGTTTCTCAATTAGGAGAAATGATATGTGTTTCTCAATTGGGAGAAATGATATGTTTTTGTGGAGAAAGGTTGTTTTGTTGTTTTTATGTAGGGGTGAGCTAAGTTGTTGAAGATAGGGGGAGATTCAAGCTTCTATCAATTGGATTCAAATGTCAAAAGCATTGATTGAGGGGGAGAAAGAGTCTTCTCAAGTGATCAAATGTTTCAAGCATCAACAACTTCAAGTGATTTCAAAACATGGATTGTCATTTTCAAAAAGGGGGAGATTGTTAGTTCCATGATGAACATGATGAATGTTTTGATAATGACAAAGTGTTTTTGAACAAGCTACAAGTGTTGATCAAGTTTCAAGCTCAACAAGCAACAACAAACATCAAATGAAGAAGAGAGAAAGCAAGCTTATGAAGACCTAAGTTTGAGTGTATTTGTGTTTCTTTTATCTTTTGCCTCTCAAGCTTCATAGGTTTTTTTATTTGGGTAGATTATTATAGAGGGTAGTGAATCTCATTCATAAGTCATGATTTAATCATAATTTGAGTTTTCACTTAACCTAGAATCAATAGGTGGCTTAAAGGTTTTAAAGGAAAGGTTGGATTTTGAGAAAACAAGTTTTGAACATGTGCAGTACCAACTTAATCGATTAAGTGACTAACTTAATCGAGTACTACTCGAGTAGTCTGCAATTTAATCGATTAAGTACTGCTGAACTGATTTTTTAAAATACGTTTTTCACTTCTCAAAATCAGTTTTCAAGTGCTACAACTTTTGGGTATTCTATATAAACCTTTTCCTATTATTTGTGATCAATTAGAATCATTTCATACAAGTTTTACAAAGAATCAAGCCACTCTATTCTCTCTCAATTTCAAAGATCAAAGCTTTCATATTTTCATATTCTTTGATCAAGAACCTTTGAATCTCTTATGGTGATTTGTCATAACTATTGATTGAGATTCATAGGATTATATTGTGTTTTCATTGAGTTGTAATCTTTGCAAGAAGGCAAGCCACTACAACAAACAAGAAGCCTTGGTGTGTCGATTATCATCAAGCAAATCTCATTGGAGAAGAAGAAGTCTTGGTTGTGAATCAAGCAAGGAGAAGCCTTGGTGTGTGGATTATCATCAAGCAATTGAAGACTTGTTGTGTCGATTATCAACAAGGGGTAGAGGTTAGATTAGAGAGAAGATCAATAGGATTACAAGGCAAGGGTGTCGGTTATCTCTTGTAAGCTAGCAAGAAGGGAGTCTTGTGAGGCAATCACTTGTAATTTGAGAACTCTAATTCCTCATAGTGAAGAATCTCTCTTGGTTGAAGAGGGGACTGGATGTAGCTTTCAAGCGGATGAAAGTGAACCAGGATAAATCACTGTGTCGTATCTCTAAACCCTTACTCTTTATATTCAAGTCATTTAATTGTGTTCTTGGTTGAAAACCTAGAAAGATTGATTTTCATAATTGATTGAATTGAATCTTTAAATTGTTCAAATTGATAAAGGGAAAATCATTTTCATAACTAGGTTAATCAATAAGAATATAGGTGTTAATCATTTCCGCTGAATCTCTGATCTTGCATGTGAATTGATTGATTTTCGTATTCGAATGAAAAATTGATTTTTCTGTTTTCTGTCATATCTAATCGATTAAGTTCAAATTTAATCGAGTACTACTCGAGTAAATTGCAGGTTAATCGATTAAGTGCTGTAGAATTTGCAAAAATCATTTGTTTTAATTGTTTCGATTTGTTTCGTTCGAAAATCTTTCAAGGTAGCTTCAACACCTATTCAACCCCCCCTTCTAGGTGTTTTCCTAGGGTTCCTAAGTCTCTCCAACCACCAATTGCGGTTTCCTCACCATTGGGACTCCCTTCGAAAATATCAACCAAGTGGGTAAAGACTTCCACTGGGACATGGGAAAATAATCAACCAAATGGGTGTACGCACTTCCATTGGGACATCCTATCCGAATATGTCGACCACTGAATAAAATTCCAGTAGGACTCATCCAGGATAAAAATCAACCAATGGGAATTAAGTAAACCTATACATTTATCCATTGGGACTCCTGTCCGAATATATCAACCACTGGAGGAAATTCCAGTAGGACTCTTTCAGGATAATAATCGACCAATGGAAAAACGTATAATAATTAGGTATTTAATATTCTCAAGAAAGATAAGTGTTTTCTTCAGTTATGGTCAAAATACTCGAGTATTTTACAAAATACTCGAGTGTTCTTCATTTTTTTTCCAGAATACTTGAAGTCCTTGAAGAAAAACTCGAGTTTTTCTTCATTTTCCCAGAATACTCGAGTGTTTCTCAAAAGACTCGAGTGTTTTTACTGCAACAGCACCAGTTTCTGCATTTTAAGCACCAATTCGAATTCCATGCATTGTTTTTCCATTCTTATGCAAAACAGAGGCATAAACACATATAAGGAATATGTTAGAACACATAAACAAGTACATAATAACATAAATCAACATCAATCACAAAATTAACACAAACTTGGAAAATAGCCATTTCAAGATATGAAATTCATTTCCACTCGGTTTTAACTTCGAAAATCAATCCAGTGAGCATCATTAGGTTCAATTAAACTTGTTTGAACATAAAAACAATGAGTTCCTGACCTCCAAGTCAGTTTCCTAATTCAAACTCTATTGCCCGTGAACCTCCTATTGGTTCCTATGGATTTAGCTTGTCAAATACCATTCTAGTGATTAGGTAACTTCCCCCTTACCTTAATGAAGCTAAAGGAACGATTGGTTGTGGAAGAAAAGGTCTGAAACGGATTTTGAGCTTCAAAGCTCAATTCTGAACCTGTGCAAAAACTGTTGCACCGGCTGACTTTAGCTACAAATTACATCATGAATAAGCCATGAAAAATAACGAACCGAGTTAGCTTAAGCAACTAGGAAGTACTAACTTTAATTAAAAACAAGTTTGGAATCAAGAGGGTTCCTGAGTTTACCAAACCAATTCAAGAAAGATAGGTAGTTGAAGTTGTTTGTGCTCTGTTTTCAGTTTTGAGTGGCTAACTTTGGAGGCTTATAACTTTTTCTACAGAGACTCAAATTTCGTGGTTCTTGTTGCTATTTCAAGATTGGAAATAGAACTAGAAGTGTGTTTTGGTTGCACTCAATTTCATGGTTTGAGGAGGGAGAATCGAGAGCTTAAAGTTAGCACCAGAAAACAGAGGAAATGTGAATATAAATCCGGGTTAGGAGGATTTAAATGAGTTTGGGACTTCCCCAAGCCTCTATTTATAGCCTAAGGTTACCCTCATATGAAGTAAGGTCCAGCTCTCTGCTTGGAACCTCGAGAAAACGTGTTTTGGTGCGAGTTTTGAATCAAAACCGACTTATAGGTTCAGCACCACTGCTCGAAATACTCGAGTATTTTCCCTAGTACTCGAGTCTTTTTCAGCACATCAGAGAACACTCGAGTCTTCCATGAAAGACTCGAGTCTTTCGGCTAAAAATTCAAATTTTTCAAACAGTTAAAGATTATACTCGAGTCTTTCCCAAAACACTCGAGTACTTTAACCTAATTTTGTAACACCCCGATTCTTTTTATAAAGGGAATAAAATAATTTATAAAATGAGTTACAGCGGAAAATAAAAATTCCCTTTATTTAAGAATAGTGAATAAAATTTTTCTTTTAAAATACATTTGTGCTCAGGGTTACAAAGGATCAGATCCAATTGAGAGCATCTTCCTTCTCCGCTTGAGTCTCTGGCTTGAACACACTAGCTATCTCTGGCTGGAACGTGTACCTACCACCGGACAGTCTAAAAGGGAGTAAATCACTTGTCATATCGCATAAGCAGATTAATGATTAAGTCTTACCCATATAATTACTCATAATACAAATGATGCATACTAAGCAAGTGATTTAACATTCGTAGACATATTAGTATCAGTATGCAATGATATGCGATGCGATGCAATGCAATGCAATGTGATGCAATGCAATGCGAGACATTTCTCTTACAAAAGAACTCATAGGTACATCAAAAATATCTCAATAGTACAAGGGTCATACGTATACTGGGCTACGACGCTTACAAATACAGTCCGTCGTATTTGCAACGGGTCCTTTCCCAAGGGACACGTCGTACCGGGATATCAACATTGACATGGCGCTTACAGATACACTCCGTCGTATCTGCAACGGATCCTTTCCCAAGGGACACGCCATATCGGGATATCATCGTTGACATACTGCTTACGGATAGCGTCCTACCCGCAACAGGTCTTTTCCCACAAGACACAGCATATCGGGATTCATGGCTATATCGCTTACGAATAGCGTCCTATTCGCAACGAATCCCTTCCCAAAGGACACGATATACCGGGATTCTAATTCTTTTCGTATACGTTCCCTGTACTCAATTCATCATAAAATATTTGTACCCTATGAAATTCTTTTGTGCTCGCCCTTCATACCAAACCATGCATGAAGAGGACTTATTCATTCTTAACTTTCCTCATAATCACAACTCTACCTTTGTCACGGATTGTTCACAACAAACAATCATTAATAAATGCAATAACCATTTTCAAGGTAGAATCAATATTAAACTTCATATGTATGATGATCCAAACATCATTTAAACCATTTCCCAAGTATAATTGGCAAATTCATTCAAACATTATTATCAAATATAATTATCATAATTATCAATGCCATGAAGTCTCTAGTTAATAACCAACTAGTATAACTTCTATGAAAAGCTCTCCATAATTATTACAATGATATTATTTATTTATTCACTTATCTCAGGCACTAACCGGTTACAAGGTCCACTAACTGGTTAGTGACAGCAGACCTGAGAACAGAACAGGTTTGATTCCTATTCTTTTCGATTTAATCACTTCCAATATTATTCTCTAGTCTCTGTGCAATATGTTATCCCTCCTATTAAGTCTATTCAAGGTTGATCTCCCTAAGTTCTACATCCTAGTCATGAATACAATAACGAATACAACATGCATATCAAAGCATACTTTGTAAGTTCTTAATCCATTAACAAAATTCTCAATAAAGTCTTACCATATTAGAATAATTCCCATAATTATTTCATTTACGTACTTCAAGTTATTAGCTTAATTATTAGTTTAAACCTAGATTATATTAACCTTTGTTGATTTTCATTCTAAACTTGAACAACTAATGCATGCTGTCAGGCACTAACCGGTTACTGAAACCACTAACCGGTTAGTCAGTACAGACCTGCATAACACAGAGCAGAATTCTGCACTTATCCAATTCCAATTCATTTTAAATCTCATTCCTATTCATTAGAAGTTGATATAACACCTTCCTTGCATAAAATCAATTTATTCCCGAGTGAATCATTCATTCATTAGATCAAGTTGCATCCAAGACAAGGCAAAGAATTCATTACCATATCATATCATTCATATTCAATTCATTTGCATACTAACTCATTATTTGCAGCATATAATAATAGGGAACCATGGGTTGTCTTGGTCTCCATACCAAGCAATCCTTGTCATGGTCCTAACATACACAAACACATAATCAAACCTCTCAATTAATAATCCTAGCGATATGAATGAGATCTCCCATACCTTGGACACCACTTAGAGGCTCTGAATTACTCAATTATTGCAGCCAAAACCGCAGCAACAACAATTCCATAAACAGAATAGAATAACCAGCAAAACAGAGGAAGAAACACCAAGGATTCTCAAGCTTTTCACTCACTAATCATGAGTTTGATGTGTAACAACTCAAGGCAAGTTGTATACACGAATTTGAGATGAGATTTTGGCAGAGTTTTAGCTATGAAAACGCAGGTAAATTCAGCCCAAACAGCAGCACCCAAAACCCCTATTTATAGAGAAGGAAAAGAGGGGAAAGAAGGCAAGAGTGGAGCAAGGTGTGCCACCCTATCCTTCCTCACGCCACACACTTGCCTTGAGGTATTAATGGGTTAGATGTGGCTTAAGGGAAGCGAAGACACGTTTTTACCTCGAAATTTCGAGCTAAACCGACTTATTTTTGGTTCTGCAGAGTTTCACTAACCGGTTACTGGTTTCACTAACCGGTTAGTCACTGCTAAAATCAGAAATTTAAATATAATACACTGTTGCACTGAAAAATTAATTTAAAAAGATTTACTTCTCAAAACAACATTTCCACCGTTGGATGTTAAGATTAAAAGGTTAGGAACCTTGTGTAAAAATTTGAGAACGATCCAACGGTTAACAAAAAGATATTGCCCAATCTTTGCATACTATTTTACAAAAATATCATTTTCTTAATTATTCTATTTAAATCCTTCTTGCTATAATTACTTTATCTCCAATAAAATATGTTTCCTTTTGTTTATCTTTCTAAAATACTTATTTTAAAATAATTTTCAATATTAAAATAATTATTTAATCTTCTTATAAAAATGAGGGATGTTACACTCTCCCCCACTAAATTGAATTTCGTCCCCGAAATTCGTTTTCTAAAATTTTGACTTTCCAACTATTTCTTATAAGAAGAAATTTTCATTCTACTTCTCTTAAACTATCTTGGGGATTCTCCCCCACTAAAAGAATTTGGTTACACTTTTATGAAATGTTCAAATTTCAAAAGGGTTTATGGAAAGCATTTCAGGTATAGTTTTCAGAATAAATTCTTTTAGACTGAATATTTCCAATGAAACTTTTTCAAATCAAACTGCTTGCATAAAATTATTTTTCCGATGCGCACACTGATCACTTAGTCACGATCGATAGTGTTATAATAGATTCATTTTTATAGGATACAATCTTTCACGAAAAAGATTATACATCGCATCTTTAAGTTAAATGAACTTAAAGACAGGAATGCTCATCGTTAGATTCCGTTAAAATGTTTGATGAAAACAAAAACTTGAAAGAAGTCATTATCATAAAAATATATTTTATTGATTTATCCCCCACTTAGAACAAAGTTGGATTCTCTATAATAAGGTCCATTCTCTAAGGAAGTTGGACACTTCGATAGGCATCACTAATTACCGGGTACTTTTGTTTTAGGGTACTAAATCGCTTTCTATTTATTTAAGGTGAAGCTTCTAGTTTCGGTTTTGGTTATTGGTTCTCCTGCTGTGTTGTTTCTTCTTCTTCTTTCCATATTCACTTCGGGGTATTCTTTCTTTTGTTTGGGCAATCTCTTGCATAATGTCCTAAATGTTGGCAAGTTTTACAGGTAACCTTCCTCATCCAACCACTCTGTTTCTTTGAGGAATGCAAATCCTTCCTACACTGAGTTGCATTCAGTGAGAAATTAGTGACTTTCTTCTTCTTTCCTTCTGCTTTTCCTTTGTGGTACAATTCCTGACAATGTGAAGAACTTTGTCCTTGATTGTATCGTTGTTTAATACCTTCCTGAGTTTGAAGACTTTGCTCATAAGCTACCTTTGCCTTCAGATCTTCTTCGTAAATTCTACACATATTAACCAATTTAGGGAAACTACTGATCTTCTGGCAGCTAATTTCAGGCTTTAAGTCCGGTCGTAAACCATTTTCAAACTGTATACACTTCGACCTTTCATTCAGGTTATGTTGATAGCAGGCTGAATATTTGCTCAGCTCTTCAAACTTGGCAGCATACTCACCAATACTCATGTCTTCTTGCTTTAGCTTCAAAAACTCTATTTCTTTCTTTCTCTTCATATCCTCGGGAAAATATCTTTCAAGGAATTTTTCTTCGAAAATATCCCAAGTGATTATTCTTTGTTCTGCCTCCATTAACTGTTTTGTATGGTTCCACCAATCTTCAGCTTCTCCTACTAGCATAAATGTGGCCAGAGGGACTCTTCGATCATCTGCACACCGCATTACCTGAAAAATCTTTTCAATCTCCCGTATCCATTTTTGAGCATCATCCGGGTTACATCCTCCAGTGAATCTAGGTGGGTTGAATTTTCTAAATTTGAACCATCCACGCTCTTCGGCTGATTCCTGATTTCGGGATTGAGCTAGGTGGTGCAGAACAGTTGTGAACTCTTCCAAGAGTTCATTGGTTCGTCTAGTTGTCATTGTTCTTTCTAGGGTAGTTTCCTTAAGTAAGGCTTCAGCTCTGCTGGGTTATCCTAATACATGATTAGGAGTTCATTAAATACTATTGGGGAAACTTGGTTCGTAAACCAAATTAGTGGAGAAATCAATATAGTTCAATAAATTTAAGAACATTGCACATTAAAATAAGTTCCAAGAAATTCTTAGTCTCGAAGATTTGTATAAAATCTTGAGGTTTACAACATCTGAAGATTTTACTTTAAAAATCTAAAATTTTCACATTATAAAATTTCTTACTTCAAAATCAGGAAGTTTTCAAAAATAAAACAAGATAATCGTGGAGGTTACCAGAATTAAAAATTCGTGGAATAAGAATATCGAATCATTCGCAGGAATGAGAAATTTACGAAGATTTCCTTACTTAAGAATGAGAGAACATTTAAACAAAATCTTGAAGGAGTATATTTGAAAAGGCGTTCCCAAGATTTAACTATCTGAGTGTAAGGAAATTCTATTTCTCGAAGATATTGAGGAAGTGACTCAAAACATGGTTTGTTGGGGTACTATTCTTTACAAAGATCAACAATCACGTTAACAAAAGAGATTAAGACATCAGATATCTATTTTCGAATACTTCTGTTGCGTATTAGAATGGGGTTTTGGATAATTATGATCATTTCTACCAATAGTTGTAAATATTAGGGTGGCCAGTCCTAACATTACTCACCATTGGTAGAGAGGTCACATTAATCCGATCAAAATCTATAATCTTCCACAAGGAAAATTACGATTGGATTCGATGAATCCAAAGATAAAGATTATTTGTCATTGTCAGATTCAATTCAGATAATTAAGCTTGAGAGGTTATCCATTTCCGTTGGGGTGGCATTCATTTGCCCTAGCCCGTTGGTTATCATACGCTCTAAGCTTAACTAACTCTCTTTTCTCTGATCACGACAAAGATAATTGAGTGTGACTTTGACCAAACCTGATCAAAGGTTAACCACGGTACTCAATATGTTTGATTTAGACGATTTCTAAAATCAAACCAGATTCTTACGCTTTTAATGATTTCTAATTAACTCAATGATGACTTGCCAGAGACCGACGACATAGGTGATGAAACCATACTCTCAGGTCGGAAGGAAGGAACTGCTCTGATACCATAAATGTAACACCCCGATTCTTTTTATAAAGGGAATAAAATAATTTATAAAATGAGTTACAGCGGAAAATAAAAATTCCCTTTATTTAAGAATAGTGAATAAAATTTTTCTTTTAAAATACATTTGTGCTCAGGGTTACAAAGGATCAGATCCAATTGAGAGCATCTTCCTTCTCCGCTTGAGTCTCTGGCTTGAACACACTAGCTATCTCTGGCTGGAACGTGTACCTACCACCGGACAGTCTAAAAGGGAGTAAATCACTTGTCATATCGCATAAGCAGATTAATGATTAAGTCTTACCCATATAATTACTCATAATACAAATGATGCATATTAAGCAAGTGATTTAACATTCGTAGACATATTAGTATCAGTATGCAATGATATGCGATGCGATGCAATGCAATGCAATGTGATGCAATGCAATGCGAGACATTTCTCTTACAAAAGAACTCATAGGTACATCAAAAATATCTCAATAGTACAAGGGTCATACGTATACTGGGCTACGACGCTTACAAATACAGTCCGTCGTATTTGCAACGGGTCCTTTCCCAAGGGACACGTCGTACCGGGATATCAACATTGACATGGCGCTTACAGATACACTCCGTCGTATCTGCAACGGATCCTTTCCCAAGGGACACGCCATATCGGGATATCATCGTTGACATACTGCTTACGGATAGCGTCCTACCCGCAACAGGTCTTTTCCCACAAGACACAGCATATCGGGATTCATGGCTATATCGCTTACGAATAGCGTCCTATTCGCAACGAATCCCTTCCCAAAGGACACGATATACCGGGATTCTAATTCTTTTCGTATACGTTCCCTGTACTCAATTCATCATAAAATATTTGTACCCTATGAAATTCTTTTGTGCTCGCCCTTCATACCAAACCATGCATGAAGAGGACTTATTCATTCTTAACTTTCCTCATAATCACAACTCTACCTTTGTCACGGATTGTTCACAACAAACAATCATTAATAAATGCAATAACCATTTTCAAGGTAGAATCAATATTAAACTTCATATGTATGATGATCCAAACATCATTTAAACCATTTCCCAAGTATAATTGGCAAATTCATTCAAACATTATTATCAAATATAATTATCATAATTATCAATGCCATGAAGTCTCTAGTTAATAACCAACTAGTATAACTTCTATGAAAAGCTCTCCATAATTATTACAATGATATTATTTATTTATTCACTTATCTCAGGCACTAACCGGTTACAAGGTCCACTAACTGGTTAGTGACAGCAGACCTGAGAACAGAACAGGTTTGATTCCTATTCTTTTCGATTTAATCACTTCCAATATTATTCTCTAGTCTCTGTGCAATATGTTATCCCTCCTATTAAGTCTATTCAAGGTTGATCTCCCTAAGTTCTACATCCTAGTCATGAATGCAATAACGAATACAACATGCATATCAAAGCATACTTTGTAAGTTCTTAATCCATTAACAAAATTCTCAATAAAGTCTTACCATATTAGAATAATTCCCATAATTATTTCATTTACATACTTCAAGTTATTAGCTTAATTATTAGTTTAAACCTAGATTATATCAACCTTTGTTGATTTTCATTCTAAACTTGAACAACTAATGCATGCTGTCAGGCACTAACCGGTTACTGAAACCACTAACCGGTTAGTCAGTACAGACCTGCATAACACAGAGCAGAATTCTGCACTTATCCAATTCCAATTCATTTTAAATCTCATTCCTATTCATTAGAAGTTGATATAACACCTTCCTTGCATAAAATCAATTTATTCCCGAGTGAATCATTCATTCATTAGATCAAGTTGCATCCAAGACAAGGCAAAGAATTCATTACCATATCATATCATTCATATTCAATTCATTTGCATACTAACTCATTATTTGCAGCATATAATAATAGGGAACCATGGGTTGTCTTGGTCTCCATACCAAGCAATCCTTGTCATGGTCCTAACATACACAAACACATAATCAAACCTCTCAATTAATAATCCTAGCGATATGAATGAGATCTCCCATACCTTGGACACCACTTAGAGGCTCTGAATTACTCAATTATTGCAGCCAAAACCGCAGCAACAACAATTCCATAAACAGAATAGAATAACCAGCAAAACAGAGGAAGAAACACCAAGGATTCTCAAGCTTTTCACTCACTAATCATGAGTTTGATGTGTAACAACTCAAGGCAAGTTGTATACACGAATTTGAGATGAGATTTTGGCAGAGTTTTAGCTATGAAAACGCAGGTAAATTCAGCCCAAACAGCAGCACCCAAAACCCCTATTTATAGAGAAGGAAAAGAGGGGAAAGAAGGCAAGAGTGGAGCAAGGTGTGCCACCCTATCCTTCCTCACGCCACACACTTGCCTTGAGGAATTAATGGGTTAGATGTGGCTTAAGGGAAGCGAAGACACGTTTTTACCTCGAAATTTCGAGCTAAACCGACTTATTTTTGGTTCTGCAGAGTTTCACTAACCGGTTACTGGTTTCACTAACCGGTTAGTCACTGCTAAAAATCAGAAATTTAAATATAATACACTGTTGCACTGAAAAATTAATTTAAAAAGATTTACTTCTCAAAACAACATTTCCACCGTTGGATGTTAAGATTAAAAGGTTAGGAACCTTGTGTAAAAATTTGAGAACGATCCAACGGTTAACAAAAAGATATTGCCCGATCTTTGCATACTATTTTACAAAAATATCATTTTCTTAATTATTCTATTTAAATCCTTCTTGCTATAATTATTTTATCTCCAATAAAATATGTTTCCTTTTGTTTATCTTTCTAAAATACTTATTTTAAAATAATTTTCAATATTAAAATAATTATTTAATCTTCTTATAAAAATGAGGGATGTTACAAATTTCATAAAATTCATGATTTTATTTAATATAATAACATTATTATTTTAAATACTTTAATATTTACTTATTTATGAAAATATAGGGCCTTACACTGCTACTTCCCCGGGGTCGGATGAGGAGGAGGAGGAGGACCCTGTAGAGGACGTGGATGGGACAGCTACTGACGACCAGTGATGTAGTGACTTTATTTTGTATGTGCAGTATGGGGACCATAGTAGGATGTAGTGTTCCAGCTTTTTGGAGGATCCAGGGATCAGGCATCAGTGTGGGTGTTCATGGCACAGCTTTCGATGGCTCTCTTATTTTGATGTGTAGTATATTGTATATATTTTGAAGAGAGCATTTGAGAGCTAATATTTTATGTTTACTGGTCTGTATCCCTAAAACTTTGCTACCTCGACTTTTACTACCTGACTATCTGATGTACTTGGTTTTTATTATGTTTATATATGGGCTATGGTTGCATATTAACTTTGATATTTACTGCAACCCTATTAACACTTTCAAATCATTTCCGCTGAACTCAAAACAAGTACATACTCATTTTACCTGAAAATACTTTGAGATATGAAAAGGTTAAAGTTTTCATGGAATTTTCCAATAGTTTCTCATAAATTAATTATGAACTTTACTTTAATATAAATAAAGTCATATTTTCGAGAGCGTCACACTATACATGGAGGTGGCAGATCTAGTGAGGAGGCTTTCCAAGTTTTGATTCAATTACTCCTTGCTTTAGTAAATACTCATAGAGTTCAGTGTATGCCATGAGTATAGGGTCGAACTTTCTTTTTGGTTTTTCTTGGTTTTAATTTTTAAGTTGTATTTGGGCTTGATACTGTGGATTGGATGAATTAGAGTAGGCTTGCGTTTAGACTGTTTTTGAGGTATTTGAGAGAGTTTTGGTTGCGGGTAGATGTTTTGTTTTGGCGGTTTAGCTTATCTGAATTTTCGGTCAACACAACATTGGCTTCACCTTCCTTCTTTCTTACGAATCTCGGTCTTTGGCCGCTAAAGGACCCTCCTTGTCCATCTTGAATCTTTCCAGTTCTCAATCCTCCTTCAATCCTTTCGCCGATTGTCATTAAAACTCCAAATTTGATAGAAACATGTCCAATCATTGCATATTAGTAAGGATTTTGCATAGTGTCCAAAAACATGGTGATCATTTCCTTATCAAGAAGTGAGGGATCCACTTGAGCTGCTAGTGCCCTCCATTTCAAAGCATAGTCTCAGAAGCTTTCATTATTCTTCTTAAACGTATTTTGTAGCTGAGTTCGGATGGGTGCGATGTCCAGGTTGAACCTATACTGCTTAACAAAGGCCTCTTTTAAGTGATCGAAGGTCTTGATCTTGCTATTTTCCAGTCTTATATACTAACTAGCTATATAGATGCAGCCCCTATAAGACTCTCCTGGAAAAAGTGAATCATAATTTGGTGATCCTTGACATAATTGGTCATCTTTCTGGTGTACATGGTGAGATGTTGATCAAGGCAAGTCAAACCTTGGTACTTCTCAAAATTTGGCACCTTGAAATCAAGGGGTACCACCAAGTCTATGACCAAGCACATGTCAATGGTATTTTTCAACCCATATGATTTGCTTCCTTCCATTAATTTTACCTTTGCAACTAGTGATTCCAAGAGTTCCCACTTATCGACATTAGCTTGAGGAATCGTAGTAGAAGCTATTACTCTTTCAGTGGTTACTGGAGGTGTGACATGAGTTGCACCTCTAGCAAGGCCTATTTGAGCTACAAAAATAGTAGTAGTTCTTGACGCTTCTATCTAAACATTTAGTTGAGACCCAAGAGCTTCTACTTCAAGTAGAGGGGTATATCCAGGAGGGAGCCCAAATTTTGGCTAAGTTGTACTTCCACCAATTGGTCCAACAACTATAGGCTAGACAATTGTTTAATTGTTCACGGCAGGGTTCCCCTCAACATTTCTTTGTTCAGTCAACTTCTCCAAAATACCAAATATTTAATCCATTTGTGTTTTGAGGCCTACCACCTCAATTCGAAGTTCTTCAAATGACTGATTCTCTACAACCATGATCCTCACTTGTAGTCGAGTCCGATAATGGTGCTTCCGAGCAATTGTGACAAGCAAACCAAGTGATCAAAGACAACCTCTTTTCATTATCATGATCGGTGAAAGAGTTTCCTATTGTGCACCGAAAAGGTGTTGACATCCTATAGAATACTTGTACATCCCGGTCGCTTTCTAAGGAGTTTGATTGGAACATGCCGATTGATTATCGATTTTGCCTGGGGAACCGATTGATTATTTTGGATATAGGAGTAGGGTATGATGAGTATTATAGATTCACATGCATAACATCATGAAAGATAACTTAATTGGGGATTTTATATATGAATCTGAACACATAAAACACTCATCCTGCATCATATCATTTGTTTGAATTATATTTGTATGTTGGATGTTTTATCGACTTTTGGTATTTTCTTAACTGTGTATGTATTGTGTTATGGTATTTGTTTAACTAAAAGGTACTCTTGGTTTTATGTTACATTCGATAAGTTAATATTTACATGTTTTACCATAAGAATTATTTTTTTATGAGTTACATTTTCAAAGGATTAATGGTTTTACTTTTGAGAAAACAAGGTTGGTTTTGGGTATATGATATCCCTGGAACACTATTAGTTCAAAAATTTAAAGTATATGTTTCTTTGTTCCTACTAAGTTTATCTCACAAGCGTGATGTTCGAGGGTTAAATGAAGATGCTACAAGCTAAGGGATGATTATGTTATGGCTTTAAAGCTCGATAATTATAAATAGAAGCTCCAAAGCTTGTGATTTGAGTAAATAGTTATATGATGATACATTCCTATGTTTTATTGTACAAAGATGTAAGGTATTAGAATGAGATCTTGTTGACTTTTGTTGTAACAGAGAAAATTTTATAGTTAATTTATATAATGAGCATGTGAAAGATATCAATATTGTAACGTTCTGCCCTTTAAAATTGCTGCTAACTTTGATGAAGTTGCAAAAAGGCAAGGCGTTACAAGAAATGCTACAATTGATTTGTTGTTTAAGTGAGTGAATTTGTTGTGCTTAAATTTATGAGATCATGTTTATTAACCATTTTTTTCATGAAAATATTAGATAATATAGCTAGATAAGATTTAGTGTTATTTAATAATAGGGTCTTGCTAACAAGTGCGGATTACTTGAAGTAGTAAAACAATCATATATGGATATTAATCACTCTCTCGAAAATCCAAAAATAACATTTTCTGATGTCAAAATAATGTTAGCATTTTCCTTAATAATATCTAATAGTAATGAGTAAATCTTAACTTATTAATTCATATTTTATCAACTAATTATTGAGTATCGTTTTTCTCCCGTGCATAGCTCAGATAAGATAGCTAGTTACGTGAAAGAATGTAAGCTTGTTGTTGCTTGGGGCCTTATATATATTGCTTGTAAATACATTGGGAATTTATTTTTTTTGACCCTTAGCTTCTATTTCTTTTTTGGCCTTCTTTTACACACACTGACAACCCTGGGTGTATATGTAATTTTTTTTTACATATTTGCTTAGGGGTGTAAGCGGTTCTGGATGAGACTGCGAGACTGCTTGGATTAAACTGAATCGGACCAAAAAATGTAATCCGGTTTGGTCTCGTGATTTGATCCGATTTCAAAAGATCTAGACCGTTAATTAGTTGTCTTATGGTTCAGTTCTTGGTCTCATAATTTTTTATAACATGTAGACTGCATCAGACTAGTTATTCCAGTTTTTTATTTTTTTTAATCCCTCCGTTTCACTTTAAGTGTCTTTTTAACATCAAAATTTTGTTTCAAAATAAGTGTCTTTCTACCAAATCTAGGCAACATTTAATACTGTTTTTCCTTATTTACCCTTACATTTAATGTTGTTTTAGTTTTGAAATTTGTAATACTAGTAATGATGCATTGACAAAATAAAAATATTAAATAGGGGTATTTTTGGCAAAATACACATAAAACTTACAATAATTATCATAATCAACACTTTCTTAATCTATGTGCAAAAGTCCAAAAAGACACTTAATGTGAAACAGAGGAAGGAAGTACCTCCACTCCGTTGTGCTAAAAAATAAAAAAGATGGAAAAAAAAATCCCATCCTCCACTCAATAGTGTCGTACTCTTCGAAACTAGGTATTATTGTTGATTCAATTGATTATCCGAACAATATTCATACATAGTAAAATTATGGTACTAGAATAACTTGAATCGTGTTTTTTAGATGAGTATCACGTTTTTATTATTTTAACTAAATGTGTTAAATAGTCCGGATCGGATTTGATTATTCATGTTTGATCTGAACTGATTCAATCTTTATACATATAATACATCAAGATTGAATTAGACCAATATTATGTTAATTTGATTGGTTCGATTTCTAACATTATTTACCAAAAATTAGAATCAGACCGGACCATTACATCCCTATATACGTTGAGGGATCAGCATATACTATACATAGAATACATCTATGTTGATCTCTCCGCATAAATGTAAGGAACTTTGGGAGAGGAATAAAAAGGAAATGGGTGGTAAAAAAAATTCCCAATTCATAATTTTCTGAAGTAATTATACAGATGTTGTGTCCTCGACCCTGTATTCGCGTTAATTTTACTATTCACCAGGCCATTATAATATTAATAGAAATATATCGACAGCTCAAAAGTAATTTGGGAGAAGAAACAATAGGACAATTGCGATAGCTAAAAAGCAAAGTACTAGTTGCATGGAATTACTAGTATAACGAAACAGTATTACATGCAACAACCAGGAAACGACCACACACAAAAGTGTTATGAAATGAAACAACTACGGGACACAGTAACAAAAGAGACTCGCGTAAGTGGAGCCCTAGTCCCCTTCCCTTTATTTATCATTAATTAATTCACGCTACAGCACTGTTATACAGAGTATCTGCCGTAGAATTTTGTTATGCTGCCGTCACTTCCACACTTCAGAACTTAATACTGCAATTAAACAGAAAACATATAGTGACTAAATGAGTTGCCAATTCTCAGAAAAAAATAAAACATAAAACCTATGCTCGTGAAGTATTTTTTCTAAAGGCAATTTTTTTTTTCTTTTAAAAAAAAAAGGTTAGGGGAGAGCTGAGGATATCTGTCATGCTTTGAACCTAGATACTTATATTTAATATTTCATAGATATATCAATTGAGCTCATCCTTGAAGCCACTTGTGAAGTATTTTGTTTCAAATAAAATAGTTTAATGTGTATTTTATTACTTTTTCTATTTCAATTTATCAGTCATTTTAAAAGTTTCACATTGATTAAAAAAGTTAATTAATATTTTAATTTTTATTTCACATTGATTAAAAGTTATTACTTTTGAAGAGAAATATTAAACAATTTTACTACTCCTATAATATCTTCACAATATACTATTAATTATCACTCATTTCATATATTTCAACATGCACGTTAAATGCAATGCTAAAATTGGAAAAAATCAATTAATCTACACTCGAACTCTTAAATAATTAAAGTGACAGATAAAATAAAATGGAACATATGGAGTATGGGTTCAAAATTTGATTTTTTTTTTAAACTTAAAAAATATAAGAGAACACATTATTATACATAAAAAAAATGATATCTTATCATAAGCCTATAACACTATTTTCAATAAAAGTTTTTTTTTTTATAATGTGTTATAGGACACATTTTAAGAAACCATCATGAACAAATGTGCATCATAAGTTGATACTATTATTAATATACATAAATTTTATAAATCAGTAATTTTTCGATAAAAAAATACCTTTCATAAGTTCTTTTTCAAATGTTTAGTACAGATTAAAAAAAACTTTACCAAAAACTTAAATTTTTAAATAATAAATAATTTAAAAGTCACTCATAATTAGTAATTTAAGATCAATTAATTATCAATATACATAAATTTTATAAATCAGTAATTTTTCGATAAAAAAAATACCTTTCATAAGTTTTTTCAAATGTTTAGTACAGATTAAAAAAAACTTTACCAAAGACTTAAATTTTTAAATAATAAATAATTTAAAAGTCACTCATAATTAGTAATTTAAAAACAATTAATTAATAATAAAAATTCAGACCGATGATCTATCAAATTTAAAGTCTCCATTAATAATATAACTAAAATGATTACGTTACTTTTTCTTTCGAATACCATTTTTCACACTTCCCACTTTATTTTACAGTATCACCTCCTGTTTGGATAAGATTTTCTTTGATGTTAGCAAACATATCTTCTAAAATTTAGACAAATGGAAAGATGAAAATATTGTTGGTCCTTAATGCTACCTTCATTTTCTAAATATAATATCCTTTACAAAATTTTTATTTTATCTCTATACCAATTTTTAATAATCATCAATTACTTTTTTTTACAAATATCGCTATTTAAATTTTCAATAATACAAATAAGAGTGATTTTGAAAATATATCTCAAATATTTATATTTTCAATACCGGGAAAAGAGTATAAATATGTGAGAAAAGAAAGAATAGTGTACTGATAAGAGAGAAATAACATACGTGGCACAGTTGGTGGAGGTGCTGATTTTGTAAGGGAGGCTACTGACTCCGCACTTGCCAGGGAGTGCCTGAGCAAACGCGTCATTGACCTTCAAGGAAGCAGCAGCGGATTTGAGGCAATTACAAGCAGCCTGTTTATCAGCGGTGGTCTGAGCCGCTGCCAAGAGCCCCTTCACTCCGTTGCAGCACCTTTCGGTAACACTTCCACCTTTCGTCAGGTAAGTGATGCATGGAGCCATGGCACCAGTCACCTGTCCACATGTTATCGCCAGTGCTATGGGTGCACCCATCACAGCCATGCACATCACAACCACGCATGCAACCTTCATAATGCTTGCCATTATTATTTCTCAATGTAAAACAAATCTCAAACTAATTGCAATGTGTTTGCTTTGTAACGTTACTACTTACTTTCACTTGGTGAGTGTAAGTGCTGCAGGGTATGGGGTTTATATAGAAGATGTGAACGTGATGAGATATGGGAATGGACTTATGGAGAATGATGTGGCAGCATGCTTTTGTTAGTAGTTGTGTCCAATTAAATGCTCTAGGTGCAACAACGTCACATCTTAGCTAGAGCACGTGGCATTATATTAAATATGGTAGATTTATTACCAGTGGTTCAGTCATAAATTCCTTTGTGAGGGCAATTAGTATGTAGAGGTTAGGGTAAGTTAGGTACCGACGCATAACGTTAGGACGTATCACATACCAAACATCTGTATGATATTGATATTTTTTTACCCAAGCAACTTAGTTAAAATAAGGGTTTCACTTCCATACCTGACCTTCTATAAAGAAAAGGGTAGTTATACCCTTTTTATGTTTTTCAATGAAAAAAAATATGTCACATATGTTTATATGTCACATAGGATAAACACATTCATAATTTTGCAATTAATTCATGTGACATTTTTAAAAAATTAACATTCGCTAAATTAACCATCACATAATTTTTTTCCACTTTATCCTTCATACTTCTCCTTCCTCCAATGTTTTTCCCCACTTCCCCCCGTAATCAGCAACGGGGCTTCTCAAAAGCAGGTGTGAGCTTCCGTCAACCATTAGTCAGATTAAATAAATTTTTTTAATAAAAACTTAATTGGCAGATAAAAGTAAAATCTTGATTAGCTATGGAATTTTATTTAATTAATAGCTGCAAATTAAGTTTTTATTAAAACATTTTATTTAATCCGACTAATGGTTGACTAACATGTGGCAATTATTAACGGAGGGATAACAAAGGGACTAAAAATGTTATATTGATGAAATTTGAGGGATCAAAGTCACCAAATTTAAAGTTGGGATACCAAAATAGTCAAAACCATAAACTTGGGGGATCAAAACTGCGTTAAAGCCAAGAAAATAATTGTGCCGCGGATTAGCAATTTCTGATCGTGTGTGCTTTGTGTTCATGTATCACACTTGTCTGGTTTGTACTTACCCTCATACAGCTGACAAATAAGCACGGATCACTGCCCACACAAATCTTCAGAATCAGAATGGTTACCTACCTTGCTGTTTCCAAATTGGTAAATGTACAGTATTTCACCCCTGGTACTTTAGAAGGGTACCGACAGTCACGGCACCGACACCGGAATAAAAGGGCTAGGCGGCCTTTTCCCCTACCATGCATGTTATTACATCGTCTAAACATGGGCAGATTGATTGGTCATACAGAAATCAGTTACTATTTAATTTAGAACTGATTCTAGAGGCAAATTTTCACTGGTAGTCTTGTAATATCGGACGAAGGAAGGATATATTTGTGAGAAAATTTGAAGTATTATACACACTGATTGAATTTTTGGTTAAAAAAAATTGAGATATATTTGCTACCTCATATCATATATCTATGCCATCTCGCAAATTATTTCGACTGTGATATAACTTAGGATACAATTATGTAAAAAATATTATGTAGTCGTGATTTTATACACGATTGTGATTTTTTTACTTTTGGAAAAGCTTCAATATGAGGTGTCAAAAATATCTCTTAAAACTTTATTTATTCAAAATGTAGTCATTGATCCACCATTAGGATTTCCCGCTCATGGGGTTTTTATCACCTTACTTCTGGCTAAAAATATTCCATTTATTAAGGATGAATCAAAATAAAAAAAACTTATAAAGACCAAAATTTAAACACTTCCAATTTTCAGGGACTAAAAACATAAATAATAAGTCGTTCAAAAATACATAGAACATGGATGGTACATTGCTACTGTTGTATAAACAGTGAAGAGCTCACAACGTTCAAAACAATAAAAGATAAAACCGTCCGTTTTATTTTTAGTTATCACACGCCAATGGAAAGGAAAATGATTTTTTTTAAGTTTTGGCTTATTTACGTCTTTAATCCCTGAAAGTTCAGCGTGTTTTGGTTTTAATCCCTCGAAATTATTTTGATCGGGACTAGTCCTTAAATTTTCAAACATTTTGGTTTTGGTTTCCTCCGTTAGTAAAAATATGTTATTTGTTTGTGTAGCTAGCCTAACATCACATTAACAGTCCATATGGTCTGAAGTGACCCCAAAAGGTAATACAACGTGGATGATACAGATTCACGGACGCAAAACCAAAATATCTAAAAAATTAAGGACTAATTCTTGTCAAAATAACTTTTAGGATTAAAACCAAAACACGCTAAACTTTTAGGGACCAAAATCATAAATAAACCATAAGTTTATAACACCTGTATGTATCTATTGTATCAGTTATATAGAGATTTTAATTTTCACGATGGGATTTCGCGATCAGCAACCAAATTATCATACAATTAAAAATTTAAATAAACAACAATAAATATATATATATATATATATATATTTTAAAAATAAATATTAATTAATGGAAATAGCCCAACAATTAATTGGATTAAAAGCAGAAGCAATTAATTGAATACATACAGTTATGACTTATTGAAAGTGATTTAAACCAAAAAAGTTTGGCACGTTTCCAAAATCAATAATTTTGTTAATTTAATAAGTACACGCTTGGATTACTAAATAATCCAAAATTTGCATATTATTTAATATTATTTGTGTATTATTTAAGAGTTAGGATAAATATACCTATAAAATCAACCTATAAACAAATCAATACTATAAGAAAGTGACATGTGTCACTTGTTAACCGATCAATAATAAGTAAGTAACATATGTTACCTCCTTTGTGGTGTAGACCTATTTGTAGGTTAATCAATCATTTTTTATTATTTAGTATGTACATACTTGGATTATTAAATAAATTTTTATGTTATATTACGAAGAGTGGTAAATAATTCCATTTGAACAATATAAATGAAAAAACATAACAACCTTTAATTTAGCATGAAAAATAGCTTTATCATATAATAAATTAATTTTATACTTATATAAATAAATTTGATTTAGTCCGTTGCTCGGGGTACCGTACTAGTATAGAACATGCTACATTGTTACTATTGTATAAACAGTGAAGAGCTCACAATGTTCAAAACATTAAAAGAGAAACAAAAAATATTTGCAAACCTAAAAATTAACTTACAAATAGGTTTACACTAAAAAAAAGTGACATATGTCACATGTTTATCTTTGATTAGTTATCAAGTTACATATGTCATTTTCTTATGGTGTAGGCTTGTGTTTGTGAGTTGATTTTGTAGGTTTATTTATCATTACTTGGAGAAAAAACCGTACATTTTACTTTTCAAAAATGATTCATCAACTTACAAATAAACATACACCACAAAAGAAGTGACACGTATCACTTACTTATTGATTTGTTAACAAATCACTTTCTTATATTCTAGACTTGTTTATAGCTTAATTTTGTAGATCTATTTACCATAACTCTTTACTTTTAGTTATCACACACCAATGGAAAGGAATTTGATTCTTTTATAAGTTTATGACACCTGCATCTATTGTATCAACTAGTACCTATACCCGTGTATCGCACGGGCCGGTATTTGTTTAGGTTTTGTAAATTAAGAGTGAGAAAAATTAAGTGTATATTGAAAATTTTAGTGTGCTAGCAAAATTATTAATGATATTATCAAAATTGTGTTCATTAATTTCTATATTTGGAAATGACTCTAATCATTCCCAAATACTTAAAATTCTTGATTTTTATGAATTATAAGTTATGACTTTAATGTCTTAAGTTTTCTTATGTTGTAAATATTTTCTTAAACATTAGACTTATTTCCAAATATTTCATTAACATGGAGCTCAATTGGTAAGCCTTAGAAGCATTTTCATACATTGTTTCTTTAGAAGTATATGTTTAATTTAATATTATTTCAAAATTCTGAATATCATATTTTATCAAGTTTGACATCAGGATTGAGAAAATGTATTTATATTTGAATTTTGATACTTTTTCTTACACAATAGCTATATGTAAGGACCGGTAACTTTATTATTATTTCAAGATTCTAAATATTATATTTAATCAAGTTTGACATCATGATAGAAAAAATGTATTTACATTTGAATTTTGATACTTTTTCTTACACAATAGCTATTTGTAGGGATCTGTAGCTTTATTATTTTTCAATCATTTTTGAGTAATTAGAAATACAATATTGATGTACTTAAATGTATTTTATTTTTAGGATCATCAAACTTTTAGTTATAATATAAAATACCTACGCACATTAACCCACAAATGAGTAGTAATAATATTATGAAAAAAAAGCAGGTTGAAGCTTCTCCTAGAAGCTCCAAAAAAGGAAGGAGATGGGAGGGAAGATTCTCCTTATTTTTCAATCCGTTTTACGTAATTAGAAATACAATATTGATGTACTTAAATGTATTTTATTTTTAGGATCATCAAACGTTTAGTTGTTATAATGCAAAATACCTACACATATTAACCCACAAATGAGTAGTAATAGTATTATGAAAAAAAAAAGGTTGAAGCTTCTCGTAGAAGATCCAAAAAAGGAAGGAGATGGAAGGGGAAAATGGGAGGGAAGATTCTCCTATTACAATATATATTGATTAGAAATACAATATTGATGTACTTAAATGAATTTTATTTTTAGGATCATCAAACATTTAGTTATAATGCAAAATACCTACACACATTAATTAACCCACAAATGAGTAGTAATTGTATTATGAAAAAAAAAAAAGAAGGTTGAAGCTTCTCGTAGAAGCTCCAAAAAAAGAAAGGAGATGAGAGGGAAAAATGGAAGGGAAGATTCTCCTATTATAATATATATTGATTAGAAATACAATATTAATGTGCTTAAATGTATTTTATTTTTAGGATCATCAAACTTTTAGTTATAATGCAAAATACCTACACACATTAACCCACAAATGAGTAGTAATAGTATTATGTAAAAAAAAAAAAATGAAGAAGAAGGTTGAAGCTTCTCGTAGAAGTTCCAAAAAAGTAAGGAGATGGGAAGGAAAAATGGGAGGGAAGATTCTCCTTATTTTTCAATCAGTTTTGTGTAATTAGAAATACAATGTTGATGTACTTAAATGTATTTTATTTTTAGGATCATCAAACTTTTAGTTACTAGAAACACCCTGTGCCACGCACGGGACCAGTACGATAACCAATCAAGTTAAATATGAAATTATCGGTGTGATGCATAGATTAATTGTTAATTAATTACTATAGAATAATATAAATACATATAACAATGTAATTTTTAAATAGTTGATTTATCTTATTATTCCATAACTTGTATGATATATAATGGACACAATCTTATCTCTTTTCTCTTTTGAAAACATATCAATATAAATAATTATGATAATGATATTATTAATATAAATAAACTTTCTCGATATTTTCATTAATTATTTTAACTTTAATTAATGACAAAAAATTTATAATTTTTTATCATATTTATAGGGACAAAAGAGTTATTTTTTTATACACACTTCTTCAACTTTACGGTGTAAAATTTATAGGGGGTCCCATAGGTGTGCTATGTATTGTGCGGGAAATAGCAGAAGTAGTGAATCCACAAATTTATACTCCCTTCGTCCCACAAGGATGGTAAAAAATGACTAAATTTTTTGTCCCTAAACTATAGTTAAAATAATTAATGAAAAGTTAGAAATTTTAAACTTTGAATTATGAATGGTTGATTCATGCAAAATGCATTAAATTAGTTGTTTCATAATTGATTAATATGCGAGACAAATCATTAAATGCATGTCTTCTTAATTAAATGAAGAAGTGTTAGAATATACTTCATTCGATCTCATTTTTAAGCAAAAATAACTAATTCTTTCTTATTAAGTAAGTTAGTTGAGTGTATTTAATTTTCTAAAATTCATAAAAAAGAAAAAAGACTATTTTAGTAAACTTACATTGGAAATGAAACAAAAATTAAATGATTAAATGTTATTGAAAGTTGAAAAGATATTTTATAAATAAGATCAAAATTTAAACCCCAAAATGATCTTATAAATATAATTGGAGAGAGTAACACGGTGTAATAAAAAGAGTTACTGTATTTTTTTTATTTACACTTCTTCAGCTCTACCGTGTATGTAAAATTTTAAAGATTAGAAATTTTAAACTTTGAATTGTGATCGGTCGATTCATGCAAAATGCAATAAATTAGTTGCTTCATAATTGATTGATGTGCAAGACAAATCATTAAATGCATGTCTTCTTAATTAAATGAAGAAGTGTTAGAATATACTTCATTCGATCTCATTTTTAAGCAAAAATAACTAATTCATACTTATTAAGTAAGTTAGTTGAATGGATTTAATTTTCTCAAATTCATAAAAAAGAAAAAAAGACTATTTAAGTAAACTTACATTGGAAATGAAACAAAAATTAAATGATTAAATGTTATTGAAAGTTGAAAAGATATTTTATAAATAGGATCAAAATTTAAACCCCAAAATGATCTTATAAATTGTTGTGTCTAAGACACTGTGTACAAGGTATGCCCCTAGCTCAAAGGTATGGGAGGACCTGAGAGTTAAAGGATGATCTGGTGTTACTGTGTGATTTCTTAGGTATGCTAGAGGTCCAGTTGCGACAACTAGGGTTTCCCTAATCACTGGTGTGTGCAAGTGTGCGATTAGGGAGTGAGAGAACGTACCTGAGCCCCTTGCTGGAGACAACTATTTATAGGGGTGGCATTGTACCTTTTGGGCCTGTACGGAAGTCCAGCAAGGCTGCTAACGTGTCCCATTTAGGATAAGGGATGAGTCATTCATCCTTATCCTGTGTTGGGAGTTCTTATCCCTGTGGCAAGTTAGGTTCACGCGCCCCTAGCTCGGACTCTTAAGGGATGGGGCCCCTGTGGTCGGCCAAGGTTGTTAGGGTGGGTCCTAGAACAAGCGCTCGGCCTGGATAGGCGTGACCTGACAGATAGATCAATCTGGTCGGCCGAGTATTGTAAGGGTAGGACCGAGGGTCGGTCTACCACATAAGCCCCCTAGCTTGGTAAGACTTTTTGAGTCTTGAGTCGAGCTGAGAGTTCTTTGAAGTTGGGGCCGAAAAGGCTGAGTGTTATGATCGAAACGGGTTAATGACCCTTGGATACCTCAATGTGCCTCGCTGTCCCCTCATCTGTTTGACAGGACGTTTGAGTGCCCTTCTGCTGACACGTGTTGCATGTGTCAGTTGCGTTATTATTGTGCATGCTGGCTTTTGGATTTTTCAAATATCCCCTCCAGTAGTTATGCGCCACGTTTCACTTTTCGTGGCTCAATGCAAAACTGGGCTTTTTGTTTCCAAGCCCAATTACTTAAAATCGTGGGGGGAAGTTCCCTTTTGAACTTCAACCGTCCTTTCAGTTTTCCCATTCCCACTTCTGCAAAGCTCTGCACCTCTGACCTCCCACTCTCTTCCCTGCGATTTCTCTTTCTTGGACTCCAGAGTCTTCTTTGTTGTGCTTACACCGTTTCCTTTCCTTTTTCCTGTTGACGCTCTTGCTTCCTCTTCGCTGCGCCAACCAGTTCGTGCCAGTCTTCTTCCAATTCTCAGGTATTTTGATTTGGCACTCCTAGTTTTTGCTTCTATCTTTTGCTTTTCCGCTGGACTGTTTGTTCTAGGTTCTAAGGTTCTAGTTTTCTAGTTTTCATTAGGTTCTGCGTTTCCTTCTGGGTTTTGTTTCTGGGTTTCTTTTCTGGGTTTCTTCTCTGGGTTTCTTCTTTGGGTTTCTTCTTTAATCATGGATAATAAATGGTCATGGTATGAAAAGTGGTCTAAAATTTTGTGTTTGAGTGATATTGACGATTCTTCTTCTTCTTCATCGTCATCATCCTCTTCTGACTTGGAGATACTAGATTTCCTACCCTCACCTTTCCACCATCGCATGGCGGATCCAACGGTGGAGACACCGTTAGCGGTGGAGACACCGTTAGCGGTGGATTGTCCCCGGAATTCCGCAGAGGAAGAGAGCAGAAAGTTAGCGTATCGTGCGGCGGAGGAGCGGGCGCAAGTAGCGTCTCGCACCTTAAAACGCTCCACCTCGAACCGCCCTAGGGAAAGCCCCTTTTGGGGAAAAACCATAAAGGTTAGGGGAAGGTGTAGTAGGCTCGGCTATAGGACAAATAGGCCTAGGGTTAGGGTGTCTAAAGATTTTAATTTTGTAGATTCTGACGCCGGGTCTTTCCTTTCCCCAGGTATGGTTCGTCGGTGCATCACACATCCTCATGAATTTGTTCTGCCACTAAACGCTGAAGCATATGATTGGGTTGATTTGGAGGTACTCGGTACAAAGTCAGCCTTAGTTAACAGCAAACTGGTACATATTCGAGCTCACGTGCTTCCATGCCCAACGGATGAGGCTGGAACATCTTATACAATTAGTGCTCCGTAGTTAATGACTGGGTGTGCATAGTAATTGAAGAGAACCGCAGGGAGTTTTTTATGTATGAATAGGTCGTGATAAGACTGGGCGTTAAGATGCCCTTTTCAGATTTGGAGATAGCTCTACTGCGGCGGCTACGCTTGGCCCCCACCCAACTACATCCTAGCGGTTGGGGGTTTGTTCGGGCGTTTCAAAAATTTTGTGAGGCTCGTAGGTTGACGTGCTCGCTCAGAGCGTTTCTATGGTTGTATATACCGCAAATAAACATCTTTGAGAAGGGGTCGACCAAGAGGTTGTGGGTGTCATTGAAGGCACGCAATGATCATGCCCTTTTTGCCAAATTCACCGATTCGTGGAAAACTTTTAAACCATTATTTTTCAAGTATCAGTTTGTCGGAGAGGGAGCCTGTTGGTTTATGGAGGATGGCCAACCTCGGTTCCCTCTATCGTGGTCGCCTGATTTCTTCAACAGACACCCAAAGCTTTACCAGTATCATTATAACAAAGAGCTGACGGATGCCGATAGGCATACTTGCGATACCTTTTATAAGTACCTTAGAGAAAATGGCCAAATTGATATTAGGAACATTGTTATTTTTCCACAAGAGCTTGTGAAGGCCGAGCTTGGTAATAATTTTTTTTAACCGTGCCTTTGGATTTCCTTTTTGCAGACAGAATGGCAAAAGAGAACAAAGCTGCTGCTCGTATGAGGGAGCTTGCTAATACTAGGGCGGGTGAAGCTGTCGGGTCTCCGAGTGGAGCCGTTTCCTCGGAGGCTACTCAGTCTGTGACAATGGCCTCGGCGCCGCCCTCTGAAGCTGAAGTTGTAAAGGGTGTCCGAGCACCATCCGCTCTTGTGAACGAGGTGGCTACTGTAATTCCTCTTGTTCATGTTGAAGAGGAGGAAGAAGAAGAAGACCGAGTACCTTTATCTAAGAGAGCCAGAATAGATAAGGGAAAGGGTAAAGCTGTTGAACTGTTGAAGCCATTGAAATCTTCTGAGAGGAACTTTGATTTTGAAATATTTGATCCCGAGGAAGAGATCGTTTGGGCTCGGAAACTGCGGGAGAAAATTGTGAATGTGATCTATACTCCCAACGATAAGAAAAGGTTGTCGGACCAGTCGGCCAACACTTTGAAGAACAACTGTAATTTGATGGCTAAGAACATGCTGAGGGCGGCAAGTTATGTCTTTCATGTAGCGGCAAATGGCGAAGAGATAAGTGCAGCTCTCTCGGCGACTGAGAAGGAGAAGAGGAGGGCTTCCGCGGTTCAAGTAGAAGGTCTACTTGCTCAGATCAGGGAGAATGAGGCTAACATCCGAGCGTTGACGGAGGCCAACGCCAACCTTCAGAAAAATCTTGAGGTATCCGAGAAGGCTCGGGAAACTGCTGTGAAGGCCAAGGAAGATGCTATTGGGAAGGAGGTTGAAACTAAAAGGTTGTTGCAAACTTCTGTAGAAAAGTTGGCTGAACTCGGCGCAGGAATACCGAGTTTGAAGGAGTTCAGGGTCGGTTAACTGACGCAGAGAATACTATAACTCGTTTGCAAGCAGATCTTGATAAAGTTCGTCGGAAGGCTTTAAAACACAAGGTTATGGCCAAACGGAATCATTTCAACCGGGATCATGCAGTGAACGATTCCTTTGTTAACGCCGTCAAGCAGCTGAGTTTAATGAATCCTGGGATCCGAGTCATCGGAGCAAATCCGACCTTTGGGGTCGATGGTGGTCGTATTATCGACTACGCCCAAGGCGACAGAGAGGTTGATTTGTCTGCGCCGAATCTCCCCAATCCCCTGGAATTAGAGGATGAAGATGAAGCTGACTTTGATGGGTCAAACATTGTGCTTTCCGAGGACGAGGATTAGATTTTTTTTTTGTATATTTATTTTGTAATTTGATGATGTAGTTGACTGTGTAATATGATCGGTGTGCTGACGATCATGATGCTATTAGACAATGAATTTACTGCTTTTGTAGTTTGCAATTTCCTCCGCTGATCTCTAGCTTTTTAATTCCACGGTAGTCGAGTTTTATCCTTTATTTTGTTATAAACTGTTATCGAGATCTCGGATCTCCTACCTTTGGCCAAGGTGGGATCCTCGGTCCTCGGCTTGCAGAAACTGTTTAAGTTTTTAGCCGGGCATCTCTAAAAGTACTTGTGATTATTAGTTTATAAGTCCCTTTTGGAAGGACATGTATAAACACCCAGTTCGACTCGGTGGCGAGCCGAGCGGAAAGGGTTGGTACGTTAACAGAAAGAAGAATTGGAGGATGAAGTGCTGGAAAAAGAGAGATCTTCATTAAGTTCTTTCAATCTGTTTACAAACAGCGAGTGTCAACTTCAAAAAGTATTGAAATGACAAGAACGTAAAGGTGCTAAAATAAACAACACTAAAGTAAATAAAATTGAAACAACAGAATTTTAAAATCATAGTTGAAATTTTGCAGAGGTCACTGTGGGGTTCTGAATCAGCTGTAGTAGGGTTTGAGCTTTGTAGCATTCCAGGTGTTGTTTAATTGCTGCTTTGTCAATGTTTCCAACCTGTATGCCCCAGACCCTGTTTTTGAGACGACTCTGTAGGGGCCTTCCCAATTCCTGGTCAGTTTTCCTTCTTTTGCATTTCTCAAGCCGATGTCGGCTCGTCTGAGGACTAAATCCCCTACAGCAAAGCTTCTCGGAACCACCCACTTGTTGTACTCACGGGATTGCCTTTCTTTTGCCTTCTTTTCCCGGGCAGCCGCGAGAGCTCGGACCTCATCGCTGAGAACTAACTCTTCCTTCAACAAACTATCATTCACCTCACTTGGGCGCTCGGACACTCGGAAGGTGGGAATCCGAGTTTCTATAGGTAACACAGCTTCACAACCATAGGTGAGTCGAAATGGGGTTTCTCCTGTGGAGGTATGTATGGTTGTTCGGATTGACCATAGCACCTCAGGAAGGATGTCATCCCATGACCCTTCGGCTTCCAACAGTCTTTTCTTCATTCCATCAATGATGATCTTATTCACCGCTTCTGCCTGCCCGTTCGTCTGTGGATGCTCGACCGATGAGAAATGGTGGGCAATATGGAAATGGTCGACCAATTTTTGGAAAACCTTGGCAGTGAACTGCGTGCCATTGTCGGTTATCAGAGTATGTGGGACGCCGAAGTGAGCGATGACTTGCCTGAGAAATTTTTTTTGAATTTTAGCTGAAGAGATTGTAGCCAAAGCCTCAGCTTCGACCCATTTTGTGAAATAATCTACTGCAACCACAACGAATTTCAATTGTCCAGGAGAAATTTTGAATTTCCCGATGATGTCCATGCCCCACTGATAGAAGGGCCATGGGGCAATCATCGAGTGGAGTTCCGTCGGAGGTCGCTGGAAAATCTTCCCATGGAATTGACAGGACTCACATCTTTTGACATGCTCCGAAGCGTCACTATGAAGTGTGGGCCAGTAATAACCTGCTCGGAGGACCTTGCGGGCTAAAGCTTTTGCGCCTACATGATGGCTCGAGATTCCTTCATGAACCTCGGCCAAAACGAGTTCGGCCTCCGCTGAGTCCAGACACTTCAGCATGGGGGAGTCTATTCCCCGTCTGTACAGGGTATCGCCAATCATGGCATACTGGGCAGCTTGCTTGACTATCTTTTTTCCTTCCAAAGGGTCGGTTGGCAAAACTTGGTCCCTGAGATATTGTTTGATAGGGTCCATCCAGTCGGTGGTCAATGATATTGCTAGAACCACGCTCGGCTGATGGACGGTTTCTTGAACTAGACTTTTGTTGTTCTCAGGGCCTTTGGTGCTAGTGAGCTTGGAGAGAATATCTGCTCGTCCATTGGAGGCCCTGGAGATATGAGAGATGGAGAATTGTGAAAAGAGGTCGGAAAGAGCTTTGACTTGTTCCAGGTACTTCTGGAGAATTGGTTCCTTGGCTTGAAACTCTCCGTTGATCTGGGACACTACTAACTGAGAGTCACTGAAAATTTGAATTTCCGAGGCCCCCATCTGATGGGTCATCTGCAAGCCAGCCAACACCGCTTCATACTCTGCCTGATTGTTGGAGGTAGGGAACTCGAACTTCAGGGAGTATTCTACGCTGAGGCCTTCAGCGCTTTCCAAAATTATACCGGCCCCAACCCCTTTGCTGTGGCTGGAGCCATCCACATAAATCTTCCAAAGCTGTGGTTTGTTGGAGTGATGGGGGTCTGACAGTTCTGAAACAAAATTCTCTAAAATCTGGGATTTGAGAGTTCTTCTCGGCTCATAGGTTATGTCAAACTGTGATAGCTCAACGAACCAAGAGACCATTCTCCCAGCTAAGTCAGATCGGTGGAGCACCTGTCTTATCGGCTGGGTCGTCCTGACTACAATGGGGTGGTTTTGAAAATACTGTCGGAGCCTCCTAGCAGTAACCACCAGAGAAAAAGCAAGTTTCTCTATCTTGGAGTACCTCATTTCAGGTCCTTGCAGGGCCTTACTTACAAAGTAGACGGGTTGCTCGGTTCCTGAGTCTTCCCTGACCAAGGCCGAGCTTACAGATGATTCGCCAATTGACAAATATAAAAACAGAGTCTCCCCCTCCCGAGGACTGGTGAGGACGGGAGGGGTCGAGAGGTATTCCTTGAGTTCAGCAAAAGCTTGTTCACAGGGTTCATTCCAATGGAAGCTTTTGTTTTTTCTGAGCAGTTGATATCACGGGAGGGCCTTTTTGGCTGCTTGCGGGAGGAATCTTGAAAAAGCCGCCATCCGACCAGTTAGCCTCTGCACCTCTTTCACATTAGATGTACTGTGCATGTTCAGAATGGCTTGGCGTTTTTCCGGGTTAGCCTCGATGCCTCTCTCCGTAAGCATGAAACCTAAGAAAGCCCCGGCAGGAACTTCGAAAGTGCATTTGTCGGGGTTTAGCCGCATATTGTACATTCTGATTCTGTCCAAGATAGTCGCCAGATCCTGGGGATGGTCTTCTTTCCTCCTGCTCTTGGCTATCATGTCATCTATGTATACTTCAAGGGTGGGACCAATCAGTCCATAGAAGACCTTGTTCATCATCCGCTGGTATGTTGCGCCAGCGTTTTTTAGTCCGAAGGGCATAACTGTGTAACAGTATGTAGCCCTCTCGGTGATGAAGGCCGTTTTCTCCTAATCAGGAGGGTACATCGGGATCTGATTGTACCCCGAATATGCATCCATAAAGGAGAGGAGTTGATAACCAGATGAATTGTCCACCAGCTTATCAATAATAGGGAGGGGATACTGATCTTTTGGGCAGGGTTTGTTTAGGTCGGTGTAGTCGACACACATGCGCCACTTCCCGTTTGACTTTTTGACTAGCACGGTATTCGAAAGCCAATCAGAGTAATTAACCTCTCTGATAAATCCGGCTGAGAGGAGCTCGGCTACCTTCTCTTCAATTATCGCAGCTTTCTCAGTTCCCACTCTCCTTTTTCTCTGGGCGACCGGTTTGGCAGTCGGGTTAACACTAAGGCGATGACATAAAAAATTTGGATCAATCCCCGGCATGTCTGCCGAGGTCCAGGCAAAATGATCTTTGTTCTTCTTCAAAAGTTTGAGCATTTCTGCTCGAATATCCTCGGAGAGGTTAGCCCCCAGTTTCACTTTTCTGCTCGGGGCTTCTTCGTCCAACACTATGAATTCCCACTCCCCCTGGGGGGGTCGGCCTTGAGTCGTCCTGATCGGACCTGACATCCAGGCCCGTTAAAAGCACATTTCCTTTGTTCAAAGTTAACTTGGGTTGGATCTCTTCTGGGTTTTTGAGTTTTGCCAAACTAGCGTTATAGCATAGTCTGGCTTTTTCCTGCTCGGCTCTGATTGAAACCACACTTCCATCAGAGCCCTCGAATTTCATGGTCAAATGGACAGTTGAAACAACCGCCCCAAAGGCTTGCAAACATGTTCTGCCGAGGATGGCATTATATGCCGATGGGCAGTCAACAACTAAAAACTTGATGATTTCTGTTCTCGCAGAGGGATGGTTCCTGAGTGTTACAGGGAGTTGAATATGTCCCTTGGGGACAACCGCGTCCCATGTGAAACTAATCAGTTTCCCCTCGAAAGGGGTCAATTCCGAGCTTTTCAACTTTAGTGCTTCAAAAAGGTTCAAGAACATAATATCTGCGAAACTGCCTTGGTCGACAAATATTCTTGCAACCTCATAGTTGCCTACTAAATCAGTAATGACCATTGGGTCGTTGTGACCCGGGATGATTCCTTCCAGATCCTCGTCGGAGAAACAAATGGGGACACTTTTTGTGGTTCTCTTGCGGATCGGATGGTCATGAACAACAAGTACTTGATTGATGTATTTTTTCCTGTCAGATCTATTTTCACCTCCTCCCGCAAAACCTCGAGCAATAGTGTTGATCCTGAAGTTTTGCGGGGATTGGTTTGTAGCTATTTCCACCATAGCTATTCTCTGTTGATTGGATGGTTGTTGCTGATTGTGGTGGTGATCGGTTTTTCTTGTTGGAGGTCGAACATTTCTTTTTGGGGATGGGGTCCTTCTTCGAGCATGCCGGTTAAGTGTCTCCCTGACATACTGTTGTAACTAGCACATCTCTTAGCCAGGTACACTCGTCTGTCGTAAGCCCGTATCCCCCGTGATACGAGCAAAACTTAGAACGATCCAGGCGTTGGCTTCTCTTTAAGGGAGGAGGTCTCTCAACCATACGAAGGTCAGTCTGCATAGTTTCCTGCAGGATCTGACTTCTTGGGACAGTGAAAGGGGTGTACTTGTCGAACTTGGGCCGAGGGATGACGAATCTCCTGTCTCCCCTGGGTCCTCTTCCCTGTTCCTCCCTCCTATCATCTCTTCTGTCATCTCTCCTTGGTTTTCTATGCGAAGAAGGCTCTCCCCTATCACCCCTTTCTCTCTGCTTCTGCCATTTACTGAATTCTTCCAAATTGATGAATTTGGTGGAACGGTGCCTCAGTTCCGCCATATCCCTCGGAGGTTTTCCTACCAGTGAGTTCTTGAAATCTCCACTGCGGAGTCCCTGGGTAAAAAGAAAAACTGCAAAGCTCGGTTCAAGATTCGGAACAGATCCTGCTTCCGAGTGGAATCGGGAGAGATACTCTCTCAACGGCTCTTCCGGGAGCTGCATAACTCCTGCTAGTGTGTGGTCAGATTTCGGTTGTACGCAGCTAGCAGTGTATCTGTTAAGAAAAACCCTTTTCATCTCTGCCCAAGAGTTAATGGAGTTCCTGGGCAGGGCCGAGTACCACCTCAACACGGGTGGTTGGAGAGTCATTGAGAAGGCTCGACACTTCATTAAGTCTCCTCCATCATAAAAATTCATTGCTCCTTCAAAAGATAAGATATGCTCCAGGGGGTCGGTCAACCCGTTATACTTTGCCACGCTGGTGGGGCCGAGGAAAGCTGAGGGTGTCTCGTAGGCCATGATTCGTGAAGTGAAGGGGTGGCCTGGGTGAGTAGAGTTTTCTGTTTCATATGTTGCTGCTAAGGTCGGGTTTATGGGAGGTGGAGGGGGTAAGGTGATTGGACCTTGTAGATCATGAACTGGAGCGGTTGCCGGGGCTGTTTCCATTGCCCGTGCGGCAAGCGCATTCATGTGGATCTGCTGAAGGTCGGCTATGGCCTTTCCTTGCTGCTCCAGCATCTGGGCTTGTTGCTTAATTATCTCTTCGAGTTGGGTCTCTCTTCGGCCCTGGGAGTTTTCCCTCTCTTCTCCAGAAACACGGGCATCAAAGGATCGTCCAGATCCGTGGTTCTGAGCACGGTTGGAGGCATTGGGATTTGCTTGTCTAGAATGAACAGTGTAAGGACCACTGTGAGTTCGGGTTGGTACAGAATGGTGGCTGCGGGATGGGATCTCAAGTCTAACTGATGGCATTCTTTGGTGGGGAGGGTGAGGCGGGTTCCTTCCTTCAATATCTCTTCCGTTGTCAGCACTACCTTCCACCAGCCTCTGACGGTTTCTTCCAGCCTGGTGGTTAGCAGCGCGAGAATTGTTTCCAGTGTTTCCACGTGTGTTTGCCATTTAGGGTGGGAATGATAGTTTATCTTTCCCACAGACGGCGCCAATGTTGTGTCTAAGACACTGTGTACAAGGTATGCCCCTAGCTCAAAGGTATGGGAGGACCTAAGAGTTAGAGGATGATCTGGTGTTACTGTGTGATTTCTTAGGTATGCTAGAGGTCCAGTTGGGACAACTAGGGTTTCCCTAATCACTGGTGTGTGCAAGTGTGCGATTAGGGAGTGAGAGAACGTACCTGAGCCCCTTGCTAGAGACAACTATTTATAGGGGTGACATTGTACCTTGTGGGCCTGTACGGAAGTCCAGCAAGGCTGCTAACGTATCCCATTTAGGATAAGGGATGAGTCATTCATCCTTATCCTGTGTTGGGAGTTCTTATCCCTGTGGCAAGTTAGGTTCACGCGCCCCTAGCTCGGACTCTTAAGGGATGGGGCCCCTGTGGTCGGTCCAAGGTTGTTAGGGTGGGTCCTAGAACAAGCGCTCGGCCTGGATAGGCGTGACCTGACAGATAGATCAATCTGGTCGGCCGAGTATTGTAATGGTAGGACCGAGGGTCGGTCTACCACATAAATATAATTGGGAGAGCAACACAGTGTAATAAAAAGAGTTACTGTATTTTTTTATACACACTTCTTCAACTCTACAGTGTAAAATTTTAAAGTTTAGAAATTTTAAATTTTGAATTGTGATTGGTTGATTCATGTAAAATGCATTAAATTAGTTGTTTTATAATTGATTGATGTGCAAGACAAATCATTAAATGCATGTCTCCTTAATTAAATGAAGAAGTGTTAGAATATACTCCATTCGATCTCAATTTTAAGCAAAAATAACTAATTCATACTTATTAAATAAGTTAGTTTTGAGTGCATTTAATTTTCTCAAATTCATAAAAAAGAAAAAAGACTATTTTAGTAAACTTACATTGGGAATGAAACAAAAATTAAATGATTAAATGTTATTGAAAGTTGAAAAGATATTTTATAAATAGGATCAAAATTTAAACCCCAAAAGGATCTTATAAATAGAATTGGAGAGAGTAACACAGTGTAATAAAAAGAGTTACTCCCTCTGGTCCTATATATAAGCCCCCTTTCAAGACTTTTTTTTTTGTTCTTAATATAAGTCCTATTTCCAATTTCCAATGTCATTAATTACTTTCTTTCCAAAAACACTCTTATTTACTTAACACTTTTTACATTCGCAATAATAATTATAGGGGTACTTTTGAAAACATATACAAAATATTTACATTTCCAATGCCACTTACTAACTTTCTTAAAGGGAGTGAAATTGGTTAAATGATACTTATATTAGGGATCGGAGGAAGCATTTTTTTCTTATACACACTTCTTCAACTCTACTTTGTAAAATTTATTGGGGTCCCATACGTGTGCTATGTATTGTGCTAGAAATAGCAGAAGTAGTAGATCCACAAATTTATACTACCTCTGTAACACAAGGAAGATAAAAAATGATTAAATATTTTGTCCCACTAACTTAATGCATTATTATAGTTGTTTAATAATTGATTGATGTGCTAGACAAATCATTAAATGCATGTCTCCTTAATTTTTAGAATTTTTTTTTGTTAAATTTTTTGACTCTTGAACTGAGTGAAATTTTATTTCTTATACGGAGGAAAATTTTTGGCGAATAAAGTAAATGTGGAGAATGTATTTGGTAGATGAAATATGATTGATGGAGTAATGATAAAAAAAAAAGGGAACGAGGGTGGGGGTGGGGCGGGATGTTTCCCGCCTGGCACATACCGATGTGCTTTTATTATAGTATAGATAATGCAAAATACCTACACACATTAACCCACAAATGAGTAGTAATAATATTATGAAAAAAAAGAAGAAGGTTAAAGCTTCTCGTAGAAGCTCCAAAAAAGAAAGGAGATGGGAGGGAAAAATGGGAGGGAAGATTTTCCTATTATAATATATATATATATTGATTATTAGAAATATAATATTGATGTACTTAAATGTATTTTATTTTTAGGGTCATCAAAATTTTAGTTATAATGCAAAATATCTACACACATTGACCCACAAAGGAGTAGTAATAATATTATGAAAAAAAGAAGGTTGAAGTTTCTTGTAAAAGCTCCAAAAAAGGAAGGAGATGGGAGGAACAAATGGGAGGGAAGATTCTCCTAATATAATATATATTGATGATTATAGAGATTTTAATTTGCACGATAGGTTTTGGAGATCAGAAACGAAATAATCATACAATTAAATAATTAGCTAAACAACAATAAATATAGAGTCTTAGTTGATAGAATTCTTAGAGATTTAGTGTTGTATTTAGTCTAGCTTGGTTTGTGTTTTTTGTCTTGTAACCGGTTTTTCGCAGTAACAGGTTACAGTAGAGTTTTGTTTTGATTTTGTTGTTCTAGTAATTCGATTTTCAACCCTAAACAATAGGTGGGGAGATTTGAGTTATTAGATTGGTTGAGACTCTTTTTGTTGGAATAAAGATTTACTTCTAAAAAATAACACACAATAAATAAATATATATATATATATATATATATATATATATTTTAAAAATAAATATTAATAAATGGAAATAGTCCAACATTTAATCAAATTAAAAGCAGAAGCAATTGGTCCTCATTTGATCAACGGGGTTGATTCAAGTAGTGCGATTATGTCAACTTGAAAATTTGGGAATGGGGCCTGAGACTAAGAAGTCTCATGTTCGATTCCCGTTTAACACATCCGACTGGGAAAGACATAGGAACGTGACCTCATGCAAGATTAGTCTGAAGGGTTCTGTTCTGTTGTAGAACGTCTAGTACTTGAGCTAAGCGGTCAAGTGTACCAGTATTCTACTGTTTGCTTTTAGACTGCAGATAGGCACCCTGATCACCAGGATACCAGCTCTATTGTCATTCTTAGATTGGGGGAGGGGGGGTGGTGTGTGTGTTTGTGTGAGATTGAAGGATGCATACCTGGTTATCCTCTACTCTCTTATATAAGCTAATAACCTTACCGTTGGGTTTCCCTCATCATCAATGGGTATGGCCGCATAACCGCTAACGACAGGTGATAATAACGGGAGTAAAGTGGACATTATTGGAGAGCTGTTGCTCATCATTGTATAGGAATCTGAGGTAAACCTTCTTCATTGTTCTGTCCTCTGTGTAACCGCTATACTGGTATCACGAGGTAGAGGAATCTTTATCTGTCAATGAGAAGTCTTCTTCTTTGCCAGTTTGGAGGAATAGAGGATTTGGGCCACTAACAGACCTCTTACACTGTTAATCTGGTTTTATGAAGTACTTGGGCTTGAAAGGGTTATTCCAAGGTTTTAGACCCTTAAAGGGCCTTTAGGCTGGTAAACCGGTTTCAAGAAGCCTAGTCACCTCAGTGGGCCTCTTTAGTCCGGTAAACCGGTTTACTGAAATCACGGGCTTAAATTGGGGCCCTAACCCGGTTTACTGAAGTATGCTTATATTTCCGGTCCATAACAGTTGGCCCCCAGACCAGGGTTAATCCTATGAACCGTGGTTTTATTGTTGTAGTCGTTTCGAAGTCTACTTCTGTCAAACGGATCAGGTAATCGTACATAATACACCGATAAATCGGTATACCGGTAACTGGGTTTAAAGGAAATTTAAAGACGGATTGGACGTCTACTCTTTTTGACTGTCACAATACGGTAATCCGGTTAACCGGTTTACCTGTATTCCAATCTTTTATGAATATTCTGAGTCCTAAAAGACATCCTTAGGAATTTCTTCTTTTGCTTAGATTAAATCGGTATTCCGGTTTGTTTATGGGATTGAATTTCTAAGGAGTTCTTGTTCCCGAGAAGAAACATTTAAAACCTTCTTATAATCTGGTAATCCGACTTTCAAAGGATCCTTGATAGACCTCTTCTTTTGGATTGTGTTACTAAGCCAAAAAGTTCGCTGCAGTATTCCGGTTATCCGATTACCGGTTTACGTAGTGCTGAAACATTCATAAACATTCGTTTAACCGGTTTACCGTATAACCGGTTAGCATACGAATTTGAAATAACACCTCACTGTCAAAGATCAATCTTCAAGAAGATAATCTTTGCCTTCCCCAAGCCTCATAATGTCAGAAAACACGTCCCCCAAGAAGCCACATTTTCAAACCTCACCTTGATGTTTGCAGGGGAATCTTTTGCTTTGTCATCCGTGTCAGTACCTATTTCCAAGGAAGAATTCAAATTTTAAATTTGAACACATGTTTTTGGCTCCAAAATCTGATGGTTTCTGAACAGTTATTTAGGCTTGAGGTGGTTTTTGTGAGACCCGCAATTTTGCCCAATTTATTTATTTTTACTTTTATTTAATTATATTTATTTTAAGGATAATTTAATAGGAATTGTTATAAAAAGTTGGTTTTGATTATATATATTATATATATATACATATAAATATAAAATTTTATTTAATAAATTAGAAAATTATTTTGTTATGTAAATATTCGATAAATATATTTGTACCTTAGAAAAATAGTATTAGGATGATTATAACTAAGGTTTTGATAAAAATGTGAATTTTCAAAGTTATAGTGATATAACTTCAAAAATTCATATCTTTTCAATCGTAAATCAGAAAATTACAAATTCTATGTCCAAACGATCGTATCAAAACGTAGATTATGAAAATGCAAAGTTTCTATTTTTATCCTGGAGTTTTCGAAAGGTTATTTCTGCCACAGTGAAAAATACGAATTTTGAATTTTGAATTGGAAAATGTGACTTTAAGTCATTTAATACCTTTTGACCAAGGAATGTTTTAATTAAACATGGAAAATCTATTTTAAAATTTTATCATTGGCTGCACCGTCCAAATATAATATTATTTCTGCATTTTTGAATTTTAATTTGCCAAAACTAATGAAAATGCATTTTTGAAAGAAATAGCCTTAGAACTTCAAAAATTCATAACTTTCAAACCGTAAGTCATAAAATTATGAGTTTTATATGAAAACGATCGTATTGAAATATACATTTCAAAAATGTAAAAATTGTAATTTTATTTTGGATGCTTCGAAAATTTTATATCCGTACCAATTAAAAACGAATTTAAAGTTTTTAATATTGGGAAAATTATTTTTGGACCTCCAATAAATTTTTCCTTTTAATAATACACTTTATAAATAAAAATATGATGTTACAAAATATTTTCATGGCTGTACCTATTTGTATATAATACAGTTTATTATTTTTGCAATTATTTGATTAAAGGGTATTTTGGATTTATGGAGAATATGCAAAGTTAAAAAAAAAATTTCTTCTCCTCATTTTTGTTGAGGAGTGCCGTCCAAGCCATAGGAGGGAGAAAGATTTTCTGAAATTACCAAAGGCATTTTGAATTAAGGCTTTGTGATTTACAAAAAAACTCTCATTAATGCTAGTTCATGTTCCAAGTAGTGTTTGAAAATTTTTGACTAAGACTTGAAGAGAGGGGGGCGGAAATTCCAGAAGGAAAATAGGAGGGAACTTGCATTTTCACTCACCTATAAATAGAGGGCACTAGTTCTCACATTTTTCACACACAATCTTTGATAGTTTTACAAGAGAAAAAAAATAAAATTCTAAGAGAAAAATAGAGAAAGAGAGGGACGAATAGGCTTAAAAGGAAGGAGGGAGGAATTGCTTTGTCACTTGAAGTGTTCTTTAAGCTTAAGGAGTAGAGGTAACCCAAAATCACTTATTTATTTAATCTCTTTTTAAGTTGTTTTGTTTTTATTCTTGAGTGAAACCTCTAAATTCTTCTATATCTAAGTTCTAAATTTTCCTTTTTATGTTAAAGTTTATTATTGAATATGTGATATTGTTCTTGAGTCATATGAATTAAGGATGAGAAAAGGGACACAAAAAGGGTGTTTAAAGGGATTTATCTCCCCTTTTCTTTAATTCTTAAGATGGCTAAAATTTTTTTTTGATGAGTATAACTAATTAAATTTCTGGGTTTATTTTATTTCTTAGACTATATGAATTATAAAAAATTTTGTATGAACAAATAAGTTTTTATTCCTTGTCTTTTAATTGTTTTTGTTTCTTTGTATTAAGGAATAATAATCAATAAGTAAATAATAATGGAAAAAAATTAATTTCTGGTATATGTATATATATATATTAGCCATGACATATATTAAGAAATTGAGGATTGATTTGTGTATTTTTGATATATGGATTGTATTGTTGTTTAATAAGGTAAAAGGGAATGGAAAATAAATAAAAGAATTAAAATGGATTTTTATTTTATTTTTATTTTATGATTCTGGACCGTGTGTAATTATATATATATATATATATATATATATATATATAATTATATTATATGGTAATTGTTGTTATTTCATGTGTATTTGAGAATAAAAACAAATAAGTGTTTTCCTTAAAGTAAAATGAAATGAAAATGATTTGTGAAAAGGAACTAAAAATAATTTTTGAAAAAGAAAATAAATTCTGGAAAATTTTAATGTTCTTAATGTGTATGAGTTTGTATTTTATAGAAATTTTGTTTAATTGTTATTGTTTGATTGTATGTTATTTCCTTTTTGTTTGGATTTAAGTTAAATAAGAACAATGAGTAAAGATAATAAACAAAAATGAAATTTTCTGGAAATATAAAAAAATAATAAGTAGGCCGTGAGGCCTATGGTCTTTTCTTTAAAATATTTTTAGGTAATTTGTTTGTTATTTGATATGTAATCAATCTATAGTTTATTGTTTAAAAGAAATAGAAACAAATGGGTAGTTGTTATAAATCTTTAAGAACATGTATGTTTAAATGATTGTATGAGTACGTGGTTGATGTGTTTATAGATATTAGTTGCTGAAAAAAGTGAATTATTTTCTAAAAGAGATCTATTTTATATTTGTTTAATAATTTAAAACTCTTGTTTTTAGTATATAAAGTAATGTAAGTATATTATATAGATGTTTTAAGAATTAAAAATGTTTTTCCTAATTTTCTAAGTACTGGTCGAATTTTAGGAGAAAAAAATAAAGTTAATTGAATTTTTCTGATTGATTTGATGATTGTTTTAGTATGTCTATGAAATGAATTACATGTTTTTATGGAAAAGATTAATTCTGAAAATTTAATTTTTATTCTGGAAAATTAATTAGTCAAGATCCCAAATGATTATTTGTAAGAGTATTAGTAGTACTTAGTTTGTATGTGCAAATATAATGTAGAAACAAATAGAAATGAGTAGTTTTGATTGATTAAAGTGATTTACAAAAAAAAAATATATTAAGTTGCTGTTCAGAATTTATAATTAATGAAAAAGTAATATTTTTTAGAAATAATATTATTTTAAAGTCTTTGGCATAAGTAGGAATTGTGTATAATTGTTGTGGATTGTTTTACTTGAACTTCTTGAATTAATGCAACTTTTTCAGTGGCTGTACAGCAGATGCAAATATTTTATTTAGCTAAATTTTGGTTATTTTATTATAGTAGAAGTTGTAATATGAATTTAGGAAGAAACGGCATGTGTTTTCGATTTTCTTTTTAAGTTTGAGTATGCATGTTGTCCAAAAATGAGAAATGTGTGGCATTGATGTTATGAATTGTTCTTGAATGATTAAATATGTAAATTTCATTCTAATCTTGTAGTATAAGTATTTAGGATTAAAAGGGTAGATTTTAAAAGTAATCTTAGAATACGTATAAGAAAGGTTGTATATGTGTTTAAATGAAATGTTGTTTGTGCTTGTATAAAAATGTAAAGAATGATTTTTATTAAAGTAATTAGGCTACTGTTCAGAATTGTTTTATAAAGTAAAAATATTATTTTATTTAGTTTAACCATACTTTTAGACCTTAATGTATGTATCCTTTAGTAATAAATTGAAAAAGATGCTTTTTAGGGTAATCTTGAATTAATGCTACTCTATTTTTCCTTGCTGTCCAGAATTGTTCTGAATGTGAATATATAATATTTAAATGTCAAGTAGATAATAGGACTTGTATGTGATGTATAGGAAAAAGTAGATTAATTTTTAGAGTTATAGTTTAAGAGAAAAATAAGTTTAAAGTTTGTATGTGAGTACTGTACAACTTTGATAAATTGATTTAAGTAATTCTAAAAATGATTTTTGAATTAATGGGCGTGTGTGTATATATTGGGGTATGAGTATCATGTTGTTAATTTTACTGGTATAAAAGAGTTTGTATATTGATGAATGCTTTTCTAGCTCTAAGTAATTTAGGTGTAACTATAAGGACTAAAATAATTCATGTATGGCTTTTATAATGTTTGAATTGTCTTTTGAAGTATTATAAGAATTAGGACATCTATGTTAGTCAAAATGTAAAAATATGTTTGAGTGTTTGTTTATGTATAAGTGTGTGAAGGTGGTAGTTGTTATATAAGCATTATAGTATGGTTTTTTGTGGAAATGAAAATGTACTCTAAATAGTCTTCAAAGTATTGGAGTGAGTTTTTAATTATGCCTTGTAAAAAGGATTTCTTGATTTAAAAAAAAAAAGAATTGTTTTAAGCTATGCCCTTAAAAAGGATTTCTTTTTTTAAAGGGATTTCTGCTTTAAAAAGGATTTCTATTTGAAGGTACTTTGGTACTTTGGGTTTAGTTTTTACCTACGTAGATAGACCGTATAAGGTACTTGCTTGATATTGATTGTATGTCGTTCATCATTTAAGAAATAAAAGGAATTAAAAGTGAACGAGCTGCTGGAGCTGTGAACGCAAAGGTTGAAAACAGAGTAAGCGTGGAGCTCAAGTGAGAGAGAAGTCTTCTTAAGACATAGTGGCATGTAGGGTAATATTAGGACGTTCCGTATCATCTCAAAGGTCGGAACTAGGAATCTACCGGTCGAGTAGTAAAACGGCAATTGAGTGTGTATCCCGCCGTTTATACGAAAAACACGATTCCTCGATATTTATTGTATGTCAGTTGATAATTGATTATGCCATGTTGTATATTTTTGAATTGTATATCATATTTTGGAAATAATGGTTCATCTTATGGAAAGATAATTAATGTTCGGTGGTTCCTATGAAAAGAGTTCTTTGTGTTTTTCGACCGGTCGTTCCATGAGAAGGATTTGGCATTTTTGGAAATACTATTATGAAAATATAAGAATGGTTAAAGAATAATGTGGAATTGCGGAAGCGATAGTAGTGTACAGTGATGGTGCAAGCAGCACAAAATAACTTTGCTAAATATCCCCTTTAAGTGACTGGCCACGTGGATGACTGTGCCGTGGTCTAAGTCTTGTGGAATCCACTGTACTGTAGAAGGTTGTTCGATGTTTCCCTTAGAGGTCGAGGCCCGTTAGAAGCGAGGCATAGAATGGGTCGACCAAAACTTAGGTTTAAGAAGAGACTTAAAAGACTTAAAAGATTTAAAAGACTTAAAAGACTTAGGAACCCCTTTCCTAAACCTACACGTTGAGAGTGAAGTAGTGGAGAGGAAAGACACCCTGATTATCTATGGATACTCAGGTATGCTTGGAGGTCGGTGTTTCTTCATGTGGTGATTGCGATAGGGGAGGGCAAGGACGGTGAACGTCAAGAAACCTTGAGTGCTTCTCTAGGCGGGACAAGACTACAAGGACTTATCTTTCGGTAGTAGGCAATGTCGTAGCGGGGAATTGCACGATCAACTAGAGATAGCGTTGTCGCCCCCTTGAGCAAATCTTGGATGGTGAGAGGGAACCCGAATGGGGCTAGATGTCGCTGTATTTTGGAAACTGTATTGATGAAATGATTTTACTTCGGTTGTTGGATAATTTTTGGTGCGTACCCTTCGACATCGATGCCAGCATGGTTAGGGTTCCTGTGCGTCCCATCTACTTTCCGAACTAGGATGTGGTTGGAATGATGGAGGAGATGTAACGTGTGTGCTACTCAACCCTTGAGCCTCGGTGGTGGTACCCCCTCTTGAATTTCCGGTGGTTATAAAGTGAAACTTAGAGCCTAAAGATAATTAAAGATAATGAATATGGTTTCATGAAGACTATCCCTTTGGTGGGAAGGACCCTATGGTAATTAGCTAAATTCGTATAAGGGATTGGTAATAATGATGTATATATTGTTTCATGATATGCTTGTATGGTCTTAATATTCCCCTATGGTAAGCCCGCGCCGTCGACGATCGTATCGTTCGGAAGTGCTTACTCTCTCTATTTCCCTTTCCTGTGGACATTGGGGAACAATGTTCACAGATGACAGATCAGGTACTACCTCGAGTAGCGTTTGCTCAAGTCAAAAGAGGATCGCGAGACGAGATACATATGAGGAGGAAGCAGAAGCAGCAATCAAAGAATATTCCAGACAGTTGCGGTGGAGGAAATGATGAAGACTAGTAGTCTAGGATAGTCTTGTTTTGTATTCCATCTTTGGATGGGTAGGACATGATTACTCTATCCCGAATGTAACCCCAGTTGTAACATGGATTATTTAAATGAAATAAAAGAAGTTCTTTTTAGTTATATATCAAGTTCATTAAATAAATGTTTTCCGCAAGTTAACCATCGAATAATTTTGGCATTACGAAAAGGATCTTTTTGGAAAAGTGTTAGTGACATCTCTTTTTGGAAATAGAATTTTATGACGCGAGTCTAAGTACCAAAACATTTTTTTAAACCAAACGAATCAAATTGGATTTATGAAAACCTTTTTGTAAAAGAATTAAACTGAATTGATTTTCATAATGTTATAAAAAAAAATGGCGCAAATTTTTAGTGAAAATTCTAAGTCCAAATTGGGGTGTTACACTTTTCACACTGACAATCCGGTTTTCATATGCTACGAAATCGGGTTGTCCTCCCAATTGACCGAATTACCGGTTTAATGGGGAATCTATTGATTCTTATTTTTGCAATCCTCATACTGATTGACCGATTAACCGATTTTAGAGGGGGATCTCAAATCCTGCCATTGTAATTCGGTTAATCAGTCATATGGAGGGAAGTGACTGCTTTGCTTGGTCCAGTATCATGCCTTTTGTCAAACCAAACTCCTCATGTGCACGGTTTCCAATGAGTCAAAGTGATTTGACCAAAGGCATCTTTCTTAGTCTGCCGTGCCTATCTAGCCACTCCTTAGGTGAAATTTGAAATTCAAATTTGCCTTGGATACAACATTTTTGACCACTTAGGCTTAATGTCTACTGCTAGAAACCGGTTTTCTGATTTCATTTTCAAAAACCACCATTAATTGCAAGTCATGCTTCATCTTCTCAACTGACATAAAGTCACTTTTGTCATAAATGATAAGATTTATCACTGCATTTACTTCAAGAACTGGTCTACCAAGGGAATCTGAAAAGATTCTCAGAAAAGTTATGAAGTATGCTTCACTTTATCAATCTTTGACTTGTCAAATTTCCTCTGCTCCCCTAACCTCGAATTGGCCACCCTCTTGGGCTTCTCACCCATTCAATGTCTGAATAAATGTTTAAAGTCTCTTCATTGGCTTTGGGAATCCGAATTTGACTATAAATAGGGGTTTTGTTTCTCATTCAAACTCACTCCTTCTTCACCTTAGTTACCAAAGAGCAGAAAAATTCATCCAGCTTCTCTCCTCTTAAAAAAAACGTGTTTACTTCTCTTTCCCTGGGGAATTCGTCTAGCTTTACTGTGTTTCCTCCTTCCAGTTTCATTTCCTCCTTACTCATTTCCAGGTATGTAGGGTCTGCCGACCATGTACGGACCCGAGTCTTACCAAAGGGTTCTCTAAAGGCACTTTCCTCGATTTACCTGTCATGAAAGTCCTTCGCTCGGACTCATGGACTCCGAGCATACCAAAGGGCCAGGCTCGGACTTGATGGATCGAGCCTTACGATCGGTCCCCAATCCATCAGGCTCGAAACTCTAGGACCGAGACATACCGTCAGCTCGCGGATAAGCTCAGGCTCACCGAGGCTTCTTATCCCTTCCGCAAATCTCTCCTAAATTCTCGCAACAGCCTAGACATGAGATCTTCAGTTGATCCTAACCAGATTCTAAGAGCATAATTATCCGACATTATCTCACAGAATCCTGGTTCAGCACAACTCTGATACAAGGCCCAAACGGCCCATATCAACCTCCTCCAAACCCTATAAATAGCTCATCATAGCTAGGGTTTCAGGTAAGTACTCTCATCCCTAAGTTGACACTCTGCACACACGCGTTGACTAGGGAGACCCTGCTTTTCCCAACTGGAACTGCAGAAAAACCATAAGTCACATATTAACACTTGATCCTCTCTTGGGCTCCTGGTTACCATAATCTTGAGCACTTAGGGGGTTAAGAACATCTAGTGTTCAAGGACACTACATTGGCGCCGTCTGTGGGAAACGAATAACTATTATTCCCACCTCCACTGTTCTCATGGCTAACGACAACGGTAATGAGGGAGATCTCCGCCGTCGCCTCCGGGGGAGGCCACCCAAGAACGGAAGGAATGTGAGGGACAAAATCGCTCCGGGAGGACCCATTGAAGGCAATGAGGCTAATGTCCCTCCAGTCCCTCCGGTTCCTCCAGTCCAGGGACAAGTCACTGTCCCTCCCCGTTTTGAAGGTGGCGGAGGGCGATCTAACCCTCGAACTGTTCCTGATGGTCACGTTTCAGAATGGCATGATACTGCAGATTCTGGACCACATCAGTCTCGGAGGGCCCCTGCTGGATCACGAACGGATGAGGATCAACGAGTAGAGCGTTCCGCTCGTCGTGATCACTCCCGAGTCGAGAGATCCGACAGGGAAATACCTCACTTGACAAGGGGTCACTTTGGAACGCTTCAAGGTGGTCAACGTTCTGAAACAGAGGGCATGTCTTACGTGACTACCTCTTCGGCTCGAAGGAGAGAAGAATCAATCATGGAAATTTTGAGAACTCAAACTTCCCTGATTGAGAAACAGAATCAGGCTATTGCTGCTCTTCAGCAGCAGAGCATGGCAAGAACGGCCGAGCAAGGCCTTCACGTGGCTCTCGGCAACCCGACCAATCTTCCTCCACCCCCACCCCTCAACCCAAACATGGTTCCTGAGCGTGTTGCCAGGGAACTTCATCCTAGACATCCTTTCACAGTTGAGATTATGGCATTTCAAACCCCGCAGACTTATGTGGGTCATCAAAATATTCCTCGGTATACTAGGACAACCGATCCGATGGACCACATTGTGGTTTACGAATCTTCCATGATGTTTTATGGAGGAGGGGATTTCATGAAGTACCGCGCTTTCTCAATGACTCTGGGCTCGACACCTTTGAGATGGTTCAATTCCCTACCTGCTAATTCAATTCACTCCTGGGCTGAGCTTAGAAGAGCATTCCTAAATAGATACACAACCAGTATGTCACAGCCAAAATTCGATCATTCATTAGCTAGAGTCGCACAGAGACCGGACGAGTCTCTACGTGACTACCTAGCTCGGTATCAACAAGAGGCTAGTGGCATATCAGGTCTGCAATCTGGAGTATCTGTTCTTTTGCTTACTCAAGGGTTGCGAGATGGATATTTCAAGGATTGTTTGATTGGAGAACCACCCAAGGATATGTCCGAGCTCAGGGAAAGATCCAGGAAGTTTGTCAATCTGGAAGAATTCCATAGAATCAGTACTGCGGCAAGGGGTAAGGAAGAACGTCCTCGTCAAAACGATCCTCGTCAGAGCGATCATTTTCGAGATAGCAGAGGGAGGAAGGATAAAAGAGAAAGAGAGAGAGGAGAAAAATGCCTCCAAAAGCCAAATATGATGAGCATACTCACCTTACAGTCCCAAGGAGTCAAATCCTTCGCGAGACTATGCACACCGAGATGCGCAATATCACTCGGCCTCCAGCTTTGAGAAGAGCTGCTCAAAAGGACAAGACAAAGTATTGTGACCATCATGGCGGATGGGGGCATACCACTGACCAGTGTACTATGCTGAAGGACTTGATTGAAGAAATGGTGAGGGACGGAAAGCTTCAACAATACATCGGCGAAGCAATGCGGAAGCGTTCCAGGAGAAAAAGTCATTCACCACCCAAACCCGAGCAGAAAAGAAATAGAAGCCCTTCACCACCTGCAGGGGGAACCTCTACCCTACTGTCCGAGCAGGATAAGGGTCGAGAGACTTTTCTGATTAACACCATTGCTGGTGGATTCGCAGGTGGAGGGGAAAAAAGAGGTGATCGAAAGAAGTATGTGGGTCAAGTTCTTTCGGTGGCCAGCCGACCAATTCAAAAGAGCAAAAAGAAAAACATCGTCATCAGTTTAAGTGACGAGGACTTTGCCGACATAATCCAAGATCACAATGACCCAATGGCAGTTACAGCCAGGCTCGGCAATTACGAAGTAAAGAGGATTCTCGTCGATCAGGGGAGTTCAGCAGACATTATGTTCTTGGATCTGTTCGAAGCCTTGAGGTTGAAAAGATCTGACCTAACTCCGTTCGAGGGAAGTTTGATTGGCTTTACGGGCCATTCGATTGTTCCTCTAGGGCATATCCACCTCCCAGTTACCCTGGGGGAACAACCATCTGCTCGAACTGAGATAGTGAAGTTTCTGGTTGTCCAAGCTCCGTCGGCATACAACGCCATCCTCGGCCGTACTGCACTCCAGTCTTTTGGTGCCGTTGTATCAACTGTCCACCTAGCTATGAAGTTTCCAGGGTCTGATGACAAGGTGGTAACGGTACGTTCTGAACAAGAGCTAGCTCGGAAATGTTACAATATCAGCCTGGGTAAACTGAAGATTGATGATGAGAAGATTATGCAAGAACCACTCAACAAGGGAAGTGTTAACTTGGCAGATCTTGACGTAAGGGAGGAGGATGAAACTAGGCCAACCCCTCGGGGAGACTTCAAGAAGGTAATTTTAGGTTCCGACCCATCCCGTTGTGTCAAGATTGGTGTTGGTCTTGTTGAAGAAGTTGAGAGAGAACTGACAGAACTGCTCGTAGAAAACAAAGATTCATTTGCTTGGACCTCGGCAGACATGCCAGGAATCGATCCGAATTTCATTTGCCACAAATTAAGCGTGTATCCTGGCGCTAAGCCAGTTTGTCAGAAGAAAAGGCGGGTCGGAACAGAGAAGGCTCAAGCAACAGAAGAAAAGGTTGCCGAGCTACTTGAAGCAGGGTTCATCAGGGAAGTGGTGTACACCGATTGGTTGGCTAATCCCGTACTGGTCAAGAAGTTCAATGGAAAGTGGAGAATGTGCGTGGATTATACAGACTTGAACAAGGTCTGCCCCAAGGACCAATACCCACTTCCCTGCATAGACAAATTAGTAGATAGCTCGGCAGGATATCAGAGATTGTCCTTCATGGACGCTTATTCGGGCTACAATCAGATCCCGATGTATCCCCCGGATCAGGTGAAGACTTCATTCGTAACTGAAAATGCTACATATTGTTATAATGTCATGCCCTTCGGACTTAAGAACGCTGGGGCAACTTACCAGCGAATGATGAACAAGGTGTTCGGCTCGCTTATCGGGCCCAGAATGGAGGTGTACATTAACGACATGATTGCTAAGAGTTTGAAGGAAAAAGACCATGCTAAGGATTTGAAAATCATTTTCGGCAAAATTCGGCAGTTCGATATGAGGTTGAATCCGGAAAAATGCACCTTTGGGGTTCCTGCTGGGTCATTCCTCGGATTTATGCTCACTGAACGAGGAATCGAGGCAAACCCAGATAAGTGCCGAGCCATCCTTGAGATGAAGAGTCCATCTGACATCAAGGGTGTCCAGCAGCTGGCAGGTCGGGTAGCGGCTCTTTCCAGATTTTTATCCCAATTAGCTCGGAAGGCTCTACCATGGTACCAACTGCTGAGGAAGGAAAAGGAAAAGACGTTTGAGTGGAACGAGGCATGCGAAAAGGCCTTCACTGACCTTAAGCAATACCTGGCATCCCCCCCAATCCTATCTAGTCCTTTCACTGACCTTATGCTCAGATGTTTAGATCCCGCTGAAGCAAAACAGACACTGGAAGAGGTTCACGGGGGTATCGGAAGTCATCATGTTGGGGGGAAATCACTGGCCAAAAAGATTCTGAGGGCAGGATACTACTGGCCGACCCTTCAGCAAGATGCGATCAATCATGTGAAGAAATGTGAAAAGTGTCAATTTCACAGCGATGTGTATCAGAAGCCGGCCGAGGAACTCCACTCACTTTCATCTCCCTACCCTTTCTATCAATGGGGAATGGATTTGATTGGCCAGTTCCCCACCGCACCAGGACAACTAAAATGGGCGATAGTTGCCATTGATTACTTTACCAAGTGGATTGAAGCCGAGCCTCTAGCAACTATCTCGTCGGCCAAGGTTCAGAAGTTCTTTGAAAGACAGGTCATAGCTCGGTTTGGAGTGCCACAAGTTCTGGTGACTGACAACGGAACTCAATTTGCAGCAAAGGCATTCCAAGACTTGGTTAATGCTTTAAGCATTGAGAATTATTTTTCCTCGGTCGAGCATCCTCAAACCAATGGACAAGTGGAATCAGTGAACCGAACTATCATCCAGGGGATCAAGAAGAGGCTCATCGGTGCAAAAGGAAATTGGCTGGACAACTTGCATGAAGTACTTCGGTCATATCGCACTACAATACAGACTTCGACGGGAGAGACTCTGTATCGGCTTACTTATGACTGTGACGCGGTCATCCCGATAGAAAGGATCATCCCTTCATTCCGAGCCATGCAGCAACCAAACCCCCTAAACAACACTTTACTGTGTGAGGACCTTGTTCTGTCGGATGAAGTCAGAGATCTAGCCGCCGAGCGGGAAAAACATGCCAAGCTTATGCAAGTGAAGGGGTATAATCGCTCAGTAATACCCAGAGAGTTCGAGGTAGGTGACCTCGTCCTAAGAAGAGCTGACATTGGCCTCAAAAACGCTAAAGACGGGAAACTGGCTCAACACTGGGAAGGGCCATACCGAGTAGCTTCCAAAATAGGAACAGGAGCCTACAAGCTCGAAACTCTCTCGGGTGCTCTTATCAACAACACATGGAACGTGGCAAAGCTTAGAGCATATTTCAGCTAAATTTTTTATCCCTGTTTCAGTTCTATTTTTCATCGTTTTTAGTTTCATTATTAACTTTGCTTTGTTAGGATTGTTTATTTTTGATGATGGTGTACGCTCGGTGGAACTCCGAGCCCATTGTATTCACTGCTTCGAATAAATAAAAGTTCTGTTATTGAATTCATTGTATTTAAGTACTTTTCCTCATAACCGACTAGCCACCGTTTATGACGTGAACGATTATAAACAGCTCGAACAAGAGCTTATAACTCGTCAAGTACTTTAAAAAGATTCCCGATTCAAACATGATTTGTCTTTAAATCATTTTATACATCGCGGATAGAGGAACCCACCTCGGCTAAAGTGCTGGAATTCCGAGGTCTTAACACTTGAATTCTTAACAAAAAGAACAAAAAGAAGTACAAAATAATAGCGGATATTATAAATATTCGAAATTAGTTACAGCAACAGATCCAAGCCCATCTATCGGGGCAAATACAAGTTAAAAAGCAAAGGAAAGATCTACTCTAGGTCAGACAGTACTACACTTTCAGGATCAAACTTGTCCTCTTCCTCCTCGTCACCCTCAGCACCCTCGGCCCCTTCTTCCTCGGATTCCTCAGCCAAGTGGTCAGGAAGATCATTTCCGCCCATATCTATTGGGAGCCCATTCTCGCCCACGATCTGACCATTCTTAACAGAAAAGTTGGGGTCAGCACCCTTGGTCACGAGGCCAGGATTCAAGACGCGAAGTTGCTCGGCGGTGTTGAGGAAAGAATCTTCAACCGCATGATCCCAGTTGTACAGATTCTCTTTGGCTGCCTTTTTATGTTTAAGAGCTTTCGCTCTCATTTTATCCAGAGAAGCTCGGAGCCCAGCTGCTTCGTCCTTGGCATACTCGAGTTGCTCCCGAGCCACTGCGACGTCTTCCTCGGCCTTCTTCTTGATTTCTTCAGCCTTTCTCATCCCCTCAGTGGCCTCTTGAAGGGTTTTTTCTGCTTTCTCTTTGTCAGCCTCGGCTTTAGCCTTGGCATCTTCAGCATCCTGCTTCCCCTTCTGCAGCTTTTCATTCTCGGCAGCCAATGCTTGAAGCTTTTTGTTAAGGCCCTCTACTTGGAGCTGTAAGTAGTCTTCCCGAGCATCGGCCTCACTTCGTTTTTTCTTCCCCTCGGTAGACACACCAGCGTGAACATCGTCACCACGCTGACTGAGGTAACGAAGAATGCTTGCACCTCTTAAAAGACTCCTCACCAAGGAAGAACAATTGTTTTCCCAGGTACCAGGGGTCCAGGCACCTATCACCTGTGCATCTTCGGGAGGGAAGACAGTCGCGTTGAAGGTATCATAATTCTTCCTAGCCCACACTGTTTGGATGACAATGTCTTCCATGCCTTCAGCAAATTGAATCCCTTTGTGGGACTTACTCAAATTGAGCCAATCTCCAGTCACCCCCTTTCCTGTGTCCATCCGAGGCCGCTTGGATGGACGCTCGGGGGTACCCCTAGCGCTTGGTTGAGCCTCCGAGTTGATTGTTTGCTCGATGCCTTCGACGGCCGAGATCACCTCGGCAGGGACAGCCTGAGGAGCAACAGTTGGACTACTCTTTGACGCTGGCTCGGAGGACTGGTTTTTAGTCGAAGAGCTCGAGCCTGCCTTCACAGCAGCCAGCTGAGCCATCCTGGACGAGGCAGCAGCACTCTTCTTGGCCTTGGATGCTTTCTTCCCCATTTTTTCTGTACCAAGAAAAAATATGTTATACCGAGCAAAAATATATATATATATATATATATATATACATTTTGTACCAAGTTCGGCTTTCACTTCAGCCTGTGTTCTCTTCAACAGAATTTGTTTGGTGTCAATTTGCCCCTTTTCTCGGAGATACTCCCAAACCCGATCGCATAGTCGTCTCTCGGCCTTAGTTAAATCAGCTTCATAATCAAATTGATACAAATAGGCCCCTCGGTTATAAATAGCGTTCGACCAGCTCAATGGGAATTGAGGCACGACTTTATTTTTCCCGTCTTCCTCAATTTGCTTCATAAACCAGCACACTTCGGCTCCAGTATACTCATATTGGAAGAAGCGTGGTTTGAAGGATTTCCAAGAATCGGTTACCTTCGCAAAAAGGGCATGCTCTTTCCGAGCCTTCAATGACACCCAGAGCCCCTTGGAGTCGCCGAATTTATTTACTTGGGGGGCATATAACCAGAAGAAGGCTCGTAACGTCGCCGTCAGACCTTCAGCATCGCAAAATTGTTGGAAAGCTCTGACAAAGGCCCACCCGCTCGGATGCAGCTGGCTCGGAGCTATACCTAAGTGGTTGAGGACTTCTATTTCTAAGGTAGAAAAGGGCGTGCGGATTCCGACCTTTGTCACTACCTCCTCATAAAAGTAAAAAATATGTTGGTTTTCCGGCACTTGGCAGCATATCCGGTCGTCTATGCTTACGTGTCTCAAAACAAATTCCGAAGCAGTCCCATCTGGGTTCGGAGGTATCAGGATTGGACGAAGGTGATTCAGGCTGTCCGTCGTCAGCAACGAAGGCCTTGTTCCGAGTACTTCCCGATCGAAGACTCCATCGTAATGCGCGTGGTTGGGAGGTAAAGGATATTCTTCAGGATGGGTATCACACCTGCGCTCCACCATATCTGGGGAAAAAGTAAAAGGCTCGGCGTTAGCATTTTTTATAGCAGATCTTTTAAATCTAAAACTAAGGCCGAGCCTTGGACCTTTTCCCCCCTCCCTCATAGGATCTCCCAAAGACTCTTTCCCCCTTGTAAAACGCTCGGGGCTAGTCCTAACCTGAGCTCGACGCTCGGCAAACCTATAAGCCAACAACCACCTATTTTCTTCTGCAGAATTAGAAGGGTACTCTATGGTTAACGGTTCTACCTCGGTTGACTCGTTAGATCCTTGACCACAAGGGGGGATAGGAGGATCTACTATATCATGGGTATTAGAACTAGTTTCACGTTCAAGATCCCCAGAATCCCCAGAATTCCCAGAACTCCCAGAAAGACCAGAATCGCTTTCGCTGGAAGGTTCCTCACCTAATCTCCTACAGAGTTCATGGTAAATTTTCTTCCAATCTCTCCAACCTCTCATGATTAGGAAATGCAAACACTCCAACTACTTACCCAGAACAAAAATCCCCAAATTTCTGCAAAACCCACAAAACGCAAAACCCTCTCAAAAAAATAGAAAAAAGAACAAAACCAAGAATCAGTTATTCAGGTTAGAAGAAGAAGAAATGTTACCTGCTGTTGATTGTTGGTCATTGGAAAAAGCTGATAGCGACGGGTGATCGTGAAAGCGTGGAGGAGAGTAGAGGGAAAGTGTTGAGGCAAATGAGAATAGAAGTTTCTGGGAGTGAAAAGGAATGCGTTTGGGAGCAAGTGACAATACGGGTTTCTGGTTTGTGAGAAGTGGAAATGAGTGAAGAGTGATGGAAGGGGGAGTAAAGGGTTCGAATAACCCTCAAGAACCTTTCAGTTTCCCTCCACGATGCACATGTGGGCCGAAAGCCCACTAACCCACTCAGCTACTCACAGGGTGAGACGTGGCAGTTACTAAAGGCACTTTTTCAAATTTCAAAAATTATAATGATTTGACACAACTTACAAGGATACGCGCCGTACCTAGAGAACCCAAAACGTCACCTCGAACAGGCTCCGTGGTTACAGTTGTCAAACAGTCCCGAACTAAGACGTCCGAAAAGGTCAACCCTAGACACTTGTTACCTCGTCACAGAATTTCCAAAGTCTTACGAGCTAGGGGGCTTGTAGGGTCTGCCGACCATGTACGAACCCGAGTCTTACCAAAGGGATTCTCTAAAGGCACTTTCCTCGGTTTACCTGTCATGAAAGTCCTTCGCTCGGACTCATGGACTCCGAGCATACCAAAGGGCCAGGCTCGGACTTGATGGATCCGAGCCTTACGATCGGTCCCCAATCCATCAGGCTCGAAACTCTAGGACCGAGACATACCGTCGGCTCGCGGATAAGCTCAGGCTCGCTGAGGCTTCTTATCCCTTCCGCAAATCTCTCCTAGATTCTCGCAACAGCCTAGACATAAGATCTTCAGTTGTTCCTAACCAGATTCTAAGAGCCTAATTATCCGACATTATCTCACAGAGTCCTGGTTCAGCACAACTCTGATACAGAGCTCAAACGGCCCATATCAGCCTCCTCCAAACCCTATAAATAACTCATCACAGCTAGGGTTTCAGGTAAGTACTCTCATCCCTAAGTTGACACTCTGCACACACGCGTTGACTAGGGAGACCCTGCTTTTCCCAACTGGAACTGCAGAAAAACCATAAGTCACATATTAACACTTGATCCTCTCTTGGGCTCCTGGTTACCATAATCTTGAGCACTTAGGGGGTTAAGAACATCTAGTGTTCAAGGACACTACAAGGTATTTTCTTATTCTTTTATTATGGATAACCTTCCCATTTCTGTCATTTATCCTACTGAGACCTCTTCTTCTTCTTCTTCATCTTCTTCTTCAAATAATTCAGCAACTGATAGTATACCCCCCATTAACCCTTCTTGTTCACACTTAGGAAGTACTTCTATCAGTTCTTCTGAAAAAATTATGCTGGACGAAATTGCTAGACAATTCGTAATAAAAAATGATTTTGTTGAAGTAGTTAGCAAACCACCTCCTCCTCCTAATGTTTCCTATCTTTCTCAGGAATCACAGATGGGAAACAAGAGATCGGAAACTAATCCGGAGGAATTCATCAAACTGAACGATATTTCTGGCTATGAGAGGGTAGACTTAGATGCCTTAGGTAGACCTTCCAAATTTGTAGATTTGGCCAAACTCCGTCATTATCACCTTCGAGCCGATTTGGTGAGGCCCGGTATTACTCCAAATTTTTATGTTGTGGCAGCTCCTAGTAACCAAGACCGGATATGTACAGTGGGTAATACTGATGAAAACTTTTTCTTCATGTACAGTGTTTTGTTTGATGTATGTGGTGTAAGAATTCCGTTCACTGATTTTGAAAATCAAGTTCTTACACATTTAGAGGTTGCCCCTTCTCAACTTCACCCCAACGCCTGGTGCTACCTTTGAGCCTTTCAGCTTTTTTGCAATCATTTTAACCTCTAATGCACAATTCCTGTCTTCTTTTACATTTTTGGCCCCTTCCAATCTAGCAAAGTGAAAGGAAAGTGGGCTTGGGTCACACTCAAATCCCGTAGTGGAAGGAGGGTGTTTGAATCTTACTCTGAAACGTGGAAAGATTTTAAAGACAAATATTTTAAAATAACAGGAGCAAAAAATGTTTGGCCCTTCCTTTTTGACCACGGAGGAAATCCCTATTTTCCTCTCTTCTGGTCACCTCGCAATTCCCTCATTGCGGCTAAGCTGTTTGCGACTCCGGAAAACCGCTTAAATGATTTAGAGAAGTCTACTGTTTCTTTTCTTCTTTCCTTCTGCGACCGCTTTGGGCGTATAAGTACAAGATCCATTGTGGACTCTTCCCCTGACAATTTACAAACGACTTTTGGTAGGAATTTCTGCTTTATTAATTCTGCAATATTTTATACTGCACTTTTCCTTCTCTTCCTATTTCTAACACGAATTTCATTTATGCAGCTGAAATGGCTTCACCCTCTGATTTGGCAGCACTTACAGCAGCTCTTGGAAATGCTCCTCGTAATCTGCGTCCCCGAATCAGCAAATCTACTGTTCTGAGGCCTCCTCGTTCTCCAGCAACTGTGGAGGGAATGGACACTGCTCCTGCTGGTACTCCAAAACGAAGGAGAAATGATGGTCCTTCTCATCATGAAGCCGGTAGTTCGGCTAACCCCCAGGGTGGAAGCTCTTCTCTTTGGCCAGATGATCTATCTGAAAGCTTCGACCGGTTGCTTCTCACTGACTCTACTTCTCATCAGATGAGTAATATGAGCCGTAGGGAATTTGTCTCCTTGCTGAAGTCCCTCAAAAGGGAACAACTCAAAGCTGCGTCAACTATTCGGTTTCTTGAAGAGAATGCTGAAAAAGTCCTGTTCGTTGGACAAGACGCTGTAGATTTGGCTGATCATGTCAAGAGGGAAGCTGAGTTGGTTCAGCAACTGGCTTCAGAGACTGCTAAACTGAACAAAGCCAAACAGGAGTTGTCTCAGGCTGAGGAGGAATACACTAGAAACTTGAACTCCAAGGTCACTGAAATGAATGAGGCACATAACGCGGCTCTTACTACTTTGAGGGATGCCTTGAGGGATATGGAGTCGGAGAGGGACATGTATAAGGGGAAGTGGATAGACTCAGTTCAATCTTCATTCATGAATGCTGTTGAGCAAGCTAACTTTCTGAATCCAAATTTCACAGCCAAAGGAATGCATTATCTTCATCGTGTTGAAGATGGGGTGCTATATAGCTATCTTTCTGATGGAAGAAGGGTGCCTGTGGACTTAGCTGATCCTGGTTGTCCTGATTTCTTGGCTACTGAAGGAGAAGATGTTGACCATGAGGGTGACCATGATGATGATGATGATGATGAGGCCACTCCATAGGGAGCTGGTTTGCTGACTTTGTACTGTTTTGTTTGTTTTATGGCTTTTATCTTTGTCGTTCTTTACTATTTCAGCATTTCTGTTTCAAGCAAATCTGGTTGTACTTCATTTTATGTTTAATGAAGAATTTATCTTGTTTTCACAAATCATATTTTCCAATTATATCCATACTTGGTAGACTTTAAGAATTTTCTATTCTAGCCAGCGAATGAAATTCTCTTATTCTTGTTAGACTCTACTAAAGTATGAAAGTATTCTTACCATCAGTACATGGGTGGTGTCTAATATTTCTAGAACATCTTCTAACCCATCTCACTCCCTATAAGGTGGCTAGCCAAATAGGTGGTGTACTTTAAGTTGGATTTTTAAATAAGTAACGCTTCTTTCAGAACAGTAAAACCGGTTTATTCAACATTACTAGTTTTGATGAAAAGTTTTTATTTGTATAACCACTAAACCGGTTTGTGGACGTATTCAAACCATGAAACCGGATGCTCGAGCCAATAAGTTGTTAAACCGATTTACTGCTGTGAAATTGTTGAATCGATTTGTGGATGTAATCAGGTAAACCGAATTATAATTGTGAAACACACTTTCAAACCATCAAACCGGATTGATGTGTTCTTATAAGTAGTTAATCCGATTTATGGATGTAGAAAACTTATAATGCACTTCTAAACCGAAAAACCGGTTTAGTGTGCTCAAATAATAGAATAATCACTGCAAACTGAAATTTTTGATTACTTCAAAGAAAAACTCGTACAGGAGAAAGCCTTCATATCTACTAATAACAATGGCGTAATGGCCTTATTGAAAAAGAAATGACAATGACTTAGTAAACCTTATTCAAAGAAAATCATCCTAAAAGCTGCTTTCTCCTCTTTAGGGGGGTTTTAAACTGTAATAAATTCGAAGCTTTGCCGCATTCCATGGGTTCTTGATCCTGTTTCCTGTTATTGTTTCCAGAAAGTAAGCTCCATTATCTGTTTTTGCACGGATCCGATATGGACCTTCCCAATTGGAAGCTAACTTCCTATGTGTTGGTTCTTTTCCATGCACATCTGACCTTCTTAGGACCAGGTCCCCTTCTTTGAATGAACGACGGATAACCTTCAAGTTGTACTGCTTGGCTGATTGCTTCTGGATCGTTGCCATGCGAATAGTAGCCATCTCCCTGGATTCCTGCAAAAGATCAAGATTCTCCCTCAGAAGTTTTACATTTGTGTCAGGGTCAAAGTATCTTGACCTCAAGTTGGTGGATCCTATTTCTAACGGGATCATAGCTTCACTTCCATAGGTCAATTTAAAAGGAGTTTCTCCAGTAGCAGAATGAGGGGTGGTTCGGTATGACCAAAGTATGGATTCTTTGATTTCCACCCACTTGCCTTTACTGTCTTCTAGCTTCCTTTTTATACCTCTTAAGAGGCACCTATTTGCCGCCTCTGCCTGTCCATTGGTCTGTGGATGTTCCACAAAGGATAAGCGTTGTTTGATTCCCAACTCGCGGAGGAAATTTTGAAAGGCTTCGCTGACAAACTGACGGCCGTTATCAGTAACAACTACTGCAGGAATGCCAAAACGTGGGATTATCTGGTTGCTGAGGAATTTCTGGATTTGGGCTGAAGTGGTGGTGGCCACTGCCTTGGCTTCAATCCACTTGGTGAAGTAATCTACTGCTACAATCAGATGTGTCACTTGCCCAGCAGCTTGTGGAAAAGGGCCTAATAGGTCCATTCCTCATTGATAAAATGGCCATGGAGCAGAAATCGAATGTAATTCTTTTGGAGGGGCAAGGTGAACATCTACATGCTTTTGACATTTGTCACATTTTTTGACGTGGTTCATAGAATCCAGCTGTATCGTAGGCCAGTAAAACCCTGCTCTTATGATTTTCCTTGCCAAACTCCTTCCTCCTAGGTGATGGCTGCATCTTCCTTCATGTATTTCTTTCATGGCTGCTTCCGCCTCTTTGCTGGTTAAGCATCGGAGCAAAGGCGAGGAAAATCCTCTTCTATACAATAATCCATCCTGAATGACAAAATGTGGGGTCATCCTTCGTACCTTTCTGGATGCTTCTTCTTCTGCAGGAAGCGTGCCATGGAGTAGATACGCCAAAATAGGGGAGGCCCACGAGTCTTCATCTTCCACTGCTAGTGTCGCACTAGGGTGGAATATAGTTTGTTGCACCACTGATCTGTAATTTCCTGGTTTCTTGGTGCTTGCCAGTTTTGATAAAATGTCCGCACGAGAATTCTGCTCCCTTGGGATATGTTGAAAATCCGCTTCCTCAAACATTTCTGCCAGTTGTTTGCATTTCAAGAGGTATTGCTGCAGCAAGGGCTCTTTTGCTTGAAAATTTCCTTTTATTTGAGAGATTACCAGTTGAGAATCACTGTACAGGAGGATAGAGCGAGCCCCAAGATCTTTGGCCATTGTCAGGCCAGCCAAGCAGGCTTCATACTCGGCCTGGTTATTAGACGGTTGAAAATCAAATCTAAGAGAGTATTCAATGGAAATACCTTGGGCATTCTCCAGAATGATTCCAGCTCCTCCTCCAGAGGGGTTAGAAGATCCGTCCACAAAGAGAGTCCAGCTTTTAGGATCTGTTTTTGGTGTCAACTCTACTACAAAATCTGCCAGTACTTGTGATTTTATGGCAGTTCTTGCTTCGTAGTTGATCCCGTATTTAGAAAGCTCCACTGACCAGGCGATCATGCGACCTGCCAAATCAGGCTTTTGTAGTATCTGCCGGATGGGTTGATCAGTTTGTACCACCACCGGGTGACACTGGAAATATTGTCTCAGACGCCTAGCAGTGATGACCAATGCGAATGCCATCTTCTCAACCTTCTGATACCTTTTTTCAGCCTCCTGTAATACCTTGCTAACAAAATATACGGGCTTTTGTCCTTCCTCCATTTCCCTGACCAATACAGCACTTACCGCCTCATCATTAACAGATAAATATAAATACAGTGTTTCACCTGATTCGGGTTTGCTGAGGATTGGAGGATTTGAAAGATAATGTTTGAGTTCCTGGAAAACAGCCTCGCATTCCCCAGACCACTTGAAGTCCTTGTCCTTCTTCAGTAACTTGAACAGAGGAAGCGACTTGTAAGCTGATTTGGACAAAAACCTTGTTAATGCAGCAATTCGACCTGTAAGCTGTTGAACTTCTTTGACTGAATCTGGGCTCCTCATACGAGTGATTGCCTCGCATTTCTCCGGGTTAGCCTCTATCCCTCTGTTGGTGAGCATAAAACCTAAAAACTTCCCTGTCGTGACACCAAAGGCACACTTTAGTGGATTAAGCCGCATATTGTGCTTACGTACCTTGGCAAGGACCGCTTCTAGATCTTGTTTGTGGTTCTCTTGTAACATGGACTTGACAATCATGTCGTCCACGTAAACTTCCAAAGTTGGACCTATTAGTTCAGCGAAAACGTTGTCCATCATCCTTTGATAAGTAGCACCTGCATTTTTCAAACCGAAAGGCATTACAGTATAACAATAGGCTGCCCTATCGGTCATGAAAGCTGTTTTCTCTTGATCATCTTCAAACATTGGAATTTGATTGTAACCAGAATAAGCGTCTAGAAAGGAGAGTAGCTGGTAACCGGCTGAGCTGTCGACAAGCTTATCAATATTGGGAAGTGGGTATGTATCCTTGGGGCATGCTTTATTGAGGTCTGTATAATCGACGCACATGCGCCATTTTCCATTAGCTTTTTTCACCAAGACCACATTCGCCAGCCATGTAGTGTAAGGGACTTCTCGAATGAAACCGGCCTGTAAAAGCTCCTCCACACTTGAAGCGATGACTTTCTGTCGTTCAGCACCCATCTTCCTCCTGCGCTGAGCCACTGGTCTGAATGTAGGATCTATAGACAGACGGTGGCAAATAAACTCCGGATCCAAACCAGGCATGTCAGCAGCTGTCCATGCAAACAGATCTCTGTTCTCCCTTAACAAAGTAACCAGCTTCTCCTTCTCTTCTTTTGGCAAGTCTTTTCCTACCTGTGCCCAGTGATCTGAGGTTTCGCCTATCTGAACTTTCTCCAATTCTCCTTCAGGTTTGGGACGTTCTTCTTTAACGTCTTCTCTCATGTCCAAATCTACCATCATCACGTCAGAAGAGGAAGCGGGAGCTTTGCCTTTCTTTATCTACATTTGCTTCTTTGCATTCTTCTTAGTAGCCCTCAAACTAGCAATATAGCAGGTTTTCGCTTGCATCTGATCTGCCCGTACGGTGATAACCGCACCCTTCTCTCCTGGAAACTTCATTGCCATGTGAAGAGGGGAAGCGACCGCTTGGAATGCCTTCAGGGTGGGGCGCCCTAGAATCGCGTTATACGCTGATCGGCAATCTACCACCGCAAAAGATATCTTCTCAGTCCGACATCGAGGGGGTGTTCCCAGTGTCAGCCTGATGTCAATATACCCTCTTGATCTGATGGTGTCTCCGGTAAAACCAATTAACTCCTTTTGACATGGGCGAAGATCCTGAGGCTTCAACTTCAATCGATCAAAGAGCTCAGAAAACATGATGTCGGAAGAACTCCCTTGATCTACCATCATTCTGCAAACCTTGAACCTGTCAATTATTCCTGTTATCACCAGTGGGTCATTATGATGAGGAATGACTCCCTCCAGGTCTGCTTCAGTGAACATAATAGGCGGATGGGACACTTTTTGTCTGCTGGAGGAGGCGACAGCCATTGTTGCGAGCTTTAGCTGTCGCTTCTGAGATGTTATTGAATCATTTTCACCTGAAAATCCTCCTGCAATTGTAGAGATTAGTTCTAAATCTTCATTACTAATACCACTGTTACCTTCTTTTTTGACGGGGGAATTTCTGGTATGCCTGGGGGGTTCTATCTCTTTTTGCTGGTGATCGGGTTCTCCTCCGCACAGGACTCCTGGTTCTCTTCCTTACTGGGCTTCTGGCTCTCCTTCCAGAATTACGTTCGTTGGATGATCCTCCAGGAGACCGGACATACCTATTCAGTTTTCCCCTTCTTATCAGCGTTTCTAATGCGTCTCTCAGCTGGACACATTCTTCATCCGTGTGGCCATATCCACCATGCCAACTGCGTCTTTTACGTTGGTTTTCCTTGGTGGGTGGTCTTCTTAGTGGGGGAGGTCTGTCCACTTCCATCAGTTCTGCATTCATAACCTCTCTAAGGATCTGAGACCTTGAGGTGTTCAAAGGTGTGTACTCATCATATTTGCTCTCTGGCTTCCTTCCTCTTGAATCTCCTCTTCCTGTCCTTTCCCCTTCTCGATTACCTTTTCCAGATCCTTTTGGAAAGAACGCTTCCTTCTTCTTACCTGTTCCTCCAATGACATAGTTATCCTGGGACTTCTGATATTCTTCCAAATTGATATACTTTTCAGCCCTCTCCATCACTTCATCCATGGTTCTGATCCTGTGCATGACCAAATGATCAGTAAATTCACCAGGTTTCAGGGCTCTCATCAATAAGTGAAGGGCCACAGATGCTTCAATGTCACTGATCGATAGGTATTCTGAATTGAATCGGGTGAGGAAATCCCTTAGTGACTCATCTTTTCCTTGCTTAATTTGCGACAGGTGATGTTTAGATTTTGGCTGAGCCTTACTGGTAGTGAAATGGCCCAGGAATTTCGCAGCTAAATCCTTCCAACACCTGATAGAGTTGGGCTCCAGTTTTGAGTACCACCGCAATGCTGCCTTTTTCAGAGTCAAGGGAAAAGTGCGACACTTATACGCATCTTTAGCCCCCTGACAAGACATTGCCACCAAAAAACTGTCTATATGCTCTTGAGGGTCCGAATTTCCGAAGTAAGAATCCACATTAGTTGAAGCTTTGAGATTCTCAGGCATCGGGAAGTTCATAATCTGATCGGAAAATGGGTGATCTCTTTCTTCAGGTTCCTCCTCCCTTATAGGGTCCTCCTCCACTTCTGGTGTGGAAAATGTTGTCCCTTTTTTCAGCTCTTTCATTAGCTTATCCTGCGCGTCCAAACACTTTCGGAGGCGCGCCAACTCCGTTTCCAAATTCATCTTTCTTTGCGAACGTCCATCCGATGATCCTCTGCTCTCATGTTCAGAATGCGGGGGGCTGTCATCCTTAAAGGATAGCCTCTGCCACGATTTTTCCTGATCAGTTCGAGGGGGACTATCATGCTTGGATCGTTCTTCTTCCACTCGTTTCCTACCTTCACTTAGGTGTTCCCTTAAATCTTTCTGTTGGGTGAGAGCTTTTCCCCCATTCAAACGGTTCCTCAGTTCTCCTCCACTATGGTGGCTGGGTTCAATTCGTTCTCCTTGTGACCGGTTATCCATCTTTTTCACAAAAGTGGTGGGAATGAGTTTCTCGCTCCCACTGTGGTCGCCAATGTTCTATTGTAGAACGTCTAGTACTTGAGCTAAGCGGTCAAGTGTACCAGTATTCTACTGTTTGCTTTTAGACTGCAGATAGGCACCCTGATCACCAGGATACCAGCTCTATTGTCGTTCTTAGATTGGGGGGTGGTGTGTGTGTTTGTGTGAGATTGAAGGATGCATACCTGGTTATCCTCTACTCTATTATATAAGCTAATAACCTTACCGTTGGGTTTCCCTCCTCATCAATGGGTATGGCCGCATAACCGCTAACGACAGGTGATAATAGCGGGAGTAAAGTGGACATTATTGGAGAGTTGTTGCTCATCATTGTATAGGAATCCGAGGTAAACCTTCTTCATTGTTCTGTCCTCTGTGTAACCGCTATACTGGTATCACGAGGTAGAGGAATCTTTATCTGTCAACGAGAAGTCTTCTTCTTTGCCAGTTTGGAGGAATAGAGGATTTGGGCCACTAACGGACCTCTTACACTGTTAATCTGGTTTTATGAAGTACTTGGGCTTGAAAGGGTTATTCCAAGGTTTTAGACCCTTAAAGGGCCTTTAGGCTGGTAAACCGGTTTCAAGAAGCCTAGTCACCTCAGTGGGCCTCTTTAGTCCGGTAAACCGGTTTACTAAAATCACGGGCTTAAATTGGGGCCCTATTACCGATAACCCGGTTTACTGAAGTATGCTTATATTTCCGGTCCATAACAGGTTCCTTAGTATTAAAGGTGCTCTTGGGGACACTTGTGGTATTGGTCATAGAGTACTAAAAAAATGGTCCTAATTTGTGCTCATTTCTTAAGTAGTTGATGCTCATTTCTAAGGATTCGTGTATTCCTAGATTTAGCATAGCAACAAAAATACTCGACTTTGTGAAATAATATTTTATTATAGATTGGTTTTCACTTTTCACTATTCGATTAGGAGATATTGCAGGCAATTTAAAAAAAAAAATTCAGATTGTAGGGGATACGTGCTTGAAATGACCAAGTTACCCTAGGAAGGGATCCGAATTGTCTAACTTAGGCAAATCCATGTCTCTCTAACAGGGTGTAAGCGATCTGGTTTCAAACCGCGAGACCGCTTAGATCGAATTGAACCGGACCGAAAAATATAATCTGGCTTAATTGTGTGGTCCGATTCGATCTCAAAATTTTTATATAATTGTTTTATGGTTCGGTCCACGATCTCATTATTTTTGAAACCGTTAAGATCAGACCGAACCGGTTACTTAAAAACTAAAACAAAAACACTGTACTGCAAGTGGCAGATGGCACTATCTAGAAGAAACGATCCAAGAATGCATGGACAAAACTAATTATTTTCATTATTGTGATTTTATTCATGTTAATAGAATAGCCAATAAAGTTGCAGACTTTGTAGCATCTTGGGCCTTTAATAGTGGCAATTGTCTATGGATAATGAGTTTCTTATGGAAATTGTACACTGTATTCAGGGTGATTATATACCTCCTTACAATTCTTGAATAAAATGGTTCCCACTTTAAAAAAAAACTATATGCAAAATAGACCGAATTGGATCGGACCAGATCATTTATGGACTGTCCGGTCCGATTCGGTCTTTTATACATAAAAAAATATATGAACCGAACTAGATCAGACCATGTTAATTTAATTGGTCCAGTTCTTAATATCCATCAAAGACTGAACTGTATCGGATGGTTACACTCCTACCCTCTAACATAGCTAAATCTTAAAACTATTGGATTGATCGAATGACTGAAATCATGACATGTGGCAATTCATATTATCAACATAATATAAAATAGGAGAAGTTGATTTCCTCCTTTGATGATACTTTTCCCTCCTAATACCCTTTTTCCCTCCTAAAAGTGTCATTAATGCAGTCTTATCAAAGATATTGGACGGATTAATCTGAGCCGTTCATTTCATTTTAATCTGGTCTGTTGAAAAAAAGCTTATGCAAGAAACTTTCTCTCTTCCACGTTTCCATCATTCTTTCTCCTTCTCTCCGGATCTCATCTTCTCTTTCTCTTCTCTCCTCTTCTCTAGTTCCAATCTTCATCCACACAACAAAGGTGATTTTCTTTCTCTCTTTCTCTAGCCTTTATTTTTATCTTTTTCTCTTTCTCATTTGTCATCTCACTCTCTCTTTCTCGCTCTTTCTCTCTCTTCTACCCTCTCTCTCTCTCTCTCTTTCTCATCAACCACCAACATCCACTCAGTCGGGAATCGCGATTGCCACCATCGGCATCATCACCGTTGACTGCTGTCGATTGGGATTTCGGTTCCAGTAAGTAACTCTTCGACTCCCTCTTTCTTCAAAGTTTACATTTTGTTAGAAAATCCAAAATCACAGATTATGATGCCTCTATAAAAAAAATTAAAAATGCAAGTTTTTAATTTATGCAAAATCCTAAATTTTATTATTTTATTATTTTTTATATATATATTCAAGTTTTTAATTTATTTGATTTTATTCTATTTGGGCTTCGAGAGAGATCAGAATCTTCTTCTTCATAGGAGAAGTCATAATCAGCCAAGAAAACTGAAACAAAGGAGCAAAGAGGTGATTAATTTAATGAATAGGCAATTTTCAGTCTATCATTGTGTTTTAAAACAATAGATATTATTGCACCTTATGTGTTTTAAGACAATACGTATGAAGTGTACTATTTGATATTGTTGTTTCTTATCCACAACAAGCAAATTTTTTTTTTGCTGATTTTATTTAAAGATTTACAATGCTTTGTACCATATTTATATTATGCTTTGAAGTTGTAATTTCAATGATGCAAATCAATGAATTTGGGAAATATGATAGAGTTGTTAAAATTCATGCATATATAATAAGTTGTCTAATAAAGGAGAGATGTTTGCAGCGATCGACAAAGTAAAGGCTCAACAAGGACTTATTAACATTCTTGATGATGTATTTGGGAAGGTCTCTCCAATTCCTTTGTTTCCCTGGTTTGTCTTTGGCCCCTTGATTTCTCAATTACTAATCATTTTGATTCTTGCAAAATATATATTTGTCAGTTAAGTATGTATTTTTTTTTATTTTTTGTAGCTTTAATTTTTTATTGATTATGAAAAGTAAAAGAGCAAGCAAGAGACCTAGAAGCAGAGGAGGTTTCGAAGAAAATCAAGAAGGTTTTGATTGTGATATACATTATTCATTACTTTTTTCTTAAATGTTGGATTTTTGAATTTTAGTTATGAATAAGTTGGTTTTTCTTATCTAACATCTTAACATATCTATATTATGATTAGATGTGAATGAGAATATGCAACGAAAAATGCCAATCATGTCAATTGTAACACCTAAAATAATTACCCATAATATTAAAATAGCGACGTAAAAATTTCTTTTTAAAACGTTTGATTAGTTTCGTCTCATAAGAAAAACTCGTAATCATATAATTCACTTTCGAAAATTCTCCGTGAAATCGGACGGAGTTTTCTTTGTTTGAAAGGCAATTCCAAAATATTACTTTAACTTGTAAAATTTATCCGAATAAGATTTAAATACATCAGAGACCAGCAGGGCCCAAAATATTGTTCAGTCCACTTAGAACATTAGTTCAAAAGGGATACAAATAACTTCCCAAACTCTTAGTTTTCCAAAAAGACAAAAAAATAGAAATACAATAAAACTTCCCAAAATAACCCATGACCGATAGATGGTCACTAAATACTATATACATTCCACGTGGTGGAATGTACTCCTGCTCGGCCAGACTTGTGTATGCTCCTTCGGTACCTGTAAAAATATAGCAAGAAGGGTGGCATTACACAGTACTAAGGAAAATAGCTTCTAAGAAGCATAGCTGACAAACTAGGCCCTATCACAATAAAAGCTATCCATTAACCTAATATCTCTTTTCAGGTAATTACATACAAGTTCCTTTTCAACAACTTAGGCCTTATGTCCATACTACCTTCCTAGCAATCCTACATTCAACCTTAAGTTACTTTTCAATTTCGTTAAATTCACATTTCACTTTCAATTTGTCCCTGGTCACGACCTACTGCGTCCGCACTCACGTGCTGGTACGACTTACTGCGCCCGGGTATATTTCATTCTCCCCTGGTCACGACCTACTGCGTTCGCACCCATGCGCGATAACGTCTTACTGCGCCCGGGTAACTCTCCCGGTTACAACCGGTTTGCATCACTAGGATTTTAATGCTCCTGCCAGGCATTTGGAACACCCAAGGGTCTCTCGCTCAACCAGGACTTTCACACCCAAAAGGCTTCACCCTGTCAAGCTATGCTATCATAAATTCCACATACCTTTGTACATTTCAATTATTTGATTTCATTCTCGTTTCACATTTCCAACACATTTTATATCAATTATTTCGGCAGTGAATTAAATCTTGGTGCATTGACGCCTAACAGGGCATTTGGACCTAATGGGAATTTGGCCTGGTGAGCACTTGGCCCTTGGGAATTTGGTACACCCGGCAGGGGCACCTAGTCTATCAATGCACCGATACTCAATTCAACTGCACTTTCCATTATCATTTAATTTATACTTGATTACCATTCTTTGCCTTGGTTTCTATTTAACATCACATCACAACCATTTAACAAAATAAGCACCTATATTATAAACATCACCAAATCACATGTCATGAATATTCAAGCACAAACATCATCTCAATGACACATATTATCATTCAACCGTATGGTCACATTTACACTTAACACATTTAATCAGGCACGACATCCATCAAGGTTCCTTGTCACACAATCACCATTCTCTAACTTATAACTCAATTAACATCACTTCCCTTTTACCAAACTATTTGTCCTTAATCCATTCTTTAATTACTCGCTCATAATTTTCCATCCTTTCCTCCTTACTTAGCCCTTTCTATATGACTTGCCTACGTTAACCCTTAGTCCATTATTTGCTTTACGAGCTACCAAACCCAGCACAATATGAACATACATCAATGACAAATAACAATCCACAGTTGGTAAACAAAACAGTCGACATACTCAGGTATGTCTCAGAGTACTATAAATTAAGTCAACTCCCTAGGGTTCTTAACTTCCTACTTAATTACATATATTCTACGCATTTAGTAGCAATTACACCCTAAGGTTCATTTCATGCACTTTATAATTTAAATATTCTATGGTGTATTCTCTAAATCAATTATCTACACCTAGTCATCATTACAACAACCTAGAATCTATATCCTTAGAAAAGGTAACACAAACCCCTCTTACCTTCTTAAGAGGTGGTGATGAATCTCAAGCCCTAGCCCATGGTTCCTTGGTGTTTGAACTCCCTAATCCTTGTCTTGTACCCACTTGGCCCTTGAAACCCCAGCTTAAACTCCTATGTTTTGACTTTGAAGCTAAAGGTGTGCTCATGAGGTGTTCTCCCTAGCCACTTGAATTAGAGAAACCCATGGAGAGGAAGAAGCACATGAATTTCAAGGGAAAGAGGAGGGAAGTTGTGGGTTATTAGTTTCATGCTTGATTCTTGGTGGAGATGATGATTAAAGGTCTCTATCATGGATTTATGGAGGAAGATGGTGCTAGCTCTTTGGTTGCTTGATAGATGATGATGATTTGGTGCTTGATCCATGATGGGGGGTGATGGTGATGAAGATCAAGGTTGAAGGTGCCTTGATCATGGTGTTTGGGTGTGGTTGATGAGGAGGATATTTGGTTCTTGGAACCAAGGAGAAAAGGAAGGAGACAAGGAGGGAGGAAGGAGAAGGGAGGTGTGTTGTGTTGGTGGTGTTCTTGTTGTTGTTTTAATTGTTTCTTTCCAAGAGAAGGAAGATCGGACGGCTGGGATTGGCAACTTGGTGCCCAAGTTGAAATCTGGTGGCTGAAAACGCACCAGGCTGGTCGCGCGCGCCTGGGCGCGGGTCTCGCGCGCTTGAGCGCGGCAACAGCACCAGCACCAGATCTGGTGCGGTCAGGAAGGAATGGCGCGCCAACTGGTGCGCCTGATGCGGGGTTGATGCGCACAGGGCGCGCCTGGGCGTGAGGGAGGGCGCGCCTGGGCGTAAAACTGTCTGGCCCAGCACCAATGAACAGTGGTGCGCGCTTGGGCGCAGGCTGGTGCGCCTGGGCGTGGGTCAGAATTTCCAACTTTCGATTCGCCGTAACTTTTTCGTTAACCGTCGGATCGGGTCCAAATTTTTAGAAAAGCTTCTTAATCCCTTAAACTTCATATCCAACGGTGGAATTTATTTTCTTAGCACCTATAATAAATTCCTAATTTTCTCTTTTCGGTTGATTTCTAACATCCAAAACGCCGATTTAACTCCCGATTCCGCTTAGTTAATCTTGCCCATTGCTACAAATGTCTTCGACACAACCCCTAGTACCTAAAAATACTAGTCACCTAGCTCCCAAAATTCTTTAAGTAGTTAATCTATTCGTTCCCTAACCTTTAAACCTATTAATTCACTAATTATGCTTGGAATTAAATTAGGGATGTTACAATTCTCCCCTATTTATTAGAATTTCGTTCCCGAAATTTCGTCCAATTTCTTCAAATGGAGAACCATCCCAACAAAGGGTTTTCTAAACTACGATGCACACTGCACTAGGTTCTACTCCCCCACTTTGAATCGGCATACTACCTTGCTTAAGTACGCCACCGGACTCAGCATCCAATGAAGAATAAAAATCGTGGTTTAGTTTGGTTAGACTAGAGCAAAATGCTCTAAGGTTTTTGAGGTTTACTCCGATGTCGGTCAAACATTGCAAGAGTTCTAATAAAAAGACTTTTAATAAACCTCAGGTTTCTAAAATCAAGAGCAATTTCTCCAATAGATTGGGGATGGCTTCTAAGGTCAACTGAGTTCTTCCCAGACATTTTACTTTAAACATCTGGAAAGGGTGCTAATCAAATTGGTTCCTGCATTCTAAGCTTGATTGGTCTTTTGCCATTTATAGTCCTCTGATGACATCAATCATTAATAAACATAAGATTAGGGGTATCGATCTAAATCTCATATCCATTAATGATAGGGTCATTGTCAAGTTTACAAATAGCACTATCACTTAATAACTGCCGCATTCAAAACAACCCAAAACTATTTCTATACCCGATCTAAACGACAGCATTAATAGAGATCTAATCACAATCCACCTAGTGATCTACAACTTAGGCACTATTCTTAAGTCCTAAGCAATCGCACTCATTGACAAGTAAACAGTTAGCACATACATAACAATCAAAGTTCAAATATGCACATCAACATTTCATATCAGCGCATGATTGCAAACACTATCTTAGCAATCTCTACTTAATTCTAACCCATTCCTGATCTACCTGAATCAGCCCTAGAATTCAGGTCTAAGTCTTCATACACATCTTAGTCAATTTGTACATATTTCAAATGCAATCCAAGAAGAGCTTGAAAATTTTCATGCCATGATAAAAACTTTGATAAAAGCAATCACTTTGTATGGTTTCAAAGTTCAGTAATTAAAATCCCATACATTCAAAGTATGTGTATCTTTATGAAAATCGGAATAGCGTTCGGGAAATTCGATTGTGCATTTATGCATTTATAAAATCAAAAGGATATGCTGAAAAACATGTATGCGTTCATCTATGATTAGAAATTTTGCTTATCATACAAGGAAGGTATTTATATATGCATAAGTCAAGGTAGCACATCAACAATATTGATGTGATGGTGTGTCGATAGGTTCATTATTCTTGAAAAATCAAATTCCTTCCTTGATGGAAAAACATATTGATTTGTTTTACGTAAAGTTCTTAGGAAAAGGTTGAATCAGGAAAATTTATTTTACACTTCAAAACTATAATATGTTCATGCCAAATAACTTGGATGAAGTTCCAAAAACAAATTTTATAAAGCAAAGCATATCTTTTTGTAAAGGATTTTCTCCATCTAATTTCGGGAGATTTAGGTGAAGGATTATAACCTTCCTCAAGATTAGCAAACTCAATGAGAATGGGAGTATGTGGTTTACTAGAAAGTTTACTTCAATGTTTCTCAAACAATCAAAATAGTCACATTCCCTTTGACTTTGAGTTTGACAACTAAGCTTCATTCCGAATTGAGTAAAGTCACATAGAAGGGTTCCTATTTTATCAGCGTGGGGATCGATTAAATGAATAAATTAGTTCACCGCTTGATTACTTAGGAATCCTTGGTTGACTCACTAGCTTTTCAAAATTTCTCTACACAACTTAGTACTCAATTTGGAAGAATTTCTGGTTCTATTAGAACAGTAAAATTCATTTTTGAGTTCAATTTCAAAACATGAAAATTCACTGGGGTTACTATCACATTTGAAAATCAAGTGGTTCCTAATTTTTTTTAAAATGTTTATGCTTGGGAACCAAGCGATTTGTGGATAGCAACACCGTTCTATGAAGAAGCTTGCGAATAGTTTTAAGCGCAAAATAGTTTTCAACATGCACAAATCATCATGTAAGCAAATTTCAAGACAATACATAGCATCACATTCATTCATTTCCAAACACATAACCTAACTCTATGCAATCACTTAGGATTTTAAGCACCTAACGCCTAAACTTAGGACTATTACTATGTACTATCTTAGGATTTCTTATATTCAATTCTAGATGTATAAATACTAGCAATTTATCATAGCTAACTAGGATTCCTAACTAGATACTTCTCTTATCTTAAGACAAGACAATACTTCCTACACTTCCGTTGCGCAACTCTGATATACGCATACGGAAACCTATGACAAAGACCTCTAATCCTCCTAAATTTGGGATCTCTCTAAATTCCCAAAATACTCGTTGAAACTTAAGGACAAAATGATGATATCTCCCAAAAAATGTACACTTGAGGTGATCAGGCTCAATCATACATCATATTGATGATAAGACCATTCGCGTCTCACGTAAGTTTGAATTTTCTCAACCTATTAGTTTCAAAACGTTGAAATCTTGTTTGATGCATCACATTTAGAATTGGCTTACTTGGCGCGAAACTAAAGATCACTCCCTCCCGGTGGGGTAGCAATCTAGTGCTCTTGCCCGTTGGGGTATTGTTTTCCTTAGTCTCGTCATTCATCCACTTCTAAATATGACTCATTGATTTTCCACAAGATTTTCAGGTTTAGCATGGTAATTTTAATATACTTAAATGAACTTAGAAAAGATTTTCAAATGCTTACCATGCTTCTCGAAAGAAATCGTCAGATGCTAAACGCACCCCTAAAATGGCTCAGTCTAGCCTAGGAAAATCTAGACTACTTACCACACTAGACTTCATAACTATTTCTATTACCATGCTAGTAATGACACTCGCTAAATCAGAAAGCAGTTCTATTTCTATTTCAAGTCACTCGCTTGATGAGTAACTACAGGAGTAATCAGTTACTCCCTTCGGGCCGAGGAAAAACTGCTCTGATACCATAAATGTAAGACCTAAAATAATTACCCATAATATTAAAATAGCGACTTAAAAATTTCTTTTTAAAACGTTTGATTAGTTTCGTCTCATAAGAAAAACTCGTAATCATATAATTCACTTTCGAAAATTCTCCGTGAAATCGGACGGAGTTTTCTTTGTTTGAAAGGCAATTCCAAAATATTACTTTAACCTGTAAAATTTATCCGAATAAAATTTAAATACATCAGAGACCAGCAGGGCCCAAAATATTGTTCAGTCCACTTAGAACATTAGTTCAAAAGGGATACAAATAACTTCCCAAACTCTTAGTTTTCCAAAAAGACAAAGAAATAGAAATACAATAAAACTTCCCAAAATAACCCATGACCGATAGATGGTCACTAAATACTATATATAGCAAGAATATAGCAAGAATGGTAGCATTACACAGTACTAAGGAAAATAGCTTTTAAGAAGCATAGCTGACAAACTAGGCCCTATCACAATAAAAACTATCCATTAACCTAATATCCCTTTTCAGGTAATTACATACAAGTTCCTTTTCAACAACTTAGGCCTTATGTCCATACTACCTTCCTAGAAATCCTACATTCAACCTTAAGTTACTTTTCAATTTCGTTAAATTCACATTTCACTTTCAATTTGTCCCTGGTCACGACCTACTGCGTCCGCACTCACGTGCTGGTACGACTTACTGCGCTCGGGTATATTTCATTCTCCCCTGGTCACGACCTACTGCGTTCGCACCCATGCGCGATAACGTCTTACTGCGCCCGGGTAACTCTCCCGGTTACAACCGGTTTGCATCACTAGGATTTTAATGCTCCTGCCAGGCATTTGGAACACCCAAGGGTCTCTCGCTCAACCAGGACTTTCACACCCAAAAGGCTTCACCCTGTCAAGCTATGCTATCATAAATTCCACATACCTTTGTACATTTCAATTATTTGATTTCATTCTCGTTTTCACATTTCCAACACATTTTATGTCAATTATTTCGGCAGTGAATTAAGTCTTGGTGCATTGACGCCTAACAGGGCATTTGGACCTAATGGGAATTTGGCCTGGTGAGCACTTGGCCCTTGGGAATTTGGTACACCCGGCAGGGGCACCTAGTCTATCAATGCACCGATACTCAATTCAACTGCACTTTCCATTATCATTTAATTTATACTTGATTACCATTCTTTGCCTTGGTTTCTATTTAACATCACATCACAACCATTTAAAAAAATAAGCACCTATATTATAAACATCACCAAATCACATGTCATGAATATTCAAGCACAAACATCATCTCAATGACACATATTATCATTCAACCGTTATGGTCACATTTACACTTAACACATTTAATCAGGCACGACATCCATCAAGGTTCCTTGTCACACAATCACCATTCTCTAACTTATAACTCAATTAACATCACTTCCCTTTTACCAAACTATTTGTCCTTAATCCATTCTTTAATTACTCGCTCATAATTTTCCATCCTTTCCTCCTTACTTAGCCCTTTCTATATGACTTGCCTACGTTAACCCTTAGTCCATTATTTGCTTTACGAGCTACCAAACCCAGCACAATATGAACATACATCAATGACAAATAACAATCCACAGTTGGTAAACAAAACAGTCGACATACTCAGGTATGTCTCAGAGTACTATAAATTAAGTCAACTCCCTAGGGTTCTTAACTTCCTACTTAATTACATATATTCTACGCATTTAGTAGCAATTACACCCTAAGGTTCATTTCATGCACTTTATAATTTAAATATTCTATGGTGTATTCTCTAAATCAATTATCTACACCTAGTCATCATTACAACAACCTAGAATCTATATCCTTAGAAAAGGTAACACAAACCCCTCTTACCTTCTTAAGAGGTGGTGATGAATCTCAAGCCCTAGCCCATGGTTCCTTGGTGTTTGAACTCCCTAATCCTTGTCTTGTACCCACTTGGCCCTTGAAACCCCAGCTTAAACTCCTATGTTTTGACTTTGAAGCTAAAGGTGTGCTCATGAGGTGTTCTCCCTAGCCACTTGAATTAGAGAAACCCATGGAGAGGAAGAAGCACATGAATTTCAAGGGAAAGAGGAGGGAAGTTGTGGGTTATTAGTTTCATGCTTGATTCTTGGTGGAGATGATGATTAAAGGTCTCTATCATGGATTTATGGAGGAAGATGGTGCTAGCTCTTTGGTTGCTTGATAGATGATGATGATTTGGTGCTTGATCCATGATGGGGGGTGATGGTGATGAAGATCAAGGTTGAAGGTGCCTTGATCATGGTGTTTGGGTGTGGTTGATGAGGAGGATATTTGGTTCTTGGAACCAAGGAGAAAAGGAAGGAGACAAGGAGGGAGGAAGGAGAAGGGAGGTGTGTTGTGTTGGTGGTGTTCTTGTTGTTGTTTTAATTGTTTCTTTCCAAGAGAAGGAAGATCGGACGGCTGGGATTGGCAACTTGGTGCCCAAGTTGAAATCTGGTGGCTGAAAACGCACCAGGCTGGTCGCGCGCGCCTGGGCGCGGGTCTCGCGCGCTTGAGCGCGGCAACAGCACCAGCACCAGATCTGGTGCGGTCAGGAAGGAATGGCGCGCCAACTGGTGCGCCTGATGCGGGGTTGATGCGCACAGGGCGCGCCTGGGCGTGAGGGAGGGCACGCCTGGGCGTAAAACTGTCTGGCCCAGCACCAATGAACAGTGGTGCGCGCTTGGGCGCAGGCTGGTGCGCCTGGGCGTGGGTCAGAATTTCCAACTTTCGATTCGCCGTAACTTTTTCGTTAACCGTCGGATCGGGTCCAAATTTTTAGAAAAGCTTCTTAATCCCTTAAACTTCATATCCAACGGTGGAATTTATTTTCTTAGCACCTATAATAAATTCCTAATTTTCTCTTTTCGGTTGATTTCTAACATCCAAAACGCCGATTTAACTCCCGATTCCGCTTAGTTAATCTTGCCCATTGCTACAAATGTCTTCGACACAACCCCTAGTACCTAAAAATACTAGTCACCTAGCTCCCAAAATTCTTTAAGTAGTTAATCTATTCGTTCCCTAACCTTTAAACCTATTAATTCACTAATTATGCTTGGAATTAAATTAGGGATGTTACAATTCTCCCCTATTTATTAGAATTTCGTTCCCGAAATTTCGTCCAATTTCTTCAAATGGAGAACCATCCCAACAAAGGGTTTTCTAAACTACGATGCACACTGCACTAGGTTCTACTCCCCCACTTTGAATCGGCATACTACCTTGCTTAAGTACGCCACCGGACTCAGCATCCAATGAAGAATAAAAATCGTGGTTTAGTTTGGTTAGACTAGAGCAAAATGCTCTAAGGTTTTTGAGGTTTACTCCGATGTCGGTCAAACATTGCAAGAGTTCTAATAAAAAGACTTTTAATAAACCTCAGGTTTCTAAAATCAAGAGCAATTTCTCCAATAGATTGGGGATGGCTTCTAAGGTCAACTGAGTTCTTCCCAGACATTTTACTTTAAACATCTGGAAAGGGTGCTAATCAAATTGGTTCCTGCATTCTAAGCTTGATTGGTCTTTTGCCATTTATAGTCCTCTGATGACATCAATCATTAATAAACATAAGATTAGGGGTATCGATCTAAATCTCATATCCATTAATGATAGGGTCATTGTCAAGTTTACAAATAGCACTATCACTTAATAACTGCCGCATTCAAAACAACCCAAAACTATTTCTATACCCGATCTAAACGACAGCATTAATAGAGATCTAATCACAATCCACCTAGTGATCTACAACTTAGGCACTATTCTTAAGTCCTAAGCAATCGCACTCATTGACAAGTAAACAGTTAGCACATACATAACAATCAAAGTTCAAATATGCACATCAACATTTCATATCAGCGCATGATTGCAAACACTATCTTAGCAATCTCTACTTAATTCTAACCCATTCCTGATCTACCTGAATCAGCCCTAGAATTCAGGTCTAAGTCTTCATACACATCTTAGTCAATTTGTACATATTTCAAATGCAATCCAAGAAGAGCTTGAAAATTTTCATGCCATGATAAAAACTTTGATAAAAGCAATCACTTTGTATGGTTTCAAAGTTCAGTAATTAAAATCCCATACATTCAAAGTATGTGTATCTTTATGAAAATCGGAATAGCGTTCGGGAAATTCGTTTGTGCATTTATGCATTTATAAAATCAAAAGGATATGCTGAAAAACATGTATGCGTTCATCTATGATTAGAAATTTTGCTTATCATACAAGGAAGGTATTTATATATGCATAAGTCAAGGTAGCACATCAACAATATTGATGTGATGGTGTGTCGATAGGTTCATTATTCTTGAAAAATCAAATTCCTTCCTTGATGGAAAAACATATTGATTTGTTTTACGTAAAGTTCTTAGGAAAAGGTTGAATCAGGAAAATTTATTTTACACTTCAAAACTATAATATGTTCATGCCAAATAACTTGGATGAAGTTCCAAAAACAAATTTTATAAAGCAAAGCATATCTTTTTGTAAAGGATTTTCTCCATCTAATTTCGGGAGATTTAGGTGAAGGATTATAACCTTCCTCAAGATTAGCAAACTCAATGAGAATGGGAGTATGTGGTTTACTAGAAAGTTTACTTCAATGTTTCTCAAACAATCAAAATAGTCACATTCCCTTTGACTTTGAGTTTGACAACTAAGCTTCATTCCGAATTGAGTAAAGTCACATAGAAGGGTTCCTATTTTATCAGCGTGGGGATCGATTAAATGAATAAATTAGTTCACCGCTTGATTACTTAGGAATCCTTGGTTGACTCACTAGCTTTTCAAAATTTCTCTACACAACTTAGTACTCAATTTGGAAGAATTTCTGGTTCTATTAGAACAGTAAAATTCATTTTTGAGTTCAATTTCAAAACATGAAAATTCACTGGGGTTACTATCACATTTGAAAATCAAGTGGTTCCTAATTTTTTTTAAAATGTTTATGCTTGGGAACCAAGCGATTTGTGGATAGCAACACCGTTCTATGAAGAAGCTTGCGAATAGTTTTAAGCGCAAAATAGTTTTCAACATGCACAAATCATCATGTAAGCAAATTTCAAGACAATACATAGCATCACATTCATTCATTTCCAAACACATAACCTAACTCTATGCAATCACTTAGGATTTTAAGCACCTAACGCCTAAACTTAGGACTATTACTATGTACTATCTTAGGATTTCTTATATTCAATTCTAGATGTATAAATACTAGCAATTTATCATAGCTAACTAGGATTCCTAACTAGATACTTCTCTTATCTTAAGACAAGACAATACTTCCTACACTTCCGTTGCGCAACTCTGATATACGCATACGGAAACCTATGACAAAGACCTCTAATCCTCCTAAATTTGGGATCTCTCTAAATTCCCAAAATACTCGTTGAAACTTAAGGACAAAATGATGATATCTCCCAAAAAATGTACACTTGAGGTGATCAGGCTCAATCATACATCATATTGATGATAAGACCATTCGCGTCTCACGTAAGTTTGAATTTTCTCAACCTATTAGTTTCAAAACGTTGAAATCTTGTTTGATGCATCACATTTAGAATTGGCTTACTTGGCGCGAAACTAAAGATCACTCCCTCCCGGTGGGGTAGCAATCTAGTGCTCTTGCCCGTTGGGGTATTGTTTTCCTTAGTCTCGTCATTCATCCACTTCTAAATATGACTCATTGATTTTCCACAAGATTTTCAGGTTTAGCATGGTAATTTTAATATACTTAAATGAACTTAGAAAAGATTTTCAAATGCTTACCATGCTTCTCGAAAGAAATCGTCAGATGCTAAACGCACCCCTAAAATGGCTCAGTCTAGCCTAGGAAAATCTAGACTACTTACCACACTAGACTTCATAACTATTTCTATTACCATGCTAGTAATGACACTCGCTAAATCAGAAAGCAATTCTATTTCTATTTCAAGTCACTCGCTTGATGAGTAACTACAGGAGTAATCAGTTACTCCCTTCGGGCCGAGGAAAAACTGCTCTGATACCATAAATGTAAGACCTAAAATAATTACCCATAATATTAAAATAGCGACTTAAAAATTTCTTTTTAAAACGTTTGATTAGTTTCGTCTCATAAGAAAAACTCGTAATCATATAATTCACTTTCGAAAATTCTCCGTGAAATCGGACGGAGTTTTCTTTGTTTGAAAGGCAATTCCAAAATATTACTTTAACCTGTAAAATTTATCCGAATAAAATTTAAATACATCAGAGACCAGCAGGGCCCAAAATATTGTTCAGTCCACTTAGAACATTAGTTCAAAAGGGATACAAATAACTTCCCAAACTCTTAGTTTTCCAAAAAGACAAAGAAATAGAAATACAATAAAACTTCCCAAAATAACCCATGACCGATAGATGGTCACTAAATACTATATATAGCAAGAATATAGCAAGAATGGTAGCATTACACAGTACTAAGGAAAATAGCTTTTAAGAAGCATAGCTGACAAACTAGGCCCTATCACAATAAAAACTATCCATTAACCTAATATCCCTTTTCAGGTAATTACATACAAGTTCCTTTTCAACAACTTAGGCCTTATGTCCATACTACCTTCCTAGAAATCCTACATTCAACCTTAAGTTACTTTTCAATTTCGTTAAATTCACATTTCACTTTCAATTTGTCCCTGGTCACGACCTACTGCGTCCGCACTCACGTGCTGGTACGACTTACTGCGCTCGGGTATATTTCATTCTCCCCTGGTCACGACCTACTGCGTTCGCACCCATGCGCGATAACGTCTTACTGCGCCCGGGTAACTCTCCCGGTTACAACCGGTTTGCATCACTAGGATTTTAATGCTCCTGCCAGGCATTTGGAACACCCAAGGGTCTCTCGCTCAACCAGGACTTTCACACCCAAAAGGCTTCACCCTGTCAAGCTATGCTATCATAAATTCCACATACCTTTGTACATTTCAATTATTTGATTTCATTCTCGTTTTCACATTTCCAACACATTTTATGTCAATTATTTCGGCAGTGAATTAAGTCTTGGTGCATTGACGCCTAACAGGGCATTTGGACCTAATGGGAATTTGGCCTGGTGAGCACTTGGCCCTTGGGAATTTGGTACACCCGGCAGGGGCACCTAGTCTATCAATGCACCGATACTCAATTCAACTGCACTTTCCATTATCATTTAATTTATACTTGATTACCATTCTTTGCCTTGGTTTCTATTTAACATCACATCACAACCATTTAAAAAAATAAGCACCTATATTATAAACATCACCAAATCACATGTCATGAATATTCAAGCACAAACATCATCTCAATGACACATATTATCATTCAACCGTTATGGTCACATTTACACTTAACACATTTAATCAGGCACGACATCCATCAAGGTTCCTTGTCACACAATCACCATTCTCTAACTTATAACTCAATTAACATCACTTCCCTTTTACCAAACTATTTGTCCTTAATCCATTCTTTAATTACTCGCTCATAATTTTCCATCCTTTCCTCCTTACTTATCCCTTTCTATATGACTTGCCTACGTTAACCCTTAGTCCATTATTTGCTTTACGAGCTACCAAACCCAGCACAATATGAACATACATCAATGACAAATAACAATCCACAGTTGGTAAACAAAACAGTCGACATACTCAGGTATGTCTCAGAGTACTATAAATTAAGTCAACTCCCTAGGGTTCTTAACTTCCTACTTAATTACATATATTCTACGCATTTAGTAGCAATTACACCCTAAGGTTCATTTCATGCACTTTATAATTTAAATATTCTATGGTGTATTCTCTAAATCAATTATCTACACCTAGTCATCATTACAACAACCTAGAATCTATATCCTTAGAAAAGGTAACACAAACCCCTCTTACCTTCTTAAGAGGTGGTGATGAATCTCAAGCCCTAGCCCATGGTTCCTTGGTGTTTGAACTCCCTAATCCTTGTCTTGTACCCACTTGGCCCTTGAAACCCCAGCTTAAACTCCTATGTTTTGACTTTGAAGCTAAAGGTGTGCTCATGAGGTGTTCTCCCTAGCCACTTGAATTAGAGAAACCCATGGAGAGGAAGAAGCACACGAATTTCAAGGGAAAGAGGAGGGAAGTTGTGGGTTATTAGTTTCATGCTTGATTCTTGGTGGAGATGATGACTAAAGGTCTCTATCATGGATTTATGGAGGAAGATGGTGCTAGCTCTTTGGTTGCTTGATAGATGATGATGATTTGGTGCTTGATCCATGATGGGGGGTGATGGTGATGAAGATCAAGGTTGAAGGTGCCTTGATCATGGTGTTTGGGTGTGGTTGATGAGGAGGATATTTGGTTCTTGGAACCAAGGAGAAAAGGAAGGAGACAAGGAGGGAGGAAGGAGAAGGGAGGTGTGTTGTGTTGGTGGTGTTCTTGTTGTTGTTTTAATTGTTTCTTTCCAAGAGAAGGAAGATCGGACGGCTGGGATTGGCAACTTGGTGCCCAAGTTGAAATCTGGTGGCTGAAAACGCACCAGGCTGGTCGCGCGCGCCTGGGCGCGGGTCTCGCGCGCTTGAGCGCGGCAACAGCACCAGCACCAGATCTGGTGCGGTCAGGAAGGAATGGCGCGCCAACTGGTGCGCCTGATGCGGGGTTGATGCGCACAGGGCGCGCCTGGGCGTGAGGGAGGGCACGCCTGGGCGTAAAACTGCCTGGCCCAGCACCAATGAACAGTGGTGCGCGCTTGGGCGCAGGCTGGTGCGCCTGGGCGTCGGTCAGAATTTCCAACTTTCGATTCGCCGTAACTTTTTCGTTAACCGTCGGATCGGGTCCAAATTTTTAGACAAGCTTCTTAATCCCTTAAACTTCATATCCAACGGTGGAATTTATTTTCTTAGCATCCTATAATAATTTCCTAATTTTCTCTTTTCGGTTGATTTCTAACATCCAAAACGCCGATTTAACTCCCGATTCCGCTTAGTTAATCATGCCCATTGCTACAAATGTCTTCGACACAACCCCTAGTACCTAAAAATACTAGTCACCTAGCTCCCAAAATTCTTTAAGTAGTTAATCTATTCGTTCCCTAACCTTTAAACCTATTAATTCACTAATTATGCTTGGAATTAAATTAGGGATGTTACATCAATCATTTAAAAAGAACATTATTATGAAGAATAAATTTTGGTTATAAAGCAAAAAAAAACGGATATATAAGTATTATAGATGAACAATAATTTGGTATAATGATTTAACATAATATAATAAAATATTTACTCCGCCATTAATTCAATTTTTAAAAAAACTGAAAATTTATACAATATGTTATAATTTTGATCGTGAAAAATAATGATCCGTTAATTGATACTTTAGACAATATACTTATTTACAATTATGAAGTTTTAATATAGACAAACAATTTTAATGTTCTCTCCTCCTTCCTCTCCTTCTCTTATTTTCATCTGCTATTTCTCGGTAGGGGGAGAGGATCTGTCCCTCCCCTTCCTTTGGGAAAGGGTGTGGGTTTATTTTCCCCCAGTTTTTCTGGGTTTTGTCTTGCCTTTGTGCAAGTTGTTTTTGTTTTGTGTGTTTCAAGTGGAGGAATACCTCTGGATAGTTTCAACTTTCCAGATTTGATGGTTATCCTCTTTGCTCCAATAATTGGAAGTCGAGACAGATCTCTCTTTGCTGACTGTTGATTTGGCTACCGTCCAACGACTCTCTCGTTTTAGATCTGAGATTCCTTGTCGCCGAACTGAGCTTAGTCACAGCATCAATGAGATTGTTATCTTGGTATTAAAGGCTATTGAATCTCCTGTTAGAGTCGAGTTTTGGCAGTTGCTGATGATTCATCACATGGAAGAGTATGTTGTTGCAGTGTATTTTGCTTTCCCTTTGATTATTATTAGTGTGGAATTTCTTGTATTGTTTTTGATCTATGAATAAAATACACCTTTTCCCTTAAAAAAACAATTTTAATGTTGGAATCTTTTTAATTTCTATATTAATATAATGATTTAGCATAATATAAAACACATCATATTTTAGTAAATTTTTTAATAATATCGCGTAAATTAGTAATAGGTAGATAACCCGGAAAAAATCGGATACAATAATGTTGTAATTTCAGAAGTTCTAATTCGGGCAAGTTTTGATATAGGCAAATTGGTATCAATCATTTACACAGAGCATCATTATGAAGAATAAATTTTGGCTGAAACGGAAAAAAAAGATATAAAAGTATTAAAGATGAGCTATAATTTGGTATAATGATTTTGTATAACAGAATCAAAAATTTACTCCGTCATTAATTTAATTTTAAAAAAACGGAAATTTACACAATGTTATAATTTTGATCGTGAAAAATAATGATGTTATATGATAGTACTTTAGATAATATACTTACTTACAATTATGAAGTTTTAATATAGGCAAGTAATTTTAAAGTTGGAATCTTATTATTTTTTATATTCTTATAATGATTTACTATAATATAAAGCATCATATTTTAGGAAATTTTTTTAAAAAGAATCCCGTTAATTTATACAACATGTAAATTTAAGAATGGAAAATAAACATTTTAAGTATCAAAATTATTTACAGTGATGAAGTTTTAATTATTAAAAATATAATTATAATAATACAAATACTAATACTAAAATTAATTTCTATAACTAATACGAATATTAATAATTATGATCAAAAAATTAACCAGAAAAAACGGATATGATGTTATCAATTGAGAGGTTTTAATACAGGCATAATCTAATATAGGCAAATTGGTATCAATCATTTAAAAAGAACATTATTATGAAGAATTTTTTTTGGTTATAGCAGAAAAAATGGATATATAAGTATTAAATATGAACTATAATTTCGTATAATGATTTAGCATAATATAATCAAATATTTACTTCATCATTAATTCATTTTTTAAAAAAACCGAAAATTTATATAATATGTTGTAATTTTGATCGTGAAAAATAATGATGCGCTAATTGATACTTTAGACAATATACTTATTTACAATTATGAAATTTTAATATAGACAAATAATTTTAACGTTGGAATTTTTTTAATTTCTATATTAATATAATGATTTAGCATAATATAAAACATCATATTTTAGTAAATTTTTTTATAAAATCCAGTAAATTAGTAATATATAGATAACCCGAAAAAAAAACTCAGATATAATAATGTTGTAATTTCAAAAGTTCTAATTCAGGCAAGTTCTGATATAGGCAAATTGGTATCAATCGTTTACACAGAGCATCATTATGAAGAATAAATTTTGGCTCGCTAAAACGAAAAAAACGGATATAAAAGTATTAAAGATGAGTTATAATTTGGTATAATGATTTAGTATAACAGAATCAAAAATTTACTCTCTCATTAATTTAATTTTAAAAAAAACGGAAATTTACACAATGTTATAATTTTGATCGTGAAAAATAATGATATGTTATATGATAGTACTTTAGACAATATACTTACTTATAATTATGAAATTTTAATATAGGCAAGTAATTTTAAAGTTGGAATCTTTTTAATTTCTATATTCTTATAATGATTTGCCATAATATAAAGCATCATATTTTAGTAAAATTTTTTTAAAAAAAATCCCGTCAATTTATACATGTAAATTTAAGCATGGAAAGTAAACATGAAATACTTGCTACTTTAAGCATCAAACTTATTTACAGTGATGAAGTTTTTATATAAGCAAATATTTTTAAAGTTGCAATTTTATAATATTTCTATATTCTTTTCTTAACCTTCTCATTCTCTTCTATAATGTTCAAAATTTTCAACGAATTTAACCTTAGTCTCACAATTGCTAATACTAAAACTAATGTTTATAACTAATAAGAATATTAATAATTATAATCAAAATAATAATAAGTAATACTCCATCTATTCCTATACATAAGATCCCATAGGCAGATTTTATGACCATTAAGAAGGATGATTAATTTAATTAATGATCTTGGAAACGTGAACATTTAATATGTATTTTCTAAATTACCTCTATTAATATTATTGAGAATCTAAAGATTATTAAATAAACAGGGATATTTGTAGAAAGAAATAACTAAAGATCAATGAAAATTGGTAAAATGTCTTATAAATTGGTAAAATGGGAAAATCGGAAAAACCGGAAATAATTTGAATTAAATATAGACATAAAAACATGTACAATAATGCCTAAATGAGCCGTCATCTAAGAATTAAACAACAAAAAAACGTATATAATGTTGTAATTTGAGAAGTTCTAATACATGCAAGTTCTAATATAGGCAAATTGGTATCAATCATTTAAAAAGAGCATCCTTATGAAGATTAAATTTTGGCTAGAACTGAAAAATCAAATATATAAAAGTATTAAAGATGAGCTACAATTTAGTATAATGAATTAGCATAATACAATCAAATATTTACTCTGTTATTAATTCAATTTTTACAAAATGCGAAAATTTATATAAAATGTTGTAATTTTAATCGTGGAAAATAATGATGCATTATTTGATACTTTAGACAATATATTTATTTCCAATTATGAAGTTTTAATATAGGCAAGTAATTCTAAAGTTGGAATCTTTTTAATTTCTATATTCTTATAATTCAAACTTACGTTCACGTTATTAAATTATATTACAATACTATAATTATAATTACTGATAATAACTATAATTCCTCACGATTATTTATTCTATTTACTGTGACAGGTTTTTAAGTGGATTTAGTGTTGGAAAAATGTATATAAGGAAGCAATGTCTTGAAGGAAGGATTGTCAATTTTAGGTTTTAAATTTTGATTTACAAGGTTGCTATATTGGACAATGTTTATTGCTATCTTTTTGGTGATCGTTTAGCACTATTCAGTTTGAATATTTAAATACATTTTATCATGTGAATCGTACTTTGTTTGGAGAATTTAATATTCAGTATTCAACAAAGGATGAATCTTATCAAATAGAAGCTCTATCTTGCTCTAAAAATTTAACTCCTTACTCAACCTGTCAACATGACATAAATATTAGTTGAAAAAACTCTTTAGTATAAACTACATATAAAACTCAAAATTGTTGTCTTCTATGATTGTAAAGTTTATTTTTATACAACTAAAAAAAACAATTTATTTACATTATATAAAGAGAAAATAAACTATACATTGACTCGACATAATTTAATAATTAAGTAGTAATTTAACATTATACTTTACAAATTCAAAATATATTACTCATACTTTGTCAATTGCAATTTTTCACACAATATTAATATCTCAAATTAAACGACCCGTGCATCACACGGGCATACTTACTAGTTATTTTAAAATTAAATAACAGATAAAAGGGCGAAACTTAAGGCTTTGTTTGGGAGTTTGGAAAGGAATGGAATGGAATGCAACATAATGGAAAGGAAAGGGAAAGAAAGGGAAGGAATGGAATGAGAATCACATTTCCATTGTTTGGATGTTTAAGTTAAAAAGAGATGGAAATTACCATTCCCTTGTTTGAGAGTTGAACAAAAGTGAATGGAATGGAACATATTTTAATAACACCTTTCCAATATTACCCTTTTCAAAAACAGACATTTTTGTATAAAAGAATTTGTATACAAGACATTTTCAAAAACATGTGTAAACCTCAAACACAAGACACCAAAGGCACATAATTACAAATAAAACATCCTGTGTTCCTTCGAAACACATAAAATAAATTAAACCTGTGCACAGTCTTGCATTTATGAATGCATCATCACAATTTTAGTTCCTGTGACAGCAAAAGTAATACTTAAATAGAGTATTATCAGATCCAATTTTACAAAAGTAGTATGGATTCATTCTCATACTGGTAACAAACCCAAAATATAACTTCACATTGCCATGCCAACACTCAAAGTATTCCTAAATAGTGTGGCTTCTAACCCAAAAAATAGCATATCTGTAACTGATAAACCAAAAAAAGACAGACAAACATGTTCATAAGAGGTTGTTGCTAAACAAAATACAATTTAGTTACTCGGTGGGAAGCTTGGGCTGGACATTAGAGCCATTAGTACATCCATGCGATCTTCAAGAGGGCATCCCATCACAGCTTTTTGAGCATCAATGTTTTGAATGAGGAAAACATATGCTTTGGATAAAAAAGGTTGCTCAACACCCAAAGTCTTCAAAAGATCCCAAATATCTTGTGCATTTAGAATAGGACAATTTTGTTGACACTTGACTAGATCTGCTGTGCTCTTAACAAATGCCTCAACCATGCTATCTAGTGATTTAGCAAACTTTTCCATGGTTGCATTCTCCTTTGTAGCTTTACTATTTCTTCTCTTCTTGGATGAAACTCCATTGACTGGTGTTTCACAATGCATATCAAGAAAATCCAAGTTTTCAGTTTCATCATTAGTCAGATCAAAAGTTTCCAAGGTTGCATTGTTGCTAGCTACTAAATTGTCAATGTCATCTATGGTTTCATGGGCATTGCTTTCAATAGGTGTACCATTTCTCTTTCTTATCTCAGATGCAGTTTCAGCATGTTCCCCTGTTGCTCTATCTTGTGCATAAAGTTGCATTAATTTCTCATAAAATGGTATGGGCTTGTTTTTCCATTCAGCACCTTCAGGCTTTGCCTAAAATAAAATAATAAAATTAAAAACACAGACACACACACACACACACACACACATATACTTGTCTAAACATTAACATGATTACATGATATTTTCAAAACAAAAATATAGGATAGAAAAATACACACCTGAATTAAATCTTTCCAAGCTTCAGGTTCTGCTTCCCATGTATTTGTAGTTGCACTCCAACCAAAACCACTAAGACCATTTTTAAATATATCATAACAACTTGCAAATTTCCCCTTTATGAATTTCATTCGATCTTTGATTTTTGCTTTGTCTAACGGTTTGTCAGGAAACCTCTCTTTCATGTCCATCAAAATATTGTCAAGTGCTTTGGTTGTGAATGTACCACCAACCCTGTTCCCTAAATTGTCTTGGTGCAAATATGCATCAATCATAGCTTCAGTCATAGAATTTGTCCAAAAGAATTTCTCAGATGGATTATGTTTTGTGGATGAGATTGAATCATCATTCAATTCTTTTCGCTTTGGCATATCTAATTCAACATAAGTTTAGTTTGGGTTTTAATACCATAAGTAGGTTCTGTTGAAGTTTCTAGAATGCGAAATCGTTTTTTGAGAACACCAAATGCTCTTTCAATTGCATTTCGTAACGATGAGTGTCGATGATTGAATAGTTCATGAGGATTTCGGGGTGGATTTTTGGAATACTCTTTAAGATGATACCTTTCTCCCCTATAAGGTGTAATAAGTCCACCTTTTAACATAAATCCAGCATCAAGAAGATAGTATTTTCCTAAAATAAATAAAATAAAAACTAATCAAATGAATGTAGATCATTATTAATTAAACAAACTAAAGATTTTCACACTTTCAATCTATATTTACCTTCTGGAATTTTCAAGGGATATTGGCGTTTCAATGCATTTTTTAATATTCTTGAGTCAGATGTTGTTCCTTCTCACCCAGACAAGACATATGTGAATTTCAAATCAAAAGAACATGCAGCTAAGATGTTTTGTGTTGGATAATCTTTCCTACCACGATACCTAGGAGCATCTTCAATAGGGACTTTTACACGCACATGAGTTCCATCAATTGCTCCAACACAATCCTAATAGAAAACTCTTTTAATTAAATTTAAACATAGGTTTAAGAAGTAATTCAACTTAAGAATTTATGTTTACCTTAAAATAAGGAAAGAACCTACGTTTGTTGCGAATTTCCGGTTGCACCTCTAACCCATTAGGTTGTTTCATATATATTTCCTCTAACTCAATTACAGCATTCAACACACTATGCAAATGACGACTAATAGTTTCACCAGATCGCCGAAAGAAAAAGCGCACTGCAATATTCCTTACATTATGTCCTACTATGTAAAGGAACTTAGCAACTTGTTCTTCAACTGTAGCGCGTTGTGTTGGCCAAAGACCACCGTCCTTTTGTAATATGGAACACAAGTTCAAAAAAGTTATTGGCCCCATTCGAATTATATCACGACATCTTTCATTGCCAACAATTTGTTTCATTATTTCATCGCGTACACGTTCTCTTTCCTCCCTTATACTATATGAAATTTGATTTCTCTTGCGATGCTTTTGTACCAAGTACCACATAGTGAACAAACACACAAGTTGTATGATACACATGCGAAATGCATGTTGCAATAGCATGAATGTGTGTCTTACATCTTGTTCAGCCATCTATCAGTTAGAAACAAAATACAAATATCCACTTTAACAAGCTTTAAATATAACGTACATCATAGTTCAAGATTATTTATCTTTTTCTTATTGGAGAGTTATGTAACATAGAAATACATCCTAACACATAATTGACAAAAACCTATGAAACCGTGAAATCCTAAACTAAAACCTAGGATAACAAAAAAAAAATAGAAAACCTGGGATAAAAAAAAATAGAAGCACCGAACAGTTAAGTAGCCAAGAACCTACAATGGAAGCAGGCCAAGAACCTAAAACTACTTTGATTGAATAAATCCTAACTAAAACCTAAAGTGATCAAGCATGGCCAACAAAAAACATAAAACCTAAAACTAAAAAAAAGAAGCACCGCCAAGAACCATTAAACTACTTTGATTGAATAAACTTTAACTAAAACCTATGATATTAATAGTATTACTATGACCCATTCTATTGAAAAAAAAAATAATAGGATTACCGTGATAAATAATAATGAGGATTGAGAAATAATAAAAAAAATTAGCTATACATAAATAAGTTTAGAATGAGTTTATGTATCTTACTTGGAAGTTGAAACAAGATGATGAACTTGAAGAGAAAGAGCTGTGAGATCCAAGTCAGAGAAAAGCAAAATAGAAAATGGAATTGGGAAGAGCTGGTGTGGGGGGGGGGACGAAGCAGAGTGTTGTGTGTGGTGTGGGGCATATAAAGTATTGGGGCACGTATATAGAAGCAGGGGCAATGAAATTAAATAATCATGTTAAGAAGGGTAAAATGGTACTTTTAATAAAGCTAGGTTTCCTTTCCATTGTTTACCCCCCAAATTGGGAGGGAAAGAATTGGGCCATTTGGAGGGAAACAAAGGGGAATGATTCCCTTTCCATCCCTTTGGTTTCCATTTCCTAAAAATCTCCCAAACAATGGAACCTTAGGTTTTTCCCCTTCCTTCCCTTTCCATCCCCTTGATTCCCTCCCTCCCAAACAAAGCCTAAAGCTCATCGTCTAGAAAACATAAGTTGTCGCCCTCCTTCTCGTCCATGACCTCTGCAAAAACTACTCAAATTGGAAAAAAAGATGCATTGCTAAAGTCTCAATCTCATAGTGACAATATGTGTGAGCTGCTTTGCAAATTTGTATGCCCATGTCTTAATTTCATAATAACAATAAAAATGGAGTGGAGTGCTTTCTTTACCATTACAGCATTGTCAATGCCTTCTACTCCAGAGCAAGAGTGAGTCACCATTGCTATCACCACTTTCTATGTCACCAACCAGGCACCAAATTATCTCTGTCTTGTTTTGTTGTTCATCACTGAACAAAAACATCACCCTTTCGTCACACGGATATGTTTCGGTTTGCCTCGCACATGTAGATTTGAAACGCAGGAGGACGGTGACCATGCAGTGGCTGGAGGGTATCTTGCGAAGGCACTGTTGCTATAGTGAAACTTTGCGATTGTATGACACTGGTCTTCTTCTCTGTGAGATGTCAAGAAAAGGGGCTAAACAAATTGTTTTTAATTATATTTTGGCTTATTTATGTATTTAGTTCTTGAAAGTGGGGAGTGTTTTGATTTTTTTTTTATAAAGGAGTGTTTTGATTTTGGTGCCTAGAAGTTTTTTTTACCTTGACTTATCTTTAATTGTTTTGAAAATTTGGTTTTAGTCCTTGTTGTTAAGAAAAATCCGTTAACTACTTACATGGCTAACAAAACATCACATCAATATACACGTGTGCAAGTATGGAATGTCATGGTAGGATGACGTGGATGATCCGGACCCGCAGGAGCAAAAGGGCCATAACCCAATCCACAAACACATTTTGGTTGGGCCTTGGCCTTTTTGCTCCTGCGAGTCTGGATCATTCACGTCATCCTATCGGTGACATGCAATACTTGCACACGTGTGTGCTGATGTGACGTTTCGTTAACTACATTAGCAATTAACGAATTTTTCCTAACGACAAAGACTAAAACCAAATTTTCAAAACAATTAAGGATCAGTCAAGGTTAAAAAAACTTTAAGGGGCCAAAATCAAAACATTCCCAACTTTCAGGGACTAAAACCATAAATAAGCCTTATATTTTTATATTTTGATTTTTTTAAAAGAAATTGACACTTGATTAGATTGGAGCCGTTGATTTGGCTATGATAGAGGGACTTTGATTTATCTATGTTAAACAATCCGGATCCACTAGGAGACGAATTTAGTATTTATCTCTCGAAAGTCGGTGCTCAGTAATTTAATACCTGATCACATTATTTTGAATTGATTCATGAGTTAATAGTTACATATGTCCTCGAAAGATACTCATTTAATAAGTTAGGTCCCAGAAAGATGTGTAGAATCTTTTAAACTCCCCAAAGATCAATTTGGCGTCACGTTAATCCCTCATCCAATTTCGTCAAGAGGGACCTGAATGAATCATACGTGGCACGTTAAATATTTTGTTGGCCCTAATGCCATGTTGGAATGTTAATAAAGTGTCACGTTTGGGTCAACAAAGCATTTAACGTACCACGTAGGATTTTGTTAGGTCCCTCATGGGGATTAACGTGATGTCAAATTGATCTTTTTAGGGTTTAAGAGATTCCACAAATCTTTCAGTGACCTAATTGATTCCAAAATGATCTAATTTGGGAGTTTAAGAGATTTCACAAATCTTTCCAATGTCTGAGTGATTCCACAGGTATCTTTTGGGGATCTATGTGACTATTGACTCTTGATTCATTATCTTATTTCCATTATGATTATTTTGAAACTGCTGACTTTGTACCAACAATTCTTATTTCTCATCATGTATGTTTTACCACTTACTAGTGATGAAAATCGGATTTAACTCGTTCAAAAATAAGTTTAGCCTGTTTCACTAATGACCTTATTTTTTAGGTCTGGATCTAGTCTATTTACCTTGTTATGTCCAGATCAGACAGAGGTCCCTTGTTAAGGACCAATGTCCTTGTATAGGATTTTTAGTCTGACAAGAGTTAACTTTCGGTCCTACGTACCCATTCGAACTCGGTTCTGGAGAACAAGACCACATAGTTCTATTAGGCACGAATAAATACTGCATCAAGTGGAGAACGGGACAGATCAAGCGATACACCCCCTACTTTTAGGGAGGCTTGTGTGACCGCCCCCTACTTTTAGGGAGGTTTGTGTGGTTAAGGAACTACTCCTTCAAATATTGTAGGGCTCACTGCTAAGGGCAGCAAGCTTCAGTTGGTTGATGAGCCTTCCCCGTAGGGTTGGAGATGCAACTGCCACCTTCTTCTTGGTAGCAAGAGTGTGACTCCCTTACTGCTAAATTTCTCTCTAAAGAGTGTTGACAATGCTTTCTAGAGTATGTGTGTTCTGTTTATTTCTTGTGCTATACAGGGAGTATAGTGATGAATTGTTATATGCCCCAGCCCCTTGCATGAGGCTGGTATTTATAGGACCGGGAAGGTTTCCTATTCCGAAATATTTTCTGGATAAATTTTTTATATCTGAGAGTAATCTTCGTGTGATTTTATCTCTGAAGAGACAATAGATAATTTTCTATAATTGTTGATAACTCAGTTAAAATCTGCCAGACAACCATTAATATTCAATAATGGGCTTTTTATCTTCTGAATGTTGAGTTCACGAATAACTGAATAAGTCTCACAACATATCCGCGGATCAGAATTTCTTTCGAGCTTTGTTAGACTATTCAGGGCTTAAGGCCTTATTCTATAGGCCATTTGAGCTTGTCCCTCGTCATCAGGGTCCTACTACAGGTCGCAATAGGTCTGATCTTCTAAAGGTCTCCTCGTAGAACAAGTGTCCTTATCTCGCGACAGGATTGGAACATAAGCCCCTAAGTTGTTGCTTTGATGGTAACTTCTAGATACGAGCTAATAAATCACTTAAAAATTAGAATTTCAACTTTCCTGTAGAGTTTGTTGTTCTGGACACCGACCCTGTTTGTTATTCCCTTCCCCTTATTCATATCATTTTAGGTCGCCCATTCCTAGCAACATCAAATCCATTGATTAATTGCAGGAGTGGTGTGATGAAATTATCATTTGGGAACATGACTCTTGAGCTTAATGTTTTTCATATCAGTAAACAAATGACTAATGGGAGTGACAATGACAAGCAAGAAGTAAGATTGTTTATCACATGACTCATTTATGCATTCCACTTCTGTTGATCATTTATTGGCATGTTTGAACCAATTTAATACTAATTTTGATATTGATTCAGTCATCATTCATGACAAGTAAAAGTGGTTTTACCTTATCCTCGGGTGCAATTGGAATTTGATTGTACCTTATTCATATTTTTGTTTTCTAGATGGATATTCAAGGTACAATCAAATTCCTATTGCACCCGAGGATCAAGGTAAAACCACTTTTACTTGTCCATTTGGTACCTTTGCATATCGTCACATGCCTTTTGGATTATGCAATGCGTCGAGTACTTTTCAAAGATGCATGATTAACATTTTTCTGATACGGTTGGTAAATTTTTGGAAGTGTTCATGGATGACTTTTTTGTCATTGGGTCTACTTTTGAGGATTGTTTGCATCACATAGCTTTGGTTTTGACCAGATAAAAAAAAAGAATCTTGTGCTTAATTAGGAAAAATGTCATTTCATGGTTAAAAGGGGTATTGTTCTTGGACATGTTGTATCTAAAAATGGAATTCAAGTTGATAAAACTAAAGTTGATTGGATATCAAATCTTCCTCCCCCTACATCTGTGAAAGAAATTAGATCTTTTCCAGGACATGCAAGTTTCTATATGTAGTTCATCGAGGAATTCAGTAAGATGGCAAGGCCATTATGCAATCTTCTTGGTAAGGATATGTTTCATTTGTTTTTGATGATGCATGCTTTCAATCTTTTGAAAGGCTGAAACATGAATTGATGACTTCCGCTCTTATTATTAAACCACCTGATTGGACCTTGCCTTTTGAAAAAACATGTTTAATGCTTCTGATTTTGCTATTGGTGTTGTTTTGGGGCAAAGGGTAAATAAATTACTACATGTGATTTGTTAAAAAGTAAGATTTTGAATGCGGCCCAGTTGAATTATTCCACCACTAAAAAAGAATTATGTATCATTGTGTTTCCTTTGGAAAAATTCAGATCATATGTTATTGGATTATTCTTTCATAAAAAAGTATTTATTTTACTTGTATTATCCCATATAAATATATATAATATCATGTCCACTACTCAATAAATTAAAAATCATCATCTTTAGAAGAGCATATGATACACATCTGGAAAACCAAACTCGTGAAGATAGAGTGGCTGCGAAATTATTTCAACAGCCCTCTCTTATTTAAGATACGCTTTATAAAAATTTAAAAAGATAGAACCTCATGAAGTATTTAAACTTTGGCTGGCTAAAAGCCTAAAACACAAAGAGGAGACTAGCTCGCGCAAACGGAGACCCTCCTTTTATTCACTTTACTAGTAGCTAGGATGTGGCCGATTCCTCCAAATCATTTTCACTTCAATTGATGCTGAAATTAAAAAGAAAAGAAAAGAAATTAAAACAAATGTCAATAATGTTGCCTTTTATATCAGAATATATCCTTGAATAACATACTATAAACCTTTGATAAAAGGCCTCCCTCTTATTAATATTTAAAAAAATAAAAAGCCTCTCTCTACCTTGATTCAACTGGCATTGTAAGTCAAATGAATCATTTAACCATAAAATCGAGTGGTTGAATTAAAGTTGAGGCTGTGATAAAGTGATAGCCATACTTGATAGAGAAAAGAACAAGTAACCAATATATTAAGAAACAATTAAACCTTAAAGTGCAAAATTATGTAGAAATGGACAAGATCTAGCTCAGTCATTAAACAATTTAATAATAATTAAAATATTAAATTAAATACTCGTCCGTCTCTTATTATAAAGAATCATTTTAATAGATTTATTAACTTTTTTATAAATTGTTTTAGAATATTTGGATAAATTCAAAATACAACGTAATTTTTTTTTTCAAATAAGACAAAAATTCATTAAAACAAAGCAAAGTATAAGTAATATTTCTTGCTCAAAAGCTACAGCGTTAAGGTGAATACAGTCCAAAAACAATAAGCAACCTATGAAACACCTAGACAAACACTATGGATAAAAACCCCACAGCCTAAGTCAAGCACCCCTCATAATTTCACGTGGATGATAAAATAATAAAATAATAATTATAATAGAAAGAGAAATAAATAAAATTATAAAGTTTTAAATATGAATATTTTTGAAATGTCGACATATTTTTTAATAAATTTAAAAATAATAATTACTTTACTTAATTTGCATGAATTGAATTAAGTAAAAGCGATTTATAATACTACCTCCGTCCCTAATTATAAAGCCCTTTTGGAAGATTTCACGTCCATTAAGAAAGTGGAATAATTTAGTTAATTGTATTAGAAATGTGAACTTTTGATATGTATTTTCAAAATTACCCCTATTAATATTATTGGGAATCTAAAAAGTGTTAAATAAATAAGGGTGTTTGTGAAAAAAAAATAATTAATGCTCATTAAAAATCGATAAAAGACCTTATAAATAGGGACAAAATAAAAGTATTAAGAGAGCCTTATAATTAGGAACGGGGAGAATAAAGTATATGGGAAGTATTATTAAAAACATAATAATCACTAAATGAGAAAAATGAATAATAATGCAATAAACTAAGAAGAAAATGAAAAAAATCTCTTAAACCATCTCTATCTACAACTTAATGTTACTTTTTTTTTTTTTATAAGAAAAAAGCTTTTATTAAGATAAAAAACAGAAAACAGAAGCCTAAGGGAAGAGTATGAGTGATACATCCACCCCCAGACCATCAAAAAACAAAAAAAACCAATCCTAAAACCATGACAATTCAAACCATCGTGGACAAATGCAACTAATCTGGTTGCAAATGAAGTTATGATGATGCGATTTCACCAACTTCCCAAACTTTAAAATTGCAACATGTGTAACGTTAAAGTCATTTGCTTGTTTGTATTTTCAATCATTTTAGTGGTGAGTGGTGACGAAAACGTCATTTTTAAAATTTGTAACTACGCCACATTCACAATTTAAAGAACAAGTGTTCAGTGTTGTAGTAGTAACTAGTAATCATATATATACCTGGCGCAGTTGGTGGAGGTACTAATCTTGTAAGGGATGTTAACACCACATTTGCCAGGGAGTTGCTGAGCGTTAACAGGACTGAGTCCTGGGGTACTGGCGGCGGCCGATTTCAAGCAGTTGCAAACCTGGCGGCGGTCCGCAGTAGTCCTGGCCGAATTCAGGATGTTCTTGATCCCATTGCAGCAAGCAGGCGGCACAGCCCCTCCTCGCCGGAGATAGTTCAGGCATTGCGCCATGTTAGCCGAAACCTGGCCACAGGTCATGGCTTCAGCGAAGGGTGCACCCACCACAGCCATGCACATCACAACCACACAAGCTAAATTCACAAGGCTAGCCATTCTCTCAGTCGAAATGATTATGATGATGTTAATGCAGAACAAACTATGAGTTCAAATTGTTCAATAGAGAGTTGTGTGAGTAGTAAGTGATGGGGTGTGGTGTTTATATAGTGGTTTCTAAAAGGATTGAGTCGGTGGTGGTTGTGTCTTATTGAATGTTTTGCCATCTCGAGAGGCTTGGGATATGAACTAGTCTTTACTATGCTGCAACTGAGACCATGCCTACACAATTTTCCACGTTAACCTCCATGCTACATGCATGCAGGTCTTCTGACACAACACCGAGCGGGCTTTATCTTGTCTAATAATCCCCTCTGATGCTCTTTCCGGTTTCAAATATAAGCAAATAAAAACATCTTATTAATAACCTTAAATATAAGTAAAACTTAACCAACTCTATGTTTTCAATACAATCATTCCTAAAATATCTCAAAAAAATGATTGTATCATTTAATTTTTGTTTCATTCTCGATGCAGATTTTACTAAAGTAGTCTGTTTTTTATGAACTCAAGAAAATTAAATACACTCAACTAATTTCCTTAATAAGTGTGAAGTTATTTTTGTGAAGGAAAGAGAATGAAAATTCGTGGGGTAGGTAGTTGGTCATTACTTTTTTTATTAAGGTTATTTTAGTTATATGAAAAATAATATCAAAATGGGTTATTTTGGGTATATAAAAATTACTAATATTAGATCAGGGTGGGTAAATCAAATTACAAATAAAAATAATATTTTTAATTAAATATATGAGGGATCAAATTGCAAAATTTATAAATAAAAAATATACCCTGCTAACATGAAAAAAAAAGAACACATGTCAAATATTTATTGGTCCATGTCAAAAGGGAATCAAAATCCTCTGGTCTCGTAGGGTTCGAAATAAAATCCAACAACTGCCTACAATCAATGTAATTCTGAGTATTAATCAAAAGTTATAACTTAAATTATACATTTTCGTGATTTTAGTTTAAGAATTTCTCACTCTGGTGTTTATCTTAGATTATATACTTAACTACATTGTAAAGATAAAGAATGTTAGTTACATTTCTTAAAACTTATAAAAGCAACTTTAACATATTACAATCATGATTGTTAAACTGGAGATTTCAATTAAACTCAGAGTTTGGATAAATACAAATGGTAAACTCATCAACTCATAAATAGTTAAGTGTTTACAAGTATAAAAAATGTTAATTAATAACATCAAAAATGATTTAAAAACTTACAAAATGAATCTACAAATCAACTTACATCATAAAAGGAGTGACATGTGTTACTTGCTTACCATTGATTATTGGTTTAACAAGTGACACATATCACACTCTTGTGGTGTAGGTTGATTTGTATTGTTTATTTTGTAGGTTTATATATCATTACTCTTAATAACATATTCTAGGACATAAACATATTTAAAGTTTTATCCAAAAATATTTTTAAATATTCAAATATTGTAATAAATCAAATAAAAAGATAAAGTATAATCATAAATCAATATTTGCCTCGACTGCTATATGTTTTTTAATCGATCACTTACTTTATTTTGCAGCTGGATACAACAATATAATTAAAATAAATCTATTATATATTGTGAAATATAGATAATTCAACTTAAATATCGAACAACAATGAGAAAAAATTACTTTTTGAGACCAAATCAATGTTTACATGTAGACTAGTAAACTCGAGGGTTTATCAATTTTATTAAAGTTTACTTCAACTTGTACGAGTTTACCAAAAAAAGAGGTTACATTATGCGAATGTCAGGTTGTTTTTGTGACATAAAAATGTAAATTCGTAAGAGTACAAGAGTTAACTCGAGAATTTAACAAGCATTATTACAATTATATTCTCTTAACTTGTATTAAAAATTTCACGAATATATTGGTTTACATTAACGAACAAAGGGTAAATAAGAGAAAAAGCAACCTCCTTAAAAATAAAAAATGACTGATATGTAAAATTAAAAAAAATTCTTTAAAAAATTTTTATAAATAAAACCGAAAAAAATGTCAACACTCGTTAATGAACCGTATTAATAAATTGAACCTAAGATGAAAACCGGACTGTGACTTATGAAAATATCAAATTTGAGGTCCTGAGCACTTCAGTTGCACATATCATCGCCCCAGTTGGCTTCACCAAACTATACACAACAAATATCCACTTTGGAATACTCCCTCCGTCCGGCATCATTTTGGTTGATTTCTTATCCTTTTTATAAGTCGTTTTGGAATATTTAAATAGCATTAAAGAGTTTATTCAAAATACATCTCTCATAATTACATAGAGATGATAGGGTAATAATTACAATAGAAAAAAATTAATAGAGCTGTAAAATTTTAAATAAGGATAATTTTGAAATGACAACATATTTTTTGATAAAAAGAATAATAATTATTTTTCTTAATACGTATGAATTAAATAAAAGCGACTTATATTAAAGGATGGAGAGAGCAGTTAATTATCCAGTCATATTACCATTAAACTCTAGATTGAATTCAGGAATATCTAAGATTGATCTTGGGATTATAACAAGAAATAGTGTTATCTTATTATTAAACAGATAAATCCATGATAGTATTATCTTAATGATAAATGATAAATGATAAATTATAATAGGAAGGGCACTTATTAAGATACTAAAAGAGGTTTATTGTTGTAAAAAGATGTGATTTTAGGGTTTTCGAGAGAGTGACTAATGCTAATATATATTGATTGATTTATCATTCCTAATAACCTTAACAAGTGCCCTACGGGCAGTTGTTAGCAATATTCATTATAATAATTGGATAAATATATGGTTTTGGCTAAAAAAACACCAAAGATATTTGGTGTTTAAGTACACCATGTGTTAATTTAATGATTGGGTTAACATGTAACCTGTTGGGTAAGTAACATGTATCAACTTAATAAATTTTCAAATATAAACATCATTAATGAACTTATATATTGTTTCCATTTAAAGATTTTTTTTATTAATTAGTAATAAATAAAATTATCTATATATTATTTTTTTAATTATCATCTATGCTATAAGTTTTTAAAATAATTTATTTTAAAAAAAATCATAAATTCTAATTTCACTAAATTATATCTGAAATGTCCGTGTAAGACAGCCCAGTTGATGGCTGCAGGGACACTTAGGATTTCCCCCTCCCCATATCATGGGTTCTAGTCCCAGACCTCCCATGTAAACAAAAAAAAATTATATCTGAAATATTAATTTATGAAAGTGTAAATCAATTAATTTTTTAATTGAAGTATCTCTAACATAGGGAATGTAAATCAATTAATTAGGATTATCCTAATTTTTGAGGGTGTAAATTAAATAATTTACCTATACCAATGTTATTTTGTCATTGTGTGTCATATGAATTATTTTTTTTATTTTCAGAGTATTGGATTATTAAACCTACACTAAAAAAGTAATTTTAGAATATGTTCTTGAAAAAATAATCAAAATTCGACATCTACTTCATAGTTTATGTAGATTATTTTTTGAGACATGTGTAATTTTTTTATTCTACCCTTATCACTCGAATAGAAATAACTAACTTCATACCCGTTTTTTAATTTACTCGTAAAAATAATCTTCTTTACACTATCTAAATAAAATAGATTAGCTTAAATTCATTTTCAGCTAACATATCTAAATATAAACAAATTATAATTTTAACATGTTATAAGCTTAATATATTATAGTTACAAATGAAAATAATCATAATATAATTTTTTCAGCTATATCAAACACACACTTAAATGACGATCCATGTATCATTTACATGGCAAATTAATTTAATAGACTACGACTCCTAATGTGAACTGATGTGAAGACTCAACATTTCAAAATTACGCATGCCAATGGGTCAGGTTTGGGGCGGGTTTTACCAATACCAATGTCGCATGTAATACCCCGAATTTTGATTTTCAAAGTAAATAAAAGAAATATTTAAACAAAATTAATTATATGGAATTAATTAGTTTTGTTTATTAATTATGGTTATATTTAGGTATAAATTTAGGGAAAAATACAAGAAAAATATTTTGAGCATTAAAAGTAGTGTTTTTGCAGTTTAGTCCTTGGGAAGGACCTAAGAGGCAATATTGAAAAGGTAGTTGGAGGGAAAGTGAATAAAATATTAATTTTTGAAAAACTGGTCGCGTTAATCGATTAACCCGACCGTTAATCGATTAACGATGGTGCAGAAGCTGAAGATAGTGGAGTTGATGACTCAACCAGCTGGGGAACTCGATTTTGACACCTGGAAAGGCCCAGGACACGTTCTAAGCTACGTGTTGGCATGCATGGGCCTGATTGTGGCTATAAATTGAGGCCATGGTTGAAGAAATTGGTAGAAGAATAAGAAATGCACCAAAACTCTGCTGGATTTTCACCTTTAACCACCTCTGGTTTTTGCTTTCGTTTTCCTTCCCTACCCACACACGTACTGTGAGCTTCACATCATTTTGAAGCTTGCAGAGAGACCTTCAATTTAAGCCATAGATCGTGCGTTTTGGTGGCCTGAGCTAGGAGAACTTAATCTGTGAAGTGGAGCACTTGAAACTGGTTCGTGCAGTTTCAGAGTTCGAGAGGCTTGCTTTGAGTAGGAATTGTGGTGAGTATAAGTCACCATTTTGTTCCAAATCGGTTTCTAATCAAAGGTTGCAGTGTGTGGTTTCTATTCTAATCTTGTTTGCTCATTTTCATGTCCATTTGGTGGGTCAAATTTGCTGCCGAATGTGCTTACCCGAATCTGTCTTGGACCTGAAAACAAAGCATTAAGAGGTTGGAGTTTCTAGTATTTTTCTTGTTGCTATTCGATCCAAAAAGCTTCATTAAGGTAAGGGAGAAGCTTTACTAATGCTAGAATAGATTGTGGTATTGAATTGAACTTAGGATGAACCACCATGGGGTTCAAAGGGCACTAGGATGAGGTGGAATGGCTTGGAGGCCAAATGGACATGGAAACTGAATTGGAGCAAGTTAGATTATCCCCATAGAAGCTGTAGGAATGAGCAATTTGAATTGAAATGGCTTGAATCAAAATTTGACCTGTTAGGTTGTGATTTTGATTAAATTTGGGAAAATTGGGCAATTCTGTTAAATTGTGGCTAATTGCTGAAATTGATGCTTTGTACAAGTTTAATGTGATGTATTTAAGTTGTACTTGAGGTTAGTTTTGGTTAAAATTGAGTGGATATGAGTTTGGTATTCAAAAACCAGTTTCAGCACTGTTTTACTGATATATTAATCGATTGTTAATCGATTAACACGATTAAAGTCTGATCAGTTTGAAATTTTATACATGGGTAATCGATTATCAGGTTGGATAATCGATTAACAGATCAAATTTTATAATAAAAATCAGAATTTAATTATTTAATTGATTAACAAGGTATTCTAATCGATTAAAGGCTGAAGCTGAAACTTATTGACAAAGGTCTATGGAAAAGATGAATTAGAATACCAAAGCATATATTGTATGACCTCAAGTAAACTTAAATGACATTTATATTGTGGAATCCATGCATAGCATTTGCATTTTGGTTTCCCACAGTGGTGGAGACACGTCCGTGAGGCGTGGGCATACCTCTTTGTTGGTGGAACTCGAGGGGCATTCGTGTGAATGTCAGCTGGGTTTCAATGGGCGTCCATGGGGGTGTCGGGGTATGTCGGTGACCGGGGTTGCACATTTTGTTCCGGAAATACACACGGGGGTGTGGGCATGTCTTCAAACGCCAAGCTCGAGAGATGTAGTCTTGCGGGATACGTCGGCGTCACTTCTAAGAGCTCTAGGAGTGTCGTTTAATGGCGACCGAGTCCGAGAGGTACTCATTGGGGGTACCGGGCATGTTTTAAAGGTGTCACTGGAGCCTATTTGTTGTGTTGGCCAACGATCATGCATTGATAGACAAGAGGCATTGACATCGCATATAATGCTTATTGTTATTATTATTATCAGTATTCTTTACAATCTCAATGTTCATGATGGATAATGTTAGTTAATATTTGAAAATAAATGCTAAAGGAAAATGCTTTTAGTGTTAATGATGAAATTAAGGAACTATGACTTTTCATCAAATGAAGATAATTTGATAAGTTATCCGTTTGGAATTTAAATTACCTGTTATCACTTTTTATTCGATTATGTGTTAGTAATTGCTAACTCCCTAGCCCTTGTAGGTGATGGCTCGTTTTCTGGCATTCATCGAGATTCGCCCGCTCCGTAGCGGCGTTTAGGATTACGAGGGACACCGGGCGATCTTCGAGGGTGATGTGGACATCATATTCCGTCATCCTAATCCTCTGGCCCGTGTGAGACCTCGTAGGTTGCGTCTCCCTATGATTTACATCCTGCATGTACTACCGGTGTACACTTATCGTCACGGTACTCCACCACCATCACCACGCCCTGGTCGTCGTTTTTACTCATTTCAGGTTAGGTGTAACACCTAAGTTTATTTACCCTTTTTATACCCTTAATTAAAAATAGCAACTTGAAAATTTCATTTTTAACTTATGAATTGATTAGGAAAAACTCTTAATTACTTTTAATTCAAATGAAAATCTTCCGTCAAACGGACGGAGTTTCGTTTGTTTATTGGATTTTCCCAAAATTTCTGTTACCTGCAACCTGATAAACAACACATTTTCAAATAGCAAAGCCTGCAGGACTATTCACATATATATATATATATATATATATATATATACCAGCTAGTGCATCTTCGTGCACGCATCAGAAACAAGTTTAAACATCAGAACATAGTCATCAGAGTTAGCGGAATATAAACAGGTTTTAGGAAATAAGTTTTTCCCCAAAATAGACCCCTTTTCCCAAAAGGAGTAGTCCTGGGCCCAAAAAAAAACTATTTACATTTATACACAACAAAAATGATTCATATCATCGGCCCAGGACATTCCCATGTCCTACATGATGAAAGGTAACCTACTCTCCCTGTGAGGGAGAGTACTCCTGCTCGGCCTGATCCTGTGCAAACTCTTCCTCAGTACCTGTGGTGATAGTAAGGAGTGAGTATTACACATAAAATGGGGAGGCAGTTTCCAAATAAGACATAATGTAACACTAAGCAAAACACAAATAGCAATTCAATCACAACATCAAAATAAGGGACAATTCATCACAATTCGTTCTCAAGTATTCATTAGTTCCTTGAGTCGATTTTATCTCATTATTCTTATGCATTAATCTCATAATGTCTTTCGTTCACATTTCATCATTTATCATCACATTTCTCAACTAGTGTATTCCAGTCACGACTTTATTGCGTTCGCACCCCATGCGCGATGACGACTTACCACGTCTGGACAACACTCCCGGTTAAAACCGGTTTGCATCACTAGGAATTTAACGCTCCTGCCAGGAACTTTGGTACAACCAAGGGTCTCTCGCCCAACCAGGTCTCTATATCACCCAAAAGGCTTCACCTGTTAAGCTATGCTAACATATAGTTTCCACATTCCAATATACATTCAGTTATTTAAATTCATTAACTTTTCACATTCTCAACACATTTTATGTCTTTTATCTTGGCAGTGAATTGAGTCTTGGTGCATCGATGCCTAACAGGGATTTGTACCTAATGGGATTTTATGCCTGGTTGGGAACGTAGCCCTTGGGCATTTTGAAACACCCGGCAGGGGCACCTAGTCTACCAATGCACCAATTCTCAATTCAACTGCACTTTCCATTATTATTTACTTTATACATTTTCATCATTCATTGCATTGGATTTAAATCAACATAATGTCTCAGTCATTTCATAAATCAAGCATTCAAATCATCAACAATTATCAAATATCAAAATTAAACATATCAACATCAATATAAATTCCCTAAGTCATAAAATCTATTCTAACATGTGTTCTATATTATACCAACCTAAACTAACACAAACATCTTAGCACCCATTATATACATAATGTAAACTCAACCCCAGAGTAAGGTAATACTCACTATACCCACTCCTTACCTTAAATTAGCAAAGAGAAAATGGAACCTTAGTGAGCCCTAGCTCAAAATCTTGGGAATTTGAATTTCCTAAGTCTAGCTTGCCACCTCAATAAGGAAATGATGAAATAATGATAGACAACCCTATTTGATAGAGCACAAGAGGAATGGTCTTTGTCCTTGCCTTGATTTGAGTTGGAAGGCATGAAACACAATCCCTATATCATAAAGAGTGCAAGAATCCTAGGGTTTTAGAATAAAATCCATGAACTAAGAAGCGTTTGATTGAAAAGGAAAATACTTATGGCATGAAACTAACTTACCCAAATCAATGGTGAAAAAATGAAAATCCAAAGAGAGGGAAGAAGGGTGCAATTCGTGAGCCCCCAAGAAGGAAGAGGATGAGCTTCAAACAATATCCATGGTGCAAGACTTGGTGGGTGTGATAGATTTTGGGTTTGGGGTGCCCAAGATCAAAGGTGTATGGTGGATTTGATGATTGGAATGTGATGAAGATGGAGAGAAATGGATGAAGTTAATGGAGTTGTGTGGGTTTGAATGGTAGTGAAGAGCTTATGTTTTTATTGCTTTATTTTTGCCTTGGCTGGTGCAGGAGGATCCAAGGGCTGGTGTGGCAAACTTAGCCACCAAGTTGGAAATCAATGGACCAGATCAAATCTGGTCTGCGCCACGCGCCTGGGCGCATGCCAGGCTCGCCTGGGCGCATGCCAGGCTCGCCTGGGCGCACGATCAGCACTAGCACCAAGCTGGTGCATGGCTCATACGGTCAGCTGGAGATTTGGCGCGCCACACGGATTTCTGGTGCGCTGGTGTGCGCATCCGCTCGCCTGGGCGAGCCATTACCTCGCTTGGGCGAGAAAACTGCACCAGATCCAAGTTGGTGCGTAACTGGCTCGGTCAGAAATGGGAATGGTGCGGCTGGTGGGAATCCTGGTGCTCCAACACGCATTTCTGGTGCGCTGGAGTGGTGTTGCGCCCGCCTGGGCGAATGGTGGGCTGGCCTGGGCGGAATTTCCACTGGATGGTGCACCAAATGAATAGTGACTCGCCTGGGCGAGTGACTCATGCGCCTGGGCGAGAATCACATTTCAAATCTTCGATTCGCCGTAACTTTTTCGTCGACCGTCGGATCGAGTCCAAATTTTTAGACATGCTTCTTTACCCCATAAACTTCACATCCAACGGTGGAATTTATTTTCTTAGCTTCCTATAATAAATTTCTAATTTTCTCTTTTCGGTTGATTTCTAACACCTAAAACGCCGATTTTTACTCCCGATCTCGCTTATATGACCCTGCCCAAGGCCATATATACCTTCTATACAACTCCTAGGACCTATAATCACCACCCACATATCTGGCAAAATTCATTAAATCACTTTTCCAATTTTTCTAAGGTTTTTAGTATTTATTTCACTTAAAATCAAGATTTAGGATGTTACAATTCTCTCCCACTTACCTGAATTTCGTCCTCGAAATTTGTCGAACAATTGTGGATGAGACTGCCTGATCTTGTCCTCCAGTTCCCATGTAGCCTCTTCCACATCGTTCCTGATCCATATAACCTTTACCAAAGAGATTTCCTTGCCTCTGAGCTGCTTCACCTGCCTGTCTTCAATTCTAACTGGCAGAACTTCGAAAGTCAAGTTCTCTTTCAAAGGCAAATCATCTAAGGTAAACACATGCGAAGGATCATGGACGTATTTCCTTAATTGTGAAACATGAAACACGTCAGGAAGCCTTGACAAGTGAGGGGGTAATGCAATCCTGTACGCCACTGGGCCAATCTTCTCCAGAATCTCATAAGGCCCAACAAACCGAGGAGTTAACTTCCTGGATTTGATTGCCCTACCAATTCCTGTGATCGGAGACACTCTTAGGAACACATGATTCCCAACATCGAACTCCAAAGGTCTCCTTCGCCTATCTGCATAACTCTTTTGGCGATCTTGTGAAGTTTTCATTTTGTTCTTGATCATTGTGACCTTCTCTGTTGTTTCTTTCACAATGTCAGGACCTGTCAACAGATTTTCACCTATCTGGAACCAACACAAAGGTGTTCTACATTTCCTTCCGTAGAGAGCCTCGAATGGTGCCATACCGATACTGGAGTGAAAAATGTTGTTATAAGTGAACTCCATCAAAGGTAGTAGCTGCTCCCAACTACCGGCTTGTTCCAGTACACATGCCCTCAACAAATCTTCAAGTGTCTGGATAGTACGCTCAGATTGTCCGTCTGTCTGCGGATGATAAGCTGTACTGAACCTTAGCTTAGTACCCAATGCTTGTTGAAGACTCTGCCAAAATCTAGACAGAAATCTCGGATCACGATCGGATACAATGCTAGTAGGAACACCATGCAACTTCACTATGTCCCTGATGTACAACTGAGTCAATTTCTCAAGAGTATACTTCTTATGGACAGGAATGAAATGAGCACACTTTGTAAGACGGTCTACAACCACCCAAACTGAATCACATCCTCCAACAGTCCTCGGTAAACCCGTCACAAAGTCCATAGCTATACTATCCCATTTCCATTCCGGAATCTCAAGTGATCGCAAAGGACCACCAGGCTTTTGATGCTCAATCTTAACTTTCTGACAAGTTAAGCAATGAGACACATGATCGGCCACATCAGTTTTCAACTTCGGCCACCAATAAATCCTTTTTAGATCTTGGTACATCTTTGTTGCACCAGGATGAAAATTCATCTTGGTTCGATGCGCTTCCCATAGGATATCTCTTCTAACTTCGAAATCCATAGGAACACATATCCGACCCCTAAATCGGATGATGCCATCAGAACCTTTCACAAAGTCGGGCTCTTCATTGCTCGATGCCCCTTCTAATAACTTTTGCAATTCAACATCATCGGCTTGCCTTTCTTTAATAAGACCCATCAAGTCATTAGTAACCCTTAACATTTCAAGAACGATGCTCTTCTCTTTCACTTGCATGTTCAGGTTGAGGTCACTAAATTCTTGAATCAATTCCATCTCTTTCACCATCAGATTGCTGACATGCAAAGTCTTACGACTTAGTGCATCAGCCACTACATTGGCCTTGCCCGGATGATACTGAAGATCGAAGTCATAGTCTTTAAGAAATTCCATCCACCTCCTCTGTCTCATGTTCAATTCTTTTTGATCGAAGAGATAGCGAAGACTTTTATGATCGCTAAAGACCTCGAACTTTGAACCATATAGATAATGCCTCCAGATTTTCAAAGCAAAAACCACTTCCGCCAACTCAAGATCATGAGTGGGATAGTTCTGTTCATGCTGCCTCAATTGTCTGGATGCATAAGCTATGACTTGCCCTTGCTGCATCAACACACAACCCAACCCTTGCATAGAAGCATCACAATACACCACGAAGGATTGAGTCGGGTCCGGCAAAATTAACACCGGAGAACTAGTCAAGCGCCTCTTCAACTCTTGGAAACTACTTTCACATTTCGGGGACCACTCAAACGGAACACCTTTCCGTGTAAGAGTCGTCAAAGGGAGAGCCAACTTAGAGAACCCTTCAATAAACCTCCGATAATACCCAGCCATACCAAGAAAGCTTCTGATCTCAGTGATGGACTTAGGTCTCTCCCACTTAAGTACCGCTTCCACCTTAGAAGGATCAACAGCAACACCCTTCTCAGAAATAACATGCCCCAGAAACTGCACTTCGTTCAACCAGAAACTACATTTAGAAAGCTTTGCATAAAGCTGTTTAGATTTGAGAATTTGCAGCACTATTCTCAGATGCTCAGCATGCTCACTTGGACTCTTAGAATAGATTAGAATGTCGTCAATGAAAACTATGACGAAAGAATCCAAGTACGGCCTGAATATTCTGTTCATATAATCCATGAAAATAGCCGGAGCATTAGTGAGAACAAAGGACATAACCACATACTCAAAATGTCCATATCTCGACCTGAACGCCGTTTTAGGAATGTCCTCCTCTCGGATACGGATTTGATGGTATCCCGATCGAAGGTCAATCTTAGAAAATACAGCTGCTCCTCGCAATTGGTCCAACAAATCATCAATGCGAGGGAGAGGATACTTGTTTTTCACCGTCACCGCATTCAATTGTCTATAATCGATGCACATTCGGAGACTTCCGTCCTTCTTTTTAACAAAAAGAATCGGAGCTCCCCAAGGTGACACGCTTGGTCTAATCAAACCCTTAGCCAAAAGCTCCTCTATCTGCTTTTTCAACTCTTCTAACTCCGGAGGTGCCATCCGGTACGGGGCTATAGAAATAGGGCCTGCACCGGGCATCAGATCAATGCTAAACTCCACTTCTCTGTTTGGCGGTAATCCAGGAATCTCTGAAGGAAAGACTTCTGGAAACTCACAGACTACCGGAATCTGACTGATTTCTGCCTCCTCATTCATCTCCAAGGCAGATATAGAAAGATCACTGATAGTGATTGATTTCTGATGACAGTCAATCAGAACATGGTGCCGAGACATCCAGTCCATGCCCAGAATGATGTCAAGCTTAGTTAGAGGCAAACAGATTAGATTGACTTTGAATTCCCGCTCCAATACTCGAAGTGGGCAATCCAAACACATGGTTGATGTGACTACAGAAGAATTGGTGGGTGTAGAAACAGATAATTTATAAGGCATTTCTATTGCAGACAACCCTAACTTCTTCATGCAATCGGAAGAAATAAATGAATGAGTAGCTCCGCAATCATAGAGAATACCACAAGGAATACTATTAACATAACCGGTACCTCTAATTAGTTCATCAGCCTCAGTAACCTCCTCGCCGTTCAGAGTGTAAACCTTCCCCTTCCGAGTCACCCTGTTATCACCAGCTTTCTGAACCTTAGCCACATTCACCTCCTTTTTAACTGCATTGTTAGGACAACTCATGCTCATGTGACCTGGCTGACCACATCTATAACAGGTCACAACCCTCTTGCTCGGATCCAACTTCCAGCAATCTCCCCTATGCTGCTTGCCACAGTGGGGACAAGTCGGAATAGAACCATAGGTGCTCACTACCGGGCCTGATCTAGGCTGGGAGTAAGGACCTGGTCGCTGCACCGAACTCTTGCCCCTGATCGGACCTCCAGTCTTTTGAACATTCTTGCTGCGTTTCTCAGCTGCACGCCGATTCCTGCTCTTTTCATACGTGCTGGTCATGTTGATCAGTTGAGACAAATTGCTGATGTTATGATATTCGAAAGCCATTTGGATCTCAGAACGTAGTCTGGTCTCAAACTTGATGCATTTGGTCCTTTCATCTGCATCCCTGTAACTTCCAGCATACCGGATCAAGTCCTCGAACTTAGCAGCATATTCCCCGACGCTCATGTTTCCTTGAACAAGCTGCAGAAAAGTGATATCCTTCTCTCTCCGAACATCTTCCGGAAAGTACTTGCCCAGAAAACGACTCTTGAACAAGTCCCATATAATCACCCGATTATCCGCCTCTAAACCTCTCCGCATTTGCTGCCACCAATGTTCCGCTTCACTAGTCAGCATATACTGTGCTAGCAGAACCTTCTGATCCTCCGGTGGTGCCATAGTGTTGAGAATCTTCTCGATCTCTTGCAACCATAGCTGTGCACCATCGGGATTAAAGCCACCTTCGAACTTTTGTGGATCATTCTTCCTGAACCGCGCCAACCAATCAATAGCCACAGGAGTTGGGGGCTGAGGAATCATTGCAGCTGCTGTTGCTGTTGCTGCTGCTGTAGCAGCAGCTGCGATGTTATTCCCCTGATCCTGTTGCATCTTAGCCATCTGCTCCAAAATAGCTCGGATCCCATCATTATCGATCCGTCTACTAGCCATTCTGTTTAGTCATGCACAAGGCCGACAGTTAATGCTTAACAGCATAGTTAATAATATAAACATCCTATCATTAGGCACTAGACTCTAAACTTATAATTATCGATCACTCGCTTGGTGAGTAATCACTGGAGTAGCTCATAACTCCAAAGGCCGAGGGAAACTGCTCTGATACCATAAAATGTAACACCTAAGTTTATTTACCCTTTTTATACCCTTAATTAAAAATAGCAACTTGAAAATTTCATTTTTAACTTATGAATTGATTAGGAAAAACTCTTAATTACTTTTAATTCAAATGAAAATCTTCCGTCAAACGGACGGAGTTTCGTTTGTTTATTGGATTTTCCCAAAATTTCTGTTACCTGCAACCTGATAAACAACACATTTTCAAATAGCAAAGCCTACAGGGCTATTCACATATATATATATATATATACCAGCTAGTGCATCTTCGTGCACGCATCAGAAACAAGTTTAAACATCAGAACATAGTCATCAGAGTTAGCGGAATATAAACAGGTTTTAGGAAATAAGTTTTTCCCCAAAATAGACCCCTTTTCCCAAAAGGAGTAGTCCTGGGCCCCAAAAAAAACTATTTACATTTATACACAACAAAAATGATTCATATCATCGGGCCCAGGACATTCCCATGTCCTACAGGATGAAAGGTAACCTACTCTCCCTGTGAGGGAGAGTACTCCTGCTCGGCCTGATCCTGTGCAAACTCTTCCTCAGTACCTGTGGTGATAGTAAGGAGTGAGTATTACACATAAAATGGGGAGGCAGTTTCCAAATAAGACATAATGTAACACTAAGCCAAACACAAATAGCAATTCAATCACAACATCAAAATAAGGGACAATTCATCACAATTCGTTCTCAATTATTCATTAGTTCCTTGAGTCGATTTTATCTCATTATTCTTATGCATTAATCTCATAATGTCTTTCGTTCACATTTCATCATTTATCATCACATTTCTCAACTAGTGTATTCCAGTCACGACTTTATTGCGTTCGCACCCCATGCGCGATGACGACTTACCACGTCTGGACAACACTCCCGGTTAGAACCGGTTTGCATCACTAGGAATTTAACGCTCCTGCCAGGAACTTTGGTACAACCAAGGGTCTCTCGCCCAACCAGGTCTCTATATCACCCAAAAGGCTTCACCTGTTAAGCTATGCTAACATATAGTTTCCACATTCCAATATACATTCAGTTATTTAAATTCATTAACTTTTCACATTCTCAACACATTTTATGTCTTTTATCTTGGCAGTGAATTGAGTCTTGGTGCATCGATGCCTAACAGGGATTTGTACCTAATGGGATTTTATGCCTGGTTGGGAACGTAGCCCTTGGGCATTTTGAAACACCCGGCAGGGGCACCTAGTCTACCAATGCACCAATTCTCAATTCAACTGCACTTTCCATTATTATTTACTTTATACATTTTCATCATTCATTGCATTGGATTTAAATCAACATAATGTCTCAGTCATTTCATAAATCAAGCATTCAAATCATCAACAATTATCAAATATCAAAATTAAACATATCAACATCAATATAAATTCCCTAAGTCATAAAATCTATTCTAACATGTGTTCTATATTATACCAACCTAAACTAACACAAACATCTTAGCACCCATTATATACATAATGTAAACTCAACCCCAGAGTAAGGTAATACTCACTATACCCACTCCTTACCTTAAATTAGCAAAGAGAAAATGGAACCTTAGTGAGCCCTAGCTCAAAATCTTGGGAATTTGAATTTCCTAAGTCTAGTTTTCCACCTCAATAAGGAAATGATGAAATGATGATAGACAACCCTATTTGATAGAGCACAAGAGGAATGGTCTTTGTCCTTGCCTTGATTTGAGTTGGAAGGCATGAAACACAATCCCTATATCATAAAGAGTGCAAGAATCCTAGGGTTTTAGAATAAAATCCACGAACTAAGAAGAGTTTGATTGAAAAGGAAAATACTTATGGCATGAAACTCACTTACCCAAATCAATGGTGAAAAAATGAAAATCCAAAGAGAGGGAAGAAGGGTGCAATTCGTGAGCCCCCAAGAAGGAAGAGGATGAGCTTCAAACAATATCCATGGTGCAAGACTTGGTGGGTGTGATAGATTTTGGGTTTGGGGTGCCCAAGATCAAAGGTGTATGGTGGATTTGATGATTGGAATGTGATGAAGATGGAGAGAAATGGATGAAGTTGATGGAGTTGTGTGGGTTTGAATGGTAGTGAAGAGCTTATGTTTTTATTGCTTTATTTTTGCCTTGGCTGGTGCAGGAGGATCCAAGGGCTGGTGTGGCAAACTTAGCCACCAAGTTGGAAATCAATGGACCAGATCAAATCTGGTCTGCGCCACGCGCCTGGGCGCATGCCAGGCTCGCCTGGGCGCACGATTAGCACCAGCACCAAGCTGGTGCATGGCTCATACGGTCAGCTGGAGATTTGGCGCGCCACACAGATTTCTGGTGCGCTGGTGTGCGCATCCGCTCGCCTGGGCGAGCCATTACCTCGCTTGGGCGAGAAAACTGCACCAGATCCAAGCTGGTGCGTAACTGGCTCGGTCAGAAATGGGAATGGTGCGGCTGGTGGGAATCCTGGTGCTCCAACACGCATTTCTGGTGCGCTGGAGTGGTGTTGCGCCCGCCTGGGCGAATGTTGGGCTGGCCTGGGCGGAATTTCCACTGGATGGTGCACCAAATGAATAGTGACTCGCCTGGGCGAGTGGCTCATGCGCCTGGGCGAGAATCACATTTCAAATCTTCGATTCGCCGTAACTTTTTCGTCGACCGTCGGATCGAGTCCAAATTTTTAGACATGCTTCTTTACCTCATAAACTTCACATCCAACGGTGGAATTTATTTTCTTAGCTTCCTATAATAAATTTCTAATTTTCTCTTTTCGGTTGATTTCTAACACCTAAAACGCCGATTTTTACTCCCGATCTCGCTTATATGACCCTGCCCAAGGCCATATATACCTTCTATACAACTCCTAGGACCTATAATCACCACCCACATATCTGGCAAAATTCATTAAATCACTTTTCCAATTTTTCTAAGGTTTTTAGTATTTATTTCACTTAAAATCAAGATTTAGGATGTTACATTAGGCGTCCTGCTACTCGTTCTCGTCCCTCTACTAGTGATGTTGAGAATGCCACTCCTCGCCCTGGTCCGTCCACTAGGGTGCATTTTGCACCTTCACCTGATGCGGTGCCTCGCACTGCTGCACCCTCAGTGCCGGACAAGGAGGAGGAGGAGGACCCAGTAGAGGATGAGGACAAGGGAGCTGCGGACCATTCTACTGGTAGCTAGTGGCGTGATGATGACCCTTGAGTACGGGCAGGATGGGACTCATAGTGTGACGTAGTTGTTGCAGCTTTTGGAGGACTCAGAGATCAGACATCAGTGTGGGTGGATCATGGCACAACTCTCAGCATACTCCTTTATTTTTGAGTTGTATTATACTATATATATTTTGAGAGGAGTACGTGAGAGTTGTTATTTTATATTTACTGGTCTGTATCTCTATACTTTGCTATCTCGACTTTTGACTACTGTTGATGTTCTGGTTTATCTATATATATATATATATATATATATATATGGGCTCTGGTTGCGTGTATGATTTTGATATTTCTTTTAATTAATCGCAACCAACACAAAGATTTTAAAATCGATTCCGCTGATCTCAAGTTAATTGCACGACAATTTTATTGAATTCGAAAGCAGTTCTGGAAAACAGACTTTATAAAGGAAATTATTTTTCCATGAAAATTTTATAAGATTGTTTCACTACTGAATGTATACTCTATTTAATATACATCAAGTATGATTTTCAATTAGAGTGTATATATATATATATATATATATATATTATATTTTGAGGGTGTCGCGCGCATCGCACCCATTAAAAGCAGGGCTGATTTTGGTGCGGGTTTAAGTAGAGCGGGTATGAAAAGGTGAAACCCAAACACATCCCATCGAGTTCGGGGAAACCCGCTGATAATCCATCCAATTATTTTTTAAAATTATATTTTATTGTATTAAACAAAAATCATATATAACATACATTACAATTCAAATAAAATATAATAATAAACGTCACATTTTAAAAATATCTAAAATATTGCGAATTAAATCATGGTTTTTGACAAATATGTTAGTTTGACTTCACCATTTAACTATTATTATAATGAAAAATATTTAATTTTTATTTTAGTGTGAGTTTGGGAGCGGAGGCGGGGCAAGCACTTACAATCCCAGACTCGCTCCCCCCCCATCTTTTTAAAGAAAATTTTAGTTTCGGGTTTCTCCAAACCCGATTAGAGCAGGTTTCACCCATCAAATTCGGATCGATTTCGAACGGGTACCACGAATGTGGGTTTATTGTCATCCATATCCAAAATCATAATTGTTAGATGTGATCGTCAATCTACAGCATACAATTTTCAATGCATTATATATAATTTTCTTAATTAACTTTAATATTTGAATATAAATATTTATGAATAATGTTATCAATGGGTAAATATATTTTTACAAAAGACATAAAGGTTTTTTTTTTTAAAAATGTTACAATGTGTTGATTTGTTCCAACTGAAAAATCACTTTTCTCATATTACATTTTTTAATTATCTATGAAATAAGTTTTTTTTATAATTATTTATTTTTATAAAATCATAAATTTTTATAATTAACATATTTATACAAATTACATAAGGGCATTTTTGTCTATAGTAATATGTTATACTATGTTAATTTGTTTAAACTGAAAAATCACCTTCTACATATTTCATTTTTAATTATCTATTCTATAAGTTTTTTTAATAATTATTTATTTTAAAAAATAATAAATTTTTATAATTAACATATTTGTACAAAACATATAAGGGTATTTTTGTCTACAATAATATGTTATATTATATTAATTTGTTCCAACTGAAAAATGACATTTCTTATATTATACTATTTTTTTAATTATCTATGTTATTTGTTTTTTTTTATAATTATTTATTTTAAAAAAATCATAAATTTTTATAATTAACATATTTCTACAAAACAAATAAGGGTATTTTTTTTACAATAATATGTAATACTATGTTAATTTGTGTCAACTTAAAAATCATCTTTCTCATTTTATATTTTTTAATTATTTATGTTATAAGTTTTTTTTTATAATTACATATTTTAAAAAATATTATAAATCCCAATTTCATTAAATTATCGTGTATTTAAATAAGAAACTCAGTAAAAAATTATTATTTTTTAAATTTATGATGTAAGTAAAAAAATAATTTAACAATTAAAAAAAAGTAAAAGCTCCTAAAATCTTTAAAGATTACAATAATAAATAATGAATCATCATTTCAAAAAATAAAAGATTACAATAATAAATGATGTATAACCTGTTATACCTGTTAAGACAGGTAAATAAGGATTGTGCGTTTATCCATCAAAACAAAATTCGCTGTAGCTTAGCTTTCACCTAAATATATAACTGGATTGCTTTATGTAAATAAGAGATAAATACATAAACATATATATATGATAACAAGGAATAAATATTTCAGAATCACACAAAGATTGGAGCAAGACTGTTGGCAAAGTTATCACCACAAGAAAACGTGCTATTTATAGCGGTTGTTTTGCGGCGGTTCTTCGTCGTGGTTTTAAGAACCGCTGTGGGTGTTCAATCAAACACTATTATATAATTTTGACACTAAATGCTTAATTCAGAGAGCTCCTCAATAAATGGAGCTCTCACAATAAAAGTTAGGAAAATGAGAACGTATAAGATATGCCACGTGTCAATTGTTAGATCCAGTGAGAATGTTTTGATAATGACAAAGGTTTTGAACAAGCTACAAATGTGTTGATCAAGTTCAAGTTCAACAAGCAAACAACACTCAACAAATGATGAAGAGAGAGCAAGCTCATGAAGACTTAATTTGTGTATAATTGTAATATCTCTAGTTTGAGTCTTTTATTTTAATGAGTTTGGGTAGAGTCTTTAGAGGGTAGTGAATCTCTATCAAGGTCATGATTATATCATATTTTGAGTATTCACTTAACCTAAAATCACTAGGTGGCTTAAAGGTTTGAAAGGAAAGGTTTAATTTTGAGAAAACAAGTTTTTAATTGATTTGAACAGTGGTTAATCGATTAAGACAGAGGCTAATCGATTAACACACACATTAAGCAGTGCTTAATCGATTAAGCCAAGTGTTAATCGATTAAGACCTGTTAAATTGGTTTTTAAAATACGTTTTTAACTTCTCAAAATCAGTTTTTTAGTGCTCCTAACTTTTGGGTATTCTATATAAACCTTTTCCTAATGTTTGTGATTAACAAGTATCATTTTTACATCAATTTTACAAAGATCAAGCCACACTATTCTCTCTCACTTTCATAGATCAAAGCTTTCTACTTTTACATTCTTTGATCAAGAATCTTTGAATCTCTTATGTTGATATTTTCATAGCTATTGAAAGAGATTCATAAGATTGTTATTGTGTTTTCATTGAGTTGTAATTATTGCAAAGGAGGCAAGCTATCTACAACACAAGGAAGCCTTGGTGGTTGTTCATCAAGCAAAGTTATCTTGGAAGTCTTGTTGTGATAACAAGCAATTGGAAGTCTTGGTGTGTGGTATCATCAAGCAAGTGGAAGTCTTGGTGTGTGGTATCATCAAGCAAGTGGAAGTCTTGTTGAGGGGAATTGGCAAGCAAGGGAAGAGGTTAGATTAGATTCAATAGGGTTGCAAGACAAGAGTGTGGTATCTCTTGGAGGCTATCAAGAAGTGAGTCTTGAGAGGCATTTTCTTGTAATTTGAGAACTCTAATTTCTCATAGTGAAGAATCTCTCTTGGCTGAAGAGGGGACTAGATGTAGCTCTCAAGTGGATGAGAGTGAACCAGGATAAATCTCTGTGCAGTATCTCTATTCTCTTAACTCTTTACATTCAAGTCATTTCATAGTGTTCTTGGTTGAAAACCTAGAAAAGATTGATTTTCATAATTGATTGAATTGAATCTTAATTGTGAAAATTGATTTGGGGAAAATCATTTTCATAACCTAGGTAATCAATAAGAATATTGGTGTTAATCAATTCTGCTTAATCTCTGATCATTCGTGTTAATTGATTGATTTTCGTATTCAATTGAAAAGTGATTTTTCAGTTTTAACAGTGATTAATCGATTAACTGAAGCTGTTAATTGATTAACCAAAATCAAGCTTTCGTAAATAATCGATTAACTGAAGTATTAATCGATTAATCATTTGAAGACTTTCGGGTTTTAATCGATTAATTGCATACTTAATCGAGTAAGAGCTTAAGTTTTTGTAAAAATCATTTGTTTTAAGTGTTTCGATTTGTTTCTTTCGAAAATCTTTCAAGGTTTCTCTAACACCTATTCAACCCCCCTTCTAGGTGTTCTCCTAGTGTCTCCTAGTTATTTCACTCACCGATTGTAGTTCGTACAATTGGTATCAGAGCTCCGTCGAAAGACACGAGCATAGAACTTTTTCGTTAAGATCCTTGAGGAAACTACAATGGGTTCTACGAATCCCTTTGGTGGTGAAGGTGCTTCAATTAGCCGCCCTCCTATGTTTGGTGGAGAGGGTTATGCTTATTGGAAAGTTAGAATGAGAATTTTTATAGAAGCCATAGACATGAACATTTGGGAAGCCATTGAGAATGGTCCTCATATTCCCTCAAAACAAGTAGAAGGTGTATCTCAACTTACCCCCAAAGATAAGTGGACCCATGATGATAAAAGGAAAATTCAATATGATTTAAAAGCAAAGAATATCATCACCTCCGCTCTATCTTATGATGAGTTCTTTAGAGTCTCCAAATGTCATAATGCCAAACAAATGTGGGACACCTTGCAAGTCACACATGAAGGCACTAGTGAAGTTAGGCGTGCTAGATTAAATTCTTTGATGCATGAAAATGAATTGTTTCGTATGTTGCCTAATGAATCTATATGTATTATGCAAAAACGTTTTACTCATATTATTAATCATCTCATTGCTCTTTGAAAAACTTTCATGAATTGTGAACTTGTTAACAAAGTTTTAAGATGTCTAAGTAGGGAATGACAACCTAAGGTTACTGCAATTGTTGAATCAAAGGACTTGGACACCATGGACTTGGCTACACTTTTCGGAAAGCTTAAAGAACATGAAATGGAGCTTGGACGTTTGCATATGCATGAAGAGTCGGATAAGTACAAGGAAAGAAAAGGAATTGCTCTTAAAGCCAAAAGTTCATATAAAAAGGAAGAGAGTTTCGATAATGATGATAATGAAGATTCCGATTCGGACATTGATGAAGAAGAGATGAAACGTCTACTAAGAAATTTTAGCAAGCTTCTAAGGAAAAAAGGAAGGTTGAACAAAGACAAAAGTAAAGAGAAGAATCCCCCACACTACAAGACCAAGACAACAAAAGAAGGAGTAGTTTGCCATGAATGCGGAAAACCCGGTCATCTCAAGTACTCATGCTCTAAGTATCTCAAGAAGAAGGAGAAAGAGAAGAAAAATTCAAAACACAAAAGGGCATACATCGTTTGGGATGATGAAGAAGACAAGGAAAGCACAACTAGTAGTTCTTCGGATGATGAAGAAGTCGCTACACTCAACTTGATAGCTCTAGTAGATGAAGAGGAAAGTTCAAATGATGAATCAAGTGAACAAAGTGAGGATAGCGATGTAAGTGAAACTAAATCCGAAATTTCTTCGAAATATGAAATTTTATATAATGCTTATGAAGAAATGAATGAACACCTTAAGAAACTAGCTTTGAAAAACATTGAAAGGAAGAAGCTCATTTTGAAACATCAACAAGAGATTTTAGAACTTCAAAAACAAATTGATGAGCTTAATCTTCAAAATGAAACTCTTGATCTCATATATGCTAGTTCTTCTTGTGATTGTGCTAGTAGATTGAATATTGTGGTTGATTGTGAGAATTGCAAGTTGCTTAAAGATGAAAATGCTATTTTGAAAAATAAGCTTGCAAGTTTCACAAGTGGTGATATTAGATTGCGCACATTGTTAAATTTTCAAAGAGGAAATTCAAACAAGTTTGGTTTGGGTTATACTAATGCTAAGAGTAAGTCTCATAGAAATGTTGTTGATTTTTCAAGTGCACCAACATGTTTCTATTGTGGCACTCATGGACATACTTCAAATGTGTGTTATATTAAAGTGCATGGTATACCTAGAGGAAATTTTGTTTGGGTTAAGAAGGGTGAGAGTCCCTTAACTAACAAAAATGGATCCAAAACCATTTGGATACCAAAAAGCAAAGCATGATTGTTTTTATAGGTATGATTGAAGAGCAAAAGGCAGTACAAGTATTATTCAATTATTTGCTTCTTCAAATTTCAAGTAAAAGTCCTACAAATTGGTATAATTGATATTGTTGGATATTTACAATTGGTATTACTTCTACAAAAGTTCAATTGATATCAATGTGTGATCATTATATGTTTATCATGCTATTGTTGATTTTATGATATTTCTTTACACTTGATATCTAACTTTGTCAAGTGATATTATGACTTTCTAGTTACAATTGGTATTATATCTCATTGTCATATTTCTTGCCAATTGGTATCACATTTCAAAGTATAGTTCATTAGTTTTAAATTTTGTATCATTGATTTATTGGTATCAATGTTGTGAAGAAATGAATGTTATATTTTCTCTTATTTTGGCTTAGAATTTTATATTTCAATTGGTATATATTACTTTTTGATAATGCCAAAAGGGGGAGAAGAGGTTGTTTTGTTGTTTTCATATAGGTTGAGCAAAGTTGTTGAAGATAGGGGGAGAATCAAGCTTAACTCAAAGGTTTTCAAAATGTCAAAAGCATTTATTGAGGGGGAGCAAGAATCTCACCAAGTGATCAAATGGTTCAAGTATCAACAACTTCAAACAAATTCAAAATCAAAACGTGTTTGTCATTTTCAAAAAGGGGGAGATTGTTAGATCCAGTGAGAATGTTTTGATAATGACAAAGGTTTTGAACAAGCTACAAATGTGTTGATCAAGTTCAAGCTCAACAAGCAAACAACACTCAACAAATGATGAAGAGAGAGCAAGCTCATGAAGACTTAATTTATGTATAATTGTAATATCTCTAGTTTGAGTCTTTTATTTTAATGAGTTTGGGTAGAGTCTTTAGAGGGTAGTGAATCTCTATCAAGGTCATGATTATATCATATTTTGAGTATTCACTTAACCTAAAATCAATAGGTGGCTTAAAGGTTTGAAAGGAAATGTTTAATTTTGAGAAAACAAGTTTTTAATTGATTTGAACAGTGGTTAATCGATTAAGACAGAGGCTAATCGATTAACACACACATTAAGCAGTGCCTAATCGATTAAGCCAAGTGTTAATCGATTAAGACCTGTTAAATTGGTTTTTAAAATACTTTTTTAACTTCTCAAAATCAGTTTTTTAGTGCTTCTAACTTTTGGGTATTCTATATAAACCTTTTCCTAATGTTTGTGATTAACAAGTATCATTTTTACATCAATTTTACAAAGATCAAGCCACACTATTCTCTCTCACTTTCATAGATCAAAGCTTTCTACTTTTACATTCTTTGATCAAGAATCTTTGAATCTCTTATGTTGATATTTTCATAGCTATTGAAAGAGATTCATAGGATTGTTATTGTGTTTTCATTGAGTTGTAATCATTGCAAATGAGGCAAGCTATCTACAACACAAGGAAGCCTTGGTGGTTGTTCATCAAGCAAAGTTATCTTGGAAGTCTTGTTGTGATAACAAGCAATTGAAAGTCTTGGTGTGTGGTATCATCAAGCAAGTGGAAGTCTTGGTGTGTGGTATCATCAAGCAAGTGGAAGTCTTGTTGAGGGGAATTGGCAAGCAGGGGAAGATGTTAGATTAGATTCAATAGGGTTGCAAGACAAGAGTGTGGTATCTCTTGGAGGCTATCAAGAAGTGAGTCTTGAGAGGCATTTGCTTGTAATTTGAGAACTCTAATTCCTCATAGTGAAGAATCTCTCTTGGTTGAAGAGGGGACTGGATGTAGCTCTCAAGCGGATGAGAGTGAACCAGGATAAATCTCTGTGCAGTATCTCTATTCTCTTAACTCTTTACATTCAAGTCATTTCATAGTGTTCTTGGTTGAAACCTAGAAAAGATTGATTTTCATAATTGATTGAATTGAATCTTAATTGTGCAAATTGATTTGGGGAAAATCATTTTCATAACCTATCTAGGTAATCAATAAGAATATTGGTGTTAATCAATTCCGCTTAATCTCTGATCATTCGTGTTAATTGATTGATTTTCGTATTCAATTGAAAAGTGATTTTTCAGTTTTAACAGTGATTAATCGATTAACTGAAGCTGTTAATCGATTAACCAAAATCAAGCTTTCGTAAATAATCGATTAACTGAAGTATTAATCGATTAATCATTTGAAGACTTTCGGGTGTTAATCGATTAATTGCATACTTAATCGATTAAGAGCTTAAGTTTTTGTAAAAATCATTTGTTTTAAGTGTTTCGATTTGTTTCTTTCGAAAATCTTTCAAGGTTTCTTTAACACCTATTCAACCCCCCCTTCTAGGTGTTCTCCTAGTGTCTCCTAGTTATTTCACTCACCGATTGTAGTTCTTACATCAATGATATTTATAAAAAAATTCATGAAAAGATATGTCTTATGGACTAACACCCTTTCATAATAGTTTAAAAAAATAAAAAATTCGTGAAAAAATATATCTTATAGACTAACACCCTTTCATAATAGTGTTTTTAAATATAATTTAAAAAAATAAACTCTGAAACAATACTAATGCACCTATACAAAATAATACAGTAATCCCTTTCATAATAGTTTTAAAAAAATAAAAAATTCTTGAAAAGATATATCTTGACTAATATCCTTTCATAATAGTGTTTCTAAGTATAATTTAAAAAATAAACTCCGAAACAATACTAATGCACCTATACAAAATAATAAATTATTGAAAAGTTAAGTCTTATGAACTAACACCATTTCATAATAGTTTTAAAAAAATAAAAAATTCTTGAAAAGATGTCTTATGAACTAACTCCCTTTCATAATAGTGTTTCTAAATATAATTTAAAAAAAAATTCCGAAACAATACTAATACACCTATACAAAATAATAAATTCTTGAGAATTTATATCTTTTGAACTAACACCATTTCACAATAGTGTTACTAAATACATTTTTTAAAAAAATAAATTATGAAAAATTATGTAACTATTATTATTTACCTATACTGTATTCCTTATATTATTGTTTTATATAAATTTGTTATAATAAGTACAATATTAATTATGTAACCTCTATATTAGTTCGCTTATAAAATATTACCGGTTAATTAGTACTATTATTGTTTAATTAGTGTAACATTTCAACTCTGTGCAATGATATTATTCAATATTTACTTTCTCAGGTTGACATAAAAGTTCGTTATATTATTCGATATTATTCAATAATAATATATGAATTGGTGGAGAAGATAAAAATTAGAGCGTGACTATGGTTAAAAGGAAAGACTAATATGCGGTGTATGTCTTCTTTGCTCTTTGAATGCAAAAAAATGTAATTCAAAGCATGCTATCTTATTGCCTTTAGAATTCGGGAGTCTTAGTTTTGCAAATTTATAAATAAAAAAAACCAATGTATCAATACAATGTTTTGTATTAAAATGGTGCACTGTTTCAATCCTAAATATTATTAATTAACGTATTAGTGCAATGTTTTGTACTAAAATAGTGCATTGTTTCAATACTCGATATTGTTATTGAAATAAAAAAAAACTAATTTACAAGTGCTTGCACCGTTTTAATCCTTGATATTATTATTAAAATAAAACAAAAACTAATGTATCAGTGCAATATTTTGTAACTCTATAGTTCAATAATAAATATTATTTTTTTAAAAAAAAAACTAGTAAGTAAGCCTGTGCGATGCAGGGGCCATTACACGAAACTCCTAATTTAAACGTGAAATTATATATTACAGGTTTCATGATAAGATAATTTATACATAATTTAAAAAATTTAAACACAATGAATTTATCCAACTAAATAAGTTTGAAAAATCAATGGTAAGCAAACAATTGCAATCGAAGCAATCTAAAAAGATCCCGACAAAATAAAAAAGTCAGTTTTTAAGAGAAAAGAAGAAGAAGAAGAAATTTGCAAAGAATTACAATCCAAGGACTTTGACAAGAGATAACTTACATATAAGAGTTCCCATGGAAGCTGTAGAATAAATTCAGGAATGGTTGCTCCAACCAAAAATTACGTTACACTCTTCAACATAACATCGTGGTGACTATTAAGTTGGAGTAATGCTAATTTACTAAAACTTATTTGTTTAGGTGATACTAATTAAACATATCATATATCTTTTTTTTTATAAAATATATTTCTTGGACATTAATTGCATAGCCATGATATGAAGTTATGGATCATGTTAAAATGGGACTGGAGAATGCATTATTTAAAGCTTGAGTGTAACACCCCAAAATTTTAATCCCTAATTAATGAAATGTTAATTATAAAGTTTATTATAATTAATTATTTCCATTATTAATCTTCGATTAAAATCTGTATTTATGCATTTAGGGAATGTGTGTGAACTTATTTATTAAGTGTAAGTATGCATAAAATAAGCATTTTGCACATTAGTCCCTGAGTTGAGACCTAGAAGCAATTATAGGAAAGGTTTTGGAGGGAAAATAAATAAAATTATTATTTTTCAAAAACTGGGCAAAATACTCGAATATTTTCTGGAATACTCGAGTATTCTGGACAGAGTTGCACGAGTTAGTGCGTTTGGTGAGTCACCACCAACGATTCTCGTGTGTTGACACGAAATCGCCTTCCTCAACACTTCAACGTCGTCGTGTCGACGTGCATGGACTCGATTGATATCTATAAAAGCCAATCAACACCGAATTGAGGGGCATTTGGCCAATTTGTTGAAGGTTTGCATGTCCTAGGGTTTCTGAATTCAATCCTTTGATTCTTCCTCTGTGTGCTGATTCGAGTAACAAGTTATACACTAATACAAAGCTCACATCTCGAGCTTTGTATAAACACCAAATTCGTGAGTTGAGAGTGAGTGTGGTGGAAGAATTGGAGCTTGGAAGTGGAGCTGTTCTCTGTCAAACCTTTGTCTGGAGCTCACTTTGATTCCGATTTCTGGTAAGCTCACGAGTTCTTTGAGTCTCAATTCGATTTCTATAGTTAGTAGGCATTGCATAGAGTTTAGAAGTTCTAATTTCCCCAATTTCTATCTCTGTTTCATGTATCAACCAATTCAATTTTGGACCTTCACTCAAAACTATCTTGCATGTGGTGCTCAAAGCTGTTTTTGGTGTTGGAGAGCTTTCTCTTGGGAATTTTCTGTTAGTGCACGTCTGAGAGGTAAGGGGAAGTTGTTTTATGCACTAGATAGAGTTTGAATTCCATTGTTTTCAATAGAGAGCCACCAAGAGGCTCTAAGGGCTTAGATTGAATAGGAATTTTGGTTTGGAGCAAGTTTCACATGATGCATGCAAGCTGTAATGAACACTATTTCATGAGTTTGTTGGTTATTTTGCAATTTGAGGTGTTAAGTTGTGAAATTGTATATTTTATGCATTAATGATCGATTCTCTGTCAAATCTGTAATTTGATATGTGCTAAGTGTTGTAACATGTTTAATATATGGTATATGAACTCTGTTGATCATTGGATTGGACTAAAAATGATTAGAATTGAGAATGGTATGTTAAAACCAAGTTTCCAGTCTGTTCTGTGAGAAAAGACTCGAGTACTTGGCTTGATACTCGAGTAAAATTTTGGTAAAATAGTGCATATGGTGTTGAAACACTCGAGTATCGGGCCAAGGACTCGAGTAATAACTGCTTCATGGGGATCTCTCAAAGTAAACCACTCGAGTAATGCAGGGGTCACTCGAGTGTTCTGGAATTGATGAAGAACACTCGAGTAACTCATGAATCACTCGAGTATTTTTATGAATTTGAAACCCAAATCCCCAGAAAGACATGAACACTCGAGTATTCTGAAGAACACTCGAGTAATCTGGAATAAGTGAAGAACACTCGAGTAGTCTGAAGCACACTCGAGTATTTTACCCAGAATAATTAAATATCATTTTTAATTCTGAATCATTGATTAAAACTTAAGTGACAATAATCCAAGTGATCTAAGACTTAAAGGAACCTGATTGACGATATGATAAGTTTTCATTTGAATGAGGAGACGCTGCTCAGGTGGCATGTCGGGTATTATTAACAAGAAAAACATCAATCAATCCCTTTAAGCGAAAAATGGTGCATTCATTTTGGAGTTTGGATGGTAAGTCGTTTATCATGTTTTGGTAACATGTGGAGGGCCTCTGGGAGTGCCAAATGACGCTTGCTTGATGACACGTTATGGTTGACGACGTGGTCGGCTTAGTGGTTGCCGATATGGTTATACCGTTTGGATGACGGGATGTGCTCGGGTGGCACGGATTCCAAGCTTGTCGTGTACATTCTTGGTGAATGTACGAATGTTGTACACCTAGGAGTACAACGCACGGTTGAGTGCTGGGAAGTCAAGGATGGACGTCAGAAAGTGACATAGATTGACGGAGATAGGCTTGAGAGCTAAATTCATACATCATGCCACTCATTTAAACTAAGTTTGATAAATGAAACAAGTATGAGCATCCTACTTGCATCCTATTTCTGCTAAGTGCTAACTGTGTTTGTTATTTATTGTTGCATGATTATACCTTTACATTATTCATACATTTCTGCTCTATTAATTATGTGTATAGAAATGCTTACCCCTATGCCCTTGTAGGTGATGTCTCGTTACATCGCTTGCATCGAGATCCGGCCACTTCCTAGTGGCACATGGATCTATGAGGACCATCGCGCGGTGTTCGAGGGAGAGGTGGAGGTTACCTTCTACCACCCGAACCCGTTGATTCGATTTTGTCCTCGTAGATTTAGGATTCCCATCATATACACTATGCATGTACCCCCGTTTTACACATATCATGGACCACCTCCCACACGGCCAGCTCGCTCTTATCACAGTTTTCGTTTCAGACCTACCCGCTCACACCCTTTTTCCTCGAGAGTCGTCCGCGAGGACAATCCCCCTTCTGATCCGAGGAGCCCAGTCAGGGTCACACCATCTCCTGACCCCATACCCAGTGGTAGGGTACACTCTCCATCGGATGAGATCGAGGAGGATCCCGTGGAGGATGAGAGCGGAGGCGAGCCTGTCGTTCATTCCACCGGGAGTCAGTGGAGGGATGATGATCCCTAGGTATGTGTATAAGGTATGTGATGAGGATCAGGGGATCCGATGTGGGGATGCCGTGGAGGAGATTCTGCTGCTGCTGATGATGATGATGATGTTTTCTTTTGCTACCTGGAGACTGCTACTACCATCACTACTACTACTGATGCTGCCAGATCTATGTGACCACCTCTAGAGTTCATATTTTGATATGTATATATTTTGTAGATATGCTCTTGAGAGCTCTAGGGTTATGGTCTTATTTTGGGCATAGATCTTTTATGGACTTGTATTATGGATCTTGGAGTTATGACCATGGGACTATGTACTTCATGACTTATTTACATATCTATATGGGAATTATGTTTATATTATAAGTATGCATAGTTCCACTATTTCCGCTTACATTTTTTTTTCCTGCTACTATTTTAGAGTCTACAAGACTCCATTTCCAGCAGTGTACTAATGTAGTAATGTACACTGAAGAAGCTTTAGGAACAAAATTCAAGTATACTTATTTCCGCTGTTCATTTTTTTATAAAATTATTTCCGCTGTTCATTTTTTTTATATAATTATTAACCCTATCGGTCTGGTCCGGTCCCAGTAGTCTATAAATATTTGGGACCGTGGACCGGACCGTTCAAGTGTGGTCTGGGTTTTTTGGGACCGGACCAGACCGCGAGACCGGACCGGACTGCATTTTTGGGTCCGGTCCGAGCGGTCTCGCGGTCTCGGACCGGATCACTTACACCCCTAATGACCATGGGACTATGTACTTCATGACTTATTTACATATCTATATGGGAATTATGTTTATATTATAAATATGCATAGTTCCACTATTTCCGCTTACTCTGATTTAACCTATTTAAAGAATTCGACTACAAAAGAATTAAATGGTAACAGTTTTATAAAAGAGAGAAAAGATGGCATCACTTACTTTCTATCATATAAATACGATTTCAAATACGAATGCTATCCAGCTTGTGAAAAGGTTTTAGAGAATGCCGAATTCAACACAATTGTTTAAAATGGTATAGAATTTCTTCTCCAAGAATTCCATGTTTGGATTTGTGCACCCGCCTAAATAAAGAAAAATTTATTTCTATATTTCCTTATATAATCACAAGTCCATATTATTTACCAAGTAATACTCAACTATTGTAATATTTACTTGGTCTGGGAAAAGGGTGTCACACTGAGTGGTATCAGAGCAAAAGTCAGATCCTGTAGTAGTGGAAGTAGTTCCAGAAAGGTATCCATCAACATCAAGCAGGTATCCACAGGGCATATTTATTGTTTTGAATGCTGGTATCTTGCTTATTTTGAGCATTAGATACAATTGAATGTGTTGTCTGAAATTTTAGTTAATACCTTGGTATAGGTAGTGTGACGAATGTTTCTTTAGTTCAACATATGTGACCATAAGCCCATAGTGCAGGTCTATTATGGCAACTAGAAACCAAAATCACACCAATGCGATGTTAGAGAGGATTACCGCGGTGCTGGAGTCTATGCAACAACAACAATCTCAGCAACCACCTTAACCTGCTAATCCACCTCATCAGTGCAATGTGGGTAACACCGAGGCGAAGAGTCTGGCTGACTTTAGGAGTTGTAACCCACCCAAGTTTGAAGGAGGATTTAAACCTGAGCAGGCCAATAGGTGGATTCACACCATGGACAAAATTCTGAGAACCTTGGAGTGTACGGAAGCTCAGAAAGTGGCATATGCAGTCTACATGCTAGAGGATGAAGCTGAAAACTGGTGGAATCACACGGTACAGCTCCTACACTATGAAGGAAGGGATGTGAATTGGGGCGTATTTATGGAAAAGTTCCTCAATAAATACTTCCCTGAGGACTTGAGGAGAAAGAAGGAGGTGGAATTCTTACAACTGAAACAAGGAAGCATGAGTGTGGGCGAGTACGCGGCCAAGTTCGAGGAGTTGATGAAGTACTCTCCATACTACCAGAACAACCCCGATGAAAGGAGCAAGTGTATCAAGTTCGAGGGAGGCTTGAGGCCCAAGTTGAAGTCAATTTTCAGCTACCAATGAATTCAAAGCTTTCCTGCACTTGTAGACATGTGTAGGATGTATGAAGATGACAAGAAAGCTGAAGAGTTGCAAGCCTTAGAGAGAAAGGACAACCAAAATTCTGGACCTCAGAGGCGTAAGGGTTTCAACAACTGAGGCAAGGGTCCGTATGATCGCCGAGGGAAAGGCAAGGGAAAGGTTGGTGGTTATGATGGAAGAAATTTTCGGAGCGAGGCTCCATTCTGTAACAAGTGCAAGCACCATCATTATGGCCGTGTTTGTTGGGGAACAAGTGGTTGTTTCAACTGTGGGAAGCCGGGACACTTTGCGAGAGACTGCAAGGAACCGGTCAAAGCTAATTCAAGAGGGACTGCTGATAGGCCTATGGTTCAAGGAAGGGTTTTCACACTTAGTGGTGTGGAAGCAAGCCGATCTTCTGATCTGGTGCAAGGTAACTACTTGCTAAATGGTCAGCTTTGTAATGTTTTGTTTGATTCTGGTGCAACGCATTCATTTGTTTCATATGAATGTGTAGATCGTTTGGGTCTATCTATGTCTGAATTGCTATATACTATGAAAGTAGAAACCCCTACTAATGCTCCTGTAGTTGTTTCTAGAGCATGTCTTAACTGTTGTATAGAAGTGTTAGGACAAACCTCTAAGGTAGATCTGATCTGTTTACCCTTATCACAATTGGATGTGATCTTGGGGATGGACTGGTTGAGTCAAAACCAAGTGATCATTGATTGTGATAGAAAGATAGTAACCTATAGGAACCCGAAACCCTCTAGCTACATGTGCCTGTTCAACACTGAAGTAGAGGAGAATGGTCCGAGGGTTGAAGAGATACCCGTAGTCAGAGACTTTCCGGAGGTATTCGCTGATGAGATACCTGGGTTGCCACCAAGAAGAGAGATTGAATTTGGAATTGATCTAGTTCCAGGAGCTGATCCCATTTCTATTGCTCCTTATAAAATGGCACCACCGGAAATGGCTGAAATGAAGAAGCAAATTGAGGAGCTGTTGCAGAAGCAGATGATCCGACCAAGTGTGTCACCTTGGGGTGCTCCGGTTTTGTTTGTCAAGAAGAAAGATGGTAGTATGAGGATGTGCATCGACTACCGGCAGTTGAATAAGGTCACAATCAAGAACAAGTATCCATTGCCAAGGATTGATGACCTTATGGATCAAGTTCGTGGGGCTTCGGTATTTTCCAAAATTGATTTGAGGTTGGGGTATCATCAGATCAGGATTAGAGAAGAGGATATCTCCAAGACTACATTTCGATCCCGATACGGGCATTATGAGTACGTTGTGATGCCGTTCGGAATGACCAATGCACCAGCTATTTTCATGGACTACATGAACCGAATCTTTAGACCTTATTTAGATTCATTCGTGGTTGTGTTCATTGACGATATCCTTATTTACTCTAAGAGCCCGGAGGAGCATGCTGAACACTTAAGAATAGTGTTGAGTATCCTGAAGAAGAAGCAGCTGTACGCCAAACTTACAAAGTGTGAGTTCTGGCTGGAGGAAGTTAAGTTCTTGGGGCATGTGATTTCAAACAAGGGAATAGCAGTTGATCCGACGAAGGTGAGCTCGGTTTTGCATTGGGAGCAACCAAAGTCAGTCACGGAGGTGAGGAGCTTTCTTGGTTTGGCTGGTTACTATAGAAGATTTATAGAAGGTTTCTCGAAGTTAGCATTGCCCTTGACGAAGTTAACTCGGAAAGACCAACCCTTTATTTGGGATGAGAAGTGTGAAAGGAGTTTTCGAGAGCTGAAAGAAAAATTGACATCATCCCCTATGTTGATTTTGCCGGACACACAGAAAAGCTTCAAGGTGTATTGTGATGCATCGAAACAGGGACTTGGAAGTGTTTTGATGCAAGATGGGAAGGTAGTCGCTTACGCCTCGAGACAGCTAAAAGTTCATGAAATGAACTATCCAACTCATGACCTAGAGCTGGCAGCTGTTGTCTTTGCTCTAAAGATTTGGAGGCACTACGTTCCGGGTGTTCAGTGACCATAAGAGCTTAAAGTACCTCTTTGATCAGAGAGAGTTGAATATGAGGCAGCACCGATGGATGGAGTTCTTGAAAGATTATGAGTTCGAACTTCATTACCATCCTGGGAAGGCAAATGTCGTGGCAGATGCATTAAGTCGAAAGGCAATGCATATCAGTACGATGATGGTCAGGGAAGCTGCACTGATAGAAGAATTTAGAGATTTGAGTCTGACAATGCAAGTGGAGCCAACAAGTATCAAGATGGGGATGTTGCAAATTGCAAATGAATTCTTGCGAAGGATTCGGGAATTGCAACAAGACGATGAAGGACTCAAGGAGAAAAGGAAGCTTATGGAAGAAGGCAAAGAGTTAGAATTTCAAGAAGGAAAGGATGGAATCCTTCGCTTTAAAGCAAGGATTTGCGTGCCTGACAATCTGGAGATAAGAAAAATGATTCTGGATGAAGCACATAAAAGCAAGATGAGTATGCATCCGGGAGCTACCAAAATGTATCAGGGCCTGAAGAAGATGTTTTGGTGGCCTGGTCTAAAGAAAGATGTGGCTAGTTATGTGGCGTGTTGTTTGGTGTGTCAGAAGGCGAAGGTGGAACACCAAAGGCCAAGAGGAGAATTACTTCCCTTGGAAATTCCATTATGGAAATGGGATAGTATCTCGATGGATTTCGTGTCAGGATTGCCAAGGACAGCTACTGGTCATGATGCAATCTGGGTGATCGTGGATCGTTTGACCAAGTCAGCGCATTTTATTCCAGTTAATATGCGCTACTCTTTGGAAAAGCTCACTCAGTTGTATATCAAAGAAGTTGTTCGCCTGCATGGGGTACCATCAAGCATCGTGTCAGATCGCGATCCGAGGTTTACGTCGAAGTTTTGGCAAGATTTGCATAGAGCTCTGGGTTCAAGATTGAAGTTGAGTTCTGCATACCACCCTCAGACTGATGGTCAAACAGAGAGAACTATTCAGTCATTGGAGGACATCTTAAGAGCTTGTGTTTTGGAAGGACAAGGGAATTGGGAGCAAATGTTGCCGCTCGTGGAATTCACGTACAACAATAGTTTCCACGCGAGCATTGGAATGACACCATTTGAAGCCTTGTATGGGAGAAAGTGTCAGACACCGTTATGCTGGTTTCAAGTGGGGGAGAATTCTCTGGTTGGATCAGATTTTGTGCAAGAGACAAATGAGAAGATCAAGATGACATAAGAGAAGATGAGGACAACCCAGAGTAGGCAGAAAAGCTATGCTGATAGGAGGAGGAAACCTTTAGAATTTACTGAAGGTGACCATGTGTTCCTTAGAATAGTACCGACCAAAGGTGTTAGTAGAGCCTTGAAAACCCAGAAGCTATCACCTAAGTTTATTGGTCCCTACCAAATTCTTAAAAGAGTCGGCCCAGTAGCCTATCAATTAGCCCTGCCCTCATCATTAGCTAATCTTCATAATTTATTCCATGTGTCTCAGTTAAAAAGGTATGTTCATGATCCCACCATTGTCCTTAGAATCCAACCCGATGACCTAGAAATTCATGAGAACCTAACCTTCGAAGCTATGCCTGTTCGCATCAAAGACCGAAGAATCAAGCAACTTAGAGGGAAGGATATTTGTTTGGTCAAAGTTGTCTGGATTTGCGGTGATGTGATAGAAGCATCTTGGGAATTAGAGGATAAGATGCGTCAGGACTATCCTGACTTGTTTGTATAAGTTGAATTTCGGGGACGAAATTCCTTGTAAGTGGGGGAGTAGTGTAACACCCCAAAATTTTAATCCCTGATTAATGAAATGTTAATTAAAAATTTTATTATAATTAATTATTTCCATTCTTAATCTTTGATTAAAATCTGTATTTATGCATTTAGGGAATGTGTGTGAACTTATTTATTAAGTGTAAGTATGCATAAAATAAGCATTTTGCACATTAGTCCCTGAGTTGGGACCTAGAAACAATTATAGGAAAGGTTTTGGAGGGAAAATAAATAAAATTATTATTTTTCAAAAACTGGGCAAAATACTCGAGTATTTTCTAGAATACTCGAGTATTCTGGACAGAGTTGCACGAGTTAGTGCGTTTGGTGAGTCACCACCAACGATTCTCGTGTGTTGACACGAAATCGTCTTCCTCAACACTTCAACGTCGTCGTGTCGACGTGCATGGACTCGATTGATATCAATAAAAGCCAATCAACACCGAATTGAGGGGAATTTGGCCAATTTGTTGAAGGTTTGCATGTCCTAGGGTTTCTGAATTCAATCCTTTGATTCTTCCTCTATGTGCTGATTCGAGTAACAAGTTATACACTAATACAAAGCTCACATCTCGAGCTTTGTATAAACACCAAATTCGTGAGTTGAGAGTGAGTGTGGTGGAAGAATTGGAGCTTGGAAGTGGAGTTGTTCTCTGTCAAACCTTTGTCTGGAGCTCACTTTGATTCCGATTTCTGGTAAGCTCACGAGTCCTTTGAGTCTCAATTCGATTTCTATAGTTAGTAGGCATTGCATAGAGTTTAGAAGTTCTAATTTCCCCAATTTCTATCTCTGTTTCATGTATCAACCAATTCAATTTTGGACCTTCACTCAAAACTATCTTGCATGTGGTGCTCAAAGCTGTTTTTGGTGTTGGAGAGCTTTCTCTTGGGAATTTTCTGTTAGTGCACGTATGAGAGGTAAGGGGAAGTTGTTTTATGCACTAGATAGAGTTTGAATTCCATTGTTTTCAATAGAGAGCCACCAAGAGGCTCTAAGGGCTTAGATTGAATAGAAATTTTGGTTTGGAGCAAGTTCCACATGATGCATGCAAGCTGTAATGAACACTATTTCATGAGTTTGTTGATTATTTTGCAATTTGAGGTGTTAAGATGTGAAATTGTATATTTTATGCATTAATGATCGATTCTCTGTCAAATCTGTAATTTGATATGTGCTAAGTGTTGTAACATGTTTAATATATGGTATATGAACTCTGTTGATCATTGGATTGGACTAAAAATGATTAGAATTGAGAATGGTATGTTAAAACCAAGTTTCCAGTCTGTTCTGTGAGAAAAGACTCGAGTACTTGGCTTGATACTCGAGTAAAATTTTGGTAAAATAGTGCATTTGGTGTTGAAACACTCGAGTATCGGGCCAAGGATTCGAGTAATAACTGCTTCATGGGGATCTCTCAAAGTAAACCACTCGAGTAATGCAGGGGTCACTCGAGTGTTCTGGAATTGATGAAGAACACTCGAGTAACTCATGAATCACTCGAGTATTTTTATGAATCTGAAACCCAAATCCCCAGAAAGACATGAACACTCGAGTATTCTGAAGAACACTCGAGTAATATGGAAATAAGTGAAGAACACTCGAGTAGTCTGAAGCACACTCGAGTATTTTACCCAGAATAATTAAAATATCATTTTTAATTCTGAATCATGGATTAAAACTTAAGTGACAATAATCCAAGTGATCTAAGACTTAAAGGAACCTGATTGATGATATGATAAGTTTTCATTTGAATGAGGAGATGCTGCTCAGGTGGCACGTCGGGTATTATTAACAAGAAAAACATCAATCAATCCCTTTAAGCGAAAAATGATGCATTCATTTTGGAGTTTGGATTATAGGTCGTTTATCATGTTTTGGTAACATGTGGAGGGCCTCTGGGAGTGCCAAATGACGCTTGCTTGATGACAAGTTATGGTTGACGACGTGGTCGGCTTAGTGGTTGCCGATATGGTTATATCGTTTGGATGACGGTCCGTTTGGATGACGGGATGTGCTCGGGTGGCACGGATTCCATGCTTGTCATGTACATTCTTGGTGAATGTACGAATGTTGTACACCTAGGAGTACAACGCACGGTTGAGTGCTGGGAAGTCAAGGATGGATGTCATAGAGTGACATAGATTGACGGAGATAGGCTTGAGAGCTAAATTCATACATCATGCCACTCATTTAAACTAAGTTTGATAAATGAAACAAGTATGAGCATCCTACTTGCATCCTATTTATGCTAAGTGCTAATTGTGTTTGTTATTTATTGTTGCATGATTATACCTTTACATTATTCATACATTTCTGCTCTATTAATTATGTGTATAGAAATGCTTACCCCTATGCCCTTGTAGGTGATGTCTCGTTACATCGCTTGCATCGAGATCCGGCCACTTCCTAGTGGCACATGGATCTATGAGGACCATCCCGCGGTGTTCGAGGGAGAGGTGGAGGTTACCTTCTACCACCCGAACCCGTTGATTCGATTTCATCCTCGTAGATTTAGGATTCCCATCATATACACTATGCACGTACCCCCGTTTTACACATATCATGGACCACCTCCCACACGGCCAGCTCGCTCTTATCACAGTTTTCGTTTCAGACCTACCCGCTCACACCCTTTTTGCAGGTTTCTACGTTTTGATGCTAACAACCTTTCTCCAAGCAACAACATTATCAACAAGGAAGCTATCTCATGAAGAATAGAATTAGGATTTAGTTTGATTCTAATGCAATGTAATATTTTATTTTATGCAATGCATATCATGAGAGTGGGTAGCTTTAGGTGATCTTAATGAAGCTTATAATAATGTTTGATTAAGAGTGAAGAAAACTTAATCTTGATTATAATAGCTCATATTAAAGTTATTGTGAAAATCCATTTGAAAAACTTTGTTTTTAGTCCATATCTGATCAGGTCACTCGAGTAATGAGTTTGCCTTTACTCGAGTAATGTGTGTTGTTATAGGTTAATCGAGTAATAAGTTATTCGTCACTCGAGTAACTTATTTCAACATGTGTTAATCGAGTAGTATGTTACACTTCACTCGAGTAACTTGAACAGTGGCAGAAAAATTATAAAAGGACTTCATTTTTACATGAACAAGGTAACACACTCTTTTACAATTTTCTATTAAGCAATACACTTTCATTTTTCAAGAGCTATTACACACTTCCTTTGAGAAATCAAGATTCAACAAATTTCTTCTATTCTTTACTCAAGATTAATCATTGTTCTAAGTTTTCTTTGAGATCAATATTTTTTTTTAGTTCTTAATTGTGTTGAAGCTTTGCAACAAGAGGTTGCACATTTCAAGAGTTCAACAAAGGTGAAGAATTTCACAAGCAAGTCTTTGAAGGTTTATCAAAGCAAGATTGAAAAGGATTTGGTTGGAAGCATCTTCAACAAATCAACAAGAGAAGACGGAAATTCAATTGGGTTAGAATTTCAAAGTGTTTGGTACACACTTTGAAGAAGGGTTAAGATAGGATAGCTTTGTGAGAAAGTTGCATCTTAAACATTGTAATTCTAACAATTGAATTTGTCTAGTAGAAACTCTTTATCATTTTGATAAAGGGGACTGGATGTAGCTTTCAAGTGGGTGAAAGTGAACCAGAATAAAATCACCGTCTTCATTGTTTCTTTTCTTGTTTGCATTAATTCAAGAACAATTGAATTTTAGGTTAGAATTGGGGTTTTTCAATTCATTATCAATTGACCTAAAATTGGTTGGTAAATTTACTTGCAATTGTTCATAGCATTCATACATAGTTTGTTGAATCATCATAATATTGTGATTCTAAAAGAATTCTCATCAAAACTCATTTACTATTCGATTTTTACCCAGATTACTCGAGTGAATTGTGGATTACTCGATTAATCTGAAAGCTGTTTTGAACTTTACTCGAGTGAGACTTCTGATACTCGAGTGAAATAAAATTTGCTTGCGTAATACTCGATTAAAAGGTATTTTACTCGAGTAACCTGACTTGTTTTTGAAAGAAAATTTATTTTCTTAAAATCATTCTCTACGGTGATCGAAATATCTGTACTAAGGCTCCAATATTCTATTCACCCCCCCTCTAGACTATATTGAGCTGCTTGTTGGTTTCCATCAAGTGGTATCAGAGCTCGGACGAAAAATCCGAGCCTTAAAAAGCTTTTTCGAAAAGATTCTTTTACTTGGAAACAATGGGCTCAATTTCAAATCCTTTTGGTGGTGAAGGAGCTTCCATTAACCGCCCCCCACTATTCGATGGTGAGGGATACGCTTATTGGAAGGTCCGAATGAAAATTTTTATACAAGCCATAGATATGGAAATTTGGAACGCCATAGAGAATGGACCTTTTGTTCCACAAACTAAAGTAAATGATGTTGTTTCTGTAAAACCAAAATAGAGTTGGAACGATGATGATAAGAAGAAAGTTCAATTTGATTTAAAAGGGAAAAATATCATCACGTCCGCTCTTTCATATGATGAGTTCTTTAGAGTGTCTCAATGCGTTGATGCTAAAAAAATGTGGGACACACTACAAGTCACACATGAGGGCACGTCTGAGGTTAGAAGGGCTAGGTTAAATACACTCATGCATGAATATGAACTCTTTCGTATGTTACCTAATGAAAATATAGGTGACATGCAAAAGCGTTTCACACATATTATAAATCATCTTTCGGCTCTTGGTAAAGTACTAACAAATGGTGAAGTTGTTAATAAGATTTTGAGATGTCTTAGCAGGGAATGGCAACCTAAGGTGACGGCATTATGGAAGCTAAGGACTTGGACCAAATTGACTTAGCAACTCTATTCGGAAAGCTTCAAGAGCATGAAATGGAGCTTGGGAGGTTATCCATGAATGAAGATGCCGATAGGAAGAAAAAGGGAATAGCTCTCAAATCAACTTCAAAATCCCTTAAGGCACAAGAGGAAAACCCTCAAATGGATGACTCGGACTCCGACATAGATGATGAGACCCTTGGCTTGTTAGTCAAAAAGCTTGGAAGATTCCTTAAGAAAAAGGGTAACTTTAATAGAAATAGACCAAGAGATTCTAAGGACACTCAATCAAGGAACAAGACTAACAAAGAGAATATCAAGTGTCATGGGTGTGGGAAGCTTGGTCACTATAGATCAAATTGTCCAACTAACTCTGAGAAGTCCGTAGGTGACAATTGGAAGCCCAACTCATCTAAAGGTAAAAGGGCTTATATAGTGTGGGATGAACCGGAGAATCAATCCTCATCTAGCTCATCGGAAGATGAAGAACTTGCAAACCTTTGTTTAATGACGAAGCTTGATGAAGAAGAATCTTCGAGCATGAAATCAAGTGAAAACGTCAATGAGGTAGATTATCTTTCCGATGCTAGCTCTAGTTCTAATTCCCCCTCATTTAATGAATTGTACAATGTGTATGTAGAGATGCATAAAGAGTTGAAGAAACTTGCTAAAATAAATGTTGAAAGAAAGAATTTTATTATGAAGCAACATGAAAAGATTTTGGAACTTCAAAACTCTTTAGAGGAGCTTAAGCTTCAAAATGAAACACTTGAACTCATTTATACAAACTCTACATGCAATTGCGAATTGAAAACAAATGAGACTCCATCTTGTGAGAATTGCAAATCCTTAGAAAAAGAAGTTTTCAATTTAAATGATTGGATTGCAAGGCTCATGAGAGGAGATACATGCTTAGATCATTTGCTTTCAACTCAAAGGAACAATAGTAATAGATCCGGTCTTGGCTATACCAAACCTAAGAAACGCAATTATCGCAAAGTTGGTGTATTTTCTAAGATTAATTTTTCTAAAAACCCAACTTGCCATTATTGTGGGATTTTTGGGCATACCACGAATAAATGTTACATAAAGAAGTTTGGTATACCAAGCGGTGAATATATTTGGATTTTTAAGGGGAGCTCATCCCATGCTAACAACAAAGGACCCAAGACAACTTGGGTACCTAAATCAAACAAATAATAATTGTTTTGTAGGTGTGTCTTCAAACCAAGGAACGTAGATGGTACTTGGATAGTCGGTGATCGAGACACATGACGGGAGACAAAACGCACTTCATTCAACTTACTTCAAAAAGTGGTGGATATGTGACTTACGGCGACAACAACAAGGGCAAAATTCTAGGAGTCGGGAAGATTGGTAACGTATCTAACCTTGTCATAGAAAATGTCCTATACGTAGAGGGCTTAGAACACAATTTGCTTAGTATAAGCCAACTATGTGATATAGGCAATAATGTGACTTTTACTCCGGAATTATGCTTTATTAAGTCTAGTATAGATGATAGTGTTAAGTTTGTTGGTCGTCGCTCTAATAACACTTACTTAATTGATTTGGATGAGATAACTTCACTATTTTCAAAATGTTTTAAATCTTTTGATGATAAGATTCGTCTTTGGCATCGACGAATTGCACATATTAATGTGAATCAATTAAATAAACTTTTGCGAAAAGACTTAGTGATTGGTTTACCTAAACTAAACTTTAAGCTTGATAGCATTTGTGACTCATGTAAAAAATGCAAGCAAGTTAAAAGCTCTTTTAAACCTAAAAATGTGATAAGCACAACAAAGCCATCGGAGCTAATCCACATGGATTTGTTTGGCCCATCACAAGTTCGAAGTTTAGGTGGCAATTACTATGGATTTGTTTTAGTAGATGATTTTACTCGATTCACATGGACTTTATTTTTATCCGCAAAAAGTGAAGTTTACAAAAGTTTTAAAAAGTTTGCCAAACTCATCCAAAATCAACTAAGTTTGAAAATAGTGACTATTAGAAGTGACCACGGAGGTGAGTTTGAAAATACTAAGTTTGATGCGTTTTGTGATAAGTTTGGTATTGAACATCAATTCTCAGCCCCTAGAACTCCGGAGCAAAACGGAGTTGTAGAAAGGAAGAATAGGGTATTGGAGGAACTTGCACGTACAATGTTAAAAGAATCTAAAGTTCCTACATACTTTTGGGCCGATGCGGTAAACACCGCTTGTTATGTGATTAATAGGGTTCTTATTCGTCCGCATTTAAATAAAACACCTTATGAACTTTTAAAAGGGCAAAAGCCAAACATCTCATATTTTCATGTATTTGGGTGTAAGGTGTTTATCTTAAATAACGGAAAGAATCCGGTCGGCAAGTTTGATTCCAAAGCCGATGAAGGTATATTCATAGGTTATTCAACCCATAGTAAAGCATATCGTGTCTATAACAAAAGAACATTAACCGTTGAGGAATCCGTGCATGTTGTATTTGATGAATCTCCGAGAGGAGATCGTGTTGTTTCTTGTGATGATGATAATATAGGTACTCTTATGGATCATGAGAAGTCAACACCACAACAATTAGAGAGGAGACGCAAGTTGAACATGAAGAGGTGCAAACACATGATAAAGACTTAGCACAAGAGACACAACCTCAACTACCAATAGCTTGGAAGTCCAACAAAAATCATCCGGTTTCTAACATCTTAGGTGACATTGCTAAGGGGGTGGTAACCCGAAGCACTTTAAATAATTTCTGTTATTTTGTTGCCTTTGTATCTCAAATAGAACCTAAGAATGTCAAAGAGGCTCTTCAAGATGATCACTGGGTTATGGCCATGCAAGAAGAATTAAATCAATTTGAAAGGAATCAAGTTTGGGAGCTTGTGCCAAAACCTAATGATCGTCCTGAAATAGGGACTCGTTGGGTCTATAGGAATAAGTTAGATGAATCAGGTATTATTGTTAGAAATAAAGCTAGGTTGGTAGCACAAGGTTATAGTCAAGAAGAAGGAATTGATTACGATGAGACTTATGCCCCCGTAGCTAGATTAGAAGCTATTCGTATTCTTCTCGCTTTTGCATCTATCATGAATTTTAAATTGTACCAAATGGATGTCAAAAGTGCTTTTCTTAATGGATACATTCAAGAGGAAGTTTATGTCTCACAACCTCCTGGTTTTGAAAGTTTTGATCATCCGAACTACGTTTTTAAGTTGAAAAAGGCCTTGTACGATCTTAAACAAGCTCCTAGAGCTTGGTACGATCGACTAAGCAATTTTTTATTGGAAAAAGGTTTTAAACGAGGTACTGTGGACACTACTCTCTTTATTGAACGTTCCGGTAAGGATATTCTTTTGGTTCAAATATACGTTGATGATATTATATTTGGTGCTACTAATGATAATTTGTGTAAGAAGTTTTCAGATTTAATGCAAAGCGAATTCGAGATGTCGATGATGGAAGAGCTTACATTCTTTCTTGGCCTTCAAATAAAACAACTCAACGATGGCATTTATATACATCAAAGTAAATATTGTAGAGAGCTTCTCAAACGTTTTGGCATGGACTCGTGTAAATCTGCTTCTACTCCAATGAGCGTTGCATGCTACCTAGATCAAGATGAGGCTGGAAAAGCAGTAGAGGTAACAAAGTATCGTGGAATTATTGGTAGTTTGTTATACTTAACTGCATCTAGGCCTGATATCATGTTTAGTGTTTGTATGTGTGCACGTTTTCAAGCTAAACCGAAAGAGTCGCATCTAACTGCTGTCAAAAGAATAATGAAATACTTAAAAGGTACAACCAATACCGGTTTGTGGTACCCTAGGGATGTTTTTTTAAAACTTATAGGTTATTCGGACTCTGACTTTGCCGGTTGTAAAGTTGAGCGAAAAAGTACAAGTGGAACTTGTCATTTAATTGGTAGTTCGCTTGTATCGTGGTTTTCTAAAAAGCAAAATAGTGTTGCTTTATCGACCGCGGAGGCCGAATACATAGCGGCCGGTAGTTGTTGTGCTCAAATCCTTTGGATGAAGCAACAATTATCGGATTTTGGTTTAAATTTGACAAAAATCCCTATAAAGTGTGATAACACTTCGGCAATCAATTTGACTAAAAACCCGGTATTGCACTCAAGGACAAAGCACATTGAAATTAGGCATCATTTTTTTAGAGATCATGTTCAAAAAGGTGATTGTATTATTGAGTTTGTTCAAACTTCGGATCAATTAGCTGATATCTTTACAAAACCTTTACCAAGGGATACATTTTATAAAATTAGAAGAGAACTTGGTATTTTTGATGAATCAACTATTAGCTAATTGTATTTGATGCTTTTAGAAATCACCTTCAAGCCTATTTCAATATGATTTGTATTTTGAGTTGTTGTATTTTGATAAAGTGTTTCATAAATCTTTTGGTATGTAGTTGTGTGTGTATGTTTTTCTATGATATGATTACTTGCTTTATTTGAATGTGTGTTAATTGCTAAATGCTAAGTGTTTCTATGTGTTTGTGTGCATGAAAATGATTTTGCATGAAAATTTGAAATTTTAAGTTTTTCAGCAGCTTACTCGATTAATTGCATCTGTCACTCGATTAATTTTTAAATCACTTTCGGCTTACTCGATTAACTGATACTGTCACTCGAGTAAAATATTTTCATCTTTCGGCTTACTCGATTAAACTTAATTTCACTCGATTAAGGAATAAAATACTCGAGTAACGTATCATTTCACTCGAGTAACGCGCGTCAGTATAAACCTGAACTGCTGCATTTTGCATCATTTTGTTATCTTAAACATTTTCTTTTATATGCATTTCACTGACTATTTTATGGTTATATTTTCTATGTTATGTTTCCGACTATGTTTATGTATTTGTTGTTCATGGTTGATGACTATGTTGGATACATTGTGGTACTATGTTTTGTGGTGCTTTGTTTTGGATTGTTATATTTAAATTATGGCATTATTCTGGATTGTTATATGGTTAGAGACTATACTCTGATTTTGGATTTTATTCATTACGTCTTAACTATATTTTCATTCTTTATAATAGTTACTACACTTACCTTCCACTTTTGGCAAAGGATTTTTTCTCAACATTTATATTTTTTTTAATGATGCCAAAAGGGGGAGAATATTTTGTTGATGTTGTTCTTGTAGGTTAAGTTTTATTTTATTTTTCCTAAGTGTCTAACATTTAGGGGGAGTATTTTAAAACTTAGTGCTTAATTGCAAAGGAGGTTTGTCATCATCAAAAAGGGGGAGTTTGTAGGTTTCTATGTTTTGATGCTAACAACCTTTCTCCAAGCAACAACATTATCAACAAGGAAGCTATCTCATGAAGAATAGAATTATGATTTAGTTTGATTCTAATGCAATGTAATATTTAATTTTATGCAATGCATATCATGAGAGTGGGTAGCTTTAGGTGATCTTAATGAAGCTTATAATAATGTTTGATTAAGAGTGAAGAAAACTTAATCTTGATTATAATAGCTCATATTAAAGTTATTGTGAAAATCCATTTGAAAAACTTTGTTTTTAGTCCATATCTGATCAGGTCACTCGAGTAATGAGTTTGCCTTTACTCGAGTAATGTGTGTTGTTATAGGTTAATCGAGTAATGAGTTATTCGTCACTCGAGTAACGTATTTCAACATGTGTTAATCGAGTAGTATGTTACACTTCACTCGAGTAACTTGAACAGTGGCAGAAAAATTATAAAAGGACTTCATTTTTACATGAACAAGGTAACACACTCTTTTACAATTTTCTATTAAGCAATACACTTTCATTTTTCAAGAGCTATTACACACTTCCTTTGAGAAATCAAGATTCAACAAATTTCTTCTATTCTTTACTCAAGATTAATCATTGTTCTAAGTTTTCTTTGAGATCAATATTTTTTTTAGTTCTTAATTGTGTTGAAGCTTTGCAACAAGAGGTTGCACATTTCAAGAGTTCAACAAAGGTGAAGAATTTCACAAGCAAGTCTTTGAAGGTTTATCAAAGCAAGATTGAAAAGGATTTGGTTGGAAGCATCTTCAACAAATCAACAAGAGAAGACGGAAATTCAATTGGGTTAGAATTTCAAAGTGTTTGGTACACACTTTGAAGAAGGGTTAAGATAGGATAGCTTTGTGAGAAAGTTGCATCTTAAACATTGTAATTCTAACAATTGAATTTGTCTAGTAGAAACTCTTTATCATTTTGATAAAGGGGACTGGATGTAGCTTTCAAGTGGGTGAAAGTGAACCAGGATAAAATCACCGTCTTCATTGTTTCTTTTCTTGTTTGCATTAATTCAAGAACAATTGAATTTTAGGTTAGAATTGGGGTTTTTCAATTCATTATCAATTGACCTAAAATTGGTTGGTAAATTTACTTGCAATTGTTCATAGCATTCATACATAGTTTGTTGAATCATCATAATATTGTGATTCTAAAAGAATTCTCATCAAAACTCATTTACTATTCGATTTTTACCCAGATTACTCGAGTGAATTGTGGATTACTCGATTAATCTGAAAGCTGTTTTGAACTTTACTCGAGTGAGACTTCTGATACTCGAGTGAAATAAAATTTGCTTGCGTAATACTCGATTAAAAGGTATTTTACTCGAGTAACCTGACTTGTTTTTGAAAGAAAATTTATTTTCTTAAAATCATTCTCTACGGTGATCGAAATATCTGTACTAAGGTTCCAATATTCTATTCACCCCCCCTAGACTATATTGAGCTGCTTGTTGGTTTCCATCACTTTTTCCTCGAGAGTCGTCCACGAGGACACTCCCCCTTCTGATCCGAGGAGCCCAGTCAGGGTCACACCATCTCCTGACCCCATACCCAGTGGTAGGGTACACTCTCCATCGGATGAGATCGAGGAGGATCCCGTGGAGGATGAGAGCGGAGGCGAGTCTGTCGTTCATTCCACCGGGAGTCAGTGGAGGGATGATGATCCCTAGGTATGTGTATAAGGTATGTGATGAGGATCAGGGGATCCGATGTGGGGATGTCGTGGAGGAGATTCTGCTGCTGCTGATGATGATGATGATGTTTTCTTTTGCTACCTGGAGACTGCTACTACCATCAATACTACTACTACTGATGCTGCCAGATCTATGTGACCACCTCTAGAGTTCATATTTTGATATGTATATATTTTGTAGATATGCTCTTGAGAGCTCTAGGGTTATGGTCTTATTTTGGGCATAGATCTTTTATGGACTTGTATTATGGATCTTGGAGTTATGACCATGGGACTATGTACTTCATGACTTATTTACATATCTATATGGGAATTATGTTTATATTATAAGTATGCATAGTTCCACTATTTCCGCTTACTCTGATTTAACCTATTTAAAGAATTCGGCTACAAAAGAATTAAATGGTAACAGTTTTATAAAAGAGAGAAAAGATGACATCGCTTACTTTCTATCATATAAATACGATTTCAAATACGAATGCTATCCAGCTTGTGAAAAGGTTTTAGAGAATGCCGAATTCAACACAATTGTTTAAAATGATATAGAATTTCTTCTCCAAGAATTCCATGTTTGGATTTGTGCACCCGCCTAAATAAAGAAAAATTTATTTCTATATTTCCTTATATAATCACAAATCCATATTATTTACCAAGTAATACTCAACTATTGTAATATTTACTTGGTCTGGGAAAAGGGTGTCACATTTAGCACATCCTATTAATACTCCATTTCTGCTAAATTCAACTACATATATATTATTACTACTAAAAAGTCCACAGTCACAACCAATAAAAAAATTCATGAGAAAAAAATAGCATTGCAAAACTAAACTTAGTAGAAACAAATTGTCTCAAAAACCAATCACCATAGCAGTTATAAAACCTACACCATATATTAAAGGTTGAATAAAAGTAGCACTCATGATTGATTTAAATATATCCAACTGAATAATTACATCAAATCTAATGTATCATAATCTGATTTCAAAATCCAGCAAGTGGTAAGTGTAATTCAACTTTGAGATGCTGAAGTTAATAAACTGAAGTTAAACAAAAAAAAAGAATGTACGGAGCAAAATAAAATTGAAATGAATGAAGGTACTCACAGTTTCATCACTTCTTCTAGTTAACTTCAGATATTGTAATGTAACATGATACACAGGAAAGAAGCCCAGCAGCAGCAACAGAACAACAACAGCAGTAGCACAGTATGATATTGGCTTTTGAAATTGGCATGTTTCAATATAGCATACACATTTAACTTTATAAATATCTAAGGTAAAAGTGGTTTCTTATAAATAAAAAGATTTAAAAGTAATGGAACATAACTCCAAAAAATTAATAAAAAAGAAAGAGGTCAAAATTTCCACCAAACAAACAACTGCCATGATGCATAAAACTACAATTACCTCGACATTATCATCAACTATAATCCTTAGTAACAACAATAGCAGGCAGCAAGCAGCAGCATCAAACAATCATAAAAAATATAATAGCGAGTTAATAAAAAAAAAAGGAAGCAAATTTTGTATGGAAAATAACTAAAAATAAGGTTGTTTTCTTAACTCATCTGTCATGACCTTGCTAAAGTAAGTAGCAAGTGAATGCAGTATTAAAGGCAAAAAGATCATAAAAAAGGTTAAAATGGAAAAATCATCACATAAAAAGCCAGCCATAAAAAAACAGCAGGCCTTCTGGTTCTCCACTTGAATACGTAACTAAAAAAGGGATATTTTAAAAGACCAAAGAAGAGGCATTTTAATATTTACATGAAGATCTACAAAAGCATTAAAAAAAAGCTATATGAAGCTGCAAAACTATATGAACAGGTCTTTAGCCAAAGAAATTTCACACATTCTTGAAATCATTGAAATTCATGTCAATATATAAGAAATTGCACTTGCAAAAATGAAAATATATAAGGCAACCTGTTATAGAAGAGAGAAAGAAAAGTAGTTCATACTTTTTAAAACTCTAATAGCATGTTTCCTGTTAATTAATGACAACAAAACGTGAAACCAAAAAGACACTTCACAAAATACACTGCATAAAGAATATATATAAATATGATTAGTAACAATCAAAGTACTTTGGGGAAATTATTGTTTGGTATTATTGTTTTAAGTACTTAAATTTGGGAGGATTTTTGAATTTTGAATGTATGATTTGAATGTCTTGTGATTATAACAATTGTAAACATTAGAGTGTAAACACTCACCCAAATTCAAAAGAAAAATGCAATCTCATGTTCAGAATCCCCACCCATGTTTCTGAAATTTTTTCCTTTCTTTATCCATTAAATATATAACCAATATCATATTCCACACACCAGCCAGCTAAAAAAACTAGTTAGCATAAATAAAAAGTACTACCAAAAGAGGGAAAATAATTAAAAAATAAATAAATAAAAGTGATTTTGTTTTAATAAAGTCACCTGGAGGAAATGAGATTCTTGGTTTGGACATTCGAATACACTAAGGTTGCCAAAGTTTGACAGCAGAGAGTGAGATTGGTTTTGTAGTTGTTGTTGTTGATGTGTCAGCATTCTTGAACCACCAACACAGTAACCACTCTCCTTTGTGTTCAATCTTCTATCCCATGGGCACATAATCATAAAAGCAGTGGTATGTATTTGGCACTACATCACATGTTATTCTTTGGCTACATTGCAGGCTCTTTGAGATGCAACAACTTCTTGTCTCGACTCTAGCTTTGAGGATAGATATGTAGAGAATCCAAATGGAAAGGAATTTCAAAAGAAGCAAAAAAGTTAAGTAGGTTTCATAACATAAAAGCAAAAGAGTATCTATCTCAACCAAACATAAATCCTTTTTGTTTCTTCCACACTCATACACTATTTGATGGACCACCACCTTTTTTTTAACACTTAAAAGTTTGAAATTATTAGGCGAAAAGATAAATAAAGTTTATGCTATACTCAGATATTCACAGTTTGATGGTAGATCTAAATATGTTTTTCATAAAGTCAAATTATGCTGGTTTTTAATATACAATGCACTGAACTCAATCTATTCTAATCACATTCACTGTACTGTGTATCAAATGGTGCACAGGTAATTTGGTCAGCATATATTATGAGCAAGGTCAATTGGACATGGTTATTCTACACTATAAGCAAGTTGTTTCATATGACCCCAGATTTTTAGAAACTTACAATAATTTGGTTGGTTTCCTTGTTCTGTCACAGTTTTGATCCAAAATCTGAATGTGCGTTTTATATACAATTCCTTACCATAATTTCTTTGATTTTCTTACTCCATATGTAGGGCAATGCATTAAAAGATGATAAATATACAATGCATTAAAAGTTAGTAGCATTTTTATTTGAACATTGAACACAAACACATAGCAGAAAGCAAGAAAAATCATTTGTCCAGAGATGACTTTCTGCATAGCTGAAAGCAAGAAAAATGATTTTCTGCATTTCAGTATAATTGCTTGAAAAATTTCATCACAATAAAATGTTCTCCTATTTGAGTGGTGTTAAAAAAACCAAAGCTTTTTTTTTTGGGACTTACTACCATGCAATCCAAAATTGGATGGTTGCCATGCAACTTTTTCTTAAACCAATAAGAAGTTGGCCCCTATGCCATGTTATTATTTGAAGTAGTTAAAATTAGTTTTTTGTAATTTAGTCCAACATAAAAAGTAAATTAAAAATTTAGTCCTTTGTACGTATAGACAAATTATACAAACAACTTTAATTTTTTTTTAAATTAAAAGTTATAATTTGTCTATAAGTACAAAGGACTAAATTTTTAATTTACTTTTTATGTTGGACTAAATTGCAAAAAAACTAATTTTAACTATTTCAAATAATGACATGGCATAGGTGGCAACTTCTTATTGGTTTAAGAAAAGGTTGCATAGCAACCATCCTATTTTGGATTGCATGATAGAAATATACTTTTTTTTTCAGTGAGAGAAAAATCAAAGCTTTATAGTCACATAAGTAAACGGAAAAAAGGCAGAAATTATGAAGCATCATAGATGTAAAAGATCTGCCTTTAATCAGTGGTGCAAATAAGATATCATTCTTTTGGGACTTTTCACAAACACTTGGTATCTATATTTATATAGCATGAATTTAGTGAAATTAAAACTTAGGGACTATGCAATCAAACTCAACATCAAAGCAAGAAATTACACCTTTACCAAGTGAAGGATCTCCTTTTTGATTTTCCAATAATGTCAATTAACTCTTGGAATAAACATAAAATCCAATATTGAGAAGACAAACAATAAGGGATTATTGAAAAAAGAAGAACACTCACCTTAGAACCCACCATTCACCTCCATTGCTCAATCCGTTGTTGCACAACCTCGAATCTGGCGTGGAGTGCCACCAATGAAGCCACTGCTTTCGTTCACAGCCACTGCAACACTATCTCCTCACCAAGAAAGAAGGAGAGAGAGAGAAAGAGAAAGGGATTGAGAATAAAGATTGAACAGAAGAAGAGAGTAGGAGGAAGAAGGATAGAGATAGAGAAAGCGAAGAGGTACCGAAAATGAAGAAGGAAAATGAGAAGGAAGAGAAGAAGAGAGACTTCTCGACTTCTCGTAGAAGCTTTTTTTTTCTTTTTTGAAGGTAAGAGACTTCTCGTAGAAGCTTTAGAGCTGAGCGGGATTTTTTATTCAGAGCGGGATTTCTCCTTCACAAACACGCACGCCTAAAGCACGTGAGAGAGCCAAAACAGATGTAGATTAAGCTTGTTAAGTAGTAGTTTTTTAGGCGGGAATTATGTATTAGGGTGTATACCCATATGGATTTATATATAACATTGACTAGTGTAACATCCTAGAATTTATATCAACTCTTAATTAGAAATAATCCGAGATTGCACTAGTGGGTATCGTGGTAATAAGTTAAGTGTTGGCCAGGCCGACCGGACCCGAGTTACAAAATGGCGTAGTCTCTGACATAGGAGTACAGTTATAGTCAGGCTGACCTCGTTCCAACCTAATCTTCCATAGCCATTGAGAATCTGATTAGTAAGCATTCGGTAGTTACGGTGCTGGTAAAGCCGATCGCAGCCGAGCTAAATGGAGATAGAATGCGAAGTCTAGCGTAAGCGTCAACTCGGATTAGCCGACCGCAACAAATCTCGCTATGTCGACCGAGAGGAGACTCGGACTTCTACTACCCCTCCGTGTCAGAGCCAAAGTCCCTCATCTTCTATTTCTTCGTTGCAGCTCGAATTGAGTTGTTAATTCTTTCATTCTTACACCCTCCGTACAGTTGTCCCTGTCAATCACTTTATGTCCTTTTCAAGTCACTGTTGGTGACTTCCTCAAGAAGCCACTAATTTCTGTCCACATATTACCAATCTTCCCTAAGAAGCTTTTATTCAAGACCACACATTTATTGACACATGTGCAAAAAGTACGACCAAGACCCAAACTATTCCCAACATATACAATACGTTTTTCTCTCTCTTCTTTCATCATCTTCTTCATTTCCTCTCATCTCTCCATTAGGGCTTGAGAAACCAATACTCCCTAAGACACTAAACTCACCCGTTCCATTCTCTGTCAAGATCCAACCCGTAACTACAAGTTGAAGATCATCTTGTTCTCCCCTTTCTCTTCGGCACTTCAAGCTTTTCTTCATCATCTCGCGGGTCTCATGGTGATAGCTAACAAGGAAGCAAAGAAAATACGGTTAAGGGTGCAGACGCAAGATCAAGGCAAAGCTCGTCCATTCCCCTTATCTCTCACGATTCGAGGTAAGGATCAGAGTGAGTGTTACCTTAGCTTAGGTTTGGGTTCCTAGTGTGCTCATAGTGAGTGCTAAGGATTTGGGTGTTAAAGCGTAGATTAGATAACATAGAGACACTGTAGGGAGAAAGGTGATTAAGAGAAATCTATTTAATTTCAACGTGAATATAAGTATGTGAATGAGCATGAATGTTATGTTGGAACTGTGATATATGTGTTAAGTGTTGGTTATAACTGTTTGCTGTATGAGTATTCCAAGTACAGAGGGTAAGCCGAGCGTAGGTGTTGATTGAGGGAAAGGAGATTAAGAATGAATAACTGAAAGATAAGTAATGGGAAATGGTTGTGTGAGCCAGATCAAGTCAGTCACATCGGTTGGGTGCAATAAGTCGCACACAAAAGTGTGTGCAGTAAGTCGCAAGCGGGCCAAGTGCAATGACTGCCGAGAGCGCAGTTGACGTGGTCATGCGTGGCTGTAAGTCGTGCAGCAGGTGAATGTTGTACGCAGTAACGACTCACACAAGATTCCTAGGAGGAATCGGTTAGAATATGCTCCAGGTCATGGAAGCCATGCATAGTGACGTATGCAATGATCGCTGGATACGCAGTTGATGTGGTCATGCGCAGCTGTAAGTCGTACAGCAGGTGAATGTTGTACGCCGAGATGGACATATTCATAACCCCAATGATAATGGTGTAAGTCGTGCAGGTGAATGCACGCTTCATAAAAAGTAATGAGATAATATGGAAGGGAGCTGTACAGGTGAATGTACACTTCCGAAAAGAAATAAGGTAGAAAGGTCCGAGAAAAGAAAGAGGAATAAGAGGGTAAACCGAGAGAGTTGTCTTCCGCTGTTTATATATATAAGAGTGCCGAGGGTAGGCCGAGATCATGTGCAGGCATGTAATACCGAGGAAAAGTATAAGCGGAGATTAAAGGGAGTAGAGAGATAAGTAATACAGGAATTATTAATATGAATGTTGCATGTTTCAGTATGAATGATATGTTTATATGTTTATTTGTATAATTGTGTTTGACTTGGTGTCTTAGTATGACATGATAGAAACTGCTTACTTAAGTTCTGTGTAATGCTCACCTCCTTACCATTTTTCAGGTACTGAGCCCGAGCGGACACAGTCGCCAGCCGAGCAGGTTCACTCTCCCTCACAGGGAGAGTAGGTCTATAGTGTCGGACATTAATGTAAATCTCGGCCATTTGGCCGAGTAGAAATACTGATGTTTTGGACTTGTTTTATGGAACCAAGAATTTGTACTTAATTGGTTTTGGTGCCTTAGTGCTTTTGTAAAACTTCTTCCGTTGATGCTTTTACTCTCAACGTTGTATATTTGACTTGAGATGTTATGAATTAGATTATTACGCCCTAATTTAAAAGAAAATTTCAAGTCCTCATTTTCAGATAAGGAAAATTAAATTTTTAATTAGGGTGTTACAACTAGCGTACCAATGCAATGTTTTGTAACTCTATATATTTATTATTATCAAACACTATATTATATTTTCGAATTCAAATATTGAAACCGGAGAGCTCATCATGAGATGGAGCTCTCATAAGAAGAGTTGATAAAATAAAGGCCAATCAAGTATGACACGTGTCAAACACTGTGTTATATTACTTGACTGTTGAAACCACTTATCACTTTACTGTTGAAACGACATATCACTTCAATGTTGAAACGATTTATCACTTCAATGTTAAAACGACATATCACTTTATTGTTGAAACGACATATCACTTCACTGTTGAAACAACTTGTCACTTGTGATAACTTTTTTTTTTAATTTTAAAAATATTAATTTTAAATTACTCTAAAAAATAATATCACCAAGAGATATATTGTTTCAAATTAAATATCACCAAAAGATATATTGTTTCAAACTAATGCATCATTGGATGCAATGATTCGATATAACAAAGTAGTGCAATATTTCAAACTGATCACGAGAAAAACAAACTATCAACTAATACACCTTATTAATACACATGTACACGTAAACTAATGCTCTTATTCTATTTCACTAATTTATTGCAGGAGAAAAACTTTTATTTCACATGCACATGTACTTTCTTTATATGTTTGCATATCTAAATTTTTCTATTTCTTTATCAATTTTAAACAATAATTCTAACTCATAATTTTAAAAATATTTCTGACTTGCAAAATGTTTAAACTTATAATTATAATGATTGGTAAATAAAAAACATATAACCTGTGCATTGCACGAGATAAATACTAGTTTTAAATACTTCCTCCGGTCCCTAATATAAGCACCATTTGACCAATTTCATCCCCTTTAAGAAAGTTAGTTAATGTTGTTAGTAGTATTGAAAATGTAAATATTTGATATACTTTTTCAAAAGTACCCCTATAATTATTATTGAAAATCTAAAAAGTGTTGCGTAAATAGGAGTGTTTGTGGGAAAGAACTAATTAATACTATTGGAAATTAGAAATTGAGCTTATATCATGGAAAAAAAAAGTCTTCAAAATGTGCATATATGTAGGGCCGGTAGAGGTGGAAACAATCCAGGCCAGGCCAGACTTTGGCCTTAAGCAGGCTCGGCCTATATAAATTATTGTGGCCTGGCCTGTTAGCCTGTTTAAATTAATTTTTCAAGCCTGAGCCTGACCTGTTAAAAAGCCTGGCCTGGCCTATAAGCCTGTTACAAAGCATACATAAACTAAAATTTTTTAAATAGGCCAATAGGCCTACTAGTAAATTGGTGAACCAATCATGGTACCAATTTCCAAACCGAAAAAACCAGTCAAAAACCGAAAAAAACCAAAGGGTTAGCGGTTCAACCGAATTTCCTAACAAGAAAAATTATTGATCAAATATTAAAACTTTTAAATTAGCCATGTGGCCCAATTAGCCATTGAGGCCCATTGTGACTCCATTTATCATAAAAGTTATGGAAGTGGTCCTTTTTATAAGGAAAGACACAAGCTTTTCCTTTCTAATAGTCAATGTGGGACTTCATAACTCATAAGGATTACAACAAGGGGTGGAAGGCCTATTTCTTATTCTTATGGAATGAACGATGTGGGCTTATTTCTTATGAAATGAACAATGTGGGACTTGCATAATTACACATAACCAAGGCAAGGCAAGCTTCAACATATTAAGTCCCACATCGACCAACTCTTCAACAAATGCAAGCATAGATGCATTATATTAAGTCTCCTTCCTACCCTCATATAGTCAAACATTTCTTCAAAACCAAAGAGCATGCACCATGTTAAACAATGTGGGACTTGTTTGCATTTTCATTTAATAAGTGTGCAAGTTAAATTTTTTTTATTGTATTTTTTTATAATATAATAATAACTAATAAATAATAATAATAATAATAATAATAATAATAATATAAATTATATAGGCCAACCTGTTAAGTTAAATAGGTTTTTTACATAGCCTGGGCCTGGTCTGTTTAGACTATATAGGCTTTTTTAATAGCCCGAGCCTGACCTGTTTGCAAAAAAAGTCTGGCCTAACCTGACCTCTTATTAGGCCTGTTATAGGCCCCTGTAGGCCGGTCTGGCCTGTTTCCACCCCCAAGGGCCGGTGGGAGTATAATTTTATGTCAGTTTTTGAACGGCCGCAAATTGCAAGCTTGCACGTGCCACGTTACCATTCTCACTCGTTCCATCACTCTCGCGGACACACTCACTCACGCTCGTTCCATTCTTTCTCACTCTCATTCACTCGTTCCATCCTCACACATGCATTCCAGGTTGATAGCTTTCGTTCCAGGTGAAGGTGAGTTTTCTGAATCTCACTTCGTTTTCCATTTTCGAAGATCCCTAATTCTTCTCTCTCTCGTTCAAGGTGAGTTTTCTAAATCCCTTATTCCTTTTTGCATTTTCCCAGAACCCTAGTTGTTCTCTCAATCGTAGGAAGGTGAGTTTTCTGAATCCCTAATTCCTTTTGCATTTTTTTAGAACCCTAATTCCATTTAATTCCATTTTTGCAGAACCCTAATTCTCTCCCTCGTTCTGAATCCCTAATTTTTGTATGGAATTTTCGATTTTTTTTAACCCTCAATAAAGTTACTGAACTTGATTTCAGGTGAGAAGGGGTTCAAATGCAGCAGAGATCTACAGTTTGGCATTCGATTTGAAGCTCAGTGGTTAATCCCTAATCTCTGTTCATTTTGCAACAACAACAAGGAGTGAGATAATAGCTTTCAATTCTCACTTGTTCGCATAGCTTCGGCATCATCCAAATCACTTGTAAGCATCGATGATCCTGTTCGTTCAAAGTAAATTTTGATTATGAGTACTTATAAATTAGGGATTTGACTTGAAATTTCCTTTCTCCATTCTCACTTGAACTCCATAATCCCTTAGGTTCCACTTTGCATGAGTTGGATTGTTGTTGTTGAAGCTTGTGTATCAAGCATGGTGAGCTCAATTCTACTATTAATCATGTCCTTAAGTTCTGGAAATCCATTAGGGTTTAGGTCTGTGAGGGTTACATCGTTAAAGAGGGATAATTCGAGTTTTTTCTTGTTTGCGAGGAGTTACTATATTACAGAGATTTGACTTACATGTATTAGGAAACAAATTATCAAGGGCATGCTGAGGAACGTAGACCATTATTGAGTTCAACTGAGCCTGCCTTGTGTGATTGATTTGGATGGAAGTGTTGATTAATCATATTTCATTCAGTGATATTGAGATTAACGTTGCTGCATAAAAGAACTGTAAAAAAAAAATAATACTAAATTATTAAGTGCTACATAATTACATTTGTTAGGCAAGTGTCACTCTATTAATATTGCACACATTCCATGCTTGATTTCAGGACACAATAGCTGAATATGCCACAGACCCAAGTGTCTGAGAACCGGAGCTGATGGAGTAAGTTTCATGAGTGTTGGAAAGCATGAAAGACTTGGAGGAGGTGTGGCCTGGCTTCTCTTTTCATTTTCTTTTTTTATTTATTGCTATATTTTTTTAAAAAAAAACATAAAGAACAAAGAATAGAATAGAACCAGTGACTAGGCTTATCAATTTTGGCAACCCACAAATCTGCTAGTATTATGTCTTTCATTTGCATGTTCAGTTTAAAATAATCAACATGCTGAATTTCAATCAATGTCTTTCATTTGCTTCTCCCTGTTCTTAGGTGAATGAGGTTTTACTCTTTTAGTGATTAAAACTGATGCCATTTTTAAGGTTTTAGTGATTTTTCACTGTAACCTGAACAATTTCTATTTGAGATTCGGAGTTTAAAGGCTCAGAAGGTAATATTTTCATTAGTGGATTGATTTTTTTAAGTGTTGCTTAGTCCTCAAAAATTAAAAACACTAAATGGTACCTATAGGCGATGAGTGAGATGAGTTTCATAGCCTAGAAAATATTTACCACTTATTCCTGCTAAGTGCAACAAATAATAAACTGAAAACTCTATCTATGATGCTAAGCTATCATCTTATATGAGAAAAAGAAAGAATGAAGCTCTAGCTCAGGTAGGGAATGTATATATATTTTGGGTATTGGCCAAACCTTGAGGACTACCTCATTAGTCACTGCCTGAGTTTAAAAAACCATTACTTCAAAGGCCCAGGTGAAATTGATCCGATGATCAACTGCAGCTATATAGTGTAGGACACATATATAATACACACATTTGCAGCAATAAGGGATGCATCATGCAGCAATAATTTATTTTTCATAACAAAGACTATGTTCTATGTCCCTACTTCAAACAGGGCTAAGTTCTGGTATGTCAATATAATAATTTGTGTTAGCATTTATTAAGCAAAAGGTTATCTTATGATGGGTTTAATTACCATAACACTAGCCATGATTTGTGCACAAACAAAATTAATTATCAGGAAAAACAAATTTAGATGGCAGAAATTAAGGATATTGTGGAGATTATGATAATTGTTTAATCATATATAATTTTTGCTGGCTAGGACTAGCCCTTCTTAATTTGCAGCATTTTCTCTCAAATAAGGTAGAAAGTGAGCTGGATAGACTGAAGTCAAGGTTCTCGCAATTATATTATGATAATCTTCTAAGAGCAAGTTGTTTCCTTGAGTTATTCTGATGGTGATAATCAAGAGTTTCATAGGGTTAAACCTGACATTTCTTGCATGTTACTTTGCCTAGCTGGAAAGACCAATTGAAGGCTAGAAGATCTTATTTCTTTTGAGGCATTCATTGCAATTGTATTATACTTAATTTATGATGTTGACATGCTTACATAAAGAGAACATCCGTTTGTTTTTCTGGTGATTTAATATCTTGGTCCACAACAGGGAATTCGGGATTAAAGCTTACACCACTTTTCCAAGGGTAACCCCATATGATAACTAAGACTTTTTATGGATTGAACTAATTTTAAACCCATTCTGCATATGTAGTAGATATAGTATATAAATTTATAATTATCCTGACATGTGGTTGAGTTTGTCACTTGCTTATTATTGCCTCAATTGACTTGCAGGCCATTGTAACAGAAGAGGATGGAATGGAGTGGATAGCTCATAGATTTTTTTGTTGCTGTTAAGGTACAATTCCACTTATGATTGTATTTTGATGTGATTTTTCTGGCTTGGAATTATGATTGTTACTACTAATTATTATGGTTATGGTTTTTTAACACTTATTTTTACAACATGCAATATTATATATAACATAATTAAATTTGTTGGGCAAGTGTCACTCTATTAATATTGCACACATTCCATGCTTGATTTCAGGACACAGTAGCTGAATGTCATGCCTATATTTTATTCACTACATATTCAGGGATTCAAGCTGAATTGGTCCTGGGTACCATTGCTAGGAAAGAAAATAAAAAGGGGAATTCAGGCCATGATTACTTGGTTGCTGGCGAGATGTTCTTCCTCAGCTTGGAACATATGATGGTAAGGACTTATTCTACATGCATAAACATTAATACTTGATTGCAGTATTATAATTGATTGAGTTCTCCTTTTGTTTGATGTTCAAAATATTTTCAACTCTTGGACCTTAGTCACTCACAGCTAATGTTTGGAAATTTGTGAAAATTGTAACTGGTCTCCAAGATACTTTATAATTGTAATATGGGGTACTGTCATCAGCGTCTAGTTCTCAAAAGACTGATAGATATAGGGGTTATAATTTTCATAAATATAACTTTTATAACAGAGTTGCTTTAATGTGTTGTAGATTGAAGCATACTAGGACCATCGCACGGGCTGATATTTGATTGGTTTTGTTAATTTAAGAGTGGGAAAAATTAAGTGTATATTGAAAATTTGAGTGTGATAGCAATTTTATTAATGATATTATCAAAATTGTGTTAATTAATTTCTATATTTGGAAATGAGTCTAATCATTCCCAAATACTTAAAATTCTTGATCTCTATGAATTATGAGTTATGACTTTAATGTCTTAAGTTTTCTTATGTTGTAAATATTTTCTTAATCATTAGACTTCAACTACAACAACTAAGCCTTTGTCCCACTAGGTGGGGTCGGCTACATGGATCAAACGACGCCATAAAGGCCAAAAGAAGGGCCACGGCTGGAATCGAGCTAGGGACCTCTGAGCTAAATAACAAGCTCATTACCACTGCGCCAAGTAGAGTAGCCATTCATAATTTTCTTAATCATTAGACTTATTTCAAAATATTTCATTAACAGGGAGCTCAATTGGCAAGCTTTAGAGACATTTTCATACATTGATTTTTTAGAAACATATGTTTAATTTAATATTTAGAACGTTCGTGTAAATTTTAATAACATTTTGACACTGCTTTATTTTTAGCTCCCGGATTGATTTTAATATATTACCGGTATAAGTTATATTTGATGACTTATTATTTCAAGATTCTGAATATTATATTTTATCAAGTTTGACATCATGATTGAGAAAATGTATTTATATTTGAATTTTGATATTTTTTTCTTACACAATAGCTATTTGTAAGGACCGGTAACTTTATTATTATTTCAAGATTCTGAATATTATATTTAATTAAGTTTGACATCATGATTGAAAAAATGTATTTACATTTGAATTCTGATACTTTTTCTTACACAATAGCTATCTGTAAGGATATGTAACTTTATTATTTTTCAATCAGTTTTGAGTAATTAGAAATACAATATTGATGTACTTAAATGTATTTTAGTTTTAGGATAATCAAACTTTTAGTTATAACGCAAAATACTTACACACATTAACCCACAAATGAGTAACAATAATACATGAAAAAAAAAGAAGGGCTGAAGTTTTTGGCTGACTGGTTGGATGGGAAAGGAGAGGAGGAAGATTCACCAATTTTATATATAGTGATGATATTGTAAATTTGGTAATGAATTTTTCTTTATAAGTTTTGCTATATTATTTTTAGTAGAATGATATTTGCTCCGGGTTTCAATGCACTGGACAGCTTTTTTTTTTAAAGGTAAATTTTTTAAAGCAAATTTACTAAGAATATTTTTTTATATAGATTTCTAATGCAAATTTATTAAAGTATATCAATTAGTATTGCAGATTTACTCAATATAAATTTTTTACTTGTGTCAAAAGCAGATGGAAAAATAAATTCAAATCCAAATAATTAAAAAAAGATATATTAGTAAAACAAAAATCTCAACATATTTTTAATTTACTGGATTTAAAAAAAATAAATAAAATTTGCTAGAAGTATTGAAACCAGGAGCATGATAGCATCACCCGAGTTTAAAATATTAAACCTTTGTATGAAGCTGTCCTCCCTGCACGTTTCTTTCTTTACTTTTGTTTTGTCTTTTTTTATTCATGTAAATAATTGGACGGTTGGGATCATTTTAGAACAATATTAAATGGATGGTTGTGATTACTCAAATAATGTCTTTGATGTGACATTTTTGAGCGGGAATGGTAAGAGGGAAGGGAGTAGCTGAAGATCCTCCAATTTTATATATAGTGATTATGGGTGGAAGGATATTTCCCAGCAAATCTTTTTATTTTAATTTCGTGTGCAACTTTACCGGCAGTTATAATCGTCGCAAATGTATAAATTGGCATTTTGCGACGGTTAACAATTGTCGCAATTGTTTTATAAATATATGTAGGCATCTTGCGACGGTTACAACTGTCGCAATTGTTTTTAATGGAATTTCAAATTTGCAATTTGCGAGGGTTTTGATTCGCTGCAAATTTTGCATCAAAATTCTACAGCGGTTCTCATAATCACTGCAAAATATGATTCCCGACGGTAAGTTCTGCGTCAGTTATTGAACCGCCGTCAATATATTTTGCGACGGTTAAAACCATCACAAAAGACCTCCATAAACCATCACAATTTGCTCTTTTTTCGTAGTGAGGGTTTTAATTTTTGGTCCCATGATTGAATTTTGGTCTCCATTTTAATTTTTAGAAGACAAAAATGACCTAGTGTTATAAATTTTTCCGTCTTTATATTCATGGAAGAATCTTTCGTCTTGATGGAATAACAAAATTATTTTTTTCCGTGAAGTGTTAAACGAAAAAAATATTTTTCCATAAAATATAAAATGGAAACAAAATTAGTTTTCCATCGAGTACAAGACGAATTCAAATAGTTTTCCATTTTACTATTGAATAAGCAGCTCCACCAACAATAGTTTGGGCATATGCTTTGTTTGAAACCAATCATAAGACTATCACCTTGGTTGGGCCTTTGACGCAAACTAATAGTATCACTATTTTTTGGTTAATTGATCCAATCTTTGATATTCGTCAAAGATCGAATCGGATGGGACTTCGATTCCAGCGTCATGCTTTAAAATACCAATTTCGTGTTTTTTAAATAATTGGTATCTTAAGTTTTGGATTTTTTATGTCATTAAATTTATATTGGTTTGAAACTCGTATCAATATAGGCTTGAAATCGAGATTAAAAAAGGTTTTTTTTTTTTTTTTTTTTTTTTTTTTTTTTTGGTAATGAATCAACATAAACTTGATAGTTATTTGAGTGAACATGCAACACTTTTGGCTTGAGGATTTGAAAGAAAAGAGCCATGGTTTTTATGGTTGTGTTTATCAAAGTTCGTAGACAAAAAGTTCTAAGACTATATATGAGCGTAAGAATGAAGAGATGAGGGTATAAGAGAGTGAGAATGGATTAAGTAGTGGTGGTTGACCATAATAGCATGAGATGGACACATACCCAACTAAGGACACTTGTGTCGAATTTGCATGTTAACATGCATGCATCAGAGTAGGGGTGTAATGGTCCGATTTGGTCCGGTCTTTGATGGATATTAGGGCTCAAATCAATTAAAATAACATGGTCCGGTCTAGTTCGGTCCAGACACTTTTTATGTACAATGACCGGATTGAACCAGACCATTTATAAGTGGTTCGGTTCGATCCGATCTAGTCTATTTAGACCACAATTAACTACTTGGCAATAAAAAAAAATAAATAAAAAAATTTGGCAAAGATACTGAACATGAACATACCAAATTAATACCAAATTCACACACAACTCATTAAGGGTTCGTCAAGGGGAAAGTCCAATTGAAATTCAAGGACAAAACCTAATTGCTATAAGGACAAAACCCAATTGCTATAAGGGGAAAATCCAATTGAAATTATATTTGTTTATCTTAAAAGAGATGTTGACAGAGACGCTGGGAGCAAGGCGATTGGCGACGACGACTAGCTTCAATGGCGATGGCGGGTAGTGACTTTGATGGCGGCGGCGATGGAGGCGGCTTAGAGTGGCGACAGCGATGGAGAACGGCGCCAAAGAGAAGAGAAGAGGAAAGATGTGAGAAGAGAAGAGAAGAAGAACGGCACCGCCGTTGGGAAGAGAAGAGAAGAGGAACAACGCGAGAAGAGAAGAAGAACGACGTCGACGCCGACGCTGGGAAGAAGAAGAAGAATGGCGCCGCTGTGTTGTTGTGCCATTGAGTGAGTCCGCTGTGTTGTTGTGCCAATGAGTGAGTGTGAGAGGCTGAGTAACTTGCAAGGAGTAGGCTTTAGATTTTAATTAATCGGTCTGGTTCGGTCTGAACGGTCTAAAAAATAGTGAGACCGTGGACCGGACAATATAACAATGATCTCAAAATTTTTAAACTAGACCAGACCACGAAACCAAACCGGATTATATCTTTTAGTACGGTTCGGTCTGACCGGTCTCGCGGTCTAGGACCAAATCGCTCACACCCCTGCATCAGAGTGTGTTAATGATAAATTGTGAGTCGGATGCCCCAATTTAATACTCTTGAAATTAAAAAAAAATACATATTTATTTTGATTTAAAATATAAGAAAAAAATAATTTATATTTTTAAATTTTGTTTTATTCCTAATGTTACTTTTCTAAAATATTCATAGAAAGTGGTTATCTTATTTAATTTTTGTTGCATTCTCAATATTATTTTTATAAAATATCTCTATTTTTTTTATAAATTAAAAAAAATATAACAATCAACTAACTTCCTTAATAAAAATGATTTTAATTTTTAATTTTTTAAATAATTAAAAATAGTTATGTTTTAAGTAATCATTATCTCTTTGGATTTGAAAAGATATATTTTACAAATAGATATAATACAAAGATATCATTTACAAATAGTTATCTAGAATAAAGATATACATATTATTATATTTTAGTAAAATGTTATATGTACATTCAGATGATAATTATGTTTCATGTAATTATTATCTCTTTGGATTTGAAAATATATCTATTTTAATTTTGAGTTGTAGATTACAAATCCCACCTTATATCCCCAAACCCCAATTTTAAAAGTGAAATTACCATAATGCCTTAATTAAAAAAACTAGAATACAAACCCCTTTTTTTATCCCCAAACCCCAAAACCCTTTTCACCTTCCTAAAATTATCCATAAACCCCGGACCTCTTTTTTCATATATCCTATAATAGAAACTTCCTACTCCTTATTTTTTCAAAAAAAAAAACCTCTTCCTCTCCTTTTTATCACTCAACCTCTCTCTCTCCCTTCTCCAAAAGTAATAGTTTTTTGGTATCCACTTTCATCAACATCGAGTTTTTGGTGCATCACTGGAGTAGTGTTCGTGTTGGCGATTGCGTTGCCACTAAGGTACGTTTTCCGACTGTCCAGTCTCGGAAAACCAAATTCCGACTCGGGACTCTCGGAAATCATGCTTAATTTCCGACCCACGTATCTCGGAAAATATAATTTGACATTATTGTGTATATGATTTCTGAGAATCTCGAGTTGGAATTTGGTTTTCCGAGACTGGACAGTCGGAAAACGTACGTCCGGTTTAAAAAAAAAAAGTACTTTAGTGGCAACGCAATCGCCAACACGAACACTACTCCAGTGATGCACCAAAAACTCGATGTTGATGAAAGTGGATGCCAAAAAACTATTACTTTTGGGGAAGGGAGAGAGAGAGGTTGAGTGATAAAAGGGAGAGGAAGAGGTTTTTTTTTTTTTTTTTTTGAAGAAAATAAAGAGTAGAAAGTTTCTATAATAGGATATATGAAAAAAGGGGTTTGAGATTTATGAATAATTTTAGGAAGATGAAAAGGGTTTTGGGGTTTGGGGATAAAAAAAGGAGTTTATATTCTAGTTTTTTTTTAATTAAGACATTATCGTAATTTCACTTTTAAAATTGGGGTTTGGGGATATAAAGTGGGGTTTGTAATATACAACTCTTTACTTTTTGCAAAATGTTCAATTCAGGATGTAAATATGAGATTGCTCTATATTTTAATTTGTTTACTTATGGATAAGCTAAGAGAAAAAAACGCTTGGTTTGTCTTCCTATACATTGAAATGATAAACAGACTCACAAGGTTGTGTAGTCGGTAGTCACTCACTCTTGGCTCTTAAACACGATCTAAAAAAAAGAAAATACATGTGTCGTCGTCAATATGAAGAACAACAAAGTTCGTCAATTTTAAGAACAAACCAATCCAAACCAAAAGCAACAACGACGTAACACATGATGAATAGTGTATTCAAGTGCGAGACTCTTGAGATGGCGAGGGAATTGGTAAAGCCATGGACAAGGGATGAATATGATAAAGCCTTCAAGCAAGCCTTTGTCATGTTCCCGCCCAACCATCCCAATTGTTGGGATATCATCGCCACCCTAATCCACTCTCTTTGGTCTCCCCTCTACATGAAGCATCGCTACGATAATTTGAGATACGATCAATTTATCGCTGAGTTGTCGGAATCGTATCGCATCCCTCCTTTTATGCAGCCGGCTCTAGTTCTTAGTATGCCATCCAAAGAAGAAGAAGAAGAAGAAGAAGAAGAAGAAGAAGAAAGAAGAAGAAGAAGAAGAAGAAGAAGAAGAAGAAGAAGAAGAAGAAGAAGAACGCGCTCCTAATCGCAAGAAAAGGTCGCACTAGACTGAAGATGAACATCGCTTATTCCTCCAAGGCCTTGTCCAATATGGCAGAGGAGATTGGTTAAGCATTTCAAAGAATCTTCTTCCGTCAAAGACTCCCTCCCAAATCGCTAGCCATGCCCTTTCATTCGATAGGTGTAACACCCCGAATTTTAACTCTGAATTAAGAAAATGTTAAATAAAATTAATTATGTGAAAAATAATTAGTTTTGTTTAATATAAGTGTTTGTATTTGAGTAATTAATGAATGAAAAATATTGGAGAATGATTTTGGTGTGAAAAAGTGTTACTTTTGCTGTTTGGTCCCTGGTTAGGTCCTAAAGTGCAATATTGAAAAGATTTTTGGAGGGAAGATCAGTTAAATATAAATATTTAAAAATCTGAACGTGGTAATCGAGGTAATCGATTATCGTCCTTGATTACCACGATATGATAATCGATTACCACAATGTTGTAGAAGCTGGAAAGTGCCTTTGATGACTCAAATCCATTGAAGCTTCATGCCTTGACACCTAATCAACCTCCAGGCATAGTGGGAAACACGTGTAAGCTTGCATGAGCCATGAACAAGCCTATAAATTCATGTGTTCTTGAAGAAATTGAAGCTTTATGCTTCATCACCCTGTTTTGATCAGATTTGTATGCCCTAATTCTATGCATTCGTTCTCCTTCAACAAACCAAAACATTGGAACAAGATTTATACCATCTTAAAGCTTGTAAAAAGACCTTTAGATTGATACCAAGTTTGTAAGTTGTGGTGGCTTGAGTTGTGAGTTATACGCTTGCAAAGTTGAGCTTTGGAAATTGGAAATAGAGGTTTCTGATTCAAGTAGCTCACTTTAAGCTTCAAGTGTGGTAAGCACAAGCTATCAATTTGTGTCAAACTCGTTTTATCTTAAAGTTGGCATGGTAAAGATTCGTTATTGACCCTTTTTATTAATTTTCATACCCATTTGCCATCTGTAAATCTCTGATGAACATGCATACCCGAAACCGAATTTGGACCTGAAGTGGTGAGTTGGGAGAATCATTTTCTTGCAATTTCTAGACTTGGAACTCATTTGAAAAGCTTCTAAGAGGTAAGGGATAAGCTTTACATTTGCTAGAATGGATTGTAATTATGTGTGAATATAGGGTGAACCACAAAGAGGATCAAGGGCTAAGCTGAATTGGTATTCTGGCTTGGAGGTCAATTTGATTGTTAAAACTGATTTGGACAAGTTCAATTATGTATATAGAAGCTGTAGAGATGGTTTGATTGAACTGAAATGCTCTAAAATGAGTTTTGGTATGTTGAGTTGCTTAAATTGTGAAATTATGCATAATTGATGTGATTATTTGAATAAATGTGTTTTATGTTAAATTGATGGTATAGACAAGTCCTAATTATGGTGTTTGAACTGTTTAAGATTGATTTTGAGTGAATTGAAGTATTGATGAGTTGGGTATGTTAAAAACCAGTTCAGTGTTACTGTAGTCGTGGTAATCGATTACCAGGCATGAGTAATTGATTACCCTGTTGAAACTGAAACCATTGAAACTGAAACCAGAATTTGAAATTCAACTTAGTAATCGATTATTAGAGAACAATAATCGATTACCAAGGGTCAGAAAAGTTAAAGAACACCAAATCATTAATATTTCATCAAACACGAAAGGATTTAAGTAATGATATCAATATTTGGACTTGTTATACCAGAGAAAGACTAAAGTTATATGTCAACCTAATGCGTAGACACATGATGGCATTCATGCATAATGAATAAGTGGATATTAAGTTGATTTGATAGACCAGTTTGAGACGTGTTCAGGGAACGTGGGTGTATACTCTGGGAGTAACACTATGGTTTCCAAACTGTGACACGTTCGAGGAACGTGGACATGCCTTAATTATTAAGTGAGACACATTCAGGGAATGTGCGGTTATTTCGGGAATATCACATAAGTTGTTTATCAAGCTTGAGACACGTTTAAGAGAAATGTGGGCGTACACTCTGGAAGTGATGTTGAGAGTTGTTTTCCAGGCTTGAGACTCGTTTTGGAAACGTAAGGGCATGTAAGTTAATGAGATATATTCAGGGAGTATCGAATGATTCCCCACAAGGTTGGAGACACGCTCTAGGAGTGTGGGCATGCTTAATGGATTAGCTAAGCTTGAGACGCGTTCAGGGAACGCATGAGTACACTCTGGGAGTGAAATTATAATTGATTATGAGCTTGAGACACGTTTGGGGAACGTGAGCATGTTTAGTTAATTGATGATGATAAGGTACCCTTAGGAAATGTGATTAAGTGTTGGCCAACAGAGAGAATCATGTGCACATGTAGGAGCATGCATTTGGCATATGCAATGTTGAAAGAATGATAAAGAATATGAGAATGTTGAATGCTCATTTGTTATGAATGAATTGTGAATAAACATGTTATTACCTTCCATTTGATGATGTGAATGTATTTTAGGTGATGGCTCGTTACCTAGCGTTCGTGGAGATCAGGCCGCTCAGTAGCGGTATTTGGGACTTCGAGGGTCACCGAGCTATCTTTGAGGGGGATGTAGATATTATCTTTCGTCACCCTAACCCCCTCGCTCGTGTGAGACCTTGGAGGATCCGTCTCCCATGATCTTTATCCTGCATGTCTCCCCATGATCGACTAGTACACCACCACTACCACCACCCCGTCCTGGTCGTAGGTTTTATAACTTTAGGTTTCGCCCAGCTACTCGTACTCGTCTTACACCACAGAGAGGATTCAGAGGCCACTCCTTGCCCTGGTTAGTCGACGAGGTTTAGATTTGCATCATCTCCTGACCTGGTGCCTCGCACCGCAACACTCTCTTTGTCGGACGACGAGGAGGAGGAGGACCTAGTGGAGGTCTTGGACGAGGGAGCCGGGGATGCAGCTCACGAGGATCGCTCGACTGGTAGTCAGGGTAGGGTGGGGGACCCATGAGTGCAGGCAGGACTTAGATCGTGTGGAGGGGGTTTTGATGTACAGCTTTTGAGGACTAGCTCGACCAGTTGGAGGACCATGGACCAGCTCTGAGGTGTCTCTTTTTATTTTGACTTATGATATATTGTATATACTTTTGAGAGAGATGACTCAGAGTTTTCTTTTATATTGGATGTACTGTTTTTTGCTATGATGACTCAGACTGTATATTATGCTACTCACACACACACACAAACACACACACACACACACACACACACATATATATATATATAGTTATGGTTGCACTATCAACGATGTTCTTTCACATGTTTATTTGAAAGGAGAAATTTGTTCAATTAAAGGCACTAAATCTATCTTATGAATTTATAGAGAATATAAAAGAAATTTTTATCCCTCATTTTCAAAACCTATTAAACAATAATTATTTTTCATTAAATAATTACGGGCTGTCGCAACAGGGCGCAGTGAAGAAAAGGAGAAGTATCCACGATATAACCACACAAAAATTTGATAAGGCTGTGTTCCCTCCTCGTCGAGTAGATACTCAGAACTGTCTTCATCCTCTTCCATATGATTCAAATCTTACTCTTTACGTTGTTGCAACGCAATAGCAACAACAATGATTACGGTAACTTATTCCTTTAGATAATGCAGTGCAGTAGAAAGGAGAACAACAACTATTGCATGATCCTATTCCTTACGATGTTGCAATGCAACAACAACAACAATTGCAAGATTTTCTTATTCCTTCGGATATTGCAGCACAACAGCAGCAAGGGCAAGCACAACCAATGTCAGACCTTGATGACGATGTTCAACTTTATCTTATATAGAAGGATTTGGTGGGTGATATTGACAGCCAAAACTGTCTTCCACATGATTGAGAGCTTACTCCCTCGAATGATGCAGCTCAGCAGCAGCAACAAGGATTGCAGCAACAACAAGCACAACCAATGTCGGACCTGAATCCATCAAGCAACTTGTCTCAACACATGGATGAGTTTGGGTTTGGGACTATTAGTGACATTGTCACATAATAGTCACAGCTCATGAATTGCCACGGCTCATTTTCTCCCCTATCGAATTGGGATTTGCTCGACCATATTGACTTCAGTTGCTAATGTAAGAGTTGCACTTAAGTCCACCAAACATAACAATTTTGCTCATATTTATGATATAACAGTTTAGCTAGTTGATAGGGTATGATTCATTTTACATTATTAATTTAGTGCAAGTTCAGTTACAACAATTGTATATTGTTATTCTTTTGATACTTGATGATGTAATTTGATATTGATGGAATCTTAACTTTGATTTAGACATTTAGTTATGCATGCTAACAATTAATGATGAGGTAATTGTTAAATTAATGATTTTGAATGCTTCTTAGCCATCTTTGATATAGTTGTGTTGCTTCTTGCATTGCTACTATGAATGAGTGAAGTAAATAAATATCATGTTTGATCTATACTGAAATCCCTAATTTGTGTGTATATGATTTGAATTTTCACAAATGGTTCTGTAATTAAATCTTTATTTTTCTTCAAATTTGTAAATCTCAGTTCCCATCATATGTATATTTATTTTTCATAAATGGTTTTGATAGAAGTGTCTATCTTATTTATGAAGGTGTATATGTATGAGAGCTAATTATATGAATTAGAGTCAAGGATTAGCCTCTAATGACAATGACTTAATTTGGAAGACACTATTGGAACTAAAAAAATTGGGAGATGATCAAGTTGCTTTGGCGAAGAGTGCTTCACAATATATAATCTTCCTAATGTTGATAATCTTTTGAAGACAATGGTGCTTGCCGTGCAATGTGCAATATTAACTCCAAGCCACCATTGCAAACATCACAACTGAATGTAACATGCATGCATCATTGTCTTTAAAAAATTATCAACAATAGGAAGATTATATATTGTGAAGCACTCTCCACCAAAGCAACTTGATCATCTCCCAATTTTTTTTAAGTTTTCAAAGTGTCTTCCAAATTAAGCCATTGCCATTAGAGGCTGACTCTTAACTCTAATTCATATGATTAACTCTCATATATACACCTTCATAAGATAGACACTTCTAACAAAACCATTTATGAAAAATAAATATTCATGTTAGGAACATAAATTTACAAATCAAAAGAAAAATAAAGATTGCATTACAAAACCATTTGTGAAAATTCAAATCATATACACACAAATTAGAGTATAGATCAAACATGATATATATTAATATCATTCATAGTAGCAATGCAAGAAGCAGCACAGCTATATCAAACAAATCATATGAATGATGGTTAAGAAGAATTCAAAATAATTAACTATTAAAAAATTACCTCATCATTAATTGTTAGCATGCATAACTAAATGTTTAAATCAAAGTTAAGATTTCATAAACATCAAATTACATCATCAAGTACCAAAAGAAATACAATTGTTGTAACTGAACTTGTACTAAATTATTTACGGTAAAATGAATCATACCCTTTCAACTAACTAAACTGTTATATCATAAATTTGAGCAAAATTGTTATGTTTGGTGGACTTAAGTGCAACTTTTACATCAATAACTAAGTCAATAGGGTCGAGCAAATCCCAATTTGACTATGGAGAAAGGGAGTTGTGAAAATTTATGAGTTGTGACTCTTCTGTGGCAATGTCACTAATAGTCCCAAACCCATCATGTGTTGAGACAAGTTGCTTGATGGATTCAGGTCTGACATTGGTTGTGCTTGCTATTGCTGCAATCCTTGTTGATGTTGAGCTGCATCATTCGAGGGAGTATGCTCCTAATCATGTGGATGACAGTTTTGGCTGCCAATATCACCCACTAAATCCTTCCCTACAAGAGAAAGTTGAACATCGTTATCAATGTCTGACATTGGTTGTGCTTGCCCTTGCTGCTGCGCTACAATATCTGAAGGAATAAGAAGATCCTGCAATTGTTGTTGTTGTTGCAACCTTGCAACAACATAAGGAATAGGATCATGCAATAACTGTTGTTGCAGTCTTTTCTGCTGCACTGCATTATCTGAAGGTATAAGATACCGCAATCCTTGCTGCTGCTGTTGCGTTGCAACAACGTAAGGAGTAAGATTCGAATTATATGGAAGAGGATGAAGACAATTCTGGGTATCTACTCGACGAGGAGGGACCGCGACCTTATTAGATTCATGTATGGTTATATCGTGGATACTCCTTTTCTTCATTGCGTCCTGTCAAATGAAATATTTTTGGGCATGGCTAGCGATTTGAGAGGGAGTCTTTGACGGAAGAAGATTCTTTGAAATGTTTATCCAATCTCCCCTGCCATATTGGACAATGCCTTGGAGGAATAACTGATGCTCATCTTCAATCCAGTCATTTTCTTGTGATTGGGAGCGCGTTCTTCTTTTTCGGTGGATGGCATACTAGGAACTAGAGGCGGCTGCATAGAAGGATAGATGGGATACAATTCCGACAACTCAACGATGAACTGATCTTATCTGAAATTCTCGTAGTGATGCTTCATGTAGAGGGGAGACCAGAGAGGGGGGATTAGGGTGGCGATGATATCTCTACGGTTGGGATGGTTGGGAGGGAACATGACAAAAAGACTTGCTTGAAGGCTTTATTATATTCATCCCTTGTCCATGGCTTTACCAATTCCCTCGCCATCTCAGGAGTCTTGCACTTGAATACACTATTCATCATGCGTTGCGTCGTTGTTGCTGCTTTTGGTTTAGTTTGGTTTGTTCTTCAAATTGACAACGACACGTAGTTTCTTTCATTCTTATGTGTTTGTTTCAAGAGCCAAAGAGTGAGAGAGGGGATTAGGGTGGCGATGATATCTCGACGGTTAGGATGGTTGGGAGGGAACATGACAAAAAGGCTTGCTTGAAGGCTTTATTATATTCATCCCTTGTCCATGGTTTTACCAATTCCCTCGCCATCTCAAGAGTCTCGCACTTGAATACACTATTCATCATGCGTTGCGTTGTTGTTGCTGCTTTTGGTTTAGTTTTGTTTGTTCTTCAAATTGACAACGACACACGTAGTTTCTTTCTTTCTTATGTGTTTGTTTCAAGAGCCAAAGAGTGATCGAGTGACTAAACAACCTTGTGATTCTGTTTATCGTTTCAATATAAAGCTGAGACAAACTAAGCATTTTTTTTCTCTTAGCTTATTCATAAGTAAAAATATCAGAGAGCATAACATTTGTTTATTGGCTACCATCTCCATTATCCCCTCCCAATGGTGACAGACTTTGAGAAGAAAACACTAACTTTTTATGTTGAAATTTTTCCTGCACTACACATTTGAATAATAGTGAACCACATGAACATAACGTTTAAGTTAACATCATAATAATGTTTCAATTACTAAGATACTTGAAGTAACTATAACAACTCTGTGACCTGCTAACCAAAGTCAACATATATAACTATCACCTAACCATGTGCAACATGTTTATAATCTATCGATCTATTAATTTAATTACTAAGATACTTGAAGTAACTAAGAGCAATTGGAAAAAGACATTCCATAAAAATATGACAATCATGACTTCTCATTGCAAAAAAAATTTTATGTCCTCAATCTACCCATTTGGTGGAATAACCTCTAGGCACCTTCAACCCCTTACCTCATTCACATACATCATTCTTTTGCTCATTTGAAAAACATAACTTGGCTTTGGGTTTTATATACTTCCCATTAAAATTCTTTCTCAACCATAACTTCTTTCGACGACAATACTTTGCTAAGTCTATCGTGCACTATCTTTGTCCTTAGTTTTTTCTTTGTTATCCATGACAGTATGAAAGATATTGTCAACGATATTCTTCTCAATGTGCATAACATCAAGATTAGACCTTAATAGGCTATCTTTCCAATATGTCAAATCCCAAAATATGCTTCTTTTGATCCAATTGTGGCCAATTCCATATCCGGCAATAATGCATGGAACTACTTCAGTAATCTTTGGAAAATTACAAACCTTTTGCTTCGTTGAAGGGATGCACTAAGGACGAGCCGATTGTTAGGACTAAGCCGCTAACGAAAACCCTAAAAGAATTAAAAGACTTTAAAAGACATTTACACACGCGGTGAGGTATGAGTGTCGTATCGAAGTAGTGGAGAGGAAGATACTATGGGTATCTGCGGATACTCAGGTGGGGATTGCAGGAGGGGAGGGCAAGGACGGTGAAACGTCAAGAAGCCTGGAGTATATTTCTAGGCGGAACGAATCCCACATGTGGCGTACTAACGTGGTAGGGACTGGGTCCAATGCCGTGGTAAGTTCTGCATCGCGAACTAGAAATACTGTCACCCCCTCGATGCAAGTCTAGAACAGTGAGAGGGACTGGAACGGGGCATTTGAGATTGCCGCTGAGAGCGTGCATTGATATGATATTATATGAATTGAATTGATATGATTTGAGGCTGTAGTCCTCCTGGTCTAGGACCAAATGTTTGTTGAGACAGCTGTCGTGCCCGCGTGGTAAAGGTCCTGTACTCCTGTTTGCTTCCGACTAGGTTGGGTGGATGACCGAGGAGATGTAGACGTGTGTGACTCTCTCAATGATGATGTTCCCCCATCATTGAGCGAACCGTTTGATAAGATTTAATAATGATAAAAGGTTACAAGAAAGAAAGCATAAAGAATTTATGAAGAATTGAGAAAGATTCAAAGAAGAAAGAAAGTATAAGTAATTGTTGGAAAGATTGAGAAAGATGGTGGTGAGACTCGAATGCTCGAAGGCTTGTGATGCCAAGTGTGATAATGTATATTGAAATGAATTATGATTTTGATATAGTTGGTATATTATGATGTGTTTTGTTTATAAGTATTTCCTATGTGCTTACATGAATATATTTGTCATATGCATAGTATGAGTAATTGTTGTATCCTATGTTTGTGTGATATGCCTCCAGTCATTGTTATGTTCTAGTTAGTGATAAGTGTCTGTCAAGTCCTGTATTTTATTTTACCTAGTTTATTGAGTCCTCTTTATTTTATATGGAGTCATTATTTTACTGTCCTGTCATGTTGTACTTCTGGAATGCTGACCATCTCTCCTATCATGTTGTCGTATCGGGTTACTCCGATATTGCAACGGATAGATGGTTGACCCTGCAGTAAATCTGTATGAGGCTCTGCAGTGGACTTCAGCTAGGAAAATTAGACATCAAGATTAGTAATAGGTAATTTCCTTCGAGCACTGTATTCCTTGCAACTACTTGGTTGACATTGCTATATCATTTTGTATCCCGCTTAATATTTCATTGAGCATGGCTTTTAAGAAACAAGGTTTTTATGAAACAAGATTTGAAACTGTTTTCTCAAAAGAGATTTATGAAGCCAAGTTACAAAAGTGCGATGTTAAGTAACATCTCGGTTTGGAACTTGACTTGTGATATGTGACATGAGAACATTATTTTATTTCAATTAAGTTACTGAAATGTTTTTGAACATAAAAGTTCTCATGCCCATGTCACCATTAAAAAAAAATTTCCCAAATTTTTACAATAAAATGGTTAAAGAGATGATGTTTTCAAGTTGCCGAAATCGGGGTGTTACAATTCCCATGTGATGCAACAATAACAAGTTATTCCCACATCCCATGGGACAAACCTTGGATGATGGTGGAGTAAAGAAATTTTAAGAATGAGTTCAATCCCACCAAGGTCAAAAGGTGCATTCCTTACTCCATGCATCATCTCAGACACGTTATTTCTTTTCCCATTCATTAAGGTGTTAATTACATGAATTTGGAAAACTACCTTTCCAGGCTCCCTATTATTCAACAATGATTTAGATTTTTCATGAAAGCTCAGAGGTTGAATATAATGGAAAAAATTTAAGTCATCCAAGCATGCAATAGATTTAACCAAATTTTTAAGTGCAAGAAATTCATCATGCAAGGGTGGATCAAATTTTTATACCATATTTAAACCTTCTATTGTTTTATTTTGGTCCACTTCCTCAAACTTATTATGCACATTTTCTTCTATTTGCTCCTCCATAGGGGTTTCATCATTGGTCACATCCATCACCACCACTTTTTCCTCTCTTTAAAGAGAGTTAAAAATTATTGGTGATGCTTGTGACTCTTCATCTAATTGCTTTAAAATATGTTCAACTTGCATTTGAAGGTTCTTTGAACTAGCACTTTGGATTTGACAATCGTTTCTAACTTGTTCAACAAAATCTTTAGTGCTTTGAGCACATTTCTCTAAAGCTATTTCCCATGGAGCTTTCTCCACAAGAATTGGGTCCACATTAAATTTTTTCTTAGCTGTAGCTTCTAATTTCTCTAAAGCTATTTCCAATGGAGTTTTCCTATCACTTATGTTTTGTGCATAATAGTATGGAGAATAGGGATCCGAAATAAATCTATCATAATCGAAATCATTATTAAAACTATAGTTATACATGAGAAGGGACAAGTTACACAAGTTATTACAAATAAGTACTAAAAACTATTAGAATCGAATTTCAATCCCCGACAACGGTGCCAAAAACTTGTTGGCAATTCGACAAGTTTACCGATCGCACAAGTAATAAAGAGTTAGTAAAATTATTGTTCCACTCGGGGATTGCAAATTGTTTCTAATTTTTTCACCTAATTGCGATTACTACATATAACTTGTATGAGTTTTGAGTTTAAGATATAGGAGTGTAGAATTAAAAGAATGAAACAAATCAAAAACTAAAAAGGATTTAGAAGCAAATATAGGAAATGTTAGGAACTTGGTTTCATTGTAGGATCAGGTTATTAATTATGAAAATCTGTTTTCCAATAAATCAAAAACTCCAGAAACAATAAAAGCTAGATCTCTCATGCCTTTTATGTTTCTTACCCCTTAATCCCTTAAGTAAGTTCTAATTTATAAGAGTTATACAATTACCCAAAAGTATTCCTACAAGTTGAATAATTATATTGTTTGGTTGAAATGCCTAATCTTAATCCTTATTTTCCAATTAAGGTTCAGATTACCAAAATAAAACATAAAGTAGCTAATTCTATGAATTGTAATTAAAACGTAGCCAAACAATTGATTAAAAGGAAAAACATTAATTCATGAATAAAGAGCCAAATTAAGATCCATACAAATCCACCTTATTCCTGACATGAGGTTCAGTTATACATATTGGAAGAAGAAATACAAGGATGAGAAAAACAAATAATTATAGACAATAATCAATTTACCCACAAGAGATCTTCAATCTTCCAATCTTCAATCCTTGTGTCTTGTCTCCTTGCTCTCAATTGTAGAACAACCTCTCTTCTCTAATCCTAATTCTATTCTAATATCTTATTTGGCTCTGAAAAGTCTACCTAACCTAATGGAAAAGCCTATATTTAAAGCCTAAAACTAATCTCAATTGATAGGAAGCAAAACTGATCAGAAACCAGCCCAATTGGGCTTCTGCGTCGCTCGCGCGCCTGGGCGCCTAGAACCTCACGCCTGGGCGCACAGGACTAATCTGATGCATGTTGATCGGGGGCTGCGCGCCTGGACGTGCGGGTCCGTGCGCCTGGGCGTGCCAGCCCTACTCTGACTCTGTTTCCCTTCGTTCTTGCGTCATTTTCAAGATCCTTTCATCCTCGTTTCAGCTCCATAATTATTTACTTCAATTAAGTTCCGAAAGTACCTGAAACATACACAAAATGGATCAAAACGTTCAAAGGATTCTAAATTACCTAACTTCCTAAAAACTATACAAAAAGTCCTAAATTTACAAGAGAAACAAGTCAAGTCCATAGTAAAAGGGAGTCTAATTCATGCTCAAAACATCATATATTGGATCCAAATCAACTACTAGAGGATGCATCATGCATATCAACATCAACATTATTAGCCAGAGGGATTTCTTCTCCATGGGATGTCCAATATCAATATCTGAGAGTAAACCCTTTTTGAAGAATGTGAAGATTCACTTCTTCTCGAGATAAATACATCTCATTACATCGCTTACATGGACACCTTACTCAACCTCAATTAAATACCTTGGTTGCTGACAAGCAAAATTAAGAAACTCTTCAATGCCCTTTAAAAATTCAATTGTATATCCCCTTCGACCAAGAAAGAGCCTATTGTACATCATGCTCGATGTGCATGTGTTTCCATTTTTCTATCTAAAAAACAAAAGAAAACTAGCGAAGTAGCAAGCATCCCAAAAGCTGAATAAGTAGTTAAAAAAGGAGAACCTAATAATAAAAATTCAGATATAAAGGAAGTGTTCAGAGCTTAAAAACCAAAAATAGAGATAGTAAACCCCACCCCAAAACACAAAACTAAAAAGAAAAAAGAAAAAGACAACAAAATCCTTTTTTTTTTATACCAAAAAAAAATGTTGAATACTTTTTATTAGAAAAATGAGTTACAGATAAAAATATGCAAATATAATATCAACTCCTTTTTCATTAGTTTAAGCTATATAATATACATAATTCAATAAAGATCAAGCTATACTTCAGACCTGGCGGCAAGGTATGAAATATACCCATATAATAATATATGTTCCTATAAACATGATTACTCCAAACCTACAACATCATATTCTTGTTACTTTAATAATTCCTTCCCCTTCACATGCCCAATTTAATAACAGTAGCAGAGTATTTCTAGAAATTAAATATTTTTTTTGGAGTTGCTAACATGCAATCTAAATTTGGATGGTTGTTATGCAACCCTTTGTTAGACTCATAAGAATTTGCCACCTAATACATGTATGTCATGTCATTGCTTAAAGCATAATGTTGAGAACGTGAAGAAGAAGAACAAGAAGAAGCATTTCTAGCAAAATTGAAACAACTTTAATTTTTGAGTGAAGACCCACTTTAGTCCCTTATGTTTTTCGTGTGGGACAGTTTAGTCCCTCAAAAAATGGAAAAACATTTTAAGTCCTTGAAGATGTTGAAAAGGAGACACTTTGGTCCTTCCGTCCAAAACCGTCAACCCATCTCCGTGAACGTTAACGTCGATGCTAACGTGGCCGTTAACTGCGTGAAACGTGTCATCTGATCTGGCAAAGACGTGAAACGATGTCGTTTTTAAGAGTGGGTTTAAAATCCCAATTGAAAACCCTAACCCCCAATTTGTCTTTCATATCCTTCATTCTTCCTTCACGATCTGTGCTTTGAACTTGGCAGAGATGAAAAGCTGTGACAGCAATGGCGATATGAGGTCCAGGCGAGATAGGTCTTCTTCTTCTTCCACTGTTGGTGGCGTTGGTTGTGGCAATGTTACCCGATTTCCAGCTCCCAAGTGTGAGTGCAAGGTTTAAAGCTTGAAGTACACTTCGAAAACACCTTTGAACCCTGGAAGACAATTCTATGGGTGTCCATATTACAAGGTAAATTTGTGCTTTCACATAATTTTTTGTCTATGGGTGTCCATATTACACTCTGAAAACAGCTTTACAGTGAATTTCTTTTTTTTTTTTTGGATTAATTTGTACAGGAAAAGACACATTGCTCATTTTTCTTTTGGATAGATGATTGGGAACGAAGGCTACTTGAAAATTGTGATATTGAAGATGGCAAATGATGGAAAGGAGCAAAGAGATTGAGGAAATTCAATCTAGCATGAAGGAAGTGAAATTGGAAGTAAGGGAGATGCAAGTAGAGCTGTCAATTCGGGTTGGCCCAGCCCATTCGGGCCGGGCCATTTCGGGCCAATAATATTTCGGGCTGAATCGGGCTGGCCCTAATTTACCTCGGGCCAGCATTTTCAGTGGCCCAGCCCAGCCCATAATAAAATGCGGGCCAAACGGGCAGCCCATGGGCCATTAATTTTTTTTAAAAAAAATTGCATTTTTCAATTTACAAAGCCAAAAAATATAAAATATACACTTCAAGCAAAAATAATTACAATCAAATCCTGAAATTAAAAGAAACACTAACTTGCATCTTGTTCACCTGTTCCTATAATGCTTATACAGTTATATACTATGCAATCAAATTCTTAAAATATCATGCATTCATGCTAAATGCTGTAGAAAAGAGGGGCTAGCATTTTCAACAATATTTCGTTACCCCTTCATTAAATACTGCAGAAAAGAGGGAGTTGTCAAAGGGGTTGAATATCATGCTGCATCAAGAGTGATTCTGACGCACTTTTTTCGTAGATGAACCCCTCTTAATATTTCTAAAGGGTCTGGTCGCAGGCTGGCTGGCTGGTGGCTGTTGTGTGTGTTAGATGGAGACGAACGGAGGGAGAAAGTTGAACCGAGAGAGAGACAGAGAGAGTTGAGTGTTGAGAAATGAACCGAGAGAGAGACTTAGAAAGTTGAACCGAGAGTTGAGAAATAAGAATTGAGAACGGAGGAAGAATTGGGAAAAGGAAACCGAGAGTCCAAGAGTGTTGAGAATGATGAAAATTAATGGATGAAAATGAATTATGAAAATGAGTGGATGAGAATACTGAATAGTGAATACGAAGAGTTCAGTTTCACTTTCAGCATATATTTTTTTTTCTTTTAATTGGGCTGAAATTGCTGGGGCTTATGCTTTTATTAAAAAAAATAAATAAATATTTTTAAATTATCGGGCCAGCGGGCCAGCCCAACCCATTTCGGGCTGGCCCATGTCGGGTTAATTAAGCCCGGCCCAAAAAATGATTGGGCCAAAATTTTACTTAGCCCAGCCCATTTATTTTCGGGCTAAATGGGGATGGGCCGGCCCATTTTTGACAGCTCTAGATGCAAGTGAGCCTGAAAGAAATCCAGCTGAAAATGAATGAAATGATGGGTGGAAGTGGAAGATGTGTTAGTGAATGGAAAGGATTTGGTGTAGTCATGTTAGTCATGTTGGGTGTATTTGTTGCATTTTGTTGGTTTAAGTAGAAAAATTAGTAATTTGTTTATGTTGAAAATGTAATGTTTGGATGTTTAAGTACCTTATCTATGTAATTGGTTCTTTTTAGAGAATGAAAATGATGTGTCCATGTTATATTTGTGTTGTATTTGGTTTGAATTTTCCTAAATGTCTGCATTTTTAGCAGCAAAATGGTGTAACACCTTAATGGTAACAATGCTCATGTGATAAAATCCAACATAAAATGTTGGTTCACAATATATAGCTAAAAATAAATGTGACCTACACAGAGCATCCAAACAAGCTGAACAACATATGACCAAAACATAAGCCATTCATATTTCATAAGATCCACAAATATCCACATTGTTTTAATAGTACTAAATCATAACCAAAAAGGGGTCAAAACATAAGACCAAATATGACCCTGCAAATCACACCACATTCACAAAACATAAGTAGCAGAGTTCCTAACCAAAATGGGGCCAAAACAGAACATCAAAAGATGACCCCCTACAAAATACATAAGATCCACAAATCCATATAGTACCTACTAACCAAGAAGGGGTCAAAACAGAACATCAAAAGATGACCCCTTCAAATTACATAAAAAATAGAAATATAATTCAGCCACTTTGGTTGTTGCCCTTTTTGCTTGGTAGAGACTTAAATCCAGGAGTTGGCATAAATTGTAGAATTTGACTGGCCCTTGTTGATGGCCTCCCAATATATATTCCTGGTGCTTGTGGCTTGGCCACACTTGGTGAGTGTGCTGGTGGAGTGCCCATAGGTGGTGTATATGCTGGTGGAGTGCCCGTAGCTTGTGGAGTGACCATAGGTGGTCTTATTGGAGGTGGTCTTACTGCCCTCATAGAAAGTGGTATGTCATCCTCAAACTGAAAACACAATAAGTACCAATTAAATCCCCAAAGAAACAAATGTAACCAACTAAGTCCCTGAAGAAATTGAAAAAGTCCCAAATTGGTCCTTAAGTGACAAAACTCACCAGCAACAGAGGTAATCTTTTTGTAGCAGCTCTAGTCAATGGTCCTACATGTGACTGACTTGGAGCAGGGCTACCAGACTACAATTTAAGTAGAAATTCAGAATACATATAATCAGTTAAGAGGCATTGGATAAATTTAATCAGAATATTATAGTCACAGTGCATGTTATATACTTAAGACAAGGCAGATAAATAACCTTGTTTGCTTCTAATTGTGTAGCTTCCTGGGGTTGGGCAGGTTGTACAGGTGTGTCCTGAGGAACCTCTTTCTCAATCTTTTTCTTCTTTCTGACCTTTTGCTCCATAGTGGTACCAGACTACAATTTAAGTAGAAATTCCATAAGTTTATGCATGTTATATAATTAAGTGAATGTAGAAAAAATTAAACTAACCTTGTTTGCTTCTAATTGTGTAGTTTCTGTTGGGCAGCTTGAGTATTTTGAGGAGCTTCTGTTTTCTGAGGAGCCTCTTCAATGACAGCTTCCTTTTTCTTCTTGGCCTTTTTCTCCACAGTTCTTAGCACACCAGGACCCTTGCATGTCTTTGCATAATGACCTCCTTCTCCACACTTTGGGCAAATAACCTCCCATGTTCTTTTGGCCTTATGAGACTCATTTGGGGCAGCCTCTGAGTTCACTGTTTTCCTTCTATGCTTCTTTGGTCTTCCAATTGGCCTCTTCAGCTTAGGTGGATCAGGCATTGGCTTTCCAGTTTCATGCCAATACTCTTGGCTATTGACAGGCTGAATACAATGTTGATATGTAGACTGGAATGCAACCATTGTCAACCAATTATGCACATAGTCTTCAGGCCTTTCATTTTAAAATGCAATTGCTGCAATTCCATGGGCACAAGGGATCCCAGTTAGTTGCCATTGCTGACATGTGCATGTTCTATTAGTTAAACTAACCCGAAGGGTTGTGCCTTTTCTTATGACTTGGAATCTTTGACTATCACTATCACCTGTCCAAATAGTTTCCCATTTGTAGCTCTCAACTTTCAGCTGGTCAAGCAGTTTTTGTTGAACAGGGGGTACCTTCCCTTGGTAATTTGCCAATGCTCTTTTGTGTTTACCCATCCTTCTCATAATGTACAACCTTAGCTCCTCTAGCATTGTTAGCATTGGTTTCTCGCGATACTCCAGAATTTTAGAATTCCACACTTCACATTGATTGTTGGTGATGTTGTCCACCTTTGGCCAGTGACTATAGTAGGCCTTCACCCAACAATGTGGATCAATGTTGTTCAAGTAACTCCATGCAATGACATTCCTTGTCTTCAACTCATTCATCACCTTGTTGAACTCAGCTATTGTGGTGCAATTTGCACATTGCCAAACCACACCTCTAAGCTCCCTGTCCTTGTGATATTTAATGAAATTTTTCCAGATATGCAACACACAACTTCTATGTGCTGCACGTGGCATAATTTCCCTCAAGGCAGCAACTAACCCCTATAAAAAGATTCATATAATCATATAATCAAATCATATAATCAGATAAAAAGAATCATATAATCATATAATCAGAAAAAAAGAATCATATAATCATATAATCAAATACTTAGAATACTCTACATTTAGAATGCTTACCTTTTGCTGGTCAGAAATGAAGTTCCAGCCATACATTTCTTGCTCACCAATGTTCTTAGCAACCCTATTCTATGAGGCAGTACTATTCTCAAATGTTCTGCAACATGTATGTTCACCAACCCAGGTTTTGAGCTGAAATGTGTTCAACTTACTGTTCCATGAACAAAATGCAAGCCATTTACACTCACGTTCAGCACACATTGCCCTAGCTCTTACACTATCATTCTTCTTCCACCTTATTTGCCTTCCAATGTTAATGTTGGAATCTCTTATTGCCTCCTTAAAAACCTCCAAGCTCTTGAACTCCATGTTCAATTCAAACTGAACATGACCAAATGGAGTTGTCTCATTAAATGTCGGGATCGCTTCCTTGAGGTTACGCTCATCATCAGTTGACACAGGAGTATGCAAATACTCCTCATCGGACTTATATCCATCTTTCTCAAAGAACCCTGCACTTTCATACCCATTCTTGTCCACAACTGGTCCAGTGGGTTTCATTGGTGCTTGTTTCTTCTTGGACTTTCTTTTCTTCTTCGGTGCTGTTTCTTCCTCATCACCAGCCCCTTCTGTCACCTCAACAGCAACTTCTTGTGTCTCCTCATTAGCCATTTCACTCTTGTTCTTCGGTGTTCTTTTCTTCTTCGGTATTAATACTTCTTCCTCATCACCATCTCCTTTTGTCACCTCAGCATCAACTTCTTGTGTCTCCTCATTAGCCATTTCACTCTTCTTCCTCGGTGTTTTTTTCTTCTTTGGTATTGAAACTTCTTCCTCATCATCACTTATGCCCACCACTTCTTCCTCTGAACTGTCAACTTCATATAGTGATTCTTCTTCACTACCAATATCAGAATCGGTTGGATGTTGGATATAGATGTGCATCTCCTTATATTCTTGCTTCTTCTTAATCTTCTTTGCTTTTTTGGCCTTACCTTTTGCATTCTCCTTACCAATATCCAACACTGCATCACACATGTTATTAATATCTGCATCACCTTGAAGAGCCCTCAACCCAACTTCTAAGTCACATTCTCCTGGTCTAAGCCAATACATAGCTTTCAAGTCAGAATCTTCATAACCAAACTCCCTAAACAAAGTCTTTAGATCCTTCAAGTTCAGTAAGTCGATATCCATTGGTGGTAGTTTTTCTTCTTTGCCATACAGATATTGGACATCACCATTCTCATCTCTATCAAATACTCCACCATGATGATACACAAAAATTACATATTCAGCCATCTACAAGTAAAGGAAAAAAAAGATTAATACCAACACTTAAAAAACAACAAAACAGAGAACATCAAGGCACACACAAACATTGGGACAGAGAATAGTTCTTCTATGATGATGACACATCAATACAGAGGACATGCAACACAACAACAATCTACAACTTCAGAGCAAAATGAACGAATTTCTATTTTCAGAGCAAAATAAAGAGCACATGCACCCAATAAACGAAAGACTTAGAGCAAAATAACAACAAAAAATAACCCCAGTTATCAGACCAAAATGTCAGTGTCAAACCACGAAGAATGGAGCATACTTACCCTTCGATGATGGCTTCGATTCGTCACCCAGCAACTCCTCCTTCAACAATGGTGTCCCGATTCTATGACTTCTCTTCTTCGTTATGACTTCTCTTCTACTGCTATGGGGTTCCTTCTAAGTTAATGTATGGGGGTTTTGATCAGCAATGAGAGTGTTTTGTCAACCTATGGGGTACATGAAGCTGAGGGGTTTTCCGCCACACAAAAACGGGGTCGTTTTAGGTTAACCTAACAACGTCGTTTTGTTTAAACCCACTCTTAAAAACGACGTCGTTTCACGTCTTTGCCAGATCAGATGACACGTTTCACGCTGTTAACGGCCACGTCAGCATCGACGTTAACGTTCACAGAGATGGGTTAACGGTTTTGGACGGAAGGACCAAAGTGTCCCCTTTTCAACATCTTCAGGGGCTTAAAATGTTTTTCCATTTTTTGAGGGACTAAACTGTCCCACACGAAAAACATGAGGGACTAAACTGTCCCCTTTTTTGAATGCACACAAAAATCAAAAGGTCTTAAATTTGGTTGTAATGAGGCCATGGCTAAAAGTGTAAGGTGAGATAAAAGAAAGAAGGAACAAAACTAAGGGCTAAAATGCAAAAACAAATTTCCCTCAAAAATCATGAATGAGCAATGAATACAAAGAGAGCTCACACTCAACTCACAATCAATTTCATATTTCTTTTCTTTTCACTTTTTTTCTCTTCTACTCTCTTCCAAATTTCTCTTTTTTTTTCATTCTTTTTCTTTTCATAGAACAAAAGTAGATTCACAACACTTTATACCATTCATTTATTTTTTCTTATTCATTCCTCTAAATTGCTCATTCAAAATTTCTAAGGTACTAACAAAAATTATACAATCAATGCAGGGTACCAAAGAAAAATCATAATTCATTAGGCTCAAAATGGGCAACTAAAGGAAATATATAATCAATTCAAATCAGTTGAAGGCCACAAAAACACAATCCCAAGTGCCTTAATCATCTTAATGTATGCAAACAATTATCAATTTTGAAATTGTGACACGCTTTTCCCATACCAGTAAATATTACAATAAATAAGTATTACTTGGAATTCATATGGACTTGTTATTGTACAGAAATTATTAATTATAATTAATTTTATAATTAACATTTCATTAATCGGGGATTAAAAATTTTGGGGTGTTACACTACTTCCCCACTTAAAAATTCTTAAAAAGGGAGTGTGACACCCTTTTCCCTTACTTGTGAATCTTACAATATATAAGTATTACTTGGAATTCATATGGACTTGTTATTGTATAGAAATTATGAAAATCAAAATTTCTCTTTTTAAGCGGGTGTACAATCAAACTATGGAGCTCTTGGAGAGAACAACTCGTATTATTTGAAACATTATGTTGGATTCGGTGTTTACTAAAATAAGAAAACCTTTCCATAATTCGGATAGCATCGGTGCTTTCGAAAACGTATTGACATAGTAAAATTAAACGATGCATATCCATTCTTTCATTTGCAGAGCTGATACCATTTAAATAACATAACCAAATCCGTTAATTAATCTTTATCAGAGTTAGCGGAAAGAGTAGGACTATGCACAGTTAAAAATATGAACATAAGCTATATATATATATAGATATAGGTCAAGTAATACATAGTCTCAGCGGTCAAGTCTCCAAGGTCCAACAAGTCCATAACAGATCTACATCCTAATATAACCATAGCCCTAGAGCTCTCAAGAGCATATCTACAAAATATATACAAAACAAAATATGAACTCTAGAGGTGGTCACTTAGATCTGGCAGCATCAGTAGTAGCAGTGATAGTAGTAGAAATCTCCAAGAAGCAAAAGGTAACATCATCATCATCATCAGCAGCAGCAGCAATATCTCCTCCTCAGCATCCCCACACCGGATCCCCTGATCCTCATCATGTACCATATGCACATACCTAGGGATCATCGTCCCTCCAGTCAATCCCAGTAGAATGAACGACAGGCTCGCCTCCGCTCTCGTCCTCCACGGGGTCCTCCTCGATCTCATCCGATGGAGAGCGTACCTCACCACTGGGTACAGGGTCAGGAGATGGTGTGACCCTGACTGGGCTCCTCGGATCAGAAGGGGGAGTCTCCTCGCGGACGACTCTAGAAGAAAGTGGGTGTGAGCGGGTAGGTCTGAAACGAAAACTACGATAAGAGCGAGCTGGTCGTGTGGGAGGTGGTCCATGGTATGTGTAAAACGGGGGTACGTGCATAGTGTATATGATGGGAATCCTAAATCTACGAGGACGAAATCGAATCAACGGGTTCGGGTGGTAGAAGTTAATCTCTACCTCTCCCTTGAACACCGCGCGATGGTCGTCATAGATCCATGTGCCACTAGGAAGTGGCCGGATCTCGATGCAAGCGATGTAACGAGACATCACCTACAAGGGCATAGGGGTAAGCGATTCTATACACATAATCAACAGAGTATAAAAATGTAAACAATATGAACGTAAAGTTATGCAACAATAAACAACCATCACAATTAGCACTTAGCAGTTATTGAATGCAAGTAGGATGCTCATACTTGTTTCATTTATCACACTTAATTTAAATGAGTGGCATGATGTATGAATCTAGCTCTCAAGCCTATCTCCATCAATTTATGTCACTCTCTGACGTCCATCCCTGACAACCCAGCACTCACCAGTGCGTTGTATCCCTAGCTATACAACATTTCGTACATTCACCAAGAATGTACACGACAAGCTTGGAATCCGTGCCACCCGAGCACATCCCGTCATCCAAACGGACCGTCATCCAAACGGTGTAACCATATCGGCATCCACTAAGCCGACCACGTCTTCCACGTGTCATCAAGCAAGCGTATTGGCACTCCCAGAGGCCCTCCACATGTTACCAAAACATGTTAAACGTCCTACCATCCAAACTCCAAAATGGATGCATTAACTTAGTTAGAAAGGAATTGATTGATGTTTTATTCTTTTATTAATACGTTACGTGCCTCCCGAGCAACGTATCATTATGAAAACATCATGACGTCAATCAATTTCTTTTTAAGTCCAGGATCACTTGGTTTATTGTCCTTTAAGTGTTAACAAATGACTTAGAATTGAAAATGGTATTTATAAGTTTCTGGCTAAAATACTCGAGTATTCTTCATAACACTCGAGTAGTTCGTCAGTTTCCAGTTTTACTCGAGTAGTTCATCATTATACTCGAGTTGTTCATATCCTTTCAGAAAGTTAGGTTCCAGATTTTTAAGAAAATACTCGAGTAGTTCATGAGATACTCGAGTCATTCACCAACCCAGAATACTCGAGTCGTTCATCAAACTTGACTCTTGTTGCATCTGTTAATACTCGAGTCCCAAGCCAGATACTCGAGTTGTGCGCCAAAATCCACACTGGTGCATCACGAAATACTCGAGTATTGAGCCATCTACTCGAGTTTTATCAGACAAAACAGACTGAAAACTTAGTTTTTACATACCATTTTCATTTCTAAACATTTCTAACCCAAACCAATGATCAAAACAGTTCACATACCATATATTGAACATGTTACAACACTTATCACATATCAAATTACAGTTTTGACAGAGAATCGATTGTTAATGCATAAAACATACAATTTAACAACTTAACACCTCAAATTGCAAATTAATCAACAAACTCATAAAAGAGTGTTCATTACAGCTTGCATGCATCATGAGAAACTTGCTCACAACAACCATAGAGCATGAATTGGTCTCCAAACCAAAGTTCCTATTAAATCTAAGCCCTTAGAGCCTCTTGGTGGCTCTCTAGTGAAAATAATGAAATTCAAACTCTATCTAGTGCATAAAACAACTTCCCCTTACCTCTCAGACGTGTACCAACAGAGGATTCCAAAGAAAAAGCCCTCCAACACCAGAAATGACTTTGAGCATCACATGCAAGACAATTTTGAGTGCAGCACCAAGATTGAATTGGTTCACACATGAAACAGAGATATGAATTGGGGAATTTAGTTTTTCTAGACTCTATGCAACACATACTAACTAGAGAAATCGAATTTGAGACTCAATGAACACGGGAGCTTACCAAAATCAAGGCTCCAAGTAAGCTCCAGAGAATGACTTGACAGAAAATAGCTCCACTTCCAAGCTCCAATTCTTCCTCCACACTCACTCAAACCTCACGATTTTAGTGTCTATACAAAGCTCGTGATGTGAGCTTTGTATTAGTGTATGATTTGTTACTTGATTCTAAGCACACAGGGAGAATCGAAGGAAACGATTTCAGAACCCTAACTCACAAACTCATCAACAAATTGGCAAAATGGCTCTCAATCTGAGTTCAAAGGGTTTAAATAGGCAAGGAACATGTCCATGCACGTCGACACGCATACAAGGACGTGTTGTGGAGGGTGTTTTCGTGTCAAGGCGGCGGTAACTCGGTGCTGACTCATCAAAACGCACTAACGTTGAGCAATTCTGACCAGAATACTCGAGTTTTCCGAATAATACTCGAGTATTTTGCCCAATTTTTGAAAAATAATAATTTTATTTACTTTCCCTCCAAAATCTTTCCTATAATTACCTCTAGGTCCCAACCCAGGGACTAATATGCAAAATAATTATTTTATACATAATTATATTTATTAAATAAATTCAAACACATCTCCTAAATACATAAACACAAATTTTAGTCAAGGATTAAAATAGAAATTATTAATTATAATTAATTTATAATTAACATTTCATTAATTGGGGATTAAAAATTTTGGGGTGTTACAGAAATGGTCACAAGTCAAGTTCTAGAACACAAAACCAAAGAGAACAACACTCATGAAAGAAATAGGGGTTTCAAATCAAAATATAATTCAATAATCACATACCCCTTCAGTGTATAGGCTCAAAAACTCACTAGGCCAAAGGTCAATTCACTAATCTCAAATTCTCGAAAAGTTTGTCAAAATAACCAAATCTCAAAAATATTTACAGCTCAATCAAATCAGTATCAAAAGTCAATGAATCTAATCCTAAACTAAGTATTTACACCTATCATAAAAAAAACAATCCTAAGCCTAGAATAATTATTTACTTCTATCAAGGACACAAACCAACACCAAAAATGGGAGAACAATTCAGATCTGAAATTTTTTTGTTATGTCCAATCCCCAAACTTAGAGGTTAGCTTGTCCTCAAGCAAACTAATCTAAACTAAAACTACAAAATAAAAATAAAAAAAAACAAGGAGTTAGAATACTTCCCTTTGTAGCACAACATTCTCTCTTGATGCACCATGGAGGAGACTCCCCCAAACTTATTCATCTGTGTCACATGAACAACTAAAAATAGTGCTAGAAGCACCTCATTAGTAGTCACATATAGAAAGCTCCAACTCTTTATTCACTAACTAACTAAAAAAATAAAAACCTACACTACTACGTAATTACAAAGAATCCACCAGGATCCCAAATCCTATAGGTTAATTCCCATGTGATGCAACAAGAACAAGTTATTCCCACATCCCATGGGATAAACCTTGGTTGATGGTGGAGTATAGAAATTTTAAAAACGAGTTCAATCCCACCAAGGTCAAAAGGTGCATTCCTTACTCCATGCATCATCTCAGACAAGTTATTTCTTTTCCCATTCATGAAGGTGTTAATTCCATGAATTTGGAAAACTACCTTTCCAGGCTCCCTATTATTCAACAATGATTTAGATTTTTCATGAAAGCTCAGAGGTTGAATATAATGGAAAAAATTTGAGTCATCCAAGCATGCAATATATTTAACCAAATTTTTAAGTGCAAGAAATTCATTATGCAAGGGTGGATCAAATTTTTCCACCATATTTAAACCTTCTATTGTTTTATTTCGGTCCACTTCCTCAAACTTATTATGCACATTTTCTTCTATTTGCTCCTCCATTGGGGTTTCATCATTGGTCACATCCATCACCACCACTTTTTCCTCTCTTTGAAGAGAGTTAAAAATTATTGGTGATGCTTGTGACTCTTCATCTAATTGCTTTAAAATGTGTTCAACTTGCATTTGAAGGTTCTTTGAACTAGCACTTTGGGTTTGACAATCGTTTCTAACTTGTTCAACAAAATCTTTAGTGCTTTGAGAACATTTCTCTAAAGCTATTTCCCATGGAGCTTTCTCCACAAGAATTGGCTCTACATTAAATTTTTTCTTAGTTGTAGCTTCTAATTTATCTAAAGCTATTTCCAATGGAGTTTTCCTATCGCTTATGTTTTGTGCATAATAGTATGGAGAATAGGGATCCGAAATAAATCTATCATAATCGAAATCATTATTAAAACTATAGTTATACATGAGAAGGGACAAGTTACATAAGTAATTACAAATAAGTACTAAAAACAATTAGAATCGAATTTCAATCCCCGGCAACGGTGCCAAAAACTTGTTGGCAATTTGGCAAGTGTACCGATCGCACAAGTAATAAAGAGTAAGTAAAATTATTGTTCCACTCGGGGATTGCAAATTGTTTCTAATTTCTTTCATCTAATTGCGATTACTACGTATAACTTGTATGGGTTTTGAGTTTAAGATATAGGAGTGTAGAATTAAAAGAATGTAACTAATCAAAAACTAAAAAGGATTTAGAAGCAAATATGGGAAAGGTTAGGAACTTGGTTTCATTGTAGGATCAGGTTACTAATTATGAAAATCTGTTTTCCAATAAATCAAAAACTCCATAAACAATAAAAGCTAGATCTCTCATGCCTTTTATGTTTCTTGTAACATCCCAAATTTTATTCCAAGTATAATCTATGTTGGGATGGTCTTAGGGTAGAAGAAATGGAGATATAAGTTAGAATTTAGCCAAAAATACATGTAGAACTAGGTTTAAAACATAGAACCTTAGGAAATTTAAAATAAAATATTGGCAACTCTAAACACAAATTCCACCGTTGGATGTGAAGATTAGTATATAGGGAAGCTTGCTTTAAAATTTGAGGAAGATCCAACGGGTAACGAAGAAGTTATGACCTTTCAAAGTCAGGCTACTGCAAAAGTATGCAGTTTACAGCTTAATCGATTAAGGTCAGATTGGGTGAAAAGTCTTAATCGGCTCTTAATCGGATCTTAATCGATTAAGTGCTGCTGCTGAGGAAAAAAATAAAAGTAAAACACACGTTCCTTCCAATGCCAATTCGTTTCTCTCCCTCTTCTCTCTCCTAGGGCACCAAATTTATTCACTCTAATCCATCAAGATTCAAGTAAATCACACTAAATCCATCCTCAAATCTCCTTCCTTCTCAACTCCAAGTAAGTGATTTTGTTTGAGTTTTCCTCTTTCTCTCCCTTTTGGTTCGATTCTCTCTCTCTTGCTCCCTTGGAGTTTTCAATCTTCCACCTAGGGAACTCTGGTTTGGTTCATGAATTTCTCCAAGCTTATGGTTAAAGCTTAACAATTTGTTTTGTTATACCCCTTGTATTAGTTTCCTCCCTCTTCCTTTGGATTCTAACTCAATTGGTGGCAAGACTTTCAAGCTTGGAGCAAGCAAAATCACCTCATCTCCAAGTGTTTGAGGTAAGGGGATGGGTTTTGCCTTGTTCTAGGGTGTGGGTTCTAGTTAGTATATAATGCTTGTTAGGGTTATGTGTTAGGGGAGAAAATTAGATTATAAAACCCTAGGTTATTGAATATAAAATTCTAACCAATTAAATATGTATGATGTTGAATGTAAAGACTAGGAAAAGAGAACCCCATGATATGAAAATGAATTATTTGACAATTGAAACTTGGATAGTGATTACAAAGAAGTGCAAGAGGAATTGGGAAACAAATAATTAAATGTAAAATTAAATGTGAAATGATGATGTTAATTATGTGACGAAATGTTTAAAATGAGTATGTGATGTATGGATAACGTTGACCACTAAGTGGTAAAATGACTAATAATTATGAGTATAACGCATGACCAATGAGTATGATAAAATGTGATTAATGGTATTGTGTATGCTAAGTGAATAACATGATGGCTATTTGGAAAGATTTGATAATGGATATGGGAATTGAATGTGGATATCGTATGAATGAGCAAATGTATGTGTTATAATGGTTTGTGTAAGAAGATGAAAGTATGATGTGACCTCTGATGTGAGGAAATGTGTAATGAATTGTTGATAATGAAAATGATGTTTTAGTATAACTTATGTGGTGGTATGAGGTACCTTCCTATGTGGAGGTGAAGTACCACCATGCCAAATTGTATGAGGTACCTTCCGGTGTGGAGGTGAAGTACAATGGTATAAGGTACCTTCCGGTGTGGAGGTGAAGTACCCATAGGCCAAGTGTATGAGGTACCTTCTTGCGTGGAGGTGAAGTACGATAGTGTGTTGACCTCTGACCTGAGGGACACCAAATGAACAAAATGTTTAAGTGTTGACCTCTGACCTGAGGGGCACGAAATGAATTAAAATGATTGAGTGTTGACCTCTGACCTGAGGGACACAGAATGAAATAAAATGATTGAGTGTTGACCTCTGACCTGAGGGACACATAATGAAATAAAATGATTGAGTGTTGACCTCTGACCTGAGGGACACCGGATGAAATAAAGTATTGGTGTGTTGACCTCTGACCTGAGAGACACACCATGAATTAAGAAATTGGAGTGTTGACCTCTGACCTAAGGGACACATAATTTAAATAAGGAAAAGTATGAGGGCCTCTGTTTTGAGGTGGTAAATGTGTTGAATGAATTTGTACATTGGCCTCTGATTTGAGGTGATGTACCGAAATAAAGTAAGTATGTGAAAAGAATAAAAAGTAAAGGAAATGGAATGTTGAAATGAATAATGAAAATGGATATTGAAATGAATAATGAAAATGGATGTTGAAATGAATAATGAAATTGGAAATTTGGAATGAATAATGAATATGGAAATAATGAAATGTGTATGGCGTGCTATATGTGAATATATGCCTTATTTGCTAGTTGTGTTTCACCTACTGGGTTGTTATGTCTAGTGAGAAACTGCTTTCTATTTCATGTGCAATGCTCACTCCCTTAACATTTTTTAGGTACGGAGATTGAGTTGGCACAGCCCCCGGCCGAGCAGGAGTACTTTCCCTTACAGGGAGAGTAGGGTTGTTATTGGGGATTAGAGTATATTATAGACCTAAGCCTCCTACGTTATTTTGATGTAAATTTAATATATATATATATATATATTTGAGTGAGGCTTAGGACACTTTATTTTGATAAAATATTATGTTTTGGTTTTTGATATTCAAACTTATTATTTCCGCTAATACTCTGATTATTTTATGCACTCTGATATACTTGGAGCCCATAGGGCCTTGATATGATTTATATATTCCTATTCTGAAGCCCTGCTAGCTACTTGTTTTTTAATTGAAATTGTTTATCATAGGTTAAATTTTGGATTAGTCCGAAAAACAAACAAAACTACGTCCGTTTGACGGGTGATTTTTATTAAATTAAAAAGAAATTTCAAATTCACATTTTTAATAGCGGGGTTTTAAGGGTAAAAAATCTTAGGTGTTACATTTATGGTATCAGAGCAGTTTCTCCTCGGCCTTGGAGTTATACAAACTCCAAATGATTACTCACCTAGCGAGTAATTGATGCTCATAGTAATAGTTTAGGATTATAATAGGATAATTATAGTACTATGTATTTACTTAGTATTTGAGTCTTATTGGTCTGTTCACTCTGGCTAAGCAGCTGACATGGTCGCAGGTAACTAATGTTTGCCAAGTCCATGCGTAATGTTTCTAAGTTCGATTGTGGTGGAGTTAGTTTTCTCCTTAGTTAGCTAAATAGTGAGTTAGTAATGTCTTAGGGTAGAATTGTTTAAAAACATGTTGGGTACCTGCCTCTCCAAATACAACCCTGTTCTTATAGATAACATATGAAAGACCTTAGAAAGAATTCTTAAGTTTGAGAATTCTAGTGCCAAGTGACCAATACTATGTTGTGATGTTGTTATTTGATGTAATGTAAGGTTAGAACTGATCACTCTAATCCTTGCATTTGTTAAATGATGACATCATTGACAGAACCTGACAGTGATGTGTTGTTGGTAGACGTGAGGTTGGGATTGATCACCTCAATTCTTGCATCTATCAATAAATGCTATCATTGTAACCTCTAAAGTGAAAATAGACAACCAAAGTAGTGTAGCTAATTGCTGAATCCTAGGATTAGTTAAGAAAACTCTACAGAAATTATTCTTAACCATTATATCCACCAAACCGATCTTGAGCAACTTGACAATTGCTTCGAATCTTTTCCCGGTTCTTAGATAATCATTCGTAAAGATAGCCGGTTTTGCCGAATTTGTAAAATCCCTGCGTTGAGACCAAACATATTAATAATTGACTCAGCCAACGACAAGTTGTCGTACCCTTCACCTTTGGTAGTTGAGTAAATCTTGGAACTAATGTGGACTTCTTCCTTCCTATTCTTTTTAAATCGATTCATGGAAGAAGTTGAATGTGGAGCATTTAGTAGGAATTGTGCCTGCTCTAATCAACTAAGCATTGGGGTGCTTCTTGTTCATGAACGCTTGTGTTTCTGAAAGGTTCTAAACCTTACCGGTGCTAGACAATCCTTGTAAGAAGACAAACTCTAAGGCGTTCTATCTTGCAAAAATCTTCTCATGCCACGACCCCAGGGTATCTATTCTGGGAAAGATTCTAAAACTATTCCGAAATGCTAAATATTTCGAGTTTTCCCGTATCTAGCTAATGCAACTCCTGCCTTACATCTATCTGAGGGACGATCGGAAGCGGATTCACCCGATCACACATCCTTTAGCATAGCGGTAATTGGGTATGTTGATGCCAAGTGGAGGAGCACTTCCTACCCTAATTTAAATTCTGTCAAGGTAAGGGCAAATCGAAAGACTGACGGAAGAAACCAAAGGGAGTTAAAGATAGGAATCGCAAGTCCTATCACAGGGGTGATTCTCCATTTACTGAACCTAACGGAATTTCGGGGACGAAATTCCAATAAGTGGGGGAGGATTGTAACATCCCAAATTTTATTCCAAGTATAATCTATGTTGGGATGGTCTTAGGGTAGAAGAAATGGAGATATAAGTTAGAATTTAGCCAAAAATACATGTAGAACTAGGTTTAAAACATAGAACCTTAGGAAATTTAAAATAAAATATTGGCACGTCTAAACACAAATTCCACCATTAGATGTGAAGATTAGTGTGTAGGGAAGCTTGCTTTAAAATTTGAGGAAGATCCAACGGGTAACGAAGAAGTTATGGCCTTTCAAAGTCAGGCTACTGCAAAACTATGCAACTTAATCGATTAAGTTGTAGCTTAATCATTAAGGTTAGATTGGGTGAAAAGTCTTAATCGGCTCTTAATCGGCTCTTAATCGACTAAGTGCTGCTGCTGAGGAAAAAAATAAAAGTAAAACACACGTTCCTTCCAATGCCAATTCGTTTCTCTCCCTCTTCTCTCTCCTAGGGCACCAAATTTATTCACTCTAATCCATCAAGATTCAAGTAAATCACACTAAATCCATCCTCAAATATCCTTCCTTCTCAACTCCAAGTAAGTGATTTTGTTTGAGTTTTCCTCATTCTCTCTCTTTTGGTTCGATTCTCTCTCTCTTTGTAACACCTTAGCTAAAATACCCTTAAGTACCCGTATATTAAATTTGCGTACTTAAAATTCCTTTTTAATTAATTAAAATCCCCCGTCAAACGGACGGAGTTTTGTTTGTTTTTCGGACTTTTCCAAAGTTTAACCTGTGAATAACATCATCAATTATATAACCAGTAGCCAGCAGGGCTTCATTTCAAACATACATCATATAAAAGCCCCATGGGCGCAAAATATAACATCTTATATCAGTTATCAGAGTATTAGCGGAATAAGTACTAAGTACAACTAGCATGATACTCAGCAAACAACTATGCCCCATATAAATATCCTAAGCCTCTCCCAAAATATATATACATCATATAAACATCAAAAGAAATAAGGAGGCTTAGGTCCAGTAAAATCCTAATCCCAATAATAACCCTACTCTCCCTGTGAGGGAGAGCACTCCTGCTCGGCCGGGGGCTGTGCTAGCTCAAGCTCCGAACCTGAAAAATGTTAAGGGAGTGAGCATTACACATGAAATAGAAATGCAGTTTCCAAATAGACATATCAACCCACTAGGCCAAACATAAATATCATATAATTCACACCATTCACATTATCACATTTCATACATTTAATCATTCTAAAAGATCCCATTTTCATCAATTCCAAAACCATTTACATCTTTCCCTTCTTAAATCTCATCTTCCGATTCATTATTTCTTTTCATGGTTATTCTCTTTCATTAATCATTTTAACTATCCATTTTAATTGAAGTGTATGCAACCACAGGTCAGATGATCTGCATACACACCAATTTAGCTTGCAATGTATGCAACCACAGGTCAGATGATCTGCATACACGCCTTAACCACTTTCCTTTTTACTTTCCAATTTAAGTTGTAGTGTATGCAACCACAGGTCAGATGATCTGCATACACCATTAACCATTATCCTCTTATTTATCCATTTTACGGGAAGTATATGCAACCACAGGTCAGATGATCTGCATATACCCTAATTTAGCTTGCAATGTATGCAACCACAGGTCAGATGATCTGCATACACGCCACACTTTATTTACGATGTATGCAACCACAGGTCAGATGATCTGCATACATCACTATCCCATTTTCCTTTTATTTTCTATTAATTTGCTCTTTTCGTAATAATAATCGATAGCACAATACAAATTTCCATACCCTTTCACATGTCATACAAAATTCATTATCAACATTTAGGGCACAATTAATTACACGTTCGCACATAGCATTTATAACACATAGCACATTTCAACAATTAATTTGAGTTCTAATTTATTTTGGTTATACACTATCCCACTAATAATCTTATTTCTACCCTAGGGTTCTCTAACTATTATTCCTAACCAAATAACTCCTAACAAATCAATATAACTAATTGGATACCCAATCCTATGACAAGCCAATACCCACCCCCTTACCTTAATCAAGGAGAGAGAGTGAAAACCTCAACCAAGTAATAGCCTTAGCCCTAAACCTCTTTGTGCCTCAACAAGGAGCTCCCAAGAGAAGTGAGTGGACAAAAGTGAGAGCTTGATCTATTTTAAACCATGAAATAAAAGAGGAATATGAGAGAGTGACAACCCATTAGAATGGGGGTTCGAATTCTATGAGAGAAGGAGAGGGAAAAGATCTCATGTGGCACCAAAAATAGAAGAGAGAAACATAAAGCTTACCCAAAGAGCTTGATGATGGTGGTTGATGATCTTAAGGATGAAGAAGAGTTTCCATAGCTCTTGAAGGAAGAAGAAAACTGTGTGAATGAGGGAAAAATGAGTTGTTGATGATGAAGATGAATGAGAGTGTGAGTGTGAGTGTTTTTATTTGTTTTGGGCAAAGATATGTGGCTAAAAATTGAAGTTTCTAAGAGAAGATTCCATTTGTGTGGACCAAATTCGTTCTACTCTTCTTGGCCTTATCTTTATTTTTTTTCACTATCTGGTTGCACTACTCGAGTAGTCAGTGGACTACTCGAGTAGTCCAAATTTTCTGGACTTTCTGTTTGTACCAACTACTCGATTAGTCAGTGAACTAATCGATTATTTAGTGAACTACTCGATTAGTCTGGTACTACTCGAGTAGTCTGGCCAGTTTTCTTTTTTCTTGGCATTTCAAAATGCCATAACTTCTTCGTTACCCGTCGGATCATGCTCAAATTTTGAAGCAAGCTTCTCTACTTACTAACCTTCATATCCAACGGTGGAATTTAAGTTTTGAGTTGTAGATATTTTATTTTAAATTTCCTAATATCCTATGTTCTTAATCCTAAAATAAGCCTTCATTTCACTACTTTTAACTTAAACTCTTCAATTTCTTCACCTAAACTCATTCTAATTACTAATTATACTCAGAAATGAAATTTAGGATGTTACAGTTCTCTCCCACTTACCAGAATTTCGTCCTCGAAATTCAGTTGTCCTGAAACAATTGTGGATAAGACTCTTTCATTTTGTCCTTCAGCTCCCAAGTGGCCTCTTCCACGTTGTTTCGGTTCCAAATTACCTTCACCAGTGGGATTTCCTTACCCCTGAGTTGCTTTATCTGCCTATCCTCAATTCTGATTGGAAGAACCTCAAAAGTAAGATTCTCCTTCAAGGGCAAATCATCAGCTGCTACCACATGAGAGGGGTCATGAATGTACTTCCTTAGCTGAGAAACATGAAATACACCATGAAGCCTAGACAGATGTGGAGGCAAAGCAATCCTATACGCCAAAGGTCCAACTCTCTCCAGAATCTCATAAGGTCCAACAAACCTCGGAGTCAACTTCTTGGACTTGATTGCCCAGCCAATTCCTGTAGTAGGGGACACTCTCAAAAAGACATGATCACCCACATCAAATTCTAGAGGCCGCCTACGCTTATCTGCATAGCTTTTCTGACGATCCTGTGAAGTTTTCATCTTGTTCTTTATCATAGTGATCTTCTCAGTGGTCTCCTGCACCAATTCCGGTCCTGTCAACAAGTTCTCCCCAATCTGGAACCAACAAAGAGATGTTCTACACTTCCTACCATAGAGTGCCTCAAAAGGTGCCATGCCAATGCTAGAATGAAAACTGTTATTATACGTGAACTCCATCAATGGCAACAACTGCTCCCAGCTACCAGTCTGCTCTAGGACACAAGCCCTCAACAGATCCTCCAAGGTTTGAATAGTACGCTCAGACTGCCCATCAGTTTGAGGATGATAGGCTGTACTAAACCTCAACTTGGTACCCAAGGCCTGCTGAAGACTCTGCCAGAATCTAGACAGAAATCGTGGATCACGATCAGACACAATACTAGAAGGCACACCATGAAGCTTCACTATGTCCCGAATATACAGCTGAGTCAGCTTCTCCAGTGTGTACTTCTTGTGGATTGGGATAAAGTGAGCACACTTTGTTAAACGATCTACAACAACCCATACACCATCACAACCTGCAGCAGTTCTAGGTAGACATGTCACAAAGTCCATGGCTATGCTATCCCACTTCCATTCAGGGATGTCAAGTGATCGCAACGGACCTCCTGCCTTTTGATGCTCAATCTTCACCTTCTGACAAGTCAAGCAGTGAGACACATGCTCGGCCACATCCGATTTCAACCCTGGCCACCAGTAAATCTTCTGTAAATCCTGATACATCTTGGTGGTACCTGGATGAAAACTCATCTTTGTATTGTGAGCCTCCACCAATATGTCCCTGCGAATCTCAAAATCCATTGGAACACATACTCGGCCTCTGAACCGAATAATACCATCTGCACCCTTGATAAAATCAGGCTCTTCTTTACCTATTGCTCCTTCCAACAATTTCAGGAGTTCTTCATCATCGGCCTGCCTTTCTTTAATCAAGTCCATTAACTCACTAGTGACCTGCAACATTTCCAGAACAATACTTTTCTCTTTCACCAGCATGTTCAAGTTGAGATCACTAAACTCCTGAATCAGCTGCATCTCTTTCACCATCAAGTTGCTAATATGAAGGGTCTTGCAACTCAGTGCATCAGCTACCACATTAGCCTTACCAGGATGATACTGAAGATGGAAGTCATAGTCTTTCAAGAATTCCATCTATCTCCTCTGTCTCATATTCAACTCCTTCTGATCAAAGAGATAACGGAGACTCTTGTGGTCACTGAACACCTCAAACTTCGTGCCATATAGGTAGTGTCTCCAAATTTTCAGTGCAAACACCACAGCTGCTAATTCCAAGTCATGAGTCGGATAATTCTGCTCATGCTGTCGCAACTGTCTAGATGTATACGCCACCACCTTGCCTTGTTGCATAAGTACACAACCCAAACCTTGCTTTGAAGCGTCACAGTACACATCGAAGGGTTGGGTTGGATCCGGTAAGATCAACACCGGAGAGCTCGTCAATCTCTTCTTCAGCTCTAAGAAACTGCTCTCACACTGCGGTGACCATTGATAAGGGACATCTTTCCTAGTCAACATTGTCAATGGAAGAGCCAATTTGGAGAAACCTTCAATGAATCTCCGATAGTAACCTGCCAATCCCAGAAAGCTTCTAATTTCTGTCACTGATGTGGGCCTCTCCCACTTTAACACGGCTTCCACCTTAGAGGGATCCACAACAACTCCCTGTGCAGAAATCACATGTCCCATAAAATGGACTTCATCCAGCCAAAAGCTACATTTAGAAAGCTTAGCATACAACTGCTTCTCTTTGAGGACTTGCAGCACGATCCTCAAATGTTCCCTATGCTCACTTGGACTCTTAGAATAAATCAGAATGTCATCAATGAACACTATGACAAAAGAATCCAAGTAAGGCATAAAGATCCTATTCATATAATCCATGAAAATTGCCGGAGCGTTAGTCAAACCAAAAGGCATCACCACGTACTCAAAATGCCCATAACGCGTCCTGAAAGCAGTCTTAGGAATGTCCTCTTCACGGATACGGATTTGATGGTATCCCGATCGGAGGTCAATCTTAGAAAACACTGATGCACCCCTCAACTGATCCAACAAATCTTCAATGCAAGGAAGCGGATACTTGTTCTTTACCGTCACCGCATTCAGTTGCCTGTAATCAGTGCACATCCTGAGACTACCATCCTTCTTCTTGACAAAAAGAATAGGAGCTCCCCAGGGAGATACACTTGGCCTGATAAGTTTCTTTGCTAGCAGCTCCTCCAATTGCTTCTTCAATTCTTCCAATTCAGGAGGTGCCATTCGGTATGGTGCAATAGAAATAGGGCCAGTACCAGGTTTCAAATCGATACTGAACTCCACTTCTCTTTTTGGAGGCAATCCGGGAATCTCCGTAGAAAAGACTTTCGGAAATTCACGGACTACTGGAATTTGGCTGACATCCGACACTTCATCTACTTCCATGGCAGATAAAGAGGAATGACTGAAAATGACAGCTTTGTTACGGCAATCGATCAGAACATGATGCTGAGTCATCCAATCCATACCCAGAATAATGTCCAATCTAGTCAGAGGCAAGCAAATAAGATTGACTTTGAATTCCCGCTCCAAGACTCGGAGTGGGCAATCCAAACACATCTGAGAAGTGACCACTGAATAATTCGTGGGAGTAGACACTGACAATTTATAAGGCATATCTATAGAGGATAACCCTAGTTTCTTCATGCAGTCTACGGAAATGAATGAATGAGAAGCACCACAGTCAAATAATACACCACAAGGAATGCCATTGACATATCAAATACCTCTAATTAGTTCATCCTCTTCTGTCACCTCATTCCCATCCAGAGTATAGACCTTCCCTTTCAGCAATGGTTGACTCCCACCTGCATTTGGATTCTTGGCTCCATTACCTTCCTTCTTTATCATGCTCTTAGGACAATGTGAAGCATAGTGTCCGGGCTGCCCACAATGGAAACAAAGTCCTTCCCTTTGAGATCGATACCAACACTCCCCCCTGTGTTGCCTCCCACATTGCTGGCAAGTCGGGGAAGGAACAATAGGAAATGCTGCTTGGCCGACTTGGCCTGATCCCCTGGGATTCCCATATGGGCCTGCTCGCTGCATCGGGCCTTTGCCCCTGATTGGGCCTGTCCGCTGTATGGCTTTGCTCTTCTCCTCCGCCTTCTTTTGCTTATGGGCATTTTCAAAAGCACTAGTCATATTCACTAACTGGGCCAAATTTGAAATGCCCTGATAAGTGAACATGGTTCTGATCTTAGCATTCAACCCCGCTTCGAACTTAATACATTTTGTCCGCTCATCAGCATCTCTATACCCTCCTGAGTATCAGATCAGATCCTCAAACTGGGTTGCATATTCTCCGACACTCATTGTTCCCTGCTCCAACTTCAAGAAGGCCAGCTCCTTCTCCCTCCTAACTTCTTCCAGAAAGTACTTGTTCAGAAATCGGATCTTAAAAAGATCCCAAGTGATCACCTCATTACCAGCTTCCAAACTACGCCTCTGATGCTCCCACCAGTGTTCTGCCTCACTTGACAGAACATACTCCACCAACCTGACATACTGATCTACTGGTGGTTGCAGCGAACGAAGGATTTTCTCCATTTCCTGGAGCCATTTTTGAGCCCCATCTGGATTGAATCCCCCTTCGAACCGGGGTGGATTGTTCTTCCTGAACCTTGACATCCAATCTACAGCAACCGGAACCGGTGGAGGATTGATTGCTGCTGCTGCTGCTGCCGCTGCTGCAATGTTATCAGCTTGGTTCTGTTGCATCTGTGCCATAGCTGCTGCATGATCCTGCTGTATCTGGGCTTGGTCCTGCTGCACTTGCACCAAGTTCTCAAGTATAGCCGCCATTCTATCATTATCACCTCGTCGCCCCACCATACTGCTAAGCCATGGAAGAGATAAACAATTAAGCATTTAATACTAAGAAAGCATATAAACTTCCTAACCCTGAACTTAGACTCTTAGCTAAACAATTCAGTTACTCTCTTGGTGAGTAACCATTGGAGATGTGAGTCCACACTCCAAAGGCCGAGGGAAACTGCTCTAATACCATAAATGTAACACCTTAGCTAAAATACCCTTAAATACCCATATATTAAATTTGCGTACTTAAAAATTCCTTTTTAATTAATTAAAATCCCCCGTCAAACGGACAGAGTTTTGTTTGTTTTTCGGACTTTTCCAAAGTTTAACCTGTGAATAACATCATCAATTATATAACCAGTAGCCACCAGTAGCCAGCAGGGCTTCATTTCATACATACATCATATAAAAGCCCCATGGGCGCAAAATATAACATCCTGTATCAGTTATCAGAGTATTAGCGGAATAAGTACTAAGTACAACTAGCATGATACTCAGCAAACAACTATGCCCCATATAAATATCCTAAGCCTCTCCCAAAATATATATACATCATATAAACATCAAAAGAAATAAGGAGGCTTAGGTCCAATAAAATCCTAATCCCAATAATAACCCTACTCTCCCTGTGAGGGAGAGCACTCCTGCTCGGCCGGGGGCTGTGCTAGCTCAAGCTCCGAACCTGAAAAATGTTAAGGGAGTGAGCATTGCACATGAAATAGAAATGCAGTTTCCAAATAGACATATCAACCCACTAGGCCAAACATAAATATCATATAATTCACACCATTCACATTATCACATTTCATACATTTAATCATTCTAAAAGATCCCATTTTCATCAATTCCAAAACCATTTACATCTTTCCCTTCTTAAATCTCATCTTCCGATTCATTATTTCTTTTCATGGTTATTCTCTTTCATTAATCATTTTAACTATCCATTTTAATTGAAGTGTATGCAACCACAGGTCAGATGATCTGCATACACACCAATTTAGCTTGCAATGTATGCAACCACAGGTCAGATGATCTGCATACACGCCTTAACCACTTTCCTTTTTACTTTCCAATTTAAGTTGTAGTGTATGCAACCACAGGTCAGATGATCTGCATACACCATTAACCATTATCCTCTTATTTATCCATTTTACGGGAAGTATATGCAACCACAGGTCAGATGATCTGCATATACCCTAATTTAGCTTGCAATGTATGCAACCACAGGTCAGATGATCTGCATACACGCCACACTTTATTTACGATGTATGCAACCACAGGTCAGATGATCTACATACATCATTATCCCATTTTCCTTTTATTTTCTATTAATTTTCTCTTTTCGTAATAATAATCGATAGCACAATACAAATTTCCATACCCTTTCACATGTCATACAAAATTCATTATCAACATTTAGGGCACAATTAATTACACGTTCGCACATAGCACATTTCAACAATTAATTTGAGTTCCAATTTATTTTGGTTATACACTATCCCATTAATAATCTTATTTCTACCCTAGGGTTCTCTAACTATTATTCCTAACCAAATAACTCCTAACAAATCAATATAACTAATTGGATACCCAATCCTATGACAAGCCAATACCCACCCCCTTACCTTAATCAAGGAGAGAGAGTGAAAACCTCAACCAAGTAATAGCCTTAGCCCTAAACCTCTTTGTGCCTCAACAAGGAGCTCCCAAGAGAAGTGAGTGGACAAAAGTGAGAGCTTGATCTATTTTAAACCATGAAATAAAAAAGGAATATGAGAGAGTGACAACCCATTAGAATGGGGGTTCGAATTCTATGAGAGAAGGAGAGGGAAAAGATCTCATGTGGCACCAAAAAGAGAAGAGAGAAACATAAAGCTTACCCAAAGAGCTTGATGATGGTGGTTGATGATCTTAAGGATGAAGAAGAGTTTCCATAGCTCTTGAAGGAAGAAGAAAACCGTGTGAGTGAGGGAAAAATGAGTTGTTGATGATGAAGATGAATGAGAGTGTGAGTGTGAGTGTTTTTATTTGTTTTGGGCAAAGATATGTGGCTAAAAATTGAAGTTTCTAAGAGAAGATTCCATTTGTGTGGACCAAATTCGTTCTCCTCTTCTTGGCCTTATCTTTATTTTTTTTCACTATCTGGTTGCACTACTCGAGTAGTCAGTGGACTACTCGAGTAGTCCAAATTTTCTGGACTTTCCGTTTGTACCAACTACTCGATTAGTCAGTGAACTAATCGATTAGTTAGTGAACTACTCGATTAGTCTGGTACTACTCGAGTAGTCTGGCCAGTTTTCTTTTTTCTTGGCATTTCAAAATGTCATAACTTCTTCGTTACCCGTCGGATCTTGCTCATATTTTGAAGCAAGCTTCTCTACTTACTAACCTTCATATCCAACGGTGGAATTTAAGTTTTGAGTTGTAGATATTTTATTTTAAATTTCCTAATATCCTATGTTCTTAATCCTAAAATAAGCCTTCATTTCACTACTTTTAACTTAAACTCTTCAATTTCTTCACCTAAACTCATTCTAATTACTAATTATACTCAGAAATGAAATTTAGGATGTTACACTCTTGCTCCCTTGGAGTTTTCAATCTTACACTAGGGAACTCTAGTTTGGTTCATGAATTTCTCCAAGCTTATGGTTAAAGCTTAAAAATTTGTTTTGTTATACCCCTTGTATTAGGTTCCTCCCTCTTCCTTTGGATTCTAACTCAATTGGTGGCAAGATTTTCAAGCTTGGAGCAAGCAAAATCACCTCATCTCCAAGTGTTTGAGGTAAGGGGGTGGGTTTTGCCTTGTTCTAGGGAGTGGGTTCTAGTTAGTATATAATGCTTGTTAGGGTTATGTGTTAGGGGAGAAAATTAGATTATAAAACCCTAGGTTATTGAATATAAAATTCTAACCAATTAAATATGTATGATGTTGAATGTAAAGACTAGGAAAAGAGGACCCCATGATATGAAAATGAATTATTTGACAATTGAAACTTGGATAGTGATTACAAAGAAGTGCAAGAGGAATTGGGTAATGTGATAGTGAAGTTGACATAAATGAATTCTATGATTATTGATTTTAATTGTAAAGCTTTGCATTAAATGATAATTGACTGCTATTGCAAATATATGTATGTGTTATGGAATAAATTAATATGGGAAGAAACTAGAATGGAAATGATTATATGTGGTGTAAAAGTAAAATTATGACAAGTTGATAATATGCATGTTTTGGTGGAATATATCTGTACACTAATTGCTAAATGTGCATAAAGGTGGAAATGGGAAACAAATAATTAAATGTAAAATTAAATGTGAAATGATGATGTTAATTATGTGACGAAATGTTTAAAATGAGTATGTGATGTATGGATAAGGTTGACCACTAAGTGGTAAAATGACTAATAATTATGAGTATAACGCATGACCAATGAGTATGATAAAATGTGATTAATGGTATTGTGTATGCTTAGTGAATAACATGATGGCTATTTGGAAAGATTTGATAATGGATATGGGAATTGAATGTGGATATTGTATGAATGAGCAAATGTATGTGTTATAATGGTTTGTGTAAGAAGATGAAAGTATGATGTGGCCTCTGATGTGAGGAAATGTGTAATGAATTGTTGATAATGAAAATGATGTTTTAGTATAACTTATGTGGTGGTATGAGGTACCTTCCTATGTGGAGGTGAAGTACCACCAGGCCAAATTGTGTGAGGTACCTTCCGGTGTGGAGGTGAAGTACAATGGTATGAGGTACCTTCCGGTGTGGAGGTGAAGTACCCATAGGCCAAGTGTATGGGGTACCTTCCTGCATGGAGGTGAAGTACGATAGTGTGTTGACCTCTGACCTGAGGGACACCAAATGAACAAAATGTTTAAGTGTTGACCTCTGACCTGAGGGGGAACTAAATGAATTAAAATGATTGAGTGTTGACCTCTGACCTGAGGGACACAAATGAAATAAAATGATTGAGTGTTGACCTCTGACCTGAGAGACACAGAATGAAATAAAATGATTGAATGTTGACCTCTGACCTGAGGGAAACCGGATGAAATAAAGTATTGGTGTGTTGACCTCTGACCTGAGAGACACACCGTGAATTAAGAAATTGGAATGTTGACCTCTGACCTGAGGGACACATAATTTAAATAAGGAAAAGTATGAGGGCCTCTGTTTTGAGGTGGTAAATGTGTTGAATGAATTTGTACATTGGCCTCTGATTTGAGGTGATGTACCGAAATAAAGTAAGTATGTGAAAAGAATAAAAAGTAAAGGAAATGGAATGTTGAAATGAATAATGAAAATGGATATTGAAATGAATAATGAAAATGGATGTTGAAATGAATAATGAAATTGGAAAATTGGAATGAATAATGAATATGGAAATAATGAAATGTGTATGACGTGCTATATATGAATATATGCCTTATTTGCTAGTTGTGTTTGACCTAGTGGGTTGTTATGTCTAGTTAGAAACTACTTTCTATTTCATGTGCAATGCTCACTCCCTTAACATTTTTCAGGTACGGAGATTGAGTTGGCACAGCCCCCGGCCGAGCAGGAGTACTTTCCCTTACAGGGAGAGTAGGGTTGTTATTGGGGATTAGAGTATATTATAGACCTAAGCCTCCTACGTTATTTTGATGTAAATTTAATATATATATATATATATATATATATATATATTTGAGTGAGGCTTAGGACACTTTGTTTTGATAAAATATTATGTTTTGGTTTTTGATATTCAAACTTATTATTTCCGCTAATACTCTGATTATTTTATGCACTCTGATATACTTGGAGCCCATAGGGCCTTGATATGATTTATATATTCCTATTCTGAAGCCTTGCTGGCTACTTGTTGTTTAATTGAAATTGTTTATCACAGGTTAAATTTTGGATTAGTCCGAAAAACAAACAAAATTTCGTCGGTTTGACGGGTGATTTTTATTAAATTAAAAAGAAATTTCAAATTCACATTTTTAATAGCGGAGTTTTAAGGGTAAAAATCTTAGGTGTTACATTTCTTACCCCTTAATCTCTTAAGTAAGTTCTAATTTATAAGAGTTATACAATTACCCAAAAGTATTCCTACAAGTTGAATAATTATATTGTTTGGTTGAAATGCCTAATCTTAATCCTTATTTTCCAATTAAGGTTCAGATTACCAAAGCAAAACATAAAGTAGCTAATTCTATGAATTGTAATTAAAACGCAGCCAAACAATTGATTTAAAAGGAAAAACATTAATTCATGAATAAACAGCCAAATTAAGATCCATACAAATCCACCTTATTCCTAACAAGAGGTTCAGTTATACATATTGGAAGAAGAAATACAAGGATGAGAAAAACAAATAATTATAGACAATAATCAATTTACCCACAAGAGATCTTCAATCTTCCAATCTTCAATCCTTGTGTCTTGCCTCCTTGCTTTCAATTGCAGAACAACCTCTCTTCTCTAATCCTAATTCTATTCTAATCTCTTATTTGGCTCTGAAAAGTCTACCTAACCTAATGGAAAAACCTATATTTAAAGTCTAAAACTAATCCCAATTGATAGGAAGCAAAACTGATCAGAAACCAGCCCAATTGGGCTTCTGCGTCGCTCGCGCGCTTGGGCGCCCAGAACCTCACGCCTGGGCGCACAGGACTAATCTGATGCATGCTGATCGGGGGCTGCGCGCCTGGGCGTGCGGGTCCGTGCGCCTGGGCGTGTCAGCCCTACTCCGACTTCGTTTCGCTCCGTTCTTGCGCCATTTTCAAGATCCTTTCATTCTCGTTTCAGCTCCATAATTATTTACTTCAATTAAGTTCCGAAAGTACCTGAAACATACCCAAAATGGACCAAAACGTTCAAAGAATTCTAAATTATCTAACTTCCTAAAAACTATACAAAAAGTCCTAAATTTACAAGAGAAACAAGTCAAATCCATAGTAAAAGGGAGTCTAATTCATGCTCAAAACATCATATATTGGACCCAAATCAACTAGAAGGCGCATCATGCATATCAACATCAACATTATTAGCCAGAGGGATTTCTTCTTCATGGGATGTCCAATACCAATATCTGAGAGTAAACCCTTTTTGAAGAATGTGAAGATTCACTTCTTCTCGAGATAAATACATCTCATTTTTACATTGCTTACATGGATACCTTACTCAACCTCAATTAAATATCTTGGTTGCTGACAAGCAAAATTAAGAAACTCTCCAATGCCCTTTAAAAATTCAATTGTATATCCCCTTTGACCAAGAAAGAGCCTATTGTACATCATGCTCGATGTGCATGTGTTTCCATTTTTTTATCTAAAAAACAAAAGAAAACTAGCGAAGTAGCAAACATCCCAAAAGATGACTAAGTAGTTAAAAAAGGAGAACCTAATAATAAAAATTCAGATATAAAGGAAGTGTTCAGAGCTTAAAAACCAAAAATAGAAATAGTAAACCCCACCCCAAAACACAAAACTGCAAAGAAAAAAGAAAAAGACAACAAAATCCTTGTTAAGTCAAATAAAATGTTGAATACTTTTTATTAGAAAAATGAGTTACAGATAAAAATATGCAAATATAATATCAACTCCTTTTTCATTAGTTTAAGCTATATAATATACATAATTCAATAAAGATCAAGCTATACTTCAGACCTGGCGGCAAGGTATGAAATATACCCATATAATAATATATGTTCCTATAAACATGATTGCTCCAAACCTACTACATCATATTCTTGTTACTTTAATAATTCCTTCCCCTTCACATGCCCAATTTAATAACAGTAGCAGAGTATTTCTAGAAGTTAAATATTTTTTTTTGAGTTGCTAACATGCAATCTAAATTTGGATGGTTGTTATGCAACTCTTTGTTAGACTCATAAGAATTTGCCACCTAATACATGTATGTCATGTTATTGCTTAAAACATAATGTTGAGAACATGAAGAAGAAGAACAAGAAGAAGCAGTTCTAGCAAAATTGAAACAACTTTAATTTTTTTTCTAAGTAATGTTTTGAAAATTAAAAGTTATAATTTGTGTAAAGGTACAAATGACTAAATTAAAATAATCTAGTTTTATGTTGGACTAGATTGCAAAAATCAATTTTGACTACTCTAAGCAATGACATGACATACATGTATTTGGTGAAAAATTCTTATTAGTCTAACAAAAAGTTATATAGCAACCATCCAAATTTAGATTGCATGTTAAAAATATTCTATTTTTTTTTTTTAAAAAAAAAGCAAAAATAGATTGCTCATAGGAAAGTTGTTAACGTTAGGAAATAATATTTCAAAAATTAGTAAAACATGGAGTAGCTTGGAATTGAACGCATTCAAGCAGAGTGACTGACGCCAAGAATTGAACCCACTAAGCTACAATGCTTTTCTTTAAACTATTGCTTAATGTAATATATTTTCTCATGTTTCATTTTTAAGCTAAAATAACTAACTTTAAATTTATTAAGGAAGTTAATTGAGTGTATTTAATTTTTTAAAATTTATAAAAAAAATAGATTATTTTAATAAATTTACATTGGGAATTAAACAAAAATTAAATGACTCAACCACATTATTATGATATTTTAGAAATGATACCGAGAATACAAAGTTAGTTAAATTTTCCTTATATTAGTAAAGTGTTTTTTTTTATTATTATTTTTTTTTTATATAAATGAGACGGAAAGCAATAAACAATGCAAGATTAAATGAAAGTTGTACCTTGAGATAGAATCACAAAAATGAAAGGATGTAGAACAGTGAAACAAACTGCAACGACGGTGACACAGAGCAGCACGAAAGCAGTGAGGGGTGAGCAGCGACGAACCGCAGCGAGCAGCGAGCAGCGACTATCCACGGTGAGCGCAAGCAAAGCAATGGCGGTTTATTTGAGAGTAGAGAAAAGGAGTATTCAAGCGCCCATGCCTCTTAGCATTCTTTTGCTTTGTGGATTATTAACTAGTTGGATAGCACTTCATGGTTTTCAACCTGCTAATTTTTTATTTTTTATTTTTTTATACATTACTAATTTTTGTTTCGTAACTTAATAATAATAATAATAATAATAATAATAATAATAATAATAATTAAAACCAAACATTTAAAGAAAATGAAAAACAAGACTGATTATTATAAAAAGTATTAAAAATAAGATCACTTTTTATCCTTAAAGTTTAGACTTTAGAGTCTTCTAAATATGTGTTATTGTGTTTTTTTAAACTTAGAAAAATAATCCTAAATACACATTGTTCCTTGTTTTGGGAATATAAAAAAAATGTAACATCTAATAATTTTTTATTATGTTTGGTTTATTAACAAGTACTCTAAGCATTTTTCTAAAATTTATATCATAATTCATTATAGGAACTAATAAGGTGACCATTTATAAAAAAGTCAGGGACTAAATAAAATATCATATACAAACTCAGAGACTAAAATCTCTTCGTTGCAAAAACTTTAGGAATCATATATATCTAATATTTTTTAGTTAAACATATACATGGGTGTAACGGGTCGGGTCGAGTTGAGTTTTAAGGAGATTTAGCACCTAACCCAACCAAAGTAAATTGGGTTGGTTTGGGGGCTCTATTTGACTGTAAAAACCGATCCAACCCAACCCATAAAAATGCAAGTTGGGTTGGGTAATCGGGCCTGTGTCTTAATTTCCATAAAATAAAATAAATAAAAATCTTAATAAATATAAAAATAAAATTAAAAAAAATCACATAAACAATAATTAAATTTATTTTTTGATTGTGAACCAAATTATCCATTAATAAAGAGCATCAAAAGCAATTCCTTCAACATGAAAAGATTAACCATAACCTCTATTAATTAAAAATAAATAAATAATATATATTTAAAATGCGGGTTGGGTTGGGTTAGGTTGGGTTTTAAATAATAAACTCATGATCCAATCCGTACTTGGTTGGGTTGCCTTTACAAAAAATCGATCCAACCCCGTCAAATATGAGTTGGGTTGGATCGGACTAATCGGGTTCGCGGGTGAAAGTTGATCCGCTTACACCCTCTCTCTCTATATATATATATATATTGACACACACACAGAGAGACCGACCTCTTATATCATTCTTACCTACTAAACTAAACTATCTGACACAACTCAACCAATAATTATATTTGTTTTAATATACTGGCGTACAACTTGTTTAGCTTAATAAATAATGAAGTATAAAACTTACTATTATATTGTTTGTTTATATATATATAGTGTTCCGGTATTGATGGAACACCACGATGTGTTTGATAGGTTGTTGTAGCTGGCGAGGGTGACATCGATCCTACGTATCCCCAGTGAAAAGGGAATCAAGCCACACGTAGTTCTTGAGAATAGGGATGAAAGAACATACCTGAAACCCTAGCTGTGATGAGCTATTTATAGGGTTTGGAGGAGGCTGATATGGGCCGTTTGGGCCCTGTATCAGAGTTGTGCTGAACCAGGACTCCGTGAGATAATGTCGGATAATTATGCTTTAAGAATCTGGTTAGCTACAACCGAAAATCTCATGTCTAGGCTATTGCGAGAATCTAGGAGAGATTTGCGGAAGGGATAAGAAGCCTCGGTGAGCCTGAGCTTATCCACAAGCCGACGATATGTCTCGGTTCTAGAGTCCCGAGCCTGATGGATTGGGGACCGATTGTAAGGCTCGGTTCCATCAAGTCCGAGACTGGCCCTTTCGTATTGCTCGGATCCTACGAGTCCGAGCGAAGGACTTTAATAGCAGGTGAACCGAGCAAAGTTCCCTTAGAGAAACCCTTTGGTGAGGCTCGGGTCCGTATATGGTCGGCAGACCCTACAAGCCCCCCAGCTTGTAAGACTTTGAAAAAGCCTGTGACGAGGTAACAAGTGGCTAGGGTTGACCTTTTCGGATGTCTTAGTTCGGGAGTGTGTGACAACTGTCTCCAGCCTTAACCATATAGCTTGTTCGAGGTGACGTTTTAGGTTCTTGAGGTACGATACGTGCCCTGGGAAGTTGTGCCAAATCATTCATAATTTTGAACTTTGACAAAAAGTAACTCCAATAACTGCCACGTCTTTCCCTGTGGGTGGCTGAGCGGGTTAATGGGCCTTTGGCCCAAGCGGTGCATCGTGGAAGGAGGGAAGTTGAGGGGTTTTGAAGGAGGCCGAAGAGGATGCCACAGCTCTGCGGGAGACTACAGAGTCGGCTCGGAAAGCCGAGGAGGATGCTGCAGTGGCTCGATAGCAACTCGAGGATGCCAAAGATGAGGCCGCCGGACTCCGAGCATCTCTAGACAAAATGAGAGCGAAAGCTCTTAAGCACAAAAGGGCAGTCAACTGGGATCATGTAGTTGAAGACTCTTTCCTCAATACCGTCGAGTAGCTTCTCACCCTGAATCCTGGCGGAGATCTCGGAATGAGTTCGGCGTACGGTCGGTTAAGATAGGGGTAGGTCGGACCGGAATCCGGTCCACGACATAAGCCCCCCAGCTCTGGAAGAGTCCTAGAGACTCTGTGCCGAGTTTAGAGTCCTTTTGGGTCGATCAGTCGTTCTTTTCTGATGCTTGGTGGTGACGTAAAAGAATGTTAGGCAGCCGAGGTCTTTTACTCGGAAGAGTATCGCGATTCGAAGATTCATACACCTCTCTCATCGGGATGTGTTAAAAGTAATATCATGAATTGGATCGTAACGTCTACGGGGGATGCTGTCGGAATGACTGCCTTGGTCGAGGTGCATTCCTCGATCCTACGACGTATTTGGCCAATGGCCAAGTTATCGAGGTAGCAATCCCCGTTTTCACTTGTAGCCACGCCGATCTGGTCGGCCAACCGAGATCGTAGGCAAGTGCGTCGGGACGTGATCCGAAATGAGTGAATATTTATAATATCCGTTATGATTTTGTGCTTCTCATAGTTCTTTTAGTTATGAATTCAAGTGTTAAGACCTCAGAACTCCAACGCTTTAGCCAAGGTGGGTTCCTCTATCCGCGATGTAAAATGATTTTAAAATAATCATGTTTGAATCAGGAATCTTTTAAAGTACTTGACGAGTTATAAGCTCTTGTTCGAGCTGTTTATAATCGTTCGCGTCATAAACGGTGGCTAATCGGTTATGAGGAAAAGTACGTAAATACAATGAATTCAGAAACAGAACTTTTATTTAATTGAAGCAGTAAATACAATGGGCTTGCGGATTTAGACCTGTGGTCGGCTTGTGCATGTTTTCGGATGATAGGAATCCTGACTTGGGTTATGCGTGAAACACTTGAATCATTTTTGGCCATCGTGCTCGGGCTATCGCGCCCGGTAGTTCCGACCATCAAATTTGTCCCTTTACATGATGTATAAAAACAACTATGAGAATATCAAGTAGTAAATGATATGTAATAACATTAATAGAGAAGTATGAGCTGTTTCACTGTTAATTATGAGTATTATCTAAGATAATATAATGTTGTGTAGCAAGTGATTCAGTAATAATGAATGTGAATCTTAAACCATGCAATGTAAATGACGTAAATGAGATAATGAGAAAGATCTTTCCCTGTTAGTCTTTATGGGACTATTTTTGAATTTTGATACGTTCGGCATCCTTTTTGTAATGAACATTGATATGCTCGGCGTCATTTTGGCATATAGACCTTTCTTCTTCTATTGCTAGAATGTGTGCTCGTTTGGTATTCTTCTTCTTCTTCCTACCAAAGACCCTGTATGCCGATATGGGTGAACCATTGTATAGCGCCCTTGTGAGCAATGCTGGGATCTCGAGAAGAGATGTTGACGGGGATCATCTTTTGGCTTTTAATGACCATGAGAGGCAAGGGACCGATCAATTCGAGGATGTCATTGGTCGTAGCCTAATATTCTACTGCGGGTGTAGGGATCTGGTAGGAAACCGGTGGAGAAGTGGTGACAATAGTGTGATATATCCGAAGGGAGAAGGCTAGTTTTTAGTATCCTCTCCGTCAACTGATTTCGAACATGTTGAGGTGCTCCCAACACTCAGAAGAGTTGTTTGCCCATTGATGAAAACCTTGAAATGGACTGTTTACCCATATTTGTACCTTGTATATGTATACAAAATTAATAATTAGTAATCGCCATTCGAACTGACAATGTATAATAATTAAATTGCAATAATGAGAATTATTGGCAAGTGAATATAAAGTATCATAACAAAAGCAGAATGATTTAAAAATATCACACGTAACAAATATAATAATGACAATAATTAAATATCGTACAACCAGACAGGATTGCCCATGAAAAGACAATAGTTAAATATCGTGCAAATAGACAGGATTGCCCCTGAAAAGACGCATAATTTCAGGTATATCATGCGCAATAATTGTAATGAATGACATTTATAAATATGTCAAAGCATTTAATGACAACAAATCAAATGATGAAAGCACCAAATCATGAAAAACGACAATGCACAATTGTCGGAAATTGCCTAATGCCATTCGAAAGGCAATGTATATCAAATATTATTATCCTATCACGACAGGAAAGACAGACATTTAAAAACATTCAGCAGCAAAGAAATTTGGCTAACAATATGCCACGTATCAGCATGTATACAAAAAATCATAATTAGGGAATATCAAATAATTAGTGACATGTAATGAAATTATAAGGAATCAAGCATTAGAAGCACATGTCAAAAGTATTGCATCAGGTAAATTATTATCAGCATGTGTGTGAAGTAACCACATAAAATGCCAAGTAAATATGAAAATAATATGGGAAGGAGAATTCCTTCCCTGATTCAATGTAGTGAGGAACGCCAAATTGAGAAACGTCGGATTGAAGAATGTTGGATTGAAGTCTTTTGTCAATCCTCTCAAAATGGGCTTTGTTGAGCGTTAAGGGCCGACCTCTGTTTTCCTTAAATATGATTCTGAATGTATGAGTTATCAAAAAGGGCACATTGTCGAGGGTCTGCCACAATTGACCCGTATTCGAAGCAGGGAACCGAAGACAGACTTCTCTATGCTCGGAACACGAGCTTCAAGAGGTGACCTCGGCGCGGGGGTCCTCGCTCTTCGCTCGGAGCACGAGCTTCAAGAGGAGAACTCGGCGCGGGGGTCCTCGCCATCACCACTAGATTCCAAATAAAGTAACATTATTGTATTCGCGATACTCGGAAAATTATTTGTCCATTAATGGAGATCTCGGAATGGGTTATTCAGTCGCTCGGGCCATCGTACGTGTCCCTCGCATATGCGCACAAAAATAATAATTAATTAGTTATTGTCGTTCAAGATTGACAATTTATAACCATTAAATAATAATTATTGGCAATTAATAAATGACATGTAATCAAATTAATTAGCAAAAGTATACATTAATTTTGTTGTTAACTAATAGTCATGTGAGTTAATAAAAATAAAACGTAAGACTAGCATTATATGCGAGCACTACATGTATTAGTGAATGCAATTATTATATAATAAAATGTAATGCAATTATGATATAATGCATGTGATAGATATAAAAATAAAAATTACTTCCCTGCAGTAACTGTGGTGCAGCGTTGATACCCCATCTCCTCTAGTTCTTTTATACTAAATGATGGGCCACTACCTTACTTCAGGCCCTTTTTTTTTACCTGGGCCAAAGGCCCATTAGGGTTTTTTTTGCTGCAACTTGGAGCTGCTGCTGAGAGGGTGCGGCTATGCACACCGGTGGCGGTAAGCTTGGAGCAACGGGGAAATTGGTAGGTGCGGCTTACACCGCTGGCGGCGGAAATGGGACGGCGGTGATCACGGGGTTCCATGGAAGCGACAGTGTCAGTGGTCGTTGATGACGGTGCCACGAAGATCGGGGCCGTACCAGCAGAGGTGTAGCATAAGACCAGTATCGTTGAGCCAAGTGAGATCTTCGCTTGCGGTTTGCAACGGCTTCTGTCGATGCTTGGGAAGGGAACCATGGTGGATGACGCAGGTGATGAGGGGCCATTTGAGAACGGCAAGGTTCATCACTCACGGCGTCGATGGAGGTTCGGGCACGGCGGAGATCGCAGCATCGAAGCGCGAGAGGTCTTGCCTCGCCAATCTGGACCAAAGTACGAGTGGTCTTGGAGATGGTGACGCTCGCTGCTCTGTCCGTGGGTGCGGCAGCGTGTTGAAGTTGCTTTTGTTTGCTAAAGGCGGCGGTTTCTGTTGAAGAAGAGGACGGTTGGGAAGGGTTGGCGGTGGAATCATCGTCGGCTGTGGGAGCACCACGTGTGTTGTTGATGATGGCGGTTTAGCATCGCCTTGCTCCGAACCCAAGCCTTGCTGCCATCGAAATCAATTCAAAACCGTGATGCCGGAATCGCACCGGGTCAAGCACCGCCGCACCACTCCATCAAACCCGGACATAGCAGCAACGGTGGGGGTATGAGGACGCCTTGCTCAGATTTCCAGCGGCCGCGAACCGTACCAGCGGCAGCAACCACCGGCGACAGCAACCAGGGATGGTCCCCCTTTCAAAACCATCGCTGCAACATGCTGTTTTCTTCTTTTATTTTTTTTTTCATTTTTTTTTTGTAATTGTGGATGGGAATCGAAGTTTATCGATTCCCACAGATGGCGCCAATGTAGTGTCCCGGTATTGATGGAACACCACGATGTGTTTGATGGGTTGTTGTAGCTGGCGAGGGTGACCCCGGTCCTACGTATCCCCAGTGAAAAGGGAATCAAGCCACACGTAGTTCTTGAGAATAGGGATGAGAGAACATACCTGAAACCCTAGCTGTGATGAGCTATTTATAGGGTTTGGAGGAGGCTGATATGGGCCGTTTAGGCCCTGTATCAGAGTTGTGCTGAACCAGGACTCTGTGAGATAATGTCGGATAATTATGCTTTTAGAATCTCGTTAGCTACAACCGAAAATCTCATGTCTAGGCTATTGCGAGAATCCAGGAGAGATTTGCGGAAGGGATAAGAAGCCTCGGTGAGCCTGAGCTTATCCACAAGCCGACGATATGTCTCGGTTCTAGAGTCCCGAGCCTGATGGATTGGGGACCGATTGTAAGGCTCAGTTCCATAAGTCCGAGACTGGCCCTTTCGTATTGCTCGGATCCTACGAGTCCGAGCGAAGGACTTTAATAGCAGGTGAACCGAGCAACGTGCCCTTAGAGAAACCCTTTGGTGAGGCTCGGGTCCGTATATGGTCGGCAGACCCTACAATATATGAGTAATTTTAATTTAGCTAGATGACCTTATTTTGAGTTAATTATTTTTCTTATTAGGTTGTTTATTTTTTTATTTATTCACTTTATTATGATTTTAAACTAATTAATTCGTTTTAAAAAAATGAAGTCAACACTTTGATCCATCTAACCTTAAAATGCATTATTGATATCTAGCTCTAGATTTAAATTCATAACCGTTAAGTTAGAGGATGAATTTTAATAAAAGTTTATTTAAGTTTTTGTTCCCTAAACTTAGGTAGTCTTTCAGAATTGGTCCTTGAACTTTTCTCAAACATTTGGAAATGGTCCTTTCGTTATTTTTAAAAGAATTAACTTTATATAATAAAAAAAATCATATGGTACCACGTGAAGCCACATAGCACGTCATATGTCGATGCAACAAAAAGTGACGTGACATGTCATTACTTAAGTGACAAAACAACCATCTCGAAACGTTTGAGCAATGTTTGGGAACCTAAAACATTAAAAAAAAAGGTTCATGTGCCAATTTCAAAAGTGCACCTAATTAAATTAAGGGACTAAAAATTTAAATAAACCTATAATTAAAGGATCAGATTTTAATAAATTATATGTAGAGTAGATTTGTAAATAAATTAAAAAAATATATTATTTTTTTGGTTTGGTTTTAGCAAAGGATTCAAAATGCAAAGGAGAGATTAGGGATAATCGTGGAGCATCAAGGAGGCGGAGCAGCCTCTATCTCAGACGTAGTGTGGTTGATCCACACAAAACCCTTATATATATATATATATATACATACATATATCAAACAATTCAAATTATTTATGAGTGTTTAAAATATTTAAAGGTTCAAATAATAAAATTAATGAAACCTCAAATTAAATTAAGAAGTAATATACAAAATTTATAATAAAAATTGTAGTGTCCCGGTATTGATGGAACACCACGATGTGTTTGATGGGTTGTTGTAGCTGGCGAGGGTGACCCCGGTCCTACGTATCCCCAGTGAAAAGGGAATCAAGCCACACGTAGTTCTTGAGAATAGGGATGAGAGAACATACCTGAAACCCTAGCTGTGATGAGCTATTTATAGGGTTTGGAGGAGGCTGATATGGGCCGTTTGGGCCCTGTATCAGAGCTGTGCTGAACCAGGATTCTGTGAGATAATATCGGAGGATTATGCTCTTAGAATCTGGTTAGCTACAACCGAAAATCTCATGTCTAGGCTATTGCGAGAATCTAGGAGAGATTTACGGAAGGGATAAGAAGCCTCTGCGAGCCTAAGCTTATCCACGAGCCGACGGTATGTCTCGGTCCTAGAGTCCCGAGCCTGATGGATTGAGGACCGATGGTGAGGCTCGGTTCCATCAAGTCCGAGCCTGGCCCTTTTGTATTGCTCGAATCCTACGAGTCCAAGCGAAGGACTTTAATAACAGGTGGCACTACAAGAAATTTAGCGATTACCGAGGGCCAAATCCCTCGGTAATAAGCCAAAATCCGTCGGTAACGACGCGATACCAACGGCCAACCGACGACCTCGATTCCCTCGGTAAAAGTGGCGTTGGTAAAATTTACCGAGGGAATTGCCCTCGGTAATTTACCGAGGGCTTTACAGAGGATTGTTGCTCTCGGTAATATTTTGGAGTTACCGACGGCTGTAGCCCTCGGTAATTTACCTAGGGCTTTACAGAGGGTTGTAGCTCTCGGTAATATTTTAGAGTTACCGACGGCTGTAGCCCTCGGTAAATTATAATGTATTACAGAGGGCTACTCGGTAAATTTTAGTTTGAAATGATAATATTTTTACAGAGGGCTCTAACCCTCATTAATAATTTGGATTTTACCAAGGCTATATTGCCCTCGGTAATCTTCTTTGGTACAGTGAGCTTGTTTATATATCATGCTCTAGATCAGGTCCAAACCAAAGCAGTTAAAAAAAATAAAACTAAAAATTTATAATACAATTGTTAAAAACAGTGTCCGAACTAATATAAGGTAGCAACATTAATTGAAATTTGGAATCGTTATACAAGGTAATCAGCAAGTTTAGAGAAGGTATAATTGTTGCCTGAATAAATCAATCACTGAAATCTTACATTGCATGGATGAATATAGTGATATTAAAATGTAATCTCATTGAAAACTACTTTAATGAGTAATTGTAAAATTTGAATAAGCCAATAGTACTATACAAGTGCTAAATACATATGCCTCCTCTAATTTAATTTATGTTCCCAAGTGCAATCCTTGTTATTTTCTGAGTGCTCTCTCTTGAGAGCAGTGAACTTAGCAGCTATGTCATTCAACAATTTTGCTATCTCATCAGCTTTAGCCTGCAAAGCAAACCAAGATTTCAAAATAGCAACAACATATGGAACACTATAATGGATGTGCCAGACCAGATTTAATACTTTTCTACTCAGAATTAAAACAGATTTGCATTTTCAAACTATCTCTACATGATAAAAAGACTCATGGAAAACATAGCTGAGAGCCTAAAAAAATAAGTAACATGTTTTGGAAGACTAAAAAAAAAGTGCTTAATCGAGTGGCAGTGTGCACTTACTAACATTAATGTTAGCCTCAGTTCAATATGACTAGCATTTAAAAACAAAACAAAATATCATCACCATTTAAAACAAAACCTTAATCCCTATAAAAGGTCAAAGGGTACCAAGAAGAACTTTCCCACTCTAATTCTGGATCTAGAGAAAGTAAAGTCATCTTAGAGAACAACATCAGAAAGCGACAAAACAGCAACAGAAGGCAACAAAGCAGCAGCAGAAAGCAGCCAAAACCAATAGAACAGCAGCAAAAAATAGCACAAAACCAACTGTAGAACATAGCAAAAGCAACAATAGAAAAGAAAAACAATACTGCAATACTCTGTTACAATAACTGACAAAGCTGAGAAATATATTCTTATGACAAATCCATTATAGAATAACCATCCTGAAAAGAAAAAGTTTCAAGTTAATCTAGAGACTAGCATCTGCTTGCTAAGTGTCACTACAATCACATTAATAAATAAGGAGGGTATTAAACCAAATAAAAATAAGGATGATCATGTTCTTACTTTTTTAAAACAAACAAAACATTGTTATGCATTAGTGGAATTTAGCTAAAGCTAGAACTAGAAATGTGATGAAGGTGAGTGAACAATAGAGACAGTAAAAAAAATCAAGCATATGTTATCAAAGTATTAGCTTAATAAGGTACCTAAACTTGACCAAGACATGTACTAATGGATATATAGGAGCCCTCCCATCATGAGGTCCCAATTCACATAACCTGGCCCATGAAAACCACATTAGCTAAATGCCAATTCATCAAAAAATAAAATCACAATGTCATGAAATGGGTAATGGCAGCAGTATTACTTTGCTATTTTAAGCGCTAAAGAGATGATAAAATACTAATATGGACATAATAAAATTAGAAAAGGAAAAGGCCCAAATTCAGATTTTAGGACAAGTAAAGGATATAAAAACTCGTAAGCAATAAAAACTAAAGAAAAGAATAAGACATGACACAGAAATCTTGTAGCAACACAGCAACTTATGCTACTTACGGAACGTTTTATTAAGATAATATCTTCAAGACAAGTTATGTAAATGAAACCCTTCGGCGAAAGAAGAGTGTGTACCTGTATCATTTGAACAATATCTCAACAATGTGATGAAAGAGATTCACTGTAAATCGGTAGCAATTGATTACGCATGATATGCCAAGAGTCCCCAAAAGACACACTTCTAGATAAAACAACCTTCAGGAGATCTTTCAAAACTATGCTACAAAAGAATTATGAAAACATGCAGGTATTAACATCTAGGACTAGAAATATATTGCCAAAAAAAAACACGAATTAACTAATTAAGATAAAGAAAGTAGAACAGAGTTCCTTAACCATTTCTTCTATATATAATACATGATTATTCACTCTTAATCACTCTTAATCAAAGGTAGCACAGATACTAATGGTAACAAAGGAACACTATAATAACTACATATCATCCTTTAGAGAATAGGAAAATGGTAACGAGAGGATGAAATAATGTGATCTAATGCAAAAGAACCCCATCAAACAAACAAAAAAGAAACTCTAGAATAATATCCAGAATAAGATAATTAAACTTTGTATAACTATTACCGGATCATGCCACCACTAACTGTTCCACGAACTGGATCATGCCAAGTTTTGTAAAGATCTTGTATAAGTTCCTGTCTATGAGCTTGAGCACACACTAAACCAGTATACTTTGTCACCTCAGGCCAGTCTTGGGATGCTACTACCTATAGATCGGACAACACATCAGTTGCCAAAAGCGCAAAACCCTCAATGACCATTGCAATGTTATAAAAAAAGAAGATTAATAGATTAGATAAATACAGCTGCTATCGAGGGGCTAGTGTCTTCTCCATTTTCAGGGTGAGTAACATCTGCTCCAAATATTATGGTTGGTATGTCACTAACCAATGGTATTCTGCAGCTTACTGCATCTAGAAGAACAGTGTTTCTACCTCCCATCTGCATCAAGAAGAGAGAAAGTGATCATCATTTAGTTATTGGAAGCATTTCTGAGAAGTGAGAGTAATTTCAACATAAATATTCATATAGTAGGGACTAGGGAATCCTATAATGTCTAAAGTAATAGTACGAATGCATCATGAAGCAATCCAATAGGTGACTCTAGCTTGGTTCAGCCAACTATTTGTTAGAGGTATCGAACATTCTATTCATAAGAATAAGGATGAAGTTGTTCACACAATAATGAAGCAAAAGAGGGATAAGAAATTTTCTGGCAATTAACAGTAGACTTCAAATAATGTTTTGCTCAGGAACGTGGAATTTAATGTGACTGTGAGCAAACAAACCTTCACATTGATCTTCAGAGACACATTAGCCAAGTACTGTTTAGTGAACTTAAAGACATTATCAACGTCTATAATTGTTTTATTGTTTATACAAAAATAATTTTTCAATATAAGATAATGTCTTAAAAAAATAATGATACCATTAGAGAATAGGTTAAGAATCTAAAATAAAGTTTGTTTTATTGTTTTAGGATTGGAGAATAAGCTTGGGAAGAGGCACTACTTAAATGAACTGCAAGTTGCTTAAATGAACTTCAAACTAAAAAAGCAATCCCAGAATAACTCTTCTTTGTTATGTCTGAATCTTTTTTTTTTTTTTTGCAATCCCTAATTTCACACATGCATCCCTAATTTTAATTGAATCAAACAATCACACAACACCAAGCCATTTTAATCCCTAATTTACACACCAAACCACAGAAAAAAATATAGCATACAGTGAAACGAAGAAGAGAGAGGAGAAACGAAGGAGAGAGAAACCTTACAGTGGAGCTGAAACGGCGGCGTTAGCAGCAACGTGAGCGACGGCAAGGTTTGTGGGTCACAAGGTCATCAACAGCGACGGTGATGGTAGCCGGCGCGAGCAATGATGGTGGCGGTTCGGTTATGGGTGGCGTCGCGAGTCATGGTTGTTGGTGGCGAAGGCCGTGGCTCGCGATTCGCGAGGTTTCCACAGCAACGGCGACGAGAAATAGCGGGGTAGGAGAGGCGTTGGCTTCGTGTCACGGTGGCGGTTCGGTTCGCGAAGGAGGCCGATCGTGCGCGCCGTCGACCGAGAGAGAGAGGGCGAGGAAGAGTGAGAACACGGAAGAGGGAGAGAGAGACGATAGCAACGGCGCCGGTGATGGTGGGCGAGAGTGGCTGGCGGCCGCGAGCTTGGAGGCGGCGGAGTGAGAGAGAAAGTGAGACATTAACGATGGAAGTGGGAGTGAATTGGTACTGAGCTAATGAGGGAGAGATTGAGGGTTAGTTGTCAAAAATAAAGGGCTTTACCGAGGGAAAGCCTCTTGAAAAATTTATTTGGCTATTATCGACGGAATTTTCGAGGGATTGTCCCTCGATAACTTTTATTTATTAAAATTTAATATTTATTTATTACTTTTTTTATATTTTCGAAGTCATTTCCGACAGATTAGCCCTCGGTAATTTTTTGTCCGGACGGGAAAGTTTTTTAATGTTACCGAGGGCTCAATCTCTCGGTAATTCTATTTTTACCGACGACCACGAGGGCCCTCGGTAACGGGCGTCGGTAATAGTGCTTATTCTTGTAGTGTGGATCGAGCAAAGTGCCCTTGGAGAATCCCTTCAGTGAGACTCGGGTCCGTATATGGTCGGCAGACCCTACAAGCCCCCTAGCTCGTAAGACTTGGAAAGTCTGTGGCGAGGTAACAAGTCGATCAAACGTCCTTTTCCGAGGGTTGGTGGTGACGTAGAAGATTATCTGCGGCCTTTTATTCGGAAGAGTATCGCTAATGGTTGATAGTGTTCTTTGTTCTCGTATAATGACAGGGAAACCCGATAGGAGATTCTTCATAATTAGCAAACGATTCCGAGCAGGGGAAATCAACAAAATATTCTTCATACCCGGAACGAGAGACTCTAGTGGGGAACACAGTGCGAGGTTTTCACAATCGTCTTATGAATCCGAGGAGAGAAGGGTAGTGCGTGATTCCCGACATTCTGAATGTATGAGATACCAAAAGGGGGGACTTTGTCGAAGGTCCGCGCGCAGTTGGCACATGTATTCGAAGCAAGGAACAGTACACAGGCTTCTCTACACTTGGAACACAAGCGCAAAGAGGGAAACTCGGCACGGGGGTCCTTGCCATCATCAATACGTTTCGAATAGAGTAACATGTTATTGTGTTCACTATGCTCGGAAAACGATTTGCCCATTGATGAGAATCTTGAAAATGGGTCACTCAGCTGCTCGGGCCATCATACGTGTACCTTGCATGTGTGTACGAAAACAATAATTAATTAGTTATTGTCGTCCAAGTTGATAATTGATAACCACAATAATGATAATTATTGGCAATTAATCATGCGCTAATAAGTGATATTGATAATTGCATAATATGAGTAAAAATGTTACTTCCCTGTTTTTAGGAACGAGTTGTTGTTGTTGTCCACGTTCTTCTTTTTCGTTCTTTTTTTTTTGAATTGGGCTGCTGGACTTCTTTTTTTTTAGTGTTGGGCTTCAGCCCAGACTTTTTTTTAGCCCACTTTTTTTTTGTTGAATTGGGCCTTGTGGCCCGCTAGGGCTTGGGAACCCTAACCATGGTTTGCAGCAGCTGCTAGCTGCAGCCCCCATGTCAACAGGGATGCGTGGCGGCGGCAAGCACGGGTCAGGGAAGGGCACGCACCAGAGGTTACGGCGTTCGACGGTGCTGGGTTCGGCGACCTTCATGGTGGGCATAGAGGGCTGGTGCGGTGCTCACGGCAGTGGTTGCAGATCTGAGTTCGAACGGCGGCGACGACTTTGAGATCGAAGGGGGAGAGAACTCGCGATCGATCGCGGAGGAAGAGAGAGAAAGCGGATCGCGGTTTGCTCAAGATCGAATCGTTCGCCGACGTGAGGTTTGTGCCACGGCGTTGACTTGAAGCGTCGTCGGTGACGGTTGGTGACAGCGGTTTTAGAGGCCGGCGAAGGCAGCGCAGTGTTCGCACACGAAACAGACACCATGGTCGATTTTCGGGACTCGCAGCGGTTCGGCAGTTGAAGCGATTCGGGATCGCAATTTGGGACCGTGATGGCGGCGCGGGTGGCCCTCCTGTTTGCGTTGAAATCAGACGCGCTGAGATGAAGGGAGCAAGACCGTGGTAATTGAACTCGGAGAAGAAGGGTCTGTGTGTGTGGGGTGTGTTCATAGTTCTTCTTTGTCAAGAACCGTGGCAGTGATGACCCACGGATCTTGCTTTACAGGGAACGGCTCCGGGAACGGCACCGTGAACAACCAGCCAACACCACCTTTTTTTTTCTTCTCGTTTATCATTATCATCATTTTTTTTTGTTGTGGATGGGAATCGAAGTTTAACGATTCCCACAGACGGCGTCAATGTAGTGTCCCGGTATTGATGGAACACCACGATGTGTTTGATGGGTTGTTGTAGCTGGCGAGGGTGACCCCGGTCCTACGTATCCCCAGTGAAAAGGGAATCAAGCCACACGTAGTTCTTGAGAATAGTGATGAGAGAACATACCTGAAACCCTAGCTGTGATGAGCTATTTATAGGGTTTGGAGGAGGCTGATATGGGCCGTTTGGGCCCTGTATCAGAGCTGTGTTGAACCAGGATTCTGTGAGATAATATCGGAGGATTATGCTCTTAGAATCTGGTTAGGATCAGCTGAAGATCTCATGTCTAGGCTATTGCGAGAATCTAGGAGAGATTTACGGAAGGGATAAGAAGCCTCGGCGAGCCTAAGCTTATCCACGAGCCGACGGTATGTCTCGGTCCTAGAGTCCCGAGCCTGATGGATTGAGGACCGATGGTGAGGCTCGATTCCATCAAGTCCGAGCCTGGCCCTTTCGTATTGCTCGGATCCTACGAGTCCGAGCGAAGGACTTTAATAACAGGTGGACCGAGCAAAGTGCCCTTGGAGAATCCCTTCAGTGAGACTCGGGTCCGTATATGGTCGGCAGACCCTACAAAAATATAATCCGCAAATAAATATGCAAGAAATTCAGCAAGTACACGAATTCAAAGTAAAACTCATAGCAAAGAAATCCACAGGAAAACTAGCTTGAAAAACCTACATGGGAATATGCAGAAAATATAAATTCCTAAGAAAGCTACAACAACAAGAATATGCAAGAAATTCCACAGAAAACATAGTTGTATGAAAATTCGCACAAACGTAATTCATAAGAATATCCACATGTAACAAAAATTTATAGGAAAATTTGCACAAAAGTTTTGCAGGAAAATATGCATGAACAACATTTGGGAATTTTCATGCAATTTGATCCCGGTTAGTCGTTTGGAGAAATTTAGTAGTCTCTTGTGGAATTTCCCACCGATATTTCCTACAGGTTTTGCGCCAGAAAATTCGCAAGAAAATTCGCATCAAATTTTATTTCGCCACATGGTGCCAAATATTTTTTTTTTGTTTTTAATATCAAATAAATATTTTATTCAATACAAGGGATCTATTAAGAATCATAGCATACATGAACCCACATGGACCCCACATTCTAAGAAGGATTTGAACATGGATACACAATCACGTGCTCAAATAGATCAAAACCAACCAAGAGTGAAATATATGAGTCTACCTCACGAGAATGTGAAGCAATAGTTACAACTCAAAAGCAACATAAAACAAATGATCCCAACACTACCTACCAACGCATTACTAGGATCCTTACCTCCTTAAATAAGAAAAAACCCAGTGGGAAAAATCCTAAACAAGGTAAAAAAGTATAGCAAATCCTAACAAACTCACCTTGTGAATTAAAGTACAGCATAATTAACCAACTTTATCTATACATTGTATGAGCGCCATGTACCAATTAGAAAAAGAAATAACTAGACAACTCAAGCAGAAGAACCAAGACCAATATTTAATGTTAATTGCATCAACCAAACCTGGAATATGAACCTCATTGTTGTTGAAGATGATAGAATTTCTCTTGATCAAAATAATCCAACAAACGCACATTCAAATTATTGCTCTTCTTTGTCTTTCCTTCGTAGATTACTGTACTCAAGAAAGAATTTATGTAACGAGTTAAAGTTCACCTTACCACAGCCTTGTCAGTCATAGATACACTACTAAAAAAAAGCTTTTTAGTGACCGCAATTTCGGTCACTGAATAGCATTTTTCGGTCACTAAACATGTTAGTGACCGAATAAGTGACTGCATAGGTGCGGTCGCTAAAAGTGGCGTCACAAACGAATTAGTGACGGAAAAATTATTCCATCGCTAATTTGTGACGGAATTTCGCAGTCACATTAAATTTCATTCCGTCGCTAAAGTAGTTACCAAATAAAAAGTGGGACTAATTTAGTGACGGAAAATTTGACGTTAGTGACCGAAAAATCCGTCACTAATTATTAACCGTGCTGAAATGGTTGCAAAATTAAAAAGTGACCAATTTAGTTGTGACACCCTCTTTATACTACCAAGTAATTATTACAATAATTATCTATTACTTGAATAATAAATGGACTTGTAAGTATTTAGAAAATGTAGAAATAAAAATTTTCTTTTTAGGCGGGTGCACAACCAAAACATGGAATTCTTGGAGAGAATAATTCATATAGTTTATAACATCCTGTTGAATTTGGCGTTTTCGAAAACCTTTTCACAAACTAGATAGCATCGGTACTTTGAGATTACATTTACATAATAGAAATTAGGCGATGCCACCCATTCTTTCATTTCGCAGAACTGATACCATTCTTTTTCATCGTGGCCAAATTCTTTAAATAATTTAAATCAGAGTAAGCGGAAAGAGTAGGACTATGAATATGTGAAGTATAAACATAAGCTATATATATATAAGTAAAACAGGAAATACATAGTCCCAAAGTCATATCTCCAAGATCCAAGTACAAGTCCATGACAGATCTACCTCAAAATAAAACCATAGCCCTAGAGCTCTCCAAAAGCATATCTACAAAATATACATCTCAAAAATATGAACTCTAGAGGTGGTCACATAGATCTGATAGCAGCAGTAGTAGTAGTAGAAGTAGCAGTCTCCAGGTAGCAGAAGTAATAAACATCATCATCAACAGCAGCAGCAACAGTGTCTCCTCCACAGCATTCCCACACTGGATCCCCTGATCCTCATCATTTACCATACGCATGTACCTAGGGATCATCGTCCCTCCACTGACTCCCGGTAGAATGAATGACAGGCTCGCCTCCGCTCTCGTCCTCCACGGGATCCTCCTCGATCTCATCCGATGGAGAGGGTACCCCTCCACTGGGTACAGGGTCAGGAGATGGTGTGACCCTAACAGGGCTCCTCAGATCAGAAGGGGGAGTCTCCTCGCGGACGACTCTCGAAGAAAAAGGGTGTGAGCGGGTAGATCGAAAATGAAAGCTGTGATATGAGCGAGTTGGTCGTGTGCGAGGTGGTCCATGGTATGTGTAAAAAGGTGGTACGTGCATAGTGTATATGATGGGAATTCTAAACCTACGAGGACGAAATCGAATCAGCGGGTTCGGGTGGTAGAAGGTGACCTCTACCTCCCCCTCGAACACCGCGCGATGGTCCTCGTAGACCCATATGCCACTAGGAAGTGGCCGGATCTCGATGCAAGCGATGTAACGTGACATCACCTACAAGGGCATAGGGGTAAGCAATTCTACACACATAATCAATAGAGCATAAATATATGTACAATGTGAATGTATAGACATGCAACAATAAACAACAATCACATTTAGCATTTAGCAGTTATTGAATGCAAGTAAGATGCTCATACTTATTTCATTTATCAACGTTATTTTAGATGAGTGGCATGATGTATGAACCTAGCTCTCAAGCATATCTCCGTCATTCTATGACACTCTCTGACGTCCATCCTTTACTTTGTCCAGCACTCAACAGTGCATTGTACTCCTAGGTGTACAACATTCGCACATTCACCAGGAATGTACACGACAAGCTTGAAATACGTGCCACCCAAGCGACGTCCCGTCATCCAAACGGCATAACCATATTATCAGCATCTCACAATACTGACCACGTCGTCAACCATAACGTGTCATCAAGCGAGCCGTCAATTTGGCACTCCCAGAGGCCCTCCTTATGTTACCAAAACATGATAAACGATCTATCGTTCAAACTCCAGAATGAATGCATTATTTTAACTTAAAGGAAATTGATTGGTATATAACGTGCCACCCGAGCAACGTCCCGTCATCCAAACGGTATAACCATATCAATCAATTTCTTTTAAGTCTAGATCCCTTGGATTATTGCTATTTAATTATTAACCAAATGATTCAGAATTAAAAATGGTATTCTTAATATTCTGGGTAAAATTACTCGAGCGTTCTTCAGAATACTCGAGTGTTCTTCAGTTTTTCCAGATCACTCGAGTAGTTCTTGGCTACTCGAGTTGTTCTTGTCTTTTTGGAAATTTAGGTTTCAGATTCTTAAAAGTACTCGAGTAATTCATGAACACTCGAGTGTTCTTCAGCAAACCCAAAACACTCGAATGATTCAGGCATTACTCGAGTGATTTACCATAAAATATTCTTGTACATCAGTTAATACTCGAGTCCCGGGCATAGTACTCGAGTGTTATAACACAAAAATACCCTGTTTTATCAAAATTTACTCGAGTATTAAGCCAAGTACTCGAGTCTTTTCTTACAGAACAGACTGGAAACGTGGTTTTGACATACCATTTTCAACTCTAACCATTTCTAATCCAATCCAATGATCCACAGAGTTCATATAACATATATTGAACATGTTTAAACACTTGGAACACATCAATTTACAGATTTAACTGAGAATCACAAGATTATGCATAAAACATGAAAATTCACAACTTAATATACCAAATTGCATTATACTCACTAAACTTGTGATTTTATGTTCAAAACAGCTTGCATGCAACATATGGGACTTGCTCACAACAAATTTAGAGCACAAGTTGGTCTCCAAACCAATTTCCCTATTCAATCTAAGCCCTTAGAGCCTCTTGGTGGCTCTCTAATGAAATTCATGCAATTTAAACTCTATCTAGTGAATAGAAAGCTTTCCCCTTACCTCACTGACGTGAATCAATAATAAATTCGCAAGAGAAACTCCTCCAACACCAAAAACGACTTCAAGCACCACATGCAGGACAGTTTTGAGTGGAGTACCAAGATTGAATTGGTTGACATAGAAAACAGAGATAGAAATTGGGGAAATCAGCATTTTTACACTCTATGCAACATCTACTAACTATAGACACCGAATTAAGACTCAGAGAACTCGTGAGCTTACCAAAATCAAGGCTCCAAGTAAGCTCCAGAGAATGGTTTGACAGAAACAGCTTCAACTTCCAAGCTTCAATTCTTCCTTCACACCCACTCTCAGCTCACGAATTTGGTGTCTATACAAAGCTCGAGATGTGAGCTTTGTATTAGTGTATGGTTTGTGACTCGAATCAAAACACAGAGGGAGAATCGAAGAGAACGATTCAAGAACCCTAGCTTGAACAACAAACCCGAATTTGACCAAATGCCTCAACAATTCGGGTTTGATTGGCTTAAAAAGACATGAAACAGGTCCATGCATGGCGACACAAAAGCCATGGACGTGGTTGGAGGGTGATTTCGTGTCAACACAACGAAATCGTTGGTGGTGACTCACCAAACGCACTAACTCGTGCAACTCTGACCAGAACACTCGAGTCTTTTCAGAAACACTCGAGTGTTTTGACCAGTTTTTGAAAAATAATAATTTTATTTACTTTCCCTCCAAAATATTTCCTATAATTACCTCTAGGTCCCAACTCAGGGACTAATGTGCAAAAATATTTAGTGAAGAAAACATCCGTCTAGAATTACTAACCGTCACTAAGAATTGTAAGTTTTGTGACTGCGGTTTGCAGTCACTAATGTAAGATCCACGAAGAATGTTTTGATAAATGCCAAAAGGTTTTGAACAAGCTACAAATGTGTTGATCAAGTTCAAGCTCAACAAGCAACAACAAACATCAAGTTATGAAGAGAGAACCAACTCATGAAGACTTAGTTTGGTAGTTTATGTTTTATTGTTTTATCTTTTGCCTCACAAGTCTTTTAGTTTATGAGTTTGGGTAGAGTTTATTAGAGGGTAGTGAATCTCTTTTGATTGCATGATTATATCATATTTTGAGTATTCACTTTGCCTAAAATCAATAGGTGGCTTAAAGGTTTTAAAGAAAAGGTTTAGTTTTTGAGAAAACAAGTTTTAAGTGATTTTTAATGTTAACAATCGATTAACAGATTTTGATAATTGATTAGCAGTGTATTTTGAACTGATAATCGATTAACAAACTTTTGATAATCGATTATCTGAACTTTTACTCCAGTAAAACCTTTTTCACTCGAGTGAAATTTATGCAGCTTTCGTATTACTCGAGTAACACTCATTTCACTCGAGTAACTTGATCAGATATGGTTTTTTAAATACGTTTTTCACTTCTCAAAAGCCATTCTAAGTGCTCCAACTTTTGGGTATTCTATATAAACCTTTTCCTAATCATTTTTATCATCTAGAATCATTTTGATACACAATTTTACAAAGAATCAAAGCCACACTATTCTCTCTCACTCTCTCAAGATCAAAGCTCTCATTTTTATATTCTTTGATCAAGAACCTTGAATCTCTCATGTTGATATTTCATAGCTTTTGAAAGAGATTCATAGGATTGTTATTGTTTTTCATTTGAGTTGTAATCTTTGCAAGAGGCAAACATTCTACAACAAAGGAAGCCTTGATTTTGTGAATCAAGCAAGTTTAGTTGAAAGTCTTGAAGAAGCATTTCATCAAGCATTTGGAAGGCACTTTGAAGAATCTCAAAGTACTTGGAAGTCTTGTGAGTGAAGCAAGCAAAGAAGACTTGTTGTGGGGTTATCAACAAGCAAGTAGAGGTTAGATTAGATATCAATAGGGTTACAAGGCAAGGGTGTGGTATCTCTTGTAGGCTAGCAAGAAGAAAGTCTTGTGAGGCATTTACTTGTAATTTGAGAAACTCTAATTCCTCATAGTGAAGAATCTCTCTTGGTTGAAGAGGGGACTGGAGTAGCTTTCAAGTGGATGAAAGTGAACCAGGATAAATCACTGTGTCGTATCTCTAAACTCTCTACTCTTTACAATTCTTGTTATTAATTGTGTTCTTGATTGAAAACCTAGAAAAAGTGATTTTTCTATATTTGATTGAATTGAATCTTTATTGTTCAAATTAATTTGAGGAAAATCATTTTCATAACTAGGTGAATCAATAAGAATATTGGTGTTGATTGTTTCCGCTTAATCTCTGATATAATATTTGTTAATTGATTGATTTTCATTGGTTTTAATCGTTTAGATTTGTTTCTTGCGAAAATCTTTCAAAGTTTCTATAACACCTATTCATCCCCCCTTCTAGGTGTTCTCCTAGTGTTCCTATTTGTTTCAACCACCGAGTGTAGTTTTCCAACAACTAATGGTGACAGATTTCTACATATTGTGGTTCCGTTTTTTCAGTCACTATTAGTGACACATTTGTCATGTTAGTGACGGAAAGTGACAGAAATATTCCGTCACTATTTAAAAAATTTGTGACCGCCACTTTGGAATTTCTAATGACCGTTTTTATCCCTGTTTTTATCGCAAAATATATATTAGCTATACTTATTCAACGGGAAAAAATTATGTGATGTTTCTTAATTCTAAGCTCAATCAATACATCTACATTTACATGTGATCAGAGATTCACTTTCCAATTACTATTGTTTAAACTAATTACTACATAAAGAGCACTGACTGGTTTTTGTTCCCTGTTACAAACTAGAATATGATATATGCAGAAAGAAGTAAATAAGGTAATAAGAATGCAGAAAAGTGAGGTAATTAGATATGAGATAGTGGTTACCATCACAAAATCCCAAAATCACAAATCCAGCATCACAAATCCAACACATCACAAAATCCCAAAATCATAAATCCAACAAACCAAAAACTAGTACAATAAAGCATAAGTCTAGCAAAACCATTATAGTACTGAAGTCTCTTGTGAAAAAACCTTGTAGTGCTTGGCATATATGCTGCCTACAATTCCTCTAGCAAATAAGAAGTCAATTCTTCTCTTCGTCAAGCATTTCGCGACTATATTCTTTATAATCGCAATCTGAGAAGTAATAAAAAATGAATTAAATAGTTAAATTAATAAATAGTTTATACTTTATGGACAAAACCATAAACGAGAAATCAATAAATTCAACACAATAAAATGCTACAGCCACCCCTCATGTTTTCCATGTCACTAATGAATGCAAACTTAGAAGGGCACTCACGTGAGAGATTTTCCTTTGAAGATAATTGGTGGAGCAACAACAACAAAAACACAGAAGGCAATATGCAGCTACTTGGAGAAAATGGGTAGAATGAGATGAGCACTTCAAAAAATTAGTGCAGAATGAGTTGATGCAATGAGAAAATATATAAAACTTACCCCATAAAATAAGAAAAACCAGTCAAACTTCAGAGCATTGTCAATTCTATAACAAGAGATAGCACACAATTATAATACAAACAATAATCCAATGGAAAAGAAAAATTGATATAAAAGAAGAATCTTCAAAACATACTTTTTGTAATTGAATAGTGAAAATAATCTTCCTACTCATCTACAACTATCCATTTGGTTTCAAGCCCAAAATTAAAGAAAATATTACAAACGTATGTTGTAATGATGAAACCAAGACCGGAGAAAAACTAAATACCTTAACCTCCAAGTAGTGAACAAAAACTATGTGCATCATATCTTTGCAGTAAAACAAAAAACACAAGAAGTTTAAAAAAAATTAAAAAATTCAGTATATGATGTACATCGATAACTTAATCATTATCTACGAATCAGCCAAATAGAGAAAAACATCAATAGCATTATATACATCTATAAGTCTTCCAGTAGAAAAAGAAATCTTAATAAGGAATTCAAAATCCCAACAACTAATTATTAAAGGCTATAAAGACTTGTTTTTCAAGTAGAAAAGACTAGTGGAACAAAATTACACTAAGTGTCAAATTGCTAAGGATTAGACCATGGATGATGTGGTGGCCCAATAACTAGGACCAACTATTAATTTCTCACCTAATAGAGCCTTGATTAACTACAAGTCATAATGTGACATCTTTATGAGCATTAGATAATAATATGAACCAAAAGATGGATTATAGTTAACAAGGTTTGATTTAACCTTTTTAAGTGCTAACTTGCATTAGCTTATTTTGTGTTAAGAAAAGCTTATAATCTACATGGTGTAGAATGAATTTCAGGCTAAACACATTGATTGAAAGAAAATAAGAGTATGGCTGGTTAGAAAATATAAGAGTATGGCTGGTTAGAAAATAATTCATTTTTGACAAAGAAGGGAAAACTACATTGATGGAAAGAAGGGAGAAGAATAAGAAGTTGTTTATTTGAGGATTGGACATCAGAGATAACTCAAAAAAAAGGCGAAGACCCTTTGCTACATCATGAACAAAAAAACACAGGAATAAAGCACCCTCTATCGTCCATGAGGATATAAGGGCTTCAAAATTAAACTATTATTTTGCATTCTTAACTAGTTCATCCGCAAAATCAATCACAAAAACTAACTAAACAGTAAACAAAATTCAGAATCAAAAAGCAAAAAGCAAAACAAAAAACAAGTATCAGAATAATACATTCAGTAGATGAAGACACATATCAGAAAACATATTGATGCAGGGCAGAAACTGTAACAACCCTTTTTACTGCAACATCAATATTGTCTTTCTGATCAATACCAACAGTAAAGGTTACAAGATATTTTGGTTTGATACTTGGATCCTGTAAGTGCTTCCTCCATCAAGAGAAGAGTTAGAATATAGAAGACATAATTGTAACTTCAAATCATAAGCAAAGTCATGGAAATAGTTATTGTTTTCAGGAACCTTTTTTTTTGTTATGCAGAGAAGATCTGTTATTCACTAATACTATATCCAATATCAATGAACTTGGTACACATATGTTGCTTATCCTTTTATGAGTCCATTAATAACCAGGTTTACGGTTGTGTTCTAAATGAGAAGTTGGATGAAGCATGAAAGAAGAGAGGCATATATCAGAAAATGAGTAAAGGATTGAATTAATCCCTAAAGGTACTGGGTAGAATTTAAAGAAAAGGTTCAATCCTTTAAGGAACTACGTAGACTTTAAAGTAGGAGTGTTAAATCCTTACTAAATTTCCAAATTTAATCCCAACAGATAGAGTGGGTAGAAAACTATCATCGTAAGGCTAATTATAAAAAAAAATGAAAGGGCAATTTTTGTTGCAGAATTAGCAAGATCTAATTATTAGCATCACCCAAAAAAAGTGTCTTGCCAAAAGAACATGTCAGCAAACAAATTTTAGGCTAATAGTCCAAGAAGAGAACGTATACAAGCCGAAAACACAACATATCTTTTTATAGCCATTGGTGTTCACCCCAGAGATTAGAGAATAAGCAAGTTAACACCAGTTCCCCTCTCTCGCCGTCACCATCGCCACCAAGCACAAGAAGAAGAAGCCACACATCGAGGAGGAAAGAATTTGTTTAGGTTTCGGGATTCAAATCGTGATTTGACTCTTTCGAAGGCTGATGTGAAGAAATTGAGCATGGTGGTTTTGAGAGAGAAAGGAAGAAGAAGAGTGAAGAAGATGAGGTTTGAGAGGTCTAAATATTTGCTGCTTAATTTCGTGTGAAAACTTCAATAGCTCACCGAGAATTTAGGGATTTTAGTTTAATCAGTGACTGATTTTAGTGACCGAATTTATTCAGTCACTAAATTGTACTTTTAAAAAAAGAAAAACATGTGCAGTGACTGATTTTGTGACTATTATTTAGTGACTGAAAATTTCAGTCACTATTTCGGTCACAAATTTTTTTTTCCAATATTAGTCACTAAATCGGTCACTATTTGTAACCGTTTTCGTTGCGGTCACTATATCAGTCACTGTTTGTGACCGTTTCCTTTCTGGTCATTATATTGGTCACTATTTGTGACCGTTTCCATTTCGGTCACAAATTTGGGTCACTAAAACAGGATTTTCGAGTAGTGATAACACACCAAATAGCTCCAACTACCGGACAAACAAAGATGATAGGTTGTTTGTGCAGCCCCATGACACAAGGAGCACTGCACATCACATTCACATTTGTAAACCACACGATCTAGTAGGAGCTTCCATGAAAAAGCACGAAGTTTGAAAGACGCTTTTAACTTTCACAACCTCATAAAAACATGGGGATAATCACCAATCAATCAAGAATTAGGCGCATCAAGGCGCAGAAGAAGGAAGTTATAAACATATTTTACAGAAAAATCAAAAGCACCCGCCGCAGTCCATTTCCAAGAATCCACAACATTGTTAGATATAACCACAACAACAAGAATATTATTCAAATCAAACAACATATCATTCTTCTCATATTCAAACATATTATGCCACCAACAAAGGTTCCAAGACTAACCCCAATTACACCAAACGCCACATGTGAAATTGATATTTAAGAATTAGAGTTACACCATCGATACTTCACGAAAACGAGGAGAATTACCAGAGCCTATTGTCTTATTGATACAATTCTTGAAGCAGTCCAATACTCCCTCAATAAAAGATCCAATAACACAAAGATCTTTCCACCAAACCAAATAGAGACTATTAAAATTTCGACTATGGGAGCTCAGCAAAGAAGAAGCAACAAAGTCACCATACCTGCCTCCAACAAATGAAAACATAATGAATCATCCTGGACAAGAGCCTCCACAATATTAAATAAGTTTAAATCCTTTATTTCCAATCCTCATCCTTCTTTTATTTATATATAAGATCCTAACTAACCCATGCAATTTTTTTCTTGTACTCACAACCACCCCATAAGAATTTTATTCGTAGAGAGGTTAAAATTTTATGCACCTCAAATGGAAGAGAAAAAAAAGTAGATAGGCATACTAACCAAATATTTTTGTGGAATCTTTACGGGAAAAAGTATCTGTGACCAAATTTTCATTAAATTACTTAAATTATTAATATGTGATAAAATCCGCGGGAAAAACTTGCGAATAAATTTCGCACAAAGATTACGCAGGAAATTCGCATATATGTAGCAGTAGCCACACTCTTTCTTAAAAATTGACTTCTAATAGATCGGTTCCAATGGAACCGGCCTTAAAATACCGGTCTTAAAAGTCTATTTGGTAGTAAGGTTGTATTTAGTCTCTAAGTTTTTCTAGGATTTTAATCCTTGCTTGCTTTCTTGTTTTATTTTGGTTTAGGTCCCTATTTTAAAAAATTGAAGAAATTAGGATGAGTTGGGACTACATGAACCATGACTCGAAACCTGTTCTAAGTTTATCGGATCTATTTTCTTAAATCCAAACTAGTCAAAATTACTCCATCCAATTTACAATATTAAAGAGTTTAGTTAATTGTATTTAATTATATCAAATATTTATAAAAACAAATAAAGGTATTTTAGGAAAGTATCATTACATGAAACAAAAATTAAATAAGACAACCACTCTGTAGGCGTGTTTTAAGAAAGTAGCATTGAGAGTGAAATAAAATTTAAAAAAGTTAATTAACTTCTTTTTATATTTTAAACCAAAAAAATATGATAATGAGAATTCTCGAAAAAAGATAAAGCAAAAATTTATGTTAATCTTTGCTTTGAGGTGGAATCAAGAAAAACTAAGTAGCTAGGAGAAAAGTAATTAAAACCACTGCTTATTTCAACAAGTTTTTTAATTTATGCACCTAGCTAGAGCCAGAAATGAGTTGAATGACTTGAAATTCCTCGAGACTCGACTCATTAATTTGCTTAAAAAATTTGGTTCATTAATAAATGAGTTGAATTAGAGCAAAAAATCGAGTTCGTTACAGAGAAATTAAATTGGAGCTAAAAATTGAGTTTGTTAAACAAATTAAACGAGTTGAACTCGAGCGAAGGTATAGTATAACTCGTTAGATTTATGAACTGCTTGATGATTTTATATATATATATATATATGTTTATATTGTAACACCCTGATTCATATTTATAAATTAGCAAATAAAAGTTTATATTTAAAATAAGGGACTCAAAAATTTCTTTTCAAAACAAGTTTATACATAGTGATGGGGCACTCAATTACAATATACACCAAATAAACTAGAGTTTCCTTTCTTTCGACTTTTCCGCTGCGCACTCTAATCTTCAAGCTCCTTGAACATGCACCTAAAATGTTAACCACTAAGGGTGAGACCTTTTCAAACACAATGAATTATAGGATAGTAAACAGCTCATAATAAAACTCAAGAATAATAATCAAATCAAGCAATGGTCTAACAAAATATACTACATTCACTTAACAGGGTAACATTCATATGTTATCAAGCTCCAAAAACATTTCATTTCCCATTTCCATTCTCCTTTCCTTTTACTTTTCCAATGTATGCATGTTACCTCAGGTCAGAGGCCTACATACAAACTCTATTCACAATGTATGTAACCTCAAGTCAGAGGTCTACATATAAACCTTATTCCTCTTTACGTACACCACTAGGATTTGAGCACCCGCTAGGTAATTGGAACACCTGTCTAGGGACTTTTGGGCACTTGTCCAGGACTTTACACCCAGCTAGGCCATAACCTGTTAGGACTATGTACCATATACCATTCCATTCATTTTTCCATTCATTTTTAGCGAGGAATTGATCCATGGGTCGCACCGGCGCCTAACAGGGAAGTTTGGCCTACTGGGTAATTAGCCTGATAGGTAATTGACCCTAACAGGTAATTGGAACACCTAGCCGGGTACCTAGTGTTCCGGTGCCCCAATTGATCAATTCCCACAATAAGTTTCCTTTTCCTTAATCATCACATTTCCAACTCATCCATTTACAATTCACATAATCATTGTCACAACAAACATACATTTAGCACCCAATATCAACTTCATACATTTCCAATGAACATGCACACTCTTAAATAAACAATTATTTAGCCATTTTCACCACTTAATCTCCAGCATCAATCCACATATCCCACATATAGCACTTAGACACAAAAATACCCATTTAGCACATAGTTGACATAATAAATTCTCGGCAATCCATAACAACCAACAATCAACAAATATCCAACAAATCAGTCGACAAACTCAGGTGTGTCTCAGAGTACCATAAAATAAGTCAGCTCCCTAGGGTTCTTCACTTCCTACTTTAATAATATACCAAAGGGATTTATCATAACTATTTCAATTAATATAAAAATCAACCAACAAAACTCTATTCACCCCTAATCCAACTCTAAACAAGTACTATTTTGTTACCCACCACCCAGTTTAACTATTAAACCTTAATCCTATTATAAACTCTAACTAACTATCCTTAACTCAAAGTGTGGCAAAGTGTCTCCCCTTACCTTAGAGGAAGAGAGAGCTCGATTGAAACTCCATGGACCAAGAATCTACCTCCGATCTACTTGGATTCCAACTCTCTAGTTTGATCTCCACTTGGTTCTTGAGATTGGAAGGAGAGAGAAAAGCCCTAGGAGAGAGAGAAAGCTTGAAGAGAGTGATGGAGAGAAACACCATGGAAAGGGAATGAAGGAGAACACATGAGGGAGGGGGTGGATCTTCATAGGAGGAGGGGAGAGGGTTTGATGCTTGGTAGGTGTTGGAAGGTGATTTGGGGAAGAAGCAGGAGAAGAGGATGCGGAGGGAATGAGAAAGAATGAGGTTGGCATAGCAATTTATGGAGCTGGTGTGTGGATTTAGCGCCAGCGCGCCTGGGCGCAGGTTAATTTGCACCTGAGCGCGCACCACGCATCTGATGGTGCGGAACGAAAAATCTCGCGCACCTGGGCACGAGTCGCGCCACGCTTGGGGGCAAAGCTACTTGAGTTGGTGCATCTGATGCTCCCTGGTACGCCTGGGCGCACCGGCTTGTGCCTGGGCGCATCAGAAGCCCCGAAACACCGATTTTCGCCCTCTTTAACCCGATTCCAAGGTTCCTAACCCTTCCTAACACTAAATCAAACACCCATATCATTAAATCACATTCCAAACATCAAAATCATAATTTCATATTATTAAACACACAAATCACACACACGGAAATTCAAATGAACTAAAAACCAAATTCTAAACTTAACTCTTTTCTAACACTCGATCTAACCCGACCGACTTAAGGAAACTCTCTAACCTCCTAAATCTAAGGCTACTCACGCTCAAGGCATAACCAAAAAGGTCGGATAGAATCCGATTGCCTTACAAAACCTATTACTTTCAGGAATTCAATCGAAACACAATTCCGAAAGAATCCTCCGAGCACTAACACTAAGGCTCACACTAACACTTGAAGCTCAATCTTAGGGTTCTCTACCCAATTGCTCCATCAAGGTTAAGGCACTAAGAACGCCTATTCGGACTCCGGAAAACCCTGGTACTCAAACCTACACCACTTCAACGCACTCCAAGTCTAATTCACATACACCTCACGCCTATTCACCGACTCCAAATACCTTTCCCTACCCATAAGTAAATATGACCATATAAATAAATATGCATATTTATTTATAGGATCCTTATACTACGATCATATAAATAAATATGCACATATACACAATAAAATAGTTACAACTACTTACACATATGAATGCGCACACACACATACTCTACGAATTTAATTGCAAATACTTATACATACATATATATATATATACACACACACATTAACTCAACATAATTATATACATATATGCATTTACTAAGAAAATAGTTGTAAATCATTTTTCATACTTCGCCTTCATATAATTAAAACATACTTAACTATAATTATTAGATTAATAAAAATCGGATCGTTACATATATATATGGTAATTATAAAATATTTTTGATATGTGCATATATATATATATATAAATCAATAATTTTATAATAATCAATTTAATTTTTTTTTGTCTTTATTTATATACATATACATTTATGTATCGATGTATATATCCTTTATATTTATATATATTATATATAAAAGCATATGTATATATCAATGACTATCATTTACAGTGACGAGTTGCATAAATTTAAGTTTAACCCACTTAAAAACACACAAATTTTAATAATTCGAGTTACACCTGATAAAATAATTCGTATAGAAATTGGCTTGAGTTAATTTTTAACGAGTCGATGTAAGCTGAAGCCAAATTCGATTTGACTTGACTTATTTCCGATCCTATATGCACCACATACATAAAATAAATAATAATAAAAAATAAACTTGCATTGGAAAATTAAAGTTAAAACTTACCATTTCAAATATGCTTATCCTATGCATAGTTAGAAAAACACTTTTAAATATTAACAACTCTATTTTCTCAATAGAGCTTTTAATATGTTTAGTTCGGTTAATCAGTATGCCAAGAAGACACTGTACATTAGTAATTAGCAATGGAAATAAGAAAAAAAATACATTTTCGTGATGAATAAGTTCAAATGTTTGACTCCGCGTAAGCTAAGGGTAGTGGCATCCCTTAATACGCCATAAAATCTGCAACATATCAACGAGTCAATTTGTTTATCACACAATACAGCTAACATCATACAATGAAAACCAAAATTTAATCTCGGAAAATCAGATGACAATGGAAGCACCAGACATTCGTTGCTGTATATGATTTCTTAATTGTTCTGTTTATAATCGCGTGGACCATGAATTAAAAAAAAATAATAATGAACTAGAGAGGCCAGTGATCGTGTATAAATAGGGCTAATCATAAAATCATGTATAAATAAGTGATACGTTTTCTCATCAACCCTGTAAAAGAATTCTTATTTGGCATTATGGCTAAAAGTTCTCATGCAATGATGATGACATTTTCCGACTTAAAACTGAGAATGAGTTTGTTGTTTTGTGGTTTTGCGATAGCTTTGGCACAGTTAAAACCCGTTACTTATTATGACTCAGAGTGTCCAGGAGCCCTTCTTATCATTAAGGCAGAAGTAACCGCTGCTGTGTTAAAAGAGCGTAGAATGGGAGCATCCCTGCTCCGTCTTCATTTCCATGACTGCTTTGTTCAAGTGAGTTTTCATCTTCATTTTTAATTTGTATAAGATAGACATATAGATAGGTCTTCATTTACGCTACGAGAAAATGAAAGTGACTCATGTTGTTAGTAAGCAAACTATCATTATTATAACTTACCTCACTTTCGTTAGTGTGTAAGCTTGTAAAGTCAACATATGCTATTTCATGATGTGTGTCATTCACTCATTCCATCTAGCACACTTTTTTTACTGGTTTTAAAAAAAAATTAAGTAATTCAAAAATTATTTTCTCAATAAATTAGGAGTGACACATGAAGTGTTACATTATGAAAAAAATACATATGTTATCTAAAAAAGTGAGTCATTTCATGTATCATTTGTTGTAATTGATTAAAAAATATTATTTAAATCAAAAATTTAATACACAAATATTTTTTCAACAATCACAATTTTTTCTTTTCTTCATCATATAAGAGAAAAGTAAATTTAGTTTTATATTTTTGAGTGAAGTTATCTTTTAAAAAAATTGCTATATTCTTTAATTTATATATTATTTTAAAATAACTATAGCTATTTTATTTTTGTCATAGGTACATAGGGAATAATGGTTATCATTTCCAAAAAAAAAATAGACTTTTGATCATTCAAAAAATCTTTTTTTTAAAAGAAAAATTAATCATTGGAAACAAAGTAGGGCATGATCATTTCAAAAAATTAAAAACAATTATGGGACATGGAGATAAGTGGGCGTAACCCATATAGTATTGCATCGATCAAGTCTTAAAATTTGAAAATTGAAAGCCTTGAATTTGATCTTGAACACCACCATTTGGTGCATTTAATTTCTCTTTCCTTATCAAGTAAAAAAAAACTTTGTCTATGATAAAAATATTGGACATGGAGTGACTCATGATATATAACAACATATGTGCTCCCTTTTGTAAGACATCATCTCATTTATCTATTACATTAACGAATCTTTTAAAAAAAATAATTATTTACTTAATATTTTTTTCAGTCAAAAACAAAATAGTGAAAAACAATGATATTTTCTAGGAAAAATAGATGGGCACCAATTAAGTGGAAAGAGAAATAACGAATCCCAATAATATGTGAGGATAATTTTAAAAATATTAAATATCGATAATTTTAGTGTTATTTTTTTTAATAATTTTAGTGTTATTGATGAGATTAATAGAATAACGATTTTCTTAACCTGAGTCCTTAGGGTTGAGGATAAAAGACTAAAATAAATGCATTTTTATAGAAAAACTAAATATTTAATGATCTAAGTGATAGTAGACTTAATTTTTCTAGGTTTTTTTTTTACTATTTTTAACTTATTATCCTCAGAATTGAGATTAACCAAACTCATAAAATAATTTTGAGGAAAAAAATATTAAATATTGATAATTTGAGTGTTCCTAATGGAATTAATAATTAACTTCATTGGTTCTTGAGAATAAACTATCTATTTTTTTATAAAATTAAATAATATTTTTAATAACTAGAGTGCTCAGCCCATAAACAAATTACAAAGATCTAACATAAAATTTAGTGATGCAAGGTATAAGGAGCTCACGAACTCAGTGGAAAATGAATTGCAAAATCCATTATTCATGGAAAACCATTACATCGAAACATAAGAACAAAGATTTTACCTGATTTAAATCAAACAAGCTAAATGTTGAAAGTCCTGTATACTTCATTTATTTAAGAAAATATTTGTTGGGTTATTTTTTTTTTGTCAATTGCTTTTAAGATGAAACTTTAACTTAAAATCAGATTCAAAGCACAATTTTTTCGAATTGTCATGATGTCAAAAGTATTTTTTTTTTAAATAAAATAAAAATTTTGTTAAACGCCAGGCTAAGCATCACAGTGCAAAACTCCCTCCACCTTTCAGGAAGGGTTGAGGAAAACAGCCTGACATTTGCTCAAGCAAAGCAAAACAAAGAGAGTACAAGACAAAAGACAACCACCCTTAACCCCATCTTAAATGTTTCCTTAAAGGAGGCATGTTAAACATTCCATATTGTCTGTTCTATTTTCTATAATATAATTTAAATACTTATTAAAATACTTTTTTCCATTATGAATTGATTTTGAAAAGAAACTTTAACACTATGATTAGTTACCACAGGTTCCACTCAATTCAGAAAATTAATAATGCATTGCAAATTAAAAAAGAGAAAGATTTGTTTTTTTGAATTGTCAACCTTTACCATGCAAGACAGGCTGGAAAGGGATCAGTCTATCCGCATTGCAATATTTTACATATGAGTTGACTTCTTGTATTTCATAATAAAATTGTTTTGCTTGATTTAAAAAAAAAAAAAAATTAATGGCATAAGCACATAAAAGTACAAATGTACAATAATGAGAAGAAAAAAAATGAAGCATGCATGAGTCAGTTTTTATTTTATTTGCTTAAGAAAAGGTCATAATCTTGTGAATGATTTTGCTTTCTTTGCACGTATATATATTTTTGTAGGGATGTGATGCATCAGTGTTGTTAAAAGACACAACGACTTTCACCGGTGAACAAAATGCTTTTCCCAACGCTAATTCTCTGAGGGGTTTCGATGTCATAGACAACATAAAATCTAAATTAGAGCTCTTGTGCGAGGGTAAGTTCTCTTGCGCTGACATTCTAGCCGTTGCTGCAAGGGACTCAGTTGTTGCGGTAAGCATTCATTGAGAAATTAAATAAGTAATAGATTACATCAACCAAATTAAGATTACAATATTCATATGTGTACTAGATATATGACTGATCAATGCATATATATAATCATCATCAGCTTGGAGGAAAAGGTTGGGATGTAAGTGTGGGCAGAAAAGACTCAACTGGTGCAAGTTTAAGTGGTGCTAATTCAGACTTGCCCGCTCCCTTTCTGGATCTTGGTGGCCTTATTAGGGCTTTTGCAAAGAAGGGTTTCACCACCCAAGAAATGGTTACTCTGTCAGGTAGATGGTTACTACTGTCTTTTTATATATATATATATATATATATATATATATGAAAAAATATTTCATACCAAAATGGACAAAATCATAACATATACCTACTTCTGAACAGAATATAATCGATGCCCAAAACAATAATAATAATAATAATGAACAGAAACAATGAGTCCTACCCAACCCCCTCTGCCATATAAAATACTCCCTCCTGTCCTATACACGTTCTAGAAGAATTATTTGGTCCTATTTATAAGACATTTTGCATATTCTAGGAATCATTTATTGTCCTATATCCATTAATGTGAAATAATATATTATGAAATTCCCAATACAAGATAAGAGGATAAAATTGTAATGTTAATGTATTTTTTTTTTTTAAAGTTTTAAGAAACTTAACTACATTCCTTGATCTGTGTGGTATGGATAAATATGTCCTACAAATAAGATCAGAGGGAACACATTAATAGTCCCCCACCCAGCCCCAAAACAACAAAACGTTATTATTTGGTAGAGCTTAGATCATTAGACTGTGTTTTATGCTTTTTCAATTCTTTATTTGTAGATTTGGAACTTAGCAAACTTACGTTTGTAATAACTTTTTTTTTTTTAATTTTTAACATCTTGTAATATCGAGGTTAAATAAATTCATCTATAAATAAGATCAAAAAAGGTATTTTTTTTTAAAAAAAGAGAAGCCAATATGTAATAATAAAGAGAAAATACATAAGCGTCATGCATGACATTAAAATGTTAGAGGAGGAGACCATGTAGTCTGAAATCATATAATAATTAAACTTCGGTTAACTTGTTGAGAGGGCCAGAATTTACAAATCAATTACTCGTTGTTGAGTTAGAGCTAAATTAGAAAATTCAAATTCTTGTTAATATACTTCAAGTTATTATGCATTGGATTTTTATTGAACAAAGTTTATTGTTCAGGTGCTCACACGATAGGCAAAGCGAGGTGTGATCTGTTCAAAAACAGGATCTACAACGAAAGCAATATAGATCCTTCATATGCAAACCTATTGCGTTCAAATTGTCCCAAGACAGGTGGTGATAACCAATTATCCTCTTTTGACAGCTCCACTATTATAGACCTTTTTGACAGTGGTTATTACAAGAATTTAGCGACCAAAAAGGGTCTCTTGCACTCAGATCAACAGCTCTTTAATGGTGGTTCCACAGACTCCCAAGTTCAAAAATACATTGCGAACCCAGACCTCTTCCAAAATGACTTTGCTAGGGCAATGGAAAAGATGGGCAGGCTCAGCCCACTCACGGGCAACAATGGTCAGATCAGAAAACAATGCAGCAGAGTCAATTGAGTTCATTTGTATTAGCCATTGAAAGTATGGTGTCTTAAAATAGACCAATTTGTTCTCTTTTGGTTATTGATGGATATAGGTATTCAAGTCTAAATATGTGTCAAGTATTTTAACTTCATTGTTTTATGAATTTTCACTTCTTTCATATTGTTAGTTTTTATTAGAAAAATATAAAGTAATTATGTATCAACGTGGACTTGATATGAGATAAAGAAACTTAGAAGCTATTGTGAGCACACGGTAAAAGAAAAGCTTTTTAATATATGCTTTAGAATTGCTTGTATTACAATTGGAATGGATGAGCTAGCAGTGATTTGTTGTTCTACATCACTGACCTCTTGGTCTTATTTATAGCAGAGGTCCACCGCCACAAGCTGCTAGGAGTGTAGAATTTTCTACACAAGTTTCTCATTATAATATTAACTAGATCCTACTAGAAGCTTACTGTACTAGTGCATGCTAGAAAAACATCAACTCATCTACAATATTCTAGAAAATTGAATCAACTTTAACACTCCTCCTTGATGCGATTTTCTATGACTCCAAGTAATGCTCGCAGTTGCTCGAACTTTGGTCTTGGTAATGCCTTAGTGAATATGTCAGCAACTTGTTCTTCAGTTGTGCAGTACTCAACCTTTATTTCTTTGTTCTCGTTGGCTTCTCTTATAGCATGATATTTTATAGCAATATGCTTTGTCCTGTTGTGATGGACGGGATTCTTTGCTATTGCTATCGCTGATTTGTTGTCGCAGTAGATAGTTGTCGGCTCGCTTTGTTGAGCTCCCATATCGCCAAGTATTCGTCGAAGCCATATAGTTTGATTTGTAGTCTCCGCAGCTGCTACATACTCTGCTTCAGCAGTTGATTGTGCGACGATTGCTTGCTTCTTGGATGCCCAAGAGATTACTCCCGAATCGAGTGAGAAGGCATAGCCTGATGTGCTTTTCATATCATCTATAGAACCTGCCCAATCACTGTCGGTGTAGCCAATCAACATTGAATTGGTGTTGGTTGTGTACCATATGCCAAAGTTCTTCGTGCCTTGCAAGTATCTCAGGATTCTTTTGCCAACTCCAAAGTGAATTTGACTTGGGCTCTGCATGAACCTTGATAGAAGACTAGTCGCGTACATGATGTCTGGTCGTGTAGCAGTGAGGTATAGAAGACTTCCGATTAAACTTCTGTAGAGCGATGCATCTGCTTTTGGAGATCCGTCTTCTTTTTGTAACTTCTCGTTCGTCACCAGCGGAGTAGCAATTGGTTTGCATTCTCGCATCTTGAATTTCCTGAGCAATTCTTCTATATATTTCCTTTGGCAGATAAATATGCCTTCGTTTCTTTGACTTACTTCAATGCCGAGGAAGTAGTTCATTAGGCCAAGGTCGGTCATTTCGAATGTCTTCATCATGTCTCGCTTGAACTCGTCTATCATGTTTAAGTTGTTTCCTGTGCAAATTAGATCATCCACGTACAAGGAGACTATGAGAGTATCATACTGACCTTGGGTCTTAATGTACAGTGTAGGCTCACTCTTGCTCCTCCTGAATTCATTATCGGTAAAATACTGATTGATTCTACTATACCAAGCTCGAGGAGCTTGCTTTAAGCCATATAGAGCCTTTTTTAGTCGTAACACTTTATCTTCATTGCCTTTGATGATGAACCCTTGCGGTTGCTCCACATAGATCTCTTCTTGTAGGACACCGTTGAGGAAGGCAGATTTGACATCTAGTTGGTAAATGCTCCATCCTCTTTGTGCTGCTAGAGCTATCAGTGCTCTTATCGTATCCAAGTGAGCAACTGGGGCAAATGTCTCATCGTAGTCGATTCCAGGTTGTTGTGAGTAGCCTTTAGCGACTAGCCTTGCCTTACGTTTTTGTATAGTGCCATCAAGATTGAGTTTTGTTTTGTAAACCCATTTGACTCCGATGACATCTTTGTCTTTTGGGCAGTCTACTAGCTCCCACGTGTTGTTTTTTTCAATCATTTTTATTTCTTCTTCCATTGCCTTGACCCATACTTGTTGCTTTGAGGCTTCTTCAAAGCTTCCAGGTTCTACTAGGGCCAAGTTGCATATCTCATAGATATCCACCAAGGATCTTACTCGTCTTGGAGTAGATTCTGGCGAACTTTGTTCTTGTGGGAGTGAAGTGGGCGTACCTGGTTCTTCTTCAGCTTCTTCTATTTCTTCGATTTCTTCATTTGCTCGCGTTTCTTGTGTTGGCACAGGGATGCTATGTCTCTCAACTTTTTGTTCATCCCAATTCCAAGTAGCTCCTTCATCAACTTCAACATCTCGGCTGATGATGAGTTTCTTTGTCTCCAAGTTGTAAATGCGGTAGCCCTTGGACTACGTGCTATATCCCAAAAATATGCCTCTTATCGTCTTATCTTCAAGCTTGTGTCTCTTTTGTTCTGGAACATGGACGTAGCAGACAGATCCAAACACCTTTAGATGTTTTGCTGATGGTTTTCTACCGCTCCAAGCTTCAATAGGAGTTTTGTCTTGCACTGCCTTTGTTGGGCATCTATTCATTATATAGACTGCAGTGTAGACTGCTTCAGCCCAAAAAGTGTTTGGCAATCCTTTCTCCTTAAGCATCGATCGAGCCATCTCCATTACTGTTCGATTCTTCCTTTCAGATACTCCATTTTGTTCCAGAGTATATGCTACTGTTAGTTGACGCTCAATGCCTTCATCCTCACAGAATTTATCAAACTCACGGGAGTTGTACTCTTTGCCACGATCACTTCTGAGTACTTTTATATGCTTCCCGGTTTGCTTCTCGACAAGGGCCTTAAACTTCTTGAATACTCCAAATACTTCTGATTTTTCCTTAATAAAGTAGACCCACATCATTCTAGAGAAATCATCAATGAAAAGGATGAAGTACCTGTTGTTGGTTAATGATGGCGTCCTCATTGGTCCACAGACATCGGTGTGTATAAGCTCCAACAAGCGTTTTGCTCTCCATGCTTTGCTTGGTGGAAAAGATAGTCTGTGTTGTTTCCCAAGTAGACACCCTTCACATGCTCCTTCGATCTCTTCTATGGATGGAAGGTCTCTCATCATGTGCTTCTTATATAAAAGCTTCAAAGCATGAAAATTGAGATGGCCAAATCTTCAATGCCAAAGCCATGAATCATCAACTTGCACCTTCATGGCAATATTAGTAGCATATTTCCAAGTTATTGGAAAACTTCTATTTCTTTTCTCCATTTTTACTTGGGCTACTTCAAGTTTTCTATTGTTGTCGTATATTTTGCATGTGTCTCCCTCAAAGTGGAGAGAGTAGCCCTTCTCCATCATTTGGCCAATACTTAAAAGATTTTCTTTAAGGTTGGGAACTAGTAAGACACCTTTGATAAGTCGTGTACCTGACTGTGTCTCCACCATGACAGTGCCCTTGCCTTTGGACTCCACCACAGTGCCATTGCCCAATCGAACTTGTACTCTGACGGACTTATCAATATCTTTGAAAATGCTCCCATCCTTTGCCATGTGGTTACTGAAACCACTATCTAAGAACCAATTTTCTTCTTTTTCACATCTTGGGACTTGGTTGGCGTAGAATAGTTGTTGGTCACGTTCACATCCTTCCGTGAAATTGGCCTGATGGTTGTTTTTATTGCGACAGATTTGCTCCGAGTGCCCATATTTTTTGCAGTGTTGGCATTGTTGCTTTTTCCGGTACCAACAATATTTTTCTGAATGGCCTGGCTTCTTGCAGATGCCACAAGGAGGATATTTGCTTTGATTGTTTCTAGAGGATTCTCTAGAAATGTCCTTGTTTCTAGAATTTTCCGCACCATTATTATTTTTTCTTTCATATCCTTTATTCTGAGACCGTAATTTGAGCTTTGATTGAAAGGCATTTTCTAATGATTCTTCATTATGCCTACTCAACCTTTGCTCATAAGCTTCTAGAGAGCCCATTAGTTCTGTCACCGATAGGGTAGACAGATCTTTGGTTTGTTCAATCGTAGTGACGATTGAATCATACCTTTGGGGAACAGAAATTAAAATTTTCTCGACAATTCTCTTGTCAAGAATATTTTCCCCATAGGCTTTCATTTGATTGACTATTTCTTTTATTTTAGAGTAATAGTCTTTGATGGTCTCAGACTCTTTCATTTTAATTAATTCAAACTCACGCCTTAGAGTTTGAAGTTTAATGGTGCGTACCTTGTCGCTGCCGTGGAACTCCTCCTTTAGTGTAGTCCACGCTTCTTTAGCACTTGTAGCTCCCATTATTCTTGGAAAGATAGGCTCCGCCAAGGCTTGTTGCAAAATAAATAATGCTTTTGCATCTTTTTTCTCATTTTCCTTCAACTCTTTCTTCTGAGCTGCAGTAAGAGCTGAAGCATCCTCTGGGATAGTATATCCTTCTTCAACAATATCCCATAAATCTTGGGACCGGAAGAAGGTTGTCATTTTAGTGCTCCAAAAGTCATAATTTTCTCCAGAGAATATTGGAATAGGGATAGATTGTGGTTGAATAGTAGTGGCCATGGCTTAAAGGAATAATAATGGGATTAAAGTGAATAGTTAATTTTTTTGAGATAGTTGGAAAATAGTTTGGGTATTATTTCTACGCCCAGTATATGACCGAACGTAGCTCTGATACCACTGTTAATTTTTATTAGAAAAATATAAAGTAATTATGTATCAACGTGGACTTGATATGAGATAAAGAAACTTAGAAGCTATTGTGAGCACACGGTAAAAGAAAAGCTTTTTAATATATGCTTTAGAATTGCTTGTATTACAATTGGAATGGATGAGCTAGCAGTGATTTGTTGTTCTACATCACTGACCTCTTGGTCTTATTTATAGCAGAGGTCCACCGCCACAAGCTGCTAGGAGTGTAGAATTTTCTACACAAGTTTCTCATTATAATATTAACTAGATCCTACTAGAAGCTTAATGTACTAGTGCATGCTAGAAAAACATCAACTCATCTACAATATTCTAGAAAATTGAATCAACTTTAACACATATTATATTATTTGTTACTTTAGTAAATGAAGTATTATTAAGTACTCTTCATTACTCATTTTTCTTGTTTGTCTTCATTCTCTTATTATCATAAGATAAAGAGTATGGTGATTCATTAATGTTATCCTTTAATTATTTTTTTTATTTCTTGCTCCTCTTGATTTTGTATGTTTTAAAATTGTGTTACGGTAAATCTTGGTTGGCTTTTTCTTTTTAAATAAAAAATTCATTAATAAGTACCGGTGGTAAAGGGGTAAGGCTCAAATCTATGTAAAAGCAACCATGCATCGGTGCATGGGATGTTGGTAGCCATTGATTTCATTGAAAAAGGAAGATGTGAGATTGACCAAGCACTAATCAATGGCTACCAACATCTCATGCATTGATGCATGGTTCCTGTTACATGTATTTGAGCCTTACCCGTGATAAAGATACGAAGAGTTAGGAAAGTCTTTTAAGGTATTCAATAAAGTTCATACACCAATATGAAAATGACAAAATGGACTCACTAATAGCCCTGACCCATAGCCAAGATTTCACCTTGAAATTATCTCGAAAATCAACCCCACTGAATTTAACTTGATTAAAAGTTATTATCTCATTGAGAGCAAGCCAGATACAACACTGCATAGACCAAATTCCCAGCACATACTTGCGAGGGTGCTTGGGAGAGGGCATACTATATCAATAGTCAAGAAAACGTCATTGAGAGTATCCACCACTGGCAGGGGTATTTGTACCCAAGAGTATTGAAGAACCAGACCCACATCAACTTCATTATAAGACCAGAGCGAAACAGGTGAATGCACATCATTCCAACATCACACAGGCAATATCGGGGGTCCACATTCACTCCTCTAGCAATAAGATTATTGTCACGGGTTGGAAGCTTATCAAGCATAAGTTGCCAAGTGAATGCAAGGACTTTCCTAGGGGCCTTACACTTCCACAAGACATTAAAGATACCATCACATATACAACATGTGAGACAAAGGTTGCATGCAGGACACGACAGCCAACCAACAAGAAGCATCACGAACAGAGAAAGACCAACAATAAGCATCTTCACCTATCTGGTACACTCCTTTGGAGAGGGATGTCACACAACAAGGATAACAATTGCTCATGCATAGGAATTTCCCAATTGAAGAAAGGGTGCCTTCAATTTAAACTACAATTCCAAAAATTACTGTTCCAACTCCCCAAAGAAGCCACCATTTTACCAGCATCACATGATATATAGAAGAGTCTAGGGAATAATTCTTGGAAGCTAATAGGCCCAAATCATTTATCTTCCCAAAGTCTAGTATTATTATCACAACTAACTTGATTAGCAAGACAAGAAAAAAGAAACCAATCAGTTGAGAAGTTGGTCTTGCCCAAGAAACACAATGCCTTCCACCAAGAGGAGCTCTTAGAGTAATTTGAGCCTCTCATAGTGGAAAGGGTAGCAGGCTTGAAACTGCCATACCTGGCCTTAAGAACCTTAACCAAGAGAGAATTCTCGCCACAAACAAGCCTCCAACACCAGTATCAATAATTGGTTGGCTTTATTTATTAAGTAAACCCTTTAAATTGCAAAAGAGGCATTGATATTTTGAAAGGGGTAAAAGAGGGGATTACATGATGGTAAAACTCTTTCTACTTTCTTCTTTGACAAACCGTTAACCACCCCCCATCGTAACAACTTCATCAAATCGCACCACCTTCTCACTGCACCCTCTTGTTGAGAGTGTTCAAACCTAGTCAGTTCTCGTGAAATAAAAGGCAAATTCTCAGCCGCATGTTAAGAGATAACATGCATGTGTAATTTTTTTTTGCTTTTTAAATTTTTTTAATATAGATTTATTCAGAATATTTTTTTAACACAAGTTCGTATACATTTATTAGAATATGTAAATTTTGAATACATTTTTACTCAGTACAGTTTTTTTAAGAATACAGAATAAAAAAAATCCAAATTATAAAAATCACTTCATATCGATAAAAAAGAAAACGCATAAAATATTTTTTAATTGATTAAATTTTAAAAAAATAAATAAAAAACCCGAAAAAGAAAACATGCACCGGTGAGCCAAATAAAAGCAATCAGACCCCTTTCTCCTTCACTTGGCCTATTCTTTTGGACAAGCCTATTGCCATGGGTTTTCATGAACCTAAGAGGAAATTGATCTGGGTCGTCTATTTAGTCATCTGGTCCACGTTAATCCTTAGTCTAGATCTGACCTTACAGTAAGTCGGATAAGTAACCCGAGGATAAAAGGCTGTTATCCAAGTGCTATAATTACTCTCAAGGTAAAAACCTCATATATTATCATACAAAAATAATACAACACTCCATCTTTCCCTTAACTTTTCTATTTTAAGCATTTATTTTGTTCTAAAACTTTTGCCATTTTTCAATTTCAAGGCCTAATCTTTTTTTTTTCTTCAAATTTTAATCATTTATTCAATCATTTCTTTTATTTCTCATTAATTCTACTTTTGTCTTCTCTCTCATCCCCAAGCTACCATACATTAATTAATAAAGACGCTTCCTAATAAAAATTAATTACTACTGCAATATTCAATAACGATTAAATATGAGCATTTTATACAAAACAAATAAAACTTACGTCCTTAGTATGTGAGCAACATCCTTAAAAGACAAAAGTTAAGGAATTGAGGGAGTAGAATATTAAAAAAAATATCATGCACATCATAGACAACAAAGAAAACATTATCTTGACAATAGAGAGAATGCTCTCAACAACAGCTTGAATTTCAACTTTACATGAAAGTGTACCATGCATAATTATACTCTTATAACTAAGAACCTTTATGATAAAATATTAGTGAAAGCTAAAACTAAGAATCATGTAGTGTTGAGAACCTTGAGAAAACTTGGAGAGTAAGAAAAACCGAGAGTATCCTATAGCCAGACTTAATCTATTTCTTTTGCAACTCTTGTAAACTCATAGACCAAAAGATTGTCGCCGTCTTTGAGAAAGTTAAACTTCAACACCCCCCCCCCCCTCTCCAATAAGAAAACATGACATCCCAACATCCAATAAAGGAAACTGCAGCGACTTAAAACTCGCAGCACCAAGAAGAGTCTGTTAGAATTGGCCTCAAACCTTGGGCGAGAGAGAGGATGAATCGAGTTTTATTAAATTTTATTGGAACTAACACGAATGATTAGTAATTAAAAATATTTTAGAGTTTGATTAACAGTAAGTAATAGAACAACAGTAGCGTAGAAATGTTAAAGAACAAACAAAATATTCATGTTAAAAATAAGTGTAGCGAGAATGTAAAGATAGTAAGCTAAGGGAAGAAAGATGCAAACTAGAATTTTTATACTGGTTCAATTTCCTTGGTGGGTCCCACTACCGATGGATTACGAAAAGGCCTACGTCCAGTCCCTTGGCAACATGTCACAATATTTGTTATTATTACGAAATTGGAATATCAACCCTAATTACACCCGGAGCGTTCCGCACGCTACTTTGTTCGACATTTTGTTATAGACCTCGAAAATCACACATGGGTTCCTCCCCCCTAGCAACTAGAGGATGCCATACCCTCAATCCTATGGAGTCACTCCCTAACAACTACAACTTTTACAAATAATCAAATAATATGATTCAATAACAACAAATGAAGCACTCTCAAAAGTGCAAATAAAACAACTTGAAACTCTTCTGATGGCTAGGTAGTATGCATTAAGATTTAGGCCAAACTCAGAGTATGAAGAAGAAGGAGGAGGAGGAGAAGAAATATTAACGTGAAAGCTTTCTGAGTATTAGGATTATATGAGAAGTGAAATCGAGTGATTTGATTTGTAAAAACAAAAGAATATATTTTTAAAAATCAAATCCCATCAGCCATAAATAAAAGCTAGCCGAAATCAATCAGTTTCAGAAACAAATCAGGAAACGATTAATTCAGAAACGATTTTTAAAAAGATTTTAAAAAGTAAAAGATTACTTGAATAGGTAATCGATTATTTTAAGCATAGTATTGGATTATATCATTTTCAAGAATCAATTCGCTGCTCTCTAAAAAATGTATGATGCAACAAAAATAATCGATTATTTGGACCAAAGTAATCGATTACAACCTTTTAAATAATTGATTCCAGAGCCTCTGTTACACGTATGATGCAATATATATAAAACTTACAAAAATCAATAATTTCTTAATATATCTGTCCAAAGCTAAAAATCAAAAGTTAATTAATGGAGGTAGGACAAGAATAAACACGTTAAGAAAATTAGTACAAAAATAGACAAAAATGTTGAGATTCGGTCGCTTTTACTCCTCCCGTTTTCGTGCAGGCACGCATAGCACGTCCGGCCAGTCTTTCATTGACAAAATGTTCCAGTGCATTGCTGAGCTCGTGTCCATTTCACTGTTACGATGCATCACGAACGTGGGAATATATAATCAATCGCTTTAATTTAAGAATAATGATTGAAATATATATCTATTCATAAATCTACACATAGTATTTTGACATTTGTTATTTTTTAAGTTAAAATAATAAAATAAAAGAATTTAAATGACAAATGTCACAATCTTATGTGTTAATTTATAAGTAGGTCTCTCAATACAGGTCTTTAAATCATTTTTCTTAATTTAATCCTTATTATTATTCCTGTTATCCTAGTTTTGATTTTGTAATTAATTAAAGATCATGATAACTATAACATGGATAAAGGTGAATAATAATTTTTATTACTCTTTTGGTCTTGTATCCTACTCCGTCCGGCTCTTAATATAAACTTGTACCTAATTTGTACGTATTAAGAAAATTAATTATTAATCTCAGATTTATCAAAATATATATTGTCATTCCAAAGTTATCTCTATTTAAAACTTTACAACTCTATTCATGTTTCTTTCTATTGTAATTATTACCTTATCATCACCCCCTATATAATTATGAGAGATGTATTTAGAATAAATTCTTTAATGCTACCTAGAAATTCCAAAACAACTTACTCCCTCCGTTTCAGAACTTAGGCCTGGGCACACAGATTAAGAAATTGTTAATTATTGTAAGTGTTATGTATAATTTGTCCAAAATGCCCCTATCAATCCTTATTGAAAATTGTAGTAGTATTTAATGTTTATTAGTAAGTGTGTCCATTAATTAATGTATAGTGGTTTAGAGATGATAAAAGTAGAATTAATGAAGAGAGAATGAAATGATTGAATAAAGATTAGAATTGGAAATAAAAATATGTTTATGTATTGGAATTGTAAAAGGCCTAATGTTATGAAACAAGAAAAAAAGGCTAAAAGGCCTAATGTTCTGAAACGGAAGGAGTATAAGAAGGAACAAAAAATCTACCAAAATGGATGAGGGACAAAAGGAGTATTACTTTATTTTTTATAAGATATTTTTCGAAGTATTGGGATTGTCCTTTCTACTAAGTGTGTCTATTAAATACTTCCTCCGTCTCATTATCTTGGTAAAAAAATGCTAAAAATTTTGTCTCATATTAAAGTAAAAAAATAAATGAAAAATCTTAAAGATTGTATATTGTATCGATGATTGATAAGTAAGTAAGGAAAACATATTTAAAGATTTTTTTTGGAGACAATATTGTAATATGTATTAATTGTAGATATGAAAATTTGTATAATATCAATTTGTAATTAATGAATGAATCATGCATTATATTAAACAGATACTCTCTTATTTTCATTGACTTGTTTGACTTTTACCAAGATAATGAGACGGAGAGAGTATAAATATACTCTACTTCTAGTTTAAACTTTTTTTCAAATTTTATTATAAATCACTTTTTAGAAAATTTTAAATATTTATAAAATTAGGTAATTATCTTGATCATTTAGAAAAATCCTATAATTTTATCCTTTTACTTTCATTTAATATTGTAATACTAACTCTTACCCCGTGCAATACACGGGTTATTGATATTTTAATTTTTTTATATTAAATATTTTAAATTAAATATGATTATTATTTTTATTATAAAGGAAATATTATTATTAAAAAAAAAATAATTATATAAAAATGTAGGAGTTCAAATCAAACCCTACACTAAAAAAATTAATGTATATGATCTTGTTGAAAAATTTTGTACTTCCTCATTTGAATAAAAATGTAACACTTTTTATTTCATCTATTTCGTATTTATCTTATGCATAAATAATTGACATTTTTATATATGATTATCGACTTTATTATGATAAATCAAAATTAAATTCGAATTAAACATTCTGATCTTTTTTGTTTGACGATATTTATGTGATGGATGAAGTAGTTTTTTTTTAAATTAGTTTTTTTAATATGATTATCACATTTATTCTTATTAATCATAACTAAATATTTTTATCTTTTTCATCTATTATCTTATCTCAAGTTAATAATAAGATTGAATCCTAAAAATCTTTATTCTTATTGTTCTAATCATTTTGATTTAAATTTCTTCTACAAATCAAAGATGATGTCATCTATTAGCGAGCAATTGGATATTTGTCATTGAAGCTTAGGAATAGAAGAATATGCATATGAGGAAGACTATCTTTCTGAAACTAAACAATATAAACAAAAATTAATATAAAAATCAACAACAACATAACATAGAAAAGATTTAATAATATAAATCTTAGTAGCGGTGCGTGTGATTAAACATAAATTTAATTTATCAACGTAATTTGTAGTTTTTTTGACAATTGATATTTACAATTATTAATTGTTCTCAAACTAATGGTCCATATCATATGAGGAAAAAAATGGAAAGATAATATTGTTAAAAACAATTTGTTATTAATAATAGTTTTAATTTTATTCATTAAAAAAATAGTTTTAATTTTCTTGTCACAATTAAAAAAAACAAAAAAAAAAATATTTACATCAAGCATAAAATGATTTTTATATATTACAATAGACAAAATAATTATTTATTTTGCTGGGATGGACTCCTCCACTTGTCTTTCTCTACTTCGTAACATCACAATTAGTTACACCAAGATCAAAATTTTGAACAAACCACATTTTGATCAATGATGTAACACCCCGATTTAATTTAGTAACTTGATTATATTTTATTTAATAAAAATCTGGGAGAATTTTTTTTTATTTGGTGATATGGACATGAGTCGCTTTTATAAAACATTTCCTTTTACAAAAACATTTTCATTACGAAATAAATCATTCATGTCTCACATTACACATCAAGTTCCAAATCGAGATGTTACCAACATCGCTTTGAAACTCTTCCAATTTCATAAAATGCTATTCCAGTTCCCTTATTCAAGCAACATCAAATACTGAGTTTCCAAAACTTACAAAGAAATATGGTGAATTATATCATGGTAGAGAGACATCATCTTAGTAACTTAAGAAAGTGCAATACATACTCAAAGCCAAAAGAGAACCTACACTACTGGTCACCATCCTTAGCAGAAGCCTCCTTCAATTCCAGATCTTCCTCGGCGTCATCAAATCTTCCTTCATTCTCTGGTAGCACCAAAACCTTCACATACTCTGGATCTTCTAGCCTTTATTCTAACCATCAGATCCCACAAGTCGATACCCATTGGAGTGAATAGAGGGTCGTCGATCTCCATGCTAGCATCTCCTCGCCATTTCCATCTTTCCTCAAGAAGGTCCCAATCCCCATCTTCCAAAGGGTGCATACAAACTTTGACGTTGGATGCCATCTAAAATTCTGCGACATCGAGTGTCGGGAGAGAAGAAATAGAATAGCAGAGAGAGTGAGCATCCCGAACGATTTCTCGTCGATGAGGTGGAATTACAATAGGCAAAACATCAAGACATAAAAGTAGCCTCATCACAACAACAGATAAATATATACATGTTTCACATTATGAACATAATCACTTATTCGCAAATCTCAAGCATTCCATTCTCTTTCCGCCATTCTTTATTTCTTTCTCAATTCATCTCCCAACATTACTTTATAACTCTTGGCCGTCAAGACATCACATCCTTGAACTTATCCGTAATTCTCTTCCACTTTAACCTTCTTAAAATATCCTCTCCACTTAGTCATTCTCGTTCTCATCATCAATATTTTTATTATATTTCAATCTCTTATTCTAAGAATCTTTCTGATATTGTGAATTATGTAACACCCCAAAATTTTAATCCCCGATTAATGAAATGTTAATTATAAATCTAATTATAATTAATGATTTCTATTTTAATCCTTGATTAAACTCTGTGTTTATGAAGTTAGTCCCTGGGTTGAATTTATTATGCATAAAATAAATATTTTGCATATTAGTCCCTGGGTTGGGACCTAGAAGTAAATATAGGAAAGATTTTGGAGAGAAAGTAAATAAAATTATTATTTTTCAAAAATTGGGCAAAATACTCGAGTATTTTCTTGAATAATCGAGTATTCTGATCAGAGTTGCACGAGTTAGTGCGTTTAGTGAGTCACCACCGACGATTCTCGTGTGTTGACACGAAATCGTCTTCCTCAACACATCCCAGCTTTCGTGTCGCCATGCATGATCGTTGGGTTCAAGTATTTAAGCTCAATGGTTGCTGGAAATCAACCATTTTGGCAAAATTCGAGTGTGTTGCTTGAGTTAGGGTTCCAAACTTGTTTCCTTCGATTCTCCTTCTGTGTTCTGATTCAAATAACAAACCATACACCAATACAAAGCTCACATCTCGAGCTTTGTATAGACACCAAATTCGTGAGTTGAGAGTGAGTGTGGAGGAAGAATGGAGCTTGGAAGTGGAGCTATTTTCTGTCAAACCTTTTTCTGGAGCTCACTTTGAATTCGATTTTTGGTAAGCTCACGAATCCTTTGAGTCTCAATTCGGTTTTTATAGCCAGTAAGTGTTGCATAGAGTTTAGAAATTCTAATTTCCCCAATGCTTATCTCTGTTTCATATGTCAACCAATTCAATCTTGGTGCTTCACTAAAAACTGTCTTGCATGTGGTGCTCAAAGTTGTTTTTGGTGTTGGAGAGCTTTTTCTTGGGAATCTTCTGTTGGTACACGTCTGAGAGGTAAGGGGAAGTTGTTTTATGCACTAGATAGAGTTTAAATTCCATGATTTTCAATAGAGATCCACCAAGAGGCTCTAAGGGCTTAGATTGAATAAGAACTTTGGTTTGGAGACCAACTCATGCTCTATGGTTGTGTTGAGAAAGTTTCATATGATGCATGCAAGCTGTATTGAACTTTATTTCATGAGTTTGTTGAGTATTTTGCAATTTGAGGTGTTAAGTTGTGAAATTGTATGTTTTATGCATAAACTCTTGATTCTCTGTCAAATTTGTTAATTGATGAGTTATAAGTGTTTGAGCATGTTCAAAATGTGTGACATAAACTCTCTTTATCATTGGATTGGACTAAAAATGGTTAGAATTGAAAATGGTATGTTAAAACCAAGTTTCCAGTCTGTTCTGCAAGAAAAGACTCGAGTACTTGGCTTGATACTCGAGTAAATTTTTGATAAAACAGTGTATTTTGTGTTAGAACACTCGAGTACCAAGTCCAGAACTCGAGTATCGACTGATGCATGGGGATATGTTAAAGTAAACCACTCGAGTAATGCAGGGGTCACTCGAGTGTTCTGGAATTGATGAAGAACACTCGAGTAACTCATGAATCACTCGAGTATTTTTATGAATCTGAAACTCAAATCCCCAGAAAGACATGAACAACTCGAGTAATTGAGAACCACTCGAGTAATCTGGAAATGACTGAAGAACACTCGAGTATTCTGAGGAACACTCGAGTATTTTACCCAAATATATAAAAATACCATTTTTAGTTCTGAATCATTGATTAATACTTAAATGACAATAATCCAAGTGATCTAAGACTTAAAGGAACCTGATTGATGATATGATAAGTTTTCATTTGAATGACGAGACGCTGCTCGGGTGGCACTTCGGGTATTATTAACAAGAAAAACATCAATCAATCCCTTTAAGCGAAAAATGATGCATTCATTTTGGAGTCTGGATGGTAGGTCATATATCATGTTTTGGTAACATGTGGAGGGCCTCTGGGAGTGCCAAATGACGCTTGCTTGATGACACGTTATGGTTGACGACGTGGTCGGCTTAGTGGATGCCGATACGGTTATACCGTTTGGATGACGGTCCGTTTGGATGACGGGATGTGCTTGGGTGGAACGGATTCCAAGCTTGTCGTGTACATTCTTGGTGAATGTACGAATGTTGTACACCTAGGAGTACAACGCACGGTTGGGTGCTGGACGAAGTAAAGGATGGACATCAGAGAGTAACATAGAATGATGGAGATAGGCTTGAGAGCTAAGTTCATACATCATGCCACTCATTTAAACTAAGATTGATAAATGAAACAAGTATGAGCATCCTACTTGCATCCTATTTCTGCTAAATGCTAAATGTGTTTGTTGTTTATTGTTGCATGATTATACCTTTACATTATACATACATTTATGCTCTATTGATTATGTGTATAGAAATGCTTACCCCTATGCCCTTGTAGGTGATGTCTCATTACATCGCTTGCATCGAGATCCGGCCACTTCCTAGTGGCACATGGATCTATGAGGACCATCGCGCGGTGTTCGAGGGAGAGGTGGAGGTTACCTTCTACCACCCGAACCCGTTGATTCGATTTTGTCCTCGTAGATTTAGGATTCCCATCATATACACTATGCACGTACCCCTTTTTTACACATATCATGGACCACCTCCCACACGACCAGCTCGCTCTTATCACAGCTTTCGTTTTCGACCTACCCTCTCACACCCTTTTTCCTCGAGAGTCGTCCGCGAGGATACTCCCCCTTATGATCCGAGGAGCCCAGTTAGGGTCACACCATCTCCTGACCCCGTACCCAGTGGTAGGGTACACTCCCCATCGGATGAGATCGAGGAGGATCCCGTGGAGGATGAGAGCGGAGGCGAGCCTGTCGTTCATTCCACCGGGAGTTAGTGGAGGGATGATGATCCCTAGATATGTGTATAAGGTATATGATGGGGATCAGGGGATCCGATGTGGGGATGCCGTAGAGGAGATTCTGCTGCTGCTGCTGTTGATGATGATGTTTTCTTTTTCTACCTGGAGACTGCTACTACCATCACTACTACTACTGATGCTGCTAGATCTATGTGATCACCTCTAGAGTTCATGTATTGATATGTATATTTTGTAGATATGCTTTTGAGAGCTCTAGGGCTATGGTTTTATGTTGATATAGATTTGTTATGGACTTGTTGTTGGATCTTGGAGACATGACTACTGGGACTATGTATTACATGACTTATATATATATATAACTTATGTTCATATTCTAACTGTGCATAGTCCTACTCTTTCCGCTCACTCTGATAAAGATTAATTAACGGATTCGGTTGTGTTATTTAAATGGTATCAGTTCTACGAAAGAAAGAATGGACATGCATCATCTAATTTTACTATGTCAATACGTTTTCGAAAGCACCGATGCTATCCGGATTTATGAAAAGACTTTCTTATTTTAGCAAACGCCGAATTCCATACAATGCTTTAAATGATACGAATTACTCTCTCCAAGAGCTCCATATTTTGATTGTGCACCCGCCTTGAAGGAAAATTTTACTTCTACATTTTCTAAATACTTACAAGTCCATCTATTATCCGATATAATAGTATAATTAGTATATTAATTAATGTGAAAAGAGAAGGGTGTCACACTGAGTGGTATCAGAGCAAAAGTCAGATCCTATAGTAGTGGAAGTAGTTCCAGAAAGGCAGCCATCAACATCAAGCAGGTATCCACGGGGCATATTTATTGTTTTGAATTCTAGTATCTTGCTTTTTGAGCATTAGATACAATTGAATGTTTTGTTTGAGGTTTTAGTTAAGACCTTAGTATAGGTGGTGTGATGACTGTTTCTTTAGTTCAACATATGTGACCATAAGCCCATAGCGCAGGTCTATTATGGCAACTAGAAACCAAAATCACACCAATGCGATGTTAGAGAGGATTACTGCAGTGTTGGAGTCCATGCAACAACAACAATCTCAGCAACCACCTCAACCTGCTAATCCACCTCACCAGTGCAATGTGGGTAATACTGAGGCAAAGAGTCTGGCTGATTTTAGGAGTTGTAACCCACCCAAGTTTGAAGGAGGATTTAAACCTGAGGAGGCCAATAGATGGATTCATACCATGGACAAAATTCTGATAACCTTGGAGTGCACGGAAGCTCAGAAAGTGGCATATGCAGTCTACATGCTAGAGGATGAAGCTGAAAACTGGTGGAATCACACGGTTCAGCTCCTACACTATGAAGGAAGGGATGTGAATTGGGGTGTATTTATGGAGAAGTTTCTCAATAAATACTTCCCTGAGGATTTGAGGAGAAAGAAGGAGGTGGAATTCTTACAACTTAAATAAGGAAGCATGAGTGTGGGTGAGTACGCGGCCAAGTTCGATGAGTTGATGAAGTACTCTCCATACTACCAGAACAACCCCGATGAAAGGAGCAAGTGTATCAAGTTTGAGGGAGGCTTGAGGCCCAAGTTGAAGTCAATTTTCAGCTACCAACGGATCCAAAGCTTTCCTGCACTCGTGGATATATGTAGGATGTATGAAGATGACAAGAAATCTGAAGAGTTGCAAGCCTCAGAGAGAAAGGACAACCAAAATTTTGGACCCCAGAGGAGTAAGGGTTTCAGCAACCGAGGCACGGGTCCGTATGATCGCCGAGGGAAAGACAAGGGAAAGGTTGGAGTTAGTGATGGAAGGAATCTTCGGAGCGAGGCTCCATTCTATGACAAGTGCAAGCGCCATCATTATGGCCGTGTTTGTTGGGGAACAAATGGTTGTTTCAACTGTGGGAAACCAGGACACTTTGCGAGAGACTGCAAGGAACCGGTTAAAGCTAATTCAAGAGGGACTGCTGATAGGCCTATGGCTCAAGGAAGGGTTTTCACACTTAGTGGTGTGGAGGCAAGCCGATCTTCTGATCTGGTGCAAGGTAACTACTTGCTAAATGGTCAGCTTTGTAATGTTTTGTTTGATTCTGGTGCAACGCATTCATTCGTTTCCTATGAATGTGTAGATCGTTTGGGTCTATCTATGTCTGAATTGCCATATACTCTGAAAGTAGAAACCCCTACTAATGCTCCTGTAGTTGTCTCTAGAGCATGTCTTAACTGTTGTATAGAAGTGTTAGGAAAAACCTCTAGGGTAGATTTGATCTGTTTACCCTTATCGCAATTGGATGTGATCTTGGGGATGGACTGGTTGAGTCAAAACCAAGTGATCATCGATTGTGATAGAAAGATAGTAACCTATAGGAACCCGAAACCCTCTAGCTACATGTGCCTGTTCAACACTGAAGTAGAGGAGAATGGTCCAAGGATAGAAGAGATTCCTGTTGTCAGAGACTTTCCGGAGGTATTCGCTGATGAGATACCTGGCTTGCCACCAAGAAGAGAGATTGAATTCGGAATTGATCTAGTTCCGGGAGCTGGTCCCATTTCTATCGCTCCTTATAGAATGGCACCACCGGAGATGGCTGAGATGAAGAAACAGATCGAGGAGTTGTTGCAGAAGCAGATGATCCGACCAAGTGTGTCACCATGGGGTGCTCCGGTTCTGTTCGTCAAGAAGAAAGATGGTAGTATGAGGATGTGCATCGACTATCGGCAATTGAATAAGGTCACAATTAAGAACAAGTATCCTTTACCAAGGATCGATGACCTTATGGATCAAGTTCGTGGGGCTTCAGTATTTTCCAAGATTGATCTGAGATCAAGGTATCATCAGATCAGGATTAGAGAAGAGGATATCTCCAAGACTGCATTTCGATCCCGATATGGACATTATGAGTACGTTGTGATGCCGTTCGGATTGACCAATGCACCAGCTATTTTCATGGACTACATGAATCGAATCTTTAGACCTTATTTAGATTCATTTGTGGTTGTGTTCATTGACGATATCCTTATTTACTCTAAGAGCCCGGAGGAGCATGCTGAACACTTGAGGATAGTGTTGAGTATCCTAAAGGAGAAGCAGCTGTACACCAAACTTACAAAGTGTGAGTTCTGGCTGGAGGAGGTCAAGTTTTTGGGACATGTGATCTCGAACAAGGGAATAGCAGTTGATCCAACGAAGGTGAGCTCGGTTTTGAAATGGGAACAACCGAAGTCGGTCACGGAGGTGAGGAGCTTTCTTGGTCTGGCTGGATATTATAGAAGATTTATAGAAGGTTTCTCGAAGTTAGCACTGCCCTTGACAAAGTTAACTCGGAAAGACCAACCCTTTATTTGGGACGAGAAGTGTGAAAGGAGTTTCCGAGAGCTGAAAGAAAGATTGACATCCTCCCCTGTATTGATTTTGCCTGATACACAGAAGAGTTTCGAAGTGTATTGTGATGCATCGAAACAAGGACTTGGGAGTGTTTTGATGCAAGACGGGAAGGTAGTCGCTTATGCCTCGAGATAGCTAAAAGTTCATGAAATGAACTACCCAACCCATGATCTGGAGCTGGCAGCTGTTGTCTTCGCTCTAAAGATTTGGAGGCACTATCTCTATGGCACTACGTTTTGGGTATTTAGTGACCATAAAAGCTTAAAGTACCTCTTCGACCAGAAAGAGTTGAATATGAGGCAGCGCCGATGGATGGAGTTCTTGAAGGATTATGAGTTCGAACTTCATTACCATCCTAGGAAGGCAAACGTGGTGCCAGATGCATTGAGTCGAAAAGCAATGCATATCAGTTCGATGATGGTCAAAGAAGCTGCACTGATTGAAGAATTTAGAGATTTGAGCCCGACAATGCAAGTGGAACCGACCAACATCAAGTTGGGAATGTTTCAAATTGCTAATGAGATCTTGCAAAGAATTCGAGAATTGCAACAAGAAGACAAGGTACTCAAGGAAAAGAGGAGGCTTGGGGATGAAGGCAAAGAGTTAGAGTTTCAAGAGGGAAAGGATGGAATCCTTCGCTTTAAAGCAAGGATTTGTGTGCCTGATAATCTGGAGATAAGAAGAATGATTCTGGATGAAGCGCATAAGAGCAAGATGAGTATGCATCCGGGAGCTACCAAAATGTATCAGGACCTGAAGAAGATGTTTTGGTGGCCTGGTCTAAAGAAAGATGTGGCTAGTTATGTGGCGTGTTGTTTGGTGTGTCAAAAGGCGAAGGTGGAACACCAAAGGCCAGGAGGATAATTACTTCCCTTGGAGATTCCATTATGGAAGTGGGATAGTATCTCGATGGATTTCATGTCAGGATTGCCAAGGACAGCTACTGGTCATGATGCAATCTGGGTGATCGTAGATCGCTTGACCAAGTCAGCGCATTTTATTCCAGTTAACATGCGCTACTCTTTGGAAAAGCTCACTCAGTTGTATATCAAGGAAGTTGTTCGCCTGCATGGGGTACCATCAAGTATCGTGTCAGATCGCGATCTGAGGTTTACGTCGAAGTTTTGGCAAGATCTGCATAAAGCTCAGGGTTCGAGACTAAAGTTGAGTTCTGCATACCACCCTCAGACTGATGGTCAAACAGAAAGGACTATTAAGTCACTGGAGGACATCTTAAGAGCCTGTGTTTTGGAAGGACAAGGGAATTGGGAGCAAATGTTGCCGCTCGTGGAATTTACGTACAACAATAGTTTTCACACGAGCATTGGAATGGCACCATTTGAAGCTTTGTATGGGAGAAAGTGTCAGACACCGTTACGCTGGTTTCAAGTGGGGGAGAATTCTTTGGTTGGACCAGAATTTGTACAAGAAACAAATGAGAAGATCAAGATGATACAAGAGAAGATGAGGACAGCTCAGAGAAGGCAGAAAAGCTATGCTGATAGGAGGAGGAAACCTTTAGAATTTACTGAAGGTGACCATGTGTTCCTTGGAATAGTACCGACCAAAGGTGTTAGTAGAGCCTTAAAAACCCAGAAATTATCACCTAAGTTTATTGGTCCCTACCAAATTCTTAAAAGAGTCGGCCCAGTAGCCTATCAATTAGCCCTGCCCCCGTCGCTAGCTAATCTTCACAATGTGTTTCACGTGTCTCAGTTAAAAAGATATGTCCATGATCCCACCATTGTTCTTAGAATCCAACCTGATGACCTAGAAATCTATGAGAACCTAACCTTTGAAGCCATGCCTGTTCGCATTGAAGATCGAAGAGTCAAGCAGCTTAGAGGGAAGGATATTTGTTTGGTCAAGGTTATCTGGATTTGTGGTGATGTGATGGAAGCATCTTGGGAATTAGAGGATAAGATGTGTCAGGATTATCCTGAATTGTTTGTATGAGTTGAATTTCGGGGATGAAATTCCTTGTAAGTGGGGGGAGTAGTGTAACACCCCAAAATTTTAATCCCCGATTAATGAAATGTTAATTATAAAATTAATTATAATTAATGATTTCTATTTTAATCCTTGATTAAACTCTGTGTTTATGAAGTTAGGAAATATGTGTGTGAATTTATTATGCATAAAATAAATATTTTGCATATTAGTCCCTGGGTTGGGACCTAGAAGTAAATATAGGAAAGGTTTTGGAGGGAAAGTAAATAAAATTATTATTTTTCAAAAATTGGGCAAAATACTCGAGTATTTTCTTGAATACTCGAGTATTCTGGTCAGAGTTGCACGAGTTAGTGCGTTTGGTGAGTCACCACCAACGATTCTCGTGTGTTGACACCAAATCGTCTTCCTCAACACGTCCCAGCTTTCGTGTCGCCATGCATGATTGTTGGGTTCAAGTATTTAAGCTCAATGGTTGCTGGAAATCAACCATTTTGGCAAAATTCGAGTGTGTTGCTTGAGTTAAGGTTCCGAACTTGTTTCCTTCGATTCTCCTTCTGTGTTCTGATTCAAATCACAAACCATACACCAATACAAAGCTCACATATCGAGCTTTGTATAAACACCAAATTCGTGAGTTGAGAGTGAGTGTGGAGGAAGAATTGGAGCTTGGAAGTGGAGCTATTTTCTGTCAAACCTTTTTCTGGAGCTCACTTTGAATTCGATTTTTGGTAAGCTCACGAATCCTTTGAGTCTCAATTCGGTTTTTATAGCCAGTAAGTGTTGCATAGAGTTTAGAAATTCTAATTTCCCCAATTCTTATCTCTGTTTCATATGTCAACCAATTCAATCTTGGTGCTTCACTCAAAACTGTCTTGCATGTGGTGCTCAAAGTTGTTTTTGGTGTTGGAGAGCTTTTTCTTGGGAATCTTCTGTTGGTACACGTCTGAGAGGTAAGGGGAAGTTGTTTTATGCACTAGATAGAGTTTAAATTCCATGATTTTCAATAGAGAGCCACCAAGAGGCTCTAAGGGCTTAGATTGAATAAGAACTTTGGTTTGGAGACCAACTCATGCTCTATGGTTGTGTTGAGCAAGTTTCATATGATGCATGCAAGCTGTATTGAACTTTATTTCATGAGTTTGTTGAGTATTTTGCAATTTGAGGTGTTAAGTTGTGAAATTGTATGTTTTATGCATAAACTCTTGATTCTCTGTCAAATTTGTTAATTGATGAGTTATAAGTGTTTGAGCATGTTCAAAATGTGTGACATAAACTCTCTTTATCATTGGATTGGACTAAAAATGGTTAGAATTGAAAATGGTATGTTAAAACCAAGTTTCTAGTCTGTTCTGCAAGAAAAGACTCGAGTACTTGGCTTGATACTCGAGTAAATTTTTGATAAAACAGTGTATTTTGTGTTAGAACACTCGAGTACCAAGTCCAGAACACGAGTATCGACTGATGCATGGGGATATGTTAAAGTAAACCACTCGAGTAATGCAGGGGTCACTCGAGTGTTCTGGAATTGATGAAGAACACTCGAGTAACTCATGAATCACTCGAGTATTTTTATGAATCTGAAACTCAAATCCCCAGAAAGACTTGAACAACTCGAGTAATTGAGAACCACTCGAGTAATCTGGAAATGACTGAAGAACACTCGAGTATTCTGAGGAACACTCGAGTATTTTACCCAGATATTTAAAAATACCATTTTTAGTTCTGAATCATTGATTAATACTTAAATGACAATAATCCAAGTGATCTAAGATTTAAAGGAACCTGATTGATGATATGATAAGTTTTCATTTGAATGACGAGACACTGCTCGGGTGGCACGTCGGGTATTATTAACAAGAAAAACATCAATCAATCCCTTTAAGCGAAAAATGATGCATTCATTTTGGAGTCTGGATGGTAGGTCGTTTATCATGTTTTGGTAACATGTGGAGGGCCTCTGGGAGTGCCAAATGACGCTTGCTTGATGACACATTATGGTTGATGACGTGGTCGGCTTAGTGGATGCCGATACGGTTATACCGTTTGGATGACGGGATGTGCTCGGGTGGCACGGATTCCAAGCTTGTCGTGTACATTCTTGGTGAATGTACGAATGTTGTACACCTAGGAGTACAACGCACGGTTGGGTGCTGGACAAAGTAAAGGATGGACGTCAGAGAGTGACATAGAATGATGGAGATAGGCTTGAGAGCTAAGTTCATACATCATGCCACTCATTTAAACTAAGATTGATAAATGAAACAAGTACGAGCATCCTACTTGCATCCTATTTCCGCTAAATGCTAAATGTGTTTGTTGTTTATTGTTGCATGATTATACATTTACATTATACATACATTTATGCTCTATTGATTATGTGTATAGAAATGCTTACCCTTATGCCCTTGTAGGTGATGTCTCGTTACATTGCTTGCATCGAGATCCGGCCACTTCCTAGTGGCACATGGATCTATGAGGACCATCGCGCGGTCTTCGAGGGAGAGGTGGAGGTTACCTTCTACCACCCGAACCCGTTGATTCGATTTCGTCCTTGTAGATTTAGGATTCCCATCATATACACTATGCACGTACCCCCTTTTTACACATATCATGGACCACCTCCCACACGACTAGCTCGCTCTTATCACAGCTTTCGTTTTCGACCTACCCTCTCACACCCTTTTTCCTCGAGAGTCGTCCGCGAGGATACTCCCCCTTCTGATCCGAGGAGCCCAGTTAGGGTCACACCATCTCCTGACCCCGTACCCAGTGGTAGGGTACACTCCCCATCGGATGAGATCGAGGAGGATCCCGTGGAGGATGAGAGCGGAGGCGAGCCTGTCGTTCATTCCACCGGGAGTCAATGGAGGGATGATGATCCCTAGATATGTGTATAAGGTATATGATGGGGATCAGGGGATCCGATGTGGGGATGCCGTGGAGGAGATTCTGCTGCTGCTGCTTTTGATGATGATGTTTTCTTTTGCTACCTGGAGACTGCTACTACCATCACTACTACTACTGATGCTGCCAGATCTATGTGATCACCTCTAGAGTTCATGTATTGATATGTATATTTTGTAGATATGCTTTTGAGAGCTCTAGGGCTATGGTTTTATGTTGATATAAATCTGCTATGGAATTGTTGTTGGATCTTGGAGACATGACTACTGGGACTATGTATTACATGACTTGTATATATATAACTTACGTTCATATTCTAACTATGCATAGTCCTACTCTTTCCGCTCACTCTGATAAAGATTAATTAACGGATTCGGTTGTGTTATTTAAATGGTATCAGTTCTACGAAAGAAAGAATGGACATGCATCATCTAATTTCACTATGTCAATACGTTTTCGAAAGCACCGATGCTATCCGGATTTATGAAAAGACTTTCTTATTTTAGCAAACGCCGAATTCCATACAATGTTTTAAATGATACGAATTACTCTCTCCAAGAGCTCCATATTTTGATTGTGCACCCGCCTTGAAGGAAAATTTTATTTCTACATTTTCTAAATACTTACAAGTCCATCTATTATCCGATATAATAGTATAATTAGTATATTAATTACTGTGAAAAGAGAAGGGTGTCACAAATTACTTTATTAAGTTTTATCAAATCACATCCATCGATGACAGGGGATAAGAATTTGTCATCGTGGAGTAGTTAGCACACATACATCTCCTCCAATCCTTTCCAGCCTAATCAGAAGCAAACGGGACGTACAGGAACCTTAACCCACGCAAGTCGAACAGCCGAGAAAATCCAACAATATGTATATATGTCAAGGCCACAACCGTACTGGCCAACCATCATGACAATTAACATTTTACGCGATACCGCAAGGGCCCAAAACCAATCGATTGCCCACCTCGTTCAGGTTCCCTCTCATCGTTCCAAAATTGATCAAGGGGGCGACAATACTTTTCTAGTTAGCTGTGCAGAACACGCTACGATCCCTTGGGTATTAATCCCCGATCACTTATAGACTCGTTCTGCCTAGAAAAGCACTCCAGGTTACTTGACGTTTTACCGTCATCACCCTCCCCTATCATAATCACTCACCTGAATATCCGAAGATAAGCAGGGTATATTCCTTTCCACTACTTCACACCCAACTCGCCGCTTTATTCAATGTCTTTTAGTGTCTTATTAGTACTTTATTAATCCTAAGCTCGGACGAGTCACCCTTGTTCATCCCTTCGATGAACCTCGACCTCTAATCACATCTTTCACATTAACGTTTTCTCATCACTTTACAACTATTACAACAGTCGAACACATCAGGGAGCTCCTCAACCTGGCAAGCACGTCACAGAGCGGTGCTTATCGAGGAGTACTTCCGCCTTCCGCCATGTAGCACGTATATATCCATGGGTGCCTATCATATTCGTTTTATCATTCCTTTCCTTGAACCTTCAGTTTGTTTACTGTATATATACGTCATGTCATTATCAGGAATCTTTCCCTTTTATTACTTAATTTCCACGCGATCGCATTATTCGCATCTGCATCATTATCATTATCATTTCATAATTCCCATTGTCTCACTTAATTTCCGTCATGGACTTAAAACATACAAACATTTACATCGTCATGCATTACATTCAGCATGGCATAATTCGTAAAGCATGTTATATCCTCATGGTATAATCACATAATGGCACCATGTCATAATATTAGATAGAAAGGGATGTCTTAGTCCTGCGTATAGGTGGTCATACACACACAAACAGTTGCCACTATACGACTGACTCACAGACCCCACGTTCTGGCTTTTGAGATGGCCAGGAACATCTTAACATTTTACCTAAATACCATAGTGTCTTATGGAGCCCCTCTCTCACCTCTTGTCCAACATGCATTGTCAGAAATGGCTGCAGGTTCGTCCGACTGACAGCAGCTCCAAACTCCCGATCTACGGATTCCTTATTTAAAATACGACACACAATTAATACAAGGCTACTTACTAATATTCATGCTTAACATCAAGTCATTTTTTCGAAAACTCGCTTTTACTTCTTATCGGGTAATCATAAAAGAAACCTTTTCTTTTTCAAATTAAATCTAATCTTCAAATATTCTTTTAACACTCCAAAATCATTCTAAAACATGTGACAAAATATTTTAAAGCAAATTAATTTGCTGCTGGTCCGTTTCGGATAGCCAACTAATCATAATTCGAAAGCATCGAAAAACGTTACTTTTTTAATCCGGCTTTTCTCCAAATCAATTACCATGGAAATTTAAACTTTAAATTAATTGAAAAAAAAAATTAGAAGGAAACACCAATTAAATCAATGTTGGATAGTAGTCAAACAACTCAAACTCACTTTTGCGAAAAATCCGAAAACATCGTAAAATCGTACTTTAGTTCACCCAATATTTTGTGACAAAACAAACACTTAAACAATTCATTTTTCAAACACAACTCTATGAAATAAAATGGGGCAGCAGCTAGGAGTTTAGCATTTTCGAATATAAACTATTTCAAAAAAATCAATTATCTTTCAAAAACTTATCATATAGTTAAACACCATACTTTAATTAATCAAACAATTCATTTTCCCTTCACTTCCTTAAGCTCATTAACCATCCAAGGCAAACAAACACATAGTCAATTATCATACATCACAAAATAAATCAATTGTCACATAGAATATAGGACATTCCAACTCAAGCCTAAACTTAAGGCCTAAACTGAAACACAACTTCAAGCAACTACCTTGCAAATTTTATTCTCATGTAACCTAAACACATTATTAAACAATTACCCGTTCATTTATATTAAAGTCATCACAACACACATACACATTCAGCCAAGTCACCAAGGAAAGCTCACAAGCTCACATTTATCAAAAAGACTTTAAAGGAGAGTTTAATGGATTACGGGAAAGATACAAGAAATAACATCCAAAATGATATCAAATCACTTAGTTTCAAACCCAAAATTTCCAGAATGCTAAAACACCTATTCAAATTCATCATATAAAATTTTCAAGTCATTTGGACCTCCAGAACCTAGGTTTTAAATCAGATTTTTCCTAAAAACCGAAACAGGACTGTGCTGACTTGATACAAAAATGCAACTTAAAAATAGCAAACCAACTCCGAATTTCATGAAACTTGGTACAAACCTTCCTCATATCGTCAAGGTCATGTCATAAATTTTTCAGATTATTTGGAGTTGTTTAGGTTATATTTTTCTTATTAAATTTGTCACTAACTCTGAAAAATCTGAACCTTTGTGCTCACTGTTTTTCAATTAGTAAAAATATCAAACCAACTCCAAATAGTCTCAAATTTTACCGAGAGTCATGAAACACGTCCAGGAAACTACCATAAAAATTTCAAGCCATTTAGAGCAATTTAAGTTCAAAAACTCTATTTAGATTTTACCCGAAAAGCTCATTTTTCCGAAAAAAATCGTTTTCACACAAATGACTCAAATACAATTAGCAAACCAATTCTAAAAATCACATAAAAATTCAGAGGCTCTAAAATTAGCATCCTCGAAACAGTGGCTAGGTCATGAAAGCATTGTACCTATGCAAACTTCTTTTATCCGACTCCTTTGCAACTGAAAATACGATTTATCATAGACAACCTTCAACAAACAAAATTATTTTCAAAATACCAAAGCAATTCAAAATCAAACCAAACTTTACAATATTTATTCAAATCATAACAAGAACAACATATCAAATTTTCAACACAATCGGATTAGCGCAACTAACATTCGTCAAAACCTCCGACAAGTACAACACTTTCTCAAAAAATTTCAGCATAGGTTCAAATTGACATTTCCTTTATCATTCCCAAATGTACAACCCCTTAATGATTTTATTTCCTATTCTTAGCACATAATAACTTGCATTGAGATTATAATTTTTCCAGCCACATAAAACTAGCTCATGCGTACCTTCATTTTTCAAACCAATTTGATTTATTTTCATGCTTTATGCTAACTTAGTTTGCTTACCAATAATCAAACTTAATTTAATTTATCATTTTCATTCAAGCTTAAACCAATGCACTTAATCAAATAGTCCAAGAGCACAAACAAAAATTTCTACACTTAGGCATTTGCACACACACGAAATCGTGTAGCACATGCATGCACATCATTCACAAAAATCAATCCATCACTTAATTTCCTTCAAAACCGAATTATAAGGCATGAAAGTAATTTACCTTAGCTCAAATAAGACATGCATAATCAAATCAATTTATTTTCCTCACTAACCTATTTAGACCGAATCATACACATAGGAAAAATTGGGGATTTTCATACAAATTAATCAACACACAATCATACACTAAAAATCCATTTTTCATTCTTATATCCAATATAATTCAAGGCATCAATATGAAACAAAATTATTTGAGCAAAATTAGCAAGAAAACCGTATAGACTTCAAAAACTCATGCATGTCCATTTTATTCTTTTAAAGTTGAAATTTTAACTTGCAAGTACTCAAAACCAAGGATTTAACTCAAGATCCATCAAATTCCAAAAATCAATTTCATTTCCTCCTTATTTTCATCTTGGCCGAATCATAGAGAAGGAAAATTAGAAATGTTCGTATCATAAAACAATACATAAACACATGTTCTGAACCCAATAGAGATCAAAGCTTGTTTCGTTACTCTTAACACACAACAAATCACTAAAATAAAGTAAAGTTACTTGAGTACAAATCATATAAAAATCGTATGGACCTATCTTGTCCATTTCAATCCTTAAAGCTCAAATCTTTTGTACTTTAGGATTTAAAAATCACAAAGGAGCATGAAAAATCAACATGCATGAAAAACAAAAGTCATTCCCTCTATTCTTTCCTCTTGGCCGAAACACATAGGGGGAAAATTAAAAGCTTTTGCAAAATAAATCAACACCTAAACACATACTTCAAAACCAATAAAAATCAAGCCTTATTTCTTTACTTGAATCATAAAACAAAGTAACAAACAAACCAATTGAGTACAAAATAAATAGAAAACCGTATGATCCTCTTTTTAGTCAAGCATGTTCATTTTTCATTTTAAAGCTTCAATCTTTACTTATTAATGTTTGAAAAATATAGTTCAATAACAAAAATCAACATACATGAAGAACAAAAATTATTTCCATTATCTATTCTTCTTGACCGAATCATATACATAAAGAAAATGGAAAAATTTCAACAAAACAAATCATTACATCAACAACATCAAAGATTACCCTTGTTTCCTTATCATAAATCAAAAGTAAAAACAAAAATCCCATGAACACTAAAAGGGACCAAACCGTGGCATTATGGAACATGGTTGCTTGTTCATTTTTAAATTAAAAGCTTGAATCTTTAGTTATTAGTACTTGAAAAGTAAAGATCTTTAATAAAAACTAACATGCATTAACATACCTCCATGAATCAACAACTTACTCATATACATACATATAAAAACCGAATGAAATAAGGCAAGGAAGAAAGAAATAGAACAAGGATGAATACCTAGATGATTGAATGGAGATGAGGTTGGAAGGAATCAAATAAAATCCTCTCCTCTTCCCCTAGCTCAACTCACGGCCTCCCTCCTCTTCTCTTCTTCTTTCTTTTTTTTTTGGTCTTAGGGGATAAATGGCAAGAACAAGAGGAAATGAGTAAGGGAGGGGGTATTTATAATCAACCACTAAAGTGGGGTATATAGTCTCAAAATTGGGGTCAAGAAAAATGAAGAAGCTTCCCCCACAAGCTTATACCCCTCACGGCCTCATCATAAACATTGGGTAGGAATTTTGCAAATTTATTTTATGTTTAGGAGTATTAATTTAATAGGGTATAGGTAGGTTTAGGGTAGGGTTGTATTGAATAGGGAAATTAAATAGTGGAGACACATGGATTGGTTGAGAATTTAATTAGGATAGAGCAATTAATGACTTGTCTCCCATAGGTACATATAAGGTGGCTACACCTTAATTAAGGTAGGTTGTATGTAATTGGGTTACCCTAGAGTCTTGTGTACTAATAAATGGGTGTCTCACAATTTAAAATTCAAAATGCACAAAATACTTTAAAACCATACCGTATCATCATATAGTAGAAAACAATATTTTTCCAATACAATAAGTACCACTTTTAAAAATCATAATTCAGTTTTCTAAAATAAAACATTATAATTTTCTCAAAAATAATGAGAAATTCGTGAAAAGAAATTTAAATCCCAAACTTTACCAAAATAAATTCTATATTTTAATACGATAGTTTTGACTGTAAAAATAAAATAAACAATAAATAATAATTCCTTCAAAACACAAAACAAAATAAAACAATCCACCTTTATAAAAATAAATTCCAAATAATCATTCTCATTCGAAATTTTAAATCCAATAACGATTTTTTTTTTAATTTCGAAAGTAACCACCCAATCAGAATCCAGAAAAATTGATTTATTAAAATATAAAAAATTGCGGGTATTACATTCCTCCCCAACTTAAAAGTTTCTCGTCCTCGAGAAATGGGATGAAAAGAAAGCATACACAAATACAGAAACAACATTCGCGCTTCCTCTCAACTTTTGCAACTTCTTCCAGTTGTCATATTCTGGAAACAACGTTCATTCGCCATGCCGCTTATACGTCGAATTGAGTCAGACTCAGTGAGGTTCAAACAAAAGGGTTATCAACAATGTTTTTCAAAGCCATCATGTTCAAGGTCATATCAGACTTTTGAAAGGAGAGTGGTAGAAATAGGTCACAAAGTTTGGTTAACATAGGATATTGTTCAGGAAGTTTAACTAGGTTCATATAACTTTCGGGAATTCTACGGCTCCTTGCCGTTCCTCACACGCACAATATTGGTTCATACTTCTATTCCTCCACTTGAGACTTGGGTAAGATCCCCTTTTAACCCAACTACCCTTTCATCAAGCACTTATGATCACAAGGATTTAAATCTTAGGTATCTACTTAGATCATGGCTAAACATTCATAGGTTCTTCACATCCTACAGTTACAAGGTCTTGCTTCTAGAACCACTAGGATATCTCCTCATTGTCAGATAACCATTACTTTCAACAACTCTATACTTTCACTACCAACCATAATCATCTACCCTTAGCTAACTTTTCTCGCTTAGTCCACCTAGAGGTATCAAACTTCCATACTTCACCTCAACATCTTCTTAAACGTAATGGTTATCTGACAACGAGGAGATATCGACTCAAATCTATGCAGCATGCTTTGAAGATCTCATTCGATATGCCAGAGGTTACAGGGATACAGATGAGAGGAGCAAGTGCATCAAGTTTGAGTCAAGACTCCATTCGGAGATTAGGGTTTCTCTTGAGTACCAGAACATAGCAGACTCGACTCAACTGGTGAATATGACCTGCACTTATGAAGGAGGACTGAAACGGATAGCGGCTGAGAAAAGAAGCAGGAATAGGCAAGATGAAGGAGGTCTTAACAAGGGTAAGGAATTGGCTCAAGGACCAAGTCCATATGCTGTTACCCACACAAGAGCAGTAATGCTAGAGAATGCGGGCCAGAGTGCGACCTCTTCAAGGGCTAGGCCACCATGTCCACATTGCGGAAGATTTCATAACCGCACATGTTGGATGCTTAAACAACACAGGCGAGAGGGTCTCTGCTTTCAGTGCAGACAACCTTTTCACAGTACTGCAAAGTGTCCTATGGGCACCCTGAAAAAGAAGATGAGTGCAGCACAGGTGCGAAGGGTTAAGGAAGGCAAATCTACTTAGAAGGGAAAGCTGATATTATGGACGGGCAGCGAGTGAAGGATCCGAATAGACCCATTTAAGGTAACAGTTATGTTAGTAACGTAACATATATTGTAAAACTTTAGGAATGTGTAGATTTAAACCAGTCCTATAGGGAATCATGAGATGCCTAAGGAAAAATCAATAAGTGTAGAACCTTGGTTGAAATCTAACCAAAACCCGCTAAGATATGGTCGTTTAATGGAATGTAAGGTTAAAACTGATCACTCTGAATCTTGCATCTGTTAAATGATGATATTATCAGCAAAACCCGACAATGGTGTGTTGTTGATAGACGTGAGGTTGAGATTGATCACCTCAATCTTTGCATCTATTAGCAGACGATATCATTGTAAACTCCCAAATACAATCAAGACAACCGAGATGGTAAATTCCCAAGAAATAGATCCTTTATAAGAAAATAACCCAACCCGGAAAGTACTCTTTCCGAACCTTCGCGCAAAATCAAGAAATAGACTTAGAACAAAACCATAGGACAAGAGCCTTAAGTTATCTTATCTATTCAAGAATAGCGTAACCAAACACTGAATCCTCGAAATGATTGAGTAAATTCTATGAGAACCACCACTAACCATCATAAAAACCAAACCATATGTAGGTAACCGAAAACTTACAGGGAATCTTACCAAGGTTCCTGAATATCTTGCTAAGATTCTTGAAATGACCACCCATTCAAAAAGCAAGTGTTGTTGACTTCATGAAGTCTCAACACCGAGACCAACTAAGTTGAACAATTGACCCATACTCTTTGTTGAGTATGAGAACGTAGTTATGTGCAGAAGCGAGATTTCGCAAACCCTAGGGAATTCGGTCCAACCCACCAACCACCAACAGATAGTCAACTCGCCACGACCTTCGATCTCGAGAGTGATGTAAATCTCAAGAGTGACATAAGGGTCGAATTTTTACTAGCATTCCTAGTCTATATCAGACTCATTCAAGCTTCCTTTAATATCCAGCTCGAAATAAGTTGAAATGGGATTGGTGGCATGCACCCAAGGTATAACTTAAGTGTCATTGATTTAAAATAGTGCCTAATAGAGTGTTAAAATCTCAGGAGTGTCTGCCTACCTCAATTCATGCCCACAAAAAATCATTTAAGGCTTTAATAGTATTTTTGTGAGCCTTAATTAATGCTAAAATTCGTGTAAGTAAATCTCTTTCTTCTTATTCTACTTGGTTTGATTCAACCTTGAAGTAGCAACTTTTGATCACAATCAAAGGTTTTCTTGCTCCAACCGACTAAGGATTGTGAACACACGCTCTTCTCCTTGTTACTCATCCTTGAATATCCATCGTTCTTGGAGTTCCAGTCTTATCTATTCGATCCGGTTCCTCATGGATGAGGAGAGTTCTAGCCATAAGTTGTTGCATTCTGAGAGAAGTCTTTGGATCACATGATCTTAGGCTATTTTCTTAAAGCAAAAGCACAAATTCCTCGTGAATTCCAAAGATCACATTTCCTTTCGCTGTTAGATTCTTACACTCTTCATTGAAAGACGTATGAAAGACGATCAGAAGTTGACACATTCAATTCCCTGCTTCCTGGCGTTGATATAACCAGGTATGTTGATGCCAAGTGGGGGAGAATGTGACTCACGTTTTCCTCTCTCAAGAATCAATTTGAAATTTTGAAAATCTCATTGACTAAATTAATCGATCTGACATATTAGTTATTTATTGTTACTGCTAGGATTGAGGCTCATATGGTTTTATTGCTTGTTGTACACTGTTCAGTAATATGGTGTAACTGCAAAACCTTTGTTGTCAGTTTATGGTATGGAGTATTGCTTATGCTCCTAGTTAATAATAAATTTTTTTCTTAAAAACTACCTGGCATGAAAGAGTAGACTTTTCTGCTTAACCTTTAACAATACCAAAAATGAATTATAAGAAATACTACTTACTTGCACAAAGTAATCATGGAAATGAAGACGCAACAACGAAGCACCCATGCGTGGTTCTTTCAACACAGCAGCTGTTACCATTGCCTTAATAGTCTGAAGCACCACAGGGCAACGTAAATTATAAAAGCCTGGGCTTAACTGATCAGCAGGATTAGGTATAAAAGAAGACATAGTGGTAGTTGTAGCCGAAGCTAAATCTGAAACTGATGAATCAAAAGCTGAAGCTATCCCAATAAGACATAATATCAAATAGATTTTAAACTTGGGATGAGAACTTGCGCCCATGTTGAAGGAATTCTTAATGTAGTGAAGACAAGGGAGGAGTATGGATTTGGGAGTATATCAAGCGCAAGAATGAAGTCGAAGGGAAGTACTAATGGGATGGTTCTCCATTTAAGGAACTGAACGGAATTTTGGGGACGGCGAAATTCTAGTAAGTGGGGGAGAATTGTAAAGTCCCTGATTCTAATTCCAATCTTAATTATAATAATTCTAAGTTAAGCTAATCAAAATCAGAAGAGTAAGCTATGATTTAGTGAAGTATTCATGGCCGAAGTGTATGAATGAGTTAAGAGAAATGCCTTGTGTTGGAAGTCAAGCTAGTGTTGGAAGACATGCTTCAAACTCTCTTGTGGACTTCAAGCAATATCAAGTTAATGTTTTGATGATAACAAACCAACTCAAGATTCAAGCTCACAAGTTCCTTCAAGTTCAAGATTGAAGATTCAAGCAAGATATAGCTTAGAAGTCTTTTCCCTTAGGACATGTGTAAGGTAATGAAGTTTTTGTTCTTAATGAGTTTAAAAGGCCAATGAGTTTTTCATTTAAAAAGGAGAAGAAAATGTGTTTTCATGGAAAGTTGTTTTTATATCTTAGTTTTGGTGAAAATACCTGATGCTACAAAATGCTGAATATTTTTATGAATGCAAGAAGGAGTAATCGATTACTTGCTTGAGTTAATCGATTAACTTTGTTGCATCATAGAAAAATTAGAGAGCTTGTAATCGATTAAGTGAACTTTGCTAATCCATTACTTTGTTATGAGAGTAATCGATTACCTGGCTCAAGTAATCGATTAAAATTGTTGCATCATATATTTTCCTGAGACAAAGTAATCGATTATTGCTTTGTAGTAATCGATTACAGATGTTGCATCACATAATTAACAGAGGCTCAGTAATCGATTATTTGATGAGTAGTAATCGATTAAATGAGTTGCATCATATATTGAACAAGGGTGATGTAATCGATTAACTATTATTGGTCTAATCGATTACTTGTTTTTCAAAAGAATTTAAAAGTTTCTATTTTTGAAGGAATAATCGATTACCTTCATAAAGTAATCGATTACTTCAGTTTTTATTGAAAAACGTGTCAGAATCATTTTGATTGTTTCCTGATTTGTTTTTATATATAAGATTCTGATTTATTTTACAAAATTCGAAAATGATTTTAAATTTGAATTATTTCCTTATTCGTTTTAAGAATCAAATCTTTATTTTATTTCTTAAATCATTTTGATTTAGTTTTTGATTTTAAAACTTATTTCAATATCTTATTTTATTTTGTTTTGATTTAAAATTGATTTTGTTTTACTGATTTAAATCTTTTTGAATTATAAAAGTGATTTTAGAAATTCACTCCAACATTACTATTGATATTCATTCATTCTTTTCTGAAAAACACGTTCTCTTCTTCTCCTACTTTTCTCTGAACATAACGATAAAACTTTTTGAAGAACTCTAAGAAACTCTTGTTGGCCCTTTAGACTTCAAAAGAAAACTTCATTATCGTGGAGCATTGAATTGTTGTATCTGTGTTGTTGAAGAACACATCAAACTATTGTAATCACTCACATCAATTGTACTCAATCTTAGTGGTAGGGAGAGAATCCCATAGTTGAACGTTGAGGCGTTCGTAGGGTGAGGAACCCTGCTGTGTGTTATTGAGGCCCCTAGCGAACGGAGGTTCCTAGTAGTGTGCGGGGTGCTCTTGGTTGTAATTGGGTGCGGCTCAATTGCTGGTTATAGAACTCTCAAGCAGGTCGCTTGGGGACTGGACTAGGCCTTTCGACGGGAAGGCTGAACCAGTATAAAATTTCCGGGTGCAAGCTTTTCTAACCCTATCTCTTTTATTTTCCGCATATTTCAATTATTTACGTTTCCGCGCTACTCTATTATTTTTATCAATCGATTTCGCTCTCCTTCTCAAACGTCTAATCTCTCCATTGCAAAACAATTTTTTTTAATTTATAAGGGTTTGCGCAATAAATTAATAAAACTCGATTCACCCCCCCCCCCCCGAGAGATTTTGAGGCCAAACCCGACACCTTGGAGTTAGGAACCATCAATATATGAAAATCTGGTGATGTAATCGATTACCTTAAGGTGATAATCGATTACAATCATTCTGTGAAAAAGCCCTAAAAAATAATTAAGTGAAGTAATCAATTACCTTGGGGGAGGTAATTGATTATCTACATTCTGTGAGGAGCTAAATAGTTGTGAATTTGAGGATGTAATCGATTACCTAGTGAAGGTAATCGATTACCACACGTGGACAAGCAAAAAAAATAGAGGCTTCTTAAGGAAGCTTTCACTCCCAACCACTCATCCACCAAGATTCTAGGAGAAGATTATCTTGTGAACCACACAATCCTCCCAAGGCAAAAACAAAATAAAACAAACACTCATTCTTTTCATCTCTTCTTGTAACATCCCGAATTTTAATTCCAAGAATAACTAGAATAATAATGAGATTAGAAAATGATAATTATGCTAAAGAAGGTTTATGGTGATGGATTTGGATTCCGATGAATGCCATAAAGGAGTGAAGAGGCATTGACACCGGATAGGAGATTTAAAGAAGAACAAAAGAGCGTAAGAAACAATGTTATTGGTGTTATAAACACCCTACATTAGGAAATCAGAAATAAAATATTTACAACTTAAAACACAAATTCCACCGTTGGATGTGTTAGGGAGCTTATCTCCAAGTTTGAGCAAGATCCAACGGTTAACGAAGGAGATATGACATTTTGAAATGCAAGGGATGAAAATCTGGCAAGATAATCGATTAGTTTTGAAGGAAATCGATTACCTCCTCTCTGGATGGGAGAAATAAAAAGGAATTCATGGGGTAATCGATTAACTTCAAAAGTAATCGATTACCACCTCGTCAGAGTTGAAAAAAATAAGACTTGGAGACCACACAAAGGTGGCTTCTCCAAGAAGCCATTAATTTATGACCACAAATTCATTTCTTTCTTGCAAAGAAAAGAAAAACACAAGGCAACAACACATAACAACAACATATCTTCTTCTTCATTCATCATATTCTTCATTCTCTCTTCATGGATCCAAGAAGAAAATCATCATCATCACCATGAACCCTAGAAAATCAAGCACCATAATCATCAAAAACAAACAAACACTCATTTCCTTATCACTCTCATTTCATCTCCTCCTTCATGAGCTCTCCCTCTCACAAGCCCTAAGAACACAGGAACCCACTCCACTCCACCTCCATCATCAAATCCATTTCTAACATCAAACCTTAGATCAAAGAATAAAGATCATTCATTCATCATCATCAACCAAACTCCAAGTTAAAGAACACCTTCACCACCCAACCAACACCACACGAATTTCCTCCCTCCTCACTACAAGGTCAAAGCTTCATTTCCTCTTCATCCCTTCTTCATTCTTCAAGAGCAAGAACACCTATCATCACCCATCATCAAGAGCCATCATCTACCCCACAACCACCAACCCGACACGTCTCTCTCTCCTCATTCTTCTCTTGGAATTTCGAAAATATACCACCATGGAGGGCCACACACACTCAAATTTCCTCCATTGCAAGAGCTAGTGAAGTCAAGCCATTTTCCTTCATCTCACAACACTCTTGGTGACTTCTTTGTTGAGGTGCTAAAAGGGATTCAAGGGGATTAATATTTTGAGGAGCTAGGGCAAGGCTAGGAGCTAGGATTTGTGGAGTTTCATAGTACTTCTCCTTGTTTGAGGTAAGAAGGTTGTGTTATCTCTATTTAGGGAATGGATTCTAGGAATGTCATAGTGATAGCTAAGGGATATGGTAGTGTATATGTATATATTAAGGAACCTTAGGGTAGTTAACATTGACATAAATACAGTATTTTCAATAAACGGAGAAAAACCCACTTTTAATATGTTAAGAATACATGTATTATATGATGATGTTTGTAATTTGTGTAATTATGGTGGAAAGGTTAGTTGATAGATAATGAATGTGGAGAATGTAGGGATATAGAGAAAATAAGTAGAGTATTAGAATAAAGGAAATGAACCCAATTATGTGTGTGCGTGATTATATGTATATATAATTGTGTTACTATGTTTGAAGGATGATATGTGTGAAGTGTATGAGGGGTTAGGGTTTTGAAATGAATCTAGGATATGTTAAATTAATGAGTAACATAATTAAGGGATGAATTTGGGATGCCTGTGTATGTAAATATATGATGAGGTGCATGTGTGTTTTGAATGAATTGTATGTTTAACTAATGACTTAGTCAATTAAAGGAAGAATAAAAGTTATAGATGCTAAATGAAGAATGTTGGAACAATATGGTGGTGTTGTTGTGTGCAAGTTTAATTGGTTGCTAGAAAGAAAATGATGACTTGGTTTTACTTGTGTTTGTGATGAATATGTGATTAATTGTTGATGATAATAATAATGAGAACGAAGTAAAGGAACCCGGCACAGGTTAGGTCAGAACACCTGGTCATAAGACCCTGTGGCCAAATGGTAAAAGAGAAACTGTCGCATGTTAAGTCAGAAGACCTGGTCATAAGACCCTTTGGCTGAATAGAGAAAAAGGAATCGGACGCAGATTAGATCGAAAGGTTTGGTCATAAGACCCTGTGGCTGAATAAGGAAAGAGAACCCGACTCAGGTTAGATAGTAAGATCTGGTCATAAGACCCTGTGGCGGGATAAGAAAAGAGAACTAGTGCAGGTTAGGTCGGAAGACCTGGTCATAAGACTCTGTATCCAATAAATAAAAAGAAGAAGATAATGAGAATAAATCTGGTGCAGGTTAGGTCAGAAGACCTGGTCATGAGACCTTGTAGCCAATTAATATGAAGAAAGACAATGAATGAGAAAATGAGTAAGAGATGAAAAGATAAGAAAAAAGCTAAGTAAAAGTAAGAAAAGTCAAAGAGTTAGGAAAAATAGTAAAAAAGAATGAGAGTATGAAAATGATTATGTTGTTATGCTGTGAATAAAGATGTAGGGCTTAGTTTATTGCTATGCTTTTTAGAAGCTACTTTCCTAAGTTCTGTGTAATGCTACCCTTCTTGCCATTTTTATTGCAAGTATTGAGGCGGAGCATACACGAGTCATGGCCGAGCAGTTTAGTTAGCTGAGAGACCGTTTGTTGGTCAGGGGTTTTATTTTGGACTTATGAATGTATAATAATATTTTTGGGAAGCTAAACCATTCCAATAACTTGTTCTTATTTTAGAATTTAATGTAATGAAAGCATTGTAATCGTTTTGCCCTACTGGTTTGCTGTTAAATATATAATTGTGTTTGATACAGGTTTAACAGGGAAAACTAATATTTTGGGAATGTCACGAAAAACAAAGTAAACTTTGTTCGATTTTACGGAGATTTTCATAAGCAATACAATTCACTAAGAGTATTAAAAATAAAATTTTCAGTTCATAAACTATATAATGGGTAATTAAGGGTAATTATAAGTAGGTGTTACACCTCTCATTTCTAACCCATCTCACTAAATAGGATATAAATATACTAGACAAACAAGATGGGATAGGCCAATAAGATAGTATATTATTCTATCATATTGCCTTAACAAACTATGGATAATAACATGATAGGATAAATTATCCTAATATGTTTTTCTTATCATATCCACCAAACGAGTAATTAATTAATAAAGTTTTACCCGAAAAGGCTAACCCTTTACTGTTGGAAACCAACAAGCGGCCTAACAATCTACTAGAGGGGGGTGAATAGTAGTTGGAAGCAATAGTATTAATTTTTCGAATATAATTGAAATAGTTGAAATGATGCTTGCTGTTTTTAAATAAAAGAGCGGGTTTTGTGCCGAGCAGTATGAGATAATCGGTTATCTATACCGATAATCGATTATCCGAGCTGCAACACACAAAAACCAAATTTGCAGCGGTTTCACAGCTAGCACGATTTGATCAGTTTAAGGTACGACGAAGATGACTAAAATACTCGGACAATGCAGAAAGCAGCAAAAAGAAGAGGCACAAAAATTTTATGCTGGTTCGCTCTCACCCTTGAGAGCTACGTCCAGTCCCCCCTAAACCTTAGAGAGCTTTTTACTCAAAATCAATTCAATAGGTTACAAAAGAATTACAGTGAACCTCACTAATTCCTAACCCTTTCAAGAGTGTACCAAACTCTTGAAATCTACCCCAATTGATTTTGCTGGCTGAAGAACCTCTTCAGCACTTCCACAGACGGAGCTCCTTGAAACCTTCAATAGCTCCTCCTCTTACGGTGAAACCTTCACCAACCACTCTCGATGAAACCTTCACCGAGCCTCAAATCCGAAATCGTGATTTGTTGTTGTTTGTTGTATGAGCTTGCACCTTCTTGATTTGTGCGGATTACAACTCGAATCAACACATGCAGCGAATGAATCTCTTTCCGACCAGAAACTCAATTGAATATAGATCTGAAAGTGTGAAAACCAATTGAGTATTAGGTTGGGAAAAGTATTGATAGAGATGATTAACAATTTTATTTCGCGTGTCTGTCTTATCCTATCTTCTTCATACGCTCCCTTTATAATCTCCAAAATCCCCAAAGATCAGGGAGGAAATGGAGTCACCGAATTAGTAAAGATTCTGGGAGTAATTACCTTTCCAATAGTCACTTTTGAATCAGATTTGATTTCAATCAATCCCGTCTTAACTGTTGTTTGATGACAAAGCTGAACAACAGTTAGTGAACTCGACATCTGTCAAAGCGCCTTGCCGAGTTAGGGGACTTGTATAGCGGATCTGATCAAAGTCTGACCGAGCTGATCTTACGCCGACCATTTTGCACTAAGATTATGAGCACCGACTGATTGGATCTTTTGTCGACCAGATAGCACTGAGATTATGAGCACACCGAGCACCGAGCTCATCAAACTAATTTACTTCATTCGAACAGTGAGCTGATTCATTTGACTCCATCGATTGACCGAGGACGGAGCTAGGTGCCGAGAACTGAGCTCATCAAAGTAATTGACTTCATCTGCACAGTGAGCTGCCGAGATCCGAGCTAGGTGTCGAGAACTGAGCTCATCAAAGTAATTGACTTCATCTGCACAACCGAGCTCAATTGCCGAGGACCGAACAATACTTCATCAACACAGCGAGCTGATTTATTCGTCTTCATCAATGGCCGAGGACCGGCAAATTTTGACAATAATAAATCTATTTGAACAATCATATCTATAATATCCAAAACAGCTTTTATCATGGAGAGTCTTTTCATTTTCTTCTTTCTGTTTATTGTAATTTTCTCTCAACTAACGATCATAAATTCACTATTGAAGGACCGGCAATTTTTTGTTTTTTTTTCGTAATGAAGGACTGGCAACTTTTGAGCTTGCTCTTGATGACTTATACTTCTGAAAGTAGTTTTATCATATCCTATCACAAATACCTGATTAATACTTTTCCGTTTTTTTGTTTCCTTTTGTTATTATTCAATTGCAAGTAATTCTACATATTACTCAAATGTTAATAGATTACACACTTGATGCATAAAAAGCTTTATATATTTTTTTTAATTTATTACCTCCTCCAGTCCTTATTATAGGTCATTTTTAAAAGATTTTTTTATCTTAATTATAAGTCAATTTATATTTCTTATGCATTATTTATTGTTTTTTCTCTTCTTTTTCCTTATTAAATGTTTTGACTATCTATGTTTTTTTTATTCATTAATGAATGTGAACTTTCCGATAAAAGTTGAGAGGGTAAAATTGTAATATTACAATATATTCTCATAGAATTCAGAAAACTAGCTACTTTCCTTGGTATTTATAATTCGGTTAAGTATGTCATATAATAAGGACCGAAGGGGAGTATTATATTTATAATTTTTATGACTATATTTAATTATAATATATATAATTTATAACGATATAATAAAGATAAATATTTTTCATGTTAACACAGATTTGAGTGGTTAATTTTTGACAATAACATGTTTATTTGAACAATCATTATCTATAAATATCCAAAACACTTGCTTTTATCATTACATACATAAACTTGTCATTTTCATTTTTCTATTTATGGTAAATTTCTCTCGACTAAAACTAAGAGTAGTGATATCCCCGGGCAGACAGTCTAAGACTAATCTTCTTTGAAATATAGAAATTACCAAAGTGAGTTTTGCCTCTACCAATAAAACCTTTTTCATACTCATGGCAATGAATCCCTAACATCATGTTTAAAGAATTCAGTTATTTAACAACTATACTCAATATTTTTTAACTACTTAGAATATGAAAAAGAAGTGAACTTTTTTTTAAGGTTGTTTGAAATGGACGCACAAATAATACTTGTCTAGTTATAAATCTACATGATGAGCATGAGTTTTAGAACTCTCATTTGGTTCCATGGCAAACAAAACATTAGTGATGAAAATGTTGACTACACGGCTTAATACTAAGAGTAGTGGGTAGCAATTATATCCGCCATCAAATCTGCAAAATTATAAAGAAGTCAATTTGTTTAGAGCACAATACAGCTAACAGCATATCATGAAACTAAATTTTAACTTATAATTATAGGACGACAGTGGATGTTCATAACATCATAACATACATTCATTGCTGTACTCAGATATGATATCTTTAAACTAAGAAAATAAATAATGCAAGCCCTTAATCAAGCATCATATAAATATGTGCATGTGTGTGAGGCATTGCACGCCCTTATAACCAAGCACTAATCACAAACCTCCCTTGTCTTCACTACATTAAGAATTCCTTCAACATGGGCGCAAGTTCTCATCCCAAGTTTAAAATCTATTTGATATTATGTCTTATTGGGATAGCTTCAGCTTTTGATTCATCAGTTTCAGATTTAGCTTCGGCTACAACTACCACTGTGTCTTCTTTTATACCTAATCCTGCTGATAAGTTAAGCCCAGGCTTTTATAATTTACGTTGCCCTCTGGTCCTTCCGACTATTAAGGCAATGGTAACAGCTGCTGTGTTGAAAGAACCACGCATGGGTGCTTCCCTGCTGCGTCTTCATTTCCATGATTGCTTTGTGCAAGTAAGTCTTTCTTATAATTCATTTTTGGTATTGTTAAAGGTTAGCAGAAAAGTCTAATCTTTCATGCCAGTTAGTTTTTTTTTTAACAGAAAAAAATTTGTTATTATTAACAAGGAGCATACGCAATACTCCATACCATAAACAGACAGCTACAAAGGTTTTGTATTTACAAGTTTCATCTACCTCAAAAATCTGTTTAAACTCAATGCTATCCAATATTGGCCTTCTCCATTCTTCAACTTGAAATCTAGCTTGACAAAATTTCCCGATTGTTCCTTAGTTGCTGTTGGCTCCTCAAGCCATTCACCGTCCACATTCAAACCCAAAAGATCATTAATATATCTTCCTATTTCTGTTTATTGTTGACCGATAGAAACTTCAATTGTAATTTAAGCCATCAAACTCTATCTTTTTGAGGCAGCAAACTTTCCTTTAAATTTGAAAGTCTTCAAAGTTCAACGGTTGCTTTCTTTCAATCTTCAACCTACCTCATCTTCTGTAAGTCACGTGGCTATCCCTTCGAACAGAGTCACATAATTCGTAATACTCTTAGGTGCGTGGTACGAGTATACGGTACGTCACTTCCCTAAGTATGCGATACGTAGGAGGTATACTTAGTTGGTATAACCTATTTATTGGTAACATAATTTAACCAATATTTTTTACACCAAAATAAAAAACTAAAGCTAAAATACTTTATCATTTCAACATTTGATATCCTTTCTTCCATCACCATCAACCATATCATCATAACTTTCACAAGGAATAATTGGAGCAAGAACCAAAGAGTACCAATTCGCAAAAGAACCCGGAATTGATACGAAAGAACCAATTCGCAATTCGTTGCCTACATGAGAGAATTACGTGACTCTGCCCTTAAGTCCATATAGTTAACAATTTCACTTTTCGTTGCCACTCTTTGGTCCAGCATGTCAGATAGTGTTTAATTAAGAGATGTCTTCATCAATATGATGATTCTAACTTCCTGGATTTCAAATATTATCTTCAAGATTTTAACTAACAGTCCCAGTTACAATTGTAATGGGAAAATTATTAGTTGGTCCTGGACCATGGTGGTCCAGACTCATCTCAACCGTTCATTATGCTAAAAAATTTTAAAAATAAATAATAAATGATGGTGATTGTTCTGGACCATGAAGTCCCGGACCACCTAATAATTTCTCATTGTAATGGCCTTGTGTTTACCGAAATTTTGGACTATTACTAGAAAATAAATGCAATCGATACGGTTAGAATTGTGATTACAACGTGGTTTCAAGGATCACCTGAACGACAAAACCTTAACAATACATGGCTTTCGTTACATTATTAGAGAACCCACCTTTAAAACCTTGATATTACGTTCACATCGGGTGTGCGAGTCCCAAACCACTCATCTCTTGGCACGATGCTGATCATATTAGGTTCATCTATCTTCTTTTATTTTATCTTTTACTTATTACTCACAGTTCCATGCATCCATGCATATCTAATACTAACTCTTTTAAGAAAATTTAATTTCATTACCCACATTCTTATTAAATCTTTTACATTTGCTGCATGCATGAGCTACAATATTCTTTGACAAGTGAAAGCTACATATATTTAATTTTACATATGATTTTACCCCAACGTCAAAATAACAATTCATCATGCACACACTAATGGAAAATTCAAGAAGCAGCAGTTAATTATGTGTAACAAATAAACTACTCTTTATTGTGTTAACTGTTAAGTACATCTTGTACTTTTAACACCTTTGAAATAAATTTTTCTTATAAAAAATAAATATTTTTCATGTAGCTATTAAAGAAATAAAGAAACTACTAGTCTACTAATATTGATTAAACCAGTTCTTATTCATTGTCGTATTTTGAAGGGATGTGATGCATCGGTTTTGTTAAAGGACACGCCAACTTTCAAAGGGGAACAAAATGCTTTGCCCAACGTTAATTCTCTAAGGGGTTTCGATGTTATAGAGAACATAAAATCTAAATTAGAGATCTTGTGCCCTGGGGTTGTATCTTGCGCTGACATCATAGCCGTTGCTGCAAGGGATTCTGTTCTTGCGGTAAGTTTTCATTGATAAATAATAAAAGGTTAATGGTAAGAAATGTTTTAGGATTCGAAGGATATATATTTTTATATTAGAAAATAATATATTTAATAATTTGAAAATTATAAGTTGTGATTTCTAGTACAAAATAGTTAATTCTTGAATGCTTATACAATGTGTGTAGAGTTAGTGAGATCCATTTTTAAAAGAAGGCAAAATCATTAGATTGGTCCCGGTCCCTTAAATTATTTTTTGGTTGCTATTTTGTCTCTTAACTTTTTTTCGTTTCAAATAAGTTCTGAAGTTGTTGCCGTGTAACAAATAAGTCATTTCCGTTAGTTTTTTCTATTAAGTGACACGTGTCACACAACTAATGGTGCCACGTATTAAAAAAAATGATTTAATGATTTTTTTTTAAAATTTTCTTATGGTGACATGTGTCGCTTAATGAAAAAAAATTAACGGAAAGGACTTATTTGATACACTTCAACAACTTTGCGATTTATTTAAAACGAAAAAAAGTTAAAAGACAAAATCGCAACTAAAAATTAACTTAAGGAACCAATTTAGTAGTTTTACCTTAAAAGTATGATATTCTCATACCTCATCTTGATGTTTAGGAGGCACATGGAGACGAGAAAATAGAAAGAGAAAAAGGAAAAGTGCTTGATGATATGATATGAAAGAAGAATTTAAAAAAAAAAAAGAAAAAAAATGTGGTGTAAAAAAAGATGAAAGAGAAAAGGTTATGCAATTAACTTCGAAGAATAGAAGAGTATATGTGCAAAAAGTGTTATATGAAAATACGAAATTAACATCAACATCTAACACATGCTTCTTTTAAAAAAAAAGTAGAAAGAAGTAGGTGTTGGATGATAATGTTAATTTCATATGTTAATATAACATTGTTGATGTTCACATGCATGCATATCATGTGATATAACTGATGTGTGAGTAATAATTCTCAGCTGGGTGGACCTAATTGGTTAGTTCGCTTGGGAAGAAGAGACTCAACCACAGCAAGTTTCAATGGAGCTAACTCAGATTTACCCTCTCCCTTTTTGGATCTTAATGGCCTTGTTGCTGCTTTCAAGAAAAAGAATTTCACAGTTCAAGAAATGGTTGCTTTATCAGGTAGATACTGTTTCTGTTTCAGTTTTGTTTGGTTTTGTTTTTTTTTTTTTTTAAAAAGATGCTAGGAGGAGATGAGATGATTTGAACGAATAGATTTTAAGCAGGGAATGATATATTCTGCTAAAAGCATATAGTTTGACATAGTTATGTATTTAAATGAGAATAATCTTATGGCTTTATTTGTTATAGATATATATTAATAAAAGCTGTTGGGGATGACAAAGATTATGTATGTTTGACATCATAGGCATTCAGTTACATTGAACAAGTTAAATTTCTTTCAGGTGCTCACACTATAGGCAAATCCAAATGTGCACTTTTCAGAAAAAGGATTTACAACGAAAGCAATATTGATCCCTGGTATGCAAAATCATTGAAAGCAAATTGCCCAAAGATAGGTGGTGATAACAACTTGTCTCCTTTAGACACCACCACTCCAGACTTCTTTGACAGTTCTTATTACAGGAATTTAGTGTACAAAAAGGGTCTCTTGCACTCTGATCAGCAACTCTATAATTATGGATTCACAGACTCCAAAGTTGTAGAGTATGCCACTAATCCATTACTCTTCAGATTAGATTTTGCTAACGCAATGCTCAAGATGGGAAACCTTAGCCCACTAACTGGCACCAACGGTCAGATTAGAAAAGTTTGCAGCAGAGTGAATTATTGAAATCATTGGCAACTGTTTGTAATGGTTAATGGCTATTCCCCTATTAAAATCATGGTGTTCAAGAATGAATGGTTCAAGTTATTTTCATGTCTAGTGTTGATTTGTTTAGGTTGCGAAGTGTCTATTCTGTAGTTTGATGTATACCATAACTTGTTTGCATTTCTTGTAATTAATCATCAAACAACATTTAGTTTGATGATTCTTTAATTTATATATTTTATTCTTTGTTTAATTACGGATTGAAGAAATATTATAATTATTGTATGACGGATATTTATCTAAGAAATTTTTGTCGAATTTGGTTTTTTTTTTTTTTAACTAACGAAGGTGTCTGTGCTCTTTGTTTAATTACGGGTTGAAAAAATATTATAATTATTGTATGACATATATTTATCTAGGAATTTTTGTAGAAGTTGGTTTTTTTTTTATGAAGTGTGGGTGTCCTCCGGAAAGATCACTGAAGTGGGTATAACCTCTCTCAACAAAACATTTTTTATACTTATGGCAATAGTCGAACCTTTAATATCATACTTAAGGAATTCAACTATCTACCAAGTACCAACTATGTTGAGCTTTGTTGATTGTGAAACTTGGTTTGAAATTTATGAAATGTTTAATATATATTCATTACAATTTCTGCTATTATTGTGGTACTTCTCTAATTAATCGTTCAAATTCTGTTATTGCAGTTAGTTGGCCTTTCTTCATGCTTAACTTTAGACATTTTGTTATACTAGCTAAATAAACTATAAGCTTAATAGTATTAAGGATTGAGTGGAGAAAAGGCCGAAGGAGGATCCAGAATACAAATAGACAAATAATCATTTTTATTGATGGTATTCAAGAAGACAGGGAGGTTGATAGAATCATAAATTTATTTGGAAAAGCAGGAAATATTGAACATGTTTTTTCATTTGGATCATGGAATTCAACATGGAATTGGGGTTGAAATTGAAATTGTGTCTTGAAATAGGAATTTTGGAAGTGGAGTTGAAATTGAAATTGTGTCTTGAAATAGGAATTTTGGTGTTTGTTTGTGTATTTGAAATCTGAATGATAATTCCATAGCCAATTCCATAAGATTAGATTGTAACTAAAAATTGCAGAAACTCAATTTATATCCCTAAACCTTGCAATTATAATTCCATATTTTATAAATTGAGTATCATGAGTTTAAAAAAAAAAAAACACGCTATCTTTCCACTAGTCCACATTAGAGATGGTAATGTGGGCTACCTAGTCGGGTTTGGGCTCAAGCTATAATTGGGTTGGCCGAAAATCATTTAGCTAAACTCGGTAGTGGACCACCTTTTTAATCAGTCAGTGTTTTAGGTGATATTAAGGGGTCGGCCCGGAGTCTGGCTGATTCTGGTTTTATTAAAGTGGGTCAAAAAGGTCCGATATCTATTTGGGTTATATTTTGAGAGTCTAAACTCTTTTATTTATTGGGCTTTTACGGGCCAGAGATTAATTTGGGTCATATTTTAAAACTCTAAACCCACCTATTTATCGGGCTGAGCTTTTTCGCAGTCTCTAGTCCACCCCAATATTTCATCTTACCCTCTTCTCTCTAGGAATCTTCTAATCTTTATGACTCTTTCTTTCCCTCCCCTCTGTTATATATATCCATCAAAACTAGAATATATAATTCTTGGTAGCAAACCACCTCAATGTCTCCATGACATAAGCGATGGATGCGACACACAAAAGAGATTGTTGCAGCGTACACACAAATGGTGACGATACGAGACAAAAACAATGAAATATAATTAATTTAAAGTTATTTGAATTCTATATCTGATGCCCAAACAATAAAATTAGATATTAAATTACGTTCTAATTCTTTATAAAATCCAAACATAGAATCATAATTCTAACTCAATTGCAATATCGACACAATTGGAATTCAAATTCTATGTGCCAATAAAATTTGGATTCGTAGATATTGTTACATTTGATAATGCATATTCAACAATCAAGTTGTATGATGGCATGGCACATATCGAGAAGGCATCAAAATCTCCGTTAAGGGTAAGAAAATAAAGATATGGAAGCCTAAGAAAAAGATGTAGTGAAGTTTTGGGCTCTAGAATCAATTCACAGTTAAATGGTATCATAGTCCAGCAGAAATAAATTTAAGCAAGGCAATAAAAGAAAAATGACACCAATATTTTTAACATGAAAAACTAGTTATGACAATTTCATACCGTGACTGGGGATTCCCGCGGGAACTGCTCTGTTTGGGGGCTCACGAGCGGGGATTTTATCCGTGGGGACGAGGATAGGGGAGAAATTCTTTCCGAGATATTTTCGAGCGGGAAATAGGATTTGTTCCCCCGTCCCCGAACATTTACACATATGTCCTTATAAATTTATTTGTAGATAGATTTAATATTAGGTGTTTTTGTAATTTCAAATCTTCTATAATAATAATAATAATAATAATAATTTTAAAAACTGAATTAAAAAGTTAGAATAGAAAATTAGAAATCCACAAATTAGATGCCCTATATATTACCCTACCTCTTCTCCTTCTTTTTCGTTCTATACTTTCTCCGCTCCTTTCTTCTCTCTTCTACTGTTTTACAGATTACAATTCTACGAATTTAAAGCAAAAATGCGTCTAATGAAAACCTCAACCACATTGTTGAAAGAAAAATCAACTACGAATTTAAAGTTTTTTTTTATTGAAATATTATTTCAGTTTATAATTTTGCATTAATCTCAATTTTGATGGCACTTTTGGATTCCTTAAATGTTTGATAACAAAGCTATCATTTAATACCTTTGTTTAGTTTTATCATATTTTTTGATTGAATTTTCTAAATTTTAATGATTATTTTTTCTAGAGTATACAGGTTTAAAAATTCTATTTTGCAAGATTAATTTTATATCGGATCAAATTAAAGCTATGAAACTTTTTAAATATTTCGCATATGTTTAGGTTCCCCGTGGGTATCCGTGGGGTGGCGGGGAATGAGGATGGGGAACCATCTCTCCCCAGGGTGGGGTTTGGGTATGGTGATGGTGGGGAGGAAATGTGTAACACCCTCACACTTAATTAGCTTAATTACTAATAAATAGGTTGAGATAAAATAGGATTTGAAATTTTTTTAATAAAATCCAATAGAGTTTCCTCTGTTTATCGGACTTTTCCAAAATTTACATATTTTAAACCTGTCATATCTGATTAACTTAAAACATAAACTTATGTATTAAACACAGCTAGACTATCCTAATGCCCTGATACAAAAATAATACAAGCTGTGGGTTTCTAAACTTAAGCTATGCTAATTACACCAGTTTGATTCTAGTTCTCTCATGACTAATTTACACTCCACGGGGTGGAGTGTACTCCTGCTCGACCTGCAATAGTGTAAGCTCCGTCTTCGTACCTGTATAAAAAAAGGCAAGAAGGGTAGCATTACAGAGAACTTAGAATAATAGTTTCTACAAAAGTATAGCAATAAACCAAGGTAATTCATTATAAGTCTTTGCCCCCATTAATTTATTATCACTAGTTATGTTTGCACAATCCCTTAGCCCTTATATTGTCTCTAACTTCACACACTAGTATCCATTCTTATTCCATACAGCAGGTTATCCATTCCCTTACTCTTATCTGTTAGGAAATAGGATGCGACAAACGCAGCGGAAAAATAAAAAAAAAATTAATCCTATTTCCATCCAGGATCCATGTGAAATCATGATTTGAGATAGGGAATAAAATTACCTTTTGCAGGGAAGAGGAGACCAACGAATCTTATCACGAACGCTTCGTCAATCACGAGCACATCAATGTGTTGTGCCTCTATTGGTATCCACACGAACAAATTCCCAATTGGAGTCACGTCTCTCTTCTCAATGCTAGTAGAGAAGAGAGAGTCTGTGTATCACTCACTCTATGATATGACGGCTAGGGTTGCCGTTCTGTGTCCCACACCTCATTATTCCCTAAAACTAATAATATTATATTTATAATATTATCAGACCAACTGGTTGGGCTTTTAGGAGATAAATTCGAATTCTATCTTATATGTAGAAGATAAAATCAAATTTATATCTTATACATAAAGATAAAACGAATCATATCTTAATCATATAAGAAAGATTTAATTTTATAAAAATACAACTATTGTATTTTTATCAAATGTAATATCTCCAATTTTATCTGCTCTTAGTGTGTGACCCTATAGGTTCCTGTAACGTTGGCAGTAATGTTAAAATCACATTTTAACTTTACAAGCAATGAGCGGTATCTAGCAACACATCATTGCTACCCAAGTGACAGGAATGTCTGTGATTTTACTAACCTTTTACTGTGACCAATGAACATGTGTAAGTTTAATCCCTTTGTCCAAATATCATAGTTACACTCATGGCATGGAACGTGTCACCCATGAATAGTGTAACCTATGGTTTCTTGATCCCTGAGTAGACGTGTCTAAACAAGTCTCGTCAATATCTCATATTGACTGTCTTGAGTATGGCCATACATTTCACCGTCTCACTCAATCAAGGGGCCCACAGATATAATTCCTATTGATAAGGAAGGACAAATCTCATCTACGTCACTCACATCCCTCTACATGATTTGTCATATACCCGACTACAACCGTTATGATCACCTGGTTAAAGATGATGTTTGATTGCGTGAAAGCATATAATTCCTCATGTTGGGAACCGTAGCGACTTCAGGTCGAAGGACCATGTACACCATTGTCACTATGAGAATCGCTTATGACACTCACTTAATAACCCATGTAGCATTCTCATGGAGGGTCAATCCAGTACACAATTGTCCCAATGTGTACTTACGTGAAGACTTGATATCCCATATTCATGACCGGTGAGATACAGTCATCAGTCTGCCACATACTAGTCTCGATGTATTATAGTTGTCCTTATTAACTATAATACTCGACTAGGGAATCTTTAAGGATAATTATCAATCAATAAGATCTCACTATCAAGTCATGTACTTGATATTCTTATGACATTGAACTTGTAATCCTAAGGACTTTATTACATCTATTTTAATTAAACAATTAAAGCATAAATATAATAAATGAAATGCCTCATTATTATTAATAGTAATAATCCATAAACATGAAATAAGTACAAGTAAAAGAGAAAATACGATTGCCTCTAGGGCACACTCCAACAATCTCCCGCTTGCACTAGTGCCAATCGTTCATGTATCTAATACCATAAGCCCTAACATGTCCCTCATGTTTTTTTATGGCAAGAGGTTTAGTCAGTGGATCAGCAATATTATCATCTGTTGAAACTCTGCATATCTTCACATCTCCTCTGTCAATTATCTCTCGAATGATGTGAAAACGCCGAAGTATATGTTTGGATTTCTGGTGAGATCTCGGTTCCTTAGCTTGCGCAATGGCTCCATTGTTGTCACAATAGAGGTCCACTGGAAACTCAATAATAGGAACAACATCAAGTTCAGTTATGAACTGCTTAATCCAAACCGCTTCCTTTGCTGCTTCTGATGCAGCTATATACTCAGCTTCTGTTGTAGAATCGGCTACAGTCTCTTGCTTTGAACTCTTCCAGCATATAGCCCCACCATTCAAACAAAATACAAATCCAGATTGTGATATGAAATTGTCCTTATCAGTCTGGAAGCTAGCGTCGGTGTAACCCTTTACAACCAGCTCATCTTCACCTTCATATACCAAGAAAGCATCCTTAGTTCTTCTTAAGTACTTTAGGATATTCTTGACTGTTGTCCAGTGACCTTCACCTGGATCTGACTGGTATCTGCTCGTCATGCTCAAAGCATACGAAACATCAAGTCGAGTACATATCATGGCATACATGATAGATCCAATTGCAGATGCATATGGAATTCTATCCATGCGTTCCCTTTCTTCCTTAGTGGAAGGACACTGTTCCTTTGACAAGGTTATACCATGTGACATTGGCAAAGATCCCCTTTTGGAATCCTGCATGTTGAACCGTTTCAACACTTTGTCTATGTACGAACTTTGACTTAGACCAAGCAATCTCCTTGATCTATCTCTATAAATCTTGATGCCTAATATATAGGTCGCTTCACCCAAATCCTTCATAGAAAAGCAATTCCCTAACCAAGTCTTAACAGACTGTAAGGTAGGAATGTCATTCCCGATGAGTAGTATGTCATCCACATACAACACAAGAAAGACAATTGCGCTCCCACTAACCTTCTTATATACACAAGACTCTTCTTCGTTCTTGATGAAACCAAATTGTTTGATTGCATCATCGAATTGAATATTCCAACTTCTAGAAGCTTGTTTCAATCCATAAATGGATCGTTGCAGCTTACAAACCTTTCCAGCATCCTTTGGATCAACAAAACCTTCAGGTTGTGTCATATACACATCCTCTAAAAGATTTCCATTAAGGAAAGCAGTTTTGACATCCATCTTCCAGATTTCATAATCATGAAATGTTGCAATAGCAAGCAAGATCCTAATGGATTTAAGCATGGCAACTGGTGAAAAAGTTTCATCATAATCAATACCATGAACTTGTTTGAAACCTTTAGCAACCAATCGTCCTTTAAAGGTATGTACATTACCATCCATGTCAGTCTTCTTCTTGAAAACCCATTTGCACCCAATTGGTTTTACCCCATCAGGTAGATCAACCAAGATCCAAACTTGGTTGGTGTGCATGGACTCCATCTCAGATCTCATGGCTTGAAGCCATTTCTCAGAGTCAGGGCTGTTTATAGCCTCTTGGTAAGTAGTAGGTTCATCTTGATCAAAAATCATAATGTCATCCTCTTGAGTCAAGAGAAATCCATATCTCTCTGGCTGAAGAGGAATCCTACTTGACCTACGCAAAACTTGTGTAACTTGAGCAGGTTGTACATCCACAACATCTTGTGGAACTTGCTCAACATCCATCGCTTGGTCTTGGCTACTTTGGGATTCTTGAATCTCATCAAGATCTATTTTCCTCCCACTATTTCCTTTAGAGAGAAATTCTATTTCAAGAAATACGCCTGTGCGAGCGACAAACACTTTGCCTTATGTGGGATTGTAGAAATAGTATCCCTTAGTTTCTTTGGGATATCCTACAAAGTAGCATTTATCAGATTTGGGACTGAGTTTATCAAAAAGTAGATGCTTCACATAAACATCACAACCCCAAATCCTGAGAAAAGACATACTAGGACGCCTCCCAGTCCATATCTCATATGGTGTCTTTTCAACCGCTTTCGATGAAGATCGGTTAAGTGTAAAAGCAGCTGTAAGCAGAGCATGTACCCAAAAAGAGATAGGAAGGTCTGATTGACTCATCATACACCTAACCATGTCCAACAAGGTTCGGTTTCTCCTTTCTGAAACACCATTCCACTGGGGCGTTCTAGGAGGAGTGAGTTGAGATACTATACCACACTCTTTTAGATAATCATCGAACTCTTGGCTAAGGTATTCACCACCTCGATCAGATCAAAGGGCTTTAATACTTTTGCCAAGTTGATTTTGTACTTCATTCTTGAATTCCTTGAACTTTTCAAAGGTTTCATGTTTGTATTTCATCAGATATACATACCCATATCTACTAAAATCATCAGTAAATGTGACGAAGTACGGGTAACCTCCTCTAGCATTTGAACTCATAGGCCCACATACATCTGTATGTATGAGTCCCAAAAGTTCATTAGCCCGTTCACTGCTGCCAGTAAATGGGCCCTTTGTCATCTTGCTCAACAAACAAGACTCACATGTCTCATAAGATTCAAAATCAAATGAGTCTAAGAATCCATCTTTATGAAGCTTAGAAATGTGTTTCTCATTTATATGGCCCAAACGACAATGCCAAAGAAAAGTTTGGTTTGTATCATTTGATTTAAACCTTTTAGCATTAATGTTATAGACTGGATGATCAAGATCTAACAAATAAAGACCATTTATTAATTGTGCACTGCCATAAAACATCTCATTCAAATAAATGGAACAACAATTGTTCCTTATTGAAAACGAAAAACCTACTTTGTCTAAACATGAAACTGAAATAATATTCCTACGAATAGCAGGTACACAATAAACATCCTCTAGTTCTAAAACTAATCCACTAGGTAAGGTTAAAATACAAGTTCCAACAGCAATGGCGGCAACTCTTGCTCCATTTCCAACTCGCAGTTCGACTTCACCTTTAGCTAATCTTCTACTCCTTTTTAGATCCTGCACATTAACACAAATATGTGAGGAAACCACAATTGGTGGTTGAAACAACTAAGGAACCCTAGGAGAACACCTAGAAGGGAGGGTTGAATAGGTGTAAAAGAAACCTTGAAAGATTTTCGAAAGAAATGAATCGAAACAATTAAAACAAATGATTTTTGCAAATTTGTCAGCACTTAATCGATTAATCTGAATTCTAATCGATTAAGATCAGAAAAATCAAAGTCACTTAATCGATTATGAAAGTACTTAATCGATTAAATCTATCAGAAACTAAAAAATCACTTTTCAATCGCATACGAAAATCAATCAATTAACACATATGATCAGAGATAAAGCGGAATTGATTAACACCAATATTCTTATTGATTACCTAGGTTATGAAAATGATTTTCCCCAAGTTAATTTGAACAATTAAGATTCAATTCAATCAATTATGAAAAATCACTTTTTCTAGGTTTTCAACCAAGAACACAATGAACAACAAGAATGTAAAGAGTAAGGGTTTAGAGATACGACACAGTGATTTATCCTGGTTCACTTTCATCCACTTGAAAGCTACATCCAGTCCCCTCTTCAACCAAGAGAGATTCTTCACTATGAGGAATTAGAGTTTCTCAAATTATAAGTAAATGCCTCACAAGACTCCCTTCTTGCTAGCCTACAAGAGATACTCCACACCCTTGCCTTGTAATCCTATTGATCTTCTCTCTAATCTAACCTCTACCCCTTGTTGATAATCCACACAACAAGTCTTCACTTGCTTGATGATAATCCACACACCAAGGCTTCACTTTGCTTGATTCACAACCAAGACTTCTTCTTCTTCAATGAGAAATTTGCTTGATGATAATCGACACACCAAGTCTTCTTGTTTGTTGTAGATAGCTTGCCTCTTGCAAAGATTACAACACAATAGAAAACAAAATGACACTCCTATGAATCTCTTCCAATAGCTATGACAAAATCAACATGAGAGATTCAAGAGTTCTTGATCAATTAATTGATTATTTGCGATCAATGATTATTCTTAATCACTTCCTCATATATTTTCTATTTAGCCATTCATTCATTTTCTATATATTATAATCACATACACTCATTTTCAATATTAATATCACCTACCCTAGTGTTTTATACTCTACTTATTCCTCTACCCCTAGTCATCACTATAACAAAGGAGAACCTATGCCCTAAGTCAAGGTAACACCACCTTCTTAACTCAAAAGTGGAAAGAGGTAAGGGAAGCTTGAAACCTTGACTTTCCTCTTGTGCCCTAGCTCCTTGGAATCTTGACCCCTTGAGTTTGTGGAACTTCCTTAAGCCTTTAGCAAAGCTACTAGCCAACGATTGAAACCCTTGTCTAGGAAGGAGAATGAGAAGGAGAGAGCTTGCTTCTACTTAGCCTTGAGATGGAGGAAGCTTGAGTGTGTGTGTGGTCTTCCATGAGAGTGAGGTTCGAAACTTCCAAGGGAGAAGGAGGACAGAGAGGCGTGAGGTTCTGGGGGTAGGGCTTGATCTTGAGCTCCCAAGCTTGATGAGGGTTTGATGATGGTGAGTGGTCTTGATTTTAGGGCTTGAGAGTTGATGGTGGAGATGAAGGGAGTGATAATGGGTGCTCTATTTTCTTGGGTTCTTGATGAAGATAGTGGTGGTGCTTGATCTTAAGAGAAGAAGAAGAAAGAATGGTTGTGTTGGTGCCATGAAGGGGAAACGAATGGATGATGATGAAGTGCTTCTTGGCTTGCTTTGAGAGTGCATGGAGATTGATGAAGAAGAATAAGAAGTGTTTGTTGTTGTTGTGTCTTGTTTTCTTTTTGTTTGCATGAGGGAGTGAATGAGTGGTTGGTAGCGAAAGCTTCTCCAAGAAGCTTGGTGATTGTGTGGCTAGGAGTGAGGCTTCCTTGAGAAGCCACAAATGTGTGGTCTTTAGTTCCTTATTTTTTTTCTTCAGCCCACGAGTGGTAATCGATTACCACCCTAGGTAATCAAGTACATCTTCAATTTCATAATTATCTGGCTCCTCACAGAAGGTAGGTAATCGATTACCACCCCAATGGTAATCGATTATCTCCCCAAAAACTCATTTTAGGGTTTCTCACAGAAAGCTGGTAATTGATTATCTCTCCAAGGTAAGCGATTACCTTGCTTGATTTTCATATTTTGGTTGTTTCTAACTCTAAGACATATTCCTTAACTCATATACATGATTTACTTATTATTATTTCCACTATTTTTAACCTAGATTTATTCTAATTATGCTGGGAATTAAAATCAGGGATGTTACAAAATGGAAACCGAGGATGGGGAATGAGAAAGTACTCCCCGCCTCGTTGCCATCCCTATGGAAAACTCTCAAATAATAGAGATTATATTATGAGAGTTTGAGGTGTGAATAAAACATTGGGTTGGGCATTGTCTTTATTACTCCTTGGTACTAAAATTTATTATAAATTATAGTATATGAATAGGAGAGAGTTTCACACTGGGAAACACTAAATTCATATCTCCTGTGTGAAAATAGTAGAAAGGATATTGTAATGATCCTGCATATAGTGAAATATTTTTCGGAGGTTGTTTTGTGGTTTTTACTCTCGGTATTTGAGAGTTTTCCACGTTAAAAATATTGGTGTCATTTTCTTTTATTGCCTTGCTCAAATTTATTTCCGTTGCACTGTGATATCATTTAATTTAATGATCGATGCTATTTTATGTACAACAATACAAAGTAATGGGAACTATCTTATGTTGTGCCTTAGAAGACTTTGGCTGAAGGAAAACGCAAAAGGTGTTCATGCCTTATTAAGGTGCCTTTATGGTAGACAAGGGATGAAGAGATTTTAATACCATGTCGATATGAGATTCCGATCACTCTTAGGCAATTTTTCTCCTTTAACCTAGTTTGACTAGCCCACTCACAAACAAATTTGCCTATGGAAAAGTTAAAGAGAGGATTTAGAAAAGAAACTAAATTTTTTTAGTTGTTGATTCACTTTGACTGTTAAAAAAAATAAACTTAAAAATTTCTCTAATATCAGTTCATTTTTCTCTTACTTTTAATCTCTTTTTACATCAATTAATTGATTATTTGCGATCAATGGTATCAAGAATTTTTTTGGGATATTGATATTGTAATAAAATCAATATTCGAATCATATGTGTTCGGGGCATGGTTATTTGGTTTTGGGTTGTAGGTGTGTTTTTTTGGGTCGGGATTGTTTTTTTTTTAATTTTTAATTTTTTTTAAATATATATGCAGGCCGCCCGCATGCCTGCCGTGCTCGCATTTAGAGCAGGCAGGGCCTGAAGTTTTGGCCCTAAAATTTTTAACGGGCGGGCGGGCATGGCCGCAAAAATTGCGAGCCATTTGCGGGCGCGGGGCGAAGCCAGCTCGCCCACCCTAATTGTCAATGTTATAAATATCTATATAGATAATTTCTTATATGTTCTTTCGTGTTTTAATTGAAACAAATAAAAATTTGCTAAAAAATTTAAACTTGAGATGTGACTATGTGAAGAGAGTCAATGATAGTTAAGGTGAGGTTATTTAATTTTAATACTTTTTTCACTAAGACATTATCATGAAAATAGAACATACACCTCCTTAAAAGTGAGTAGTGCTCAACCAACAAGGCCCATCACTGTTGGGCTCTGTTCGTCGAGAGTAGTTAAGAGCTTTTAGATTTAGTCAATAAGCCATTACTCCCGTTCGGTGAACAAAAATTAGAAGGAGCTTGTAGCTTTAAAAAGGAGCTTGTAGCTTTTGAAAGATAGTTTTTAGAAAGCTACTTCAAGAAAGCTACTTCAAGTAGCTTTCAAGAAACTAAATTAGCTTTCAATAATTCATATATCAATTATACCATCAAACAAAATTTAAAATTATTTTGCTACCCTTTAATTAATTAACTACATAATTAATAAATTAAGAAAAATGTATTTAATTAATTTTAATTTTATATTTAATTAACTAATTAATTAATTAATTAATTAACTATCTATTTAATAAATAAATAAATAATTTTAAAATTTTAAAATAATAAAATGTTGCATGTCCTTTTTGGCCATTCAATAACTTTTAGCTACTTCAAAAGCTAGTTTTGCCGAACAACACTATTTCAAATAATCAGCTAAACAACTATAAACTCTCAGCTACAAGCTCATAGCTCCTAGTTAGCTAAACAATTACAAGCTAAAAGCTCATAGCTACAAGTTACAAGCTCACAACAACGAGCTAGTTTTGCCGAACAGAACTTTGGTAAATAGCTGAGTTCCTTAATCCTGATGTCAGGGGTTCGATATCTGTTGTAGGCATGAATAAGGCAACCCACTTTGATAATTTCTATGTCTCGAATGAGATTAATCTTTAGCTATCGAAAAATACCCTATGCCAAAAAAAAAAAGTAAAAAGTGCTCAAAACATGAAAAAACTTCTTATTTAAGAACAATTCATTTATGAGAATAACCTTTTTAAACTTAAAATAAACATACGAATATTTGATAACCATTTTTATATTTCCGAAAAATTATTTAAAATCAATTCAAACAAATACATACAGTAGAAATGTTGTTGAGAATGTTTTCAATATGATATATTGATATTGACAATCAGATATTTTTTTTTTAAAAAAAAAAAAGTTTTACTTCTCCTATCTAAATTTGACACGATCCCCTTAAAAGGAAAAAAAAAAAAAATGACCCGATCTAATTACAAGGATTTTCAAGATGACACGTGATCATGTGAGAGTAATAGTCAAGTCAAACCAAGGAGCCATGTTGTTTTTTTTCCATGCAAAGAAATCATTAAAAAAAACATATATTATCTCTATCCTTAGATATAAGATTCTCTTGGAAGATTTAATGTTTATAAAGAAAGTGAAATAATTTAGTTAATTGTATTGGAAATGTGAACTTTTGATATATATTTTCAAAATTACCCTTATTAATATTATTGTGAATCTAAAAAGTGTTAAATAAATAAGGGTGTCTATGAAAAGAATAATTAATGCTCATTAAAAATTAATAAAGAACCTTATAAATAAGGACAAAATAAAAATGTTGAGAGAGCGGCGTTACTAAAATGGCACATAGGAACGAGTTGAAAATACCAACAGCAAAACCATGGGAAGGGAAAGTTCACTTTCCACCTTCCACGTCCACAACTACCTATATATACCATTCAATTTGCTTCTACCACATGAAGCAACATTTGTCTAGATTGTAACTGTGTAACATAATGTGGAGATACATTAATGGAAGAACTGCAACAAGATTTCTATCCACTTCTGCCAGTGCCCGTGGCTGGTGGAACCATGTGAGACCAGCACCGAAGGACCCCATTGTTAGTGTAAATGAAGCTTTTCTTGCTGACCCTTTTCCCCACAAGATCAATCTTGGAGTGGTGTAACCTCTTTCTCTATTCACTTGTTTTCACTTTGCTATGAAAATTAATGTTTACTTATTCTTTCTAATAGTTTTTGTTTTCATCTTGGTTTTTGTACATTATAAGGGGACTTATCGAGATGACGATGGCAGACCCTTCATTCCTCAATGCGTTCGTGATGCGGAAGCAAAGATTGAGAGTTGCAAATTGGAGTGAGTCTTCCACTTTTCCTAAATAGAAATATTGTTAATGATATTTTAATAGATGATATTTGATATAATTTTTCAATTTGTTAATGATATTTTAATAGATGATATTTGATATAATTTTTCAATATTTCATATATATATATATATATATATATATATTATATAAATTCTAAAAAATATCGAATAAATAAGGTTCTTTATTGAAAAGAAATAATTATTATAATTATCCATTGAAATAGCAAATTTATACTCAGCAAGGATGGTTAAAAAAATTCAAAAGTAAAAAACTTAAAGGGGACATGTATTTAATGGTTTGTCTAACATATTAACCAATTATCAAACATCTAATTTAATGCATTTTGCATGGATCAACCAATCACAATTCAAAGCTTACCATTTCTAAACTTTTCATAAATTATTTTAACTGTAATTTGGGACAAAAATTTAGTCTTTTTTTACCATCCTCGTGGAACGGAGGGAGTAAAACAGACCATGACAAACTTCAAACCATTTCTTTATTCCAGAAAATTGATTCTATCGAACTTGTTAAGTTCAATGTCTTGCTTGTTATTGTTGATCATTAATCATGATCATGTAATATACATTGGATATATATAGCGTAGTTAAGAACTAATTCGAAACCTGATAAGCTGGTTTGTACATAGAACTTCAAATCAGTAATTTGAGTCTTTGAGAACATCTTGGACGAAACATTCTTAGGAATTTTTTAACTTTAGGCAAAAGTAGCAAAAATATATTGAAAAGTTTAACTTAATGTTTTGCATCTAAATACTTTAACAAATGCTCTTAGCAGGTATGAGTATGGTGCGATGTATGGGACTTTTCAAGGTATGCGGAGTAGAGGGGGTATACTTCTTTGATTTGCTGAAATTCGTTTAGTATAGGATCACTATGTATAAACTCCATAGATAATAACATAACGAAATAAATTTTTGAAGTAGTATAGTTATCTTAATATATTTATTTACTTTATTCTCAAAAAAAAAAAAAAATATATTTATTTACTTTAAATTTTTATCTTTTTTTTTTATTTTTTTATAAATAAGCCCAAATAATAGAGTTGTGATAAAGAGTTTGGGATTTGAGGATCTAAGTATGAATTTGGTAATGCTACTCTGAGCGTTTGGAATAACAAATGACCCAAGTTTTGGAACAGAAGTACCAAAACACCGATAAGGGGAATTTCAGTGTACCATGTAACACTGAGCAAGTCCCTTAATTTTATTTATTGCTTTTAGCGGTGGATTCAAACAAGCTGGTCTACTACCTGAAGCTGAGTCTTGTGTTAAGTAAAACAAGTGAACAATTTTCTTGTATTGATCTCAATATGTTGTGTAAACAGAAAAAGACCTTATTAAACTTGCGGTTTTTAGAATGATTGGATATATATAACTCATTTAAGTAAAAAGCAATAGCATTTAATATATTAGGATTAACAATTTTGGTTTTAGGGTGCTTATCTGTACTGGCAGCTTATAGATACCATAATCTTTAGTTCTGCACCCTCTCCATTATAAATCAAAACATAACTGATACATTGTGCTCAGCATTCACTTCACTCATATTTAAAGCAATTTACACAACTGTGTCATCTGTTAGTTCATCCAATGAAAATTGAGTTAGAGAAAGTTCACACAAGAATGAATGATTAAGTTCAATTTCAGATAATTATTTCAAATAGAATGATTATGTCGACAATTATTTCAAATAGAACTTTCTTATTTGTTGAGTATTTCGTGCATTGCTTATTTTTTTAATCTCCTTTCTCCTTCTTATCATCCCGTTCTGAATATTGCATTATCTCCTGAATTTGTAAAACATGTATATCAGCAACTACTTAGAATATTTTTGTCTTCTCAGAAAGGAGTATTAATTTGAGTTATTGACAGGGAGTCAAACTCGTGTGCAGTCAGTTCAAAATTTGTTATGGAGAGTGTTAAATTAGCGTATGGGAATGATTCATATGTTGTCAGAGAAGGATTGTTTGCGGGAGTTCCAGCCCTGTCTGGAACTGGTGCATGTCGGCTTTTTGCGGAATTCCAAAGGCATTTCTATCCTGATTCACAAATTTATCTACCAGATCCTACCTGGTCAAAGTATTTCCTTGTCCCTCTAGACCTGGATTATTCTTTCATTTTCTTTCTTTCAGTATCTAATATTCGCAGTTTGTATGCCATAGTCACCACAACATATGGGGACAGGCTGAAATTCCTGTCAAAACCTTTCACTACTATAATCTGGATACCAAAGGATTAGACTTTGCTGCACTCATAAATGATGTCAAGGTATCAGAGTCTAATTATGCTTCATGTCTCTTGCACTAATCTAATAATCTCTAATATGATTAATATCCTTGAATGATAGATGCATTTAGTGTTGACCTATGAACTATCTTTATGATTGCTTCAGCAAGCTGCATTTAGTGAAATTTAAGTTTACAATGTTATTTATCCTATGCAACTATTTAAGAATATCATTAGTTTTGACCTATGAAATAACTTTTTGATTGCTTCAGCAAAATGCGTTAAGTGAAATTTAAGTTTACATTGTTATTTTATTGGATGCAACTATATAAGAATAGATGCATTTAGTGTTGACCTATGAAATATCTTTTCGATTGCTTCAGCAAACTGCATTCAGTGAAATTTTAGTTTCCAATGTTATTTTATCCTATGCAACTATTTTAACAGTAAATAAAGCAACATTTAATTTTCTGGTTATTTGGTGCTGGCAAGTTCAGAATGCACCAGATTGTTCTTTCTTTTTGCTCCATCCATGCGCTCACAATCCAACTGGTGCTGACCCAACTGAGGAACAATGGAGGGAGATATCATACCAGTTCAAGGTGACAACGAATGACATGCTTTGATATTACTTTGTACCATAAGTCTAAGTCGGTTAAAAATTTCAACTCTACATTAATTATTTTCCAGGTAAAAAACCACTTTCCCTTCTTTGACATGGCTTATCAAGGGTTTTCAAGTGGGGATCTTGACAAGGATGCCATAGCACTTCGAATATTCCTTGAAGATGAACATTTAATTGGTTGTGCTCAGTCATTTGCAAAGAATATGGGATTATCAGGGCACAAAGTTGGTTGTCTAAGGTAAGAAAACATTTAATTTCACTCAAAAAGTGGAGTTCTATATCCTAGTAATTAGAAACAAAGCATATATGCAACGACTCTGCAGTCATTAGAATAGAACCTAGCTACATAATATGTTTCATCATGTATCTTTGTGGCAAAGCTCAATTGCATAATAATGCCCATATGTTTTATTATTCTGATTCTTAGGTTCTTCTAGGCTTTACTGATCTACTTTTAAGTTAATATCTATTACAGTGTTCTGTGCCGGGACATAAATCAAGCAGCTGCAGTGAAAAGCCAATTACAACATATTGCCCATTCAATGTATAGCAGCCCTCAAATTCATGCTATCTTACTAGTCACTATGATCTTGAGTGATGTAGATATGGAAACACTTTGGAGGAAAGAGATTAAGGTAATATACAGCTTTCCAACTTTCTTATTTCCTTTTCTTTTCTTTTATAAATTGATCGAAGCTCTACTTATTGATAGGAATTCCTTGGTTGAAGGTAATGGCAAAACGGATTCAAACAATGCGATTTACTCTGCGTCAAAGTCTTGAGAACTTGGGTTCATCTTTCGATTGGGAGCATATAACTACACAGGTGTGTTTATTTTGTAATTCGTATCAATTATTACCTTTTGCTTGAGGCAACACCTTATAACATAAACATGTAGTTGTATACGCCTTAATGCATGAGCAAATGCAGGGTGGCATGTTCTGCTTTTCTGGACTAACCCCTGATCAGGTTAAACACTTGGCGAAGCTATTCCATATATACATGACTCCTGATGGAAGAATAAGGTATGCTTCATGGAAATACCAACAACTCAACCTCAATAACTATAATTAAATTCTCTTTCTTTTTCATTTTTTCTCACTGATTTGTTAATTAGATTATTATGACTGCACTAGAAAATACTCTTGCTATAACTCAATGGTGATACTTGCAGCATAGCAGCTGTGACAACAAGCAATGTGAACTATTTGGCAAATGCAATACATCATGTGACCAGAATTGATAAAGAAGCATTGTCGGCATGTAACGATAGGTTTTGAGGACAAGATACATAAACAATTTTACTTAAAATAGCAGATTTTTGTTAGGAGTCACACATTAACTAGCCTAGGAAACTCAATGTGGTACCTAAGCCATGAGACTCTCCTGATCTTTTGGGTTGGACTCTCTTATGTGCTTAAGTCCTAACAATTTACTTGCAAAAACATTATGACTAATAAAACAGTTATACATCCTACTTCGATCAGCTTTTGATTTTGCTTTTCTTCTTGTCCAAGTTGGTTTATTTTCCATCCTTTGTCTCCTATAATTTTTCTGTTGGTAAAGCGAAAAGAAATAACAGATCTGAAGTAGCTAAGTGAGAAATATATATAATTGAGGCTGAGAAGTTCTCAAGAAACTTCGTCTATGCCTGAAAAATCTAACTGGGACCAATTTAATTAATAAATTAATTTATTCTCTTTCATTCTATATAAAATATGGCCCATATGCACATGGTTGCTTGGGACAATCTAAAGTCACTAGCAGCTCCTCTGCCGACAAATTAGATGAAGCAGGCACAATTTTTAGGCTGTTCACTATCCTTCAATCAATCCCTAGTCCTTTTGCTTTTGCATCATATTAAATGCCGGTACATGTTTCGTGACATTTTCAACCACTTGTGAACTACTCCCTCCGTTTTTTTTCTTTGGTCTTTTTGGAGTTGTGCACACAGACTAAGAAAGTGTTGATTATGATGATTATTGTAAGGTTTATATGTATTTTGTCAAAACTGCCCCTATTTAATCTTTATTGAAAGTTGAGTAGTATTTAATTTTTATAAGTAAGTGTGTCTATTAATTAATGTTTAATGGTTTAGAGATGAGAGAGATGATAAAAATAGAATTAATGATGAGTGAATTAAATGATTGGATGAAAGGTTAAAATTGGAAAAAAAAATATGTTTGTGTATTGGAATTGTAAAAGGACCAAAGATATAAAACAAGGAAAAAAAGGCCAAAAGGACCAAAGAAAAAAAATGGAGGGAGTATAACATTGTGAAGTGGGTTAAAACTTAGAAACACTCCTTATCCCTCTTTGAAGGAAACAAGCAAAACAGGTAGTTATGTTTGCTTATCAAATATGATATATAAAAAAATTATCTATACTAGCGTGTAGTTATGTTTGCTTATCAAATATGATATATAATAAAATTATCTATATTAACGTGTGGACCGGTACTACTATGTATGTCGATCCGCATTTCTATTGTTATACTTTTATTATTAACTTGGAATCAAGAATGTCAATTTTACTTTTTTGATATTGATTGTTGAACTTGGTCAATTGAATTGTTAAATTTTTAAAGAAAGGAGAAATTTAATTTCTAAGAACTAAATTGTAAATTTAAGTTTTAAGAGGGGTATTATGGGTAGAGGCTATTTTACGCCAACTACCATTTAATTATTATTAGTTAAAAAACCATGCTTCTTTTATTATAGATAATAGATGATAGATCCTACAACTTTAGTGATAACTTTGGCTTTATAAGGCAACGAAACAATTTTCCATTGGAATCCATTCTATTTTGTACCAAAGCCAATTCTATAAGTCACTGTTTAAGCATAACTAACCATTACTCAAGATGTGTATTTGATTAGTGGCACACATTCTGAGTAAGAAGTGGTGAAGATATCTCCCTTCGTGAATTGATGGTTTTTATGAGAATTCATGACCGTGACACAAAAGGTTACTCGAAGTATATATAAGATTTTTCTTTGCCTACACGACAGAGTAACAAGCAATACAGGCCAATAGAAAAAGGAATTAACAATCAAATGATTTCAAATGTTTCACCTATCAGGCCAAATTGATAGTATGATAGTAACTTTTAGTTAATAGGTCATTTGTAAGCACCATAATAAGTCATTGTGATTGGAACTGTGTAACTTTTACTCTCTATAAAACTTTGGGTCAACCAAACAAAATAGAAGTAACACCTCCACCAGCTCTTCTCTTTGCAAAACATGAAATCCTTTTGAAAAAAAACAAACACCTTAAAGAACAGGCTATTGGGGAAAAGATACGCATTAGTCAAAGCTGTTGATTAAGGCGTTTCTTTCTTCTTCCCTTCCCTAAAGTAAAAGGACAAAATACTGTGTACATAAATGTCCATAAATGCTTAAACTTTGTTCAGCTACATGAAAATCTCCAAAATTTATATAGATGCAGGGAAAATAAATACACAAAATGATCTCTTGATAACAACTTTTGCGACAACTATGAGCATTATGACCCAAAAGTTGTATCATTGTGGTTGTTCAAGAAACATTCACGGTGGTTTAGCACTCACTACTTCTGCAATAACAAGAACCAATACTATATTTCTCATTTAAAATGAGGCTGCCCAACTCTCTTTTGTCACATTCAAAACAACAAAAGCATGATCATTTATAAACTGCATAAAATTTATAAGATACACTGCACTCATTACACCTTAGATGCAGGATAGTTATTTGAGAAGAAGAAACTCTAGAGAAACTCTATCACAGGAAATTGACTGCCCTTTAATCATGAAGAGCATACACAGCTAAAAGCATCTACACAGAAACTCTAAACATCAACTTGGCCAAGTTACTATGACATGAAATCTTAATTACCTTATGCTTCCCATTTATAAGAACTTTCGAAGCCCGGTAGAGCTAGTAGCGGCACGAGGAATGCCAAAGCACAATGTTGAAATAAGTGAACCAGCACAATCTTCTTCATTATCTCCCTTGAAATCAAAAGATGAGTCATAGCTTAATGAGGACGACGATGATGATGGTAGAATCATTTTCTTGAGATTCAATTTTGGAAGAAGTGCTAGAAGAAGATTGGTTCTTGATCTTTTCTTCTGTGGCTTTTTGCAAGCATTCATAGTGTTGAGATGATAAGAAGGTGGAGGAGTAAGAGGAGGGAGAGTGTCCTTATAGAATGAGTGTTTTGGTGTGCCAGGTTGAGATTCCCACACAAATGGTACAGCAACAGCAACTCTGAAAGATGGGTTGGACATAGAACTTTCCTTTGAAAGTAACCTGCAAAAGAATTTGTCATCTTGCTTGATTTGGAGGACACTACTCTTTTGTGGAAGATCTGCTTTTGGATTAACCATCTTTGTTTGATCAGAATATTACTAGCTTGGTTTCTTTTTCGATTGGTTTTGCAGAGATAAAAGAATGACAAACACAAGGGAAGTCAGCATATAGCTTGCATATCTTTTTATATACAAGCAACACTGTACCTCAACACATGCAACATGGTTATTGATAGGTATAAACTATAAAGTATAAACACTATTAAAATTGTCACTTAAAATGATAGTGCTTTTAATTTCCTGTGCCTAACAGTTTTGACCATTTTCCTCTGCTTATTTTACTGTCTTTTTGCAATATTCTAGGCTATAAGATCGTGGTGTTTCAGCAACAAGTTGAATTTGAAGGCGATTCTTAATTTTTAAGACTTGTGGTGCATGTTTGATTTTATCTCTAATAAGATATTTTGCATAAATCATAAATAGAAATGTATATTCTCTCTAAGTTCCTTTAACTAAAAAGTTAAACTCATGTTTTAAGAAAATTGGTTAATATTATTGTGGAAATGTAAACATTTAATATATTTTTAGCCCTTATAATTATTATTTATTGAGATTCTAAAAAGTATTAATTAAATAAAAATATTTGTGAAAAATCAGGATCGTCTCGGCACATGTGCGATTTAGGCATATAAGACCCCACAGCGCCGTCCATTTTTTAGGGGCCCCCAATTATTCTTTATCTTTTATACTATATTAAAGTATACTTTTAAATATAAAAAAACTATTACTAATTATAATTAATTTATTTAAAAATTAAAAATACTTAAATACACAATCTTATGTAACATTAGGGTCCAATCATTTAAATTTTGGGCCTTGGACTGAAAGTAAGAAAAAAAATTATGCCCTATATTTCATGATGAAACTAAGGGCTCATTTGGTGGACAAGATAAAGATAGTCTGTCTTATCTAATTACTATCCAGAGTTTGGTGACTTAGCATCATAGGATAACGCTATCTTGTTGACCTATCCAATCTAGTTTACCTTGTATTTTCTATCATATGGGGGAGCTGAGTTAGAAATGAGAAAGATATGATAGTGCAGTTTTTCCCTCATACCTCCCTCACATTAGCACTAATGATACCACCACCATCATCACCTCATCAACAAAATTGTTATCTAGTGTGCACCAAACCTTGGATAAGACAAGAGTTATCTTGATCATATCATATTTTGCTCTTTATCCTATCTTGTCCATATCTTATTCTAACCATCAAACAAGCCCTAAAGAAAAAAAAATCACACCCATTCACAAGCGAATTTCACTTTTTATGTTATAAAAAAAAAATGGAATCCCGTTATCAGTGCCAACAAACTCCCTGTTTGGCTCTTTTAGTTCCTTTCAATCCTTGTTAACACTCACGAGTTTCCTATTCCTTTTGCAAAACCCAGCTTCGCAGACCGTAGTCCACCCCAACCCCTAGATAGTAGTCGCTTCACTGCCAGTCCTCAGTCCCACGACCCAACTATCGTCGTCGGCTGCTGCATTGCAAATTGTTTGCCTAATGTAATTGTAATGCCCCAAAATATTAACGGTAAATAAAAATGCTAGTTAACAAAAACTTTTTCCATAAAGAGTGTGAAAACCAAAAGTACTTTTCACTAGAGTAATATTTCTTTTACAAAATAGCCTGAGTGTAAAACATTTATGTACAGAACCCCAAAATCCCTTTTTACACCCAGGGCATTGCTCTTCACAACTCAATCCTTCTACAAAAGGATTCGGATAACGGAATGTCATCCTGGTTGTTTCCTCTAACGAACTCTCACTCCTACAAGAGTGATTTCAGTCCTGTCCTTCAATGAAACCTACCACACAGACATGGTAGATGAGAGTAAGTCACTTGTCATATCGCCTAAGAAGATTATATGCTTAGTCAAACACAAGCATCACAGATATCATTTCAATATAATAAATGCATGCTCAAGTGTCTTAACAAAAATGTCATTAGTTCATAGTTATCTTTCATGCAATGCATGCACGTCTCTCAAATCATTCTTCCATAATCAACTCTTCCAGAAAAACAACACTCTGGGATGGGCAATCGTGCGCTCGATGTTTCCACAACCTGTATAGAGGCCACACCGTTCTATACTGGAACCCCATCGACCACAATCCCAAAATGAACAAGGGGATGATCCCTGAACCATTGTCCACCAATAGTTCCAAGTCCTTGTCATTTCTACAGTGGCGACCACACCGTTCCAACCGTCTCATATAATGGTCACATCGTACTATATGGTTTCCTGATCCTGCATGCACCTTACTCATTTTACGATTCCGTAACACCATGCATGAGATGCACATTCATTATATTAATCATCAACACTTCTATTATCGAGAGTAATCATCATCATTATACACATGGCGGCCACACCGTTCCATGTCTTCATATAGCTGCCACACCAAACTATATGAAATTTCATTATATTTATCATAGATATGGCACCGTTCCACATGTTTTCGTATAGCGGCCACACCGTACTATACAAAATCACATTACACTTATCACACATATGGTGGTCACACCGTTCCACATGTCTTCATATAACGGTCCCACTGTACTATACGGAATCACATCTTATCAGTTAATTCTCCTTAGGGTTCGCTCTCGAGCTTACCCAATCAATTCACATTGTTAACTGTCCCCTGACAGTCAACACTCATATGTCTTAGTCAACATATCCAATCATCCTACTGAAATTATAGCTCATTAATCATATACCATCATTATACTCAAATCATAATTTAAACATCATGCTTAAGCATAATCAATGTAACCATTAATAATCTCATTATTAAAACAAGAGTTAGGATCCGTTGACACCAGGTGTAAAATTTGGTCACTTACACTTTCACATGACTTTTTATATATTATGAAATTTGTCAATCCAACTGTTGAATTATATGTTATTATCATGACGATCAAACATACTAAATTTCAGATCATTCGGAGTTTCATAGGTATGCAATCTAATAATGCATATTCATTTATATTTTAAATAATGTATTATCCATTAAAATAAAATAGTCGGATGAAGCATCAAATAATTTTTATTTCTATGAAATTTTGTAGACATGATCTACTTGATAATAACATATAATTAAACGGTTGAATTGACAAATTTCATAATATATAAAAAGTTATGTGTATGTGTAAGTGTAAGTGACCAAGTTTTACACCTGGTGTCAACGGATCCTAACTCTTAAAACAATACCATTAAATGTTTACTCAGCTATCAACACTTATTGCAAAGACCTTAAAAGATTATGACAATAACCCTATTTATTTATTCATTTCTCTCAGGTCCCAACCGGTTACCATCACCCGCTAACCGATTAAAGGAGTAGATCTGAGAGCAAACAAGTACCTTTTATGAATCAACTCCATTCCAAATCCATTCCTTTCCGTTAAGAGAACTTAGGATACCTATAAGTACATACTTATAATAAGTTATAACCTCAAATCAGTGTTATTAGCATTTCAATTTTTTAAATCCTTTCATATAGTATAGTTCATAACATACACTTATGACTTAAACTTATACCAAACCTTCTCAAAATCCAATTATCAACTTAAGCCAATATCAAATAGAAATTATAGGGTTATTAGGCACTGACTCCAAATCTATACAGAGAGTAACCTAATTCAAATTAAGATGTGTATCATCAAGACAATGAACACTTCGTGATTTATGATTAACTTACTAATCAATTCAGCAATACAATAAAGTATGAGTAATACGTCAGATTAGTCTCTGACTTTGTAAGCGTCGGTCAAGTTAGTCATTGACTTTATCGAAATAGCAATTTAGTCCCTGAGATTTCATTTTAATTCACATATGTCCCTATCTTTATCCCATGTTAAAGCAAATACATCCCTGCGATAGTAACGGCAGGGACTAACTTGATTGACGTTCTCCTATCTTAGGGACTAAATTGCTATTTCGATAAAGTCAGGGACTAACTTGACCGACGCTTACAAAGTCAGGGACTAATCTGACATATTACTCAATAAAGTATCATCATAATTTCTGTTCAGCATGTTCATATAAACATAGAGCAATTCCAACTCATAAAAGTTTATCATAATAAGCTTAATTAACTATTGTTCCCTCTCAGATCCTAACCGGTTAGACTCTGCAGACCTGAGAGCAAAATCTCAATTTCTCAAGTCCAAACATATTCATCGCTCACAATTAACTTATAATCAATAACATACAACAAACAACACATACTAAGCATTTGTTAGAGGCCTTATGTAACACCCCGATTCATTTTTAAAAGAATAATAAATAAAAGTTTGTCATAAAAATGAGGAACTCAAAATTTCTTTTACAAAACAAGTTCATAAACATTTATGGGGGTTTACTATTACAATACAAGCAAAATTAACTGGAGTTCTTTTCTTTCAACTCTTCCGTTGCAACACTCTGATCTTCAAGCTTCTTGAACATTTACCTAAAATGTTAAACCACTAAGGGATGAGACATTTTCAAAACACATTGAATTAAAAGGACAGTAAACAGCACATAATAAAACTCAAGAATAATAACTAAATCAGACAACCATCACAAATCCAGAACTCGTGCAAGGCATGAGCGCCTTTCATATGCCAACCTATAGCTGGATCTCATTCACATCGTTCTCATTCATACTCTCATTATCAATACTTTACTAAGGGATCCATTTATAGAATTGGTACTCTTTTCTTTTCTTTTGAATGATAGTTAGGATTATTGGAAAGGAAGTCAATAATCCATGTTCTTTTGGTATTTCATCATAAAGAGTGGTGCTTGATACTTACTTAACCGGTTATTGGAATCAACTAACCGGTTAAGTTAGTATTAAAGTACCATTCCAAATCATTGGTTCTATCATCGATATTGACTCCTTTCACAATAACCTCGGACCTTATAACATCTAAATGCTCACACACAAAACACACTTGGTCAATATGCACAGGCATATCTCAGTCCAAAAGCAAACAACAACAACCACAACAAGGACTACGCCAATAATCCATAGTAATAGCAAAATCAACAAAACGACAACAAACGACAACCAACAAATATCATATAAGTCAGTCGACATACTCAGGTATGTCTTAGAGTGCAATAATAGAAATCTACTCCCTAGGGTTTTTCACTTCCTACTTTATAGCATAAAAGAGGGGTTGAATATAAACTACCTTAATAATCATAAAATCAACCCATAATACCCCATTTAGTCTTAACCCAACTCAAATAAAATGTCCATTTACTACCCACACTCCAATTTAGTCATTACCCCCAAATTTTATTATAAACTCTAACTATCCCTAACTCAAAGTGCAGAAAAGGTCGCCCCCTTACTTTAGAGGAAGAGGAGGTTCGATTGAAGCTCTAAAGAGCTTGAATCTACCCCCGATCTACTTGGATTTCAACTTCCTTTTCCGATCTCCACTTGGTCCTTGACATTGGAGGAGAGAGAAAGATCCCTAAGAGAGAGAAAGCTCCAAGGGAAGAGAGGGAAAGCTTGCAAACAAGAGGGAGGAGGTGATTTTGTGTGGGATTTAACCAAAACTTGGCTTGGATCCATGGGGAAAGGTTGGAAATGGAGTTTGGGGTGGTGGGAGTGGGTTTGGTACGGAGGAAGAAGAAAGAAGTGGGGCTGGTGCATGGGGGTTGGCTGCTGGTGTGCCTTTTATGCACCAGCCAGACGTGCGCGCACATCACCCACGCCTGGGCACGCCAGCTGCGCCAACTGATGTCGTTTCCCCAATGCGTCTGCGCGTCACAACCTGCACGCCTGGGCGCTGATGCCACTGATCTGGAGCATTTGATGCACCCTGGTGTGCCTGGGCGCACCGAAACGCCTGAATCGTCGATTTTCGCACCTTTTAACCCGATTCGAAGGTTCCTAACCCTTCCTAACACTAAATCAAACATGCACAACATTAAATTACATTTCCAACCATGAAAATCATATTTTAAAACATCAAACACATAAATCACAAATACGAAATATCGAACGAACTAAAACCGAAACTCTAGACTTTACCCTTTCTAACACTCGTCTAACTCAAAATACTTATGACAACTCTCGAACCTTACTAATCTATTGCCAACAACACTCGAGGCATAACCAAGCGGTCGGATGATATTCAAATGCCCTCTAAAGCCTAACATTTTTCCAGAACTCCGTCGAAACACGATTTCGAAGGAATTCCTCGCATTCTAAAACTCGAGACCAACTCCAAACTCAAAACCCATTTCCTAGAACTCTCTAATCAATTACTCAACCAAGATCAAAACACTAGGGACACACTCGGGATCTTGCAATCCCTGGCATTCAAACACAAACAACAAAACCCTAGTCGAGCATTTACCACACCACACGCAAATTAAAACATTCAAAGCCCAATTCATATACCTGTTAAGTACATTCATCGACCACAAACACATTTACCAATCATTTCATATAATAAAATTACATATATTCCCTCTCACATAAATATATATATATATACACACACACACACTAAGATAATAACTATAAACAATTACTACATATATATAAAGATGTGTGTATATATATATATATATATACTAAGAAAGTATCTATAACCAATTATCCACACACACACACACACACACATATATATATATATATATTTTCATTTAGAAAAAGCAGATGTTACACCTTATTCCACTTGATATATCAATTCATATTCATCTATTTATCCTTAACTCATCACACAAGTATTTTCCTTATAATTTCAGAAATCATCATAAAACCATGATAGATTCAAAATCATATATTTATTATTCATTTAAGCCCTTATTCAAATTGTAAATCAAGTGACCAAGTGATTGACTTGACCTCCAAGTCAAGCAACCATGTCTTGGTGCTAATTCAATAATTCTACACAAATCATATGTCAAACTTCACAATCAATAATCCTAGCTAAATGAACGACTTCTCTCATACCTTACACGATTTGGACAGCACTTAGACAAGCTCTAAACACCTAGACAGCAGCTCCAAAACAGCAACAACAGCTAAACCAGAAACAGAGGAGAACACCAACAAACTCAATGAATTCCTCAAGCAATCCCTTACTAATTCAAAACTTAATGTGAAATAACTCAAAGCAAGCTATATGCACGAATTTGAGATGAGATTTTGGCAGAGTTTTGGTACAAGAAATGTAAAGAAAACTGAGGAACCCTTCAGCCACAAGGCCTCTATTTATAGATCAAGAAAATGATGGTGGAAGGGAGGGTGAGTCATCACCAAGGCCACTCATCCCTTCCCCGCGCCCTACAGGTGTCCTAGACACTCTATTGGGGTGCCAAGTGTCTTGGGAAGGCATAAAAACAAAGAAGCATGATTTCCATCTCAAATCGCCTTAATTTTCTGCAGATGCAGGTGCTCTAACTGGTTACCGAGTTCACTAACCGGTTAGACACTGATACAATTCAAAAATTCAAATATAATAAACTGTTGTGCGGAAAAATTGATTTAAAAAGATTTACTTCTCAAAACACAATTTTTACCGTTGGATGTGAAGTTAAAAGGGTTAGGAATCTTGTATAAAAATTTGAGCAAGATCCAACGGTTAATGAAAAAGATGTTCTCCAATCTTTGCATGATATTTTACCAAAATATCATTTTCTAAAATAATAATTCATTTTCTAATGAACTATTTTCTTAAAATATTCTTCTTTATGAAATTTCCTTATTAAAATAAATATTTTATTTATTTATCCTTTTTATAAAAATGAGTGATGTTACAGTAATAATCACATACCGAATTATGTTGACTACTATTCCTGTTACTGTTGCATCTGCAAAGAGAATTTTTTCCAAATTAAAGTTGTTGAAGTCCTATTTGCATTCTATAATGTCACATGAAATACTAAATCGATTAGCATTGATAGCCACTGATAATAAAATCTCGAAGAAAGTTGAATACAATAATTCAATTGACAATTTTGCTTCAAAGAACGCTAGAACAATGATATTTATCAAGTGAAAATTCATATACTTTTCAAGCTGAAAATGAGTTGAGAAATTATGTAATAAAACATTTTTGTATACAATGATTAACTTATATGATTTAATTTTTTTTATTATTATACCTTTTTTAAGGGACCTCACTATTCTTTCAAAAAAAAAAAGGGACCTCACTATTTATATTTATTTTCGGATAGGTCCCTCAAAATGTTTAAGACAGCCAGTAGGAAATAAGCACTTCAAACCCACCAATTCCTTCTCTTTAGTTTGATCCCCCTCGTGGGCCACTTTTGTCGTGACTTAGATACAGCTAGTTAGAGTACTATATTCTGCCTATTCTAATATTTATGAGTGTATGATAGAGTGAGGGGAGTTATGTTTAGGGAGGAAGAAGTAGCACTCAAAGAGGAAGTGGGTGTAACACTCCGATTTAGTAACTTGAGTATATGTTTATTTAGTAAAAATCTGGGAAATTTTTTTCATTGATGACATGGACATAACCTCTTTTCACAAAACAATTTGATTTCAATATTTCCATTGCAAAAACTTATCTGTCAAGTAACATGTCACCCATCAAATTCCAAATCGAGATGTTACCAACATCACACTTTGAAACCCTTTTACCAATTTCATAAAATACTATTACATTTACCCTTATACAAATGGCATCAAATACTGAGTTCCAAATCTAATAAAGGAATAGGCTGAGTTACATTATGGTAGAGCAACATTATCTTAGTAACTTAAGAGACAACATACTTACACAAAACATAACTGCAACCTACACTATGGATCACCATTCTTAGGAGGAACCTCCTTCAATTCCAGATCCTCCTCAGCGTCATCGAACCTTGTAACATCCCCAATTTTATAAAAAATATAAAATATTTATAGGTGTGATTGATTTTCTATCAAAATATAGTTGTAAATAATCATCAAAGTGAATTTTAGTGAAAACATCACCCAAAGATCGTGTCATATCTCATTCGTTAACCGTTGGATCATGCTCAAATTTGGAGACAAGCTTCCCCACCTTCTTATCTTCAAATCCAATGATGGAAATTGTATTTGGAGACCAAAAAGCCTAGGTAATCGTTTACCAGAGCCAGTAATTGATTACCTGGTCAAAATTTCAAAGTTGACCAAATTTAAGTCTGGTAATTGATTACCAAATTGTGGTAATCGATTATCAGATCGTGGTAATCGATTACCATGGCTCTGATGAGCCAACAGTAAGTCGGTTTGAGCATGAATGTCTAGGATTAACCCATTTTTCCACCACAAATTCGTGTAAATATCACCCTTGCACTGTTATAGATTGAAAAGGACATTTGGGAGGGGTTATTTTAAAGGTTTAAGGATTATACCCCCTCCATAATCATCAACAAACATAGAACTCCTCTGAAAAACGAGTTTTCTATTGTGAACTTGGTGGCTTTCGTTCTCCTTCTTCAAGTCACACAAAACCACAAATCATATACCAAATTAAAGTTTGTTCAACCCTCTTCAATTTGATACCAAGTTTTTGTGATTTGGTGGAGTGTAAAGGGATCTATGAGCCTGCAAAGTTGGCTCCTCGAATATGGAAAACCAGAATTCAGATTCGAGTAGCTTTGTTCCTCAGTATTTTATGGTAAGCTCAGGACACCTCAAGCTCTCAAACCTGTTTTAATCTATAGCTAGCATATCCTAGTTTATGTCAAGTTGGCTATTTTGGTGAAACTTGGCTATTTTGCTACAACTTGGCTATTTTTCTGTGAAATTGAATTTGCTATGTCAAGTTGTGATTTATGCATAATATGCCTCCCTTAAGGAACTCCCAATCTCCGTCTTCCAGAGGAAGCATAAAAACTTTGACGCCGAATGCCATCTAAATTCCACGACATCGAGTGCCGGGAGAAAAAGAAATAAAATAGTAGAGAGAGTGAGCGATCCCAAACGATTTCTCATCGACGGGGTGGAATTACGATAGGCAAAAATATTAAGACAATCACACAATAAAAACATATCAACACTTCAATTCACACAAAATTCATCTCACCAATATCACAATTATTCACAATTCTCGTTCTTATAATTTCTTGTCAACATCATTGGTTCTATTCTTAATTTCTTGCTCAACGTCATTTCACCACTCTTTGCCATCATGAAATTGTGACACCCTCGTTTTATATCTTGAAAATAATAAATATTTCCAAATATAGAATACTTGCTATCAAAAATTGGGACTAGAATATTTTTCCTTTTTAATTGGTACTTGCTCAATTATAAACACCTTTAATCTGAATAATTAAAATTCGGCATAATAATACCTTAATTACGAAAAGGCTCTCGAGACAATGTCTTTTTAACATAATGAAAACATATTCGTAACCCTCATTAAAAACATATTATTTGTCTCTTGAGTTTGATCGAACGTATAAAATATAAGCTTATTGCCGAATCCTTTTGAATCAAATTCAGAGTATGCGGAAGTAAAATAATACTTGTGGGACACTGATGAGGTAAAGAAAAACATCATATATATATATATGTGTGTATCATAACATAAAACATCCCCACATGTATCAGTAGCAAGTAACCAAAGTCGAGATAGCAAGAGTTGATAGAACATATACATAACCAGCTGCTCAAAATAAACCTCACTCTAAGACCTCTCAAAAATATATACAATATATCACAATATCAAAATAGAAGTCCCAGAGCAGGTCATCCATGTCCTCAGCAGCTCCTCTGATCCTCTGCAGCTCTATCCCTAGACCTAGGATGCAAAACATCTATGCTATGCAGACTCCTAGGAACCGGCAGGTCCACCTCTAGCGGAAACAGTAGGCTCGACAGGCACCTCCTCCTCGTCCTCATTCTCCACAGGGTCCTCCTCGACCTCGCCCGACTGTGCAGAGACCCCACCACTGGGTCTAGGATCTGCAGAAGCAGTCCTCTCAAAGTTAGTCGGACCAGAAGAAGGAGTCTCCTCAGTAACAACTCTATGGGAAGAAGGGTGAGTACGAGTGGCAGCTCTAAAACGAAAACTATGAAATCAACGCACTGGTCGAGACGGGGGTGGTCCTCTATATGTATAAAAGGGTGGAACATGCATAGTATAGACTAGAGGGATCCTAAATCTATGAGGTTGCACCCGAACTAGAGGGTTAGGGTGGTAGAGAGTGATCTTCACCTCCCCCTCAAATGTGGCTCAGTGCTTCTCGTACGTCCATATACCACTAGGGATAGGGCGTATCTCGATGCAGGCTAGGTATCTGGCCATCACCTAAACAGAGCATAGGGAGTAAGTATACAAATATACATAATCAATAAAGACTAAAATTACAACCACAAGTATATCATGGGCAGACAATTATGCAAGTACATATGAGCGTACCAATTTTCAACATTATATCTCTTATAATGCAAGTGGCATGATGCATGATTTCTATCCACAACTGAGGCCTCTAACAAAAGTCCATCTTGGACGTCCATCCAATACACCGTTGTGTTCCCGGAACACTGAAATTCGTTCCCAGAACATAATGCCAAACCATACTTGGATAAATAAGCATCACTCCTAGAGTGTGCATCACGTTCCCAGAACGAATACGTTCCCAGAACGCATAAAAACCATGTCCCAGACACTGGCCACATTCCCAGAATGTGTCATCAAGTAGGTTACAATTTGGTACTCCCGGAGTACCCTCCTTATATTCCCAGAATATGATAAACGTTTCCTACCAACCCATCTTCCATTCTCTATGCATGAATGCACAATCATTGAGGTTGGTTTTTATCTTTAATTAATTATTGTGATTTAGAAATATCTCAATTTCTCTTTTGAATGATTAATTTGACGTATAACCTTTGGCACAAAAATTCATTCAAGACTTAACTTTAAAAACATGCCATTAGACTTGGATTGGGAAAAACTTAACCAATGGTATTCATTTTTCACTTAAAAGACTTAACTTTTATTTTCAGTTTCAGGTACTAACCGGTTACAGTCTCAGAACCGGTTAGAATTACAGACTTGAACTTGTAAACCATTGTAATTCAGAAAACCCTTTTTCTTGAATTCTTTACCCAATCCATAAACAAAGTTTCAGCATTGTTTTATACCTCAAACCCATTGAATTCATCATTCAAAGTCTAAATCACAATTCATTTCCAATGGAGCATAATTTCCTCTTGAAATTATCTCAAAACATTAAGGTATTAACTCCTCAATAGCAATCTGAAACTAACAGTAATTATCAACATATTTTCATATTGAATTCAAGTGAAATTAGAGTATAGATTTGAGTAAAAATGGTAAGAACACATGACCAATTTCAGAAATTCATTTTCTTTGAAATTTCACAGTATCTAACCGGTTACAAATATCGAATAACTGGTTAGATTATGCAGTCTGTACATTGAAAATGAGGTTTTACATACCATTATTTTTAATACTCAAATCTAACCAATTTCAACACTCAATAGAGTTCGCATACCTTAATTTAAACATGTTCAACCACAGGAACATATTTCATTTGCACGCATTCAATTTAGAGTATTAAATTGCATAAAAACCCACATAAACACAATTTAATACCACACAACTCATGAAAAGCACTTAGATCATGATTCAATCATCAAAATTACTTGCATGCATCAAATCAAAACTGCTCAAAACAGAATTGAGCTATAAATTGGCCTCCAAGCCTCTTTGACCTTTACACATAATGCCCTTTTGAGTCCTTATTGACTTAAATCCTAAAACACTTGATTTTAGTCTCAATCTAGTATAAGGTAAACTTCTCCCTTACCTCAAAGGCGTGTTTGATGAGTATAATCACTGAGTTTTGAAGGAAAATCCACAGACTCCACAGAAATCCTAAGTTCTGCTCTCAGCCACGTTTTCCAGCAACAGGGTTAAAAAACAAGAGAATTTGACATAGAAATTGACCAAAGAAATTGGGGAAAACAATTAGAACTTGATCTAAGTAACATGCACTAAGAAATCAAAGTGGTTTGAAGCTTAAACGTTATCTGTACTTACCAGAACCAAAGCTCAAACTCAGCTTCCAGAAACAAGAGAAAACAGAATTCAGCTTTCCAACTCCAACTTCTAAGATTGATTTCTCCTCACATAAGGACTCTCAGCTCACAAGTTTTATATCAACACAAAGCCCTTGATGCAAGCTTTGCGAATGTGTATCACTCGTTCACCAACACTCAGAGAAGAAGAAGAATTTGGCCACACGAATCAGAAACCCTAATCAAGCCTCTCAACCCAGAATTCAGAGAAATCAACCCCCAAACCTTCAACAATTCCGCCTTTTATAGAGAAATTAGAATAACATGCACGATGACGCGTGTTATCCACTAATTTAGAGCTGTTTTCGTGGCGATTCCATGGATTAATCAAGTGATTACTCATCAAACGCACTAACCCAGTTTCTGGGTTCATCGTCTAATCGGTTACAGGGCATTTCTAATCGGTTAGGTCAGTACAAAATTTAAAAATTAATACTTTTTAAATCTTTCCCTCCAAGAACCTTTCTAATATTATATTTAGGTCCTAACCCAAGGACTAAAATGCAATATCCATAATTTTGTATTTATTTGCCAAATAAAAATATTTTCACCTATTTTTATATTTCATGGCTAATTAAATACAAAATATAAACTTGGAAAATTTATATAAATTAATAATAAAACTTTATTATTAATTTCCTTTTTATCCGGGAGACAAAAATTAGGGGTGTTACAGAAATCACGTCCTTGAACTTATCCATGGTTCTCTTCCACTTGACCTTTCCATTCCCTTCATCAAAATCCTCATTATATTTTAATCTCTTATCCTAAGGATCTTTTCAGTATTTTGAATTTTCTTTATTAAGTTTTATTGAATCATATCCATCGATGACGAGGGATTAAGAAATTGTCATCGTGGACTTTGTTAGCACATCTACATCTCCTCCAATCCTGTAACATCCCTAATTTAATTCCTAGTATAATTGATGATGTGAAAAGCTTAGAGTGAAAGAAATGATAATATTAAGTTAAAACTTGTAACACCTGTCAAAATCCTCGTATATTTTAAATAATAAAATATTATTTTACAATATATTTTTGTAAATAAGAGTATTTTAAAAATAAATTAAATAAATGTTTGATTGATAAAGTGGCATTTCAAATATATTTTATTTAAAGTATGGTTTTGATGTGGTTATTTGATGTTATACTTCAAGGTTTTGTTAAAAAAATATATATATACAATAAGTATTTTCAAGTAAAGTCTTATATATTGATATTTTTAAGGTGTTTTCATGAAAGATAATTTTAGTCATTTTAAATAGCCATCTTATTGAATAAGGAATTGTTTTAGTGAGTTATTAAACTTTGAAAATTCATAACTTTTTAATCGTAACTCCGAAAATTATGATCTTTATATGAAAACGATCGTATTGAAATATAGAATTATTTTTAAAAATGCGACTTTTATAATTTTATGGGTTGATTTATGAAAAATTATTTTTTAGGTCTGTAAAATACGAATTTTGAAAATAATAATTATAAAAAAATAGCTAGAGACCTCCAATAAACTTTTCCTTTTGAGAATCTCTTTTATATATGAAAAGGTGATTTTAGAAAATGAAATGGGGTCTGTACTTATAGTCAATGAGTACAGTTAATTATTTTGTTTAAAAGTGCATTTTTGGGGTGTTTATCTATATTTATTAATGCCTTTCTTCTTAAGCAAGGAAAATTGTTTTGTACAATCTTATAAAACAAATCTAAGATAAAGTGAATGTTTGATTTAAGGTCTATATGAATTTGGTATGATTAATAAATTCTTGAAAAATTTACATTATTTCCATTTAGTATAATACTTCAAATGCTTAAATGTAGTGTATGATTGAAAATGAAAATGCAATGTGTATGTGTGTGTGTGTGTGCATGCATATTTCGGCCTATATATATGTATACATACTAAGGAAAATAAATTTTTGGAAGTCAAACTCTTAATAGTTAAGAAAACTAAGATAAGAGTAAAAATATATAGAAATCAAGTGTGATGGATGAAATGATGTTGATTTGATTTTTGTAAGCACGAATTACTCTAAGTGTTTCCTTGAAATGACCCTTTTTCATGCAAATTTTGGTGTGGACAATTTCACCCTTGCATGTGGTCAACAAACCTTATTTTTAGTGAGTAAACCCATGGCCATAGCTTGTCTATATATACCTAATGCCTTAGTTCTTTCTTCACTTTCACACTTCATTTTCTAAACACTTGGTTTCAAGAGCAACATCAAGCTCTTGAACTTGAAAAAAAAAAGAAGAAAAACCGTGGAAGAGGAAGAAAGAAAAAGGAAAGAAGAAAATTTTCTGAAGACCTAAGTGTTTTTCTCAAGTGGATTGCATGTAGGAGCTTTGTTTCTTCTCCTTATTTTTCTTCTTGATGTAATTTCTATTTGAAGTCTTTGAAAATTTTAAAGTGTTAATATTGTGATGCATGTTGTAGATTAAGCTTAGAATATGTGTAAGTAATGCATGCATGTGATTTACAAGTGTGGATCATGATTTTTGTGTTGTAAAAATTTGTGCAAATGTTCATTTTGTGAGGAGTAATTCGGCCAAGTCTAGGAACAATAAGAGTTCATGATCATCTTGTAAACTTGTACTTATTTTAAGATTTCTCTTTGATGCATGTTAGTTTTCTAGCTTGTTAAGAGAATTAGTGATGCTGACATGTTAGTTAGATAGTTAGATCTTTATTTTTAGGAGTTTATGTTTTTAATTTGTTTTGAGTTCATGCATGTTGCTCTTATGGCTAGATTAGTAGATTTTAGAAGCATGCATGTGAATATGAGAATGTTAAATGCATGATCTTGATCTTGTTAGTGATAAAGTAAGAAACTTGACCTTGCATGTTAAGTTTTGACAAAAAGACTTCATTTTCTTGATGCATGTTTCGGCCTAGGCTAGACGATGAAGAGTTTATGCTTTTAATTATTAAATGACTTGATGCATGTTAACTTTAGGACTTGATTTGTGAAAATCTTGAATAAAAACCTTGTCTTTTTATGATAATAATATAATAAAAAAAATAAAATAATGTTGAGTCTTGCATGCTGAAATTTTAAGTAGATGATGATATTTGGAGGTGAAAAATTCGGTCATGCTTTGGTTTGAGAAGGATAAAATAATTTTGCTGGATTTGAACTTAGATGATGATGAGATTAATACACATGATGTCATTGATGCTTTAGAATCGCTAAAAACTTGTAGACTTAGGAGAAAGAGAACCATGCATGCAAATGATTTTCATGATTGGGAATCTTATCATTAGGATGATATAATTTTGTGGTATGTATATGATGGTTGTTTGTTGTTTTTAATGATAGTAAATAAATTAATTATTTGATGCTATTTATGTTGTTTAATTCGATTCTAATAGAGGAAAATAGAAAATTTGGTTTATATTATTTTGTGTGTATGTTCGGCCTTAGTAGGCTAAATTAGGAAGATTAGTTTAATTAAAGTAGTATTTGATGATTAGATAGGTGTTTGTTTGCAATGAAATGATTTTTTGGTTAATGATAAAATAAATTATGGACTTAATCAAATTAATTATGAAATTTTATAATGAGTTTATAATGTTGTCCAATTTGATTATTTTGTAGCATTAAAGTCTTAAAAATAATAGAAAAGTGTTTTACTTTGTGGTTTTGAGTATAAAGTTTGTATATGAGCGTTCTTGGAAAAATTAAAGTGTTTCGATTTCTAAAGTGTTTTCAATTGATAAAAAGTAAAAGCTTTAAGTACCCTTTGTTATTATAAAGCTACTTTGAAAAATAATGATTTTTCGGTGTTTTTAAGTTGAAAAGTGTGGCTATCCAAGACTGGACCAGCAACCAAAATTAATTGTTTTAAATTATTTTGTTGGTCACTTTAAAAAGTTTTGAGATGTTTAAAGTATAAAAAAAAGGAAGTGTTTAAAGGATATCCTCTATTCAAATGAGATTTTAACGTAAAAATATCTTATTTAATACGAGGTATTTTTAGACGAAGGGGTGGAGCAACAAGGGACAGCAAGGGACCGTCAATGACGCGCATTTGCAGCAGCTAGAGTAAGAGGCGAGAGAGTAGTAGGCCTAAGTCAACGTGACACTTAGACTCAGTTCTAATCTGAATATATCAAGTTTGAAATTCTATTAATTGCTATATGCTATGTGCGCACATGATTATATGTTATGATTCTGATTTCCATGCATTTTAATTTATTTATATATGATCTACTTGGTCTTATAAGCATGTCTGAAATATATCTGTATTACTCTGGAATTCTGGTGATGATTAAAGTGAGACAATGGAAATCATGAAATTTAAGATGAGAATGAAGATAATATGAAATTCATGAGAAAGAGATTATGAGTTGAGACAAGAACAATGATGATGAGAACAATGATGATGAGAATAATGCTGATGAAAATAATGCTGATGAAAATTACGAGTAAGAAATATGAGAAGAATTGTGATGCTGTTTTGCAAAAGCTCAAGTTATGATGAAAGTAATGCTGATGAGAATATTGAGTAAATAAATATGAGATGAATTGTGGCTCTGCTTTGTGAAAGCTCAAATTATGTATAGAGATGTGAATTCAATTGATGAAGTGCCGATGGCAAAGAAATGTGATTGTGCAATGTTTGTGACTCGAGGCTCAATGATTTAAGCTGGATCGCAATGATATCTTGAGGAATGTGGAACCTTGTGCTCTTTGGGGAAAGATAATAACTTTGTTAGTGGTTGGGACTCATCGAAGGGATGTTACGAGGATGAGTCGACCATAGGTATTAAAGAGATTAAAGATGAAAGAAAACTTATAAAAGACTAAAGATGAGAGAAAACTTTTAAAAGACATTGACTAACAAGGTGAGTGTGAGTGCGAAGTAGTGGAGAGGAAGATACCCTGGGTATCTGTGGATACTCGGGCTGTGATTGCAAAAGGGGAGGGTAAGGACGGTGATACGTCAAGAAGCCTTGAGTATTTTTCTAGGCGGAACGAATTCCATATGTGGTAAGGGCAGATCGGTCCGATGCTGTGGTAAGTTCTGCACCCGGAACTATAAAAGTACTGTCGCCCCCTTTGGCAATTCGGGGACAGTGGAGAGGAACTGGAACGAGGCAATGTGATATTTTGCACTTGTGTAATGAGCCAGTATTCTATTTTATTTTTCTACGAGGTAGCAGCCTGCGTGGTAAAGGTCCTGTACTCCTGTTTGCTTCCGACTAGGCTGGGTGGATTGACGAGGAGATGTAGACGTGTGTGCTAACCAGTTATCTCAGTGATGTTTTCCCCACATCGTTGAAGAACCCGAAGTAATAAGACTTAATGATAAAATTTTGTTAAAGAAGAGATTGAAATTCCCTGTAAGAATTAAGCATTATATCATGAGAACTTTCCAAAGAATATGATGTGAATCTTTTGATAGCATAAGAAATGATGTTTTATGAATTGTAAATAACTGTTACATGCACATCATGATTACCTACTGCTATATGTCTTCAGTTATTATATATGTGTCTGATACATGTTTAATATCTGTTAATATTTGGAATCTAGCTTCATAAATTATTCTGTCTATCTTCTTTTACCTTGAGTTATCATTAGACTGTTCTGTTACTGTTGTACTTCTGGAATGCTGAACTCTCTCCTATCATGTTATCGTATCGGGTTACACTGGTATTGCAACTGGTAGATGGCACATCCTATAGCGATCCACATTTGGCCCTTGTTGGAGGGAGCGTGGGAGGTCACCCTTAGTAGGTGGATATGGAGAGGTGATTCTTTTCTTGAGATAGAGGATCCGAAACATGTTATGAGGGGGACAGCTAGGGATATTCATATAGGACATATCATTCTTCGCGATTATCAGGATGGAGGACCGCGGGAGCAGCATGAGTTTGGAGGATAGCCAGTACCATTGGCAGCGGTGCTGCCAGAACCTATCGAGGATGACTTTTTGCAGCAACCATTTGAGGCGCCGGAGGTGGAGGAGAATTGGATGGACATAGATGATGAGGATGTAGTGATGGAAGAGGATTATTTATCCTATTCCGACTCCAGTGGAGAGGATAATATGGTGATAGATTAGTTAGGAGGGGTGATATGATAGAGTTGAATATTAGTGATGATAGCTCATCCGTCTTCTAGTGTTTAGGACCTTTTCTTTTGAGATGAGGATTACCAAAGCAAAGAACCATATATGTAATTAAGCTACTTTTCTATTTATGATGTTTAAAACTTTCATTTTAGAAAACTCTGGTCATGTAATATTTTGAGAGCTTATTTAAAAGTTCCCGGTGATGGGAAGTAATGAGTTGTGATGGCTTATGTTTATTTTATTATGATGATAATTATCTCAAATGTTTTTAGTTGATGGCAGTATCAGTGACAACTCGGTTAAACATGATTTTTGAAAGACTTGGATGGTATTTGTAACACCCCGCATTTTTCCCGTACGTGCGTAAACGATTTTGACGAAAGAAACCTTGAAATGATGATTTTCTGAAAAAGAATTTTTCGTAAGAAAGAAATAAAGTGCTGATTTCTATGGATTTTGATAAACAAAATATTTTATAGAAGAAAAGTGAATGATTTTTGTTGAGGTGGAAAATGCTTTGCTAAATTGTGATTTTTATTAAAAGATGATTTTGTTAGAAATGAAATTTTTGGGTCTGTTATCTTTAAAAATTTGTATCTTTTAAACCGTAAATCGGAATTTTATGATCTTTATATGAAAACGATCGTTTTGAAACCTAGAATTTGAAAATGTAATTTTAGAATTTTCTGGGGTGATTTATAAAAATTTATTTCCAGAATTTAAGGAATACGAATTTTAAGAAAAAAGTGTTTTGTGATGTTGTCTTGGCATGGATTTTATGTGATGTATGTTTGATTCAATGTGTGTGTGACGTGTGATGCATGAAAATGATTATGAAAATATGATTTCTTAGAATTAATTGCATTGTTGTATGAATTAATAATTTTAAGTAAAAGTGATTAGAAAATAAAAATAAAAGACATGTGTGTGTATGTGAGAGTGCCACGGTATGTGCATGTGCATGTAGGTGTGTGTGTATGTGTGTATACCCGTGTGTGTGTGTGTGCATGAACCTAAGATTTGTACTTGATAGGCAAGGAACCAAATAGAACCAAGGGACTAGATGGAAACTAAGGAGTAACTAAGTAGCAAAAACCCTAACTTGAACCCAACTAATACTTAAACCTAGATGACCCCTAAAGTCCTAATCTACTCCACTTTGTCCCCTTAGCTTTGCTAAAGTCCACCCATGCAATCTTTTGTAGTGACCAAACCGCCCCTCCTTAGTTGTGCATGAGCCGAAAATAAACCAAGGGCAATAGGGAGACCATTCGTGACTTATATATGCATGTAGCCTTAGTTCATTTCACCTTCACCCATTCTCATTTTCACCCTTCCAACATAAACACTACTCTAAGAGCTCATCCACCTCTTAGAGAGAAAAAGAAAAGAAAGAGAGAAAGAGAGAGAGAGTGTTGGCCGTGAGCCTTAGGAAGAAGAGGAGGAAATCCACCTTAGATCAAGCCTTTCCCTTTGAAGATCACGAGTGTTAGAAGCTAAAGAGACCAACCTTCTTAGTAGGAGATTCGAAGAACAAGAGGAAGAAATGTAATAGTTTAGTTTTCCCTTTTTAGTTGTAGATCCCTTTTTATTTCTTCTTGCATGTTTATTTTTATGCCTTGTAAGATGAGTTTGTATGTTATAGTTTCTTGATCTTGAACTTTCATGGACTAAAAGTAATTTGTAATATTTGTAACTCTATGTGTGTGATTCGGTTTACATTTTCTTGCTAGATCTTAATGTTTTTCTAACTCAAATTTAAAGATCTAAAGTTTTGTTTGAGATTTTGTGAAGCTTAACCTAGATCTTTCTTGCATGTATATTTTTCTTGTTCTACACCATGATCTATGTATGTTTATGTGATTATTTGACAAGTAAATGCATGATCTAAGTTTAGTTAAGGGTAAAGTAAAATTCTTTGGCCTTGCATGTTGAATTCCTTGTTAAAAACCGTGAGCTATAATATTTTTAAGAAAGGATTGATAAATGAATTTTTTGCTTTGACCATGCTTTAAGATCTTTAGTCTTGCATGCTAAATTTTCTTGTTTAAGTTGTGATCTATGTTGTGTTGGTGTGATTTCTTTATGAATTAATAAATGATTTAAATTTGTTTGAAAAATAAAGTTAAGATCTTTTACTCTACATGTTATTTGATGATGACCTTGTTGATTTATATGCATATATTTTATGATCCATGTCCTTAAAACATGCATGTTAATTTTAAGTAGAAAAATCATGTTTTTGGTTAATGCATGTCACGGTTTTGTAAGAGAAAATTTAAAGGACAAGTTTTAAAATGATTCTTGAAGTGCAAACATGATTTAGCCTAAGTATTTGATTTTTATGTATGCTTTATTTTGTAAGAGGCCATTCGGCCATATTTGATGTAAATGAATTTCATGCTTTTTATTATGTGACAAGTTGATGCATGTAAGTGATAAGACTAGATCTAATAATTTTAAGTTCATGAATGTTATTTTTAGAAGTTTAAAATGTAATCTTGATTTTTACTTAAGACTAAATGATGAACTTAAGTTTTATTGGAGTTCTTTAATAAACATCTTGCTTTGATAAAGTTGATGCATGTTGATATGGATGAGTGATGTGTTTGATGTCTTGATTTGACTTTGTGACTTTTGTATGTTGAAAATTGAACCAAAGCCTTACCTTTTTGCATGTTGGTATTCGGCCATGAGAGCTAGGAATAGGAAATTATATTTGATCATTGTTTAATTTGCATGTATGATGAAATTAAATTAATCTAAAGGTTTAGAATGTGCATGCATGAAGTAATTGAATATGTGCATGAAACTTTGGAATGATTTATGATTTAACATGTTGTTTGACTTAGGTTAAGAAAATAAATTAAGATTTGTTAAATTTTCCTTTTTATGCCCTCGGTTTTTAGTCCTAAAGAGAAAGAAAAATGATTTCATTGTTTTGTGTTTGTATATGTGCATAAATCTTTGTAAAATTTCACTTATATGATTCGGCCTAGGTATGTTAGTGTAGCTAGGAAAATTGTCTATATGAAATGACCTTTGTGAATGACTATATTTTCATGTGCATGATGCTATGTGTGTGATTGGAATGATATGTTGTTTGTTTTTATCTTTTTCGGTTTTTAAGGAGTAAAAGTAAATAAATAAATTTAATAATTAAAGAAGAATTTTGTGTTGATAATTCAATAATTTTCAATGTGATTAGCATTTTGTGAAGGTTTGAAAAGTGATGTGTTGTTTTTATTGAATGTGTTTTCTATATTTGAATTTCCAAAGAATTGAAAAATGTTTTATTGAAAAGTATGGTTTAAGAAATTGATTTGATTTTATTTTCTCAAGTTCTGAATTTTGTTTAATGATTAAGAATAATGATTTTTATAATATGAACGTTTTTATAAGAAAGTTTACCTCAAGACAAATGAATTCTGTTTTAAAGAAATTAATTTAAAGTTGTTTCAAAGTTTTCTCGAAAACATTTTTGATTTGGATTTGAAAACTTTTTTTGAATATGAACAATGTGTTTTCAAAAAGAAATGATTTCAAAGTGATTAAAAACAAATTAATGGATTCGTTAAAAACGTTTCTAACGCACGGGGAAAAATGCTATAGTTCGGACGACAGACGCAAAGGAAACGAGGCGGAACTAGCGATCGGGAAATCTCGGAAAGCTTGCGAAGGCCTACGGTATTTGAGGTGAGAGAGGGGTTTCCCTTAAGACGCCGTGGTATTTAGGTAACTTATTAAGAGGTCCAATCATCTCAAAGGTTGGACTCCAATCTCATTTAGCGTAGTGGTGTATGTGATAGCAATTGTTTGATCGACTGAGATTGGTTTATTAAGTATGATATTATGTTTTCTGGTTGATTATGTTTGAAGTATGTAATTACCTTATGATTTATTCCTAGGTTAAGTAATTATGATGCTTAATAATGTGTTAATAAGAGTTAAATTTTGTGAAAGTAAAGAAATGTAATTGAGAGAATGATAAGTGATGTAAGTGAAGGAAAATTCAAGATAAAGAGTTGAGACTGGGAAAGAGTAACGTGGTTATGGAAGTAAGATGTGGCTTGATTCCTTTGTTTTTGTTTTAGACTGGGACTAGTGTTGAGTTGAGCTTGCATTAGCGCTCAGCAAAAATGTGATTTTTGAAAAAGGTTTTTGAAAAGAGACTTTTGAAAAGCTTTTTGTTAAAAGTTATCTTTTTGAAAAAGTTTTGTGAACCAATCTTTTTGAAAAAGTTTTTGGAGACAATTCTTTTGATAAAGTTTTTGAAATGATATTTTGAGAAATTCCTTTTGAAACAATATTTTGAGAAAGTCTTTTTGAAATAATATTTTTGAGAAAGTTTTATGAAATGACCCTTTTGAGAAAAGTTGGTGAAAACAATATTTTTGTGAACGTTTGTGAAAATAGATTTGTGAAAGTTTTTTTGGAAATATTATTTTTGAGAAAGTTTTGTGAAAGGATATTCTTGAAAACGTTTTGTGAAGTGAAAGTTTTGCGAAATTATGTTTTCTAAAAGTTTTGCGAAAATGTATTTTTGGAAAAAAGCCAACACTACAACAGAAAAGTGAAACAACAGCGTTTGAAAACAACAAATAACAGCATTTGCGAAGTGCGGTTGAATCCAGTGTAGTAGAAAGTGGTACCAGAAACAACAGCGCTTCACAAATGCTGTAGAAAGCCCGTGTTCGCTAAGGTGATATGCACAGTTTACAGCGCTTATATGCGAGAAGCGCTATAAACTCGCATATTTTTTACTGCATTTGCTTTAATAAGCGCTGTAGATATGAAATTAGTGGCTATTTTCTACTGCATTTGTTAAAGCAAGCGCTGTAAATTCCTTTATTTTCTACTGCACTTGCTTAAATAAATGCTGTAAATGTGAATTCTGTAACTATTTTCTACTGCACTTGCCTAAACAGGCGCTATAAATATATTTATATAATTTTTTTTGCTCATATATATTGATGTTTGTTTAAATTTTAAACTTGTTATTGGATATATTAATGAAATCAAATAATTGATCAAAAAATAGTAACATAAATTTCAATTGAGTTGGAAAAAGTACTAAAATTAAATAATATAATTGAAAGGGTTTCTAATTAAATACATCTCTAATTAATCCAGAATCCTTGTTCCAATCAAAAACATACTAATGGAAATAAATAAAATATCAAAAGCATCATATCCATTGTATTATCCAATTCTTCACAAGAGCATCCACATAGTCTTGAGAACTCAAAATTATACTATTGCATAAACAAAAAAAATAGCTAAAAGAAATATATCTCTCCTTCTATTGCTTTTTCTTAGCTTGCTGCTCCTGATTGTTCTTTAATTAATTAAACTATTAGTTACTCCTTCATATCTGCATATGTGAAAAACACACAAATAAATAAGAATAAATTATTAGAATCAACGAAAAAGAACTATCGCACTTGGCAAGGGGAAAAACCAAAAAAACCTGATCCACCCTAGTACATTGATGCAGCAAAACGCCAACTGATACAGCCTGCTCCTAATACAAATAAAAGCTAAAAGAGTTCATGAATCAAAGCTAGCATAACACATAATCAGAGTATAGAACTTGTATAAAATCCAAGCCCAAATCTATAAATATACCCCTAAGTCCTAACACCATAACTTACTGATTATATGATATTTAAGACATAACGAGCCCACTCTTCCTTGAGTTTAGTAAGCATATCCTCGGTGTATTTCAAGCATTGGAAACGACATAATGTAGCCGGAAGCCTTTTGTTTTGACATTGTTCAATGATCTCCCTCATGAAATACATGACATAATAGCCGCAATCAATGGAATTATCTTGGCAAGGGCACTATAAAACAAAAATTAAAAAGAAAAAAATGAAATTTTGAAATTTGTCAAATTAATAACAATTACTTTCCTGATCTAAAAAATTCAAGAACTTGTATATTGTGCGAAGAAAAAAAAGCACATCAAAGTACTTCTTAAACAAGAAACAAAGGTAAATTCATATGTAAAATAAAATAATGCATGCATGTCTTATGATAGAAGTAAAGGATGAAATAAAAGAAAATACCTGAAAGTAATAGGAGACGAGGCAATTTTTCTTCTGTAAAGGGATGCAAACAACTCTCAAAATTAAATATACGCTGCTTCAATTTCTGCATCAAAACATAATAATTAAATTAGTGACGTATAAGTAATTAATGTGATAAGAGTTTCATTCAAATTAGGAATCAAATTACATGATAAACATCAAGTTCCATTAAATCTATAAAAAAAAAACTATCTACTTATAATATTAACAAATAAGTAAGCTCCCCATGCATATATACATTCACAAGAATATATGTTTATACCTAATCTGGTTTGCTTTGTCCATTATTAATTTGTTATATCCAGTTCTCATACAGATAATTTCTTTAATAATATCTTGGGTGTGTTGAGAACTGTGTAATAGTGACATTTTTAGTTAACTTACTTTCTTTTGTACAACAACAGAAATACTCAAGTGCAATGCCTTCCCGCACTGAGCGAAAGCCCATATTTGTAAGCTACCACTTTATTGTCTTCCTATAGGGAAAATTATTGTGTTTATCAATTGAAATTATCTTTATGAGCTCTGACTTGATGCAGGAGTCTCCCACGCCCACAAAACTTATTGCTCCTTTTACACTAGCCTTGTCAGACTCTCATCGATCTAAGTTAACAACTGAGAGGAACCAGGTAGATCTCTTGTTTCACTTCTGTCTTAAATCTTGCACGGCCACACCTTTAGTTTTGGCTTGGTACCCTGCCATGTCCAGATGACTGGAAACATTTTAAGGATAACAGATATATCCTTTTAATAAGTCACTGGCTTTGTCCACGGCTAGATATTTATTTGTTTCTAAAAGCTTTAATTGGTAATGTGAAAGAAATGAAGTGCCAGGAAAATTATTATCTCCATGATCGAAAAATAGGATGTCTAAGCAATTCATTAAACAAAATTATGCTCAATGCTAGACACTATTTATTGCTGGAACTTACACCCTTAGATTTAAGCAACAGTTAGGGGACTGTGCAAATGTTGAAACATGACCCAGGACATCATAAGGTTGCTGTCTTCCCTTTTCCTGGTTTATTTAAGGTATTTAGTCATTTAGGATTTCTTGGTTATCAAGTTGGCTTAGCTTATTTAAGGATTGATAAGCACCTTGAGGAAGAGACTTGATTCATGTATTGAAATTGTTCATAAGATCTATTTCTCCCTTAATTGATCCTCATTGGTACTACTTCCTCTTGTTTTTCTATACATCTCTCAATTCCTTTATTTATTTTTTTAATCTCTTTTCCTTTTTCCCTCATCTAGATACCTGTAGTACTGGCCAAATATTTCAGAAAAAAAATCTGTAATCTCATCACCTTAAACTAGTTCAACAGCTATAAAGCTATAAGTTACATACAATCTTATAACTATAGTAATTTTAAAAAAATATACAAAACATTATCAATTATAATCTTGTTCCTTTCATTCATTGAAGTCATTGGAACTATCACATGGCAAGTGTGCAAAAGGAAGTTCCACTCTAAAAGCTGAAACAAGGGACCAGTCTTAAATTATAGAGTATAAGACAGCCAGGGCTGAGAATTTGCATGTTAGCACTTGTGCATTTTCTACTGCATTAGCTTTAACTTAACTAATAGTAACTAGGTAGATTTAAATCACTAGCGAAGCTCTAGAGAATTTCAGAGACAGTCAGTTGCATATCCCCCACATGGATTATTGGAAAAATAGTTATTCTATCCAAATATAGTCACCCTCTTCCTTTCCATAAAGAACATGTATCAAACAAAGTAGTAGATCAGATCAGAGCTTTTTCACTCAATTTAAACATAACATGCATCTTCAATTCCAATAATATACTAATTGACCTTGGTTTAAGACTAACAACATACATGTATTATCTTATATGAAATTTCCAACTACCAGAGGGAGTACAATCAACTCTTGAGAATCAACCATGAAGGAACATAACACTCACATTTAATCCCTTTTATTAGATTCAAGCAATAACTACCATCCTAGTCCAAATCCAATACTAGAAGTCTAGAACTAAGGAAACGTGCATACATCAAATAAAAGAGGTTATCAAAACGCAGCCAGGGCTTCATGTTGTTTAGGATCACTAACAAAGCATTCTAGAACTTTTTTTTGTTACAATGATGAATTGTCACAACAGGAAAAAGAGTGGATGCAAATTAATTTTCCCTTCCCTCCTCTTCTACCATGAGGTAGGCTTTTTGCACCTAATTTGTTACAATGCACCTAATTTGTTAAAAAAGCATTCTAGAACCTTTTTTTTGTTACAATGAGGTAGGCTTGTTGCACCTAATTTGCACCTTTTTTTTGTTACAATGAGGTAGGCTTATACCCATTCACATCAACCTTAAACTAAAAAAATATAGAATAGAAGAAGTATTAAAGAAAAATTGTAGAGGTCAAAAGCTTTACTAGATATTTATATATTTTTTAAGTCAAATGTCAAAGTTTGATTTCTAAAAATGACATTTGTTAAGAGTAGCATTCATGAATACAAGAAGAGATTAATTCCATTGTCATGAATTCATGATAGTAACACTGAATGGCATTGTAAGTTTGAAATTAATTGTGCAATTCAAAATCTAAAAAATATCATATCCTAAAAATCAAGAATCAATTAGTATACGAATATCAATATCTGTCATTATTATTGACTGAAAAATTACTCTCGTAATTAGATTGAATAACTATGGTGGCGCAGTAGTTAAGTAGAAGGCAGGATCATATATGTTCTATTCCTGCATAGCTGTACTACTGCAGTAAAAAAAAACAGACATTCTGCAAACACAATACAATTTTTTGACCGAATGCATGCGTACATACAGGCACACAGGGGCATGCACAGAAAGTATATGCCATTTCGCAAAATGAGCAAAATGAAGAAAGAGTAAAGAAGGCATTAAGGGAACAAATTACAGTCAGAAAAAATAAATTTCAGTACTCAAAATAATTAGAAGAAAGTAATATGTATGCCTACCAAGTTTGACGAGCTAAGCGATCAGTTGAAATCAGTTCCTGAGCCAGTTAACTCAATCTCATATCTTCCTTCAAATGCTGTGCAAGAGATAAATTAGTCTTTTGGTCAAGCAGTAAATATACAGGTAGGCCTATGAAGTTATAAACTTGAAGTAGGATTAGGAAGCTAAAGAAATACAAGAATTACACGTAACTATATAATTGCATAATGTTAATTACTCTAATAGTTGAAAACAAAGGAACATTTTTATATAAATAACTAGTATCATCAGAGAAATCTTAGCCTAACAACGAGAACTATTTTTATGGAGTCCCTTCATGGACATGGTAAGCCAATGTGATTATTGATCTAACTTTATTGTATGTCATGTATTATATATATATATATATATATATATATATATGTATTTGATAAATCTAAAATTACAAAATACAGGTTTTATCCATACTACTATGGTCCATTTGCTTCAGACTTGAAGGGGATGGGTCAGGTCAGAGTGAATTTCAAGAGAGGTGAACCATTCTTGCCTTTTGATCAACTCTTAGGTGTCCTTCCCCCAAGGAGGTAACATATTTATGTTTTCTAATTTGCTCTGATTTTTTTCTTAATATAAATTGTTTATCCACTACAAGTATGATATATATGTTTCCTTTTCCTTTTTCTTATTTCCAATACTTACTTCCACTAGAATATTATTCTATTAGCTTTTTTTTTATGAAACACAGGGGCTAAGCGCCCAAAACACCAACAAACCTACATCCCTCTATAAAACAAGGTAGCTGCTGAATCAGCCATGAGGGGCAAAGTAATAAAACTAGGAACTACATCATAAATCTTAAAACTAAACTCCAGGTTGTGTGCATAATTTGCCAAAGCGTCAGCCACTTATATTATTCTATTAGCTGATTATACAAAAATGCATCAAACTGAAGAGAGAAACGGTTGTACGTCACTAAAAATTACTAAAGACTGAAAAATAAAGAATTCTGATAATGAATGAGTAATTTATCAGACAATACAGACAGATAGTTTCCCCACAATGAAGAATATTAATGGAGGAGCAAAAATTATTAAAGACAAAATTGTTGAAGTGATTGTTTAAAGAATTCCAGATTGTGCGACAGAATCATTGATAATCAACAGTGATGGAGGAGCAAAATTCAACCAAATTGAGATGACAACAATATGGTCACTCCTAATCCAATTTACAATCATCAATTTCGAAATGTGAAGTTTTGCAACTGATGATCAGCAGATAAGGTAATAGTCTGATCTGATCATTCTCTTAACACTCTCATCAACTTCAGAAAGCTAATGCTAACAAGTTGGATAATAATAGATAAAAGTTCAAGCGAAAAGTCAAATTTTTATTTAAAGATTTCAATTTAACAATATTCATAGCAATGGAATGATGTACCTAACTCACAAAGGACCGAAAGATATGACAACAATGTGTTACCTTGGAAGGAAAGAGGAATGTTGATATGAACACGGCGACGGTGATGAAGGCGAGCGTGGTGTGGTGAGCGTGGCTAACCCTTACTACACAAAGGGCGACAGTGTGCGGTTGCTACAGAGAACAGCGATGACTTGGATAGAAGCTATGGCAGCTATGTGCTTCGGTGCCGAACGTTGTTGAGAGCGAGGGTTTAGGGACCAAAGGAGGTGAGAGAGAGAGAGAGGGTTTAGAGAATAGTGGTGTGGTGAGAGAGACGGTGTGGTGAGAGAGAGATGGTGTCGTGTGGTGAGAGACGGTGATGGGGTTTGTGAGGACGGTGGTGAGAGAGACGGTGTGGTGAGAGAGAGACGGTGTGGTGTGGTGTGGTGAGGGCGGCTGACGGTGATGAAGGAGAGCGTGGCGTGGTGTGGTGACGGCTGATGGCTGACGGTGTTCGTGTGGTAGGACTGATGAGAGTAGCGTGGTGTGGTTGATCGTGAAGAAGAAGAAGGGAGTAGAAGAAGGGAAACCAAAAGGGAGTAGAAGAAGGGACTGATGAGTTTTTTTTAATTAAAAAATAAAAAATAATATTCAAAATATTCAAAAACACAAAAACTAAAGCGTTTCAGCTTATTTGTGCGGGAGGGATTAAATTTCGCACCATACATTCAACAGCATTTGCTTAAAGAAGTGCAGTAAATTAAGCGTGACAATTTTTTTTAAGGGAATTTACTGCATTTACCTAACGAAATGCTGTTAAAAATACTATCCTGATTCTCTTCCCATGTATTAGCTATTTATTTACAACATTTTTAACATAAGTGCTGTAAATTAGGTGTTGTTAAAACTCCTTTGTGGTGTAGTGCAAGGAAATGAGTTTTGAGAAAGTGAATATGATGAGCCGAGAAAGAGTGTGATATGAGATGTTGAAATGTAATGTGATGAATTGGGGAACAGTTGAACGATTAGTGGTCGAGACTCGTTGAAGGGATGTACTAAGGACGAGCCGACTGTTAGGATTAAGCCGTAAATAAAACTTTAAAATCTTAAAACTTTAAAAGACTGTTAAAAGACATACATAACGCGGTGAGGAATGAGTGTGTTATCGAAGTAGTGGAGAGGAAGATACTATGGGTATCTGCGGATACTCAGGTGGAGATTGCATGAGGGGAGGACGATAACGGTGAAACGTCAAGAAGTCTAGAGTATATTTCTGGCAGAACGAACTCCACAGGAGGCGTACTAACGTGGTAGGGACTGGGTCCAATGCCGTGGTAAGTTCTGCACTCGAGACTATAACTATACTGTCGCCCCCTTGAATGCAAATCTAGAACAGTGAGAAGGACTGGAGTGGGGCATTTGTGATTGCCACTGTGAGTGAGACAGTGAGCCTTGATTATATATATGAATTGAATTGAATTGATTTGAGGCTGAGTCCTCCTGGTCTGGGACCATTTGATTGTTGAGACAGCTATCGTGCCCGCATGGTAAAGGTCCTGTACTCCTGTTTGCTTCCAACTAGGTTTGGATGGATGACCGAGGAGATGTAGACGTGTGAGCCGTTTGCCTCAATGATGTTTGTTCCCTTAATCATTGAGTGGACTGAGATGATAAGACTTAATAAACTTAAAGATTCGAAAAAGAAAGTGCAGTAATGGTACTGAATATTGAGTGAGATTCGAGAAGTAAGAATAATATGGTGTTATATGATGATAATGATTATGTTTGTTTATTTGATCTATATGTTGTTTATTGCTTTGTCTTAATAATTGCCTATCGTAAATCCGCATAGTCGACATTACATATTTTGAGTAGCTCACTCTCTCGTACTTCTGCTCTGTATTGGAAAATTTCTGTACGGTCCTTAGATGGAAAACATAGCGAAGTTCCAGCTTATTCGGGAGATAGGAGCATCTCCATTGAAGGGAGACAATATAACTATGACCGGCCGTGTCATAGTTTATATTGAGATGAAACGGAATCGAAAGGAAATCATGGAGAGACTTCTAGCTCGTTATGAGGAGGAGAAGAAAGTATGAGAAGCGGCTATGGGAAGTATTGCTAAGGAGGCTGATGAGGATGATGTTGTTGGCGACCCGAGGATTTAACTATCCAAGAATCAGAGTAGCGCAGCGGAAGCGTTAGAGTAGATGACTAGAAGTTAGGTAATTACCTTTCAAAGTTTTGTAATTCCACTGCAGTTACTTAGAATCCTGGCTCTATCATACTATAACCCCAACTAAGTTCATTTTTTGTATCTATGTTTTGAAATCTAGTTGAATGGGCTGTTAATTTGAAAAGAAGTTTTTGAAAAACAAGTTTCAAGGTGCGGTGTCTGGTGACATCTCGGTTTGGAACTTGAAAGGTTTATGCAATATGAGAACATAAGTCTTAAATTGTAACTATGTTTTGAAAACCTAAATGTTCTCATCTTGTATAACACTTGTTTTTAAAAAAAAAATTTGCCCAAAATTTCACTATAAATAGTTGTGGTTTTCAAGTTGCCAAATCAGGGTGTTACAGTATTTAAGTTGAAGAATTGTACCAAGTGACTAATGATGAGAATTATCAATATGGCTTTCAGAAATGCTTTATGATTAGTAAACGTTTTCCATACAAATGTTAAAGGGTTTTGGTAACAACTCGATTTTCAAAAGGTGAATAATTAACTTGGTGTTCTAAAAAAAATGGCCTCATTTTTAGCAACTTAATAAATAATAAATGGTTGATTTATGTTACGAAAATCAGGCTGTTACATTATGGTATCAGAGCAATGGTTAATCCTCAGTGGCCTTTAGCATAGCCTTATATGCTTACTCTGTGTGACTCTGTGGTGTCTATAGTGTCTATAGTGTCAGTCTATGTCTATGTTTTATGTTGAAATCTTCTTGCTTCCCTTTTCAAGATAAGAAGAGATGAGTCGTCCACGTGGAAGACCTCCTGGTTCGGACTCGGGTAACCCCGGTGGTGACTAGGGATGGCAACGGGGCGGGGAACACTCGGGGAGACCTTTCCCATTCCCCATCCTCGGGTATCATTTGCCCTCCATCCCCATCCCCATTCCCCATGTCGGGGGTTGATTAACCCCCATCCCCATTCCCCATCACCCCACGGGTCCCCACAGGGAACCTAACTTCAACTTGACCTGTTATAAAATTCACAACGTCGAATAGCATTTTAAAACTTGTACACTACAGAAAAATAATCGCTAAAATTCAAGAGATTCAATTTTAAAAAACGTTAAAATAATCGTTAATAATAATAAGAGTGAAGGGACACTTTGGTTCCTCAAGTTTTTCGATAGGGACACTTTAGTCCCTCAAGAAATTTAATTCATTTTTAGTCCCCAAAGTTTTCCAAAAGTACCAATTTAGTCCCTATCCTATTTCCGCTAGCCACTTCGTTGAGGGACTAAATTGGTATTTTTGGAAAACATGAGGGTCTAAATTGGTACTTTTGGAAAACATGGAGGACTAAAAATGAATTAAATTTCTTGAGGGACTAAAGTGTCCCTGTCGAAAAACTTGAGGGATCAAAGTGTCCCTTCACTCTAATAATAATTATAATTATAATTAAAATAATATATGTGAAGTTACTAAAAAACCTATTTTTTAACTATATAAAGCCTAAATATTTAAGGACATATAACTAAAATTGTCGGGGACGGGGAACCCGCGGGGACGGGGGAACCAATCCCATTCCCCGCCCCATAATCTGTTCGGGGGAAAAATCTCCCCATCCCCGCCCCCGCTGGGGAAAAATCCCCAAACTCGGGTCCCCAAACGGGGCGTTCCCCGCGGGGATCCCCATCTGCAGTCTCCCATTGCCATCCCTAGTGGTGACGCGGAGATCCCAGATCTTGTGAATCTTATGGCATAAATGACTGTAATGATGACTGGTATCAACAATAACTTGCAAGCGCTACACCAGCAAGCTCAACAAAATTATAACAACAATCAAGCCCAGAATGTGGAAGTAGAAGGGTATAAAGGATTGGATGAGTTTTGTCGTAGGAATCCGAAGGAATTGCCCCGGAGGAAGCTCTAAGTTGGATAGAAAGCTTGGAAAGGATATTTGAAGGGATGGTGCAGTGTAGTGATGAACAGAAGGTGGCGTATGCTGGTTATATGATGACTAAGGAAGCTGCAGCATGGTGGAGGACAGTTAAGCAGATGATGTTGAATGCTGGAGAGGAGATTTCTTGGGAGTCTTTCAAAGGAAAATTCATGGAGAAGTATTTTCCAATGTATGAGGATTGAAAAAGAAATGGAATTCTTGAAGTTGGTGCAAGGAAACTTGTCCGTTGGGGAGTATGCTTCAAGATTTGAAGAATTGGTTAAGTATGTGCCACAGTATGTTGGAGGAGCAAATGGAAGATCAAAATGTGCTAAATTTAGAGATGGTCTCAAGGCGGAAATTAAGTTGGCTTTCTCTCATCTGGAGATAGAGGACTTTGCTACTCTAGTGAATCGATGTTGCATGTATGAAGGAGGCTTGAAGGCAAGGAGTGCTACAGATAAGGTGGCAAATTCATCTTCATCTCATGGACCAAATCGTAACTCTTCTTTTCATCGAGGCTCTGGTGGAAGGTACTGTACCCCAAATCCGTACTCTGGTGGAAGGAGAGATCAACGCTTTGGAAGGAATGGACATGGTGGGAATGTAGGAAGTAATGCGAACAGAGGAGAGAATAATGGGACGTAATGGTGGTGGTTGCCATAACTCCGAAAGAGCAAGGCAAGGAAGCACCCTTCCTTACTGCAACAGATGCAACCGCAATCACTATGGGCCAATATGTCCATCTCAGAATCCAAACTGTTTTAACTGCAACAAGCATGGTCATATAGCAAGAGATTGTAGAGCGCCGAGGCAAGTGACTAACTCGAAAGCTTCAAATCAACCAAATCAACAAGGGAGAGTGTTTGCCATGATGGGAGCTAAAACCGCAAATGCTGCTAATCTGAACCAAGGTTAATGCCTTAATTGTTTTAAAATTCTTTGTTAAAATGTTATAGTCACCGAGGTCACATAGGTTGAATGAGCAAACGGTGGGTAAATAGTTGGAATCGAACCAGAGTGTGAGGCGACAACGAGTTTAGTGGCGAGTTTGATCGAAGTTGGGGAGAATCATATACGTTGCTGCTCGAATTCTTCAACGCATTTCTCGAGGACGAGAAATCTTCAAGTTGGGGAGAATGTAACACCCGTCAAAGTCCTCGTATATTTTAAATAATAAAATATTATTTTACAATATATTTTTGTAAATAAGAGTATTTTAAATAAAAGCAATTGATTAACACGCTTCAAGCAATTGATTTTTGTAAATAAGAGTATTTCAAGTTGGGGTTAATCGATTAACACGCTTCAGCAGTGAAAAAAATAAAAGCAATTGACTCTCTCTTTCTTCCATTTTTCTTAGTTAGGGTTCAAGAGCACCACTCTTCTCCTTCTTGATCTTCATCAACAACAACAATAAACCGTAGATTAAGAGCAAAAGTCATCAACACACTCTCACAAGGAAAGCTCCAATTCCTCCAATTTCTTCCTCCCTTTCACACCATCTCTCTCTCCTCTCTCTTCCTTGGAGTTTCCAAACCACACATCAATGGAGAGCCACACCCATTCAAGTTTCTTGCACCTTATGAGCAAGTGAACTCAAGCTCACTTCATCTCTCTTTCAACCACAAGGTAAATTGCATCTCTTCCTTTTTCTCTTAGAAATTCGAAATTTCCCCATCTTAGTGGACCATACTCTCATGTTTTTCTCTATCTTATGGCTTGTATAAAATCAAGCTCTCCTTTCCTTATTCTCACTACATTGGTGGCTCTTTGGTTGAGGTTTCTAAGGGTTAGGGCACAAGGATTAAGCTAGGACCTTGTGAAGGTTCTTCCACTCTCTCTTTGGTAGAGGTAAGGAGTGAGTATTACCTTGATTTAGGAATTAGTTCCTAATTAGTATATAGTGATTTGCTAAGAATGTTTGGTTAGTTTGTGATAGGAATCCTAGGATAGAGAATAAGGACACTATCATGACTATGAAAATAAATGAAATGAACCCTTGATTTATGCTTGTGACTAGTTGTGGTTATTATTATTTGATTTTAGTTAATTGTTGTTGTGTGATGTTGATAATTAAGAATACTATAGATGCTTGAGTTCCTAGTTGAAATACATGAATAGTTTTAGTTATGTGTTGGTTTAATATGTCAATGTATGTGTGTGATAGATAAAGTAAATTGTATGAATAAGTGAATCTAAGTGTATGGTTAACTAGAAAGAACATGAAGTAATTTAAAAAGGAATGGATTGTTGAATTGATCATTGGGGACATTGGCACACTAGGTGCCCCTGCTAGGAGTTTCAAATGCCCCATTAGGGCTAAATGCCCCATCAGGCCAAATGCCCCATTAGGTCCAAACGCCCCGTTAGGCGTCGATGTACCCAATTGATCAATTCAACGAAAACTAAAATAATGAAAAATGTGAAAGGACTAAAGTATGTAAATTGAATATGCCAAGTGTGATAAGAATGAGTAAAGATTATAAGTATTGTCCTAACGGGTGATGCCTAATGGGTGACCAAAAGTCCTGATGGATGTAAAGTCCCTAATGGGTGTACAAATGCCCTAGCAGGAGCAACCAATTCCTAGTGGTGCAAATAAGACAAAAGAATAAAATAAGGAAGAGAATGAGTGATGAAAAGACTAATGGACGATCACATCATAATGGGATCAAAAATGAAAATGTTGAATGTGTATGAGCATGATTATGGAATGATTGAATGAAATTACGTGTGCTAAATGTCTAATTGTGTTTGGCTTGGTATGTTCCTATGTCTAATTAGAAATTGCTTTCTACTTCATGTGAAATGCTCACCTCCTTACCATTTTTTACAGGTACTGAGCTTGAGCTTGCACAACCCCCGGCCGAGCAGGTGCACTCTCCCTCTCAAGGAGAGTAGATAGTGGTTGTTCAGGACATTTTGTTGTCCTGGTTAATTTGGGTTTTGTGTATGTTGTTATCGTTTTGTATATGCATTGTAAAGCATCATTCTTTTTGGGTTAGCTAGGACCACTTCCTTTGGTGAGAAGTGTATTTTTGGGAAAACTTAAACAACTCCACAACTCATTCATGCTTACTGCTATCTCTGATGTATTTGGATTATGATGGGGATGCATATGATGCTCCTTCATACTTTAGCCATGTTGGCTTCTGGATGAAAAGGATATTCTTGATTTTCACAGGTTATAGGAAAAATCTAATTTTTGGAATATGCAATAAACAAAGGAAACTCTGTCCGAAATGACAGAGATTTTTATAAGACAAATAGTTTTAAAAAGAAATTTTAAAGTCACTATTTTGATCATTGGGGTTATTAAGGGTAATTATAAATAGGGTGTTACATTTATGGTATCAGAGCAGTTTCCCTCGGCCTTTGGAGTGTGAACTCACTATTCCCATGGTTACTCATCAAGCGAGTAACCGAAGTGTAAACCTAGGTGTCTAAGTTAGTAGTAGTATATATATGTGTATATAATTATTTGACTATTCGATCTTTAACTGGCTGTCCCTCCATGGCTAAACAGTATGGCGGGGAGGCGGACCGACAATGATCGAATTACTGCAATCCTTGAGACTCTGGTTTAGTTGCAGCAAAACCCGGCCCAAGCTCAGCGGAACCAAGCTGAGAATCTCGCGCAGATGCAGCAAAATCAAGCCCAGAACATAGCAGCAGTTGTAGCAGCTGCAGCAGCAGCCCTACAACCTCCACCACCAGCTTTAGAATGAGCGACCCACCGAGGTTTGAAGAGGGTTACAACCCAGATGGAGCTCAAAAGTGGCTCCGGGAGATGGAAAAGATTCTCCGCTCACTGCGACCACCAGCGGATCACTATGTTAGATTGGTGGAATATGTTCTATCTGGCGATGCGGAGCATTGGTGGGAGCATCAGAGGAGGGGCTTAGAGGCAGCAAATGAAGCCATCACTTGGGATCTCTTCAAGATCCGTTTCCTAGGGAAGTACTTTCCAGAGGATGTTAGGAGGGAAAAGGAGATGGCTTTTCTCAAGTTGGAGCAGGGGAATATGAGTGTCGGTGAATATGCAGCATGATTTGGAGATTTGATCTGATACTCAAGCAGCTACAGGGACGCAGACGAGCGCACTAAGTGCATCCAATTTGAGTCTGGTCTTCATGCCAAGATTAGAACTGCTTTCACATATCAGGGCATGGCTAATCTTTCCCAACTGGTTAACATGACAAGTGCTTATGAAAGTGCACTCAAGCAGAAGATGGCGGAAGAGCGTAGCAAAGCAGCTCAGAAATCTGTTGGTCCTGTTAGGGGCAAGGGTCCGATGCAGAGGTCAGGCCCATATTCTAATGCAAAAGCTGCAGCCCCAAGGGGAACTGGTCAGATGGCGATTACTTATGATTCTATCCCAGCTTGCCAGCATTGTGGAAAGCGACACAGAGGGGTATGCTGGAGTCTGGATCCACGCAAAAGAGAAGGGCTTTGTTTTCATTGTGGACAGCCTGGACATTTTGCTGCTAATTGCCCCAAAAACACATTGAAGAAAGAAGTTAATGTAGCCAAGGCACAAAAAGCTGGTGGAAGTCAGCCATTACAGACGAGCAAAGTGTATACCATGGATGGCAAAGAAGTGGAATTATCTAACGAGCTCATCAAAGGTACATGTTCCATTAATAATATATCCTGTGGTGTACTTTTCGATTGTGGTGCTTCTCATTCTTTCATCTCTCATAGTTGCATGAAGAAGCTAGGGTTATCATCTGTTGAAATGCCATTTAAGCTATCAGTTTCTACCCCTACAAATTCTTCAGTAATTACATCGCAAATGTGCTTGGATTGTCCACTCCGAGTCTTGGAGCGAGAGTTCAAAGTGAATCTAATTTGATTGCCCTTGAATAAATTGGATATCATTTTGGGAATGGACTGGATGTCTCAACACAATGTTCTGATTGACTGTCGTCAGAAGTCAGTTATCTTTGGTAATCTCCCTTTGTTTACCATGGAAGTGGAGGAAATGTCAGATATCAGTCAGATTCCAATAGTCTGCGAATTTCCGGAAGTCTTTCCTGAAGAGATTCCCGGATTACCACCCAAGAGAGAAGTAGAATTTGGTATTGGTCTTATGCCTGGAACAGGTCCAATTTCTATAGCACCGTACAGAATGGCACCTCCTTAATTAGAAGAGTTGAAGAAGCAGTTAGAGGAGTTGTTGGCCAAGTAGTTGATTAGGCCAAGTGTATCTCCCTGGGGTGCTCCGATTCTTTTTGTGAAGAAGAAGGACGGTAACCTCCGGATGTGCACGGACTACAGGCAATTAAATGTTGTGACAGTGAAAAATAAATATCCACTCCCTCGCATCGATGATTTCCTTGACCAATTAAGGGGTGCAACAGTGTTTTCTAAACTTGACCTCCGATCGGGATACCATCAAATTCGTATCCGAGAAGAGGATATTCCTAAAACTGCATTCAGGACGCGATATGGCCACTTTGAGTATGTTGTGATGCCTTTTGGTTTAACAAACGCTCCTGCAATATTCATGGATTACATGAATAGAATCTTCATGCCTTATTTGGATTCCTTTGTGATAGTATTCATTGACGACATTCTCATCTATTCAAAGAGTCCAAGTGAGCATGAGGAACATCTGAGGATAGTATTGCAGATTCTCAAGGAAAAGCGCTCTATGCAAAGCTCTCCAAGTGTAGTTTCTGGTTGAAAGAAGTCCACTTCCTAGGTCATGTTATCTCTGCATAGGGAGTTGCTGTGGATCCTTCTAAGGTGGAGTCAGTATTAAAGTGGGAGAGACCCCATTCAGTGACAGATATTACGAATTTTCTGGGCATGGCAGGTTATTATTGGAGATACATTGCGAGATTTTCTAAATTAGCCCTTCCTTTAACCATGCTAACCAGGAAAGATGTGCCTTATCAATGGTCTCAGGAGTGTGAGCAGAGCTTCCAAGAGATTAAAAGGAGATTGACTAGATCTCCGGTGTTACAACAAAAATGTATCAAGATTTAAAGAAACTCTATTGGTGGCCAAATTTGAAAATGGATGTGGCGGACCATGTGTCTCATTGCATGATTTGTCAAAAAGTAAAGATCGAACACCAGAAACCAGGTGGTCCATTGCGATCAATTGATATTCCTGAGTGGAAATGGGACAACATTGCTATGGACTTTGTGTCCAGTTTACCTAGAACCACTGCAGGGTGTGACGCTGTTTGGGTTGTTGTGGATAGTTTGACGAAGTGTGCTCACTTCATCCCGATAAATATGAAGTAAAGTTTGGAAAAGTTGACACAATTGTACATTCGGGACATAGTTAAGCTTCATGGTGTACCCTCCAGCATAGTATTAGATTTTGACCCGAGATTCTTATCTATATTTTGGCAGAGTCTCCAACAGGCTTTGGGTACTAAGTTGAGATTTAGTACGGCTTACCTTCCGCAAACTGATGGGCAATCTGGACGTACTATTCAGTCTTTAGAGGATTTGTTGAGAGCTTGTGTGCTAGAACAGGTGGGCAGCTGGGAGCAGCTTTTACCGCTGATGGAATTTACTTACAACAATAGTTTCCACTCTAGCATCGGGATGGCACCATTTGAGGCACTTTATAGCAGGAAGAGTAGAACGCCTCTTTGTTGGTTCCAGATTGGTGAGAACTTGTTGATTGGGCCAGACATTGTGCAAGACACTAATGAGAAGATCACCATGATTAAGAACAAGATGAAAACTTCTCAGGATCGTCAGAAGAGCTATGCAGATAAGCGTAGGAGACCACTAGAATTTGATGTGGGTGATCATGTTTTTCTAAGGGTGTCCCCTACCACAGGTATTGGGCGAGCAATCAAGTCCAAGAAGCTAACTCCTAGGTTTGTTGGTCCGTATAAGATCTTGGAGTAGGTTGGGCCATTGGCATACAGGATCGCCTTACCCCCGCATCTTTCAAAGCTTCATGATGTATTCCATGTTTCTCAACTGAGGAAATACATTCATGATCCTTCACATGTGGTCACTGTTGATGATTTGCCCTTGAGAGAGAACTTGACCTTTGAAGTATTGCCAATCAGAATTGATTACAGGCGGGTTAAGCAACTCAGAGGTAAAGAGATCTCGTTGGTGAAGGTGATTTGGAACAGAAACAACGTGGAAGAGGCTACTTGGGAGCGGGAGGACAAGATGAAAGAGTCTCATCTACAATTGTTCCAGGATAGCTGAATTTCGAGGACGAAATTCTGGTAAGTGGGAGAGGATTGTAACATCCCTAATTTAATTCCTAGTATAATTGATGATGTGAAAATCTTAGAGTGAAGGAAATGATAATATTAAGTTAAAACTAGTGAATTGAAGACTCGTTTTAGGATTAAAAGCATAGAATGTTAGGAAATTTAAAATAAAACATTTACAACTCAAAACTTAAATTCCACTGTTGGATATGAAGGTTAGTAGGTAGAGAAGCTTGCTTTCAAATTTGAGCAAGATCCAACGGGTAACGAAGAAGTTATGTTGCTTTGAAGTGCAAAGTAAAGAAGAACTAAATGGGTTAATCGATTAAAGCCCGATCCCTGGGAAGAATGAAAAGAGCTGAAATAGACGAGTTAATCAATTAATCTGGGGGTTAATCGATTAAGGGCTGACAGCTATTTTTGGCAAGTTTACACAGGTTAATCGTTTAACCATCGGGTTAATCAATTAACACGCTTCAGCAGTGAAAAAAATAAAAGCAATTGAACTCTCTCTTTCTTCCATTTTTCTTAGTTAGGGTTCAAGAGCACCACTCTTCTCCTTCTTGATCTTCATCAACAACAGCAATAAACCTTAGATTAAGAGCAAAAATCATCACCACACTCTCACAAGGCAAGCTCCAATTCCTCCAATTTCTTCCTCCCTCTCACGTCATCTCTCTCTCCTCTGTCTTCCTTGGAGTTTCCAAACCACACATCAATGGACAACCACACCCATTCAAGTTTCTTGCACCTTATGAGCAAGTGAACTCAAGCTCACTTCCTCTCTCTTTCAACCACAAGGTAAATTGCATCTCTTCCTTCTTCTCTTAGAAATTCGAAATTTCCCCATCTTAGTGGACCATACGCTCATGTTTTTCTCTATCTTATGGCTTGTAGAAAATCAAGCTCTCCTTTCCTTATTCTCACTACATTGGTGGCTCCTTGGTTGAGGTTGCTAAGGGTTAGGGCACAAGGATTAAGCTAGGACCTTGTGAAGGTTCTTCCACTCTCTCTTTGGTAGAGGTAAGAAGTGAGTGTTACCTTGATTTAGGAATTAGTTCCTAATAAGTATATAGTAATTTGCTAAGAATGTTTGGTTAGTTTGTGATAGGAATCCTAGGATAGAGAATAAGGACACTATCATGACTACGAAAATAAATGAAATGAACCCTTGATTTATGCTTGTGACTAGTTGTGGTTATTATTATTTGATTTTAGTTAATTGTTGTTGTGTGATGTTGATAATTAAGAATATTATAGATGCTTGAGTTCCTAGTTGAAATACATGAATAGTTTTAGTTATGTGGTTGTTTAATATGTCAATGTATGTGTGTGATAGATAAAGTAAATTGTATGAATAAGTGAATCTAAGTGTATGGTTAACTAGAAAGAACAGGAAGTAATTTAAAAAGGAATGGATTGTTGAATTGATCATTAGGGACATTGGCACACTAGGTGCCCCTGCTAGGTGTTTCAAATGCCCCATTAGGGCTAAATGCCCCATCAGGCCAAATGCCCCATTAGGTCCAAACGCCCCGTTAGGCGTCGATGTACCCAATTGATCAATTCATCGAAAACTAAAAGAATGGAAAATGTGAAAAGGACTAAAGTATGTAAATTGAATATGCCAAGTGTGATAAGAATGAGTAAAGATTATAAGTATTGTCCTAACGGGTGATGCCTAATGGGTGACCAAAAGTCCTGATGGGTGTAAGGTCCCTAATGGGTGTACAAATGCCCTAGCAGGAGCGACCAATTCCTAGTGGTGCAAATAAGACAAAAGAGTAAAATAAGGAAGAGAATGAGTGATGAAAAGACTAATGGACGGTCACATCATAATGGGAACAAAAATGAAAATGTTGAATGTGTATGAGCATGATTATGGAATGATTGAATGAAATTACATGTGCTAAATGTCTAATTGTGTTTGACTTGGTTTGTTACTATGTCTAATTAGAAACTGCTTTCTACTTTATGTGTAATGCTCACCTCCTTACCATTTTTTACAGGTACTGAGATTGAGCTTGCACAACCCCAGGCCGAGCAGGTGCACTCTCCCTCACAGGGAGAGTAGATAGTGGTTGTTCATTACATTTTTTCGTCCTAGTTAATTTGGGTTTTGTATACGTTGTTATCATTTTGTATATGCATTGTAAAGCATCATTCTTTTTGGGTTAGCTAGGACCACTTCCTTTGGTGAGAAGTGTATTTTTGGGAAAACTTAAACAACTCCACAACTCATTCATGCTTATTGCTATCTCTGATGTATTTGGATTATGATGGGGATGCATCTGATGCTCCTTCATACTTTAGCCCTGTTGGCTTCTGGATGAAAAGGATAATCTTGATTTGCACAGGTTATAGGAAAAATCTAATTTTTGGAATATCCAATAAACAAAGGAAACTCTGTCCGAATTGACAGAGATTTTTATAAGACAAATAGTTTTAAAAAGAAATTTTAAAGTCACTATTTTGATCATTGGGGTTATTAAGGGTAATTATAAATAGGGTGTTACATTTATGGTATCAGAGCAGTTTCCCTCGGCCTTTGGAGTGTGAACTCACTATTCCCATGGTTACTCATCAAGCGAGTAACCGAAGTGTAAACCTAGGTGTCTAAGTTAGTAGTAGTATATATATGTGTATATAATTATTTGACTATTCGATCTTTAACTGGCTGTCCCTCCATGGCTAAACAGTATGGCGGGGAGGCGGGCCGACAATGATCGAATTACTGCAATCCTTGAGACTTTGGTTCAGTTGCAGCAAAACCCGGCCCAAGCTCAGCAGAACCAAGCTGAGAATCTTGCGCAGATGCAGCAAAATCAATCCCAGAACATAGCAGCAGCTGTAGCAGTTGCAACAGCAGCCCTACAACCTCCACCACCAACTCCGGTCGAGATTGGCTGGATGGCCCGATTCAGAAAGAGAAACCCACCGAGGTTTGAAGAGGGTTACAACCCAGATGGAGCTCAAAAGTGGCTCCAGGAGATGGAAAAGATTCTCCGCTCACTACGACCACCAACGGATCACTATGTTAGATTGGTGGAATATGTTCTGTCTGGCGATGCAGAGCATTGGTGGGAGCATCAGAGGAGGGGCTTAGAGTCAGCAAATGAAGCCATCACTTGGGATCTCTTCAGTATCCGTTTCCTAGGGAAGTACTTTCCAGAGGATGTCAGGAGGGAAAAGGAGATGGCTTTTCTCAAGTTGGGGCAGGGGAACATGATGTCGGTGAATATGCAGCACGATTTGAAGATTTGATCCGATACTCAGGCAGCTACAGGGACGTAGACGAGTGCACTAAGTGCATCAAATTTGAGACTGGTCTTCATGCCAAGATTAGAACTTCTTTCACATATCAGGGCATCGCTGATCTTTCCCAACTGGTTAACATGATAAGTGCTTATGAAAGTGCACTCAAGCTGGAGATGGCGGAAGAGCGTAGCAAAGCAGCTCAGAAATCTATTGGTCCTGTTAGGGGCAAGGGTCCGATGCAGAGGTCAGGCCCATATTCTAATGCAAAAGCTGCAGCCCCAAGGGGAACTGGTCAGATGGCGATTACTTATGATTCTATCCCAGCTTGCCAGCATTGTGGAAAGCGACACAGAGGGGTATGCTGGAGTCTGGATCCACGCAAAAGAGAAGGGCTTTGTTTTCATTGTGGACAGCCTGGACATTTTGCTTCTAATTGCCCCAAAAACACATTGAAGAAAGAAGTGAATGTAGCCAAGGCGCAAAAAGCTTGTGGAAGTCACCCATTACAGACGGGCAAAGTGTATACCATGGATGGCGAAGAAGTGGAATTATCTGACGAGCTCATCAAAGGTACATGTTCCATTAATAATATATACTGTGGTGTACTTTTCGATTGTGGTGGTTCTCATTCTTTCATCTCTCATAGTTGCATGAAGAAGCTAGGGTTATCATCTGTTGAAATGCCATTTAAGCTATCAGTTTCTACCCCTACAAATTCTTCAGTAATTACATCACAAATGTGATTGGATTGTCCACTCCGAGTCTTGGAGCGAAAGTTCAAAGTGAATCTAATTTGTTTTCCCTTGAATAAATTGGATATCATTTTGGGAATGGACTAGATGTCTAAACACGATGTTCTGATTGACTGTCGTCAGAAGGCAGTTATCTTTGTTAATCTCCCTTTGTCTGCCATGGAAGTGGAGGAAATTTCATATATCAGTCAGATTCCAATAGTCTGCAAATTTCCGGAAGTCTTTCCTGAAGAGATTCCCGGATTACCACCCAAGAGAGAAATAGAATTTGGTATTGATCTGATGCTTGGAACAGGTCCAATTTCTATAGCACCGTACAGAATGGCACCTCCTGAATTAGAAGAGTTGAAGAAGCAGTTAGAGGAGTTGTTGGCCAAGCAGTTGATTAGGCCAAGTGTATCTCTCTGGGGTGCTTCGATTCTTTTTGTGAAGAAGAAGGACGGTAACCTCCGGATGTGCACGGACTACAGGCAATTAAATGCTGTGACAGTGAAAAATAAATATCCACTCCCTCGCATCGATGATTTCCTTGACCAATTAAGGGGTGCAACAATGTTTTCTAAACTTGACCTCTGATCGGGATACCATCAAATTCGTATCCGAGAAGAGGATATTCCTAAAACTGCATTCAGGACGCGATATGGCCACTTTGAGTATGTTGTGATGCCTTTTGGTTTAACAAACGCTCCTAAAATATTCATGGATTACATGAATAGAATCTTCATGCCTTATTCATTGACTACATTCTCATCTATTCAAAGATTCCATGTGAGCACGAAGAACATCTGAGGATAGTATTGCAGATTCTCAAGGAAAAGCGCTCTATGCAAAGCTCTCCAAGTGTAGTTTCTGGTTGAGTGAAGTCCACTTCCTAGGTCATGTTATGTCTGCACAGGGAGTTGCTGTGGATCCTTCTAAGGTGGAGTTAGTATTAAAGTGGGAGAGACCCCATTCAGTGACAGAGATTAGGAGTTTTCTGGGCATGGCAGGTTATTATCGAAGATTCATTGCGGGATTTTCTAAATTAGCCCTTTCTTTAACCATGCTAACCAGGAAAGATGTGCCATATCAATGGTCTCAGGAGTGTGAGCAGAGCTTCCAAGAGCTTAAAAGGAGTTTGACTAGATCTTCGGTGTTAGTTTTTCCGGATCCGACCCAATCCTTCTATGTGTACTGTGATGCTTCGAAACAAGGATTAGGTTGTGTGTTGATGCAACAGGGTAAGGTGATTGCATATGCATCTAGGCAGCTTCGATAGCATGAGCAGAACTACCCCACTCATGATCTGGAACTAGCAGCTGTTGTTTTTGCATTAAAAATCTGGAGACACTACTTGTATGACACTAAGTTTGAAGTCTTCAGTGATCACAAAAGTCTCCGCTATCTCTTTGATAAAAAAGAATCGAATATGAGACAGAGGAGATGGATGGAATTCCTGAAAGATTATGACTTTCATCCTCAGTATCATCCGGGCAAAGCTAATGTGGTAGTTGATGCACTAAGTCGCAAGACTTTACATGTTAGCAACCTGATGGTAAGGGAAATGCAACTGATAGAGGAATTCAACAATCTCAATATAAGCATGCAAATGAAGGAGAAAAGTATTGTTCTGGAGATGTTGCAAGTTACGAATGAGTTGGTTGGTTGATCAAAGAAAGACAGGCCGATGATTCAGAACTTCAGAAATTGTTAGAAGGAGCAGCGGGCAAAAAAGAGCCCCATTTCGTGAAGGGGTCAGATGGTATCATCCGATTTAGAGGCCGAATATGCATTCCTATGGATTTTGAGGTTCGAAGAGATATATTAGAGGAAGCTCATAGATCAAAAATGAGTTTTCATCCAGGTACAACAAAAATGTATCAGGATTTAAAGAAACTCTATTGGTGGCCAAATTTGAAAATGGATGTGGCGGACCATGTGTCTCATTGCTTGATTTGTCAGAAAGTGAAGATCGAACACCAGAAACCAGGTGGTCCATTGCGATCAATTGATATTCCTGAGTGGAAATGGGACAACATTGCTATGGACTTTGTGTCCGGTTTACCCAGAACCACTGCAGGGTGTGACGCTGTTTGGGTTGTTGTGGATCGTTTGACGAAGTGTGCTCACTTCATCCCGATAAATATGAAGTACAGTTTGGAAAAGTTGACACAATTGTACATTCGGGACATAGTGAAGCTTCATGGTGTACCCTCCAGCATAGTATCAGATCGTGACCCAAGATTCTTATCTTGATTTTGGCAGAGTCTCCAACAGGCTTTGGGTACTAAGTTGAGATTTAGTACGGCTTACCATCCGCAAACTGATGGGCAATCTGAACGTACTATTCAGTCTTTAGAGGATTTGTTGAGAGCTTGTGTGCTAGAATAGGTGGGCAGCTGGGAGCAGCTTTTACCGCTGATGGAATTTACTTACAACAACATTTTTCACTCTAGCATCGGGATGACACCATTTGAGGCACTTTATGGCAGGAAGAGTAGAACACCTGTTTGTTGGTTCCAGATTGGTGAGAACTTGTTGACTGGGCCAGACATTGTGCAAGAAACTACTGAGAAGATCACCATGATTAAGAACAAGATGGAAACTTCTCAGGATCGTCAGAAGAGCTATGCAGATAAGCGTAGGAGACCCCTAGAATTTGATGTGGGTGATCATGTTTTTCTAAGGGTGTCCCCTACCACAGGTATTGGGCGAGCAATCAAGTCCAAGAAGCTAACTCCTAGGTTTGTTGGTCCGTATAAGATCTTGGAGAAGGTTGGGCCATTGGCATACAGGATCGCCTTACCCCCGCATCTTTCAAAGCTTCATGATGTATTCCATGTTTCTCAACTGAGGAAATACATTCATGATCCTTCACATGTGGTCACTGTTGATGATTTGCCCTTGAGAGAGAACTTGACCTTTTAAGTATTGCCAATCAGAATTGATGACAGGCGGGTTAAGCAACTCAGAGGTAAAGAGATCTTGTTGGTGAAGGTGATTTGGAACAGAAACAACGTGGAAGAGGCTACTTGGGAGCGGGAGGACAAGATGAAAGAGTCTCATCCACAATTGTTCCAGGATAGCTGAATTTCGAGGACGAAATTCTGGTAAGTGGGAGAGGATTGTAACATCCCTAATTTAATTCCTAGTATAATTGATGATGTGAAAATCTTAGAGTGAAGGAAATGATAATATTAAGTTAAAACTAGTGAATTGAAGACTCGTTTTAGGATTAAAAGCATAGAATGTTAGGAAATTGAAAATAAAATATTTACAACTCAAAACTTAAATTCCACTGTTGGATATGAAGGTTACTAGGTAGAGAAGCTTGCTTTCAAATTTGAGCAAGATCCAACGGGTAACGAAGAAGTTATGTTGCTTTGAAGTGCAAAGTAATGAAGAACTAAATGGGTTAATCGATTAACCAAGGGGTTAATCGATTAAAGCCTGATCCGTGGGAAAAATGAAAAGAGCTGAAATAGACGAGTTAATCAATTAATCTGGGGGTTAATCGATTAAGGGCTGACAGCTATTTTTGGCAAGTTTACACAGGTTAATCGATTAACCATCGGGTTAATCGATTAACACGCTTCAGCAGTGAAAAAAATAAAAGCAATTGAACTCTCTCTTTCTTCCATTTTTCTTAGTTAGGGTTCAAGAGCACCACTCTTCTCCTTCTTGATCTTCATCAACAACAGCAATAAACCTTAGATTAAGAGCAAAAATCATCACCACACTCTCACAAGGCAAGCTCCAATTCCTCCAATTTATTCCTCCCTCTCACGCCATCTCTCGCTCCTCTCTCTTCCTTGGAGTTTCCAAACCACACATCAATGGAGAGCCACACCCATTCAAGTTTCTTGCACCTTATGAGCAAGTGAGCTCAAGCTCACTTTCTCTCTCTTTCAACCACAAGGTAAATTGCATCTCTTCCTTCTTCTCTTAGAAATTCGAAATTTCCCCATCTTAGTGGACCATACTCTCATGTTTTTCTCTAACTTATGGCTTGTATAAAATCAAGCTCTCCTTTCCTTATTCTCACTACATTGGTGGCTCCTTGGTTGAGGTTGCTAAGGGTTAGGGCACAAGGATTAAGCTAGGACCTTGTGAAGGTTCTTCCACTCTCTCTTTGGTAGAGGTAAGGTGTGAGTGTTACCTTGATTTAGGAATTAGTTCCTAATTAGTATATAGTGATTTGCTAAGAATGTTTGGTTAGTTTGTGATAGGAATCCTAGGATAGAGAATAACGACACTATTATTGTCACGACCCAAAAACTAGACCATTAAAAATATACGGGTTAACAAAAACTTTTTCCATAAAGAGTGTGAAAACCAAAAGTACTTTTCATTAGAGTAATATTTCCTTTACAAAATAGTCTGAGTTTAAATCATATATAATACAAAACCCAAAAAACCCTTTTTACACCCAGAGCATTGGTCTTCACAACTCGATCCTTCTGCAAAAGGATTCGGATGACGAGACATCATCCTGGCTGTTCCTTCAAGACAACTTTCACTCTTACAGGAAAGGCTTCAATCCTGTCCTTTGAAAGAACCTACCACCACAAACATGGTAGATGGGAGTAAGTCACTTGTCATATCGCCTAAGCAGATTATATGATTGGCCAAACATATGCATCACAGATATCAATTCAATATAGTATATGCATGCTCAAGTGTCTTATTAAATAATGATAGATATAACCATTAATCTTTCATGTCATGCATGCACGTCTCTCTAATCATTTCTCCATAATCAACTCTTCCTGAAAAACAACACTCTGGGATAGGCAATCGTGCGCTCGATGTTTCCACAACCTGTATAGCGGCCACACCGTTCTATACTGGAACCCCATCGACCACGATCCTAAAATGATACAAGGGGATGATCCCTGAACCATTGTCCACCAATAGTTCTAGGTCCTTGTCATTTCTACGGTGGTGGCCACACCGTTCCAACCGTCTCATGTAGCGGCCACATCGTACTACATGGTTTCCAATCCCTCATGCACCTCACTCATTTTACGATTCCCTGTACACCATGCATGAGATGCATAACAAACATATTAATCATCACATTACACACATGGCGGCACACCGTTCCATGCCTTCATATAGCGGCCACACCATACTATATGGAATCACACACATATGGCGGCCACACCGTTCCACATGTCTTCGTATAGCGGCCACACCGTTCTATACGGAATCACACACATATGGCGGCCACACCGTTCCACATGTCTTTGTATAGCGGCCACACCGTTCTATACGGAATCACACACATATGGCGGCCACAGTGTTCCACATGTCTTCGTATAGCGGCCACACCGTTCTATACGGAATCCCTTTAAATATAATGACTTCTTGTATGAGCTAATCCTCAACATATGTGAATCGGGGTGATTTCACTTATCCAACTTTAACGTATGCAAATCGGAGCAACAAGCCCTAACGCATTTGGATTGGATCCTCATAATCAGCAAGCATCACCATTATTGCATTATCCTTATTACTCCTTTAAGTCATTATCTTCTTATGTTCTAAAACATTAATTACCAAGTAGACGCAATCATGCTTTATCAAACCCTTGCTCAATATCATACTCAGATCATGAATTATTAATCACATTATATATCCTCAGTGTAGTCATGATCATTTTTAATCCAATGAAGACATGATGATTACTCCACAACTCATACCTCATTAGTCAACTTATCAAGATATTAAACTCAAGGTATTGTTCATTAATCATATACAGTTGTCATACTCAAGACATGATTCACTAGGTATACGCTAACATCATAAACCACTCATAATTTATTTATCATCTTCAAGAAGACACTATCAAACCAATTAGAACAAAATCAAAGTTCCAATTAAAAAGATAATTCTTAATATATTAGATGAATAATGATTTACCCTTTCCAACTTGTTAACATCATGCTTAACTCATTTAGAAACTAAAATAATAGATGAGTAAAACCTTTAAGGATTATAAAGAAATTAAATTAATCATTTCTATCATTCCTTGCAATCCTTCTTTAGTTCAATTAAACTTGACTTAGTTGAAAATGGAATTGCTTTAGCATTCTGATCAAAAGACTCAAGTAGAGTTTAAAAGACTCGAGTAGAGTTTCAATCTGTACAAAATACTCGAGTGGTTCTTAGTAAGACTCGAATGGATCTTAGGTTTTCTGAAAATTTTAAGTTTCAGATTTTCTAAAAATACTCGAGTAATTCATGAGATACTCGAGTCCTCATCAACCCAGAAGACTCGAGTGGATCATGCAAGACTCGAGTGGTTCATCAGAAAAGTTCATTATTAACATCAGTCAGTACCTGAGTCCTGGGTCAGAGACTCGAGTGTTGGTGCCTACCAGATGCACTGGTGCGTCCGGAATACTTGAGTCTCGAGTCAAAGACTCGAGTGTTGACAGACAGATAACACTAAAAACTGAGTTTTAACACACCATTTTCAATTCTAATCAAGTTCAATCAAAATCAATGCTCAACAGAGCTAACATAATGCATAACAAACATGTTCCCATACAGAATTAACATCATATTACACTGAGTTGAATTTGAGCACCAATTATGCATAAAATCACATTTTCAACAACCTAACATACCAAATTCAATTCTAAACATTTTTAGCATGAAAACAACCTTGATACAACTTGCATGCAACATATAGAACTTGCTCCAAACTTGTTCAGTGTTCATTATCAGCTTATTAAGAACATACCACATCAAGGACATGTTTTATCACATTTACCAATTCCATCTCTTTTGCTATATGGCCTTATACTCATAATCAATTGTTCATAAACTTGATCATCACATTAGAATTTCAGCATCATAAAAATGAATCCACCAACAGGTTCAATTCCAAATTCTTAAATCTCAAACAAGTTCAAATCAAGCATACATATAACCAAAAACAATTTTAACTTCAAAGCAAATCTTCATTTTACCAATTATACTTCAGCCAAGCTCATGAATTTCTTTTACTTAAATTCATCAATTCATTTCAGCCCTTAAGCAGATTATTAATCAAATGACCAAGTGATTGTATGAACCTCCAAGTCCAGCAAACATGTCTTGGTCCAAAACACATAACATACACATATCAAATTCACAATCTATAATCCTAGAAATATGAACGACTTCTCCCATACCTAGGACAATAGGACAACACTTAGACAAACTCCAAAACACCCTAGAACAGCAGTAGCCCCACAACAGCCACCAAAACCAGCACAAACCACTTCAACCACCAAAGAGCAGAACAATGTGAGCAGAGTCCAATAACCTAATTGTTTGAGTGAGTAATCATGCACAAAAATTGGGGAAAAAGGTTAGAATCTACTCTCTGCAACATGCATGAGAGATTAAAACCAATTTGGAATCAAGAGGGTTCACGAGCTTACCACAATTAAAGATCAAAGTAAGCTCCAAGAACCAGTTGACAGCAAACAAACCCCACTTTCGAGCTTCGATTCTTCTAACACTCAAACTCTCAGCTCACAATTTTGGTGTCTATACAAAGCTCGAGATGTGAGCTTCATATTGGTGTATGATTTGTGGCCTAACTCTACTCAAGGAAGGAGAATCAAACGAGAGAATACAAGAACCCTAACTTCGAATTTTCAGAACAAATTGGCCAAATGGGTGATCTCCATCAACAAGTGAGCTTAAATACTTGAACCCATAGCTCATGCATGTCGACACAAAGCCATGGTCGTGTCCCTGAGTTGATTTCGTGTCAACTCGAGAGGTATTTCGAGTGGTGACTCACCAAACGCACTAACTCGTGCAACACTGTGCGAAATACTCGAGTCTTTTCAGAAAGACTCGAGTCTTTCAACTAAAATAATAAAAATAAATATTTTTATTTCCTTTCATTCCAAAATCTTTCTATTATTATTTTTAAGTTCTAAAACAGTGACTGATATGCAAAAACATTATTTTCACATATTAAAAACTATCTAATATTTTCATGCATAATAAATCACTTTGTAATCAAGGATATTAATAAAAATAATTAATTATAAATAAACTTTTATAATTAATTTTCATTATCCAGGAATTAAAAATTTGGGGTGTTACAATTATGTCTATGAAAATAAATGAAATGAACCCTTGATTTATGCTTGTGACTAGTTGTGGTTATTATTATTTGATTTTAGTTAATTATTGTTGTGTGATGTTGATAATTAAGAATACTATAGATGCTTGAGTGCCTAGTTGAAATACATGAATAGTTTTAGTTATGTGTTGGTTTAATATGTCAATGTATGTGTGTGATTGATAAAGGAAATTGTATGAATAAGTGAATCTAAGTGTATGGTTAACTAGAAAGAATAGGAAGTAATTTAAAAAGGAATGGATTGTTGAATTGATCATTGGGGACATTGGCACACTAGGTGCCCCTACTAGGTGTTTCAAATGCCCCATTAGAGCTAAATGCCCCATCAAGCCAAATGCCCCATTAGGTCCAAACGCCCCGTTAGGCGTCGATGTACCTGTAGTGGACTTGTGGTAAACCGAGCGTTGACCAACCGAAGCCTCATTGCTACGAATGGTATGATACTACAACAGGGTAAACGGTCGGACACTTACACCGAGCAAACTGGGTTGTTACGTGTAGGGTACGTACTGATGAGGTTACCACCGAGCACAGGACTCTCAATCTGATCCTTATCGTTTACAGCCTCATCTAGCCGTAACTACTCCTAGATTCCCATGACTCTTGGTTAGATAAAACAACATTGGATAGAGTTTATCACTTACAGGGTTTATGGATATTATCTTATCATATCCTATACAAATCCTAGTTGAATTCTTCCTCTTTAGAAGCTTTATCAAGACGGCCCACAGTACACAGGTAATCCCCTATAAGAACCACCAGGCTATAGGGGCTAAGGTACGTCTTCTCATCCCTATGTTGACACTAGCACACACATTGTTGACTAGGGAGAACCTGATTATCCCAAATGGCTATTCAGAAATCCTAAAGAGTCCTACATTAACATCTTGGCTGAGATCATTCTTCAAGGCTCTTCCATAGCTTTAAGGTTGATCTTGGTTAAGGACACTACATTGGCGCCGTCTGTGGGAACTGAATAACATATCATTCCCACCACCACCATGGTCACTACCAGAAGTCAGGTCGGTGATCTCCGTGAACGCATCGCCCGCACCCGTGGCAGGCCCAGGAATGCTAATAATAATGAGCCACAGCCTCACTCTGCGAGCGATCTGCGTGACGTCCTCAACCATAATCGTGGGAATAATGGGCAACCACCACGAAGATCTCATTCTGGGCCAGGGAATAACCCCCAACCACAAAACCATTCGCAAGGCCAACCACCGCCAAACCAAAGCCAAAATCGTAGTGGAGCTCATGCTGTACACCCCCAAACACCACAATCTTCCCATCCTAGGGCTGGGAGCAATCCCCAACCCCTTCAGGTTTTACGTACCATACAGCCTCCACCACCGCCACCACCTCCTCCAACACCACCTCCCTCTACCCATGGTGATTCAAGTAGCACAACCCCTACCACACGAAACACTTCTAGAACCACTGGAACCCGAGCACACCATGGGTGAAACACCCAACGTACCCCTCCTATCCCACATAACCCTGATCATATAAGTACAACACCTAGAACCAGACTGAATCCAAGTAGATCTGCTCCGGGAAACTCTCGTCATAGCCATTCCATCAGCAGATCCTATGCAACTACTGCCTCCGCTCGGGCTCGGGAGCAAGAGATGATCAATATTCTTAATAGGCAGACCACTTTAATCGAACAACAAGGACGTGCTATTCCTGACCTTCAACAACAAGCTATGGCGAGGATTGCTCAAAATCAATCAACCTCTATTCCACCACAAAACCAACCAACCATGGACCCACAACCAGCCCCGATAATGCAGCTTCCCCCACCAAATTTTCATGTTAACCCCTCCACAAATCAAGATCAGGTCGGTTTCCACCCTGGTCATCCTTTCACTCAATATATAATGGCATTTGAAACCCCTCAAGGATACTTGGGCCCCTCTAATGTGCCACATTATAACGGTCTAACTGACCCAGTGGACCATATTGTGTCTTATGAAGGGGCAATGAATTATTATGGGGGCGGTGAACAAATGAAATGCCGAGCATTTTCTATGACACTCGAACCCTCGGTTCTAAGGTGGTATTCTTCCCTCCCTCCTAACTCCATTAATTCCTGGGAGGAGATGAAGCGTGTATTTCTTAACAGATATACTGCTAGCTGCATTCAACCCAAATCCGACCATACCTTGGGATCTGTTACACAAAGGCCGGATGAACCACTGAAAGATTACTTATCACGCTTCCACGCGGAAGCAAGTTCCGTTCCACGGTTAGAGCCAGGAGTAGCAGTGCTACTATTCACACAAGGTTTGCAGTCTGGGGATTTCAGAAAATCTCTGATTGGTAAACCTCCAAGGGATATGACCGAGTTGAGACAACGGTCAAATAAATTCATCAACTTGGAAGAGTTTCACAAGGGACAGAAGTTCAGAGAAGATAGACAACGAGCCGATCCCCAAGGACAGAACAAACAAAAACGTGACGAACGTTTTGGTGGGAGACAAGACAGAGATAGGAATGATCGGGACCGACGGGTTCCCCCAAGGAATAAGTTTCAAGATTACACTCCTCTAACAGTTCCGAGGAGTCAGATTTTGAGGGAAACTATGCAGACTGACTTACGCTCTGCCCAAAGACCGCCGTCTTTACGAAAGGGCGCACAACGTGATAGGTCAAAATACTGTGACTTCCACAGGGGTTATGGCCATACCACCGACGAATGCATCTGGCTGCGAGATCTGATCGAGGAGATGATCAGAGATGGCAAGTTATAGCAATACATCAGAAATGCAGCTGGCCGAAGAAGCAGAAACAGATCTCAATCCCCAGTAAAATCTAAACGCCAGAGAAGTAGGTCACAAGATGATAGAAACGCAGGAAGACAGAAAACCGAATCCGCTCCAGTACCTGACGCAAACGCTAGCAAAAATGAATTCTTGGTCAACACTATTGCAGGAGGTTTTGCTGGAGGAGGGGAGAAGAAAGCTGACAGGAAGAAGTACATCAACCAAATCTTGGTAGTTAGCCAGAAACCGATTGCTAAAAGATCAACAAAAAACATTCCCATCATTTTTGACGACGAAGATTTGGATGGAATCCTTCCAGGCCATAATGACCCCATGGTGATAACTGCTCTGATTGGCAATTACGAGGTAAAACGAGTTTTTATTGATCAAGGTAGTTCGGCGGATATAATGTTCTTCCCTTTATTCAAAGCTTTAAAACTCAGGAAGTGTAATCTCACTCCCTTTGAAGGAGAACTAATTGGTTTTACTGGAGACACCGTTGAGCCAAAGGGCTACATCCAACTTCCTGTAACTCTCGGACAACAACCTTCGGCTAGAACCGAGATAGTCAAGTTTTTGGTGGTTGATTGTCCAGCAGCATATAATGCCATACTTGGGAGAACCTCTTTGCAAGCATTTGGGGTAGTTGTATCAACAATTCATTTGGCTATGAAGTTCGTCGGAACTGATGACAGAGTGGTAACGGTCAAAGCCGAACAGGATGCAGGAAGAAAATGTTACAATGCCAGCCTGGGGAAGGTGAAAAGCAAGGATTCGAGCAATCTGGAAAGAGTTTCTTTGGGTAAGGGAAATGTTAACCTGGCGGACCTGGATATGCGAGACCATTCCGACAGAAATAGACCGACCCCTAAGGGACAATGGGAGTTCTTGACACTATCTGACGACCCCCTCAGGAAAGTGAAAATCGGTTCTGATTTGCCCGCATGCGTTAAAAAAGAATTGGCCACACTATTAATTGCGAATAAAGATTTGTTCGCTTGGACATCAGCCGATATGCCAGGAATCGACCCCAATTTTATTTGTTACAAGTTAAGCATCATTCCGAGGTCGAAACCAGTGGCACAGCGTAAAAGGAAAGTTAGTGCGGAAAAGGCCGTAGCAATTGAGGAAAAAGTCTGAACTACTCCAAGCGGGTTTCATTAGGGAGATTGACTATACAGACTGGTTAGCTAACACCGTCTTGGTCAAAAAGCCCAATGGAAAATGGAGAATGTGTGTTGACTACACAGACTTGAACAAAGTCTGTCCTAAAGATCAATACCCACTCCCTGTTATTGAGAAACTCGTCGACAGTTCAGCTGGTTACAAACTCTTATCATTTATGGATGCTTACTCTGGTTACAACCAGATTCCAATGTTCCCTGCCGACTAGGACAAAACTGCATTTATCACCGATAGGGCAACTTACTGTTACAACGTTATGCCCCTTGGGTTGAAAAATGCTGGAGCTACTTATCAGAGGATGATGAACAAGATTTTTCAAGGTATGATCGGCTCGAACATGGAGGTGCACATAGATGACATCATTGCAAAAAGTAAACAACAAGAAAATCATGCCAAGGACCTCACAATAATACTTGACCGAGTGAGAAAATACTCCATGAGGTTGAATCCGGAGAAGTGTGTATTCGGAGTCCCAGCCGGTTCTTTCCTCGGTTTTATGTTAACCGAGAGAGGAATTGAGGCCAATCCTGATAAATGCAAAGCAATCCTTGACATGAGGAGCCCAGCTAATCTTAAAGAAGTTCAACAACTCACGGGCCGAGTGGCGGCACTCTCCAGGTTCTTGTCCCAAGCCGCTCGGAAAGCCTTGCCGTGGTACCAGCTCCTTAGGAAAAACAAGGATTTCCTTTGGGACGAGCAATGTGAGCAAGCTTTTATTCAGTTAAAAGAGTATCTTTCCAGCCCACCGGTCCTCCACAGCCCTCTTCCTGGTGAGAACCTCATTCTATACATGTCAGTGGCCGAAGCGGCGGTCAGTTCGGTTTTGGTACGAGATAATTCAGGTACTGAAGCTCCAATATATTTCGTTAGCCGAGCACTTCAAGGATCGGAATTGAGGTATCAGAAGCTAGAGAAACTTGCATATTGTTTGGTCACGTCAGCTCGGAGATTGAGACAGTATTTTCAGGCACATAAAATATTGGTAAGAACCACTCAACCTCTCAGACAAGTTCTTCACAAACCCGACCTAGCTGGCAGAATGGTCTCATGGTCTGTCGAACTTTCTGAATTCGACATTACCTACGAACCAAGGAAGGAAATGAAATCTCAAGCGCTTGCTGATTTTGTTACTGAGTTCACAGATATCCCTTCGGACAACTCTCAAAATCTTTGGTCAGTTTATGTGGACGGATCAAGTAATAGAAAAGGCGTAGGGGCTGGAGTCATCATTGAGAACCCCGACGGATTGTGCATGGAATACTCATTGAAATTTGAATTTCAAACATCGAACAATCAAGCAGAATACGAGGCAGTTCTTGCAGGCCTCAAAATGGTTCATGAGTTTGGAGCAGAGCAAGTGTCAGTTTTCAGCGATTCACAACTGGTAGTTTCTCAGATCAAAGGTCAGTACTCGGCAAAGGAGCCCATTCTACAAAAATATCTTGAAGAGGTAAAGCGAATCATCTCAAACTTTTTCGAATTTAACATTTCACATGTTCCAAGAGATTCGAATTCCAGAGCCGACATTCTATCCAAATTGGCACGTACAAAAGGGTCGGAAAATAACAAAACGCTGATACAAGAAACCATTCCCCGACCTAGTGTCATTCTGACGGTCTCATTATCTCAGTTATGGATGGACCCAATTCTTACTTATTTGCAACATGGGTTCATCCCCCAAGATTAGTCTGAGGCTCGGAAATTGGTTAAAACGGCCGCTCTGTACACAGTTCTAAATGGAGTCCTGTACAAGAGAGGCTTTGGATCCCCCATGCTCAGATGTGTCAACCCATCCCAAGCTGAGGAAATATTGGAGGAGATTCACGGTGGAATTTGCAGTCACCATATGGGAGGAAAGTCCTTGGCAAGAAAAGTAATCCGAGCGGGCTATTTTTGGCCTACACTGCAGAAAGATGCTATGGAACATGTCAAGAAATGTACTCAGTGCCAATTTCATAGTGACATCTATCAAAAACCTGCTGAAGAGTTGCACTCTCTCGGTGCACCTTGGCCCTTTTACCAATGGGGCATGGACATCATCGGAAAATTCCCCACCGCACCAGGCCAGTTTAAGTTTGCAGTAGTGGCTATTGATTACTTCACCAAGTGGATCGAAGCAATGCCATTAGCAACAATCTCAACAGCTCGGATTCAGTCTTTCTTCGTGATGGAGGTGATTTCTCGATTCGGAGTTCCACATGCCATAGTCACAGACAATGGATCACAGTTTGTAGCATCTCACTTCCAACAATTAGCAGCCGACCTAAACATCACTCACTATTTTAGCTCTGTTGAACATCCACAGACAAATGGTTTAGCTGAGGCGGCCAACAGAACCATCTTGGATGGGATCAAAAAGAAGCTCGGAAATGCTGCTGGCACTTGGGCAGATAAACTTCCGAGTGTCCTATGGTCACACAGGACAACAATACACTCGTCCACAGGTGAAACTCCTTTTCGTTTGACATACGGCTGTGACACAGTCATTCCTATCGAAAAGCGAATTCCTACCTTCAGGACACTTGAACGTCCTTCGGAGACAAATGACCATTTGATCAGTGAGGAGCTTGTTTTATTGGAAGAAGTTCGAAAAAATGCCGCAGCCCATGAAAGCAAAATGAAGGAGCGGCAGGCTCGGGAATACAACAAGAGGGTTCGTCCAAGAAGCTTTGAAGTTGGTGACTTAGTCCTTCGTCGAGCTGACATTGGAAAAGGAAATGCTGGAGTCGGAAAACTCCAACCAAAATGGGAAGGACCATATCGAGTGAAGGCTAAATCCGGATCTGGGGCATACAAATTGGAGTCTCTCTCGGGCACGGAAATCGGTAACACATGGAACGTTGCCAAACTCAGAGCTTATTACAGTTAAGCTCATACTTTGTTTTTTATAGATAGGTAAATTTATTGCTCAGTAATGTTTAGGTCGAATAAACGAAGGGTAACAACCTTCTTAGATTAGTGACAATTGTTAGGAATTAGATTGATAAGAATTTGTTAACAGATGAGCAACTTCATTTTTTGTTTTCGTTTATCAATAAATGCATCAATTTATTCGAAATCCTCGTTTGAACATTGTGAAGTAACACGCGACTCATTTGCTTCGGCTAGCCACCGAGCCAAATCGAAGTACAACTCCTAACAAGAGTTCAGCAACGTACTTATAGAACACCCGAATCCAGGAAACTACTTTCCTTATTTTGCGGTCCGAGGATCCCACTTCGGCTAAAGTTGGCGATCCAAGTTCTACTCACAATGAATTGTATATTTATACATTCTCAAAACTTATCTTACAACTCGTTAATTGGCAAACACTGGAAGCGTGACGAACGAAACCAAAAGCAATGATAATACGTCAAATAAATATGTCATTATCATAAATCGCAAGTTGATATAAACTGTTCAAAATGACGCTCGAATAGCACGAGCAATCGAAAGACATAGCAAATTGTTCGGCGTAGCAAAAGGTTAAAGACAAATTGTTGCAACATTAGCAAGTTAAAAACGCTCAGAAAACAGCGAGCAAAAGGAAAATCAACAAAATGACAAAGATTAAAAAGTTGAACATCACTCCTCATGATCAGATAAAGCTACGTTTGAATCATCAAAATTTGGCGCCTCAGTCAACTCCTCAAGGGGATTGGAAAGATCTTCTGCCTGCAGATCTACCTCGGCCCCGGTCTCAAGGTCGACCAACTTCCCATTCTGAACAGCATGAAATGGATGAGCCTCGACCACCCTGAACTCTAATTCAGGGTTCAGAAATTGAACTTGCTTGATGGCCGAGACAAAGGAGTCATCCACTGCTTTTCCCCAATTGTAGAAGTTAGTTGCTGCCTTCTTCTTGTGGAAAAGTGCTTTCTCCCTCAACTTCCGAGCAACTGCTGCAGACTTTTCAACCTCAGATTTTAGTTCATCCATCTTCTGCTGATGCACTTGGAGTTCTTTCTTCAGAGTCTCCTCGGCTTCCTTCTTCTTAACTTCAGCTGCTTTTTGAGAAACCTTTAAGGAATCTCTCTCCTTAATCAATTCCCCCTTGTCGGCCTTCAAGTTCTCCAGGTCATTCTTCACTCGGGTCAACTCATCCGAGAGACTAGCCTCTTGAGCAGCTGATACCTCACGAGCTTCCTTTTGCTCAACATTGTAACCAGAAAAGAGTCCCTCAGGGTGCTTAGCCAAAAAATAGGCGAGATTGGCACCTCGAAGAAAATATTTTGCAAAGGTCATAGTGCAACGAGACCACTCATCAATACTCAAATTTCCAAACTTAGAACAGTAAGTCTCAGATAAGATATATTTCCCAAACCTCTCATCAAACTGCTGGTCCCATATGGATGTTTCCCGAGGGATCGCGGCAGAAGTTGGAGCAACATCAGCAGGAGTAGCAGTAGTTCGAACACTTGGTCCTTCAGCCCTTGTGTTGGCACCCTCCGGCACTTTCTCTTTTCCCTTATCCAGTCGTCGGCGACGGATTAAAGGTTGGAGAGGAGAAGTAGCTTGAACTTGACCACTAGGGGCCACTGAGACAGTAGAAGCAACAGCAACCACGTTTGTGGCTTGGTGAGGAGAAGCCTCGGGAGCCGAGGCAGAAGGAGTAGGGGTGGAAACACTCAGGCTTGGAGTGCTCAGACTCGAAGATCCTGAAGTAGCAAGTGTCTTCCTCTTCTTGCCACCTTGAACAAGAGCTGCCATACGCTCAGCCATTTTTTCTGCAAAGGAAACAAAGAAACATTAGAGCCGATCAAATCACAAATATTAAAGCAAAAAATAAAGCACTATACCAAGCTCGGTCTTAACGTCCGAAGATGGGATGTTCACGATATCCCTCGTCTCTATCATGCCATCTTTCTGCAAATACCTTTCAACCTCCCGACACACATCCTTTTCATACTCAGCAAGTTCTTTCCAGTCTGATGAGTATGAAGCAATCGATCGGTTAAAGAAGCTGGCACTCCATTGGAGAGGAAATCGGGGAAGTGGTCGTCTTTCCCCCGGCCGAGTGAACCAGCAGACGCCATTACCAGTAAAATTATACTTAAAGAAAAAAGATTTAAAGCCCTTCCAAGATTCAGAGTATTTTGTGAAAAGAGCGTATCCCCTACGAGATTTCAGAGAAACCCAGGGTTTCTTTGCCGAACCTTTCTCGAAGGAATTGCACTGAGGAGAAAAAAGGTGAAAAAAGATATTAAGGTTGCAACTCCAATTCATTGCCGAGCAGACTTGTTCAAAGGCTTTTACAAACGCCCAAGCATTCAGATGTAGTTGAGAAGGAGCCACCCTTAAGAAATTCAAAACGCCCATCTCAAAATTGGTAAAAGGCATTCTTATCCCAAGCCGAGTAATCACTTCTTCGTAAAAATAGAAAGTTGTACTACCGTCCGGAATTTTGGTACAAACTCTCTCGTTCTCACCCACTGGAGTAATGGAATACAAACTCCCAGTATTGTCTCCTGGACACGGCAAAATTATAGCTCGAGTTTGATCTAGTGATCGTTGTGTTGTAAGCTCAGATTGTGTACCAAGAACCTCTCGGTCCACCCAATCATACTCAGCCCAATCTGTCGGAAGTGGGTAGAGATCGAGTTTGATCTAGTGATCGTTGTGTTGTAAGCTCAGATTGTGTACCAAGAACCTCTCGGTCCACCCAATAATACTCAGCCCAATCTGTCGGAAGTGGGTAGAGATCAGGATTAGTAACACACTTCCTCTTCATACCTGAGGAAAAGGGGGCACACATGGAGTCAGAACCACAAAAACTTGATTATGCTGATCAAATACTTACGGTCGGTTGGGAAACACCTCCCTTTCTGGGCAGAATTTCCCCAAACCAATTGAAATGTCTAATACCTCTATGCTGCCTCCTTAACTTCCGCTGTTCTACTCTCTCGGCGATCCTATAGTGAATCGCACCCTGTCTGAACTCTCTCAAAGTCTGAGGGAAATGCATGGATATTGGTTTAACACAAATTTCTCGGTTCCCTCCTTTATATGTTCTTGGCACATCAGAGTTTACGGATTCCTCACTCATGGTAAATGACGCTCCAATACCAACCCTAAGAAGTTAAGTGCAGAAAAGTATAAAGCAAACCTAAGAAATACTACAACGATCACTCAATAGGTGATAAAGCGGATAAAGAATTGCGAAGGGCAAGTGGGGGATCACAGCAACACCAACAACAACAACGATTTGGGGTTTTCACTAAACCCAGAAAACAAACCCCAGAACAATCTCAACCCTGAAAAACAAACAGCACCCACAAAACCCAGAAAAGTGGACAAACTCAATGAACGCAGAAAAATAAATAAACCCAAAAATGGAGAACCCAAGAACAATCTTTTCAAAAAATCAGAGAAGAAGGGCTGGTAAAAATACTTGAAAAACAAAATCCTACATATACAAACACAGTAAGAAATCAGAAGCAATCGCATGCAAGACATCACAGAAGGAAGAACATGCAAGACAACATTCAGAGAAGAAAAAAAGAAATTAATCAGAAAAAAAAGAGTACGGTACCTGCTGGCCAAGAATTATCAAGTGACAAGAAAAATACGAAATCAACACCGAGAAGCGCACTCAGTATGGTGAAGAGAATCGAAGCAGTGAATAAGAACGTCCTTGGAAGTTTCTGGCTTTGTTTGACAAAGATTTCAGAGAAATGAAGAAACAAGAAGAAAGAGAGTTCGAAAAATGCTTGAAGAAATGAGTAAGTGAGAAAACCGCCCTTTGATATTCTTTCTAAAACTTCCCTCCACTATCTCAAAAGGTTTGGGCCTAAGGCGGAAAAAGCCCGTTTAGCGTTGAAAATGGAGTACGTGGCACCTCTGATGGATTTGAAATCATAACGTTACATTTTCCAATAAAGTTAAGGACACGTGTAAGCACAGGGAGAAGCGGAAGGTCATTCTGGGGTCAATCAAACGACAGCCTTGATCAAAGTGCAAAAATGCTCGGACCTCTCTTTCAATCATCAAAAGTTCAATCGGAAATTGATCCGTTCGTCTCAGAAGCTCGGCAGGGCTCAAATCACCCAACCGAGCTTGGGGGGCGTATGTAGTGGACTTGTGGTAAACCGAGCGTTGACCGACCGAAGCCTCATTGCTACGAATGGTATGATACTACAACAGGGTAAACGGACGGACACTTACACCGAGCAAACTGGGTTGTTACGTGTAGGGTACGTACTGATGAGGTTACCACCAAGCACAGGACTCTCAATCTGATCCTTATCGTTTACAGCCTCATCTAGCCGTAACTACTCCTAGATTCCCATGACTCTTGGTTAGATAAAACAGCATTGGATAGAGTTTATCACTTACAGGGTTTATGGATATTATCTTATCATATCCTATACAAATCCTAGTTGAATTCTTCCTCTTTAGAAGCCTTATCAAGACGACCCACAGTACACAGGTAATCCCCTATAAGAACCACCAGGCTATAGGGGCTAAGGTACGTCTTCTCATCCCTATGTTGACACTAGCACACACATTGTTGACTAGGGAGAACCTGATTATCCCAACTGGATATTCAGAAATCCTAAAGAGTCCTACATTAACATCTTGGCTGAGATCATTCTTCAAGGCTCTTCCATAGCTTTAAGGTTGATCTTGGTTAAGGACACTACAGTACCCAATTGATCAATTCAATGAAAACTAAAAGAATGGAAAATATGAAAAGGACTAAAGTATGTAAATTGAATATGCCAAGTGTGATAAGAATGAGTAAAGATTATAAGTATTGTCCTAACGGGTGATGCCTAATGGGTGACCAAAAGTCCTGATGGGTGTAAAGTCCCTAATGGGTGTACAAATGCCCTAGCAGGAGCGACCAATTCCTAGTGGTGCAAATAAGACAAAAGAGTAAAATAAGGAAGAGAATGAGTGATGAAAAGACTAATGGATGGTCACATCATAATGGGAACAAAAATGAAAATGTTGAATGTGTATGAGCATGATTATGGAATGATTGAATGAAATTACATGTGCTAAATGTCTAATTGTGTTTGGCTTGGTAGGTTACTATGTCTAATTAGAAACTTCTTTCTACTTCATGTGTAATGCTCACCTCCTTACCTTTTTTTTACAGGTACTGAGATTAAGCTTGCACAACCCCCGGCCGAGCAGGTGCACTCTCCCTGTAGGGAGAGTAGATAGGGGTTGTTCGGGACATTTTGTCGTCCTGGTTAATTTGGGTTTTGTGTATGCTGTTATCGTTTTGTATATGCATTATAAAGCATCATTCTTTTTGGGTTAGCTAGGACCACTTCCGTTGGTGAGAAGTGTATTTTTGGGAAAACTTAAGCAACTCCACAACTCATTCATGCTTACTGCTATCTCTGATGTATTTGGATTATGATGGGGATGCATCTGATGCTCCTTCATACTTTAGCCCTGTTGGCTTCTGGATGAAAAGGATATTCTTGATTTGCACAGGTTACAGGAAAAATCTAATTTTTCGAATATCCAATAAACAAAGGAAACTCTGTCCGAATTGACAGAGATTTATATAAGACAAATAGTTTTAAAAAGAAATTTTAAAGTCGCTATTTTGATCATTGGGGTTATTAAGGGTAATTATAAATAGGGTGTTACAAATCCTCCCAAGCCTAAACGGAAGCAAACGGGACGTACAGGAACCTTAAGCCACGCAGGTCGAACAGCTGAGAAAACACACATATGCTGCAACCACTCAGGGTCAGCCACAATAATCATCATAATCATTATAATCAATATTTCATTTCGTTGCGACATCGCAGGGGCCCAAAACCAATCGACTGCCCGCCTCATTCAAGTTCCCTTTCACCGTTTCGAAATTGATCAAGGGGGCGATAGCACTTTTCTAGTTCCGGGTGCAGAACACGCTACGATCCCTTGGGTATTAATCCCCGATCACTTATAGACTAGTTTTGCCTAGAAAAACACTCTAGGTTACTTGACGTTTCACCGTCATCACCCTCCCCTATCACAATCACTCACCTGAATATCCGCAAATAAGCAGGGTATCTTCCTCTCCACTACTTCACCCTCAACTCACCGCGTTATATACTGTCTTTTAATGTCTTATTAATACTTTATTAATCCTAAGGTTCGGACGAGTTACCCTTGTGCATCCCTTTGGTGATCCTCGTTCTCTACTTAAGTCTGTCACATTATTACTTTCTTATCGTTTCATAATCATCATAACAACTGAGCACATCAGGAAGCTCCTCAACCTGCAAAGCACGTCACATCAGTCGTGCACATCAGGGAGTTCCTCAACCAGACAACTTATCATGCCAATCTTTTCACTGCTCAGCACATCCATATCATTGATTTCAATCATATACACATCATCATTTCGTTCCTTGCACTTTCACTTTGTCACTTCAAAAATCATCAATCTCTTTCCCTGATGACCAAATATTTTGTGATTCTTTACCAATTATCCATCACATGTTTTTAATAGATTTGCATTATTTTCATTAGCATCATTATCTTTTTCATAATTTCCATTGCCTCACTTAAACAGTAGCAGACGTCTCTCAACACATCCATTACAATCATCACCAAATCAGATATCCATCAGGCATATATACAAATAATTAAAGACAAAACATGTTATCATGGCATATTCATATCAATAGCATCATGCAATAATACGTGGTCCTAGTTTCTTCGTATAAGTGGTCTTACACACACAACAATTGACACTATACTACTAACCCAGAGACCACTAGGTTCCGTTCTTTGAGATGATACGGTACGTCTCAACATTTTACCTAAATACCACAATGTCTTAAGGAAAGCCCCTCTCTCACCTCTTGTTCAGCAAACATCGTCAGAAATCGCTACAGGTCCGTCCGAATGACAGCAGTTCAAACTCGAGATCTACGGATTCCTTGCTTAAAATAAGACACAAAATTAATAAAAGGCTACCTAACTAACCTTCATGCTTTAATATCAAATCGTTTTTCGAAAACCCGTTTTACTTCTTATCGTGTAATCATAAAAGAAACCTTTTCTTTTCCCATACTAAATCCAACCTTCGAATATAATTTAGACACTTCAAAATCATTCTAAAATGAGTAATAAAATATTTTAAAACAAATCAATTTGCTGCTGGTCCGTTCCGGGCAGCCAACTAGTCGAAACCCGAAAACATCTAAATACGTTACTTGTCCAATCTAACTTTTCTCTAAATCAAGTACCATTGAAAACTCAAACTTTAAATCAATTGAAAACATTTTTATAAGTGAAACACAAATTAGATCAACGCGGAACAGCAGTGAAAACACTCAAAATCACTTTTTCGAAAAATATGAAAACATCGTAAAATCGTACTTTAGTTTATCCAATATTTTGCAACAAAACAAACACTTAAACAATTCATTTTTCAAACATAACACTATGAAATAAAATAGGGCAGCAGCTAGAAGTTGAGCATTTTCAAATATAAACCATTCAAAAAAATCAATTGATTTTCAAGATTAATCACGTAATCAAACACAATGCTTTAACTAATTAAAGGCTCACTTTCTTTCACTCCCTTAAGCTTACAAACAACCCAAGGCAAGGAAATACATAATCAAATAAGTTAGCATGCATCTCATAGAACAATTCAATTAGCATATATCACATAAGGCAAACCATCCTAACTTTAGAAATAAACACCTAAACCGAAACACAACCGTAAACAATTTACTTACAAATTTATTTACACATAACCTAAACACATATTTAGACAATTACTCATTCAACTATCTCAAGGCATAACAACCCACATATAAATCCAGCCAAGTCACAAAAGAAAGCACAAAAGTTCATACTTATCAAAAAGTAACAAATAGAGCTTTAGTTTGGTTACGGATAAAACACAAAAGATAAAGTCTAAAATCATATTAAACCAGTTAGTTTCAAGCCCAAAATTTTCAGAATATTTAAACACATGTTCAAGCCTCATCACATCATACGTACGCATCATCCATCGTTGTGTTCACATCTAGTACACACTAAGTCTTTAACTTTTCAGGGCTTAGGAACTTGACTCTTATATCATGTCACTGTGAACTTCTTAACATACTCTTAAATCATCAATCTTATATCTTGTTGAATCGCCGACAAGTATACCGGGTCAACAAGTAATATATTCAGTAAGACCAGTTATCGTCCCACAGGGATTGCAAGTTGTTCAATTAGTTTTCACCAAAGAGTAGTTAGAAGCGAAATCTAAAGGTTTGTAATTAATTGATTAAGATTGAGTTGAAATAATATAAAAACAGAAATTAAATAAAAGTTGTGAGCAATTTAAGAAAACGAGTTAGGAACGTGGTTTCATTGTAGGCGTTGTTTATTAATCATGAATCTCTGTTTTTTCCTAAATCAAGAACTAATCTTAGAATTGGTAACTATTAGATCCTTCTTGTATAATTACCGTTTCTTATTCAATTGATAATCCTTAATTCCTTAAGAGATTAAACAATTGAATAAACTTGTTATATAATTGCCCAAAAGTATTCCTACGAGTTGAATAACTATATTGTTTGATTGAAGTCCTGTTCTAATCCTTAATCTCCCAATTGAAGAATTAGAGTTCCAAAACATAGATTAGCTACTTCCATGCATAACATTGAAAATACAATAAAACACTTGATTTAGAAACGGAAAAATATTAATTCATTAAATATATAAACTAATCCACACAAATCCACCGATTCCTAACACGATAGTTTTAGTTACACATTGAGAAAATAAGAACAAAAACCATAGAAGAGTAATCCATATTCATAGACAATAAGGGTTACCGCGAAGAGATTTTCAATCTTCCAATCTCCGATCTTCTTCTCCTCTAAAGCTCTCAAAAATCATGTAATCTCCCTCTCTAAAAAGCTGCTAACCTAATTCCTAATCCTAGAATAAATAGAAGATTACAAAACCTAAGAGAATCCTTCAAAACTGATCAGAAATTGGCCCAACTGGGCCTACACGAATCCTGCGCGCCTGGGCGCCCAAGGCTCCATGCCTAGGCGCACCAGGTCTGATAAATTTGCACCAGCGTGGTGGCCACGCCTAGGCGTGCTTCCCCACGTGCCTGGGTGTGAGCCACCTGCTCCGACTCCGTTTCGCTCCGTTCTTGCACCATTTTCAAGGTCCTTTCGTCCTCTTTCCAGTTCCATATTTATTTTCTTCAATTAAGCTCCAATAGTACCTGAAATCATGAACAAACGGACCAAAACGTTCAAAGGATCCTAAACTAATAACAATTCATAAAACAAACGACTAGCTTCTAAATCCAAATTTATACATCTAATTTAATACTTTGACTCACTAACTCAGACACTTATTTTCACAAGCATACATACAAATGAAATCTGGTTAGAGAAACAAACTCAACAAGAACCAATGATTAGTGAACACTCTCAACCTCACAGTGTATATCTGTCATGTATATCAGGGTTATATATTCAATTCACTCAAGTTCATTGATGAAGGTCTAATATATGATGTTTTAAGGCTTAATTTCACTTCCTTTTGCAGGGGTTTTAGCTTGTTTCTCTTGTAAATATAGGTATTTTGTATTAGTTTTAGGAATTTTTAGTTTATTAGAATCCTTTGAACGTTTTGATCCGTTTTGGGTATGTTTCAGGTGTTTCGGAGCTTTATTTGGAGAAAATATTATTAGAGCTGAAAAGAGCATAAGAATACCTTGAAAATGGCACAAGAACGGAGAGAAACAGAGTCAAAAGTTGCTGAGCACGCCCAGGTGCGGGAGTAGCGCGGCCAGGCGCGCATGCTACGTTAATCAATGGGTTATCAGACATAGCGCGCCCAGGCGTGCTAGTCTGCACGCCCAGGCGCGCGAGGTGCGAAAAAGCCCAATTGGGCCAATTTCTGATCAGTTTTGAAGGATTTTGATAAGATTAGGATTTATCTATTTATTTATGTTTTTAGGATTAGTTTTAGGAGAGAGATGAGAGAGTCATAATTAGTTATCATTAGAGATTAGGATCACGGTGGAGGGAGACTACATTATCTGGAGAGCTTTCGGAGGAGGAATCCATTGAAGGGTGGAGATTCAGATCAAGGATTAATGGTAATTTAGGAATGAATTACTTCTATTCTTATTTGTTTTTCTTCTCTATGATGTGTAACTAAACCCTCTTGTGTTAGGAACATGGTGGATTTGATTATGTAGTTTATTTATATGAATTAATGTTTTTCAGTTTTTAAATCATGTGTTTGATTGTGTTTTATTTCCAATTCATAAATCTAGCTAATTTATGTCTTGTTCTGGATTTCTAATTCTTCAATTGAGAGATTAAGAATTAGAATAGGTCATGCCTTCAAACAATATAGTTATTCAACAAGTAGGGATACAATTGAGTAATTATATAACATGATTAATTCCCTGTTCTTAATTAACATTATTCAATAGTTTAATCTCTTAAGGAATTAAGGATTATCTAATTGAATAAGAAACGGTAATTATACAAGAGAGATCTAATAGTTACCAATTTAGGAGTTCATTCATGATTTAGGGAAAAACATTGATTTATGATAAATAAATGAAATATGTAGGGTTAACCAATAATAAATCCTACCGCTACAGGATAAGCATGAGCTCTCTAATATAGAATAAGGGTGAATAACTCATCCTTCTTATCCTCTAAGAGCCACGTCAGCCCTACTGGGCCGAACAGGCCCATAAGGCACCACAACACAACTTCCCCTATAAGTATCGCCATGCTATAGGGGCTAAGGTATGTTCTCTCATCCCTACTCTCAAGAACTATGTGTGGCTTGATCCCCTTATCACTGGGGTACGTAGGACCGGGGTCACCCTCGTCAGCTGCAACAACCCCAAACACACATCGTGGTGTTCCATCAATACCGGGACACTACATTGGCCCCGTCTGTGGGGACGATAAACTTCGATCCCCATCCACAATAAAAAAATAATAAAAACAAAAAAAAATATACAGCAACGGTGGTCTATCAAGGCTGTGGCCGATGGTTCATGGCGTCATTGACGGTGCGGGACGGTGCGGAACGATACGATGGTGCCATCGGAGGAACAGGAAATCACGACGAGCTCACAAGGGACCAAGCCAAACCTCAACGGTTCTTCAAAGCCCCGATTCCGTCGTCTCTCGGTGCGACGTCGGTGCGCAAATAGGTCGGATGCGCCAAAGAACTAGCCCCCTGCGCCCACCGCGAGGATCGACGAATCCAGAACCGAGGTTTGGTGGCGATTCCATGTGTCACGTGCGCCGCCATCTGTGTTGTTGACGGTGGCGGTTCCACTCGGTTGCGGCGAAACAAAGCAGAATGGTGGGGGAAGAAACCCTCATCTGAATACCAATGGAACATTCGCGAGGAAGAACATGTGCAGGGATTCACATTCTCCCTCTCCCTACTTCGTTCTCAAGGCTGGTTTAAACTAGTGGATCCCCTCACCGTCGCGCCGCCACCCCCATCTCCCTCCTACCGTGCTCGCCTCGCACCCTCCCTCTCATCTCCACCACCGTTAAGCGAACCAACCACCGCCGTTCAATGCCAAAACTAGGGGAGGAGTCGCTCCTCTCTGTTGACGCACCTACGCAAGGGTCAAACGACGACACGACCACCGGCGGGCTCCTATAGCTTCGTCGTCGCGCCATTACCAACAGTGAGCATGTCGCTGCCGCCGCCGTTCTATAGCAGCACCCACTCTCGCGTGTAGCAGTTGCTGCCAACCCCATTAGGTTCCCTTGACCTAATGGCCTGTTGGCCCAAACGCCAAAAAAAAAAGAAAAAAAAAGGAGAGAGAATGGGATTTTGCTCCCACTTGGATTCGAGCACCAAACCTCCTGGATGTATAAGGAACAAAACAACCACTACGCCACAGCAGTTCCCTGATTAAGCATGCTGGGATTTTTTCTATATAATCCAAGAAAACCAGAGGAAAAGAGGCCCCATCAGCAAAATAAGACTCACGCCTTTCTCAAAATCAGGGAAGTAGTCTTTTTGTTTTCTTCATTTATGTTGCTATATCATCATTCATATTATAACCCTGCTATATGTACCTCGTATTTACTCAACTTAATTACGTCCATTCACTTAGTACATGATATGATATTCTTCACAATGAATGTCATCAAATGTTATTTAAAGATTATTTACATAATCATAATTATTTCTATAACGCATGATGTATCATGCTTCTTTTCGTAGACAATCTTGTAGGATTTGCGAGCATTTACTCTCCAATAATTTTGGATTATCCTATTTATTAAGTATGATCTTTTTAAATCACACTACTTCTATTATGATATTTTATATTCACCTGCCAATAATTTTCATTATTGCAATTCCCTTATTATAAATTGTCAAACGACAACCGCTAAACTATTTTTTCTGTACACATATACGAGGTACATGGTCCGAGCTATTAGACCACCCATTTCAAAATGCTTATCAATGGGCATAGTATTTTCCGAGCACCATGAATATAATCATGTCAATCTATTCGGAACATGGTGATAACGGCGAAGACCCTCGCGCCAAATTTCCTTCTTTGACCCCGTCCCCAAGTATAGAGAGCCTCGTGCTCGGTTCCCCACTTCGAATACATGTGCCAAATGCGCGCGGACCCTTGATAGCGTCCCCCTATTGGTATCTCATACATTCAGAATAGCGGAAACCATGCACTACCTCGGGTTCATAAGACGACTGCGGAAACCTCGCACCATGTTCCATACTTAAGTCAACTGCTCGTCGAAGCTCATTTGGAAAGGATTAATAGAAGACTTCAATCCAATATTCCTCACTACACTGAATCAGGGAAGGAATTCTCGTTCCCATATTATTTTCATAATTACTTAGCATTTTGAGTGATTACTTCAAACACATGCTAATATTAATTTACTTGATGCAATGCTTTTGATATATGCTCCTAATGCTTTTAATTTCATTTGCATGTCACTTATACTATACTCATGATTTTTCATACATGCTGGTACGTGACATATTATTAGCCAAATTTCTTTGCTGCTGAATGTTTTTAAATGTCTGTCTTTCCTGTCGTGATAGGATAATAACATTTGATATACATTGCCTTTCGAATGACATTAGGCAGTTTCCGACAATTGTGCATTGTCGTTTTTCATGGATAAGCTTTCATCATTTGATTTGTTTTCATTAAATGCTTTGACATATTTATAACTGTCATTCATTACAATTATTGCGCATGGTATACCTGAAATCATGCATCTTTTCGTAGACAATGCTGTTTGGTTGAACAATATCTTAAATTTCAATATTTGCCGCTTTCATATCTGTTGCTCAAATCATCTTGCTCTTACGTCGGTGTTTTATTCTCGCCTGCCAACAGTTTTCATTGTTGTTATTTAATTATCATGAATTATCATAAAGTGTCAAAATTAATGCCGATCACTGATTATTATTATTTTACACGTAATGTAAGATTCAGGAGAATGATGGTCGAAAAAAGGAAGGCCGAGGTGCTACGATTGTCTCTATTTTGAACGAAGCCATCTTACGATCTCTATTCTTATCTCGGCTTGGATCTTCTTTGGACGAACTGCTATGTTTGCCTCTATTATCTTACTGGCCCCACTTTTCATCTTGGCTTGGATCTTCTTTGGTTTTCACGGGACCACCACGGCTTCCCAAAGGTGAACAATTCCAAAGGCATATATTGTGAATTCAATGCTCCTAATTATGTGGATTATGTTTTGATGATGACAAAATAATTAACAAATCATGCCTTGAAGATATTGCAACATCAACATCAACAAGAAGTCAAGAAAAGAAGACAAGTGCCCAATCATTCTCAATCAAATATTAATTGTAAATTTCTAATTTTTGTTGAGAGTGGTTGAGAGTGGGTAGAAATAGTTAGTCTCTTCTAGGAATAAATTTTTATATGTTTATTAAGTTGAGATTGACCAAAAATTAATACTTGAGAGGAAAAATAAAATTGAAAAATAATTTTTCCCATATCTGATCAAAATACTCGAGTATTTTGATAAAGACTCGAGTATATACTCGAGTATTTATAGAAAAACTCGAGTATTTGTGCCAGGTCAGCAATTATGACCGTTAGTCTTGTTCGTGCACCAATTCACTCGTGACCGACCAAAAAGACTCGAGTTTTTACCAAAAGACTCGAGTATTTTTGTCCAGTCAGCAAAAATGAACGTTGGAGAAACTCAAAAACCCAATTGAGGGCATTTGAGTCTCATCCAACCCCAAGAGAGAATTCAGAACATTATTGTAAAATTTCTCTTTGAATTTGTGCAAGAACAAACAAGACAATAACACATCATTGATTACAAGCTTTCATAATTTCCTCTTCTCAAGTGTTAATTCCCAAAAAGCTCAACTTCTCACTCATATTGTCATTTTATTCCAAGTTGAGTTTTAGGCCTCAATTCTTACATTGAGCTGTGCTTATTTGTGCTAATTCATTGTGAGATTAGTAATACACATACAAAAAGCTTGATTATTCAAAGTCTTGGATTGTTCCCAAGCAAACCCTAAGTGGCTTAGGGTGTTGGAAGTCTTGAGAGGTTCTCAAGCACAAGACTAGGAGGTTCCTAGCCCGGTGGAGTTTCTTGAAGGGAGTTCAAGGAAGCTTTGTGAAGAGTTCTTCAATCACCGGAATCAAATTGGGGTAGAAATCAAGAGTTTGGTACACTCTTGAAAGGGTTAGGTTGAGTGAGGTCATTCTCAAGCAATCCTTTGTAATTTCTAACAATTTGATTATTAGTAGAAACTCCTAAGTGATTAGGAGGACTGGATGTAGCTCATTGTTGGAGTGAACCAGGATAAAATTGCTTGAGTGTTGGTTTATTGCTTTTAATCTACTTTCTAGCTCAATAGACTTAAGTCATTTCAATCAATTAGGATTTATACAATTAGGTAGCAAGTTCAATGAATCTTTGTGTTAAAAGTTATTTAGATTACTTGCTATTCTGTTGGATAAGTTCCTGTTTATTATTGAATTGATTTGAGTTAAATTGCTGAATTTTCGTTTCTGGTCTTTCTGCTATTTGATAGGAAACACTCGAGTATTTCAGAAAAGACTCGAGTTGTTCATCCTGAAAAACTCGAGTATTTCACAAAAGACTCGAGTCTTTTGTGTCTGATTCCAGAAAATTCAGTCTTAGCTCCATTCTTCAATTATCAATCGAAATATTTGGTATTAGTGCTTCAAAATACTATTCACCCCCACTCTAGTATTTGCTTAGCCCGCTTGTTGGTTTCCAACAAGTGGTATCAGAGCTCGGTCGAAAGATCGAGTGTAACAACTTTTTCGAAAAAGATCCTTTTGGAAACTAAATGGGCTCTAGCAATAACTTTGGTGGAGAAGGAGCTTCAATAAACCGTCCTCCACTATTTAATGGTGAAGGATATGTTTATTGGAAAACTCGCATGAAAGTTTTTATTGAAGCAATTGATATGGATATTTGGGATGCAATTGAAAATGGTCCTTTCATTCCCAAAAAGAAAATAAATGATGAAATTGTTGAAATTCCAAGGAGTAGTTGGAATGATGATGAAAAGAGAAAAGTCTCATTTGATTTAAAAGCTAAAAACATCATCTTTTCGGCTCTATCCCATGATGAATTTTATAGAGTTTCCCAATGTAAATCGGCAAAAGAAATGTGGGATACTTTGCAAGTCACACATGAGGGAACAAGTGAGGTTAGAGATGCAAGATTGAATTCTCTAACTCACGAATATGAATTGTTCCACATGTTGCCAAATGAATCCATTAGTGACTTGCAAAAGCGATTCTCTCACATTGTTAATCATTTGATTTCCTTGGGAAAAGTATTTCGCAATGGTGAAACTACTAACAAAATTCTAAGATGTCTTGATAGGAGTTGGCAACCCAAGGTAACCGCCATCAAGGAATCAAGAGACATAAATAGCATGGACTTAGCCACTTTGTTTGGCAAACTCCAAGAGCATGAGATGGAGCTTACAAGACTTGGGATGCATGAGGAATCGGACAAAAAGAAAAAGAGCATAGCACTCAAAGCTTCAACCAAAGCTACAAAAGAAGTTGAAGAATGCTCTACAAGTGGAGATTCCGATGGTGAACCAAATCAAGAAGAATTTGGGATGTTTGTGAAAAGATTCAACAAATTTTTCAAAGGGAAGAAAGGTGGATCTTCATCCAATTTCAAGAGAACCAAAGACTCCAAACAAAGAGAAAAGAGTACCAATGATGGAGTTAAGTGTCATGAATGTGGAGGGGTTGGTCACATAAGAATGGAATGTGCCACATTCTTGAAGAAGAATGACAAGAAGACCCAAGAGACCAAAGGGAAGCGTGCATACATTGTTTGGGATGCACCGGAGAAGAGCAATGAATCATCTTCAAGTAGTTTCGGTGATGAAAATGCAAACCTTTGTCTCATGGCCAAGAACAATCATGAGTCCTCATCAAGAGCTAATCATGGCATGAGTGAAAGTGATGATGAGGTAACCTCTAGTTCTTCTTGTTCCTCTTCAAACTCCATTTCATATGATGATTTGCAAGAAGCCTACAATGAAATGTTAATTCAATTTAAAAGGCTTGCTAAAATTAATAAGGAAAAAGGAAAGAAAATTTTGGAGTTTCAACATGAAATTGATGAATTGCAAAAATCTATAAATGAGTTGAAACTTCAAAATGAATCCTTGGAACTTATTAATTCTAGTCATCAAAGTGATTGTGCAAATCATGAGGAAATTATCACTTCATGTGAGAGATGTGATGATCTTGAAAAAGAAGTGAAAGAGTTGAAAAACAAACTCACAATCTCACATAGTGATAGAAACCTCAACCGGTTGTTGAACTCTCAAAGACATAATCACAACAAAACCGGTTTAGGATATGTTCATAAAAAGGACAAAAAGTACAAGGTGGTTGGAACATTTTCTAAGAAAAATTCATCAAAGAGACCAACTTGTACTTATTGTGGAAAAGTTGGACATATCAACATTGAGTGCCACATTAAGAAGTTTGAAATGAAAAAGGGCACTTATATGTGGATTAAGAAGGGAGAAAGTCCCAACACTAACCCTAAGGGACCCAACATTGTTTGGGTACCCAAAGTGAACAAGTGATTTCATATTGTAGGTGTGCCTTCGAACGGGAAAACAATTGTGGTATCTAGATAGTGGATGTTCGAAGCACATGACGGGAGATAAGCGGCACTTCATTGAGCTTACTCCAAAGGAAAAGGGTTATGTCACTTATGGGGACAACAACAAAGGCAAAATCCTTGGTATTGGTAAAATCGGAAACTCTTCAAACTTGATTATTGATAATGTGCTCTATGTTCAAGGATTAGAACATAATCTCTTGAGCATAAGCCAATTATGTGATGTTGGTAATCATGTAGTTTTTACCTCTACCCATTGCCTCATTAAAAGTGACAAAGATGAATCAATCAAATTTGTTGGTAGAAGGTCAAATAATACTTACTTAGTTGATTTGAACAAAGTCACTTCTTTGGTCTCTACTTGTTTAGTGAGCAAAGAAAATGACACTTGGTTATGGCATCGTAGGACCGCTCATATAAATGTAAACCAATTGAAGAAAATTCAATCTAAAGATCTAGTAGTTGGTTTACCAAAGCAAAATTTTTCTATTGAAGGTGTTTGTTCCCCTTGCAAGAAATGTAAACAAACTAAAAACACCTTTGGATCAAAAATGGTGATGTCCACATCAAGGCCATTAGAAATGCTTCATATGGACTTGTTTGGACCATCACAAGTAAAAAGCTTTGGTGGCAACTATTATGCATTGGTGATTGTTGATGACTTCTCTAGGTTTACTTGGACTTTATTTTTAACTACTAAGAGTGAGACCTACAAATCTTTTAAACATCATGTCAAACTTTTGCAAAACCAGTGAATCAAAAAGTAATTATTATTCGTACCGATCATGGTGGTGAATTCGAAAACCACAAATTTGATAGATTTTGTGCTAAAAATGGTATTGAGCATCAATTCTCCGCACCAAGGACTCCGGAACAAAACGGAGTGGTAGAGCGGAAAAATAGGGTGCTAGAGGAACTTGCTAGAACCATGTTAAATGATTCTCAAGTACCTCAATATTTTTGGGCCGATGCCGTCAATACGGCTTGTTATGTTTTAAATCGTATTTTGATAAGGCCCTCTTTGGATAAAACCCCCTATGAACTTTACAAGGGAAGAAAGCCAAATACATCTCATTTTCATGTCTTCGGATGCCAAGTTTTTGTTTTAAATAATGGAAAAGAACACCTTGGCAAGTTTGATTCCAAATCCGATGAAGGCATATTTTTAGGCTATTCTTCTCATAGTAAAGCTTATAGAATTTTCAATAAAAGAACTTTAACTATTGAGGAATCAATTCATGTGGTTTTTAATGAGTCTTCAAAAGAAGATAGTGTTTTATGTGATGCTAGTGAAGATGGCATTGTCTTTTCAAAAGAAGAAAAAGAGAGAGAATTCAAAAGTTGATGAAGGAGAAGTAAGGGAAGAACTTCCTCCAACTTGGAAATCGGTCAAGGCTCATCCTATAGACAAAGTCATAGGAGATATGTCAAAGGGAGTACTTACTCGTAGGTCTATTCAAAACATTTGCCACTATGTCTCATTTGTTTCTCAAATTGAACCCGATTCAATTAAAAAGGCCATTGAGGATGATCATTGGGTTCTTGCTATGCAAGAAGAATTAAACCAATTTGAAAGAAATGAAGTTTGGGATCTAGTCCCTAAACCCGATGATCATACCATAATTGGTACTAAATGGATTTATAGAAACAAACTTGATGAATCCGGGTTGATTATAAGAAACAAAGCTAGACTAGTAGCTCAAGGGTACAACCAAGAGGAAGGTATCGATTATGATGAGACCTTTGCTCCGGTTGCACGTCTTGAAGCAATCCGAATTTTACTTGCTTATGCTTCAATCATGAAATTCACTTTATATCAAATGGATGTTAAAAGTGCTTTCTTGAATGGGTTTATAAATGAAGAAGTGTATGTCAAACAACCCCCCGGTTTTGAAAATAGTGAATTTCCAAACCATGTTTATAAATTGAAAAAGGCACTCTATGGATTGAAACAAGCTCCTAGAGCTTGGTATGATCGATTGAGTTCCTTTCTATTAGAAAACAAGTTTCAAAGAGGGAAGGTTGATAATACATTATTTATTTATAAAACCAAGGATGACATTTTGTTAGTACAAATCTATGTTGATGATATCATTTTCGGTGCTACTAACGTGTCTCTTTGTAGAAAGTTTTCAAATTTGATGAAAAAGGAATTTGAAATGTCAATGATGGGAGAACTCAAGTTCTTCCTAGGCTTACAAATAAAGCAAGTCAAGGAGGGGATTTTTGTGCATCAAGGGAAATATTGCAAAGAGCTCCTTGAGAAATTCGGATTGGACAAGTGCAAGGAAGCCTACACTCCAATGAGCACATCATGCTACCTAGACAAGGATGAACAAGGTACACCGGTTGATGTTAGTAAGTATAGGGGTATGATAGGTAGTCTCCTATATCTCACTGCATCTAGACCGGATATTATGTTTAGTGTATGCATGTGTGCTAGATTTCAAGCTAATCCTAAAGAATCTCAACTATCCGCGGTTAAACATATATTTAAGTATCTAAAAGGAACAATTAACACTGGTTTATGGTATCCTGCTGATGCCAATCTTAGTTTAGTTGGTTACTCGGATTCCGACTTCGCGGGATGCAAGCTTGATCGCAAAAGCACCAGTGGTACTTGCCATTTCTTGGGAAGTTCATTGGTGTCATGGTTTTCTAAAAAGCAAGCTTGTGTCGCTCTTTCTACCGCCGAAGCGGAATATATCGCAGCCGGTAGTTGTTGTGCTCAACTGTTATGGATGAAACAACAATTATCGGATTTTGGTTTGAAACTTGAAAATATTCCGATTAGATGCGATAACACGAGTGCAATCAATTTGACTAAGAATCCGGTGTATCACTCAAGAACTAAACACATTGAAATAAGACATCATTTTTTAAGAGATCATGTACAAAAGGGTGATTGCACAATTGAATTTGTTAGTACCACAAATCAATTAGCCGACATTTTTACAAAACCTCTACCAAGGGACACCTTTTATCATATTAGGAGAGAACTTGGTATTTTAGATGAAGCTAATATAGGCTAATTGCATTGTGTGTCATTTTTGGAAAATCACCATATTAGTCTTACTCTAATGTGTTATTGATTCTTAGTTAAATTGTCCTTGATGATATTTGAAATTGTATATGTTAATTGTGTGTGATTCTGTACTGCATTCCAAGTTGGTAGTGAAGCATTTGTGTTTGATTTGTGTTTGGTCTTTTAAAACTGTGTTTTTACTTTCTGTTCTGTCAAAATACTCGAGTTTTTCCAAAAACACTCGAGTATTTTAATTCAAAATTAAATCAGTTTTAAATTGAAAAAGTTTTTAATCAGGGTCTGATAAAAATACTCGAGTGTTTCTCAAAACACTCGAGTCTTTATTAAAACACTCGAGTATTTGTCAAAACACTCGAGTCTTTCGAAACCCCCAATTTTTGAACTTTCAGACCAAACTCGAGTATTTTCCAAAAACTCGAGTATTTTGCGTTTTTTCCTGAAATTTGATCTTTCGGACCAAACTCGAGTTTTTCAATTTTTACTCGACTTTTCTGGGAAATCTGGGCTGAGTCACGACCGACTCGAATATATTTTCAAAAACTCGAGTTTATCCTAAAGAACAACTCTAGTATTTATGAATATATTCGAGTATTTTTGAACTGTTTATATATACTCTCAGACTCAAGTTTTTGCGACCCTCTTCTCTCTCGGTTTTCTCATATCTCTCTCCTCAAAACTCAGATTTTCCTCAAAGTTTTGTCAAATCTTACTAGTTTTTCATCCTCTAAACTCTTCTCTCGGTTTTATCCTCCTCCAAATGCTCCAGCTCCTTCGATGTTTTGATGATGTTGACCTTTGGATTTTATCTTAGTTTTCATTCTATTTTTATCATATTGGTCTTTGTTACATTTTCTGTATTTTGAGAACTTGGTGTTTTGAGACTTTGGGTTTCTTATTGCACCTTTGATTTGGACCTTTTATGATGTTTTTATGTTAATGAATTTGGTCTTCATTATGATGTTTGTGTAAAGCTTCAGGGGGAGCTCTTTATCGTTATTATATCTCCGTTTTATTTGCATAGTTGGTTATGGGGTTTTCCGGTTATGCACCTCTCCTCCCTTGATCTTTTTCTAAATTGTTACATCTTTTTGGCGTATGACAAAAAGGGGGAGAGATATTACACTTGTCTTGTCTTGATATTGTTGCACCTAAAATCTCTAATTATGGTATATACTCTGATAATTGTTAAATTCTCTAATACCATAGGCTTGGTGCTAAAATTAAATTGTCATAACATCTTGCTCAAGCTGAATTTTTAGATAGGTGAAAAGTATCATATAGTGAGGGGGAGTTGCATCTCCAAGTGGATCAAGCTTAACAAATGGATCAAGTGTTAATTATTTTGTCATCACCAAAAAGGGGGAGATTGTGAATTCAATGCTCCTAATTATGTGGATTATGTTTTGATGATGACAAAATAATTAACAAATCATGCCTTGAAGATATTGCAACATCAACATCAACAAGAAGTCAAGAAAAGAAGACAAGTGCCCAATCATTCTCAATCAAATATTAATTGTAAATTTCTAATTTTTGTTGAGAGTGGGTAGAAATAGTTAGTCTCTTCTAGGAATAAATTTTTATATGTTTATTAAGTTGAGATTGACCAAAAATTAATACTTGAGAGGAAAAATAAAATTGAAAAATAATTTTTCCCATATCTGATCAAAATACTCGAGTATTTTGATAAAGACTCGAGTATATACTCGAGTATTTATAGAAAAACTCGAGTATTTGTGCCAGGTCAGCAATTATGACCGTTAGTCTTGTTCGTGCACCAATTCACTCGTGACCGACCAAAAAGACTCGAGTTTTTACCAAAAGACTCGAGTATTTTTGTCCAGTCAGCAAAAATGAACGTTGGAGAAACTCAAAAACCCAATTGAGGGCATTTGAGTCTCATCCAACCCCAAGAGAGAATTCAGAACATTATTGTAAAATTTCTCTTTGAATTTGTGCAAGAACAAACAAGACAATAACACATCATTGATTACAAGCTTTCATAATTTCCTCTTCTCAAGTGTTAATTCCCAAAAAGCTCAACTTCTCACTCATATTGTCATTTTATTCCAAGTTGAGTTTTAGGCCTCAATTCTTACATTGAGCTGTGCTTATTTGTGCTAATTCATTGTGAGATTAGTAATACACATACAAAAAGCTTGATTATTCAAAGTCTTGGATTGTTCCCAAGCAAACCCTAAGTGGCTTAGGGTGTTGGAAGTCTTGAGAGGTTCTCAAGCACAAGACTAGGAGGTTCCTAGCCCGGTGGAGTTTCTTGAAGGGAGTTCAAGGAAGCTTTGTGAAGAGTTCTTCAATCACCGGAATCAAATTGGGGTAGAAATCAAGAGTTTGGTACACTCTTGAAAGGGTTAGGTTGAGTGAGGTCATTCTCAAGCAATCCTTTGTAATTTCTAACAATTTGATTATTAGTAGAAACTCCTAAGTGATTAGGAGGACTGGATGTAGCTCATTGTTGGAGTGAACCAGGATAAAATTGCTTGAGTGTTGGTTTATTGCTTTTAATCTACTTTCTAGCTCAATAGACTTAAGTCATTTCAATCAATTAGGATTTATACAATTAGGTAGCAAGTTCAATGAATCTTTGTGTTAAAAGTTATTTAGATTACTTGCTATTCTGTTGGATAAGTTCCTGTTTATTATTGAATTGATTTGAGTTAAATTGCTGAATTTTCGTTTCTGGTCTTTCTGCTATTTGATAGGAAACACTCGAGTATTTCAGAAAAGACTCGAGTTGTTCATCCTGAAAAACTCGAGTATTTCACAAAAGACTCGAGTCTTTTGTGTCTGATTCCAGAAAATTCAGTCTTAGCTCCATTCTTCAATTATCAATCGAAATATTTGGTATTAGTGCTTCAAAATACTATTCACCCCCCCTCTAGTATTTGCTTAGCCCGCTTGTTGGTTTCCAACATATATAATTTCATAGTTCATGCTTATTTCTAAGCTCGGAGATTTTTTATTTCAAATTGCGCGGTTTATCAAAAAGGGAGGCCGAGCTACTATTATTCTCTTTAATTCATGTTTCTACCGAGCTGTTATCATCTCGACCCTACCTTTATGCTAGAACGGTCCGCAGTGCCAACACCCAGTGATCTAATTCAGATCCTAGCATCTCCGAGGAACCACACAATGCTGATTCCACACCTACAACTCGCAAATATTCAACCTTCGCTCAGCGTTCGCCTACACAGATCTGAATCCGAAAGTCTTTCAAAGAGGCTTGGATGAACACGATCTAATTGGCGGAAAACAACTCACACCTTAAAGGACTTCTTAACTCGGCACAAGCCTCTTCAGGCTTTATCGAGTAAAGGGGTTGGTTATGCAATGGAGTAAAAGTTTGCTTCAGCTTTGTTATTATGATGATCTATCAGCTTGCCTTCGCCCTAATTACTCGGATTCAAGAGGGGTTCAACAATGGAAGTTGACAAAACAGTTCCGACAAGGGAAATGGTCGTCCTTGGCTTCTCTACCTGTTCTTGCTTCCTCGGCTTCATTCTTTCCCTTCTCGGCATCCTTGGCCGCTTCATCAGCTCGATAAACTTTCGATGACTTCCACTCGAGTGACCTTATTCGGCCATGAAGCTTACTGCTCGGTGGGTAGAATGGACTCCGAGTCTTGAAAGTAATTCGAGCCTCCAACTCCTCGGGTCGATTGGCTATTCTCGAATAAGATGTTCGCTGCTTCGGGGAAGGAACGGACTCCGACTCTACAAAATAATCCGAGAAGAACTGTAAAGCCCTGAGCAGCAGATGCTCTGGCAATATTTGGGTGCCTTCGCACCACATCTTTAAAACCTCTCACCGAGCTTTCGGACCTATACCGAGTTCGGGCGTTTCACAGACCTTATGAACTCGACACAAGCCTTTTCAGGCTTTACCGAGTAGGGGACTAGTATGTGATGAGGCATATACATAGTTGACATTGGCCAACCTTGATACTGGTATTATATGATGCATAAGTTACTCGAGATCAAATGTCGCGCCAAAGAGGATCACCACGTCCCATGAAGCAGCAAATTGATAATTTACCTTCCTTATTAAGGACATATGTTAAACTCACTCATTTCGGATCATGTTCTTACGCACTTGCTCACGATCTCAGTTAGCCGGCCAAATCGGCGAGGCTACAAGTGAAAACGAGGATTGCGACCCGATAACTTGGCTTAGCCTCTCAGCTCAAAGCCTCTTGGCTCATATCTGGCCCAATACATCGCGGATCGAGGAATACACCTCGGCTAAGGTTGTCATTCCGACAGCAATCCCTTGTAAACGTTAAAGATCCAATTGGTGATAATCTTGGCACACCTCGAACTCAAATAACAGTTTGAGTCATGCCAGCATACCTTGGCACAAGCCTTTCGGCTTTCACCATGGCAAGCGCATAAAAGGATGTCTCATTAAAAGCATCGTGACTTTAAAAAGTTCTTAGCCGCAAACAATATTTTATGTCACCACCAACTCTCAGAAGCTCAGCACAGGCTCTTCGAGCCTATACGAGCTTGGGGGGCTTGTAGGGTTAACCAATAATAAATCCTACCGCTACAGGATAAGCATGAGCTCTCTAGTACAAGATAAGGGTGAATAACTCATCCTTCTTATCCTCTAAGAGCCACGTCAACCCTATTGGGCCGAACAGGCCCATAAGGCACCACAACCCAACTTCCCCTATAAGTATCACCAAGCTATAGGGGCTAAGGTATGTTCTCTCATCCCTACTCTCAAGAACTACGTGTGGCTTGATCCCCTTATCACTGGGGTACGTAGGACCGGGGTCACCCTCGTCAGCTGCAACAACCCCAAACACACATCGTGGTGTTCCATCAATACCGGGACACTACAAAATAATTAATGAAACTAGTTCCTAACCACCATTCATCCATTGATTAATTGTTTTTAATTATTTTCCAGCAGCAAAATACTCTTCTAATTAATTTATTTAAATCTGAAATTTAATAGATTTTACTTTTAATTACTTCTAGGTAGAAATAAGTTAAATAATTCTTGGTCCCTGTGGGAACGATATCTGGTCTTAACCGACTATATTACTATCTGATCTAGTATACTTGCTAGAGAGTGATCAATTTTTTGGCGTCGTTGCCGGGGACTAGAATTCATTTAATTTGTTTTGACACTAAGAAATAATTTTGAGTGAAATCTATTTTTGGGACTTCATTGAAATGTACAATAATGCCTTGTAACGAGTTAAAATTTTTTGATTTTGTTTTGGCTTCATCCCCTCTTACTTATGATGCAAATACCCCTATTAATGAGATTGAAAAATTAAATAAGAAATCTTTCATAGAAAAGTTGGTACAAGAGTGGCCCTTTAAGGAAGACTTAAGTACTAACCTCTCTGAAAATTTTGAAGAAAAAGAAATTAAGGTGCATCATGAGGAAGAAGAGGTGAAACAAAACAAAATACATGAGGGTAGAACAATAGTAGAAAAATTTGACTCATCCTTGCATGCTGAAATTTCTGAACTTAAAAATTGTGTTAAATCCCTTGCATGTGTGGATGATTCAAAATTTTTCAATTATGTTCGACCCTTGAGTTTGCATGATGTTTTTCCAAAACATCAATATGAGTCATTGTTTTACAAAGGGATGAATAAAGATCCTAATAATCTTGTTTTCCTTGTTCATGAAAGTTACACCTTCATGAATGGGGAAAAAGGCAAATTTTCAAAGATGATGCATGATGTAAGGAATGTACCTTTTGACCCTGGTGGGTTTGAATTTATTTTTAAAACATCCTTATTTCATCATCATCCCTGCTCATTCCCATGGGACATGGGAGTAACTTGTTATTCCTATATCACATGGGAATTGAGCCATAGAATTTGGGATCCTGGTGGATTTGTTGTAAATATGTAGTAGTTTAGGTTTTGTTTATTTTTTTTAGTTAGTGAATAAGGATTTGGAATTTCCTATAAGTAACTACTAATGAGGTGCTTTATAGCACTATTTTTAGTTGTTCATGTGACACAGGTAAATAAGATTTGGGGGATTTCCTCCATGTGCATCAATAGAAAAAGTTGTGCTACAAATGTAAGTTTCCTAACTCCATTTATTAGTTGATTTTAGTTTAGGAGAATAGTTTTTAGTGTAGGTAAATTTTCAATTTAATTAATTTTATTTAGTTTTTATAAAAAAAATTAAAAAAAAAAACGCTTCAGGTACAGACCTGGCGCGCCTGGGCGCGCACTGGGCGGAAAAACCCAGAAAATGGGGAATTAAAATTGATTGATATATTTAGTGCTCTTTTCCCCATCAGCCAGCTCTGTACCTGTGCAACAAAAATATGTAATTGCTTTCTAGGATTTTTTGTTAGTTTTATTGCTTGGGTATTTATTTGGATTCTTTGTTATTTGCATCAAGCTATATTTTGTAACAAATATAAGTTAATATTTTCCCCATTAGAGGTGCTATTTGTGGGCACTTGTTTTTCATGACTCATATTAAATTTGGGGGAATGTTTTTTCATTTTTGTTAGTGCTGATTATTTATTTTTCAGATGCAAGTAGTAAGTGTTCCAAATTTATTCCATGTAATTTTTTATTTTTGTAGTTAGGTATGTTTAGTTTAGTTTGCTTGAGGACAAGCCAACCTTTAAGTTTGAGGGAGTGGACAAAATAAAAAAAATTTCAGATCTGAATTTTTCTCCCATTTTTGGTGTTGGTTTGTGTCTTAGGTAGAGGTTTTGTAATTATTCTAGACTTAGGATTATTTTTCTGATGATAGGTGTATATACTTAGTTTAGGATTAGACTCATTGATTCATGTTATTTATTTGTTGAGCTGTAAATATTTTTGAAATCTGGTTATTTTGACAAAGTTTTTCATAACTTGAGATTAGTGAACTGACTTTAGCTTAGTGAGATTTTGAGCCTATTTGATGGGGTATGATTTATTAAATTATTTTGATTTGAGACCCCTATTTCTTTCATGAGTGTGTTCTTTTTAGTTTTATGTTCTAGAACTTGACTGGTGACCATTTTGAGATTGAAAATTGATTACATGCATGAAAATGATTAAGGCATTTAGGATGGTGTTTTTGTAGCCTTCAGAGATTTTTGTTGGATTTGTTTTCCCTTAGTTGCCCATTTTGAGCCTGTTATAAATATGATTTTTCTTTGGTACCCTGCATTGATTGTATATTTTTGTGAGTACCTTAGAAATTTTGAATGAGCAATTGAGAGAGGGACATTTCAAAAGTATGAAAATTGTGAAAGTGTTGATTGAATTACTCTTCTTCCAAAAGAAAAGAGAAAAGAAAAAAAATTGAGAACAATGAAAATTGATGGTTGAAAAGAGAAAAGAAATTTTTGTTTGGAAGAAGTAGTAGAGTAAAATTGAAAAAGAAGAAGTTTGAAATAGTTGTGATTTGAGTGTGAGTTTCATCGTATTCATTGCTCATTCATACTTTTTAGAGGGAAATTTGTTTTTCATTTTAGCCCTTAGTTTCATCTTTTCTTTCTTTTATCCCACCTGACACTTTTAGCCATGGCCACGTTACAACCAAAATAAAGACCTTTTGATTTGTGCATGTAATTAATAATTTTAGTGGAGATTTGGGTCTATGGTCAAGCTTATGGTAACATTTAACTATTGTATGAACTTGAGTGAATTGTTATAACCCTTGATACACATGAGAGATATACATTGAGAGGTTGAGAGTGTTCACTAGTTCTGAGTTCTGATTTATTTTGTTTCTTTAACTAGGTTTTGATATGTGAATAGCTTGTGTAAATATTTGGTTGTGTTGATGAGTTGAAGTCTTAGATTAAGTATTGTACATTTTGATTTAGAAGTTAGTCTTGAGTTTATGAATTTTTATTTTACTTTTGCCTGGGACATGCAAAATGCTATGTTTGGGGGTGTGATGAAGGTCTAATATATGATGTTTTAAGGCTTAATTTCACTTTCTTTTGCTTGGGTTTTAGCTTGTTTCTCTTGTAAATATAGGTATTTTGTATTAGTTTTAGGAATTTTTAGTTTATTAGAATCCTTTGAACGTTTTGATCCGTTTTGGGTATGTTTCAGGTGTTTCGGAGCTTTATTTGGAGAAAATATTATTGGAGCTGAAAAGAGCATAAGAAGACCTTGAAAATGGCACAAGAACGGAGAGAAACGGAGTCAAAAGTTGTTGAGCACGCCCAGGCGCGGGAGTAGCGCGCCCAGGCGCGCGTGCTACATTAAAGCTCCGAAATAAAGCTTTAACATGAGAGAACATTACAACCAAAATAAAGACCTTCTGATTTGTGCATGTAATTAATAATTTCAGTGTAGATTTGGGTCTATGGTCAAGCTTATGGTAACATTTAACTATTGTTTGAACTTGAGTGAATTGTTATAACCCTTGATACACATGAGAGATATACACTGAGAGGTTGAGGGTGTTCACTAGTTCTGAGTTCTGATTTATTTTGTTTCTTTAACCAGGTTTTGATATGTGAATAGCTTGTGTAAATATTTGGCTGTGTTGATGAGTTGAGGTCTTAGATTAAGTATTGTACATTTTGATTTAGAAGGTAGTCTTGAGTTTATGAATTTTTATTTTACTTTTGCGTGGGACATGGAAAATGCTAAGTTTGGGGGTGTCATGAAGGTCTAATATATGATGTTTTAAGGCTTAATTTCACTTTCTTTTGCTTGGGTTTTAGCTTGTTTCTCTTGTAAATATAGGTATTTTGTATTAGTTTTAGGAATTTTTAGTTTATTAGAATCCTTTGAACGTTTTGATCCGTTTTGGGTATGTTTCAGGTGTTTCAGAGCTTTATTTGGAGAAAATATTATTGGAGCTGAAAAGAGCATAAGAAGACCTTGAAATGGCACAAGAACGGAGAGAAACAGAGTCAAAAGTTGTTGAGCACGCCCAGGCGCGAGAGTAGCGCGCCCTGGCTCGCGTTCTACGTTAATCAATGGGTTATCAGACATAGCGCGCCCAGGTGTGCTGGTCTGCACGCCCAGGTGCGCGAGGTGCGAAAAAGCCCAATTGGGTCAATTTCTGATCAGTTTTGAAGGATTTTGATAAGATTAGGATTTTATCTATTTATTTATGATTTTAGGATTAGTTTTAGGAGAGAGATGAGAGAGTCATAATAAGTTATCATTAGAGATTAGGATCAAGGTGGAGGGAGACTACATTCTCTGGAGAGCTTTCGGAGGAGGAATCCATTGAAGGCTGGAGATTCAGATCAAGAATTAGTGGTAATTTAGGAATGAATTACTTCTATTCTTATTTGTTTTTCTTCTCTATGATGTGTAACTAAACCCTCTTGTGTTAGGAACATGGTGGATTTGATTATGTAGTTTATTTATATGAATTAATGTTTTTCAGTTTTTAAATCATGTGTTTGATTGTGTTTTATTTCCAATTCATAAATCTAGCAAATTTATGTCTTGTTCTGGATTTCTAATTCTTCAATTGAGAGATTAAGAATTAGAATAGGTCATGCCTTCAAACAATATAGTTATTCAACAAGTAGGGATACAATTGGGTAATTATATAACATGATTAATTCCCTGTTCTTAATTAAGATTATTCAATAGTTTAATCTCTTAAGGAATTAAGGATTATCAAATTGAACAAGAAACGGTAATTATACAAGAGAGATCTAATAGTTACCAATTTAGTAGTTCGTTCATGATTTAGGGAAAAACATTGATTTATGATAAATAAATGAAATAATTAATGAAACTAGTTCCTAACCACCATTATTCATCCATTGATTAATTGTTTTTAATTATTTTCCAGCAACAAAATACTCTTGTAATTAATTTTTTAAATCTGAAATTTAATAGATTTTACTTTTAATTACTTCTAGGTAAATATAAGTTAAATAATTCTTGGTCCCTGTGGGAACGATATCTGGTCTTAACCGACTATATTACTATCTGATCTAGTATACTTGCTAGAGAGTGATCATTCATGCAATGACAAAGTGTTACCATAAGCTTGACCATAGACCAAAATCGCCACTGAAAGTATTGAAAACATGCACAAATCATAAGGTCTTAATTAAGGTTGTAATGGGGCCATGGCTTAAGTGTCAGGTGGGATAAAAGAAAGAAGGGATAAAACTAAGGGTTAAAATGAAAAAACAAATTTCCCTCAAAAACAATGAATGAGTAAACAATGAATGAGTAATGAACACAACGATGACTCATACTCAACTCACAATTATTTTATTCTTCTTTTCTTTTTCATTTTTTCCTCTATTCTCTTCCAAATTTCTTTTTTTTTTCATTTTTTCTTTAGAACTCTCAACATTTCGTACCATTCATTCACCGAGTCATTCCTATCAATTGCTCATTCAAAATTCCTAAGGTACTCACAAAAATTATGCAATTAATGCAGGGTACCAAAGAAAAATCTTAAAATCATTAGGCTCAAAATGGGAAACTAAGAGAAATATTATCAATGCAAAACATCTAAGGGTTATATAAACACATCCTAAGTTCCTTAATTATTTTCATGCATGCAAACAAATATCAATCTTGAAATCGTCACAGGTCAAGTTCCAGAACACAAAGCCAAAGCGAACGCACTCATGAAAGAAATAGGGGTTTCAAAACAAAATAATTCAATAATCACATACCTCTGTCAATGTTTAGGCTCAAAATCTCACTAGGCTAAAGGTCAGTTCACTAATCACAAATTCTCAAAAAGTTTGTCAAAATAACCAGATTTCAAAAATATTTACAGCTAAATCAAAACAGTATCATAAATCAATGAGTCTAATCCTAAACTAAGTATTTACACCTATCATCAGAAAAACAGTCCTAAGTCTAGAATAATTACCTACTCCTACCAAGGACACAAAACAATTCAAAATTATGGAAGAGAAATTTAGATCTTAAAAAAAACATTTTTATTTTGTACCACTCCCCCAAACTTAGAGATCTTGACTTGTTCTCAAGCAAACTAATCTAAACTAAAACTATAAAATATAAATTGAAAACTACGAAAATAGGACAATATTTTTGCGAAGTACCAGGTCTAGGGTCGGGGTTTTTGGAACAATTGAGAACTAATGGGAACTAATGGGATCACACCCCCAAACTTAGAATCTGCACCCTCTCCACGCCCAGGCGTGGAGCTTGCCACGCCTGGGACTTCAGCTTTTTTTCAAATAAAACAACCTAAAACTAAACTACCCAAAAAAAATAAAATACAATCTAAGGGAGTTACTTAACATTGGGTTGCCTCCCAACAAGCTCTTGTTTAACGTCACGAGTCTGACGGGTCACCTCTTTTCAGAGGTTAGGGTGGTTGCCAAGATCCTCTCAAGGATGGTACCTTGCTTTTCAACTTCTTTTCAACACTATCTCCATTCGAGTGCTGAATGCACATGAGAGGGGCAAATTTCTCCGCGGTGATTGGTGGTTTTTCAAAAATTTTAATTGTAGTTTGCTCACCATTCACTCGAAGAATTACTTCCCCCTAGGCACATCAATCACTGCCGCTGCTGTGGCCAAGAATGGCCTTCCAAAAATTAGAGGAATATTTTCATCATCTTCTATATCTAAGATCATGAAATCTAGGGGCAGAATAAAATCATTCACCTTTACCAGTTGATCTTCCACCTGTAACACCCCAAAAATTTTAATCCCCATTAATTATAAGGTTTTATAATGAGTTGGTTATTAATTTTAATATAGTGGTTTGATTTTGTACATTATGTGAACTTGAATAAATAAATATATGAAAGGTATTTTGCCATGATGATTTTATGCCAAAATAAGTATTTTCAGCTTAGTCCTTGGTAAAGGACCAAAATGCAATATTAAAAAGGTTTTTGGAGGGAAAATAAATAAAATATAATTTTTGGTTGATTTGGTGTAAAAGTGTTAGTTTTGCAATTAAGTCCTTGGGAAGGACCTAAGTGCAAATATTAGGAAAGATTTTTGGAAGGGAATTAATTAAATAATGAATTGTTCAAAATTACACTGTGGTAATCGATTACCACGATTCAATAATCGATTACCATAGTGCAGAACAACCATGGTTGAACACATTTGATGAATCATCACGCGTTTAACCTAGAAATCGCCACGAAATAACCCATAAACGCGTCAAGAGGACTCGTGTCAAGTTGCATGATCCTCAGATTTCTCTATATAAGCTAGGACTTGAATGAATTTTGCTTCATTTGGTTCAATTGTGTTGAATTGCTGAGATTAGGGTACTTGATTTCGTCCCTTCAATTCTCATCCGATTCTGAGAGTTGATCTGAGAGCTACACACCATTGTAAAGCTTGAATCACGGGCTTTACATAGCTACCAAATTTGTGATTTGAGAGTAAGTGTAGAAGGAGAAATCGAGTTTGCAAGTTGAGCATCAAATCTGTCTCAAAATCGATTTCAGTTTCTTGGAGCTTACTTTGAAGCTTGATTCTGGTAAGCTCAAGCAACTACCTGACTTCAAACTTGTTCCTATAGCTAGTATATGTTGCAGAGAGTTCATAGGAACTAATTTCCCCAATTTTCATTGTTGTTTCATATGTCAACCAATTCAATCTTGGTGCTCTGCTGAAACTGCTTTGTTTCAGTGAAGATTTTGGGGAATTCAAAGTTCTAAGGCTTGTTTCTATCAAGTTTCAGTCTCTACACGAATTAAAGGTATGGGGGAAGCTTACCATTTGCTAGAATGAGAATGAAATTCATTGGAAAGTAGGATCAGCCACCATGAGGCTTAAGGGCATAGCTTTGAATTAGGATAATGGCATGGTGTAACGCCCCGATTTTCACCACCCGAAAATAATCACCGTTTGTAAGGAAAAGTTGCTAAAAATGAGGCCATTTTTTTTAAAAATGTTTTGGGAAGCCATTAGTGCATCCTTACACCCATTCTCGAAAACCGGGGTGTTACGTAAAACCTTTCCGTACTTCCACTTCCACATCTTTCAAAACGAGTTCATATTTCTTATCAAAACAAAAGTTTGGCCAGTTCACAAAGTAAAAGTAGGGCACAGTTACCAGAGTGATACATTGCTAAGAGAGTCCTTTGTCTCACACTTACAAACAACTTTAAAATAATCTACCCTACCTTTGGATCTTCCTAATGAAAACTATAGGGTGCAGCTCATGATCCTCCTTCTTGCGTCCTTGCTTGACACCAGAAGATGAAGCGATCTCAGTTACAGCTTGTCCACGATTCTTTGGCACCCACTGCATTCTTGTTGGTGCAGAAGAATTGCTCGGAGCTTCACAGACCAGCTTCTCCTCATAGTCTCCATATCCTCGGACAGAAACTTGTCCTAGCAGCGGTCCTAGGTCAGCTCCGCAAAGTCGATGCTCAGGATCCGGAATCATAATCTGCGAATCACCAGTCCATACCCAACCAGATGGGGTACGCTTCCAGCCGCATCCATGTTTCATCCAGGTTGTAATTTCCATGCGATAATCCATCTGCACGTTGGAGTACCAGAAGCACCGATATACCAACGGGCAGGAGAGAGTTAGCGAACCGAACGACAAGTCGTCGACGTTGTGGATTTACCGCAGGCAGGATATCAAGACAGCACACACAATACAAACAAGTACACACAGCACTCAAGCATCACAATTCATTATTATTATCATATTCTTTCTCTTATCCAACTTCTTATCATCAACATTATACTTTCTTGTCTTTTATTCCTCAATCACTTACACAATTCTCGATCTTTAATCCTTCACTTATTTCTTTTCCCTCTCTAAGGGATCTCATCACTTCCTTTCACACTTTCCATCTTATCATCAACCATTCACAAACTTTGCTTTTCTTAATTACATTCGTTTTCTTAGCAAATCTTATTGAGTTATAACCATCGATGATTAAGGGGAATTTAAGAATCATCGAGGTACGCGTCCGTTCGTAGTTAGCACTCACGTCTCAAGTCTACATCTCCTCGGCCACCATCCACCTAGTCGGAAGCAAACAGGAGTACATAACATTTACCGTGCGGGCATGACAACTGTCACACAACAAATGGTCCCTGACCAGGAGGCCCACCTCAAATCATATCAATATATAACAAGGCACGCTCTAAGCAGCAAACAAAATGCCCCACTCCAGTTCCTCTCACTGTTCTCGATTTGCAATATAGGGGGCGACAGTACTAATTCTAGCTGATCATGCAGAACTTGCCACGGCATTAGACCCAGTCCTCACCACGTTAGTGCGCCACTTGTGGAGTTGTTCTGCCTAGAATAGTACTCTAAACTTCTTGACGTTTCACCGTCATCGTCCTCCCCTAATGAAATCTCCTCCTAAGTATCCGAAGATACCTATGGTTCCTTCCTCTCCACTACTTCGGGTTAACTCTCATACCTCACCGCGTTCGCTGTTAATGTCTTTTAAAGTCTTTTATCTTTTATTAATCCTAATGGCCAGCTCACCCTTCGTACATCCCTTCAATGAGTCCTGACCGCTAACTTTGCATCACTTTTCTCAACCCAAACTTGGCACAGAGCGGAATCACATTCACAACTTGAATCTCATCACAAACTTTCCTCAAAACAACCTTTTATACACATCTCTCTTTTCATAGCAAAATCTCACTTCACTACCTCACAACTTCTCTTCAAAATTTCATTTCGTAAAACCTTTTTCAAAACTTCAATTCATCACCTTTTCTAAAAATATTTCATTTCATAAATCTTTTTCCAAATCTCCTTTAGAAAAACTCGTTTAAAGAATTTTCCTTTCGGAATCCTTTTTCAGAACCTCTTTTCACAATCACTTTCAGAAAATCAATGTCGGAAAATGTTTCTCATTTTGGGAATCCCTTTGAAATACATTTTGTAAACTCTTTTCCAAAAATCTCATTTTTGGGAACCCATTTCAAAATACATTTTCAAAAACTCGCTTTCAAAAATTCAATTTGCAAACTCTTTTCAAAAATCCTTTTCACAATTCCTTCTCAAAATCTCATTTTCAAAAACCCTTTCAAAAATTTCATTTCAAAAAGTTTTTCACAAAAACTTTCTCTTCTTGAGAACTAGTGGAGGAGCAAGCTCAACTCAACACTAGTCTCAATCCAAGAAACCAAAACCAAAGAATCAAGTTCCACCCTCAACACCTTTTACTTTCCAAACACATCAACATTTTGTCCTCGCTCTGGCTCATTCGCATCATTATCAACACACATTTCCAATCTCATCTCTTTAACACTTTCAATCTTTCTTTTCCATTTCCTTTCCAATCATTTTCAATCCTCTTATCATAATTCCACTCTCAACGTCTTATCAAGCTAAGGCTGCCTTGCTCCACAAGGACGTAAGCCAAACAAGGGTTATCTCCATTCTTGGTGTCTTTTAATTTAAATCTCTCTTGCTATTATCATCAATTAATTCATTTCAACACTTAAAATGTCAACATGCATCAGCAAACAAATATAAACAACACATCATCACACATCACACACAACAACGTGGTCTTTGTCCTATTCGTATAAGTGGCCACACAAAGCACACAATTGCCACTATACTACTGACGCAGATCCACTGAGTTCCGATCTTTGAGCTGATACGGAACGTCTTAATATAACACCTACTACCACTGTGTCTTAGAAAAGCTACTCTCTCACCTGAGGTCTAGCAATTCAATGTGTGCAATCTTCTCTGATCTTGGTTGCTGCCACTGCCTTAATCCCTCGTCTGTAACATTCCCCGAATTAATTAAAAACACATTTCTATTAAAAACTTTTCTTAACTTAGAACGTTCTTTCGTTCCTCGTCGGAAATCTTTAAAAATAAGATTGTTTTCTCAAAATTCTCTTAACTTTCTTAGTTCTTTAAACACTTTGAAATCATTTGGAAAACATTAATTAAAATACTTTAAATCAATTTTTTAGGTGGCTGGTCCGTCTTGGACAGCACCTTAACCTCTTTCAAAAACACCGAAAAATTCACCGGTTTCAATCCGGGTTTTGCTCAAATCAATTTCCTTTTGAAAACCAAATTTTGAGTCTCATAAACTCAATTTAAAAATCAAGAAAACAATTTTAAATAAACTTGGACAGCAAAGAAAAACTTTACAAAAAATCAATTTTATAAAACCCGAAAACATCGTAAAAACTCCTTTTGTTTCAAAGACTCTTTATATCAATCTTAACATTTTGAAAACTCAACAAATCACAAAACATAACTTCACAAATTCAAATGAATCAAACCAAATAAATTTCAAAATCAAGCATACACACACACACGATCAATAACACATTTTGATAAATTAAGGCACATAAACAATTAATCAATTATTCAAGTTAATCACAAACAAACATTCATTCTCAAGTAACATTTTCACAATCAAACACTTAACTCAATCATTCAACACATAATTGACTTCAAAAACATTTTATCTTTATAACACAAAACACTTAGACACCTTCAAACCCACAAACCGAATACATACATACAAATTCAAGTAAATACAAAACTCATTCCTAACCAATTATTTAACAAAATACATTCATTGTTTCTATTTTATTTCATGGAAAAGAATACTAACCTAATTTATATGCATAGACCGAAACACTTCACATAAATCAAAACAAGATCCATGCATCATCACTTATGCAAAACCGAGAGCTACATCTTTGGGGAACACTCAAACTTTTATTTATTTTCTTTACTTAAATTGAATCAAGAAGCATGCAAGAACATAGATCACATATCAAATTTTCACAAAATAAAAAGTATGAATTTTAATCTAAGCTTGACCGAATGCATCATGAACATTTAGACACTTAGATTAAATTATGTTCATGCAAATAAAATAGTTTTAAAGCTTATCCCCCTAATTTTCTTAAAAACCGAGGCATGCAACAAAAGAACACATAGTCTTTTCATTTTAAAATCAAAATGCAAGGTTAAATCCTAAGCTTTCCTAACAAAATATACAAGAACCATAGATCACATAAACATTTTCAATTTATTTCTCAAAGAAACATAAAAAGAAATAACTTTTCTAAGTCAAACACTCACATGCATGTATATAAATCATATAGGTCAAGTCATGAATTTAACATAGTAGCACAAATCAAAGATAAAATTATTTTATATAAGAAAAAGGTAAAACCGAGACATGCATTAGAAGAAAATATACTCTTTTCATTTAAGATTAACATGCATATACTTAGATCAAGTAGATCAAGCTATGAATCCAAACATAAGAGCACATATAGAAGACGAAAATCATTTTAAATAAAAAGGGACTAAAACCGAGGCACATTTAGAGAAAATACCAAAGCTTTGGTTTCAAGAATCACATGCAAAGCCAAAAATTAAAACAAAACTAAAGATCAAAACACAAAGCAAAGCTTTCATCAAACTTAAGTCAAAACCGAGACATGCAAGGACTCAAAGTCACATAAATCATTTTCAAATAACATGCAAGGCCAAAAATCATCAAACAAGTTTAGATCAAACACTAATTTAGCAAATAAATACATAAACATCTCATGATCTACGGTTTTAAGCATAAAAATTAGACATGCAAAGAGATCTACACAAAGGTCATGAACAAAACTTTAGATCAAGGAAATTTAACTTTGAAAATAATAAGATTTATCATGAAAACATCAAGATCTAACATGAAGAGCACAAACCGAACCAACAATCACATATTACAAATTCATTTAAGTCTTTAAAAGTCCATGGTTAAGAAAAAGATTACACATAAGTGCATAAAAATAAACATGCAAGAGAAGAAAAGAAAATAAGATTACAAGATCAAGAACTAATTCTAAGGCTTCTAGGTCTTCGGTTTATACCAAGAAGAAAAGGTCTCCAACACTTCTAAGCACTTGATCTTCAAGGAACTCCTAGGTTTAGCTTGATCTCCTCTTCTTCTTCCTCTCTAAACTTCACGGTTCCTCTTCCTCTTTTTCTTCTAATTTCTATTTCTTAGTCTAAGATTTTTGGGAAGCTCCTAGACTTGTGTTTTGGTGTGGGTGTTGGACGAAAGAGTGGAATGGGAAATGAAGTGAAGAATGAAGCTAAGGCCAAGGCTTTTATAAAATCTCATGGCTTCCTATTTTAGCCTTCATGCAATTCGGCCAAGAGTAAAAAGAGAGGGGTTATTTCGGCTTCCTCTAAAATTGCTTGGGTGGAGTTTAGCATGGCTCAAGAAGACAATGTAGGGGACATAAGAGCTTAGGGTTCATCCTAGGCTGTTGACTTTTTGGTCCTCCTTAGGGTTTCCACCAACTAGTTAGGGTTTAGTTGGGATTTAGTTACACTTAGTTGCTTGACTAGTTGCTTAGGAAATTTCTAGGTTTCCTCCTACACTCACACACACACGACACTCACACATACCTACACATATTCACACACATATTCACATACTCATGCATACACTTACACGTTGCACCCTCATGCATTCATGCATCATCATATATTCTTTACTAATTAAATTTTCACATGATCCTAGGCATGCACACCAAAAACCGTATATACATAGAAAAAATAAATTATTCATGCATCAAAAATATCAAGCACTCATTCATGGAAAATCAATCACCTTTTCAAAATAAATTTCAAAACTCATATCTTTATTTCATGAAAATTCACTTCTAAAAATCAGTTGTCACTTTGAAAACGTGAATAAAAAAATTTATTTAAGAAAACACTCTTTCAAAAATACTTTTCTCAAAAATAATTCTTTTTAGAAATAAAAACGGTTCGAGGATTTTAAGGGGTGTTACAGTCTCCCCAACTTAAAGATTTCTCGTCCCCGAGAAATAAGTTGTGGATTAGGCAGCATGGCATAACAACTCTCACATCATTCTCGTTCTTGCTTTAAGGTCGTCCTTTCTCTGACTGACGGTAGGCTCTGCACAACACTCTCATGTGTCGCTTCTCGGGTGAAGAAGCTCAATAGCAAACCTCTTACGTGTCGAACCGGGTTAAGTCACACAGACTAACCGAAGAAAATGTCGCTCCTTTAACTGATCGCCGACGTGACGAACATACCCTTAGGTAAAGACCCAGGAAAAAATCAAGCAAACAAAATTCACACATCTCCAAAGGCATCGGGTTTAGCCTAAAATATTCACTATCTCCTACACTCTAGGATCTCACTAACCTACAAACAATCACTCCTTCTTCTAATTCATCTGACTCTATGGCTTTCATCTACTATACCTCCATCTAAACATCTAATCATGGCACCAAGGGGGTCTAATCTTCCTCATTGTTCCCTCAAACTAGGGTCAATGTATACCTCCTTTCTTCCTTGATACTCCCCAACTTTGATCAAAATTGCTACTAAACTCACCATTGTTCTACATTTTACTTAATAACTACCACTTGTCCATCCACAATCATTCAAGCCTAAACCATTTGGGTACTACAATACTCCTAATACTACAAACCAGGTTAACTAATCTCAGAAAAGATTGATAAGGATACGGTGTAATAGGAAGGTTTAAGAAAGAATTTGGATTCTGACTAACTGTCGTTGTTGAAACAATTCAACCAGCACGGGGTCTCAAGAATAACATCCTACTTCCTTAAGGGTAATACCAAAAAGATACATCGGGGTTAACAAGCTTAAGTCTAACAAACTACCTCAAGGGTCATGAGATTTCAATCTTAGAATCTATCCGCTTCTACTTAGTCTACTCCCTCTAAGCTATTTAACTAACGGGTTACTAACACTGCAGGCACTAGAGATATGGACAAGGTCTTTCACCTTAGGAAGACAGAAATCTAATCTCACACTCATATCCTTATACTAGCAAACACACATAGTCACACAACAACCAAGCAAGCAAACAAACAAAGCATGTAAGTATGAGCTTAAGGCCACAAAGGATTAACATCGCACTGATACCACTCTGTAACGCCCCGATTTTCACCACCCGAAAATAATCACCGTTTGTAAGGAAAAGTTGCTAAAAATGAGGCCATTTTTTTTAAAACGTTTTGGGAAGCCATTAGTGCATCCTTACACCCATTCTCGAAAACCGGGGTGTTACGTAAAACCTTTCCGTACTTCCACTTCCACATCTTTCAAAACGAGTTCATATTTCTTATCAAAACAAAAGTTTGGCCAGTTCACAAAGTAAAAGTAGGGCACAGTTACCAGAGTGATACATTGCTAAGAGAGTCCTTTGTCTCACACTTACAAACAACTTTAAAATAATCTACCCTACCTTTGGCTCTTCCTAATGAAAAGTATAGGGTGCAGCTCATGATCCTCCTTCTTGCGTCCTTGCTTGACACCAGAAGATGAAGCGATCTCAGTTACAGCTTGTCCACGATTCTTTGGCACCCACTGCATTCTTGTTGGTGCAGAAGAATTCCTCGGAGCTTCACAGCGCAGCTTCTCCTCATAGTCTCCATATCCTCGGACAGAAACTTGTCCTAGCAGCGGTCCTAGGTCAGCTCCGCAAAGTCGATGCTCAGGATCCGGAATCATAATCTGCGAATCACCAGTCCATACCCAACCAGATGGGGTACGCTTCCAGCCGCATCCATGTTTCATCCAGGTTGTAATTTCCATGCGATAATCCATCTGCACGTTGGAGTACCAGAAGCACCGATATACCAACGGGCAGGAGAGAGTTAGCGAACCGAACGACAAGTCATCGACGTTGTGGATTTACCGCAGGCGGGATATCAAGACAGCACACACAATACAAACAAGTACACACAACACTCAAGCATCACAATTCATTATTATTATCTTATTCTTTCTCTTATCCAACTTCTTATCATCAACATTATACTTTCTTGTCTTTTATTCCTCAATCACTTACACAATTCTCGATCTTTAATCCTTCACTTATTTCTTTTCCCTCTCTAAGGGATCTCATCACTTCCTTTCACACTTTCCATCTTATCATCAACCATTCGCAAAATTTGCTTTTCTTAATTACATTCGTTTTCTTAGCAAATCTTATTGAGTTATAACCATCGATGATTAAGGGGAATTTAAGAATCATCGAGGTACGCGTCCGTTCGTAGTTAGCACTCACGTCTCAAGTCTACATCTCCTCGGCCACCATCCACCTAGTCGGAAGCAAACAGGAGTACAGAACCTTTACCGTGCGGGCATGACAGCTGTCACACAACAAATGGTCCCTGACCAGGAGGCCCAGCCTCAAATCATTTCAATATATAACAAGGCACGCTCTCAGCGGCAAACAAAATACCCCACTCCAATTCCTCTCACTGTTCTCGATTTGCAATCTAGGGGGCGACAGTACTTATTCTAGCTGATCATGCAGAACTTGTCACGGCATTAGACCTAGTCCCCACCACATTAGTGCGCCACTTGTGGAGTTGTTCCGCCTAGAATAGTACTCTAGACTTCTCGACGTTTCACCGTCATCGTCCTCCCTTAATGTAATCTCCTCCTAAGTATCCGAAGATACCTATGGTTCCTTCCTCTCCACTACTTCGGGTTAACTCTCATACCTCACCACGTTCGCTGTTAATGTCTTTTAAAGTCTTTTATCTTTTATTAATCCTAATGGCCAGCTCACCCTTCGTACATCCCTTCAATGAGTCCTGACCGCTAACTTTGCATCACTTTTCTCAACTCAAACTCGGCACAGAGCGGAATCACATTCACAACTTGAATCTCATCACAAACTTTCCTCAAAACAACCTTTTATACACATCTCTCTTTTCATAGCAAAATCTCACTTCACCACCTCACAACTTCTCTTCAAAATTTCATTTCGTAAAACCTTTTTCAAAACTTCAATTCATCACCTTTTCTAAAAATATTTCATTTCATAAATCTTTTTCCAAATCTCCTTTAGAAAAACTCATTTCAAAAATTTTCCTTTCGGAATCTTTTTTCAGAACCTCTTTTCACAATCACTTTCAGAAAATCAATGTCGGAAAATGTTTCTAATTTTGGGAATCCCTTTGAAATACATTTTGTAAACTCTTTTCCAAAAATCTCTTTTTTGGGAACCCATTTCAAAATACATTTTCAAAAACTCGCTTTCAAAAATTCAATTTGCAAACTCTTTTCAAAAATCCTTTTCATAATTCCTTTTCAAAATCTCATTTTCAAAAACCCTTTCAAAAATTTCATTTCAAAAAGTTTTTCACAAAAACTTTCTCTTCTTGAGAACTAGTGGAGGAGCAAGCTCAACTCAACACCAGTCTCAATCCAATAAACCAAAACCAAAGAATCAAGTTCCACCCTCAACACCTTTTACTTTCCAAACACATCAACATTCTGTCCTCGCTCTGGCTCATTCGCATCATTATCAACACACATTTCCAATCTCATCTCTTTAACACTTTCAATCTTTCTTTTCCATTTCCTTTCAATCATTTTCAATCCTCTTATCATAATTCCACTCTCAACGTCTTATCAAGCTAAGGCTGCCTTGCTCCACAAGGACTTAAGCCAAACAAGGGTTATCTCCATTCTTGGTGTCTTTTAATTTAAATCTCTCTTGCTATTATCATCAATTAATTCATTTCAACACTTAAAATATCAACATGCATCAGCAAACAAATATAAACAACACATCATCACACATCACACACAACAACGTGGTCTTTGTCCTATTCGTATAAATGGCCACACAAAGCACACAATTGCCACTATACTACTGACGCAGATCCACTGAGTTCCGATCTTTGAGCTGATACGGAACGTCTTAATATAACACCTACTACCACGGTGTCTTAGAAAAGCTACTCTCTCACCTGGGGTCTAGCAATTCAATGCGTGCAGTTTTCTCTGATCTTGGTTGCTGCCACTGCCTTAATCCCTCGTCTGTAACATTCCCCGAATTAATTAAAAACACATTTCTATTAAAAACTTTTCTTAACTTAGAACGTTCTTTCGTTCCTCGTCAGAAATCTTTAAAAATAAGATTGTTTTCTCAAAATTCTCTTAACTTTCTTAGTTCTTTAAACACTTTGAAATCATTTGGAAAACATTAATTAAAATACTTTAAATCAATTGGTTAGGTGGCTGGTCCGTCTTGGACAGCACCTTAACCTCTTTCAAAAACACCGAAAAGTTCACCGGTTTCAATCCGGGTTTTGCTCAAATCAATTTCCTTTTGAAAACCAAATTTTGAGTCTCATAAACTCAATTTAAAAATCAAGAAAACAATTTTAAATAAACTTGGACAGCAAAGAAAAACTTTACAAAAAATCAATTTTATAAAACCCGAAAACATCGTAAAAACTCCTTTTGTTTCAAAGACTCTTTATATCAATCTTAACATTTTGAAAACTCAACAAATCACAAACATAACTTCACAAATTCAAATGAATCAAACCAAATAAATTTCAAAATCAAGCATACACACACACGGTCAATAACACATTTTGATAAATTAAGGCACATAAACAATTAATCAATTATTCAAGTTAATCACAAACAAACATTCATTCTCAAGTAACATTTTCACAATCAAACACTTAACTCAATCATGCAACACATAATTGACTTCAAAAACATTTTATCTTTATAACACAAAACACTTAGACACCTTCAAACCCACAAACCGAATACATACATACAAATTCAAGTAAATACAAAACTCATTTCTAACCAAATATTTAACAAAATACATTCATTGTTTCTATTTTATTTCATGGAAAAGAATACTAACCTAATTTATATGCATAGACCGAAACACTTCACATAAATCAAAACAAGATCCATGCATCATCACTTATGCAAAACCGAGAGCTACATCTTTGGGGAACACTCAAACTTTTATTTATTTTCTTTACTTAAATTGAATCGAGAAGCATGCAAGAACATAGATCACATATCAAATTTTCACAAAATAAAAAGTATGAATTTTAATCTAAGCTTGACCGAATGCATCATGAACATTTAGACACTTAGATTAAATCATGTTCATGCAAATAAAAATGTTTTAAAGCTTATCCCCCAAATTTTCTTAAAAACTGAGGCATGCAACAAAAGAACACATAGTCTTTTCATTTTAAAATCAAAATGCAAGGTTAAATCCTAAGCTTTCCTAACAAAATATACAAGAACCATAGATCACATAAACATTTTCAATTTATTTCTCAAAGAAACATAAAAAGAAATAACTTTTCTAAGTCAAACACTCACATGCATGTATATAAATCATATAGGTCAAGTCATGAATTTAACATAGTAACACAAATCAAAGATAAAATTATTTTATATAAGAAAAAGGTAAAACCGAGACATGCATTAGAAGAAAATATACTCTTTTCATTTAATATTAACATGCATATACTTAGATCAAGTAGATCAAGCTATGAATCCAAACATAAGAGCACATATAGAAGACGAAAATCATTTTAAATAAAAAGGGACTAAAACCGAGGCACATTTAGAGAAAATACCAAAGCTTTGGTTTCAAGAATCACATGCAAAGCCAAAAATTAAAACAAAACTAAAGATCAAAACACAAAGCAAAGCTTTCATCAAACTTAAGTCAAAACCGAGACATGCAAGGACTCAAAGTCACATAAATCATTTTCAAATAACATGCAAGGCCAAAAATCATCAAACAAGTTTAGATCAAACACTAAATTAGCAAATAAACAAATAAACATCTCATGATCTACGGTTTTAAGCATAAAAATTAGACATGCAAAGAGATCTACACAAAGGTCATGAACAAAACTTTAGATCAAGGAAATTTAACTTTGAAAATAATAAGATTTATCATGAAAACATCAAGATCTAACATGAAGAGCACAAACCGAACCAACAATCACATATTACAAATTCATTTAAGTCTTTAAAAGTCCATGGTTAAGAAAAAGATTACACATAAGTGCATAAAAATAAACATGCAAGAGAAGAAAAGAAAATAAGATTACAAGATCAAGAACTAATTCTAAGGCTTCTAGGTCTTCGGTTTATACCAAGAAGAAAAGGTCTCCAACACTTCTAAGCACTTGATCTTCAAGGAACTCCTAGGTTTAGCTTGATCTCCTCTTCTTCTTCCTCTCTAAACTTAACGGTTCCTCTTCCTCTCTAAACTTAACGGTTCCTCTTCCTTTTTTTCTTCTAATTTCTATTTCTTAGTCTAAGAGTTTTGGGAAGCTCCTATACTTGTGTTTTGGTGTGGGTGTTGGACGAAAGAGTGGAATGGGAAATGAAGTGAAGAATGAAGCTAAGGCTAAGGCTTTTATAAAATCTCATGGCTTCCTATTTTAGCCTTCATGCAATTCGGCCAAGAGTAAAAAGAGAGGGGTTATTTCGGCTTCCTCTAAAATTGCATGGGTGGAGTTTAGCATGGCTCAAGAAGACAATGTAGGGGACATAAGAGCTTAGGGTTCATCCTAGGTTGTTGACTTTTTTGGTCCTCCTTAGGGTTTCCACCAACTAGTTAGGGTTTAGTTGGGATTTAGTTACACTTAGTTGCTTGGCTAGTTGCTTAGGAAATTTCTAGGTTTCCTCCTACACTCACACACACACGGCACTCACACATACCTACACATATTCACACACATATTCACATACTCATGCATACACTTACACGTTGCACCCTCATGCATTCATGCATCATCATATATTCTTCACTAATTAAATTTTCACATAATCCTAGGCATGCACACCAAAAACCGTATATACATAGAAAAAATAAATTATTCATGCATCAAAAATATCAAGCACTCATTCATGGAAAATCAATCACCTTTTCAAAATAAATTTCAAAACTCATATATTTATTTCATGAAAATTCACTTCTAAAAATCAGTTGTCACTTTGAAAACGTGAATAAGAAAATTTATTTAAGAAAACACTCTTTCAAAAATACTTTTCTCAAAAATAATTCATTTTAGAAATAAAAACGGTTCGAGACATGCTACATGTTTGAGCAAGTTTCTATAGCTGCATGTGAACTTATTCAATGCTGAAATCATGCCAAATTTGAGTATAATTGATTTTGGTACCTTAAGTTGCATAAAGTGTGGTTTTTATGCATAATTGGTGATTGGTTTTGATTCTCTATGATTTGATATGATTTCTATGTTGAGACATGTTTAATTTGTGTATGCAAAGCTTTGTTGATCATTGGTTTAAGTTAAAATTGGTTAGAATAGAAAATGGTATGTTAAAACCCCATTTTGCTGCATCTGCTGTCGTGGTAATCGATTACCACGACTGAGTAATCGATTACCATGCCTCTGTCTGATGCAGAATTCAAATTTATACGTGGGTAATCGATTACCAAGGTCAAAATTACTGAAAAATGCCATTTTCACTTAACCTCTTTTAACCTAAGCTTTATAATGAAAAAGTATTGGTTGTGGCACTTTATTATATGAGTTTAATGATGACTATACTATGCATGAATGTGTATTATGTTTAATTACCCTATTCATTTTCATAATACAAGCAATGAGATTAAAGGCTAATTAACACATAATTAAAGGGAATTATGTGCATTCATGCATGGTGAATAGTGATAAGTTATCGTTTGTCATGTTCGTGGAACATGAGGAGGGTACTCTGGGAGTACCAAATGGACACGACAAGTTTGATGACACATTCTGGGAATGTGGGAAACATTCAGGGAATGTTGTTGAGAATACGTTCTGGGAACGTGAACGTACATTCGGATTGGGACGTTTTGGTACCAAGCTTGATGTTTATATTTATTCGTTCTGGGAACGTGAGATTGTACTCTGGGAGTACCAATGGTTGTATGGAAGCTTGATGACACATTCTGGGAATGTGGGAAACATTCAGGGAATGTTGTTGAGATTGTTGAGAATACGTTCTGGGAACGTGAACGTACAATCCGAATGGGACATTTTGGTTATGAGCCAAACTTGTTCTCGCGACATGCTCGATGACACATTTTGGTAATGTGGCCAGTAATGGAGATTTACTGTTGATGTGGTTGCTACATCTTCGCCATGTGACGCGCACCTTGGTAGTGGCGCTATGTTCCACGTTCCAAGCATGATCATTGCGGCTTGCTCGATGACACATTTTGGTAATGTGGCCAGCATTGTGGGATGTTGTTGATGTGGTTATTACGTCTTCGCGACGTGACGTTCACCTGAGGAGTGACGTTATGTATCACGTTCCGAGCAAGTTTCGCTATACGTTATGAAAACGTATACGGGCTGTTTGGATGGACGTCCATGAGAGTGGTAGTTGGAGAATCTCAGGATTGAGAGATAGAATGCATGCATCACGCCACCTACATTGAAAGAGGATAAAATGAATTGGCGTGTGCTCGTGTGTATATGCATTTCTATCATGTTGGATTATTTACTTGTGGATGTTAAGACTTTATTCTCATTTAATTATGCGAATGTGTATAGCTTACCTCCCTGCCCTTATTAGGTTTTGGCCAGGTACCTAGATTGTCTAGAGATCAGTGGAAGTGGATGACCCTTAGGTTCATGAAGTACATAGACATCATGGGATATGAACTCCTTGTACAACTCTTGAGAACCTGACCAGGTGAATGAATGGACGAAGGACCAGTGACCAGCTCTGGAACGTCTCTATTTTTTATAATAAATATATTGTCCACAATTTGAGAGATGATTAATAAAGAGAACTAAGTTTTCATACTTTGACATAATTAAGGTACTCATAGAATTGTTATACTTGATTTTGTGGACCGGTGTCCTATCTCACGTTTCATAAACTCCAAGAATATAATAAAACCATTTTATTATACTCCGCTGACTCTGATTTTATTATCTGAGCTCGGTACGTAGAAAGTAATTAATGAGTTTAATTTCCCGAGATAACTCTATTCTATTAACTAAGTTCTTACCAAGAAATCAGAAGTTTTGAAAGCTATTTCAAGCTATGAAAGTTATCTCAAAATGATTTTTAAAATGCTAAGCAAATAATTACTTCTACTACCGAACTCAATCTCAATTATACTTTCAAGTTGAGTATCATAATCAAAGGTTTTAATAAGGAAAAAATTTTATATTCCAGATGAAATTCCTTTTTAAGTGAAGTTATCAAACAGTGGGCGTTACACCACCACTCCATATGGGCGGAGGGTGGTTCTATCAACTAATTGAAGTAATGTCGGGGTAGGCTTAACCTCTCCTATTTTCAATTCCTCAAACACAGACAAAGGCATAATATTTACGCTAGCTCCTAAGTCACAGAGAGCCTTACCTGAGTACTCATTGCCTATGCTAACTGAAATGGTGAAGCTACCCGAATCCTTCAGCTTTGGTGGAAGGTTGGATTTGATGATGCTGCTACACTTCTCTGCTATCAGGATTCTCTCCTCAATGAGCATCCGCTTCTTCTTCATTAGCAACTCCTTCATGAATCTCGCGTACAGAGGCATTTGTGCAAGAGCCTCTGTAAACGGAATGTTGATCTACACCTTCCTTAGCATCTTCAAGAATTTGGAGAATTGCTTCTGGTCTTCCTCTTTCTTCAAACTCGGAGGATAAGGAATCCTCGGAGGTAGTGGTGCTAGTTTGGGTGTGCCTTTCTCTTTCTCGTGATCCGTAGGTGGATCCTGCATCTGTTTCATTGCAGTTGAGCCTCCTCCACTTGGTTGCTTTTGCCCCTCTTCCTTCTTCTCAACCTCAGTTGCATCACCCTTCTTCAGTGGCTCCTCATACGACTTACCACTTCGAAGGGTGACTGCCATGCATCGCTCCTTGGAGTTGGTTATGATCTCTGACATCTGATTGGTCAATTGGTCCACTCGTACCTCCAAGTTATGAATGTTGGCTCTGGTTTCGGTCATGAAGGTTCTAGTTGCTTCCGTCAAGCTATTGGTTGAGTTAACTATTACTTCAACCGCCTTCTCCCAGCTCTGCTTCTGTGGCTGTGGTGTACTGGGTGTTGGGCTATACCATGAGGTATTGGAATGATTTGTTGGCCCCGGATTGTAGGTGTTGGAGTACATATTGTTTTTAAGTACTCCGTCACCCACAAAATTAGCTTGCTCCTCAATGGTTGTCTGACCCTTTCTGACTTCGAAAGCGCACTCACCATTGCGGTGACTTCCCCCACAAAAGTCGCACCTCAGAGTGGTAGATGCAAATAACACATTAGTTTGGCCCAGCTGCTTCATTAATGCAGCAATTTGCTGCTGCATCTGCTGGATCAAGATCTGGGCTTGAGTAGAGTCCAGATCAGAACTCTTTAGGATGCTTCGCTCTACCTGGGTCCTTAGTGCCTGGCTGCTGCTGAATGCCATGCTTTCAATAATGTCTTTGGCCTCTTCAACAGTCTTCTTCCTCATCGATCCACCAGCTGCTGCATCAATCATGCTTTGGTTGAATCTGTTGAGCCCATTATAGAAAAATTGAATCTGCTACCAGTCGGGCATATATGTTGGGCACTTCCTTAGCATCTGGTTGTAGCGCTCCCAGGCTTCATGTAATGGTTCATCGTCCTCCTGCATGAATGAGTGAACATCCTGCCTCAGCTTTGCTTGCTTCCTAGCAGGAAGGAACTTATCCATGAATTTGCAAACAAGTACTCCCCAGCTAGAAAGACTCTCGGGTGCTTGGTTCTTCACCCACGTTAGCGCCTCGCCCCTCAGCGAGAGAGGGAACATCCTCATTCTGATGGCCTCCTCCATAGCACCCTCGATCTTGAAGAAATCGAGCATGCCTAGGAAGTTGGCGATATGCTCCCTGGGGTCTTGATGCAGCGCACCACTGAACTGATCCTTCTTGATCAGTTGGATGTACTGCGGATCGATCACGAATGCAGTCGCAGTGATGGCTGGCCGGACTATGCTGGAAGCACAGAAGTCCGGGTTCACGGTTGCATATTCCGCCAGTGTTTTCCGGGAAGCAGGAGGCGGAGAGGATCCGTGAGATCCTCCTCCTTCAGCCATCTTCTAAATTTGTTCCTTCCCCTCTTGTGCTAGTTTCTTCTTCATCTTTGCACTCAAATAGATAATGCTACCTGTAGAGCACAAAAACAATAAAATGATTACGCAGCACCTGTCGAGACAAGAACACTAAAAAAATAAATTTCACCTACAACTACTACTAAGTACCGAAAACTAATTGAAACGAATTTCAATTCCCCGGCAATGGCGCCAAAAACTTGTTGGATCACCGGCAAGTATATCGGGTCAGCAAGTAATATAGTCAGTAAGACCAGTTATCGTCCCACAGGGATTGCAAATTGTTCAATTAATTTTCACCAAAGAGTAGTTCGAAGCGAAATCTAAATGTTTGTAATTAATTAATTAAGATTGATTTGAAATAAAATAAAAATAGAAATTAAATAAAATTTGTGAGCAATTTAAGAAAACAAGTTAGGAACGCGGTTTCATTGTAGGCGTTGTTTATTAATCATGAATCTCTGTTTTTCTCTAAATCAAGAACTAATTCTAGAATTGGTAACTATTAGATCCCTCTTGTATAATTACCGTTTCTTATTCAATTGATAAGCCTTAATTCCTTAAGAGATTAAACCATTGAATAAACTTGTTATATAATTACCCAAAAGTATTCCTACGAGTTGAATAACTATATTATTTGATTGAAGGCCTATTCTAATCTTTAATCTCCCAATTGAAGAATTAGAGATCCAAAACATAGATTAGCTACTTTCATGCATAACACTGAAAATACAATCAAACACTTGATTTAGAAACGGAAAAACATCAATTCATTAAATCAATAAACTAATCCATACAAATCCACTGATTCCTAACACGAGGGTTTTAGTTACACATTGAGAAAATAAGAACAAAAACCATAGAAGAGTAATCCATAATTATAGACAATTAGGGTTACCGCAAAGAGCTCTTCAATCTTCCGATATCTGATCTTCTTCTCCCTAAAGCTCTCCAAAATCATGTAATCTCCCTCTCTAAAAAGCTCCTAACCTAATTCCTAATCCTAGAATAAATAGAAGATTAAAAAACCTAAGAGAATCCTTCAAAACTGATTAGAAATTCGCCCAACTAGGCCTGGACGAATCCTGCACGCCTGGGCGCCTAAGGCTCCACGCCTGGGCACACTAGGTCTGATAAATTTGCACCAGCGTGTGGGCGTGAGCCACCTGCTCCGACTCCGTTTCGCTCCGTTCTTGCACCATTTTCAAGGTCCTTTCGTCTTCTTTCCAGTTCCATATTTATTTTATTCAATTAAGCTCCAAAAGTACCTGAAATCATGAACAAACGGATCAAAACGTTCAAAGGATCCTAAACTAATAACAATTCCTAAAACTATACTAAAATTCATAAATTTTCTAAAGAAACAAACCAAATCCTTAGTAAAAGGGAGTCTAATTTATGCTCAAAACATCATATATTAGACCCAAATCATATCTACAATTAACTACAATTTTTGACAGAGTTATAATCAAGACGTAACAGACGTCTCTCAGACAGATTTACTAACAAGTAGTGACAGGTAAATAAAACATTAGCATGCATCACTAAATGAAGACAGTTCGTGGCATCTTTAAACATGATCATATAAATTAATGTCGTTTAATCAAGAATAAAGTGTGATCTCAGCTTTTCATGTGAGAAGCCATTCATACAGACGACAGGTTGCTCTCACACTACTAACTCACGAGATCACGGTTTCAATCTTTGAGATGATCGAAACGTCTTAATAAAATTCTAATACCCACATTGTCTTAGGACAACTTCTCTCTCACCTCTAGTCTCAGCGTAAAACTTCATCGATCCGTCGCGGGTTCCGTCAACTGACAGGTGTTTCGGTCTACCATCTTCTAAGTTCCTCGTGTTAAGCACAATATGTTAATATTATAATTCTACATAATTAATCGTCACGTCAAATATCAAGCCATTTTTTGAAAACTCATTTTACTTTTGTCTGGTAGAAGTCAAATCTCAATTATTTTTGTCAAACTTGTTCCAACTTTATAAAAAAAACTTTAAATACATCATGATAATTAGGAAATAATCAATAGAATAGATCAAATTAATTTATTTAGTTGTTGGTCCATATGGGTCAGCAGCTATTATATACCCGAAACACTTTAAAAACTAACTTCACTTTTTCAATCTAACTTTTTAATTACTACATCATATAATATTAAAAACTTAAGCTTTAAACCATTTGAAACACTTTAAAATTGAAAAATGTCTTAATTAAAAATTTTGGACAACATCTAGATCAAACCATAAATCATTTGCCTCACTTTAAAATTACAACAAAACCATATCTAACTCATATACCAAAAATCCTTAAAGTAAACACTTATATTAGTATTTTTCAAACCTTAATACCATAAAATATCAAGTCGGACAGCGACGTATATATATCAAATTAAAATCATATATTTGGTCAACTAAAGTTCTTAAACCACCACATTTTTAACCTAAACATTTTCCTACACAAATGCACTTACCTAAGCATGATTTTTCACTAACTTTTCAAAACAAACACTTCTTAGACAACATCGAAACAAATTGATTCCTCACACATATATGCAGTCTAAGGTTCCTAAATATCATTTTTCATGCCACAAGAAAATGTTCTAAGTGATCACACACCCGCATACAATTTTTGGACAGCACTAAAAGCACAATTTTCATTATCAATCAAACATACTTAACTTACTTCTAAAAATCATTTCTCTTTATCCAAAATTTCTACTTAACATCCTAAAGCTATAAACATCAAAAATCATACATATTAGTCATTTCAATTAACATCAACTAACATGCCACCTAAATCAAAAATACCTCAAAACAAATATATAGTCCCAACCGAATTCTTTATAAAAGCAAATTAACTCACAAAATTTTTTCTCAACCACATCTACTTCGCAAAAATGATAACTTTCATTTTATAAAATTAATCTACCCTTTATATTCCTATAAAAACATAACATGCATTAAGAAAATAAAACAAACCAATTTTTCTACCTATATTTACATGCACCGAAACAAGCAAGAAGAAAAATATATTTACACCAAATTTTATACCTCCACCAAATTTAAATACATAATCTCAATATTTTTTTTAACACTTAAATCAAACAATTTCATGATAATCCTTACATGCATGCATAAAAAAAACGCTTCAAACTTAATCTACTCAAAACACCAACATGCATGGCATTTTTAGACTAACACTTTAGTAAGTCAATTAGCAAATATCATCTCACCTTAAAACCTAGTCTAACCGAATTTATATATACACTAATCATCTCAAAATAATTACATCCATCAAACATTTTCTTCATAAACAACACAAATAAATTTGTTTCCATCAAATAAATCATCTAACACACATATATATGTTGGCCAAATTGAAGATCAAGAAGAAAACGGTCACTTTGTCAAAAATTTAACATGCAATCATCATAAAACTAAAACCAACTTAATCTTCCTAATTTTACATGCATGAACCGCAACAAATAGAACAAAACAAGTTGATCTAAGCTAATTTCTCAAGGAGAAAACCGAAAATAACTATAAGTGTAAGAAACCAACATGCATGCATTACAAAACTTAAGATCATGCTAAATCATCAACATGCAAACACTACTTTCAAGCTAAGTTCAAAGCTTAAAGAAAATTTCTAAGAAAACCATGAACAAATAGAGTATAGTAGAGATTATTGAGATTAAACATAAACACCTTAAGAAAACAATTGAAGTTGAGAAAAAAAATTTCAAGAGCCTTCCTTCTTCCTCTTCCACCTCACGGCTCTCTCTATGTAACACCCCTAATTTCGTCTTCCGAATATTAATATTGTTGTAAATATTATAATTATTTATTAAGTAAATAAAAGTTCAATGTTTGATTATTGATGTGTATTATGTATTGGTAATATGTGAAAAATAATTTCGGTTGATATTTTGAATAAAAATATTAAGTTTTGCAATTAAGTCCTTGGGGAGGACCGAAATGCAATATTAGATGGATTGTTGAAGGGAAAACCAGTTAAATATGAATTTTTCAAAGTTTCAGTCATGGTAATCGATTACCATGATAAAGTAATTGATTACCATAGTGCAGAACAGCCACAGTTGAGTGCGTTTGATGAGTAATCAACGAGATTACTCATTAATCGCCACGAAATAACACCCAAGAGTAGTGGGAAACGCGTGTCGTGATGCATGAACACCCAATTAGTCTATAAAAGGCAATGGTGTTGAAGAATTTGACCCATTTTTGCTTAATTTTGGTCTGAAACCCGAATTAGGGTTCTTAATTTCAAATCCTTCGTTCGTTCTCGTTTCTGAGTCATACACAGCAAATCATACACCATTGTAAAGCTCACATCACGAGCTTTAAAAAGATACCAAGATTGTGAGTTGAGGTTAAGTGTGTGTGAAGTGGTGAGCTTGCAAAGTGTGAGTTCGAATTTTGTAGGAAGAGAAAACTGAGTCTGGAAGCTTACTTCAAGCTTTAACTGTGGTAAGCAGACACACTCTCTTGAACCCAAATTCGTTTCATTCTCTAGTTTATATTGCAGAGAATAAAACCTGACCATTTTCCCCAATTTTTGTGTATGTTTCATGAGTCAAATTCTCTGGTCTTTTGACCCTACCGAAACTGCTCTGCATGTCTGATTCTGAAGGAGGTTTTGTGGAAATTGGAGTTCAAACATTTTTCTCTTTGAAGTCTCTGTTCTAGCAGGATCTAGAGGTAAGGGTGAAGCTATACATTCACTAGAATAAGAATAAAATGCAGTATTTTATGCTATGAGCCACCATGAGGCTTTAAGGGCTTAGTTTGAAATAGGACTTTGGCTTTGAGGCCAATCTAAGGCATAAGACTTGTTGTAACAAGTTTGAATTGATGCGTTTGAACTTAGTTGATGTTGAAACCATGTTAAAAATGAGTATATACGAGTTTGATACTTGAAGTTGTTGAATTTCATGTTTTTATGCATAATTGATGTGAGATTTGGATTCTCTGTGAATTGGCATGTTTTCAGTGTTGAGACATGTTTAATATGCATGAACATAGCTCTATTGATCATTGGTTTGATTTAAAAGTGGTTAGAATTGAAAATGGTATGTTAAAACTCAATTTTTAGTGCATCTGTTGTCATGGTAATCGATTACCAGACCATGTATGATGCAGAACATTGAAAATACACGTAGTAATCGATTACTAGGATTGATAATCGATTACCAAGACTGAAAATTCTTGAAAATCCCATTTTTTAATCTAACTCCTCTTATTTAAACCTAATTATACTTAAAGTGGATGATATGATACTTCATTTGATAATTTTATTATCATTCATGATGTTCATGAAAGTTTAAATTATTTATTTGCCACGTTTTTTTGCACGATGCATATAATGAGATTAAGGATAATCTTAAATGGAAAAGATTTATGTGCATTCATGCATGGTGAATGGTGTTAAGTTATCGTTTATCATGTTCGAGGAACATGAGGAGGGTACTCTGGGAGTACCAAATTGTTTGTGACTTGCTTGATGACACATTTATGAGTTAGAAATGTGGTCATTATTGTGGGATACTGTTGATGTGATTATTACGTCTTCGCAACGTGACGTTCACCTGAGGAGTGACGTTATGTATCACTTTCCGAGCAAGTTTCGCTATGCGTTATGAGAACGTATAATTGTGCTCTGGGAGCATTTATGGGTTGTTTGGTTGGACGTCCATGAAAGTGATAGTTGGAGAATCTCAGGAATTTGAGAGATAGAAAGCATGCATCATGCCACCATAATTAAAGTAATTAATTATAAATGAAAATGGCTTGATCATATGTATATGTATGCTTCGTGATGTCGGTTGGATGTGATTGTTTAAATTCATGTTATTATTATTTGATTATGTGAACTGTATTGCTTACCCTTGTGCTCTTTGTAGGTGATGGCCCGCTACCTAGCCTACATCGAGTTACGCCCACTCGCTAATGGAGTGTTGTACTACGAGGACCATAGAGCCACCTACGAGGGGGAGGTAGAGTTTACATTCTACCATCCAAACCCTCTGGCTCGTGCCCGTCCTCGTAGGTTCCGAATCCCGATTATCTATACCATGCATGTGTCCCCTTTTATACCTATCATGGACCACCCCTACCTTGATCAGCTCGACCTTTTCATAGTTTTCGATTTAGAGCTGTCACCCGATCTCACCCATCTGCCTCGAGAGTTATCTGCGAGGATACTCCTTCACCTGCTCCGACGAGTCCACTTCATGGGATTCCATCAGCTGACCCGGTACCCAGTGGAGGGGTACCGACTCTGTCGGACGAGGTTGAGGAGGATCCCGAGGAGGCAGAGGATGAGGAGGAGGAGCCGGTCGAGCATTCTACTGGTAGCCAGTGGGGAGTTGGGGATCCACCGGGCGATGCATGATATAGGTAGTAGGGATGTGGGACATGGCTTGCAGCTGCTGGAGACTTGACTAACTTACTGGAGGAGGATTGTGGCTTCGTAGGAGGATCACTGGACAATCTTTGAGACTCCTTTAGTTTTGAGAGAGTCTTGGAGTGATGGTCTATTTTATGTTTATATATTATGAAGTTGTATTTTGGACCCATGACCTAGACTTTGATGATGATGATGTACTCTTGATCTACTCACTTTATATATATATATATATATATTATGTGTTTTGATGTATAAAAGGATCAAGGGTATTACTATTTTTTGTTCCGCTAACTCTGATTTCTTGACGAAAGAATTGGATCAAAGGAAAAATATTGAATTCAAAACTTGTTCAAGATAACGATAATTTTTAGTAACCAACTTTATACCTATACTCATCTTTTGGATGAAAGAAATATTATCTCAAACTTTATTTGATTTTCCTGATCCAATATTTCAAATTCAGTATTTAAATTTACGTTACAAATTTCATTGAAAATAAATCAAGTTCATAAGCAATCTATTTTATAAAGCTTCTTTATAATAACAATGAGAGAGTGTTGCACTCTCCCTCTCTCTAAGTCTTTGATTTTTTTTTCTTTGTTGAAAGTGTGAATTGTGCAAAATGAGAGTGAATGAGAGACTAGGAGGGTATTTATAGTGAGCGGGGAGTTTGAGTTTTTGATTAAAAAATGTGGGGTTGAAATCCAAAAACCAAGGGCAATTTTGGTATGTTGCAAAGTTTGCATGTAATAGTAATTTGAGTGTTGACAGAGGTAGAGTAAAAATAGAAAAATGTAAGAGAATGAAAATTTCTTGGGAAAGTAAGTGATGATCGCAACCAACTAATTTTTTTTTTTTACTTTGTTTATTTTATTCCTACTTCATGAAAACAAAATTGCAAATTTTTGTCTCCCTTGGTCCTAGAAGTTCGTGGAAACATTATAGGGGGGAAAAATAAATTTTTTTCTCCTTGATTTAAATGATGTACAAAAATCAAAACCTTATGAAAATTAATTACATAAAATAATACAATTTTATTTTAAGATTAAAAACATAAAAATTCACACAATTCTTAAGGTACACATTTGTATAAGTAAAATAGGTTCTTTACTTTAAAAGAATAATATTGACTAAAAAATGATTTTATTTGAGGTATAATTGATAAAGTTATGGAATTATAAAAATCAAATCAAAATAATAAACTAAATTCAACCATAAAGAAGGAATAAAATTTAATCAACATCTTTTGTACAACAAATCATTTTTTTTTTTGAAATCAATTACTTGCTTCGGCACTTTTACTAATAAAAATATTTTGGGCTTAATTAACATTTTAGTCCTTGAACTTAGGTGCTCTTTTGGAATTAGTCCTTAAACTTTTTTTCCGATGCTTTGGGTCTCTGAACTTTGTTTAATTTTTGAAAATGGTCCTTTCGACGCTTAAGTGATGATATAGCCCACGACATGTCACTTCACTTTCACAATATCGACGAGAGACGTGTTATGTAGAGCCACGTGACACATGATTTTTTTTATTAAAAAAATAATTTCTTTTAAAATTTATCACAAGATTCGATTTTCTTTAAAAAAATACAATTTTTAATTATTTTTAATAAATTTGAATTTTTTTTTAATTTAAAAAAATAATGTGACATCATCTAGCACGTTACCTATCGATGTGGCGAAGGTGACGTGACATATCCTCGGCCATATCACCACTTAAGTAATAAAAGCACCATTTTCAAAATTTAAGCAAAGTTTATGGACTCAAAACATCGAAAAAAGGTTTAAGGACCAATTCCAAAAGAGCACCTAAGTTCAGGGACTAAAAACTTAAATAAGCCAAATATTTTTATAATAGATATTTACTCTAATTTCGCTTAATTAAAACAAGTGGGGAAATTACGGGTATTACACCATGCACCAAGTGCAAGCTTGTTTTTCTAGGCATTATTGCAGATGACCTGTAAATTCTCAGCATTGCACTCTTGCCATAGAAGGAGTTCAATGCCTTGAAGATGTCCTCATCTCAAGTAGGGCTAGAAATGAACTGAGCAGCTCGAAGTTCATTCGATACTCAATTTGTTATGTAGTTCATGAACTTGACTTATGAGCCAAATGAATCGAAATTGAACTAGAAATTGAGTTAGTTAAATAATTGAACTGAACTTGAGCCAAATATAGTTTGGCTCATTTGCTTGTGAGCTGACTTGATAAAATGTGTGTGTGTGTGTATATATATATTAAAGTCATAGCTCATTAATAAAAAGCATGTAAAAAAGGTAAAATCTACTAAATAAAGGAGATAAAGAATTTAATTTAAAAAAAAGAAGAAAAAGATAGATAAAGTCATAAGATAAAATACAATATAGTAGTAGCATATATTTTATATATGGGGAAATTTATTTCGTATATTTTTCGATGTAACAATGTATTTTGAATTATTTGGAACTTACAAACTGAAAAGTTCAAAGATAGCTCCTAAATAGTTTGCAAATTTGCGACGACCCAGAATTATTTCCCTTATTCTAATTCTTTTATAGAACTACGGATGAATTTTTTGCCTTTTTGGAAAATAAACTTAAGCCATCACTAAATCAACACATCATTATCCACATAGAGATAAAACTAATTTACATCATCTACATTATTATCGAAAAGGTCTTACAACATATATCACATTGTTAGCAGCAAGAGTGTAGCTTTACTAACCATCATATCAGTTTTAGTTTGTACCCTAGGTCATTTAGCATATTTTACATTATTTTACATCCAAAATATAAAGACCCAGAGCACATGGTTATAACTCCAAAAACATCAGCAGACATATACACAGGACTTTTGTATGACATAGTCACATATCATTCGGTCTACTCAGGAAGAGACAAATGATAAGAACTATGGAAACACAAATCCTCAGGGAACGCATATGAGGGAGAAGGTTCAGACGGCGGATCATAATCTCCGCCATCTCTTCTAATATCGGGTAGAACCCCTCTTATGCTATTCCCCCCTTAGGAATGAACCTCATCTCTATACAGATCGGGTTCTGAGCCATTACCTGACAAACAAAAGGGCAGGGGAGTAAGTCATAGTCGAAGCACGTAATCAAATAATAATCAATCAGTATTAGAAATAGCAAACACAAGTAATCAAGTAATCAACAATAATGCATACGTAAATGCACACCCATTTGATCACACACTTATCTTGTAATTAAGTGGCATGATGCATGTATTCTAATCTCAATCGTCTCGTCTGGATCCGATATCATTCTCATATCCAACTCTTCGTCTTATTCAACTCTTCGTCTTAGAGGCCGATAGGATTATTATGGTTAAGCAAAACTATCCCGGGAAAAGTCTGTAGAACCCCCCACCATCGAACCATTTTACCCATAATAATCCCCACGGTTACAGAGGAATCACCATCAAACCTGACCTCTGCACTTTCTCGCACGCATTCTTGGAATTCTCTCTTTAATTCTTAGAATGGTCATATCATTCCCGACATCCTATCTCACCATCCTCAACTCCTCATGCGAATGCAAATGATTTATCGTTTCACTTTCCAATATTAATTCATTTCATTATTAAGAATCCATGTTCATAATCAAACACCATCAAAATCATCATAAAAATATTCATTCATTCATAAAATTTCCTTTCATGATCCATTAATGCACTAGATTAAGGCTAGGTGTATTAAAATTAGAAACTCTCGATTCAGGGGCCTTGGTAATCTATTACCAAAGGGTAGTAATCGATTACCATGTGAAAATTCAAATTTTGGTACAAATTTCAACCTGGTAATCGATTACCCTACAGCAGAATGCACACTGAATTGAGTTTTGCTATACCAACTTTTGATACACTTCACTTTAATCCAATCCAACTCAAAACAGATCAAATTCACATATAATCAAACATGTATATGCATATTTATAGCAATCCAAGCATCAAATTCATATACAATTCAAGCGATATGCATAAAAGACGTAAAATCACAACGTCACATATGATTTTCATTTCCCTTATAAAACAGTCCAAGTTAATCATTGATTTAGCTCATATTCATCATATGAAAGTTGTTCAAATCAATAAATAGGAGTTAAATGACCTCCAAGTCATATTCCTATCTCAAGTTTTACTTTTTCATACTTAGGCCCTTGAGTTCATGAGAACTCCTACATTTCCAACCTTTAGATTATCATTCTAGCACCCGGATAACTTCTCCCTTACCTATTAAGAGCGTTTGATTTTGATTTGGAGTGAAAGAAACTGGTTTGGTTGGGAAATTCCAAAGTTTGGTCTCAGCTGTCAAGGTACTCTGTTTTCAGTCCAAGAAGGCAACAAGATCAGAGTTTTTCATCAAGAATAAGTCACAACAAATCGTGATCAAGGATTAGAATCAAAACTAGGACATGAAATCTTGAAAATAAAACAAGTTTGAAGCCCAAAGGATGCTTGAGCATACCACACGAATCAAGGAAAGTTAGCTCCAAGAATCTGAAATTCAGTTTTCATATTTGAACACCAATCTTTGCAGGTGTATATCTTTCTCTAATCTCTACAGACCTCAAATCAAGCAAACTTGGTACCAAATTGAAGAGGGTTAAACGAGCTTTAATTTGGTATAAGATTTGTAAGGGTTTGAGGTTCAGATCATAGAGAACGAATCAAACCAAGTTGATGACAGTAGACACACGAGTTTCAGAAGTTTGGCAAGGTTCTTGAGTCTCTTGTGTTGTATACTCCCTCCTTTACTTAAATTAAGCAACCCTAAGATGTCCCCATCAGTCCTAAACAGTATTCAGGGGATTTTTGTGGCATTGTGTGGCTGAAATTGTGGGAAATTCTCAGCCATTCGTTCTCAAACCGCCTTAACTCTGGCTCAGCAGAGTCGTGGTAATCGATTACCACCTCCTGGTAATTGATTACTTAGGCTTAAATTTGGTCAACTTTGAAATTTTGACCAGGTAATCGATTACTGGCCTTGGTAATCGATTACCTAGGCTTTTTGGCCTCCAAAAACAATTTCCACCATTGGATTTGAAGACAAGAGGGTTGGGAAGCTTGTCTCCAAATTTGGGCACGATCCGACGGTTAACGAATGAGATACGACACAATATTTGGGTGATGTTTTCATTAAAATTCACATAGTATCTTTATAACATTCATTCACATAATATCCATTTAATATCTACCTGATATCTACTTACTATTTCATTTAATATTTATAATTTCGAGGATAATTCCGGTGGGCGTTACAACTCTCCCCCACTTTACGGAATTTCGTCCCCGAAATTCACACAAAATTACCTAGATTCAAACAAATGAGGATACTCCTCACGCATTTGATCTTCTAACTCCCAAGTCATGTCAATGAATTCGCCTCGCTTCCATGCGACTTTTGTAACACCCCGCAAATTCCTCGTATTTGTTTTAATCAATAAAGAGATTTATTTTGAGAAAAGTATTTTTGAAAGAATATTTTCTTGAGGGAATTTCTTATTTTGTGATTTCAAATGGTGGATGATTTTTAAAAGAAATGGTTTTCATGGAATGATCTTATGAGTTTTAGAAATTGAGTTTTTGAAATGGTTATGTATATAATAATTTTTTTATACTTTAAAGAAATTGTGATTTCTAAATAAGAGTTATTTTATGAGAAAGAGATGTGTTTCCTATACATGTATGGTTATATGTGTTGGTTTAATATGTGCTTGATGTATGATGTATAAAATAATTGTGTTAATATGAGTTCTTAAAGATATTTGTGTTATTATGTGAATTAGTGCTTATATTGTTCTAAAGTAAATAAGATTAAGAAATAAAAAAAAGATAATGTGTGTGTGCATATGTGTGTGCATATTACGTGTGTGTGTGTGTGTAGATGTGGGTAAGCCTAGGGTTTTATTTTTAAGACAAGGAACCCATAAAATAAATTAGAACCATAAGAAATCAAATTGGTGGAATCAATTAACCATGAAGTGACTTAAAGCCATAAATTACTCCTCCTTGTCCCCTTTGCTAAAATCCACCCATGCAACAAACTAGAATGCCAAAATCGCCCCTCCTATTTGTACATGAACAAAAACCAAGCCAAGGGCAAAAGAGGAATTACACGAGTTGTCTATATAAAGCCTAACCCCTAGTTCATTTCCCATTCATTTTTCCTCATTTCCCTTTCTTTCCAAAACACAATCCTAAGAGTCCCATTAAGCTCTTAGAGAAAAAGAGAGAAGGTCGTGAGGTAGGAGAGAAAAGAGAGAATGGAGATTCAAGACAAACACCCTTGATCCTTCTTCTTCATATGCTTCCTTCTTCAAAGAAACTCACCAATCACCCAAGAAAGAGAGGAGGTCGAGACTAAAACCTAGGAGAAGAGGAGAGAGAGAGAGATCTTGAAGTTGAAGTTAAGTTTAGATCTAAGGTAGTTGTTTAATGTTTTTGAGAGTTCTAAGTGTATTTCATGTTGTATTGTAAAGGACTTTAAGATAAACTTTGTTTGAACTCAAGGTTTGTGATGCATGTGTTTATTTTAAGAAATCTTGAAGTTTAAATGACATGCATGTTATTCTTAATCTTTGATCTTGAATATTTGTGCCAAAAAGTTTTGATCTTTAACTTAAAATTCTTCTTTGTCACGGTTTTGCTTAAAGCTTATGCTTAAATTTATTTATTTGCCTTGATCTTCTCATGCATGTGTTGATTATACCTCGATCTAGAATTTTTAAGAATAAACGAATTTATAAAACACTAGATCATAAACTATATGATTCGGCCATGACTAAAGTTTAGGTCTTGATGCTTTTCAATTTGATCTAAGTCCTTGCATGTTAACCTTATGATTAGAAAAATTGATTTGAATTGTTGAAATGTTTGATTTTGATTTGATTTTTGATAAAGCTTTGATTTTTGTCTTGACCTTTGGAAAAGCCTTGATCTTTGCCTTGATCTTTAAAAAGTTTTGTTCTTGAGCTTTGTATGTGATTTTTAAACAAAAAGATTTGACCTTTCTTCAATGCATGTCACGATTTTGGTCTTTCCTTGTTTAAAGTGATTGTTGATCCTTGATTTGTGACTTTATGTTGAACTTATGGTTTGATTTGTAAGAGCAAAATACATGCATGTTATTTTTGAGCAAAAAGTTTTGATCTTTTCTAATGCATGTCACGGTTTTAACAAAGGAACCAAAGAAATGAGCTTTTGAAGAATGATTCCTAACTTGATCTATGTTTAATGTTGATGCATGTTAAAGATTTAAATTTTACCCTTGATTTATGATGATGATAATTCAGTTTGAGTCAAAAACCAAGAGATCATGTTTTGGTTTTCATGAAAAAGACATATGCATGATTAAACTCATGAATCTTGATTTTTGCATATTGAAAAAGTGAACCAAAAACCTTATTTTTGTCATGATTGAATATTCGGCCTATGCATGTAAAATAGACTAGGATTCTTTTTCAATGAAGTGACATAAAAGTAATAAGTGTGTTTTGTAAAATATTGTTAAATTAATGTGTTTGAAATTGTGTGGTGAATATTTAATTTCTATTCGGTTTTGATTAAGAGATAAAAGAAACAAATGAATTAAATAGTTTAGGAAAAAGTTTTTGTGCTTAAATGTATGTATATGTGTGTATTCGGTTTTAAGAGAAAGGAAGAATAAATTATTTTGTTTCATGGAAAAGAAAATTAGGTTTAAGTGTTTGAAATAAATTAAGTTGATTTATGTGTTTTGGATTTGTAATCTTTGGCTTGTTTTCTTAGATTCTATTTGGCCAATGTATGTTCAAGTAGGTATAAGAGTATTTTCATGAAATAATATATGAGATGAGTATGTTTTGTAAGTTGATGCTTGAGTATGAATTAGTTGTTTGGGAAGCATAAAGTTCATATGTTTGACTTACTCACTTAGGTTTCTTTTTATAAAATAAGTAAATATGAAAATGAAAATGTTTAGAAAACAATTAAGTGAATAAGTGTTTGTTGAAAATGAATATTTGGTCTATAATTAAGTAAGTAAATATATGACTTGATTTGTCTGAGTGTTGTTGTGATTGTGTGTTGGTTGATGTTTGAAAAATATTTGAGTGCGTAATTGGTTTTGAAATTAATTGATTTTAAGATAAATCCATTTGATTTATTTGTGTAGGGTCTGCCGACCTGATACGGATTTAAGCCTTTCAAAGGAGTCCTCTAAGGGCACTTCCCTCGGTTCACTTAACATGAATGTCCCTCGCTCGGACTCATGGACTCCGAGCATCCCCAAAGGACCAGGCTCGGACTTGATGGAACCGAGCCTCATCATCGGTCCTCAATCCATCAGGCTCGAGATTCTAGGCCGAGACATACCGTCGGCTAGCGGATAAGTTCAAACCCACCGAGGCTTCTTATCCCTTCCGCAAATCTCTCCTGGATTCTCGCAACAGCCTAGACATGAGATCTTCAGCTGATCCTATCCAGATTCTAAGAGCATAATCCTCCGATATTATCTTACAAAATCCTGGTTCAGCTCAACCCTGATACAGGGCCCAGACGGCCCATATCAGCCTCCTCCAAACCCTATAAATAGCTCACTACAGCTAGGGTTTCAGGTATGTACTCTCATCCCTAATTTGACACTTTGCACACACACGTTGACTAGGGAGAACCTGCTTTTCCCAACTGGAACTGCAGAAATACCATAAGTCACACATTAACTCTTGATCCTCTCTAGGGCTCCTGATTCCATAGTCTTGAGCACTTAGAGGGTTAAGGACATATAGTGTTCCAGGACACTACAATTTGAGATTTTTAGATTGTATTTAGTGGCTGTCCAAGAATTGTTTTATGACAAAAAAACTTGAGTTTTAAAGTATTAAATTCGAGTTAAAGAAGTATTTGAAATAAAAAGTGTTTTTACGATGTTTTCGGATTTTTGTTAAAGTGATTTTGTGAAGTAATCCTTTGCTGTCCAGAATTATTTAAAATTGTTTCTTAACTTTGAAAATGTGTTTGTGTGATTTAAAGTTTTCAAGTGTTAATTGATTTGAGAAAAAGCCGGATTCAAAAACAGTGCATTTTTTGGTGTTTTCGAACGTGTTTAGGGTGCTGTCCAAGACGGGCCAGCGACCAAATCAATTGATTTAAATTATTTTATAAGATGTTTTCAAATGGTTTTGAAGAATTTAAAGTGCTAGAAAATATGGGAGTTATTTTGAGAAAACCATTATGTTTTAAGTTTTCCGACGAGGAACAAAACGTGTTTGAGTTAAGGAAATATTTTCTTAATACAAGTTAATAACGAAAATGTGTTCTATTTAATACGAAGAATGGTATAGACGAGGGATTGGGGCAGCTGGCAGCGGCAAGGATCCGTGGAGACCGTGTACGTTTAAATTGCTGGACCTCAGGTGAGAGAGAAGCTTTCCTTAGACACCGTGGTATTTAGGTGACATATTAGGACATTCCGTATCATCTCAAAGATCGGAACTTAGTGGTTCGGAGTCAGTAGTATAAGTGGCAATTGTTTGTGTTGTGTGGCCACTTATACGAAGGTGACAAAGACCACATTGTGGTGTGTGATGATTGTGTGTTGATGATGTGAAATTGCATGCTTAGATTTATTTATTTAATTATGCATGACGAAATTGATATTGTTGATTAATACTAATAACATGCTGATGGACGTCTGTTACGTCCTGAAAATGGAAATGAAATAGATAAGTTGGTGAAAGTAAATGACACAAAGAGAAATGAATAGTGATAAAAGATATGAGACAGATTGGAACAGAGATAAGTGCTGAAAAAGAGATAAAGGGATAAAGAGTTGAGATTGGGGAAGGATTTGATGATAAAGATGAGGTTAAGCCAAATCTGGGAAAGTGATGCTGATTACAAAAATGAGATGTGATTTGAGTGGAGCTGGGCTCCTTTGATGATGTTGTTGGAATGAGGCTTGTGTTGAGTTGAGCTTGCTCCTCCACTAGCACTCACTGAAATGGGATTTTTGAAAAAGCTTACGAACTGAAGTTTTTGAAAAAGTTTGTGAAATAGTATTTTGAAAAGGATTTCGAAAAGAGATTTTGTGAAAAGTTTGAGAAATGAAATTTTACGAAAAGTTGGCAAAACGAAGTTTTTGAGAAAATTGTGACAAGTTGTTTTAAGAAAAGTTTGTGAAATGAAGTTTTTGAAAAGGTTTTTTTGAAAATAAGAATTTTTTAAAAGAGTTTTTGAAACGAGATTTGTTTTAATAAATTTGTGAAAAGAAATTTTGTAAAAGTCTAGGAAGTAATTTTCAAGAAAGGTTTGTGAACTGAAGTTTTTAACGATTTTGTAAAAAGAGACTTTCAAAAATTTGTGAAATGTAATTTTTAGAAATTTTTGTGAAATGAAGTTTGTAAAGTAAGATTTTTTAGAAAGTTATGAAAATGATATTTTGAGAAAGTTTACGAAATAGTATTTCAAGAAAGTTTCTGAAAGGAGATTTTTAGAAAGTGATAAAAGGAAAATTTTTAGAAAGTTTGTGAAATGAAAATTTAAGGAAATTTTGTGAACTGAGACTTTTGAGAAAGTTTGTGGAGCAAGATTTTGAGAAAGAGTTATGATATGAGAAATTGCGAAAGTCTATGATTTGAAATTTTAAGAAAAGAGAGAAAATGTGGTTTTAAGAAAGAGTGTGAAAAGAGATGTTGAGGAAACTGTGAATGAGATGCCAATGTGATGATGCGAACCCAGCTCTGTGCTCTGATGAGAAAAGATTGTGCAAAGTTAGTGGTCGGGACTCATTGAAGGGATGCACGAAGGATGGGTCGACCTTAGGTTAATTAAAAAAAGATAAAAGACTTTAAAAGACACTAACGCGGTGAGGTTTGAGAGTGCGAAGTAGTGGAGAGGTACCCCGAATATCAGGGATATTCGGGTTGTGAATGCAATAGGGTAGGCTAGGGCGGTAAAACGTCATGAGGCCTTGAGTACCATTTTGGGCAGAACGAATTCCATATGTGGTAACCAGACGTGGTGGGGACTGGGTCCTAATGTCGTGGTAAGTTATGCACCCGGAACTGGAATAGTGCTGTCACCCTTATGGCATTTCGAGAACAGTGAGAGGGACTGGAACGGGGCATCTTGATTGCCACTATACCCGAGTTTTCTACAGTGAGCCTTAATTATATGAAATGAATTGATATGATATAAATTGATTTGAGACTGTACCCGAGTTTTCTACAGTTCTCCTGGCTTGGAGCCAATTGATGTTGAGACAGCTGTCGTGCCCGCGTGGTAAAGGTCCTGTACTCCTGTTAGCTTCCGACTAGGCTGGGTGGATGACCGAGGAGATGTAGACGTGTGTGTCGATAGCAACGAAACGAGTACCTCGATGATATTATAAATTTTCCCCCCAATCATCGATGGTTGTAAATCAATAAGACATGACAAGAAAAGTCTAAGAGTGATAAAAAGGTTTATGATGATGAGAAGTGGAATTTTATGGATGAATGAAGTTGAGTAAGGAATTGAGAAATAAGGAATGATTATGATGAGGATTGACAACAAGCTTGGCAGGATAATAATAATGATGATAAAGACAATGAAAGATAGTGATGACAATAATAATGATATGATTGATTGTTGTATTGCGTGTATGTTGTGTGTTGTATGCTTGTATGGTCTTGATATCTCGCCTACTGTAATCCCACACCGTCGACGATGCGTCGTTCGGATCGCTTACTCTCTCCTGTTCGTTGGCATATTGGTACTGCTGGTATCTCAACGGGAGATGGAGCATTGTTTGGAGGTCACCACATGGCGCCGTCAGGGAAGTGGTTGGAAGCCTACTCCCTATGGATGGGTATGGATTGGTTACACCCAGTAGTAATTTAAAATCCGGAGCACAGACTGAGTGGAGCTAATTTGGAGCCGCATTTGGGACAAGTCACGTTGCGAGGACACAATAGCCACGAAGAGAACGAGACTCAGGAAGACTCCACCACTCCAGGTGGAGGAGAATGGGGATTGACCAACGACGAGAAGGCGGCGACAATGAAGGCATCATCTTCGGGGACAAAGAAAGGACGCAAAAAGAAAGGGAAACTTCATTCGGTTGTTTTTAGTAGATAGCTTTAAGAGTAGTATGATTAGTTTAAGTTTGTTGTGAGTATTTTGAGTCAAGGATTACCAAGCAAAGAACCATTTATGTAACCAAGCTAATTTTAGTTCATTATTGTGGAAGTACCTTTTTTTTGATAGATTGAGTAACGTAATCTTTTGGAAACCGTCATGAACACTTGTGATTCAACGTAATGAAACATAATGTCTTTTTGGAATCAATTCATTTATGGAAATGAACGTTTTATGTAAAGGAAGGTTTTAGTAACAACTCGGTTTTCATCAAAAGAATTTTTAAATACACCAATGACTTTTCAAATGTGTTTAAAAAAAATAAATAAATAAATTTGGCCTCATTTTTGGTAACTTTAACAAATAAAAGTTAATTATTTTGGATTACGAAAATTGGGCTGTTACAACTTTGACTAAGGTAATATCCTTCCCTCTCAGCTTCTTGATCCTTCGATCTTCGATACAGATCGGACCAACATCGAACGTCAAATTTTCCTTCAATGGCAACATTTCCGGCTGAATTTGTAACACCCTATATAATAATTACCCTTAATTAACCGAAGATTAGGATTTTAAAATTTCTTTTTCATTAATTCAGAAACACCAGAGTTATAAGCGGAAGACTTTAATACATCAAAATCAAAAGCACAAAATTAAGTACATCCAGTTCGGTCATTCAAAATACAAATCAGTGTGTTAGCTCGGCCCAACTGGCCGAGACCCAATACAAAACAATATTTTAGCTCGGCCCAAATGGCCGAGACCCATCCACCTATCTGACTCTAAATATCTTACTCTCCTTGTGAGGGAGAGTGATCCTGCTCGGCCGGGGACTGCGTCTGCTCGGGCTCAGTACCTGAAAAATGGTAAGGAGGTGAGCATTACACAGAACTTAAATAAGTAGTTTCTAAAATGACATACCGAACTACCAAGCCAAAAACAAGTAGCCAAGAAGCATATAAATAACAAGCAATCAAACCCATATAACACATGCATATATCATCATTAGCTCAGTTCGCATACACACAATCTCATCTAGCTCGGCTCACATCCTATCATCTTATCACCTACCAGCTATACCTTGGTTCACATACTCTTACCTCGGATTACCACCTCTACCTCGAACTCATTACACATTATTCCATTTTCACATAGTTTACAATCTTTTACTCTTCTCGGATGCATACACCCAGTGCATGTCTTACACCATTTAAGGTCGGATATCGGAGTGTCATCCATAACTGCGAGTACCCAGTACCCGTCTTACAGCTGCACATACCCGGTATGCGTCTGACGCGATCAATGCACGCACCCAGTACGCGTCTTCTATGACCAGGAACACTATCGCCGATCATTCTATGGAGTTAAGGAGAGTCCATAACTGCGAGCACCCAGTACTCGTCTTACAGCGGCGCATCTCGGCGACTTACGCGATCAATGCACGCACCCAGTACGCGTCTGCTATGACCAGGACCACATCCCACCGGTTCTGTTCTCGGAACCCTGTGTGAATCATAACTGCGAGTACCCAGTACCCGTCTTACAGCTGCACATACCCAGTATGTGTCTGACGTGATCAATGCACGCACCCGGTACGCGTCTGCTATGACCCGATCACACAGTCATTTCTCTTTTATTCCTCTTATCCTTTTTAACCATTTTAGTTCGGCCTATCCCGGCTCAACCTCTTAGTCTTTTAACCGTTTATTCAGCTCGGCCTCTCTCGGCTCAACCCTTTAATCGTTCCCTTATTCCATTATCTTTTCTCATTTATCAGACTTATTACTCTATCTCTCCTACTATCCATATTTACCATTTCCTCATACCCATTCTCAACGTCATTCAGCTCGGCCACAGACATGATTCATAAATATCAAAGCTCATAAACATTTATACAACAATAACAGTAAGAATCAAAGCATTCAACCAATCCATCATGTAAATACCAACATATAGCACAACACAATATTCCATATTCACCTAACATCCATGTTTCTAGTTCATTTATTAGTTTCCTCTACCCTTTTTACCTTCCCTTTTTCATATTAACCTATATCCATTCCCTACTCTAACACCCACTCTTAGTACCCTTTATGAACACCCTAGAAACCCAAACTCAAGTAGAGGTAACACTCACTCCTTACCTCAAACCGTGAGAAATAAGAGTTGAGAGCTTGAGAATGGCTTCCTTGACCTAGACCTTGACCTTGTGAGCTTCACACCACTCGAATCTGTGTCCTCCTTGCTGCCACCACCACACCACCACGGTCCAGCTCTTGGCTGCCACCACAACAATACGCCGGTCCAGGGACGCCGGAACAGAAGAGAACAGAGAGGAGGAGGGTTTCCGGTTGGGGTTGAACTTGGTGAAAGAGAAGAAGAAAGAAAGTATGTTGGTGCTGGGATTTTCAGAGAGAAAGAGAGAGATTCGAAGGAGGAAGAGAATGCGAAATGCAAAGTGTTGTGGGTGGGGCTTTCTTTTATTCATTTAGGGAAAACATTTGTGTGGCTAGGATTCATTGGCTTCCTGTGGAAGCTAGATTGCGTGGACAGGATTCATTGGCTTCTTGGGGAAGCCATGAATAGTACTTGAAAGGGACATAAAGCAATGACAATGACATAAAGTGAATGGCAAGGACAGTGTACGGATGGTACGAATCCCAAAGGGCTACAGCTCAACATGAGCTGGCACGGAGGAGCTAGGACGTGTCGGCTCGGGTACGTCGGCTCGGCTTGAAAGAACAGCAGTTGTCCGAGCTTCCTTCTCGGATGATACTGTGAGGTGCGCTGAGGTCGGCTAATCCGGACTGGACAACAGGTTCCACGTCGGGTTCCCATCCAACTCGGTTTGTAAGGTCCTGTATTTTAATAAATAAATAAATTATTTAAATAAATAAATGTGTTGAATAAAATAATGATTTTTCTGAAATTAAGACATTTTACTCGAGTATTGTAGAGGGTACTCGAGTATAATCACTATCTGTTTGAAAATTTGAATTTTGAGCCAAAAGACTCGAGTATGTCAGAAAAGACTCGAGTGTTCTTGAGTTTTTGAAAAATACTCGAGTAGAAATAAAAAGACTCGAGTAAATCGAGTAGTCTGGCTAAATGTATAAGTCGGTTTTACAATTAATTTCGCACCAAAACGCGGTTTCTTGACATGACAAGCATAGAGCTGAACCTTACTTCGAGTTGAAGTACTCTTAGGCTATAAATTGATGCTTGGTTGAAGCATCAACACCTCTGAAGTTCCAAAACCCGAATTTGACCAGAAATTTCCCTGTTTTACAGAGTTCACTTTGATCCCTTCGTTCTCTCTCAATCCTCACTCATTTTCCTTGAAACCTAAACACAAACTGAAGTTCTGATTCCATTCTTGAATTAGAACTCGAAATCACTTCAAATAGCCTTCTGAAGATCAAGTTATAGGCCTTCAAAGTTGGAGGTTCAAAACTGAGAAAACAGAGTAACATTCAGTCTCAAGTATTCATCTTCATTGAAATCGTTTGGTAAATTCATGGATTCTTTTCGTGTCAAACTTGTTTCTGATTAAAGTTAGTATATCCTAGTTTCTGAAACTAACTTGTTTCATTCTTTTTCATGCCAAATCCGTGGTGAAATCTGTGGCCAAAGTCAGCCTGTTCAACTCTTTTTCACCAAGTCCAGAATTTGGATTTTTGATCCAACCGATTTCTCTGTCGTTTTACTTGTTGATTAGCTTCTCTAAGGTAAGGGAGGAGTTATCTAAATACTAGAATGAGTTATTTCAAGCTGGAAATGTAGGAACCTCATATGGTTCATCAAGGGGTGAAGTTTGAATTGGGAATATGACATAGAGGTCATAAACCCAAGTTTTTATAAACCAAACATGTCTAAATGGACCTAATGATGCTCACTGGATCAATTTTCAAAGTTAAAAACAAAAGGAAATGAAAATCATATGTTGAAATGGTTATTTGCTAAGTTTATGTTGATTCTGTGATTTATTGCATTTGATGCTGTTTCAATATTGATTACATGTTCTAACATGTTTATTTTATGTATCTAAGTTACTGTTTTGCATAAAAATGGAAAGGAAAGGCTCTGAACTCGAATTGGCATTATAAAGTGCAGAAACTGGTGCTGCTGCTGCTAAAACACTCGAGTAATTGAAGAAAGACTCGAGTATTCTGGAAAATGGGAAGAACACTCGAGTATGTCTTGAAGGACTCGAGTAATTTTACATGAACACTCGAGTAGGTGAAGAACTACTCGAGTAATTTAAATAATTTTCAGAAAATCTTTACTTCTTTATGAAGTAATTAAAGATTAACTCGTCTAAACTCCTATATGCTTAAATTTTAATTTCTGCTCTTAATATCTATAGATTTAATCCCATTGGTTGATTTTATCCTGGATGAGTCCTACTGGAATTTTATTCAGTGGTTGACATATTCGGACAGGATGTCCCAATGGAGGTGCGTACACCCATTTGGTTGATTTTATTCCCACGTCCCAGTGGAAGTTTTTACCCACTTGGTTGATATTTTGGGAGTCCTAGATGGGGTCGTTGCACAAATTAATGACAACGTAATTAAATTCCTATTGTATAACACCATCACAAAGTGGCTGGGCCGCTGATGGAATTTTTGGAAAGCACAAGCACCAGTTAATGCAAAAATGAAAAGATGGTTTATAAGCAAGAAAGATTATGAATTTTGGGTCTCTATATTGGAGGCATGATATTCAAAGATATGAATTAAAAGAGAAAAAGACAATGAACAATTATGTGACATTGACATGCATGGAGATGCTCCGATTTTGATTGTGGAATCTGGTATAGGTAGAAGTATTCCGCAGCCCTGAGATAGCTGTGATGCCATAGCACGAAGATGCTGTGATGATTTGGATTCCGTAACATGAAAATGTTATGATGGCCAAATTCCCAATCAAATCGTGACGCCTGGGTTGTGAATACGCTCCGGTTTGATGAACCATAGGATTATGAATATCCCGAGCCTGAGATACTCGGATGCCGAACCGCGTAGCATGAATGAGGAGTAGGCATGCATCACGAAACTAAATGAAATATTATAAAAGACAGTTTGAGCATATACATATGCATTTATTATTGCTATCTGAAAACTTGTGCTTGTTATTTCTAGCCTCTGTTATGCTCATTTGTTATTGTATTTAGCTATGACTCACTCCTAATCCCTTGTTGTAGGTCATGGCCAGGAACATGATTTGCGTGGAGATGAGGCCGCTCCCTAATGGGGAGTGGAACTTTGAGGATCATCGGGCTATCTATGAAGGGGACGTGGAAGTCACTTTCCGTCACCCAAACCCATGGTCCCGAATGCGTCCGCGTAGGACGAGAATCCCAATGATGTACATTATGCACATTCCGCCAAATTTTGTGTTTCGACATGGAACACCACCACCGCCGCCAAGACGTTTTCCGAGACGCACCCTTCCACCAAGTCCATCACCCTCTGAGGAAAGAATTATTTTGGAGGTTCCTGCTCCCTCTCGTCCTTCCACTAGAGCCCGATCTTGGACTCCGGTATATGTGCCATCTGAACCGGCACATGAAGAGGAGGAGGAGGAGGAGGATCCGATAGAGGATGAGGATCCGGTGGAGGATGCCGATCCGGTGGCTGATGATGATTTCATGGACAACTCAACCGGTAGTCAGTGGGGAACTGATGATTGAGTTGAGTTGGGATGTGGGAATGTGGATAATGCGACTCATCAGGTTTCTCTTATCTATTTTATATTTTGAGTTTCGAACCAGTTGCTCTAGGTTATTATAAATTTTGTTGTAAGATATGTAATATAATGAAATGACCTAGAGTACTTAAGTTAAACCTAGTGTTGATGGTTTTGATGTAATGGAAATGTACTTTCCTTTTTATGAAATATAATATGAATAGTTTCTTTCATGATAATTGATTTTATAATTTCCGCAAAGACTCGATAATGGATGATGACTGACTTTTAGTTTCAAAAAAAAAATGGTCGAATTTTCTAAAAATGAATATTAAGTTTTGGAATAAAAGTTGGGTCGTCACACGGTTCACATGCATACCACCTTATCTAGCTCGGCCGGGATCGGACCGAGATCCTATACTCACATCCTAGGTCGGCCTATGCTCATACTACCCTTCTAACCTTGTGCAATTACTAAGGATTAATACTATCCTTAAATAAATATTTATATACTAAAATTATATTATTTAATATTAATTTTTAGGATGTTACATTCCTCTCCCACTTACAGGAATTTCGTCCTCGAAATTCAGTCGGCATTGAACAGTTGCGGATATGACTGCCTCATCTTCTCCTCGAGTTCCCAAGTAGCTTCCTCCACATCATTCTGATTCCAGAAGAATTTGACCAATGAGATTTCCTTTCCTCTGAGTCGTCTGACCTCTTTGTCTTCAACTCGGATTGGTAGGACTTCGAAGGTCAGATTGTCTCTAAACGGCAGCTCATCCACTGATATCACATGTGAGGGGTCATGAATGTACCGCCGAAGTTGCGAGACATGGAACACATCATGGAGCTTAGACAAGTGTGGAGGTAGAGCAATTCTGTAAGCTACTGGTCCGACCTTCTCCAATATTTGGTATGGTCCGACAAACCTAGGGGTCAACTTCTTCGATTTGAAAGCTCAGCCAATCCCAGTTACAGGGGACACTCGCAGGAATACATGATCTCCCTCGACGAAGTTCAAGGGTTTCCTTCTCTTGTCGGCATAGCTCTTCTGTCGGTCCTGAGCTGCTTTCATCTTTCCTTGTATCATTCGGATCTTCTCGGTCGTCTCATGAACAATATCAGGACCAATCAACAAGTTTTCTCCTATCTGGAACCAGCATAACGGCGTCCGACATTTCCGACCATACAATGCTTCAAAAGGAGCCATACCAATACTTGAATGGAAACTGTTGTTGTAGGTGAATTCGACCAAGGGCAGAAGTGCTTCCCAACTTTCCGACTGTTCAAGCACGCATGTTCTCAACAAGTCCTCAAGGGTCTGAATGGTGCGCTCGGATTGTCCGTCGGTCTGAGGATGATAAGCAGTGCTAAACCTCAACTTTGTCCGTCGGTCTGAGGATGATAATCACGGTCCGACACTATGCTGCTTGGCACACCGTGAAGTCGGACAATGTCCTTGATGTAAAGTTGCGTCAGCTTCTCCAAGCTGTACTTCATGCTGATCGGCAGGAAATGATCGCACTTCGTAAGTCGGTCCACCACAACCCAAATGGCTTCCTGTCCTGATCTTGTCCTTGGTAGACCCGACACAAAGGCCATCGAAATGATGTCCCACTTCCATTGAGGAATCTCCAAGGATTTGAGTAATCCTCCTGTTTTCTGATGCTCGATCTTGGCTTTCTGGCATGTCAAACACCGAGACACATAATCTGCCACATCGGTCTTCAACTTCGGCCACCAAAACAACCTCTTCAGATCCTGATACATCTTTGTGGCACCTGGATGAAGACTCATCTTCATCTTGTGGGCTTCTTCCATTAACTCTCTTCAGACTTCAAAGTCCATCGGAATGCAAACTCGGCCCCAAAATCGTACGAGACCATCGGGTCCTTTAGTGAAGTCGGGTTCGTCCTTGTCCCCTGCTCTTTCCAGTAGCTTCTGGATTTCTAGGTCGGCAGCCTGTCTTTCCTTTATGAAACCCACAAAATCATAGGTTACTTGCAGCATTTCCAGGACAACACTGTTTTCCTTCTTCTGTATGCCGAGGTTAAGATCACTGAACTCCTGCATCAACTGCATCTCTCGGACCATCATGTTGCTCAAATGAAGACTCTTTCTGCTCAGGGCGTCGACCACCATGTTGGCTTTTCCAGGATGATAGTGCAGGTTGAAATCATAATCTTTCAAGAATTCCACTCATCTGTGCTGCCTCATGTTCAGTTCCTTCTGGTCGAACAGGTAGCCGAGACTCTTGTGGTCGCTAAATACTTCAAACTTCGTGTCGTACAGGTAGTGTCTCCAAATCTTAAGGGCAAACACCACGGCTGCCAACTCGAGGTCATGCGTGGGGTAGTTCTGCTCGTGTTGCCGAAGTTGCCGAGAGGCATAAGCCACCACTTTTCCTTGTTGCATCAACACACAGCCGAGACCCTGCTTCGAGGCGTCACAAAACACGTCGAAAGTTTTGGTCGGATCAGGTAGAATCAACACGGGCGAGCTCGTCAACCTTTTCTTTAGCTCTTGAAAGCTCTGTTCGCACACTTCGGACCATTGGTAGGGTGCATCCTTCCTAGTTAACGAAGTCAACGGTAGAGCTAGTTTAGATAATCCTTCAATGAATCTCCTGTAGTACCCTGCAAGACCGAGGAAACTCCTGATCTCAGTTACCGAGTTAGGTCTCTCCCACTCAAGTACCGCTTCCACGTTGGAGGGGTCAACTGCTACACCTTGCTCGGATATCACATGTCCGAGGAAGTGAACCTCTTTGAGCCAAAAGCTTCACTTAGAAAGCTTGGCGTAGAGTTCCTTGTCCTTCAAAACCTGCAACACCGTCCTCAAGTGCTGCTCATGTTCGCTCGGATTCTGAGAGTAAATGAGGATGTCGTCGATGAAGACTATCACAAACGAGTCTAGATAGGGTCGGAAAATCCTATTCATGTAGTCCATGAAGATGGCAGGAGCGTTGGTAAGTCCGAAGGGCATAACCACATACTCAAAATGTCCATACCTTGTTCGGAAGGCTGTCTTCGGAATGTCTTCTTCTCGGACTCGGATCTGGTGGTATCCCGATCGGAGGTCTATCTTTGAGAACACCGACGCTCCCTTGAGTTGGTCCAATAAGTCGTCAATCCGAGGGAGGGGATATTTGTTCTTCACCGTTATCGCGTTGAGCTTCCGATAATCAGTGCACATTCTGAGGCTACCATCTTTCTTTCTAACAAATAAAATCGGGCTCCCCAAGGTGAGACGCTTGGTCGGATTAGCTTCTTGGCCAAAAGTTCTTCCAGCTGCTTCTTAAGCTCTTCTAGCTCGGGAGGTGCCATTCTGTATGGAGCAATTGAGATCGGGCCAGTTCCCGGAAGAAGGTCTATACTGAACTCTACTTCCCTGTTCGGCGGTAAGCCAGGCATTTCGTCCGAGAAAACTTCAGGGAATTCTCCGACCACAGGAATTTGGTCTAAGGTCGGTTCCTCTGTTGTTCCTAACTTCGCAACAGAAGGGCCACTAAAGATTACGGTCTTTTCTCGGCAATCGAGCAGGACATGGTGTTGAGACATCCAGTCCATGCCGAGGATAATATCTAGCTTGGTTAAGGGTAGACAAATCAAATTGACTTTGAATTCTCTGCCTAATACTTGGATAGGACATTCTAGACACATTTTAGAAGTGATTACAGAAGAATTGGTTGGGTTAGAGATGGATAATTTGTAAGGCATTTCTACTGGGGATAGTTTTAGTCTATTCATACAGTCAAGGGAAATGAAAGAATGTGTGGCTCCACAATCAAATAACACAGCACATGTAATGCTGTCTACTTGACAAGTACCTCGGATCAACTCGTCAGCATCGGTCACCTCTTCACCATCCATAGTGTAAACCTTGCCCCTCTGCATTGGTCGGTTCACACCAGTCTGTTGAGCCTTGGTCACATTGACCTCCTCTTTCACAATGTTCTCGGTACACCGAGTTGCAAAATGACCAGGCTTGCCACATCGGAAACAGGATCCTCTTGCTTTGCTCGGATCCAGACTCCAGCATTCACCCCTGTGTTGTCTCCCGCAATGTTGCCATATCGGATAAGGGCCAAGAACAACCATCATCTGACCACCGCTCCTCGGAGCTGTTGACATTCTGGAGTTCGGATTCACGTAAGGAGCAGATCTCGGAGCAATTCCTTTTCCCCTGATCGGCCCCACTGTCTTTTGTGCCGACCTGCTCCGCTTCCCGTCAGCTTTCTTCTTAAGCCCCTTCTCATAGGTGCTAGCCATGTTCACCAGTTGCGAGAGATTGGCCACGTTCTGATATTCAAAAGCGAGCCAAATATCATCATGGAGAACAGACTCAAACTTGATGCACTTGGTATGCTCATCAGCATCTCGGTAGCTTCCTGAATAACGGATCAAATCCTCGAACTGAGCGGCATACTCCCCAACGCTCAAGTTCCTCTGTTCCAGCTTGAGAAAAGCGAGCTCCTTCTCTCTCCTTACATCTTCGGGAAAGTACTTCCCGAGGAATCGAGCTCGGAACAAATCCCAAGTGATGACCTCATTAGCTGTTTCCAGTCCTCGGCTCTGTTGATCCCACCAGTGCTCGGCCTCACTAGTCAGCACAAACTCGGCCAACCTCACCCTGTATTCATAGGGCGGTTGCAGAGATCGAAAGATCTTTTCAACATCTTGGAGCCATCTCTGAGCCCCATCAGGATTGTAACCCCCTTCAATTTGAGGTGGTTCATTCTTCCTAAATCGGCTCATCCAGTCAATCTCGACCGGAGCCGAAAGTTGAGGCTGAAGGGCTGCAGCTGCAGCTGCTGCGGCTGCGGCGATGTTTTGAGCGAGGTTCTCAGCCTAGTTCTGCTGAGCCTGCGCTTGGTTTTGCTGTAGTTGAACCAAAGTTTCCAACACAGCAGCAATTCGGTCGTTATCAGCTTGTCTCCCAGCCATGCTGCTCGGTCATGGAGAGAAAGCCAATTAACTTCCGAATAATCAAGTGAATTATATATATATATATATATATATATATATATATATACATAAACATATATGCATATGAGCTCTATTGTCTAACTTAGACTTCTAAACTTTACTTATTTGTCACTCTCTTGGTGAGTAACCACTGAAGTCCTTTGTAACTCCAATAGGCCGAGGAGAAACTGCTCTGATACCAAAAATGTAACACCCAATATAATAATTACCCTTAATTACCCGAAGATTAGGATTTTAAAATTTCTTTTTCATTAATTCAGAAACACCAGAGTTATAAGCGGAAGACTTTAATACATCAAAATCAAAAGCACAAAATTAAGTACATCCAGTTCGGTCATTCAAAATACAAATCAGTGTGTTAGCTCGGCCCAACTGGCCGAGACCCAATACAAAACAATATTTTAGCTCGGCCCAAATGGCCGAGACCCATCCACCTATCTGACTCTAAATATCTTACTCTCCCTGTGAGGGAGAGTGATCCTGCTCGGCCGGGGACTGCGTCTGCTCGGGCTCAGTACCTGAAAAATTGTAAGGAGGTGAGCATTACACATAACTTAAATAAGCAGTTTCTAAAATGACATACCGAACTACCAAGCCAAACACAAGTAGCCAAGAAGCATATAAATAACAAGCAATCAAACCCATATAACACATGCATATATCATCATTAGCTCAGTTCGCATACACACAATCTCATCTAGTTCGGCTCACATCCTACCATCTTATCACCTACTAGCTATACCTTGGTTCACATTCTCTTACCTCGGATTACCACCTCTACCTCGAACTCATTACACATTATTCAATTTTCACATAGTTTACAATCTTTTACTCTTCTCGGATGCATACACCCAGTGCATGTCTTACACCATTTAAGGTCGGATATCGGAGTGTCATCCATAACTGTGAGTACCCAGTACCCGTCTTACAGCTGCACATACCCGGTATGCGTCTGACGCGATTAATGCACGCACCCAGTACGCGTCTTCTATGACCAGGAGCACTACCGCCGAGCATTCTATGGAGTTAAGGACAATCCATAACTGCGAGCACCCAGTACTCGTCTTACAGCGGCGCATCTCGGCGACTTACGCGATCAATGCACGCACCCAGTACGCGTCTGCTATGACCAGGACCACATCCCACCGGTTCCGTTCTCGGAACCCTGTGTAAATCATAACTGCGAGTACCCAGTACCCGTCTTACAACTGCACATACCCAGTATGTGTCTGACGCGATCAATGCACGCACCCGGTACGCGTCTGCTATGACCCGATCACACAGCCATTTCTCTTTTATTCCTCTTATCCTTTTTAACCATTTTAGTTCGGCCTATCTCGGCTCAACCTCTTAGTCTTTTAACCGTTTATTCAGCTCGGCCTCTCTCGGCTCAACCCTTTAACCGTTCCCTTATTCCATTATCTTTTCTCATTTATCAGACTTATTACTCTATCTCTCCTACTATCCATATTTACCATTTCCTCATACCCATTCTCAACGTCATTCAGCTCGGCCACATACATGATTCATAAATATCAAAGCTCATAAACATTTATAAAACAATAATAGTAAGAATCAAAGCATTCAACCAATCCATCATGTAAATACCAACATATAGCACAACACAATATTCCATATTCACCTAACATCCATGTTTCTAGTTCATTTATTAGTTTCCTCTACCCTTTTTACCTTCCCTTTTTCATATTAACCTATATCCATTCCCTACTCTAACACCCACTCTTAGTACCCTTTATGAACACCCTAGAAACCCAAACTCAAGTAGAGGTAACACTCACTCCTTACCTCAAACCGTGAGAAATAAGAGTTGAGAGCTTGAGAATGGCTTCCTTGACCTAGACCTTGACCTTGTGAGCTTCACACCACTCGAATCCGTGTCCTCCTTGCTGCCACCACCACACCACCACGGTCCAGCTCTTGGCTGCCACCACAACAATACGTCGGTCCAGGGACGCCGGAACAGAAGAGAACAGAGAGGAGGAGGGTTTCCGGTTGGGGTTGAACTTGGTGAAAGAGAAGAAGAAAGAAAGTATGTTGGTGCTGGGATTTTCAAGAGAAAGAGAGAGATTCGAAGGAGGAAGAGAATGAGAAATGCAAAGTGTTGTGGGTGGGGCTTTCTTTTATTCATTTAGGGAAAACATTTGTGTGGCTAGGATTCACTGGCTTCCTGTGGAAGCTAGATTGCGTGGACAGGATTCATTGGCTTCTTGGGGAAGCCATGAATAGTACTTGAAAGGGACATAAAGCAATGACAATGACATAAAGTGAATGGCAAGGACATTGTACGGATGGTACCAATCCCAAAGGGCTACAGCTCAACATGAGCTGGTACGGAGGAGCTAGGACGTGTCGGCTCGGGTACGTCGGCTCGGCTTGAAAGAACAGCAGTTGTCCGAGCTTCCTTCTCGGATGATACTGTGAGGTGCGCTGAGGTCGGCTAATCCGGACTGGACAACAGGTTCCACGACGGGTTCCCATCCAACTCGGTTCACATGCATACCACCTTATCTAGCTCGGCCGGGATCGGACCGAGATCCTATACTCACATTCTAGGTCGGCCTATGCTCATACTACCCTTCTAACCTTGTGCAATTACTAAGGATTAATCCTATCCTTAAATAAATATTTATATACTAAAATTATATTATTTAATATTAATTTTTAGGATGTTACAGAATTTGAATGATGGTAGACAGATCATGCACAAACTTTCGAAGTTGAGAAACATGAAAAACATTGCGCAAGTTGGATAGAAACGGAGGTAAAGCAATTTGGTAAGCAACAGGGCCGACTCTTTTCAAAATTTGGTAGGGACCAATGAATTTTGGTAACAACTTTTTGGGTTTCAACACTTGACCAATACCCGTTGTCGGAACAAATTTGAGGAAAACATGGTCACCTTCTTCAAATTCTAGCTCAGATCTCCTACAATCGGCATAACTCTTTTGTCGACTTTGAGCAGTCTTCATTTTCTTTTGAATTATGTTGGGATCAATAATGTAACACCCCAATTTAGACTTAGAATTTTTACTAAAAATTTGCACCATTTTTTTTTAAACATTATCAAAATCAATTCAGTTTAATTCTTTTACAAAAAGGTTTTCATAAATACAATTTGATTCATTTGGTTTACAAAAAATGTTTTGGTACTTAGACTCGCGTCTTAAAATTCTATTTCCAAAAAGAGATGTTACCATCCAACACATTTCCAAAAACTCATTTCCTTAACGTCAGACTTATTCGTGCGGAAAAACATTTAATTATTAAATGAACTTGATACATATCCGAAAGAACTTCTTTTATTCCATTTAAAAATGATCCACATTACAACGGGGGTTACATTCGAGATAGAGTAATAATATCTTAATCACCTTAAGATAGGATACAAAGCAAAGACTATATTATCCTACACTACTAGTCTTCATTGCTATCTCCCATCACAAGTGCCTGGAAGATTCCTCGAGCTATGCTTCTGCTTCCTCCTTATAAGGGCGTCATCTTGCGATCCTCTTCCAACTTGAGCAACCACTTCTCGTACTGCATATTCTGTCATATGTGGACATTGTTTCCCAATGTCCACATGAAAGGGGAATAGAGAGAGTAAGCACTTTCGAACGATATCATCGTCGACGGCGCGAGCTTACTATAGGGGAATATTAAAACCAATTCAATATATACATCATTATTACCATTACCTTATTCCATTTGTTACCATAAAGTCCTTTCCCGAGAAGGGTATACCTCTTAAAACCATAATCGTTATATTTAATTATCTTTAGTCTCTAAGTTTCATACCATCGGTAAATCAAAAAGGGGGTACCATTACCGAGGTTCAAGGTATGGATATCACACACGTTACATCTCCTCCACAAGTCCAACCATATCCTAGTTTGGAAAGCAGATGGGACGCACAGGAACCTTAACCACGCCGGCATCGAAGTCGGAAAACGAAAGGCGGTACCAGACGCCGGTGGTAAGTAAGATATCAAAATTCATGTGACCAGACGCCAGTGGTCAACAAGATTTATTCCACAAAGGTTTCCAAAACCAAACACCTACCGACTTCTAGCCTCGTTCAGGTTCCCTCTCACCATCTAGGATTTGCTCAAGGGGGTGACAGCACTCTCTCCAGTTGGCCTGCAGTCCTTGCCACGACGAAAGTCCAGATTCCAGTGAACCTTGCCATTGTAGTCCCGTCCCGCCTAGAGAAGTACTCGAGGCTTCTTGACGTTTCACCGTCCTTGCCCTCCCCCATTGCAATCACCACTTGAAGGGACTCCAGCCTCCAAGCATATGGTATCTTTCCTCTCCACTACTTCACTCTCATCGCAAGGTTTAGAAAAAGGGGTTCCTACATCTTTTAAGTCTTTTAAATCATCGAAGGGTTTTACTAAGTTGAACATTCATAATTGTGGTCGACCCATTCTAAGCCACACTTCTAATGGGTCTCGACCTCTAAGGGATTAACCTATCACAGGCGCTTCAAAATAACAGCGAATTCCAAACCGAGCTCATAACCACGGAGTTCCAGTCACGTGGCCAGCAAAACTTAATGATTAAGCACGTCACTTTGACAGTGCGATCAGGGGATAACATTACAGACTTTTATAAATTCCCATAAAGATTCTGTATCAATTCCTTAACCATAAAGCCTTTAATCAATTCTCAAAATTATCCAATATAACATCATATAAACTCATTAACTTCCAATAACCAGATTTTCATCACATATAAGCCAGACATGCTATCATTATGCATTTAACAATATATAAACCTCATAATAAAGCCATCATCATAATAAACCAGGATATACAACACATACAATTATTATCGAGGGATCGTGTTTTCGTACGAACGGCGGAACATACACACACAATTGTCGTTCTACTACTCACCCAATAGATCCCTAGTTCCGACCTTTGAGATGATACGGAACGTCCTAATATTACCCTACATGTCACTATGTCTTAAGAAGGCTTCTCTCTCACCTTGAGTTGAAGCTACAAAATTAGTGTCCTCTTGCTTTGAAGTCACGTCACCCGAATCCGAACGAAAGCCTTTACCAAATAATATTTACAAAATAATTTCATAAATAACTACTCAATTTCAATTAAGCAAACCACAAGACACATATTCTTAACAACAATTTCCTTTATCACTTTTAGGAATCCAAAAGACTTGAACCAAAACTTCCAATACTTAAAATAAATCATACTTTACAAAATCAAAACCCTTAAAACGTCAATGGAAATTTTTAGAACTAATTATTAAATCAAAAGAGATTATTTCATATTTTTCATTAACTCAAAAATCAATAACAACTACCACTCAAGGATTAACATAAGCCACTTAAAACAAATAACTTAAACTTGATGCAACCTTTTTAATCATTTGGACAGCAACTATTCACTATGGCTAACTCATCACAAATTCATGTAATCTCATAAACAATAGTTCTAATTAATTCTTTTTAACCACCTCAAATATCAAATCAACATTTCTTTTTCAAGAACATCCTTCAATCATTCTATACAAGCATAAACAACATTTCATTCAAACACATATACAACCTTACTTATAATTATTATAAAATTACTTTTAAAAATTCACTTTTAATCCTACACACTTATACTTCAAGATTAACATGAATTTCACATATTTAATCATTCAAGAACAAGTCATAACATAAATACCACACATTTTACATTCTTCTAGTTTTTGGACAGCATGCATACTTAAACTTAAAAATTCATTTTCTCTTAAACAGAACATCGAAAACATATGTCGTTTCTTCCTAAATTCTTATTACAACTTCTACTATAATAAAATGACTAAAATTAAACTAAATAAAATGATTGCATCTACTGTACAGCCACTGAAAAGTTGCATTAATTCAAGAAGTTCAAGTAAAGCAATCCAAAACAATTATACACAATTCCTACTTATGCCAAAGACTTTAAAACACTATTATTTCTAATAAAACATTACTTTTTCATACATTCTAAATTCTGGACAGCAACTTAATATTTTTATTTAAATTACTTTAATCAATCAAAAATACTCATTTTTATTTGTTTCTACATTATATTTGCACATACAAACAAAGTATCACTAACACCCTTAAAAATAATCATTTGGGATCTTAACTAATTAATTTTCCAGAATAAAAATTAAATTTCCAGAATTAAAATTAAATTTTCAGAATTATCTTTTCCATAACAACATGTAATTCATTCCATAGACATACTAAAACAATTATCAAATCAATTAGAAAAATTCAATTAACTTAATTTCTTTTCTCCTAAAATTCGACCAACACTTAGAAAATTAGGAAAAACATTTTTAATTTTTTAAAAACATTTATATAATATCATTGCACCACTTTATATACTAAAAATAAGAGTTTTAATCATTAACAAAATATAAATTAGATCTCTTTAAGGATGAATTCATATTTTCCAGCAAATAATGTTTTCAAACACATCAATCACATACTCATACAATCATTTAACAATACATGCTCTTATAAGTTTATAATAACTACCATTTGTTTCTATTTCTTTTAAACTATAAACTATAATTTAACTACACATCAAATAACAAAAAAAATTAAAAAAATTATTCTAAAAAAAGACCATAGGCCTCACGGCCTACTTATTATTTTTTTTCCAGAAAATTGCATTTTTGTTTATTATCCTAATTCATTGTTCTTATTTAACTTAAATCCAAATAGAAAGGAAATAGCATACAATCAAACAATAACAATTAAACAAAATTTCTATAAAATACAATTTCATACACTTTAAGAACATTAAAAATTTTCCAGAATTATTTTATTTCCCAAAATTTATTTTTAGTTCCCTTCTTCATTAATCATTTTAATTTCATTTTTACTTTAAGGAAAATACTTATTTGTTTTCATTCTTTTTAGAGATCTAACTATAAGTCAAATACACATGAAATAACAACAATTACCATACAGTATAATTATATTTTCACACGGTCCATGATAAAAGAAAATAAAATAAAAATCCATTTTAATTCTTTTATTTATTTCCATTCCCTTTTTATTTTATTAAACAACAATACAATTCATATATCAAAAATACACAAATCAATCCTCACTCTTTCTAATATATGCCACGGCTAATATATATACATATACCAGAAAATTATATTTTTTTCCCATTGCTATTTACTTATTTATTATTATTCCTTAATACAAAGAAACAAAAACAATTAAAAGACAAAGAATAAAAACCCATTTAATTATACAAAATTCTTTATAATTCATATAGTCTTAGAAATAAAATAAACCCAGAAAATAAATTAATTATACTCATCAACAATTTTAGCCATCTTAAGAATTTAAGAAAAGGGGAGATAAATCCCTTTAAACACCCTTTTTGTGTCCCTTTTCTCATCCTTAATTCATATGACTCAAGAACAATATCACATATTCAATAATAACTTTAAAATGAAAATGAAAATTTAGAGCTTAGCTATAGAAGAATTTAGAAGTTTTTACTCAAGAATACAAACAAAACAACTTAAAAAGAGATTAAATAAATAAGTGATTTTGGGTTACCTCTACTCCTTAAGCTTAAGAAAACTTCAAGTGACAAAGCAATTCTTCCCTCCTTCCTTAAGCCTTCTCGTCCCTCTCTCTCTATTCTTCTCTTAGAATTTTATTTTTTTTTCTCTTGTAAAACTATCAAGGATTGTGTGTGAAAAATGTGAGAGCTAAGGTCATCTATTTATAGGTGTTGAAGATGGATTTCCCCTCAATTTTCAGAGGTAAAATTCGGCCCCCCTTACTCACCATGAGTCAGCAAAATTAATTCATGCACCTTGGAACACACTTTGGCATTAATTGGGATTTTGTTGATTCCTACATTCTTTTTAATTCATGGTTTATTCTCACAATTTTCAGAATTATTCTCCTCTCTCCCTATCCTATTTTGGACGGCACATATATATTAAAATAGGAGAGAAAATTTTTCATTGGTTCCTTTTGGAGGTGCCTTCACTATTAACCAATCATATTAAACTATCATTTCAAATAAATCAGAAAATAATTAAGAAAATATTTAAATATGGACTGTGCAGCCAAATATTACTAAGATAAATATTTAAATATACCAATAAAAATATTTTATGGTTCATTAAATTATTTTATGTCTCAAAATAATTTTTCTTAATTAAAACTATCAAAATTCTATTTTCTACCTACTGTACAGTACTTTTTCGTAAATATTAAAATAAAAATTTTATTTTTACATATTAAGATACTACATATTAATACTATCGTTTTCATATAAAGTTTATAATTTTTGGACTTACGGTTTGAAAGTTATGAATTTTTGAAGTCCTAAGATCATTTCCTTCAAAAATACACTTCCTAAGCTTTCAAATAATTTAAACTAAGAAAAATACGAAAATACACTTTATTTAAATGGTAGTACAATAGAAAACCTCAGAAATGTATTTTTTTTTTTCAAAATAAAATACACTTGAGTCAAAGGTCATTTAATGCATTAAAATCACACCTTTGTTCTTAAAACTCAAAAATTCGTTTGGTACTGTAGCAGTGATAAAATTTCGAATACCCCAGAATAAAAATCAAAGCTTTACATTTTCATAATCTAAGTTTCGATACGGTCGTTTTGACATATCATTTGTAATTTTTCGACGTACGGTTTAAAAGATATGGATTTTCTAAGTTAAAACACTATAACTTGAAAAATGCACACTAATAAAATTACCTCAAAATTATTTTTATAAGATAAAAATATATTTACTTAATTATTTCTATCCCAAAAATAATTTTCTTATAAAAATTTATAATTATATGCATATATATATGTATTAACGCCACACATATATAATTATATAACCAAAACCAATTTTTAATAACAAATACCATTAAATTATTCTTAAAATAAATATCACCAAATAAAATAAAAGCAAAAATATAAATATTATAATTTAAATAAATTGGGTAAAATTGCGGATCTCACAAATAAGATTATTCTCCCCCACTTGGAACCAGCATAGTGGGGTTCTACATTTCCCTTCTCTACTTAGCCTTTGCTTCTCTTGCAATTCGACATCTCTTTGCTGAAATTCCCAAATCTCTGTAAGAAATTCATTGGAAATTTGCAGCATTTCTAATTTGATGCTTTTCCTGTCAAATTGTACAGCTAAATTCAGACCTCGAAATTTTTCAATCATCTCAACTTCCTTCGTCATCAATGTACTTACGTGAAAGCTTTACGACTTAAAGCATCATCCACCACGTTGGCCTTCCCAGGGTGGCAATGCAACTCAAAGTCATAATCCTTGTTAAACTCCATCCACCGACGTTGCCTCATATTCAGTTCTTTTTTATCAAAAAAGATACTTCAAACTCTTATGGTCACTGAATACTCGGAATGTAACTCCATACAAATAGTGCCTCCATATGTTCAATGCAAGCACTATGGCGGCGAGTTCCAAAGCATGTGTTGGGTAGTTCTCTTTATGAACTTTTAATTGTCTTGATTCGTAAGCCAAAACTCTTCCTTCTTGCATCAAAATACAACCCAAACCTTGTTTCGAAGCATCACATAATACTTCAAAACTTTTATGCGGATCAGGTAAAATTAACACCGGAGAGGATGTCAATTTACCTTTAAGCTCCTGAAAACTTGCTTCACATCTTTCATCCCAGATGAAAGGTTGCTCCTTCCGAGTCAATCGTGTTAGAGGAAGTGCAATCTTGGAGAATCCTTCGATGAATCTCCTGTAATATCCGGCTAATCCCAGAAAACTTCGAATTTTTGTGACTGTCTTGGGCCTTTCCCAATTAAGCACAACCTCCACTTTGGCCAGATCGACTACAATGCCTTCTTTAGAAATTATATGCCCAAGGAAGTTCACTTCTTTAAACCAGAACTCACACTTGGATAACTTAGCATACAATTTCTTCGCCTTAAGGATTTCTAACACAATCCTAAGGTGAGTGGCATGCCCCTCTGGGTTCTTAGAGTAGATCAGAATATCATTGATAAACACTACTACGAAAGAATCTAGATAAGGCCGAAAGAATCTAGATAAGGCCGAAAGATTCTATTCATGCAATCCATGAATATGGCCGGAGCATTGGTCAGTCCGAAAGGCATCACTACATACTCGTAGTGTCCATATCGAGATTGAAATGCAGTCTTTGGAATATCTTCCTCCTTGATGAGGATCTGATGGTACCCAGACCTCAGATCAATTTTAGAAAATACCGCTGCTCCACGAACTTGGTCCATCAAATCATCGATTCTTGGGAGAGGGTACTTATTCTTCACTGTCACCTTATTCAATTTCCGATAATGTACACACATTCTCAGGCTCCCATCCTTTTTCCTAACAAAGAGGACAGGTGCACCCCATGGCGAGACGCTCGGTCTTATAAATTGATTCTCCAACAAATCTTCTATTTGCTTCTTCAGCTCTGCCGACTCCACTGGGGCCATACGATAAGGTGCAATCGAAATGGGACCAGCTCCAGGAACCAATTCGATGCTAAACTTCACTTCTCTCTTTGGTGGCAATCGAGGCACCTCTTCAGGAAACACTTCCGGAAATTCGCAAACTATCGGGATCTCATCTATCTTTGCTTCCTTTTCAACCGCAGCAGAAAGCAAATATAGATAACCTTCTGGTTGGCTTAACAAAGATTCTGGATTCTGAAAAATAAGGGATTTTCTATGGCAATCGATGGTTACATGGTTAGTGGACATCCAATCCATTCCCAGTATCACATCCAATTGCGATAGAGGCAAACAAATCAAATCAACTGGAGTCGTCCGGTCTAATACCGTAACTTGACAATTTAGACAAACTCTTGAAGAAATAACTAGAGAGCTAGTCGGGGTTGACACCTTCAAACCCTAAGGCATATCTGAAACTACTAACTTCATACGATTAACACACTCGTATCAAACAAACGAATGCGTTGCACCCAAAGTTAAACAAAATCTTACAAGGCATACCATTCAGAAAATAGTTACCTTGAGCAAGATCTTCAGATCGCTCCGCTTCAGCACCTGACATGGTAGAAACCTTAGCTTGTGCCATCTACTCACCTCCAGCTCCGCCTGGATTTGCCTTCTTAATGGCTTCAGGGCAAAAGCGAGCAATGTGGCCTTGATTTCCACACATAAAGCATGTAGGGGGTTTCTCACTCCAGCATTGCCCATGATGACACTTTTTCACTTATTACATCATGGGGGTCTTGCACCTTTAATTGCACCATCAGCTTTTCTTTTACCAGCAGGGTAAGGGTTACTTCTGTCTCGATGGTTTCGTCTTTGATACCACCAAAGACCTACTCCTTGTTGATTCTTCATATTCCTTTTCGCCTGCAGGTGCTCTTCTTCCACCTTTTCGTCAGCTTCATAGATTCTGCACTTGTTGACCAAGGTTGCAAAATTCTGGATTTCTTGATATCCGAAAACAGATTTCAGATCAGGCCTCAATCCGTTCTCAAACTTGATGCACTTCAAACGCTCATCAGAGTTGTTATGATAGTAGGGACAATACTTGCTCAGATCTTCAAACTTCGCCGCATATTCTCCTACCGTCATATCCCCTTGCTGCAGCTAAAGAAATTCAATCTCCTTCTTCCTCTTTACATCTTCAGGGAAATACCTTTCGAAGAATTTCTCAACGAAGGTAGTCCAAGTTACCTCTCTTCCTTCTGTAGTCAAAAGTTGAACCGAACGGTTCCACCAATCTTCAGCTTCATCGACCAGAACATATGTAGCAAAAGTCATTTTCTGACGATCATTACAGTTCATGGTACGAAAGATCTTTTCCAGCTCACGGATCCATTCCAGGGCCTAATCCGGACGATGTCCTCCTCCGAATTCAGGTGGATTATACTTACAACAGTCTGATACCTCCTTAAATTCATCTGGAGTAGGAATATGATGCAGCTGAGGTTCCGCCTGTCGCTGTTGCATAATCTCGAGCATCGCATTCATTCGTTCCAATGCATCAGCAATGCGGGAATTATCTCTAGCAGTCATAGGAAACCTGCACTATGACCCTAATTAACTTATATCCTTAAACTAGGACACAAAATCAAGACAAACATACGCTAGTGGTTAGTATGTAAGGCCATACTCCAAAGCTGGGAGTTGAACCATTGCTCTGATACCACAAATGCGACGACCCGAATTTATTTCCCTTATTCTAATTCTTTTATAGAACTACGGATTAATTTTTCGCCTTTTTGGAAAATAAATTTAAGCCATCACTAAATCAACACATCATTATCCACATAGAGATAAAACTAATTTACATCATCTACATTATTATCAAAAAGGTCTTACAACATATATCACATTGTTAGCAGCAAGAGCGTAGCTTTACTAACCATCATATCAGTTTTAGTTTGTACCCTAGGTCATTTAGCATATTTTACATTATTTTACATCCAAAATATAAAGACCCAGAGCACATGGTTATAACTCCAAAAACATCAGCAGACATATACACAGGACTTTTGTATAACATAGTCACATATCATTCGTTCTACTCAGTAAGAGATGAATGATAAGAACTACGGAAACACAAGTCCTCAGGGAATGCATATGAGGGAGAGGGTTCAGACGGCGGATCATAATCTCCACCATCTCTTCTAATATCGGGTAGAACCCCTCTTATGCTATTCTCCCCCTCAGAAATGAACCTCATCTCTATGCAGATCGGGTTCTGAGCCATTACCTGACAAACAAAAGGGCAGGGGAGTAAGTCATAGTCGAAGCGCATAATCAAATAATAATCTATCAGTACTAGAAATAGCAAACACAAGTAATCAAGTAATCAAGTAATCAACAATAATGCATACGTAAATGCACACCCAATTGATCACACACTTATCTTATAATTAAGTGGCAAGATGCATGTATTGTATTCTCAATCGTCTCGTCTGGATCCGATATCATTCTCATATCCAACTCTTCGTCTTATTCAAATTTCTTATCGAAGGAAAGCAACTGGGAGTAAACGCCTTTCAACCACGACAGATCACACAACTCATCTATGTGTACCCAGATTCTAGGGTTAGATCATTGCCAAAGGTCTGCCCTCCGCAGCCATGATATGCACCTAGAGGCCGATAGGATTATTATGGTTAAGCAAAACTATCCTGGGAAAAGTCTGCAGAACCCCCCCACCATAGGACCGTTTTACCCATAATAATCCCCATGGTTACAAACGAATCACCGTCAAACTTGACCTCTGCACATTCTCGCACGCATTCTAGGAATTCTCTCTCCTATTCTTAGAATGGCCGTATCTTTCCCGACATCCTATCTCACCATCCTCAACTCCTCATGTGAATGCAAATGATTTATCGTTTCACTTTCCGATATTAATTCATTTCATCTTTAAGAATCCATTTTCATAATCAAACACCATCAAAATCATCATAAAAATATTCATTCATTCATAAAATTTCCTTTCATGATCCATTAATGCATTAGATTAAGGCTAGGTGTATTAAAATTAGCAAATCTCGATTCAGGGGCCTTGGTAATCGATTACCAAAGGGTAGTCCGATTACCACGTGAGAATTCAAATTTTGGTTCAAATTTCAACCTAGTAATCGATTACCAAACCCTGGTAATCGATTACCCTGCAGCAGAATGCACACTGAATTGAGTTTTGCTATACCAACTTTTGATACACTTCACTTTAATCCAATCCAACTCAAAACAGATCAAATTCAGATATAATCACACATGTTTATGCATATTTACAACAATTCAAGCATCAAATTCATATACAATTCAAGTGATATGCATAAAAGTCGTAAAATCACAACTTCACATATGATTTTCATTTCCCTTATAAAACAGTCCAAGTTAATCATTGATTTTTCTCATATTCATCATATGAAAGTTGTTCAAATCAAGAAATAGGACTTAAATGACCTCCAAGTCATATTCCTATCTCAAGTTTTCATTTTTCATACTTTGGCCCTTGAGTTCATGAGAAATCCTACATTTCCAGCCTTTAGATTATCATTCTAGATCCCAGAAAACTTCTCCCTTACCTATTAAGAGCGTTTGATTCTGATTTGGAGTGAAAGAAACTAGTTTGGTTGGGAAATTTCCAAAGTTTGGTCTCAGCTGTCAAGGTACTCTGTTTTCAGTCCAAGAAGGCAACAAGATCAGAGTTTTTCATCAAGAATAAGTCACAACAAATCGTGATCAAGGATTAGAATCAACACTAGGACATGAAATCTTGAAAATAAAACAAGTTTGAAGCCCAAAGGATGCTTGAGCTTACCACACGAATCAAGGAAAGTTAGCTCCAAGAATCTGAAATTCAGTTTTCATATTTGAACACCAATCTTTGCAGGTCTATATCTTTCTCTACAGACCACCAAATCGAGCAAACTTGGTACCAAATTGAAGAGGGTTAAACGAGCTTTAATTTGGTATAAGATTTGTAAGGGTTTGAGGTTCAGATAATAGAGAACGAATCGAACCAAGTTGATGACAGTAAACACACGAGTTTCAGAAGTTTGGCAAGGTTCTTGAGTCTCTTGTGTTGTATACTCCCTCCTTTACTTAAATTAAACAACCCTAAGATGTACCCATCAGTCCTAAACAGTATTCAGGGGATTTTTGTGGCATTGTGTGGCTGAAATCGTGGGAAATTCTCAGCCATTCGTTCTCAAACTGCCTTAACTCTGGCTCAGCAGAGTCGTGGTAATCGATTACCACCTCCTGGTAATCGATTACTGAGGCTTAAATTTGGTCAACTTTGAAATTTTGACCAGGTAATCGATTATTGGCCTTGGTAATCGATTACCTAGGCTTTTTGGCCTCCAAAAAATTTCCACCGTTGGATTTCAAGACAAGAGCGTTGGGAAGTTTGTCTCCAAATTTGGGCATGATCCGACGGTTAACGAATGAGATACGACACAATCTTTGGGTGATGTTTTGATTAAAGTTCACTTAATGTTCATATAAAATTCACATAGTATCTTTATAACATTCATTCACATAATATCCATTTAATATCTACCTGATATCTACTTACTATTTCATTTAATATTAATAATTTCGAGGATAATTTCGGTGGGCGTTACACAAACTTAAATTGAATCAAACTCAAACCTAAAAATTAGATCAATTTAAATATCGATTCAAAACCAATTTGAATTACTCCATATGTTTCATAAGGATATTAACAAATTTCAAAAACTAAAATAAAATATATGCATTTACTGGTTTGTCTAACACATTAACCCATTATCAAATAATTAATTTAATGTATTTTACATTTATCAACCAATCACAATTCAAAATTTGTAATTTCTAAAATTTTAATTAATTATTTTAACTTTAGTTTGAAACAAAAAAATTATGTTTTTTTTTTCATTTATATAATACAAAAAGAGTGCTCCCTTCGTCCCATAAGTTAAGCTCTTTTAAGTCCTTGCACATAGATTAAGAGATAAGTAAATGATATAAGAATTTGATATATTTTGACTAAATTACCCTCATTTAATAATAGGAGAGAGTAATAATAAATATATAAAGATTATGTTGAAGAAACATGAAGAAATAGGTGGTGAAAAAGATGACGTAATAATTAAGCGTATGCTTGGAAAAAAAGGAATATAAATGAGTATTGAGTTTTTAAAAGAACATAACTTATTAGACAAAATAAAATTATTATATGAACACTATTTTTTATCCCGTGCATTGCACAAGTGTATACGTTATGTTTTTTTTTTGGGATTTTTGGCGACTTTGTTAATGTAAGATTACGAATGATTTTTTGCGCGGTTATAATAAATTACAAATGTTTGTATATTATATTTTGTTAATTACTCGCTCAGCCCCTATATATATGACCCATTTTCTATTGAGAAAATAGATTAATTTAGTTAATGGTACTGCAAGTATAAATATGTGGTTTGTATTTTAAAAAGAAGCCCTATTAACAAATAGGGGTATATGTGTAAAGAAGTATTTAATTGTTATTGAAATTTGGTGTAGAATCTAATAAATAGTGACCAAATAAAATTATCACAATGATCAAAAATACAATGTTATAAAAACATAAATTATTATTATTACTTGCTCTTTTTTTTTTCTTATCACAATTGGCCTAAGTTTTGTCCTGCATCTAATTGACTTGTAATAAATTAGAAAAAGTACTTGTGAGAAAGTTAGCTAATATTTTAGATATCAACAACACATATTTAAAAATAAAAATGAATGTCACAACAAAATATATATATGTTATAAACAATTCATATCTATCTAATTAGTGGATGACTATCTATTGGATTGTGTTTATATTTAGTTGAAACCACTTCATATTAGGGTTTCATATCTCCCTATAAATAGGACTCAACTATGATGTAAAATGTACACTGAATATATCACAATATATTGTTTCCTCTCTTCTTCTCTTCTTCCTTATTTTCATACGTTTCATAACACGTTATCAGCACGAAGCTCTAACCAAAAGGTGTGTTGAAGCTTATACATCAAAGAGTATTGAAACAAGGTAAATTTTAATATTATTAATGTTTTATTTATTTATTCATTTTTTTTCTTTTGATATATTATATATTGATCCCAAAGTATCAATATTATATGGACATGAACATTTTATAAGAGATACAAGTTCTTGAGAATTATAGCATTTATCATGTCCATCATAAAAAAAAGAAAGAAAGAAAGATTCAAATCGAAACAGATTTGAAAAGATGCAAACAGAAAAAGTGTTGATTTGAAAAGGAGAACTCATCGATGCAAACAAGGCAGAAGCAATTTATAGCTCTGCAGTAACCGTGGTATTTATATATATTATGTTTGCATTTCATACCAAGCAGTTGGCATATTGGTAGCAATAATCACTGCAAGTATGACAAGTCATGAGTTCAAGACTGATCCTTGAATTCTATTTTATATATTTTCCAAAGAATGATCGAAAAATAAAATAGCAAAATTTTTCTAAGATTGAAATCTATAGAACCCGATGTGGTACTTGGTTTGTTCCACCAGTCCAAGGAGTTACAATCTATTTAATACTATGCCAATGAGGAGTTACAATCTATTTAATACTATGCCAATGGAGAGTTTCAATCTATTTAATACTATGCCAATGGATGACAAGGTTCTCAGTGCCCAAATCTTACTATTAATGATGACAACTTCTTAAAGCAATTGAGGGACTTGTATTCATTCTTCATCTCCAATTTGTAATGTCTAACTCTTGCTTCAACTGTGTGCAAATTCCACAAAATGAAGAATACACATCGAACCAAGATGTGCATAATCATGTCTAGTGCTAAGGATTTCAAGTATTGCTGGAGAGTTTAAAGAGTAAATACATCATTGGAATTTGAACACACACTGACACTTATCATTGTGCAACTCCAACCATTTGGGCGGATTGTCTTATTGAATTAATAAAATTTTTATTAAAAAAAATTGTTGTTTTCACCGAGTATTGTACTCGAGATCCCACGGGTCATTCCAATCGCACCAGGTTGTTGTGTCTTTATTGATGAAATTAATATTTGATATTATTTTATTAAATTGGATAATTTCACTATTATATCGACAAGCTCTAATTTTAATGCAAATATTTCTTTGGTAGTGGTAATCATTATTTGATGTATCAATGATACTGCTCATGTGTCATAAATTATTAGTTTTAAATGTTAGCACATTTATTTTTATGATGCAAAGACAGTCAAATAAGTATGATTTTACTTTGAGAAAAAATAATTTTCTTTATTTTGCCTTATATATTTAATTGCGTTTCTTGTCAATTATTGTTGAACCTTATGTTGAAACATGAAAATATTAATGTTTTTCATGAAGTAAATTAATTTGATTTATATATTCTATCATTAACAATTTGACATTAAAGTAGAGCTTTATTTGATATAATTTTTGTTATTGTTCCCTAATGGTCTCCCTATGAGTTGTTTTGAAAGTTATATAAGGAAGATTATGCTTCATCAAGTTGACTCATATCTTATGTCGGCTTCTATTTTCTTGGCTCTACACACACGTTGAGTAGTACTTTTTTCGAGGTTAGTTATAAAATTTTTAAGCTATTGTCATATTAAGAATATGAATAAGTGGAGAAATTTATCCTAAATGAGTACACGTGCCTTGTCGTTTTGTTTTTCAATATGAAATTTTAAGAATGCGACAATCTCACAACATGAAATTTATGTGCTTCTTTATTGACATGTTTTAAAACTATTAGTGATGAAAAATTCTAATATTTTTTTATTGAAAATTATTACTGTCATTATGATAAAGAGAAAAATTTGCCAATATAATTATGGATATACTTGGGCATTTGTTTATACCATTGAGTGACGTCAATACTTGTTTGAATATGATATTATTGAATGATATTGATCACATATGTTTTTTTGGAGATATTTGATGCTTGTTAGTTTTAGCAAGTAAAACTATGCAAGATCTCGTATGATCTTGTTTTGAATTCTATTTTCAATATAAATATTTTTTTTGATATTTCCAAAAATTAAGTCTCCGCTTAATTAGATTGGATTGTACGAACCACATAAATAATTGATCACATGTATACATAATATATTTTTATAACAAAAGTTTATGGATATAAAAATTTTAAAATAGCATATCCTATTTTTTTTATTGAGGTTAACAATGTGTTATAATGTAGTGGATCATGAATAAATATGTCAAGTTTCAAATGTATATGTAAAATTTTATTTTCAAAATAGCATAGTATATTTTATCAAAATTAATTGTTCCAATATTTATTTTAGTGAACTTGTGGACAATGAGTTTTATTACATTATCTTTTAATCTTTTATACAAGTATGTGTATATAATAGACTCAATTAGAGAAATAAAAATCAAAACATAGTTTACGATGTAACCTTTTCATACTTGTTTTACATTAATTTGCAATATTAACTTTAATAGAGTATTTTTTATGGCGGAAATAGTTTATTCGAAATGTTTTACAAAATGTTTCTTCCATACTCTACTAGTTATATAAAATTTTTCTTCTATTTAGTATTGCTAGAAACCGTTGGTAACACTATATTCGTGTACGATGATAATTTGGAGATCTAAAAGATTTGTTATCCAGAGGTATTGGAAAATTTTTCAGTTTACATGTATATAGTTGAAATACCTCATATCGTAAAACCAAAAGTTTATAAACTAGAAGTTTATAAATTATAATATAATTTTTTTTGTTTGGCTTGACTGGTTAGACCATCCCAGATCAACTATATGATACGAAAAAAAATTAAAACTCATGTTGACATCCAATGAAGAAATCGAAGTTTCTTCAATCTGATTATCTCAATGTGCTAATAATTGTTCCAAAGAAAGTTTGTTCAGCCATCACCATAAAATTTGGATTGAATCTGAAATGAATACAAGGTGATATTTATGTTTCATTACTTCATCATGTGGATCATTTAGGTATTTTATATTTTTAATTGATGCATCAACTGAATGGTCACATGATTGTTCATTGGCAATTCTCAACCAGAAGTTTGCGAGATTACTTGTGCAATTGAATCAACCAAAATCTAGTTATTAACTATTGTATGTCTATTGCCATTACTAATTGGGAACATGTATGACACTAATTCGCATCAAGCCATTAAAATTATCATGAGTTTCCCCTTTTACAAATGGTTTTTGGTCAGAAACCTAATATTTCCCATCTAAGAACTTTTGGATGTGCGGTATATTTTCCACCACAACGCACTAAGATGGGACCTCAAAGAAGGTTGGGAATATATGTTGGATATGAATCCTCATCCATGATAAAATAACTCAAACCAACAATAAGAGAGTCATTCATGGATCGATTTTCGATCATCGCTTTGATGAATTTGTTTCCCAACATTAGGGGGAGAAAATAAGCAGTTGGAAAAAGAAATAATTTCGAAAGGGTTATCATTATATTATCTTGATCCTCGAACAAAACGATTTGAACATAAGTTCAAAAGATAATTCATTTGCAAAATTTAGATAACCAATTGTCAGACGCATTTACTGACCTAAAAAGAGTGACTAAGTCACATATTCCAGCTGCTAATGCTCCAATGAAATTGATGTCCCTCTTGGACAAATTAAAATTGCAAATGAGTATGAGGCACGCTTGAAGCGTGATAGATCCATCGGTTCCAAAAATAAAAAATATACAAAAAATCCTCGAAAAAGAAAAGGAGCAAAGAAATAAGATGGTCAATTCGAGGATGTAGAAACTCCTGAAGAGTCCTTAGACATAATTAATAGTTCAGTTCAAGAAGAAACTCAGGTACCTGAAAAGTGTGAAAACAAAGAGATCTCAATAAATTATGTCATCACTGAAATACAATGGAACCGAAATGAAGTCAACGTTGACGATGTTTTTACATATGATATAGCGCTTAAATGATATAAGATGAGGATCATGCATCAAAGTCTATTAAGGAATATAGACAAAGAAATGATTAGCCAAAATGGAAAGACACAATTGAGCCATAATTGAATTCGCTTGAAAAGTGACAGGTATTTGGACCTATAGTTCGTACACCTAAATGTGTAAAGTCAGATGGATACAAATGTGTTTTTGTACATAAGCGAAATAAGAAATTATGAGATATAAAGTAAGATTGATAGCCCAAAGAATTTCACAAAGACTTGACATTGATTATGAGAAATAATACTTCCCTGTGGTGGATGCAAGTATTTTTCGATACTTGATTAGTCTGGCAATATATAAAGGATTCAAATTGTGTCAAATGATTTTATAGAAGATTTTTATGGCTAACTTGATTAATAACATATATATGAATATCCCTTAAGGACTCAATATGCTCGAAGCATATGCTTGAACTATTTAATATGGTTGAACCATATCCATGGATAATTAAAATGTTTGAAGCATAAAGTGTAATATGTCGACACATGCACTTTAATTAGTTAAATTGCAAAATGCAATAATTTTGAACTTATAGTTCAAACTCCAAGAGATTTTTAATAGACTCGAAGTTATAATCCTAGAAAACATAAAATGCATTATATATTTGCAGTCATTATCATGGTTCATTCGAGAATGATATCATTATATCAATATAAGAAATTTCAGAAGAATTAAGGATATTGATATATACATGTATATATCTATTTAGATTTAGCTAATAATTTATATTTTTTAGTTATATATTGTTTGACTTATATATATGATGTCATGTCATGCAATCATGAATATGTTTATGGCAGTTGTTTGAGAATACTCAAATGATTATGGTTCATGTTATGTATTTATTTTAGTATTTATGTAGTTTTATTTTAATATTGTTTGGATTACTTAAAGTTAAAGGAAACATTTCAAAATGAAATACCTCGGCCTGAAGATCGAGCATTTAGTAAATTAAATTTGTGCCTATCAAGTTGGGGAAAACAACTTCTAAAGTGAGTTGCTTTGATAAATAACAACTAATTTATATGATAATCTCTATTAGATTGTTAAATCTCATACGTGACTTAATATGTCATCTGATATTAATTTATTATCAAGATATTGTTATTCATTCACAGGAAGATGTTGGAATGAAGCTAAACACACATTTTAGTATGATAAATTGAATATTATTAGAATTCTTGACGAGCTTCCAAATGTTGTATATTGCTTAAAGAAAGAATTTGAAATGAAAGATTTGGAAAGAACAAAATTTTGTTTTGAATTGCAAATGGAATATTTAATGAAATTTTGGTACATCATGAAACCTATGCTGCGAAGGTAATAGTGTAATATCTTAGAGATAATTGTTCGCATCAGGGGTAGATATAAATACGCACTGTGTAACATCCTAAGTTTTATTTTAAGAGGAATTATTATTAAAAACCCAAAAATAATTGGATTAATGACTTAAAGATTTTTGGGAGATAGGTGAGTAGTAATTATAAGTACTAGGGGTTGTGTAGAAGACATTTGTAGCAATGGGCAAGATAATCTAAGCGGAATCGGGAGTTAAATCGGCATTCTAGATGTTAGAAATCAACCGAAAAGTGAAAATTAGGAATTTATTATAGGATGCCAAGAAAATAAATTCCACCGTTGGATATGAAGTTTAAGGGATTAAGAAGCTTGTCTAAAAATTTGGACCCGATCCGATGGTTAACGAAAAAGTTACGGCGAATCGAAGATTTGAAAATCTGACCCACGCCCAGGCGCACCAGCCTGCGCCCAGGCGCGCACCACTGTTCATTGGCGATGAGCCAGACAGTTTTACGCCCAGGCGCGTCTTCCCGTGCGCCCAGGCACGCCCCTGATGCACCAGCTCGCGAGTTGGCGCGTCAGTGCTGCTGCCACCCGCACCAGCTACATGCGCCATGCACCAGATGCGTGGCTGGTGCTGCCCTCGCGCTCAGGCGCGCTGATCTCCCGCCCAGGCGCGCACGCGGAACCAGATCAGATCTGGTGCGTCCGTTGCCAAACTTGGGGCCAAAGTTTGATTTCTGGCCACACGATGGTGGCTGGCTTCAAGGCAAGAAATAAGACCCTAAAGCACAACACTCCCTCACACTCCATCATCAACATCACCCCATCATCCTCACCATTTCTCTCAAGCTCAAGAACAAGATTCCATCACCCTCATCACATACACTTGATTTTTGGGCAAATCAAACCCAAAATCATCAAACCCACCAAGCAAGCATCATGGAAATGGGTTGAAAGTTCCTTCCCTCTCCTCCCTCTATCTCACACGACTTCCCTCTCTCTTCTCCCTCTTGGTTTTTCAAGCTCATCATCACTTGGGGTAAGTAGAGTCTTATGGCATGTTATTAATTCCATTCCAATTCTTCTTTACTCATGGGAGTTGTATTTAATTTTTCCTTAGGGCCTTCATGAATCCATGACTATGTAGAAATCTCTATTTCATGCCTTCCAATCAAGACCAAGAGAAGGGCAAAAATCAACCATCTTGTAGTCCCCCTAATAGAGTTATTTATCATCATTTGGTCATATCTTTGTTGAGGTGGCAAGCAGGGCTTAGGAGGTTCAAAGTTCCAAGGTTTTGAGCTAGGGCAAACAAAGGTTTCCTTACTTCTTGCTATTTTGAGGTAAGGAGTGGGTATTAGTGGGTATTACCATACTCTGGGGATTAGTTTACAATATGCATATAATGGGTACTAAGTATTAATTGTTAGTTAGTATATTACACCATAGGGTAGTTAATAGCTAGAACTTATGATATAGGGAAAATAATTAGATGATGAAATGCTTCATTTTTGATATTTGGTATATAAGCATGTGATTTGGTGATGTTTATAAATTAAGTGCTTATTTTGTTAAACGATTGTGATATGATGTTGATTAGAAACCAAGGCAAAGAATGGTAATCAAGTATAAATTAAATGATAATGGAAAGTGCAGTTGAATTGAGTATTGGTGCAATGGTAGACTAGGTGCCCCTGCCGGGTGTATCAAAGGCCCGAGAGCAAAGTGCTCACCAGGCCAAATGCCCATTAGGTCCAAATGCCCTGTTAGGTGTCAATGCACCAAGACTTAATTCACTGCCGAAATAAAGGATATAAAATGTGTTGGAAATGTGAAAAGGAGAATGAAATGAAATAACTGAAATGTACATTGATAATTGGAAAATATGATAGCATAGCTTGACAGGGTGAAGCCTTTTGGGTGCAAAAGTCCTGGTTGAGCGAGAGTCCCTTGGGTGTTCCAAATGCCTGGCAGGAGCATTAAAATCCTAGTGATGCAAACCGGTTGTAACCGGGAATATTGACCAGACGCGGTAAGGCGTGTCATGCACGTGGGTGCGGCGCAGTAAGTCGTGACTGGGACATACTGAAAGAGAAATGTGAATATAAAGTATGAATAGAGAATAAAAGACTTTATGAAAATAATGGATAAGAATGAAGAGGTAAGATTGAATTGAGAAACCAATGGATATTTTGATAATGAATTGTGATATGTTGAGTCGTATTATATTGTGATCGACTTGTTAAATGTGTTTGGCTTGGTATAGCATTATGTCGTAACTGGAAACTGCTTCCCCATTTTATGTGTAATACTCACTCCTTACTATTTCCACAGGTATTGAGGAAGAGTTTGCACTTGACCAGGCCGAGCAGGAGTACTCTCCCTCACAGGGAGAGTAGGTTACTTATATTGTAGGACATGGGAATGTCCTGGGCCCAATGATATGATGTGATCTGTTTTTGTTGTATATACTGTATATAGCTTTTTGGGGGCCCAGGACGACTCCTTTTGGGTAGGAGTTTTATTTTGGGGAAATACTATTTTCCATGACTTGTTTATATTTATGCTGAAACTCTGATGTCTTATACACTGTTTTTCTGATAGGTGCCGAAGTGGCACTAGTTGTGATATATGTATATAGCCCTGTTGGCTTCTGGTTATTGAAAATATTAATGTTTATCAGGTTGCAGGAAAACCACAATTTTTGGAAAAGTCAGAAAAACAAACGAAACTTCGTCCGTTTGACGGGAGATTTTTATAAGTTAAAAAGAAAATTTTAAATTCACTATTTTGCTAAAGGTAATTAAGGGTAGTTTAGTGTAGGTGTTACACACTGCACTCTTTTTCCCTTACTCACGGTTTTTTCCCGATGGGTTTTCCTAGCAAGGTTTTTAATGAGGCAGCATCCAATTGCGTAACAAGAATTGTGTACTCTTTTTCCTTCGCTAATTTTTCTTATAGGGATTTTCTTATGAATGTTTTTAAAGAGGCATATTCTCTTGATAGTCATCAAGAGGGAGTGTTATAAACAATTCATATCTATCTAATTAGTGGATGACTATCTATTGGATTGTGTTTATATTTAGTTGAAACCACTTCTGTAGGGTTAACCAATAATAAATCCTACCGCTACAGGATGAGCATGAGCTCTCTAGTACAAATTGATAATTTACCTTCCTTATTAAGGACATATGTTAAACTCACTCACTTCGGATCATGTTCTTACGCACTTTCCCACGATCTCGGTTAGCCGGCCAGATTGGTGAGGCTACAAGTGAAAACGAGGATTGTGACCCGATAACTTGGCTTAGCCTCTCGGCTCATATCTGGCCAAATACATCGCGGATCGAGGAATACACCTCGGCTAAGGTTGTCATTCCGACAGCAATTCCTCGTAAACGTTACGATCCAATTGGTGATAATCTTGGCACACCTCGAACTCAAATAACAGTTTGAGTCGTGCCAGCATACCTTGGCACAAGCCTTTCGGCTTTCACCATGCCAAGCGCATAAAAGGATGTCTCCTTAAAAGCATCGTCACTTTAAAAACAATAGTCCAATTCGACTTTGAACTCAGTACATGACGATACACGACTAAGGGCCTTGACTGCGAACAGTCTTATACGTCCTAATCAACCATCCACGACACTCCTCCGAATAAAAAGTTCTCAGCCGCAAACAATGTTTTATGTCACCACCAACTCTCAGAAGCTCAGCACAGGCTCTTCGAGCCTATACGAGCTTGGGGGGATTGTAGGGTTAACCAATAATAAATCCTACCACTACAGGATGAGCATGAGCTCTCTAGTACAGGATAAGGGTGAATAACTCATCCTTCTTATCCTCTAAAAGCCACGTCAGCCCTACTGGGCCGAACAGGCCCATAAGGCACCACAACACAACTTCCCCTATAAGTATCGCCATGCTATAGGGGCTAAGGTATGTTCTCTCATCCCTACTCTTAAGAACTACGTGTGGCTTGATCCCCTTATCACTGGGGGCACTACTGGAAAAAGTAGTTTTAAAATCGGTCGTTTTGGACTTTTGAAATCGGTTGCTGTGGTGATGTTGAAAAAGGTGGAATTAAAAGTGGATCTTTTAAAATCGGTCGTTTTGACCGATTTCAAAAATAATTTATGAAATCGGTCATAAAGACCGATTTTAAAAGTCTTTTTTTTTTTAATAACACATTATCTACACATCCCCTGCTGCATGAAATTAAAAATTTTCTTCTTTACACAGAAGAATACCAATTACAGAACCTAACCAAGCTAAATTCATAAGCAAAATTCATATCAAACTAACAATTTTGAAGTAGAAAATACAAAATACTTATCAAACTAACAAAATATGCAAGAGTTACAAAAGTTGAAGAATATATAACCGAATTACAGAACCTAAGCAAGCTAAAATTCATAAGCAAGATTCATATCAAACTAACAATCTTGAACTAGAAAAATACAGAACCTAACCAAGAAAAATTCATAAGCAAAATACTTATCAAACTAACAAAATACTCATGATCAAGAGTTACAAAAGTTAAGTATTAAAGTCTAGCTAATAGTTTTGAGAGTAATTATAAATGATGACCAGCGCTCAATAACATTGTCAATGCATTCTTGTGGCATGGGACCTTGAGGACTGTGATTCATGGCCTGAAATATAAATGAGATAAAGATTATTCAATTACCTCATTACTTTGTTCAATAAACTCAAAATACAAAGTCATATTCAATTACCTCATTCCATTTGTTGGAAATATTTGTCATGATAATGGTGAGCATATTTATCATAACATAATACCCACAATGTACGCTCCCCTGTTGTTTTGCACACTACAACATACAACATTTGAAATATTAAATAAAATTATATATCAACATAGAAGACAAATTCAAATCAAGAAGAATGCAACCTTCGATACAACACCAATTATTTTTTAGATTAATTTTAAAATTTAAAGGAAAATTTTGGCAGAGTTTCCTCTAAAATAAGGACTTTCCCAAAATTTGTAATACATCCTGTCAGAAGTCAGAATGCAACAACACATATCATATCATCCATAATCAGTTTTATATCGTAGTAAGTATCATCAAGAGTCCATATCACAGTTCAGATACTATATAGTAGCTTTGGGTTAATAATAGTAAAACTTAAAAAAATACCTTGGGTTTAATGATTTTCATCTTCTTTCTATTGTGTGCTTCCATCACTCTATTTTACAAAATAACAATGATAAGTATATTTTGTATATGTTGGACAATAATACAACTACACTAAAGAATTTGTATAACAAGTAAAATTGCTCACGTTGTCAAAATCTGTTCCATATTCTTATTCATGTTCCACCATAATGAACACAACAAGACCACATAAGATTCACTGGGACAAATGACCAATAGCTGCCAATGTTGACTACAAGAGAATAATGGTTATTAAGCAATACATAATTATAACCTAAAGGAAACTTATTGGAGCATATTATAGAATTAATATTTACCTGATAAGATAAGGTGCTAAGTAAAATTTATGTCTTCCACTAGTAATCCTCATATTAATGTATTTCTGAATATCATCATTTGAGGATTGTCCATGTGCTATGTGCTGAGGTTCTAAGAATCCGTATTCTTCATGTATGCCTTTTGAGACACATAAGCCATGTAAATACCTAAAATATAATAAGTTTTTTGTTAGCATTAAATAACTGTTTGAGTATATTAAACTAGTCTAGTTACCTAAGATAGTTTTATTTAACTTACACTATCCATGCTTGTATCGCTGGTATATCAACCTCAGAACATCTAATCATCCACTCTATTATCTTCCCATCAATAAAGTTTTCTATGTCTTGATCCAACCCAGTAATCACCTTACCAATAACTAGCCGTAAAACTCTTTCTGTCCTTTTCAATTTAAAGGCCAGTGACAGTGCACGTGGCATAGCCGACTCATCATCTTCTTCAGGTGCAACATCTTGAGATTGAATTGGTTTTTTGGACATTCCCTAAACAACAAAATAGGAATGTTACTAGTGAAAGGAATAAAAGATAAAAGAAAATAATTACAAATAAATGAGAATGAATTAATTATACCGTGTCCGAGCTATGCTTGACGAGTGGAGTAGGCCACAATATGAAGCTCTTGAGGGCTTCTCCTACGGTTTTAACTTCATCAGTCTCGTGTGGCACTTCAGCATCTCCATCTATGACTTCGACAACCACCACTTTCATAAATCCCTTCAGTATTGGCATATTGTGTATGGTTGTTGATTCATAAACATTGGCCCTCGCAAAAATACGGAGATCTGGCTCCTCAACATATAAGTTATATATGTCCTTGGGCTGAAGGCCACCACCATCATCATCATTCGGTATATCTAATATTACATTATTGCTCCCTTTAGTGCTTCTAGGTGTATGACGTGGAGGTTCGACAGGCTCTTGAAAAAGACTCAAACCATTAGATAGCATCATTTGTTTAACTTCTTCCATGAGTTGTGCTCTCATGGCATCCACTCTTTCTTGGAGCTTAGCCTCCACCTTAGCCTCCACTTGAGCCTCTAATTGAGCACCCACCATCTTCTTCATGGAAGACATAGATTGGGATGATGATGATGCACCCCAATACTATCGGTGCCCCACACCTTTTCCAGCTGTCCGAACACGACCAGAATGCTCTGGTCGCCCCAATGCAGTAGTAAGGATGTCATTCTTTCCTACAAGCTCCGTTCCTTGAGAACTACAACTTTGGGTCAAAGAGTCCTACAATAAATAAATTTATTATATAATCATAAGCATAAGCACAGATAGATGTATTTATTATATAATAAATTTAGTTATTTACTTACAATCTTGCCAGCAACAACTTCTGTAGCCTGGTTTACATACGCTCCTGTCTTCTTCCGTATGCGAGCTTTCTTCCATTTCTCACCACGTAATGGTGGAGACGGGGGAGCATCAGGATCAAGTTCAGGATTTTTCTCACATTCAAGTTTATGTCTTTTGATCTTTTCTTCTATAATCTGCTCGGTTACCATTTTGTATCCTCCACGAGACGTTACGTGAGGGTACAAATTCATCGCTGAAATATCTTGAGCCTTCTTTCTCACGACCTACCAATGGTGAAAGAATACATGTTACTCTTACAATAACACATAATGTGTATTATTAGTAATGGTTAGTACATAACTTACTTGAAACTCAGGAGTATGTCGACCTCGAACAAATTCCTCCCAAACTTCCGGAGCAATAAATTTATATTTCAAACAAGGTGAAATATGACTCTTTGGTCCAAATATGTACTTATTTGTGAGTTTTGTCTTGAACTGTCTCCATGCAACAGCAGCACTTGAAAGACATTTTTTCCTTAACAATCCATTGTCGGGAATATCGTAAGTGATCTACATTAGACAACAAACATAATGATTAGTTACATGAATCAAAATAAATATTATATCGATTAAAAAGAATCATCAGGAATGGTAGTAGTGATGGTACCTGTAAACATTCCCAAATATGGTTTTTCGTCTCTTCCGATACATGATTCCAATGATCGATTAGTATTGACACTTTACTACGGCCTAGTAAACCCACATAAGTGTTGAATCTTTTAGCTTCTGGCCCCGTAGCATCCAAGCTTTCATCAAGGTCAACATGCACTTTTTCACCATCAAGACGTTTTTTAGTCAATGAGGCCAACCGTGTCGGGCCCCTAACATTTTTTGTGGGAGGAGGATTAGTAGAATCCATGAGCCTGCATAAAAGAAGTATAATTAGAAATTAGAAATATCAATAACCATAAATTAACACGATAAACTAAATATGCTTCAAAACTAATTAGACATACATAGTCATTTAGGAATAGGATTATTCTCCCAAATTCCTTCATGATGATCTTCCCGAGTTGCATGTGCAATATCTGTCTCATCTTCGTGATCCTCACTAAAAGTTGGTATTCTTGAATGATGAGACTCAAGAGACTCAAGAGTAGAATTAAGATCATCACAACCAGGTACCCTTCTTCCTTGCAGAACAACTAACAATTGCTCATTAGAAGGATCCTTAACATAAAACACTTGAATTGCTTGGAAAGCCATTATGAAAGGCTCTTTAGTGTAAGCTAATTTGTTAAGGTCAACCAATGTAAATCCCATCTCATCTTTTTTGTATGGCATTCATGCTGACCCATCGACATTTGAAAACAGGCACACTGAATTTATTGTAGTCTACTTCCCAAATCTCATCAATCACCCCATAGTAAGATGTGGATGCCATGATAGGATTTTTATCGTTTACTTTGGAGAAGTGCATGGCATTGGCAACTAGCATAACCCCACTATTTTGAACAGTGCTCTTGTCATCGAGGGACTTTGTATAAAAAGAATAATTGTTGATATCAAATCCACTGGAACATATTACATCAAAATTAGGCCCACGTGCTAGCCACTTTAATGTATCAGAAACAGTATTGTCTTTAACAATTTGTTCTTCAAACCATTTCATGAAAGTCTTATTATGCTCCTTCAACAACCACCTTTCACTCATTCGAGGGTTGTTATCCTTGATAATGTTTCTGTGAGTAACTATGTAAGGTTGAACATCGTCATTATTATTCAAGATGTAAAAATGTGCCTTTAGCACTTCCTCCCGTTTCATGCTCTTAACATGTACACCATGTGTTCTAACACCATCATACCTTCCATTGTGACGAGACTCCGGAAGGCCTATAGGTTTTGCTTTTCCCAAATAATCCAAACAAAACTCAATACTTTCCTCAGCAATATATTTCTGAACAATGGATGCTTCAGGACAGTATAAATTCTTAACGTACCCTTTCAAGATCTTCATGTATCGCTCAACAGGGTACATCCATCGTAAATAAACGGGGCCACACAACCTAATCTCCCTCACTAGATGAACAATCAAGTGCAGCATAATGTCAAAAAATGAGGGAGGAAAATACATCTCCAATTGGCACAAGATTACAACACCTTCATTCTCTAACTCATCCAATTCCTCCGAATCAATGACTTTACTGCATAAAGCATTGAAAAAGAAGCACAACCTAGTGATGGTGCGCCTCACTTCTTTAGGCAAGATACCACGAATAGCCACGGGTAGTAATTGTTGCATCAACACATGGTAATCATGGGACTTTAGGCCAACCAATTTGAGATCTTTCATTGAGACAAGGCTTGAGACTTTTGAAGAATAGCCCTGCGGAACTTTGGTGCCAGCTAAACAACCACAGAAACTCATTTTCTCTAACTTTGACATTGTGTAGCATGCCGGAGGCAAATACGTTCGTTTACCTCTTTCCTGTGGAGCTAACTCCTCTCTTATACCCATGGCAAGCAAATCTAGACGAGAGTTCAAGTTATCCTTTGTCTTGCCCTTGATGTCGAGGAACGTGCCGGTAAGACTTTCACCCACATTCTTTTCAACATGCATGAAATCAATGCAATGTCTCACATCAAGAAGATGCCAATAGGGGAGCATGTTGAGAATCGAGTTCTTCTTCCATATGGTTTTTTCATTCGTCTTCTGTTTACCCTTCCCAAAGACAACATGGATATCCTTAACCTTTTGATAAACTTGCTCTCCACTTAAAGGCTCGGGAGCAATTTCGTGCTCCGCCTTTCCATTAAAACGCTTTTTGAGTCTGCGATAAGGGTGATCACGCCTAAGAAATCTCCGATGCCCAAGGTAAACTGTCTTCCTTCCATGGGTAAGTTGATGATAACATGTGTCTTCTCCGCATATAGGGCATGCATGATGCCCCTTCACGCTATATCCGCTTAAGTTCCCATATGCTGGGAAGTCATTTATGGTACAGAATAACAAGGCACGCATCTTGAAATTTTCACGACGATAGCCATCAAATGCATCCACACCTTCTTCCCACAAAATTAACAAATCTTCAACCAAGGGAGCAAGATAAATATCTATGTCATTTCCCGGTTGTTTTGGTCCGGAAATCAACATGGACAGCATCATATATTTCCGCTTCATGCACAAAAAAGGAGAGAGGTTGTAAATCATCAGAAGAACAGGCCATGTGCTATGTTGACTACTCAAGCTACCAAAAGGATTCATTCCGTCTGTAGCAAGTGCAAGCCTAAGGTTTCTTGGATCATTGCTAAAGTCGGGAAACAAAGAATCAATTTTTTTCCATTGCAAAGAATCGGCAGGATGACGAATCTTTCCATCACATTTCCTCTCTTCTGCATGCCATATAAGGTTCTTCGCATCAATTTCATTAGCAAACAATCGCTTGAACCTTGGAATTATTGGAAGATGCCATAAGACTTTAGCAGGAGGCCTTTTCTTGCTCTCGTCATGAAGACTAGAATCATCACCATCCTTCACCTTGTAGCGTGATTTCCCACATACAGGGCACTCATGCAAATCTGCATATTCTTTCCTATACAATAGGCAATCATTAGGACAAGCATGAATTTTCTGATAGTTCATACCCATTGGACACAACACCTTCTTCGCCTCATAGTTGCAGTCAGGCAAGGTATTCCCTTCTGGAAGCAAGTCTTTCAATAACTTAAGCAATTCGGTAAAACTTTTATCAGTCCACCCATTCCTCGCTTTCAAATTGAACAATTTTAACACGGTTGACAATTGTGTCAAATCATCATTGCACCCAGGATACAAAGGAGTCGCCAAATCATCAGTCAAACTCTCATACACATGCGCTTGGTGGAAAGACTCTGGTCCAATATCACGGATCATGTCCTCCAGATGATCCTCCATAACTCCGTCATCAACTTCGACACTCTGAGACTCGCTCTTCATACCTATTGGATCACCGTGCCATATCCACTTTGTATAACTCTTGCAAAACCCAGGAAAAATGAGATGATCTCTTATTTCCCTAATTGTTCTCCGATCAACATTGACACACTCTACACATGGACAGTGAAATAGCCCATTGTTATCACGGTCATTGGCTTTTGCAAATTCCAAAAACTCTTCCACTCCACGAGCATACTCATCACTCAATCGATCAGCATTTATCCAACTACGGTCCATATATAATTATTCAACCAAACAGGGGTGATCCTAAATGAATAATTCAATTTTATCATCATTTCAAACAAATTATATTATGTAATCACTCCTACTATAAGATTATATTACATTCAAAATTAAAAAGTGCCATAAGATTTTAAATGAATAATTCAATTTTTACATCCTTCCATATCGAAAGGAACAGAAAAGGAAAGAAGAATGAAATTAGTACCTGCAGAGGAAGAAAATGAAGTGAACACCGGAGTGAGAGAGTGCAGAGGAGTGAAGGAGCTCGCGAGCTGGAGGGAGAAGAAACGGAACACAAAAAAACAAAATATTAGAACTCAGTGAACAAGAATCATAGTAGTAATGCAACTTAACTTTGTAAAACAAAATGATAACTAAGATCTAAAGCTTTGACCACATCAGAATACAAGGTACATTGATACCCATCAAAATCCCCATTAGTAATTGTCCCATACATAAAATTTAATTTGTTTCCAATTGGAGCAGAAAGTCCTAAAGTCATAAATTGACATAAGCAAGAGCAAAGTTCAGGAAACAAATTTGACTAGAAAGTCTACAATATATCAGGCATAAAAGATACTATAATGAAAGGTATTAAACTTTTGAAACAATAAACATTAAATCAATAATATTACCTAGAAATCCTAATAACAGTGAACCACTATTTCTGTGGAAGGTTTATTGAATTGGCAATATAAACAATTCATATCACTATTTATTAATCAAATCCAAGTTCAAGTAGAATAACAAAATGAATGAAGCAAGTTAATTGGCAATTAAGACTGTATTATGCACTGATACACTTATATAAATAAGATAAAGTATGAACAGTAACTAGAATGCATGAATGAATGATATGCAACTAGACTGTATTATGCAGCAAGTTTAACCAAACCAGCAAAACAAATGACCAAATTTCCAAAAACAAATGCATGTTGCAAAACTATGAGAGTGCAGCGGATGTAAACAAATATGATGCACCATAATTAAAAAGAAAACCCATTCAGTTATATAGCAAAGAAGAGAGATGGCTGGTTAATTTAGTGTGTTTCATCAGTTAAGAAAAAGTAAATTTAGTACTGATTTTGACAATGGCTGGTTAATTTAGTGTGTTTGGCATCACAGGGGCTTATAAGCTAGTCAAAAAGCTCGTTTGACCAAAAATAAGGTAGTAGACGTATTTGGTTAAGGAGGATTTTTAAAAGGGCTCTCCGCTTATAAGCTCTATTTTGATAAGTCAATTTTATTTTTTTTTTTGAACGAAAAATTCATTAAAACCAAGTACCAGAGGTACTAAAGGAATTACAAGATAGTCAAGGAAAAACCAAAAGAGACAGATAGCAAAGGCTCCTAAAAAATATACACAGAGCAACAAGAAAAAAGAACAAAACTTTCAATTAGATAAGCTTATGGCTTATAAGAGGAGAGACAGAAAGGAGAGCAGCAGCGCGGCGAAGAAGAAAAGGAGGAGAGAGACAAACCTAGGAGATGGTGGCGGCGAGAGGGAAGAGATGGCGAAGAAGACCAGTAGCGCGGCGGCGAGAGGGAACGAAGGAGACGAACCGGAGAGGAGACTGGCGGTAGAGTGAGACGAAGAAGGGAATGGGTATTAGGTTTGGATGTGACTTACTTGGCTGGAACGAGTATAAGTGTTTATGTGCGCGCCATACAAATTTTGGGGAAAACTTATTAAATCGGTCAGTATGGCCGATTTAGAAACTCGACTTTTTATTTTTTCTAAATCGGTCGTTTTTGACCGATTTTAAAAGATTAAAAAATTAAAATTTATTTCCAAAAATGCCAACGCATTTCTACATTCTAACTCGGTCAACAGTGACCGATTTCAAAAATACTTACGAAATCGGTCGTTTTGACCGATTTTAAAAGATAAAAAATTAAAAATTAAAAAAAAAGAAAAAATACTTACGAAATCGGTCGTTTTGACCGATTTTAAAAGATAAAAATTTAAAATTTAACAAAATAAAAAAATACTTACGAAATCGGCCTTTTTGACCGATTTTAAAAGTTAAAAAAATTTAAAATTTAACAAAATAAAAAAATACTTACGAAATCGGCCTTTTTGACCGATTTTAAAAGTTAAAAAAATTTAAAATTTAACAAAATAAAAAAATACTTACGAAATCGGTCATTTTGACCGATTTTAAAAGATAAAAAATTAAAAATTAAAAAAAAAGAAAAAGTACTTACGAAATCGGTCGTTTTGACCGATTTCAAAAGATAAAAATTTAAAATTTAACAAAATAAAAAAATACTTACGAAATCGGTTGTTTAACGACCGATTTCAAAAGTTAGATTATATTTACAAAATTGCCACCGCGTTTTTTTTTTTAAATCGGCTTTACAACGACCGATTTTAAAACCCCGATTTCAAAACCTTATTTTCTAGTAGTGGGGTACGTAGGACCGGGGTCACCCTCGTTAGCTGCAGCAACCCCAAACACACATCGTGGTGTTCCTCCAATACCGGGACACTACAACTTCATATTAGGGTTTCCTATCTCCCTATAAATAGGACTCAACTATGATGTAAAATGTACACTGAATATATCACAATATATTGTTTCCTCTCTTCTTCTCTTCTTCCTTATTTTCATACGTTTCATAACATATATGAATATATTAAAAAAATAAATGTGTTGATTAGCATGTTAGGTCAGGCCAATTGATTTTGTCAACCCATATATAATAATATATTAACATGCTATGCCAATTGATTTTTGTATATACTGTTGTCAACCTATAAGAATAATAATAATAAAATTCAAATGAAAATTTAAGAATTTGAAAAATTAAAACATGATACCAAAAAATAAAGAAGTGGAGTGAAATAAATAAGAGAAAATAGATGGTGCACCGATAGTGTAAAGGTTTTTTACATCATCAGTGTATCATCTACCATTTATATGTTTATGGTTATTAGTTGTTGACTACTTATAAATAAAAGTAATACAAATAAAAGCTGGATAATGGACTGATGGTGTAAAAAATGTTACACCTTCAATGCACACCCATTAATCTCAATAAACAGAAGAAATATATGAAATTATATACCTGATGGTCTCTTTGTTCAAATTTTCCGATAAAATTGCATGTTTGGCACAATTCCATGTGAGGGAATTCCATAAAGCAAAATAAAAAAAATGAGAGAATGTATAACATAGTAGAATATTAAATCAAATTTATTAGAACATTAAAAACTATGGGAATAGTGTTTTAAAATATATCATTATTAATTGTGTAACATCCCGAATTTTAATTCAAATAATATTTAGAATAACGATAAGATTTGGAAGTAAGGACTATTCTAAAAAGGATGTAAAATGATGAATTAGAAGTTCTTTGAATGCCATAAAGGAATCAAGAAGCATTGGCATCAAAAGGGAGGTTGAAAGATGAACAAAAGAGCGTTAGAATCGATGTTTTTGATGTTATAAACATCCTATATTAGGAAATTCAAAATAAAAGATTTACAACTCTAAACACAAATTCCACCGTTGGATGTGAAGTAGGATAGGTGAGGAAGCTTGTGTTAACATTTGAGGAAGATCCAACGGGTAACGAAGAAGTTATGGCCATTCAAAGTCGGGGTGCTGCAAACTCTGCAACTTAATCGATTAAGCTGCAGCTTAATCGATTAAGTCCAGAAAATGGGGAATGCATAATCGATTATTAATCGATTAAATGGCTCTGCAGTGGAAAAAAATAAAAGTCGCTCACGCGTGTTTTCTTGCCATAAACTCGAAATTTCTCTCTCTAGGGCACACAATCTCTCATCCCAAATCCATCAAGCCTCAAGGGAACCACTCCAAAACCCCCCATCAAGTCCCTCTTTGTCACTCCAAGTAAGTATGCATGTTCTTGATTTCATTTCTCTCTCTTTAATTTGGATTTTCTCTCTCTCTTCCCACCTCTTGGTGAAGCACGAATTTCCCTTGTTTTTTTGTCACAATCTCTTCATCGTTCTCATTTCTATGGCTTAGGGAAGAGTATCATCACTCTCTCCATCTTCTTGACTTGGGAGCTCTTTGTTTTGGGAGCGTTCGGAGCTAAAGCTTGGGTTTTTCCACTTTCCCTCTCTTTGGTTAAGGTAAGGGGGTGGATATAGTGAGCATTGGCTTGTTCTAGGAAAGGGTTTGTATTTAGATATAATGGTTGGCTAGGAGTTTATGTGTTAGGGTAGAAAATTAGAAATCTCAATTTAGGAATTAAGGAAAATGTTAAAAATAGGCTTAATTGGTAATTATGGAACTCTAGGAAGTAAAGAATGAGGTTAGGTGTTAATTGAGGAAAATAAATGGCATGAACCCCTAATTTAGGACTTTGAATCAATAATTCGGACAAGTGAAAAGAAAATGTGGTTGTTGCATGATTATATGAGAAGGTGAAGTTTTTTATTATTTGCACTCTAATTGTTATGTGAAATGTGAAATCTGGCTATTTGTTTATAATATGATGGTGTTTGTGCTTGGAATGATTTGGTAAACATTAAATGGAATTGGTGGACAAAATAATGATATATATATATGGACAACTAATAATGGATAAAGGTGGTGATGTATTGTAGGCCTTCGATTTGGGGGAGACAATACATCGTAAAATGGGGTGGTATTGTAGGCCTTCGATTTGGGGGAGACAATACAACGTAAATGGGGCGATGTATGTAGGCCTTCGATTTGGTGGAGACATACATCGTCGGTGGTGTATGTATGTAGGCCTTCGATTTGGTGGAGACATACATACACCCTAAACAAAAAGGAAAAAGGAAAGGACATTGGATAAAATAAGGTAACGGTAATGGAAACGCGATGTATGTAGGCCTTCGATTTGGTGGAGACATACATACACCGAAAATAAAAGGAAATTAATAAGGAAACAGGGGAATAAAATTGAATAAGGTAATGGTAATGGAAACGCGATGTATGTAGGCCTTCGATTTGGTGGAGACATACATCGTGATTGGTGTATGTATGTAGGCCTTCGATTTGGTGGAGACATACATACACCGAAAATAAAAGGAAATGAATAAGGAAACAGGGGAATAAAATTGAATAAGATAATGGTAATGGAAACGCGATGTATGTAGGCCTTCGATTTGGTGGAGACATACATCGTGATTGGTGTATGTATGTAGGCCTTCGATTTGGTGGAGACATATATACACCGTAAAAATAAGGAAAAGGTAAGGGATTAAAAAGGGATTTCTTTGGAAATGGGGAAAATAAATAAAAGGGAACCAAAGCGTGGAAAGGAATTAACTAAAAAGGGAATCGACACTTGTAAAATGATGGAATTGGAAAATGTGGTATGCTTGCGATGAAATTGTACTTATGTGAATTAAATTGCTAATTGTGTTTGGCCTGGTTAGTTGTTATGTTTATCTAGAAACTGCTTTTCTATTTCATGTGCAATGCTCACTCCCTTACCATATTTCAGGTACAGAGATTGAGTTAGCACAGCCCCCGGCCGAGCAGGAGTGCTCTCCTTCACAAGGAGAGTAGGGTTATTATTGGGATTAGGATATTATTGTTGGCATAGCAATGTGTTGAGCATCATGCTAGTTGCACCTAGTATTTATTTTCCGCTTAAACTCTGATAACTGATACAGGATATTATATTTTATGCCCATGGGGTTGTTATATGATAAGTGCATGAGATGAAGCCCTGTTGGCTGTTGATTGTTTATATTGATAATGTTATTCGAAGGTTAAAATTTGGAAAAGTCCGAAAAACAGGCAAAACTCCGTCCATTTGACGGGTGATTTTATTATATTAAAAAGGAATTTTTAAGTACACATTTTTAATACTTGGGAATTAAGGGTAGTAATTATAAGGGTGTTACATTTTGGTATCAGAGCAGTTTTTCCTCTGCCTTTGGAGTTTAAACTCATAACTCCTGTGGTTTACTCAACAAGCGAGTAGCCAATAGATAGTGTCAAGTTCTATATTAGTTACTTAGGTTTATAGTTATAAAACCCTATGTAGTTATGTACTAAATTATATACATGTCCGCATCAACAAAATCCTTTGTTGCCACATTGTAGCAACATGGAGAATCAGCTCTCCCATTCTCCTGCTAGCAGTTCGGCTACTGATCGTAAGATCAATTCCCCTGCTGATTCTTTGAAATCCAAGTCGTATGACATCTGTTTTCAAGAAGGGCAAACTTCTGCAATGAGTAAGCTTAGATCGACTATGGGAAACCAGGAGCAACACGTGGGGATACAAGTTGGTGAGAAGAAGAGCATAACTTTGAGATCGGGAATGGTTCTCCTGAAGCAACACTTGACTCATGAAGAACAGGTGGGCGTAGTAAAGAACTGTCGTGAGATGGGCTTAGGCCCTGGAGGCTTTTACCAACCAGGCTTTACAATTGGAGCCAAACTCCGACTGAAAATGATGTGCCTCGGCTTAGACTGGAATCCTCAAACCCGAGTATATGGACACAAAAGGGTAACTGATGGAAGCGAACCACCCAATATTCCTGATCATTTTATTCAGCTGGTTATGGGAGCGATGCAAGAAGCACAATCTTTGATGGAGAAGGAATGCGGTGTAAGTGAAGTGGAGGACATACTTCCTTCCATGTCCCCTGATGTCTGCATTGTCAACTTTATTGAAGAAAATGGAAAGCTTGGTCTCCATCAGGACAGTGACGAAAGTGTTGGAAGCTTGCAAAGGGGGATACCGGTAGTATCACTTTGCATTGGTGACTCGGCTGAGTTTCTCTATGGAGACCAGAGATATCCAAGGAGAGCAGAAAGAATTATCTTGGAATCGGGTGATGTATTAATATTCGGTGGCGAGTCTCGTCACATCTTTCATGGTGTGTCGGCAATCATACCAGACACAGCCCCAGAGGGATTACTCAATGACACAGGACTTCGTCCTGGACGTCTCAACCTTACATTCCGACAATATCAGTTTCCTAATCCACACCCTTGAGGTCTGCGGTACAGCTACTTAAGGAGATCAGGGCTAAACCAACAAAAGGTATGAGACGATTTAAAAATTTAGATACACACTTTAGGTACTTTCAAATCTGAATCTTTATTAAGTTTCAGTGTAGAACATCCTAAATCAATTCTCTTGGAATTTTAAATTCCTAATCATGTATTTCTAGAAGTTGTGAAACTTAAGAAAGGCTCATCTTCAATCCAATCATGAGTACCATCTAAAGGAACATGTAGGAAAAACCTTACTTAGTCGTAAGACCGTAACAAGAGACCTAACCAAAAAACCTGGTGATAGTGTCGTTCTCTAATAGAGTGTAGGGTCAGGATTGGTCATCCTTTCTCTTGCTTCTGTTAAAAGATAATGCTATCATTCAATAACGCAGTGATGTACAGTTGATAAATGTGAGATTGGGACTGACCACCTCGGTCTTCGCGTTTATTGACATGCTATATTATTGCAATTACCTAGTTGAGATCCGAATAAACCATCTAGGAATTCTATCTCTGTCGAAAGCCCGATTGAACGTTAATCCTATAGGATCTTTACTAAGACTCGTAAACAGTAATTCGCAAACCAACCCCATTCAAGACACTCATATTCTATATTTCCACCGAGAACATCCAACTAAATGATCGAACCACCCCTCTAACTTGTATGAGAACTTAGCCATATACGTAAGTATGAAGAGCCATTATATCCTAGAAAATTCGAAACAACACCAATAATACCGATTAGCAGTCAACTTAATCCCATGTACCACCTCGCCAACCAATTAAGAACCTAGCTAATCAATTCTTGGAATCAACCCAGTTTCTTCCCTGCCTTCGACTTACTCAGGTATGTTGATACTAAGTGGGGGAGACTTGACGACTCAATTCGGATCCTATCCGAGCGACAATAACTAGTAATCATACCATAAGCCATAGAACTACTAAACAGATAATTCCTAACGCTCCACGGAGGATCGAATGAGAGTTAAACTAGGGATAAAACAAGACCTCCTAAAAATAACACCGAACTGAGAAACAACAACTAGACCTTGATCTTGACCCTCAAATGAAATCAATCTTTAGAAATTCCTATACCAAATTGGAATTACTGAACGAATGGGAAGGAAGTAGCATCGAAGTAGAATGCGAGTGTGGTGAAGATTGATTTTTAGAGTGACTTTGCTAGACTCACTTGAAAGAGTAGAAGGTGAACGGGATAAAAGTGTTGTCGCGAAGTGGAATCGCAATCAGGATGTTATGTCGGAACACCGCAAGTGATAATCTAAGTCTTTTGGGACTCTGTGCATTTGATGGGACCCCGGTTGACCGAGACCAATTAGTTAGCCGCAGATCCATAGAAACGCGTCCTTGGACGGCTCTCTGCTGAGAATGCACAATTTGGGGATAATCTCCATTGTCTTCTTGCTTGACATGTATCCAATCCATCCTGGGTCATCGTACAAAGACCATGAGACTCATCCTTGAGTGCTTCATGTTTCTTCTTTTCATCTTCACTCTCTTCAAGTTCCAAGCATCTCAGATGCATAGGTGAGAATCCGCCAAGTTATAGAAAACTGAACAACATGACCTCTTTTCAGCTCTGGATACCGGTTGGGAACCTGTGTACCCTATTCTGAGCAACGAATGAGCATACCCCCTAGCATGGATATAACCAAGTATGTCAATGCTAAGTGGGGGAGGATTTCAATTCAAGGAAAGGGGAGATGGAACTTTAACAAAAAGAAAACTGACGATCCTGTCCAGATAGAGGAAATACATTGTATTAAAGGACAAACATTGAAATAGGCATGACCCTAACCATACCTGGAGCGGGAAATAAAAAAAATCGTAGGAAAGTGAAAACCATAGTCAGAAGCTTTACCAATGGGATGGTTCTCCAGTTACGGAATTTCAACGGAATTTCGGGGACGAAATTCTAATAAGTGGGGGAGAAATGTAACATCCAGAATTTTAATTCAAATAATATTTAGAATAACGATAAGATTTGGAAGTAAGGACTATTCTAAAAAGGATGTAAAATGATGGATTAGGAGTTCTTTGAATGCCATAAAGGAATCAAGAAGCATTGGCATCAAAAGGGAGGTTGAAAGATGAACAAAAGAGCGTTAGAAGCGATGTTTTTGATGTTATAAACATCCTATATTAGGAAATTCAAAATAAAAGATTTACAACTCTAAACACAAATTCCACCGTTGGATGTGAAGTAGGATAGGTGTGGAAGCTTGTGTAAAAATTTGAGGAAGATCCAACGGGTAACGAAGAAGTTATGGCCATTCAAAGTTGGGGTGCTGCAAACTCTGCAACTTAATCGATTAAGCTGCAGCTTAATCGATTAAGTCCAGAAAATGGGGAATGCATAATCGATTATTAATCGATTAAATGGCTCTGCAGTGGAAAAAAATAAAAGTCGCTCTCGCGTGTTTTCTTGCCATAAACTCGAAATTTCTCTCTCTAGGGCACACAATCTCTCATCCCAAATCCATCAAGCATCAAGGGAACCACTCCAAAACCCCCCATCAAGTCCCTCTTTGTCACTCCAAGTAAGTATGCATGTTCTTGATTTCATTTCTCTCTCTTTAATTTGGATTTTCTCTCTCTCTTCCCACCTCTTGGTGAAGCACGAATTTCCCTTGTTTTTTTGTCACAATCTCTTCATCGTTCTCATTTCTATGGCTTAGGGAAGAGTATCATCACTCTCTCTATCTTCTTGACTTGGGAGCTCTTTGTTTTGGGAGCGTTCGGAGCTAAAGCTTGGGTTTTTTCACTTTCCCTCTCTTTGGTTAAGGTAAGGGGGTGGATATAGTGAGCATTGGCTTGTTCTAGGAAAGAGTTTGTATTTAGATATAATGGTTGGCTAGGAGTTTATGTGTTAGGGTAGAAAATTAGAAATCTCAATTTAGGAATTAAGGAAAATGTTAAAAATAGGCTTAATTGGTAATTATGGAACTCTAGGAAGTAAAGAATGAGGTTAGGTGTTAATTGAGGAAAATAAATGGCATGAACCCCTAATTTAGGACTTTGAATCAATAATTCGGACAAGTGAAAAGAAAATGTGGTTGTTGCATGATTATATGAGAAGGTGAAGTTTGTTATTATTTGCACTCTAATTGTTATGTGAAATGTGAAATGTGGCTATTTGTTTATAATATGATGGTGTTTGTGCTTGGAATGATTTGGTAAACATTAAATGGAATTGGTGGACAAAATAATGATATATATATATGGACAACTAATAATGGATAAAGGTGGTGATGTATTGTAGGCCTTCGATTTGGGGGAGACAATACATCGTAAAATGGGGTGGTATTGTAGGCCTTCGATTTGGGGGAGACAATACAACGTAAATGGGGCGATGTATGTAGGCCTTCGATTTGGTGGAGACATACATCGTCGGTGGTGTATGTATGTAGGCCTTCGATTTGGTGGAGACATACATACACCCTAAACAAAAAGGAAAAAGGAAAGGACATTGGATAAAATAAGGTAACGGTAATGGAAACGCGATGTATGTAGGCCTTCGATTTGGTGGAGACATACATCGTGATTGGTGTATGTATGTAGGCCTTCGATTTGGTGGAGACATACATACACCGAAAATAAAAGGAAATGAATAAGGAAACAGGGGAATAAAATTGAATAAGGTAATGGTAATGGAAACACGATGTATGTAGGCCTTCGATTTGGTGGAGACATACATCGTGATTGGTGTATGTATGTAGGCCTTCGATTTGGTGGAGACATACATACACCAAAAATAAAAGGAAATGAATAAGGAAACAGGGGAATAAAATTGAATAAGATAATGGTAATGAAAACGCGATGTATGTAGGCCTTCGATTTGGTGGAGACATACATCATGATTGGTGTATGTATGTAGGCCTTCGATTTGGTGGAGACATATATACACCGTAAAAATAAGGAAAAGGTAAGGGATTAAAAAGGGATTTCTTTGGAAATGGGGAAAATAAATAAAAGGGAACCAAAGGGTGGAAAGGATTTAACTGAAAAGGGAATCGACACTTGTAAAATGATGGAATTGGAAAATGTGGTATGCTTGCGATGAAATTGTACTTATGTGAATTAAATTGCTAATTGTGTTTGGTCTGGTTAGTTGTTATGTTTATCTAGAAACTGCTTTTCTATTTCATGTGCAATGCTCACTCCCTTACCATATTTCAGGTACAGAGATTGAGTTAGCACAGCCCCCGGCCGAGCAGGAGTGCTCTCCCTCACAAGGAGAGTAGGGTTATTATAGGGATTAGGATATTATTGTTGGCATAGCAATGTGTTGGGCATCATGCTAGTTGCACCTAGTATTTATTTTCCGCTTAAACTCTGATAACTGATACAGGATATTATATTTTATGCCCATGGGGTTGTTATATGATAAGTGCATGAGATGAAGCCCTGTTGGCTGTTGGTTGTTTATATTGATAATGTTATTCACAGGTTAAAATTTGGAAAAGTCGGAAAAACAGGCAAAACTCCGTCCGTTTGACGGGTGATTTTATTATATTAAAAAGGAATTTTTAAGTACACATTTTTAATACTTGGGAATTAAGGGTAGTAATTATAAGGGTGTTACAAATTGCATGTTATAAATTATAATTTTTGAGTGTCAAAGAAAAAGAGAGATATAAAAGATTATAGTTTCATTGATTCCAACATGCATATCCATATTTGAAAGGAAAGGACCAACAAAAAAAAATGGAATGATGATATAGTGGCTTACGTTACCGAGTTATACAAAGCCCAAATACAGAAAGGTGCATCACCTGCAAATACAAACACATAAATTTTCAAAATTCAAGATAAAAAAAGAATTTGTAATGGTTATTCATTCCAACCGTAGTGGTTATACAATATAGCTAAAATAAGTTTTAAAAAAATTGAAATATGTAGATAGAAGTAGACAGCACGAAATGAATTTATTTCTTTCAGCACAATAAATACAGTCGCTACTTCCAATGTTGTTGAAAATAAGAATTGAAAAGCATAATGGGCAAATGGTAATTCTCATTTCCAATTTTGACTTCTAAAACTATTTTTACTGTTGCGGTTTTTTTTTATAAGTGTAAGATATGAAAAACATAATAACCAACACTAAAATTGTTACAAAAACTGTTTTAGTTTTAATTTTTAAAGAAAATAACCATATACTTTCGCTGTTATTGAAAAGAATAATTGAAAAGCATAATGGGTGTCACTATCATTAGAGGGTAATTAGGCATAATAACTACTGTATGGTCACAATGTTTGTTAGACACAATCAATCAAATATTTGGTAGCTACTATTAAAGTTACAATTTAAAAAGATAAGTAAGACCTTAATACTTATCTTGGGATTTTGATTAGTTGTGTAGAATAAAGGCATGCATATATAAGAATCAATCAGTTAAGATACCCCAAAGTAATGAAAATGACGAAAATTGATAAGTTATTTTTACCATATAAGAAATTTGAGAATAAGAGTAATCGAGGTTTAACAAAATCATTCAAAGTTCCTTTCTTTTTTCTTTTTAAGAGGTTAATTAGTGTATTGCTTTTGCACCGTTAAAAAGTACTCCCTCCGGTCCTATATATAGGACATGCTTAACCATATTCCTCGGACCAAGAAAAGTAGTTAGTTTTATAAATTCTATGAGAATATATTGTAACATTACAATTTTACCCTCTCAACTTTTCTTGAAAAATTCACACTCATTAATGAACAAATAAAAAACACATAAATTGTCAAAACATTTAATGAGGGCAAAAAAGAGAAAAAACAATAAATGATGCATAGAAAAACAAGATGTCTTATATATAGGACCAAAGATTGCTTCTAGAATATGTCCTATATATAGGACCGGAGGGAGTATTAACTTGGTAATCCAGATAGAACAAAAAAAAAATTAAAATGATGAGTGGAAAAAAAAGGGAAACTTTAATCGAAAGTGATATGGATACCCAGATAGAGAAAATAAGAAAAAGATGAATTATTTATAGTATAAAATAAAAAAAGATGTATTATTTATAATACTTAATTAGTAGTGGCTATGAAACCAAATTCGGAAGAAGAGGAAGAGTAAGAGGGAGAGTCCATCATCATAGAGAGCAATGAAGAAACATATTGCACTAACTATGTATGTATGTATGTATGAAAGAAAGAATGAATTAAAACAAAGTAGAAATAAAGAGAGAGCAATATGGTGACACGTGAAGACCAAGGCGAAGAAGGTCAATGAGTTAACACCTCTAAAAGTACTAGATAACCATCTGCCCATTCCATTTTAAATTTTTGCGTTGTCCTTCTAAAAGAAATAGTTATACATAGATGCAGTTATAATCAGTTTTATAAATTAGTTTTGTAAATTTGAATTTGGGACACGCGGATAGCTTCAAAGCACAATTCTCCAACTTTTAATGTGGAGGCTCCATTTTGAAATGGAAGATTCTGAAATCTCCATTGAGACATGTTTTTATATAACTTATAGAATATAGGAGTATATTTTAACAAATTTAACCAAACCGAATAATATTAAGTTCAATTCGATTAACTCACAGCGGTGCGAAACTACGAACAATTTGCCATTTGCAATGTAAAAACTAGGGGTGTAACGGTCCGGTCCGGTCTTTGGCGGACATTAGAGACCGGACCAATCAAATTAGTATGGTTCGGTCCGGTCCGGTCTAATTTGACCAAACCGAATAATATTAAGTTCAATTCGATTAACTCACAGCGGTGCGAAACTACGAACAATTTGCCATTTGCAATGTAAAAACTAGGGGTGTAACGGTCCGGTCCGGTCTTTGGCGGACATTAGAGACCGGACCAATCAAATTAGTATGGTTCGGTCCGGTCCGGTCTCAGTGTGTTTTATGTATAAAGACCAGACCGGACCATATCGGTCCAGACCGATTCGGTCCGGTCCGATCCGGTCTATTTAGACCATTAAATAAAAATTAAAATGCTGAAACTAATTGAACAAAAAAAACCTAATTGAACAAAACAACCTAATTGAAGGCAAAGGGGAAAATCAAGTGGCGGTGGCAGCAGGAACCAACGGCGGCGGCGGCGGCGCATGGAGGAGAGATAGTGAGGAACGAGCATGACTAGCGGCGGCGGCGGCGAGGCTCACATCAACAGGGATCGAATTGCAAGCAGGAGGGAGACAACCAATCGAATCGCAGGAGGGAGAAAGAACCGATTGAATCGAGCAACAGGAAGAGAGAACCGATCGCGCAGGAGGAGGGAGAGAGAACCAATCGAGCAGGAGGAGGGAGAGAGAAGCGAGTGACGGCGACGGCAAGGAGAAGCGAGCGAGGACAACGGCAAGGAGAAGGGAGACCGCGACGGCAAGGAGAAGGGAAACCGGAAATACTGAATGGCTTCTACTGAATGGAATCCACCCTCTGCAAGTTTCCAATCGCAAGTTTCTACTGAATGGCTTCGAAGGGCACAGTTACAGTATTTGGTGGCTAGGTTTTTTACTTTTTAGTATATATTGTTAGCTTTTTTTTTTAATTATTAAATCTTATCGGTCCGGTCCGGTCTGAGCGGTCTAATAATATGTGAGACCGTGGACCGGACTGTTTAAGTATGGTCTCATTTTTTTGGGATCGGACCGGACCGTGAGACCGGATCAGACCACATTTTTCGGTCCGGTCCGGTTCGATCCGGGCGGTCTCGGACCAGCCCACTTACACCCCTAGTAAAAACACCCATTGATTTTCTTTACCTACTTTTTTTTTTTTTTAATGTAACTAAATTGAGTTGTTTGTGACCGTTGACATGAGCCTGTCTCTGGAGTGTGGGTGGGCCCCGAAACCACTAAGTTTCGAAAATCAAGGCAATGACTTCGGTGTTGGACGAAACGATACGATTAGACTAGACTTGACCGTTTAATGTTCACTTTTTTTTTTTTTTTTAAATGATGTTCACTTTTTTTTATATATTAATGATGTTCACTTTTACTAATACAGTAATCTTTTTAAAATAGTAGCTTTTTATTAATTATTAATTATTTCTATAAAAGTCATACTTCCTCCTATCCTATTTATAAGACGCTTTTGAGATTTTTATTTTGGTCTTATTTATAAGACCTTATTTCAATTTTCAATAGCGTTTAATTTCTTCTTTTCACAAATATCCCTATTAAATCAACATTTTTTTAGAGTTTCAATAACAACTATAGGATAGTTTTAAAAAGTATATTAAAGTTTCATATTTACAATGTCACTGACCACTTTTCTTGGTGGAAGTGAAAAAACCCAAAAAAATCTTATAAATAAGATCGGAGGGAGTATCTTGAAGATTTATTTATCCTACTATAAGTCATTTTAAAATATTTAAAGAGTTTTACACTTTGTTTGGGTAGGGAAAGAATGATTAAGGGTTTGTTTCGCAAAACTAACTTATAGTTGTGTTCTTGTAGTTGATAGTTATGAGTTTATAGCTGATAACTGTGAACGTAACTTATAGCCGTGAGATTATAGCTGAAAACTTATAGCTGTATAGCTAATTTGTTGAATTAGAGCTGTTTGTCAAAACTAGCTGTGCAACTAATTTAAACATGTTAAATGACTGAAAAGGGTAAATAATAATATAATTTAGTAAAAAAAAAGGGTAAAATTAAGATATGATTTACTAAAAGCTCTTATTTTTTTCTCAAAGTTACCTGATGTAGCTTTCTAAAAGCTAGCTTTTGAAAGGTATAAGTTTCTTTTATTTTTTATCACCAAACAGCTCTAGTAGCTTATTGACCGGATCCATAAGTTAAAAGCTACCAGATAAGCTATAAGTTTATCTTACCAAACACAACCCAAATATACTTTTCATAATTTAATAAGAATGATAAAGTAATAATTACAATAAATAAATAATGAATAAAGTTGTAAAAATTTTAAATAGGAATAAGTTTAAAATGTTAACATATTTTTTGAAAAATTTTAAAAAATGATATATGTAATTGGAAATTATTGAAAAATGTAATTTTTGATATTTTTGAGAGGAAAAAAAATAGAGATTAGTGTTTTTTTTTAAAAAAAATTTAACAAGTGCACTTAGCAAAACTCTTTCCAATGATTTTCAAGTACATATAGCCTCTTTACAACTACAACGAAAATATAAAGATTTGATATATTTTCTCAAATTATGAAAAATATTATGAAGACAATAAAATATATTTTTTACAATCATCTTAACTACTACATCCGTCCTTAAATATAAGATCTTGTTGATATTTTTATTTTGTTTTTATTTATAAGACCCTATACCAATTTTCTATGATTATTAATTACTTTTTTTTCACAAACACTCTTATTTATTTAACACTTTTTAGATTCCCAATAATATTAATAGGAATAATTTTAAAAATATATAAAAAATTAACATTTTCAATATAGTTAATCAATTTTCTTAATAGAAGTGAGATCTGCTGAAGGGATGCCATATATAAGAACGGATGGACTATATTTTTAAAAAACGGCTAGCGTACTTAGTATCTTCCTTTATTTTAAACTAGACTTTTTTATGCTTTCTTTTAAAAAAAATAAATTTATTAGCTCCACTAATAAAAATAATTTTCTATTATTTCATAATTTTTGTTTTAATCTTTTAAATTTTTTTTATAATCAAACGTTTTTTATGGGAGAGTGAGGAAAAAATCTGAATAGCAGCCAATAATTGAATTTAGATGTTGATATTTTATGTTTCACAATTCTATCATGTGAATTATCTATTGTGGACAAAATATCTTAAGAGAATATTTTAATCCTTTAATTTAATTTTTTTAATTTGGTCTCACAATTTCTTTTAATATTCTTGTTTTCTTTTTTCGTATATCAAAATTTTTGAAATGTTTTTGTTATATCATATTTATTTCTCAATTTCTTAAAATAAAAACATTCTCAAGTTATAAATCGTTAAAAGCCTAAAAATAAAAGCAACTATTTTTAATTTGTTTTTTAGGTTATATTATTTGTATGAAGGGTTTAGAATTAATTTTTTTTATTGTACTTCGTTAGTAAGGTTAATAAAAGAATAAAGAAGATTTTATCTCAAATTAAAGTTATAATAGTGAAAAAAATTTTAAAATTATTTTATTTTACTATTGATCAATAAAAAAAGATATATTATATTATTATTTGAGTTTAATATGTGTGTATTGATAGTATAAAGTTTTTTACATTATCAGCACATCATCCACCGTTCATTTACATTATTTATATTTAGAAGTCAATAATCATACATCCTTGGATGGTAAATGATGTGCTGATAGTATAGAAATTCTTTACACCGTCGGTATATAAACTATTTTCTCTTGTTATTTTCGTTATTGATTAGTTTATTAAGCATATCATTAATAGAATGTGTCTTTATTTTTGTTTATTTTTCAAATTTAATTTTAAATGAATCTAATTTGTAATCTTGCCTTGGATGAAAATCTAAGAGTTATGATACTCCTCCGGTCCTATTTATAAGATCTTTTTGGAGTTTTTAGTTTGGTTCTATTCATAACAGCTCTTTTCAATATTCAATTGCATTTAATTACTTCTTTCCACAAACACCCCTATAAAGTTAACAATTTTTAGACTTCTAATAATAATTTTAGGGGTAGTTTTGAAAAAGTATATCAAATTTTCACATTTTCAATGCTACTAACAAATTTATCCACTTTCTTTGGTGAAATTGAAAACCCAAAAAAATCTTATAAATAAAACTGGAGGATATAAATAGATTTGCATAATCAACTTATAAATAAGCAGTATTATAATAAAATGACAAATGTCATTTCTTAATCAATCAATAATGATATGACAATTGACACATGTTATTTATTTTGGTGTAAATTTATTTGTAAGTTAACTTTAGCCCTTCTCAATACTCCTTCCGTTCCTATTTAACTGTTCGTTTTTGGAGAAGTTTTTTGTTTTTTTATCTGTCCTTTTGATTATTTTAAGGTATAATAAGTGCTATTTTTCATGTCTACCCCTATTTAATAGGGTATTGGTTTTTCGTAAGGAGTGGAAGATAAGTAATAATTATAGAAAGAGAAAGGGTATAGTGGGTAAAAACATAATTAATGTATTAAAAATGTAAATAATAATTGCATTTCTTTAAGTGTGTGTTTTGTTTGAAATATAACAAATAAACAAGAACGACAGGAGTATTTTTTATTAAGATTGTTTGTTCTCATCTCATGATGTTCTACTTCTCCAAACACAACCCAACGTTTTTATGTACATTTTTGTTTTCTTTCAAATTCTCCAAACACATAGCTACCCTAGTCTACTACCTAATTAAAACTTTCAAGCCTCACTTTGCTTTTCCTTCACATTGTTCTCTCTTCTGATTCTGATCCCATGGAAGTTGCTGCTGAGATCTCCGACATGCCGGTGAACCGGGTTGAACCAGGTTCAGACCACGGTGGTGGTGACGGCACGGGGAAGAAGGAGAAAGTGGAGTGTGGTCTGAGAGCTGAAATAGATACATCGGCTCCGTTTGAATCTGTGAAGGAAGCCGTCACACGATTCGGTGGTGTTGGTTACTGGAAACCAATTCCCAACAACAACAACAACAACAACAACAAGCAGCTCGTAGTTGCTGAGGTAAATTCTCTCTACAAATGACAACATTTTCTTAAGAAAAAATTGCTTAATTTAAACCTTTCTAAAGGTTGGACCTTTCTAGTTGTGAAATTTGTATGAAAAATGCTAACAAGTGTCATTTTAAAGAGTTAAACGTGATAAAATACTCTTAGAAAAATTAGTTTTTGATGTTTCCGAGAAAAAATAAATAGAAACTTAATAGCAAGATCCAATTTTTATCTCATTTTTAGAATATTATTAAGATTCATTTCACTTACCCAAATTTGGTTGTCTTTGTTGTTTGTACTAGTGTGAGCTCATTTTATTGTTTTGCTCTATGCAGAATGTGTGTGTGTCTATATATATATATAACTTTTTATAATTATTGTGCTTTTGGTGATTAATTTATTAGTGATTCGTTGCATTGCAGTCCAAAGTTTTAATTATGGAAAATGCTAACAAGTGCCCTTAGGGCACGCACTTGTTAAGAGAGTAATTATAGATAAAAATTATTGGAAAGTGTGGTTTTTTATATTTTTGAGAGAGTGGTGAATGTGAACTTATGATTTTTTTTCCATAATTATTGGGGCACTTGTTAGCAAGACCCTTTAATTATTTGTATTTTTTATTTGTGGTGACTGTATTTTGGTTCTCCATATTTGGCTCGTGGGTTAAGATTTTTAAGGGTTCATCTTTGCTAGTTTTGGGATTGAGAGCGGATCAGGCATAATTAAGAATGGATCTTTTCCGGTGTTTATTTTTCAACATAACAATCAAAACCAACTTAACTTTAAAGAGTTACTCCCTCCGGTCCTATTTATAAGTCACATTCTAGAATGATTCTTTGGTCCTATTTATAAGTCACTTTGTATTTTCTAGGAGGCATTTATTGCTATTTTCTCTTATTTGCCCTTTGCCCATTAATGTGAAGTAATACATTGTGAAATTCCCAATGCAAGTTAAGAGGGTAAGATTGTAATGTTGAAGTATTTTTTTAAAGTTTCAAGAAACCTAACTACCCTACTTGGTCTGTGTGTGATATGGTTAAGTATGCCTTATAAATAGGACCAGAGGAAGTATTATAAATAGGCCTATAAAATGAACCTATAAACAAGTCTTTACACCATAAAAAAGTGGCATATGTCACTTGTTAACCCATTAATAATAAGCAAGTGACACATGTCACTTCCTTTATGGTGTAGACCTATTTGTAGGTTAATTTTGTAGGTTTATCAATCATTTTTCAACCTTAAAAGCTAACTCTGACAACCTTTGGCTATAAATCCAACTTATGAGGGATTTTAACAATTAAGGGGGATTGGATCTGAAAATGAAAAAAAAAAAAATCATTTAAACGGATAATGCTATGTAGAGTTGTAGACTACTGCTAAGAACTGCATCATGATAACAAGTTAACAACTGATAAAACTTTCGTATTTTAGCAGATGTATATTTTCACACTAATACCTTTTAGGTTTTCTACTTTAATCTTAAAGATGGTAATGCAGTGCTAAATATAGTTCTTCTACATCTACAACAGGGATGGAAAGTTGTTAATATTCATTTGGGAGTTACTATCATGCAATCCAAAATTGGATGGTTGCTATGCAACCTTTTCTTAAACCTAGTTAAAATTAGGTTTTTGCAATTTAGTCCAACATAAAAAGTAAATTAAAAATTTAGTCCTTTGTACCTATAGACAAATTATAACTTTTAATTTAAAAAATAAAATTAAAAGTAGTTAAAATTAGTCACTAGTGTAAAAAGGCTTAATGCAAGTGACTAAATTTAAAATTAAAAGTTATAATTTGTCTATAGGTACAAAGGACTAAATTTTTAATTTACTTTTTATGTTGGACTAAATTGCAAAAAACTAATTTTAACTACTTCAAATAATGACATGGCATAGGTGGCAACTTCTTATTGGTTTAAGAAAAGGTTGCATAGCAACCATCCAATTTTGGATTGCATGATAGAAGTACCCTATTCATTTTGAACAATTCTTATATATATATATATATATATATATATGCATTTGCATTGAATTTAATTGGTTCTTCTTTTAGTTGCATGAAATGGAAGAGCTTGACACTGGAAAACTGGAGGAGCAAGCAGCAATACTGGAGAAAGAACTAATCCTGAAAGAAAGGGAAACTCTCGATGTCTTGAAAGAATTGGAAAGTACTAAAAGACTTGTGGAAAATTTGAAATCGAAGCTGCAGAAGGAAGAATTGGAAGTGAATAAGCTTGAGATGAGTGCAGGTGATAATTTATCTTCTGTCGAGGAGAAAGAAGATAAGGAAAACCGAGTGAGTCATGTTCTTCCGCATTCGGTGGAAGGTTGTAGTCCATACCCTTCACCGACTCCAGGTTTAATACTAATGGAACTGAAGCAGGCAAAATTGAATCTGAACAGAACTACTAATGATATTGCTGACGTTCGAGCTTCGGTTGAATCACTTAATAAGAAATTAGAAAAGGAAAGGATCTCACTTGAGAAAACCCATGAGAGGTTAACCCAGAATTCATCAAAAATATCTTCTCTTGAGGAAGAGCTAAACCAGACTAGACTAAAACTGCAAGTGGCCAAAGATGCTGAAATTAAAGGTGGTTTTGACAATCCTTCAGACATTACAAGAGAGCTCCAGAGGTTGAGTTCTGAGGCAGATCATTTCAAGAAAATGGGAGAAGTTGAAAAATTGCAAGTGTTGAGAGCAATATCTGAGATTGAACAAACCAAAACTATGATAAGAACTGCTGAAATCAGGTTGATTGCTGCCAGAAAAATGAAAGAAGCTGCTAGAGCAGCAGAAGCTGCTGCCCTTGCAGAAATCAAAGCTTTATCTTATTATGAGAGTTCAGCCGGGGATTGTATGCAAAAGCATGAAGTAGTCACTCTCTCCTTCGAAGAGTATACTGCTCTGACAAGCAAAGCTCGAGATGCAGAGGACCATTCTAAAAAGAGAGTTTTAGATGCTATGCATGAAGTTGATGAAGCAAATTTATCAAAAATGGATATTTTGAAAAGGGTAGAGGAAGCAACAGAAGAGGTTAAAACCAGCAAGAAGGCCCTTGAAGAAGCTCTAGAAAGGGTGGAAGCTGCAAATAGAGGAAAGCTAGCAGTTGAAGAGTCGTTAAGGAAGTGGCGCTCTGACGGTCACAAAAGGCGTTCTTCTTTACATAACTCTACCAAGTTTAAAAACTCTTCTTATCCTTCTCACCATCAGAGAGATTCTCGGTTATTTGATGTAAATGGGCTGAACCTTGCAAATGATGAAGCCAAGCCAACTCTGAAGCCGACCCTGTCGATAGGGCAAATATTGAGCAGGAAGCTAATGCTGCCAGAAGACTTTGAAGGCAAAACGCTTAGAGAAAGAAGCTCGGTGAAAAGGAAGGTGTCACTGGGGCAGATGCTTGGAAAACAAAATGATGATCCATCCTTTGACCGGCAAGTCGAGAAAGAAAATAATCAGAAGCAGTTTTCTGCAAAGAGGAAGAAATTTGGATTCGCTCGATTCTCCCTTCTTTTGACAAAACAACAAAAGAAAAAGAAGACAACGCTGAACTTGAGGTGATGGCTTGCTTGATCAATTTGCTCTATTATCTCGTGCTGACAAGAATGAGTCTGTAATTGCATCTTCTATCAGTTCCCATCCTTCTCTTATAGTGGCTGCTTGTCTAGATTGCTGTTTGTTGTTTACCATATTTAGGTTGCAGTATTGCTTGTACACATTATTAACTAATGTTTCTCAGTCGTTAGCTATGCTTGTAGAGATGGTTTCTATGAATTTAACTTCTGTAAGATGGTTTTGTAAATTTCATATGCATCAGATTGTTATATTCTGTCTAATACGTGATACTTTTCCATGAGTACGTTCCCATACAATGGTGCTATACTTCTGTTATTCTGTCTAAAAGTGTTATTTTAGTTATGGATATTGCAAGATGGTTTCATTTTCGTTCTTGAGATTTTGAAAATTCCTCAGTATTGGCTTAATTATGTCACAAGTCCTTGAAGTTTGAGGTACTTTTGTCAGATACCCTTATTCTTATTTTTTCAATGTATGACTCCCCGAAGTTACTTCTGGGTTTGTCATATACCCCTACTATCAATTCTGGCCAATTTTGCTGACATGTAACATCGAAATCTTGGTCAGATGGATGAGGTTGGTCATATGGTGTCGCGTGATATCACATGGGCGAAGACGACCTCTCTTTTAAATCTTTTTTTTTTCTTTTTTTATTTAACTAAAAAATATAAAAATATTAGGTTTTTTAGTTTTTTAATTTAAAGAATAAAAGGATCTTCGCTCACGGAGCACCGCGTGCCTAACATCATCCATCTGACCAGGATTTCGATGTAAAATTAGCCAGAATTGGTAGCAGGGGTATATAAGAAACCCAGAAGTAACTTCGGGGAGTCATACATTGAAAAAATAAGAATAAGGGTATCTGACAAAAGTACCCAAAACTTCAGGGACTTGTGACATAATTAAGCCTTTTAAGATTGTAAAATGTTTATTAGGATTAAAGGAGAGAGAAGAGAGGAAATGAATATATCTTTTATTGAAAAGGAAAAACTATGTTCTATTACAAGAGTAAAGGGTATATGTACAAAATATGTGAAAATACTATAATAACCCTACACAAATATGCTAAATACATATATTCTAACATCCCCCCTCAAACTCAAGTAGGTGGAGAAGAAACCAACTTGAGTTTGGAAAGTAAGGTATGAAAACGACCAGGATGATGAGCTTTGTAAACAAGTCAGCTGGTTGGTCAATGGTGCTTATAGGGATGAGATGAAGAGTGCCAGGAACAACCTGTTGACGAGTGATATGGCAATCAATCTCAATATGTTTGGTGCGCTTATGGAAGACATCATTGTGAGCAATTTGAATGGCACTACGATTGTCACAGTAAAGTGTAGTAGAAGACTGCTGCGGAAAACCAAGGTTATCTAGAAGCTAGCGAAGCCAAACTATCTCGGAGGTGGTATCAGCCATGGCTCGATATTCTGCCTCAGTGCTAGAACGAGAAACAAGGTTTTGCCTCTTGCTGCACCAAGAAATGAGAGAGTCGCCGAGAAAGATACAAAATCCAGTAACAGAGCGGCGATCAGTGGGATCACCACCCCAATCAGCATCGGAGAATGCCCGAAGGATCAAGGGAGAGCTGGATGAAAAGTGCAGACCATGAAAGAGAGTGCCTTTGATATACCGAATGATACGAAGAACAACTGCATAGTGAGTGGTCAGAGGTGCGGACATGAACTGACTAACAAGGTGGACAACACATGCGAGATCAGGGCGAGTAACAGTGAGATAAACTAAGCTCCCAACTAACTGTCGATAAAGTGTCGGATCATCAAGAATATTACCATCAGATGGAGTGAAGCGAACATTAGGCTCAAGAGGTGTGGAAACAGTTTTACAATCCGTGAGTCCTGCTCGGGAAATAAGATTAGATGCATATTTAGACTGAGATAGGAACAACCCGTCATTTGAGGAGAGAATCTCAATGCCTAAGAAATAATTAAGAGGACCAAGGTCTTTCATCTCAAAATGTTGATCTAAGAACTGTTTGAGCTCAGAAATACCAACAGAATCATCACCTGTAATAATCATGTCATCAACATATAAAAGAAGCATGACAGTACCATTAGTTGTCCGACGGAGAAAGAGTGCATGGTCATAAGGACTAGAAGTGAACCCAAGCTGAGCAACAGTGTCATGAAACTTGGTAAACCATGATCGAGAAGCTTGTTTTAGACCATAAAGACTCTTGCGGAGACGACAAACCTTGTGTGGAGGACAAGAATAGCCAGGAGGAGGCCGCATATAGACTTCGGCATCCAAATCACCATTCAAAAATGCATTCTTGACATCCATCTGAGTAATAAACCATTTCTGTGTGGCAGCAATGGCAAGAAGGTTACGAAGAGAAGTGAGACGGGCCACAGGAGCAAAGGTTTCCTCATAATCAATGTCATATTCCTGTGTGAAGCCTTTAGCGACCACGCGCGCTTTTTAGCGCTCAACAGAACCATCAGGATGAGTTTTAATTTTGTAAACCCATTTGCAATCCATTAAATTCTTGTCATGAGGATGATCAACAAGTTCCCAGGTTTTAGTTTTCTCCGAGGCATGTAGTTCAGCTTGCATGGCCTGTTGCCAATTAGGATCTGTAGAAGCTTCTCGATAGGTCCAGGGCTCATGGTGAGAGAGCATGGTAGAAAAACAGTGATAATCACGAAGATAAGTAGGAGGATTTCTTAACCGAGGAGGAAGGGCAACAAAAGGTGGTGGATCAGGATCTAAAACACGATCTGGAGAAGGCGGCGGAGTAGGGTCTGGAACAGGAACAAGGTCAATGGCTTGGGCAGGAGCATGATCATGCTGAGGAATGGGAAGCTCGGCGAGCTCCGGTAGTTGAGGAGAGCAACCGGAATTAGAATCATCAGGAAAAAGATCTATAGAAAGGTCGGTGAACAAAGGTGTGAAGGTTGTAACATCCCAAATTTTAAACCCGAAGATAAATAAATAAATGATAATTAGGATAATTAAAAATGAAAATAACAAACCACAAATAGGTATTCCAAATGAGGATTCTAGCATTAGAAGAAAATAATAATAATAATACTAAGCGAATTAGAGAAGAAAGGAGCGTTAAATCGAAGTTAGTATCGGGCCAGAAAATAGATAATTCGATAATAAACATAATAACAAGGGGAAAAATTAAAATAAAAGATTTAAGACTCCAAACATAATTTCCACCGTTGCATATGAAGATATGATTTTCAGGAAGTTGCTCCTCAAATTTGAGCAAGATCCAACGGTGAACGAAGAAGTTATGGAGGTTTGAAGTTCGGAAGAAAATAGAAGAAAAATGGAAAAATGAAACAGCAGTATCTGATCATTTCGCTTAAGCGAAAATGACCCAGTAGCAACACAGATGAGGTTCGCTTAAGCGAACGGAACGGATTTCGCTTAAGCGAAAATGCCCCGATCAGCAAAAATAAAAACGCGTTTTCACTACACCACAAATGAGTTTTAACAACACACATTTTACAGCACTTGTGTTTGAGATGCTGTCAATAATCCTTACATGATTTAGTATTATATTTTTAACAGCATTTGTCTAAGAAGATGCTGTAAATAGATAGGAGAAAATTTTTGTCGCTAAATTAACTGCACTTCATTAAAGAAATGCTGTTAAATAAGAGTAAATAGACTGCATTTTATCAAGCAAGTGCTGTTGAATTTGGGGAGCAAAATTTGAGCGCGGGTCTTTTATTTTTTTCCCCCTTTCTTCCCTCTCATTGGCGTCTCATTTCCTTTCCCTCTTTTTCTTTTTCCTTCCCTTCCTCTCACTCTCACCCTAGCAGTCAGCCCTCCTCCGACGTCGCCATTCTACCAGGTGCTCTTTCTCTCCTCTCTTGAATCACCTATCACTCTCGTCGTTCTCTCAGTCCGATGTCATTCTCTCTCTCAGTCCGATGTCATTCTCTCTCAGTTCGAAGCCCTTCTCAACCATCAAGTGGCGATTCCGGTGAGGGGTTGAATTATGGTGGTTTGAGGTGGCAGAGAAATTGTTATTGAGATGGTATTGGGCAACATCTCTACTGGCGCTACTGGTTGTTGGCCTTACCGAATCTTACGCCATCACTCCCTCTCACCTCAGACTTCCATTGGTCTTCCCTAATTGGCAAGATTCCTTCCTTCTTTTTCTCCCGCTTCTTGTTTTTTTTTTTCTTTTTTTACCTTAATTTCACTCAATTAGGGTTTCCTTGCTGCTTTCAATTATGATTAGGTTGTCAATTGTTACTTCCTTGAACTTTACCTCATAATAATTGTGGCCGTGTAAGAGATATAGGTCCTGAGGATAGAAGGATCTAATTTTGTTTGATGAAAATTACTCAAGTTTGTGCCTGAGAATACGTGTTCTCTCAACTTTAGTTTCTGCGAAGTGAAAAATTACAATTTGGTATACTTAAGAATCGATTGACAATCAAATAGTCCCTGCTAGCGGCTAATGTGTCCTTAAAAATTTGGTTGTTTGGCAAAGTATGAATTTGACCGACATTCGAGAACCAAATTAAGGTTTCTTTTTCGTTCTTTGAGACTAATTGAGGGTGGTGTTTTTTGTTCGCAATGAATTTCGGTATTGATTGACTGCATTATGATTCGTGCTTGTGTACACTGGACGTATTATTTATTTGTGTTTAGTGATATTCTGTAACTTGGGTATTGTTCTGATGGGGTTCATTTTTCTTCCATTGTCAGGTCCGATCATTTTGGTTGTCAATTAAATTGAGTAATACACTTTATTGTTGTGTATGAATCTTCCTCTTGCATGATCTGTATGATGAACTGGATTAGTTATTCTTAGCAGAAAGCTTATGACACATTGCATTAGCTAATGAGTCCACTTTGGTTTTAAAGTGTTAGGTTCTTATACTCGTTTTATGTTATGTGTATGCCCATAGTTTGTATGGAATAGTTTGTATGCTATGTGTAAGCTAAAAATTCATATTGTGCCTGATTATTGCTAATTTGGTATTCTGGTTGTGATGCTGTTTGGCCGGGATTCACAGTTCTAGTTCAAGTTAGAATCTACAAGTTTAAGCTATGTTGTGCGTTTCACTCTTCGAGTTAGGTTAGTTTCTTCGCTGTGCGTTTTTCTCTGAGAGTTAGGTGATTAGTTTCTTCACTGTGCGTTTCTCTGTGTTGTTCTTAGGTTAATTTTCACCCTTTCCTTGTAACACTACTTGTAACACTATCTTAGGTTAGTTTCTTCGCAGATCTGTTTATATTACGTAATGAAATTTCTCTCTCTAACATTGTGTGCTGCTCTTCTCTTTGCTTCTTCTATTTGCATTTTTCTTTCTTTCTTCTACTTTGGTTTATGAGTGATTCCCAGATAAGTTGAATCAGATGCTAATTCTCAAGCAGCTAACAGGTACCCATACATCCTCCAAGATAAACTTCAACTGTATGTCTTGAAATTTTCTTGAATTGAATTTAATCATGGTCTCTTTGGGTCTAACTTTGTTAAATAATTTCTTATGAGTGTGAAGGGAGTGTCTCTTGGTAAGGCAATCATTTTTTCATGATGATTCACGGAATTTCACTGATATTGGTGGTGGAGTAACAGGAGTTCGGGGGTTTCATTCCAGTTTTCATCTCACGCAGGCTGGATTGGTTCTCAATATGGGTAGGACTTCTCTTTTACATATCTTGAATTCTCATCATCATAAAAGTACTAAGATTTAAAAGAGAACCATAAAAGTACTAAGATTTATGTGCTAAAATTCTTACTCAAATTTATGTGCTAAAATCACAAGTTTCATAAATACACTTTCTGCTCTAGGCAACGAATCAGCAAGAAAGAGAAAATTAGGAATCATAATCTTAGAAAACCTAAATCACCAAATCAAAAAACCACTGAATCAAAATGTATCTCACTTTTAAATGAAAAATTGCTCTTCACGACTACTTTTGACTCCACTTGACCCATTCTTGTTGTGAAATGGTTAAATGTTGGTGCCTTGTGTTTGTTGATTTGAGGATTCAGACTTCTAGTGGTTCAAGGTTTTGATGTAGCAGATGTGTTTAAGATTTTGTGTTGCTTCGTTTTTTTTTTTTTTGGGGGTTATCCGAAAAAAACATAGTGATTAAGATTGTCATTCCACTATAGCGATTCTAGGCAGTCATGAGTTTAAAAAAAAAAACATAGTTACTTCTGTTATCATTTCTCTAAGGATCATATACTTGTTATATGTGTAGACATACATTCTTGGTGCTATCTAATAATATGCATAAAAGTGAAAACAAAATCCTAGTTATAGTAACAGGAAATAAACATGATATTATAAGAAGCGATTATTACAAGTTGTTCCAATTGGTTATTTTGTATGGTATTGTAGCCAAATCTTCAATTTTTCCCCTCTTGTCCATTTCTTCAATTTTGTATGGTATTGCTCAAATTAGAAGCTTAAGTATAAGTATATTCTGTTTGCTGATATACTTTGACAATAAAAAGATATACTTCAATTATGTAATTGTATGACTTGTTGTATCTTTTGTATAAGGCACATTGAAAAGTAAGTATGAGTTAAATTAATTCATAATTTATTTGAGGTGGAGCACTCTTTATGACTTCCTTTTGCTGTGAAATTATTTAATATACTTGTACATCATAGGCAAGGAAGCTGGAAACTGACATAGAAATGACAAGGAAGGAGATAGAAGAGCCAACAGAAGTTGAAGCTGAGTTCAAGCGAAGGCTTCATCAAATGACTGATCATTTAATGTAAGGGAAATTCTTTAATGTAAGGTGAATAACTACATGATGTTTTGGAGAAGTAAATACAGCTATATTATGTTTACACCTGTTAGGTTTCCCTTACATTGAAGTAGGTAGTCACTTAAACTTTCAACTTTTAGTTATCTTGTTATTTTATTTAGCAATAACTGCAATAATGTTATAGTACCATTTCTTCCCTTGCAATATTTGGTTTGGAGTTTGGATTCAAGTGCGTTGTTGTTGAACCTATTATAAGTTGTGCTGATGAATTGTATTGACAACTTTGTAGGTAGCTTGCAGGGATTATCCCCATTCAAGGCACGAGTGTCTTAAATTCCCATTCAGTAAAACACCCCATTCAAGGCACGAGTGTCTTAAATTCCCAGTCATGTGATTGGTTAAAAACTAGAATGATTTGGTAGAATTACCTTATTTTTATTGGGTTAAAAACTAGACTGATTCTGATTTTGCAGTTGTATACTTATTATATTTATTTCCTAGTCATGTGATTGGTTAAAAACTAGACTGATTCTAATTTTACAGTTGTATACTTGTATTTATTTTCTAGTCATGTGAATGATATTCCATTGAAATGGTGGTTCAAGTTGTATGTGATGGTATGGTGTGGTGTCAATGAACAAAGTTGTGTCTTTTTTCTTGTTAAAAGTTATTTATAGATTATAGTTAAGTTTCTCTGCACTGCGACTTCTCATTTTAATGGGATTGGCTTTTTTTTTTCTGATTTAGATTCTAAGTGTTGTTTGTTTGGGTATTATCTGTTGAAAACTTTGGATTTCTGATTCACTATGCTTAACAAAATGGTGTTGCTTAACAGATGAATAAATGGAAGGCTTGGGAAGCCGAAACATCCTCCCTCGAGTATCAATTTTCAAATGGTATATTAATCCTTGTATGGATCTCTTGCTTGGTCTTAAAGTATAATTAATTTGATTATTATCATAATAATCTCATTGGCTGGTACAGATCCTGCAAGATTCAGGTTTACGCATCAGACATCATTTGTTAAACAACACTCTGGCTGGTCTAGAATGCCAGGAATTCGATGGATAGTGAGTATTTTCATCCATGCCAAGAATCTTATTATCTCATAATGGATGCTTTCATACTCAATTATTTGCATACATAATCATATTTTTATGTAGGTGGCTTTCTTCAGGCAGTTCTTTGCGTCTGTCACTAAGGTGGACTACATGACTATGCGGCATGGATTTATTAATGTAGGTCCCCAAGCTTTTACTTATATTACTTGTGCATGTGTAGTTAAATGAATCATTCACTCTTATGGATATGCTATGAGAGATTTAATCACAACCTTTAATATGATTAGAGACTCAATTAAAAATAATTTAGTAAAGGAGTCTATTTGAATTTTCTCCATTAAAAAAAAATTGAAGCACCAACAAAGTGCCTATATAATATTGCTATTTTAATTCACAACACTTTGATAAATAGAATACCACAAACAATGGGACTTTTGATTTTATCTATGCACAAATTAACCCACTAGCACCTTAACTTCATTGCTGCTGCAGAATGGTACACTCTCACGTGGCTGGCACTTGCACCGCGTGTGGTAATTAATGAAATTCCAAATTGAAGTGTTATATTATAACTTGCAAATATGTTGGGTATTTCTGATTTAGATTCTAAGTGTTAAGTTTTTTTTTTCTGATTTAGATGTTGGTTTTTGTTTTCTCTATGCTGCTGCTTTCTCCAGTTTTGCATCTGCAGAAAGTTCTATACTCTGATTATGTGTTATGCTAGCTCTGATTCATGAACTCTTTTAGCTTTTATTTGTATTAGGAGTAGGTTGTATCAGTTGGCGTTTTGCTGCATCAATGTACTAGGGTGGATCAGGTTTTTTTGGTTTTTTGCCTTGCCAAGTGCGATAGTTCTTTTTCGTTGGTTCTAATAATTTATTCTTATTTATTTGTGTGTTTTTCACATATGCAGATATGAAGGAGTAACTAATAGTTTAATTAATTAAAGAACAATCAGGAGCAACAAGTTAAGAGAAAGCAATAGAAGGAGGGATATATTTCTTTTAGCTATTTTTTTTTTTGTTTATGCAATAGTATAATTTTGAGTTCTCAAGACTATGTGGATGCTATTGTGAAGAATTGGATAATACAATGGATATGATGCTTTTGATATTTTATTTATTTCCATTAGTATGTTTTTGATTGGAACAAGGATTCTGGATTAATTAGAGATGTATTTAATTAGAAACCCTTTCAATTATATTATTTAATTTTAGTACTTTTCCAACTCAATTGAAATTTATTTTACTATTTTTTGATCAATTATTTGATTTCATTACTATATCCAATAACAAGTTTAAAATTTAAACAAACAACAATATATATAAGCAAAAAAAAAATTAGATAAATATATTTACAGCGCTTGCTTAGGCAAGTGCAGTAGAAAATAGTTACGGAATTCACATTTACAGCATTTATTTAAGCAAGTGCAGTAGAAAATAAAGGAATTTACCGCGCTCGCTTTAATAAATGCAGTAGAAAATAGCCACTAATTTCATATCTACAGCGCTTATTAAAGCAAATGCAGTAAAAAATATGTGAGTTTATAGCGCTTCTCGCATATAAGCGCTGTAAACTGTGCATATCAGCTTAGCGAACACGGGCTTTCTACAGCATTTGTGAAGCGCCGTTGTTTCTGGTACCACTTTCTACTGCACTGGGTTCAACCGCACTTCGCAAATGCTGTTATTTATTGTTTTCAAACGCTGTTGTTTCACTTTTCTGTTGTAGTGTTTGGGGGTCATTTTCCCCCATCCACTCTCCTCCTCCCTCCTCCTCCATGGCTGCCACCTCCACCCACGGTGGCCACCACCACTCATCATCACCCTCTTCCTCCTCCATCTCTCTCTCTCTCCCTATTAAGCTTTCTCTCTCTCTCTTGTTCTCCCTCCTCCACACAAAACCACCACCACCACCACTTCCCTCCGAACCGCCATCACCACCGACGCCTGCGGCCGCCACCCACAACCACCATCATCATCAACATCATCACCAACTCCTCCCTCCCCATGGATCTTCCCCTCAAGCTCTCTCTCCCTCTCCACCCACACACACCGCCGCCCCTCACCACCACAGCCGCCATCGCCGCCACTTGCGGTGGTGACCGCTACCATCACTAAACCACCATAGCCTCTCCATCATTCATTGCTTTCACACCCATGAGCTTTCTCTCTCTCCAAGGACGTCACCGGCGCCGTTACCGGTCCGTGATCGTGCCGGGCTCGTGTCGGGAACCTCGAAGCTAGAAGCCCTTGCCTCGGTTCAGTCACGATCGTTCCCGCTAACGAGGAGCAACACCGACGCCGTCATCATCGCCGAGCTAAAATCCAGGTTCTATTTAAAAAGCCCGAGGTAAGAGTGTTCGCGTTACCTTTGCTTAAGGAGTAAATTCTAGGTTGCTATAGTGGTAGCTGAGAATAGAGTAATTAAAAAGTATGTTAATGAACCTTAGGGTACCCCGTTGATATAGAGAAAATAAATAAAATTGTGACGAGAAACCACACTTTAGGGAATAAAAGGAATGAGCGTAGAATAAGGCCCGGAACGAATGAGCGTAATTAGAATATTAAAATAGTTAGAATAAAACAAAAACGTGAGTAATCATAAAAATAAAACCATAGGGGAAGTAAAAGGACAAGAGGGTAAACGAAATAGGCAAAGAGAGAGTAGAATTAATGAATTAAAAGATAATAAGTAAAATAGTACCCAAAGAGTAAAGTGAGGTAAAAGAGGGATTAAAATGGGAAATAATAAATACGTGCAGGACCGATTAGAGCAATAGGCACAAAATGATGAATTGGAATTAAAAGAAAATAGGAAAACAATAAACGAATTAATAAAATATAATAAAACGAAGAGAGAGTACATTATGAGGGAGATTGGGTAAAATAATGTAATAAGAATTGAAAAGCTAGATTAAGTGAATAGAGCAATTAAAAATAATATAGTCAATGAAATGAGAACAATGAGTTAGGTAATTGACTGAGATAAGGAAACTGAGAATAAAAGAATCTAGAGTAATTGTGATAGACAAGGAGAGAAGGGTGATTAAAACTAAATGTAAGGTAAAAGAGGAGTTAAAATACGAAAACCATAAGGAAGCGCGAAGTGGAATTGGTTAAGAGTTGTCAGGTAATAATGGAATGGGAATAAAAGACTAAACTAAATATTAAATATAAGTAGGTAATAAGTAAAGAATCTAATGAAAAGATAATAATACAAGAAGATGGGGTGTAATAGCGGAAGATAAATAGAGTAGAGTATTATTTAAGGGAAAATAAGTAAATAAGTAAATAATAGGATAAGAGAGAGAAATCATAGAACCAAGGAAAAATTTGCAAGCGGGAATTAAAATATAATGATTATATTAAAGCTAAGTAGAGTTAGATGGACATTTGGATAATTAATAATAGGAAAGGAAAAGAAAGAGAAATACTGAAATAGAGGTAAAATGAACAATAGGATGATGAGCCACAGGGTAAAGTTGAATAAAAGCGAGAGTACTTAGTAAAAAGAAAGAGATTAAAATAGAAGACGAGGGAAAATGTGATAAGTCCTAAACGAAAATAAAGAGTAAAAGATTGGGATAAGTATAAAGGAGTTACTTAATTTATAATAAGAGAAAAGATAAATAATTAAAGAAGAAAAGAGAATGGCTGATGGTCTGTTGGACTCAGTCGTAATAAAATAAGAGAATGGAATCGATGACAGGCGGACGGAAGTCCCTGTTATCCCAAAAAGAGATAAAAGAAAAGAATGAATTCGATAGCAGGCGGACGGTAGTCCCTGTTATCCGATAGCGGGCGGACGGAAGTCCCTGTTATCACTAAAAGTAATGAAAGAAAAGAATGAATACGATGATAGGCGGACGGAAGTCCCTGTTGTCCATAAAGGAAATAAAGGAAAGAAATGATTTCGATGACAGGCGGGCGGTAGCCACTGTCATCACTAAAAGAATTAAATGATGGAATGGCAGGCGGTCGGTAGACCCTGTCACTAGTAAAGAAATAAAGAAATAATAAAGGTAATCGGCTGATGGTCTGTTGGACTCAGTCATAAAGAAAAAGGAAAAAGAAAGAAAGAAAGAGAAAGCAAGATAAGATAATGAAAGCCCGATGCGAGCCTAGGAAGGCGTGTCGATTAAAAAGGAAAAATGGAAGTCCGGTGCGAGCCTAGGAAGGCGTATCGGCGTCGATGCGAGCCTAGGAAGGCGTGTCGATTAAAAAGATTAAAAAGAGAATAAAAGTCCGGTGCGAGCCTAGGAAGGCATATCGGCATCGATGCGAGCCTGGTAAGGCGTGTCGATTAAAAAGAAAAGAAAAGACGATTAAAAAGAAAATAAAAGTCCTGTGCGAGCCTAGGAAGGCGTATCGGCATCGATGCGAGCCTGGTAATGCGTGTCGATCAAAAAGGAAAAAGAATGGAAAGGAAAACGGCTGATGGTCTGTTGGACTCAGTCATAAGAAAAAAGAATAGATAAAGAAAAGAAAAAGAAAAGGAAAAGGAAGAAAAGAAGAAAAAGAAAAGAAAAGAGAACGTAAAAATGATAAGAGAACCAATAATTAAGAGAATGCGTGAATAAGTGAAGAACTAAAAGAGTTTATTTATATGAATAATTGTGAATAAAGTATATTAATAATTATGTAGGCTTAGTTATTTGCTATGTCTTCTTTTAGGATTTATCTTTTTAAGTTCTGTGTAATGCTACCCTTCTTGATATAATTTTACAGGTACGGAAGCGGAGCTTACACTGTTGCAGGCCGAACTGGAAACCCTCCACTACGTGGAGTGAATTCGTGATACCCCGAGTGGAATTTTATTAAGTAAAAACAATTATTTTTGTAATTTATAATATGCGTAGTTATATGCCCTGAAATTGATATTGATCGGGCGTTAGGATCTGAACTGGTTTTTAATATGTTGTGTTTATGTTTTTGAACAATTCTGGACTGACAGGTTTTTAGAAGGAAATTTTTGGGAAGTCCGAAAAACAGAGGAAACTCTGCCGGATTTTCGTAAAATCTTTTATAAGAAATTAAAATCAAAAATGAATTTTCAAACTCTGATTTTATTAAAATCTAAAATTAACTAAATAAAGTGAGGATGTTACAGAGGTGGACAAGATGGACTTGAATTGAGAGAGAGATGAAAACATTTTGTGCTCCCAAAAGACAACATGACGAGAGACGCGGATGCGTTGGGAGATGGGATCCCAAATGCGATAACCTTTGTGTTCAAAACTATAACCAAGAAAACAACAAAGACGAGCACGAGGCTGGAGTTTAGTATGCTCATGCAGTTGAAGAAGAACGAAACAAGCGCAACCAAAAACTTTGAGTAATTCATAATTTGGAGGAGTGCCAAAGAGACGCTCATAGGGAGAAACATTACCTAAAACCGACGAAGGAAGACGATTGATGACAAAAACAGCAGTAAGAGCGGCTTCTCCCCAGACACGCTCAGGACATGAGGAGGAAAAGAGCATGGCTCTAATAGTGTCAAGAATATGACGGTGCTTCCTTTCAGCACGACCATTCTGCTGGGATGTCCCCGGACAAGAGAACTGAGAAGTGGTGCCTTGTTCAGCAAGGAATCTGAGAAGTTTGGAATCACGATATTCAGAGGCATTATTACGACGAAAAATCTTGATGCACTTAGAGAATCAGGTATGTATCATTGTGGCAAAATCAATGTAAATCTGGGGAATCTCTGATCTGTTCTTCAACATGTATATCCAAGTAAAACGAGAAAAATCATCAATGAATATAACAAAGTATCGGGAACCACCCATAGTGGGAGTTGGGGCCGGTCCCCAAACATCTGAATGCACTAGATCAAATGGAGAGGCGGAAGTAGAAGCATTTTGATCAAAAGGTAAAGCAGTTTGCTTGGCAGTCTGACAAGGAATGCAATGAAGTGCCTCTTCTTTGATAGAACCCAGACGACCTTGAGATATGAGAGGCCGCAACTTGCTGAGGGAAGTGTGACCAAGGCGCTGGTGCCAAAGATGGATGGAGGAGGAAGTGGATGCAACACATAGAGTAGTGGGTGAAGGAACATGGAGTGTAATGAGCTCAAACATTCTACCAATCTTCCGACCAGTACCAATAATCTTACCAGTCTGCGGATCCTGTACAGAACATCCAGGTGGAGAGAAAGTAACAACATAACTAAGATCACAGAGTTGCCCAATAGAAACTAGATTAAAATTCAACTTTGGAATGAGATAAGTATCGGGCATAGTAAGAGAAGGCATGGAAACAAGTCCTTTATGACTCACTTCCATGAGAGAACCATCAGCAGCATGAATATGACGAGTATGATCTTCAGAGGTCAAAGTAGAAAAACCTTGTGATGATGATGTCATATGGTTGCAACATGCAGAATCAAAATACCAAGCAGAGTTACCAGGTGTGACCGCTAAAGTGGTAGGAGTATGACTAGTAAGAGAGAGGGGGGAGTGTTCTTCAGTGAAAGTTGTAGCATTAAAAACTCGAGAATGTGCAGCATGTGGAGAACAAGTAGGACGAGTAGGACACTGGTCAATTAAGTGTCCTTCAAGTTTGCAATACCGACATACTTTATAAGAACAGCGACTAGCAATATGTCCCTTGTGTTGGCAAAGATGACAGACAACAATTGGACACTCAAAATAAGCATGTCCTCGACGGCGACAAGTGCCACAATAAATTCCTTTCGAAGTAGAAATAACAGATGCCATAATAATAAGAAAAATAGATTACAGGAACAATTTTGGAAGAAAATAACTTGACAAATGGAAAGAGAAGGAAGAAAGAAATATTCTGTTTTTTTTAAAAAAAAAAAATTTTACCTGGGTGACGTCATGCTGACGTCAGCAGAAGTCAAACCAGGTCAAACCAGCCAATGGAGCCCGTGCAGCGAGCGGGCCAGGAGGGACTGCTGGACTAAACCCACAGCAGCGCGTGGGAGCAGATCGCTGGGACGGGGCCGGCGCATGCGGGCGCGTTGAGCTGTCGGTGGTAACGGCGTTAACGGCGCCGTGGTCGGAATTCGAAGACGAAGGAGATGGTGGCGGCGGATTGGCCGGAAAATCACTGACGGCGGAGATCGGGACAGAAACAGCGGCACGACGGCGGGAGAAAAGGGTAGCGCGTGGCGGTTGTGGCGGCGTTGACGACGGTTCTTCTAGGACGGGGACGTCGGAAAACGGCGAACACAATGAAAACGGAGGAGGAAGCGACGAAGGGCTACATGGTGGCGAATCGGAAACTAGCTCTAATACCATATTAGGATTAAAGGAGAGAGAAGAGAGGAAATGAATATATCTTTTATTGAAAAGGAAAAACTATGTTCTATTAAAAGAGTAAAGGGTATATGTACAAAATATGTGAAAATACTATAATAACCCTACACAAATATGCTAAATACATATATTCTAACAATGTTACTCACCTAAGGGCATCCACATAGTCTTAACATCATATTCACCAGATTCTGATACATCAGCGTTTATCATCTTTCTACTATAAGACTCAACTTCAGACTTTTCATATCTCTCACCATAGCAAAGTCTTAACATCATACACATCAAACTCATGCACCAGCATAGCATTACATCATAATGTACTTTTAGACACAATTTCATTTGATTAATGCTTTTGTAATATAATTTCAATAATATTAATTACCTACAATTTATAAAAATAACCCCAAATAATATTTAAATATTAAAATTGAGCAAAAGTTAACATTACAATAATTGAAGATAATGATACATATTAAAAATTATAAAGTGCATGAAAAAAATTCAACATAATTCAAATTCTTATAATTTAATTAACGCTTCCTCCAACATGTATTTTTATTTATTTATTTTTTCATTACAAGACAATATATTTAAGAATAAAAGAAAAAACATATATTGAAGAATATTATTTTTATTATTTTAAAAATAGTAATAATATTATTTGTAATTATTATTTACTATTAATAACTTGTTATTATTATAATTTATTTATTTGTTATTATTATTTATTTTATTATTAGGGTATTATAAAGTAAAAAGATAGAAAGGACAAAAAAAATTGGGTCCCACAGAATCTTAAGTTGAGTCTTTTATTTTAGGCAAAACTGCTCGTTTGGTCCCTTAAGTTATTTATATGTTCTAAAATGGTCCCTTAAGTTTTTATCTTTGAAAGTGGTCCCTCAAATTTTATTAAGTTATCACCGTTAGTCTCTCCGTCAATTTTTCTGTTATCTTCTCCTCTGATCATCTTCTTCGGCGAGCTCCAAGATTTTCCAGCAACACCTACATCATCTCAAGTAACTCCACGGCGTCAGAAATCCAACACGTCAAATCTGGATTTGCAGAGAGAGAAAGAGAGAGCGCCGGATCTGAGAGAGAGAGAGAGCTAGTCAGAGAGAGAGTGTCAGTTTGAGAGAGAGAGAGAGAGAGAGAGAGAGAGAGAGTGCGTCAGTCTGAGAGAGGGAGAGAGAAAACGGCGAATCTGATAGAGAGATGACCTCACCAGAAAAAGGGGGTGGCCAGAAACCTAGCCGGAAAATTAGAGTTGGCCAGAGAAGAAGGAATAGGAAAGAGAAAATATTATTATTTTATTCAATTTAACTGAAAATTAATGATAGGGACTAACGGTGTTAACGAAAGTTAACTTGAGGGACCACTTTCAAACAGAAAAAACTTGAGGGACCACTTTAGAACAAATAAATAACTTAATGGATCAAACGAGCAGTTTTGCCTTTATTTTATACACTCAACTTAAGACTCTCCATCAGATTTTGAATATTAGTATAGTCTTAAGGGAGTCTAGTAGAAAATCTGATGTTAAGACTCTCCACCAGAATCTCTCAAAACTCTGTTGAGGTTGCCCTATGTCTCGTGTGGGTTGTTAGCAGTCATCTCAATGATGTTATTGAAATAGATTTAATAATCTCAAGCATCAAATTAAAAAAAATGTTTATGAGTTAGAGATTAAACTGAAAAAAAAAGTAAACGAAATCACTTCTACTGACTAACATGAGTAACATTTTACAATGTCAAGGACTAAAGAGAAATTTTCAAAATTTCAAGGATGAAAGTGAAAACATTTTGCAATGTCGAAGATCAAAATAACAGTTTTGTGAAAAAAAAAACTAGGGATTACTCCCTCTCCTCCTTAATATTGGTCACTCTTGAAAGATTTTAGAGTAATATGTCAGATTGGTCCTCGACTTTGTAGACACCGATCAATTTAGTCCCTGAGATTTTTGAAATTGCAAATTGGTCCTTGAGATAGGAACATGTCAGAGTCATATTAGTCCCTGACGATAATGATTGTCGATGGTTTTTAATGTGGACTAACAAAATAGCCAAAACGACGTCGTTTTGGCGAAAAAAATAAACAAAGATAGGTGTATATCAGTCAAATTAGTTCCTGAGATTATCGAAATCGATCAAATTATTCCCTGACTTTTTGAACCATTGACGTCAGGATTAATATGACTGACGTTTTCTATCTCGGGGACTAATTTGGAATTTCGATAATCTCAGGGACTAATTCGATCGATGTTCACAAAGTCAGGGACCAATCAGACATATTACTCAAACATTTTACGCCCACTAAAAATGCAATAAAATTAATAAATTTTGGTATGTTGTTTTTAAAATACCATTTTTTTATAATTATTAGACATAATTATTATTTTTATTTGATTGGAGTACCTTTTTAATTGTTTGTTTCTTACACTTTTTATTGCATAGGAAAGCAAATAAAGTAAATGTGGAATTCTCTTATTAATAAAAGCTATATTCTTATAAAGGGATAATTTTGAAAAAAAAGTGAAAAATGATTTTATATTCAAGAACAAATTTATTACTTCAAAAGAAACTTATATTTAGTAGCGGAATGGTTACCGATGCAAATGTTTTGATTAAATGTGAGTTGCAGGGAAGAAATTGGATGTGATAAAAATTTAGCCTGAAGTATTAGGAGTGTATTCTTTGATGTAAATTGATTATTGATATTAGCGAAATTACACATTAGTGTTTTAAATTTTAAAAAACACTTATTTATGGTTTTATCCCTAAAAGTTTAGCGTGTTTTGATTTTAGTTCCTAAAAGTTATTTTGATCGGGACTAGTCCTTAATTTTTCAAATATTTTGGTTTTGATCCACTACATTATGAAAAAACTGTTATTTGCTTATGTGGCTAGCGGAACATCATATCAGCAGTCACGTAGTGTGAGGTAACGCCAAATAAGTGATATAACGTGAAGAATACAATTCCACGGACACAAAATTGTCTCATACGCAAAATGGTTACATACGCAGAATTTTGCATTTATGGACTTGAATCATACATGTCACAGTACTTATTTGGCACTATCTCACACCAAGTAGCTGTTGATGTGGGTTTCCGTTAACCACGTCAACAAATAATTGATTTTTCTAACGGATGGAACCAAAACCAAAATGTTTGAAAAATTAAGGACCATTCACGGTCAAAATAACTTTTAGGGACTAAAACCAAAACACGCTGAACTTTTAGGGACCAAAACCATAAATAAGTCTTAAAAAAATGTGAGCTACGTTGGTTCCTAGGTTTTTGTGTTGTCAATGGTTGTAACAGGGAACTCACTTGGACTAACTCGGTGGTCAAAATGAGGAGTCATTTTGGCCATAGGTTAAAAAAAAAGGTTTCTATGTGTTAGACAAATTGGTTCATGAATCGAGAAAATTGGCCTTTTAGATTAGCAAAATTACTTAGTCTTTTGAAATTATTCCTTAGAGTTTCCTAATAAGAATTTCCATTACCCTTTACCCTTTTGTCTACCTGAGGCTAGTCCTATGGTTAAACGGGAACAAATGGATTTTCATTAAGAAATCTCTCTTTTCTAATTCTCCTCCTTTTTTTTTCCTCTCCTCTCCACAAAGTAACTACCTTCTCTCTTTCGTATTTACTTTCATTCTCACACTCCAAATGTTAACATAAATGACCATTATCTTTTCATTGCTTCCATCATCAAAATCGAGCTCCAGGAACGTTCTTGGGGATTGCAATTGAGGATAGATTTTGTAAATTGGGTTTACTGTCCGCGATTAGGGGCTTATCGATTGTGATATGTGGAAGCAATTTTAGATTTCAAACAAAGATGAGGATGTGAGATTTTTGATTTGGGCCTTTAGGGTTTCGGTTTTTAAAAAGGTTGAAGATGAAATTTTCGCCTTGGATGAGGAAGGTGAGGTTATAACCGTTGGATATGCAATTTTGGCCAATTTGCTCGGTTTAGAGACCAATTTGCCTAATTCAAGGACTATTTTGCCCAGTTTAGAAATGTGGAAACCTTTTTTTTTTAAAAAAAAAAATTTAAACCAATGGTCACTCTATTAATCCATTTGGGTTCCCGATTACGGGCCATCGACAACGCAAAAATCGAAAGACTAACGTAACTCATATTTTTCTATTTCAGGGACCAATTTGTTTGATAGTTATAAAATTAGTGACCGATTTGACCATTTATTCTTTAAAAATGAGAAGGTTTGTATTGCAAAAGTGGTGGATTCAATATCTTGAAAAATTAACCAAGATGAAATTGTAAAAATCATAAGTAGTGTTACATAAATTTTTTTTATGTTATGGAAAAAAATTTCTTTAAAAAGGTTTATATTCATATTAAAGGAGCTAGTAGTAAGTACGAACCAATGAAAATAAGTTTACTGTCATGCATTGTGTATGCAACCAATGAAAATAAGTATTATGACACACAAAAGGAGACATATGACATGTTATCCCAATTAATTTAGTGGACATCGAGATTTTAGTTATACTGAAAACATTTGCAATACGAAGAATAAGATTAAAAAAACTCCACCGTCGACAATTAAAAAAATGATATTTCAAAGCTTAGAAATATCGATAGTAAGCAGCTTCAATTCGTACCCTTCAAGTGGCACAAAAGATGGAACTACTAAGAAGAAATCATTTACCAAAACAAGAAACTACGTTTGGATTTGCGCTTGTAGTTTGCTTTTGATATTTTGAACTCACAAACTTGATTTCGACATTTTACATGTTAACAAAGTTTGTTAATGTATTTTTCTTCTCAAACGTGATATGGTTCTTAGCATAACCAAGTAGAAAACCAAGAATCTCAAATGAAACTCGAAGAATTCTTGAAATTCAGAGAACTCTAGAGAAGAAAGAGTTCTGAGAGATATTGTATTAGAATGAGAGAGTTCATTACAATAGAAGAAAGCAGAAGAATGCCAAAAACTAACTAAACTAACTCAATGCAATTATTAATAGGTGAGTTTGTTGGCGGGAAGAAGGTAGTTACTAACTACTTCTCCAATTACAGTTGTTATTTACAATATACAAACTGGGAATTAAAGGATTACTAAATTGCCCTTAAGACATATCATTGCCTTCCCCTTCAAATCATCCTTGTCCTCAAGGATGGAAATCTGGATTCTTCTTCATCAGTTGATAGTAGAATTCCCAGGTTGAGTCTTCCACTGGTTGGTCTTTCCATTTTACTAGGACTTTTGTAGTTGCCTGACCCTTCCTCTTAACAAATGTGAGGTCCAAAATGGTTTCAGGCTCTCTGTTACTGACAGCTTCACTGTTGTTGGTAGGTAATGTAGGTGATGTAACTTCAGGATCGACATGCTTCTTTAACTGAGATACATGAAAAACATCATGTATTTTTGTGCCTGCATGTAGTTTCAGTTTGTAAGCAACTGGTCCTATCTTGTCACCACTGTAAATGGGCCAAAATACTTTGGAGCTAGTTTCTCATTGCTCCTTTCTGCAACTGATATCTGCCTGTAGGACTGTAGCTTAAGATAGACCAAATCACCAATCTCAAATTGTCTATCTTTTCTATGTTTTTCTGCAATTTGCTTCATTCTTTCTTGAAACCTTCTTAAATGAAACTTCAGCAGCTTAAGCATTTGCTCCCTCTTAGTGAGGCTCCAGTCCACTATATCAACCTTTGATTCACCAGGTAGATAGGGTAGATAAGTAGGAGGTAGTTGACCATAAACTATTTCATAGGGGGTAGCATTGATTGCAGTGTGAAATGTGGCATTGTACCACCATTCAGCAAGAGGCAGACACTGAGCCCAAAGAGTAGGAGTATCACTACACATACATCTCAAGTAAGTTTCAAGGCACTTGTTAACAACCTCAGTTTGGTCATCAGTCTGAGGGTGGTAGGTTGTAGATAATTGTAGCTGTACACCTTGGAAAGCCATCAGTTCCTGCCAGAATTTGCTCACAAACACAGGGTCTCTATCACTAGTTATAGATTCAGGGTAGCCATGCAGTTTGAAAACATGATCTATAAATGATTGAGCCACTGTTTGAGCTGTATAAGGATGAGACAAAGCCATGAAATGTGCAAACTTACTCAATCTGTCAACTACCACAAAGATGACTTGCTTTCCCTTAGAAATTTGGTAGGCCATCAATAAAATCTATTGAAAATTTGAAATATGTTGCCATACCTGTCCTGGAATTGGGAGAGGCTGCAGCAAACCAGGGTAGGGTGTAGTTTCATACTTACATTTTTGACATACAACACAATGTTTGATGAACTCTTGCACCTCTTTGTTCATTCCCTTCCAATAAACCACAGCTTTGATCCTTTTTAAAGTAGCATTTCTAGCAGAGTGACCCCCATAGCTGTGTTGTGCATCCATTGAATGATTTCATTTCTCAGCTGCAAATCCTCGCCTGCCACAACTAATTTCCCTTTCCTTCTGAGATCAATGCCATCCCAATGATGATGTTTATGTGCATTATGATCATTCTGCCACTGCTGAATCAGTTTCTGTATCTCATTATCTTGAATACAAGAGGTTCTGATCCTACCAAGTAGATCAGATTCTAGTGTGTGAGTTATTAAACTGCAGCATTCACCATGTTCTACCGTTGATAGAGCATCAGCAACAACATTATCTTTGCCTTCTCTACATTCAATAGAGAAATCGAATTCCATTAGCTTAACTAGCCATTTCTGTTGGAATGCAGTGGACAATCTCTGATCAAGGATGTACTTCAAACTTCTATCATCAGTCTTAATTATGAAGTGCCTATTGAGCAAGTAGTGCCTCCATTTCTATACTGCAAACACCACAGCCATCAATTCCTTCTCATAAGTAGATAGAGACTGCTGCTGTTGGTTCAGGTTCCTGCTTATGAAGGCAAGTGGATGATGGTCTTGCATAAGCACAACACCTATTCCATAACCAGAAGCATCAACTTCAACCACAAATGTTTTTTCAAAACTAGGCAACACTAGCACTGGAGCTTGTGACATGGCATCCTTCAATAATTGGAAAGCTTCCTTCGCCTGAATAATCCAACTAAAATTGTCTTTTTTAAGCATTTCAGTCAAAGGTTTGGTAATTCTACCATAACTCCTTACAAACCTTCTGTAGTAGCCAGCGAGACCTAGGAATCCCCTCAGTTGTTTAACATTCTGTGGAAGAGGCCAGTCAGTGATTGCTTTGATTTTCACTGGATCAGTAGCAATTCCTTTACTTGAATGAAATGCCCCAAATATTCCACCCCGTCCACACCAAAGTAGCACTTAGATCTCTTAGCATACAGTTTATTCAGCCTCATTGTCAATAAAACATCTGTGAGATGCTGAACATGCTCTTGTAGGTTCTTACTGAATATCAATATATCATCAAAGAAAACGAGAAGGAATTTTCCAAGGAATTTCTTGAATACAGAATTCATAAGGCCTTGGAATGTTGCTGGAGCATTGGTGTGACACCCTATAAAATAAAACCCTCAATCCTATTTAATTATTTGGTTACTTGAAAATTTCTTTTGAAAACTTATTAACTTATAAAATTCTCCATGAAAATAGGACGGAGTTACCTTTGTTTTTGTGACTTTCCCAAAAATTAGTTTCACCTGATTAACCTGAAACATCACATAGATATATAAAAAGAAAGCCAGTAGGGCCTAATCACGTCATCAACAGTAGATAGCAAAGTATAAGCAAGTTTTGGAATTGTCTATTCCCAAAATCACTCATTTCCCAAAAGGAGGAGTCCTAGGCCACCCAAGTGCTACATCCTAACACCCAAAACAAATATATACAAGTTTATCAAAAGCAGGTCATATATACATCATATATCCCAAAATATGGCCCAGGACGGCCATGACACAACTAAACTACTTAATTTCCCTGTGAGGGAAAACACTCCTGCTCGGCCTAAAGTGGTGTAAGCTCGGGCTTGTAATACCCGCAAGTTCCTCAACTATTTTCTTTGTTTAAAAATGAAATATAAATTTATTTATTTGATTTATTGGATGAAATTTTATTTCCATAATTTTATTAAATTAGTGTTTGATTTGATTTTTCATGAATTTATTAAATTGTGAATTTTTGTGTTTTTAATTATTTAAAAACTGTGGGGAGTATATTTATTTTATTTGAATTAGATTTTTATTTTGTACTTCCTTTAAAGTGGAGAATGAAAATTTTATTTCCCCTCTCCAATGAGTGCCACGGCCAAGCCCTACAGTAGGGAGAAAAATTTTAAGTGTAGAGCCAAAATTCAAATTCAAACATGCTTTAATTATTTGTTTTCTCCATAGAGAACTTTTGAGACAAAGCATTAATTACCTTACTTAATTATTGTTGGAAACCAACAAGGGGCTAACAATCGAGTAGAGGGGGGATGAATAGGAGATTGAACCAAGTATATTGATTTTTCGAATTCGTTGAAAAACACTTGAATTTTTGTTCGCCGGTTTGATAGAAATGCCAAGCTGCAACTGAGCAGATGTTGGTTAATCGATTAACCAAATCGTTTAACGAAGTGGTTAAGTTATTAACCGAGCTGCTGCACACTGTAGCTGGGTTTTTACAACTTAAAACGTGACGAGCAAGAACCCAAGGCAGTGAGCTTGGATTTGTCGATCAACTACTCGGTTAAATTCAAAGCAGCACCAAAATCAGAAACCGAAAAATGCAAAGAACAGAAATGCAGCAAGCAAGAAAATAAAAGAGACACCAGAGTTTTTATACTGGTTCATTCTCCCCCACTTGAGAGCTACGTCCAGTCCTCTCTACAACCTTAGAGAGATTTTCAATTAATCAAATCAAATTAGTTACACGGGTTTTACAAGTGACCCACACTATACCCCAGGATTTACAATAGACCCACTATAAACCTATCCCGTTTGAGAGTGTACTAAACTCTCAAACACTACCCCAATTTGATATTGATTCTGCTGAAGCCCACGTTCAGCACTACACAACCGAAGCTTCTTGACCAACAAGAACCCGCTTCGAAAAACAGAGTACAGAGATAAGATGAGGTTGGCTCCAATCTAAACACTCACTGATTTTTGATTTTGAAAGTTTGGAATTCAAGTGAGTAAACGGTTAGTGGGAATGTCAGAGAGGATTGAAACAAAGTTTCAAGTATGAAAGTTTTTCACTCTCTATTTTTGAAGAAAATAAAGACCGTTGTGATTTGGGAGAGAAGATTGAAAATTCAGATTTTTGCTTGCTGGTTTTCGTGTCTGTTTCTGTTGGAGAGGAACCTCTTTTATACTCTCTCTCTAATCTCTTAAGAAAAGAGAGAGAAAGAGGACCTACGGAAATCGTAGGTTGTTTCCGTTCCAACGGAAATATTTACACATCAAATCACTGTGTAATTGGTCATTCCCGCTTTAACCATTGGTTAAACTCAATTTGAATTTTAAACTTAGAAAAGCACGTGAGTTTAATCTTAAAACACCTACCCAACACTTAAAATAATTTTAAAAAGGTTGAAGACCGAAGTTGAGTGGAGTCGAAGAGTGTTGTTGATTCATTGAAGATGATGAACAGTAAAGCCGAGCTTGACTTCGTTTGAGCTTTGAGGGTGAGATGGCCGAGAAACTTAACTGAGTTGATTGATGCCAAACAACATTGCCGAGCTGGTCTGATACTGAGTAACATATCCAGACTGGTCTGATGCAGTCCAACGTTGCTGAGCTGTCCTGTTGTCGAGCAGTTATGCCTTGAGATCAAGAGCTCTGATGTGCCGAGCTTGTGCCTAGCTCGAAGTCTAAACTTGGGTTGAAGATTGATGAAGAAGCTTGGCCAAGCTTGATGATCAACCTTGAACTGGAGTTCGATAACCGAGCTTTGCAAAGTTCGACTAAACCAACTTGAGATATGAGCAATTCTGATCTTAAGCAAATTTCTGAGGCGAGCAGTAATCTGATCCTGAGCTTGAGGTCTTCTTAACCGAGCTTGAAACTTCTGAACTAAGTTGACCTGATGCCGAGTTTGAGGACTGCCGAGCTTGAAGACTTCTGAACTGAACTAATCTGATTCCGAGCTTGAAGTCTTCATTGAGCTTTGACAACTTCACCGAGCTTGACATCGGTACCGACCTTGGGGACTTGAGTTATTTCTTCTGATATAAGCTGAAATTGTCTGATGTTATGCCAAGCTCGTCAACTTGATCGAGCTTTGCATCTTCACCGAGCTTGGGAACTTGGATGATTAATCTTCTTGATGAATAGTGTTCCCGAGCTTGACGAAAGTTCGAGCTTCTTCTCGGCTGACTGAGTCTTCTATGAGCACTAAGTGTTGCCAAGCTTTGACGTCGGCTGACTTAGTCTACTTTGAACTATAGTTGTTACCGAGCTTGACGTCGACTGACTCAGTCTTTTCTTATCGATAGTGTTGCCGAGCTTGAAATCGACTAACTGAGTCTGCTCTGAGTGATAGCGCGGATTGATCACTTCCGAGTATGCATCGAGCTGATCCATGCCGAGCTGAACAACATACTGAGCTGATTTGATTTTCAGGATACTTCATTGTTGTTTGGCTTCATCAAACCTTGGCCGAGAACCGAGCAACGACATTTGTTATCATCAAAATATCTTTGATTCAACAATCTCCCCCTTTTTGATGATGACAAATGCTTGTTGATTTTTGCTTGATTTTTCCCATGTATGCTCAGAAGACTCCCCCTGACTTGCTGCTCTGAAAGCTTGAAGAACTAAAGGTCAAAGCTGCTCTGCTATGCTCTGAACATTCTCCCCCTCTGGCTGAGCTCGAATAAAAAAATCTGAGCATCATCAATAATCTGAAACAGAAAAAACAACACCCTTTCTCCCCCTTTTGGCATGATAAAAATGAGCCAAAATTTAAGCACTTTGCCAAAAGAGAGGTTAGACAAAGAAAACAAAAAAATACAAGATAAAATGTCGTCTCCCCCAAATAAAATTTAACACTTGAGAGAGCCGAGGAAGAGGTTTGAATATAACATTTAAAACCGTAAAGAACAAGATTGAACACATTGACATTGAAATGAGACACTTGTTGTCGATGACTGAATAAATAAAAAAAATGCCTAACAACACTTAGCCTATGCTGGAATCGTCCAGAATGCGGAGCTCTCGTCGAATTCAATAGAGAGTCTCCCTCGGCAGTGGCTTTGTAAACACGTCGGCTAATTGCTGCTCGGTTGAAACAAATTCGATTTCGCAGTCACCCTTTTGAACATGATCACGCAAAAAATGATGTCTTATTTCAATGTGTTTGGTTCGAGAGTGATACACTGGATTCTTGGTTAGATTGATTGCACTTGTGTTATCACATTTGATAGGAATGTGATCCAAGTGCAAGCCGAAGTCCAATAGTTGCTGCTTCATCCAAAGGATTTGAGCACAACAACTATCGGCTGCGATGTACTCGGCCTCGGCAGTAGAAAGAGCAACACAAGCTTGCTTTTTAGAAAACCAAGACACTAGGGAACTGCCGAGCAAGTGGCATGTTCCACTAGTGCTTTTTCGGTCAAGTTGCATCCTGCAAAATCGGAGTCCGAGTACCCAAAAAAACTAAGATTAGCATCCGATGGATACCATAAACCAATTTTCACAGATCCCTTTAGATATTTGAAAATACGTTTTACAGCAAAAAGATGAGACTCTTTGGGATCGGCTTGAAACCGAGCACATAAAAAAACACTAAACATAATATCAGGCCAGGAAGCAGTTAAGTATAGCAAACTCCCTATCATGCCTCTATACTTACTCACTTCTACAGGTTTACCTGATTCATCCTTATCAAGATAGCATGAAGTGCTCATCGGTGTTGCTGTGTTTTTGCATTTGTCCATGCCGAATTTCTTCAGGAGTTCTTTGCAGTATTTAGCTTGATGCACAAAAGTTCCCCCGATAGCTTGCTTAATTTGCAGTCCAAGGAAGAACGTGAGTTCACCCATCATGGACATCTCGAATTCACCTTGCATTAAATCAGAGAACTTCTTGCAAAGAGACATGTTAGTAGCACCGAAAATTATATCATCAACATAGACTTGAACTAACAAAATGTCTTTTCCCGATTTTTGAATGAATAGTGTTGTATCAACCTTTCCTCTCTCAAAACCTTTTTCTAAAAGAAAGGAACTCAATCGGTCATACCAAGCCCCAGGAGCTTGTTTCAGACCATAGAGAGCCTTTTTCAGTTTGTGAACATGGTTTGGAAAATTATGACTTTCAAATCCAGGAGGTTGCTTGACATATACTTCTTCATTTATAAAACCGTTTAAGAAAGCACTCTTTACATCCATTTGGTAAAGTGTGAATTTCATAATTGATGCAAATGCAAGTAGAATTCGGATTGCTTCAAGTCTAGCAACTGGAGCAAAGGTTTCGTCACAATCGATACCTTCCTCTTGGTTGTAGCCCTGAGAAACAAGTCTCGCTTTGTTTCTGATAATTAATCCCGATTCATCCATTTTATTTCTATAAATCCATTTAGTGCCAATCACAGAATGATCATCGGGTCGAGGAACCAATTCTCAAACATAATTTCGGATGAATTGGTTCAGTTCCTCTTGCATCGCAATTGCCCAATGTTCATCCTTAATGGCTTGATTAATAGAATCAGGTTCAATTTGAGAAACAAAAGAGACATAATTGCAAAAATTTAGAACTGATCGACGAGTTAACACTCCCTTAGATATGTCTCCGAGTACGTTCTCGATAGGATGGTCTTTGTTTGATTTCCATGCTGGAGGAAGCTCGGTCTGTCCGACATGCGAACCCGTTCTTGGATTGAACGATCTCGAGACTGGTGTGGTCGAGCTCCTCTTTGGTGTGTGCTCCTCCTGCCGAGTTCCATCTTCGACTGCATCTGGATCATCTTTCCGAGCTTCTTCTAAATCCGTTGTGCTTGGATTGAGCTTGGTTGCTACACTTTCATCAACACCTGCACAACTAACATTGTCTCCTCAGGGAGACTCGTCAAATACCACATGCACAGACTCTTCCACAGTGGAGGTCCTTTTGTTAAAAACTCTATAAGCTTTACTATGAGAAGAATAGCCCAAAAATATCCCTTCATTGGCTTTTGAATCAAACTTGCCGAGATGCTCTTTGCCATTGTTTAAAATAAAAACTTTGCATCCGAAAACGTGAAAATAGGATATTTTTGGTTTTTTTCCTTTGTAAAGCTCATACGGAGTTTTCATTCAAAATGGTCTGAGCAAGATGAGATTCATTACATAACAAGCAGTGTTCACAGCATCTGCCCAGAAATAATGCGGTATTTTGTACTCGTCCAACATGGTCCGAGCAAGCTCCTCAAGAACTCGGTTTTTCCGTTCAACGACCCCGTTTTGCTCGCGAGTCTGAGGAGCGGAAAACTGATGTTCTATGCCAAGCTTCGAGCAAAACTTATCAAATTTGTAGTTTTCAAACTCGTCACCGTGGTCTGTTCGGATCACAACTACTTTTTGGTTTGCTCGGTTTTGGAGTCGTTTGACTAGCTCTTGAAAACTTTTAAAAGTGTCACTCTTTTAAGATAAAAATAGAGTCCACGTAAATCTTGAAAAATCATCAACAATCACTAAAGCATAGAAGTTGCCACCAAAGCTCTTAACTTGCGATGGTTCGAACAAGTCCATATGAAGTAATTCTAATGGCCTTGTTGTGGACACCATCGTTTTGCTCGGAAATTTTTTTTTGGTTTGTTTGCACTTCTTACAAGAATTGCAAACACCCTCTATGTTAAAATTCAGCTTTGGTAGGCCGACAACTAAATCTTTGGATTGAATTTTCTTTAATTGATTTACGTTTATGTGAGCCGTCCTACGATGCCACAACCAAGTGTCACTCTCTTTGCTAACCAAGCAAGTGGTTACCAAAGAAGTGATTTCATTCAAATCAACCAAATAAGTATTGTTAAAACGTTTTCCTATAAATTTGATAGAATTGTCTTTGTCACTTTTAATAATGCAATGAGTGGAGGTAAAAACAACATGATTGCCGACATCACATAATTGGCTAATGCTTAAAAGATTATGCTCTAGCCCTTTTACAAACAAAACATTGTCGATAATCAAGTTGGAGGAATTACCTACTTTACCTTCACCCATAATTTTACCTCTGTTGTTATCACCGTAAGTGACAAAGCCATTTTCCTTGTGCACGAGCTTGGTGAATTGCTTCTCGTCCCCGGTCATGTGCTTCGAGCATCCACTATCGAGATACCACCGGTTCTCCTTTGCTCGGAAGCACACCTGCAACACAAATATATCACTTGTTTGTTGCGGGTACCCAAACTGTTTTGGGTCCCTGGGGGTTAGCATGTGCACTTTCCTTTTTGATTACCCAAACATATGTGCCCTTGGCTACACCGTAACGCCGAATTCGGCACTCGTTTGGCGTGTGACATGACGACCACAGTAAGAACATGTCGGCCTCTTTGAGCTATTGAAGTTTGAGAGTGAGCCGAGCTTTCTTACTATGTTCTTCTTGGCCTTAGTGTAACCGAGACCCGCTTTGTTTGAGTAATTTCTTTGTTCGGCAAGTAACTTGTCAAACAAACCATCACTCTTTTCGAATGTTGCACTTTTATTTTTCAGTTCAGAAATTTCCTTTTCATATTTAGTGCAACAATCAAGATTTTCACTTTTCAAGTGAGTGATAATATTTTCCGATGAATTGTTTCTGCTTTTCAATTCTTCAATTGATTTCTCCAATTCAAGAACTTGCTCTATGTAGTTTAAAAGATTCTTTTTCAACTTAATGAAATTTTTAGCAAGCTTCTTGAATTCGGTTTGCATTTCAAGATAGGCAGAATACAATTCATCAGTGTCATTAAATTCTGATTCAGAGTCAGAATCAGTTTCAGAGGTTACCTCAGTGTGTTTGAGTTCGAAATGAGTTCGGCTCGCAGAGGCTTCCTCGGTGTGTCTACCCATCAAGCACAAGTACCTCGGTCCTTCCTTTTCACAGTCCGAGCATGATTCAGCTTCTTGCTCGGCTTCTGTGCTGCTTGATGTGGCTTGATCAACAAGCCTTCCCATAAGGCACAAGTTAGCCTCCTCATCATCATCCGACGAACTTGAGCTTGAAGAATCATTTGCTTCGGGTGCGTCCCAAACAATGTATGCTCTCTTCGGTTTGCGGTTTCCCTTCTTCTTTTCTATGCTGCCCTTTTTCTTTAGTTTTGGACAGTTGGGCCGAATGTGACCTCGTTCACCACACTCATAGCATTTTGCTTGATCTTTTGAGGTTGAGGTTTGTTGGTGAGTGTCCTTGGTCTCCATTTCCTTTCCTTTGAAATTCCGTTTGCGCTTGAAGAATTTCCGAACTTTCTGACCATGAGTCCGAAAGCTTCCTCATCCAACTCCGAGCTTGATTCAGAATCCGAGGAGATTTTGGACGTCTTGGTGGAGACCTCGAGGGAGATCCCCTTCTTTTTCTTGTCGGCTTCTTCATGCATGGACAAACGGCCAAGCTCCATTTCATGCTCTTGTAGTTTGTTGAACAAGGTTGCTATATCCATGGTATCCAAATCCTTGGACTCCATGATTGCCGTAACTTTGGGCTGCCACTCCCTACTAAGACATCTAAGCACCTTGTTAACAATTTCAGAATTCATAAAACTTTTTCCAAGAGCTATGAGATGGTTGATGATATGAGTAAAACGTTTTTGCATGTCATTAATATTTTCATTTGGTTGCATGCGAAAAAGTTCATACTCCTGCATCAAAGAGTTTAATCTAGCTCTTCTTACTTCACTTGTCCCCTCGTGAGTAAGTTGTAAAGTGTCCCACATTTGCTTGGCATTCGAGCAGTGAGAAACTCGGAAAACTTCGTCATAAGACAGTGCTGAGGTGATGATATTTTTTGCTTTTAAATCATATTAAACCTTTTTCTTATCATCATCGTCCCAGCTCGTCCTCGGAATTTCCACAACTTCATCACCAATTCTCCTTCTCGGAATATGGGGGCCATTTTCAACAGCATCCCAAACATCAATATCGATTGCTTCAATGAAAATTTTCATTCGGGCTTTCCAATAAGCATAACCATCACCATTGAATAGTGGTGGTCTGTTTATTGAAGAGCCTTCACCACCGAATGGATTGTTAGAGCCCATTGGTTTACCTCTAGGATCTTTTCGAAAAAGCTGCTAGGCACGATCTTTCGACCGAGCTCTGATACCACTTGATGGAAACCAACAAGGGGCTAACAATCGAGTAGAGGGGGTGAATAGGAGATTGAAGCAAGTATACTGATTTTTCGAATTCGTTGAAAAAAACTTGAATTTTTTTTCATCGGTTTTATAGAAATGCTAAGCTGCAACTGAGCAGACGCCGGTTAATCGATTAACCAAATCGTTTAACGAAGTGGTTAAGTTATTAACCGAACTGCTGCACACTGTAGCTGGGTTTTTACAACTTAAAACGTGACGAGCAAGAACCCAAGGCGAGCTTGGATTTGTCGATCAACTGCTCGGTTAAATTCAAAGCAGCACCAAAACCAGAAACTGAAAAATGCAAAGAACAGAAATGCAGCAAGCAAGAAAATAAAAGAGACACCAGAGTTTTTATACTGGTTCACTCCCACCCACTTGAGAGCTATGTCTAGTCCTCTCTACAACCTTAGAGAGATTTTCAATTAATCAAATCAAATTGGTTACACGGATTTTACAAGTGACCCACACTATACCCCCAGGATTTACAATAGACCCACTATAAACCTATCCCGTTTGAGAGTGTACCAAACTCTCAAACACTACCCCAATTTGATATTGATTCTGCTGAAGCCCACGTTCAGCACTGCACAACCGAAGCTTCTTGACCTACAAGAACCCGCTTCGAAAAACAGAGTACAGAGATAAGATGAGGTTGGCTCCAATCTAAACACTCACTGATATTTGATTTTGAAAGTTTGGAATTCAAGTGAGTAAACGGTTAGTGGGAATGTCAGAGAGGATTGAAACAAAGTTTCAAGTATGAAAGTTTTTCACTCTCTGTTTTTGAAGAAAATAAAGACCGTTGTGATTTGAGAGAGAAGATTGAAAATTAAAATTTTTGCTTGGTGGTTTTCGTGTCTGTTTCTGTTGGAGAGGAACTCCTTTTATAGTCTCTCTCTCTAATCTCTTGAGAAAAGAGAGAGAAAGAGGACCTACGGAAATCGTAGGTTGTTTCCGTTCCAATGGAAATATTTACACATCATCTATCGTTTTCGCGATCCGTTTCAAACGTTTAATCTCTCCGTCTTAAATCAATTTTTTAATTTGTAAAGGATTTCACAATACATTAATAAAACTCGATTCACCCCCCCTCTCGAGATTTTGAGGCCAAAACCAACAAGCTTGACATCGGTACCGACCTTGGGGACTTGAGTTATTTCTTCTGATATAAGCTGAACGGGTCTGATGTTATGCCGAGCCATCAACTTGATCGAGCTTTGCATCTTCACCGAGCTCGGGAACTTGGATGATTAATCTTCTTAATGAATGGTGTTCCCGAGCTTGACGAAAGTTCGAGCTTCTTCTCGGCTGACTGAGTCTTCTATGAGCACTAAGTGTTGCCGAGCTTTGACGTCGGCTGACTTAGTCTACTTTGAACTATAGTTGTTACCGAGCTTGACGTCTGTTGACTCAGTCTTTTCTGATAAATAGTGTTTCCGAGCTTGAAATCGGCTAACTGAGTCTGCTCTGAGTGATAGCGCGGATTGATCACTTCCGAGTATGCACCAAGCTGATCCATGCCGAGCTGAACAACATACCGAGCGGATTTGATTTTCAGGATACTTCATTGCTGTTTTTTGGCTTCATCAAACCTTGGCCGAGAACCGAGCAACGACATTTGTTATCATCAAAATCTCTTTGATTCAACAATTATGTCTCCCACTAAGTAAAATGTCATAAAACCTAAGCTAACCAAAATTTCAAATTAACCCCCCACGACCCTTAGCATGTTTCGAACCCCTCTTTTAGTCAAGTGACCCAACTTAGTTTTTTCTATAAATACCCACCTCAATGTCTTAAGACCACCCTTAGCTTCATGAACCCTTTAGACAAAAAAAAAGAGAGAGGTGAGAAGAGAAGAAGGAGGCCGTAGGGAGGAGGAAGAGAAGGGAAGGTGGAAACTTGATTTCTTTGGCTCATTTTCTTTGTTTCCTCATAAGTATGACCTTTTTTTTGGTGTACACCAACCGGTACCCGGATCTGGTTTACCCAGAATCAGACTCATCCGGTCCGACCCAACTGAGCTCGCACTAAGCGGTAGGGGTCTCCCAGCGGGGGTTGCTCCATACCCAAGGCTCGAACTCGAGACCTGTTGGTTAAGGGACCAAGTGAGCTACCACTTGACCAACCCCACGTTGGTCTCATAAGTATGACCTTGATGGTTCTTGTTCTTCTTCTTTTTCTTCTTGTTTTTTTGGTTTTTCTTTAAAGTTCTTCAAGAAGGGTTTTTGTGGTATCATGAACATAAGCTCATGCATGTTGATTTTTTTTTACTTCTCTTGATTTTCTATGCTTGATAATGTATAGATTGATGTTTGAAATAAAAAAAATGAACATGAACCATGATTGATGATGCTCATGGTTTTATGGTCCCTTTTGTGCAAATAAATTTTGTTCATTGATTTGTAATGGGAATGCTTGAATATGAGTATATTAGTGTTGTTTATGAGCTTTATGTATTTGATTTGGACAAATTTTTCTTATTTCCCTCTTGCATGCACGGTTAGGGTTTAAAAAAGGGGAAAAGGATTTTGTTCTTATATGCATGTAATTGATTATTGATTCTTGCTATTTACTTGATGTATTTTTCGGTTTTTATGTAAAAATGCATGCTTAAATGAAATTTTTCTTTGATATGTATATTTTAGGGCCATACGGTTTTGAAAGGGAATACATTCATGTGTTTATTTGATAAAAATAAATGTGTGTATACTCTTGTTTATCTATGTGTGCATTCAGCCTAGGCATGGAAATAGGAGTAAATGATTTTATTTGATAAAAATTTTATGCCCTTGTTTATGTATATATGTATATTCGGCCTAAGTGTGAAAAATGAATGAATGATTTTTGTTTGATAAAAACTTATGTGCCTTTGTGCATGTATGTGTATATCCGGCCAAGGGAGAAAGAGAAATGAAATGATTTTGTTTCATGAGAATAAATTTGGGTTTAAAAGCTTTGTATAAGTTTGTTTGATTTATGTGTTGGAAATTTATAATTTTTAGTTTATTTTTTTGATTAATTCGGTCATGCATGTATGTGTGCCCAAATGATTTTTGTTTCATGAAAATAAAAATTGTATTTGAGAGCTTGACATGAGTTACGTTGGTTTAGGAGTTTGGGTTTGTGATTTTTAGTTCATTTTTCTTGTTATATTCGGCCAAGTATGGAAATGTGACCAAATGATTTTGTTCATGAATAATAAATTTGTGCATGAGTGTTTGAAATGAATTGTATTGATCTAAGTATTTAGATTTGTGATTCTTAGCTTATTTCCTCTTGATTAATTCGGCCATGCATTGTAAGTGTGCTTAGGAAATTTTGTTTTATGGAAATAAATTTGCATGTTAGTACTTAAAGATGATTGAGTTGCTTGAAGCATGTAAAGCTTGTGTTTTTGGCCTAATTCTTTGATTTGATTCTGTTATGTATATGTATGTGTCTAAATGATTTTTATTCCTTGAAAATGAGTTTGCATGATGAAGCTTTAGAGTGATTAAGTTGATTCAAAGTGTTTAAAGCTTGTAACATTTGATTTATTTGAACTTGTGCAATCCGGCCTCTTTTAGATAAAGTAGGTATATATGAAAATGAATTTGTTTTGAAAATGACTAGGTGTTTTATAAGTGATTTGATGATGATTAAGTGATTATATGTTTGGTGTTAATTGAAGAGTGCTTGTTTGAATGCTTTAGGGAAGTGTTAGAAAATTGATACATGTTGCTTTGCCTTGAAGTACAATTCGGCCAAGGCATGATTGGGAAGGTAGGAATTTATTTTGTGAAGTGATAAGTGTTATTTGAAACATGTATGATATAGGTGAAAAAAAAGCTAATTGTTTGTTGTTGAAAATGTTTATTTTTAGTCAAATGATTAAGCTTGGAATTGAATGAATTATTTATAAAAGTGTTGCTTGATGCTTGGTGTCTATGTGCCTATTTGTTTAGATTTATAAAATGCATAGAGTAACATGAGCTATTTGATTATATGAATTGATTTGCTAAGGTTTTGTTTGTCGTTAATAAAATTACGTAATAATTGAAGAGTAAGTGCTTACGTGCCAAACTTGTAGGAAATTAAGTGATTTTGTGTTTGTTTGATTCAAATTAATTGAGATTGTGAGGCATGTTTGGTGGCTGTCCTAAGGTTTATTTTATGATTAAAAAGCTTTAATTCTAAAGAGCTTAAGTGTTTGTCTTGTGTTGAAGCATGTATTGAAGCAAAAAGTACTTTTACATTGTTTTTGGATTTCCTTAAAAGGATTTTGTGAATATATCCTTTGCTGTCCAGAATTTAATTAAATTGTTTTTCAACTTCAAAAATGTATACAAGTGATTTAAAGTATAGCTTTCAAGTGATATTTGATTTAGGAAAAAGTATTTGTGATATAGGATCTGTTTGGTTCGGTTCACAACTCCACGTGCAAATTGCAACTTTATGAAATTTTTTAGTGAACATGTGAAGTATGAATATATGAAGTTTTATGGTTTTGTTGGAAATGTCCAATAACAATTTAATATTATCGACTATATTTTTCTTGCACTTGTTGTAATGTTATTTTAATTCTAATTGTTATGCTAAAAGCCATATGAAAAAGAACTGCTCCCTCCATTTCATTATGTTTGGCCTTTTAAGTTTGGACACGCAGTTTAAGAAAATATTAATTATTGTAAGTATTATGTATAGTTTGTCCAAAATGCCCATATTTAATCCTTATTGAAAATTGTAGTAGTATTTAATTTTTATTAGTAAGTGTGTCCATTAATTAATGTATATTGGTTTAAAGATAAGAAAGATGATAAAAGTAGAATTAATGAGGAGTAAGAGAAATGATTGAATGAAAGGTTAAAATTGGAAAAAAAAAAGTTTTTGTATTGAAAATGTAGAAGGCCAAACAATATGAAACAAGAAAAAAAAGCTAAAAGGCCAAACATAGTAAAACGGAGGGAATAACTTGCTTCTTGACTTACCTTTTATTTTCTATTAAAAGAAATTATCACTAAACATTTCCATAAAAGAACAACAGAGAATTATATATATATTGTAGTGGTTTTAAATAAGGAAATGTTCTTGATCTTTGTGACCCTAGGACTTGAGCTTTATGACCTTCGGAATCAGTGAAGAATCAAGCAATTAATATGCAACGTTTATCGAAATATCTGAATATCTAGTTGGGATACCCCTTGTCAACATTGTGTGCAATAGTGTCAACTTAAAGATGAAAAAACTTACCTGACCCCAAGGCAGTATTGTGCCTTTTATAGGGGTGTACGAATATGGGCCTATTTGAAGGCCCTTAAGGGTTTCCATGCTGCTGTCAGGTTCTATGAAAATATATGTAAAATATCTTATATCCTTCTAGAACCTGGACAGCTCAGCATGTACCCTTCTCATGTCTAGACCGTTATGCGAGATGTAGGATGGTGGCACGTGACCCGTATGATGGGCCGAGAGCCGAGTGATCCCGTTCTTGTCTCGATGGTTGATTGAGAGCCCCTTTTAGGGGTGGCTTGATATGTACGGTCGGCGGACGACTGCGTGGGTATCGACTCGTTATGGTCGGTTTGAATGGTAGGCGAGATGCCCTTGTGGTCGTCCTATATGGACCTGTCGTGGGACTTTGGTCGGCCAATGGGTGGTTCATCCTAGTTAACCCTACATATATATATATATATATATATATATATATATAGGGATTTGCTAACATACGTAAAGTGGTTTTTTAATTTGAACATTTTAGCATTGTATACCAAATTATTGTAGACAAAAATACCCTCATATTTTATAAGAACAAGTTTTAATGATTAGGGTATTTTAATAATATTAATTTATGGAATTAATTATAAAAAAAACCCTCTCCTCCACCCTCTCCTGTGCCCTTTCTTTTTTCTTTTCAGAGGGCTTCTCCTATGCCCCATCACCGACACCGGCACCGCCATCACCAACGTCCCACTGCCGGTGTTCGATCCCACCCACCCATATCCATTCTGCCAGTGCACTACTCATCCAAATCCGCAAACCAACTTCCAACCCACCAAGATCGCGAACCCTTTCCAACCCGTGTCAGACCCTCAAATCTATGCCCAACCGTGTGCCCCCGGCCCAACCAACCATCGCGCGCCCAGCCCAGCCACCAGCGGGTCGCAACCGAGTTGGTCCTTGATAGAGAAGTTGTGACAGCAACCTGAACGGGGTGGCCCTTGGTGGAGAAACGGTGATGGCAACTAGCAGGTACATACACGGTTTCGGGTTGATGTGTGTGTTGGTGCAACATGTTGCAACACTGTTGTCGTCGGCGGTGGGGCTGGGCGGCGGTGGGGCTGAGGAGGGACTAGGAAGAAGAGAGAGAGACATGAGATAGAGGAGGGAGAAAAGTTGATGGATACGGGGTTTCTGATTTTTTTTTAATTTTTTAATATATTTTTAAAAACGAAATTATTAAAATACCCTTATTTATTTTAAAATTCATTTTCATGTGTATGGGGATATTTTTGTCTACAATAAACTTCACAATGAGACATTTTCATTATGCTATTTCTGGATGTAATTTCCTTGACCCATTTTCAAATTTCTTATTATTGCATCAATTTTTTTTATTACAATTTTCAAGATCTGCAATGATATAAAGAGAAGCAAGCAAGATACAAATGAATATGGAGACAACTTAAAAAGATTAATGTTAAATCAAAAATATTATAAAAGTAGATTTGCAAACCAACATGTCACTCGTTACCAAAAAAACCAACATGTCATGCTGATAAATAAAAGTTGAAATTTAATAAATAGGTGGTATGGTAAATAATAAGCAATCCTATGAACCAAAAAAGTCAAACAATCATCCTAATACTACTCGATTTGAATTGATCCAGTTTTGAGGAGTGAAACCGAAAACCAAACAATCATCTAAATAAATCCAATTTTTATTCCTTTTTTTTTTAATTTGGATTTCAGTCTTTTTTTTTAATCGATTTTGTTATTATCTATTGAATCGTTTTGAATTTGAATCTCCTCTAAACATAACAATAACATCATTCTCTCGCTCCTGTTTTGAGGTTGTAAGCCTAAATTCTACGTTGGATACACATCCATCGTTTCTCTAGGGCTCCCCGAACCATAGTTTACCACCACCCACCTAATAAAATACTACTATACTATTCATCGCTTCGGTACAACCTTCTAAGGAATCACAACCATCTTTCCCTGTCACAATTGCCGGCCTCCATACACATTCTTCTTCCCCATGCCAGGTAAACCTTACCCTTCTTCTTGGAATAATAATAATATATAGTAAAAAAAAAAATAGAAACAAAACTCTGAAAAAATATTTACCGTAGCTATTAGCTCTTATAGTATACTTGTTATCATTATAATCAGCCACTCCTCGAAATTAATCATTCCCGGATTGGTAGTATTCATATATCTCTCTCGAAATTCAATTTACAACATAATAATGCCCTCTGTTGAGTCTATTCGTTTCAATACCCTATCTGTCTACCATTATTATTACCTAAATTGGAAATATATTTTTATATTTTGATATTGCACATTATCATTATTATTAGCTAAATTGGAAATATATTATTATATTTTGATATTGCACATGTATTTAGTTATTAAGTTTCAAAAGGGGTTGCTTCATTGGTGTAAAACCCAGGTAGATCTCTAGGTATCGTATTAGACAAAGGGGCGATACTTTCTGAAAGGGGCAGCCTGTCACATACCCTAAATTGGAAATATATTATTATATTTTGATATTGCACATGTATTTAGTTATTAAGTTTCAAAGGGGTTGCTTCATTGGTGTAAAACCCAGGTAGATCTCTAGGTATCGTATTAGACAAAGGGGCGATACTTTCTGAAAGGGGCAGCCTGCCACATACCCTAAAAGGGATTAGCTCCTTACCCATACAGTGAGGGGACAAAAAAAAAATAGAAAAAATAAAAATGCTAACCAGTAGTATGTCCTTAGGGCACCTAAGGAATTAAAATAAGGAGGTTTTATTGGGAAATATTGTATTCAATATATTAAAAAGTGTGATGTGCTGAATCCTAATAAAAATTTACTCTTTGGTTATTTCTTTTCTTGAGGAATGCCCTTAGGAAAACCCATAAGAAAGAAGCACTTATGAAGTTTAATTAATGCATATTTAGAATAACAAAAACCCCTTAGAATTTATTTATTATTCCTAGCTTTCGTAGGATGGAAGTTAACATATTTTCAAAGTGCTTGTTGTAGGCATCATGGAAGAAAAAATAGCGGGGCTCTTGCTTTTTATCGTGTTGGGTGCTGCTTGGTCTCGTGATGCAAGGCACCTGGTAATTGCAAACACTAATCAATGGAGTAATGACACGGTGAACTCGGGTAACACTGTGGACTGATATCATTTTATTAATTAATTTTTGCTTCTTATAGTTTATTTATTGTTTAGTGAGATAGATAGAGCAGGAGGCTTTATTATTATTAACTGTGACATTTGTTCAACAATATTTAAGAAGGTGAAATTGCTTAGTTTTAAACTCGGGTTTTGCATTCTAGCCATGGATTCATGAGAATTATATTGTAAAATTTCGGTGGTAATTACAAATCACTATTTAAAACCTTGGTTCGAAGTTTAATAAGTGATGGGTATTTATTCTTAGCTTTTAACCATCATCAATGGCATAAACAAAGGAAGTTCATAGTTTGGCATCATATATGGAGAAATATCATTTTTGTTTAGTGGGTACCTGTGTTTGAGTGGGCATATTTTATGTTCAAAATATACTACTATAATCAAAATCCTGTTGTGGAAGTTTTTTTCTTAAAAAGCAAAGTGTTTTTTCTTTATAAATTAATCAAAACTAAACATTAGATGAAAAAAATGGCCAAAAGAATGGGATGTAAACAAAACAATCTTATTGTAATTGAACTGTACGATAAACATTAAACCCTACTCAAATAAGCTATATTATGATTTATGAAAGACTAAAAAGTCCAGTAATAGCATGGTGCGTTGATATCTGCTTCTCTTCTAGTTCTTTCCTTCACATAAGCTAAACATATAATGGCCAATTTTGGGATAGAAGCAGATTGCTGATGTTGTGACTGTCTTAGCTTGCTGACATCTATTCTTTGACGTTATAGTATTTTTTTTTGGGTGTAATCTGTTACCCCAGTGTTTCTCCTAATCTGGATTTTTCTGCTACTCTGCTAGTAAAGAACATTTATGTTTATTAAATTTAGCTGTTTGAAATGCTCTAATGATTTGCATAGGCTCTTAAGTCTACTTGATGGGAAAGGAAGATCAGTTCTAACATAGCGTTTCTTTTATGAAGCTTGACTAATAAAATGCTATAGTATAGATGAAGTATGGATGAAATTTTTCGAATTCTATCACCTTTAATAAGTTTAGTACTAAAGGTAACAATTTGCCAAAAAAAAATTAGTTTGACCGAATGTATAGTCTTTAGACTTGTACTTGGGAGAATATATAATTTCTTGGCATAGTGTTAGAATTTTGAAATAAAAATGCATCATGAATAACTCATCTTGTTGAAATATCTTCTAAATGCAGAGCAGAACAGACAATCAGATGTGTGCGCACTTTGTGAGCAATATACTGCCGAGGCACTTAATTATCTAAATGATAAGAATAACCAAAATGAGATCATTGAAACCCTTCACAATACCTGCTACCAGCTGTTTTCTTTCAAGAAGCGGGTTGGTTTCTTTTCCCGAATCTGTTTTGTCTTTGGATGCAGTTGTTCTCAGTTGAAAATTGACTTTAACTGTTAAACTGTTATAATTATGATTATGATTATACTTATGATAAGAGTGATTTAGGACATAAAAGAGGGACAATTATTATCACTTTATAAGTGTTTATAAGAGCATCAACACCCAATTATTATCACTTTATAGGTGTTTATAAGAGCATCAACACCCACTAACCAAAGTTATGTGCCCAAATAGACCTCACCCATTATTTTATTATTCTTCACACTTTTTTACACTTTAAGGACAAAACACATATTTTCACACCCATGAACTCATTTTTGTCCTTAAAATTGGGACCCACACACTACCCCACACTCTTAATATTTTATAATAAATAAAAACAACCACCAACTAACTATATTTTTCCCACCAAAACTATAACTATAATTTAAAATATTGTATATGATTATACTTATGATAAGAGTGATTTAGGACACAAAAGAGGGACAATTATTATCACTTTATAGGAGCTTATAAGAGCATCAACACCCATTAACCAAAGTTATGTCCCCAAAAGGACCTTGTTTTATTATTCTTCACACTTTTTTTACATTTTAAGGACAAAACACATATTTTCTCTATACCCATTAACTCACTTTTGTCCTTAAAATCGGGACCCACACACTACCTCACACTCTTAATATTTTGCAATAAATAAAAACAACCACCAACTAACTATATTTTTCCCACCAAAATTATAACTATAATTTAAAATATTGTATATTATTCTCTAACAATTACTTTTTGTTAAAATAATTTTTTGGCTTATTTATGGTTTTGGTCCCTATAAGTTGACCTCGTTTTGAATTTAGTCCTTAAATCTTTTTTTGACCTTGAATGGTCCTTAAATCTTTTTAAATTTTGTTTTTAGTCCTTAAATCTTTTTTTGACCTTGAATGGTCCTTAAATCTTTTTAAATTTTGTTTTTAGTCCTTCTGTTTGTCTTCTTCCGTCATCTGCTGACATGGCAGACAGTGTGCCATGTCAGCCCTTATATTGACTGCCAACGATGCATCTGATGTGGACCTCCGATTCATGCGAGCATGAACCGAGCATGAGCCGAGCATTAACCGTGCATGAGATATCGACCGAGTACGATGCAATTGGTAACGACATAGCATGGTTCGTGCTCAGTTCATCGTGCTCGGTCGATATCTCCCCTCAGTTTGGCAAGTCATGCTCGGTTCATGATCGGTTAATGCTTGGTTCCTGCTCACATGAGTAGGAGGTCCACATCAGATGCATCGTTGACAGTCAATATAAGGGCTGACATGGCACACCGTTTGCCATGTCAGCAGATGACGGAAGAAGACAAACAGAAGGACTAAAAACAAAATTTAAAAAGATTTAAGGACCATTCAAGGTCAAAAAAATATTTAAGGACTAAAAACAAAATTTAAAAAGATTTAAGGATCGTTCAAGGTCAAAAAAAGATTTAAGGACTAAATTCAAAACGAGGTCAACTTATAGGGACCAAAACCATAATTAAGCCTAATTTTTTATATTTCCACCCTAAATAAATGCCATAATAAATTGAAATACAATAAAATTAAATTTAAAATCCTAAAAAATGGTTCATCAAGGCAAATCGGTTATCTCTATTTTTTTTTACCACCACTGTATGTGGTTGTTGTTGCTGTTTAATTTTTTTTAATGTTTTTTTTTTTAAATAAAGGTTGTAAATTTGTTTTGTTTAATTTTTCTTGATGATGACGATGCTGTATATATTTTTGATGACGATGACGTTGTTGTTTGTATATTTTTTGGTTGTTTTTGTTGATCCAAGCGGTTGTTGTGTATATTTTTTTTCAATCCTCAACCAAAAATAACCATTGCCTTCTCATTTTGTTGATGATAATGTTTCTCTCTCCTCCACCTCTCCATTTTTCTGACACTTCTATGCCATTGTTGGAATTTCCACACCACCTACCTCGTAATATGTGGTATGGTTTAAATACTTGTTGGACTACTCTTCTTATTACCAATTGATTTTGAGATGAAACCTTAACATCCTGTTAACTGGAAGTTGAAATCGACAAAAGGGCAAAAATGTCAGATGAATAAGTGACGTCGACGGAAGTGTACTTAAACATTTATGTTTAAAAGTGACTTTGAAGGAGGTGAACGTGCAATCCGACAAAGGGTCAATTTCGACAAAGGAAGTGTATCGACAACATAAGTGATATCGAGGGAGGTGTACTTAAGTCTCACGACTTAAAAGTGACTTCGAAGGACGTGTACGTATGTCGACAGAAGGAAGAAACAGAAGGAGAGGTCTATGTCGAAGGTATAATGGCGTGAGAAAAGAGGAAGTCAGAGCAGTCAATCTTTAAGTTTTCCAATTTACTTTTCACCGCACTTTACTTTCTTGCACTTTACGTTTCCGCAACTTTAAATTCCCTGCACTTTACGTTCCTGCAAACTTTAAATCGCTTTCCATTTACATTCGACAAAGGTAGGTCTATGTCGACATGATTGCTCCGACTTCCTCTTTTCTCACGCCATATACCTTCGACATAGACCTCTTCTTCTGTTTCTTCCTTCTGTCGACACACGTACACGTCCTTCGAAGTCACTTTTAAGTCATGAGACTTAAGTACACCTCCCTCGACATCACTTATGTTGTCGATACACTTCCTTTGTCGAAATTGACCCCTTGTCGGATTGCACGTTCACCTCCTTCGAAGTCACTTTTAAACATAAATGTTTAAGTACACTTCCGTCGACGTCACTTATACATCCGACATTTTTGCCCTTTTGTCAATTTCAACTTCTAGTTAACAGAGGCCCCCCCAAGTTTTGGTATTCGACGCGCCTTTTCGGAGGATGCCAAAAGTTGTATCTTTTCCGAACCGTCTTTTCATCATTAGGATTCTGAAACGGTGAGTTTATCCATTCAAACTGACGCTTCCTATTGGACCATTGTGTTGGTCTCGAACATCTTTTCACTCCTTATTTAAACTTGATCACTCATCATTATCCCTCTTTCACGTTTCCTTGCTTGACACTGCATCTTTTTCCTTCCTTGACCTAAACCTCTTTTTTCCTTCAAAACTTTTCTCCAAACATGGCTATTCAAGGAGTTATTGATACCGAAATAGACTTGAATGTCAAGTACCATGAACGTAGTCTGATTATCCCTGTGACTTCCTTCATTCCTACTGATGGTGAACCCGTCAATCCATCTCCTGCTTTCTGGGCCCATTAATGACTCCATCAGAGGCTCAAGACCCTGTCATGAGTACTCACTTTCCTCTTTCCAATCCTGATGAGATTCGTCCTTTAGCCACCCTCGACCCCGTATACACTTGCCATTTTGAAAAGGAGTACTCTCGTAGGGTTTTGCGGAATGTAAAACCATTCCCCAAGTTTATGGACCGGTTCGAAAGATTACGGCCTCACAAGAACAAATCATGGAGAAGGGCCAGTTTTGAAGACCTTTTGATTCTGACAACTTCTGGTTTGCGCTATGATGATGGGCTTTTTGCTGCCGCATGCTACTTTTGGTGTCGCCGAACCAATTGTTTTCACTTCCGTTACGGCATGATGACTCCGACACGTTTTGATGTGGCCGCTTTGATCAGTCTTCGACCTAAGGAGAGATCTTGACTGTAGAGAGCAAACCTGAAAATGTTGTCTCCATAAGTGGTGGGTCTTACGCCTTTACCAATTATGTCGAAGCACGGTGGAACGATTATAAGGATTGCCCAACAGTTAGTGAAACTGAGCATGTCGAGTTCCTGACAGTCTGGCTTAGTGCTTTTGTTTTCTGCACCAAATCCCGACAGATTAACAAGTCTTTGGTGCCATTAGCCACGATCTTGCATGAGGAAAGACAAGTGGCTTTAAGTCAACTTCTCCTGGCGAAGTTGTATTCGACTATCAGTCACGTCTCCGACACTGTTAGGATCAATGATCAACTAGTAGCCAACGTCGGAGGCCCCACTTGGCTTTTGCATCTGTGGCTGAACGCCATTCTGAAACGTCATTTAACCTTCACCAACAATAATGTTTGTCTATTTAGATTCAACTACGGTTGTCTGGTGACGAATTATGACGTTCCTTCCCTTTCGTCCACTACCAACAGTTTCCTTCACTTCATGTGGATTTTTGCCAACATCTCTATGTCATCGACTGATATAGATTTTTTCCTTTTGCTGATAGGACCCTGGGACCCGACTGGTTCCATACTTCTTTTCCCGGTTCATGTATCGAAGAAAGGCAATTGAATGATGTCATCTGGGGACATTACTTGAGCCAGAAAATCCTGTTTAGTGGCTTACCTGATTCGTCTTCTTATGAAGACAAAGAAGTCTTTTTGTACTACCCGAACTGTGTGGCAAGGCAATTTGGCCTTTGCCAAGGACTACCTGCCCCCATGATTCCATCAGTGTCGCACGAATTCCATCATGGTCAATTGACAGATTACAAAGCTCCTTGGAAGACCATGTTGAATAGGTTCGTGTCGAAGAACCTTGCTTCCGTCAGCCATTTTAATCTTGTCGGCTTTACACCTTTTTTTCTGGCTAGTCCCAATTTTGTCCGTTGGTGGGAATCTTCAACACCTACCACGTGGATTATGACACCATCGTAGAGAGGATGAGTGCAAGAACTCCATCAGATTTGGCAAACGACAAAACAGGTATAAATACTTGTCTTCTTTTGCCTAAACTTCACTTTTCCCTTTCTATCTTCTAACTTGTCATCTTCCTTGCAGTGGCCAAACCCAATATTATTGATTATACTGCTGCGATCAAGGCCAATGCGCCGAAGAAGAAAGGTGGTGACCCTTCATCACCAAAGAAATCTAAGAAGCGGCGCCAGTCTAGTGCCATTGATGACTTTATCGAGGCCAAAAAACACCACAAGGGACGAACGGATACATTGTCAAACAAACATCAGACAGATCCTGAAAGAACTGATAGTTCTTTGATACGTCCACTCTCAAACAAACTTCAAGCCTCTACTGCCACGTCGGCTCCTCCTGTTTGTTCTGCCTCAGATCCCATAGTCAAACCTCAACAAGGTTCTCGTCCAAAGGCCAAGGGAATTGTAATAAGGGAACCGTCTGTTCATGTTAATGCTCAAAGAACGTATGGTGACGCATCCTTAATTGTCGATGTATCTCACAACAACCCTCGTGCTGGTGAATTCCTTCTGACCCCAGGACGCAATCTGTTTGAAGAAGAGGATGAAGTCGAAGACACCAGTTTTCAATTACAACGGCGTCCCACTCGTCGTCACGTGGTCATGGATGACTTGTCTTCCGATGATCCTCCCTACACCGTGGTTTCTCCAGAACAGGCCAACAGACTTAAGACTATCGAAGCATCTATGCAAAGATGCATTGATGACACTTCTTCGTCGGCTGTAAATGAAGTTGCTGCTCAAGACTCTGATCAAGGTTTTGTTGACACCATGCATCATAGTCCTCTCGACACTCAAGTCGTGGATTCCCCAGTTGCTGTCGTGGGGCCTGAAACCACTACTGCATGTGTGCCTCCCTTTGAGGTAATTAGGAATTTACTAATTCGCCCTTTCTGCAGCATTAAAGTAACCTCACCGAACTTTTCTCTTATTGTTTTTAGATCCCCAACGACCCAGTCCAACTCGAAGGTTTTGACGGCAGTTTACCAATTCCTTCCAACTCGAAGGTTTTGACGGCAGTTTACCAATTCCTTCTGCATCCACCTCTGCTGTTGCTCCCTTTGTTGAAATTCCTTCTTGTAATCCTTCTTCCAGCACCATGGCTCTCTCGATTCAAATGTCCCACTCCGGTGTTTTCTCCACTCTTCGGGAATTGATGGCTAAAGCGCGTTCTGTTGATGAAGCCGTGGATTCTCCTTCAAGAGACACCGAATCGGCTACGGATCAATTGATGGTGACTTTGAAGAACATTTGTTGTCGGCCTTTTAATCAGTTGTTGGCCGATTCTGCAACTGCTGAACTCCTGTCCTCCACCATCAATTAACTTTTACAACACCCTGTCCCAGAAGATGTTGAATCCAAGCTGACCAATCTGCAACGATTTGTGAATAATTGGACTACTGAAAGTCCAAAAATCATGAAAGACATCAAAGTTTATGAGGATGTCAAAACAAATCAGCATGAATTGGAAGCCAAAATTGTTGATTTGGAACAAGAGGATGTTGACTAGTCTTCCAAAGTTGATCAGAAACTTCAACAGATGAAGGAGAATGGGGCCAAGATTCAAGAATTGAAAGATGAGTTGGCCCGTCGGGAACAAGATCAACTGGAGATGAACCAATTCGTTGCAGCCGCCAAGATCACACAACAGGAGTTAACCGACAAAGTTGGTGCTTTAGTGGCTCCTTACCAACAGGTTACAGACGCACTTACTGCAAATTTGCAAGGCTATAAGGCTGGACTTCGACGACGAGATGCTTTCGCCAGGGAATGGCGTTCTTTTAGCAATTTGTTTGGATGAACTTTTGTTTTACCTTTTGCATCGTTTGTTTTTTTCACTTTGATTCCGTTGTATGGATTGCAATTCAATTTAATGAATGTTTACTTCTGTCATTGTCGGCTTATATTTTTTCAAATACTTGTTGTTGATTGCTTTAATATTTTTCCCCGAATCAACTTCGACTAACCCATATGCATTGCCTGAGAAGGCCTTTAACACTTGAAATGGTCCTTCCCATTTCGGTGACCATTTGTCGTATTCATTAGAACGTTTGTCGATTGGCAAGATTACTTTCCATACTAGTTCACCCGGTAGAAATGATTTGAATTTAATTCTGGCGTCGTAATACCTAGCAATCTTTTCCTTTTGTAGTATGATATTTTCTAACGCCAAAATTCTTTCGTCATGCACCTCGTTCAACTCGTCAATCATGGAGTTCCAGTAATCATTCACAGGCATTTCGTGTTGCCTCTGAAATCGTACTGATTCCAAGTTTATTTCGACTGGTAACATGGCCTCATGGCCATATGTTAACATATAGGGAGTCGTACCCGTGGCCTCATTTGGAGAATTTTCGGATGGCCCATAATTCGGATGTCAACGCTTCATGCCAATTTCGTGATTTTCCTTTGATCTGCTTCTTGATAATGTTGATGATCCACTTGTTGGCTGCTTCAGCTTGATCATTCGCTTGAGCATAATAGGGTGTCGAAGTCAATAATTTGATCCTTCTCGACGCCAGATATCCCTTCAATTTGCTTCCCAAGAAAATAGAAGCTTGATAAGTAATTATCGTTTCAAGGATCCCGAATCGGCAGACGATATAGTCTTCGATAAAATCGATCACTTGCTCTTGTTCGACTTTTACCAAAGGTATAGCTTCTACCCATTTGGTAAAATAGTCAACACCCACCAAGATCCTTGTATGACCTTTTGAAGAATGTGGAACGATTTCACCAATAACGTCTAGTGCCCATCCTCTGAAAGGCCCAGGCTTGACAATTGAATGCAATTCACCTGCTGGGACATTCTGGATATAGCCATGTTTTTGGCATTCTTCACATGACCTTGCAAAGTTCATGCAATCCGACACTAGCGTAGGCCAAAAAACCCTTTGCCTCCGGAGGATCCACATCATCTTCTCTCCAGCTTGGTGTGCTCCGCATATTCCCTCATGCACCTCTGCCAAAGCTATAAAAGCATCTTCTTTCACGAGGGACACTTCTAAATTTCCGTCGACTGACTTGTGATATAAATCACCTCCCAGTAAAGTAAACTTGGTAGCTTTCAACTTCAAACTTCGTTCAACATTAAAGGAAGGATTTGCCAAGTAGTCGGCTATAGGCTTTCTCCAATCGTCATTTGATGCCAGTGTATTTACCATAACTTCTCTTTCATGAGGAGGATACAACAATTCTTCGATCTGAGTCACGTTGTCTAAGACCTTCTTTGATACACGACATCTAGATGCAACTTGAGCCAAGTGATTGTCCTTCTGATTATGACACCGGTATATGTGTTCGACCGAAACATCATCAAATTGGCACATCATCTTTTGTGCCATATTGCAATATCTGACCAATTTTGGACTTAAACACTTATACTCATTAACCAACTGTTTAATAACTACCTAGGAATCTCCCTTAATAGCCACGTTCTTGGATTTTAGGAAAATTAAAATTTCAAGGCCGATTGAGATGGCCTCGTATTCAGCTTCGTTATTTTAACATTGGTATTTGAGATTGAACATGAATTCCGTAGGGATTCCGTCAGGGGACACAAGCAAGATTCCGACTCCTACCCCTTTTCTATGCGACGATCCATCAAAATACATCGTCCAAGGCCTCAAGCCAACATAATCGACAGATAATGCCACGTCTACACATGGGTGATCTGCCAAAAAGTCTGCTACTGCTTGGCCTTTGACGGCTTTTAACGGCATATACTGGAGTGAAAATTCCGTTAACGCTAAAGTCCACTTGCCGATCCTGCCATGGATAATTGGCTAGGATAGCATGTATTTAAAAACGTCGGACTTCGACAAAACTAAAACATGAAAACTTTTCATATAATGTTTAAGCTTTGTACAAGAAAAATAGAGCACTAAGCACAATTTCTCTATAGCACTGTATCGTGTTTCGGCATCATTTAACACTCTACTTAAATAAAATACAGCTCTTTCTACACCATTTTCGTTTTCTTGGGCTAACATACTACCTATAGTGTAATCAGATGGTGATATATACAATTTCAATGGGAAACCTGGTTGAGGCGGCATCATTACTGGTGGTGTTGTCAAGTACCGCTTCAAATCATCAAATGCTGCTTGTTGGTCTGGCCCCCAGTTGAATTCTTCATCTTGCTTTAGCCTCACGGGAGGCGAAAAGGCTCTAGTCCTTCCTGACAAGTTTGATATAAATATTCTTAAATAACTCACCTTGCCAAGGAATGATTGTACCTCTTTCTTATTTTTTGGAGGAGATGCTTCTATGATTGCCTTAGCTTTGTTCTTATCGAATTCAATGCTATTTCTGTGGACAAGAAACCCCAAGTACTGGCCAGCTGTGACTCCAAAGGTGCACTTTATGGGATTCATCTTCAAATTATGCTTCCTCATCCTGTTGAATGCCTTTTTCAGGCTTTCTAAATACTCCTCTTGGGTCTTGGATTTGATCACTACATCGTCAATGTATACTTCTAAGAACTTGCCAATCATGTCATGGAAAATCAAGTTCATTGCTCTCTGATATGTAGCTCCTGCATTCTTGAGTCCAAATGGCATCATCACCCATTCAAAGGTTCCAATAGCACCCGGGCATCTGAACGTCGTCTTCGACACATCGCCCTCAGCAATGAAGATCTGATTATAACCTGAAAAAGCATCTAACAAACTCATAACCTCATGGCAAGACGCTGAGTCTACCAACATGTCTGCTATCGGCATAGGATATTCGTCTTTTGGTGTGGCAGAGTTCAGATCCCTGAAGTCAACACAAAGTCAAATCTTTCCATTTTTCTTTACGACGGGTACTATATTTGCCATCCATTCAACATACCTTGCCGTTCTGATAAACTTTGCTTTCAGCAATCTTTCTATTTCTTCTTTAATCTTGAGGACTACATCAGGTGCAAAACGCCGAACAGCCTGTTTGATTGGTTTATGATAAGGTCGTAAAGTCAGCCTGTGTTCGACCAACTCCCTGTCGAGTCCTAGCATGTCCTCATATTCCCATGCGAAGCAATCTTTGTTCTTCCTAATGAAGTTGATGAGCTTTTGTCGAAAGTCCTCCTTCAACAATGAACTCACATAAATGGGTTTCGGCTTTTCAGCCGTTCCCAAATTTACTTCATCTCTGGGATCTTCACTAATGAACCGTCATTCTTCATTTGTCCATCCTCTCTCGAATCCCAAAGGGCTATCATCGACAATACAATCCTGGAATGCACCTGTCTGGATGGTGCATTGCATTCTGTCGGCTACGTAAGCCGACAGTCTTTCCAATTGTCGGTCAACCATTGTTACTGGTCGAAGGCCGCTGCTCGAAGGCCACTGCTCGACGGCCTTGTCCATCTCGACAATTGAAATCCCATAGTTTTCCATCAAACATTGGAAACGGAAGAGTAATTATGAGAGCATTTAATGCTTCACATGGCTATAAATTCCCCCTCTCGGAAACTGGAAAGGCCATGAGAGAATATGGAAAAAGCCAGAGCTCACCTTCACGGATTTTGGAAGGAAGTAAAGAGATTCAAATCCCACATAGCCTAAGTTCATGAAAGATCAAACATGTGGGATTGTGGTATTCAGGAGTTGAAGAGAAAGTGGGGAAATCTTCGCTCCAAATACCTTCCTTGTCCACATGAATGGTGAAAGACCAAACATGCGGGATTACATAGGGGTCATCCCTTGTATATCAAACCAATGTAAGAACTTCGAATTGGAGGAAGCATTGAATTTGATACATAAGCTTCGATGAAACCTTTGTAATTCTGCATGACCCAAGGTTTGTGCCCTGCTAGGGTCGAATTTTGGGTGTCTTTCCCATTAAAGAGGGAAAGGAAAAAGACCTCTGATGGCATTCTACTAGAATTGTCGGAGGCAAGTTCTTTGGTTGATTGGTGGTAAAACACTGTTGATCAAAGTACATGTCATCGGTATCAATCGAATGCATCTGAGGCCGACAATAGGCCGAAAGTCAATTCCGACAGATGGTCTATTTGTCGAAAGGGGCTTGATGTCGGTGGGCATCCCAGAACCAGAAGGCAGAAGCACAACAACGTCAATGCTTCGGACAACAAAGAGACTTAGACAAGAGTTTAAGTTGCTTTATTTCAGCCGAAGAAGAATACTTGCTTCATGGGGTTTCGACATCATAAGAAGGCTCGACAAGGTATCCATGAAGCCCAAACCACGACGTGGGCAATTACATCGTGGGGGATAGCGTAGTGGGTAGTTATTTAGATCGTGGCTTCTGCAGTTATGCAGAACGTGCGAGAATAATTTGTAATAGTTAGTGGATTCCTATGCCTACAAATAGGAAGTCCTTAGTTTGTAATCGGGGTCGGTTTCTAGGTTGACACACATTGGGCAAAATCCTACACATCTCACCGGAGCAGATAAACGGAGAAACGCCATTGTAAAGAACCTCGGTCTTCCACCCTTTTTAAATTCAATGCAATCTTTGCGTTTTCCAATTTACTTTTCACCGCACTTTACTTTCCTGCACTTTACGTTCCCGCAACTTTAAATTCCCTGCACTTTACGTTCCTGCAAACTTTAAATCTCTTTCCATTTACATTCCTCGCTGCACCGTGTTCTTGGCGTCGGTTTTTATTTCTTGCTGCCTTTTAAACGCTTTTCAGTCCGAATATTTAAAAAAAATATCAAAAAACGGTCAAGTTCCTTTACAAGATTACCACATAACCTATTGTTAGACTCGTTACCCACACCCCATCCATCATCGTCAGTTCGGCAGGCGTCGGACGAAAATCCCACAAACACAACCATGGTGAGTGTTCCAAACTATGGACAAAACCAAATTAAGGACAAGTTTGAGTCTCTCCACACTGATGCCAACAATCATGGACAGTCCCTAAATTTCCAAGGACATCCGAGTGTGGATGCTCTAAGGTGAATGTGAGAACAAGTCATACCTTATATCATACTCTCTCTGTCCCTTAATATAAGTCATTTTTATTTAATTCACGCAGATTAAGAAAAGTAATTATTAATTTCTCTCAAATTTAACAAAAATTATGTTGTCATTCCAAGGTTACCCCTATTTAAAACTTTATAACTTTATTCATTTTTTTCTCTACTATAATTATTACCTTATCACCCCTATGCAATTATGAGGGGTGTATTTGGAATAAACTCTTTAATACTACCTAGATATTTTAAAACGACTTATAAAAAGGGACACCAATTCTACCAAAATGATGGGAGTACATATTTGCTCCAGCCCTGTTATTTATACTTAAAAATCTGAATATTGAATTTGACAATATATTTCTTTTATGTCTATCTCCTTGAAACATTTTCTCCGCTTGGGGGGAAAGGCCGCATACATTTACCTTTTACTTCTTATATGTCTATCTCACTTTTATCTTCTTTATGTACACACATTTGGAAAAATATATAAAAAGAGCCGACTTACACAAAATATTTACCTTTATACTTGTGTCTCTTTCTTTTGTATTGCTCAGTGCATTGAATTGGTGGATTACTATGCTCCTCTTTTCTTTTCACAAGTAGCTTCGATTCTGCCCGGAGAACTCTGCAAAACTGCCAACCTTTGTCCATACAATGGAAAGATGTCTTCATCACAAGTTCAAGAAAACGGTTGTGCCTTTTGCAAAGATACTATTTCATCCTTAGTGGTTAAGTTGAAAGATCCTGACACCGAGGTTAGTAATTTCAAATTTTACATGCTGACGTGACAGTTTACCTTGTCCATCCCTGATGTATGGGGAAGTTTTCTGCATTATTTTTCAATCCCACACCTGACTTTCATCTGCAACAAATTTTGATAGTTGTTGCATACTTTCCATATATTTACAAATCAGACTTTCTTTGTTTTCAAGAAAGCCCTTGGTTGGCTACAAAACAGAAAGAGGAATTTTATTATGGTATATGGACATAGCAGCGCATAAAGAATTATATGCACACCATTTTAACATATAAACTAGGTCATGTAGATTTTCCTCTATCTTAGCTTTTGTTTGTTATGAGAATGAGGATTTGCGAAGAATCCCAGCCTTTTATTATATCAATGTTTGAAATTGAAAAACAGAGAAGATATAGTCTTTGAACAATATTGAAGCATTGTATTAATGTTTCAACATGGTTACATTTATTTTGTACAACACCTTAGACAACTTTACTATTTACAGTACAACATAAGATACTTGCACTCAGGGCTGGCCTGAGAAAGGGCAATGAGGGCGGTTGTCCTGGATCCAAAACATTCAGGAGCCCATAATTTTTTTTAATAGTATATTTATTTTTGAAAAAAAAATTAATAGTCGCAAGTTTTTTTTTATCTCTTAATCATCAATGATTTTTAGTATAAACTTCAATTTGTCTTTTTCATTTGCTCACTTAATTTATAAATAAATGAAGTAATAAACTTTAACTTTGCAACCCAACATAAAAAAAAAAGTTTTTTATTATCTCTTTACTTGATAACTTTTTATTTTATTTCAAATCTTAATTATTTTTTAATAATTAGTTTTATTATTGATTAATGTCATTGTTTTAATTAATTATATGTATATATACTACATTTCTAATTGATTTTTTTAGATTTTTTTTATGAATTAGGACCCCCAAATTCTTTTTTCGGTCCTAGGACCCGAAATAAGTTAGGATCGGGCCTGCTTGCACTTTGCAACAGATGCTCAAAAAAGTTTTTCGTTTATGTTTATTACAAGAATGTGACTGGCTTGCAGCTTGCTAATGTACCAGGGCTGATGACTTACGTTACTTCCACCTAAAAATATTTCAAGTCTGAATTTGTCATGGGTTTTAGCTTCGTTCTTATACAAATAACTTAGCACCCTAAAATATTTCAATTTAGCTTTGCCTTCTATTACTTTTGTTTTAGCCCCACCTTCCAATGTTTTAATCCCAGTTCCTCCCCCGCTTGGTTTTAGTAACCTATTGTAGAATATGCTGACAAAAAAAAACCTATTGTAGAATATACGACTAACAATTTATTATCAAATGTCAGCTACAGATAATGCATGCATTATTGAAGGTGTGCAATTCGATGGAGAAGCTAACAAAGAATGTAAGAAAATTCTGAGAAACTCTAGCATTTTTTATTCAATTACCCTTACATTTTATAACACCGTGTGGCATGGAGTCTATACTTTGTGATTGCTCAAAATGAAGTTTCGGATCCTTTCATGCTAGTAACGTGACAAGGTTATATTACAAGTATGGCAAAAGCAACTAATTTAGACCCCATCATTATTTGTGTATGGTCTATTAATTTTACTTTTGTCTCTTTATCTCTAAACAAGGCATCACTTATTACGAAAACCATATGTTCTAATCCCTTGATCTACCTCTTCCCTACTCACCATATACACTTATAAAGAAAGAGCAAGAGAACATAATTTTGGTATAGAATTTTCCCGGTTTATGTATTTAGATTTTTCTTGTCTAATTGCTTGCAGTGCAAGAGGTTGGTTTTCGAGTATGGACCTTTGGTCTTTGTCAATGCAGAGAAGTTCCTGAAGACGGAAGAGATATGCACTGCAATACATGCCTGTCCAGCTACCACAGTAGTTAGCCAGGAAGAAATACCCTTGGTTTCTGACTCTTAATCTTGGGAAAAGAATTCTACCATATTTATGAAAGCTTATTGATTTTAGCTGAACTACTACTACACGAAGAAATACCCTTTGTAGTGCAATATCTACTATCATTAATCATAGTGGCAAGTATATAATTATGAAATGCCAACTTCATACTATGTCTTTCTTCATTACGATTGTTGTAGTGATGATGTAAATCTTCTTCCATGTATTTTCTTGATCGTCAATCTTGCAACCATAATAAATTACCCTAAATAATAAGGCATGTATTTATTCTTATAAGATTATCTAAGCCAAAGAGATCATTTTTTTCATTGTTTTTCCACAAGTTTTGCCTTGTCCACTACAAGATACTAGGCAATATCATTAATTTAAGGCCATTAATTTATAATTAAAAAATATAAATGGTTGAGATTGAATGAGTAAAATATACGTAATGTCCATTTTACCCATCTCCTTTGTCCACCTTCCAAACACCTCTACCACCACACACTCCTTTCTCCTCCCTCATGATAAGGGTAAAGTTCTTTTTACCCACCACATCATTTCCTCCCAACAGTCGTAAGAAGCATTACAAATTCAGATCCACCCATGACTCATCAATCATCTTCATTACTACTGCATTGCATGATCATCGGAGATGAGGTGTCACTTCTTGAGGAGGTTGGTTTGGGTGGGGGACGTGACGGTGCCGTCGGTGATGCACAGGTACTGGTGGCATTGATTTGCGACATGGTTCTTCGATTTGAATTGTAATGGAAGAGATTCACATAACCTATCCATGTTCTTAGTGTTCCACAAGATTTGGAAAGATGATGTTTTCTGTTGAAGATTATGAGTTATTTGGTTAGTGGTAATGGGTGTGAGTTGGGGGAAGGGGATGTTGCTGTTGTTTTGTGTTTGGAGAAGCAACTAATCTATTATCAGCTCCAACAGAGATATGAAGATGGGAAAGAAGTATGGTGAAGGGGGATGGTGGTGAGTTAAAGATGACAAGGGTAAAAAAGGAATTTTCATTACAAAATAACAGAGTGGTGGATCAACCTAAAACTCACATTGTGCATCAAAGAATCTCTCCAAGATACTATAGCTTGGCCATCACTAATTTGTTTTGGTTGGCTACATGTAATGAGCATTTTTAATATACTCCCTTTGTCCTTTATTGTAGGCACTATTTTGGTAGAATCGGTGTCCCTTTTTATAAGTCGTTTTAGAATATCTAGGTAGTATCAAAGAGTTTACTCCAAATACACCTCTCATAATTACATAGGGGTGATAGGGTAATAATTACAATAGAGAGATAAATGAATAGAGTTGTACAGTTTTAAATAAGGGTAACTTTGGAATGATAATATATTTTTTTGATAAATTTGAGAGTAATAATTGTTTTTCTTAATTAGAGGATAAAATGGGATTCAAATAAAAAAAATTGTTTGGCTAAGGCCCATTTACTTAACACAGCCAAAACCGAAAACCCAACCGAGTCCTCATCTAAAATTGTAAACTGTGTGGGACCCGACATGTAACACCCTGCAAATTCCTCGTATTAATTTGAAATACTAAAGATAATTATTTTTGAGAAAAGTCTCTTTGAAAGAATGTTTTTTTGAAATAAATTTCTTAATTCACGTTTTTAAGGTGATAAATGATTTTAAAAGAATGATTTTTCATGAGATAATGGTAAAAAATTTAAGGCTGAGTTTTGGAAATAATTATGTGATTAAAATTCTTTTAGGAAAATGGTGAATTTTAACTAGTTGATAAAAGGGTGTCTTGATTTCTAAAAATATATGCTTGATATTTTTGGTGTTATTATGATACATGAATAATTTATTTTATATATGAGTATGCATATATGTGTGCGGTCCTCGTATATGCATGCTTAGGGTTATGGAAATTTAGTAAATGCAAATTATGTGACGATGTATGCATGAATGTGGGAATGGTTGAGGTGTGCATGAGTATGTGTGTGAATGTGTATGTGAATATGTGAGTGATACGTGTAAGTGTGTGTGTATGCATGAGAATATATGTGTGTGCAACGTGTGAGTGCATGGGTATGACCGTGTGTTTGTGTGTGGGTATGTGTGGTCGTGTAAGAGAAGAGGAACCAACCTAGATAGATTTTCTTAAGCATTAAGAAATAGAAAATTCAAGTGGGAAACAAGTGGAAGCCTAGGGTGATGACTCATGAAGCCTAAGAGAGACTTTCTCTTCACTTTGTCCCCCTTGACAAATCCCTCCCATGCAACTAATTAAGTGGACCGAATTATCCTTGAACCATAGCCTAAACCGAGGACAAAAGAGGAAACTTCCACCTCTTGACTTTGCCCACATAAAACCGTGTGTGTGTATGAGTCTTGGCTTTAGTTCATTGTAACTTCCCCAAATTTAATTCCAGGATTAATTAGGAAAACCTAAGCTAGAATTTATGATAAGAACCATAGGAAAATCATGGGTAGGAGTTAAGTGTTGTGTCTTAGAGTTAGAATTGGCCAAATAGGAGTTTTCCTTAGAGTAATCGATTACTCTGAAGGGGTTAATCGATTACTGGGCCTCTGGTGAAAACACTTAAATGTTGCAGCATTGATAATCGATTAACTCATAGAATTAATCGATTATTTTGGTGAAGTAATCGATTACTTCAGGTGACTTAATCGATTACTTGCCCTCTGTCAGAAACACTAAGAAATGTTGCATTGAAGGGTAATCGATTACTTGGGGTCAAGTAATCGATTATTTCAAGTCTGATGCAGAAAATAAAAATAAAGTCTGGGGGCAGAAACGTAATTTCCACCCCCTTATCCCTTATTTCAACCACCCATTCCCCTTCCCCTTATCCCATTCGACTCTCCCCTCTCTCTCTCATGCTTCACGCTCTTCTCTCCTTCTTTCTCCCTTCTTCTTGCGATTTGAAGCTTCCATGGAGGCTTGGAGCTTCAAATCATCAACCCCCATCATCTCCATTGGTTCCTCCATCATCAAGCTTAGATCCTTCCTCCATGGCTATTTCTCTCTCTTTCACTCCCATCTCCATCAACAACCAACACACACCCACAAAACCACCACAAACCACCCAAAATCCTTCCTTCCAAGCCTATAATCTTGAAACCCACCTCCTCCCAACAGCTCTCTCTCATGTGTGACTCTCTTTCTCTCTCCAAGGGTTTTTCTCTCTCCTCCAATCTTGAAGAATGGAATGGAGATCGGTCTAGGGGCTTGGAGTCAAGGTAGATCCGGAGTAGATTCGAGGTTTTTGGAGCTTTGTGTGGGCTCTTTCCTTCTCCAAGGTAAGGGGAGTCTCTTTTCCACACTTTGAGTTAGGGATAGTTGGGGTATATAATAGGATTTGGGCTAAGTAGTTGAATTGGGTTGTGGGTAGCAAAATAGCACCAGTTATAAGTTGGTTTAAGAAGAATGAAAGTAATTTGGATTAATTTAATGATTTAATTTAAGTGTCATAAAATTGCTAACAATCCCCTTATGTATGTTGTAAATGTAGGAAGTGAAGAACCCTAGGGAGTTGACTTATATTTAAGCATGCTGAGACATACCTGAGTATGTCGACTGATTTTGTGAATATATGTTGTTTGTTGATCGTTGCTAGGTTTGTTATATGTGTGAAAAATGAATATATAAATGGCTAAGTGTTACTAATATGATAAATTAACAATGTTGGCTATGAGGTGGAGTAATAACTAATGGACATAGGGATAATATTTGAATGTTTGAATAATAGGATTAAGGATTAATTATGATATTATAAACAATACAACCTAATAAGTATGAAATAGGATTAGTGGTTATAAGGATATTTCATGGCGAATGATAATTGTTTATGTAATGATGAACATGTTTATTTTAGGATGCTTGAAAATTGGGTTTTAGCCTTAGTTTGGAATGTAGGTGTGGGTGAATTACATTGACGAATATGACTGGAATATAAACGAAGTTAATTTTGCGTTGTTATGTGATGTTGAAATTGAGAATGATGTGAATGCATGAATGTGGATGATTGCTACTTGTTATAAATGGCTAATTGAATTGTGTGATTTGTGGTGAATGTGTTTGGATTGATATGGACGGTTGAATTGATCATTGGGACATTGGGACACTAGGTGTTCTTGCTAGGTGTACAAACGCCCCATTAGGGCCTAGGTACTCATCAGGCTAAAACGCCCCACTAGGTGTAAATGCCCCGTTAGGAGTCGATGTCCCAAAATGATCAATTCAACGAAAACTAAAAGACTGGAAAATGTGAAAAGGACTAAAGTATGTAAATTGAATATGCTAAGGAATTTAATGAGTATGAGCAAAGATTATATGTATCAGTCCTAACGGGTGAGGCCTAGTGGGTGAAAGTCCTGATGGGTGAATAAAGTCCCTAATGGGTGTACAAACGCCCTAGCAGGAGCAACCAAATTACCTAGTGGTACAAACTAAAAGAATAAGGATCAATGATGATATAAGTCAATTGTAAAGTTAAGGACTAAATATAAGTAAGCGTCCCGATGCTCACTTAAGCTACGACAATGTGAGGTCACGGGCAGATTATAAGGTTGTAGCTTGGTGCTCACTTAAGCTACGGCAATGTGAGACCAAGATAAAATAAAGGAAATGAAAATGATTTTGGAAAATGTGAAAGTGAAGCATTTTGTTATCCATGGCTTGATTTGATTATGATGCTTAAGTTGCTATTATGTGCTCTTAATTATCTTATAATTCACTGTGTTGTGAAAAGGTCTCAGCCTTATGTGGTTAACATTTTAGGTGAATGAAGAGGAGCTTGAGGATCTGAGAGTGTCGCAGCAGAAGTCATGGAAAGAAGGAAAATTTTATGTTGCGCTACTCTTATTGTATTTGAAATACCCATTTTAGAATGTAAATTTAATTTATGAAAAGGAATTTTTAAGTTCCCCATTTCAGAGTATTAAACCTTTTAAATGATATTTTTAAATAAAAGTTGGGTGTTACATTTATGGTATCAGAGCAGTTCCTTCCTTTCCGACCTGAGGGAAAGTGGTCCCGATATCGCTGCGAACACTCTCATCTCAAGCTTCTTCTCCATAGGTGATACCCTTTTAAGTGAAAATGTTTGATAGTAAAAGAGAATAGAATGTGATTCTTTGGGAACCTAAGTAGGATCCCTTAGGAATTCAAAGAATTACATCCTATAAGTGTGGCACGTTTGTAAGTAGAAAAACTTCAAAAGTGCAATTGATTATTGTTTAAGGGATGCAAAGTCTAAGTTGAGTTAATTAAAAGTTAAAGTTTCTTACAAAGGAAATCTTACTAATTAATAACGGAGTGCATAAACTTTAGCTGGATAACGAAGGCTATTACCACTGATGGAATGTAGTGTCGGAACTGGCCAATCCGATGTTGCATTTGTCGGGAGGTGACGTCGTCGAAATCTAGGAGTTTGTGTATAATCGTGAATTAGTAATGGATCTCCTGTGTATAAAACTTATGTGTAATTCTTTTATGTATATTTGCTTTGCTAAGTGTTTGGTGTGTGATCTTAATGTATGATTGTTGAGTAATTTGGTGTCAAAATAATTGAACCAGGATTAGAAATGGAACCGCATGAAATAAATAAATTATGGATCTCGGATACTAATCCAACCAAGTGATTAAGGTCATGTTGATTCAATTAGTATTCAAGAGAACGAAAAAAATAGGGTTTATGCTAAATTAATAAGCGGTTCTGTAACTAAACTTGATTCAAGTGATCGAGGCATCAAATGAAAATAGGCATCGAGAACTAACCGATTGGATTTGAACCACTAGATCATATTAATTTGAGTTACCAATAAAAACAAAATTTTGCCCAAATTAAGAAGTGGTTGGAGTTCAATCAAAAGGTTCTCGAAATATGCTTACATGTGGAATGGTGTAGTGTTAAAGTAAGCGGACCAAAAATTAGAAGTGGAACCATGAGAATCAAAATGATTTACTACCTCGATTCTAATCTATTCGAGTGACATAGTGGCACCGGTTAGATTAGACTCCATAAAAACAATAAAAACATTTATGTTGAACTTGTAGTTGATTCCACCACTAATTTGATTCCGGTGACTTTAATATTAATCGAAAGTCAAGTTGAAGCTTCTAATGATTGAACTTGAACCCCGAGCTATTATAATAAAACTTTGTAACGAAAAGAGATTTATTTAATCGAGGATGGGGTTAAAATTCGACATAGAAGTTCTTACCTCACTTTTGATTACATCATTGGTAGTGCATTTGGTATATAGGAAAAAGTCTATGTTTATGTGGAAATGAACCTAAACTGTCGAACATGTTTTCAAAATAATTTGGGATTAATAACTTTTCAATTCCCCTCTTTATGAGAAGTCCCAAATCATTTTCCACTAAGCATTGACTAAAAGTGTTGTTTTTGAAAAATTGTGTTCTTGATGAACTGCATTTTGTTTGTGTATGTTTGGTTGATATGTGTGCTTGTTATGTCTTTGTGCAAAGTGAAATTTGTGTTTGATGCTTGTGAGTGTTTAAAATGAATTTTTAAAAGTTGCACCGAACCACAATCATTCTAAATGGATCGTGAGGTCGCCTAACAAATTTTCAAGAACTAGTAAGAAAATCAAGGACTTCTAAGTGATCGAGTAGTGAATTAACTTGACTGTTTGTTATCAAGTCTCACATCGATCAAATAGGAACCCTTATTATGCGACTCAAATCAATTCGGAATGAAAACTCAAATTTTAAACTTGAAGTAAAAAGGGAATGTAATTGTCTCAACTTTTGAAGATTAATTAAAAGTAAATTTTTCCAAGTTCAAGGCACATCCCCTCTTTCTTTGAGTTTATTCATCTTGAGTGATTTGTCACTCCTTCATCTAGGATCTTATGAAATTAGATGAAGGTAGCTCATCATGGTAAGGTGCATGATTAAAAGTTTTAGTGAATTTTCAAATGAAATCATTTGTTTCTCATTAAGAGAGGAACCTAATTTGCAAAAGAATTTTGTTTTATAAATGTGTTATTGTTTTCTAAATATTCAACTTGTACGGGATCTTTTCTTAAATTTTGAATCCCCGTACTTAGTGATTTTTTTTTTCAAACCAAAGGTTTTAAAGACTTATGTGTTGTAGTTAAATGTTTTCTTTTGGGTAATCAGGGTTTTTATATAAAGGGAAAACTAAGTTTTTGGGTTTAGGATTTTGTTTGACTTGGAAGAATTAATATAAGCAACCTAAGGTTGAATCTTTGTTTCGTGTAACATATCAAGCCAATTGGAGCAAGCTAGTATTTTAAACAAAACGAAGTTAATGTGCTCTAATCGGTTTGACAATTTTACACAACCTTGGGCCAAGAATAGTTGATGTCCCATCAAATTTTAAAGTCAATGGGAGTTGTTTGTTATTTTAAATGGATTTGACATAGGTTCACCCCGACCATTACAAATCTTTTACAAAGTGGTCATAGGGTCAAAGGTGAATCTAATGAACTCTGAATTGACTTGAAAATTTACCATAATGTTATGTTATGTTCAGGGACACTATCTTCCAATTCTTCGAAAACCTTGGGAAATTGGATTTGTAAAACGCATTTTAGTTGAAAACTATGTAAGTCCTATTCCCCGAACCCCCTTTTAAGCGATTTTCAAAATATGTGATGATGATTGTGAATGTGTTTGTAGAGGTAAGTGTTAGCCCTAAGTTAGACTAGAAATAGTTAGGAAGGAAGCCAAGTCAAGTCATGTTTAGGTTTATGGTGTAAGATATTGTGGATTGCTGTGTGAATGTTTGACCCTTGATTGATGCTTATATGATTTATGTTATGTGAATGATGGATGTGTTTGATTAGAGTTTAGGTTATAAGTAATATATTGTAGAGTTAGAGTATAAGTAACCCCATTAAGGTAATAGTATTTAGAAAGTGTTAGTGCCCTGTCCCACCTTCGAAGTAGGATTCCGGTGGGAAGCCAGCTGACCATGGGAATCTGTTAGAACCGCAGCCTGGAGGTTGACCCAAATTAAACCATAATAGGTGCTCTTCAATGAGTGCAAGAATCTTGTGCACATTCATGTTGAATGATATGCCAATCCCAAGTGGGGGAGTAAACCTAAAATGAGCCAGTTGCGTAGCTTAGCAAACCTTTTTCCGGGATGGTTCTCCAATTAAGGATTGTGAGCGGAATTTCGGAGACGAAATTCCAATAAGTGGGGGAGAATTGTAACATCCCAAAATTTAATTCCAGGATTAATTAGGAAAACCTAAGCTAGAATTTATGATAAGAACCATAGGAAAATCATGGGTAGGAGTTAAGTGTTGTGTCTTAGAGTTAGAATTGGCCAAATAGGAGTTTTCCTTAGAGTAATCGATTACTCTGAAGGGGTTAATCGATTACTGGGCCTCTGGTGAAAACACTTAAATGTTGCAGCATTGATAATCGATTAACTCATAGAATTAATCGATTATTTTGGTGAAGTAATCGATTACTTCAGGTGACTTAATCGATTACTTGCCCTCTGTCAGAAACACTAAGAAATGTTGCATTGAAGGGTAATCGATTACTTGGGGTCAAGTAATCGATTATTTCAAGTCTGATGCAGAAAATAAAAATAAAGTCTGGGGGCAGAAACGTAATTTCCACCCCCTTATCCCTTATTTCAACCACCCATTCCCCTTCCCCTTATCCCATTCGACTCTCCCCTCTCTCTCTCTCATGCTTCACGCTCTTCTCTCCTTCTTTCTCCCTTCTTCTTGCGATTTGAAGCTTCCATGGAGGCTTGGAGCTTCAAATCATCAACCCCCATCATCTCCATTGGTTCCTCCATCATCAAGCTTAGATCCTTCCTCCATGGTTATTTCTCTCTCTTTCACTCCCATCTCCATCAACAACCAACACACACCCACAAAACCACCACAAACCACCCAAAATCCTTCCTTCCAAGCCTATAATCTTGAAACCCACCTCCTCCCAACAGCTCTCTCTCATGCATGACTCTCTTTCTCTCTCCAAGGGTTTTTCTCTCTCCTCCAATCTTGAAGAATGAAATGGAGATCGGTCTAGGGGCTTGGAGTCAAGGTAGATCCGGAATAGATTCGAGGTTTTTGGAGCTTTGTGTGGGCTCTTTCCTTCTCCAAGGTAAGGGGAGTCTCTTTTCCACACTTTGAGTTAGGGATAGTTGGGGTATATAATAGGATTTGGGCTAAGTAGTTGAATTGGGTTGTGGGTAGCAAAATAGCACCAGTTATAAGTTGGTTTAAGAAGAATGAAAGTAATTTGGATTAATTTAATGATTTAATTTAAGTGTCATAAAATTGCTAACAATCCCCTTATGTATGTTGTAAATGTAGGAAGTGAAGAACCCTAGGGAGTTGACTTATATTTAAGCATGCTGAGACATACCTGAGTATGTCGACTGATTTTGTGAATATATGTTGTTTGTTGATCGTTGCTAGGTTTGTTATATGTGCGAAAAATGAATATATAAATGGCTAAGTGTTACTAATATGATAAATTAACAATGTTGGCTATGAGGTGGAGTAATAACTAATGGACATAGGGATATATTTGAATGTTTGAATAATAGGATTAAGGATTAATTATGATACTATAAACAATACAACCTAATAAGTAGGAAATAGGATTAGTGGTTATAAGGATATTTCATGGCGAATGATAATTGTTTATGTAATGATGAACATGTTTATTTTAGGATGCTTGAAAATTGGGTTTTAGCCTTAGTTTGGAATGTAGGTGTGGGTGAATTACATTGACGAATATGACTGGAATATAAACGATGTTAATTATGCGTTGTTATGTGATGTTGAAATTGAGAATAATGTGAATGCATGAATGTGGATGATTGCTACTTGTTATAAATGGCTAATTGAATTGTGTGATTTGTGGTGAATGTGTTTGGATTGATATGGACGGTTGAATTGATCATTGGGACATTGGGACACTAGGTGTTCCTGCTAGGTGTACAAACGCCCCATTAGGGCCTAGGTACTCATCAGGCTAAAACGCCCCACTAGGTGTAAATGCCCCGTTAGGAGTCGATGTCCCAAAATGATCAATTCAACGAAAACTAAAAGACTGGAAAATGTGAAAAGGACTAAAGTATGTAAATTGAATATGCTAAAGAATTTAATGAGTATGAGCAAAGATTATATGTATCAGTCCTAACGGGTGAGGCCTAGTGGGTGAAAGTCCTGATGGGTGAATAAAGTCCCTAATGGGTGTACAAACGCCCTAGCAGGAGCAACCAAATTACCTAGTGGTACAAACTAAAAGAATAAGGATCAATGATGATATAAGTCAATTGTAAAGTTAAGGACTAAATATAAGTAAGCGTCCCGATGCTCACTTAAGCTACGGCAATGTGAGGTCACGGGCAGATTATAAGGTTGTAGCTTGGTGCTCACTTAAGCTACGGCAATGTGAGATCTCGAGCAAAGTATAAGGTTGCACCTTGGTGCTCACTTAAGCTACGACAATGTGAGGCTAAGGGCTTGGTGCTCACTTAAGCTACGGCAATGTGAGACCAAGATAAAATAAAGGAAATGAAAATGATTTTGGAAAATGTGAAAGTGAAGCATTTTGTTATCCATGGCTTGATTTGATTATGATGCTTAAGTTGCTATTATGTGCTCTTAATTATCTTATAATTCACTGTGTTGTGAAATGGTCTCACCCTTATGTGGTTAACATTTTAGGTGAATGAAGAGGAGCTTGAGGATCTGAGAGTGTCGCAGCAGAAGTCATGGAAAGAAGGAAAATTTTATGTTGCGCTACTCTTATTGTATTTGAAATACCCATTTTAAAATGTAAATTTAATTTATGAAAAGGAATTTTTAAGTTCCCCATTTCAGAGTATTAAACCTTTTAAATGATATTTTTAAATAAAAGTTGGGTGTTACATTCATTTCACATTTCCTTCATTCATTTCACACACCAACACAAACACTTTGGTCCAAGAGCAACACAAAACTCTTGAGACCCTTAGAGAAAGAGAGAGTGACCGAGAAGGGAGGAGAGGAAAAGAGGAGTGGAAACCCAAACCTCCCAACCCAAACACCTTGATTTCTTCCTTCAATCCCTTTCTTCTTCAAAGAGTGAGGAGGAAACCAACCATTGACCCTAAGAGAGAAGAGGCCGAAGCAACTCTAGGAGAAGAAGAGGAGATCAAGACCTAAACCTAGGAAATCCTTGAAGATCAGGTGTTCAAGAGGACTAGAAGCCTTTCTTCTTGGTATAACCGAAGATCCTAGGAGTATTAGGACTAGTTTTATTTTATAATCTTGTAATCCTTGTTTATTCTCTTTGCATGCTCATTTTATGTTTTGAGAAATGACTCTACGTGTTGATCTTTCTTAACCTTGGACTTTTAAAGACTCCATTTAATTTGTAATATGTGTATATTATGTTTGATGATTCGGTTGGTGTTGTTTATGCTTGATCTTGATGTTTTTCTTTTAGATCTAAAATTTTGTTTATAATCCTTGTGAATTTAGAATAGATCTTCTTGCATGTGTGGTTTTGATGTTTAAAACCGTGAACTATGAAATGTTCAAGTGTTTGTTTGGTAAATAAATGTTTGATATAAACTTGTTTTTGAGGTTTTAGTCTTGCATGTTAGTTGATGATGATTTTTTTTTTATGATCTTGAACCTTTGCATGCCTTAATGTGTGTCTTGATCTTTGGTTTTGGGCTTTGATCTTGACCTTGTCTTTGATTCGTGTTTTGATCTCTCATTTTTGTTTTGATTATGAGCTTTGCATGTAAATTTTAAAACAAAAGCTTCGATGTTTTCTTTAAGTATGTCTCAGTTTTGGTTCTTTTCTCACTCAAAAACGATTTTGTATTTTACCTGTGTTCTTATGTTCAATTCCAAGATTTGATCTATATGATGTAAACACATGCATGTTGGTATTGAGCTTTAAAAAGTTATTTTATGTTTCTTTGAAAAATGAATTGAAAGTGTTTGTGTAATCTATGATTCTTGCATGTTAAAAATTTAAATGAAAAGAGTATATGTCCTTTGTTGCATGCCTCGGGTTTTTAGGAGAAATTAGGGAAAATAAGCTTCAAAATAATTTTCCTTGTATGATCATGATTCAATCCAAGTGTTGAGTTTGTGCATGTTGTGTTCGGGCTTGATCCATGTTTTTAATTTTGTGAAAACTTGATATATGCTCTATGTTCTTGCATGATTCTTGATTTGATTTAGGTTAAAGAGAAATAAATTTTTAGTTTGATTATTTTCCAAGTCGTAGCCCACGGTTTTGTTAAGAAAGAAGAAATTAATTTCATGAGTTTGTGTGTGTTTGAGGATGCATAAGTATTGCTTTGATGTGTGTATATTTTCGGTTTATGCTTGTTAATTAGGATTAGACTTCTCTTCCATGAAAGTAACATAAGGACAATATATGCATTTTGTAAAATAATTGACTAGGAATAAGTTTTGTGTTCAATTGAATTTATATATGTGTATTCGGTTTGTGAAGTCTAAGAAGGTTTAAATGATTTGGTAAAAGTGAAATGCTTTTGAAAGTAATTGGGTGTTGACTGATTTAAATTAAGTATTTGAGTTGTGAGGTATTCGAATGAATGTTTGTGATAAAGTGAATGGTTGATTAATTGTTTATGTGTTTTGTTGATTAAAGTGTGTTATTAGTTGTATGTGTAATCGGTTTTGAGTTTGATTTGATTTGATTGAAATTGTTGGATTGTGCTTATGGCTGTCCTAAACTTATGTTATGACAAAAGCTTGAATTCTAAAGTAATTGTTTTAAGCTAAGGATTTGTTAAAGTAAAAAGTACTTTTACGGTGTTTTCAAGTTTTATTTAAGTAAATCTTACGAAACAATTCCTTGCTGTCCCGAATTATTTAAAAGTTATTTCTTAATTTTAAAAATGTGTTCAAAGTGATTTAAAATATAACTTTCAAGTGGTATTGAATTAAGAAAAGCCGGATTAAAAACGGTACATTTTTCGGTGTTTTCGAACATGTTTATGGTGCTGTCCAAATCGGGCCAGCAATCAAAGTAAATGATTTAAACCAATTTTATTAAATGTTTTCAAATGATTTTAAAATAATTAAAGTGCTAGGAAATATGAGGATTGTTTTGATAAAACAATAGCCCTTTTAAGTCTTTTTGATTAAAAACGGAAAGTGTCATGAAATAAGAAAAGATTTTCTTAGAACCAGACAATAACGTAAGTGTATTTTATTTAGTACGAGGAAATCTTAAGGACAAGGGATTGGGGCAGCCGGCAGCACAAGGATCCGAGGCGACGGTACGCATTAAATAGTTGGACCTCAGGTGAGAGAGAAGCTTTCCTAAGACACCGTGGTAGTTAGGTGATTTATTAGGACGTTCCGTATCATCTCAAAGATCGGAACTAAGTGGTTAGAGTCAGTAGTTTAAGTGGCAATTGTTTGATTGTGTGGCCACTTATACGAAGGTGACGAAGACCACATTGTTGTGTGATGTTTGTGTGAATGATAGCATGCTTTTATATGTTTATTTGATTATGCCTTATGTTATTGATGTTAATGAAAATAAGTGATATGCTGATGGACGTCTGCTACGTCTTGAAAATAGAAGCGAAATAAATAAGGTTGTGAAGTAAAGACATAATGAAAGAGAAATAATGGTTGGAAATGGAGTATGTGTTGGAAAAGAAAGAGAGAATTGAGATCGGGGAAAGAATGAATGATAATGTTGAGTACGAGCCAGAGCTGGGAAGGGTGATGTTGATTGTTGGTGTGAATTGAATGGAGCTGGGCTCCTTTGTTTTGGTTTTAGTCTGGGAACTAGTGTTGAGTTGAGCTTGCTCCTCCACTAGCGCTCAGCAATGATACTATTTTTGAAAAAGGTTTTTATAAAATGGTTTTTGAAAAAGGCTTTTGAAAAGCAGTTTTTGAAAAGATCCTTGAGAAGAGCTTTTGAAAAGATTCTTGGAAAAGAGATCTTGTGAAGAAGGGTGAAAATAAATTTTTAGAAATGGATTTATGAAAAGAAATTCCTTTGAAAAAGTTTTTGTGAAAAGAAGATTTTTGAGAAATATTATAAGAAGTATTTTCAGAAAAGTTTTGAAAGGAAAATTTGTGGAAGGCTGTGAAAAGAGATTTTAGAAATTTTGTGAAAAGAGGTTTTTGAGAAGATCTTTGAAAAGAGATTTTGAGCAGTTGTGAAAATGTTTATGAAATAAGGTTTTGTGAAAGTTTATAAGATGGCATTGGAGAAATTTGTGAAAAGATTATTTTGAGAAGAGATTCGGAATGTGATGGTGGAAGGATGTTGAAATGAGATGATTGTAAGAAATGGAGTATGCTGAGAAAGCTTGAGAAATGAGATTGGAAATTGTGATGTGATCCCAGCTCTGTGCTATGACGAGAGAAAGTTTGCGTAAAGTTAGTGGTCGGGACTCGTTGAAGGGTTGCACGAAGGACGGGCCGACCTTAGGTTAATTAAAAGATAAAAGACTTAAAAGACATGCGCGGTGAGGTATGAGAATGCGAAGTAGTGGAGAGGAAGAAACGATAGGTATCTACGGATACTTAGGACGAGATTGCATTAGGGAAGGACGATGACGGTGAAACGTCAAGAAGTCTAGAGTATGTTTCTGGGCAGAACGAACGCCACATGTGGTTCACTAACGTGGTGGGGACTGGGTCTAATGTCGTGGTAAGTTCTGCGGGCCCACTAGAAACATACTGTCGCCCCCTAGATTGCAAATCGAGAACAGTGAGAGGGACTGGAGTGGGGCATCTTGTTTGCCACTGCGAGGCAGTGTGCCATGTTTATTGTGAATATTGATTGAGGCAGAGTCCTCCTGGTCTGGGACCATTTGTGTTGACAGCTGTCGTGCCCGCACGGTAAAGGTCCTGTACTCCTGTTTGCTTCCGACTAGGTGGATGGATGGCCGAGGAGATGTAGGCTTGAAACGTGAGTGCTAACTACGAAAGAAACGCGTACCTCGATGATTCTTCAAATCCCCTGATCATCGATGGTTATAATTTTAATAAGACATTATAAGAAAAGAATCATAATTTTGAGAATAAGAGTCTGAGAAGTGTAAAGAATGAGATGGAGAATGAGAATGGAAATGTGGGAAGGATATGGAGTTCTGTGAAAGGGAATAGAAACAAGAGTGGAGAAGTGTTAAGGGAATGATGATAAGATGGAATGAACGTAGACTGCGGATAATGATGATAGTATGTTTGCTTGTTATCTTGTGTGTGCATGTTGTGTGTTGTTTGTTGTGTGTCCTATTATTTTGCCTACCGTAATTCCACACCGTCGACGCTACGCCGTCCGGATCGCTTACTCTCTCTTGTTCGTTGGCATATCGGCGCTGCTGATATCTCAACGGGCAGACGGAGCAACCCGTGGAGATCATCATTCAAGACGGAGTGGAGCTGGATCTTATCAACGACAAGAAAGTAATGACAGAGATGACTACATCTTCGGGGATGAAGGAAAGGAGCAATAGGAAAAGGAGGCTTCATCCGGCTGTCTTCATCAGAGTAGCGTAGCGGAAGCGAAAGTAGCAACTTTAGTTTAAATTTGTAAATTGTGTTTTGAGTAAAGGATTACCAAGCAATGTACCACTCCTGTAATCAAGCTAAGCTTTTACATTTTGTATTGAGGTCTAACTATTTTTGAAAATCGAACGATGTGACCTTTTGGAAAATATCAGGATGATTTGGAGACCAACCTTTTTATGAAAATGAAAGTTCTACGAAAGTAAAGGTTTTAGTAACAACTCGGTTTTCAGTACAAAAGATTTTAAAATGTATCAAAGACTTTTCAACATGCTTTTAAAAAAAAAATTGGCCTTATTTTTGGTAACTTTAATAAGTAAAAGTTAATCATTTTGGGTTTATGAAAATCGGGTTGTTACACGACACGCTAAAACGATGTTGTTGCATTTATGAAAATCGGGTCCAGTTTGCAAGGTTACAAATAATTATTTTGGAATAATCCTGCCCTCTCATGCCACATAAGCCATTATCAACGGTTCAAAATTATCATGCATTCAACTAGGGGTGTAAAGGTCTGGTTCAGTCTTGGATGGATAATAGGGACCGGACTAATTAAA